>OW386286.2:260977986-265777986 GCA_936432065.2 Rutpela maculata
AAATAAACAAATTCATATTGTCATTTAAGAAAACAACAGAAAACAGAATACAAAAAAAGTATAAAAAAATATAATACAGAATAACAAATTCATTAATTCATATTGCACATAGGTTAGTGCCGTAGCAGAATATTTTTATTAGTTTCGCTGGTTAATCAGCAATAAAAGACTAGAATATTTTATTACACTCTTGATGTTTTTTTGGGGGGTCATGACCCCCATGACCCCCCCCCCCCCCCTGGATCCGCGCTTGAGTTTATTAGCTACCACTACCGAGAATTTTCGCAGAGAGAAAAGTTGGGCGTCTCGCCAAAACGAAGCTACTCACGAAAATTCAGCCTATTATTAATCATAAAAAAAAGGCGCTGTACTGTGGACTATTAATTTAAATAGCAATGTCGGTGCGTTAAATAGCTATTAACTTCGCGACCTGTGCTGACCTATAAGAGACAAAGTTACTGATTTTCGATCGGAGGTTTTATATTTTTCATAGGAATACGTAAAAAGTGTCTTTAATTTACAAAATCCTTCCTGTTGTAGGTGAAAGTTTAAATCCTGCGATTGATATTGGCCAAATTGAAGGTGCCTTTATGATAGGATATGGACTATTCGTACTTGAAGAAATGATGTACTCTCCTACAGGGGAGACCTTAACCAGAGGTCCTGGAACGTACAAACTACCGGGTTTTGGCGACATTCCAGCAGAATTTAACGTATCGTTGTTAAAAGGATCGTCTAATCCCAGAGCAGTGTATTCCTCCAAAGTAAGTTGGGGAATAGAAACAAGGCCGTGGCCCTCTTTGATATCGCCAAATAAGGAAAAATCAGAGTCGTTAATTGCCGTATTCTGGCCATACAGAACCAAAGCCATGCAAACGTTACGGGGGGTAGTAAGGAAGGAAAGAAGATTTTCTGTATTGAATTTATTCATATTCAATGACGTATTTTCCTATGTCCCCCTTAAATGATCTGGATCCGTCCCTGTATAGACAATGTTAATTTGACGTTGCTAGATGACTAGGCCAGTCGTCGGAGAGTTCAGGATTCGTAAATACTGTTTTAAATCGGACAAAAGATTTTACTGTTGGTACAAGTTCATTATAGGCATCTTTTAGACGTATTAATTTTTCCCCCTCGATGCGCGACGGCCCCCCGGAACACCAGCAATTTTGGGGGAATATCTCTTAAAAATCATTCTTTTGCCAATATCTCGGTTCCTACCTAAAAAAAAAGATGGTTATCAAATTTAAAGATAAGTAAATTCTCTATCGAAATGGTTCAAACATATTATTACGTACTATTAATATTTTTGCAGTTATAGGCGGGGGAAATCAAGCATCGTATCGCATCCACCCTGTATATCACAGTTTTATATATGTCAATTTTCCTTGAAAGACATACTTCGCGAATATAATGGTTACATTCCTCCGTACAGAACTGTCAGCAATAAACTAGAAAGGAAATATGGCGCTGATATTATAATTTCTAACAAACATAGTAATGATCCTATCATTAGTTTTCGAGATACCGGTTTTAAGATTTTAACAGCGAATTGGTACTAGAATCGCGAAAAAAACATGGAAGAACGATTGTAAAGGCGGCTGGAGAAATAATATTAGAAGATATTAGGTCCCATGTATATAAAATAAAAAGTTACCCCGCATCAGATGCTTTCTTAGAAAGCGTTGAGAATAACATACCGGGCAGTCTTAATGTTCTTATGCAAACAATTATGTGTAAAAACAAGCACGGGGATAAAAAGAAGTGGACTACGAAGTGTACTGCTATTTCACATGCAATAATTAATCCAGTCAATGAACGTTCAATACGGGGGTCTAGAGGGAAATGCCGAGATCACAATTTTTGACTTGAGGGCTGTGTTTGAGCTATTTAAGAGGTAAACATACCAAAAGTCCCCGAATGTAGGAGGTGGGGGGATGCAGGGGGGCACGAAGAAGGTCCCGGTTTTTGGTTTCTCGCTCATATCTCGAAAACGGTTAGCCTTAATCAAAAAATGGCTATATGCAAAATTAAAGCTGACTAAATTTTCTACCTCTAGTCAAAAATTGTGATCTCAGCATTTCCCTCTAGAAACCATTCATTGAATGGACTAAATAGCTTCAACCGATATATAGGGGCGGTGCGATACTACGATGCTTGATTTCCTCCACCTATAACTCCAAGAATATTAATACTATGTAAAAATGTGTCTGAACCATTTCGATAGAGAATTTACTTATCTTTAAATTTGATAACCATCTTTTTTTTGGCAGGATCGTTCAGAAGCGAGATATTGGCAAAAAAATGATTTTTAAGCGATATTCCGGCGGTCGAGCGAGGGGGATAAATTAGTATGTTTAAAAGAGGCATATAATGAACTGGTTCCAACAGTAAAATCTTTTGTCCGATTTAAAACGATGTTAATTTACCTGACGATTGGCCTAGACCACAAAATTCAGTATTCTTACTGCCGAATTATAAGAGGTGTTTTCTCAAGATTATAAACAAATCGTCTATATGCAATTAAATGTCCGTACTATAACCACTTTATTGCATTTTCATTTTAATTGAATTGAATTTGGCATTCTAGGCTGTTGGTGAACCACCATTGACTTTGGCATGTTCCGTCCTATTTGCCATCAAAGATGCCATAAAAGCCGCTAGAGAAGAGAATGGTATCAAGAGGTCGTCACACTTTAGACTGGATTCACCAGCTACCGCAGCCAAAATTCGGATGTGTTGTCAAGATCAGATAATGTCTAAGGTAATTTATAAGACACTTTTAGTGAAATAGCACTATTTTTACAGATAAAATAGGTACTTGTGTGATGCATCTGCAAAGTTTTCTACAACAATGCTTCTAAAACTATCCCCGTCAAGTGAGTCGTTAGACTTTACAGACCACTTGTCATGACAACGAACTTTTGATACTATTGTTGTTCATTTGGTAGCTATGAATTGATTAATTTACCAGCGTGCGGTAGGAATTGCTGCCAAGCCCAGGATATACCGCTGGGCCGGCTACGTCCATGGCGCTGGGTTGGATTTGGATCATGCTTGTTGTCAGCAGCGGGAGCCACATGACACATGGTATGGGAGTGTGGGATGGGCAGTGTAGTTGTTTGTGAAATGCATTGCCGCATTGTGTCGTGATATGAAGTATTTGAGCTCTTTTTACTTGTGTTTCTGCTTGTACAAATCTTCCTCTTCTTCTGAATCTTCTGATTCCTCCGTTTCTGATTCTGGTAGAGTATATATATCGTTGTGATTTGTGGTATTCATTTTGTTTCCCTTGCTATTTTTTCCCAGTATCCTTGGTTTCTTCCTAGTTTGTTCATAATCCTCTTGATTGTTGTTCTCCATATGTAGGCATGGTCTCCCTATTTTTAGTTTGTTGCTGTTTAGTATTAAGGCTTTCTTTAATAGGTGTGTTGGGTCCCTTCTTTGGACGTGTGCTCAGTACTTCATTGTGTACATTTCTAACCTTTTTGTAATTGTCTCCCCCCCCCCCCTAGTAGTGTGTTTTATGTCGCTGTTTTTGTCCTGTTGCTTTTGTAACTAGTTGGTTGATGTCCCTTTCAGTTCTTCTCAAACTTCTTCTGTTGGCTTTTGTTGTTACCGCGTTTTTAACTCCATATGTCATCGTTGGAAGTATGATAGCTATATACAAGGCCGTTCCTACCGGGGGGAAATTGTGTGGGCAACACGTAGGCGCCACATTTAGGGGGGCGCTAAAATGTGAAATAAAAAAGAAGATTTTAGTTTATGAATTAGAAAAATAAATAAATGTAAACGCATCTTAAGCCAAAAGTGTAAGCGAGGCTTAATTAAGTAAGATGTCGTCATTGTCATCTTATACCAAGATTTGTACACTTATACTCATCTGAATTTAAAATGTCAGCGCTAAAGCGAAGAACCCGTGAACTGATTAATGGGCCATTCTTTGTTTGCATGGCAAATTGCGTACTCTGATTTCTTTCTGTTTATTGTTATTTTTGGTATTAAAAATAATAATATTAATAATACATGACCTAATAAATGGTTTTCAAGATTTTGTTGTAAGTGTTGTAAGTCACTCCCAAATGTGGCAACTACTCTAAGAATTTTATTGACGTTACCAGTAAGTGCCGCCTGGGGTGAGCGGTATATTTCTACATTGAAAATCATTACAATTATTTAAGAAGCAGAACCGATGTGATAGGCTAGGAGTAAGGCTCGTCTTGTACACTTTTCATGTTTTTAATTAACATGTAACAACATATCTATATAATAAATAATTTTCTGAATACTTCACAAACACCTAGGGGGCGCTAATTTTGGTCTCACACGAGGGGTTGGGCGACCAAGCATCTAGCTCTGGCTATGTATAGCCGTTTGGTCAGGGCCCGTGGTAGTTTGTTTTTCTCGATGAACGGTATAATTGCCTTGTGACTCTGTTTGCCATTTTAATTCTCTTTTTCGTTCCCACGTTCTGCAATAGGTCCATTATCCCTGTGTTTTCTGGCGAGATAATATTCGGTTCTTGGCGCGGTGTACTTATTCTCCTAATAGTATGGGAATAGTTAGCTCAAGTTTATTTTCCATTATATATTTGCTGGAAGAAGATATATTTATAGCTCTGCTTTTAATTATTGTAGTACCGCCCTGTTTATTTTATATATTTTCTGGAAGAAAACTATTTATTGCCCTACTTTTAATCTAGTACCTGACCGTTTAGGTCTAAGAAATTCTTTAGGCTGTCTGGCTTGCAAAGCAAGTAATTAAAGCATAAGTATCTAAGTTAGGTGGTAAAATTGGAGTGTATAGACTTATCTGTGTAATCCCTGTATATTTTGTGTCCCTTCACTATGATTTATTGTTTCCTGTGTTCCTTGGCTTAGGTTTCTCGTCGTCTCTTTTCAACATGTATTTTCTCTTGTTTATACACTGAGAGTTTTAGTCTCTCGTATTAATTAAATATTAGCTATATAACTCAACTGTTGTTATGCTAATATGTATCACTTTATGCAGAATTTTTCACTTAACGCGACACCATAATTTTGTTCTACTAGGCAAACTTATGATCAGGTTTTTACGCAAATTAATGAGAGCATGTTAAAAGCTCGTACATTCTCTTTCCTGGAATTATTAATAATTTTTAATTTTGATAAAAATCCAGTCTACTAATTTTTTACAGTTATTGTGCACCATCAGTCCTGGTTTACTGATGGTGATTGCAGTCTGTTGAGATTAATTGGAACGTAAATCTTCTAAATTTGTTTTGCACGATTAGACTAGAAATGAAGTTTTAGATATTTGAAACCATTGATTCAACTTTAGTAAGATTATTTTCTTTTTCAGTTACAAGAACCAGAGACTGGAAGTTTCGTACCATGGAACATCGAGGTGTAGTTGACTGACATTGAAGAAATAGTTTTCGCTTAATATAACCTAGTGATAACGAGTTCCATATCCTACTTAGTACTTTTCTTACGAAACATTCATATGTTGTGAAAAAATAAAATAATATAAAACTGTTGCAATGGCAATTTAATGCTTAATAAGAAACAGCCCCAAAAAAAATGTTAGTTCATTTTAAGAAAAAAAGAAGTTGATCTTTCGCTTCAACCGACCGTGATACTTCGAGTCCTATTAATCAAGTAACCCACTATTATCTAATTTATGTGCCCCAAAAACGAACTTTTAAAATTCAAAAACCATCAAAAAGTTGTAAGCATATTTGACTCGGTGTCATCCAGTATAGATATTTCAAATATTATTTTGACTCCTTATGTATTCGTTATTACATCCTTGATATTCACTGAAGTTAACATACTTTGTATTATATACATATAAAATGTTTAGTGTAGCGGAAATAAAGATTTATTGAATCAGAATATTTATTTTTATTGAAAAAAACAATAGATATTTTATAGAAAGTGCTAAAAGTGTCCACCACTTGGCTCTATATATATATATACTTCTGAGGCTTCTATTACTTCCACGTCCAGTGGAAGTATAGTAACGACAAAAAAATTTTTAAAAATTTTTATTGTCCAAATAGGCTTAAAATGTCATGAAACGTCGAGATTTTAAGTTTGAGCGAAAAAAAAATTCTGTCTGTCTGTCGGTCTGTCTGTCTGTAACTTTTTTTTGTGCGCACGTTTACTCTGAAACCGTTTAAGATATTGACTTGAAATTTGGTACACATATGTACTTTAACGAGATCTAGAACTAGATTATATTTTCATCTTGTTCCGTCGAAGAGTTGGGGGGTAAATTGGGGTAAATTTGGGGTAAATGGGTAAATCAAGCAGGTAGGAGTCCATGAAATTGGTATTTAGTATATACAAGAGAAGCTGAGGTCTCAAAAAAATTTTTGGCATTAGCCACCCTATTACCACCCCCACCTACTTATTAAAGGGGATGAAAAAAAAAAGTGATTTAGTGCATGTACAGGAACCAGAAACCTCAAAATATTTTTTTACTTCATCCACCCCCCCACTACCACCCCCCTATCACCACCCCCACCCCACTACCGATGTGGGGTATCGTTTTATGGGTTTTTGGGTAGAGGATTTCCAATATTATATTATTAAAGTTCCATAAACAATTATTTTCACATACAAAGTTTTTTCGTTGTGAGTGACTCGGATAGAAAATCTGGATGTGGAAGTAGTGATTCCTTGGGCAGCGGTTTTTTTTTTTAAATTGAAAACATTTTGCAGAAGAATGGAATTGTTGATTCCTTTGATTTTCTCTACAATTCTAGTTTGAAGATGGTCAATGTCATGAACTTGTTGGAAATAACCATCAAGTATCATTGAGGCGAATTTACACTGGTATAGTTACTTGTATGTACCAGCTACTACTACAAGTAACTAGCCAGGATAGTGTCTCTAGGCAAGTTGGTGTTTACACACAAATATGTTTACCTATAGTCTATGTAATGAAGGTAAAAATAGTGTAAATATTTCATGCAAAGACGAGATTACCTTCTCCCCGCGTTTTCGAGGGTGCTGAATACGATGTAAGTGGTGGGAGAAGTTTTTGACCGCCCCTGAAACGGCCACCCCTTTATGTTTTCATATGTAACCGGGTCTGGGAAGTGATTTATCGACGGGTTATACTTGAAATAACATCGAAGGGGGTTATAGAGTAAGTGGAATCCAGGCAGTAGGCCTAGGGGGTTGATTAAACTCTCCCGAGAGGTGGAAAATCACCCTGTAAAAAAATCCTATTTCAAACTTATAAATGATTATAAATTTTTTATGGGTAATCATAAGAGCCTATCTGGTTTATAAGGTTTTATACAGTACATTAATTTTGCCATATAGAAATTATATTGGGATGAATAAGTATCTAAAGGAGTCTTAATTGAGTTGGCATACCCATGTTGTTATTGGTATGTTTCCATAAGTGTTTATACTAAAAACAGTTTTTATATGGCATTACAACTTTTAATTTGATAAGTTCACATAGGATCTGAATAGTGTTGAAACTGAAAAGGTTTCATCAGTAAAATCAAATACGAGTTCTGTAATCTTTTATAAGAAACAATTGGTATATGGTTTTTGTAAGATCTGAGGGGTTGTTATCAGTTTAGTTTATATAATAATTTAATGAGGATTTATAAGTATACGTATTAAAAAGTGTTAATAAGGTATTACATCGAATATTTTTGTAAGACTTCATGGGTATATATCAGTTTAGTTTATATAAGAAGTTAATGGAAACGTGTAAGGATGCATGTTTAAAAAGTATGAATAATGTATTATCGAATTCTTTTGTGAGTTTTTTTGGAATCTGAAGAGTAATGAAATTGAAAAGATATACCATAAGGTGTTCCTAGTAGGCATTTTATACATTTTTATAAGAATATATTTGTACTTATTTTTATAAGACAACATAGGTCCATATCAGTTTAGTTTATATAAGAATTTAATAAGGATTTATAGAGACATCTATTAAAAAGTATTAATAATGATTTACAACTATTAATTTGATAAGTGTTCATGGGGTTCCAATAGTAGTAAAACTAATAATGCTTCATCAGGAAACCAGGGATGTATTTTATAACATTTAATAAGAAATAATTAGTATATCGAAGGGAATTTAATAAAGATTTCTCAGTGCACCCATTGAAAAGTATTATTTACAACCATTAATTTGAAAAGTTTTTATGGGATTTCAATAGTAGTCAACCTAAAAAAGTTGCAATACTTACTAAACTAAACTTACTAATACAATAGATTTCATATAATTTACATTAAAATCCATTATAAGTATACACATTGTATTTTAGAAAACCCTCTTATTCCCATAAAAGCATAAAAGTTTTATAAAAGACCTTAAGCGAGGAATATACATTAAAACTCACAGAATCTATAAAACTTTCGTGTTTCAAACGCCATAAAAACTTATAAATACTTATAGGCCTCGTACTGAGAGTTTCCATTAATATCTTTCAAATTCATATAAAAACCTATAAAACTTCGCAATTTAATTACCACAAATACTTATAAATATACTGATAGACTTCATTCAGAGAATTTACTTTAAAACCCCATTGCATATCCTCATTGAATTTTATAAAAACTTCATGTTTATTAAAACGTGCAAGTGCTGATAGACTTCAGGCAAGGAATTTACATTCAAAACACATTTCAAATACTTCAAGAACTTAGACACATCTGAACCTTTAAAATCTTCGTATTTCAAACACCATATAAGAACTTACAAATACTGATAGGCCTCGTATGGAGAATTTTCATTAAAAATACTTTTCAAATATATATAAAATATCTATAACACTTCATATTTCAATTACCGTGAAAACGTATAACTACTGATAGACTCCATATAGGAAATTTACATTAAAAACCCATTGTACGCAGCAAATCTTAAAAAAAATTCGTATTTCCTATTAATATATGCGAATGCAGAGAGACCTCAGGTAAGGAATTTACATTCAAAACACAACTCAAATAGCCACATCAAACCATATTCAGAACTTATAAAAACTTCGTATTTCAAATACTATAAAAACTTAAATATACTAATACATATAACTACTGATAGACTCCATATAGGTAATTTACATTAAAAACCCATTGTACGCAGCAAATATTATAAAAACTTCGCATTTCCTATTAATATATGCAAATGCTGATAAACTTCAAGCAAGGAATTCACATTAAAAATACATTTCAAATAGCCGCACATCAGACCACATTTAGAACTTATAAAAAAACTTTATATATCAAATACTATAAAAACTTACGTATACTAATAGGTTTCATACGAGGAATGTACATTTAAAACACACACATACATAATTAAAACTAATGAAAGTTTAGTGTTACATACTCCAGCCTCCAGTAGAGGGAGCTGTTATACATGTCGCTAATTCATATCTAATCTAATGTGACCTAAGAAACTAGAGAGGGCTTGTTAAATTAAAAGTAAAGCAGTTTCTTTTACTGCTAACTTGTTAACTGCGTTTAGGCTAGAACGCAGTATTTACTGTTTACCACTATATTACTATTGATATTGGAAATATTTAAGTAAATAATAACTACTTACCTATGTAAGTTTATGGGATTTGGCATTAAAAATATATTTCAAACACACAATCAAAATCTGTAAAAAAACCTATTAATACTAATAGAATTTCTATGGGAAATTTACATTCAGAACACTATACAAACCTATAAAAACCTATAGAAACTTTTAATTACATGTACTATAAAAACTCATGAATACTAATAGATATCATATGGGAATTTATATTCAAAACACTATAAAAACTTTTAATTAAATATACTATAACAACTCTTCAATACTGGTAGATACCTTATGAGAATTTACAATTAAAACACATTTCAAATACACACATCAAAAATTGTAAAAACTTATACATTTTTTTTTATAAGTTTTTATCAGGATTTTTTGACAGGGCATTTTTTTTTAAATGATTCGGTTCAAATACGTATTCCCCCGTTTTCGGGATCGCTGATTACGGGAAAATTATTCATTATTAGCTCCAACCCCTCCTCATCCCTCAAACGGTGCGTGAGGGGTGGTTTCTGTCCGTTTGAGGAATGAGAAAGGATTGAACCGAATCATTTGAAAAGAATGATTTACGGGAGGGTTTAATCAACCCCCTAGGCCTGCTGTCTGGATTCCACTTATTCTATAACCCCCTTCCATGTTATTTCAAGTATAACCCGCCGATAAATCACTCCCCAGACCCGTTTATATATGAAAACATAAAGGAGTCCATAAAACGGGTGGCCACTTCAGGGGGTTCCGGCGGTCAAAAACTTCTCCTACCACTTGCATTGTGTTCAGCACCCTCGGAAACGTGGGGGGAAGGTAATCTCGTCTTTGCACGAAATATTTACAAAAATGTAAATTCATCTTTAGTATCAAGCTTATCAATGAAGGGGGTTAGAATCTCTTGTTGATATCTCTGCCAGCTTAAAGTTCCCTAAAAAAATGGCCTAATCTTCTATTTAAATCGCAAACACCAACTTTCTGCCGATGACAAGGGATTTAGATATACAAATCATCAATATTTTGCTCTTTTTTTAAATGTGAAAGCGCACTGCCAAATATGCTGATTTGGTTCAAAGATTTTTACTACTTCTGGTTTACCTTGGTTGAATAATGCAGAAGTAGTGTCGCATGCAGAGAAACCATGTAAAAAAATCATATTAACTGTTGATTGTGGGTACTTTTGAATGTCATTCCTTCTTTTATTTTGATTACTTTGTGGTAATAACCTCAGTTGAAGAGAATACCATCTTAGGCTGCTTACCTCTTGATGATTTTAGGAGATTTTGCTCATCTTTCGGCGTCAAGTTAATACGCAAAACCAGTATATCAGTATCCTCTACCGCGTAACGACTTTCTTATGGTTGTTCATTGAGTTCAAGATAGTATTAACTTTAATAGCAGATCTTACAATTTACCTATCAGCGTCACCTTTGTTTGTCGACAAAATATTCCTGCTTCAACAAATTCACTTTTGAGCATTTTTACTAATCGATATTTAAAACGTATCTTTTTATTTAAACCCGCCATTTTGAATGTTCCAATTTTCTCAGCGGATCCGTAATCCTAAAACCCAATGTATACATTTTAGGCCATTTGGTTGAAAACTTAGAGATATCAAAAATAGGGATGCTAACAACCCTTGTAACAAATGAAGGAGGTGCGTGCACCAAAATCTGAAGTGTATCATTTTTTATTGGTCCAAAAATGAAGCAAATGCAAAAGGTTTCATGCAATTTAACCCAGTCACTGTATACATAAAAAAGGTTAAACCTCTAAAAAATCCAACCTAAGATTTTCCAAAGGGATTCTCTTTATTTTGACGTCACAAATAATTTCTCAGTCCATAAAGCCAACTGGACGGACGGCTACAATAGTTGCAGCAGGTCAAATGTCAAGAAAAACGGTTTTTCTCAAATATCTCGTAAATTATCGATTTTACGTTAATTTTGGTTATTATAGAATTTGTTCGTGAGATAAATATGCATAAAAAAGATTCCATACAAAATTTACATAGAACAAATAGTTTTCGAGATATTGCTGTGAGAAACTTTGGAGCAAAGTGCATACGCCACTATTATATACGCAGTGTTGTATATAGATAACAAGACATGAATACAGAGGAACATCGTTTATGCACATATACCCGCATAATTTCTGTCTGAGATGTCCTTGAAATGGACACTTCTTCATAATAATAATAATGAGGGCTTTTAGTAGTAGTTTTCTAACATTTCATTGCTTTATTTCGAGAAGGAAAAATAAATGCATTTAAAACATTACAAAAAAGACCAGATTTACAGGAAGCATTGGCGGCATTCAAAATAGAAAACTGTCCGAAAAATTTGTGCAATAATTGTCGTCACTTACACTCACAACAGCAGCTACTCAACAACATCTATTCAGGGTATATTACCAGGTTCAAACTTGGCTGGGAAAAGATTCAGACCCTCAGCAATGGGGTTGGACAATAATTTATTAGAGCCAACAACTACTCTGATTCCTCCTGCACCAGATGAACTTCTCAATTCTATTTTCTGCAATTGCACAAAAGGTTGTGGCACCAATTATGGATGCAGAAAAATAGGATTGCCATGTTCCGTAGTGTGTGGCTCTTGTCGGGGCCAGTCGTGTCTCAATACGTCCGAGGATACAACCGTTGAATCTGAGTTCAACGATGATGAATTTCGCATTTCGTTATTTTCCGCTGAGATGTTTGTTGACGAAGATGAAAATATTGAAGAAGTGGAAATAGAATGGATAGACGAGGACGAAGAAGAAGAAGTTAGCAAAGACGAACCATAATCAACAAAATTATAGTATAACTTGTAACCCATGGATTAGGCCTATAGGGGACACCATGTAAAAAAACGCGCCTTGCATTCTACCTCAAAGATGGTGCGGAAACGAATGCAGCACAATGTCCGAGTTTTCTCAATAACCTCAAAAACTATTGGTTCTACGTTCTTACATTTTGTATAGGACCTTTTTTATGCAGATTTATCTCACGAACAAATTTTATAATGACCAAAATTAACATAAAACCAATGATTTATGAGATATTTGAGAAAAACCGATTTTCTTAAAATAAAGAGAATCCCGTTGGAAAATCTTAGGTTGTATTTTTTTAGAGGTTCAAGTATAAAGTGACTGGGCTAATTTAATTCAACTATAGTAAAAGAAAACTTTCAAAAATGTTTTTTGCGTTACTATACTTCCAATGGATATGGAAGTAATAAGAGGTTAGTGCAGTGGATTCCTCTACTGTAACTGATCTCTGTAGAGAACAGCTCTTAGATTAATGAACAAATATTGACTTTGATTTTCACCGTGGACTGTCCAAGGACTGTCATAATATACTCCTAAAAATTTAACACTTGTAAGGGCAGTTGGTATAGAAGAGTTATTTACTATACGATTAGGATTATTATTCGTCTTTTGCCAGTTATGGAAACGTATATAGAAAATTCTCTTATTATTAAAATATAAAAAGTTGGTAGAGAACCACGTATTTAGATTAGAAAGAGTATGATTGCATGAATCTTCTAGTCTTGGATTATCTTTACAAAATACGTTATATGGCATATAACTATGGTTAAGTTTGTATTTAGAACTGCATTAATGTGAAATATGAAAAGAATAGGCCTATAACGGAGCCCTGAGGTACTTCTATTTGAACATTTTTTTTATTTCAGGTTGTGTGAAAGCTTTTGCAGCTGACAGTAACCTAAGTTAGATTAACATAGTGAGAGCGGTTAATTAAGTAACAGTTTTTTCATCTTAAAAGTGCACCTTCGGTGACAGATTAATTTAGTTTGGGCAGAAGAAAATTATGATCAACGCAGTCGAATGCCTGTTGAGATCAGAGAATAACCCAAGATGGCACTGGTCAGCATCAAATCTGTGATGTAAAATCGTTAGATTCCTTCCTCTTGATACAGTGAAAGTATTGTCAACAGTCTGTGGTTGTTAATATTTAAATAAAACTTGTTGAGTTGACCTCCATTTTCGCCATTTTACAGAGAGAGAGAGAGATGTCTGATCCCTGAATTGTTTCTGTCTTCACAAATTTTAACAATTAGAAACAATTACTCTTGTAATTATTTGAAAATAATTTTTTATTCGATTCCACGATAAAGATATAAATGTTATCATAACTTAACTACTGCTCTCTTTTCTTTATATAACCGCGTACAGATTAGATCATCCTTTTGTTTCGTTGCTGATCTCGGGTGAACTCGAGTTGAATGGGGGCCCTAGAATATTTGGCATATAAACATCAAACGCGCGAAAGTTCCCGATGGCGATTTTACTTTTTATTTTAGTTACGTAAACTTGTTAGCTCCTGAGTGGCGTGATGGCAAATTGTTCAGAGAGTGACAATATTCATAATGTTTTAGTATTTTTTGTCAACGGAAAAATGGTGAGATTTTATTTAATATTTTAAACGCTTCTTTGATAATAGTTTGACATATTTAGAATTAAAAATAATCGACACTGATGAGAAATATTGCCCCAACGTAAATTAAATGTTTCAGAATTCTTGAATTAAACAATTTAATTCTTTAGAGCGTATTTTCCATCAATTTTTTTTAATATCTACAGTGTGTCCCAGGATAGATGTAACAAGAGGTGTAATGGACCAAAAATTTTGGAATTTTGGAATGGTATTTGGGGATCGAGTCCTGCTTGTTGTAAAACTAAAGTATACCAAAAATGACTTGATTTGGTGTTCTACAGGGTGTTTTATAAGCAAAGTTGTAAAAATCACCACTAATAAAGTACCTTTATTTTTCAAAATATGAAAAAATTCCACTAAGAAAAGTTATTTAGAATGCAATTTTATACCTCTATACATACCAAATTTCAGGAATATAAAATTATTTTTTTGAAACTTCCCATTTTTCCAATAAATTAGTATTTTATTTTGAACCATTCAATTAAAACTGCATAGAAATTATTTTTTTGTGAATTAATATTTAAAGTTATGTAGAAGCTAAAAGTAGGCTATGAGAAAAGCAGTGGATACACATTTATCATTTATTATTGACATATCTGTCAAACGTAGTCAATATTATCCTTAAATTCTGTTTCAAATTAACGAACCAAGCATAAAAAATTAAGTGAAAATGGTACTCACAGTGAATTGCTATGAATGGATCGATCAAGTGGCCGGCGAAATCCCCAGACCTATCAATATTGGATTTCTTTTTATGGGGTCGCCTCAAGCAGTTGGTTTACGCTGAACCACTTCCTAACGATGCAGCAGTATTGAAGCAGAGCATTAAAAATGTCGTAAACTCCATACCGTTAGATCATGTTCAAAACAGTTTTAAGGACTTCAGGCGAAGGATCGAAATGTGTGTGGATGTGGGTGGTAGCTACGTCGAATAATAAAAAATTGTAAACATTGTTTTGTATTGGTCAATAATTAATTTGTTTGTGATTCTGTTATGTTTTTGATATTTATTACTTGTTATAATTTTTAAACCTCATTAATCTTCTGTTAGTAATTGTTTCTTGTTTTACAATTAGTTCGATTAACATTATACTTTCTTACATCTCGTATATTAAATTTTTTATTTACCAATAGCCTACTTTTTGAGATGATTAACATTTACTCCTACACAACTTTAAATATGAATTCAACTCTTAATTCGCAAAAATGGGAAGTTTCAAAAAGGACTCAATCCCCAAATGCCATTCCAAAATTCCAAAATTTTTGGTCCATTACACCTCTTGTTACATCTATCCTGGGACACACTGTATATGACCTATGGTATCTAAAAAAGAGAAATATTCGGTAAGAGTTGTACAAAAAAATGTACATAAACTTGGATGCATTCCGATTGTTATTATTTTGAAAAAATGGAATACTGCAAATTTAGTCATTTTTAAACAAATTATTGTTGTTCTGAATATAATGGGCAAATTTTAATGAAACTTGCGGAAAGGTAGCTATTAGAGATTACATTCATCACTTGAAATTTAAAGTAAAAATATTTATTAAAATGACTAAAAAACGCAATTATTGCCATTAAAACCCAGAAATATGTATAGTCCAGTGCAATTAGTCATTATAAATGAAAATGACGGAACCCAGCTATAATTAATGGATTTGAATGATTTTTTTTTGTTGGATTTCTAATGCCATAAACTAAAAAGTTTACCCATTGAAAATAGTTCTTCCTTAACATTTCGATGAATCTGCTTTTGTTATTGCTGTTTGCAAGGAACCTTTCTAGGAGAATTTTTAAAGGCATATTTTCATCAAAAATTAAATCTGTTGAGGCATTTTTCAATGATCGACGATATTTTTCAGTTAATTTAGTGCAGTTGATGTTGCGATATCCGTCAAAAACGACAAAAACATTGTTTCCTTAATGTGATAGAACTTCAGCGTTTTACAAAAAAGGTATAAATACAATTGCTAAATTATTCGAAAATCGTACAGATTTACAAGATGCTGCTATTATTTTTACTGATGAAAATGCTGACGTCATCAATATTTTGCAATCGGGTATTTTATGCATTTTAGCATTACATGTTGCTCTTAAAAATCAAGAAAATAAAAATTATTTTCGATCGTTTCTTAAAGCTGCAAATAAAAATACCTGTCAATTTGGCTTCATTGATACCTACACTCGATGCTAGTTCAGAACATATAAAAAGAGTGTATTTACAAGTGCAGTTGTGAATGGGACATGATAATTTTCCAAGGGAATGGGGATGAAAAAAAAATAAGATAATTCACTAGTACCAGTTACAATGAACCAACCACCAGCTTCTGAAAATTTATTGAAAATGATTTTTAGTTCATGTAAAACTGAGTGTGACTCTGCTTATGGATGTAGAAAAAGTGGCTCAAATTGTTCTATAGCATGTTTAGTATGTGAAGGAGTTAGCTGCTTAAACGCTCCAACAATGATATTAATGAATGGCATCGAAAACGAAAACGTCGGAGACAATTAGTTTACATATAAAAAGAGGGTAATAAAAATTGATAATTATTTATATCATTAAAATTTATAATAATTATTATTTAGCATAAGTTGTTAATAAATTATTTTCAATAAGAAATTGATGTATTTGTATTATTTAATCTCTTTCATTTATTTCGCTTTTTGGAGCTTCTGCCATATTCAAATTAAATTTAAAAAGTTTATTTTTTTTACAAATTTTTTATAAACATCCTCGAACACTGCGCCACCGACTCGGTGGCGCAGTGCTTAAGGTGTTAGGCTTGCCCATAAACAGAGTCTATGCAGCTCTAACAAAACTATACCCGTTGGTCAACAGACGCAGCAAATTATCGATAAGTAATAAAATAAATCTATACCCTGTCAAAAAAATCTCATCAATCCGTATTGAAAATTATCAAAAATTAATAAGTATCTATGAGAACCTATATGGTCAATAAGTTTCTATAAGAGTTAGGTAAAGTTGCTATTGAAATTGTTATCAGTTTATATCCGCATTGACCAGCAAAACGAGTCAAGCCATATCCATTTGTTAATCCAAACATTTACTTATACCATATCAATGAGAATTTATGAGCACAGTATCTAATGCAATTCGTGCGGCTTTCCGTGATTAAAAGACAAGGTGTTTCTTTAAGAAACGAGCTGCATTAGGTTAGAACAGTTTGGATTTGCAATTGAAGATTACAAATTATAATGTTTGAATAGGGATTTATGAGATCAGTTTCTATGAGTATTAATGTTTTTTTTCAGTAATATATTAAATGTGTTTTCATTTGTTTGAATGGGTAAAAAGAAAGGTCAGTTTTCAACTGCAATTACAAATACAAGTTTAATCGCTTCGAATGGGATTATATGCAATCAATTTCTAAAAGTATTTATGCTGTTTTCCGAATATAGTTATGATGAGGTTTAATCAGTAACAAATTGTTAACTACTTGTTATGATATGGTCGGAAATTCCAAGTACACATTTAGTATTCCTTCAACAGGATTGATGAGAGCAGTTTCTACGAGTATCTATTTGTTGTTCCTATAGTAAATTATATAAGTCTTTATCAGTACAGATTCGGATTTAATTTAAATATGAAAATTATATCAGAATAAAGCAACCAAATATTTTAAACAGTATCTATTTGTAAATCCAAACATTTACTTATACTATCTCAATGAGAATTTATGAGAACAGTATCTAATGTAAAACGTGCGGCTTTCCGTGGTTAAATGGCAAGAGTTTCTATAAGAAACGAGCTGCATTAGGTTAGAACAGTTTTGATTTGCAATTGAAGATTCAAAATTATAATGTTTGAATAGGGATTTATGAGATCAGTTTCTATGAGTATTAATGTTTTTTTTCAGTAATATATTAAATGTGTTTTCATTTGTTTGAATAGGTAAAAAGAAAGGTCAGTTTTCAACTGCAATTACAAATACAAGTTTAATCACTTCGAATGGGGTTAGATGCGATCAATTTCTCAAAGTATTTATGCTGTTTTCCGGATATAATTGTGAAGAGGTTTAATCAGTAACAAATTGTTCACTACATGTTATGATATGGTCGGAAATTCCAAGTACACATTTGGTATTCCTTCAAGAGGATTGATGAGAGCAGTTTCTACGAGTATCTATTTGTTGTTCCTCTAGTAAATTATATAAGTCATTATCAGTAAAGATTCGGATCTAATTTAAATATGAAAATTATATCAGAATAAAGCAACCAAATATTTTAAACAGTATCTATTTGTAAATCCAGACATTTACTTATACTATCTCAATGAGAATTTATGAGAACAGTATCTAATGTAAAACGTGCGGCTTTTCGTGGTTAAATGGCAAGTGTTTCTATAAGAAACGAGCTGCATTAGGTTAGAACAGTTTTGATTTGCAATTGAAGATTACAAATTATAATGTTTGAATAGGGATTTATGAGATCAGTTTCTATGAGTATTAATGTTTTTTTCAGTAATATATTAAATGTGTTTTCATTTGTTTGAATGGGTAAAAAGGAAGGTCAGTTTTGAACTGCAATTACAAATATAAGTTTAATCACTTCGAATGGGGTTATATGCGATCAATTTCTAACAGTATTTATGCTGTTTTCCGAATATAATTGTGATGAGGTTTGATCCGTAACAAATTGTTCACTACATGTTACGATATGGTCGGAAATTTCAGGTACATATTTAGTATTCTTTCAAGAGGATTAATGAGAGCAGTTTCTACGAGTATTTATTTGTTGTTCCTACAGTAAATTATATAAGTCTTTATCAGTATGCATTCGGATCTAATTTAAATACAAAAATCATATCAGAATGAAACCCCAAATATTTTAAACAGTGTCCACCTGTAAATTCAAGATAATATTATAATGAGAATCCATCACAACAGTATCTAATGTAACGTGTGCGGTTTTCCGTGGCTAAATTTTAAAATTATTTGCAATAAATAAGCTTTAACGGATTCGAACAGTTTTGCATTTCCAGATGAATAGTTTTAATTGTTAGGGATCTATGAGGTTAGTGTAATGTTTTTTTTTTTCAATAAAATGTGTTTTTATTGGAAAATAAACATTACACAAAGACACTGATCTCATAGATCCCTATTTAACAATTAAAACTATTCATCTGGAATTGCAAATTAAAACTGTTCAAATCCGTTAAAGCTATTTATTAAAAATACTTTTAAAATTTAGCCACGGAAAGCCGCACGTTTTACATTAGATACTGTTCTCATAAATTCTCATTGAGGTAGTATAAGTAAATGTCTGGATTTACATATAGATACTATTTAAAATATTTAGTTGCTTTATTCTGATATAATTTTCATATTTAAATTAGATCCGAATGCATACTGATTAAGACTTATATAATTTACTATTGGCACAACAAATACATACTCGTAGAAATTGCTATCATCAATCCTTTCGAAGTAACACTAAATATGTACCTGGAATTTCCACACGTAACATGTAGTGAACAATTTGTTACTGATCAAACCTCATCACAATTATATATTCGGAAAACAGCATAAATACTGTTAGAAATTGATCGCATATAATCCCATTCGAAGTGGTTAAACTTGTATTTGTAATTGCAGTTGAAAACTGACCTTTCTTTTTACCCATTCAAACAAATGAAAACCCATTTAATATATTACTGAAAAAAAAACATTAATAATTATTAACATTATAATTTGTAATCTTCAATTGCAAATCAAAACTGTTCTAACTAAATGCAGCTCGTTTCATATAGAAACTCTTGCCATTTAACCACGGAAAGCCGCACGTTTTACATTAGATACTGTCCTCATAAATTCTCATTGAGATAGTATAAGTAAATGTCTGGATTTACAAATAGATTCTGTTTAAAATATTTGGTTGCTTTATTCTGATATAATTTTCATATTTAAATTAGATCCGAATGCATACTGATAAAGACTTATATAATTTACTATTGGTACAACAAATACATACTCGTAGAAGCTGCTATCATCAATCCTTTCGAAGTAATACTAAATATGTACCTGGAATTTCCGACCGTATCGTAACATGTAGTGAACAATTTGTTACTGATCAAACCTCATCACAATTATATTCGGAAAACAGTATAAATACTGTTAAAAATTGATCGCATATAACCCCATTCGAAGTGATTAAATTTGTATTTGTAATTTCAGTTGAAAACTGACCTTTCTTTTTACCCATTCAAACATATGAAAATACATTTAATATATTACTGAAAAAAAAACATTAATACTCATAGAAACTGACCTCATAAATCCCTATTCAAACATTATAATTTGTAATCTTCAATTGCAAATCAAAACTGTTCTAACCTAATGCAGCTCGTTTCTTATAGAAACACTTGCCATTTAACCACGGAAAGCCGTACGTTTTACATTAGATACTGTTCTCATAAATTCTCATTGAGATAGTATAAGTAAATGTAAAGACTTATATAATTTACTAGAGGAACAACAAATAGATACTCGTAGAAACTGCTCTCATCAATCCTTTTGAAGGAATACTAAATGTGTACTTGGAATTTCCGACCATATCATAACAAGTAGTGAACAATTTGTTACTGATTAAACCTCATCACAATTATATTCGGAAAACAGTATAAATACTTTTAGAAATTAATCGCATATAACCCCATTCAAAGTGATTAAACTTGTATTTGTAATTGCAGTTGAAAACTGACCTTTCTTTTTACCCATTCAAACAAATGAAAACACATTTAATATATTACTGAAAAAAAACATTAATACTCATAGAAACTGATCTCATAAATCCCTATTCAAACATTATAATTAGTAATCTTCAATTGCAAGTCAACCTAATGCAGCTCGTTTCTTATAGAAACACTTGCCATTTAACCACGGAAAGCCGCACGTTTTACCTTAGATACTGTTCTCATAAATTCTCATTGATGTGGTATAAGTAAATGTTTGCTGCTCCATTCTGGTAGAAACTGATAGAAATTTCAGCAGCAACTTTACTCCAGGCTCCAGTAGAGGGAGCTGTATACGTGTAGCTAGTTCATATCTAATCTAATGTGACCTAAGGAACTGAAGTGTGTTTGTTAAATTAAAAACAAAGCAGTCTCTTTCACTGCTAACTCATTCATTGCTTCTAGGCTAGAACAAGAACACCCGAGGAAATAAGGACTTTGCAGAATTTTGTGTTTACCACAATATTAGTATTTCTATTTGAAATATGCAATTTAAACTGCGCATTTGTCGGCATGCATATCCAAATTAATACTAATAAAAAAACAAAATGGAAGTTTACAATAAAAATACATCTGTAAAATATACAATTGAAACTGTACATTTGTTGACATGTATATCCACATTAATACTAATAAAAAACAATGTTGAAATTTACAATAAAAACATGTTGATAAATGGTGTGTTACATACGATAGATACTGGAGAAAGGACGGACTGGAACTCTTATGATATTACTTATAGAAAAGTTTAGAATCTCTTTAAAGTTGTATCTGTAATTCCATATGTTTACAGATATAAGGGCAAGGGTGCATTTGCAGACACTAAACTGTAGATTTGTTGATGTATATTTCATATAAGTACTCATGAAAGGGCAACATGATAATTCCAAATAGCTCATCCGGAATTACTGTTTCATAACCGATTTAAAACTTAATAAAACAGATAAAATCCTGTCTGTATAATACTAATATAACTTATAGGAACGATAAAACCGCATCACTTTTTTTTTATAAGTTTCTATGTGGAATTTTTGGCAGGGTATAAAACCATATCTAGACCAATGTTAACCTACGCCTGCGTGGCCTGGAACACAATTTCAGACACGCAGTGCTTGCGGCTGCAACGCACACAAAATAAATTACTGCGACTGTTGACCAACTCACCGCGGTATATTACCATAGAAGCACTGCATGGACTCACGGGGGTACAAATGATACGACCATATATAGACGAAATCGCACAGAAATTCCTAACTTACAACGTAACCCAGTCTGAACTGACTCAAAACATAACATATATACGACAATATGACAACATAAAACATACGCATAAACTAATTCACGAACGTTTACCAATATATACAACGTTACGAGGGAACTGACTGTGACTAAAACCATACAACCCACGTGACAGACAAAACCCAACCCATCAACACCACAACTCCCAACCCACATTCCCTCAACCCTCTTTGACCTCCTGCCGAAATAAATACCCATCAAATCCAGGCACGCAAGTGTAACAAAATTTTTATCGATTGACTATCAGAAGTAGGGTTTTTGTAAATTTTCCCTACAAGATCATCTTATATGACAACAAAACAAAAACAAATAAAATTGAATTTAAGTGTGCATACACGTAAACAAAAATAATGCGTTTAAACTATGGAAAGATCGCTTAATGAAATATCAACTGCAGTGTTCACATTTCTCCTGCCGCAACACCTGGCTATTATGAGGTTTCGCGCGACTCATCGCGGTTGTAACCTCGTAATAATATAAATATTGTACACCATATGTGAAATAAAATGACCTGTACATACTTATTTTAAAACAGCTAAATAAAGATATTTTAATGCTAATGCTAATGTTAGGCTTGCGACTACGGGGTCCCGGGTTCGAATCCTAGCTAGGGTGTGGATGTGTAGTGGCGTTTTTCATGTGTTACCGAGATGGTAGCAGTGGGCTAGACTGCGGTTGTGTGAGAGACAACACGGTCTAGTTGCTCTCCTCTCCTGAGTTCGAGTCTCAGCTGCGGCAGATGGCAATGTCGCAGGGAATGGGTGTTGTGATGTTGTCTATGTGTGTGTGTGTCCTGGTTGAGTGGTAGAATAGCCATCGGCTAAACTCCGCCAGGACATTAAAATAAATAAGGCGATTAAAAGAAAAAAAAAACTATAACAATTATTTTCTTAAAAGAAATATTTAAAAATTCAGATAATAGTGTTTTTCTAAAAATTTTAATTTTTTTTTAATTTACGGATTTTCAAAATTGCGGTAATTTTCAATGAGTAAACTTTTTAGTCTATGGCATTAGAAATCCAATAAAAAAAAATCATTCAAATCCATTAATTATAGCTGGGTTCCGAATTGCACTGGCCTAGTATGGTAGTTCAATCTTTGCCCATTTTCTTTGTATTTAAAAAAAAATTACCAATAAAAAGACTTCAAATATAAAAACTTTTTACACGTTTCCAAAGCTCATGAGATACGCACAATTCAAAGAGTTTTTACCAATTATATTTTATCTTTATCGATACATTTAAACTTTTGTTTAGCTTTTTGTTAATAAACAAATTAACTTTTGACCTAAGACATGAACTAGTTGTTTGTAAATGTTTATATTTTCATGTGTGCGAGTCAAAATTATTAGAATACTGCCAAAAATCGTTGTTAGTAAAACGGAGCCACATTTTTTGTGCATCGTGTTATAACTTCGCCTTTTTGCTACATTTAATATAGACCAAAAAAAAACACAAGCTATTTAAGAAAGCCCCGCTTTGAAGCCAAATTATAACGCCCTGTCTCTCTTGGGGTTATTTAAAATGAATTCTAAATAAATAAAAATACGAAATTAACAATAACTAATTTATTCACAAAATGGTAGAGCAATGAGAACAATACTACAGGATATAGGCGAATAAATTTGTGCTAACGAATAAAGAAGTACAAACAAATAATCAAAGAAATGCACAGGTGTACGGAGAGACAGACATAACTGTACACAAATAAATTATATACATATTTAAAAGGTAACAAAATACTAAAAGCAATATAGTGGATATTGGCCAATTCAGTAATTATTCAAAGGAAAAACAGTTATAAAATTGTTCACTCGCTTACTAATAGCAAATTTAAAACAAACCGTTTTCGAATGAATAATAAAATATTTATCAAATGATGAATCCAAAGATAGTACAATAAAACTTAACTAAAAAACAAATATGGTGTATATATTTTCTTTATGAATAACAAATATCTATGTCAAGCAGTTAAAATTGCATCACACGAGAATAGTGTGTCTATGCGAAAACGAAACGGACGTAAAAGATAGTTTTCACAATGTCGCTTAAAAAGTTAATTGCAACCGAAAACACTGCACTAAAGAGTTAATTGTTGGATCGTTGGACGGGAAATAAATTGTTTATTCTACTTACAAAGCTCCCGATGAACAGAAAACACTTCACCGGATTGCAGCACACCTCTGTAGTTGGGCATCAAAGTGTACGTAGGGTTACAACACTATTAAATCATTTTTACGTAGTTTTTACATAAACAAGAATATTTTTATATTCTATTTCTCGAAAAAAAACAAACATAACCAACCACTTGACTAATTCTTGTTAACAAGATATGGTTAAATTCTCGAGACAAAAGATAATAAACGTAGTATAATAAAAGTTTAAAAAGACTAAACATTTTAATACTGGAACTATTACTTTAGTTCCTCAAATTCAAGTTAAAATGTGATGACTGTGGGCACGCTTAAAGCGGCCGTGGAAGTGTCATGGTCGACGCTTTTCACGATATTTATAAGGGTGGGTGGGGAGCAACATTATGACATAGCATAACATTTGAAATGACCAATCATTTGTCTAGTTTTCAAAATGCTACCTTATATGGAAGCAGACGCCGCGCTATTGCATGACATCATCCTCCATAGCGGTTAAAATAAGATTAACAAATATCCGACAGTAGCGGCGGTAATTTATTTTTTAAAGGGTAACAATAGGTAATTTATGCAGGAAAAATATAAAATAACGTAATTTAAGAGTTTTTATAACTAGAGATAAAAATGACCGTTACAGTGTGACACTAATGCACATGCAATGATTTGAAATACACTAAATTACGAAAAGAATGAGCTAAAAGGTAAATGTTTCAAATAATTATACAAATCGAAATTTTTGCCAATTCTTCAAATACTTACCTTAAATTCTAATACAAACAGGAAAAATGAAAAATGCGTTGTAAATTCATGCTACCAACAATGTATTTTAACAAATTTCGATTACCGATTATAAAAGGTTTATAATCTAAGAGCTGGCTGGCTGCAGAAATCTGGCCGATCAAGTATCAGAATGAAATGTTTTTGAAATGTTGCAGAATTTGTTCACAAGTTTTGTATGTGCTCCCTCCGGAACATTTTTTGGTACAGCAACCATAACAATGGAGTAACAGCTTGGAATCACTCTTAAAATTTAGTACTCACAGAGTAAAAAAAATATATGTTTTTGTGCCTCGTTAAATCTTGTTCTAATGCCTTAACACAATTTATTTTTTATTTTTCTTTTTGGTTATACAACCAACAATACAACCTATTAAAGAAGTATTCAGGGATAAACAAATAATCATCCAATAAACAATCATAATGATTTCAGAAAAATAGTTTTCATTTATTTGGACATTTTACAAAGTATAGATACATAATGCAATGAAATTTTTCTCATATACCAGATGGCTCAGCCATAGGTACACTCTTGTAACTTTTGAATGGGCGAATAGATTTTTTTTCAAATTTGGTGTAGTGATATGGGATGAAATTTCCAATTATATGATATAAAGAACCAAAATGGCCGACTTTACAATTTACACGAAAACCAAATTTTTAAATGGGACAAACTATATATTTTTGCTAGATTATTAATTTTCCAAAACAAATTCACGTCAACGTCTATCGCGGAATATTTTATGAAAAACATAAAAAGATTTGATTGTACACTCCTTTTATCACGAGTTGTAGAATTCGTTCAAAAATGCAGAAAAAAAACAATATTTACCTCTTTTGGCTCAAAATAAGATGTTTTTACTGTTCTGAATTTTTTCGAAAAATGCATATTCGAGATATGTCCACTCGAAAATTTCTAAAAGTGGGAGAGGGGAAATGTAAAAGTTGAAAAAGAGACTCAAAAAAATTCAGGTGAATTTAGGTGAATGTATCATCGAAATACAAGACTTTTTTTATTTGCAACGTTTCTGTAAAGTGCGTTTTCACCGTGTTTTTCAGGAAAAACATGAAAAACTACCCCTTTCTTTGAAATTGTAGCTCTTTAAAGATATGTAATTTAAAAATTGAAAAAAAAACCAGATATGCATTGAGGCCTTCTAAACATTTTTTGTCTCTTGGAAATCTTTTGTAACTTGCTAATTTTCCGAGTTACAGGCAGTTTTTCACGATAAATAATATACTACATTTTTGCAGGTGCATTTGCAAATATGCATTTTTCGAACAAATTCACAAGAGTAAAAATATCTTATTTTGGGTCAAAAAAGGTAAATATATTGTTTCCTTTCCATTTTTGACCTAATTCTACACGTTACGGAACCCATGATAAAAGAGGTGTTTTCTACTCCTTCCGATTATTTCCTACTCTAATCTTTTTTTAGTTTTTTTAACGTCATTACAAACACATTGCACAAGGTTTCATCAAAATCCATTCATTAGCACTCAAATTAGAGATTTTGACTGGACTAATGGAACTTTTCTTGGGCGGGAGGTCCAGAAGTCAAATAACTGACGAGTCCAGTTCTATAGAGAGTTCTACAATAGAGATTCAGATTACAGAGAAAAACTATCAGGATAATTACATATTGTGGATATAGAGGGGATATAAGAGATAAATTTATTGAATTGGGAATTTTAACATTTCCATCACTATACATTTTTCATTGCCTAATATATATTTATAAAAATATACACCAGTACAAAAAACATGAGGATATTCACAAGTACAGTACGAGGAGTCAGCATAATTTAGCTATAGATTTTAATAGACTTAAGTCAAGTGATTGTGATTTTAATTGCTACGGCCTTAAATTTTTTAATAAAATTCCGAATTGGGTGAAAGCCTTACCAGAGGTGAAATATAAACAGTTAATAAAAAAAATTTTAATAAAACATGTTTTTATAATATACATAATTCAGTAATATTACGGTTCAAATTGCGATATATCCGACAAAATTCATAAAGTTTTGAAAATTGGTGGAAATAATCAGGACAGCATATGTAATAATAAACCGAAAAGTTCCCACCCCTAAATTGTGTGCTTCATCCCCTACGACATAGTATTCACCCCAATTTTCGCTTTTTTAAAATTATCCATGAAATGGTGCATTTTACGACAAAAATACCTATGTACAAAAGTGTTCTACAGGAAATTCTCTACAAAAAAGGTTTTTAGATTATTTCTCCTCAAACGAATAGTACGTTGGTAAATCAGGGCCGTAATTAGCGCAAGTCATATAATTCGTTGTACTATGTACTATGCAGCACATCATTCCGTGACCCTCAAAGCTACCGATTGGGGGTGGAAAAAAGTTGGCGGTATATTAATCCCAATAATGACTATAAAAGAACCAGCTCCCGAATCTGTTTTAACGCTTATTTCATGTTCATGTAAATTAGGGTGCGAATACAGGTGTAGTTGCAGAAGAGCAGGCTTGCGTTGCTCTACAATGTATTATCATTGCCATGGACAATCATGCTTGAATGTTGAATCTGTGGAAGACGACCAAGATTTATAATTAACATTTGATAATTAGTGGATTAGGCCTACAGGGGATACCACTTTAAAAAACGAGCCAAGTACTTTACCTCTAGGGTGGTGTGGAAATAAGTACAACACGGTCTTTTTATAGAGGTGAGGGGGTGGAAGTTGTATATTTATTAAAATTGTAAATAAATTTTAGTGCCTACTGCTATTTTAAGCGTTAAACGTTAAACTTTAAGGTAGATCATACTGTAGAGAGTGCTAGTCGGAACCAACCCTTATGTTTGCGCCATATTTCCCACGTTATTATTAACCTTTTTGATAGAAAATTTTCCAAAGAACAATTTTGTATATAGGTATTTTTGTCGAAAATTACACCGTTGCCGAGATAATCTAGAAAAACTCAAAATGGGGGTAGAAAGGACGTCCTGGGGGATGAAGCACACTATTTAGGGATGGGAACTTTTTGGTTTAGTAATCCTTATGCTATTTCCAACATACCCACCAATTTTCAAATCTTTATGAATTTTGTCGGAATAAAAACGTAATATTCCTGAGCTAACATGAATTGGCACTGAAACCAAAATAATGGACAACAATTTTACCTAAATTTTCAGTATATTTTAATGAGTTTTTTTTGTATGTATATGTTTATGTGTGTATATTTTTAAATTAGCTATTTTACAAATTATTTTCATTATTATATTTTATAATATGACATAATATCACCATTTGACTTGTTCTAAAAGCACCAATAAATCTTATTATATTCCCACCTCGCCCTCATGATCACTATTATGTAGTACCTCCATCTACTAGCCAGAAGTCGCAATTTTCAAAGCCAAAATTCAAATTTGGCGCCATACATGTGCTAACAGCCGATAACCTAGAATTCTCCATTACTCTTTCTTGCGCCAGAACACGTTTTTGTGTTTTGGTGAAATATAATACTTTTGCAGTAAAAATTATGGGTAAACATAAACGCAGGCGTTATGAATCAAGTGATTCTGAAGATTCAGTTGATTACCATGTTAAAAAACTTCGTCGGATCCTCGAAAAGAGGCATGAAGAGCGAGAGCGGCATGAAAGGCAGCAAAATCAAACTGTAGCAACTAATGATAATAACGAAGTAGCTTCTAATATCTTGAGTAAGTACCAACTCAAAGGTTTTTTCTGTTTCAGTCCAAATTCCGATATACTCTCAAAATTACTGAGCGTTCTATGGTTATTTTATGATATGGTGCGGCCTTTTGGGGCCCAATTAATTTATTCTCATGGATAAGATTATCATAAAATGCCCTCGTGGGCATTGCTGGGCAATATTTTTATATTTTGAATACGTTTACACCGATATCCTTATGGGTACTTTTAGACTGATAATGATACCCTTATGGGTAACGTTAGACTGATATCTTTATGGTTATCAACAATAAAAATTACTTCTCTCTCACGGGACTTAGTAACAAAATCTCTTCTGATTAGTATGAATTTCATCCTCTTTTAGGTCTTAATGACCATCCGCCGGTCAATTTATCAGGAGATGAGGAGGGGGAGGCAGTTGAGGTACCGAATGAAGATGGAGACCAAGCATCACTCCAGCAAAACATTCTGAAGATTTTGGGGCACACAAAAACTGCTTCTGATAAGTCAGAGGTGATCCACAGTAAAGTAGTGGATATTTGGAGCGCTATTTTACGTTCTGGTCTTTCAGAAGAAGAACGCACAGAATGTATTAAAAAATATCGTCCCATTTCAAATTGTCCTCTTGTAAAACTTCCTGTAGTTAATCCTGAAGTGCTGGCAGCAATATCTGAAGCCACAAAACTTCGAGATAATCGTGTAAAAGATATACAAAATCGTATTGCAATCGCCCTATCGGCTCTTGGAGGCATTTTGAACATTTTACTGGCGAATGATCTAGAATCAGAAATAATCCAACACTTACTTGAAATGACAAGCGATGCAGCTAGACTTATGGCTGATATTCACTTTGAGCAATCTCAAACAAGAAGGATAATCCTAAAACAAAACCTTAACAAGGACCTAGTTGAGGCTCTTACAGAGGCTCCTGTAGATGGATTACTATTTGGAAGTAATTTAACGGACAGAATAAAGGCTGCTAAATCACTCGATAAAACATCAGGAGAACTTAAACTTAGGAAGCCTAGCTTGCCGAACACCGTCAAAACCACATCTTTAAACTTCCGGGGTCCTCCTCGTCAACAAACTCGCCTGAGCAGACTAGAGGGGCCGAACCGTTATCAGAAGCGGCATTAATACAGACAAGTTCTCAGCATATAGCACCCGCCATGCGGCAGCTTCAGCAGCTAAGAGAAAACAATCAATGTTTCATTTTTACAATTAATTATTTTATTATTATTAATTTTTTTATAATGTTTCATGTTCATTAAAATTTGTTTCATTTTCAAGAGAATGTCATTATCTTCTGGTCGCAACAAGCTTTAAACATCTACATAATAGTGATCATGAGGGCGAGGTGGGAATATAATTTATAGATTAAACGAACTTACCTTAAGTGAAGTTCCAATCTAAATTATATGAACCACCTCGCCTGAAATGATCACTCCCGCCCTTCATATTAATCCCACTTATATATATACCCGGGATCATTTCAAGTTGCGACCTCAGGCAGCTTTCAAAGAAATGGAGAATTCTAGGTTATCGGCTGTTAGCACATGTATGGCGCCAAATTTGAATTTTGGCTTTGAAAATTGCGACTTCTGGCTAGTAGATGGAGGTACTACATAATAGTGATCATTTCAGGCGAGGTGGTTCATATAATTTAGATTGGAACTTCACTTAAGGTAAGTTCGTTTAATCTATAAATTTTATTTGAGAAGTCAGTAGTGACTTCTTGGCATATGATCTAGGGGGGAGTCGGCTCCGGACCCAGTTGGAGCCACGGAGAGCTCCCTCTGGCCAGAGCGTCTTTGTTGGTTAAAGTTGCATTTCTTTATAATAATTTTCTTTTAATTAAAAAAAAATGGTAAAAAACTGAAAAATAAGTATTCTCTTTGTCGCCTTACGGTGTTCTTAAAAAGTTACAATTTGAGCTATCGTGCACATTTGTCGAATTTGATGTCAGGGTTTCACAAGGATGTAAATTTTTAGCAACAAGTAATGAGTTTTAGTCGTTCTAATTAAAAAAATTGTAATTTTTAAAATGTAAGAAATCTAATGTTATTGGTAAAAAGCAAATAATGAGATTTAAAAATAGTATATTACATTATTACTCAATTTTCTATAATTAAAAATTGTAATTCCCCTTTCAACAGAGACGACATTTTTTATTGGCGATAAGAGAAGGTTATACGAAAATGTCATCAGAAACAATAAATGATAAGAACACAGATAATGCAAGTGTAATAAAATTAGCAAAAATAGATGGTGATTATATAAACACATAGGATAAGATCATTGAATTAATGTAAACATTGTATAATTGCATTATAAACAAATCTATATCAATTTTGGTAAAAATATAATAAATCAACTACTTTTTGTAGGAATAGAAAAATTACATGGGATATTTTAAATATTATTTAGCACCTAGAGCAAGAGACAAGAATATTAAATGCTTTTCAACAACTACCAGTTGCGTAGGGGGAATATGATACCCTCTAACTTTGTCAGACTTGGCAAAAGTTGGAAATTTGCAATATAAGTCGGCAATTTCTATTGTGATTTTCTTCCCTCCGCTCATCAATTTTGCGTTTGGGACAGTGGTTCCGTACAAATCCTTGAAGTCAATGATCGCAATCGTTCATTGGTCCTTCGAGCCGGATACGAACCAGCGATCTATGGATATAGCCTAAATCGTTTAAATGATCACTATCATCATGATAAATTTTCGTTACAGAAACCAGTCGAGTCACTGTATAAGTGATTTCGGAAAAACAGCTGCTGCAGCAGCAAAATTGAGAGAATTAGATGAGGTGACAATACGGCTTCACTACAAAATTTTCGCTGGAGAGGTACTAGCTTCTGGGGATAAGACTAAAAAGTAGCCTAATTTTTGCTACACATGGAAAAACAACTTTAATGTTCGAATCTCATCCTAGCATTCGAACCACCAGGCACTGAAGTGGTTCACCTGAATTTTGTATTGGATATTGATATCAAATTTAGGCATTCAAAGAACAACTTGTCTCCTTTAAGTGCATCCCAAAAATTAAAGAACAAATTATCAAAACAAAGCACAGTTTTTTGGAATGAAAGACGTTTCGCAACCCTACTTTGAAGAAATATTTTACGTAAAAACAAAGTGCTTTTAAGCATAAGTTGCTATGACTTCATAGTCAGTTTTTAAAACGAAATTGCCAACACCATGGAATTAATCTTTCCTTAGTGGCTGGCCTATATTGTTTATTTGTTGGTTATATCACTAGGCGTGTCACTGCTTGCAAAAAAACTGAGGCTCTCTGTAGCGATATTTCTATATGTGTTAAGTCTAATAAATGAAACGTGTTGTTTGTTTTTTTTTTCAGATAAAAGATGGCAATGTAGAACCTGAATGGACTCTACTGTACTATCTGCGGAATAAATGTATCCTTATATTTATTCACACGCGTTATATTATAACCGTACGCAATTTTAGAGCAATGGGTTCATTTACCATTTTTTTAAATTCATATTTCGAAAGTACATCTTGTAGTTAGTAAATGTGTAAAGTATTAGATTTTTTTTCAACTCCTCCCTCAAAATAAATAATGAAAATAGAGCGCACGAAAACGTAGTGTGACGGCGCACAGTGGGGCAAATAGCTTATTTTTGGACAAACGATAATTCCCAAGCCTGGGATTAATGAAACTTAATTTTTTTTTACTATTCGTTATAAAATTGCCTTTAATTCTATCGAGCCCGAATTTTGATGACTAATCCAATATCGCGGACGTGAATTTTGAAAGTAAATTAAAATTTTATCAAAAGATTGTTTGAAATTATAAAAAATTGTTACTTAGGGGTTTTTTTTGGTTTCTAATCTCATTTCTGATCCCCGAATTTTGCGATTCAGAAAACCAAGATAGCGGATCCAATATGGCGGCCATAATATTTTTTTAAATGAAATGTACATGCACAAACTGTTAAAAATTGTTACTTAGGACTTTTAAGGGTTTCTGATCGAGAATCTGAAATCTAAATTACGTAATATCGTAATCCAAAATGACGGCCATAATATTTTTTCAATTGACATGTAAATGCGCAAATTGTTAAAAATTGTTACTTAGAGGTTTTAGAGATTGCTGATCATGAATCTGAAGTCCAAATTACGTAATATCGAAATCCAAGATGTCGGATCCAATACGGCGGCCATAATATTTTTTTAAATGAGATGTACATGCGCAAATTGATAAAAATTGTTACTTGGGGCTTTTAAGGGTTTCTGACTATGAATATGAAGTCTAAATTATGTAATATCGTAATTCAAGATGGTGGATTCAATATGGCGGATCCAATATGGCGGCCATAATATATTTTTAAATGAAATGTACATACGCAAATTATTAAAAATTAGGTTTAAAGATGTCAACGTTTTTGATTGGTTATCTCATTTTTTTATAAGATGGCATATTCGAATCTGCCATCTTAGAATTCGAAATAACGAATGCGTAGTCAGCAATCGCAAAAACCTGCAAGTAACAATTTTTAACTATTTTCGCATGTACATCATAATTTTAAAAAAATCTATGACAGCCATATTGAATTTAATTTTCTGGTTTGCAAAATATCGAAATTTTAATATCCGAAACGAGATTAGCAAACTGCGAAACCCCCGAAAAACAAATTTTAACAGTTTCCTTCTTGATTTGTCATTCTTTTTTAACTTACGGACACTATATTGGATCCGCCATCTTGGATTTCGATATTACGTAATTTGGACTTCAGATTCATGATCAGCAATCTCTAAAACCCCCAAGTAACAATTTTTAACAATTTGCGCATTTATATGTCAATTAAAAAAATATTATGGCCGCCATTTCGGATTACGATTTTACGTAATTTAGAATTCAGATTCTCGATCGGAAACCCTTAAAAATCCTAAGTAACAATTTTTAACAGTTTGTGCATGTACATTTCATTTAAAAAAATATTATGGCCGCCATCTTGGTTTTTTGAATCGCAAAATTCGGGGATCAGAAATGAGATTAGAAACCAAAAGAACCTCCCAAGTAACAATTTTTTATAAATTTAAACAATCTTTTGATAAAATTTTAATTTACTTTCAAAATGTATCTCCGCGATATTGGATTAGCCATTTTTAATTTTGAAATTATTATTATTATTATTATTAAATTTCAAAATTCGGGCTCGATAGAATTAAAGGCAATTTTATAACGAATAGTTTAAAAAAAAATTAAGTTTCATTAATTCCAGGCTTAAGAATTATCGTTTGTCCAAAAAATGAGCTATTTGCCCCACTGTGCGGCGGTCGACTGCTCATCTGTTCCATATAGTTTCATACGGCATCCACGACGGACGTGCTAATTTCGTTCATCTCTTTTTAAGTGTTCTGTATTTTTTTATTAACGGGGATAAAAAAAGGGATTATATAAATATTGTATAATAGTTCTAGACTGCAATAGTAGAGTGAAATTACTTAGAGAAGATAACATGCTAAAACTACTAAGTTTACTATTTTCGTTTATTAATAATATTGAACAATCGCAATTAAAATAAATTTCATTTCATCTGTTTTATTCATAGAAACGGTTGAATATTCACTATAAATATATAATAAATACCGAACACGACCTAGACAATCGGCACTCGCTAGCGATATCGGTTTGTGTGGATGTTATCTTCTCTAAGTAATTTCACTCTACATTAGTGTCTACTCACAATAAACTATTTATTTCATTGTGATGAAAGTATTAGGAATTTGTGGCAGCAAGTTATGCACAGGGAGAAATTTGTTAGTAATAAAGGGACGAAGTATTGTGAGGATTATTTTAACGTAAATCTAGTGCAATAGGTTATTATTAAAAATTGTACAATAATACAATACTTGAAGAGGATATGGAAAATTATTTCTTTTAAAATACCTTTTATTTGCGCATAACCAACAGCGTTGTCGCCGTAATTTTGTCTGAATTCGGTAGACTTTATTAAAGTAGATATGTATCTAGTTAACCTACCTCTGTAATTTGACCTCATTTCAGCACTTATGTAATCTTTATTATTACTAAAATATTCCATAGCCAAAAAATGTCTACACACAGCAAAATGTTGGAATCAGCCTTAACGTATTCATTTTCTAGGGAATACATAATTTTATGTATAAAAAATAATAGACTTGGGATTGACACTATTGACAGCAAAGCTGGAGAGGGTAGAAGTGACTTTTTGGTTTTAATCATATCACACTACAAAAATAGCGAAATAAATCGAAAATACATTGACCCTATGTTAGTGAACTCTACAACAATAAGTAGATATAAGAGATATTTACGTCAATAACACAAAAACACCCACTTCGGCTGTGCTTTGTACCAGCCCGTGTCCTGATTGTTCGACCGAAAGCAAAAAACGCGGCACTTTGACTGAACCCGTCGGCTTCACTTTTTATGCCATTTTTAATATACTAAATTACCTCGAAGCACTTTAAAATTTTGCAGGGGCTTTCCCACATTGAAGGCTAGTACACCATTTTATTTTCCGCATATCATGGTAAATCACGTTGTATAAACAGGAGAAATTTCTCGCCTCGAATTCGAAAAATAACAAAGTTAAATGGGGTTTTAACTTTCGCGCGACCACCCTGTACACTGTACATGAACAAAAATAAAACTATTAGGTACGCTTAAACCTTTGAGTGCACCATGCTCTTATTTTTCGTCATTTGAGTTTGAAAATACTGTGATAGCACAATCTTTTCTTTTTTTTTTTTAGTGCATTTTTAATAAAAACGTGATTTTTTTAAATCATTTATTATATTCTATCTTTTTTAGTGGCGATATATCGAAAATCAAACTTAGCAATTGTCAATACGAGGTCTTGGGTTATTTCGTAAAAAGCAAACAGAAAAAATTCGTAAATTCCTTATATGTATAGCGTAGTTTAAAGAACAGTATCTGGAAGGGATAGATCAGCAACAACCAGAGACTTTTTTGGAGGGTTATTATTCATATTTGCCAACTTCATAATAGTCCATTGAGGTAAAGCTTTTACCCCAAAAATTCTGCGACTGGACCGCAAGACATGTACCCCCGTTTTCGAGGGCGACAATATTTTCCTACCTACCCTCCAACCACTACTCTTAAATCGAAAAAACCACCCTTTTCTCCGATTTTCCGGTGCTAGGCATTTTTTTATCGAAAAATTTTATTAACGAAAGTTGTTCAGAATAATCTAAAAACCCAATATCCAATATTTCAACAAAGTAAAAAAATTTGAAAATTAATAAATTCAAAAAATATAAAAAGGACTACTGGGTTTAATTTCAAATAAAATTGTCATGAATTTTTTAAACAAAAAAACCCATTTGCGGACTAATACCTTGGCAACAACAATTAAAATACCTTTAAAATAAGTCGAAAGTACGTTACACAGTATTCAATTTGATATTTCGTCTCTAATTGGGCCCAATTTTTGCGCCTCGAATAGAACAGGCTACAGACACTGTTACTTTCAACCTTAATATAGAACATAATAAAAAAGTTAGTACAAAACGGGTAGAGTGGAAAAAAGTAATTTAATATGCAAATTGTTAATAATGATGTCCTTAATATTATACAGTAAGATTATCTGGCACTAAATCAGGATGTGGAGAAGGAGGTTGTGGAGCTTGCACTGTAATGGTTTCCAAGTATGACAGACTGCAAGACAAAATAATGTATCCTTTTATAAACGACTGTTATGAAAACACTGAATATGCATTATATCTTAGCCGGGAAAGGAGGATAATGACGAATTGTACTGTTAATTGTGTCAACCGACACATATTATCATCGAGCGACATTGATTTGATTAGCCTTTGTATCCCCCCCTCCAAATTTAAACACCAGCATGTGTTACTATGCTCCTTTCCCGACTAAAGTATGGTAATGTAATGTGACATTGCTTCTGATTTTTTGCGAATAATTATTCAATTTTACTAAATTTTGTATAGACTCCTTTAGACAAATTGGACATGCAACTGAACACTTGAACAGCGAATGATCCAGTAAGTAGTCGATATGATAAGGCACAAATTGAAACTGGAGTAGGAAATTTTCTATATTCCACAAAAATGGTAGATTCGACTGATTGCTACAAAACTATTACCAAAAAACATTCAGGAAAAGTATTTTTACTATGTTAGAGTTTATTTCATTATTCACTTTAAATATTCAAAGTTTAGTAACATCATAATCCTAAGATTAAAAAAAACTAATTTTTGGAAGTTTGGTCCCCCAAATTCAGCGGAGGGTCATGAAGTATTTTCCCCAAAATTCCCTTTGTTACCTAGTTTTCGTAATTCGCCTGAATTAACAGACCTGTTTAAATATTTAATCCTGAAAATGGGAGGTTCTTACCATAATGATAGTTTTACTTAAGTTTAGATTACGTCATTTTGTTAAAAAGGTGCAGATAAATACTTTCCTTAAGCTATGGCAGTCATATACCTGTTAATTCATGCATAACTCCAGTATGCTCAATGCATGGACTTGCCGTGACCACAATAGAGGGAATAGGTTCCACGAAAACCAGACTCCACCCTGTTCAAGAACGTATTGCAAAAGCTCACGGCTCGCAATGTGGTTTTTGTACACCAGGTATAGTCATGTCGATGTACGCGCTTATCCGAAATTCCCCCAAACCCACGATGAAAGACATGGAGATAGCTTTTCAGGGAAATCTATGCCGATGTACAGGATACAGAGCTATAATCGAGGGCTACAGAACGTTCACAGAAGAATGGGAAAAATTTCAAGTGGAAAAAAGATTCGGTGGCGTCAATGGTACCTGTGCTATGGGCGACAAATGTTGTAGACTTCAAAATGGTATCAATGGTGTTAATGAAATTATTGGATATGAAACTAATGGTACCAACGGAATCGATAATTCAACAAATGATACTAAGACTGAAACACTATTTAAACCAAACGAATTTATTCCATACGATCCTTCTCAGGAACCAATATTCCCTCCCGAACTTAGACTAACAGATACATATGATAAACAATACCTGATAATCAAAGGTACAAGTGTATCTTGGTTCCGTCCAACAACGCTCATAGAATTGTTAAATCTCAAAAGTTTACATCCCGATGGCAAAATTGTTGTTGGAAGTACAGAGGTCGGGGTCGAAATTAAATTGAAACGTATAACTTACCCTATTATCATTCATCCCGTACTAGTTCCAGAATTGGTTACAATCACTGAGACTCAAACTGGTGTTAAAATTGGAGCTGCTGCTACTTTAGACGAGGTAGAAACATTTCTGAGAGGTCAAATAAAGAAACAGCCAGAGCATAAAACGAGAATATTCCTAGCCATGGTTGAAATGCTAAATTGGTTCGCAGGCAAACAAGTTCGTAGCGTGGGATCATTGGCTGGCAACATAATGAATGGAAGTCCCATTTCAGACATGATCCCAATTATGATGGCCGTTAACACCGAATTGGAGGTAGAAAGTAAAAAGAACGGAATAAGAAATGTCATACTAGATAACACGTTTTTTGTTGGCTACCGAAAAAGTATTATTAAACCAGATGAAATACTACTTTCTATCCATGTTCCATTTTCAAAATATGACCAATATTTTCACGCCTACAAACAAGCTCGTAGACGGGAGGACGATATTGCAATTGTAAATGCAGCTATCAATGTTACATTTGAACCAAAGTCTTATATTATTTCGACTATTAATTTTGGATTTGGTGGTATGTCTTTTAAAACTGTAACTGCGCCGAGAACAGAAGCAAAACTAAGAGGTATGCCATGGAACAGAGAAACTTTGGAAGTTGCGTACGCTTACTTGCTAGAAGACTTACCATTAGATCCAGGTGCACCAGGTGGCATGATCCAGTACAGAAGATCTTTAACGCTTAGTTTGTTTTTCAAAGCATTCCTGGCTATATCTAAAAAACTACAAGAGTATGTTCCAAACCTTAAACTCGACCAAAGAGATGAAAGTGGAATAGATGGCTTTCAGAGTCACGAATTAAAAAGCTCACAGTATTTCACTGTAGTCCCAGACACACAGCAGAAGGTTGACGCAGTACACAGACCAATCGTTCACGTATCAGCATACAAACAAGCCTGTGGAGAAGCAGTGTATTGTGACGACATTCCGCATCAAGATGGCGAACTGTATTGCTCCCTTGTCCTTAGTACAAAACCTCACGCGATTATTGTAAAATTAGATGAATCAGAGGCTTTGGCGATGGAAGGTGTTCATGGGTTTGTGTCCGCCAAAGATGTTAGTGACGACAGAAACTGGTGGGGTGCAATTACGGACGACGAACGGGTGTTTTACTCTGAGAAAGTCACGGCTCAGGGTCAAATAGTAGGTTTGATAGTAGCCGAAGATCAAAATATTGCTCATAGGGCATCGAGGAAGGTTAGAATTGAATATCAAGAATTAGAACCTATGATAATAACTATTGAAGATGCTATTCAACATCAATCTTACTTGAAGAATCCTCATAGTATTATACGAAAAGGCGATATTGAAAAAGTGTTGAGAGGAGCACAACATGTTGTAGAGGGGGAATGTCGAGTGGGAGGACAGGAACACTTTTATCTTGAAACACAGTCATGTATCGTGATACCGAAACCCGAGGACGACGAAATGGAAATTTACTCGGCTACGCAAAATCCAACTGATGTGTCGGTAAGTTTCATACAAATAGTCAAAAATATATAAAAAAAAAAATAAATACACTAGGTACGAAAAATTAGGCTTGTTCAAAATATATAATCTGTTTTTTGGAAAAATGAAATTATTATCTGTTGTTCTAACGTCTCTTCTACGTTAGAGGACAAAATGCTTCCAATGAAGTTTAAGAAACATTTATCAGAGCTTCCCTTAAAAGTAATTATTGCATGACTTTTGTACACTTAAGGTCTCATGGTTTAGTCTATGAGTTTTTTCAATTAAAATAAATTTGACATCATACCGTCTTGAGGGCTTGTAGAGGGTCTATCCCTAGTATATATGTAAGTCTCTGACCTATGTCGTCCCGGTGGAAACGCTGCCATCTTACAAAAGAAGTTGAGTGTCGTTTTTCTGAAACATCTAATTTTCTGTGAAAGTTCTGGAAAAAGAAATAGCGCGGGTTTGTAGAGATTGAAATTCTGTGCGGTGTTTTTCTACTTTTTTCGTCTTTGCAAGTCGTTACGTTAAAAATAGTTATTTAATTTGTGGATCATGAAAAAAATCTAATATTGCACAGCACTACAAAGGCCGTCAGGTAAGCGGGGAACTTAAAAAATATCACGGTGTTATGTTGTGTTGAAAATTATTTCAGTGGGACTCTTTTCCGCATCAAACAAGGGTAGCATTTTTTACCTAGTACCTCCAATAGACTTATCCACGTTCAGTCCTTATTGCAACCCGTTTTTTGATGAACTATTCACTGTGCCCTTGGTTTTGCATGGTCCTGGTTGAATCTCGTTGATTTCATCCTCAACACAATCTTTAATTGTAATTTCTTCATAATCAATGTGTCTAATGTCCGCTTTACATGTTTCTTCCATCGCCACAGTGCCGTCGTCGTCTTCGTTTTTCTCTGGTACTGCTTAGTAGACATATTGGAACACAAAAACGCATAATTAATAAGCTCGAATTACAATGATATCTAACAGACTGTTTTTTACATGGTAGACTAGTCTACTCAGAGCTAAAACTAGGGCAAATTGCGCCTATGGCATGCTTGGTTTTGATGCACCACTGGATGCTGATCTAGGATTGAATAATGAAGCACGTCAGTGAACAAAATTTTGCAACTCTCAAAGGTTTGCATCCTTGGCTGCCGTCAATTTTCCAATCAATAAGTCAATCATTATCATTTAGGTTAGGTCAATCACCCTTCATTTTGCATAGGCAGAGAAGTATCCAATGCTCCCTGAAAAGTACGGCACCAAAGAAGACTCTACTTTGACTCTGTAAGAGCTGCATATTAATTTAATTAATTAATTAACTTAACTATATGCATAACAAACAAACTCTTTTAGAAAGTAATTGCCGGAGTACTTGGTATACAACAGAATAAAATAGTGACCAGAGTAAAAAGAATTGGCGGCAGCTTTGGGGGAAAAGAAACCAAATCTGTCCGGGTAGCCGTAGCCGTGGCTGTTGCTGCTAAAAAGTTTAATCGACCACTTAGGTGTGTTTTAGACAGAGATGAGGATATAATTATGAACGGCGGTCGACATCCCTACTTGATGAAGTACAAGGTAGCTTTCAACAAGAACGGAAAAATCTTAGGATGTGACGTAGAAATGTATTGTAATTGTGGATATGCTCAGGATATGTCTTTTATGGTAAGTTTTTTCACTTCATCCCATCAATATCAAATGCTGATCCCATCGTAGGAAAATGATCTCTTATATTTTTTCCATGGCAACTAGACAAACATGCATCGAGCGTGGTGATCAGTGTCAAAGTCACATAATAAGCCCAACTCCTCTTTATTACCATAGATATAAAGGGGTAAACTTCGCGCTCTTATGACACGATTAACTATAGAACTGAAGGACATATGCAGTTTACTTTCTCTTTGTCCCACAGAGTAGAAAAAGAGGGTAAAAGTCAGAGAAGAAGGCAGCTTAATTCACCAATTAACCAAGCTCCCTGTATCTTACTCTCCCTTTTTCTATTTCAATATCTAGTTCCTCTTATGAGACCGCGTAGTCTATCTCTTTATATTAATGGTCAGGACATTCTGGTTGATATCTTGTTAGAACTATTTTCTTCCAACTGATGTCCCTCAAGGATTGGATCTTAGCCTACTCTTTTCTTCTTCACATTAACTACTTTAAATATGCTACTCACAGCATTTAAGCAGTATACTGACGGCAGTTTTCTCCATTTAAGTTATTCCTAGTTAGAATTACCTTACCTTTCATCCATATATTGAAAAAAATATTTACAGGGTGCCTCACAACCAAGTGTATATAGCTTAACCATCGATGGAGGATATCAAGGCGATTTATAATCATCGATCAACGTGCTGTCTAAGCCATTCCTTAAAGAGATACATGGAGTTCTGTGGATTTTCCCAAAAACTTAAATTCTACTATTTTTCTTCGAAAACCTTCGAATTCTACTATTTTTCTAACGGTTAGACACAATTAAATAACGTGAAAACTTCTAGAAACTTCTTAGTCAGTGAGTTGTATACTATTATACTGACTCATTAAACTTAACATTATGACAGATGCACATTACGTTCAATTTCATTTTTTAGTAATAAAATGAAGTCATGTCTCATTTTCTCTGTTTCTCTGAATGTAATGCTTTTTACAGTGAAATATAAAACGAATGTTAGTAATGGCGAATTTTAGTTAATTCTCTCTAAGCGTTAGAAAAGTAGAAGAAGTCGAATGTTATTTCTTTATTTATATATTTTATTAAAAATGACGCTTAAAATTCATACCCCTGATTTGACCAGGGTTTGGAGAAAGCCATGACTCATTTCGAAAACTCCTACATGATACCCGTCGTCAGAGTTGTTGGTTACCCGTGTAAAACTAATATTCCTTCGAATACAGCGTGTAGAGGTTTTGGATCACCCCAAGGGATGTATTTAGCAGAATGCATGGCTCAACATATAGCAGATTATCTCAATAAAGATCCCATGGATATCAGTGAACTAAATCTCTACAGGGATGGAGAGGAAACACATTACAATCAAAAGTTATCTAACTGTACGCTCGATAGGTGTTGGAGGGAGTGTGTTAATTCCTCAGATTATTATAATAGAAGAAAAGCAGTTGAGAAATTTAACAGGTAAGTAATGGAAAGTGGTAGGCAGAATGTGGAACGGAAGGAAATAGGTACGTAAGAGAATTTGCACGGTCGTCTATAACAAATATTGCATATTTTTTGGGTCAAATAAAAAGTAAAAATATACCAAAGGACATTGCACGTCTTATAGGAATGGACGCTCGGTCAAATTTGATGAATTATTTATATGTTTTAATCCAATTATTCTGAGCAAAATGTTCCTTTGGCCAAACTTTAGATTAGGGACAGTTTGTCGGTAGATGGCTCCAAAACCTGGATCTATCCGTCGATATTGTATCAAGGATTTCTCAAAACGGATTGCAGGAATTGAAATGGTAACTATAAGAAATGAATAGCCTTTATATGGTCTAATAGTGAAGTGTCACTACTTCTGGTTTGTCCGGAAGTTTTGTTAAATCACGGTTATCGAATGCAGACCTGTTCATTTCGATTTAATACATCATATATATACATAGCTTTTTAATATACTCTTTCTTAATAAGTAGGTGCCTGTATTGATCGATTGCTAGCTTGATGCCGAAGAATATACTGGGCGCATTAAAATCCGGATATACAATAAAATTGTTTTGCTATAGTTTCAGAAATATTTAACACTTAAACTAAATATATCGTTTCATAAACGTTCGGACGCCATCCTTGTACTTCCAGATACTCCGAAGCCGATAATTCTACAGAAATTGGGAAAAACCAAAATTCTTCACCAGTTTATTAACTTTCTTATTTGTCTCTAGCATTTGTTCGCTAAATGTAATATTTTTGGGATTATTTCGTGAAACCAATTTTTTAAGCAAATAGCAATCTTCAAATTGTTATAACTTGTCCTTCAGCTTCAACGTTCTTAGTTTTTTTTAGATGCCACCCCATGGAAAAGGGACGGTATCCACTCCCTATAAATTAGCAAGTCCCCGCATAATATAGAAACTTTTTTGTGATCCATTTACTATTAAACTGCCAAAAAGAAACGAAACCTGATTCGTATGACATTATTCCGAAGCTAAAACCTCTAGTTACTGTACTAATAGCAATGTTAGTAATCAATCAATAAAGATGCCTACTTACTAAGAGAGTATTAAAAAAGCTGTGTAAGTATATGGTGTTTTAAATCAAAATAAATACATCTTCTGCCTCGATGAACGCCAGTTGATGACACTTCCGATATCAATCTAAGGCAGATACTCTGGTTATTCATTTCAAACAGTTGCCATTCCAATACCTGCAATACGTTTTGAGAAATTGTTGATACAATATATTGAGTAATAGATCCATGTTTTGGAGTCATCTACCGGCAAAACTGTCTGTAATTTGAAGTTTGACCAAAGTAACTTTTTGTTCAGAATAACTTGGTCTACAACGTGTTATAAATTCATGATTGACCGAGCGCCAATTTCCCTATATAACGTTCAGGCTCCTTCCTTGGTTGTTTTTAGGTGAATCCTGGATACGTCAGTAGAATCAGTACAGACATCTAAATATGATTGGTTGGTGACTTAAATAACATGAAAGGGGAGCCTGGTATTATTCTGGTCAAAGAGTACCATAAACTAAATTTTTGAGATCTTTCATTAAATAACATACCTATATTTTTCCCTCCACACTACCGATGAATGGACTTGAATTCTTATTCACCACAATATTTTATTTTTTAGGAAAAATCGTTACAAAAAGAGAGGTCTCTCTGTAATACCCACGATGTACGGCATAGCTTTTCCAAATACAGTTCTAAATCAAGGTGGAGCTCTCGTCTTGGTGTATACAGACGGATCGGTACTGTTATCACATGGTGGCATTGAAATGGGACAAGGTCTTTACACAAAAATGATTCAAGTTGCCAGTACAGCACTGGGTATACCTGTAGAAAAGATACACACGAGCGAAACATCCACCGATAAAGTTCCAAATACATCAGCAACAGCTTCAAGTACTGGATCCGATATAAACGGCATGGCTGTATTAGTAAGTTTTGGAGCTAACTCAGTTTTTTTGTTCACTACTTTTGGGTCTTCTGGCAGGCGTCCTCTGCCTAAGCAACTGCCTGAGGTACGATTACTTATGGAAGGTTTGAAGGCCAGAACGCTAAAATAAAATAAAAAATCGGCGAATCTCGAGCATTTCTTCCTTAACGTTTTCGCAAAATGCAGCAAGTAGTGTGAGTGCCAAAGGATATAAAATAGGGTCCTGTGTGCTCCTAAATGATACAATGTGGAAAGTTATGTAAATCCATTTCATAATAATTATTCTATGTAAAAACGACTGTTGGTCAGTTCGAAAACAGTGCAGACATGACGCAACGAGGAAATTGAACAGGAAGATTTAGTTCAATAATGGACGTAGTTTCGCCAACCATCGTTAACATTGATGCATTATATTTCTTAAATTATCCAAGAAAGGCAATTTTTACAAATTAACAAATCGTCATAAGTAATAGTTTTATTCAAAATTTCATTTATTTTTGCGATGCGATCACTGGGACCGGAAATAATAAGGAAAAATAGCAGAAAATGTCAATGTTGAAACACATATACTATGAAACATAGGATATATGCTAGATACAAGTACCAGCTTTTGACCTGCTGTGCGCATTGCGTCACTCACTAGTTACTTTCAAATCGAGCCCGCGGCAGCTGCGTATTCAATGTTTGCTTAAAAATTTTTCGAATACATAAGACCTACAAAGCTGAAATTTGCAGACAGCTATTTTACTTTTTAATATCACGAAATTGACGGATTGCATTTGTCAGCATTTTTTCACTTTGTAATAAGGCTGCTGTGGGTTTAAATTTTAAATGTTGGTGAAAACACCTCCAAAATAAATGATGCAAGCACGTATGATCTTTTGCGCCATTGGTTTTTCAACGAGCTAAATGCTATTAGTATATTAGTTGCTATTTAATTTGTTTTTTTTTTTTAGTTTATCAAATTTTAATTCATTTTATTAAATAGTAGTAGTAAAAAATATACCACTTTAATTAATTTTATGATGAAACAGCGCCTTTCTCTAAGGTTATTCAGGAAAATAGACAAACAGTCAAGAATGAAAAATATTTATTCCATTATTTAGTAGTTTTAACAGTTTTTTTTAGAGATAAATTACCGGATTCTGTTTCTATTAAGAAAATACATTTTGCATCTGTAAAATAGCGTTTTCGCAGTATGACAATTCTATAGCGAGGTACATATCAATGTCTCTCTCATATAATTATTACAAATATTTAATGACTTTCCATTGACTTGCTCAAAAAATCTCATTCATTTTTTAATACTGCAAGAAAATCTATTAAACAACACTCTAATGCACCATTCTCTGCGCTGCTTCGTCTGCGAGAGTGTTCAGTATACTTAATTACAATTCTCTCGGAAACCGTTAATCCTGGAAAGAAAAGTTTCAAATAAAAAAGTTAGCTCCATCCTTTATCTTCATATGTCCTGGACTTGGTATCTATTTCGAAAGATAAAAAGTTTCTCGCTTATTATATTCACACCTGTAAATTTTCACAGTTTATCGGCATAACCTTAGAAAAAAAAAACATATTTTCTACACTTATTAAAATTTGACCTTCATATTGACAAATTGTGTTAAGAAATATGGAGTCATAACACGGCAAAAATTTGAGATAAATTCGTTGTCCCGTTTTTTATTTAGGGCGATTTAAACGAAAAAATCTATTATTTTATAATTTTCTCACATTTTTGGCTCGATCAACCAAGAGAGTCGTAATTTCTTATTTCATCGAAGGATAAGCTTCTAAACACTTTGATTAAGGTATTATTACTCCATTTTTGACACACAAAACAACATATAATTACCCGAGTTTCGCAGATTTCTTCAAAATTAAGCACTTTGAAACATGTATGTGAGTAATAATTTCAATTAGGCACTTTCTTCTTTATTTGCCGTTTTTTTTTTACTTTTTTCATTCAATTGTATAACTTATTCAGCTCCTTATCTCTAATTCTCATACTCTTGTTATGTTTAACATTTGCTTTTTAGGAAGCCTGCAAAATAATTAAAGAAAGACTGAAGCCTTACACAGAAGAAAATCCAAATGGGACCTGGGACGAATGGGTTAAGAAAGCATATTTTGATAGAGTAAGCCTGGCAGCGACTGGATTTTGCAGAATTCCCAATGTCGGCCACAACTGGGAAACAGGCGAAGGGAACATATATAATTACTTTACAATGGGTGTTGGTTGCACGGAAGTAGAAATAGACACCTTGACTGGAGATCATCAAGTGTTAAGGACTGATATTGTAATGGATATAGGTGAGTAGGTATCTAATTGTTCTAAATATCTATTTTTTTGCTGTTGAAAGGCGTAAAATTTCCCATGTTTTATGTGCTATACATTTTTTTTTCGTAGGACTGATAGATGTTTGTTTATTGCGAAATAAAGTTTGAAATTAAGGCGCGACTCGCTGTTTCTCGCATTTTTCTAATATTGGTAACTTCTACGAGAAAATTGTTCCACATGAAATTTGTAGCGCTGGAAAAAACCTACAGATTAGTTTTTTAATTTTTATTTTTGAATAATGATTTGTAATACAGCGCGCCGCAAAAGTCGGCAACCCAACGTTGAGTCCAACGAGCTTATTTCATTCAGTACCTACTAGTGGAATTGTTGCAAACGACACCATCAATTGTCAGTTGGCCAGAGAAATCGAAACTTCTTTGATGACTGCAAATTTTGGAGAAGATTATATCTGGTTGACTTTCACGAGAAAGGACAGAGTACTATTGACGACAATAAACAGCAGCATAAGACTGTACGTCAACATTCCTACAATCCATTGCTGCTCTTTTAAAGAATGTGCGTAATAGTCTAGGAGATAGCTACATATATGGGGAATGGGGTATAACCTGTTGACATTGCTGGTATGTTTTAGCAATTTTTTTTGGGTATTTTATCTTATGTGAGTCAGACCTCCCTCCCCTGACAGTTTTGGCGCCAGCCGCCTCCGAAAATATTCAATTATGGAGCAGAGTATAACACTTTTGTTAGTTGAAGAGGGTTAAAACTGGAGCTTTTCAAAAAAAATTTTTCCACCTTCCCAGACTTGCAGATTTTGTGCTAAAGAATAGTCTCTATGAGTGCTAATATTCTTTTCTCAATGTAACCCCCCCAACCACCCCCAAACGTTCAAATACCGATTATTATGCCAAAAAGAATAAAAAAATGACACATTTAGCGAGTAATAACCGAGAAATTAATGAAATTATCCTTTTTTACATAACAAAGTATTTGAATGTTTGGGGACTTTGGGGGTGATTTGTTACATTGAGAAAAAATGTTGGCACTCACAGAGACTATTCTTTGATGCAAAAACTACAAGTCTGAGAAGGTGCCAACATTTTTTTTGAAAAGCACCAGTTTTAACCCGTTTTAGGCTAAAAGTCCAATTTTTGGCCAAAAAATCTGTAAAAAAATTCCGCCTGGTCAGTTTAAATTTTGGTCATAATTGATGTCGCCAGTGCTGCCAATTGCACGGGAAAAAATTTTTTGGCATATATCGAATGTTGATCGCCAAGATACCCTCTTCAACTAACACCGAGCCCCAAAGTGTTTCCATAATTGAATATTTTCGGAGGCGGCTAGCGCCAAATATGTAGCTATTTCCTAGACTGTAACAAAGCAATGTGAAGAGGATTTGAAAAAGTACCTGACATACGAACTCGCTCCTTAACCGTACTCGCTACTCACGGAAGAAGGATTACGAAAGGGTACGAAATCAACGATGTAAAAGAATTACCGGAGAAAAGTGAGCTGGGACGGAACTCTCAGAGTTCTGTTGTGGTTTTTAATGGAGGATACCTGCTGCACACCGTTCTCTCATACCGTCATCTTGTCGGAACATATTTAAAGAAAATTATTAGTTGAAAATATATGTATATTAAGTTTTTCTTAACATACAGAACTATTTCTAAAATATAAATACATGTTGAAGTTAATACATTTAGTATTAACTTACATATATTTCCGACCTCGTTTCCGACTAATAATTTTAATCAAACACATGATACTCGTGAAAGAAACAACTTGAACACACATTTACACAATTTATCAAAATTTGAGTAAAGCCCCAATTATATGAGGATTAAATTATATAATAACGAACTCCATTCAAAACGTGAATAATATGACAAAAGCGAAAAGATTAATTTATTTGAGTAATGTGGGTTTCTATTCTATTGAAGAATATTTAAGTGTGTAAAATTGGATAGTTTTAAGTTTTATTTGTATTCATTGCATTTGTATTTTGTATTTTTTATTTGTATTTGTATTTATTTGCATTTATGTTATGTCTTATTGTAATTATAAAACAGCAATCGCGACTATAAGCATTGCTTTCATTTAGGCCTTTTGGACAATAAAAAATATTATTACCATGATTATTATTACGTAAATAAGTAGAGGGAGTTTGTAGAAGTAGGGTTTAAAGAATTAATAATAAAGTACACTGCGTTATATAGACCTTATACGGGAAAGTTCTTTTTTAGGTGAAAGTTTAAATCCTGCGATAGACATTGGCCAAATTGAAGGTGCGTTTATGCAAGGATATGGTTTGTTCGTTCTCGAAGAAAAAATGTACTCACCAAAAGGTGAAACTTTCACCAGAGGCCCTGGTACATATAAAATACCTGGTTTTGCAAACATTCCATTAGAATTCAATGTATCGTTATTAAAAGGAGTGTCCAATGCCAGAGCAGTATATTCCTCTAAAGTAAGTTCGATAACAAAAGAGATAGGTACTCTATTATATAGGTAGCAAAATTGTTGCAAATTTTTAATATTTTGTGCTACTTGAAAGGTTCTGTTTATTTATAAATATTTTTAGCCACAACGTAAAAAAACCGCTGCCTAAGGAATCAATACTTCCACATCCAGATTCTCTATCCAAATCACTCACAACGAAAAAACTTTGTATGTGGAAATAATTGTTTATGGAACATTAATAATGTAATATTTCAAATCCTCGACCCCAAAAACCCATAAAACGATACTCCACATCGGTAGTGGTGTGGGGGTGGTGATAGGGGGGGTGGATGAAGTAAACAAATATTTTGAGGTTTCTGGTTCTTGTATATACACTAAATCACATTTTTTTTTCATCCCCTTTAATGAGGGGGTGGAAATGGGGCTAATGCCAAAAATACCAATTTTATGGACTCTTACCTGCTTGATTTACTCATTTACCCCAAATTTAGCCCAATTTACTCCCGACCCTTCGACGGAACAAAATGAAAATATAATCTAGTTCCAGATCTCGTGGAAGTACATATGTGTACCAAATTTCAAGTCAATATCTTGAACGGTTCCAGAGAAAACGTGCGCACAAAAAAGTTACAGACAGACCGACAGACAGACAGGATTTTTTTTTTTCGCTCAAACTTAAAATCTCGACATTTCATGACAATTTAAGCCTATTTGAACAATAAAAATTTTAGATTTTTTTTTTGTCATTACTATACTTCCACTGGATATGGAAGTAATACGTCAGTCGGTAAACATTAAATACTTTGAGTAATCTCTGCCAATAAAATAATTTATATGACTTTTTTTACTTTGCATTAAAAGATATTATTAGAGGTAAATAAAAATCTGTAAAAATCAGTTTCAAAGTGGCCATTTCTTAGCTAAAACAGCTATTTCGGCAATTTTGTTGTCATTTTTGGCTGTTTTATACAATAACTTCAAAACGCCGCCCAAAAGGATTATTTATCTTTATCGTTTTTTATAGCCACTTAAACAATTAAGGATTTTTGTGAAAATAGTATGAAAAATAGAATTATTATTAGTTTCTGAGCTACAAATTATAAATTTTTTTAAATCACTATACTTTTCTTAAATATACCACAGTACCTTCACGTTAAAATTATTTCATTTATTTATTGCAACTGTAATACAAAAAAAATTACTTTAAAATTGTTTTTTTTCAAAAATTTTCTAGATACACACTTACTTAGTTTCTTTTAAGTTTACTTAAAAACAGTGTATCGTACGACAAAATTTCATGTGAAGTTCATGAAATTTCCTATACAGACGTGTATTTCAAAGCGCGAAAATGTTGCGAATAGTGCAACTTCAATCTTAAATAAAACATATTTGCAAATTTTAAAAATAAATGAATATTACACAATGAGAAAGCTGAGAAAATTTTCTTATATTTTTTTTTTTACAAAAAACAACGTTTCAATTTCTCGCGTTCCAGGCGTAATCGTAGATGTACTTACTGGATAGCTGTACATTTTGTTCATACTATTTCATAGTACTTTTAATGGTAATGTTTTTTATAATAGTTTTTCATGCAATTTAAGTTGCTGAAAATAGAAAATTAAAATTTCAGTTCTATCATGCGATTGAAAAACGACTTTCCCAATGATTTTTAGGTGTAAAACTGCTGGAAAACTGCTTTTCCTGCTCTAACTTTAACTGTGCGAGATGGTTGGAAAATTCAATAAACAATTTTCAAAGAAAATAAAATAATGAGTAATTTGGCATAATAAAAAATTGCAATTCTTGTACTATTAAACTATGTTATTTACATACTTATTGTACGAAATAATGTTAATTTACCTACGATCACTACTGTAAATAGTAAAAACACACTACCTGCCATCTATGTAAGTTGAATTTTACGTATTGTAAACAAAACGCACTGTAAACAAATCGCACGGTAAACAAAACGCACGGGACGCGCAATTATAGGTGGCTTATATCGCTGACGCGGGGTTTCAAAGAACAAATGCGCTTACTTAATTTTGAAACGCTGTCAAAACTGACATAATATTTGTTGAATAATATTGTTGTAGGGCAATTACGCACTCATGGAAATACGCACTCGCCGCTACGCGGCATGGTGCGTAACTTTTCCATTCGTGCGTAATATGCTTCTTACATCACTCATTACGTAATATACTATGAAATCAAGAAATTCAAGACTCTTTTTAATTTAAAGTGGCCTTTTTAATTTAAAGTGGCCGGTTTAAAATGTATACTAGCTTTATATGGCTTTCCTAAGTCTGCGTTTGATTTAAATAAATATAAAGTATAATGTCTTACATACACTAGAGATAGTAGTGTAAATCTGCAAAGCCCAGCACAACTGGCACAGCTCTAGAACACCAAAAGAAAATACACATACAGGTGCAAATATGGTTGTGTATCGAATTGGTATCAAATTATTGGGACTGGAAATTACCAAATTTTTCCAAACTCAATGAATCAACAACCAGCGCAGCGCCTAAAAATTTATTGACAATAGTATTTTACAAATGAGAAAACAGGTTGCGGTTAAAGTTGCGAACGCAGAAAAACCGGGTTGCAGCTGGACCTGCACGATGCAGCGCAGCGGGAAGGCGTGTGCTAACTGTGCACCTATTGTCCTAATTGATGAAGACGATGAAGATGATTTTGATCATATGCACAAAAACCAAGAATAAAATGTTAAATTATTTTGTAGGTATTTAATTCATTTTTTGTTACTTATTATGAATTTTACATTTAAAAATTTTTAATGATCACTAATTTACTTCCACGTCCAGTGGAAGTATAGTAACGTTAAAAAAAATTTTTAAATTTGTATTGTTCAAATAGGCTTAGAATGTCATGAAACGTCGAGATTTTAAGTTCGAGTGAAAAAAAATTTTTCTGTCTGTCGGTCTGTCATTTTTTTTTGTGCGCTCGTTTACTCTGGAACTGTTTAAGATATTGACTTGAAATTTGGTACACATAATGTATTTTAACGAGATCTGGAACTAGATTATATTTTCATCTTGTTCCGTTGAAAGGTTGGTGGATAAATTGGGGTAAATGGGGGTAAATAGGTAAATGAAGCAGGTAAGAGTCCATAAAATTGGTATTTAGTATATACAAGAAAAGCTAAGGTCTCAAAAAATTTTTTGGCATTAGTCACCCCCATTACCACCCCCACCCCACCCCACCCAGTTTTGTGATTTGTTAAATTGTAAATCACAAAATCACAAAATTTCAATTTGTTGTATCTCAGTTAGTAAAGAAAATATTTTCATCAACTTCAACACGTATTGTTGTATTTTTATGAAAAGTAAAATGCATATGACAAAAAAAATTAATTTTAGACAGGAGTCCCTAGATCTAACCGAATTTTGAAAACATTTTTCGCAAACTGCTTTTTCAAAATTTTTTAGGGGTCGTTAGAGAAGTGCTTCTCGAGATGTTATTTCCCATATTTCGTATTAGAGCAGCGATTTCGTAAGTCTATCGTGTCATTTTTTTTTTGGCGTAGAACCAGGTGAAACATGTTAGGTTCCTTTGAGTATGTCACCGGGCATATGAAACCATATTTTACGACATTTTTTTGTGGTCTCGAACTTTTTAAATCAATAAAAAGTGAAAAAAATGTATTTTTAAAGAAAATTGTTTTTTTTGTTTCCACCGCCATATCTTTAAAACTATTAAAGGTACCGAAATTTGTTTTGTGTCAAATTAAAGCACAAACTGTAGCTCTTTTACCAATATGAACGGTTTGGGCACAATTCGCACTTTCATTTCTCTAAAAATCAGATAAACTAAAAATATATATTTTACGTATTGAAATCTTCACCAATCGATAAACTTTTTTATTTTTGAAAATATTTACATACATGCAGCGAAGAAAATAAAGCCTAATAATCACAAGAGTTTTTAAAACAATATATTTTTTCCTAAAGTGTACCGTTTGGCAACAGCGATTTTTTTTATCAGTGCTAAATGCGACATTGGGACGAATAATGCTGAATTTAGGATACAGAGAGACATGTAGAGGTAAATTCAAAGATAACAGAATTTTAACAACTACTGCCATCTATATACAAGAATGCCTTCTATTTCTTTTTAAAAATAAAAATCTTTTCTTACACAATGAACCACAACATGAATATAATACAAGAACATTAAATCCAATCGATTGACACTAACTGAAAAGAGCGCTAGTTATAACTGTTTAAAATTATTTAATAAACTGCCACATTGTATACAAGACACACAAGTCCTGGGTAAATTTAAATCTCAAATATATGAACTGTTACTAAGAGTGGAACCATACAATTTGAACGAATTCATGACTTATCAAGTATAAATCATTTGTTAAATTATTTTAATCTTAATAGCATTGTTAAATGTCTTAAATATTTTATTATTTTTAATATGTTAATGTTTTAATATCTAATGTTTTTAAATGTTTTTTAATATTTTAAAGTTTTTAATAGTGTAATGTTTTATAGTAAGTGCCAATTGTCTTTAATTGTCTCATGTACTGGATTTTCTGTAGGTTATTGACGCAAGTTCATTTTATGTTAACATCTGAATGTAACATTCTATGAATAAAGATTACTACTACTACTACTACTACTAATTAATACACCTCGGATGCAGGGTTGGTCAGATTAGTCAGATTAGTGGCGGTTGTCGAAAATCATTAAGTATTCATTGTTCGGATAAAAATTGTGACAATCGAAAATGTGCTTGTTTTAAGGAAGGCCTAAAATGTTGCAACGAGTGCAAATGTCGTTCCTGTAACAACATTATTAAAGATTTCGAGGCAGATATGAACGAATTAGAATGCTATTAATGTAGGGCCTACATAAACTACATACTACATATTTATCTATCCAAATAGAAAATTTATTTCAACAATAAATAGTAGATTGGAATACAAGTGTAGCAAGGGCTTCATTGCAAAACGATTTATGAAAGTAGGAACACGAGCGCAGCGAGTGTTCCTATCATACGAGTTTTGCAATAAAGTTTGCCACATGTGTGTTACATACTATTTTTTTCTACGGTTGTGAAGTTATTTTCCCCTTTTTTAAAGTCTTTCCAAAATTTTAAATTTCTTGCCAGTCAGATTTTATTTAAAGTGACATTTTCCGCAGTCATTTTGAAGTTAGAAAATTTGACTTTGTAATTGCAATTCATGTGTAATTAATGTACATTTATAGAATTTAATTGTTATTACCAGTAAGTAATATAAAATTCTTTAAGGTAAACACACTATTTTATTCCGGTGTGTGAAGATGTAATCAAGGCGTGTGGCAAATCCTTTGCCGCACGGCGTGCGGCAAAGTGATATTTTCTGCAGTCATTTTGAAGTTAGAAAATTTGACTTTCATCACAATCGTAGAAAAACTCATTTTATGCGTACGTTTTTACTTTCATTTAAAAATGTCTAATAAACTTACTAATTAGGTGGGTAGTTAGTAACAATGATTGGTATTTATAGATTTACCTACCTGTCTTTTTATTATTAAAAGGAGACTATTTAATATTTATTGTACAATTTCTTAATATTAACAACATATGATCAATACTACTGTACAATATATGAAATATTGAACAATAATATTGATCCCCTAGATGCTTTTGATCACTATTGGTTTTGTACCTATTGATATAAGTTAAACTACTACATACACCCCGACTGGGACCGTCAGATCGTTGCAGTCGGCAGGCTTGCTACAGCCGAGCGCGCAAGAATATGATTTTGGCCCGTTAAAAAAATCGCTGACTCAATACTATGAACGGGACATGAAAACTTTTTATCCTAAAAACTTTTTTCAACTATTGGCTTCAATTTGTACGCAACATGTATACACAAATTTTCATAAATAATTTTTTTTCTTGATTGCCTAAAGTTACTTTACTGAAAATAACAACTTTGAGTTTCCTATTATTTTACCAACTTAAAAAAAATAGATCGTGTTCACGTGGGACGTTGTTCGAAGTGCTATTGTGTCTACTTTAATTAAAAAAAAAAAATAGCTTGATAGCACAAATATTTTCAGAGATATAGCGGTGGAGACGTTAAAAAACATATTTCATTAAAAATCTATTTTTATGAGTTTTTCCGAAATAAAAAAGTTCTCGATCACCAAAGAATGTCGTAAAAATGATTTCGTGTACACGATTATCTTACTAAAGAATCCCACTAAGTCTGGTTTGGTTCTACGCCGGTTTTTTTTCTCGAAAACTAAGCGACTTTACTTCCATATTTTACTCTACTATATGGGTCCCATGCGCCACAGACGAGAAAAAATTATTGAAATTTCTAGGTCCGCCACTGAAATAGGGTGGTTATTGTAAAATAACAGACTTGTAGGACATTAAAAATATATCTACTCGTTTACTCCTACTACTTTAAAAAATATACGATTGATAAAAAGAAAATGTTCTAAATTTTATTTTTTGCTTAATTTTAATGGTGCATTTAGTCAAAAATCATACTCACCGGGAGCTTACCCCCCCCCTCCCCATGACAGAAAGCTAAATCCGACCTTGTCTATCAGTATTTTATTTGTTTATTTTATTGACAATGATGTATTATTTTCTTTACTAGATAATGAAATTAATCGTTTTAGGCTATCGGCGAACCTCCATTATTTTTAGCAAGTTCAGTCCTATTTGCTATTAAAGATGCCATAAAGGCCGCCAGGGATGAAAATAGTATCAAGAGGTCTCATTTTAGATTCGATTCTCCAGCCACTTCAGCTAAAATTCGGATGGCTTGTCAAGATCACATAACGTCCAAGGTAATATTTATTATCAGTAGAGCTCGTATGTCAGGTTGCAATTTTACAATTATGAAAGGGGCGGACTCAGAAAAATTTGTAAGAACGTTATTCCTTTGTACGTATTTCATGCTCAAAAATGATACAATCATACCTTGTCAATATGATGATGCTAAAACTTGATGGAATATACACAATGCAACATTTATTAGAACACCCAAACTATTCAAGTGTGGCAGCACAATAACAAAAGTTAATCAGTAAGGTTGTTCTGTATGTTTAGACTTCAAACTTTGACGTTTCTTACTTTATTTTTTTTTTTCCGATTTGAATCAAACACAAGTATAGAACAAATTAGGATGGCCAGAAAAACGTTCGCCTCCTACAAATGTAAAGCCACCTGCTGTACCAAAATATGCGGAAAAAATAAAAAAATCATATTACGCATTTTTCGTCGGAAAATATTATTAATGACACTTGTTCAGAATTGTCCAAAAACCTTATGTTCAAAATTGAATCGAAATTAAAAAATTGAAAAACTAAAATTTTTTAAATTCCTAAAATAATTATTTAAAAAAAAAACTGCAAATTTCTTGACAACTATCTGGCAGCTTCGTTTTAATTTCAAACAAAATTGTCATAAGAAAACATTAACACATTGCATGTACAAGGTGAGGTAAAATCATTTCTTAACAATTTTTTCAATTTTTTTTTTAAATCACTCTGTATGTATGTTTAAAGGCTTTGAAAATATCTATAATTTGATGTGCCCAGCATGGTCGTTGCTTAAAAAATAAGAAAGTTACAAGCCTGGTGAGTTTTAAGTGGCGCACCCTGTAGATATAGGTGGTATAGGTTTGTAGCCAAGTATCCCCATGGGCCGCAATATTTAATTTTGCACACAGGCGGCCAGGTAGTTTGACACGACTCTGGGTCAAACTTGCCCCATTAGGTGACCGTTTCTCTGTAACCAAAAATGTAGTCAGAAAATCTTTTTTAATTTTACCTACTTTAATGGTGTTGATATAATACCCCTTTATTACACATCGATTCTTTTATGGTATCGAACTCTTTTATCCTCAAACATCTATAGAGTGACTTTTTCTTACCTTTCGCTCCCGTTCCAACATTTTCTCACTTCAGAGTCCAGCAAAAATCGGCCATCATGTTATCCCATCTCCCTTGATATCGACGCTCCATTTCCTTAATGTCTTGATGAAATCTGTCTCCTTGCTCCTCACTATAATCTTCTAAATTCATTGGAAAGTAATCAATATGTGGATGTAGGAAGTGCAATTTGAGATTCATCAAACATCCAAGTTACCAAAATTTTCCACCAGATGGCCAAAGAGAACATCGTTTTGAACATCATTAAAAAAGAATCCTTTGGTAGATCCAAAAAAAGTATTGCTACCATCCCTCATATCAAACTTGGTCTAATGAAGCAGTTTGTTAAAGCTCTAGATAGAAGGTGGATGCTTTCGGTATTTACAGAAACGATTCTCTGTCTTATGCAAAACTAAAATAAGGAGTTCTCGATGGACCATAAATTCTAGGAATGTTGAAGGTTGAGAATTTCATTACAGCAATGAATTGTCAGAAAAACAGTTTGGCTTTCGAGAAAATAAGTCCACCCAAGACGCAATAGCATACCTTACTGATCTCATATATTCTTCACTAAATAAACATAAAAAATGTATTTTTAGACCTAGCAAAAGCGTTTGACACCGTAAAGAGGTCTACACACAATCCAGCGGCAGGGACCCGACATTGTCGGTACGCTTTGAAGATAATTGGAATTCCAGCGGACCAGTTCACTTTTACGAATGAGTTCAAAGCATGCCGACGTGGCTGGGTCCCTGCCGCTGGATCGTGTGTAGATCCCTTAAGTCATTCGCAACTTTTACAAACACTGGAGCAAACAGGTATTCGCGGTAACACTTATAGTCTAATGCAGAGCTATTTAACGGGTAGGAAACAAATTGTCCAAGTTGATGGTATTAAAAGCGAACCCAGATTAATTGAGTATGGCGTACCTCAAGGTACAGTTTTAGCTGTTTACTGTGTACATCAATAGTTTATTTGAGATAGAGTCAACAGGGCAGATTGTTTCTTTCGCTGACGACACAGCAATTTTTTATTAAGAAGAGAACTGGTCAGATCTGAAAGTAAAAATTGAAAAAGATCTCTCGCAAATTAAAAATTGGTTTGATAGTAAAATTTTGTAAAAGCTAAATTTATCCCTTTTGCTTGTTACAAAAATTCGCTCCCTACTTACATTAAGTTGAATATAAAGTATAATACCAACAAAATGGTCAGTATACATACTAATTCAGTAATATTACGGTTCAAATTGCGATATATCCGACAAAATTCATAAAGTTTTGAAAATTGGTGGAAATAATCAAGACAACATATGTAATAATAAACCGACTGGGGGTGGAAAAAAGTTGGCGGTATATTAATCCCAATAATGACTACAAAAGAACCAGCTCCCGAATCTGTTTTAACGCTTATTTCATGTTCATGTAAATTAGGGTGCGAATACAGGTGTAGTTGCAGCAGAGCAGGCTTGCGTTGCTCTACAATGTGTTATCATTGCCATGGACAATCATGCTTGAATGTTGAATCTGTGGAAGACGACCAAGATTTATAATTAACATTTGATAATTAGTGGATTAGATACCACTTTAAAAAAAACGCGCCAAGTACTTTACCTCTAGGGTGGTGTGGAAATAAGTACAACACGGTCTTTTTATAGAGGTGAGGGGGTGGAAGTTGTATATTTATTAAAATTGTAAATAAATTTTAGTGCCTACTGCTATTTTAAGCGTTAAACGTTAAACTTTAAGGTAGATCGTACTGTAGAGAGTGCTAGTTGGAACCAACCCTTATGTTTGCGCCATATTTCCCACGTTATTATTAATTTTCGGAAAAAAGTGGTAAAAACCTTTTTGATAGAGAATTTTCCAAGGAACAATTTTGTATATAGGTATTTTTGTCGAAAATTACACCGTTGCCGAGATAATCTAGAAAAACTCAAAATGGGGGTAGAAAGGACGTCCTGGGGGATGAAGCACACTATTTAGGGATGGGAACTTTTTGGTTTAGTAATCCTTATGCTATTCCCAACATACCCACCAATTTTAAAATCTTTATGAATTTTGTCGGAATAAAAACGTAATATTCCTGAACTATACAAAGAGCAGAACATATAAAGTATTTGCGAATTTTCATTGATTGTCATAATATGTGCTGGGATGTGCATATTAATCACTAAATAAAAAAAATTAGAGATTATAAATTTAAGCAAGTTAAGCAAATATTACAATTTGAACAATTAAAAATGATTTATTATGACATTAGTTGAGTCACAACTTCAGTACGGCATAATTAGATGGGGAGGTATATCAAACACACATTTTAAAAATTTAAATATATTGCTAAATATATATATTTAAATATATTGCTAAAAATAATGCTAAGCAAAAGTATCCAGTATTCCTCTAAACCTACTATTTAATGAAACAAAAGTACTCGACATTAAATTACTTTATTGTAAAATATTGCTGAATTACCATTAGAAATACAAAAGTAAGTTTGTAGAAATATGTCATATTATTACACCAGGCTGAGAAATAATCAAGGATTAATACTACGGGAGCCCACCCTAAGTGCCCGTGCACCCCCCCCCCCCGATCCTTTAGGACAATGTTTTTCATAAAGATTAAAGCCTAAGGAACAATTTAAGACATGTCCTAAAAAAAAAAATTGGCTGCACTTTCAAAATGGCTTCCGTTAAATAAAAAAAATTTGCAAATATCGTTTTTGTCATTTAACACAAAAACTAAAAAAGATGGAGAAAAACTTTCTGTACAAAAAATAAAGTGCATAAAATTTTCTACAATTTTGTTCCTATACAATATTTGCATTGGAGTTACCATTTCCCAGATAAATGATTCAGCTCTTAAGATAAAATATAAGATTCAGTATAAAACGTAACACTACGGAAGCCCACCTTAACTGTCCGTGCACCCCCCCGATCCTTGGGGACAATGTTTTTCATAAAGATTAAAGCCTAAGGAACAATTTAAGACATGTCCTAAAAAAAAATCAGCTGGCTGTACTTTCAAAATGGCGTCCGTTTAAAAAAAAATGCAAATATTGTTTTTGTCATTTAACACAAAAACTAAAAAAAGATGGAGAAAAACTTTCTGCACAAAAAACAAAGTGCATGAAATTTTCTACAATTTTGTTCCTATACAATATTTGGATAGGAGTTACCGTTTTCCAGATATCATTGTTACCGTTTTCGAGATAAATGTCTGCAAATTATAATATTATTATTATTATTAATTTTTTTCATTTTATTTTATTTTATTTTTATGTTAATAATATAACGTTATATTATACGCCTTACAATAATTGTCACAGTTATTTCTTTTAAATGATTTACCGATATATGAATTTCCATGTTTTCTTAATTTTGGACTCATTTATCTGGAAAATGGCAACTCCTATCAAAATATTGTATAGGTACAAAATTGTAGAAAATTTTATGCACGTTGTTTTTTGTGAAGAAAGTTTTTGTCCATCTTGTTTAGTTTTTGTGTTAAATGACAAAAACCACATTGGCAACAGTTTTTTTTTAACATATGGCCGCCATTTTGAAAGTACAGCCAGTTTTTTTTTTCTAGAATATGTCTTAAATTGTTCCTTAGGCTTCAATCTTTATGAAAAACATTGTCCCCAAGGATCGGGCGGGGGGTGCACGTACAGCTAGGGAGGGCTCCCCGACTATAAGAGGAGACAACGCCAATCACAAAATTTCATCGGTAAAGCTAAAGCTGAAGTGGGGTGAGGGTAGGCAAGTGACGTCACAGCTAACCTTAAAAATTTGTGTTTCTTAAGATTTAAGAGTATTATGCAGCTGTTATTAAAATTTCTGCCTGGTTCCCGTATTTTTAATTAAAATCTAGTTCAGTGTAATGTTTATGAAGTTCTAAATACTTTGTCCTAATACAATAGGACTCTTTTTGTGCGTTGGAAATCTAACCTGTAATTAGCAGTCTATTTTTATTAATCAACAATATTGAAAAGTTATTTACGTGAATTTTTAAATATTTGCTTGGGACCAGTACGGCTCCAAGCTAAAAATGTGTATACGAACATTAAAAATGAGAATAAACTTGAAAAACTTAAAATTTAAGGTTATGTTGGTTACATGATGCAGATGCCCTATTGTAGTGCTGTAGGTAGCACCATCTATTAAAAAGCGCTGTACTAAAAATCTTGAAATTGTTATTAAATGAAAATACACAAAAAGAATTATATGAAATTTTATATAACAAAAATATTCAAAATTATTCATTGCGACCAAATTTTTGCTGAATAATCTTAAACAGAGATTCAGCATCTTCGCCATTTTGTTAAACGTTATTTGGTTCACCTTCGTGATATTATAGTTCAGGTTTTAGTTTAAATTTAGTTTTAGATGTAAGCAATCCAAGTGTTACCACTGCCAATAACATAATATGTAAGTATATGTGTATGATAAATGGTATCAAAGCCCCTCACAAGCTATGCTTCCAGTGGGATTTCTTGCTGTTTATTAGCTCAGAAGTTATCATTATTATACTTATTTATATATAGTTTTATTTACACACTTTTGGCAACAATATTATTACAATTTTTATATTTGTATATCTTTGTATGCATAACTTATGGTTAATAAATTATATTATTATCATTATTATTATTAAAAATGAAAAAGCTTATGAAAATTGCACAGATTTTTCTGGGGAAGATGAAAATTATAGAGAATAGAAGCTGATATAGTAGAAAATTTTGGTAACTTAGGATGTTTGATGAACCTCAAGTTGCGCTTTCAACATTGAGACTTTAATTACTTCTCAATTAATTTAGGAGATTATAGTGAGGAGCAAGAAGAATTATTTCATCAAGACATTGAGCATACGAAGCGTCGATATCAATGGAGATGAAATGTTAATATGATGGTTGATTTTTTCTGAACTTTTAAAATAGAAAATGTACGAAAAGGAGTGAAACACTCCATAGATTTTTTGAGAATAAAAGAGTCCGATACCATAAAAGAATCCATGTGTAATAATAGGGTATATGTTAGCACCATTATAGTAGGTACAATTAAAATAAAGCATATAATAGTATACCTGATGAGGCAAATCTGATATCGCATTTGGAATCAGCGATACCAACAACATAAAGGAACCTTTTTTTACAAACGATTTCGGTGGTAAGAGTTCAAACCCTAATAGTGTCATTTTAGCGTTTTTTGCCTATTTTTTGAGGTTAGGAAGAAAACCTGACGTGATAGAGCAAATCTGACATCGGATTCGGATTCAGCAACCCAAAAAAAAGAATATGATGGTCTAGTCTGGGGGACATGACTTTTTTTTTCGTGGACCTGTGTAATTTATTGGAATCACGTCTTTTCTTTATAGAATTTATGTATTGGTACTGTGTCATTAATTGTATTTTGTCTTTTGCAGTTAATAGAACCAGAGCCTGGCAGTTTCATACCCTGGAATGTGGAAGTGTAGTTGAGCGACATAATTATATAATAAGATTATGGTATTAGTTTTATGGATACAAATACCGTTTCTTACTCTTTGTCCATATATGTACATAAAGTAGCATGAATTTTTCTTATTGGAGATAAATTAATATTATTACTAATACTATATGTTTATAATATTATTATGAGTTTACTTACGTACTTATTTATTTCTGTAGCTGACATAAGAGAATGCCTAATACAGATAAGAGTTTCTTTATTTGTTCATATTTTTTATATTACTATAATTAGTACTTCCTATCATAGTACTGTCAAATTTTACTTTAACTTGAAAAAAAATTGTGGTTGGTTATAGGTTCAAAATAGGCCAAAGTTCACGAAACAAAAAAGTTTAGGAGTTTTACGGATTTGCGGGAACCTACAGGGTGGTGAAAAGGGGTATTTCTAATAAAAGAATCGATTTTTCTGTATTTTCTCGGGAAATATGGCATTTACAAAAAAATTGTTCAAATAAAAGTTGTTTCTGACAGAATTATCTTTAATTTTGTGCTTTTAAAATTAATTCTATAGCAATAATTAACCGAAATACTAGAGGTTTTAACTTCGCAATAATGTCATATGAATTAGATCTCGTTCATTTTTGGCAACTTAATATAATAGTAAATGCATAAAAAAAAGAAGCCTCTATATTATGCGGGGGCTTACTAATTTGGATGCCACCCCTTTTCAGACATTGGAGCTGAGAGAGAATTAAATATTAAGAAGAAAAGGTTTTATGCAATTTTTCATATAAATTGATAGATTTAAATTATAACTACTAGATAATTTGGGATTTTAGCTTGAAAAAGTGGTATTTCAAATACATTTTCGCCAAATAACTCGAAAGGTATTACATTGAGCAAAAACATTTAGAGACAAATAAGAAAGCTACTAAATTAATGAAAAATCTCGTTTTTTTCTAATTTTTGTAGAGAAATGTTAATGAGTTCGGAGGTCTGGAAGTCTAAAGGTGGCGTCCGAACGTTTATAAAACGAAGTATTTAGTTTAAATATCTCAGAAACTATATGGCACTTAGGCCAAAAACGCTAATAACCAAAATGATTTTCCGTTTAAAACACTTGTTTTAGAAGAAACTTTCATCCGCCACCCCCCCATCGAAAAATGACCGTATTGCGATTAATTATTGCTAGAAAATTAATTTAATTGAAATTAAAGATACTTTTGCCAGAAACGACTTTTATTTGAACTATTTTTTTGTAAATGCTATATTTCCCGGGAAAATGGAGACAAATCGATTGTTTTTATTAAAAATACCCCTTTTTACCTATATATAGGTTCCCGCGGATCCGTAAAACTCCGAAACTTTTTTATTTCGTGAACTTTGACCTATTTTAAACCTATAACCAATTTTTTTTCTAGTTACAGTTATTTTCTTCAATCTTTCCCTGTACTATCATTGATTTTCCTCTTACTAATGGTACTCTGCAAATCATTTAATTTGCAAAATAACTCTATATTTCGTATCACGAGTTCGCCGTTAAAGAAGATTGGTAACAGAGCATAGTTCTGTCTTCGGCCTTGCCAACTTTACATTTGTCGGAGTTAGTTGTCCACAGTTAGCCCAGTCGATGAAGGTATTTACCCACAAAATTTTGCAAACTGAGTAAACTTTTTGAGTTTTTGAGTTCGTGAAAGTGTATAGAACAATATCCTGAAAAGTTTACATTTAGCCAGGAGGCAGAACATAAAAAAAAGTAAAAAAAAATTTTTTCATCCATTTTTTCAAAATTTGGAAATTAAATCAAGCTAGAAAAAAATAAAAAATACATATAGATAGATCACATATTTATGAACAAAAAATGTCTTAACAAAATTTATCTTTAAAGCCACGGTTTTCCCGGAAAGAAAATAGTCAAGTGTAACGTTATAACTCGGAGCAAGATCCATGCGTGCAAGTAAGCAAGCAAGAAACATTTATTAAAATTTTTACAAGAATGCGCCCCACCCGAACCTGGCCCGGAGCCAACCAGTCAAGCACGGCGCGTAGCGCCGTGGTGAATGCAGATCCGGTTTGGTTAAACGATAATTATAAAACAATGTTAAAACTCCTATCCGCCTGTGGCAGATTTAAAAATTAACAATAAAATTTAAAAAAGCTGTCCACATGGACCTAAAACTAATTCTTAATGGGGTAAAACTTAATGTGTGTAGTGGCGGGCTAGGCATAGGGAGTAAGAATTACAACATCGCGTGTGCCAGCTGGCTGAAATGAAATAACTGAGAGCTGGGATGCTTCGCCGACGGGCGAGTTTGCTCTGCTGTGTTGTCATATCTCTCGCGCTACGTGAATGTACATGCCTAATCGGTAATTACACGCAGTGTATATAAAACATAGAAACTAGTCACTGGTTGTAGCACTGAGTACATTTGGGCTATTGACTCGGGTGAAAAGCTAAACGAAAAAACCCGTACGAGAACTGCCGACCTGGTGGTCTCCTTGATGCCAGGAAAATGTGATGGAAAAAAGATGGGGTTTAAAATGTTTTAAAAAATATCATCGGCCAAAAGGGAATTTTTTTATTAAAAAAGAGAACAAAAAGAACAAAAAAGAGAACAAAAATAGAACATAAAGAAAGAGAAAAGAAATGGTTCGGAAGATAAAGTTGAGGAAAGATCAAAGGTGAGGAAATGGTAGGTTGTGGTATAGGAAAGTATGGCTAGGGAAGAGGTTGCCGGAAGATAGGCAACGCCTGGTATGGTAGGGGGTGTTTGATCTGGAATGGAGCGTTATGCATTCTGATTTGGGTTATGTTGAGTTAGCGGACTATTGCCCAGTTTGAAGGTGTAGAATTTTTGGGAGATTTCTTGGACGTAGTCCGCTAGTGGGGTTATGTCGTGACATCGTGCGTGTACATCTTTGAGGGAGGTGTATCTGCCGGAATCAGAAATGAGGCGCATACTGTTCGAGAACTCGAAGTTTTCGCATTTTCGTGGCCGGAATGCTGCACCACACCGGCGCACGTTGTGATGGCCGACCTGATCACCATCGTGTACAACAGTTTCTTATTTGTCCTGTTAAGTCCGCTACCCCTGGCCAGAAGCGGGTACAGACTCCTGGACATGGAGTAGACCTTGCGTATTGTTTCGTTAAATATGTAGATTAAACGTCAGTCGTTTGTACAAGTTAACCCCCTGATACTTCACACACCGTTTGATGAGTGCACGCACTCAGAGACGGCTTAAGCATTCTCTCATATGCAAATGTAGGCCCCCTTTTTATAATTTTGTTTGTAATCAAAAAATTAGCTTATATAGTATCACTAATATGTTATTAACTATAAACTATATTGTAGCTTTCTGATGCTTTTTTGTTTAAACAATACAAGCAAAGGATGGATGGGAAAAATATACTTATATATATTATCATGCCCGAACTCAATCGTCGCAATAAACAATATAGAAAAAAATAAAAGTCCTTCACTGAGAACTGTTAAAAAGTATGTAGACTTCATGATTATTATGGTTTATTAAGTTGTAATAACGAGGATTTAAAAAAAGTACATATCAAATCATTTTAATTTCATTGCTTGATAATTTTTTTGATAAATATATATATATAATACGGGAGCCCACAAGTGTCCGTGCACCCCCCCCCCCCACGATCCTTTAGGACAATGTTTTTCATAAAGATTAAAGCCTAAGGAACAATTTAAGACATGTCCTAAAAAAAAATTGGCTACACTTTCAAAATGAAGTCCGTTAAAGACAAAAATATACCATATTTGCAGGTTTTTGTCATTTAACACAAAAACTAAAAAAGATGGAGAAAAACTTTCTCTACAAAAAATAAAGTACATAAAATTTTCTAGAATTTTGTTCCTATACAATATTTGCATTGCAGTTACCATTTTCCAGATAAATGATTAATCTCTTAAAATAAAATATAAAATTCAATATAAAACGTAACACTACGGAAGTCCACCCTAACTGTTCCCGATCCTTGGGGACAATGTTTTTCATAAAGATTAAAGCCTAAGGAACAATTTAAGACATTTCCTAAAAGAAGAAAAATAAAAAAGATGGAGAAAAACTTTCTGCACAAAAAACAAAGTGCATAAAATTTTCTACAATTTTGTTCCTATACAATATTTGGATAGGAGTTACCGTTTTCTAGATACCACTGTTACCGTTTTCGAGATAAATGTCTGCAAATTATATTATTATTATTATTATCAATTTTTTTCAGTTTATTTTATTTAATTTTTATGTTAGTAATATAATGTTATATTATACGCCTTACAATAATTGTCAGTTATTTCCTCTAAGTGATTTACCGATATATGAATTTCCATGTTTTCTTAATTTTGGACTCATTTATCTGGAAAATGGTAACTCCTATCAAAATATTGTATACGTACAAAATTGTAGAAAATTTTATGCACGTTGTTTTTTGTGAAGAAAGTTTTTGTCCATTTTTTTAGTTTTTGTGTTAAATGACAAAAACAACATTGGCAATAGTTTTTTTTAACATATGGCCGTCATTTTGAAAGTACAGCCAGTTTTTTTTTTTTAGAATATGTCTTAAATTGTTCCCTAGGCTTCAATCTTTATGAAAAACATTGTCCCCAAGGATCGGGCGGGGGGTGCACGTACATAGGGAGGGTTCCCCGACTAATATATTGGAGGCTGTAACTTGTCGAGAAATTGACCCATTGGAAAAAATAAAATATTATTATTTCGAAAAAAATGTATACTTTTCGAATGTTCAAACACAAAATCGTTTATTTGTATGCATTTTTTTCGAAAATATGATCAATCAGGTCATCATAAGAAATTGCAATTTTCACGATCTTATCCTTATAACCTTTGATTTTAAGTACTGTAAAATCAAAGTTATAACTATGAAAATATCTTTGATTGTTTTGAATATAAATTCTGGAACTTTTCCAATACATTAACAAATGTATAAGGAATCCATTGGATATAGCACGTAAAAATTCATGAGAGCGATTCAGCGGCTATATGTGGTGTCTGTATATGCGTCCATAATTATATATTTTACTCGATAGAACAGCTAAGAATTTTTAGAGGTTCCATAGTTTGCATTTAACCGTGCGCTGGACGCGCGTGACAAAGTTATTTCACTATTTTGTTTCTAGAAATACCGTAGCTTTAGCGATAAATTTTATTAGGATATTTTTTGTTCAGAAACACGTGATCTATCCACCTGTACTTTTTATTATACTCTTCGCAAAAACGAAGAGTATATTGTATTTGATCGGCACATTTCTAAATCAGTAAATATCGCTCGTAGAGAAAAAATTTTGATATCATTATGTTAGTGAACGAATTCTGAACAACTTTCAAAATGTCCGTCTGTCCGTCCGTCCGTCACGTTTCTTGTAAGCACGATAACTTAAGAAAGAAAAGTCCGATTGTATTGAAATTTGGAAAGTAAGTTAGCGTTAGCTAGAGGAAGAACCCTATTGTTTTTGAAAAAAATCAATCAGTAAATAAAAAAGTTATTAATCATTTAAATAAAAAAAATTTTTTTTTCATAATTTCTGTCATTTGTATTTAAATAGAAATCTTGCGAAATGTTATTCCCTATAATTTTTTTTTGTTTTATATTTTACCAATATATATACTTCATAATAATGTATCTAATCCGTTGAAATATAATTCTTCAACGATATTCATTCAAGTTTTATGGTAAGATGAGATAGCCCAATGGCTAAAGCATTTGCCTTTCAATCGACCGATTTCGTTGCTGTCGGCGATCTCCAAGTTGGTGGAGAAGGTCATCCTGCTCAGACTAGACGCTGCTCAGGATGAACTTCACATTGATGATGAGTGCCAGTTCGGCTTCAGGCGGGGCAGGAGCACTGTGCAGCAGGTCGTCAGGATCGTGAATGACGTCAAGGTGCAATGCAACCTCGGGAAGAGCACCGTCATGGTGCTCCTCGATGTTGAGAAAGCCTTCGATACCGTATGGATCCCGAAGTTACTCTACAAACTAAACTCATTGGACTTCCCAACGCACATCACGAAACTTATTCACTCCTTCCTGTCTGGTAGATCGTTACAGGTCAGGGTGAATAATAAACTATCAACTCGGCGGGACATTCGCGCGGGCGTCCCCCAGGGGTCGTGCCTGTCTCCAAAGTTGTACAACTTGTACGTCTCCGACTTCCCGGAGTTCCCGAATTCGAACCTTGCCAAATACGCCGACGACACAGCCATGTACGTGCATTCGCATAACGCGCAGGCGGCTAATATGCTGCTGAAAGCGCACATGGCAGGTGGAAAATTCGGATCAACGCCGAGAAGTCGGAATCGATTCTCTTCACGCGCCGCTTCACAGAAAACCGGATTCTAACACCACTTTCGATCGGGGGTAGAGAAATTCCAATTAAGCGGTGCGTGAAGTATTTGGGGGTGAACCTAGACAAAAGACTGACGTTTAATACACACATTAACGAGACGATACGCAAGGTCTACTCCATGTCCAGGAGTCTGTACCCGCTCCTGGCACGGGGTAGCGGACTCAACAGGACTAATAAAAGTTGCTGTACACGATGGTAATCAGGCCGGCCATCACATACGCGGCGCCGGTGTGGTGCAGCATCCCGGCCACGACAATGCGGAAGTTGAGAGTATTAGAACACAAATTTATGCGCCTCATTTCAGACTCTGGTAGGTACACCTCCCTCAGAAATCTCTATGCACGTTGCCACGACATAACCCCACTAGCGGACTACGTCCGAGAATCATCGCAAAAATTCTATCAGTTTAAGCTGGACGGTAGTCCGCTAACCCGCAACATTACTCGAATCAGACAGCATCACGCAATACTTTTCGATATAAGACACCCCCTACCATACCAGGCGTTGCCTATCTTCCGGCAACTTCCTTAGCCACACTTCCCTCTACGAAAACCTAACCCTACTCTATTATTTATCTTTCCTCAACTTTAACTTTCCTTCTTTATGTTTGTACAATTTTGTTCTTTTAACCTTTTTGTCCCCTTTTTGTCTTTCTAAATTCCCTCTAGGCCGATAACATCCTGTAAATCCAAACTTTTTAAATTCAACCCTTTTAACTACCCTACCTTCCTTGACGGCGATCAGACCACAAGGACGTCATTTGCTCGAACGGGTTTTTTCGTTTAATTCTGTTTTCCCGTATCAGCAACCAAAAATTTGTAAGTGCAATGCAAGTGTTAGTTTTAAGTTTTTTATTCATTAGTTTTAGGCTCGTGCGAGCACATTCCCTAATTTTAACCTAGTTTTAAGTCTGCCTAAGGCGGACAGGTGTCCTAGCTGCAACAAGCATTATCGTTAAACCAAATCGGACCCGCCTCGTCCAACCACACATTTTCCACGACGCTACGCGCCGTGGTTGTCTGGTTGACTCCGGGCCGGGATCCGATGAGGTGCATTCTTGTAACAAGAAATGTCAAATAAATTTGTTTTGTTGTTGTTGTGTTGTTGCCTTTCAATCCAAAGGTCTCGTGTTCGATCCCTCACATGGCGATTTTTTTTTTCATATATTTTTTTTTTTTTCACAACAAAGTTGGTATCACAAAATTTAGAATGTCCAAAAACTAACATTATTTACAAGAAAAATGCGAAGAGTATCCTATAGAATGTGTAACAATTATATAAAAAGCTCAGTAAATCGGCGAAGAGTATAATGCTTCCACTAGTTTTTTCCTACCCTGACTTAATTTCAAAATTTTGAAAAAATGGATAAAAATTTTTTTTCACTTTTTGTTTGTTTTGCATCCGAGCGAAATGTAAACTTTTCAGGATATTATTCTATACACTTTAACGAACTCATTAAAAAAAAATTATTCAGTTTGCAAATTTTCGAGGAAAAACTTGGCATACTAAAGTATAAACAGCTGAGTAAAATGGAGGACTCGATATGGTAATGTATAATTTTATATAAAGTTAGTACCTAAGTAACAATTTAAATTTTATCGTGATCTTTAGAACCTCTTGAAGTCTACTTAATAAAACCTCTAATAAAACTGTATATCTTTGACAAACGCTATTAAAACTTTATAAAGCTTGTAAAGCTAAGAGGGGTCATTCTTGAAAGAGTTCTGAAGGCTTTCTTAAAAGTCATTATAAATCCAATTGGTTTTATTCCAAACAACCTTTATATCATAAAACTAAAATGCTTTAGAACTGCACTTAAAAAAGCTATTTGCTCTGTTAATATGGTTATTTTTAATAAAAAGGTTTTATGCTTGCCATCATATTAAAACTAAGTTGGCAATGTTGGCAAATTAGTCGCGTGTTGGTAATGGATAGTAGTGATGGGCATAACCGATTAATTTGAATAACCGAATACTAGGTATTCAAGTGATTTCAATAACCGGATAATCATTCCAGTGATGGTCACTTGAATGCTACGCATAACTTACAAGGCTATTTAACAATTTTTGTTCAAATTCCGATTCATAAAAAATTTTTCAATATTTTCTTGTGAAAATCATTCAATCAATCAATTTTTGTGAAAAGAATAAAATTATTCTTTATAAAATCGCACATAGTTTGATTATTCTTGACATAATAAATATAAATATAAATAAAATAATTATAAATAAGAGATAAGTGTATATGGATACTGGTTACTAGGTACATACATCAATCGGTTCGAATTCATATACCTAATATTTATTTTAAAAACGTAGGTTAATAATGATGTTCACTCGTTTATTATACGATACGAGTTAACATTCAATTTATTTGTGATAGTGATGAGTGATATGACTACTTCAATAACTGTTTAACATTCGGTTATTTTTCATTCGAATACTCGTTGACAATAACCGAGTAATGCAGGTTATTTCAATAACCGGATAACCGGTTATTTTTCACTCGAGTGATCCCATCACTAATGGATAGTATAGTATGGATACTATAACAAGCATTTGCTGTCGTTCAGCTTTCAGCTGGTCTCTCTATACTGGTTAAAATTATCAAGTTCAGTTGGTACTCACCGGGAGTGAAAATTTAGCTGCTCATTATGTTATACTGAAAGAAAAACAAGTAGCATAGGTTTGAAACAGATATTAATGAATTCAGAAAAAATCTATAATTTATTGAACACAATGAACACCACCTTCCCATTTGAAAAAAAAAGTTTTCGATAAAAAAGTGATTTGTTCAATTTTGGAGGCTTCGTACATAGCTATTAATGAAGTTAAACCAAAAATTATATTTTTCCCTTGGACTTTACCTGCCGTAGAACAAATTTTGGTATTCCAAAGCACTCTAGACGAATGTCTTAAAATGCTTAAAAAACTGAACATAGACTCAAAAATTCGCAAAAATCTCATGGTGTACTCAGAATGTTGTCTTGAATCCAAATATGTAAAAATATACAGGGTGTTCCATTTAAAAATCGAAAGTTGCGGTGATTTCCGGGTAAACCGGAAATAGTCTCATACTGTTTTTATGCCCAATAATCCATTTTTACAGGTAGTTTACGCACCCCAAATTTCAAATGGATAAGTTAAAAAATAAAGGAAATATACCCAGGTAGCAGGGTGACGTCATTATGACGTCTTTTAAAGGTGATTTTTCGTCGCCGACGTCATTGTCCCAATAAACGACGTACCAGAGACGTGATATTTATAACGTACTTCTGACGTCATCATGAAGACGTCAAATACACGTTTCTTTTAGGTCATTATTTTGACGTCATTAAAATGACGTGAAATAAATCATTATAAAATTAAAATAAATAGAAGTATTTAGTGACTAGTTCAATTTTTGCCACATAGTAATAATAATTTTGTATTACTATTTCTAACTAGGTATAGACCAGTGTGGAATTGCATCGAATGGGTTTTTTCGTTGAGTTCTGTTTTCCCGTGTCAGCAATCAAAATTCCAAAGTGTTCGTCTGTGCGCGAAACCCCTAGTTTTTTAAAGTGCTGATTTTATTTATTTTTTAAGTATTTTGTGTACTATTATTTATCCAAATTGTTAATTTTAAGCTTTATTCTTAGGCAGGAGTTTTAACCTTCACACTCAGCTTTAGCTAAACCGGACCTGCCCCGCCCAGTCCGACACCCACCACGACGCTGCGCGTCGTGGTTGTCTGGCTGGCTCCGGGCCAGATTCCGGGGAAGCACATACATGTACTCTAATTTTAATAAACTTGTTATTGATTGATTGATTGTTAGGTTGAGAGTCAAAAGGTCCGCGGTTCGATCCCTGCACATTCCGGTTTTTTATTCGTCAAAAACTTTTTTAATAATTGTGGAAAAATATTATAAATTAAATTCACTGATTACCAATACGTCATATATATGACGTCATTGGGCTGTGACATTGTGCCGTCTTTTTTACGTCATGTTGAAGGTGAAATTGACGTAATTAATGCCGAAAAAACGACGTCATAATGACGGCACCTTGCTGCCTGGGTAGGGAGGAGCCACTAGATGTGGCACCCGGTATATACTAAATACCAATTTTATGGACTCTTACTTGCTTGATTTACCTATTTACCCCCCATTTACCGCCCAACCCTTCAACGGAATAAGATGAAAATATAATCTAGTTCCATATCACTCGAAAATACATACGTGTACCAAATTCGTTCAAAAAGTTACACATTTTTTAGTGTTTAGTGTTACCAAATGTCAGTTTTTTTTATGAATAGTCGAATAAAACTGTTCCTTTTTCAATGACTGTTTGGCGAGAGGAGGGGAAATTTAAGTTAAGTTTTAATTTTGAAGAACGTGTTGTGTTTCGTTTTTTTTTTTAATATCTCGGGCTCTGTTCGTCGAATCTCGTTCGCCAAAGAAGTAATTAACATGTTTGCAAATAAATTATGAACAAAATTGCATAGGTGTCCAAATTGGATCTGTCATTTTGTTTTTGTGCAAAAAAATAAAAACTACGAATATTTCTAATTTTACATATGCCGAAATTACTAAAGAATAATTTAATCTTTTGTAATGAAACTTGGAGAAATTCTAAGTCCTGTAGATGTAAACTGTTATGGAAAATTACAAATAAAAGTATTTATTTTCCCTAAAAAACGAGATTTTTAAAAAAAATGTATGCCAAATTTCCAAATTTCGTTTTTAGGAGAATATAATAAATATTTTTATATGTAATTTTCCATACTAGTTATACCCACAAGACCTATAATTTCACCAAATTTCATTAAGAGATTAACTATTTTACTTCTACATCCAGTGGAAGTATTAAAATTAAATTTTTTTTGTCCAGATAGGCTTAGAATGTCATGAAACATCGAAATTTTAAGTTTGAGCAAAAAAAATTCTGTCTGTCCTTCTGTCTATCGGTTTGTCTGTCTGTCTGTCTGTCTGTCTGTATATTTCTTGTGCGCAAGATTACTCTGGAACCGTTTAAGATATTGACTTGAAATTTGGTAAACGTATGTATTTGAACCTGATCTGGAACTAGGTTATATTTTCATCTTATTCCGTTGAAGGGTTGGGGGGTAAATTTGGATAAATGGGGGTAAATAGGTAAATCAAGCAGGTAAGAGTCCAGTAAGTTGGTATTTAGTATATGCAAGAGAAGCTAATGTCTCAAAACATTTTTGGCATTAGCCACCCCTATTATTACCCCCATCCCATTATAAAAGTGGGTGACAAAAAAAAACTGGGATTTGGTGTGTGTACAAGAACCAAAGGCCTGAAAATATTTTGTTCACTTCATCCATCCCCACTACCCCACACCACTACCGATGTGGGATATAATTTTATAGGTTTTTGGGGTAGGCGATTTCAAATATTATATTATAAAGTTCCATAAACAATTATTTCCACATATAAAATTTTTTCGTTGTGAGAGACTTGGGTAGCAAATCTGGATGTGGAAGTAGTGATTCCTTGATGTTAGTAATTTCTGTTAATGTAAAAAACCGCTGCCCAAGGAATCACTACTTCCACATCCAGATTTTCTATCCAAGTCACTCACAAAAAATTTTGTATGTGGAAATAATTGTTTATGGAACTTTAATAATATAATATAATAATATAATATTTGATATTCGGTAGTGAGGTGGGGGTGGTGATAAGGGGGTGGTAGTGGGGGTGGATGAAATAAAAAAATATTTTGAGGTTTCTGGTTCCTGTACACACACTAAATCACAATTTTTTTTCATCCTCTTTAATAATGGGGTGGGGGTAGCAATGGGGGTGGCTAATACCAAATTTTTTTTTGGGATATTAGCTTCTCTTGTATATATTAAATACCAATTTTATGGACTTTTATCTGCCTGCTTTACGTATTTACCCCAAATTTATCCCAATTTACCCCCCAACCCTCCGACGAAACTAGATGAAAATATAATCTAGTTCCAGATCTCATTAAAGTACATATGTGTACCAAATTTCAAGTCAATATCTTAAATGGTTCCAGAGGAAACGTGAGCACAAAGAAGTTACAGACAGACCGGCAGACAGACAGAATTTTTGTTCGCTCAAACTTAAAATCTCGACGTTTCATGACATTCTAACCTATTTGAACAATAAAAAATTTTAAAACATTTTTTGTCGTTACTATACTTCCACTGGATGTGGAAGTAATTAGAAATTTTCGTAGTTTCTATTTTTTTGCAGTATTGCCAAATGGATTTGAACCAATGCAGTTTTATTCATAATGTTTACAAACATTTTGATTTTTTGTTTAACCCGATCCTATTAATAACCCAGTCAATGAATACATAAAAACAGGGTTTGTTTGCAAAAGGTCGGGAAGTTTTGAAACTTGGCACATACCTAGATCTTGAGGTCCTCAATGAGCACCTGATTTTGCGAACACGGCTCAAACACAATAATAGTTTTTGATGGATATCCGGCTGCAGAGATGGTTAATAGCACCAAAACCGCCGAGCGATTACGGCGTTCACGGGTCCACAAGTCCCTTGAAAAAGTTTTTGATGAAAGCACGAAGGTGCCTTCATCTCAAGAGCGTTTCTTATCAAATGAGTCAAATAAAGATCGTTTAATTGCCATGCTTAAGACAAGATTCGAGGAAGCTCATTTTCAAATAAAGCAGGCCACAGAAGATGCAGACACCCTTATTGTCACTACAGCGTTGGAAATGTCCTCTTTGTATAACTCTGTATATATTGTAGTAGAAGATATAGATTTGCTTGTCCTCCTAACAGCTCTCGGGCACGATTATAACAACATTTATTTCCGAAAACCAGGAAAAGGAAAAGTCTCCGAGAAGATATACACCTCACGTAGCTTACAATGCGATGAAACTGTAGTAGACAACATTCTGTTTCTTCACACATTCCGTGGTTGCGATACCACATCGTCTATCTACAATCAGGGAAAAGTGAAATTTTTTACAACAATCGGAAACTCTCGGTCTCTCAGTGACATCATTGGTATTTTCAAAAATCGTGATGCTGAACCCGCCAGTATTGCTGAGGCTGGCGAAAATTTTTTAATTGAATTATACGCGAAAAATTTTGAAACCAATGCCACCCTCAACTCACTTCGGTATAACCTTTTTGCCAAGTGTGCTGCAAAACGTACCTTTCATCTTGCTTCTCTACCACCAACAACCGAGGCCGCCCGACAGCATTCATATAGAACGTACCATCAAGTTCAACAGTGGCTTGGTGTGCAGAAAAATCCACTCGATTGGGGGTGGAAAAAATCCAGAGATGGCCTGATTGCCATAACTACGCAGAAAGAACCTGCTCCAGCTAACCTTCTCAATTGCATTTCTTGCAAATGTCAAAAATGTTGTGGTGCCGCGTGTAGCTGCCGCAAATCGGGTTTGAAATACTCCAGAATGTGTGCTGTTTGCAATGGAAATGCATGCAGCAATGTAGCCGACATATGTCTGGATGATGACCATGACGACGAACTTGACGTGCTTCAGAATATAAATAGTGTTGCTGAGGATGTCATAGAAGATGCGGAGATGTCGGATGATGATTGCGCCGATCCGTCGGGTCTTTGATTTAGATAGTCAGATCTGTGGATTAGGCCTACTGGGGATACCACATAAAAAAAACGCGCCGATTTCTCTACCTCATAGGTGGTGTGGAAACGAGAAAAATATCACAACTTACATTTTTTTTCATCTATAGCGTCGCTATAGATGATAAAACATTGTCTCCCTAACGTCGGGCAACCGTTGCCAATAGTTGGTGAAACAAATTGCTTTATATTTTAAGGCAAAACTCTTTTTTCCAATTGAAGATGCTATATCTGTAAATATTAATCATGCAAAAAAATAGTAGCTAAATTGTAGACAATTTTATAGGGAATAATTTTGAATAGAGGTACTTTTCCAATAAAACGTACGGTAAGGAAGATATGGCTAATTTTATAATTTCATGCGCCATTTTTTCAAGATGGCGTCGCGACCTCAAGATCTAAGTATGTAACAAGTTTCAAAACTTCCCGACCTTTTGCAAGATCATTGTATTCATTGACTGGGTTATATCAGAAGCCGAGGTATTAAAAAAACAGAGCGGCAAAATCACGTTTTTCAAAATTAAAATTTCCAAAAAATGCTCAACTCCCAAACTGGACAAAACTGATGACATACAGATTGCATTTTCACAAAAAAATTGGCCCCTTCTAAACAATTGTTGAAATCGTATTTTTGATATTTAGTTTTGTTCGACTATATCTGCATTTAAATCTGTTGGAAACCCGGTATGTAGTTCTCACTAATGACTTGATATTAAACTTGATCGTACGTAAATCACAATGAAACAAAAAAGTCAAAATGTCAACGTCTATATTATGTCAATAAATCGATAAGAAAAATTTTCGTCAAAAATTTATTAAGTTAAATAAGTTACATATAATACAGTGAAAACAGTGGGAACAGTTATGAAATGCACAAGAAATATCACAAATACGGCAAAAGAGATGTGCTTCATAAAACCTCTTCACATAAAAAGACGCATGTAAAAGAAAAACATAAAAAAGAAACTACTGGTAGTTTAAACGAATTAATTAAGGTACCTCAAAATTCGAAGTGTGACATTAAAAACAATGGTGATATCGAAAATGTAGAAAATTTAAAATCAAGGCTTAGACATAAAGAAAAAAACAAACATAAGAAATCAGACCAGAACAAATCGGCCGAACCTCACGGTAAAAAACATGAGAAACAATCAGTTCATAATACTGCCAAAACAGAGAGCCTGTTATTTCAAAATGAACGGCTTGTCAAACACAAAGAAAATAATTCAAAGAAAGAGAAGCGCGACAAAGAGAGGTTGAATAAGATTGAAAAATATTTGGAAGGGTTAAATGAAGTTCCTCATAAAAACAGAGGTCGAAATCGCTCCTTTATTTCACTGAGAAACACAGAAAACCTTGAAAGCAGAAAAAGACATATTCGTAGGGAGAAAACATTTAATGGGGAAATATCACGGCCAAGAGAATTTAATCCCGGCCTCCTCGAGACGAAGAAGCCAAGGGACCATAAGCGCAAGGAAAAAGAAGCCAAGAAACAAAAACATAGAGAAAACAAAAGAAAAGATTCGAATATAGAGAGAGAGATCAAGAACCCTCCTAAGCAAGTTTATTACTGTCAAATTGGTAACCCATTGGAAATATTTACTAAACATCACGAAATGGAAAAACATTCACCACATTCTTATAAAGATAACAAGCCAAGATCCCCAAATAAAGAGAGAGAACACGCATCTTCAAAAGTTAGATCTATATCACCTCGTGATGAAGTGAAAGTTGTGAATTTAGAAAAAAACTCAAAGAATCCATACCGTTGTGTTCATTCTAGAGAAAGAAAATCTTTTGAGCAGACGAAACATTCTCAAGAGTCTCAACAAAAATCTAAAAGGAAGACTAACCATAGGATCACAAAGGAAACAGAAAGTAAGGTAAATTTGGGACCCTATGATAAATATTTTGTTATTGATAAAAAATCGGAATCCGATGATGAAAATAAACACCACAGAAGAGGGCATCGAGAGAAAAGTAAAGAAAACTACAAGAGACTTAAGAACGACAACGTAAATGAAAACGTGACAAAAGAAGAGCGGAAGCACAAAAAAAGATACCCAGAAAAAAGAGCTAGTAAAGCCAAAGAAATTATCCCTGTTACTACACAGGATCAGTTTCGGGAGAAAATAGAAGATGATATAAAGAGTTACTTTACGAAAATTCAAACTTTGATAGACAAAAAACTTGAGTTTATTTTACGTAGCAGTGCAAGTAACAAAACAGACTCTGCTGGTCCAACGTCAAGTAGAAAACACAGGAGCAGAAAACACGATAACACAAGTAGCAGAGATAACGAGCAGGGAAGAAGAACCCACAAGTCACACGCATCGATTCTCAGAGAGAAGAAACAGCTCGATGAAGAATTGAGACACCAAAGGCATCGCAAGAGTCCTATTAAACCTGATAAAGAAAATTTTGGAATTACTAACCGCCCGAAAAGTAATGAAAGAGAGCGTAAGCATCATAAGCGGCATAGTAGCTCTCAACCTGATTTCCATAAACGCAACCATTTGTTAAACATGATTGAAAATCCATCTGCATATTCCGTCAAATCTAAAAAATCTTCTACCGGTGAAAAAGCTGTAATGAGACAAATGAAAAGCGTGGCAAAGTTGAGAACGAAGCATACCCACAAAGTTAGAAACAACGACAACAGCCCAAACCAAGCTCACAGGGAAAGGAGCTTAGGTAGAAGAAAGATTATTTCAGATGAAGTAACGCGTTCGGGAGTAGCAAATGATTTTGCTTTAGTAGACATTGAACATAATGAAAGTCACGGCAAAAAATACAAGAAACGTCCTTTTAACTTGGAGTGCAAGACCATCTCTATTATTGGAATTCCCTCCCAAATGAAAGAATCAATAATTTTCAACGAGACCCAGACCACTACGTCTTTAAATATCAATCACCTTGCAGAGGATCCTGTAGAAAAAAAAAAGAAAACTAAGAGGTTCAAGCTGTATTATAAATATTCCTTGGCGAATAACAGCTGCGGAAAATCAGACAGTGATAAATCTTCTGACGGAAGAAGTATTGTAAGCGATAGCTATCGAGTTGTTTCGTGTAATTCCGAACCCAACAGTGAAGTATGTCTAAATCATCCGGAGCGAGATATTACAGAGGAATCAAGAAAGATAGTGTTCGTAATGAAAAGAGAAAGCTTGGCAAATATCTCTGGGGATACTTCAGACAATCAAATTGCGATCGAGCATTTTTCAAGGAAGTGCCGTAAACAGCGACCTATTTCACCTACTACTTCGAAATTAAACAACATTGTTGAAGAACCGTCCAATATGTCTTGCCTAGATGAACTCGATAAAACTCTAGAATCTATGAATAACGGCTTTCATTGCAAATATTTTAATGTTTTAAATAGCAGTAGCTCCATCTGTAATTTGCATCTTATGAAAAAGTCAGCCGTTTCCGATTGGAACATTCCAATGGGGAAATGTAAGTGTCGTATCTTTGACAATTCCGATAAAATTTCAACAGTTAAAATTTACAATAAGAGTGCTCATGAAAAAGAAGATTCACTTGAAAATAATTTTACAAGAAATATTAACAATCAGCGCAGTGAAAAACCTAAGAAATGTAAGCACAAAAGAATTCGAGATTTTGAAACAAGGTTTACCTCAAAATCTGACATAGATATATCTTATGATTCGCTCCACACGAATAAAACTAGTAGAATTAAATTAAATAAGAGCAAGCAAAAAGTTACCTTATCAAGTCACCTAATAGAAAGCAGCACTTACACTCCATCAGAAATATACACCGCCAGAAATCATGCTGATGATTACCCTAAAAAACAACGTCATTTTCCAAACGACTATGTTTATGTGGATCGCAGTGAACTGAAAATGAAAGAAAGTGTTTGTCAAACTGAATTTGAGATTGATAAAGATGCATTAGACGATTTAAGGATTACTAATGCATACAAAAAATATTATGCAGATAGGCTAGAATCGCACCAAAATCGTAAGCAAGAAGAGGCAAAATGTAAAGGTCAAGATATGAATGCCGAAGACAAAATACCTCAGCAAAGGAAAAGAGAAGCACACTTGGAGGTTACGCGTATACCGAGCCTTTTAAATAAAAGACGGGTGGAGAAGATTTCTTCAGAAATCAACACTCCAGCAATAGAAACCTCCGAGGAGTTCCCACAAAAATATACGAAGAGTGGCTATATTCCAGAAATAATAAACTCTGGTTCACCACTTTCAGAAACCAACACCCCGGCAAGAGGAATCGCTGAGGAGTTTCCACAAAAATGCAATAGGCGTAGCTACATTCCAGAAAGAAAAAACACCAATCCAAAGTTTATTCAGAAAAAGTTAACTGATGTGGGGGTTGAGGTTGCTCTTCTGGATGAGAAACTAAACAGACAGTCGGAAATTAGTCCGAAAAGAAAGAAGTCATTTTCAAGAGATACAGACGTCGCCACAGTAGACGTCAAAGTTAACACTCCGGACGTGAATTTCAGTAGCGGCGTAGGAATAAACGCAGAGAACATCGAATCAACCGGGCTTGTAGAGTCTCCAAAATCTCCTACGCCAAAACAAGGTAACCGAATTAACAGAGACCCGCCCAACACAAGATCACTATCACAACAAAGCAGAGGATCAACTTGTGAACACACTAAAAGACCAAGGAGCCGCGGGACAGAGGTCATAAAATCGGTAAGGCTACCGGTCTACCCGAAAGCACCGGCTAGCGTTTCGGGAAGATGTAAAGTCCGCGAAATAGAGCGGCCATTTTCTGCCAGAGAGAAATCAGTGAGAAATGAAAAGGACTTTTTACAGAAAGTCAAGATGCACGAAGTAAAGAGATCGGCCTCTGTCGATATTAAAAAGAGATCTCGATTTGCTGTAAAGTGCGCCAAAACGAGGGAAATTCATGCCAAAAAATGTATATCTATTAATGCATCCCGGTTGACCGTATCAGCATACAGTAAATCACGCAAACAGTCGCGAAGCACTTTTGGCTCATATAAAAGTAAAGGGTCCACTAAGCGCGCTGGTTTAACTACGCCCAAATCGAATGGCAGTTTTGGTGACATGCCCACAGAGACCGAGGAAAGTAAGTTAACTAGCTTGGTGGGCTTTGATAAGTATATGTATGGTACGAAATTTAATTTAGCTGGGGCATCACACGCACGATCATTAGATCGGTACATGTCGAAATGTATAAACGAACGGTGTCATCATTCCAGTAGGCTATTTCTGACGAAAGATTACATCCCCCAACTAAACACATATCAAAGAAGAAAGCTATACAGTGAAAGTTTACGTAGGAAGATGAAGAAAAATAGCCCGAATCAGAATGTAATAGCCCCGCAGATATTTGAGGTGAGATATTTAACTTTTGAAAATGAAACCTTAAACGATGTATCTGAAGCAACTGCCGGTAGTAACGCTACCAGCCAAATGAATAAATTCAATTCCACTGCGAGGAAACATTTTAGGAAAAAATCGAGTCCGCCGAGAACAACGCCTGTGAAAAAATCAAGGAAACACGTGATTAGGAGTAAAGAGAGTGTAGCCAAGTTTTCGAGTAGGAATACATTGTTGAATGCTACTACCGATGTGGACAAATTGAGTAAATCTAAGAAGAAGCAGTTGTCGGAAGTGAAAATAGAAGACATCTTTATTAAGGGAAAGAAAGTAAATGAAGATGAAGAGAAAGACTCAAACTTTCTTGATGTTTGTGAACAACTTACCAACATACAAAGTTCGTCCATTATATTGAAGGACGATATCACCAGCCTTGATGAATTTAAATTGGGGAATAATAAGAGTAACTTCAAGTTTGAGCAAAATTGTGACTCTGAGGCCAACTTTATGCATCTTATTGATTATCTATGTAAATCTATCGTAGACCACTGCAGTTCCGAGGCTAATTTGCCTCGCGAAGATTGCCAAAAACCTCCACAACTAAATGAAGACACCAATAATACGAAACAGCGGGCTGATGTAAGTATACTAAATGATATCGATGCACAGCATCAAGCAAAATCATCAATTATTGATGCTCCGTGCCAAACATCAGTAAGTAAAAACGAACCTAAAGGCAAATCAAATGATTATGATGGGGCATCGTCCTTCGCCGCCAACTCAGTAAGTTGTGAATCTTCAGAAAATACAAAATGTATGGGAAAACTGCCAAACGACCAACATAAATTATCGCCAAGACCAGTAGTTTCTGGTCAAGTGAGTTGCCCTGCACTTGCAGGTACTGCCTCATCATTTGAGTTCTTATATGAAGACGAATCGAAAGAATTAAGTAAGCGAGCCATCTTGGAAAGCCTTACCAAGCCTTGGGATACCATCTTGGGCTACGCCCTACACTGTAACGATGCAGTGGTAATTCGCAGAGAAGTTCATACCAGCATTGCAAACAAAATCGATCAGATCTCAAATAGTCCCACGGATTCGGGAGAAAGCGGCTATTATAGTCACTGCTCTAAAAAATGTTCGTCAGCTGCAAGTTTTTTCAAGAGACCATATGTCGCAGCGTTGTTTAAATCTCCTCCGGTCTTAGACCAACAAGCTCAAGACAAAGATTCAAAGAAATCCTTTATTGAATCTGATCACTCGCTTAGGACGGCTCGTTATAATTATATGTCGGAAAAATGTCAGGAATACGCCCAAAAAGTTCGCATACACAGTCAAAATAGAGAGGAATCAGAGGACACTTTTCAAGAAATACCGTTAAATATTTTACTCCAGAGAAAAAGCTCCACGGTATTTGGCCAATGCAATAGTGATTGTAGTATTTGCAAAGAGTACGTCGACGAAACAGATGAGTTTAAAACCGATTTCGCCTCCAGTGAAAATGAGTGTGAAAATGTCGCCAAATCCAATATGAATAGCAGGGCATTTTCAGAGGAAGAAAGTTTTAACACCTTCGGGCAAAATGAAAACAAACTAGAGACACTAATTTACTACGGAAACCCCAGATGCAAGCCGTCCTTGGAAATAGTTAAGCTTCAGAAATCAAAAATTAACTCGACTGATGTTGAGTTCGACACTTTGGAAGAAGAACTGAATGATTGTCCAATGGTTTTAAGCAACACCAATTTGCATAAGTGCAGTCTAACATTATTGGATGCAAGACAAAGCAAGGATTACATCAAAGAAGAGGACGTGACGAATAATGAGAACACTGAGAAGTCATCGAATAAGAATTCCAACTACAATCACCTGAAAGTTGCTTGCGATGTCACAGTTTTCAATGAATTCTCCGTTAACGATCCCACAGAAGGCATTACGAATGATGAAACTGCTAAAGGCAACGACGAGGCAATGGACGACGACAATAAACTGGAAGACACAGTTAACTCAGATGATAAAATCAACATGATTTCAAGTTTCAGCATTAACGCGCCAGAAACAAAAAAATTGATGGCGAAGAGATTTTTTGAAAATCTGCTCAGAGTCTACGAGAAAGAAATGGCAGTGACTACTCGACTTTTTCAAGACGATGATTTCTTTGTAAATGATTTACTAAGTTTTGTTAATGATGCCGAGGAGAAGAAGAAACGGAAAGGGAAGCTCCGGAAAATAAGAGGCTACTTAGGACACGTTTTCGCCTCAAAGAATACTACAAAACCTGTATGTAGTTGTGATATTGATAAGAGCATTGCGAAGGTAAGCAAGTCCCTAATAGATATCAGTGCGAATTAGTTGCATATTTTAAATATCATTATTTGTATTTTAAAGATCATTCATTATTATTACTATTATTAGATGTCCACCACCACTAATATATTGAGAAAATTTTCTCCCGCTGAAATACTTATGCGAATAGACAAACTAAAAGAATTGCCATTCTTCAACCTCGTAGGAATCAAATTCTGATGAAAACGACAGAGGGACATATGTCAAAATATATATTTGTACTAGATTTGCAACAGCCAATGAAAATATTGAAATTTTAAAAATCGTTTCATATGTATTATTGTTAGCACTGATGACACTTATTGATTTTGTTGCTTTTTATGTTTTGGTTTGCAGGTTAATGTTTCTCTGAAAATCATATCAATTTACAATCTTGAGCATGACCGCATCGGGCCTTACCAGCGGAAATGTGCTGTAGTGGACAGTAGTAGAGATGAGTTGCTATTTAACAACCTGTTATTTTATAACTGTTATTTGTAAATAGCATTAACAGACTGTTATTTCTGTTCGAAAATAACAGTTGAGAAAATAACAGATAAGCAGCTGCGGCAGCAGCATGATGTATAAAATCAAGGTTGGTAGAGTCTGAGGTGGCCTAATAACTCACGATCCCCACCAAAAAATGCCATTAGCCAATGAGCAGCTGGTGTGAAATCACAATAGATGCAGGGCCTTATTCAAAATATTGTAAGAATTTGTGTACTGTTAATTACTCGTAATTGGAACGGGCTCACAATTACTCGCTTTTGAGGTCGGGGGTAATTATTCCGTATTTTGAATCACCGTTCTGCATGGTGGTAATCAGGATAAGTTGTAGAATGTAACACTACAGATCACAGCACACTTCAGACCACATTTTGGGCCAGTACGGACAGTTCTTGTTGAGTGAGATAACTGCGCCGCTACTGCACGTTCGAAGAAAAAGGATAGTCTGACGTTTCATCTCCGCACTCCTCGTCTCGCCTAAAAGCCGTATATTAAGGAACCTCATACTCTACCAATCTTGGTATAAAATAACGTCTCTGAAATAATATTTGCAACTGCGCGGTGCGGTATGCGCATGCCAGTACTTCTCAGCGATCTGTTATTTTTAAACTGTTATTTTAAACTGTTATTTCAAAATAGCAGTAGCAGTTTAACCTGTTATTAAAAAATAACAGCTTTTACCCATCACTAGTAGGCCAGGCGACAGGTAGTTCAATAAAGAAATAATTAGTGGAAAGCTGGAAATTGCTTTAATCGCTTTATTTGGACCCAGATATTACTCTCCCAAGTTTTCCCCCTCGAGCGAAGTCGGCGTTGGCCCATCTGGCCCTAAGAAGGTACCATTTTTCGTTTTTTTGCAAATATCTCCCAAACCATCAACTTTATCAACATTATACAAAAATAATCTAGAGTAAATTTGCTACAAAAAAGTTCTTTACCGTTTGTCACTAAAGTGAACCGTTACGATGCTACGACCATTCAAAGTGGAGCCCTTTTTGATTCTTGCGGAAAAGTTATCGATATCTTCTGCACCGTATAATTTGGCACCAAACCGATACTTTTGCCGACATTAGCGCCAGATATGTGAATTACGTCAAAAGATACTTCAAAAACAGTGTCATCATTTTCGATGGGTATCCTGACGACCCAGCAGCTCGCAGTACCAAGTCCGCTGAACGTCTTCGACGATCGCACAAGCATGATGCTGCTAATGTTTTTTTTGATGAGTCCATGACGGCACCTATGCCACAAGCAAAATTTTTGTGTAATGACACAAACAAACGAAGATTGATCGACTTGTTGCGCGTCAAATTCGAAAGCGAAGGAATCGAAACCAGACAAGCTCCAGAAGATGCCGATATGCTCATCGTTACCACCGCACTCGAGTTATCTCGGCCCGACAATTCGGTCATTATAGTGGCTAAAGATATAGATATCCTGGTCATCTTGGCGGCTCGTGTGCCACCCTCCACGAAAATGTATTTTATGAAACCCGGCAAAGGTTCAACCAAGCAACAACTATTTGGTTGCAGGAAAATGGGCCTCCGATGCTCCAGAATCTGCATGAATTGTATGGGACGGTCATGTACAAATGCTGCCGAGGAAGATGATATGGATGATTGTGACAGAGACATCGATGTTAATCTTGAGCGCCCTGTGACGTCAGACAAATGTACCGATGCAGACGATGAAAGCGATGACAGAGAAATTGAGGCAGACGATCAAGACAGCCAGCCTTCATCAAAACGGTTGAAAATCGACTAACTTTGACATTTGAACAGTGGATTAGGCCTCCTGGGGACACCACTTACAAAAAAGGCGCCATTTACTCTACCGCCAGGTGATGTGGAAAAGAGTGATTTTATGTCAGTACTAGTCAATAATAATACTAATCGTAGGTACTTTGCCACAGCTGTTTACATTGAAAAGCTGTTATACTTGTAACAAGTTAACAGCTTGTGCACCTGGAATGCTGACAAATTTTTATAACATGTAAAAACTTTGATATAGCATATGATTTCGATAACTTTTCCGCAAAAATCAAAAAGGGCTCCAATTTGAATGGTCGTAGCATCGTAACGGTTCACTTTAGAGACAAACGGTAAAGAACTTTTTTGTAGCAAATTTACTCTAGATTATTTTTCATAATAGGTATTTTGTTGATAAAGTTGATGGTTTGGGAGAAATTTGCAAAAAACCGAAAAATGGTACCTTCTTAGGGCCAGAAGGGGGCAAACGCCGACTTCGCTCGAGGGGGAAAACGGGAGAGTAATATCTGGGTCCAAATAAAGCGATTAAAGCAATTTCCAGCTTTCCACTAATTATATCATTATTGAGGCTTTTTTTTTTACCTGTCGCCTGGCCTATAGACAGTAGTTCTCATCTTGAGACCAAATGAAAATGCTACAGTTGTCGGCAATTAAGAGCCATGACACACACAGCGCTTTTGGCGAGTCGGCTGCCGAGTCGGCAGCAACAGGAGCGATGACACACCCACCTGTTTTGACTCGGCCGCAACTTTTACTATACTACAAAGAAAGCAGCAGATCAAACGATTAGTTTTTAACTGTGTTGGCCTGTCCATTTTATTTTGAAATAAAGTTTCGAAAAAAAGTGCTTAATATGGATTTGGGTCACGAGTACGTTATTCTTTTGTCGGTGCACTCCTTTCTTTTACTTCCACATCCAGTGGAAGTATACTTAGTAACAAAAATTTTTTTTTTAATTTTTATTGTTCGAATAGGCTTAGAATGTCATGAAACGTCGAGATTTCGTCGAGAAGTATGAGCGAAAAAAAAATTCTGTCTGTCTGTAACTTTTTTGTGTGCACATTTACTCTGGAACCGTTTGAGATATTGACTTGAAATTTGGTACACACATGTACTTTAACGAGATCTGGAACTAGATTATATTTTCATCTTGTTCCGTCGAAGGATTGGGGGAAAATTGGGGTAAATTTGGGCTAAATAGGTAAATCAAGCAGGTAAGAGTCCATAAAATTGGTATTTAGTATATACAAGAGAAGCTAAGGTCTCAAAAAAAATTTTTGTCATTAGCCACCCTCATTACCACCCCCACCTCATTATTAAAGGGGATGAAAAAAAAATGTGATTTGGTGTGTGTACAAGAAAATATAGAAAATATTTTTTTTACCTCATCCACTCCCACTACCACCCTCCTATCACCAACCCTACTCCACTACCGATGTGGGGTATCGTTTTATGGGTTTTTGGGGTAGAGGATTTCAAATATCATATTATTAAGTTCCATAAACAATTATTTCCACATACGAAATGTTTCCGTTGTGAGTGACTTGGATAGAAAATCTGGATGTGGAAATAGTGATTCCTTGGGCAGCGGTTTTTTGTCTGTCACTGTAATCTAACTGTGTCATATCCCATAGTGCCGGTCTTGCTTCAATTGCATTTATTAATACGTCCACATTAATGTTGTTATCCATTTTACTTCCACATCCAGTGGAAGTATGGTAACGACAAAAAAATTTAAAAAAACCTTTATTGTTGAAATAGGCTTAGAATGTCACGAAACGTCGAGATTTTAAGTTTGAGCGAAAAAAAAATTCTGTCTGTCAGTCGGTCTATCAGTCAGTCTGTCTATCGGTCTGTCTGTCGGTCTGTCTGTCTGTGTGTCGGTTTGTCTATAACTTTTTTGTGCGCACGTTTACTCTGGAACCGTTTAAGATATTGACTTGAAATTTGATACATATATGTACTTTAACGAGATCTGGTGCTAGATTATATTTTCAACTAGTTCAGTCTAAGGGTTGGGGGTTAAATTGGGGTACATTTAGGGTAAATAGATAAATCAAGCAGGTAAGAGTCCATAAAATTGGTATTTAGTATATACAAGAGAAGCTAAGGTCTCTACTTCATCCACCCCCACTCCACTACAGATGTGGGGTATCGTTTTATGGGTTTTTGGGGTAGAGGATTTCAAATATTATATTATTAAAGTTCCAAAAACAACTATTTCCACACAAATTTTTTGGAAGTAGTGATTCCTTGGGCAGCGGTTTTTGTATATAATAACTAAAATATTTCGCCGTGAAAGCCGGTCTAGAATCGCCGTGTCTGACTAGGCACATCTAACACAACGTAAAACCGCCTAAAGCAATAAAACAGCTAGCGGTGCTTGCATCAGATGATGCGTCGAATCGGTTTCAAAATAACGTAACGGCGTCCGCCGCTTTGTGTGGTTTACATAATACCAAAGCATAGGAAGATGTGTCGACTCGTCGGCAGCCAACTCGGCCAAAGTCGCTGTGTGTGTCATGGCTCTAACACTGCGCAGAAGTTCACATCAACGATGAGCGTAGATTTGGTTTCAAGAAGGGGCGAAGCATGACGCAACAGATCGTTAGGATAGTTATAATAAGGTTTGTTCGGGTTTTAATATTCATTACTATCCAAGAACGGTTTAGAACCATTTTAAAATTTGAGAAAACCAAAACGCTTTATTGTAAAAGTAGTTACTTATGTTGTTATTAGGTGGCGCAACCAAGTAATTTTACCCTTCGAGCATATTAGGGAAAATAGAGGTGCCTTTTCTATCTTTACAACAATGAGTATGGTATGGTATGGTTTGTTCTCCACACATAGGGCGAGGGACGCGAGAGGCATAGTAAACACCCACAAGACACAGTAGAAAACGAAAATAAACAATACGCAAATGATACTAAAGCCATATTAGAAAGGATCCTCTACGGGGATGAGATCATTTTTTTGCACCAGCCAAGGAATCGGGGATTAATAATTTGCTTGTTTACAGTTGTAGCCCGAACAAATAAACAGCTGTTTGGTGACCTCTATTTTCTCCTATATGCTCGAAGAATTCACCTACCTAGATTCCTACTTACCGGTACTGTCAGCTTCAAGAATTGAGGAACACGTGCTTATGGTCTTATGTGAGAATGCTAAATATAATATATAGTTGTTTTGTTATCTTATGTGGTATAGTGCTGAAATAGTTTTTTTAAGTAATAAATAAAAATGGTAGCTAAATGGTGAACCAAAGAATACCTTCATGCGCCGGCGCAAACTAATAGTTCGAAATTGTTCTGAACCGTACTTGCTGAAAGGTATTGGTTTGGATGGTTCTGAACAGTACCGGAAACAGCGAACCACCTAATCCTGAACTAGTTCTGAAAAAATTCGAGCACTGTAATCGCTGTGCGCAGAATCCTGACAGTTCTAAACTACTCATTTTGTAAACCCGAACAAACTTATAATGTCAAGGTGCAATACAACCTCGGGATGAGCACCACGATGGTGCTCCTAGATATCGAGAAAACTTCTGATCAGTCTGGATCCCAGGCCTCATATTCAAACTACACACCTACAACTTTCACATCATCAAACTGATATTTGACCCCATATTTGACTGACAGAACATGTACAAGTGAACAGCAACGTGGGACATTCGCTGAGATACAACTGAGATACAACGAATTGAATTATTGTAATTTGTTAAATTGTAAATTACAAAATTTCAGTTCATTGTATTTCAGTTAGTAATGAAAATATTTTCACAAACTTCAAAATCTATTGTTGTATTTTTATGAAAAGTCAAATGCATATGACAAAAAAAAATAAAAATAAACAGGAGTCCCTAGACCCAGGGGAGGCTAACGAATTTTCAAAAATTTTTTCCCAAACTGCTTTTTCAAAATGTTTTAAGGGTCATTAGAGAAGTGCTTCTTTAGATGTTATTTCCCAAATTTCGTATGCGCCATAGACGAGAAAAAAATATTGAAATTTCACCAGCCGCCACTGGAGCATTCCGTAAATTGTTGTGCCAAAACTATTTTTAGTCGGATCACATGAATTGCAAGGATGATTTAGATGAATTATTAATGACTATAAAATCTACCAACATAACTGACATGATTAATGAACAGGAAGAAGAGGAACCTCCTAAAGCCCTTGTTCTTCATGATTACAGCTATATGAAAGAAAATATACCCACGCAAAATGCTTTCACTAATGTTTGCGGATATCTTTTGAAAAAAAAACTTGAAGTTCACTCTTGCGATATTTGTAAATCTTTTGGGAAACAATGCAAGACACTCAATATAAATAACTTATTAGTATATTTCAAAGCTTTTAACACCGAAAAAAATATTTATGGAAACCTGTTATCACCTCCAGGGAATTTGAAAATTTTATATACAAATTAGATCACTAATTAAATTCTCAATTTGAGGAAATTTATACTGGACGAGCAGTTTTTAATATGTTATTTAACATATTGAACAACACAGATTTTATTCGTCCATATTTAGAATTCCCCAAAGTATATGTTAAAAAGTTGTTTATAAGAATGACGATTTTTTATTCCATTAAATCGGGATTTAAAAACTACTAAAACTGACAAAAAAGTAAACAGAAAAGTTAAAATTTTGTCACATTTATAAATAAAAATCTTTTTTGTAAAATATGTTTGTTTAATTTTTAAAATTATAAACAAAAAAATATTAAAATAGAATAAATTGTAATATTATGTTCAATATACAGTGCGTGTAATTGCGGACTGGGCATGTACTTCCACGTAGCGCGAGAGATATGACAACCCAGGTAACAGCTAACTCGCCCGTCGGCGGCATAGATTAAAGAGTCGGCGCTAGACCACTGAAGCATCCCCGTTCTCAGTTATTTCATTTTAGCCAGCTGGCACACGCGATGTTGCAATTCTTACTCCCTATGTCCAGCCCGACACTACACACACTGTATTATTCCCACCAACTTTCGTTTTAAAATTTCATAATTTTTATTATTTTATTTTATTTTATATTTTTGAATATATATTGTATTTATAGAGGCGTAACTGAAAATTTCTCCCCCCCCCGCTCATCAAAAAAAAATTTGGGACGAAAAAATTTTTTAGGATTAGGCATTAAGAAAATAATATAATAGGGTGCCCCAGCAATTTTTTGCCCTGGGGCCCCATGACGTCTAGTTACGCCTCTGTGTAGTTAGTTGTGTTTATAAAGTTTGTTTGTGATTTTCTATAGGGATTGCAATTTACCGGAAGTTTTAATAACCGGTAAATCGGTAAATAAAAATGTAAATAACCGGTTAACCGGTATTTACAATTGTATATCCAATTGTATATCGTAAGTTCAGAATTTACCAAAATAACCGGTAATTATCGTCATGTGTTTTTTGTCCTGATAACCGGTTAACCGGTTTGCCAGCACGCGGCTGTGTTACCCCCCCTCCAAGCTCAAGGTCCAGATCCGCCCTTGTCCAAAATATATTTTGATAACTTATATCTATACAATACATTCTATTATATGTGAATGTAAATATTTGATATTCAATTCAATATATAAGAGGCGTTTTACATTTTGTTTACGTCTTTTTAGCCCTTTTAGAAACTAAAACATAAACTATTATTTAATTATATTTAATATGTGGTATAGTAACATATTATACTGAATTACTTTCAGTGTACATCAAACTGTAAAGTTCTCACAGTGTAAGAGGTTGTGTTTCACTCGTGTTCAATGTCATTAGAACCGGGCCACAAAATATCAAAGGGACCACCCCACCTATATTGTCGCTTCTCTGTGGTATAAGTTCTCTGGAGGGCCGGTACTTTCGATCCCGAATAATCCCGATTAAACATTAACGGTGGGTCAAACCAATTCAGTTACCATGGAAACAATTGTACTTTCAATGATTTGGCAGACGGTTAGTGTTTAACCACGTTTAACGTTGACAGAAAGTAACGGCCCTAAACTATACTACATAATCTCCGATTAAAGAACTTAATGTCTAGATACATAACAGGCTATCTTTTCACTATATACCTTGTTTGCTCCTAACATAGTCACATTATATGTCCATTAAAAAGAATAGATGAACATCACATCCCATGGGCATAGGCAACAGAGGCGTTGTGTGTGTAGAAAATGTGTAGAATGGTAATAAATATTTCCATTAAAATGAATTATTGCAATTCCTGCATTACCGGCTCTTTATACAACTTGATGTAGGCATACGATATAACAGTAAGATAATACAGTAAGATAAATATGTATTGAAAGGATATTAAAATTTAATTGCTAATCACTTTATAACTGTAAACTGAACTTCATCATGTTACGACTATGGAACGATCGATTTTCTTCTTTTCTAAACTGCTTTCTGTAAACGGCACAGCACTTAACCATTTTGCACTAAATATATTGTCACTAAACTGTGTAAATATGAATAGAGAATATTATTTAGGTATTAAGCAAATACGAACTTAAAATAAAAAGACTTCTTCACCAAGTGCCTTAGATTGTAACTATCTCAGCAACATACAAATCAGTACAATTATCAGTACAAGTTCTCTAATACATAATGGAATGGTAACTGAGTCATCGCTGGAAAGAGATGGAGACAATAGCAACCTTAACCGGCCATTGTATTGCGGATGCGACTATTGTTTCCCTCTCCGTCTAATCGGGTAGGTGTATCATAGTGAGACTTACATTATGTAGTGTATAGTTCAGTGGTCCGTTACGATAATGACAATGATAATAGTTTTCTGCTATTGAGAACTAATGAAAATTTCTCCGCCTCCTTTGGAATTCAAGCGGATACGCCACCCCCAGAGAGTTATACGCCCGCTGCTACGACATCGTTCCACTAGCGGATTACATCACGGACAACCTCGAAAATTTTATCAACAAAATGTTGTACAAATAAGGGCGAGTTGTACCAACTAAGTTCAGGCCAAGTTCAGCTTAATCCAAGATCAAATGCCAAGGTTATGGTTGTTACAACAATCGTAACCATGAACTTTGATCTTGGATCAAGCTGAACTTGGCTTGAACATAGTTGGTACAACTCGCCCTTAGTGCGTTTTCACATTGCACGATACGATACCGTTGTCGTCGGACAGTAACGGCATCCGACAGACGAGAATATCGAGCACGCTTTCACACTATACGACAGGTCGTGACGATCCGCGGTCAGTATTAATCATGACGGCGTGTCATAGAAGGCTTATTTTTGTACTCGTCGTGAGTTTTATCCCATAAACAGGATTTGGATTCCACTAGTTCAATCAAAGATACAATATCATATTTAAATGCCATATTGTATGTACGTGTGTCACTGATCAAATTGTAAATACACTCTATTTTGTCGTCCGACAGCTACGGGGAGCGATGAAGTCTACGATATGTCGTGTACCGTGGACGATGTCGTTACCGTTACCGAACAATATGAAAACGTGCCATATATTTCCATATATTTTGCGTGCCCCGATATCGTGTCGTCTGATGGTAACGATATCGTATCGTGCAATGTGAAAACGCACTTAGAAGGCATAATGCACCTCTCAGGATTAAGCACAAATTATCATACTAGGTGCCATTTTTGGACAGCCCATATATCCACCCTTCCTATTACCAAAACTGCTACTATTACTCTATTTTTCTCACCTCTCCCTATCCCTTTCCTTCGCTTCTTTTTGTTTCCGTTTGCTCTAAATGTTTTCTTCAAAACTCAGAAATAAATGAAGATTTTAAATATTTACAAATATTTGGTCCCAAATTACTTAGGGCGAGCCAAAGTCAGCTTATAGTCCAGTATTTGATGGTAAAAATAGAGTATTATCTCAGAATTCTTTCGTACAACATCGATTTTTTTTTATTGTTAGTAAAAATCCTTCATTATTAATCCATCCTCAATCAGTTGGACGAATATTTTTGTTCCCAAGCCACATCTGGATTTGTAAATAAACCCTGTTAATGTGCCCATTCAGAGCATCAACTGTCGGAACAAGGGATGATAATCTCACAGCACTGTTTTTAATTGTAGCCTTAATAAAGGAATCATAGCGCATCTGCTCGAGAAACGCTGATAAGTCTTCGACACGGCTCAATTTTTTTAACTGTATCTCCTTAGCAGCTCCTTACAGAAATATTGTGCAGTACCTATCGGCTCCTAAAATTTCTTCCAACTCTGAAGTACTATCATAAAATGTATCCACCTGATCTCTTAAATCGGGCCTGTTTTCTATAAGATCGAACAAATTTTCTTTGACTTTATTATAGAAAGAGGACGTTGTATCACATCCAGTGATACAGTGAAACAATGCGAAAAAAAGGATTAATTTCGCACTCTTTGGATGATTCACTTCAAAACTTTTTGAAGGAACATTTTGTTTTCCTAATTTCAGGAAATAAATTTCTTCGTCGACCTTTTGCTCTGATAGTCAAAATTACTAAGATATTGACATCTTCCACAACTATAACTTTTTGTAATATCGAGTCATCCTGAATGGCTATTTCAACCATTAATTCGTCAGCTTCCCCTTTCCCTTGATAGCATTTGATATTTTTTTTGTAATTCCTCAATAAGATAAGTTATAAATCTGCTTTTGTTTTTGTAATTTACATGCTCCGAAAATTTCACCGAAAAAAGGCGATTAATTTTTCAAAGATAACTTCCTTCATTTTTAAGGTATTCGGTCGCTCCAAAAACCATTTTGCAGAGAATTTTAAGGGCTACATTGCATGTAAAGTTGAACTTCCTTGAACCCTTCGTATTTGAGATTTTTGAGTTTAAAGGTGGAAGGGGAAGGTGGTCCTCCCACTCAAACGCAAACTTATAACGATGTTATCTCAATTAATTTTTATCCTAGAGAAATTAAAAAAAAATAAAGTTTTCAGCAAAAGAAAAACTTAATTTTTGTACTTTAGAATTTACGTATCTTCTTTAATTTTTGAATTATTGTGAAAAAATGAAAATTTTTTAAGAAATTTCAAAAATCATTTCAAATTTGAATCAAACTTTTTTTCAAATCTAGTCATCCCAAACCGATCAAACTTCTAGAACACGTTAGTACTTAAATAAAGTAAATTGTAAATGGATTACGTTCAATTTCAATTCTTGCGGTGAAGCCATTGGTTTTATTGCTGATTTTTTCTCCGAAAAAACGAGACAACCATTTTATTTTCATCATAACTCCGTTAGTTTTTATGCTAACGACTTTTACCATAGCTCATTTTAAAGGTCTCCTCGCGTACTTTTAAAAATGTCTTATATGTTTTCCTCCAAAAATTTTCCGTTTTCCCGTCATTTAATGTTGAAAGGTTCGAATTCAGTTTTCGCCGAACAAAAGGTCACCTTCAACGAGACATAACTCGGTTCGTATTACATCTACAGAAATAAGTAAAAAAAACCAATCGATTTTTTATTATAATCTTCATTTTTGCTTATAAGTGCAAATAAAAAACGCTATAAATCGTCTCTAATAAGGCGATTGCATCATATAACTAACATAACCTCAATTTTTAAGTTTTTTAAATTTATTCTCGTTTTTAATGTTTGCATAGACTAGTATTACTATGAGAAGATGCCAGGGCGGAGCCAAAATGCGCGAATATTTTTACCAGTGGCATAGCTTTATCTGGGGTATAGAAATGTGTAATTGCAATAAAAGTTTCGGGGTCAAGGAACTGTGAAAATGGAGTAGATTAAAACTTGCCAACTGTTACGAGTAACCTTTTTTCAGGAGAAGTGTAAGAATAGTAAGTTCTACTAAACTTTGCCTAATAAAGTTGTTTTATTATTATTATTACCGTTGCCGCCGCTCTACTGCAGGGCACCGCCGCCACTGGTGTTGACATTGAATGTCACGTAATTCTTTTTTATTGGCTTAGAATGATGGAGCGCACAAACTCGTTTCTGCGCATATTTTTTGCTGGCATCTTCTCATAGTAATACTACTTTACTCATTTTTAGTTTGGAGCCATACTGGCTCACCATTTTCTATTCTATATTCCTTCAATATAATAATCAATTTTAGGGTAGAACTAACAATAATATAAAGACGCCATTATTATTGTCTATATATGCTCTTCTCGTTGATTTTCGTTCTAATTTGGTTTTTTTCTTATTTCAGTACCAGCAGTTTGAGAGTATTAGCCAAAAGAAATTAAAAATGCTCGCTTTCAATGCCAAAAGGTATTTTTCGTTGTTTGTACAAGCCGTCAAAGCCAATGAGAACATTAACGACGAAATAAAGATTTGCGGTCTTTTGAAGATACTGCAAAGAATAGAAAGTGGTGACTTTACAATTTTGCGGGTTAGTTCATTAAGTTCGTTGCTTACACCTTATAGATTTACGTGAATTTTTTAGACCAACGAAGAAGTTAATTTTGAAAACGAAATAAAGCATCAGGTGAAAGAAGCTTTTATTAATATTTATGAGATTTCAGTGAAAGAGGCGAAGAAGCATAAACGAACCTTGACCATAGACGATTTAAAATTAATAAAGGCCTTTGTTAGCAAGTATAGAATTGGATTGCTTTCAAAAACTGACATTATCGCTACTTATATAGGTCGAGGAATTTTCAAAACTGAAAAGCACTTAAGCGGTAAGTTGAATAAAGACAAAAATGGCACTGATAGACTAGTCTGTCATGTAAAAAAGCACCTGCAAACTATAAATTCAATACGAGCTCGTTCATTATATATTTTTCTATCTTATCTCCAAATATAGCGCTTGTAGTGTAATGTCTCGAATACAGTCTCTCAGATAAGACAGTCAGTTTTTCTGTGAATGTGGTTCTTCATTTGAGAGCTAAATTACTTATTTCAATGTTGGCTCCGATGTGTGTGCAGTGTGCTGATGATTGTTGAGTTAAGATAATGTGAACCTTTACTTCTTAGGAGTATTGTGACGTAATCACGTACGAAAGCGTACGTGTAAGAGAATATATGGGAAAATTTTCCTGTCGATGCGTACCGAGCAGAGCTGGGATTTTTGGACTGCCTAGTGCTTTCATGATTTTTATAGGTAATACATCTATGGGAGTACATCACATAGATATTCTCTGTTTTATACCTATAGCTTTTTACATGTTTTAATATCTCTTATGGTGACACCTATGAATTTGTTCAAGAAAGTAAAATAGGGTATTCCCTCGAAATTGAGCGATAGCATATTTGGATGCTGGATGATGGAAAAACAAAAGACACATTTTTTAATTTTTCTAAAACACGCAATAGAGCCCTTAACAAATTAAAAGGAATTCAAATTCTAAATATGTCATACAATCTTATCTGCACCAACTGATTGGTCAACCATTACTTTTAGTATCGTAATTCATTTCCCTCGATTCCATAATTTCACTAATTAAACACTGTCTACATGCAAGATATTGTATTCCGCATATTGATCGTTCTTATTCCCATTGGTCGATTTAGGTTTTCAAAGATCAGTTACCATCACAAGCTAATAAATAACAAATAAAGAAGAACAGGATCTAACCTTCTTCGAGTCTCTCGTTTGTCTTTATTTATTTATATTCTGTATACATACTAGTCCAGTGAACGAATGGCGCCCAAAGGGTGGTGTAGAGTGCGTGAGCAGGGACCTAAGCGATTGCTTTAGAAAGTTGTTCAGGGTGCTTAGGGAGTGAACATACTGAAAGCTCTGACGTCTAGGAGGTGAGCCGGGCGAGGGGGGCACAAAGAAAGTCCCACTTTTGGTTTTTTCGCTTATATCTCTAAAACGGTGCGTCGTCGTATCAAATGAAAGCTCATGAAATTCTCTACAAATTTCATGTTATATACTTTTTTTGAATTCGCAACCGTTTTCGAGCTACACGCTCCGGAAAAGTGAACATTTTCGGAAAACAGATTTTTACCTCACATTTTTCATCAAACATTCCTTCATATCGTCTAAACTATTAATCTGAGAGGAAGCTGTAGAGAATTGAATTACTGCAAAGAGTAATTTGGCAAAAAGATGCCTCCGTTGCCACCATTTGTGATCGATATATCACCTACGTCAACCACCACTATTCTGGAATGAGTCGCGCTGTGCTATTTGATGGATACGCAAACTCAGCCAACAGTACGAATTCATAAGAACAGAGGCAACGATACAGACTGAGGAGGTCGGCTGCATCAATTTGACATGGAAAACATCGATATCTGTGAAACAAGAAGATTTTTTGTCCAATCCTACTAATAAAAGTCAGTTCATCTCCTTACTACAGATAAAGCTTCAGGAGAATGGAATACAGACTCTCCAGGCTAAAGATATGCTGACGTCCTTATCGTGAAGACTGCTGTGGTACAATCTACTCACAGTTCTGTGGCTGTCGGTGAGGATGTGGACCTCGCTGTCCTTTTAATAGCTTCCACTCCTCCCACCCAAGAGATCCTGCTGCTGAAACCTGGCCGAAGGAAAACCAACAAATGGTACTGGGTACTGTTCACCAAGAAATGCAACAGCATGGATTTGAACACATCCTGATCTTACATTCATTTACCGGCTGCGACACAACATCTTCACCCTTTAGGAAAAAGCAAGGTGGGCTTCTCAAAATTGTACTCAAAGTCAAAAATCATCAAGGAAAAGGCAGTAATCTTTTACAACCCCTCCTCCACTCAAGGCGAGGTTGAAGAGGCTGGAGAGATTTGCTTCCTCAAATGGTATGGGGCACCAGCAAGACGGACCTCCCTCAACCAGTACCGCTTCCAGTCGTTCATGAGGTCAGTGGCAAATATTAAGGCTGACATCAGCTCCCTCCCACCAACTGAGCGCAGCTAAACAGCATTCCCGGCGCACCTACCGTCAAGTGCAGCAGTGGCTCGGGAATGAGCTGCCTCCTCAAGAGTGGGGGTGGAAACATGTAGGAGACACCCAATTACAACAGAAGATCCACCAGCACCGGAGGTCCTACTGAAAACGATATTTTGCAGCTGCACCAAGGATTGTGGTAGTGGCAAATGTGGATGCCGGAAAGCAAATCTGAAATGTTCTGCGGCGTGCCTCCACTGCCAAGGGAAATGCCTCAACGGTGTGCCTGTTTACGACGAGGACGATGAGCAAGAACCACCCACCACTGAGGATGAGGATGCCATGGACGAGGAACCCTTGCCAGGAGCCTCACGGCCAAAGACGATGAAAACGTGAATCCAGAGAAAGTTGAGAGTTTAATATTGAGAAGTTATTGAGAGTGAGAACAATGATAATTATTGAAATCGAATAAAATTACTTACCTTATATGTGACTTTTTTTTATCATCTTTAAAATACAATTTTCCATTTTTCAGGTAAAAATCTGTTTCTCGAAAATTTTCACTTTTCCGGAGCGTGTAGCTCGAAAACGGTTGCGAATTTGAAAAGAAATATATAAAATGAAAGTTGTAGAGAACTTTATGAACTTTCATTTGGTGTAAGAAAATTTTTCCCTGCGACGCACCGTTTTCGAGCGAAAAAACCAAAAGTGGGACTATCTAGGTCCCTGCTCACGCACTCTACACCTCCTCTATAGACTAAACTATACCACCAAGTGTTTCTTATTTACTATTCGGATGTAGTCTTTAGTAGATTGATGTAGCCTTGTGTACTGCTACTGTGCTTTAGTATTTTTTGAAGGGAAAATCGTAATAGTTTTTGGAAACCAATGCATTTCCAAAAAAATGAAAATATGTGTATTACACAATGAAACATAACCTCCAAGTTCGTAGTTCTGACGTTGGTGTTGATATGATGAATACGTTTCCAACTTGTCTACATATTTATCCATTTGTGTCAGCCTACAATTATTTCATTACAGAAACTGTTTTTTTACAGAATTATGAGGTATTCTTAAATTATTTGTTGTTAATACCTTCATCAGATATCCTAGTAGGAATGTACCTGAAATTCTTCTGTTCTTTCAAGAATTGTCATTTCTTCTACCTTAGCATTTGGCCCCACGTTGAGCGCCAAATGCTTTGAATTGAAGTGTTATATATATTATTGATAAATACCTCAAATCAAGCTTTTCGAGTTTCTTGACTTTATCTCGGGGCTAGGTTCAAACTGGCTCAATGTATTTATAATCCACTATATTGTTTATATTCGGATATACGCCACTGTGTATATACCTGGTTGCATATCACACAAATAAATAAGGGGTCTATATTAGCATATTGAAATACGTCATTGATTAAATTACCCGTATTTGTAGAGTTGATAATTACTGTTATCAATATATTTTTATAAAATTCCAAAATTTCCTTAATAGTACTAAAATGGGCGAATATTGGCAATGCCGCTTTCAATAGATAAATTTAAGATTTCTCTTCGAATGCATCACGTTTCTACTCCTACTCAGATTGAATAAAATCAATAAAATTTTAATCCCAAGTTAGTATGTCAGTACAAATTTTGATAATGGCGGGAACTCTCCAAATGGATACATCTCAGAAATTATTGAGATTAGTGGACTGATATTTGGTAAAGGTACTCTCTTTTGTGAAAAGTTCAAAATCAAAAGAAATTGTGAAATTCTACTGAATGAGAATACCCTATAGGACGATTTTGTCCCTTTTGGAATCTTTTGAGAAAAAATTAGTTTAAAAAAAAGAGATATTATATCGATTGTCTAAGTTTCTAGGATGTTTTACGACACTATATAAATAAATTATGACTTTAATATTAATATTGTTTATTTCAGCTGCAGTAACTTATTTAATACGTATACAAACAAAAGACGTTGATTTAAAAGAATTTGAAGAATATTGTAAAATATGTACATCTACAAAACAGTAAAAAATTATTGGCGTATATAGATATCACCTAAATGGGAAGTATTTTAATTTATATTAATTAATACTTATTTATAATGGCATTTACTTCTTGAATGTCATTCGACTATACTTCGACGTTCCAGGGCTTAAAACTTCCAGGTTCTGGTTCTGTTATCTGAAAAGGAAAATGATTGTAATGAAACGAGTGGAAACTAATCCAAAAAATTGCAGAACATCGCTTAGTTTCAACAAAAATTAAAAGCAGACAAGAAGATGCTTTCACATAGTGTGTGTGTAAAAATATTGTCAACAGATGTTAGTTATTAATTTCAATAGTACAATTGTTATTCTTTTTAAGGAGAAAAAGTTAATAAAGATGTATAGTTTATTCTAGTCGTATTTGCATTCTCAGATACTCATGGCGGCATGTTTGGGGTACCTCAAGGCTCTATTTTAAGGCTTCTACTTGCATGTTATATACAAACAATCTCTCGAAATTCGTAACCACTGGTAATATAACAATAGACACAAACATAAAAACACTACGTGTAGTGGACAACCCACAATTCCAAAGTCAAGGCTACCCGGAAGGGCCTCACACATTTGGAAAAATGCAGACATACATCCATACCAACCGATATTGTCAGTATCGGGGCTTGAACCCAGCGTGCGATAGACAGTTCGACCAGCATATTCGCCACACAATACGTCTTAGGTGACTGCCGTAAAATGTTTGCTAATGACATTATTTATCAGTAACTTTAACGCAGGATTCAATAGAGTCACTCGACCATGTAGTGAGGTGCTTTATTGAAATTACCGTTACCTGGCGGATAAAAGCATCAAATCTGGTATAAAGGTACCTTAGGTTATATTAATAAATATTAGCCTAGGAACCTGGAATTTCTAAAAATTTTCATGTACAGAACTAAAATCCAAAATGGCCGACAAATACGACAAAATATCACATGTAGCCCAGGAATTTTAATTTGCAGGATTGTAGTTTTGGTCCGGGACAACACGTACTAAGAAGTCCCCTACTCTGCCCCGTCGGCTTCCCTGTGTTTTCGGAGCAACAAGGGCTTAACTCGCAGAAATTGCAGAGCTGGCTATAAAATGCAGCAGAAATGTTGTTACTGTCCGATTTGGGTGGAAATGATCATAAAAGCTTCGAAGAAGCATATCCGTTCGTATTTCAGATGTTTCCATGCATATTTTGTTCTTAATTTTCCGTTCTTTAGCAGCGAAACGAGCAGCGAAAAAAAATTTTTTTTGGTTGCATTTTTGAATGCATATATTCGTAGGTGATGATATAATACCGACATTTTTACCTACAAATTATGACCCAAGAGCTAAGAGCTAATAAGAAGGTTATTAGTATCAAATTCTCAAAATAATTTTGACGACCAACGCGTATTTTTCCGGTAAAACTCGTATTAAAAAAAGAATAGTAACCTGGACCTTCTCGGACCGATTTTAATCGAAAGGTGGGCTCTTTAGCTTTAATTTAAATATTAAGTCCCTAGTACATCTAGTCCCTTAATTTAAAAAATTAAGTCCCTAGTACATCTAACATAGAAGTTAGCCGCGAATCAGGCGACAGCGTTTTCGCTGCTAGAGTGTAATTTCTCATGTAATATGTTAATAAATAAGAATTGAATAGCCTGGCCCATTTCAGACCACTTTTAATCAGAGGGTGGGTTCTTTACCTTTAATTTAAAAAAAAAAAAATCAAGTCCCTAGTACATCTAACATAGAAGTTAATCACGGAATAGTCGTTGACGGCGTTTCCGCTGCTAGCGCATTTTTTATGCTAAACTAAAATAAAATAAGATCTATTAACCTGGCCCTTTTCGGACTGATTTTAATCGAAAGGTTGGCTCTTTACCTTTAATTTAACAAAGAAATAAGTCCCTAGTACATCCAACATAGAAATTGACTGCGAAATAGTCATTGACAGCGTTTCCGCTGCTAGCGCATTTTTTATGTCAAACTAAAATAAAATAAGATCTATTAACGTGATCGAAAGGTGGGCTCTTTACCTTTAATTAAAAAAAAAAATAATTAGGTCCCCAGTACATGTAACATAGAAGTTAATCGCGAAATAGACGTTCACACCGTTTTCGCTGCTAACATATTTTTTAAGATACACTAAAATAAAATGAGAACTATTAACCTGTTAACTATTAATCGATGTAAATGACACGAAAACCAAATTTTTAAATGGGACAACCTGTATTTTTTTCCATATTTGGATCCTGCTGGCTAAAATGCACATGATCTGACCCTCAAATATTATTTTGATTTTCAAAAAATAGATTCTTTAATTTTTAGTTTTAATAATAGAAGGTCGCGATTTTACCAAAATGGAACGCCTATGGGACAATCTGTTATTTAATTAGATCTTTAAATTACGAGAAAATGATATGCATAATGTCTACCTTCTCTTTGTACTAAATTTATAATTAAAAGAAAAAAATATTTTGATGCATTTTTTTTATATTTTAAATTTTAGTGCTGTACATGAAAGATTTTAGAAATTCCAGAGGGCTCCTAGGCTAACATTTATTAGTATACCCAAAGGGTACTTCATACCAAATTTGGTGCTTTTATGCGCCAAGTAATGGTAATCCTGAAATAAAACTATAACCGACCCCACTAATGGTATTTAGGTGGATTTAGATTAAACTCGCTTTATTTCCCTCCGGTGGAACTGTCTCTAGATGTGGTTATTTGCCTAACTTGCAATTCGTCATATATACTGTAGGCATTTATTACTTCAGATATCTTAAATTTAACTCAAAGCTGTTTTTGACAAATCAGACGAATTAGAACTATTAATTTGGAGACTAATAATGCCGATGCTTTCCGCCCTAGAATATATCTGGAGATTTTCTTCATAGAGTAAACACTTCCCATTTAAGTTAAACAGTTATTGATTTAGGTATATACGCTAAAAAATACAGAGGCTAAGTTGGACCCTTGAGGAACTCCAGAAGATGCAATATATGGGACAGACTTGTTAATCATAACATAATATGCATTGAGGCGTATTCGTAAGATAAGAAGTCAACAAGTTATTATTTCGTTGGTGATGCAGTAATTGTTAAGTTTATAGAGAAACATATTACCGAATACTCTGAGAAAATCAGCGTATAAAATCTAAGTTTGTATACAGGGTGTCCCGAAACTCCCGCCTTCCCCTTTAGGTGCTGATTCTCCATGCAAAAATAGTAAGAAAAGTTCATATAAACATGTGTCCGGAAATGCTTCCTAAGGGAGCTACGGCCTTCTAAGGATGGCGCAAAAAATAGGTGTTTTTACTAATTATCTCGGAATAATTATCTTGGGACAACTTTATGAAACTTGGTTAACTTTTTTCGATTATTAAAGGTTATTGTTTTACGCCTACTTTGAAAAATAAGTAATGCGTATTTAGCAAACGAATACGCAATATTTCGTTTAGACCGCTTTTACTCGAAAACGGCTTGCCATATGGCTAATTGTAAAGAGGCCTTTTTTATGCAGAATTAACCAGGGAATCATAATCATAAAATACTAAAAATTTTAAATGGCAAAATTAATATGTAGAAACAAAGAACACCGACCTCTCGTTTCTCCGCCCCTGGATAAACTTAATTTTGGCTAATACTGTAAAACAATAACATTTAATAATCGAAAAAAGTTAACCAAGTTTCATAAAGTTTTCCCAAATCATTTCCGAGATAATTAGTAAAAACACCAATTTTTGCGCCATCCTTAGAGGGCCGTAGCTCCCTTAGGAAGCATTTCCGGACACATGTTTATAGGAACTTTTCTTACTATTTTTGCATGGAGAATTAGCACCTAAAGGGGAAGGCGGGAGTTTCGGGACACCCTGTATAGTGGAGTGCCTGGAGCGTTAAAAACATGAAAACCTCGGATTTCAGTTACAGTGAATGAAATTTAAAAATTCAAAATGGAATGTTTAGCTAATGATATATATAAAAAAGTTTACCTATTAAAAAATTGTGATCTTGATTTGAATAAAAAAAAATTGATAATTGCAATAATAGTACAGTACCTAGAAGTAAAAAATATGCAAAACTTAGGAATAATGTCATATTGAACGGATATCGTTAATTTTTGGCAGTATAATAGTAAATTCTTCACAGAAAAGTTTCTATATTGTGCGGGGGCTTGCTAATTTATAGGGGGTGGATGCCACCCCCTCTCAGGGGGTGGCATTTAAAAATATATATATTTATTGGTAGTTTTTAAGTTATAACGACTTCAAAATTGCGATTTTAAAAAAAGGAATTTCCAAACGGCTTTCGTCAAGTATCTCGAAAAGTATTACTTTATAGAAAAAATGTTACAGACCAATTATAGAAAGTACAAACTGGGAATTAATTATATCTTTTGTTTATTGATGTAGGATTAATAATTTTGGAGATATTTAAGTTTACATTTGGCATTCAAGTGTTGATAAGATAATTATTTATAGTGAGAGTTAAATATCTCAGAAACTGCGACACCTACGTCAAGGATGCTAATAGGTAGAATAATAGGTTATTAATTATGCTTTCAACTATTTTTTTATTTGTCTCTGTAGCATAAAAAACAAAGAAGTTATGACCGAAGCAATGTGCGTCTACATATTTTTTTAATAACAACGTCGCCATTTTGTTACTGTAATTAGCCAGTAATTAAAAAAAAAAAAGGAATTTCAAACACTGTTTCTCATTAATATATAGCATGACGTAGATGCTCAAATTGTCTGGTTTGTATACACCACTTGCGTTAGAAAAAAAATACAGTTTAAACTGTAAAGATATTTTCGATAAAACGCAATTCTTTTTTTTCTTTTCCAAATATCTCAATAAATATTAGTTTTATTGAGATATAGATTTAATAGTTTCGGAGATATGAAAGTTTACAAATGGCGTCCGAACGTTCATAAGACGAAAAATGCAGTTTAAATGTTAAATATCTCAGAAATTCTGACGCATGCTAAGAAATGAAATTAAAGACAATTAATTGCGCTTTCAAATACCTTTTTTTAAAGCTAAAATCATAATTTTGAAGTCGTAATAACTTAAAAACTATCAATTTATGTGAAAAATTGCATAGAACCTTTTCTTCTTAAAATGTGATTCTGTTTCAGCTCCAATAAATCTATATTTTTCAGTGCCACACCATGAGAGGGGGTGGCATCCACCCCCTATAAATTAGCAAGCCCCCGTACAATATAGAAACTTTTCTGTGAAGCATTTACTATTATACTGCCAAAAATGAACGACCACCAATATGACATTATTCCGAAGTTAAAACATCTAGTTACTGTACTACAATTCAAATAGTATAATACATATTAGGCTGTAGAGTGTTTTTGTATAACGAAATTATATAAAGACAGCAATCGGGGAAAAGAAGTAAATTAAGGAAAATTAAATAAAAAAGAAAATTATTAATAAAATATCTGTTTATTTAAACAATTTACATTTTTGTCCATATCAAATATTTTCTTCGACTTCATTTATTTGAATGAAAGATGGAGTATTAAAACAACTATTTTCGCTGCACTGTAGACATGCTACACTACAATATAAGCCACTCTTCCGACATCCACAAGCAGCTCCACATCCCTTTTTGCAATTACAAAATAACATTTGCAATAGATTATCCGGACCCAGCAATTGATTCATTGTTATTGGGATGAACATGTTATTGGAATACTTCCATCCCCAATTTTCAATATCTACGTCATTTCCTAGCCAAATCTGGATTTGCAGGTACACTCTCTTTAGGTGTTCAAATGCTGCATCAGTTGTAGGAGGTAATGACGACAAAAGAACACTTGTATTTTTGGCCGTTGCTTTTATGAAAGAATTGAACCTCAACATATTCAAATCTTTAATTTTTGCAGAATTGTTATTGGCCATTTGCAACGATGTAATAACATGCCTCCAGCAATGACGTAATGAACATTGTCTAGACTTTTTAAATTAATGGAAATTTCCGGGAATAACTCGTAAAAAGTTGATTTTTTTTGTCTTTCGCAGTTCGCCATTTTCAAATAGAGCAAGCGGATTTGGTGCGAGTTCATAATTCATATAATTTTTAAGCTCTTCATCGTTTTTTTTTAAATACAAATACGTTGAAACAGCAGCAATGAATCAACAGGAATCACATCGTCATGAATTTTAATTTTGTTATTTTTCGCCAATAAAGGATTTATTATATCTTTCCTTGATAATTTCAATTCGCGAAAATTTTTTCCCTCTGTTTTCTTCATTACATTTAAACCTTTTTCAAAAGCATCGTAACAATGTGTATCTTTATCTCCAGTAATTCCGGTATCAATGGACGCAACAGCAGGAAAAGGGCTGTGTTACTTGAAGAAGTCCACCAATCTTTTTACATCGACATCATCCCTTTCTATTCTAGCATCTGTCGAATCACTATGCTGATGACTTTTCTTGAATGATATATCACAAAAATGTTCTATGCCTTCAATAATATCTTGGCTATAACGGACAACTAACTTGATTTTTGCAATTAAAAATCTAGAACTACGTCCGTAAAGTAGAACATTGCAGCTGTCGCTGACGTTCTCCCCTCCACGTTTTACTACCTGTTTAAGGTCCCTACGACCCTTATTACACTCAGGTATATTTGAAAGATATTCTTCTATGTATATTTAGGTAAAATTCAACGTATACATAAAAAAAAATATTATTTAAAATAAAAGTATATGCTAAAATATTAATTTTTTATAGTTTTTTGTTCAAATAATGATAAAATCAAAAGCACAAAAAAATTTTTGGTAAACTTTGAAGGTCAAAACCCCCAGGCGCTCCACTAATAGACATGTTAATTTATACAGTGCATAATGCACATAAAATTGGTAACATTAAAACTACTTCTTGTAAAACCATGTTGCAGATGCAAGGATATACGTGTCTTACAACTGCCGTTTTTTTAAACTGATTTTATATACCGTGTAGTCCAATCAATGAATGAACAAAAGAGGATTGTAAAGGACATTGAGGAGGGGAGAATTTTTCTCTACAGGAGTGTGTTGGGGTAGTTATGAGGTAAACATACTAAAGGTCCCCGCTCCTAGCCCCGCCGCTTCAGGGGGGGGGAGGGGGATGGAAAGGTTCCTTTTTTCGATTCTTCGCTTATATCTCGGAAACGATGCGTCGTACGGAAAAAGGTAATTTATGCAAAATTAAACATAATTAAATTTCCTACAAGAATGTCTATATTCATCTTCTTCCTATGTGTTATAGTTTACGATATATTCGCCGCAGCCAAAGCAGACAATTAATAAATAAATCAATTAAGTATCTGACATTTTTCTATCAAACCGGTTTACGGTGGTCTGCTAATAATTCACAGTCACAAAACAATGTTTATTTTACAACACTCAACGTATTTACTTTTACTAACGTAATATTTGGTCGAAATCTAATCATAATGAAAGCAAATAAATAGAAAATAATTAATTGTAAAAATATATCTACCTATACACTTCCTTAAATATACAGTGTGACTCACTTAAAATAAAGACACAATTATAACTTTTTTATTTTGTTTCCGATTTGAATCAAATTTTACTCAAGTATAGAACAAATTATTAGGATCTACTTATCACCAGAAAAACATTCGCCTGCTACAAAGGCAAAGCCACCTACGGTACTAAAATATGTGTAGAGGAGCGAAATTGAGAGGAGTAAAATTGTGTCGTTTTTTTTTATGAGCTTAGAACAAGATCAGACACAGTGGGTATTACCAACAACATCATTTTACACATAAAAACGCAAAATACGACATTTTTTAGTGGTCACAGATATTATTATTTAAAAAAAAGTGTAAAATTAATTTTTTTTTAAATCATGTTTTTTTGTACATCCATTGCCATATCTCCAAAAATGAATTGAGCTATCGATGTGACCTTTTTTTTGTTATAAAACACACACTTAAGCGCTTCTCTCTATTCATAGGATTGCTATTAAAAAAAAATGTTAACATGCCAAAAACGTAGATGACCCTGAAAGTTTAGAGAATACGCCATCAAATTTTCACTAAGCGAGGAACTTTTTTGTTTTTGAAAATTTTGTGTAACATGCTGTGAAGAAAATGAAGTCAATAGACTAAAAAAGTTTTTAGAACAAAAATATTTTCATTATTAGCAATAGTTTGCTTGTTACGAATTTTTTAGTATGGAGGAATTATCGAAGCGTTCGCGCGCCGTACTTAAGAATAATAATGATTATGTATTGTGTGTAACGGAACTTTTCATTATTACTTTTTTATGTTTACGATTGTTTTATCACGTTTTAGGATCTGAAAGGATAACTTATTTTTTCCACTGGCACATTAAGGACTAAGGTTGAAGGCAAAAAGGAATTAAAAATCTTAAATGGAGTATGCATTGCATTGGGATCTCGGAAACGGTGAAAAATAATATTGTAGGAAAATGGGAAAAATGTTGCGCAACTAGGGGGCTAATAAAATCCCATAAACAGAAGTTTAAGAAAAGTAATAATTTTGGAGTGTTTTGATAGAAAGTAAACTATCGAGTTTTCCTTTTTTTGCGTTATTATTGGAGCTAAATAAAAAGAACAGTTTCTTAAAGCACGTGGCAATCTTAATATTTGTATCCGACATTTCCTGTGTCAGAGTCCCTATCCGAAACTCCCATGCATTGCATTTTTACCTTAGATCCACACAGTAACACAGGTCGACAAAAAAAAATTCTGCTCCAAGGACTAAACCTATCATGCCTTAAGTATTTTTATGTGCTGAATCCGAATTTTCCACTTAGATTTCGAGCAAACGTCAAAAATTGTCAAAAAATCGTATTTTGACGATAAAAACCGGGATTTACTCGAAATCTACGCCGTAAAAAAAAATTTAAATTGAAAATTCGGATTCAGCACACAAAAATACATAGGGAATGATAGGTTTAGTCCTTGGAACAGAACTTTTTTTCTTGTAGATCTCGGCACAGGTGTACTTTGTACACAGGTCTACAAAAAAAGAAATTCTGTTCCAATGACTAAATCTATCATTCCTTATGTATTTTTGTATGCTGAATCCGAATTTTCAATTTAAAAAATTTTTACCGCGTAGATTTCGAGTAAATCCCGGTTTTTATCATCAAAATACGGTTTTTTGACAAGAAAAACCGGAATTTACTCGAAATCTACGCGGTAGAAAATTTTTTTAATTGAAAATTCAGATTCAGCACACAAAAATACTTAAGGCATGATAGGTTCAGTCCTTGGAGCAGATTTCTTTTTTTTCTGTAGACCTGTGAATTGAGTAAACGTGTTATTTTCACCTAAATTAGGTAACAAAAAAGAAAAAAATATCCTAAATTAAGTCTTTTTTAATTTTCGCAGCCCTAATTATAGTCTCTAAACCCCGTTTCCATGGCTTGTGCACAAGTTTATCGTTTTCCTCTATTACTACGCCACATAAAATTCACTACATTTTACAATGAAACTTCGATTGCTTTTTTATCTTAAATATTTTTTAAGCAGATAATCCACGCACAATTCGCACAATGACCATACGTTCTACAATATAATACATGTGGTAATAAGAGAAAGAATATCGTTACACATTTTACTTCCACATCCAGTGGAAATACATATAGTATGGACAAAAATATTTTTGAACATTTTTATTTTCCAAATAGGCTTAGAATGTCATGAAACGTCGAGATTTTAAGCTTGAGAGAAAAAAAAATCTGTCTGTCTGTCGGTCTGTCTGTAACTTTTTTTGTGCGCACAATTACTCTGGATCCGTTTAAGATATTGACTTGAAATTTGGTACACGTACCATGTATTTTAACGAGATCTGGAACCAGATTATTCCGTTAAAGGGTTCGGGGTAAATGGAGGTAAATAGGCAAATGAAGCAAGTAAGAGTCCATAAAACTGTTATTTAGTATATATAAGATAAGCTAAGCTCTCAAATTTTTTTTTGGCATTAACCACCTCCATTACCAATTCCCACCCCATTATTCAAGGGGGCGAAAAAAATAAAATTGTCATTTAGTGTGTGTACAAGAACCAAAGGCCTCAAAATTTTTTTTACTTTATCCACCACTACTACCACCATCCCCCTTCCACCACCCTCAGCCCCACTACCGATGTGGCATATCGTTTTATAGGTTTTTGGGGTAGACGATTTCAAATATATTATTAAAGTTCCATAAAAAATTATTTCCACATTCAAATTTTTTTCGCTCTGAGAGACTTCGATAGAAGATCTGGATGTGGAAGTAGTGATTCCTTGGGCAGCGGTTTTGTAATTTGACCTTCGACGAAAACGAATAACGTTGATAGTACACCGCCCTGAGACTAGTTAGTTTTAGTGGACGCGGGCGTATTAATACTCAATATCTGCAATTCGCGCGCTCTAAAAAAATCACTGTACCTAAACTATAAAAGACACAATAAAAATTATGCTATCAAAAACTTTTTTGGTCTCTTGGCTTTATTTTCTTCGCAGCATGTTATACAAAAACAAAAAAGTTTGACTGCATATTTTCTGAACTTTCAAGGTTATATAAGTTTTTAACAAGCTTAAAAATGTTTTAATTAACAATACTATACACAGATAGAAGCGCTTAAGTGTGTGTTTTATAACAAAAAAAAGTTCATGTGGATAGCTCCATTCGTTTTTGAGTTATGGCATTAGATGTTCAAAAAAACATGATTAAAAAAAAATGCACACCTTTTTAAAAATAACAATTTCTGTGACCACTAAAAAATTCGTATTTCATGATTTCTAATGAACATCGACCTACTTAACGAAATGATATATATCTCAGTTTGTTCTAAGATTAAAAAAAAAAACTCGAGAAGGAAGCGACTTTTCCCCTGTTTTTTACTCCACTAGTGGGAAAAAATAAAAAGATTTTGAATGTTAAGAATTTTAAAAAATGCATCGGATCGGCGCCACAAACGCATATACACCAAAATTTGATTTTGTTATTGTTGGGGGATTTCTCATACATAAGCTCATCTAGCAAAGGGGATCCTCAGTTTCTGCAATTCGTGGTGGATGGTGGATACGTGAAATTCGTCAAGATATGATTTTTAATTTTTTTTTTCCGCATATTTTGGTACTGCAGGTGGCTTTGCCGTAGCAGGCGAATGTTTTTCTGGTCATAAGTAAATCCTAATTTGTTCTATACTGTATATTTAAGGAAATGTGTAGATTTCGACAAAATATTACGTTAGTAAATACGTCGAGTGTTGTAAAATAAACATTGTTTTGTGACTGTGAATTATTAGCAGACCACCGTAAACCGGTTTGATAGAAAAATTTCAGATACCTAATTGATTTATTTATTAATTATCTATTTTGGCTGCAGCGAATATTTCGTAAACTATAACACAAAGGACGAAGATGAATATAGATATTCTTGAAGGAAATTTAGTTATGTTTAATTTTACATATATTACCTTTTTCTGTAAGACGCGTCGTTTCTAAATTATAAGCGAAGAGTCGAAAAAAGGAACCTTTCCATCCCCCTCTCCCCCTGAAGCGGTGGGCCTAGGGGCGGGGACTTTTAGTATGTTTACCTCCTAACTACCCCCAACACATTCCTGAAAAAGAAAATTCTCCCCTCCTCCATGTCCTCTACAACTCTTTCGTTGACTGGACTAATGGCAATTCAGACGAAACTAAAAACTAATTTTCAAAATTTGTCCAGCTGTTTAAGCTCTACAAACATGTGTATAAATAAAGAAAAAATAAGGTATGGGTAAACATCATTTTGAATAATCATATTTTACTCCTGTCAAAATTTTATTATTGTCTAAATTCTGTGACATGAGCATCGCCGTACGTTTTACATACACCGTCCACCTTTAGTCCACTCAAATTAGGAAAAAAAACGCCGTTTTAAAGAAAGATTTTGAACAGCAGTTTCTTTGCATAGATGGTAAGTACTCAACTTTTAGAACAATGTTTTGCTTATGCGCAGAAAAAAAAGACATGATTTTTGAGATATATATACATATATGTATATACGTTTTTTCGTGTTTTTCTTTCATTTAGACTTTCATATCTCGAAAAGTACGCATTTTTAAGGCTAAATGAACATAGGTAATACGATTTCTTACAAAACAAGGTTCTATACATTTTCCCGATTATCCCATTGGTTTTTCCGGAAAAGCGACTTGAAAAATATGTGTTTTTTCGTGTTTTTTTAAATTTTAAATGCAAATATCTCGAAAAGCACGTGATTTTAGGGCTAAATGAACATAAATAAACTTGTTCAGAATGAGATTTTCTAAAAAAAACCTGCTATACATTTTTCGATTATCCCATTGGTTTTTCCGGATAAACTTCTTGAAGAATATATATACTTGCTTTTTCGTAATTTTTTTTTTCATTTGGACATATATCTCTCGGAAAGTACGCATTTTTAAGGCTAAATAAACATTACTAAACTTGTTCAGAATGTGATTTCCTACAAAAAAGGTTCTATATATTTGAGAGACATATACGTCAAAATGAAAAAAACACGAAAAAGCAAATATATATATTCTTCAAGAAGCTTTTCCGGAAAAACGAATGGGATAATCGGAAAAATGTATAGGAGCTTTCGCGCAAAAAATCTCATTCTGAATAAGTTTACTTATGTTCATTTAGTCCTAAAATCGCGCACTTTTCGAGATATTTGCATTCAAAATAAAAAACACACGAAAAAAATACATATATATTTTTCAAATCGCTTTTCCGGAAAAGTCAATGGGATAATCGGAAAAATGTATAGAACCTGTTTTGTAGTAAGTCGTATTCTGAACGCGTTTACCTATGTTCGTTTAGCCTTAAAAATGCGTACTTTTCGAGATATACACGTCTAAATGAAAAAAAAACACGAAAAAACGTATATATATGTATATATCTCAAAAATCATTTCTTTTTTTTTCTGCGCATAAGCAAAACCTTGTTCTAGAAGTTGAATAGTTACTTCCTATGCAGAGAAACTGCTGTTCAGAATTTTTCTCCGCTTTTTTCCTAATTTGAGTGGACTACTTAATTGATTAATTATTTGTATTGTTTGTTATTACCTTGGACGTTATCAAATCTTGACAAGCCATTCGTATTTTGGCTGAAGTAGCAGGCGAATCCAGTCTAAAATATGCCCTCTTGATACCATTTTCTTCTCTAGCAGCTTTTATGGCGTCTTTAATGGCGAACAGAACTGTACTTGCCAAAAATAATGGAGGTTCACCAACAGCCTGAAATAATCAATTCCATCACAATTTTATCAAAATGAGGAACAAAAATCATTACTAATACTGGGTGTGAATTTTCATTGTTGTATTTTATGTATTACCTGGACCCACAGATCCATTTAAAAAGAAAGATTGGGTGCTTAAGGATGCAGCCAACAAGTATTTTTGCGATATTTCTGTATGTGAAATTTTTGCAAGTGATGATATTCCAAAACTAGACTAGTAGCTCAGTAAATGAAGACATATCGACTGGAAAAAATTACGGGAAAGCTGGTTTTTTTGTGGAGACCTTCATTGAGGTGCCCTTAGTACATCCTGTGAAGTTCGAGCAATTTGAGCCATAGGGTTTTTTTTTGGGGGGGGGGGGGGGGGGGGGGGGTTAAATAAGAAATTTTCAGTTTTTTGCCATTATCTCGAAAAGTATCACTTTTTCGACAAAAGTAGTTATGAGCAAAAACATTTATTATAAAATTCTACACAAAAAAGGTTATTACACTTTTTTCGTAGGATCAATCGTTTTTTAGTAAAAGTTACGGAAGGATACAATGTCTGTATTTTTTTAACAGTAACAAACAGTAGGCCTAATCCACATCGGACACTCGTTATCTTCTAGCAGATATAATTCCGTGTCAACTTCATCGTCCTCTTCATAAACAGCTTCGTCAATTGGCCGATCAGTTGATGGTACCGTATTTTCAACTATATCTTCATCTATAGCTCCGTTGTTACTATCTATTTCTTCCGTCGCAGCGTTCAAACAAGATTGCCCACGTCCAAATTTTTAAAAAATGGGCCTTTGTGAAATATTTTCGGAAAGCTGAAAAATTGCACATTATGTATAATGTTAATTATTTCTTTTCCTTGCAATTTTCTGAAACAAAAAAATGGTAAGAATAAAAGTTGTTTATCATGTTTTCCATACGAAGAAAATATTACACTTTTCAGAAAATTAATATTGGAAAGTCGCTCTGGAGCGAGAGTATTTTAAAAGGTTAGCACACACTGCAGAAAAATTTGGACATCACCATCGTGATAAAACATATTTCTCCCAAGGATAAAATTTTATCAACTTAATCACCAGTTCTCCCTTCGTCTACTGTACTTTATTTTGTTAGGGTGAAAGCAGGACTGTGCCACATTTGATAATAATTATATGTATTAAAATAGGTTTAGCACAGTTTCTAAAGCTCTGGTATTATACTGTACATGCAAACAGTTTACATAATAAAAATATTCAATTAATGCTTAATACTTACTCTATTTTATTTAAATGATCGAATTATTTTGATACAACTGACAGCTTACGTACAATACGTACCTACTTTTGTATCAATATTTCTTTTGTAACCTTAATGAAGTCCATCCGTTAAGAGACAAATAAATTTTAAAAAAAGTTGTCTAGTTTGTTTCTCTTTATTTAAGAACAAATACAGTTTTTACATTTCTTTTATTGCTTTTTTTATTATCGTGCAATATTTAAATGACTGAATGAAATTTAGTTGCAAAAAGTATATCTTCTATAAATTCCACCCACTTTTAACATCTAATATTAGTGTTTGGGGATTATCTATGAAGACAAATAGAATATTTATAAAGTAGAAAACAACAGTAGAAACAACAGTAGAAATAGTATAAACTAGAACTAATTTATCCGCAACCGCATTTGCTATTTGTTTTTCTGCTGCTTCTACTATTTGTTTATTACTGTTTTTCTACTGCTTGATGACTTCTAACCATTTTTTAAATCGATTCTTAATTCCCGATTTTTAAAAGCTTTTATTTAACTTGCAATGTTTGTTTGTATGTTTGTTTGTTGATTTAAGTCAAATCTTGCAAGCTGAATTTCGACTAGTTCTAATTAAGCTAGAGCTTTGAAATTTGGCACACGTGTATAAGTCCGGTGACAATGCAACATAGTATAGTCATTATCGGTCTAAATCCAATATGGCGGACGTCCCAAGATGGCGGATCGGCTTTTTAGTCATAACCCCCCTGATATGGGTATCAAATGAAAGGGTTTGACGAGTAAAATACGATAAACAATGTGACGTCATTCTAAATCCAATATGGAGGACGTTCCAAGATGGCGGATCTGCTTTTTAGTCACAACCCCGTTGATATGGGTGTCAAATGAAAGGGTTTGATGAGTAAAATACGATAAAGTGTGTGACGTCATTCTAAATTCAATATGGCGGACGTGGGAGAGGTGGGGAAGGGGTAGAAAGAGGTGGGAAGAGGTGGTAAAGGGGTGGGAAGAGGTGGGAAAGAGGTGGGAAGGGTGGGAAAGGGGTGGGAAGAGGTGGGGAAAGGTGGGGAAGAGGTGGGGAAAGGTGGGGAAGAGGTGGGGAAAGGTGGGGAAGAGGTGGGAAGAAGTGAGAAAGGGGTGGGAAGAGGTGGGGAAGGGGTGGGAAGAGGTGGGGAAGGGGTGGGAAGAGATGAGGAAGGGATGAGACGAGGTTGGAAAAGGGTGGGAAGAGGTGGGAAGGGGCGGGAAGAGGTGGGAAAAGGTGGGAATAGGGTGGAAAGAAGTGGAGAGAGATGGGGAAGGGCAGGGAAAGTGGTGGAAAGAGGGAAGAAGTGGGAAGTAGTGTTAGAGGGGTGAGAAGGCGGGAGAGGGGGGGGTGGATGGCGGTGGCAAATGAAAGGGTTTTGTCTGTCTGTTTGTAAAATAAGTGGACTAAAAAGTAAAAAATAAAATTATATAAAAAAAGTATTTTTAAGAAAAAGCTTTTACCTGAAACAACTACTAAAAAGTAAAAATAATTTTTTTTAAATTCATGCACATGGAAACCAAAAGCTTTGGGGGTGGTCAATTGAGCAAAGTAACTATGCAATATCACTATATGACCGCCCCCAAAACTTTTAGATTCCATGTGTATGAATTTAAAAAAAATTATTTTTACTTTTTAGTAGTTTTTTCAAATAAAAGCTTTTTCTTAAAAATACTTTTTTTATATAATATTATTAAATCGAGTAATGTCTTGGAAATGGATGTCTTTGTGAAACTTTGTCCTCACAATTAGACACACAACATTTTATGTACGTACTGTATATCTTTGAAACGACTGATCCTACAAAAAAAAGTGTAATGACTTTTTTGTGAAGAAATATTTTTGCTCATGACTATTTTTGTCGAAAAAGTGATACTTTTTGAGATAATGGCAAAAAACTGAAAATCGCCACTTTACCTCCCAAAAAAGAAAAACCCATGGCTCAAATTGCTCGAATTTCTCAGGATGTACTAAGGGCATCTTAATGAAGGTCTCCACAAAAAATCAGCTTTCTCGTAATTTTTTCCTATTTTGGCCTCAAATTTGTCTTTATTTACTGGGGTATTAGCCCACAGAAATTAGTCAAACAGTCGAGGAAACCTAAACAAAATTAGTAAAAATGAATTTTTTGCACAGACGTTCTCTGAGGTGTCCCAAACCCAAATCCACAAAAATCACAACATGGCTACCCAAGATATTGAAGAACAAAGTCTTTTGCAAATATCTCGCGTCCTATGCATTGGATGCCCATGAGTTGCTGTCTCAGTTTTTGGAACCGAAAATCCAGATGGTTTCATTAGAAGCAGATTGCATTCTAGAGCAATAATGCAAGTTTGAGCAGCACAAAGCAAACTATAAAGTATCGAATATTCTCTAAAGGTGCCCCAAAGGTAAGGGAGGTTGGGAGGGCACGGGCTTGGCTCGAGGCGCAGCCACCTCCTCGTGGTGGGCTTGCTGCTGGCCTGGATTGCTTTGAAAAACTTCAACGTAAACTAAGAGTGCAGTTACTCATTCAATCGTTAAACATATTTAGACAACTTTTTTAAATTTCATCAGCCAATGTTTTAGAATGATTTGATTTTTTCGAAACTTAAGTAATTTTTGTAACTTGTAAATATCATTTAAATTTAGCGAAATCTAAGTGCCCTGTGGAACTTCAAGACCTAAATTAATTTTAGTGAAATTTTGCTGTAATACTACTGAGCACCAAAGGCACTATTAATTTTTGATTTGAACAATTTAGATCTTTTAGTCCCGCCCTAATGAGCACTATAAGAGGCTTACCACCTACGGAGAACGCATTTCGTTGTCATATTCTGAGAGCATTTTTACAATTACTACGGGAGCCCGCCTTAAGATTAAAGCCTAAGGAACAATTTAAGACATGTCCTAAAAAAATTGCAAATATGGTTTTTGTCATTTAACACAAGAACTAAAAAAGATGGAGAAAAACTTTCTGCACAAAAAACAAAGTGCATAAAATCTTCTACAATTTTGTTCTTATACAATATTTGGATAGGAGTTACCATTTTCCAGATAAATGATTCAGCTCTTAAAATAAAATCTAAAATTCAATATAAAAAGTAATACTACGAGAGCCCACCCTAACGGTACGTGCACCTCCCCAATCCTTGGGGACAATGTTTTTCATAAAGATTAAAGCCCAAGGAATAATTTAAGACATGTCCTAAAAAGAAAAAACTGGCTGTACTTTCAAAATGGCGTCCATTTTAAAAAAATGTGCAAATGTGGTTTTTGTCATTTAACACAAAAACTAAAAATTATAGTGAAAAACTTTCTGCACAAAAAAACAAAGAGCATAAAATTTTCTTTAATTTTGTTCCTATACAATATTTGGATAGGAGTTACCGTTTTCGAGATAGATGTCTGCAAATTACAATATTATTATTATTATTATTAATCTTTTTCAGTTTCTTTTATTTTTTTGTTATGTTAATAATATAAAGTTATATTATACGCCTTACAATAATTGTCACAGTTATTTCCTCTAAGTAATTTACCGATATATGAATTTCCATATTTTCTTAATTTTGGACTCATTTATCTGGAAAATGGTAACTCCTGTCAAAATATTGTATAGGAACAAAATTGTAGAAAATGTTATGCACGTTTTTTGTGAAAAAGTTTTTGTCCATCTTTTTTAGTTTTTGTGTTAAATGACAAAAACCACATTGGCAACAGTTTCTTTTTAACATATGGCCGCCATTTTGAAAGTACAGCCAGTTTTTTTTTTAGGACATGTCTTAAATTGTTCCTTAGGCTCTAATCTTTGATTTACAATAGGCACACAACCAAACAAGTGCGTTTTACTCGAAAACGGTACGTCCTATCGTATTTTAACAAGAGACCCATTTTAACACCCTATTATGTGCCCTGTCCACGTGTATATTACTTTCTGCCCTACTATGAACCATAAGGCCGCAAAAAAAAAATGTGAAAAGGGAGGCTGGAGAACACATGACATAAATTGTTATTACACAATAAGTGTTGATCCTATTTAAATACAAAAACACATTTTCTATGCTCAGTGAACTGGACTTTTAGGATAACCAAAAACATTTATCAGAATTATACTGGTTTTGGTTTTTTTAATGCAAAAATACCAAAATAGCCATTTTTTGCTTATTTTGCTGTCTAGCTCCTAAACCAATGAATGTATTAAAATGAAACCAACGTAAATTTTCTTATATTAGGGTCGCACATACATGAAAAAAACATGAGCGAAAAAAAGTAGGTTCACTTTTTTTTTAAAAAAGGGGTTTTCAAAATTTCAACATCCCGTATCATGAAAACCGCGCGGTATTCGATGAAAGTTTTTTCACAAATCATCATCCCTCCTTAAGGGCATTAATATGTGCAGTATTGTAGATTGGAAATAATAGCCGTTTGTCCTGTACAGAAGACCCCCAAATTCGGACAGCGCGACCTTTCCGGCCTCGTACAGCCAAAACCGTTTGTCCGACGGCAAATGTGTAATATATATATATTATGTAGAGGAGGGATGAATCTTCAAAAGGTGTAAGTTGGTAAAGAGCCCTACGGGAAATAGGGAAAAAGATATGGACACATAAGTAAAATTTCAAAGTTTCAACCCTTAAAAATAGGAGACGCACATGGTGTAGCAGGGTGTAGTTTTCTGTGCTTGCTTATTATGCCCTCTTAAATAACTTCCATAAAAAAAAATGCGCAGTACGCAAAATTTTTTATTATGTCTAATTCGACTGGAGTATATAGAATGTGTAACAATTATATAAAAAGCTCAGTAAATCGGCGAAGAGTACGTTTTTAGCTTTTTATTAATATTTCGGGGAAATCACACCGCTGCTAATGCGAACACAATATTTCGTGGGATCCGGAGGAGCCCCTAAAAGTCTGGGGCCCCGGGCAACTGCCCGGATTGCCCGTGCATAGCTACGCCGTTGACAAACTTATTATACTTTTATGACCACCAAACTGTTATAAACAGCGATTTTTGTTTTTCAAAATTTAATTCAGATATTAAAATACATTTCACTCGCTTATACTAGTACTCTATCTTCAATAATAAAAAAGTTTCCTCGATATAGACTTTTTCAACTCCGCTCCTGAAAAATCCATGCGATCTCGAATGAAAATATTAATTTGTACCAGATATTTTATCTTTGGTACAAATTTATGTATGCCAATCGATTCATTAAGCCAAGTCAATGGTTAGAAACAAAGTATGCGATGGGAAATATGTATTTCTGAGATATTTCATAAAAAAGTGGAAATGTGCGATTTTTTTCGATTTTGCAATTCCGAATCGAATCGCGACCTCCATAATTGAATTCGGCAGGTCATTTTACCCAACTAACAATTTAAATTTTATCGTGATCTTCAGAACCTCTTGAAGTTTATTTAATAAAACTTCTAATAAAACTATATATCTTTGACAAGCGCTATTAAACCTTTATAAAGCTTGTATAAAGCTAAGAGAGGCCATTCTTAAAAGAGTTCTGTGGGCCTTTTTTAAAAGTCATTTGGGTTTTATTCTAAACAGCCTTTATAACGTTCTGAAGACCTTGATAAAACTATTCATAAAACCAACAATAAATCCTAAAAGCATAATTTTGGCCTTAAGGGACTATCTACAAACCGTTGTTCAAACTATTATAAAACCACTTCGTAAAGTCATCATAAAACTAAAATGCTTTAGAACTGCACTTAAAAAAGCTATTTGTTCTGTTAATATGGTTATTTTTAATAAAAAGGTTTTATGCTTGTCATCATATTAAAACAAGTTGGCAATATTGGCAATAGTCGAGTATTGGTAAAGGATAATATAATAAGCATTTGCTGTTGTTCAGCTTTCAGCTGGTCTCTCTATACTGGTTAAAATTATCAAGTTCAGTTGGTAGTCACCGGGAGTGAAAATTTAGCTGCGCATTAAATTGTACTGATGATATCGTCGAAAAATACGAAGGCCCTTGAAAAATATTGAGAATTTTGGAAATTTTAAAAAACATTTTAAAATTCATTTTTTAAAAAAAAGGTTTATTTTTTGTTGATATCAACTTAAATCACACGCTAGTAATAATAATCATGATTTTAGTCCTTATTACCCATAAATTGTTTGCAAAAATTGCAACTAAGTAATTGTTCATTTGAATAATTCCAACATGACAGCTTTTGTTTACAAAGATATTTTTGTAGAAAAATGGCGATTTTTGATTAAACCTGTTGGTTTCCGGCAATACCACAATAAGAGTATTTGATCCTAAGATTGTCACAATGCTCTCGTACAAGAGCATTTGCTACTAATTACAGCCAATTTAAGTCTTCTTACATTTATGTAAGTCCATTTGGTACTGTCTAATACCAATTGATCTTGTCTAACAACCATTTGACCTATAGTAAGATTTGTTGGATTTATTCACAACCACCATAAAACCTATTGCCCAAAGATATATTTGACTTTTTTGGTGTTTATTTACATATAACTTCACACTTGTTAATTACTGTTTCCTTACCTTAGCTGTGCTGTGATTGTTCTAAAAGGGTCGGCTATATGCCCTTATACCCAAATGCAGTGAACTCACTGCACTGGAATGTGAATAAAAGAGTAAAAAGATATAAATAAGAAGAAGATAACCTCTCACATTTATTTGATTATTTTGATTAGTCAGATGTGTGGCGTGGCTCTAATTGTTTAAAGTATCAGGTTAAAAACATGGTATTCAGAATACAGTTAACACAAAAATCCTTGTTATAAGGCAAAAACGAACACTTGATGTTGACAAAAAACCAGTGTCAAAAGTAACCACTTTTTTTATTTTCATCCACGTTTGTGGAAAATGCGTATCTACATTTAATTTTTTTGAGGTACTTCACATAAAGGTAATTAAAAAAACCGCTGCCCAAGGAATCACTAATACCACATCCAGATTTTCTATTCAAGTCACTCACAACGAAAAACTTTTGTAGGTAGAAATAATTGTTTATGGAACTTTAATAATATAATATTTGAAATCTTCTCCCCAAAAACCCATAAAACGATACCTCACATCGGTAGTGGGATGGGGGTGGTGAGTTGTAGTGGGGGTGGATGCAGTAAAAATATATTTTGAGGTTTCTGGTTCTTGTACACACATAAATCACAATTTATTTTTCATTCCCTTTAATAATGGAGTGGGGGTGGCTAATGCCAAAAATTTTTTCGAGACTTTGGCTTCTCTTGTATATACTAAATACCAATTTTATGGCCTCTTACCTGCTTGATTTTCTTATTTATCCCAAATTTACCCCAATTTACCCCCAACCCTTCGACGGAACAAGATGAAAATATAATCTAGTTCCAGATCTCGTTAAAGAACATATGTGTACTAAATTTCAAGTCAATATCTTAAACGGTTCCAGAGTAAACGTGCGCACAAAAGAAGTTATAGACAGACTGACAGACAGACAGACAGAATTTTTTTCGCTCAAACCTAAAATATCGACGTTTCATGACATTCTAAGCCTATTTGAACAATAAAAATTAAAAAAAAAATTTTTGTTACTATACTTCCACTGGATGTGGAAGTAATTAACCTAAATTAAGTAAAATCTGTTTATCCACCTGTAAAACTGCAACTTTTGCGGTTTTATGAAGGAATTTGTCCAGACTAAATGGTTCTTATGTTACATTTGGCATTATGCAAGCCAATACAGCTTTATAGCAGTTTTATGAATAGTATATTCAGGTGCCCCTTTAAAACTCTTAGGCATACTGGTTTTATGAACGTTGTCTCTGAGGTAAATTGGTTTCCTGGACCAAATGATTTTATCATAAAACCTTTACAAGTGCCAATAGACTCGATTTAAAACAAATGCTAAATGGTATTGAAACTCAGCCTCCAGGAGGTTGTTCAACTCTTAATAAAACTACTTAGGCTGAAAGAGTTGTTGGCCTGCTATAAAGCCATGTAGCAAACTTACATCCTCAATAAAGCTATTACAAAACTTATTCAAGTCCACATAGCATTTAAATTGTTACTTGGGTACATAAGAATATGACTTCAGTTTTTGTATGTCCATAAATTGCATAGGCCACTTTTATTTTGCATGTTTCAAGGCTATATACAATTGTTATATTCTATTATTCTTTGAATTAGATAATAAATCTGGGCGTCAACAAAATTTATTACGCATAGTATATTTTATAGTTTTATATCCTGCTATTTTAATCTCACGAGTGTAACAAACATGAAATCCATTGTTATATAAAAATAGCTTTATCAGTAGGTATTTTTCTATTTAATGGGAGTAAACAACAAACATCTAACAATTTAAGCACGTGGAGTGGTTTACATTAATTTAATTATATTTTTACTTGCATTTTCTTCAAATATCTTTATATCTTCAGCTATAAATTAATAAACCGGGAGTCAGACGATCTAACGTGTTGAAGCCAACATTGTCGGCATGCTTTGAACTCATTCGTAAAAGTGAGCTGGTCCGCTGGAACTCTAGCAATCTTCAAGGCATACCGACAAGGTTGGCTTCAATAAGTTGAATTGTCTGTAGACCCTTTTAACAAGGTATAAACGGTTTAACTTGATTAAAGTTCTCATCATATATAAATGCCCCTAAAAGGAATAAGAATTTATGCAGCATTTCAAGAGACTATCGACTTTTTGCACCACAAGAGGGGCGCTTACGTATTTTTTTAGGGGCATCCATATGTGATGAAAACTTTAAATAAGAATACTGTCTACCTAAATCATTGGCGCAACTAGAGGGGGGGCAGGGTGGGCCGGGCCCACCCCAAACTAGCCACGGCCCACCCCAGAGGAAAGAATAAAAATTAATTAATTATTAAATCTCTTACTTTTAAACGTCCTATGGTGTCAACATCACGATAAAACCATTCGAAACCAATAATATTTACATATTTCTATAGTTTTTTCGTTTTATAATTTGACTGAAAGTTAAAAGTAGTTTTATGCATATGCGTACGGCCGTGTCGATGAAATAGCTAAAATAGGATTTCCCATCTAGGTATAATGGTAATTCAGAGGCGGTTTCTTCATAATTATTAATAATTCACTACTTCCACATCCAGATTTTCTATTCAAGTCTCTCACAACGAAAAAATTTTATATTTGGAAATAATTGTTTATGGTACTTTAATAATATAATATTTGAAATCGTCTACCCCAAAAACCCATAAAACAATATCCCATATCGGTAGTGGGGTGGGGGTGGATGGAGTAAAAAAATATTTTGAGGTTTTTGGTTCTTGTACACACACTAAATCACATTTTTTTCATGCCCTTAAATAATGAGGAAGGAGTGGTAATGTGGGTGGCTAATGCCAAAAAATTTTTTAAGGCCTTAGCTTCTCTTGTATATACTACATACCAATTTTATGGACATTTTTTTTCGCTCAAACTTAAAATCTCGACGTTTCATGACATTCTAAGCCTATTTGAACAATAAAAATTTTCAAAAATTTTTTTGTCGTTACTATACTTCCACTGGATGTGGAAGTAATCCACTGGATGTGGAACTAAAATTGGAAATAAAATTTATTTCTTCGAGAATTTCGCGAAGGCACCATTGAAAAAAAATCACCAGAATTGCAAGAATTGATAGGTATTTTAGAAGTACCTAATATTTAATATCGAATCTGACCTCACAAATTAAGAATTCAAAACGGTGAATCCAATATGGCTGCCATAATTGCAATATTTTTGCGGTTTTCATGAAATTTAATATACAGAGTGAATTTGAAATACACGCGAATATTTAAACCTGTAATTCAATATGGCTTAATTAATTAATCCGCGGTGTTTTGAATTCAAAATTCCAGAGACATAAAGTTTTAATAAAAAAATCCCTAAAGCCGTCCCGCAGGGAAAACACTGTCCGATAAACCTCACATTGACTTTCATGCCTACAAGCAGTATTCGCGGTGTTGCCATATTTTCTCAAAAACACTGGTAGGTATTTGCCTCGTTCATCTCATTGTCATTGTAAATAACTAACTTATACACTAAAATCTACGAAAATGTAAAAAATAAAAATTATTAAAACGAAACAACGAAGTAACACAGATCTATGCTTTACACATTGAACGTGTTAAATAAAATGGAGACCGAAACACTGCTGTTATTGTAGTCCTTATAGACAAAAAACGCTTTACTACCTGGCATACTAGGAGATTTGTCCGCGGCGCATTCAGAGTTCAATGACCGAACTGTGTGACAGGCCTATAGCCCGTCCTGGAATAATTTTCGCCCGACCTACGGCGATTGCAAGGGGGGGCAATTTTAATTATCTTTGTGAAAAATTTTTTTTAGATTCTTGTTTCCGCTCATCAAAAAATTTTTCGGACAAAAAAATGTTTTTATGGATTTCTCCCCCCGCTCATCAAAAAATTTTTGGCTCAGCCCCCCCTGAAAAATTATTTGCCCGACCTGAAAGCACTTTCTAGCTACGGGCCTGCTGTGTAAGCCTTCAAACGATCAGCTGGGAATAAGAAAGCGTCGTAGATATTTTAGATCAAAATTTAATAATGTTTGTCTTTATTTTTCACATATTTTACAAGTGACTATTTTCAAGAACTTTTGGGAGTCATAGTGCTTAACAGGTTTAAATATTCACGTGTATTTCAAATTCACCCTGTATAGAGATTTCAGGATTCTCTGATAACGAACATATATTAGGTAATACGGTTCAATTAATGAGGCGACGCGCAACGATGAAATTTTATTTCATAACTAGCTGATGCCCGCGACATCGTTCGCGTGGAATTAAGAACATCGACATACTAACTTATGCCTATGGAGAAGTACTACATACTCACTGAGTACTCCTATAGTACTCAGGAAAAAGACTCGAGAGAACCCACTGCGCATCCATGGTACCCGGGGAAACCCACTGCGCATTCATTGCACTCAAGAAAAACTTCTGCGTATCCATGGCATTCGGGGAAACCCACTGCGCATCGCAATTTAATAAAAATTACCTAATTATTTTATTTTTGTGGTAGAGCGAGTTAAACGAGAAAAAAATTATTTGAATTTGAATCAACAATAGAGCATATGGGCGGGTATGTGACAAATTTCATGCTTAAAAACATCCCTCTTCCTGTTCACCCATTCGGGAGGTCTCTTTTTGAAAACCGTCGAATACGTGTCTCCATATTTCCTCAGAAGAGCCCGTCGCTGGAATATCACATTTCTGACTTACGCGACTTCAGAGATACGGGTACCCTCTAGACCATCTACCATCCCAATTCAAAAGTGAAGTTTCGTCTTTCTCGTGTCTAATAGATTCCAATAAAGAGTATTTCTGCCAAATTTCACGCTTCTTGGTCTAACCGTTTCCGAAAAACTTAAAATCCTCCCCCTCCCCGTTCACCTTTTTGAAAACCGGCGAATATGTGTCTTCTTATTTCCTCAGAAGAGTCCATCGCTTGAATAATCACATTTCTGGCTCACGCGATTTCAAAAATAAGGGTGCGCTATAAACCATCTACCACCCCCTTCAAAAAGGAAAGTCGAAATTTCGTCTTACACGTATCTGATAGATTTCAACAAAAAATATTTCTGCCAAATTTCACGCATCCAGATTTAACCGTTTCCGAAAAGACCTAAAATTTCAACCCCCTTTTTCACCCTCTTAGAGGTCGAATTTCGAAAAATCCATTCCTAGTGGTTGCCTACGTCATTCGAGGAACCTCTATGCAAAATTTGAAGTTTTTAGACCGAGCGGTTTGAGCTGTGCCTTGATAGATATAGATAAGATTTTTAACTATCTTTCTTGAAGGCAATTCATTATTTATTTTTTAATTTTTTCGTCATTCGAACGTGATTTGATACATTAAAACTTAATCTCGTGTTTATGAGTAGCCCAAAAACTTTTATAATTAGAATTTATTTGATAATAATCGAGTAAACACGGTTACAACTTTTTATTATTTAAAGACATTAATAATATGTAGTATAATTAGAGTTTTATTTATTACGAATATGAGTAATAAGAGTAATATAATCTTTAACCGAATTAAATCATTGATGCTCGTTTATCACAGTTTACCTAATTACGCAATTAGTAAATATGACAATGAAGTTCGTTTCAAAATTTATTTTTATATTTCTGTTTGTTGATCTTTTTATTGACCTTGATTATTAATGACAGTAAGAAAAGTTTCAGGAGATACCTGCTTCTGTACTCGTGGAATTAAATGTCAAATGTGATACAATCTTGACAACTTTGACAACTCTTAAAATGAATGTAATTTGTGAAAAAGCAATGGGACAAATTTGTTTTATTGTCTTTTCTACCACTATTGAATAATTCATTAATTTATCGAAACGTTTCTGAACAAGTAATGAGTCTCATTACTCACGGCCGTGGGTAATAATTCATCACTCAAAGGGCAAGGACCAATCACAAGGCTTCATTTTCATTATTCAACAGTTTTTGTAGAGCGATCACAAAAGAGGATTTAAAATTCAAAAACATCGCGTGTGCCATAATTCAATTCAATGTGTCATAATAAGTAGATCATCAATTTCGCCGAAAGTCAAAAGATGTCACTTTTCATCAGGGGCGGCTGGTGAAATTTCAACAATTTTTTTCTCGTCTGTGGCGCATGGGACCCATACGAAATTTGGGAAATAACATCTAGAGAAGCACTCCTCTAACGACCCCTAAAAAATTTTGAAAAAGCAGTTTGCGAAAAATGTTTTCAAAATTCGATTGACCCCCCTAGGTCTAGGGACTCCTGTTTAAAATTAATTTTTTTTTGTCATATGCATTTTACTTTTCATAAAAATACAACAACAGCTTTTGAAGTTTATGAAAATATTTCTATTACTAACTGAGATACAACGAATTGAAATTTTATCATTTGTTAAATTGTAAATTACAAAATTTCAGTTCATTGTGTTTCAGTTAATAATGAAAATATTTTCATAAACTTCAAAACCTGTTGTTGTATTTTTATGAAAAGTAAAAAGTATATGACAAAAAAAATTAATTTTAAACAGGAGTCCCTAGACCTAGGGGGGTCAATCAAATTTTGAAAAAATTTTTCGCAAACTGCTTTTTCAAAATTTTTTAGGGGTCGTTAGAGGAGTGCTTCTCTAGATGTTATTTCCCATATTTCGTATGGGTCCCATGCGCCACAGACGAGAAAAAAATTGTTGAAATTTCACCAGCCGCCCCTGCTTTTCATACGCTCCTGTAGATTCGAATTTTCGATTTCGCCAGTGCGATTCACGACGTGCACCAAATGCAATTCTTCCTTTTTCCATGATGACATAGTATGGCCTTTCAACTCATATATTAAGTAAGATGTGAACGTTTAAAAATGTCGTCTCTCGCCTTCTTTGTAGATTGCGAAAACGTGCGTCTCAACATGATTTTTGTCGAATAAATCGAAAAGTATCGCTCCTAGCTAAAAAATAAAAAGTTCACAAACTGAGGAACAATTTGCTGTTTTTCAAATCTCCGTTACCTTTCGTTAGATATGGAGGTTTGAAAATGGCGTCAAACGTTTTTAAGTCAACATACCCCTTTAAAAGTTAAATATTTCAGAAATTATGGCACTTGCTCCAAGAACGTTAAGAAATCAAATTAAAGATTAGGTATCGATTAAGCTAAAAGCCTCGCTAAAAGCATTTTAAAAATTTTTTTTACCTGCCTAAAAATAAGAAGTTATGATCGATACAACGCGCGTCTCCGCATTTTTCCCTAAAAATCTCGCCAATTATTATTTTCAGCACATTTACCTTAAAGTGCAACTTCCTGTTGGGTAGTCGTAGAAAGAGTATAGTATTCTACTCGCGTGTAATAACTCACTCGTATGAATTACGACACTCGCCGTCGACTCGTGCCGTAAACATCATCCTCTTAAGTAATAGGCATCATTACACGTACGTTTAATAATATACTGTTAACGGATATTGATAACTTACTTTTGAAGAATATACAGCTCGAGGATTGGATACTCCTTTTAATAACGATACGTTGAACTCGGCTGGAATATCAGCGAAACCTGGTATTTTATACGTTCCAGGGCCTCTGGTATAAAGCTCCCCTTTTGGAGAGTACACCATTTCTTCAAGTACGAACAGTCCATATCCTTGCACAAAAGCACCTTCAATTTGGCCAATGTCTATCGCAGGATTTAAACTCTCACCTAGAAAGATAAGTAGGTAGGTACTTATTATTTTAAACAATTTCCCTTTATTTTTGAAAATCATACATGGTAGCAAGTATGCCAGTAAAATTGGATACACGTCCTCTCTGACTGGACTATATTTTTTTAACATGTAATAATTACGAAAGTTCTTAAATTTTGACAATGATTGAGTAAGATATAAAAACAACTCATTTTTGCTGCTGTTTGCAAAGCCCGGAACATTTTTAAAATTGCAAAAAAACGTAATTTTACAATAATTTCTGGAACAAAAATTTCAAGAGCAGCAAAGATGTAAAACCGTTTTTTGTCTTCTTCTTTGTCTTTGCATTTTTTACTTTGTCTCTATCCCAAAAATTACAAAAGTTTAAAAACTGATAAGCAAATGTTAGATACAGATTATTACACAAGGGCGGATCTAGGGGGGGGGGGGGGGGGCAGAGAAAAGTATTTGTTTTCAGGGCGACATTTTTTTTCCGCATGAGATGGGGACAAAAATTTTGTTGGATTTTCATTTGCACCCCCCCCCATGAGGCGATAAAAATTTTTTAGATTCCGAGGCGAAAAAATTTTTTGTAGATGTTAGTGCCTCCCCCAGTAACCGTTCTGGATCCGCCCTTGTTATTACATCTTATATTAGGTTTGCAAATACTTATATGAAACAAAATTAATAATAATAGATAAATGGATTGTTCATTTGGGATGTCGATAGGAACACCACTGGTTATCCTTTGGTCCTAATAACAGCCAAAATAGGATATCCATTGGATAACCTATATGACTATCTATAGGATAGCCTTTGGGGTTATTTATGTCCTATTTAAAACCTATATAGGGATAACCAAAGGCTATTCCTAGCGCCATCCATAGGTCAACTTGTTGGACTAACGTAGGTCCCAAATTCATGATAATTGGTAAATTCACCCAATGTACAAATGACATTTTTTTTATTTAGTTTATATTTGCATTATACTTTCATTGTGACGAATGAATTTTATTGACGGAAGACATTACTTATAAAATATATAACAGCCAAAATGGGGATATTGGCTAGCTCGTTCTTAGCGCTAGTTTCAATAATTCATGTTAGATGGCTCTCATTGCAAGGTGCAAATTACTTTTGTTGCGATATTCACCTAGTAAGCCTAAAACTACAGGTTGTGTAATCTATCTACTACGCAGGAAATGCACATATCTTGCAAATGCCTCTTTTACGAGAGGTAATTTTTTTTGCAATATGAGATTTATTTATTACGCTGGGATTTTAAATTGTCTACAGTAATCACGATTTTACACAAGATCAATTTTGATCCTGTGTAGATACTATGGGTAACCAGATGCAACTATGTGTAGATGTCTGTGGTTGTCCAGTTTTTAACCTAAATTGTTCCCCTTTTTTTCCTATGGACAACCACGGGCTATCCTATTGTGGACATCTATAGGTTATCTCTATTTTAACCCAAATTGGTCCCTTTTTCTTCCTATGGACGACCATGGGCTATCCCATTGAAGACATCCATGGGCAAACCCGATTTGCACCAAAAGGATATCCACAGGAGGTCCGAAATCGAGATTAACCCAGTTTGGGACGTCCCCAGGACGACCCGCTTATCCTCCAAGTATGGTCAGTGGTTGTCCTAAGGGTATCGAGTGCTGTCTGGGTAACTACTAAAATCCAGAGTTTCAAAGAGTTTGACCGAAAGCCATTTCCCATAAGGATTCTGCGGGGTCCTTTGCTACTCTATAGAAAGTATGCAAATCAGTTTTGGTAAATATACGTGAAACATTCGGTTATCATCTTTTTTTTCCATTCCAAAAAATTAAGTAAAAGGTTTGCAAATCTAAGGGGGAGATTTACACACTGATTGATATTTAAACCCAAGTTTGCTGCTCTTTATGATTTGCGCGATATAGGAATTTCCCCATTTCCTCATAAACGTTATGGCATCTACTGTAAGATTTACGAATGTAGATATAGTCCGGTCCTCGATGAGGAGTTATGGTCAAATATTTTTTTAATTCATTATAGCACGTAAACTCTGCAACACCATTGATCGAAATGGAGTTAGTTGGTATTGATATCAGCGAATGGTTGGGGTTAGCGGATTTTGGAGCTAACTGTAATTTTCAATGCGTCTTTAGGGGACAGGGGTAAATGAAATTTACAGGTGGTTTCCTTAGAGAACTTGCTATCGGCTCGCTCAACAGAGGAATATGCAACGAATAGATCGTCATAGCATTTTCTGTTATTGTCACGTATACAGTACACAGTTCCTTAAACGACTAGGGACCAGAAAATTTCCAAAATTTGAGACACGGCACAAATTACGAAAATAAAAATCATTATTAAAGTTTAAGTAATAATACACTCAAAGAAATAGTATGGGTAAATTCAACAAAAAAAAAATGGTTAACTAACAATATCGTTAATTTTGTTAAACCAAACTATATTGATGGCATTTTTAAACAAGAGGTGACTGTTATTTTAATTAATAAAAAGTTGTCGTACAACAAAACAAACATTAACTTAAAAATAGATGAATAAGACTATTATTTTGTTCGTCTGACTATTATTTTGTTGAATTCTGCTAAATTAAACTAGATAATAGTATATTTTATTTTTAACTATTATCCAATTGTAATTCTAACCCAGTATTAGTTCGCTGTATTATTGTACTTGGTAGACAAACCAATATTATTGTCGTCTTCTAGAAGTTCTAAAAGAATTACCATAAAATTTGCTTGCTTACCATGTAGTCTATTACAGAAATTATTCCCAGATGACGCCACATACAAATCACTGACAATAATTAATCATGCATTATCTTATACTCTTATGAATTTATAGAAAAATTAATAACATGATTGCATTGTTCAAATTCTCTCAGGGATCATCGATATATTTGGATGGATCTTATAAACGATCTCTAATCTTTGGTTTGGGTGGTCTGATGTCTCAATACTGAGATTTTGGCTAACCAAAAAAAACTTCATCATACAATAAAGTATAGATTAGCCTAAAAATTAGTTGGTGAACAAAAAACAAAGTCGTTGTACTATTTAATTGTAGACCAAATTGAAAATGGTTAGTGAACATAAAAAAATGTCATTGTACTATTTAATTTGTTACAAGAAGATATGATTATTAAACTACTACTATTTGTTTACGAAAACAAATAAAGTTGTATGACTTCTTTTCTGATTGATTTAACTATGAAACTAGATAGGCGCGATTTCATATGCTCTTTTTAGTTGAATTTACCTATCATTTTCTTTGAGTGTAATAACAAATATTGTTTTTCAATAACTTAAAAAAATCAATGCCTTACAAAGAATTATGTGTGGATAATTGAAAAATAATAATAAAATATTGTTTTTTTTCCCAAGTTTTCTCCATTTTGTGAGAAATGTCAACTCTTTTGACCTATATGAAAATTGATTATGTAGATTGTGTAATTTCAATGTACATCGCGTTGTTTTTGTGATATTCGTGTCGAAAGTATTAAAGAACACAAGATACAAAAGTTTTTTTTTCATGATTGGTACAAGATATCAGAGTATTTTTAAAGGTTACCAGTACTATCGATTTATAAAGGTTCCAACTTGCAACAAAGTGTTTCTGTTTCAATATATTTTGTTAGATATTGATGCAGAACTATAGTGACATGGTTCACTATAATTTACTATAGTTCACTCAATTCGTGATTGTCTGTTCAATCTATTCGCTGAAGCATCGTTCACAATAGAAAGTGAATCACATGAAAATTTCATGAGGCTATTTAGAACAAAACATAAATCAAACGTTGCTCACCTAGATCCATCACAATATCAGTTTTCAACACTTGATGATCTCCTGTCAGCGTATCGATTTCCACCTCAGTACAAGCGACACCCATTGTAAAATAGTTAAACATGTTGCCTTCTCCTGTCTCCCAGTTATGACCAATGTCAGGAGTTTTGTGGAATCCCGTCGCTGCCAGGCTTACTCTGTCAAAATAGGCTTTGCTTACCCATTGCTCCCACGTCCCAGTAGGATTTGCATCTTTGTAAGGTTGAAGTCTCTCTTTTATCACTTTACAGGCTTCCTATATGACATAATATGGATTTAAGAGACAACAAAAAATAACAAAATCAGCAAAATATACAGGATGGCCCTTAGATATGTTCCAAAAATTAAATGTGACTATTTTATGAATAAAAAGCAGTGATTGAAGGTATACTGTTATAATATAAAGGAATGCCAAAGGCCATGACAGGTTAAGATAAGTGTCGGGTGTCCGTGCCTTTGCAACCCTTTTGCGTGTGGTTCCTTCTAGTGATATATCTTTGCGTAAGGTACTACCACAAAAAGTTTTGACCTCAAAAACTTCATAATATCTGGGAAACATTTTTTTTTCGAAAATCGGAAAAAAAAATTTCTTAATCAAATAAACCAATTTGTTCGTATTGCATATATATTGTAAATCTACTCAAGACAATGATATTTTCAGGAAATCTTTTCACGAAGAAAAAAAATTGATGCTTTTGAATTTTTTGCTGACTACCTATATCAAACCAAGTTTCATCTAGATAATACATGGGTCTATTTTCCCCGAGTTGTTTTATCTCTTCTAGATATGAATTTCGCCAATCTACTATTCGTCTGCTTTCCATAATCGCCATTCATTTATTAATAGTTTGATATTTAAATCCAATTTTTTCATCCAATTTCCTAAAGTTTTTTTGGTATAGTTTAGAGAATAATTCATTTCCTTTAGTTTTCTGTCTATCACGTCAAGAGTTGGAATTTCATTTTTCTGATACGCGTCGTAAACTACACAGTTTTGCTAAAACTACAGGAGCCCGTGCACCCCCCCCCCGATCCTTGGGGGCAATGTTTTTCATGACCCTAATTTGGATGATTTAGATGTAAGCATCTCTAACAAAAGTTCCCCGTTCGACAATACATAAACTGGTGAAAGAAGGTACCACTCTGGACCATCTTTATAGTCGGGGAGCCCTCCCTAGCTGTACGTGCACACCCCCCCCCCCCCCCCCACCGATCCTTGGGGACAACATTTTTCATAAAGATTAAAGCCTAAGGAACAATTTAAGACATGTCCCCCAAAAAAACTGGCTCTACTTCCAAAATGGCGTCCGTTTAAAAAAAATTGCAAATATTGTTTTTGTCATTTAACACGAAAATTAAAAAAGATGGAGAAAAACTTTCTGCACAAAAAACAAAGTGCATAAAATTTCCTACAATTTTGTTCCTATACAATATTTGGATAGGAGTTACCATTTAAGACTGCTTCAACCCGCCCCTGTATTAAATGTTCAAATAACAGTGGATCGTCGATAACCTTATTTAGAAAACGTATGAGAAATATTCCAAAAGAATGTGTGTGTCGTCTAAAACTTACCAATACTGCCATTCCGTTCAAATCAGATGAGCAACTAGCAGCTGTCGGTGACGTATTTGGAACTTTATCAGTAGATGTTTCACTTGTGTGGATTTTCTCAACAGGTATCTCCAGGGCCCTGCTGGCAACTTGGATCATTTTCGTGTAGAGACCTTGACCCATTTCAATGCCACCATGTGATAATAATACTGATCCATCTGTGTACACCAATACAAGCGCACCACCCTGATTTAGAAAATGCGCTGTAAAGGCAATGCCGTACTTTGTTGGTATTATAGTTAAGCCTCGTTTCTTATAGCGATTTTTCCTAAAAATTAGTTAAGGCATTTTAGGTTTTTTTCAGTTGTATTATAAAAAAAAGTAAAAAGGAACCATTTTTTCATTTTTGTTTAAACAAAACTAAATGCACTTTTTCATCAAAATTCTGTTCGAAAATAAAAGTTATTAGTATGCATTAAAAGTAGATAAAAAAAAACATTCAAAAAAATTGGGACCCGAAACATGACATTTTTGTGTTTTACCTATGTCTGAACGAAGAATGACATACAAAACAAGGTATAGACATACAGAACAAGGTATAGCATTCGCAATACGTTTACCAAATTGTATATAATTTTATAAGAATATATGTTTTTTGTAAAGCCATTAGTTTTCAAATTATCTAATATTTTCTATTTTTAAATGTTACTTCCACTTCCAGTTCAAATGGAGTAACGCAAAAAAAATTGAAATTTTGTATTTTCCAAATAGGCTTAGAATGTCATGAAACGTCGAGAAAGTTCGAGTAAAAAAATTCTGTCTATCGGTTTGTCTGTAACTTTTCTTGTGCGCACGATTACTTTGGAACCGTTTACAAATTGGTACACGTATGTATTTTAACGAGATCTGTAACTAGATTATATTTTGATCTTATTCCGTTGAAGAGTTGAGGGATAAATTGGGGTAAATGGGGGTAAATAGGTAAATCGAGCAAGTAAGAGTCCGTAAAATTGGTAGTTAGTACATACAGTAGCGGCATAGAGTCGATGTCAATGTAAGGTAGAAGAAAAGAGAAATGGACAAATAATATGCTGAAAAGAAACAGATTTAACCTACGCTGTTGCCATTTTTCTCTTTAGCTACTTTTAGTCAATGTTAATATATCGCTTTCTTTCAGGTACATTATTTTGCTATTTACATTTCACTCTATCCTATTATAGGGACTGACCCAAGATTTCTAGCTGTTACTAGTGTATAAGAGAAGCTAAGGTCTCAAAAATATTTTTTTAGCATTAACCACCCAAAAGGGAAGAAAAAAAATAAAATTGTGATTTAGTGTGTGTACACCAAAGACCTCAACAATATTTTTTTACTTCATCCACCCTCAATCCCACTACCGATGTGGTATATCCTTTTATGGGTTTTTGGGATCGACGATTTCAAATATTATATTATTAAAGTTGTATAAACAATCGTATCCACATACAAAATATTTTTCGTTTTGAGAGACTTGGATAGAAAATCTGGATGTGATTCCTTGGGCAGTGGTTTTCAAATTATAATTTGGATTAACCTCTGTATCTTTTTATTAATTATTTAAGCTAGTGGCCCTAAGTTTAATTTAGTAATGTAATATTCTTGTATTAACACGTTGACATAATCATTAAATTTGAAATTTTCGTCGAAAATTAACCCCGAACGAAAACAATCTTCTCATTGTTAATATATATGTTGATATTGCTTGTTAGGTATTCATTAAAAAAATGTCCACAGAAAAACATAGCATTAGTTTTCAAGGTATTTATGTGTAAAACATTGTTTTCACAATTATTATTCAATGTACTCGGCTCCGTATTTACACAATTAGATAAGTACTCACAAATAACATAATTAAATGTATTACGAAATTGCCTTGATACTATGCGGAATTAGGTATTTTTGCATCGAGTTCAAATTGATAGAAGATTCACTAATGGGTAGATAGAAATGTATAAACTAAGTGAAATATTTCATAATTCTTATTGACATTAAATTTTGGCCGCCATCCAACATCCGGCTAATTCATGAAAGAAATGGAAGTAAACAGTGTAGGGAAAACGAAACGAATAACATATGTTTTTATAAAAACGTTTATTTTATCCTTAATTATAAAACATATTACCTTTCTCCTACAAATAGAATTCAAAAAATCTTGAATTATGAATCAAGTAGTTGGAACCTAATAAACAGCGTGCCCAACTTTTAATGCCCCCCTCATCAATATCTCAGTTTTTAGCCATTCAATATCAACCAAATTTGGATTGGTATCAAAGACCATTATTATGTTTTTCTTGACTAAAACAAAATCTATTACAAACATTTTTCGAGTCATATTAGGCATTTCTTTTACTGAAATACTAATACAATATTATTGATCAGTATGCTCTAGAACCTATATCCAAAATTTAACAGTATTTTGAATTATGGTTTTCGAATTATGGACCCCTTAAAATTGCATTTTTTAAACGTTAAATAATTAATAACTTGGAAACGAATTGTTTTTCGAAAAAGAAGTCATTCCTCATTTTCTTTTTAATTCACTTTTTCTACCATCCCATGCCATCGATACTTTCAAATTCGGTAATCCTTAATGCCCGAACAATTTACGTGGCTGCCGCGCCACGCCGCGCCAGTTCAAAATTTTTGGTAATTTTTCAATGAAAGTTCTTGGTCTACGAAATTTGAAAGTATCAGTCAATCTTAATAAAAATACAGGTCGATGACTGAAATAAGTTTTGTTTTGCTCCAGAAGGACATAATAAAGGTCTTTGATACCAACTCAAATTTGCTTGAGATCAGATGACTAATAACTGAGATATGGAGGGGGGGCAATAAAAGTGGAATACGCTGTATATTACGAGATTTTTTTTCATTAATTTCAGAGAAAGATCAAATGCTTGACAATTAAGGATAAAATAAACATTTTTGTAACAGAAAATATATGGTTATTTTGTAATTTTTTACAAAAAAGTTTACTGAAAAAATAAAAAAAAACCGCTGCCCAAGGAATCACTACTTCCACATCCAGATTCTCTATCCAAGTCACTTACAACGAAACAACTTTGTATGTGAAAATAATTGTTTATGGAACTTTAATAATATAATATTTGAAATTCTCTACCCCAAAAACCCATTAAACGATACCCCACATCGGTAGTGGGGTGGGGGGTGGTGATAGGGGGGGGGGGGGTGGATGAAGTAAAAAAATATTTTGAGGTTTCTGGTTCCTGTACATACACTAAATCACAATTTTTTTTCATCCCCTTTAATAAGGGGGTGGGGGTGGTAATGGGGGTGGCTAATGCCAAAAATTTTTCTTCTCTTGTATATACTAAATACTAATTTTATGGACTCTTACCTGCTTGATTGACCTATTTACCCCAAATTTACCCCAATTTACCCCCCAACCCTTCGACGGAACAAGATGAAAATATAATCTAGTTCTAGATCTTGTTAAAGTACATATGTGTACCAAACTTCAAGTCAATATCTTAAACGGTTCCAGAGTAAACGTGCGCCCAAAAAAAGTTACAGACAGACAGACCGACAGACAGAAATTTTTTTTTTCACTCAAACTTAAAATCTCGACGTTTCATGACATTTTAAGCCTATTTGGACAATAAAAATTTTTTTGTCGTTACTACACTTCCACTGGACGTGGAAGTAATAACGATTATATACCCCAATTCAGGACCTCATATCTCCGGTGTACCAACCCAAACATTTAAGTATTTTCACTATATGAAAATTTTCTCCATTTAAATTCAATTTAAAATTTCAACAAATAAATAACATAAAATTGTAATAACGTGCTGTGACTGGCGGTGACGTCATCGGTTACATTAATATACTGTAATCGTCAGTTATGAAGAAACCGCCGGACGAAGATAAATCCCACCAGTTCTTTCTAAAACGATACGTCAATCATATATAATTCAAGGGCGTAGATCTGGGGGTAGAAGTGGTAATTACACACCCCCCTCCCCCCAAGAAGGGCTAGAACATAAAAAATCAGGCGAGAGTTATTAGGGTGGCTTATCCTCAGATAAAAAATTGTATTACGCTTACGTTTTATTTTGGTTTGTGGCGTGCTTTCTCAAGTTAAATTTATTGCCACTTGACACATCATAGAAAAGAGAAACTCAACCCCCTAATAAATTGTAATTCTGTCCTGACCCACTTGATAAGGTACTCAGGTCAAATATCTTGTTATGGTTTTAAAGTTAATAGGTTTATCATAAACCCTCGCCACGATTGACACATTTTGTAAACACCACTTTTATTTTTTAATTTTTCATATTAACCACTACAAAAAAATCTATTTACACTCTTGAAAACAACAACCTGAGTTTTGTTTCTGTTTGTGACAGTGTAGCAATATCAAAGCTATAATATACCATTAACATAGCAACGAAAGAATCATTAGGTTTTATGGGTTCTATATAAAGATTGTATAGAAACTGAAGAAAAGCCAAATGGTCAGAGTAATCTTTTGTTAGTTTATAATTATTTGAAAGTAAACTTTCTCAGAAAATATATCTTATAAAGTAAGTAGCACTTATATACAGTAAAAAGGCTGTGTTAAGGATTCATAACTGTTTCTGTAGTGACCTTATCCGAATTATTTCATGGAACCATATTGTATTTTCTAAAGGCAAATCTGACGGAGCAGTCACTGTTATCAGTTTGAGGGACAATATTTACCTTTTGTCACTCGAAAAGGAAAATTTTGCTAAATATTTACAATCACTTATGCGGTATTCAAAATTTATGGCATTTTCAGGATGTCTATTTATTCGAAGTAGAATACCATGTTTTGAGAGAAAAGTTTTCTTCGCATGATTTTAGCTATTTATGGATGACAGCACCTACTAATTGGTAAGTAAAGATCTTCGTTGAGTTACCTAATAATTCGTCATAACAATTTGCGTCACTGTCCCTGCAAAGTTATTACATTGGACTTTCTAGACATTACAATATGGATGCTTTAAAATTGCAAATCAATGCATGTTTAATCATTTATAGCAATTTTTTACTGCATAGAAACTTTCTTGCAGCCCATATAGAGCAACTTCTTAGCAGCCAAATGACGCTACTTAAGTAAGTATTTATGTATCCTTTACAGAGCTTATGAAGTATGAAGTATGCCTATCTTGGGCATATAAATACTTCATAAATACTGGAATATTGTTGTTAACTTTTAATTGTACAGGGTTAATCTTTACATAGAAAGACATGTTTAACAGAAAAGTTATTCTGTTTAAAAACATGCATTAACCATTTTATTTTCAAATGTACAAGTTTCCTCAAAAATACGGCAGGTTATACAACTTTACTTTTTTAAATGGAACACCCTATATATTTTTGCATGTTTGGACTCTACTTTTATTTCCGAACAAATTTTATTAACCATATCCTATACCTATCATTAACCATTGTTGAGATATTTGCAGTAAAATTTTTGGGATAACTTTTTTTATTAACGTAATTATATGGAATACTACAATACAAAAAACAGTAAATATTATAATTATTATAAAAGATGCTCAAATTGTCGCCAATATTCTATTTGACACAACTCCTTAAAAGTTCTCGTGTACAAGAACTCCTTATGACATCTGGGGTTATTTGGCGGCAAGCATGAGTTATTCTTTTTTGTAAATCATTAAGATTATTTGGTTTCTCAGCGTATACAACTTGTTTTAAATGACCTCATAAGAAAAAATCTAGGGGGCTCGTATCAGGTGACCGTGCAGGCCATTTAACAAGTCCCTGATTATCAATTCAGTTCCCTCCAAATCTCTCAGTCAGGAAGCGTGTTACAAGGTTCGAATTATGCGGTGGTCCTCCGTCTTGCTGCCACCACATAGTGAGGCGCTCATTTATTGGAATTTCTTCCACAAGACCAGGAATAATATTTTTTTAAAACCTCAAATATCTGTCACCATTCAGGATACCTTCATAGAAGTATGGTCCAATTAATCGCCCATTAAACTGTCGATATATCGTAAACCGTTAATGATAGGTATAGAATATGGTTAATAAAATTTGTTCGGAAATAAAAGGAGAATCCAAAAATGGAAAAATGTACAGGGTCTTCCGTTTGAAAAAGTAAAGTTGCATAACCTGCCGTCTTTTTGAGGTGCTCTGTACATTTGAAAATAAAATGGTTAAATGTGTCTTGTTAAACAGAATAACTTTTCTATTAAACGTTTTTTTTTTATGTCTAACCGTTTCCGAGATAATGCTTGTCTAAATAGAGCTGGGACACCCTGTAGATCATTTTTTTCCCTGATTCCAAAAAAAAAAAAAATAATAAATAAATAATTAAAAAATCCACCAAACAGCCCTCCTGATTTAACAACTTTGGATGAAATTTTGTGGGAATATTTAAAGGACAAATAGTTATGAAATATTGTTCATCTCAGGATTTTATTTTTATTCTTTTAATATGTCAAACCTTTAATGTCCGATATGTCAAGAACTGTTACAGCTAGATCTATTAACCCTTATATATTTAAAATCAGGGGAAAAAGATCTAAAAGAAAATGTAAAAACATATAGGGTTTTTTTTAAAAACCAACCTTTACTGTTATATGCATGCAAGCAATTGTTTCCTTAATTGCATTTAAAAAATATATATACAGGGTGTCCCGAATTGCATAGGCCAAACTTCAATAAGGAGTACAACTTTTCAAAATAAGAAAAAAAGTTCCTATAAACATGGGTCGGGAAGTGCTTACTTTCCGAGATACAGGGTGTTCAAGTAATTCTCCTGAAAATGTTTTTTTATGGATATTTTCGAAACGTCTAAAGATAAACAAATGATAATTTATACAGGAATTTAACTTGTTATGCTTTTTAAGACAAAATGACAACTATGTACGAAAATCATTCAGGAGAGGGTAAAACTGAGGGGGGCTAGGTATAATTTAGCCCTAACTTTATTGTATGACACTTTTACATTAATTTATTAGCAGAACTTACAAATTTGAAGTTTTCTACACAAAAGAAGTCTCTTGTGTTTTTTCTCTAAAATTATCAGTTTTTGAGTAAATCTTATCTGAACTTTATTAATTAGTAACCATTATTACCAGCATTCCTAGTATGCAGGAGTGTGCCATGATTGTAATGTTTGTAACAAATGAAAAATAATCTAGCATGCAATGCCAGAATGACAATAATGACATTGTTGTTTTTTTGTGTTTTCTGTAGTTCATTGTTCTGTAGTTTTATTATTTCCTTTTGGAAAAAGTGTTTTATTGAAAAGCAAAAAATGGTCGTGTTTAGTAATGTGTAGTACGTGGATATTCATTTTATTTATGGATATTGTAAATGAAACGCGAATGCCACGGTACGCGAATATCGCAGAAGATTTCCTAATAGAAAGAAACCATCTACAGTTGTTTTTATTAGAACCCACCTAGAATTTAGAAATGTTGGACTTAAAAGAGGTTCAAGAAATGAAGAACAGCGAAATGGGCGATTTAAAAACATAATTTTGGCCAAATTTAACAATAATAATAAATTAAGTATCAGAAGAGCGGTCCAACAGCTGCGCGCGCAAGCTGTGCATGTTTCCAAAAACAAAGTTTTTCGGATTCTGAAAAAAGACCACAGAAAAGCTTTTCGAATGCAGCCAGTCCAAAGCCTTCAACCAGGTGATCCCAAAAGGCGTATCAATTTTTGTAATTGGTTTATAAATGCCATGGAACAAGGTCCCGATTTCGGAAGTAAAATTATTTGGACTGATGAAGCTACCTTTAACCGTAATGGGTCGGTTAATTTTAATAATTCAAGAATCGGGGCTCATCGGAATCCTCATATAATTCGCCCTAGGATATTTCAACAGAAGTCTAGCGTTAATGTATGGTGTGGTGTTATAAACGGGCCTTTTTGTGGGCCCCACATCCTTCCTCCCCGTTTAAATGGACCATTATTTAATGATTTTTTAATTAACCATTTTTTTCAATATCTCGAGGATATTTCTCTTAATTTAAGAAATGAATGCTGGTTTCAAATGGATGGAGCTTCTGCACATTTTACTGTTGAGAACCGTTCGTGGGTAAACAATAATTATCCTGAACGGTGGATCGGTCGATTAGGTGCAAGAGCCTGGCGGTTCACCGGATTTAACTCCAGTTGATTTTTTTGTCTGGAGCTATTTAAAGAACAAAGTCTACGCAAACCCTGTAAACACAAGAGAAGAGTTAATAGAAAGAATTCTCGAAGAATGTGAAAATTTGCGGGCTAATCCTGATTTAATTCGTAAAGCTACACACTCTGTACGACGCAGATGTCAGAAATGTGTTGATGCTGGCGGAATGCACTTTGAACAACTCTAGTAATTTGTAATTTACCTTACTTTAATCTAATTCATTGTTGTCTAATAAAAAATAATGTTTTACTGTCGTTGTTTTTTCTGTTCTGCTAAAATATTCATAAAAGACTATTCCCGAATAAAGTTCAGATCAAATTTACTCAAAAACTGATAATTTTAGAGAAAAAACACAAGAGACTTTTTTTGTGTATAAAACTTCAAATTTTTAGGTTCTGCTCATAAATTAATGCAAAAGTGTCATACGATAAAGTTGAGGCTAAATTATACCTAGCCCCCCCCCAGTTTCACCCACTACTGAATGATTTTCGTACATAGTTGTCATTTTGTCTTAAAAAGCATAAAAAGTTAAATTTCTGTGTAAATTATCATTCGTTTATCTTTAGACGTTTCGAAAATATTCATAAAAAAACATTTTCAGTAGAATTACTTGAACACCCTGTATCTCGGAAACTAAGCGCTTCCCACACATGTTTATAGGAACTTTTTTCTTATTTTGAAAAGTTGTATTCCTTAGTGAAGTTTGGCCTATGCAATTCGGGACACCCTGTATATACAACCCTACAACTTTTATACGAAACTTTTTTAACATCCAATAATAACAATAATAAAGGGGGATCAATATATAATGAATAACCCTGTACATAAAAAGATGGACTAGATATTGTTAGGGTTTTTAAAAAGCAATTTGTGTTACTTCGGACGTACCTATTAAATTTGTCAACTTCTTTTCTTCTATTGTAATAATTCGAGGAACTAATACACTCCTTCCAACATTTATCCAGAGTGCAGTTAATCAATTTTTGATTATAATGTGTAATATCTCCCTCCTTATAGAGGTTCAACTCGCTAATTTCCGCTGGGTCTTTTCCTAGGTAATCGGCGATTTGTTGTGCCATGCATTCGGCTAAAAACATGCCTTGAGGTCCTCCAAAACCTCTAAATGCTGTATTGGAGTGAATATTAGTTTTGCATGGATAACCGACAACTCTAACAACGGGTATTCTGTAGGAGTTTTCAAAATGGACCATAGCTCTCTCCAAAACCTAAAAAATGAAAAGCGGGACATTTAAATTTTTATTCCATGTAAAATTAAAGATATAAATGCACTATTTATGTCTTTAAATTTGAGATACATGCTTAATAATCCAGTCGGTAAAGTAAAAAATACAGCAGAAGCTCGCAAAAATTTTTTTTGAGATTTTCCTTCAATAACTGTTAGTGGAGGGGTTATACATCACAAAACCACAAAAATCAGTTCTGGGACAATATCTTCGCTAATTGTCGACGTATGTAAGAAAATAAGTAAGCAAATGAAAGATATTTTTATAACCTTCAATTTTTCACCACAGAAAATTATGAAAGTAACTAGATTTCAAGGGTTTTTAAGGTCGCGTTAGTAAAAATTGATTTTTTCCGATTTTTTTGAATATATATTTGCCAATTGTTAACATAATATAATAAATAGAATTAGATATGAAATACATTCATTTAATAACTTTATTTTGTAACCATAAAAAATAATAAAAGTCCCTATATGTTTTGTAATTTGGAGATTGTGTAAGTAAAAATTGTTTTTTTTCAAATTTTTCTAAGTAGATCTTTGCCAATTGTTGACATATTATGGAAAAGAAGCAAATGAAAGATTTAATAACTTTACATCATAAAAAATTATAAAAGTCACTACATTTTTAGTGATTTTGAGATTATGCCAAAAGTAACAAAATGAAAAACTTTAGTAATGAGTTTTGATCTGAGTTTATTTACAAATTTTAAAAAAATATATTTTACAATGTTAACGTTTTTTTCTTTTTAACGTTTTCGTTAACGTTAACGTTAACGTTCTTGTTTCGTTTTAACGTTTTTTTATCTCAGTTCTATTTTACCATCCCCTTTAATAAAGGAGTCGAGGTGGTAGGGGGGTTGAAAAATAATATAAAGAAATCTGAGGCTTTAGACTCTAGTATATACACCAAATCTCAAGGTTCCGTACTTTTACCAGCTTGCTTTACTCATTTTCCCCTATTTATCTCTCCACCCCACCTTCGGAATCATCTCAAAATATAATCTAGTTCCAGATGACGTTATAATACATAAATGTACCAAATTTCAAGTAAAAATCTCAATTTTGTTTTATCTTTTAACAATGAAGTGGAGGTGGTGGGGAGAGTTGAAAAATATTATAAAAAACTGAGGCCTTGGCTTCTAGTATATACACCAAATTCCAAGTTTCTGTACTCTTACCAGCTTGCTTTACTTATTTTCCCCTATTTATCACCCAATCCTTCACTGGAATTAGTGCAAAATATAATCTAGTTCCAGATCTCGTCATGGTACATATGTGTCAAATCAATATCTTAAACCGTTGCTGAGAAAACATGCGCACAAGAAAAGTTACAGACCGACCGACAGACAGGCAGAAAATTTGCTTCTGCTCAAATTTAAAATCTCAACGTTTTATGACATTCTAAATCTATTTCAAGAAAAAAATGTTTTGAAATTTTTTTTACGATAACTATATTCCACTCCATTACGTGGATATGGAAGTCATTATTATTTAACAACATTTTAATACTAAAACGTCGATTTTAACAAAATATTCAATAAAATACAAAATATCATACCTGGCTTTCCAACACCGGTTTATTTTGGAAATAACAAACACTTTATCACTTAAAAAACGGAAATACGTATTTTTTGTATGATTAAACAAAATTATTGTAAATCCAGTTATTTTTCACTTGAAATTTCACTAATTCTATTTGTTTAATAGTTAACTCAATTTAATAAAATTTAATAGAATAATATTTCGAAAAAACTGCAACTGTTGTATTTGAGTTGTTTGTTGTAGGTTGTAGGTTGTAGTATACTATACAGTGCACGGGGATGCGCGCGCCTTTCTATCCATTCTAAACGGAGCATCACTGTGCGTTAAAATTCTCTCCCTTTCAATAGCATTTTTTTTCTACCTGAGAAATATAGTATAATTTTAAATGGTATGATCAAATAGTATGAAGTCTTACCTTTATTTTTAGACCGGGTACATTCAAAAATATTAAAATGCAAGGACGCTAGATTAATTTAAAAAAAAATCCAAAAAATACTGCATATTCAATTTTATGATGATATTTTTTTATGCACTTTTTTAACTATTAAATGATTAGAAAGAATAGTTATATGATAAAAAAATGTTTTTGTGCTAAATTTTCAAGATGTTTGGGTCTTTTTTTTAATTTTTAGGAAGCAATAAAAAATTGGCCAAAATTTGGCTAACTTCAACATGTAAATGTGAATATTTTTATTCCTAACATTTTCTGCATTGAAATACTACCTTGAACTAAAAGATAATGCATTTATAACTTAAATTATAGTCAGTTATTTTTTATGGGCCTGTGAATAGTTAGAATCGCAAAAAATCAAGAGATAACTATATTATATTGTTATTTTTATATACTTATAAATATCAATAGCCATCAAAAATTGCAACACAAGAGAGTATTTTATATCCCCTTTAAAACAAATTTGGATTTTTCTTCCTAGTTTGTTTGGTTTTCGAGCAATTCAATTTTTTCTATAGGCCGCGCGCAAAAAATTTCAAATAAACTACGCACACATTAAAAATACAAATTTTGCAATTTTTTTCAATATCGATTTTCTCGAAAACCATGGCATATACAAGAAAATTATAAAAAGACTTTTTTTAGGAAATTAGTCAAGCTTTCTTTTTTATGATGAGCAATTTTTTTATATCTTCAACGGTTAACAAATTATCAGTAAAATAAGGCTCTTTTCACCGATGGGGTGGTTTTTTGGGGGGTTGTGCGGCACCCCCAGAACTGACTTTTGTGGTTTTATGATGTTTCATTAACAGTTACTGAAGGAAAATCTCAGATATAATTTTTTGTGATGGAAATTTTTATAATTACTGGACTATAAGTTTCATCATAAAGAAGTTTATTCATGCCGTTTTATCTAGTGAGTTATTTTCAATTGAGAGACGAGTAACATTCATTTGTTAATTTCACAGTATAGTTCACTCAATTTTTATACTGCACATAAGAAACTCAAAGGTGCCGACCGAGCTAGTATAAGGGGAGACCGGGGCATGCTTTATTTTTCTACACTACCTATATTAAATAATAAATATAACATGTTGCTTAATAGTTAAAACATCATTACTCTTATGTAAAATATGTTGGTATGGTATGATTAAGATATGAAACAAACGGAAACACGCCTCTTTTGGTTAAGATTTCTAACTCTTGTGATTGCGAATCACCCCTAATTGGAACGGCACGGAGTTTATTGTCGGCGTTAATACCAGGGTAACAGATAAACAGAGCCGTACTTTGAATGTATTTGTCAATGTCGCAAAGGACGGGCAATGCGTCCACCAATGCATAAGGTATTCCTATCTTGACGCAAAAGAGAGTAATATTTCTTAATTTACCAGAAATGTCATTAAGTTTATACCGAAAACACGATTTTTAAATCTTTAGTATTATTTTGTTCATTCTAATACGCAAAAATTTTAAGTACGGCTCTGTAGTACTCTTGTCAGCATGTAATAGCGCAGACTTTGATATTTTTATGGCCGGTTTTTATGGCCTTTTTTATTCGCACTGAAAATTTGTAGACAACTATACACCCGACTTCGATTTTATATTCTTTGAAGCACAAAATAATATTTATAACTACACTCAAAGAAAATGATAGGTAAATTCAACCAATAAGAGCATACGAAATCGCGCCTATCTAGTTTCATAGTTAAATCAATCAGAAAAGAATAGTCATACAACTTTATTTGTTTTCGTAAACAAATAGTAGTTTAATAATCATATCTTCTTGGAACAAATTAAATAGTACAATGACATTTTTTTATGTTCACTAACCATTTGCAATTTGGTCTACAATTAAATAGTACAACGACTTTGGTTTTTGTTCACCAACTAATTTTTAGGTTGATCTACACTTTATTGTATGATGAAGTTTTTTTTGGTTAGCCAAAATCTCAGTATTGAGACATCAGACCACCCAAACCAAAGATTAGAGATCGTTTATAAGATCCATCCAAATATATCGATGATCCCTGAGAGAATTTGAACATTGCAATCATGTTATTAATTTTCTATAAATTCATAAGAGTATAAGATAATGCATGATTGATTATTGTCAGTGATTTGTATGTGGCGTCATCTGGGAATAATTTCTGTAATAGACTACGTGGTAAGCAAGCAAATTTTATGGTAATTCTTTTAGAACTAGAAGACAACAATAATATTGGTTTGTCTACCAGGTACAATAGTACAGCGAACTAGTACTGGGTTAGAATTACAATTCGATAATAGTTAAAAAATAAAATATACTATATCTAGTTTAATTTGACAGAATTCAACAAAATAATAGTCAGACGAACAAAATAATAGTCTTATTCATCTATTTTTTAAGTTAATGTTTGTTTTGTTGTACGACAACTTTTTATTAATTAAAATAACAATCACCTCTTGTTTAAAAAATACCATCAATATAGTTTGGTTTAACAAAATTAACGATATTGTTAGTTAACCATTTTTTTTGTTGAATTTACCCATACTATTTCTTTGAGTGTATATACAAGAACCATCTTTCGAAGAAACTGACAAACAGTTACCCAAGTCTCTTCATATAGCTCAAAAAACACTACCTAATAGCAGGTACAGTAATTCTGAAGTTAGTGAAAGTCATACTTTTATTTAAATGGCGACATAAACATTTTCTCTAACTCTAACTCTAACTGTAGACCAATTAATTTACTTTCTAGATTTTCAAACATTTTAGAATTGGCTGTTAAAGATTAACTGCTGGTACGTCTTTTTTTAATTACCCTTTTACTCAAAAATAAACTTTTCGGATATGGGTAGGAGGTCCCAGAGCTAATTTTCAGAAAATTGACTAATCAGATAGTTAAAGTGAAATGTACTTTGAGTGATAGCTGCAAGATTAAAATGGAAATGCCACAAGGTTCGATCCTGGGACCATTTTTGTTTCTAGTTTTTGCCAATGACTTAATCACGTATGTCAAACGTTGTTCGAACGCACAAATTGTTGAAAACGATGTTGATACAGCTTTAGAGATGGCAGAAATAGTTTATAAAAATGTTATGTTGTAGACGAAAAAAAATATATTAATGTCAATATAACAGAGACAAAACCGTGTCTGTTATTTTAAAACTAACTGGTAATAACACTATTGAAAACAGCAATCAGTATGGTATTCAAATGGTATGGTATTCAAATTTGGGGCACTAGTGAATTTATTGAACGCATTTTTATATTACAAAAATATGTATAACAGCTGGTTTATCAAAGAGGGAGTCGTGCAGAAATTTTTTCAAAAAAATTAAAATTTTAACGGTGATTAGTACCTATATACTTATGAATTAAGTTTATTTTGTTTTGCCTTTAAGAATAGAAATATATTTTTCGTTATAATCTCTGAGCTTATATCCTTAATTAAAGAATCGTCTTCTTGAAACCTCTCCTGATTCAAAAGTAAAACTAGGAAATCAATATTTGTCATTTTAAGTTAGGTAGGTATAAGCTATAATAGTGAGAGCCGTTAGCGATATAATAGTATCTAAGACACCAGAGGTGCAGCCAGAAAATTCATCTGGGGGGCAAGAGAACCGGCCTCTTCAGAGGATTAGGAAAACTTTTCAGAAAATTGTTGTAAACGGATGTGTATAGATTACTCTACTAGATAATATTGGCATTAATTACAAAATATGTATTTCAAGGAATAGTTTGAATACTGCTTTGTACTGATAGAGATTATGCGTCTTTATTTTTGGTTTATGGAGGACGGCTTGGGGGGGTCCGGGCCCCATGGCTCCCCCCCTGGCTGCGCCCCTCTAAGACACTCAGTATCTTTCTAAATCAAATTGTATCTTCTTTTGAATACTCTCAATTATAATTACCATACATTATACAGAGGGTTCTCACCCTTTTATTGTCATTAAATCTTGGAAAAGGTTTTTTGCTTTCAGCTACCAAAAACTGCAATAAAAGGACCCCTCACCAAATGCATGGGTAATTTGTTGTCGACGAAATCATTGCAAATTCAAGGCATAGAATCCTTAGGTCATTCTCAATGAAAACTGTTATGATAAAGTTTCAAAATGTCTTTATTTTAAAAATACAGCAAGTCGAAGCTCCAAAATTCAAAATTTTAAAAACGCGATTTTACGTATTTTTTATTTAATTTGCTTTAAGAATATAATACTAATGTAGAGTGCAACATAGAAAAATACATTATTCTAATATTCATATAAACAAATAAAAGATTCTTACAATGGAAATCAGCAAAATAAAAAAAATACAAACGAGATCGTGTGATTCGTTTTCCTGACAACATATTTATAAAAATTACTAAAAATTATAAGAGTCTTTTTTATAAGAGAATTATAATAATGTTTTTTCCTGTTTTGCACTGAATATCAGTAAGTATTTTATTCTTAAAGCAAACTAAATAATAAAAGTAAAAGTAAGCTTTTGCATATTAATAATTTTTGCGCCTATTGTAATGTATCCTACTGATATATAAATAAGGGCAAAAGTAATTATATATTTATTTACATAGACATACAGCGTGTCATAGGATAGATGTAACAAGAAGTGTAATGGACAAAAATTTTGGAATTTTGGAATGGTATTTGGGGATTGAGTCCTGCTTGTTGTAAAACTAAAGTATACCAAGAATGACTTGATTTGGTGTTCTACAGGGTGTTTTATAAGCAAAGTTGTAAAAATCACCACTAATAAAGTACCTTTATTTTTCAAAATATGAAAAAATTCTACTAAGAAAAGTTATTTAGAAAGCAATTTTATACCTCTATACCAAATTTCAGAAATATAAAATTAATTTTTTAAAACTTCCCATTTTTTCAATAAATTAGTATTTTATTTTGAACCATTCAATTAAAACTGCATAGAAATTATTTTTTGTGACTTAATATTTAAAGTTTTGTAGAAGCTAAAAGTAGGCTATGAGAAAAGCAGTGGATACACATTTATCATTTATTATTGACATATCTGTCAAACGTAGTCAATATTATCCTTAATTTCTGTTTCAAATTAACGAACCAAGCATAAAAAATTAAGTGAAAATGGTACTCACAGTGCGTGAAAAAATTTATATTGTGTAATGCTACGGAATTGGCGGTGAAAACTCACTAAGAGAAGTGGTAAGCCAATTTAATTTGAAATTTCCAAACACTGTTTTATTGTCAAGTACTCAGGCTATGAGATTAATTAAAACGTTTCTGGCTACTGGTAGCGTTCTTAACATGAAAAGAAAAATAAAAGTATATGATGAAGACAATGTTGGAGCTATTATAGCTCATGCCTCTGTTATAGAAAATCCTAGGATGCCACTAAGGGAGAAATCAGCTCTTATTAATATTAGCAAGTCTGAACTCCAAAGAATTTACAAGGCAAAGAAAATTAGGGCATATAAAGCAAATTATAAACATACGCTTGAAGAGGGAGATGACAGCCGTACGTTGGATTTTTGTTTGACCATTGGAGAAAAAATCATGGAAGAGAGATTTTTTCATCATTTCCTAATTTTCTCAGATGAATCCACATTCACAACCAATGGTGTTGTTTCATCTCAGAATTATCGGTTTTGGGCTTCTGAAAATCCAAATTTTAGAATTCATTGTAGAAGACAATATTATAAAAAAGTGAATGTGTGGTGTGCCGTTTCTTATCATGTTGGAGGGGAGGTTAAACCAGCACACGTATTTACAGCTTCTTGAAAGATTTTCTGAAGAACATTTAAATATTTTAAGAGATATGCCTTTAGTTCATTTTCAACATGATGGTTGCCCTGGCCACTCCACAGAAATGGTTAATCGGTGGTTGAATTTAAATTTTGGAGAAAATTGGATTGCCAGGAATGGACCGATCAAGTGGCCGGCAAGATCCCCAGACCTATCAATATTGGATGTCTTTTTATGGGGCCGCCTCATGCAGTTGGTTTACGCTGAACCACTTCCTAACGATGTAGCAGTATTGAAGCAGAGAATTACAAATGCCGTAGACTCGAAACAGTTTTAAGGACTTCAGGCGAAGGATCGAAATGTGTGTGGATGTGGGTGGTAACTACGTCGAATAATAAAAAAATTGTAAACATTGTTTTGTATTGGTCAATAATTAATTTGTTTATGAATCTGTTATGTTTTTGACATTTATTACTTGTTATAATTTTTAAACCTCATTAATCTTCTGTTACTAATTGTTTCTTGTTTTACAATTAGTTCGATTAACATTACCTTCTTACATCTCATATATTCAATTTTTTATTTACCAATAGCCTACTTTTTCAGATGATTAACATTTGCTAATACACAACTTTAAATATGAATTCAACTCCCAATTCGCAAAAAAATGGGAAGTTTCAAAAAAATAATTTTATATTCCTGAAATTTGGTATATATAAATTGCATTCTAAATAACTTTTCTTAGTGGAATTTTTTCATATTTTGAAAAATAAAGGTACTTTATTAGTGGTGATTTTTACAACTTTGCTTATAAAACACCCTGTAGAACACCAAATCAAGTCATTTCTGGTATACTTTAATTTTACAACAAGCAGGACTCAATCCCCAAATACCATTCCAAAATTCCAAAATTTTTGGTCCATTACATCCTGGGACACACCGTATATTATTCAGGTAACTGCTTCATATAAATCAACACATAAGTCCGTTTCGATAAAAAATACGTAAGATAGAGTTTTTAAAATTTTTGAATTTTGGTGTTTCGACCGGATGTATTTTTAAAATAAAGGCATTTTGAAACTTTATCCACAACAGTTTTCATTGAGAATGACCTAAGGATTCTATGCCTTGAATTTGTAACGATTCCGTCGACAACAAATTACTCATGCATTTGGTGAGGGGTTCTTTGAACAGTACACATAGTAAGCAAGTATCTGTGATCGAGAAAAATGCCGGTAAACCAGCGGTGGAATACCCCTAATGCTTTAGTGAATTATAATGCTTATTTCTAGATTTTAAGTGAACTTTTAATCTTATAATACTCACACCAAGAGATAAATCCAGAGCATATCCACAATTATTATACAGCTCTGCATCGCAACCTAATATTTTTCCATGGTCATCGAAAGCTACCTTGTACCTCATCAAGAAGGGATGTCGAGCGCCTGTCATCATTATATCCTCATCTCTATCTAGCATACACCGAAGAGGTCGATTGAATTTTTTCGCCGCAACAGCCATAGCCACAGCTATCATGGCGGCTTTAGATTCTTTCCCTCCAAAGCCACCTCCAATTCTTTTTACTTTGGTTACTACCTTATTCTGAAGGATGCCGAGAACCGCAGCTACTAATTTCTAAACATAAAGACATATTTCTGTTTTTGTATTTTTAAGATTAATAAATGTCTACTTAACAATATTATATTGTACAAACAGTGTACTATAATATATTAAGTATTAAGGCCAGTAAGTGTTCTTTCCTGGTTAAGGATATGTTTGGAAATCGAGAATTCTGAATCAATATACTGTGCAAATATTGACTATGGAAAGCTGTAGCGACCCCTTATTTAATTTCCCTTTGTGAAGTAAACTTAACGCTTAAAAGTGGCGCCCCACGTTGGGCGCCACTTTATGTAGGATGATAATTAATAAAACACTAATTACACCAAAACATACTTTAATTAATTAGTGTAATGAACACAAGAAAAACATAAGTGAAAATCAGGAAAGAATCTCAAGCACGTATATCATTGTCCCGCGCGTCATACTTCTTCTTCTGCTGTACTGCCCTTGACGGCTGATTGGTAACGTTCACAATGGGCAAGCGTTAAGCCTACTTGACAAAGGGAAATTAAATAAGTCGCTACAAAGCTCCAAATTAAAAAATTTCGAATTATTATCCCCATCGCAATCGCTATTTTTCTAAATGTCAACCCATACTTCTTTAAAGGATTCTGATTGTGCGGTCTTCATTTGATTAGCGACATTATTGGTATTTATGAAAATAACTGACTTATGAGAAACTGAAAACAAAAATCGTAACAGCTGCAGAATTTTATCGATCTATTTGAAATAAATGCAAATGTAAATGGGTATATCTGTAGACGACTTGGTAACGTACTTATCACATCAACATCAACGTCAAAACTGAGAATTTGAAAGCTGTTTCATTGTGTGTACGTAATTTAAAGTGAGACCTGTGTTTTTATTATTAATACAAATAAAATTATCATTATGTCGAAACTGTACTCAGGTTTCACCATCAGTTGATGGTGACATGATAACTAATGTTTACTTGGAAAATATTGATTTCATGAGTACTTTAAACTTTAATATAAGTCTATAAGTCGGAACAGGACACAGGACAAGAAAATGTTCGTAATACAATAGCCCAGTCACTTTATACACGAACCTCTAAAAAAACCTAAGATTTTCCATCGGGATTCTCTTTATTTTGGCATCACAAATAATTTCTCAAAAGTCCATAAAGCCAACTGGACGGCTACAATAGTTACAGAAGGTCAAATGTCAAGAAAATCGGTTTTTCTCAAATATCTCGTAAATCATCGGCTTTGGCTATTATAAAATTTGTTCGTGAGATAAATCTACACAATGTCCGACCTTGTGCTGCATTCGTTTCCGCACCACCTTTGAGGTAGAATGCAAGGCGCGTTTTTTTTACATGGTGTCCCCTATAGGCCTAATCCATGGGTTACAAGTTATATTATAATTTTGTTGATTATGGTTCTTCTTTGCTGACTTCTTCTTCTTTGTCTCCGTCTATTCCTTCTATTTCCATTTCTTCAATATTTTCATATTCGTCAGCAACCATCTCAGCGGAAAATAACGAAATGAGTTCGTCTTCATCATCGTTGAACTCAGATTCAACAGTTGTATCCTCGGACATCGTATTGAGACACGACTGGCCCCGACAAGAGCCACACACTGCAGAAAATGGCAATCTTATTTTTCCGCATCCACAATTGGTGCCACAACCTTTTGTACAATTGCAGAAAATAGAATTGAGAAGTTCGTCTGGTGCAGGAGGAATCCGAGTAGTTGTTGGTTCTAATAAATTATTGTTTAAAGTCCAACCCCATTGCTGATGGCCTAAATCTTTTCCCAGCCAAGTTTGAACCTGGTAATATACTCTGAATAGATGTTGAGTAGCTGCTGCTGTTTATTATTATGAAGAAGTGTCCATTTCAAGGTCATCTCAGACAGAAATTATGCGGGTATATGTGCATAAACGATGTTCCTCTGTATTCATAGGTCTTGTTATCTGTATACAACACTCTACGTATACAATAGTGGCGTATGCACTTTGCTCCGAAGTTTCTCAGGCCAATACCGCAAAAACTATTTGTTCTACGTAAATTTTGTATAGAACCTTTTTATGCAGATTTATCTCACGAACAAATTTTATAATAGCCAAAATTAACGTAAAACCGATGATTTACGAGATATTTGAGAAAAACCGATTTTCTTGACATTTGACCTGCTGTAACTATCGTAGCCGTCTGGCTTTATAGAGAATCCCGTTGGAAAATCTTAGGTTGGATTGTTTTAGAGGTTTGGCCTTTTTATGTGTAAAGTGATTAAGTTAACAAGTACTTACTTAAATGAAAAAAAAAATAATAATAAATAATAAAATCCGCTGTCATTATTTGTGATTTTCGCTTCTTCTGAAATTCTTCGGTTTGAATTGATATACATTTTAATATAAATCTGTAGAATTAGACTTTTAAAGGTCATAAATACGTGTACAGAATTTGATTTTGAAATACTACAAAGAAATATAGGTATTTCCTTAGAAATGTTGATTTGCCAATCACTTTTGGGCAAAGCGTTGTAGAATAATATATTTTAAATAAATCGTAAGTTTTTTGTATACTTTAAGATGGTATAAAAGAATCTAGAAATTAAAAAAAATCTATTTTTGTTATATTTATTTATTTTTAAAATCTATTAATTTAAAGACCACACAATTAAAAATAACCATTACACTATAAAAAGTACCGAAGATATGCACCGAGATATCTTATAGCTAATAATAATTAATAAGGTTAAAAAAACATAACACTTAGATTTTGTTTTATAGATATTTATTAAAAACATCAAAATTATCACTCTCAAAACGTTATAGAATCTGGATGCTTGTTTGCAACAGAAATTTTATAGCGAAATATCATGAAATGAAATAAAATTACTTTATTGATGCATACGGACAAAAAGTGAAAGAAATAGCAACAACAAAAAAAACGATTCTAAACTTTTTTATACCATTTTAAAATACATAAAAACTTACAATTTAAAAAATGTTGCTCTACGATGCTTTGTCCAAAAATAACGGCAAATAGAAATCTTTTTCCAGGACTGCTTTAAAGAGTGTTTAAAAACACACTGCTAACTACGCTTGAAAGTTATATTGATTTCGCATAGTGTGTGATAAATCCTAAACGCAAGCTAACAACAGTGAATGAAAATTTTTCACACGCCCCTTATATACTCGTATGGTAATTTGATCGAAATTTATATATTTTGACCTGTGGCAATGTTAATTTTGTTCTGGGATGTATAGTATAAAAGAAAAACATATATTTTTAAGTGAAAATAATATAAATTTTGAAATTATAATTTTTTTTTCTCAAAACTAAGAGTCATTGGATACATTATGTATACTGTTAAATTTTGAATGTCGTAGCTTGTTCGGTCGTTGATTTTAGTGAAATGGCTTAGAGTTCTATTTCAAGATTACCGTTACCTGGCTGTTAAAAGCACCAAATTTGGCATGAAGGTACCTTAGTGTACACTAATAAATGTTAGCCTCTGGAATTTCTAAAAATTGTCATGTACGGCACTAAAATCCAAAATGGCCGACAAATACGACAAAATATCACTTAACACAATCTATTATACTGTTAATTTTTAATTACAGCTTTAAGCCGACTAAGTACACTACACACCTAACTTAGGTGTAAATACAATAAAATATATCCATATCAATTATTACAGTAATATGTATGTCCAAATATAACGCGAATAACAAAAAAATATTTACATTCGACGGAATTCAGTATGCAACAGTTATAAATAAATTACACTTGCACTTGCAAAGTGGTGAGCCGTCCAGATTGGCTTTTCCACATTTGCAGTTTTGGCAGTCTCCTTTGCAGGAACATTTAATCAATTCCCTGCATGATCGGGAAACCTCTGGAATTGTCATCCAAACTGGTAACCATGATTCTGAAACCTTATTCCAAGCAAAATCCTGTGGAGAAGGAATCACTTGCTGTGCTTGCCCGCTGGTCGTTCAAAGCTTGATAAACTGGCTTGCCAGTCGGTGGAAGTTTGTTCATTGCTCAATTCTTCTGACAGAAAAGCTCCTTTCTTATCTGGTTGATACTGCTGAAAGGAATGGTTTTATCTATAGAACAACAGTCAGTCGTTCCAGCTTCTTGAAGTGTTCGGAGTCGGTTTTCAGTAGTTGGAATGGATGAGTGGCCAAATACACAAATGTATCAGTGTCATCTTAAAATGCTTGCCATGCTTCCCAAATGGACTTTCCACTCTTACCTTTGAAGGCGGAAGTTGTGTCGCAACCAGAGAAGAAACACAGGTAGTGCTCCCACAGACTTGCACAGATGGCGTTGATGTGGTAAAACCTGTAATACTTGCCCATGCCAAAGGCCACCGAAATATCGGCCAAAGGTTGAGTCACTATTAGATCATAGAATGTGCCAGCAAGGATGACAACCACATCTGTGTTTACAGTACGCACAAGATTACTCTTTACCCCTTGTTGTAGTGAATGGAGTACATGACCCACAAGCCTCGTGTCTGCCTTTTCATGATTGCAGTTTTCCATGCGTGTGTTCGAACCAATTTGTGCAACTGGTTTCCCTGTTGTGACATATACATCTTTGCCTGGTGCCCAGTTGAACTCTACAACATTGGAAGTCAAGAAGTTGAACAATTCCTTTTTGTTCATTGAATCACGGAGAAAGTTCATCCAATTTCGTCGCAGTCTGGTGTTGTCAGATACTTTCCTTCGAATCCCGGGTAAAATCTTTTAAACTGTCTGGAACGTAGGTGTCCCAAACAACATCTAATCTTTGGGAATTTTTCAGCTGCTAATGAAGGTAAGGTAGAAATATCTCAGCATACTGAATGAAGGTGTCGACACTAGTAGTGGAGAGGCAATGGACGATGACCGCACCATCCAGAAATTTGGAGTCATAGGTTGAAGGAGCTCTGATTGACCTGACTGCTCAAGACATTGCAGTATTTCAGCCTTGGTGGTTGACAAATGAAGCTTATCACATTGTTCTGAAGCACTTTCAGCTTCTTCCCCTGCTTTATGCTTTGGTCTCTTGAAGAGTGTAAGAGAATCCCACTTTTTATGGTTTTTGCAGTAGTGGTGCCTCGAAAAGAAAGACTCACATGTGATATTTTGTCGTATTTGTTGGCCATTTTGAATTTTAGTGCTGTACATGACAATTTTTAGAAATTCCAGAGAGCTCTGGGCTAACATTTATTAGTATACTCTAAGGTACCTTTATACCAAATTTGGTGCTTTTATCCGCCAGGTAACGGTAATTTCAATAAGCCACCTTACTATTTAGAGTATTTCGAAACGAGCGATGATGATGAAAATTATAAATGTTTTTTTCTTCTCGGCGGTATTTAAACATTTTGAAAATGAACATATTTTAGCTATAGACTCTCTCTGATAGCTAAAATAGAAAAAGGACCCATGTCTACATTTTTCTCAAGTTATAAAAATTTTCCTGCACATGGCTCTACTTGCATTAAATTTTGTAAATTCAGTAAAGTAAGAAAAACATATCGCCATATGTTATAAATTAATCAAGTAATATGTCCTATAGTAAAATATAGTAAAAAAACTATCGTTTTTATATCAAAGACTTACCGACACTTCAGCTGGATTCTGCGTAGAAGAATAAATTTCCATTTCCCCATCCTCTGGTTTCGGCACCACTATACAAGCCTGAGTTTCTAAATAAAATTGTTCTTGCCCTCCCATCCGACATTCCCCTTCTAAAACATGTGGCGCCTCCCTCAACACTTTATCAATGTCACCTTTTCTTATAATTTTGTGCGGATCCGCAAAGTAAGATTTGTGTTTAATAGCATCCTCGATAGTTATTATTACAGGTTCCAATTCTTGGTAGTCAACCCTAACCTTCCTCGCTGCTTTTTGTGCGATACTTTGATTATCAGCCACTATTATACCTATGATTTGAGAAGGAGCCGTAACTTTATCGGAATAAAATACCTTTTCGTCGTGCACTACTGTACCCCACCTATTTCTCTTTTCATTAATATCATCAGCGGATACAAAGCCGTGAACGCCTTCCATTGCCAAAGCTTCGGATGTGTCTATTTTTAAAATATTTGCATGAGGTTTTGTGCTAAGGACAAACGAGCAGTATAGTTCCCCTTCTTGGAACGGGATATCGTCACAATACACAGCTTCACCACAAGCTTGTTTGTAAGCTGACATGTGAACAATCGGTCTTTGTAACGCATCAGTTTTCTCCTGCGTATTTGGGACTACCGTGAAATACTGCGAGCTTTTTAGTTCTTGGCCGTGAAAGCCGTAGATTCCACTTACATCCCTTTGGTCAAGTGTAACTCTTGGTACATACTTTTGAAGCTTCTCAGATATCGTTAGGAATGCCTTGAAGAACAAACTAAGCGTTAAAGATTTTCTGTACTGAATCATTCCACCCGGAGCACCTGGATCTAATGGTAAGTCTTCTAGCAAGTAGACGTACGCAACTTCCAAAGTTTCTCTGTTCCATGGCATGCCCCTCAATTTTTCTTCCGTCTTAGGTGCAGATACTGTGGTAAAAGACATGCCACCGAATCCAAAACTAATATCGGAGATAATATCAGAGTTCGTTTCAAATGTTACATTGACAGCTGCATTTACAATTGCAATGTCGTCTTCACGTCTACGAGCTTGCTTGTAAGCTTGAAAATATTGGTCATCTTTCGAAAATGGAACATGAATGGAAAGTAATATTTCATCAGGTCTAACAATACTTCTTCGGTAACCAACAAAAAACTTATTATCCAATATGACTTTTCTTACTCCGGTTTCTTTACTTTCTACTTCCAATTCAGCTTTAGCGGCCATCAGAATTGGTATCATGTCCGAGATTGGACTGCCAGTCATAATGTTGCTACCAAGTGCTCCTACACTGCGAATTTGCTTTCCTGCAAACCAGTTTAGCATTTCTACCATAGCAAGGAATATTCTCGTTTCATGTTCGGGTCGCTTCTTGATTTGGTCTCTTAAAAACGTTTCTACATCCATCAGTGTAGCAGCAGCTCCAATTTTAACACCAGTCTTAGTTTCAGTAATTGCAACCAGTTCTGGAATTTGTACCGGTTGAATAATTATTGGGTAAGCCATATGTTTAAATTTCATCTCAACCCCAACTTCCGTGTTTCCAACAACAATTTTGGCATGGGGGTGAATACTTTTTAGGTTTAATAACTCTGTTAACGTCGTGGGCCGATACCAAGTTACACTTGTACCTTTAAATATTAAATATTGTTTATCATAATTGTCTGTTAGTTTAAGTTCTGGAGGAAATATTGGTTCCTGGGAAGGGTGATATGGAGTAAATTCACTTGGCGTAAATAATATTTCGTCCTTACTTGTCTTAATAGTTCCATTTGCTAGATTAGTTCCATTATAGTTTGATTCATTATAATTAATACCATTGAATCCATTCCTATCAGTAGCATCATCGGTGTGATTTTGAAGCCTACAACATTTGTCACCCATACCACAAGCACTTTTATCCCTGTTAAGCAGTTTCTTTCCATTCTGAATTTGTTCCCATTCTTCAGTAAAGGTTCTGTAGCCCTCGATTATAGCTCTGTACCCTGTACATCGGCACAAATTTCCTTGAAAAGCTGTCTCCATTTCTTTCATAGTGGGTTTCGGAGAATTTCGAATAAGCGTGTACATGGACATGACTATTCCCGGTGTACAAAAACCACATTGCGAGCCGTGAGCTTTGGCAATGCGTTCTTGAACTGGGTGGAGCCTGGTTTTCGTTGAACCTATTCCTTCTATTGTGGTTACGGCCAGTCCGTGCATGGAGCATATTGGAGCTAGGCATGCGTTAACTGGCAGATGACTAGGTAGATTAAGGAAATTATGGAATACGTGGTTTTAATCTCAATGTCACTATTGCCACTAAAATTTTTTCCCATTAGAATTAGTATTATCGTCTTCTTGATGGTTATTATTTACTTTTGTTTTTAAATGCAAATATCAATCGCCTGTAAAAGGATACATTATTTTTTCCTGGAGTCGGTCATATTTAGACACCATAACAGTGCATGCTCCACACCCTCCTTCCCCACATCCCAGCTTAGTACCACATAGTCTTACTATAAAATATTAAGGAAAATATCACCTGAACTGGCTTCTACTCTAGCGTTAGACCTTTGACAAAATAAAACTTAAAAGAAGTTAGATAAAATTTGTCATAATATAATAAATTAACCTTGTTTCTTTATTATGCATAATAGATGATGTACCCCGGCCTGGCCCGGGTGAAAACTAAAAAGACCAAGCAGCTGCCAGGAGTGTCAGCTTAGGGTAAGAACAAATAGAGCTATTAGGCAATTACAAGTTCAATGGATCTAAAGTTTGTTAAAAGGATACATTTATTTCTCAGATAATACAGTAAAGTCCATTCGGGATCTACGTTGCTATCTTCTATCTGAAAAAACAAAATATAATGACTTTCCGATACTGTATAAATGGCTTATCTACAGCCTTCTTGGACGTTTACCGCAACCCAGTCTCCACATTATATTATCGAAAATAACAGTCGCTGCAACTATAGCAGATTTATTAATAAATAATATAATATATGTAGATATTATTTTCTGTTGCACTTTCAGTTACACTGGTTTCAACTCGGCCAGGGGTCATCTCATGTTTCTTCACAGCATTTTTTTTTTATATAGAGTTCGTAAAGTGCACAATATGAGAATCTTTAAAGATTTAATTTCTACAATATGACGATAATTGTTAAGTATTAAACAGCTGTTATCTGTGTTCTGATTATTTATTATTTCTTGCTTATATTTTTATTTGTTTGTTATAAATGATTTGATTTGGTCTCAATTAATCATACGTCAATGATATGAATGATATGATTTTCGAATTGTTACGCGGATCAATTATTACGAAACTTGATAGGGTTGGGTAATATTATTGACTGTTAGATTAACTGTTTATCAATAGCAACATTGGATAAGAATATATTGAGATTGATTCCCCTAGTCGAGTGTAATTAAAAAAATTCACAGTAGACACATTTTCAAGAAATTCGCAGCCCCGATTCAACGTACTGGTCTGACCTTTTCCTAGAGAAGTTCTTAAAAAAAATAGTAGTAGTACTACATTTTCAAATATATAATCCTCCGTAGAATCTTGACGGCTTTAGCTTGATATATATATATATATATATATATATATATATATATATATATATATATATATATATATATATAAAAATTAGCATATTATATATTTGTAAGTATAAATGTAAGTATAAGTACGAATTTTTGAATACATTTAAGAAGTCGTTTTATTTTATTGGCGTTTTATAGCAATAATAACAAATAGTGAAGTATGTGCTTTTTAACACAATTAAATGAAGCTTCAATAAAACTGTTTTTATAGTGGCGGTACTGAATTATTTTAGAGCCTGCGGAACTGTTTATACAATTATTTTGTAATGGTTGCAATAGGCTTTACAAAATATCAACAATGACTAAAGTATTTTATAAAATGGGGCCTTTTTCCATTTATAGCTGTCGTAATAACGTTTCTAAAGTGTTTCTGAGAATAATGTTGTTTTTTAAAGTTTGTATTTTTTTTATAAAATACCAAATTGCTAATTGGGAAACTCATAAACAAGAAATGAATATATATTTTTGAAAAAAAAAATAGCTTACGATATTGATTTTTGGTATTCTTCGTGATAATTAGTGTTCTTACCAATGGCTCAGAAACAAAAATTTATTTTTAGTATGTACCGTCTAATTTTTATCTAATTTTTTGTCTATTATTACTAGGGTTAGGTTAGGTTTAGGGTTTACCGACATTTTTAAAATAGCAAATCGACATTTTCAAAACATAAAGACTATTTCAAGAAAAATTTAAGAGTCGAACGAGTTTTCTATTTTTATGAAAATAAATGACTTTCGATACCATATCTAAATGTTATTTAAATTTTAAATAAAATTAGATGGCTTCATGCAATTTTAAATACCTTATCAATATGTTGAGAAAATTAAAGCAGTGTTACTCAATTTGCCTCTTACATAAATTCATCAAAAATAATTAACTCAATAACTAGATATCTTAATACTTTTTCCGTCATAAATATCTAAACTTTTAAAATGTTTACTGTATTTATTGCTTCGAACGGTTAAACTGCGATGGAGCAACCATGATTTCTTTTTATTTTTTATTTCCACATAAAAATAGAAAATTTTGCAAAACTACTACAAATTTTTCCAAAAAAAAAAACGATTTTCAAACATGGAACAAACAAAGTGGTAGAAGAGAAAATCTATCATTGACCGTTTAGCTGTAATATTATACTAAAGGAAATTGCATTATCTTTTGCTTAGTACGGCATTTTTTTTTAAGAATAGTTATATTTTTTCTTTTTTTTCATCATTTTTACCAAATTCATCTAGTCATTATTTCAAAAGCTACAAAAAAGTTTAAAGTAATTTTTTTAGAATGCAATTTAAAGGAAAAAAGTTACAATTTTAATTTTCATAAAAACATACTTTTTTAACAAAAATAGCCATAACTTGGCCAATTTCTATCGTAGAGGATTGTGCTAAGATCAAACTGTAGGGAATTAAATTATCTTTCAACATTGTAATACACATTTTTTGTTTATAAATCCTTAGCTTTTGAGTTAATAGTTAATCACGGAAAACGAGCGTCGAAATTGGACTTTTAAAAAGTATTTAAAAAATCATATCTCGGTCAACCTTCGACCAACCTGGACGAGATAGTCTCCAATTCAAGGTAATTTTATAATCTTCAAGTTATATGTTTTAACACGTTTTTTGCAGTTTTCCAGATATTTGCAAAAAATCGTTTTTAACCCATTCCCCCCTCCCCAAAAGTTTAGCCGGCTGGCGATTTTGGTCGACATTTTTTACATATTTATGAGACCCTAATTAATGGTATTATGTAATAAAATTTCAGATTGCATCTAAGTGCACTCCTATATACCTATTACTGGTATTATCTAGAATTTATTTACATTTTTATTTCTATTGTTAATACGTGACCTTGACGACATTTATTTCTAGAGAGATTTTGCTCAAAATCTAATCAATAAATGTTGACAAATAAAGAAAAATACACATGACCGTAAGTTATTTCGCTTTTACATCGAAGAAGAAAATTGTCACCACATAAAGTACATATACACACAAACACATACACCCACAGGCATCAATCTGAAAATAAGTTCGAACGATTTCTAGGATATCAAAATATGTTTTATTAAATTTGAAAAAAAAAGAAAATTTCGGAGTGATCAAATCTTTTTCCTTAGTAATGTGAGTGGTCATATTGCAATATCTACTGTATAGTGTCAGAAGAAGTCGATCTCGATAATATCCCGTAACTACCACCAAATGTACAGGGTGGACTTTGAGGTTTTCCCTAAAACTATGGCAGATAGACAAAAATCAAGATGGGTGTCCTGAGCTCGATTTTCGAGAAACAAACAGTGGCGCCAACCGCGATCGTCTATCTTTTTCGACTACTGAGCTACAGAACGTTTTTGGAAAATTTGCATTTTGCATTTTATACAACGTTAAGTTGTGAAGTTCTTCTTTTAACATTAGCATATCTCAATTACCAAGTGTCGAATCGAAAATCGAGTAACACATTGGCACTTTTTTGAGTAGAATTCGTTGCTGATTAGAAGAAAATTATGCATGCCTCAGTTTTCGAGATATAGATATAACTTGTGTTTTTTTTTTTTAATGGAATACCCTGTAAATTATTTCATTATTCGATCACAACTTAATTAGCTATCCAACGATATATCATATGTTATATTTATTTCCAGGAAAAGTGGTTAATTTTCGAAAATTTTAATATATTTGTGAGGAGGCCATGGAAAAAACTATTAACAACAACACTTCTTATAATATAAAATAATTTTGCCAAAAATAGGAAAAACTAAATTACAATAAATGTTTGAATTGTCTTCCATTGACATCTATGCATATTTATCGCATTTCTAATATTTATTGAGAAAGCCATGGTAAAAAAAAGGAAAATCGAAATAATCGTAAATGTCAAACACTAATTTGTGAGTTAATTATTATGAGTGAGCATTGTTTAAAATGGTTAATAATAATAATAATAATAATAATAAACTTTATTTTCCTTTTATGACAATATGATACATTATTGTATAGGAATAGTCAGTCTTAATATCTAAAAGAGAGAAGAAGAAGAAAGCAAAAAAGAAGTAAATCACAGAGCACTTTACATATTAAAATATTCTTCTAGTTTGTAGAAGGTTTTGCTAATTAAAAATATTTTTAGTTTCTTTCTAAATAATTCAAGTTTATTGCAATGTTTTATTTCCACAGGGAGGTGATTAAAAACCCTAGGTCCTAGACAAGTGGGTGAATTTACAGAGACATTTAATTTACTGAAGGGCACATAAAGATCGTGTTTTTGCTTGGTATTTACATTATGTAGATGATTGTTAGAAACAAATTTACTCTTGTTTTTAAAGACGAATAAACATAGTTCAAAAATGAAAATTGACGGAAGTGTCAAGATATTATAGTCCTTAAATATATTTTTACAGGTCTCTCTTGTGGATAAGCCTACCATACATCTTATCACACGCTTTTGGGCTAAAAATACATTATTTGATAGGGTGGAAATCCCCCAAAAACAAACACCATATCTTAACCGAGAATCAACCTCAGCAAAATATAAATTTCTTAGTTGAGCCATGTTTAGAACATTTTTTACATTTTTGAACTGATAAACTACAGAATGTAATTTGGCTATCAGTAATTCACAATGGCTTTTCCAGTTCAAGCAACTGTCAATATTTATACCTAAAAATTTTACATTGGACGTCCTTGTTGATATTGACGTATTATCAAGTTGAATATTTGGATAATCACATTTCTTTTGTCTATTGTGAAACACTAATGCCTGTGTTTTCTCAACATTAAAATAAAGAGAATTTTCACTAAACCAATTACTAAGGTTTTCCAATAAAACATCACATTTCATCTCTAAAATATCAACATTTTTATCTGATAGTATAATGGATGTGTCATCTGCATAAAAAGTAAAATCTGCTAAAGCACTCAAACCATCCAGATCATTAATATATAATAAAAATAATATGGGACCTAATACCGACCCTTGTGGCACGCCCATATTAATTTCTACAGATGCCGAGTTAACAGAATCAATTGTATTGTGCGTAATATTGGTAACTGACACATACTGTTTGCGACATGACAAATAACTTTCAACCCAGTCTAAGGCTAGGCCCCTTACCCCGTACTTAGAAAGTTTGGAGATAAGTTTTTTATGATTAACGCAGTCAAATGCCCTGCTTAAATCGCAAAAGATACCAACAGGACATTCACCTGCTTCGACATACGTTATTATCTTTTCATAAAACGATTGCATTGCACTATGAGTTGATTTATTATTTAAGAATCCGTGCTGGTTATGTGAAAGTGTATTATTTTTATTCAAAAAAATCAGTAATCGGTTTAAAAAGCAATATTCAATAACTTTTGAAAACCCTGAAGGTATGGTAACTGGTCTGTAGTTTTGTAACTCTTGTATATTATTTTTTTTATGAACAGGAATAACTTTCCCAATTTTTAAAATTTCTGGAAAAGCTCCAGCAGAAAATGATAGGTTTACAATATAAACTAAGGGTTTGATTATTTCCATCATTAATGAGAAATGAGGGTACATCGTCATGTCCTGATGAGTGTTTATTTTTTAGTTTATATCTTATTATATTACACATTTCTGGTTCTGAATATGGTTCTAAAAATATTGTGCTATGCTGATTATTTATATTATTACTAAAGCAAGCATTTTCATTATCCTTATGTGGTATTTTGTTGATAATATCAAGTGGAGCGTTTTTGAAGAAAATGTTAAATGCGTTAGCAACATCAGATTGATTATCGACTATTTCACTATTTTCTTTAATTATAATGTTCTTGTTTTGTTTAAATTTATTAGACAATTCAGAAACAATATTCCACGCCGCTTTTGTGGGGTTGTCAGAGTTATCAATTTTACTTTGATAATATCTTTTTTTTGTATTTTTAACTAAAGTATTGTGTTTTTTCTTTTCTTTTTTGTAAAAAGAAGTCAATTCGGGGTATACATTTTTTAAAACGTACAAGTCCTTTAGTTTGAGGCTCGAAATCTGAACTTCGTTATCAACCCATTTTTTATTTTTGCTTTTATTCACATAATACTTACGTTTAGGAAAATGTTTATTGAAATAAAACAGAAATATATTTAGAAAATAATCAAACGCCAAGTTTACATCGTTAATGTGATAAATTTCATACCACTTCTCTTTTTGAATATCAGACTGAAAGTTACATAGACTATTATCATTAAAAGATCTTTTTACATAACACATATTAGAATTTTCACTAGCTTTATCTAGACCGAAGTCAAACAAAATTGTTCTGTGATCAGAAATGTTATTATCCACAACACAAGATGTACCATTATCAGTAAAGTTACTAAATATATGGTCGATTCCGGATAGACTGGTATCTGTTACTCTAGTAGGCCACCCTACCATACTATTAAGGTTAAAACATTGCAACAAATTACACATTTTTTTAAAATCATTTGAGCTACTGTATGAATCAAGATTAAAATCGCCACAAAGTAAAATATTTGTATTTGGTTTATAAATAAAGTTCAAGACACTCATAAGTCCTTCCAAAAACATATTGATATCTCCAGAAGGAGACCTATAACATGTTAAAATTACAACCGTTTTACCTATCTTATTTATTTTACAAGATACAGCACATATTTCTATATGTTTGTCTAGGCAATAATTTTTTAAATCAATTTCCCTAAAGTCTAAATCACGTTTTACTAATATGGCGACGCCTCCACCCTTGAACATATTTCTGCAATAACTGCTTCCTAACACAAAATCAGTCAAATTAAAAGTATTTATTGAAACTGGATTAGCCCAAGTTTCACTCAAGCATATAAAATTTAAGTCATAATTACAGCTATCCATATACAAATTATTTAGTTTTTCAATATTTAAACACTGCACATTTAAAAGAAGCACACCAGGATTAAAAATCAGTTCATTACTTCGGTCAATTTCTTCCGAAATTATAAAAAACGACTAATACACGCCCCATAGGGCCATAATGTAGGATTCATTGCTTTCTTGAAATTATCCTCGAGAATTGTTACCTTGAATGAAGAATAAAGCTCCGGATGTTTTTGGGTTCAATTTGGTAATGGTGAAAAATATGATTGATTTTGAATTTTCCGATTTTCTCTTCAAATTCGCAATTAGTGACCTCGAAAACCTCGAGTATAAAACTTGGACGATATTTTATTAATTTTAGAGCAATGGACCGCATTAGTGTGACGTCACATAATTATGCAACCTCTACATACTACTTTCATGACACGTGGATTGCCTGCCAAATACACTAGAACTTGACCCTTAACGCATATGTTTATAAGGCGACATTTTCGAGGATAGAAACATAGTGTAGAATTTTATTTTAGTTACCATTTAGCATGCACAAGGTATAAGAAAATATACAAACGTATAAAGAATTATAAAAACTGTATTATGAAACTAAAATAAAGTTTTTATAAATCAAACGTGGATATATATACATTTTAACGTTTTTCTTAAATGTGAAATATGTATTAGAAGTCCTTAAATATTTATTAGATGGGAGAAATAAAATAAAATTCTAGGCTCTGTTTCTATCCTCGAAAATGTCGCCTTATAAACATATGCATTAAGAGTCAAAGTTCCAGTGTGCTTGGCAGGCAACCCGTGTGTCATGACAGTAGTATATAGAGGTTGCCTAATTCGTAACGTCACAACTAATTGAGTCCATTATTAAAAAATTTTTTGAACGGATGCAAATTATGCACTTTAGGATGCGTTTAATGGCTGCAATCGGCCCATAAAGGGTCTTAAATGACCCAATATGTTACTTAAAGCTTGTATAATACTAAAACAAACCATTTTTCTCAAATTTTTATGAATCTTAAATGAATATCTTTGAAAAACCCTTGAAAAATGCACAAAAATAGCAAAAAATGCACTTTTTTGCATGCATTTTTAGGTACTTTCCCCGTCATTCAGGGCCGGATTATCCATAAGGCTAAATAGGCTATAGCCTAGGGGCGCTGAAGCGTGAGGGGGCGCTTCGGCAATTCAAAAAAACTAAATTTATCTCCCGACGGCCGACGGATAACATTTACTGTTTACCATTGACCTTTGGAAAATAAAATGTATTGTACCGTCGTATAATGCATAAGGGCTGGCGAAAAAAACAGCCATAAAATCGATAATGTTAGTTTTTAGACATCTTAAATTTTGTGATACTGTCTTTGTTGTGAAAAAAATTATATGAAAAAAAATATATTCAACCTGTGCGGGATTCGAACACGGGACCTTTGGATTGCAAGAGAGAGAGAGAGAAAACAAATTTATTTGACATTTCTTGTTACAAGAATGCACCTCATCGGATCCCGGCCCGGAGCCAACCAGACAACCACGGCGCGTAGCGTCGTGGAAAATATGTGGTTGGACGAGGCGGGTCCGATTTGGTTTAACGATAATGCTTGTTGCAGCTAGGACACCTGTCCGCCTTAGGCAGACTTAAAACTAGGTTAAAATTAGGGAATGTGCTCGCACGAGCCTAAAACTAATGAATAAAAAACTTAAAACTAACACTTGCACTGCACTTACAAATTTTTGGTTGCTGATACGGGAAAACAGAATTAAACGAAAAAACCCGTTCGAGCAAATGACGTCCTTGTGGTCTGATCGCCGTCAAGGAAGGTAGGGTAGTTAAAAGGGTTGAATTTAAAAAGTTTGGATTTACAGGATGTTATCGGCCTAGAAGGAATTTAGAAAAACAAAAAGGGGACAAAAAGGTTAAAAGAACAAAATTGTACAAACATAAGAAGGGGTTGGAAAGTTAAAGTTGAGGAAAGATAAATAATAGAGTAAGGTTAGGTTTTCGTAGAGGGAAGTGTGGCTAAGGAAGTTGCCGGAAGATAGGCAACGCCTGGTATGGTAGGGGGTGTCTTATATCGAAAAGTATTGCGTTATGCTGTCTGATTCGAGTAATGTTGCGGGTTAGCGGACTTCCGTCCAGCTTAAACTGATAGAATTTTTGCGATGATTCTCCGACGTAGTCCGCTAGTGGGGTTATTGCAACGCAAAACTCTAGCCGCTGCGCCACCACATATTGCTACGGAAATTGACTGCCTGTGATATATATATCTTTCAACAATCATACATATTTCAACTCCTATTTCTATAAAATATATTAGTAAAATCCATAAACAAAAAAAAAATATATTATGGAAATAATATTTCGCAAGATTTCCATTTTAGTACAAGCGACAAAAATTAAGAGAATATGTATTTTTTTAATTAATTAATTAATAACTTTTTTATTTACCGATCGATTTTCTTCAAAAACAATAGGGTTCTTCCGCTAACACTAACATACTTTCTAAATTTCAATCGGACTTTTCTTTCTTAAGTTATCGTGCTTACAAGAAACGTGACGGACGGACGGACAGACGGACATTTTGAAAGTTGTTCAGAATTCGTTCACTAACACAATGATATGAAATTTTTTTCTCTACGAGCGATATTTACCATTTTAGAAATGTGCCGATCAAATACAATATACTCTTCGTTTTTGCGAAGAGTATAATAATATGAAATAGAAAATGAGATATGTTAAGTAGAGTCCTGTTCATACATTTAAGTAATTATCCATATCTGAAGTTTTTATTGCCGCAATCCTTCCGGTTATAAGAAGAGGCCTTCCTATATTTACGTCGGTATTTTTTTTGTACAAGAAAATTATTTATTTGTTATTTGATTATTTTATTTTGATAAAATTGTCGAATTTATTATTTCTGTATTGTATACTTCAGCGAAGAGATGTTTACCTAAACCCGTGGATAGTACAAAAAAACACTCGACCTGCGCTGCACTTAAATATGGGTCTACAGATGATCCAATCTATCAACCGACACAATTTGAATGTTGTTATGCGAAGCCGTAAAAGTGAGCTGGTCTGCTGGAACCAACATTCTCGGTACGCTTTGACGACGCTGGAATTTCAGCAGACCAGCTCACTTTTACGAGTTGTCATGACAATTTTCAAAGTGTACCGAGAAGGTTGCGTTGGGTGGTTGGATCGTCTGTTGTACACCTCTTTATACTTTCAGCGCCGGTCTCATTGTTCGTCCAAAGCGCGAAAGCAAAAAACGCTGCAATTTGACTGGCATGCGCCAGCTCAACTTTTTGTGCCAATTAAGGAAATGTATACGTCTCTTATATGTTCCTTTCCAATATATCAACATTTTACAGGATTATTTATAGGAAAATAGGAACGGAAAGAAATAGATATATTATATCTTTCCGCTTTCTTTATTGTAGCCGCTGGCCACCAGGGTCGGACTATCCATAAGGCTAATTAGGTTATAGCTTAGGGGCGACAATACGTAAAATGAGGGTCGTCGAGAGTTCTTTGCGCTCTCTGCTTATTAAAAAAAATTATTTTGTCCCCCCTCTAATCAATTTTCGTTTTTGAAAAAAACATTTTCTTTTCATTTCCTTTTAGATTTCTCGCCCCCGCTCATCAATTTTGAAAGTGCCCCCCCCCGCTCGTCAATTAATAATTGTTTTTTTCAGATTTCACCTCCCCGCTTATTAATGTTCTTCCATTATGAATAAGAGGGCGCAAATACATGATTAGCCTAGGGGCGCGCCAATCCTTAATCCGGCCCTGCCGTCATTCTGTGCGTACGGACTATAATTTTTCAAGTTTTTATACCTAAAAGATGCATTCTATGCAATCAAATCTTTTGCAGATCAAACTTCTTGAAAATCACCTTTTTTTTATTAATTCCAACGGCCTAGTTAAAATACACCGTATATTAACGAAAAACAGCAGAGGGAATATATTTTTTTAATTACTGACTACTTACGTTAACAAAATTGCGACGTTTTTATTAAAAAAGAAATGTGAAAAAGTACATTGTTTCTGTCATAACTTCTTTGTTTTCCATACTATAAAAATAGGAAATAAATCATCTGAAAGCCTAATTAATAATTTTTCATTTTGGTTATTAGAGTTTTTGGCTTAAGTGCCATAGTTTCTGAGATATTTAACATTTAAATTAAGTACTTCGTCTTATAAATGTTCGAACGCCACCTTTAGACTTCCAGATCTCTGAAACCATTAACTCTACAAAAAAATTAGAAAAAAACGAAATCATCCTTAATTTAGTAGCTTTCTTATTTGTCTCTAGCATGTTTTTGCTCAATGTAATATTTTTCGAGTTATTTGACGAAAACGTATTTGAACTACCACTTCTTGAAGCTAAAATCCTAAATTTTCTGGTAGTTATAACTTAAATCTATCAATTTATATGAATAGATGCATAGAACTTTTTCTTCTTAAAATTTAATTCTTCTCAGCTCCAATGTTTTTGTTTTTTTTTTAGGTGCCACCCTGAAAAGGGGTGTAGTCTCCACCCGCTATAAATTAGCAAGCCCTCGCATAAGATAGAAACTTCTTTTTTTATGCGTTTGCTAGTAAGCTGCCAGAAATGAACGAGATCTAATTCATATGACATTATTTCGAAGTTAAAACCTCTACTATTTAGTAGAGTAAAATCTGGAAGTAAAGTCGCTTAGTTTTCGAGAAAAAAAAACCGGCGTAGAACCAAACCAGACTTAGTGGGATTCTTTAGTAAGATAATCGTGTACACGAAATCGTTTTTTACGACATTTTTCGGTGGTCGAGAACTTTTTTATTTCGGAAAAACTCAAGAAAATCGATTTTTAATGAAATATGTTTTTTAACGTCTCCACCGCTATATCTCTGAAAATATTTGTGCTATCAAGCTATTTTTTTTTTAGATTAAAGTAGACACTATAGCGCTTCGAACAACATACCACGTGAAACCGATTTATTTTTTTTTAAGTTGGTAAAATAATAGGAAACTCAAACTTGTTATTTTCAGTAGCGTAATTTTAGGCAATCGAGAAAAAAGTTTATAAAAATTTGTATATACATGCTGCGTACAAATTGAAACCAATAGTTGAAAAAAGTTTTTAGGATAAAAATTTTTCATGTCCCGTTCATAGTATTGAGTCAGAGATTTTTTTAACGGGCCAAACCTGCCGACTGCAACGATCTGACGATCCCGGTCGGGGTGTATATAGTAGTTTAACTTATATCAATAGGTACAAAACCAGTAGTGATCAAAAGCATCTAGGGGATCAATATTATTGTTCAATATTTCATATATTGTACAGTAGTATTGATCATATGTTGTTAATATTAAGAAATTGTATAATAAATATTAAATAGTCTCCTTTTAATAATAAAAAGACAGGTGGTAGTAGTACAGTACCTAGAGGTAAAAAATATGCAAAACTTTGAAGTAATGTCATATTGAACGGATTTCGTTCATTTTTGGCAGTATAATAGTAAATGTTTCACAGAAAAGTTTCTATATTGAGCGGGGGCTTGTTAACTTATTTATATTTTGTAAGTGCCACCCCCTTTGAGGGGGTGGCACTTAAAAAATATATATGAAGTACAATCATATTTTAAGAAGAAAAGGTTCTATGCAATTTTCCACATAAATTAATAGTTTTTAAGTTATAACGACTTCAAAATTGCGATTTTAGCTTAAAAAAAGGTATTTCTAAACGGCTTTCGTCAAGTATCTCAAAAAGTATATTACTTTATCGAAAAAATGTTATAGACCAATTACAGAAAGTACAAACTGGGAATTAATTATATTTTTTGTTTATTGATGTAGGATTAATAATTTGGGAGATATTTAAGTTTACATTTGGCATCCAAGTGTTCGTAAGATAACTATTTAGAGTGAGAGTTAAATATCTTAGAAACTCTGACACCTACGCCAAGGATACTAATAAATACAATAAAAGGTTATTAATTAAGCTCTTAACTATTTTTTTATTTGTTTATGTAGCATAAAAAACAAAGAAGTTATGACCGAAGCAATGTCCGTCTACACATTATTTTAATAACAACGTCGCCATTTTGTTACTGTAATTAGCCAGTAATTAAAAAAAAAATAATTTCAAACACGGTTTCTCATTAATATACAGCATGACGTAGATGCTTTTTGGTTCGTATACAGCACTTACGAAGCTCTGGAAGGGACACATAAAATAAATATTTTCTATTTCTAAAATTCCGTGTTAAAACTAGGAATTTTAGGTCAAACTTTCGAGTTAAAACTCGGAATTTTAAAATTCCGTGTTATAACTCGGAAGTTTACGTCAAAATTCCGAGTTATAAGTAAGAATTTTAAAATTCCGAGTTATAACTCGGAACCTTACGTCAAAATTCCGAGTTTTAACTCGGAATTTTAAAATTTCGAGTTAAAACTCGGAATTTTAAAATTTCTAGTTTTAACTCGGAATTTTGACGTAATATTCCGAGTTATAAGTAGGAATTTTAAAATTCCGAGTATTAACTCGAAATTTTAAAATTCCGAGTTAAAACTCGGAATTTTAAAATTCTTACTTATAACTCGGAATTTTTACGTAAACTTCCGAGTTATAACACGGAATTTTAAAATTCCGAGTTTTAACTCTTAAGTTTGACTTAAAATTCCTAGTTTTAACACGGAATTTTAGAAATAGAAAATATTTATTTTATGTGTCCCTTCCAGAGCTTCGTATTACGAAGCTCTGGAAGGGACACATAAAATAAATATTTTCTATTTCTAAAATTCCGTGTTAAAACTAGGAATTTTAGGTCAAACTTTCGAGTTAAAACTCGGAATTTTAAAATTCCGTGTTATAACTCGGAAGTTTACGTCAAAATTCCGAGTTATAAGTAAGAATTTTAAAATTCCGAGTTATAACTCGGAACCTTACGTCAAAATTCCGAGTTTTAACTCGGAATTTTAAAATTTCGAGTTAAAACTCGGAATTTTAAAATTTCTAGTTTTAACTCGGAATTTTGACGTAATATTCCGAGTTATAAGTAGGAATTTTAAAATTCCGAGTATTAACTCGAAATTTTAAAATTCCGAGTTAAAACTCGGAATTTTAAAATTCTTACTTATAACTCGGAATTTTTACGTAAACTTCCGAGTTATAACACGGAATTTTAAAATTCCGAGTTTTAACTCTTAAGTTTGACTTAAAATTCCTAGTTTTAACACGGAATTTTAGAAATAGAAAATATTTATTTTATGTGTCCCTTCCAGAGCTTCGTAAGCACTTGCTTTAGAAAAAATACAGTTTAAACTATAAAGGTATTTTCGATAAAACGTATTTTTTTTCCTATTCCAAATATCTCAATAAATATTAGTTTTGTTCAAAAATGTGTAGAGACCAAAAATAAGCTCATAAACTAATAATGAATTTCGCTTGTTTATTTATTTACATAGATTTAATAGTTTCGGAGATATGAGTTTACAAATGGCATCCGAACGTTCATAAGACGAAAAATGCAGTTTAAATGTTAAATATCTCAGAAATTGTGACGCATGCTAAGAAAGGAAATTAAAGACAATTAATTGCGCTTTCAAATTATTTTTTACTCGTTTTGTTACTCTAATTAGCCAATAATTTAAAAAAATTATCTCAAATACAGTTTTTCGTTAAAATGTAGCATTACCTAAATACTCAAATTCCTTTTTGCTCATTTAAAGCACTTGCTTTAGAAAAAAATGCATTTTAAACTTTGAAGGTAATTTCGAAACCCTTGGATACCAAATATAAACTTAAATATTTCCGAAATTATTAATCCTACATCAATAAACAAAAAATATAATTAATTCCCAATTTGTAAGGTGCTTTCTGTAATTGGTCTATAACATTTTTTCGATAAAGTAATACTTTTCGAGATACTTGACGAAAGCCGTTTGAAAATACCTTTTTTAAAAGCTTTTATTTTAAGCTAAAATCGCAATTTTGAAGTCGTTATAACTTAAAAACTATCAATTTATGTGAAAAATTGCATGGAACCTTTTCTTCTTAAAATTCCATTCTATTTCAGCTCCAATAAATATATATATTTTTTAAGTGCCACCCCCTGAGAGGGGGTGGCACATTTTTTTATGAATGATATCTAATTTTTTAGATGACAGTAAACAACTCCACCCCAACCTAGAATGCCATATATTAATCTAGATTCAACTAACGCTACTTCTAAGCGACTAAACTGACCAACCCTGCATGCGAGGTGTATTAATTGCGTCCCAATGTCGCGTTTAGCGCTGATAAAAAAAAATCGCTATTGCCAAACGGTACACTTTAGGAAAAAACATATTGTTTCAAAAACTTTTGTGATTATTAGGCTTTATTTTCTTCGCTGCATGTATGCAAATATTTTCAAAAATAAAAAAGTTTATCGATTGGTGAAGATTTCAATACACAAAATATGTATTTTTAGTTTATTTGATTTTTAGATAAATGAAAGTGCGAATTGTGCCCAAACCGTTTATACTGGTAAAAGCGCTGCAGTGTGTGCTTTAATTTGACACAAAAAAATTTTCGGTACCTTTAATAGTTTTAAAGATATGGCGGTGGAAACAAAAAAAAAACAATTTTCTTTAAAAATATATTTTTTTCACTTTTTATTGATTTAAAAAGTTCGAGACCACAAAAAAATGTCGTAAAATATGATTTCATATGCCCGGTGACATACTCAAAGGAACCTAATATGTTTGACCTGGTTCTACGCCAAAAAAAAAAAAACGACACGATAGACTTACGAAATCGCTGCTCTAATTTCGGTTAATTATTGCTATAAAATTAAATTTAAAAATACCAAATTAAAGATAATTTAGTCAGAAACAACTTTTATTTGAACTATCTTTTTTGTAAATGCCATATTTCCCGAGAAAATAGAGAAAAATCGATTTTTTTAATTAAAAATACGCTTTTTCACCCCCCTACCCCATTGGTTCCCGCGGATTCGTAAAAATTCTAAACTTTTTTGTTTCGTGAACTTTGGTCTATTTTGAACCTATAACCATTGTTTTAAGGTCTGCACAATTTTCTTTCGAGCTGTGGTAAAGTTTTCCTGTACTATTAAGTTAATCAAGCATAAAGTTTTTTATTTCACTCAGAATTGTACAAAACCTCTAAAAATTTAAAAAGAAACTAATTAATACATAATAGTAAACATACCATCAACTTTTCTAATGTAAACATTTAAATTATCATATCATAGAACCTCACCCTTTTCCCATTGACAAAAAACACTAAAACATTATGAATGTTGTCATTTGACCAATTCACCATTTTTGTCACTAACGAGTAACAGCAACTGTTGATTGATGTGATATTATACTGATTGATTGGAAGTGTACTTATGAACTAAATTGAAATCGTCATTTAAGGGGAAAAATGTATTTAATTACTATAGCAATACAACTATACCATGTGACCTGAGATAAGGATGTTGAAAGAATATAGACCTACATACACATTGGCCGACAAACATATACACTTAATTCTTAAAAACTATGTAAACATTTGATTAAAGTAATTTTGAACTGATAATGTTTTCAATCGAGAATGGAAACAAAACATCTTTGCACTTGCAGCAAGCGCGTTAGCGTGCAAATGTTCTAATTGTATGAAGCACACGTGGCAATGTCATTTCTCGCAAAAATATATTATGATTTAAACGATATATTTTTTTACTGAAAATTTGCATAACACTCGTATGTATGAAACTAAGAGTGATTATAAAAAAGAAACGAAAAAATTGTTGCATCTGATGTGTTATCGGGGTTATTTGATGAGTGATACGCTTATTATCGATATTACTTCCACATCCAGTGGAAGTATAGTAACGACAAAAAAATTTTTAAAAAATTTTTATTGTACAGATAGGCTTAGAATGTCATGAAACGTCGAGATTTTAAGTCTGAGCGAAAAAAAATATGTCTGTCCGTCTGTCTGTCTGTAACTTTTTTTTGTGCGCACGTTTACTCTGGAACCGTTTGAGAAATTTGGTACACATATGTACTTTGACGAGATCTAGAACTAGATTATATTTTCATCTTCTTTCGTCGAAGGTTTGGGGGATAAATTGCGGTAAATTTGGGGTAAATAGGTAAATCAAGCAGTTAAATCCAGAAAATTGGTATTTAGTATATACAAGAGAAGCTAAGGTCTAAAAAAATGTTTGGCATTAGCCACCCCCATTACCACCCCCACCATATTATTAAAGGGGATGAAAAAAAAATGTGATTTAGTGTGTGTACAAGAACCAGAAACCTCAAAATATTTTTTTACTTCCACTACCACCTCCCTATAACCACCCCCACCCCACTAGCGATGTGGGGTATCGTTTTATAGGTTTTTGGGGTAGAGGATTTCAAATATTATATTATTAAAGTTCCGTAAGCAATTATTTCCATATACAAAATTTTTTCGTTGAGTGACTTGGATAGAAAATCTGGATGTGGAAGTAGTGATTCCTTGGGCAGCGGTTTTTAATAATGTTTTAAGCGATATTTTCGTTAATTAAAATTATTTGAGATTCTTTCCTGGCAACAGTGACAACAGCATTTCAAATATCATTTTGCTTTGTCGTTTCCTATTTTTTAAAGTGTATATCTTCCACTACAAGTATGTTAGGTTTACTCCTTTAGAATTGTGTCAGCCAGTCAAAATATTATTTCCACCATAGTTTCTTAATTAATTATTTTTAGAGTGGCTACAGTGTATATTTTTTAAATTTCTCTTCATTGACAGTTGTGTTAGATATATGCAAAATATTATCGTTCTCTGTCACATTTTTCGTTAATTTTTTTAGGGTGACCACCCTGTATATATTGTATATGTTATTCTTTGACAGTTGTGTTATCTACATGCGAAATATTATTGTCTTCCGTCATATTTTTCATTATTTTTTTTAGCTGACCACCCTGTATATTTTTAATATTCTCTTCCTCGGCAGCTGTGTTAATTGCATGAGAAATGTTATCGTCCTCCATCACATTTCTTTTGTTATATTTTTTAAGATGACCACCCTATGTATTCTTTTCATATGGATATATATGTTCTAGAGTTTGCAATCCCGAAATCCCGAAACCGAAAATCCCGGCATCCCGGCAATATTTGGATACCGTAAATCCAGGGATCGTAGTCGATTGGATCCGGGGATTTTCGGGATTGTAAAATAGGATGAGACAGTCTTTCAATTCTACAACATTTTAGTTACCTCCGGAATTGCGTTTAAAAACTAATTATCGGCTTAAAAATGCCACTTTGATATATATCTTGGTAGGCCGCAAGATTTGTAGAGTATAAGGTTCTGTCGTATTTAGAGGTTCTGTCGTATTTAGCTTTTGGCGAGAAGTGAGTGCGGGGATGAAAAGTCAGACTATCCTAAGTTTACAATAAGATGATCTTTGAAAAAATATGCGAAATGATCTTCACTAGTGCCATCACTGTTTTACCATATGTAGAGATCGGAACAGCTATGTTATTATGTATGTCACTTCATAATGAGATAGAAAAAAAGGGAGGCGGATAGAAGTCTTTACTGTCTCCGACGTGTTTAACAGAAAGAACTTAGGACATTAATAGTTCTATTGGCTGTCCCCTTTTATATCTCAAAGTATTATATTGGTATTGTTTCTTATTTGTATATATGGAAAAATGGCGATCGGCTTATAATGGTGGAAACCTTATCGACAATTTTTTTTTTAAAACAATTTTATAGCAAACTCCTAGTACTGTATATTTAAATTTTTACCTATTGATATTAAGTTTAGTATAATATATATATATATAAGCAAATCTAATTTATAAAATTAAATACGAACGTTTTATGTATTAAAAAATATTTATTTATCAAATAATAATAAAACAGAAGGCTATTTTATTAAGTTATTAGAAATACTTATTTAATAATAAAAAATATCATTTGGTAATTAGGTATCTTCTATTTTTCAACCAAAAATCAATGTTTGCCTCTCATATGCCTGGTTTTGGCGTACTGGAACTAACTCATAGAAAATCCCTCGAAATGATCATCAGACTTTGAAAAAGACGCCCGTGCTGCAGCTAAAAAATTTTACCGTTATTATACTAACTCTGTTGTGCACTAAGTATTTTAAAACTGTGTGTTTAAAATTCTATTTTAATTTTTTGGAATGAGTGAAATCTATACAATAATTCAAATTTTCAAAATAGGTCACATAAAAAACCACAGGATGTCCTGTGCTATTAGGGTAGCTCGGGCCAGCACGGACAGTCAAACGAACTGTGTCCCCCTGGATTCCTGGATTTTTTAATAATTTAAATTAACGAAAATATATTTCTGCTTTATTACAATTATATTCCTATTCTCTGCCCTACTATACAATATATAAATTTCTGTGCCCCCCTACAAACGTAAAAAAAATTGTGCCCCCCGGCCTGGCCAGTCTGGCGCCGTCCCTGCGGACAGTTCTTCTAGAGCAGCGGTTTCCAACCTGTGGGTCGCGACCCCCTGGGGGGTCGCGAAGCAATTCCAAGGGGGTCCTGAGCTATTGGGAAAAAAACCAATAAAGTTTTAAATCATTTATTCTAAAAGCTAAAAATCTAAATATTACACACATACAATTTTAATGAAAACTATAACAAGAAATTTTAAAATTTTATTGATTTTAGAATTTAGATTTTATTAATAGAGGTCCAGGTTGGGGGGTCGCGAGAGGGTAAACTTGTTTTTTCTTTTTATAAGGGGGTCGTGGTTCGAAAAAGGTTGAAAACCGCTGTTCTAGAGTGAGATAACTGAGCCGCTACTGCATGTTCGAAGACCAAGAATAAGGATAATCTGACGTTTCATCTCCGCACTCAGCGTCTCGGCCAAAAGCTGTATATTAAGGAACCTCATACTCTACAAATCTTGCTTATACCAATCTTGGGTAGGCCGGCGCCGGCGGTAGTCGTCTAGGCAACTCTATATACAAACGTGTGCGTTTACGTATGCCCCAGCATTGTAGTAAGTCTGCATATTTAATGAAAAACAGTTGTAATTAGATTAGTTTGTATTTTCTTATAGACTAAAAGTTAACAGCACTACATAAATTACAAATCAAATAATCACACTTCAATAGCTTCTACACCAATTTCGGATTTAATTATTTCTTCTTCTTGATTAGTACCTTCGTAAATCGCATTTTCCCTAAGAAGCTCTTGCATTTTCAGCATTTCAAATCTCTTCTTTGAATAATCATATCTACATTGTATCCAATAAGCCATTGTAATAAACGAAAAGGAATATACGGCAAAATTTACCGATCTAAGGGGTTGACTAGTAAACATAAATCGTGCTAAACCAAAGCATAATCCTCCTCCAATGCCATATAGTAGGCTATTTCGAAAACAAGGTATTTTTGAAATATCCCGCCCAAAAATAATTAGTCCCTACAACAGACAAAAGATGGTCACTTATATTTTATCATATATTCAAGATACATACAGTTACCTACATTCTACAATATCTACCTTGCATATTCTAGATGCAGATATGCGTATTTTATGGAGTTTTGACATTTTAATATTTATTATAAACAAATGCAACTCCATAATGTGCTTGAAAAATTGTACTTACTTTGTCACGTTCATCATCGACATCCGGGACATCCATATTTATGTAGTTGTTTAAAAGGCTTAGAAACAAAGATTATAAAACAGCAAAATAGCATCTAACTTCAAGAAGAAACATCCAGGTTAGAAAATATAGTTCGAGTAAATTAGTACAGATGTCGCCAGCTCACAAGCAGCATTGTTTGGTTTTAATTTTTTTCAGAAATTTGAATGTTATTTGGACGAATACAATTTTTAAAATTAATAATTTGAAATTTTAAACAATTTGTGAAATGACTAAATTACAAATGTGTCGAAATAAAAATTCTCAATTTTTTTTAGTGCTGACATCTATTGAAATGATCAAACATTTTGGTGTTAACCCAGTTTTTTGTTGTGATTGTGCTACTGTAGCCGTGTGACGTTTACCTAAGAAATAATTTTCCCGTTATGTTTATAATATTTTGTATATTATTACAGCATTAGCGAATCCATTTCCTTAAATAAATTCTAATTATGTTCCAATAAATACAGTGTTGTTTTTGGTAAGTGATTTTTTATATCATTAATTAACCTCCAACAGTGGGATAGAGGCGCGGTTATAAAGAAAATACGCATGAAAACACTGCATCGATAATATTAGATGTTATTTAAAAATGCATAATATTGCCTGATTTAATAGTCTAAGAACTATAAGTTTTACAATTAAATAAAAATCCAATGCAAGTTCTATATCAGTAAAAAGCCTTTGTGTATAGTTAATTATAAATGCAGCAAAATTAGTATTGTGCTAGATATTTAGCATAGCTTAGATAGTTTTATTGCATTAGAAAACGTACAGAATCTATATATACAGTGGATATGTTTTAATGTTTCTGTGAAATGGGAGTTTAATGTAATGTGAGTAGAAACTTTGTAAATATATACAGGATATCTTTATGAACTATTTTTTTAAGTACCTAAGTTGTTTAGTGTTGCAATTGATAGGTACCTACTTTTTACATAGGCATTAAAGTGGAAAATGGAAAAATGAAAATATTTTATTTTAAAATATCGCATGATTGCATTGTTAATAAGTTTTCTGTTTAAGGAATTGTATTTTTATAAAAATTATTAGATAACATGTTTATTTTTATATAAGTTCTACAATATTTGAAAGGATAATTTATTAAAGGTTTTAATAAAAAAACAATGCAAAACATGATTTTTATCAATCCAAAAATAAACATTCCATTTTGTGATCTAGATTTGAGCTATTTTAGTTTTATTAAGTTGTCTGCTTCCTCAATTTTAATCTACCTAGATTTGCTGTAAGAGTATCATTGTGACAATTTTGTAGATATACCCATTTTATTTTCACTCAAAAGATAAATATAAACAGCATTTCATGATCAGAGATATGAAATTTTATATGATGGTGAGAACAAAAAATAAGTTTAAGTATATTCGAGGGGTCAGCCACTATGAACAATACTTGGATGTTTTTGTGTACAGTACCTAAACAGTACTAGACAGTACCTGTACATTACTACAATACCTAAACGAAAATTTTTATTCTGTTTATTACGATAGTGGTTGGTGTATATTGGCAGTTTTTTTCTATAGACGCTTCGAAGTCTACTTTAAAATTTTCATCCTCGAATTTGGACTTTTCCTGGCCGAGGCTTGAAAATCGTTGAAAATGAGGTGAAAAGGTTCCTTTTCTCGATTCTTCGCTTATAACTCGGAAACGATGTGTCGTACGGGAAAAGGTAATCTATGCAAAATTAAACATAATTAAATTTCCTACAAGAATGTCTATAATCATTTGCTTCCTATGCGTTATAGTTTACGAGATATTCGCCAGCCGAAATAGATAATTAATAATTAATTAATTAGGTACCTGAAATTTGTTTTTCAAACCGGTTTACCGTAGTCTGCTAATAAATCAGTCACAAAACAATATTTATTTTACAACACTGGACGTATTTACTAATGTAATATTTTGTCGAAATCTATACATTTCCTTAAATATACAGTGTGACTCACTTAAAATGAACAAACCCTTATAACTTTTTTATTTTGTTTCCGATTTGAATCAAATTTTACTCAAGTATAGAACAAATTAGGATCTACTTATGAACAGAGACATATTCATCTGCTACAAAGGCAAAGCCACCTGCGTACCGCAAAATATGTGGAAAAAAATAAAAACATTTTGAATGTTAAAAATTCTAAAAAAATGCATCGGATCAGCGCTACAAACGTACATACACCAAAATTTGAGTTGGTTGAGATGGGGATTTCTCGTACATAAGCTCATCTGGCAAAGGGAATTTTCCGCAATTTGTGGTGGATACGTGAAATTCTTCAAGACCCACTAATATGATTTTTAATTTTTTTCAGCTTATTTTGGTACCGCAGGTGGCTTTGCGTTTGTAGCAGACAAATATTTTTCTGGCCATAAGTAGATCCTAATTTGTTTTATACTTGAGTAAAATTTGATTCAAATCGGAAACAAAATAAAAAAGTTATAAGGGTGTTTTCATTTTAAGTGAGTCACATTGTATATTTATGGAAATGTATAGATTTCGACAAAATATTACGTTAGTAAATACGTCGAGTCTTGTAAAATAATGATTGTTTTGTGACTGTGATTTATTAGCAGACCACGGTAAACCGCTTTGATAGAAATAAAGTACCTAATTAATTTATTTATTAATTATCTATTTTGGCTGGCGAATATCTCGTAAATACATAGGAAGAAAGTGAATATAGATATAGATTGTTTTGGTATTGCACTAGTTTCAACGATTTAACCGACTGCCCACAATAAAGATGTCTACCAGTACTCTAGAAGTACACTATTGCATGCTTCGCTCTCACTTGCTCTTATTGCCATCCCAAAACCAACACTTTCTGATACTGTATATTATTAAACTAATAGAATTACTGTTACTTAGTATTACTTCTATGACGTTTTAAATTAGATTGATAATTACCTTGGTAAAGTTAATTAACGATGGAATATAGCCGAATTTTTTCTTTACTTTCGTATATTATATCAAATTTGAAGTCAAATTTAATGTTCATTTATATGTATATTAATAAAATAAAGTTATTGGAAAAATACTGTAAATTTTATTTATCATGCCTATAAGTACATTAAAAATGGAAAAGCCGAGGGAAAAGCTTACAAAGGTACCTACTTAAGAATACTGCCATTATAATCTTTAATTAAAATTGTCTTTGTCCATTAAAATTTGAAGTTAAAGTTGATTTTTAAATTTGAGTTTCCAAATTCAAACAGCTACTTAGCAAATTATTAAATAAAACAGTTATATTCAAAACTGTTTGAGGCTCGATTTGGTTTACATAGAAAATTCTGTAGTGCAACATTGTCCACTACAATACAGTACTTGCACATTACCATACACTACTGAGACAGTACCGTACAGTACATGGACAGTACCACACAGTGCTTGGACAGTACCGTAAAGTACTTGATCAGTACCATACAGTACTCTACAGTACAAGCAATATTGCCAACAGTAGCAACAGTACTGGTAACTTATGCAACATTGTACAATACTTGTACATTTATTCACTAGTGGCTGACCCCTCGAGTATATTAGAAAACTGTTGTGGTCATATTTAAGTGAGAAATCTATGTCAACGATGCCCATTGGGTGATTATAAAATCATATTATTTTCGACCCAAATCCTGATCAGTGTAAATATCCTTATATCTGCCCAAAAATTTTGGAATTTCAGAAATATAAGTCTCTAAAAAGGGTGCTATAAAAAATCACCTTTAAACTATTTCCATAATATAAGAATCAAAACGAAAACAAATGACTAATCTTAAACAGAAGATATTAATACAAAATAAGACATACATCATCTTGTTATTTATTGTCTTTTTACAAAAGTTACTGTTCATATTCATAAAAACATCTATCTGGACATTGGTTTTGCCACTATTATTATCTTCAAAATGTGCATTTTATCTAATAGGGATTAAGTATTTGATTTAATTTTGATTACCATTAATAGAAAAAGTTGTGAAACTTGATATATGAATTATTTTAAATCGTACGTCTACAGTTCAGGAAATTCTGTTAATAAAATTGATTTAAAATTGTACGCAAAATGTGTAGAGGCGCAAATTGAAGATTCTGATCTCGTTCTGATAGATCTGTTCGAAATTATAGGTAGCTGAAGATTAGATAACAAAAGCAAAGTATTAATCATATGTTAGTGAATTTAAAATGTTTATTATGTCATTATATCAACAAATATAAATTTAGTAGGATTTGTGTAATAATTAGTGACAATTTGGCGATACCTGAATGGGTTTTCCTTAAAAAAATAATGTATTAGTATTATCAATATCATCAATTTGTTCGTTACTATAGTCACTTCTGCTTTTGTGTAGTGAAAATGCTGCATCAAAATTTCTGCACAGTAGCTCAAAAAAGGAGTTTGTTGCCATAAAGACGAAACCACTTTTCACTTGGGCAATGTTTTGTGGTATTGGGAGTTTTATGTCCATGTAAGTTTTGGTGCTGGTAAAAATACGTTATATATTTTTTAATATAATTTTCTTGTCATATTGTCTATGCAACAAGTGCATGGATAAGTGATTTATCCCCAAATTTATCTGTAATCTCATTGACTTATCTGAGTGTTACGTTTATTATGTCACGTAAAAAGATTTGAAAATCGAGTTTAAAATGAATTATGAATGAATTGTGTCAACCATTACCATGTCAATAATTTAGACATTTTTCCATTAAAATTTTCAGGACTCAAAAAATTGACATAAACATATTTATGATTGTCATTCCATGAAAAACCCATTCCATTTTCATGCTCTTTCTTCCAGCCTCTGAAAGGAAAAGACTACAAATCCATACGTGCAAATATAAACACTCCTTATTTGTATTGTGATCGTAACTATTAATTAAGCAACGTTTAGGTTAAGGTTAAATTGTTGTAACAACAGGTTTTATAAACTAGTAGGCAGCTATTTTAGTTTTTACTGTCTTTTATAATGAAATTATATTGGTATAAATGCTAGACCATATTGTAAGTGATGTTATTTATATTTTTGCAGAGTTTATTCGAATTTGACTTTCAGAATTATTGTACTTGATTATTTTTATTTAAATTTATTTGCGACATTAGATAAAACTTTTTCCAAACAATTTTAATTAGTTTCTTATATAAAACTGTGTAGTTTCTCACACTCCTATTATAATAACTTTATGTATTAGCCTACATTTTGCTTAGCAGCATGGGGTGTAAGAGTTAATTTATTAGTAGCACTAGCAGAGATTTTGAATATGTAATGTGGTTTATAACGTTGTCATAGTAGATTTCATAGTCATTAATACAGGAGGTTAATATCTTTGGTATGAAACTGATGGGAAAATATTCTCCATAAACACTTGAATATTATTAGTCGACGCAAATTTTGTCAACCGTGTTGGCATCATTAGGAGATGATGATGCTGACATCGTTGGCGAAACACGTGTTGACTATAATGTTCAAGTATTTTGGTATTTATGGAAACAACTTAGCCATTAATCATTTTAGAAACACGGCTTTTTTTTATACTTAATTACAAACCCCACAAACCTTTTAGAAATTTGCTCTCATTCGAATTTTCTGAAAGGACCCTGGAACAAAATCCATGAAAATGTTCATTCGGTGGAATCGGCTGGAATTTTGGTATTTTGTAGTTCAAGTCAAGCTGATCAGAAGTTCTTATCACATCGAGCCAATCATATGGACAGTTTTTGAGATACAGCTTGTCAAACTTAGGTAATTTGCGTCATTTTAGACATTCAAGAACTTTTTACTCTTAAACTATTAACTTTAGCAAAAAATTGCAAGGGTCGAAATATTTTTGTTGAAGTGCAATAAAGCTCAAGAATTTTTTTTTAAAAATATATATGACATATTTCGGCATTCTTCGGTGGAATTGGCTGAAACTTTGCTATTTTGTAGTTAAAGTCATGCTGATCAAAAATTCCCATTGCACTGAGTCTATCCTATGAGTGGTTTTCACTCCAGGAGTGCTTGAAAGTCCTAACAACGAAGTAACGGGTAATCAATATGGACATGTTTATGAATGGCTTCCAGCATGTTTGTGTACGTGCGTGTGTGTGTGTGTGTGTGTGTGATTATTTTTATCACAGAACCTGCTCTTATCCAGGGTTCGAAAATATCGTGATATTTATTATAAATATCAAAATATCCGATATTTACGATATATATCGGATATATATCAATAATTGATATATATCGGATATTTTAATATTTATAATAAAATTATAAAGAAAATATTTTAAAAAAACTTATTTAAATGTACGGTCATTCTATAGAACACCCCCTTCTTCCCTATAGGAAAACCAAAGGTACTGACACTACACACCAGTACGAGTCGTTTCTGCTAGTTGAAATGTTGTGCTTATTTTGGAGGTAGTTTTGAAAAAAAAAATGCGAAATGCCAGAAGTAGTATATTGTCCTTGCCCTAAATAATTTTATTTAGGGAAAGGACAATATATTTTTTCAAAACTACTTATTGTAGGGGGTAGTTTTCCAAAATAAGCGCAACATTTCAACTAGCAGAAACAACTCGTACTGGTGTGTAGTATGTGTCAGTACCTTTGGTTTTCCAATAGGGAAGGGGGTGTTCTATAGAATGACCGGATTTTTTTGCTTTTTAGTACATTTTTGAAATAAAAGCATTTTAAATTTTTCTTTTTATATAATTTTATTTTGGTACTATTTAGTCATCAGACCAGCAATGTTCAACGATACCATAATATACTATTGTCTCTTCAAAACTACATGTATTTATATGTCAAATTTCAGCTTATTTCGATAACAAGAACTTATTCAAAATTGACATTTTCCACAATTTTTAGTCTTAATTTTGCAAGAAAAATTATTCCACACAGGATGTTTGTCTCTCGGCATGTTGCTTAATAGTTAATAGTTATATATCTATATTTAAAAGATTAAAACAGGCAATTCTCAGCTCATTGTAGAACAGACACTTTATGCCAGCATATAAAATAATGTAGGTTAGGTATTGGTTTGCAAGCGGGAAGTCCCTTCTTTGCTAATAGCAGCAGCAGTAGTTGACATAATCAAAGCAGTGTTGTCATATTCTCACAATTTTAAGCGTTTTTGCAGAAATTTGATATAATATCAAAAAAGTGATATTTATTTCACTATAAATATCATGATATATATCGTGATATATATCATGATATATATCACTGGATATATATCTCCGAACCCTGCTCTTATCAGCACTATGTTTCTTATGAGAGCGTTCTCATTGCCAATCAGGGTGATCCCATTTTTTTGGTTTCACTTTCTATCTGTTTATTTTTACTTTTTGTTTTTTAATATTTTTTTTAGTTTTTAAATATTGAGAAAATCCATAGGATTTTCAGGAACATGTAAAAAATAAGCTCGTATTATTGTTCAATATGCGAATAAAGTCGCGTCCCTGTAAATCAAAAGGTTTCTGAAATATAAAATAATAATCAGTTTTTGGGTGCCATTTTCAAAGGGCCGTAGCTCAAGGTATTTGCGGACATATTTTTGCATATAGAATCTGCGCCAGAAGTTTGTCATCGATATTTCCTGATACCCCTGTATTCACTGGCACATATGTACACACAAACGCATGCACGCAGTACACAAACGCGCTGGAAGCCATTCATAAACACCATACATATAAATTACCCGTTACCTTGTTGTTAAGACCTTCAAGCACTCCTGGAGCGAAAACCACTCATAGGATCGTCTCAGTGCAATAGGAATTTTTGATCAGCATTACTTTGACTACAAAATAGCAAAGTTTCAGCCAATCCCACCGAAGCATGCCAAAATATGACATATATATATATATATATATATATATATATTGTACCTAACCTAAAAATTGATAAAAAAAATTCTAAAAGAAATCCTTGAGCTTTATTGGACTTGAACAAAAATATTTTGACCCTTGCAATTTTTTGCTAAAGTTAATAGTTTAAGAGTAAAAAGTTCTTGAATGTCTAAAATGACGCAAATTACCTAACTTTCATAAGCTGTATCTCAAAAACTGTCCATATGATTGGCTCGATGTGATAAGAACTTTTGATCAGCATGACTTGAATTACAAAATACCAAAATTTCAGCCGATTCCACCGAATCAACATTTTCATGGGTTTTGTTCCGGGGTCCTTTGGATATGTTGTAGTTTTTGCTTTTCTGAGCAAAAGTTCTCGTGGGCACAAGTCTCGACTAGTTCAAGTTATGAGGGCTTGAACGTCACAATAAGCGTAAAAATTTAGTAGAGTGAAGATAGCAATCTTTTTAGCAATCCTCCACATTTTTCTCTCTTTTACGTCGTATAAATTAGGTACTTTCAGTGGAAAAATGGCTTTATACATATGCTTCAAGAAAACAGAACAAAATCCGATATAGATTGGGGGCCGATGGGGTGGCAATCCACAAAAGTAAAATATTCTTTTTGTAACTTTTTTGATATCGTTTGTGAATTAATCATTTTCGGTGGAATAATAGGAATAATAGCCCCTACCTATATCGGGTTTTGTTGTGTTTTCTTGAAATATATGTATACAATGTGATCTACCATGACATGCGGAAAATTTAACATTATTAAAGGGGATGAAAAAAAAATGTGATTTAGGGTGTGCACAAGAACCAGAAACCTCGAAATGTTTTTTTACTTCATCCACCCCCACTACCACCCCTTATCAGCACCCCCACCCCGCTACCGATGTGGGGTATCATTTTATGGGTTTTTGGGGTAGAGGATTTCAAATATTATATTATTAATAATAATAATAATAATAATACATTTATTAATGTTCCATAAACAATTATTTCCACATACAAAATTTTTTCGTTGGAGTGACTTAGATAAAAAATCTGGATGTGGAAGTAGTGATTTCCTTGGGAAGCGGTTTTTTAATATCATTTGAGCATTAACCATTTTCGGTTTTCAAAAAAGTGCTTAACAATTTTCTGAATTAAAAATGCAGTATTTAAGGTTTTTCTTAGATATCTCGAAAGGTAAGTAAGATAAAATAAAAAGTGTATGTACCTCTTTGATAGGGCATAAAATTATCTGCAGAAATGGTCCTAAAGTGAGTCGGGAGGCCTTAAGAGGGAGCAACGCGATCAAATCAGAGGGGAGTGGGCGGAAATGAGCCAATAAAGTACAGAGAGCTGTTGTGTTGGTTGTCTAGTTTTGGCGTTCGTACTTTCTTTACTGTTGCTCTACCTACTTACAATCACGCCTGAAAGGTCAAGAACACATCGAGACCAAGATTCAAATACACGAAATGAGTGCGCATCGGTTACTTATAAATGTAATTATTTTTGCAATAATTTTCAATTATATCGAAGTGACTATCTACTAAAACAGCATTGTACTAAAAAAAAAAAATTCCAGAAAAAAGCATTTTTTAGCGAACTGGCTCATGTTATTAAACTGATAAAAAGATATTCTTGTAAGTAAATGAATACTACACTTCTGTTGAAGAACATTTTTAGCTAAAACTTGTTTATTAGCCAGTGTGAAGAGATCTTCCTAATAAACAAGTTTTAGCTAAAAATGTTCTTCAAGAATATCTTTTTTTCAGTTTAATAATGCCAGCCATTAGCCTAAAAACTGCTTTTTCCCAGTCAGGATTTTTAGTACCTACAGTGCTTTTTAATGTAATCTTAAAATTTAAGGTTTTCAAGTTTATTCTTATTTTTAATGTTTGCATACACATTTTTAGCTTGAAGCCGCACTGGCTCCAAGCAAATATTTAAAAATTCACATAAATAATTTTTCAATATTGTTGATTAATAAACATAGACTGCTAATTACAAGTTAGATTTCCAACCTACAAAAAGAGTCCTATTTTATTAGGATAAAGTATTTAGAACTTCATAAACATTACACTGAAGTAGATTTTAGTTGAAAATACAGGAACCAGGCAGAAATTTTAATAATAGCTGCGTAATACTCTTAAATCTTAAGAAACACATATTTTTGAAGTTAGCTGTGAGCTGTGGCGTCACGTGAAGATGCCCTATAATAGCCACACTGCTTACCCTTCGCCCCTCTTCAGCTTTAGCTTTACCGATGAAACTTTGTGATTGGCGTTGTCTCCTCTTAATGTCGTGTGGCAAAAGTTTTCCAAATAAAATATTTTTCAGTTCCAGGGAAATTAGAAATTTGTCACTAAAACGTAGAATTTGACGAAAATAAGGTTTTTTTGTATAAAATTTCTAATTTCCCTGGGACTAAAAAATATTTTATTCGGAAAATTTTTCTACACGCGTTTAGAGGCATAAAAAAATTTCAAATGTCAATTTGAAAAATGTTAAAAATCGAAAAAGTGGCCTTTTCTTTCATTTTCAAGGCTGCGGAGGCCCGGCTAGATATTAACCGATTTGACTAAAAATTTACCCGAATTAGTTTTAGACACATAGTAACAAATTAGAAACTAGCCCATCTGGAAATGAAAATTTTCGTGTTTTTCGGCCCACTCTATTATAGATGTCATTTCATTAGAGATATATTAATTTTGTTTTCTTCATCAGTTCTTTAAAAGCTACTAAGTTTTATCCTTTTTGGTGGTTCGATCTTCCACAGAAAACCTGAAGAACCCGGAAAATTCAGAGAATTTTAAAAACCTTATAAAACCAACAGAATTTTAAAAATTTAGCAGAAATCGACTTTTAAAAATTTTGAATCACAATATGGAAAAGAATAAAATACTTATAATCTCCCACTGTTATTTTAAATTGCGACATTAAATTAAAAAAAACATATTACAAAAATTCTGTTACACCAAATCAAAAATTAAAATAAAAATCATTGATGTTTTAAAGTTACGTTTATAATTAAGTATTAAATATGTGCAGCGCCACAAGTAGCAGAATCGTAGAAGGTAAGGGCTTACGTGCCCACTGAAAAACATATTTTTTTGTCATTGAAAACCTGAAGACTAAAGTCTGAACCATGGTTTGTCTAAAAAAATGAATATTGAACTTGTTAAAAAATATATTTAATTATAGAGACATATTCTCTGCGAACTGTTGTTAATTAAAAGTGCCCAGGATAATACTAGAAAAAGACATTTCTGAAATTATCTGTCGCATATATTTGTGTAGAAATCTTGTCTCTTAAGCATCATGTCATTATCAGCAAGTTTGCCATATGTCTTAACAAATTATAATATTTGCCTAGATTCTGTTCGAAAGAGAAATTGTTCAGTGTGTTCAATAAAAGCAGGAGTATTTCATATTACTAACTGTTTTAAGTGAAGTTCTTTGAATATGAAAGAGCACTGGGCGATCATTTCATTAATAATAATCTATTTCTAAATCTTGATTGACAATTTTATTACCTCCTGCTGCCTGCAGTGCTTCCTGTTAATGCAGTCGAAACTTATATGGCTTATATCTAAATTTACATGCCTCATTAAAATTTAAAAATAGCAAGTCCAGCCAGGGTTGGATCAAGGGGATTTCAGCAAATGACCTGAGAAGCCAAATTTTTATTGCATTGGAGCAACACCTACCCTACACTAGAAAGTAGCCTATAAACTGAAATAAAAGTAGCCTATACAACTCACGAACATATAAAAACTGAAGTCATATTCTTATGAAAAATTACTTGCCGAATTCGATTATGAAAATTTGGACACATATGTTCAGAAACATGATGTATCAGTTGCCATACACAAAATTGTGCTAAAGGTAAAATATCTGGTACAATTTTTTTTTTTTCGGCCAGCCAGAAAGTACACCCTTTCTAGAGAAATTATCTGCCAGAAATTAACATTTTCCTGGGCTAGACCGGAAAGTTACATTAGAGATCGGCAAAAGCTTTTGCCGATCTCTGTTATTCTTGTTGCTACGGAAACCAATTTGTATTAATTGTTGAGATAAGTGTCAAATAGATAAATACACTTGACTTTTACGAGTTTTCAAAAGTCAATTCACAAGTTAAGGAAAATATGGATTCAGATTTTGAAGCGTTACAAGCAGAAATTGATGTTGTATAATAGTGTCGGTCACAAAAATATTTTATTTAATTAGTTATTACTGTTTGTCCTTGTATTTGTTAGAAAATTTATTAAAAAAATAATAAAAAACTAATTTTGTATAAGTGTCGGCTGAAAAAAAAAAAAAATGTACATTACACAACCGAAAAACAGTGTTTTGCAGATCTCCTCAAGCTTCCTGGACTCACCTATGAGTCGCCCTGGAATCTGCTTGGGTCGACCTGCAAAACGCCTCTTTCCAGTCTTGTAACGTAAATTACTAATTCCACTCCACTCCGAAATTTGAAGAACTTTAAAGATCAGCTAAGTTATATAAAAGAAACTTTTATTTTTTTAACCAGATTTTAAGATTTCAAGATTTTAACCAACCGAATAAGCAAGTAAAGTTTTTGACTTCGAAATTTTAAAATAAAAAATTAGGAATAAACTTCACAGTATGAAAAAAAAGCTGTGTTTTATCCATGCGTAAAATATTATTCATATAAAATGCATATTTTCCGAGATATAATGGATTAAAAGCTGGTATGGTCAAAATTTCCTTAAAAAGTGGTGGCGCATTTTTCAATACAAGTTAGCAGATATTCAATACTGTTCAACTTAAGTTATTTAAATTTCAGTGGTTGGTTTACAATAGACATTATAAAGACATAATTTTCGAGATATAATATGGTTCAAGTCAATAAATTTGAATTGTGTATGGGCTCGATACATTTGAATCGTATATTAGATAATAAAATTCTACATAAGTACCCGAGAAATACATTATTATTATTCAATATAGATATACTTGTCTTCACATAATCAGTTTATGGAACATATGTTTGCTTTTACACAAAAACATACTGTGCTACAACTAAAGTATTTGAAGCTTATTTACAAAGTCTCGCTTTACAATTATCGTCATCATGATTGTCATTACATTGCCGTCTTTCCTATGCCATCCAAATTTAACAATATTTTTGGCTGTTTTGTAAATGGCGCAATCTAAATACGTTCTCAAAATATGACAACGAAATGTGCTTTTCATGGGTAGTACATCCCTAAAAGTAATACATATTTAAAAGGCGAGATTTTAAATTAACACACATATTGGCAATTATATACAACTGATATTTCTTTACATACCTGATGCCCTTTTAGCAGGTTGAAAATAAATAGGCTCATAAATGGTCCATACTTCCTCTAAATTCTGTATGACCATGTAGAGACTTGAAAAATTGCATGCTGTTATTAAGCAATCCTCAATAACATATGCGCCTCTTTACTAACACCAAATGTCAGGCAATCCCCAAAATTTACTTTTTGAAATCAGTAGATTCAATACGTTTTCCTGCATACATTTACAGTAAAAATTTCTCTCTCGATATCTTCATGTAATACCTAAACGGTTAGTCATAAACTATTTCGAAAAATTTTTGTCTTAAGGAAAAATAATAAAAAATAAAAAAAGAGTTTTATGTAACCGTTCACCTTCTATTTGATAGAAGCAGCAGCTTGACATAATTTTATCTGGACTAATGGAATCCTTAAATTTTGTAATGTTTCTATGAAAGGTAGGATTGATGTTATTAAGTTTTAGGAATTCAGATTTGTCCAGTGTATACAATCTGGTCACAAAATTGGCTTTTTAATTTTTTTAAATATTATCCTTTTTAGCCAATAAATTTGAGAAAGTTTGTAAAGTTCTTTCATTGCTTTTAGTTTAAATAATTTTTGCCCATAAAGTGATTTTTTTATTTGCAATTCAGTGATTATTCTCACTTTATGTAAATAAAAAATTATTAGTAATTGTAATGAAATGTTAAGATAATATCCCAGATAAATACTAGCTCTCTATATTGTTAAAAACACTTAGGTAAACACTTGTGATAATGTGCAAATCAATATTGGTTTATGGACAGCGAATTACTGTTATTGACCAAATAAGTGTGTTAAAATTTGCATATTAATTATTAGAATGTTGCGAACAAGCATTTGGTTATTAAAAATCTCTATACGAGTACAAAAAAATTTACGAAATAAAAAACTGAACTCAAGTTTATATACAGTGTGTACTACTTAATACTGCAACACCTTGTTATTTTGGAATACATTGCCCGATTTGTATAGTACTTTCTCTATTTTAAAACCTCTCATTTTTTTCAGACTGTTGACCAAGATGATGGACCAATTCGCATTGGATCCCTACGAACAGCAGCTTCTAAAAGTATTCGATAGTCACGATAGGGAAAGCTGCGGTAGTTTAGATAGAGAAAGCCTAACACAACTCTGCCAAACGCTCCAATTGGAAGAACAAGGTGCCGAACTAATCAGATGCTTGCTAAAAGATAAACATTCGCGCGCCACGTTTACGGAATTCAAAGATGCCCTCTTGGCTTTATTAGGTAATATGCAAAATAATAAAAATGTAAAAAACGAGGAAATTATCAAGGAAACGGAAAAGACCTCGCCGGAACGCGAGGTCTCCCCGAAATTCGTGTACGGGTCGAAGAAATACGGACGACGATCACGACCGAGAAACGACGAAATTACTCCGATTTTCAACGAACAAAACGACATTAGTTTGAATAAGTCTCCGAACAATACGTCAGTGCAGAGATCTAACTCCCAAACGGAGGTGTCTTCGAAGAAGAGGAAAACTAACTATAAGTTAAAACGTTGCACCTCGTTGCCCGGGAATAACGACCTAACTTTTAATAACTCCCTGGATAGTACACTGGTAACGTCACACACTCTATCCTGTGAACCCGAGTTGGTCTGTACAGAAGACATGCTGCGGGAAGCTTGGAAAAAGTTGGGTGTGGGGGAGGATGGATATTTGAACCGAACAGAACTTATTTTAGTTTGTGATGCGATCGGGTTGCATAAGTTAGCAGACGGTGTTATTAGACAACTATCCGATAAACTCACCCTAAACTATGATCATAAAATCAGTTTTCAGGAGCTCTTGGAGGCGTTACAACAGGACGAAACTTGGTTTGAGGTCCTGAATCAAACCCCACCTAACAATGATACAGTTTTACATCGATCGTCGGATAATTTATTCCCCGATTCGCGTACATTCCAGTTCATCACCTTGGGACCAGACGGGAATGGAATTATCAGTACGGATGTCCTAATAGAAATGTGGGAAAGTGTGGGAATCCACTCACCAAAAGAATTAATACACGAGCTCGGTTTTAATTCTAGGCGGATTAATATCGTCGAGTTAGCTGACGTCTTAGAGAAACAGATAAAAGGCATAAACGAAGCGACCCGGTCAGAGTACCAGAGCCCTCACATAACTCTACTGCAAGCTAACTTAACCCTTTACCAGTCAGAAATAAAGTGTTTGAAGAGTGTTCTCGAACAAATGCACGCCGAGCGTGAGAAACTGAAGTGCGACGTAGTCGAAGCGAATAACAGAGCGACTTTCCTAGCCCAAGAAGTAGACGACAATCACTCCAGGATGGAACAAAACACCCTGAACCAAGTGAAGCTGTTGGAACAAAGACATTCTGACATACTCAAAGATGTTACTGCGCAATATTCCAAGGATAAAGAGCAACTGTCTGCGATTAACCAATCCTTAGAAGCTAGAATATCCAGTTTGGAACAAGAGACCGCCAAGTTGAAAAGCGACCTTCTGGTCGCCCAAAAATATTCGATAAACGTGGAGAAGGAAAATCAGGCATTGTCAGGGAAAATAAACGAGCTGGAGAAGGACAAAGAGGTGCTAAGCGAACAAATCGGCCTGCTGGAGAGCGAGAAGCAAAAATATAGTGAGATAGAACGCGAGGAAAGTGAAATATTGCTGGCAAAATTAACAGCGCTGCAACTGGAGAACTCTCAGCTGAAGGATAAGAACGACGAGATGGTTTCCGAAATCGAAAGTCTGTCGAGTCAGGTAGCTAGCATGAGGACAAAAGTGTCCAGTACGCCCACTCCAAGTTTCAATACTCTCGACCAGTCAATGGAGGAAAACATTTCAATAATTTGCGAGGGCGTCGGACTTGGAGCTAAACGTAGGAGTGACTACTCGCCTAGCAAGGACACCAATCTGTTCAGCATAAGTAAGTAGTTTTGATTTACATTGTTTTGTGCATGCCTGTGATTGTTTTTAAATTGGTTGGTGTGGTACACTATGTTTTTACTTGAAAATGTTGGATTGTGAATGTTTATGTAAATGTGAGTGTTTTTGAAAGTACTTCAGTTGACTATACATTCATAGATAGATAGATAGATAGATATCTTTATTTGACCACTTTACTTTATAAATACATTTGTGGCAAGTCATATTTTTTTTTTGTCAAGATGATCTGTTAATTTCTGTCACTTATGGTTGTGGTTGCTCACAAATTTGCTATTGAATATGAACCTAAAATTATTAATTGTTTAGTTTTTGATGACATCAACAAAAATATAGCAGTATGAAATGTAGAGATTAGAAAAAGTATTTGGAGAAAATTAATAAAATGTAAGTATTTCATATTTTGATGGTAAAATATTCATCGGTCTGTTTTCATTACTTTGCCAAAGACATAATTACATTGATAGATAGATACCTAGAGATACATTTAGAATAGAATGGCCTTTATTATTTTTTATAAGTAAATTACAATACTGAATACAGGATGTGGAACTTGTCATATTAACTAAAATAATTTAAAATTAATAATACCTAACTTGTAATGAGTTTTAAAATTATCTAATTTAAAAAAAAGACATTAACTGAAACAGCCTCTGTCTTTAAATACATTAAAATAAATATTTGTGGCAAATCATAAATTGCAAAACGAAATTTTAAAGCGTTAACGCAGTTATGCACCATGTTAAAACAAATCAGTCAAGATTTTGCAGTCTGAAGTTAACTATTAATATAATAATAATAATAATAATAATAATATTAGTAAAGAGCGAATATATAAAACGGCATGATCAAGTTTGCAAAAACCTGCACTGTAATATTTGCAAAGAAATGGGCCTACCAGTTGGAGAACGCTAGTACGAACATGATCCTAAACCAGTGATGGAGAAAGATAGAATAGTCTTGATGTGGAATCAACCGATTATAACCAACAGAGAGGTCAGAGCTAATAAACCGGACATTCTTATAAAAAATAAAGCGGAAAAAACAGCGCTGATTATCGATGTGGCGGTACCAGGTGATAGACGAGTGGTGAAGAAAGATCCTAAAATATCAAGACTTAAGCTTAGAAATAGGGCGAATGTGGGGTGTTTCATCTACAGTAATACCAGTAGTAATTGAGGTCACTCGAATTGTCTCAAACAAGCTGGACAAATATTTAAATAAGATCCCGAGACAGAAATATAAAGTCAGTTTGTAAAAAAGTGTGCTCCTAGAAACAATATATATTATCCGTAGAGTACTACAGGCGCAAAGTTAGTGGAATACCAAAATACGAAGTAGGGTAGGTGTAAGGAGTAGGGTATGCTCCCGACCTACACCGGAAGAACCAGTTGTAAACACAGCTGTGATGAAGGGAGTATAACAATAATAATAATAAATTCATTGTCATAAATTTCCAGAGAAACATTAACACAACAAAACAGGAGAAAAGAATAAGTAATCAGGTACTTTACACAGAAATATAACTAGAAAAATGGAAAAAATTAAAAAAATAATGCAATAAACATCAGTATACATATAACAATATAAAGGAAAAAAAAATTTCAACAATTACGTGTCAATAAAATATTAATTTAGGGAGTAGTATGCTTTATCTGTTAAGAACATTTTAAGTTCATACTTATAACTAGGCAATACTTGTATTTGTCTGATATCTCTAGGCAGTGCATTATATATTTCTATGCAGTTATAGAATGGGCCCTTTTCAAAGAATGCTGGTCTGTGTACTGGCAAAAGAAAACAGATAAAAATGTTCACATATTCTACATATATAAGTAAAACAAATATGTAAAATATGAGTTAAATAAAAATAACAATACAATCAATGTCCCTATAAGGACAATGTCAGTTTAAAAGAAAAACAACAGATTAAAATAATAGAACTGGTAAATATAAAGATGGGTTTAATATGCAAAATCAGTCTCAATAAGTATCTACATATCTCAATAAGGATGTGCGGAAATTGGTAAGACCACTTTAAAAACTATGAGTTTAATGACCATTTTGTCTGTCAAAAAAAAATATTTCAACAACTTTCTCTATAGTTCATATTAAATAATAACCGCAGTATTCTTTTTTGTATGATAAAAACTGTATTACAATGCTTACCCATGCTAATATATTAAAAGAAATATGAGAAAACACCATTGCATAATATATATTTAACAAACCAGATTCATCGAGGGTACCTTTCATTTGTAACAATGCATAATAAGATTTATTTAATTGTTTACATACATGTTCAACCTGGGATTCCCATATTAACTTATTATCGACATAGGTCCCGAAAAGAAATTTAGTAATTTCAGACAGCAGATTATTTTGATTATGTTAAAGTTCATAAACACCCAACTTGGCACCATTTAACATGAGTTTATTTCGATCACACCATGCCCTCATATCATCAATTACAGAGTCTATTTTATATTCTAATTCATTAAGTAATATGGCAGATACAGTTACTGTGATGTCATTGGCAAACATTATGGTGAAACCATCTTTTATGTGTACTGGTAGATCGTTAATAAATAGCGTAAAAAGAAGTGGTCCCAGTATTGAGCCTTGAGGGACTCCTAAATGTACATCATATGTTTCTGACTGTGTATTACTATATGCTACTGCAACTTTTCTAACGGTATCTAATAACTCATGTTTAGTGACTGATGAGACAAATATTAACTGTTCTATGTAGTTGGCAACAGTGCAAGGCAGAGACATATTGTAACCAAAGTATTCATTAATTTTCTCACTGGCAACAGATGCAAAATGCATCGCAAAGTAATCAGCTACATTACTTCCAGTTATTATGTTATTATTTATATTTAGAGTTAATTCTTAATTTTGATTATTTTTATTTCTACCTAAATCATTACTAATGATTTTCCAAGTCTCTCTATATAGACAGAGATAGGTCATTATGCCTAGTTAATCTTTTCTGGCAGAGAAAGATTTTTTCATTATAATTATATAATATAGACTCCTTACCAATGAAAGGCAGAGAATATGAAAGAACTTTAGTTTAGTGTTTGTAGTAATTTAACATTTGGAAAACAGATAAGTACGTTAATTTCTGTAGCCTATATAAAGCTAAAATTGTTATATGAATTTGGTGATCTACCTAGTGATACTAAGTGGAAATTAAATTATTGCACTTCATCCTAAAAAACGTCGGGATTAGACTTTACCATTTTAATTGATTATTTCTTTAATTAAAAGTTTATAAAATGCTGGGAAAAAAGACCGTATGACTTTTCCGTGAAATGAACTGTTGGGGTAAAAATTGTAAATTGCGATTTTCGTTTTCTGATAAATTTGAAAATTGTGAATTAGATGCATATTGGTAGGCAACAAGGTTAGAGAAATAAGGTTGAATACCATAAATAAAATACTCTTTACAAAACTGGAAAATTTAAAATCAAGATCGTGATAATTCAAACAAAGTAACAAAGTGCAGAGCACTTCCCAGTAGTGGCACGTTTATATTTTCTTTTGGCACCCATCGAAATACTTGTAATGTATAAAATATATTATTTGTCATTGAGAATTGCCAGCTTCTTTGTGAAGTTTTTTATTTTGTTTTTCCATTCCATAAAATATAAGGTTGAATCGCACTGCAACCGGTGTACTTTGTACACTAATTTCAGGTTCTGCTTGTATGTGTTATATTTATTTTGTTCTGCCTTCCTTTAATCACTGGTGTTCCACAAAAAAAATTGTATGTAAATAATATATCTTTCTATATTACACTTGCACTAATAAGACTGTTTAGTCTATGTTTTACCGTGACCATTGCACTGTATTTTTTGGCAAATTACACAATTTTCCATCACAAACTTATGCAAACACCACTTGAACAGGAACTGGAGGAATGAATGTGGTTATGATACCAGAAATGTGTCTGATGTGGATATGCTTATAATAATGGAGAAATTACGGCAGATGAGTCACAGTATTTGAAAAGGAATGAACCTTGTTTTGAGAGAATATCGCGTAACTATTATATTTTTATGGATTTAAACCTTTCTTAACTAACTGATTGCCACAACTGTTTCTGAAACACTGAAATTGTGCAAATATCAGTTTATATATTTTTGGTGTGGGAACCATGAATAAGTTATAAGGCCTTTCTTTTAGAGCATTTCGATTTAAAAAAAACAGGTATAATAGTTACGTGTGGATCATAAAGTTACTTCTATCTAATTTTCTCTACATATGTAAGAGTTTTCAGGTTTTTCTGTGATACAAACTGAGCAACAGGCAGACATTGAAAAAAATGTATGTTTAAAATTCAGTAAGGTTTTTCTTGACAGGTGGTTGACCCCTCGGCTCTAATGTTAAAAATGCATGTATTCAAATTAGAGATTTTAACAGCCGCGCAAATCTTAAACGAATAAAACATATTTTTATGGGCACGAAATTAAACATCTAACTGTATCAGTAAATTGCTTTGGAAAAAATTATTGTTAGGTAACCTGTACTTAAATCTCTTTTAAAGCAATAGAATGATATAGCTGTTCAAGTAAAAACGATTTGATTTGGTACCTTTTTATAACAAATCCATTATTCAAATAAAATTTCCAACAGTGCCTCAGGTGTGTTGCTGACGTGCAAATGAAATATACATATACTTTTTTTCTTGTAGCACGGACATTAAATTCGACCTGTTCTTTCTTGAAAATTGGAAATCAATAACTTTTTATCCGATTTGTAATTATTAAATTGCGTTTGTTCAACTTTTTATTTTCTTGGGGAATTATTACAGTTTTTGTTTACTACGCTCCACTGATTTTATCCAAATCTACAATCTGTTGTAGTGCTGTATTTTCAGTGTTTTGTGTTGTTTCTGAAGTGGACTTTCACTGGGTATTGGCTCTGTTGAAAAAAGCTATATGATTTTATGAAGAGGATAAGTTTAATTTTAATAGTGCGCTGGTTATGGCAAAACTAACGTTACATCCTCCAGTCCGTGCAATTACCTGTGCTAATATTTTCGGGTACTCGTATAGCAGTATTCAAAAATTATTTGAAGAGTGACATCAACATACCAGTTAAAAAAATAACTTGTTTTCTTAACCAAGGCCAGAGATCACCATGATTTATGTGTCAAAGTGTTAGTTTCTAACAGTTAACAGCCAGGTCTAGTTGTTAAATTCCAGTTGCTATTTGTTTAACTGCACTTAGAGCTTGAGGCTAAGCGGAATTTGCATTTAAAAAAATCATTTCATGAGGAGAAAGTTATGTGTGATCTGTTTGATAGCAGCTTTGCCATGCACTTTGTGTTAAGAAAAGGTATGACATTATTTACTATTATAGAATGCTTTGTTCTGTGGGCTAGAAAATGTTGAAGTTGATATATATTTAAATTCTAGTTAGTTTGTATGGTATCTTCTTATACAGAGTAAGTCATAGAAAATAGGACGTAGAGTAAATAGGGATTCTTTGGCTCAAAATATGAAGATTTAACCGTTTTCAAAAGCATCCTTGAAAGTTTGGATATGTCAAATTGCTTATCCCAAATATTCCGCTCTAATTGTTAGTAGGACATGGTTGTTCAAGTAGTGACATAGTTTATGAAGAATGGAATTTAATTTTGTCATATAGTACAGTACCTAGAGGTAAAAAATATTCAAAACTTCGGAATAATGTCACATTGAACGGATTTCGTTCATTTTTGGCAGTATAATAGTACATGCTTCACAGAAAAGTTTCTATATTGTGCGGGGGCTTGCTAATTTATAGGGGATGGATGCCACCCCTTCTCAGGAGGTGGCACTTAAAAAAGATATATATTTATTGGAGCTGAAAAGGAATAAAATTTTAAGAAGAAAAGGTTCTATGCAATTTTTCACACAAATTGATAGTTTTTAAGTTATGACGACTTCAAAATTGCGATTTTAACATAAAAAAAAAGGTATTTCCAAACGGCTTTCGTCAAGTATCTCGAAAAGTATTACTTTATCGAAAAAATGTTACAGGCCAATTACAGAAAGTACAAACAGGAGTTAATTATATTTTTTGTTTATTGATGTTAGGATTAATAATTTCGGAGATATTTAAGTTTACATTTGGCAACCAAGAGTTCATCAGATAATTATTTAGAGTGAGAGTTAAATATCTCAGAAACTGTGACACCTACGTCAAGAATAATAGGTTATTAATTAAGCTTTCAACTTTTTTTTTTACTTGTTTCTGTAGCATAAAAAATAAAGAAGTTGACCGAAGCAATGTGCGTCTCCACATTTTTTTAATAACAACGTCGCCATTTTGTTACTGTAATTAACCAGTAATTAAAAAAAATGAACTTCAACCACTGTTTCTCATTAATATATAGCATAACGTAGATGCTCAAATTTTTTAGTTTGTATACAGCACTTGCTTTAGAAAAAATTACAGTTTAAACTATAAAGGTATTTCCGATAAAATGTAATTTTTTTTCCGTTTCCAAATATCTCAATAAATATTAGTTTTATTAAAAAATGGGTAGAGACCAAAAATAAAGCTCATAAACAGATAATGAATTTCGCTTTTTTAATTATTTACATATATTTAATAGTTTCGGAGATGTGAAAGTTTACAAATGGCGTCCGAACGTTTATGAGACGAAAAATGCAGTTTAAATGTTAAATATCTCAGAAATTGTGACACCTACATCACGCATGCTAAGAAATAAATTGAAAGACAATTAATTGCGCTTTCAAATTATTTTTTACTCGTTTCTGTAGCATAAGAAATAAAGAAGTTATGACGGAAAATGTGCGTATTTATATTTTTTTATATAAAAAGGTCGCCATTTTGTTACTCTAATTGGTCAATAATTTAAAAAAAATTATCTCAAATACAGTTTTTCGTTAAAGTGTAGCATTACCTAGATGCTCAAATTTTTTTGCTCATTTAAAGCACTTGCTTTAGAAAAATATACATTTTAAACTTTAAAGGTAATTTCAAAACACTTGGATACCAAATATAAACTTAAATATCTCCGAAATTATTAATCCTACATCAATAAACAAAAAATATAATTAATTCCCAGTTTGTACTTTCTGTAATTGGTCTGTAACATTTTCTCGATAAAGTAATACTTTTCGAGATACTTGACGAAAGCTGTTTGGAAATGCCTTTTTTTCAAGCTAAAATCGCAATTTTGAAGTCGTTATAACTTAAAACCTATCAATTTATGTGAAAAATTGCATAGAACTTTTTCTTCTTAAAATTAGATTCTTTTTCAGCTCCAATAAATATACATATTTTTTAAGTGCCACCCCCTGAGAAGAGGTGGCATTCATTCCCTATAAATTAGCAAGCCCCCGCACAGTATAGAAACTTTTCTGTGAAGCATTTACTATTATACTGCCAAAAATGAACGAAATCCGTTCAATATGACATTATTCTAAAGTTAAAACCTCTGGTTACTGTACTAATAGTGCAATGAACCATATGAAACTTTAAGATAATAATAATAATAAAAATAATAATAATAACATTTATTGGGCAAACGATACACGAGGATATATGGCATGTCAGTGCAGAAATAGTAAATATAGACATAAAAATATAGATATAAAGAGAGTGGAAAGACATATACATTATTAACAAACAATTATATATTATTCTCATCCTTATTAGGTTACATATTGGTCTAAAAATTCACGTGTACTATAAAAGCCTCCATTTATAAACATGATTTTTACTTTGTTTTTAAACATATTTGAGTTTTTGTATATTAAATTGCTGTTATTAATATTGCACACTCTCAGCGTGCAAGCAATGTTTCGCTGATATTTTAATTGCATGGTTAATTCGCAAGGAATCGATTTTAATATAGCTTTTTTAAAAGGAAGATTCTACTTAAAAATGATATTTTTTTTATATTGATTTGAGTTTATATTAAGTTTTAAAATTGCTATTGGAAATGGTCATAGGTCTCTGTCAGTTGGTCTTACATATACGTAAGTACGTACGGAAACATTCTACAGGTCACAATCCTTAGTCAAGCCACTTGAACCTTTTAATCGCTTCGTCTGTTCTTAGATTAGAACCCTATTGAATTTTATAATGATCTGTCCAGTAGTTAACACATTCGCGGACAGTCAAAAGGAGTTGAGGGCTGCCCATGGTGCACTAAGTAAATATTAAGAAAAAAACGTATATAAATAGATATAAAACCCACTTTAATGAAGGGCTGCAATTGGAGTCATGTCCTCGTACATTACAACTGAAATAACTGCAATTGCAGTCCTGTCCACGAATGTGTTAAATTATTATATATAATTATTTAACACCATCATGAACCATTTTTCTTGTTCTCGGCATCTATTGGCTAAGTAAAACAATTATTTTTTCGCTTTCTCAAAAATGGAACAATGAATTGGTCCCAAATTTTTACCGTGTTATTATAGAACTCACTACCGGGCGTCAAATTGACGCGATACTAATTTATATTTGGAAGGGCGCCAGCCGCGTTCTGCCCGGGTTCGAGATAAGATATACTTAGATAGACGAGTAATGGGTCAAGGCTGCACTACCTCAGGTCATTAACGACGCTCTCTCAAGACGTGATTTCAATTTTTCACTACAATAAGGGCTTTTACGTCTTTGGATTATTGCGATTTTTGCATTAAAAAAAATCCCTGTCGAATATTTCTCTCCGACGGGATTGGAATTTGACATGATTTTGATCTGTTTATACAGTAATAAGTGGTCTGATGTCTTTTGGTTTCTGCTATTTTTGCATAAAAAAAATTCTTATTGAAGATTTGTCTCTGACGGGATTTGAATTTGACGTGATTTGTATGTATTTTACCTACCAATAATGTTCTCTGCACTTAAAGATTTCTGGAGAAATTGCATAAAAAAATCCCTATCAAGGCGACCAGAACACTGAGTATCAGACTTAAGGAATCATGAGATTCCGATTAACTAAGTTGTTTAGGTCTTCCAAACGAAAACTCCAGGGATTAAGGCTAGCAACAAGTCCTTACATCAATAAAATGCCATAAGTTCAAAGAATACCATTTATTTAATAAGTATAAAATAATACAGTAAAGATTAATTTAACCTCCTCAGGATTTAATGCAAGCCTTTTAAAAAGTATTTAAAAATTTTGGTGCGCTTATGAATAGCTTAAAGGTCCTATATTGTAATTTTATCATTCACAGGACGGAGTTCGACTAATACATGAGTTTAATAACTTTCGGCCAGTCTTACGACTTACTTGTCCCCATGCAGGTTCAATATAGGAAAAATGACATCGACTCGCCTCTGAACGACTTTTGGGCAAAATGGACTTTTGAGTCCTTTGTGCAAAAGGTGGTTTTCTCTATAACTTTATTATTCAGAAGCCCTGCAGTTGGCTTTCCTACCATCGCTTTGTATTGACCACCCAATGCACTTGACCAAATTACGAGTCGCTGGGTGAATCCAAACTCGTTTTATGTGAGAAACTGGCCTTGTGCATTTTCACTGATTTTTTGCTCATTTTTGCTAATAGGAGCTAAATTCATCGGTTTCGCCTTTTTGATACATTGCCTTGTTAAAATTCTATTGCCAGTTTTTTAGGACAGGATATATAATGATTGTACCTCCATGGTCAACGTCTTAATGGAGGAATTAAAGTTGAAAATATTTTGAATATTTTCAAAGTACTTTTTTGGCGTACTTTTTAAAAAGTATGTGATTCATCTTTTCATGACCACCATATACTTTCACTCTCATATCCTGGTCCAAAATTTCACTTGTATTATTTATTATTCCAAAACTATTTTTATGTAATTATGCTCTCATTATTGAATTGTAAAATGTAAAATGGCTGAGCCATATAATTAATAAATAAATAAAAAATAAATAAAATAAAATATATTTTTTTAAGTAAAAAGTCAGTGTTTCTTCGAATTTTTATCCGGTTGTGCCTAATGTCTTATCGAACTCATAATGGTTCTTTTGGACTAGTTTGTGGCGCTGAAGTCTCTCGGACTCTTGAAAATACCCTTAAATGAATTTTTTGCGTAAGTCGAATTTTTATTTTGGCTTCGACCTAGGTCAATTCTGGAAGGTTCTACAACATTATCACAACACATTTGCTGTTAACAAAATGCGTTAATATGAAAGTCAAATTTTTATAAACGTAGAAAATATGTTTTTATCTTCTAAGACTATGATGATAAAATGTGAGAATTTGCAGCGGTAAATATAGCAAAGAGGAAACTTTTTTATCTTTTGGAATAGATACCAAGGTAGATAAAGGATGAACGTAACTTTTTTTGTTTGAACTTTTTTTCTAGAATTTGCAGTTTTTGAGATAATTGCATACGAGTGCTTGTTGGTACAGTACTACTGCAGTTAGTTGCTTCTAGATTTTCATGTTCTTCATCATAAGTAAGTTTTGCATCACCGTTTTCTTCACCATTTTACCTTATCTTTAACCACAAATTTAAAAAATAATATACCTAATACTAATGATGGGAAATAACATTTCTCAAGATTTCTATTCATTTACAAAATATAAATCAAAATTAATATTCCAATTTTCAAAAATTTAAACGATTAATAACTTCTTTATTTACTGATCGATTGTTTTCATGGATTCTTCCACTGGTTAACACTAACTTACTCTCAAAATTTTAATATAATCACATATTTATTTCTTAAGTTGTCATGATTACAAGAAACATGACGGGCAGATAGATGGACATTTTGAAAGTTGTTCAGAATTTCAGCATCCAGGCTCGTACATAATTTACATATTTTTCAACCCATTTCATAAAACGACATATTTTTAACAACTAGTCAAGAAGGGTATATACAGTGTATTTAAGTAAGAGTAGGATGTGGAATTGGATTGTAGTTTTTTAAATCTCGAATTAACAGTAAAGTGAGATAAAATCATGTGAATCCCTTGGTGACAAGAGAAACAGGCAGATTTTTACTTATATAACTAGACAAGGGTAGTATATTCATTTTTTAGTCACGTGATACTCCACTTCACAGTTTACGCAGTTCTCTTTCCGTGTTTAGTTCTTATGGTTGTTATTAATAAAAATTTTCAGTCCACACTAGATCTAAAATGACAATTGCATTCAAAATTACTAATCTACATCTAATATATGAAAATCTCGTGTCACAGTGTTTGTTATCGAACTCCTCCGATACGGTTTGATTTTTGGTGTATATTTGGTAGGCTATTTTTTATACCCCTATCCAGAAATTTTATTTTTATTTTTTGGACAAAAATGTATAATTTATATGGCAAAACAACGTTTGCTGGATCAGCTAGTATCTACCATAATTTTTCTTTCATTTGGACGATTAATTGGTGTATGTATCATGGATGAGTTTTTTCTGAATCCAAAATGGTTTGGTGTAATTAGGTTTTCAGTTTTGTTGTTTAATGTATGCTTTCTTTCTAAAACAGGAAGTAGGGTAATTGGCCGATAATTTTGTATTACAATGCCTGTTTTTCATTCAGCAGGAAAATAATTAATTTTTAAGCAGTAGTTGTAAATGTTTATAATTTCCTCATGAACGAGAGAACTGAGCTTTTTTACCATATTTCCATTAACTTGACCTGGAGAAGTATTTTTACCTGACATTACAATGTTATAATATTCATCAATTAACTAATCTGAGTTGAAAAAGTTTTCACACCACTCTTCTATCATGATCATTTTTCCCATAAATCTTTATTTAACCCAATTGCTGTTATCAAGACATACACAACTTCTTTAGTGTTAGGAAATCGTGCAACGTTTTTAAGTTAATAGCATAATCAATAAACCTCTGTTCTAACTTATGGTGTCCTTCATCTTAGTCACCTTATATTATTAAAATTAAACTATTTTAACATGCCTACCTATGTCCTATATACTTTTCACGTGTTTTTGTATGTAGGCATTGTATACTAATTCGTATTAGTCAATAATAATAACATTGTGTTATACTGGACACATTCTAAACATTTGTGGATTGAAGAATAAGCTCCTGATACAGTTCTGTGAATAAATTTTAAGTGAACGAAATTAATATAATTAATACGGAGACCTTCATGGGAAACTCCCATATCTCCAACACGGTGAAAAGATACGTCGAATTATCCCCTCATCTATGCTAATCATGCAAATTACAACACTTAAATTAGAATACCATATGCCAATCATGGTCATGATATATTCAGTTGCATGATAGCATCTCATTAAAAAAAAACTGGTTTTATTTGCCTATGATTATGGGTTTGTGTTCTCAGCCTACCTCATAGAGTCTGCATAAGTAATTTTCGTATTCTCTTCTATTAATTTAATTTATATTTTGCCTCATGTAGGGGAGCTAATTTTCATAAGTAACGAATTTCTTATAGCTAGGGAGCTGGTGGCAGAAATTTTTTTATGATCTTATTGTGTGACTGAAGTCGAAAAGTGTAAAGACGTCATAATAAAAATCTGGAAAAACCATTTCAGTCATTACGGCGTTGCTGATTTTTTAAATACCAGTTAATTGATGATTCAAGTCTGATCATGCTAATATACCGTGTAATTTCCCAATTTTAGGCATGTACATTCACGTAGCGCGAGAGATATGACAACACTGCTGCCGTAAATTCCTCCATCGGGCGGAGCATCCCAGCTCTGTTATTTCATTTCAGCCAGCTGGCACGTGCGATGTTGTAATTTTACTCCCTATGCCTAGCGCTCCGCTACACGCACGGTATATAATATTAAGTAAAAGAAAAAGATTGTACAATGTTTAAAGGCATTAATCCATCGAAAATATATGAAATACTTCATTTATTGGACATGCATGTGGTGAGCGAAATTTTATAACTATTTTCTTTGTGCTTTTTAGTATTTTCATGACTTTGAATTGTAATAAACGTTTGATTGTGATGTAGTATCCTCTAGGTAGGGCTAGAGATACTTAATATTATATATATTAGCATGATCAGACTTGAATCATCAATATATGGAAAGAGTGGTTGTTTTATTGCTTTTCATGCTGAATCTTAGATATGGTAGGTGTATGAAAGAAGTCGACAAGTCACCGTAGGGGGAGTCTTGTTGATCTTCCTTTTTGGTCAGACTTGCACCAATGGTATATGAAAGAAACGAATGTTTTCTTTGAAAGTTATCTGCTGAATACCCAAAATAATATTTTTTAACAGTTCTGTATTATTTTACCTCGTCAGCCACTTTGCAGGAAGCTTTGTTTGTTTGCAAAAAACAAAAAAAATAGTGGCAGAAATCTGCTATGCTGATTTTTCATTGGCTGATGACAAAAAAGGGAGGGCTGTTCTTTTGATCAGAACCGTCTTATCCCATGTTTTTTGACATGCTGAAACCGATTTTGATATTAAAAAAAATCTACCGCTTCAGTTTTTGTCTACGACCCCCTTTTTTGTTCTAAGGTTCTGATCTAACTTTCTGAAGTATATTGACACACCGAAACCAATTTTGGACAAAAAGAAAAATTCTGTCATGTCAGTTACCCTCTACAACCCCATTTTATCTCCTAGGGGTGGCAGAGGGAAACTGACACAATAGAATTTTTTTTGCCCAAAATTAGCTTCAACAGGTCAAAATACTTCAGAAAAATTAGATCAGAACCTTAGGACAAGATCTTTTTTTTGCCTTTTTTAGGAGATGAAAGGGGTGGTAGACAAAGACATGCCGTAGATTTTTTTTTAATATCAGAATCGGTTTCAGCATGTCAAAAAAATAGGATAAGATGGTTCTGATCTTTTTTTGTCTGCCTGTGTTATTTTTACAAAGCTTTTATCGCTATCTAGTACCAAAAAATATTCTAATGTTTTTACAATTATTTTCTTTCTTTGCTTGTATGTCCCGTAATCTGTTGTGTTGTAAACGTACATTATTTAATAAAAAAAATATATATATCTTAAATCCATCTTTCTGATGCTGTCTTCTTCAATTTCATCTTCAACATTTTTCTCGTAGGATCGAGCGTTGCCGAATTATTTTGAAAAACACAAGTTTTTGCACTTTTACTTCAAGATGGCGGCTCGCGCCTCCCTCCCTCCCCTCAAGGTCGAAAACTTGTATTTTTTATTAGGGCCTTGACTTAAACAACATGTATCAAAATCATTACTACTCCACCTTTTGCAGGGCAAAAATCCCCCACTCATTGGACTATTTTCTGGAGTAAATTGGGAGTATTTCTGAAAATAAGCAACGTACATGTCAGCTAATGTTTTTCTTTACTTATGGATATAAAAACTAACAAATTAAAACCAATGAGAAGTACAATGAAATGACTTAATAGCTCTTTTTGTTTGCAGATTAACAATTAGTTTTATAAAAAAATCAGAGTCATGGATTTCAACCAACCATTTTTTATTTATATTTTTGATACATGAACAATTTTATAGCAATGGCTGAAACAATGAAATAATATAGGAGCGTTTTTTTTTACAAACCTATGGTGTTCACCAAAGAGGGCCTTTTTTGTGTCAATTTGATCAGGTAACCATATTCCAGTAAGTACCAAATTAAAAAAAAAATTGGTGCAGACTATACTCTTCGCTGGTTTGTCAAACTTTTTATATAATTGTTGCACGTTCTATAGAATACTCTCCACAGTTTTTTTGTAAATAATGTTAGTTTTTGGACATTTAAAATTTTTTTTTATGCCTGCTGAGTTGGTGAAACACTCAATATAAAAAAAAACCACTACATCTAACCTGCCTATGTTTCGAACCGGCAACTTGGAAGCCAAAAGTATACTAGACCACATATCTTGTATTGCACTGGCGTGCCGGGGATGAGACAGTCACGTATGTTCATCACCGGCGGGCCATCCAAGACAAGACTAACGAATTGCTAAAGCTGAGCAGAAAACAGCTGAGGTGTGCAGTGGGAATTCTAACAGGACACTGCACACTGAACAGACACCTAACCAACATAGGTGTGAAGAATAATCCAGAATGCAGGATGTGTGGTGAGGATGAAGAAACTCCTCACCACATACTATGTGAATGCCCAGCCTTGGTGGCTGGGAGGTTTTCATACTTCGGGGGACTAACCGTGACCCCGGAAGAAATAGCCAGAGCTCCCATTGACCGTATACTCTCCTTTTGGAGAGGAACGGGATTAATGGGATAACGAGACTATGGGGTACAATAAGCTTAAGCTTCAGTACGGCGGGGCTTCGCACCGCAACCCATAAGGAAAAAAAATACTAGACCACCATTCGCTACTTCTAAAAATGATAATATTTCTGATATAATATCTCTATTTGGAACCAAAAAAAAAAAAAAAACATTGGAGCTGAAAGAGAATCAAATTTTGAGCAAAAAGGCTGTATGCAACTTTTCATAGTTCATTATCTGTCCTAGGTTGATATGTTTTTTTGAAACACCCTGTACATGTGATATAATGAAACTAAATAAAAAATTTTATGAAGCATTAAACATCAGCAATGATTAGGAAATTGATATGTTTTGATTCTTTGTGTTTAAAAACATGCACACACATTAAACTGTGCAGTATTATCATCAGAATCAACCAGAAGTTACTTACTGTTACTTTCTAATTACTTACGTGCATTTTATTAACACTAATTGATGTTAGAGGCCATTCCACTCCATTTTTGTAAAAGATATGTCAGTTATTAGTAAATTGTTGTGCATTTGTGCTTTCTTTTTAAACTATTACGTGCATCTACATTACTTTAAATCAATAGTACGTCTATGAAGCTTCTTATGTGATCATCAGAAGTCGACGTTTTCTTTAAATAAATAACATTTTTAGTAAAATCTGTCCAAACCTAGCCAAATATGTGTCTAAATGTCTTCATCTATTTCAGTGCCTGATAGAGAAAATCTATGACATATTTTTTCAAAAATCATTAGATTTAGGTACATTCTCTAGTGAATTTAAAAAGTGTAAAATAACCCCAATATATCCAGTATGTAACAAAAATTATATTAAAGATGGTAGTTCAATAGCGATTTTGAGTTGCATTGAAGCTGTATGAAAAAAGTTGTGTATATTAAGCAATTCATATTTTCCAAAGGGCATGATTTTTTTTTAAAGGTCAACAATCACGAATTTAGCAAGCTTTGTAAATCAGCTCAACATCATTTATTCCAAATTTAATCCTGGCAAAGCCGACTAAGTTATTCTTTTATCAAAATTACTTTTGCGTGGTATAAGTAATCACTTGTAACCTTACTTGCATTTTATTTATGTGAAAGAGGACAAGTTGTTGCTTTCAAGGGTGTAAATTCTTGTACGGAAAGTCTGGAGCACCACAGGGTTCTAACGTGGGCCCCTTACTATTTTTACTGTTTATTAATGATTTATTTATAAAGTTTCTTTAAAATATCTGCTTTACTCAGATGAACTTAAAATTTTTAAATAAATTAAACATACTAATGATTACATATATTGAATTACAAAATAAAATTTCCAACTGATTCATTAAAAACAAGTTGAACTTCAATTTGGAAAGAACTAAAATAGTCAACTAAGATTCCAATTATTTTGTCTTATCTGATGAATAATACTGCTTTGAATAGAGATGGGGATCTGGGCGTATTATTTCAATATGATTTAAATTTCAATAATTACATTAATCATATTTCTACAGAACCATATAAAACACTAAAAACATTGATACTACTTCTCATTTAATCAAATCACTTGTATGAAGTCGTTTAATATTTGAATCTGTTATTTAGAATATTTCTGGAAAAAATCAAAATTGTTCAGTATGGAACTTTTCGTACAGAAATCAAATTGTCAAGACTAGACCAGAGGAGAACTGAGCATGACTTTCTGTTCTTGTACAAAGTTACAAATGGAAAAGTACCTACCTGTTTTCACAAATAAACTTCTATGCTCCTAATCGTCATATATGGTCAAAACAAATAACTTTTTATATAGAAAATAATAACTCTTTAATAAATAATTTGTGTCAAATAAATAAGTCTGAAGAGAAAATATGAACGGAAATTAGTAAGTCAAAATTTGAAAATACAATGGAAGTAAGTTGAGTAGATATATTTACTATTTACTTTAACTTATATAATTATGTCAATACTGTATATCCATATGAATATACATATTGTTATATGTTGCAACCCCCAGAATGTAGGCAACACAGAATTCAATTAGTTCGGATGTTGTCTGAATGTAGAGATTTGCACCTACTAGAGAAAGAACCTACTAGAAGCTCTAGAGTGATGACATTTCTGGAACTATCTAGAGAATGGTGGCGTCATCACAGAAAATTCGGGATCTGTCATTTTTAGGTTATATAAGGCCGCATTCTCGGCGGGAAGAAAAGTTTTGAATTGACAAATGAGGTTAAGACTACAAAGTGAAAACAAAGTAATAAACATTGTTATTTTTAGTCAGTAAAGTGCATTTAAGTTAATAATAGTATTGTGAAGTATCCAGTAGATTATTTAATAAAGTGTGTTAGTGGTTATCTCTTGTTATAATTTTTGGAAGCCACGAAATTTGCAAGGGTGGTTTCCTAGAGGTGGAAACACGTCACAATATGTTGAATGTCTATATCGTAGGGGTAAAAATGTGTTTATTTCCGTGTTCAGAAGGAACAGGAAGTAGAAGAATCTTATCTTAGATAAGGTCAAATTCTGTTTGTACTTATTTCAAAACTTAAGGAAATGTGGTTTTCTGCATGGTGACTATGTCTGTGAGTACATGTATATCTGTGTGTCTGTCCATAATTTTATTTCATTCACGGTAACCTCTAATCCAAAATCCATCAATCTTGATGTTCTTTTTTTCTTAAACGTTCGTCTCGATGAGGACTATTGGCTTTTACTGCTTACTGAATTAGCAGTTTTGGAAATATGCACAATTTTGCAAAACATGGAAGTTATGAATGGTTCCCTATACCAATTTTTTTCTTTTTATTTTGATATATGTATATATGTTTCATTAAAAGTACCCGGGCCATTACTTGAAAAGTAATAAAGATCTTTGGAATTTGTAAATGGCATATGGTTCATACCAAAAAAAGGCAGTAAATAACTGTAGTTAAAATTTTAGGATGCCTATATTTGAAAAAGTTTGATTCTAATTTGAAATGATTTTAGAAATTTCTTAAGAAATTTTCATTTTTTCACAATTCAAAGACTAAAGAAGGTACGTAAAAAATGCTAGAGTACAAATTTTAGAAGCCGGTAGATACTGCACAATATTAATGTACAGAGCTGCTAAAGAGATACAGTTGAAAAAATTGAGCCGTGTCGAAGACTTATCAGCGTTTTTCGAGCAGATGATAACTTCCTTAATTTTTAAGCTATTCAATCGCTTCAAAAATCATTTTACAGGGAACTTTAAGGGCTACAGGGAATGTAAAGTTGAACTTCCTTGAAAGTTTCGTTTTTGAGATTTTTGAGTTTAAAGGGCTCGGGAAAGGTGGTCCTCGCGCTCAAATGCAAACTTACAATGATGATATCTCAACTAATTTTCGTCCTAGAGAAGTAAAAAAAAAAAAAAAAAATTCAGTAAAAAAATCTAAATTTTTGTACTCTAGCATTTTTTATCTATCTTCTTTAATCTTTGAATTATTATAAAAAAACGAAAATTTTTTAAGAAATTTCAAAAATCATTTCAAATTTGAATCAAACTTTTTTTCAAATATAGGCATCCTAAACCGGTCAAACTTCTAGAACATATTGTTAGTACTTAAACAAAGTAAATTGTAAATGAATTATGTTCAATTTAAATTCTTGCAGTGAAGCCATTAGTTTCATTGCTGATTTTTTCTCCAAAAAAAAAAAAAAGTCATCCATTTTATTTTCATCATAACTCCGTTAGTTTTTATGCTAACAACTTTTACCAAAGTTCAAGTACTTTTAAAAATGTCTTATATGTTTTCCTCCAAAAATTTTCCGTTTTTCCATTATTTAACGTTGAAAGGATCGAATTCAGTTTTCAGCGAACAAAAAGTCACCTTCAACTAGCCATAACTCGGTTAGTATTGCTTATAATAAATTTTTTGATAAACTTAAAGTTTTCGAGTTATTAGTGAAAAATCGTTCTAAAACATAATAATAATAATAATAATAATAATAATTTGCCTTTATTGAGTATTATAAATATTACAATACAATAATTTCAACAGGGCGAAGTCTAGCAGAGCTACTCCACTTAACCCTACAGTATGAAAATAAATAAAACAGAGTGAACATGCATTTTTTTTAGATGAAAAATCAACATTTTCAATCACGAATAACTCAAAAAGTATTGATTCATTGAAAAAACTTCATAGAACATTTTTTACTTAGAATGTATTCCTCTATCGACGTCTGAGGTTATTTTGAATGTAATCATTTTCACCCCCGAGAAGGGGTGGCATCCACCCCCAGGGTATTTGCACTACTTAAGATGTTTCTGATTTTGAATAGTATTAAAAAACACACCTTTAAAAAAAATAATGATCAAAATTCGGAGCTGTTGCTGAGAATTAAGAAGTGAAAACCTTCATTGACTCGACTACATGTTGTAGCGACAACCTTTCTATACAATTTAAAAAAAAAAATCCTTAATAGGAATTGTTTTAAGATTTTGCAGGTTAGATTAAATTTTAGTCAATTTATGGAAGTACCATGTTATAGCGACAACTTTTCTATGTAATCTAAAAAAAAAAATGTTAGCTTTCGTCGTGAATTCAGTTGTCGGGCGAATTTTGTCCAAAGAAAGTCCATAATTTCCCATTTCTCTTATTTTTCCTTGGCTGGAATTTTGAAACGTGATTCATACGATTATGGAATAAATTATGAATAATTTTGATTATATAGAAAATTCTGTAAAAACCAACTTTTTTAAAAACTACATGATTTTTTTTTCTTAATTTCTTTATCTATGTAAATTTTAAAATGTTGATTTTGTAACTTTTTGGTTAATAATTTTAGAACATCGTTTATTTAGAACTTTTGTTTTATTAAATATAATACTACCTATATTATTACATATTTTGAAAACTGTTACTAATTTCAAGTTTTAGAGATACTTGCATTTGAAGAATTTTTGAATATCTTTATTATTTTTTGTGATAATGGCCTGGTGACTTTTATTAACTGAAACACCCTGTATACAATCAATTTCAGAAATTATCTAAATTATACCTAGTATAGTTATTATGAGAAACATTAAATTTACGTTTGTTTCTAAATAAAAAATAAATGTTTTATTCATGGGCGAGTTTTAAGAAAATTCATGCTTCACATAGTTAGAATATAAACATGATTTAATAAGGAAGAGCTGAAAGTCTAGACTAGGACACAGTGTAATTCTTTCACATCTGTCATGTATCATTTCAAATGTGATTCTGCTTTCCTGTTTGCAGCACTATTAATTTATGACGATGTAATAATTCATGCAAACACACATGCTGCCACTTGTGGGCAACCAACATTTTATTTGTTGTTAGTTTACACCTTGATGTTAATTATCCCCCTCTGCTTCGAGAGAATCTGCAAAATTCATGCAGACAGTGAAGTTTTGGCCTTCAGCAGAATTGTATTATTTTTGGCACGGTATGTAGTACACGGAGTGTAAATTGTGGATAAATGTTTATTTTTAAGTGGTTTGCATATTTGGGTTCAATGACGTGTGTATTTGTTGTTGGGTGAGAACATCATGTTTTAAACACTTCTAAGAACTATGTTTTTCTCCTTGCCGTTTTATATGTATATTTATGTTTTGATAAGTGCAAATTAAATATCAATTATATGTTTCAATGTTAATTATACGTTTGGAGTTGCTTGCTTTATTATGTAATTTTTTTAATTGACAAATATTTAAAACCCAATGCCAAGTTTTTTATAGATATATTTTTGTTTCGTCTGTAGTAAATAAGGATCGGTTTGGGCAATATATTGTTTATTTCAGAAAGTATTTTGCAAATATGATGCAAATTCAAAAAATATTTTAGCTTGAAAGTAGTATATGCAATGAAAATTTTGATAAATTTGTTTTGGGAACCATTTTTCTGAAGGACTAATATTAAGAAATTGTTACACTTTATCCCCTTGGGACTGTTTTTCTTCTGTGTAGAAATAAATATTGATATTTGTCAAAAACATATGACTACCAGAAATAATGTTCGAAAAAAGCTTATTTGTTTCATAATTCAGTAAGGGTGTCTCAGAAACGTTAGTTGTGGCTACATATAAAATGTGATTGATTTTTTTAAAATGTTTTTGGATTAGGTTACGATGTGGAAAATCAGAATTTTGGTGATATAAATCATAGTTCTACTTATTGATGTGAGGTTATATTGCCGGAAATATAACAAAAAATCAATTGTACATCGTTGTCAAGTGCAATAATGCACCTGAAAAAATACAGCATTGGTAAATAATGACCAACTGTAAAAAAAAACAGTTTTTTTCATTTTATTTTTAAATTTTGAGGTAAAAATTTCCTCAAAAATGTTATTTTTGTTGCAATGAGTTGTCATGGATTCAAATCCTTGATAAAAATAATAATAATAGTAATCTTTATTTACTTTAAATTACATAGTACATATGCATTGCATATATTATTTAGGCAGTGGCGTAGCCAGCTTTTTAGGACTGAGGTCCAGTCATTTTAAAAGGCGATATAAAATATTTGCAGATAAAAATGAAATACTGATTTTTATCTACGCTGCTGTATTTAAACGATAATGTAAATAAATATTGAGAACAGTGGTAGGCTATAATAGTTACTAAAGATAATTGAAAAACTTGTATATAAGCGTCTTCTTATCTTCTTGGTAGGATTTACATACTTTCGAAATTTCAACATGACTTTATAAAGTGGCGATCAACTGAAGGGACAATATATGAAAGTCTTAATTATATTGTGGAATGCATGGACAGAAGTGAATGTGTCGCAGGCATTTATTTTGATGAGATTTATGATAAGCCACAATATTTCAGGCCGAAGTGGCCGCTATACAGTGGTGTGCAAGGGAAATAATGAGGCAAGGAACTGTAAACCAGTCAATTACCATTTTTTCCGACAGCCAGCATCAGCGCTAACGGGATTCCATGCCAAATCAACCAGTAAAAATAAAATTTTGAAACTTGACTTCTCTGATTTTGATAATTTTTGGTGAAAATGTCGTACCTGTCAACAACATGAAAATTTCAATTTTTTAATTTTTTTGATTATTGGTTTTTGAGTAATACGTCTTTAAAAATTAAAAGAAAGTTAGTAATTTTGGAAAATAGGGATTTTTAAATCACATTATCTCCAAAATGGTGAGAGATACAAGGGTGGGACAAACGTCAATTTATGGTGTTTAAACAATATTTTTCTATTTGAGGTTAAAAAATATTGCAACCTCAAAAAGGTCGAGTTCAAGGTCACAAATGTAAAAGTAATTTTTCTCAAAAAGTATATTTTTGAAAATTATTTAAAATATTGTGTTTGTCCCTAATGGTCATATCTACCATTGCATACAATTTCAAAGTGGAACGGAAAAATTGTACAAAAAATATTATTTTAGGACAATGTCTACTTTCAAGACCCTAATCGCAAAGTTTAATATTTTTTTTTGCAATTTATGATTTTGAATTTACATATATATCAAAAGAGTCGTTATTATTAGTCTTGGAAATAGATTTGTGTAACCCCCTCCCCCCCACGTTTCCCTGCCACAACCACTTTTGTCATACATGACAACATGAATCCGGTAATAAGCCTAATTAAATACTAAATGGGTAATATACAATGAAATATATTGTACGTAAAAGATAAACATTTATTGGTGGTACCCGATACAAAAATTTTTTGTTTAATAATAATTATTTTTTTATGCAATTTTGAAGCCGTATCAGATAATGCCATTTCAGCTTGACTAAGCTTGTAGACCCTTCCGTTTCAGTGACAGGATCCGCTTTAAGTAGTATTGTTTTTGGGTTGACATTTAAAACGTCGGGTTTATTTGGATACAGAAATTATCGGGAAGAACCACTTGGATGTAAAAAACCGCTGCCCAAGGAATCACTAGTCTCTCACAATGAAAAAATTTTGTGTGGAAAAAATTGTTTATGAAACTTTAATAATATAATATTTGAAATCGTCTACCCCAAAAACCCATAAAGCGATATCCCACACCGGTAGTGGGGTAGGGGTGGTGATAGGGGAGGGGGTAGTGGGGGTGGATGAAGTAAAAAAATATTTGGGGTTTTTGGTTCTTATATACACACTAAATCACAATTTTTTTTCATCCCCTTAAATAATTAAGTAGGGGTGGTAATGGGGTGGCTAATGCCAAAAAATGTTTTGAGACCTTAGTTTCTCTTGTATATACTAAATACCAATTTTATGGACTCTTACCTGCTTGATTTACCTATTTACCCCCCAACCCTTCGACGGAATAAGATGAAAATATAATCTAGTTCTAGATCCCGTTAAAGTATATACGTGTACCAAATTTCAAGTCAATATCTTAAAAGGCTGTAGAGTAATCGTGCGCACAAAAAAGTTACAGACAGACCGACAGACAGAAATTTTTTTTTCGATCAAACTTAAAATCTCGACGTTTCATGACATTCTAAGCCTATTTGAACAATAAAAATGTTCAAAAATGTTTTTTTCTTCAAGCATATTAAAATGTTTAAATTATGTCACCAAAAACAAAAGTAGAAGTAGGACATTGTTTTACTAGTAACAAAATGTTAGTACCGAACACCACCGTAGTGGACATTGTTTTACTAGTAACATAATGTTAGTTCTGAAAGCGCCACCGCAATGGGTATTGTTTTACTAGTAACATAATGTTAATACCGAAAGCCACCGGTGGTGCGCTATCCACTAGCCACTTGTCATATTGTGTCAACATGTAAGACTGTAGTTTGAATATTTGTACATTTATGATAAATAAATGAATTTTTGCATTTTAATACGCTTGAAGAAAAATAGTATATATTACACGGAGTAGAACGCCTTTTTTTGTGTTTTCGCCCATCCTGGGCTCAACACAAAAAAAGAGTGCGTTCTACTGCTAGTAATATAATATACTATTGTCGTTCTATACTTCCACTGGATGTGGAAGTAAAACTGATTGTCACCTCCTTTGTTTCGTCATTTTTACTTAGTACACATCCTAGCCACCAGAAATCATAATACATGGCAGTGACAAAGCCAGAAATTTCCTCAAATTCATTACTAGGTTTAGCCATCTCCAAGGCTAAATTCAGTACTCTTACTGCTATTTGAATAAGTTTTCCTCTCAAAACCATATCTTTCCACTTACATTTCTTAAAAATTTTAATGCCGTAGACTTGTAGTCAACAATATTAAATGGGTTACAACACATAAGTTTAAAAACTGAGGAACTATACATTGTTCTATTGATAATATTAAGTAATATAAATTAATTTGATTTAAAATGTCCAAAACCTGATAAATATACATCTAAATATGCACTATTCGCGGCAAACGACGCCAGTCTGAGCGACGTTAGGCGATATGTTATACAACGCATGTACCCACACTTTTATTATTTATTTATTTATTTACTTATTTGTGGTCGCCCCACTTTCAATATTGACACAGAGGTACAGGAAAGTTCAGTTAATATTACTTAATTTTTTGAGTTGAAAAAAAAAAGTACTTTTCTAGATAATACCATTTAAGCATTTATAGTCTTGGAGGTGACCTTGAGACAAAGAAATTATGTCCATTTTTTTAAATAGAAATAAATTTTAGTCCATAAGCTACAAAACGAGTGCTTTCACAAAAAATTTCTTCCTGAGCATCCTGAGATAATAATTATTAAAAATACCCCTGTTGTAATTAAGTGTGTTAATTTTTTATTCTTTTGAGTCCTATAGAAAAAAAACTATTCCTCAGAAAAATGAAATTCTGTATTTTTAATACCTTGGAGGGGTTAAACATGTGTACCAAAATTCGTTAAAATCCGAGAGGTCATTTTTTTTTGCTTGCTTGATTTGATATGGAATGACCCTAAAGGCACTTGATTCCATGCAGGTCGATTCAAGACTAGTATGGGATTGTATAAATGCCCTTACAGACCTAGAAAGTTAGAACAAAGTGACTGTGGCATGAGGGACTGAGGGACACAGGGGAAATGAGAAGGCTGACACAGGGGAAATGAGAAGGCTGATGAACTAGCCCGTAAGGCGCATCTAAGGCCCTAGTAGGACCTGAAACCTTTTGCGGTGTGGCTAAGCCACGCATACGAACATCTATTAATGAATGGGTACAAAATAAACCTCTAGCGTGGTGGAAGAATTTCCCACGAACAGGCCAAAAAGTTCATTAAAGAACGATCAGCTAAATTCTCGGAAGACCTACTATGCCAAAATAGAAAGGCTATTAGGATCACTGGACATTGTAGGCTTAATAGACATATGAGTCTAATGGGGCTGGCAGAGATGCAACACACAGATTCAGTCAGGAGGAAGAGGAAACCTCAGTACATGTGCTGTGCCATTTTGAAGGCCTAGCCAGACTGAGGTTCCAACTACTTGGCGAAGAGAAACCAAGGGCAGATACCTATACCAAGGAGCCCTTATCAAGGCTATGGATTCTGATACAAAAGACAAAGCTGGATAAGGAGCTCTAAGTAAAATTAGACAAGGAGAGCCACAATAGATCCACAGGTGGTTAAGGCCGATCAGCCAGCTCCTTTTTCAATCTAATCTATTCTAATCATCGGGCTCGTTCGATTCCGAATGTAGGTTATCATTTTCATCCTCTGGTTTTCAATTTTCACGATCTCGACTTCGACAATTCTTACAGAAAATACTACAGTTTTACACAACCATATCGTTTTGAACATCCGCTCTTACAATTATAATTATAATTCTTAAAAAAGAAGTCTGAGATCGATTTATTTCCTGAAAGTTTCGGTTCTAGATAATTGGTTCGTGCTCTCCATCCCCCACTCGATGGGATTCAGTTCATTTGAGAGCCAGGCTTGACATTGCAAATACACACACAGGGTGTCTTCTCTAATCTCCCCTTCAGTGGAGGGTAACGTATAAATATTAATATTTTTTGTAGGTGGTAAAACCCAATCGATTATTTTTTCGAGTTCAGCACCCTCGAAAACGGGGGGAGGAAGTATTAAAACTAAAAGAGAAAAAAGGTCAATTTCCCACCCCTTATAATGGTTGTAACCTCCAGGTGCTGGTACCGCCTTTCGCCGTGCCTCAAACCTTCCCTTGTCAATATACTTTCATAAAAACTTCAATGATTTCCGTCCCAAACACGCATATTATCCCACCATTGAAAAACAGTGAAAAGGGTGAAAAGGGGTGGTTTTTGGTCGTTTAAAGGAGTTGGTGTGATTAAAAACTTCTCCCACTATTTTTTTTTTTTTGGATTCAGCATCAGTAAGTAAGTTTCGTCGCTGCAGCAAATAGTCGACCAAAAACGACAAAATTTGGTTTCCCAACACCGACTTCCACTATGATTTTAGCTCTTCCCAGTTTTAAATAAGAACTTAAGTATAACTAATCAATTAACCACAAACAGGGGCGGATACAGGATTGACTTCTGGGGGGGGGCACCGGAAGAAAACTCATAGTAATACTCTTAGCCCCTATCCCTGCCGCTTCAGGGGGGAGGGGGGATGGAAAGGTCCCTTTTTTCGATTCTTTGCTTATAACTCGGAAACGATGCATCGTATAGGAAAAATTATTCTATTCCAAATTAAACAATTAAATTTCCTACAAGAATGTCTATATTCATTTTCTTCCTATGTGCTTAGGTATTCGCCAGCGAAAATCGATAATTAATAAATAAATTAATTAGTTATCCGAAATATTTTTATCAAAGCAATAAATGAGAGTCACAAAACAATCTTTATTTTACAACACTCGGTATTTACTAACGTAATATTTTACCGAAATCTATACATTTCCTTAAATATACAGTGTGACCCACTTAACCAGGACGGCGAGATGAGTTACGGTCACCCATCCAAGTGATGGACTCGCCCGGCCGTGCTTAACTTCGCCGATCGAGTCCACTCACTGAAACCGGTACCGTACCACACCTCACTTTTATTTTGTTTCCAACTTGAATCAAATTTTACTCAAGTATAGAACAAATTAGGATCTACCTATGACTAGAATAACATTCGCCTACTACAAAGGCAAAGCCACCTGCGGTACCAAAATATGCGGAAAAAGATTAAAAATCATATTAGTGGGTCTTGACGAATTTCACGCATCCACCACAAATTGGGGAAACTGAGAATACCCTTTTCCAGATGAGCTTATGTATGAGAAATCCCCCATCAATAACCAAATTAAATTTTGGTGTATGTACGTTTTTGGCGCCGATCCGATGCATTTTTTTAGAATTTTTAACATTCAAAAATGTTTTTATTTTTTCCACATATTTTGGTACCGCAGATGGCTTTGCCTTTGTAACAGGCGAATGTTTTTCTGGTCATAAGTAAATCCTAATTTGTTCTATACTTGAGTAAAAGATTCAAATCGGAAACAAAAGTTAAAGGATGTCTTCATTTTAAGTGAGTCACACTGTATATTTAAGGAATTGTACAGATTTCGACAAAATATTAACGTTGAGTGTTGTAAAATAAAGATTATTTTGTGATTGTGATATATTAGGAGATCACAGTAAACCCCTTTGATAGAAAAATTTCAGACACTTAACTAACTAATTTATTGATTATCGATTTTCGCTGGCGAATACCTCGGAAGCTATAACACATAGGAAGAAGATGAATATAGACATTCCTGTAAGAAATTTAATTACGTTTAATTTTGCATAGAATAATTTTTCCCGTACGACGCATCGTTTCAGAGTTATAAGCAAAGAATCGAAAAAAAGGAAACTTCCCCCCCCCCCCCCAAGCGGCAGGGCTAGGGGCGGGCGGGGACTTTTAATATGTTTACCTCCTAACTACCCCCAACACATTCCTGAAGAGGAAAATTCTCCCCCCCCCCCCCTCTATGTCCTCTACCACTCCTTCGTTGACTGGACTATTAGGTATATACCTATTTACTTTAAATATTATTGAGTCCTGTATTGCTAGAAAAAAAAAAGGGGGAATTCAGCCAAAAGAAAGTGACAGTGTGGCGATCAGTTCATTTGCTGGGTAAATATAAGTCACCAACCCCAGGCTCAAGTAACCAAGGATCCAGGAAAACAAAAATATAATACAATAACAAATTTAACAAAAAATTATAATTTTAAAATTTGAATACAAATATTTTGAAACCCTTTTCGAATCTTATTTAATAGCATTACACCGCTATAGACAGCTACAATCATATGGACCTGGATTTCAGTGCTGTAGCCAAAATATACATACCAAGAAAATAATATATCCTAGGCCAACTCAGAAACATGTAATATAATTTGTTATTATTAAACTTTCCCACTCTGTATATATTAAAATTCTATTAGTTGGTAATCTGGGGTAATATTTTATTTAATAGTGAGATAATTTAATTCATTTAATTCCTTACATTTTAAAATTAATTAATAAAAAGTAAAAGCTGGGTAATATGGAATGAGATTCACCTAATTTGCCAAACAAAACCAAGCAGAAAATAAATATTTAGTGCTAACACTGACAGCAGGATGTAATAAATATTTATAACATTGCTGTTTTATAATTTATACACCAAATTGTTTAAACTTTCAAAAGGGTGATGTCATCTAATGTTATCATCGCATTTCACTGAATGATTTATTTACCTACTCACAGTAGATCTTAACATTAGTTTTAAGATACAAAAGAACCTGGTACCTACTTTAAATCTATAATAGAATATTGATTATTTTTAACAATAAGAGTTGGAACATACACTTTGCAGTATTGAATTTGGAGCAAGCAGCCTTTGTTGATAAAACCCCAAGTTTTTTGCGTCTATTTATAAAAGTTGTACCTTAAACTGTGTCAGAAGTTAATATGCAGTATAGAGATAGACTTTAAAAATGCAAATGAGTTATTAGATATTGTGAAACGTTGTAAATATTGTTTATTGTGTTCTTTATTGCTGCAATGTTTGTTTTGTTACGAATAATAAAGTAAGATGATATATTTATTCAAGGTGGAATCCAGGGTTGATAAACCTCAAATCACTAGAAGTGAAAATATGAATGTAATAATATTTGTGTATACTGTTAATCATAAAATGGAGATAACAGTTTTTATTTCTTTTTTTTCAGCTGATGGCAGCCCGAGACTGGGCAAGGTGAGAAAGTTCCACAAAATCAAAGGTGACAATTTTGAGGTGCCTTTTACGTCGAGTGAAAGTGGCTTCGATACAGAAGTCGATTGCTACGATTCGTCCTTATCGGTATCGGCTGGTGAAATCGAGGAAATCACACGGCTACAGGCTAAAATAGCATTTCTCGAACACATCTTGATTCAAAATTCGATACCGGTGCCCACAAGAGAATCCAAGGTGAGTTTAAAGAATGAGTAGGTTTGTTTTAGAGCTTTCATTGTTTTTTTGTAGCAAGAGAGACAGAAAAATGCATAGTTTGGGCGTGCTTTATAAAGTTTATAATATGCATCTGTAATACTTGTTAAATAACGTTTTAAAAAATTATAAAATTCCATTGGTTTAAGATCTACATAGCCAGCTGGCTGACTAAAATCTGTTTCGCTTAAATAAATATGTCAGTTGAAAGTTTTGGCATCTCTCAAAAGAAATTGTCTTCTATAGATCGATTTTTATATTGTCATATTAGCAGCAAATTAATTTATTTAAATTTCATGGTCAAGTTGTACATATGCAAGTTTTTTATCGATATAAAAATCTTAAATAATGGAAATGACAGCCGGTCTGTAAAAATGATTGATGAATTCATTATCTAAGAAGAGTAAGTGAAAGTTATGAGGGCAGTTGCAATTTTTATCAATTTTATCATTTATCAAAGTTATAAAAAAAAGACTAGTAAAATGTTTTAATTTTCTCTTTATGCAAACAATATGTTTATATTAGCAGTTGATGCCCTGTTAAAATAGACTCCAAATATTTTCTACGTATTAGTGAAATACTTGAACGAGTACAAGAAATTACATTTTTAAACACTTCACGCAAATGCAATTTTCTTGTCTCCTTGTACCGTTGTTAAAGTACAATTTAAACTTGACAATATTATAGATTCACTGATTAATATTGACTAGATTAGATAAGTTTGTGTTGGGAAATTTTATATTTTTGTTTTTACTTTATTTAGTGTTTTATAAATTTGTGGAATGGTTGCACTAAGAGCTGTTTTTATGTTTAAAAGCTATATTTTGTTTTATTTACTGGAGAAGCTAAGGAATTTAGCATTGCATTCTGATAACTTGTGATCTACGTAACAGTATTATCGTGTAAGTAACTAATTAATTTATTTATTGCTATACTATATTATTAATTTGCTCTGGTGCTATCATTCTAAAGCTTCTCCATAAAACGTTTAAATTGCTGTTTTTTTTTTGTAATGTATTGAGAAACTAAAAAAAAAAATAAACTTTTTATTATTTATTTTGTTTTATTTATGGAGAAGCTTCCTGCCTGCTTTTTTGTAACGTAGACCTTTTAACATTTTTTACCCCTGCTTGTGTGGTTTTTGCTTGCTGAATGCTAATCTTGATTTGAGGAAAATGTAGATTTATCAGACATTCTTGTATACAGACTTGATGACACTCGTATTAGTATGGATGTCACCTTACGTCATTTTTAATATTAGCAAATAGATAAGCTTGACACTTATTGACACTTAATGGAATTTGGTTCCTTCCAGTTTTAAAACATAAATAAGAATTAATGCTAAAAAGCTTTTAATATAATAAATATGCAGGGTGTTTTGGAAAATGGTGCACTTATTGAAAAGACCAAACTATTCTTACATCTTTTTTCATTTTGTGTAGGAGATAAAATAGAGACTTATTGAAAGAATGCAAAGAAATAAATCTATTTGCAATGGTCCGATCATTGGGTCCAGCTCTTAAAGACTTAAGGCAATGAATGCATAAGTCAATATATGATGAAATAAATTATAGTTAAAAAAACAATAACTAAAAAACGCACTTTTATGAGTAGCGCACTAAAAAGCTAAAAATAATTATTGGGTAATTAAATTTAATAGCGTGGGCATAATGAATAAAATGTAATGTAATTACCTACCTACCTATATAAGTGTGTCCCACGTTTTAAAATTTAATTACCTAATAATTGAAGATATAAGTGGATGAAGGGTCTATGTAACAACAAAGTGATTTTGAGATAATTGATCTCAAAGTTTTTAACAACCTACCAACTTCGACAGTACATTGATCCTTTGTAAATTTATAAATCAGATATTTTTTATTAGAATCAAATGTAATGTACCTGGGGAAACTTTGTGTACTTATAGCCTTCATTCATGTACAAAGCCCGTTGTTTTCAACAAAGTGATTTTGAGATAATTGATCTCAAAGTTTTTAACAACCTACCAACTTCAACAGTACATAGATCCTTTATAAATTTATAAATCAGATATTTTTGCATTAGTAACAAATGTAATGTACCTGAGGGAATTTTGTGTACTTATAGCCTTCTTTCATATAAAAAACTCGTTTTTTTTGGAAATGTCACAAAAATAATTGAAGACACAAGTGGATGCATCCACTTGTGTCTTCAATTATTTTTAACTTTTTAGTGTGCTGCTCATAAAAACCTGTTTTTTAAGTTTTTTAAACTATAATTTATTTTCTCTGTCACGGAAAATTCGAGTTTATGGTGGAGTCGCCGGTGATACGCCCATGAGGAGTCCCTATCACTACCTCTCACATCCGTCATCATAGAAATTCAATGGTCCATATTACATAAGTTTACCATCAGAATTGCATAAGTTTGCAAAGTTTCAAATTGATATGACAATTACATAGGTCAACAAAAAAAAAAATGTCTGCTCCAAGGACTAAACCTATCACCCAAATTTTCAATTTAAAAAATTTTCTGCTGCACAGATTTTGAGAAAATCCCAAAAAATGTATTTTGACAATAAAACTAGGATTTATTGGAAATTTATGCGGTAGAAAATTTTTTAAATTGAAAATTCGGTTTCAGCACACAAAAATACTTAAGGCATGATAGGTTTAGTCCTTGGAGTAGAACATTTTCTTTTGTTAACCTGTGTTAGAAGTGTTAACAAAATTGTCTTCTCAATTCAGCTGATAACCTTGATCTTATAAATCCTGCACCCCTCGAGGACTGTGTGTGAAAAGCATTTCTGTATTGCTCTGTGGACTACGTACCATGAAACACGCTTCTTGATATAGTTGTCTGACACTTAAACTAAGATTGTTGATGACGTAGCAGTTTCCACAAAGACCAACACACTTGAATTGAATTTGTTCTTCCCCAGCTAAAAATCGCCTAGATCTGGTCCCACCTTAGTTTTTTTTTTGTTACAATACTATCATGTATAACAGTCTTTGGACAATTGAAAGAAATGTTTGTCGATGTGGACGCCGACAACCTGGATAGCATTTCTGATACAGTTTTGAAGCTCGATGATGCTTTGTTCTTTCTCCTCCATCATATAATAATAATAATAATAAACTGCTTAGCCAACAAGCCTGACGTAGTACTCCTCGACCATCAACTCAAGACAATGTTTGTCGTGGAGTTCTCGGCTCTCACGGAGGACAACATTGTCTTGAAGGAGGAGGAAAAACGGACAAAATATCGAGATTTGCTCTTCGAACTCCGCAGACTGTATCCAGACCATACTGTTAAGATAGTGGTACTGATTATAGGAGCCCTCGGTGGAACGAGACACACTGATTTCGGAACTTAAGATCATACCGGCATGCCGAATTCGGCAGAGGTCTTAGCCGGCAGAATGCAGAAGGCCGTCATCCTCGGTTCATTACGTCTGTTCAGGGCACACGATTTCCGGACCCAGTAGTCACTTACCCCACGGGTGTGGGGAGTGGCTGCCGGTACTACCAGCTCCCCTCTGTGAGGGTCGGAGCCACAGAGAAGGGTGATTGTTTTTTAACAAAAAAATATAAATAAAATAAACTGCTTTATTTGCTGAATAACTTTACATTAGTTTTAGCATTGTCAATAGCATAAGGTATATAGAAGTGTGAATACACACATCTTACTGTCCCTGAATGGAAAAATTTTGTGCTCTTTTTCTATTTCCACTTTCATAGTCACCAAATTAAATCAGTAAAAGTATGTAGATAGTCAAAGATAAAGCATAACTAAAGCAGAATGTATGTTAAATATCTAACAGTTGTCAAATAGGTATTAATAATAATAATAATAATAATAAAGATGCTTTATTATACCTCGTATTAAAATTTTACAGTTTCGGGTGCCAGATAGCTCAGTATGTAAGGTGGCTAGTTCTGGATACTAATTTTATGGGTTCAAATCGTAATGACTGCAACTTTTTTAAAATTTTATTAGCTCTACAAAAAGTTTTTAAAGTCTATGCAGACGGACTTAGTCGTTCAGATTATGTTGATTTTCTTTTTTTAATGAACATATCACTAGGTAAAATTAACCTTTGGACAGTGGTGGATTTATACTTCTGCCGCCTAGGGGCTAATGGCAACTTACTGCCCACCCACCCCCTTCCCACTCTCTACTACTTGCCCTCAGCAGTCAAAAATGATATTCTCTCTACACCTCACCTTTTTAGAGTGCCCACTACTTCCCCACTCTCTCGTTTTTACACTTTCTCCACATAGGTTTGTCAATAGTACAGAATCATTAGCATTAGCCTAATATTGTTCAACAATAGTTTTGGATAAATTAAAAACCAGATCGACATATAATATTGTTTATTTTATCATATGAGATTGAGAACTAAATAAAATTTGAAATAAACTTTGGTATGCATTTAAAATGTTTTAGACATAGGCCAAATAGTCCTAGGCCTATCAGCAATCAGCAAAACAACTCTTATCAATTTAAGTTCAATAACAGATATTGAGAAAATTCTGTACAAATGACTCTAATAAGGAACTCTAGTCTAGTTAAAATAAAAATCACGTTCTCAAGTAAATTAAAAATGTTCTGATAGTACATACTAATGGTGTAATGGTAAATGTTTAAATGATTTTTAAGTGATTCCTTGTAATTTTAAAGAACGTCCCTAAAACATGTTATTATACTCTTCGCAAGACGAAAACGAAGAGTATATTGCATTTGATCGGCACATTTCTAATACTGTAATATCGCTCGCAGACAAAAAAATGTGTCATTGTGTTAGTGAACGAATTCTGAACAACTTTCAAAATGTCCGTCTGTCCGTCCATCTATTCGCCTGTCCGTCCGTCACGTTTCTTGTAAGCACGATAACTCGAGAAGGAAAAATCTGATTGTACTGAAATTTGGACAGTAAGTTAGTGTTAGCCAGGGGAAGAACCCTATTGCTTTTGAACAAAATCGATCGATAAATAGAAATGTTATTAATGATTTAAATTTGAGAAATTTATTTTTTTTGATTTTTATGTTTTTGTAAAAATTTACATTTTTTTACGTGTTAGGTGGTGGTGTAGTTCTTACGCTCTTGACTCGGAATCCAAGGGTCCCAGGTTCGAAACCCACGTGGTGTATGGTATAGTTTTTTTTATAGTCTTTCACGAACTAAGTTCATACTATAAAATTAAAAATGTCTTAAACTAACATTATTTATGAAAAACTGCGAAGAGTATCTTTGGAATGTGTTACAATTATATAAAAAGTTTAGTAAACCAGCGAAGAGTACGTTTTTAGCTTGTTTTTATTTTTAAATTTTAAATTTTTATTTTTAGTGCCGTGCCTTTGGTATTTTTCTAAAAATTTTCCGCCCCTGAATTTTGCTGCCCTGGGCTATAGCCCCTATACCCCCCCTAAATCCGCCACTGCCTTTGGATCTTCTTTATAAATTTCAGGTCCTTAGGGTTTTTATTATTTTGTTACCGATTATATTTCTCTTTTTAATTTTCGTATATCTTGTAAGTTAAAATATAGGTACTTGATTGTACATTCTTATGAATGATATTTTTTAAATATCTACCTCGAACACTTATCCTTATCAAGTACAATTTTTGATTTGCGGAATTTTGCCAGAAATACTAGGTAGAATTCTGCAACTTGCGGAAATGTACAAATTGATGGGATTCCTCAGTTTGTGGAACTATACCAGAAATATTGGTTTTCCACAACTTTGAGATTATCTAAAGCAACAAAATATGCAGGCGCCAACCTTGCGGGACCGTAGTTCATTCGGTAGAGATCTGCAACCTGCAGAATTCTATCCACAGCCTTTTAAGTAATCTGATATGGTAAAAAGTCCAAAAATACTAATCTATAAAAGCGGTTTTTTGAATTTTGTTCATTGTTTAGCTGTTTTGTTTTTGTCAAAATAGATCTCAAAGTATTGCCCATTTGAAATAATGTCCTAATATCAAATCTATCGCCTATATGGCGTCGCTTTTCAGTTTATTCATATACACAAGGAATTAATGCTGTGTACTGTTGTTCATGTTTTTGTCTTACCCGATGTTGATATTTCATCATTAGAAGAAATTATTTTGAAATGCTTTATAAAAGAAGTTCTTATAAGCAATCAATACCGTAAAACGTTTGTTGATAGAACTTTCGCATATATAGAAAATAACAGTCGGATAAGACAAAAACCTGAATAATGGTATATCTTTATTTTTATATTTTTGCTCTTATTCATCTTCATCATTTGTCAAAAATCACGCTCTAACTGATCCTTTGACATAAAAGTCACAGGGATGTTATTTTCCAGTAAAATACGGGACAATTGCATTATTTTGTAGATTTCACGTTTTGCTCCAAAGAAAAAAATAAGGATAGTTATCTCTTAAACTATTTTATATTTTTCATGTTCCACCTAGTACATATTTTTGTACTTTTGACCATACTACTGTCTTTAAAGAAAAGGAAAATTTCTTGTTCAAGAAATCGAAAATAGAGAAGTTTTTGATCTTATTGTGTGTGTCCACCGATGGACAAAATTGGAAAAAAAATGATTTCAGCAAAAAACTTAACATTTAAAAAAATACTTTTATAAAAAATAAAGTGGAATTTAGTATTGGGACTTGTTTTAACATTTCCAATAACATTCTACCCCCAAAATGAAAAATAGTTCACGTTTGAGCTACTTTTATATCTTTCATGTTTTTGAGCCCCAGCACATATTTTTGAACTTTTTACTATATCACTTTGAAAACTGATTTATTTTTGAAAAACCGAAAATAAAGAAGTTTTTCCTCGTTGTGTCCATTCGTGTACATACTGAATACAGGATATCCTGGTAATATGGGGCAATATTTCGGGAGTGTGCAGTTTGAGTCAAAATAATACTAAAAGTACCTTTGGAGATATTTGCCCTTCAAAGTTAAAATTTGAGGAAGGATTTTTGCGTATAACTTCCAAACTATTGTATCGATTGTAATAAATTTGAACAGTGTATGCAGTAAGTATCCGTGATAAAAAAATATGGCACCTTTTATGTGTTGTCTGAAAAGCCAAAGGTGAAATTTGGCGACACTTTTATTCCTTAAACAAGATACTCTTTTTGATATTGATAATATGGCCCATTTTCGAGAAAAATTGATTTTACTGATAATAAATCGGGGCTGGCATCACAAATACAGTGTATAATTAATTTGAGTGGGTGTCACAGAAAAAAATGTAAATTTTTAACATACATTGAAAAGTTTAAGTTTTACTTACACTCCTATATTCACAAAGCTGCGGAGTGGAACCAATTACCTACATTCATGGATAAAATTAGATATTTCTCACATCATAGCAATCACCTGAAAATATGACCAACTGATAGAGGAATGTCTGGGCTTTTAAATGACCTTCGATGATTGAGGATATTTATTTGCAGTGTATGATTTCGATGTTATATTATTCCTGACAAGTGCTAACATTAATTAAGATATAATTCATATTTTAAAGTAGTTTTGCCCATTTAAAAACAATTTAATTTTTTAATTATAATAATTAATATACCTCTTAACACATAATATCATCACCATTCCATTTATTACCATCTCTGCAGTATCTGGTTTTATAATTCTTACATATTTGTTTCTGTAGCATAAAAACAAAGAAGTTATGACCAAAACAAAGTACCTCTTCACTTTTTTTAAATAAATGCATCACCACTTTGTTACGGTACTTTTAGCCTGTAATTAAAACAACATTCTCAAATAGTGTTTTTTGTTAATATACTTAGCCTTGCTTCGTCCGAATCTTCTTATAAAAAGTTTCGAAAATTTTCAAATACAGGCTAGTAGGTGGTACAAAAAACATTTTGAAGTATACAGTGTGATCCATTTAAGCATGACCTTTTAAACTTATGTTTTTCAAATGGAACACCCGGTATACCCGGTGTCATTTGGGAGAGTTTGTATCAAGGACATGTCAAATTTGTGAGCACAGTGGAACAGTATTTTGAAATCTGTTTATCATCAAGAAAATGATACCATTAACATCTAACGAAATCAGCCGTTTTATACTGAGGCGTCAGGAAATGCTAAATCTACTTTTTCTTCTTTTGTTTAACGGAACACCCTGAATGAAATCAAAAGCCCTTTGAAAGAGTTTTCCGTTGATGCAAAATGTTAAAGTCTATATGTCATGACACCGATGTCATTGATGACAAAAATGGCTATTAAAAAATGTCAATCAATCTTCAGTTGGATTTTCGGTAAAATCGGCACTGTCTATAGCATTGCCTAACTGCTTAAATTTTTTTGCCCATTTAAGGCACTTGCTTCAGAAAAAAATCCATCCCTCATACAGAAGCCGCCATTTTGACTTTTTTAATTTTTACTTCAGATTCGTAATTACCTACCCCAAAACATAAATATACGTAAGAGCAAGTATTGAAACCATATATAAACTGGTGTACTACAAAAATCACATAAAAGTTTTACATATTTTTCATCTCTGGATAAGAAAATTATTTTTTTTTTTTGGTTGTCTAAATTGTTCTTTTGATAGTAGATTATTAAAATTAATTGAAATATGGAAATATAGATGTCAGTTAGTTGTAATTGGAATAGACTAAAAATGCAAGCGGGCATTATTTGAGATTACTAAATTTATCAGTAATATTGGATGTTTTATATTAAATAATAATTATATAAATAAACAGTCTTATATTTAATAGAATTATTTTTTAAATATAATATTTTGAATAAAAATTATAAAAAAATAAACAAATTACAACATAAATAATATCCATCCCCATCTAAAATTGCTTGTAGCCTCCTAGACATTGATAAACCTAAATTTTCTGCAATTTGGATATTACATAAACTTTCCCATTCATCTTTAATCATGGTACGAAGTTATTCTGCATTTTGAGGACGATAATTTAATTTCTTTATATGCTTCACCATAATTCCCCAAACATTTTCAGTGGGATTAATGTTGGGACTTTTAGAAGGCCATGGTAGCTCTTCCACATTATTGTCTTTTTTTTAATTTTTAGGAAGCAATACAAAAATTGGCCAAAATTTGGCTAACTTCAACATGCTGGTAAATTTGAAAATGTGAATATTTTTATTCCTAACTTTTTCTGTATTGAAGTACTACCTTGAACAAGATAATGCATTTATAACTTATATTAAAGTCAGTTATTTTTTATGGGCCTGTGAATAGTTTGGAGACGCAAAAAATTAAGAGATAACTATATTATATTGTTATTTTTATATACTAATAAATATCAATAGCCATCAAAAATGGCAACACAAGAGAGTATGTTATATCCCCTTTAAAACCCATTTTGATTTTTCTTCCTAGCTTGTATGGTTTTCGAGCAATTCAATTTTTTCTATAGGCCGCGCGCAAAAAAGTTCAAATAAACGAAAATTCGCGCGCATTAAAAATTCAAATTTTGGAATTTTTCTCAATATTGATTTTCTCGAAAACCATGGCATGTATAAGAAAATTACAATAGGACTTTTTTTAGGTGGTTAGTTAAGTTTTCTTTTTTATGAGGGGCAAGTTATCAGTAAAATGAGGCTGTTTTCACCGAAGGGGTGTTTTTTTGGGGGGGGTTACGCGGCACCCCCAGAACGGATTTTTGTGGTTTTGTGATGTATAACCCCTCCACTAACAGTTACTGAAGGAAAATCTCAGATAACATTTTTTATGATGGAAATTTTTATAATTATTGGACTATAGACAATCCATTCTTCAATTTGGAAAGAATACTAATCTTCTGAATTTCTGTTAGTTGTCTAACCATTATTAAAAATAGGCAAAAATTTTAAATTTTCAAGAATGATTCCTTAATCAAAATTTGTGTATTAATAAACTTCAACTTAAAAAAAATTGTGACAATTGACATTTAGATAATGACTGTTATCAATATTTTTCCAAGAGTCATGTTTATATTGCTAAAATAAAGTGTACTACTTTTTTTTTTAAATCAAGTGTGCGCAAAAAAAATGGGGCAAGTCTTATAACGTATTTTTGCTAAAATCTAGTTGTGTACATCTAACTCTAAATTTTGTGACATTGTCAGTTATTTGTCAAAATTCATTGCAAGTGTGCAAATAGAGATAGATTTACATTAGAAAAAAATAGTTGTCCTATTTTTTTTTGCCCATGACAGTACTAATTCTTATTTCTTTTCTAAGATTTTACACCACTTTTTTTGTTTGAAATTGATAAGTAAAATAAATAAATAAACAGCATAGAAAGAAAGAAACACATTATGTAAGGTGTTCTAAATACTTTATTTACTTTGACTAAGTCTTATATTAGTTAATTCAATAATCACATACATATTTATCAGTTTAATTTCTCATTTCAACAGCAAAGCACCTGCTCTAGAATTTCACAATGAAATTCTCAACCCAGTGTAGGAGAATGTGCAATTTTTTAATGCAACATATGTTTTGTTATCAGGACTCCCAGTCAAACTTACAAACAGACCCAGTACACCTCATTGGCAGAGTGAAAAAATTAGAGCAGATCATATGCGACGTTAAAGTCGAGATGGGGAAGATGATAGAAAAAGACTGTGTAAATTGTGATACTTTAAGGAACGTTAGTCAGAAATTAGAACAAAACCTGTTAGACGAAAAGGAAGCAAACGATACCTTCAAATTGGACGATGCAGAGAAATCCGATGCCAATTTACAGACTGATTTCGTGGATTCGTTTGAAGAGAAAGTTAACAAACTAGAGGAAGAAAACAAAGAACTATGTGCAAAGTGTAGTGAGTTGGAGAATTGTGTGGAACTTTTACGAAACGAATATGAAAAGTGCGAGGACTACTGGCAAAGCAAAGTAGACGACGAACGACAGATGTTCGAAGCCGAACAAAAAGTTAACAGCGAAAAACTAACAGACCTTATCATAAAAATGAAAGAATACGAGGATCAGTACGCAAATCAGGACATCATTGATGGCCGCTTGCCCACCATAGAAGAAACTTACAATCTAGAGAAACAGTTCACCGATTTGGAACAGGAGTTTGAGGAATACAAAGCCCAGAGTGAAAACGAGTTGTTTAAAAAAGACGAAGAAATCGCCATCCTAAAAGAAAAACTAACCGAACTCGCTTTGAGGCAACAGCAAGTTAGCGAGGCTGCCATTCAGGTGGACGTCGAAAGCGAAGAGAGGAGAATCCTGAACAAGATGCGGAACTTCTCGTGCTACGTTATCGAAAATACGAGTCGATTTTCAGATGAAATGTTACCGCCACATCCGCAAGAGACACTCGCTTCGTCTACTCCCAATAACGTGGATTACGTTAACCAGTCCTTGGTTTGGGAGCAGCGGAGCATCCCCACGACCAAGTCCGAATGTTCCGAAGTCTCGGCGAATTCCAATTCGTTGCCTTTGAATTGGAACTTCACCAGCAACACTAAAGCCCAACCAAACGCCCCATCTACCTCATCTAGTTCCACGTGCCTAGAGAAAAATTCGACGCCTTGTCGGCCGAAGAGGACGAGAAAGCACGACAAAAACATGTACAAGAAAAACAATCAAGACAAAGAGGTTAAAAAGACTGACAATGTTATTAGTGCGCCACAGCAAGAATGGAAGGGTTTCAACAATTTGAAAAATAATGCCGAACAGACTGTTGTTTTGTCTATCAGCTCCTTTCATAATTTGACCGGCAGGAAAAACTATCTGGAGCAGAGGGTCAGGCATTTACAGATGTGCATCAAGCAGCAGCATTACTGCAACGAGCAGACTTTGCAACGTAAGTACCTGCCATTTTTTTGGGTTTTTTGTTGCACCTTTTCTAGTAAATACATCTTTTTTTATTGACAAGGATATTGGAAAACTCTGTAGTACACACAGAACTTTAAATATACAAAGTGTTCCTAAATTGAATGCCTCAAATTAAAAAAATGGGTACCTCAAACTCGTATCGGCCAAATATCATAGGCTCCATTATAAACAATATCAAAAATGGAATGGTAGAGAGCAAAGGTATAGTTTAAAAATAGTTTGAAATATACAGGGTGATCCATTTAAACTTGGCGTTATAAGCTTATTTTTTTAAATGAAACACTCAGTATATTGAACTTTTCCTTTTAAAGATGACTCAAATGATGTGCCATTTGATGGGTCAGTATCACGATATGGGTGAATATGTACACTTCTGTGCAATAAAATCCCGTACAAGTACAAGTGAAAAATCAAGTAATCCAGTTTTTACTAATATTAAGTGATGTGAATCAGTCTTTTTGGAATTTAGATTTTTTATTATCATGTAGGTTATAAAAAAGTGACTTTGATTGGGAAATGTCATAAGTAAGATATTTGGAAAAATGTTAATGATTTAATGATTTCGATTTATAAGAAACCCACGCCACACCAGGACCATACACGTTTATCCATGCCCAAACATTAACAGAAAATCGCCCAGACCTGTTCCGTGGAGACACATAGCGTTCGTGAAACCTGGTATTTGCAGGACGGTACACCCTAATATGTCCGTCGTTACAAGACTGAAAAACTTTTTCATCGGTAAACACAACATTGTTCCAAAACTCCAACGGGCGATAGACATAATTTAAACAATACAGAATGCGGGCTTGCTTCTGTTCTTCTGTTAATATGGTCTTCTTGACACTTTTTTTTTTCCTTGTTTCGGTCCCGAAGCCCCGCTGTCCTGAAGCTTAAGCTTATTGTACCCCATAATCTCGTTATCCCATTAATCCCCTTTCTCTCCAAAAGGAGAGTGTAAGGTCAATGGGAGCTCTGGCTATTTCTTCCGGGGGTTACGGTTAGTCCCCCGAAATGTGAGAACCTCCCAGACACTAAGGCTGGGCATTCGCATAGTATGTGGTGAGGAGTTTCTTCATCCTCACCACACATCCTGCATTCTGGATTATCTTTCACACCTATGTTAGTTAGGTGTCTATTCAGTGTGCAGTGTTCTGTTAGGATTCCCACTGCACATCTCAGTTGTTTTCTACTCAGCTTTAGCAATTCGTTGGTCTTTGTCATGGATGGCCCCCCAGTGATGAACATACGTGACTGACTCATCCCCGGCACGCCGGTCCAGTACAAGATATGTTTCTGACTCAATAGTTCCTTTACCATTCCTCTTGCAGTATTGCATGATATCCCGCAGGATGGCTCAGGTCCCATCAAGGCTGTTTTTGCACCTTCTTTGGCCAGCTTATCTGCTTTTTCGTTGCCTTCATTGCCCTGGTGTCCTCGCGTCCACTCCAGTTGTATACTGTTGTTCCGCCAGTTTCGCTAGGGATTCAAGGCAGTCTTACCGTTTTGGAACGTATCTCTACTGCATTCAGAGCTTTGATAGCTGCTTGACTGTTAGTGATGATGCGGACAGTTCTCAATCAACCCTGCAAAAACCAGCTATTCAGCCTTTTGTTTGTATGTTTCCTGAGCCATAGTAAATAAATATGGTGAATGTTTTCCCATATAATGGGCGCTGGACCGTCAAAAATCAAAGTTACAAAAAAATTTTATTAGGCAAAGTTAAGAATATTACTATGTACAAGCTGGAAAAAGAAAATTTAAAAAAAAACAAAGAATAAGAAACCACCGCTATTGCAACACCCTACAAGAGGTGTGGACTGTGACTTTTTGGTTGGATACTCGGGAGACACCCCTCCATCGACCCTGAAAAAATCAGCTTGCCGGGAGAAATTTTTTTGAAAAATGATGTCTTTATTGGACTAGAGCACTTATCTCAAGAACAGATGTCATTTTGTTAAAATTAGTAAAATATTCCGCAGAGATATGGTCAGTTCTGGTGTTCCTCAAGGGTCACATGTCACATATTTTTTGGATTCGTGACCGATGTAGTAAGAAACTTTACTTTGATGATCTCAAGTTTTATGGTGTAATACAAACCTATGAAAACTGTCTAAAAGTACAAATAGATCTAAAACAGAGTTATTATTTTTGCTAAGGTCACTTTTGGTCATTCTGGATTTTTATTCAGCTGCTCTATAAAATTTGTTGTACAGTTTAAAGATTTTGGAGTATATTTTAATCCCGTTTTAACTCCTTCCAGATTATTGGCAGCAGTTCAGAGGCGAAAGAGCTGATCTCCATACTAAACTGAAGTACCTCCAAGAGAAGCTAGACCAGCAAGTACGTATCAGCAATGAGCAATTAGACAAATTAGAAAGGACAGATTTACTAGTTAAAGATCTCTACATTGAAAATGCTTACCTTATCGCCAGCGTGCAGCGATTAGAGCAACAATGCCATATGCTGGCTCAGTGTAATTCTAGTTCTAGTTCCGTGTAAGTTTTTTATGTAAATTTATGTGCCTAAATTTTGTATAAAACTACTTAAAATAGTACATTTTCGCTAGGATAGAAATTCGAGTTATCTATTTCAAAATATCTCACGAAGTCATAAAGTTTTTTGTTTTATTTTTCTAAGCAAAGCGTTTGTTGATTCATATAAGGTTCCCCAAAGCCGTAGTACAAAATTATTATTTTTCTATTAAAGCTAGGTAATTAGAGAAAAGAATGTATATATTTCCGGCGAACTCCAGCAAAAAGTAGTCCTTTGGAATTTGTATAGTGAAAATTTGTTAGAATTAATTTTAATGTTTAAATTCTCTACTTCTGAAAGGGTGTAGATCTGAATAAATTGTTAATGATTAATTAAAAAATTACTGACATACCTGAATAAGTTAGTGACTTGTAGATAAAATGTACCTACCTAGGTATTACATTGAATTAGCGTTAGTTCGTTTTTGAGTGGATTGTTTAAGAAGACAATTTATATTTCAGTTACGTTATTATTTTATTTGTTACAGTTTGTTACATATCATTTATTATAACACATCATCCAAAGAAATTTAATGTAATATTTGTAAGTTGTTGTTATATATTTACTATTTACTAATTGAAAGTGTCATATTAAATAAAATTATATAATCGATTTCTTTTGTTAATTTGTTGTTTACATAGCCGTTCCTACCGGTGGGAAATTGTGTGTTCAACACATAGGCACCACATTTAGGGGGCACCAAAATGTGAAATAAAAAAATCGGCAGCTACTGGAAGCGGCAAGAACCTCCCCACCCGGTGAATTTTTGAAGCCGAAAAGAGCACTAAAAAACATAAACGATCTCATTTAATATATTTATTAAGTTGAAATATTTTTTTCATATTAAAACAGAAAAAAAGTCACGTTCGGTGAGATTTGGAGCTAAGAACTTGAGTGTTAAGTTTATAGTCTGCACAATATTAATGTTTTATTCAATGTTTTAATACAAATATATGCTTCATCGAATCCTAGCCCGGAGCCAGCCAGACAACTGCCGTTAACACCGCCGAGGCGGGTGTCAGGCTGGACGCGGTAGGTCCGGTTTGGCTTGGAGAAAAATAGAAATGTGGAATAGTAGCTCCTGTCTTCTGTAGGCAGGCTTAAAAACTAGGTTAAAATTATAATGCGTCCACATGGACCTAAAATTAATATAAAAATAAACACAACACTGTAAAAACTAAGTTCGTAGGCAAGAGCATTTAATAATTTTGATTATTGATACGGGAAACACAACTAAACGAAAAAATCCGTTCGTTGGTAATGGGTGGTAGGGATGGCCATCTTTTGGAAAAACCATATAACTCTTGGTGGACAGCTTCCCTGCCAGATGTGGCCGGAGTAGTGTTCATGGTGGATCGTTTAAGTTTGAGTTGATATATTTTGTTTTATCTTCTGGCCTCGACCGATTTTTCACTAAATCGGCCGGGGAAGTAAGCTGTCAAATTTTTGGTTCCAATGTTTTTCTGGGGAAATTTGGTTCTTGACAGTTTTCGAAAAAATATTTTAGGTTGGTACCAATGTCTTAAATTATTTTTAAGTTATGTAGCACTATTTTTAGGTTATGTTGCCGGAAGTAGCGGAAATAGTTTTTAAAATATAATGTCAGTGTCACTTTTAAAGTTTTATTGGAAAAAACTCACCGAAAGCGTTCCGGTGAGATTGCTTATACTTGTAGGGCTCGTGTGCGTTTCACAAAGGCCTCTCACACCTTCCATGGGCTTTATGAACGTCGAAAGAACTTGTAATCTCTCGATGCACTTGACACTCAAAATTACTCAGCATACAGTCTGCACGCTTTAACACACTAGTCTATTGAACGTTAGGTTAGACCACAGAATACAGTAACTATACAGAGGCGAAGGCAAGTCTTCACGCCAAAACCAAATTTGTATACTCATCGCCATTTTTTAATTGTTTAACAATCAACCTCACTTTTATCTTAACACTGTTGACGTTTATCATGTTAAGTTTGGATTTGTGAATTATATTTCCACTCATTTTGGGATATTGAAAACATTAACCGAGAATTAAAATCCTCATAAATAAAACCTAGTGTACAACTCAATTGAAAATAGGCGCCGATTATAAGCAATTCAAATGGTAATATTTTTCAATCCAACTCGAAATACACTGTTTTTTCAGTGTATCCTTAAACGGGGATCTGCACGTGACATCGTACCTAACCTCAAAAATATATATTTCTTAAAATTCAAAAGTATTACGTAGCTATTATTAAAATTTCTGCCTGGTTCCCATACTTTCTACCAAAATCTAGTTCAATGTAATGTTTATAGAGTTCTAACTAGTTTGTCACAATAAAGGTTAGAAATCTAACCTATTAAAAGAAATAAATTAAGAACAGATTTCTCTCAGTGTAGACACAACTGGTACGCAAGGTCACAGAAAACGAGCCATAAAAACTCAAAGGAACCGCTAAAGCCTTTGTGTAGTTACTGTACTCTGTAGTTAGATTATAAATATATCTTACACAAGAAGTGTGTTATTTGGTTTTTTAATTTTTTTCACGGAAACCAAATCGAAAGAGTGCAAGTGTGATATATCGTTCAGATCGCAATTTTTACTGCTTTTCAATGGTTCGATTACAAATTGTAAGTAATCATAAAATAAACAACTTGTTGTGCCAAAACAGCAACAAACGTAATCCGATCTCAACCAAAACCTTTTCAGATCTTCTGGAGCACTAAAGAAACCCTCATGCAAAGTTTCATCCAAATCTGTTTAGTGGCTTCGCCGCTATCGTGCTAACAAACATACACACACACACACAGGGATTTTTCAAAACAACTTTTTTGGGTTCCTGGGACCTCAAAACGTAAAGATTTGATGTTATCTCAATTTTCGATTTTGGACTAATTGTAGTAACCTCCCACAATTTTATTGTGGGGAGGTTAAGAGGATTTTAATTTATTAATTAGAAAAATAAATAAATGTAAACACATTTTAAGCCAATAGTGTAAGCAATGCTTAAGCAACATGTCGTCATTGTCTTTAGCGATCTTGGTCATTGTCATCCTATACCAAAATTTGTACACATAGAGATCATATTCTATATTATGATGTCTGCACTATGCGCATCTGAATTTAAGATGTCAGCGCCAAAGCGGTGAACTGATTAATGGGCCATTCTTTGTTCATGTGGCGATTTGCGTACCTTGTTTCTTTCTGTTTATTGTCATTTTTGGCATTAAAAACAATAATTTTAATAATACATAACCTAATGGTTTTCAAGATTTTGTTTTAAGTGTTGTAAGTCATTCCCAAATGTTTGACGAACTACTCTAAAAATTGTATTGCCGTTACCAGTAAGCGTCGCCTCGGGTGAGCGGTATTTTTCTAGATTAAAAAAGAATTAAAAACTATTTAAGAAGCACATGTCAGATTTGGCGATAATATCAATTGAAAAAGAAGTGATCATATTTATACTGACGTGATAGCTACAGTGGCTAGGAATAAAGCTCGTCTTGTACTTTTCATTTTTTTTTAACACTTGACAAACACATATGGGGCGCTAATTTTGGTCTCGCACTCAGCCAGTATGGCTCCAAGCTAAAAAATGCATATACAAACATTAAAAATGAGAGCAAACTTGAAAAACTTAAAATTTAAGGTTATGTTGGGTACATGATGCAGATGCTGTTGTAGGTAGCGCCATCTATTAAAAAGCACTGTACTAAAAGTCTTGAGTGGGAAAAAGCAGTTTTTAGCCAAACGGCTGGCGTTGTTAAATCGAAAAGAACATATTCTTGTAAGTAAATAAATACTACATTTCTGAAGAAAGTATTTAGCTAAAATTTGTTTATTACGAAGATTTCTCTTCACACTTCGTAATAAACAAATTTTAGGTAAAAACTTTCTTCAATAGAAGTGTAGTATTTATTTACTTACAAGAATATCTTTTTTTCAGTTTAATAACGCCAGCCGTTTGGCTAAAAACTGCTTTTTCCCAGTCAAGACTTTTAGTATAGTGCTTTTTAATAGATGGTGCCACCTACAACAGCATCTGCATCATGTAACCAACATAACCTTAAATTTTAAGTTTTTCAAGTTCATTCTCATTTTTCCGCTGCCGCTACCATGATATTAATATTTAACGAAATATTTATTTCCATTGCAATGAAATTTGTCCTCATGAGGTTATGCAAAAGTTGATACATTTGTTAGTTGATAGGTTGATACCATCTGGTCTATTGTCACTCCTAGTTTTATTTCACCCAGTAAGTTAGCATTTTAATAAAATCAATAACCTTATTGGGTGGGAAACTGTACAGGTCCTCCTGCAGTAGGTGTATGGTGTATAGCGTTATCGCTATAAATAAAATTAAAATCGAAGTTAATATACGTATATTTGTTTTTAATACATGTTCATATTTTATATGATTTTGGTATTTTTTAGTATATTGATATTATATTTTTATATCGAATGTTTTTTATTTTTCCTAGCGACTCGAGTTTTCCTTTTTGTTTCTTAGCGACTCCATGGAAACTTCTCGCTTTCCAGTGAGTGAGTCGCTATAGTCGCTATATACACCCCCTCGTTAAAAAAGAAAATAGTCAATCAATCAACGTGTCGATTGCAAAACGTACTTTTTTAATCGGGGTAGGCAAAGTGTCACATCTGTCAACTAATACAAAAGCCGGTTTAACCCTATCAATATTGACAGTTATGACTTTGTCTCCTTTCTTAAAGGTAAATAACTTATCTGAACGAGATAAAACTTTAAACGGTCCTTCATATAAAGGAGTAAATGAACGTTTTAAACGTTCAATGCGAATGAAAATAAAATCGCAAGAGGCAAGATCTGAACTAACAAAAGTTTTGTAATTGCCATGCGAAGTTGGAGGAACAAATTTTAAATTATTAAAATAAATGCGTAATTTGTCAATGAAATAAGGAATATCTGGGGAATTATACGATTCAACGAAAAATTCGCCAGGTAAACGAAGGGTTTGACCATATATGAGTTCAGCAGGTGAACATTGTAGATCTTCCTTGGGAGTTGTCCTAAATGCTAATAAAATGATGGGTAATTCATCTGTCCAATGTGATGTATTGGCTCTAGTTAACAAGGAAGTTTTAAGTGAGCGATGAAATCTTTCAATTAAAGAGCTGCTCTGGGGGTGATATGCAGTTGTACGTATTCTATGAAAACCTAAAAACTTTGCAAATTCATTAAATAATCTTGACTCGAATTGTACTCCTTGATCAGTCGTTACTGACAAGGGAACACCGAATCGACAAACAAAGTTTTGAAATAAAGTACGCGCAACTGTTTCTGCTGTGATGTCGCGAAGAGGGTACACTTCCGGCCACCTAGTGAATCGTTCAATCACCGTAAGAATGTAAGAGTTACCTTTGGATGGAGGTAATGGTCCTACCAAATCTATGTGGATGTGGTCGAATCTGATTTTCGGGATGGTGAAGTTCCCAAGAGCACTTCGCGTATGTCGACTGACTTTGACAGCTTGACAGTTAATGCACGATTTTGACCATAAATTGCAATCTGTGTTCATTTTCGGCCAAAAATAGTTATTTGAAATCATCAGTCTAGTGGCTTTAATACCAGGATGAGATAAGTTGTGAAAAATATCGAATATCGTTCGTCTGTAAACAAGTGGGACAAAAGGTCTGACTTTTGCACGAGAAACATCACACCAAATAAAATCATTTGAATCTGGAATTTGTATCTTTTTTAAAATGAAATTGGTTTTAGTTAGTGATGATTTATCTGACAATAAATAGTTGAGATTTGAATCTTTCTCCTGAGCTTCAATAAGCAACTTTAGGTCAAAGTTAACATTAAGGAAGGGAGAATTTTTAAGTTGAAGTGGTAAAATGTCTTGTTTTAAGGAAGAAGTGTCGTAAATACGTGACAAGCTGTCAGCTATTACATTATGTTTTCCTTTAACATGTTGTATTTTACAAGAAAATTGAGCTATGTATTCTAAATGATGTATTTGACGAGGAGATCTTTCTGCTTTTGTGAATGAAGCGTTGATTAAAGGTTTGTGATCTGTAAAACAATTAAACTTTTGACCTTCAAGTATAAACTTAAAATGTTTAATTGCAGTATATAATGCTAAAAGTTCTTTGTCAAAAACCGAATAATTGGTTTGTGCTGTGGTTAATTTACGGGAAAAGAATGCTAAAGGAGCAAGAAATCCCTTATTATCTTTTTGCTCTAAAACTGCACCCATGGCAAGGTTAGAACAATCGACTGAGAGAGATAAGATAGTATCGTCATTATTGCAAGGATGAGCTAAAACTACTGCATTACTTATTGCGTCTTTGGCTTTCGAAAACCCGTCTAAACATTGATCAGGCCAACTATTTATCTTTGTAATTTTATCATGAGATAAACTGTTACAAAGAGAATATAGGGGAAGTAATATTTCAGCAAAATGAGGTATGAAACGATGATAAAAATTCACCATACCTATGAAACGTTGTAGTTGTTTGAGAGTTGTCGGTAAAGGGAAATTATTAATGACTTCGACTCTCTCAGTTGATGGTAAAATACCTGATGAAGAGATGTGATGACCTAAAAAGGTTAAATTGTCAACTCCTAAGATACATTTAGATGGTTTAATGTTAATTCCGTATGTGTCTAATCTCTTGAAAACCTTTTCCAAATGTTCCAAATGTTGTACATCTGATTGACTTGCGATTAATATATCATCCAAATAGACGAAAACGAAAGGTAAATTGACAAGTACTTCATTAATAAGAAGTTGGAAAGTTTGACCGGCATTGCGTAGACCAAAAGGCATGCGGGAAAATTCAAACAGTCCGAATGGAGTTGTTATAGCTGTCTTATAAACGTCATTTTCAGCGACAGGTATCTGATGGTACGCTCGCACTAAATCAACCTTGGAGAAAATAGTGCAGCCGTGCAACTGAGAGCTAAAGTCGTGGATATGAGGTAATGGATATCTGTCTGGAATGGTAATCGTATTTAGTTGTCGATAATCTCCACAAGGTCTCCAGTCATTCTTCTCTTTTTTCGCCACTAGATGGAGTGGAGAGGAAACTTGAGAAGATGATGGTTTGCAGATACCTAATTCTACCATGTTATTAAATTCTGTTTGAGCTATTTTAAATTTAAGATTGTCTAATCTACGAGGTCGTGAAAAAGGTAAATGACCTTCAGTAACTATATGATGTACAATAGAATGTTTAATAGGTAAATTGTAATCTGGTGAACTAATTAAAGTAGGAAATTGTAAAAGTAATTTGTTATATTTATCTGTCAAAGGAAATAATTTAAGTGTATCTAATCTATCATTGTCTAAAGGACTATTTTTAATAAAACAATTAATTGACAAATTAGTCTCGTTATCAATTATTCGAGCTCCTTTAAGATCAACAACTAAACCAAAATGAGACAAGAAATCTGCTCCGACTATCGGTATGTCAACGTCTGCTATATTGAAAACGAAAGGAAATAATCTACGTAAGTTTAAATTGACTTTTAACAATTTCTTACCGTATGTAAAAATGGTTGAACCGTTAGCCGCGGTTAATATCGTATCGAAATTCTTTTTTAAATCTGTGAAAGCATTGCGTGGCACCACAGAGGCACCAGTGTCAATTAGGAAGTTCAGGTTGTTAGATCTATCGTAAATAAAAAGTCGACGACGTTTGCTGTTAGAAGTGTCAAAATCAGACGTCATAGAATTATCAAACTTCAGTCATCTTTGAGAATTATCAGATTTTTTACAATTCTTACTGAATTTGCACCATTCACCTCCACAACGATAGGCATTGGCACCATAAAGTTGATGGTAGTAACAAATAGTATTGTCTGTACGATCAAATTTATTGGAAACATTATTACGGCTGGGTGAACGATTGCGATTAGTGGTACGAGTTTGTGAATTGCTTCTACTTTTGCAATTGTTGCAGCATGAAGTAGAAGGTTGAGGCTCGAAGGATTGATTGGAAAGTCTGGATTCTAAAGAGTTTAATCGAGAATTAAAAATTTCTTGTTTTTGTAATACTTGATTAATTGAATCGTGGAAAGTGATTGAAAAATTTTTGATGGTGGTAGTTAAATCTGATAACGGGGTTGACTCAGAGTCAAAAGGATTTTTGGAGTACGATGCAACCATTGAATTTTGACAGGACTCCCAGATCTGATCCGCAATATCTAGAATCTCTTTTGTGTCTGTTTTCCCTGAAACTGTAATGGCAATATATACTGTTTGAGGCAAACGTCTTTTCCATAGCTTTATCAATAAATCTTTCAGATCGCCCATTTGGGAACCTGATAACAGATCATTCAGACGTTTTTCCTCACTCGATGATAAACGTGAAATTAAAACTTTCTTTAAATTTATATAGAGATCCGTTTCCGGGGGATTAGATATTATATCGTATATATTATCTATCACATCTAATGGCAAATTAGCTATAACCTGATCATACTTTTTCTTGTCATTGACAATTTTTGCAACAGAAAACTGTGATTCGATCTGGGTAAACCAAATTTCTGGTTTTGATTTCCAGAATGGGGGTAGTTTGACAGACGTGACATAATGGGTTTGAGGAAAATCCTCGTCTGAAGGTTGTCTTGGCATAACTAATCGATTGTGACTGATTGATTGATTGACTACTCTCTTAGATAAAAAAGGGAATGTACTTTAACTCACTCACCGACAGATGACAGTACTTGTAATGTACAACTTCAGTTGATTGAATTAGGAAATTACCATATCTATTCAAATTTGGAACCTCTATTCAAAATTCATCGGGAAAATTCTTCTCTTCATAAAATGGTCAATTTATAACGGTAGTTGATATATTGAATCTCTTCTGGTATATATTTATCACGTTGGACATAAAATTTTCACTTCTGGCATATATTTATGACGTTGGATATAAAATTTTCACTTCTGGCATATATTTATCACGTTGGACATAAAATGATCACGTCGGGGTCACCAAATTTATAGCGTTATCGCTATAAATAAAACTAAAATCGAAGTTAATATACGTATATTTGTTTTTAATACATGTTCATATTTTATATGATTTTGGTATTTTTTAGTATATTGATATTATATTTTTATATCGAATGTTTTTTATTTTTCCTAGCGACTCGAGTTTTCCTTTTTGTTTCTTAGCGACTCCATGGAAACTTCTCGCTTTCCAGTGAGTGAGTCGCTATAGTCGCTATAAGGTGCCCTTTGCCAAATAGCAAGAACCTGGTCCTTTCTGCAGTGGGACAGTAGAATATGCTCTGCCATTTCATCCTTCAAACACAGATGGCATTCAGTGTTATCCGCTAATCCAAATGTGTGTAGATGATAATTTAGTCTGTAGTGCCCAGTATATAGGCCAATTGGAGTTCTTATTTATGTCAGTTAGTGGGCAACAAATTGATAAAGGAATTTACTTGAATAACCACTATTTATTTTCAATTCGACCGACATGATAGCTCAGTCGGCTAAAATGAATTGTGTGGTGAATATGCTGGTCATACTGTCTATCCCTTGCCGAGTTCGAGCCCCAGCCCCGGCACTGACAATGCTGGTGGGTAAGGATGTAATGTCTGTTTTTTTTCAAATGTGTAACCTCTTTACGGACAGCCTTGACTATGTAGCAGTTGTCTACTATATGTGGTGTGTTAATTAAACACTGAAAATGACATTGAAAAAATTATTTCTTTACGTAATTTTTGTTAATCTGGGTGCAAGACTATTATGATAAACCAGCTAAATATTCCATGAGTTTTAATTATCTCAATTTTCTCCACGCAAAGTTACGTAAGTTCTGCACTAATGTTACCTAAGCAAAAGGAGAAAGGAAAACAAAGAAAATCACAAATTTAGGTTTCAATCTTTATTTACAGATGTTCACAAATTTGAATCAAAATTGATTCCTTTTATAGTTTTCGTACTCTTAACTTGGGAATAAAAGTTGAGATTTTAACATTTTTACCAAATGTTTCTTACGTACATTTTTTACAGTACGAAAGGGTATATTAAATAAGTCTTAAAATTGTTTCATTTAATCACATTCTCCTTTCAATAAAATCAATTTTATACCTATTTTTAGAATAACGTATTTTCTTACATTATTATGGACATTTGTTTTTAGTTTAGACAAACTAAATATTTTAGTGAATATTCCATTACTGCTCAAATTGTGTATTACATATTTATTGAGAGCATATACCTATTACCTATTATTGCAATATTGCAAACAATGTTCTTTTCATTAGGCGGAGGGGATTTCTCATTAAGCACTGTAGCCCTATCTAAGACAGTCATTTCTTAGATCTTTTATCTTTTACTTAGATCTTTTACTTCAATAATTATTAGACGAATCAAAATAAATATACCATTGGTGTTTAACAAAACCTCCTTGCACTTCTCGCACACTTGCAATATAAAATGTAAGATAGGATTGAAAATGTTTTTTCAAACAAACATTTTCCTATCTCATAATTAATTTCAGTGTCCCATATCTTATATTTTACATTGCAAGTGTGAAATGCAACTGTAGATCGGAGGTTTTGTTACATCGCTAACGATATATATATATTTTCAAGTGAATTAAAGATAAAGATGTATGAAACAACATATATGTGACTCTCCATAGAAAAGCAGACTACCAACCGGCAATTATTTTATTACGTGTTCTACCTCAGAGACATCTATGAGTGTTCCCTCTAAGTTCAAAAGGTAGACAGTAAACAGAAACAATGCTAGTTAGTTAGTTTGGCAATCGGCCCACAGATGGCGCGCGGTGTAGTGATCTAGGAACGTGGTGACGTTTAGTAGAATAATCCAGAAGCAAACTACCTAGGACTATATAAGGCATGGAGAAGTCCAGAGTTGATGTTTTAACTACAATTTAGATAGTCAGTTAGTGAGAACAGATCAAGGAGTAAACAAAGTGAGAAAGTAACTGAAGTAGGGAATTATAGTACACAGTGTAATATTAGTAAAGTAATTATTTGTTGTAATGTATTATTTGTAATTAGTGTTTAGTGTTACCCTGGTGTTATAATTTCCGAATCCACGGTACAGGGTGCTTACAAAAGGGGTGTAATGTCGTAACAATTGTTTATGAAAAAAACCCATTTTTAAAAACCGTGCTACAAGTCAGCTGACCGACAACGTTTATTTTAGACACGTTAAAGAAGCTATAGTAATGCTTAGTCTGGGTTCTTGTAGTGCAGGGCTGAATGTTAAAACGAGCTTTTTGTGTAAACAATTGCCTGACGGCACCCCATTTTAGTATAGCAAATCATATATATCATTATTTCATATAAATATAAGTTAGGGAAGTGTTAAGTTAAAGTAGACAAAACTTTGGTGTGCCATATCGAGCATGATCATGTGTTCTGGAATACCTAATGTTTCTTAATTTTATAAACTTTATTTTTTACTTGAGGCGTCGAACTCTAGTACATAGTGGAACTCTTACTGGAACAGACAGACCTACTCAATTAGTGGGAGAGGTAAATGTCTGTCCTTCTTTTCATACTTACTATCCAGTTGTATAGATGAGGAAGTACTCATTGGGAAATACATATAGTACAATAAGGGAAGGCACGGGAAGTGTGGTAGCAGCCTTTGTTAGTCGCTTTTATAGGCTACTCTGTTGACAAACTTTTTGACAACTCACGTTACTCCACTGGTCGTTCCACAATATATCTGTCCACTACTATAAATGCTATATGAAAACATGATTACCAATCAAATTCTCAGCAATTCTGCAATACAAGAATAGGTATGGTCCCTGCACGACTTATCTCCTTCTGACACTAGCTTTTCGACTAATTGACTCGAAAACCTGAAGTGGCCATTCCATTATGTACTTCAGTTCCAACGACATTTAAACCTCGTTGTTCAGTTCAGTGATTTGAGGTTAGAATTTCACAGAAAGAGAAGCTGTGTATTGCCAGATTGACCATATTTAATCATACAAAAAAATCCAGATTGACTGAATGTGTCGCTTTAAGATTTGTTTGTATCTTTTACTATACATTAGCAGGAAAAGGAGGATAGTGATGAGCTGAAATGTCAACAGTGCGGCACATATGTCACTGAGCGGTGTTGATTTGATAAACCTTTGTAAATATTGTTTTGAGTTACACCCCCTCCAAATTTAAACGCCAATAGAATCTGTTGTACACACTAACCACATGCATTTATCACTTTCCCCCTTTCCCAGCTGAGGTATACCAAATTTATTTTGTTTCTTTAAGATTGGGAACTCTGATCTATCATGTTACGATCATTTGCGTGTTTTATGTGGCAATTCTCTTTTTGTTTATGAATATAACCTAGAATTATGTGGTGGCTATATGCCATAAAACTAACAGTGGAGACCATACAATGGGCATTGGTATGGAGAAAAATTTTCCTAAAAATAGTGAGGGGCAAACTCAGCCACGTACAATGACCAGCATATATGAGTATTACCGAAGCCATCTTAACAACTCAGATTTTACCAATAGATGTGCTATTGGAGCTGACATCTTTGGACCTCGGCAGTATTGGCGGCAGGTAGACTGCAGCGGACATGGAAAAATAAATCCAGTGGTCCGGTATTTGCTGTGGACACCTGGTTACAGAGATGTCAACATGAATGGTGATAGTTTTAAAACAATCGCCTTTATGTTGACTTGACTTTAGTAAAAATATTGTGCATAATAACTTGAAATTTCTTGTTAACTTACAGTATAATTAAACAAGTGTATATTGCAGTGGCTTATGTTACACTAGATGGCACTAGTGGAGTGTGGTGATTGCCAGACTAAACTGCTTGAGGTAGTCAACATGGAACGTTGACTGTATGATTCTCTGTTAATGTCAGGCTCATTTTCATTTGAACAGTTTCTTTAACAGGCAGAACTGTGGCTACTAGGCTGAGAAACATCTATGAGATACACCAAAAGCCACTTCATAGCACAAAGTAACAGTCTGGTGTAATCAGGGACCGTAACTGAACCGAAAACGTAATTACGAATTTTTTCTTACCGTAACCGAAACCGGAATAAGAGTTTTTGGTAAACCGAAACCGAATATCGAAATGAGAGGTTTTGGTAAACTGAAACCGAAACCAAAAACCAGAATGAGTTTCTGGTAAACCGAAACCAAAATTCTTAGGAAACTGAAACCTAAGTTGCGGATGCGAATTTGCTCACATTTGAATTATGAATAAAGTATCAAAAATACGGGTGAAATCAAAGATTCAAATTTTTAAACCGTGATGTAGACATACTCAATTGTATGGTGAAAACCATGTCTAAATCGATTCGTCCTTTATCAGGGCACACACAATGGGGGTCAGTAGGTACCGTGGTACCTGGGCCTGGCCATTTTAAGGGGCCAGTTAGACTAGTAAACGCAATCTTTGCTTATAATTATGAGACCTGGAAGTGCGAGGGCCCGCCAGAGATCTTGACAAAAATTATTATTTCAAATTTCTCCTCCCTGCTCATTAATTATTAAGTGCGGGGCCCCGTATTGAAGGCGGCCTGCTAGAGAGTTTGACAATCAATTAAACCAAATTGTCGCTGCCTTGAAAACCAAATCCGTAATTAAAAAATGGTGTACGTTAGGTAACTGTAACCAAAACCGAACCGAAATAAATTTCGGTTTCGGTCCCTGGGTGTAATCTGATTTTAAATTGGATTATCATTTTTTTTTTTTTTTTAATGAGAATGGTGGTACTGTGAATTTGTTGACATTATTTTGCATGAAAAATATAGTCTTTGGTTTTAACAAGATAGAGCCATTACTCATACAACCCACTTAGCATGCTGACACTAAGGCAGATGTTTCCAAGACCTTACTATACTGCATGTTATTGCACCAGATTTTTTCCTGTGAAGATTTCTGCAGAGTCTAACCAACATTCGTGACCTGAAATAGCACATTCAAATGGCCGTAGATGACATTCCAGAGAATATCCTAAACAGTTTTTTTCAGCTAGTTAAGAACTATGGAAAGTTGGATGTGAACCTCTGATGGACATTATTTTGTATACTTAAGATATATTATACAAGATGATATGAACCCTAGTAAATGATCGATATGGACTATACAACAGGCCTGGATGAGAAGGAAATAAATTGTGATAAAATTGAAATAATTTTTTATCGTTTCAATATCGCCTTCAACCATTCTGGACCTATCTCTGTACTTTATGTTTAATTAATCTTATTAAATATTACAGCAAGTATTTTATTCCATTCATGGGCATATTTCTTTATTGTCGACACTTACAATTTTATATTAGTATTAGTATATATAACTGGTAAATCACTGACAATTGAATTTCCAAAAGAGAGTGACAAGTTGTAAAGGACTCACTTGGACTTGTCACTTTAGCAATTTGCCAGAATGTCTAACTCCAAATTAGAAGCATCTGGAATATATATTCACATTATGCGTCTTAATTAAAAAATACCCAAGTTTTTCATTTAATTCTATCACATATGATAACAAAGTACAAAATCATGTTTCAAAATTTCTTTCTACAACATCTTACTTTATTTACATTAACATTAAGTAACGGTTGAACAATATGCTCAATTATTTTTTGTTAAAATAAATGCGGATGGATCCACAAAGCTTGAAAGAGGTCATGTTTGCCTTTATCTAGGCTCGTAACAATTTATTTTTTGTTATATCGTAATAAAATAACATACACCTGTTCAATTTTAATAAATGTTTACGGTTTTCTCTTCTCAAGTGTGAATCTTGCCGTTATATTACAAATACATGCCATTCACTAAATAATCAGCATCATGGGCATATGATTTTCCTCGTCTGACTCGTCTTCTGACCATTTTTAGTCTGCAGCCAATCATAATTGCCATAACGAATGTGATGATTAAACCTGGAAAATAAAAGCTTGCTCATCTGGTTTGATTCCTTAACTTAACACATTACAGACTGACTTGAAATGTTTTTTACCGTTATTTAATCACATTATTTACAGATTTGTATTTGTAGTAAGTTAGAGAAAAGGCTATCTTATAGTCAGCTTATAATGAATAAACTTTGAGCTATTGTAAATGGTTGGTGTACAGGGTGTTTCAGTTAACATTCCCACAGCCAATATCTCAGAAACTAAAAAATATATTTTTATTCTGTAAACGGTAATAGATTTCTACTGTTAATGCCTTCGTCAGGAAGTACAATTTCCTATTATAATATTATCTCCAAAGATGGCGCTATAGTTTAAAAATATTTTTCGATATAGGAAGCTTTGAAACATGCCATTTCGATTAAGAACTAAATTTTAAACAAAATTGATCTTATTCGAAAAAGTCAGATCTACAGTAGTTTTTGAGATATTTTTATTTTATTTTTTTGGTCTTGTTTTTTTTAAATTGTTATTTTTTTAGTGTTGGTTTCGGATGTAGGTTTTTAGTAACTTTCTTGCCTGGTATATGACAATTACTTACTGATGGTAATTTTTTTTTAATATCACTTCCGATTTTACCGCCCTAGATGAGCTTGGCATCTCTTGACGGCCCTTGCCAAAACTCTAACAAAAAAACAGGAGCGGCTGGTGAAATTTCAACAATTTTTTTCTTGTCTGTGGCGCATGGGACCCATACGAAATATGGGACATAACATCTAGAGAAGCACTCCTCTAACGACCCTTAAAAAATTTTGAAAAAGCAGTTTTCGAAAAAATTTTTCAAAATTCGATTGACCAGGGACTCTAGGGACTCCTGTTTAAAACTAATTTTTTTTGTCATATACATTTTACTTTTCATAAAAATACAACAACAGGTTTTGAAGTTTATGAAAATATTTCCATTACTAACTGAGATACAACGAATTGAAATTTTATCATTTGTTAAATTGTAAAATTTATATGACAAAAAAAATTAATTTTAAACAGGAGTCCCTAGGTCTAGGACTTTTCAAAATTCGATGGGTCAATCGAATTTTGAAAAAATTTTTCGCAAACTGCTTTTTCAAAATTTTTTAGCGGTCGTTAGAGGAGTGCTTCTCTAGATGTTATTTCCCATATTTCGTATGGGTCCCATGCGCCACAAACGAGAAAAAAATTGTTGAAATTTCACCAGCCGCCCCTGCAAAAAAATGACATAAAAACAAGTCATTCTGTTATGTAGAATGTTGTATCTTGATCTATACATTCAACACTACGTATATATTTTTCATAAATTGAGTATATAAGTTGCACTGCATAAAAATTGATGTTAACCTACCTAGCGTTACAGATAAAACAGCTCCTCTTGGTGTTTGTGCAATTCCATCCTGCAGATCATTGGAATCGCCTATCTTGTATGCCACTACATCTGGATATTCTTCGTGGTGGACATGCTTCTCAATTTTTATCTTATTTTCATGCCCAGCATTGCCATGGTCCATGTTTTCCTTGGAATGCTTCAAGTCGTGGGCTAATTTCTCTTGCACGTGTTTAGGGTTCACTAATATAGAGAAAAAGAATTAAAATTTAATAGGTACAACAACTGCAATAGAAATAGCCTCAAACAATATAAAGGAAAAAATTAGGAGATCCTGAAACTTCGCAGACAGCAGGACTGACTGACGTCATTTTTTGGTTACATTGGTCAGCAACGTCAGGTGACGAAAAAATGACGTTTCAGTAACGTCATATTGTGTCGAAATTATGACGTCACGTTGAGACGTCGATGAGATGTACCAATCAGAGCTGGGTAGTATTCGAATACAGTATTCGGATACTTTTTCTGTATCCGAAAGCTGTATTCGAATACTTTCTTAAAATTGTATCCGTTATTCGTATCCGACACAAATTAATAAAGTATCCGTTATTCGAATACATTAGGCAAGTATTCGAATACTGATAAAAGTATTCGAATACAAATAAAAGTATCCGAATACACCGAAAGTATCCGAATACAATAAAAGTATTCGGATACTGAAAATATCCGAATACCACAAAAAATATATATACATATTAAATATTATTTTCTAGTCATTCTTTATAAAAAGATATTCTGAAAAGTCCTTTTAGCTATGGTTGGAATGTCGATATAACGTACAGAATGGTTAAAAAATACGAAAAATTGAAATTGTTACAAGAGTAAAGTACCAGTTCTTCGAGTAAAAGTTGAAAATATTATAGGAAAAATTGTTCCTAATGTTGAGATAAAAGTTCAGATATGAAATTTGAAAGCTTATCTCAATTTTTTTTGGCATCTTTAAGATTAAAGTAATTTTGCAAAGTTAACCAAAGTAGCAAAGTGGCTAATTTATTTTATAACATGAACAGTTTAAAAGTGACTGTTTTGTGATTATTTTATTAAACCAATTAATAAATCATGCACTTTCTTTAGTTACTTTTGCAAAATTAATTTAATCTTGGTGCCAAAAAAAACTAGATAATTTAAATCAAATGTCATGTCTGACCTTCTATCGACATTTGGAACAATTTTTCCTATAAGATTTTAAACTTTTGCTTCAATTTTTCTTATTTTTTAACCACCTTGTACGTTATATCAACATTCCAACCATAGTTAAAGTAGTTAAGTATTTTTCAGTATAAGCAAAACTTTCTATAAAGAATGACTCCTTATATCATATGTTTTAGTTTTTGTTAAAATGTTGAATTTTTTTCTAGACGATTTTTTGCACTTAATAGTACATTGTGTATTTAGTAGTAAAACCAATACATTCCCGGACGACGATATAAATTTTTGGCCGAGGCTTTAAGCCGAGGCCAACAAGCATTGAAGTCCGGGAATGTGCTTTTACTACGAAGTGCACATACTATTTTTTCTGAAATCGCAATCAATATTATTATAAATTAAGGAATTTTTATTGTTTTGAAAAAAGTCAGATATTCAGTGCTTATTATTTACTGTTTAAAATATATATATATAAAAAAACAGTCTGGGAAAGTAACTTACCCGGCCTAGGCCGGGAATAGTATTTAGGTGTGAAAGCAATACATTCTCGGACGACGATGCAAATTGTTGGCCGAGGCGCCAGCCGAGGCCAATAAGCATCGAAGTCCGGGAATGTGCTTTCATACCGAAGTACACATACTATTTTTTCTGAAATCACAATCAATATTATTATAACTTAAGGAATTTGTATTAATGCATAACATTTCATTACAGTTTAACTGCTTACTAATAAATGCAATTTTAATGTGAATTGGTTTGTCTGCGTGTATTTATAAACTCTCTAAAATATACGGCCTAGGCCGGGAAAGTAACATTCCCGTACGATTTTGTTGATCGTTGCTTGGCAATGGATCTCTTCCGGTCTGTTTTCTGGTAGCTTCTTAGAAACGGACTAAAATACTGGAATTGTGTATTTTTCGATCTGAAAATCACCCTCCGAAAATGCAGACTTTGCCAATCGATTTCAGAAAAAAGTAACTTTCCCAGCTTAGGCCGGGAAAATATAACTTTCCCGGACTGTTTTCTGATAGTTGCTTAGCAACGGACTAAAATACCAGAATGGCGTATTTTAGGATCTAATATTGCGCCGAGAAAGTATACATTAAAGTACATTCTTGATCGATTGCGGAAAAAATTAGTTTTTTGTTGTTGGTGGACTTTGTTTTGCTCAAAAAAAAAAACAAATAAAATACCCAAAGGCATTACATATATTTATTTAAAAGAAACAGATTGCGTCTTGGACAGCTTTAAAAAAAACTGAATTTCATAAAATATGTTTTGCACAAACGAAAGAAAAGTATCCGGTATCCGTATCCGAAAAAAGTATTCGAATACAAGGTATTCGGATACTTTTTAAAGCAAAAAGTATCCGTATCTTGTCTCTGGTATTCGAATACATTTGATGTATCTGTATCCGGTATTCGAATACATTTTAACTGTATCCGACCCAGCTCTGGTACCAATTAGCCAAGTGATGTCATTTTGATGTTATTTTATGGTTACAAATAATGTCGTTAATGACGTCATTATGTCACAGCCCAGGGACGTCAATTTGTGATGTCAAATTGACGTCATTTGTGACCAAGAAATGATGCCAGAAAGAAAAAAGGACGTCACTAATACGTCACAGCGACGTCTCAACATGAAGTCATAATTTCGTCCGAATATGACATTACTGAGACGTAATTTTTCGTCACTTGACATCGATGTAATGTTCCAATCAGCTAACCGTCATCATTTTGACGTCACTTCTTTAACACAAATAACGTCGTTAATGACGTCATTATGTCACAGCCCATTGACGTCAATTTTCCACCACAAATTTTGTCATTTTTAACTAAAAAATGACGTCAGAAGGAAAAGAGTGACGTCATTAATACGTCACAGCGATGTCTCATCATGAAGTCATAATGTCGTCACAATATGATGTTACCGAGACGTAATTTTTCGTCACTTGACGTCGATGTAATGTCACAATCAGCTAACCGACATTATTTTGACGTCACTTTTGGTCACAAATAACGTCGTTAATGACGCCATTATGTCACAGCCCAGCGGCGTCAATTTGTGATGTCAAATTGACGTCATTTGTGACCAATAAATGACGTCAGATGGAAAAAATGAATGACGTCAATAATACGTCATAGCGACGTCTGAACATGAAGTTATAATTTCGTCACAATAAGACGTTACTGAGACGTAATTTTTCGCCACTTGACGCCGATGTAATGTCCCAGTCAGCTAACTGACATCATTTTGACCTCACTTTCGTTAAGTCGTAGTCCAGGGATGACAATTTGCGATGTCATATTGACGTCATTTATGATCAAGAAATGACGTCACAACGACGTCTCAACACGAAATCATAATTTCGTCACAATATAACGTTACTGAGACGTAATTTTTCGTCACTTGACGCCGATGTAATGTTCCAATCAGCCAACTGACATCGTTTTGACCTCACTTTTTGGTCACAAATAACGTCGTTAATGACGTCATTATGTCACAGTCCAGGTACGACAATTTGTGATGTCAAATTAACGTCATTTGTGACCAAGAAATGACGTCAGAAGAAAACATGACGTAACTAATACGTCACACCGACGTCTCAACATGAAGTCATAATATCGTCACAATATGACGTTACTGAGACGTAATTTTTCGTCAAATGACGTCGGCGACCGATGTTACCAAAAATGACTTCAAAATGACGTCAGTCTGCTGCCTGGGGTATTGGTAACATTATTTTTTTCATTGTAGACGAGTTTATGCATTATCACGTGGTTTGTTGCAGAAATTATTTCTAGATGGAATACATACAAACCATTGACAATAATCAGTCACTCTTTATCTTATATTCTAATATAAATTTATAGAAAATAAATAATATAAATTGCAATGTTCAAATATATATTCACGAAACGATTGCAGCCACATTGCATTTGCAATTTTGAATTTTTTTCTTCTGACATCGGATTCGTTATCAGCTACTGCTAAAATACCTAACTACCAATTTTAATGCAATTCCGATGAAAAGATGACCACGCACACAATACATGGGATTTTATACAGCCGTCGATTTGGCTGAAAATTTGGTATGTTATAGTCCATAACTTCCTGATCAAAAGTGCTTATGGCCACAAAGCCCAAAATGTCCTAAATTTCGAGATATTGAAGGTCAAAGGTCGTATGAGCTATCACTTATTATAGCTACTAAGTCACCTTCAGGTGCCTCTTTGACCCTAGAAATATTACTCTGGTATAAAACTCGACGACCTTGAACAGATCTATGACCTTGGCTCATGGATCATGGCCAAAGTTGCCTTAAAGTGCCACACCAACCATAGTAATATTTATCTGGCATATAAAAAATTAGGTTGAACTTTGACACCTTACAGTTTCGAAGACTCACGGGTCAAGGTCAAGAGAAACGTCAAGCTAAAAAAACTGTCGGTACCTAATAAAACATGCTATTTTTTATTCAAACGATTAGCTATAAAAAAAAGTAAAGATAAAAAATCTCGAATTTCACCACCAAAGACGCATTGTGTTAATGTCGCATGGCCGGCGTATTAAATAAAATACGCGTTGCTATGGATATTACTTTTTCTGCCGCTCAGAGCGTCAGAAATAGTTATTTATGTACCAAGGGTCGTAAGTGCCCTTTTTTTGGTCGAGAATACAGTTTGCAATCCGAGGCCCGTAGGGTCGAGGTTTGCAAGTATTCAAGACCAAAAAATCGCACTGTACGACCCGCGGTGCATATTATATTTTTCGTCATACCCATGAATCTTTAAACTAGAAAAAAACTTGAGAAAACTAGTGGGAAAACTATAATTATTTGAGTCAGGTTTCATTTTTGCTAAGCAAATAGTAAATGTAGCGATGCTTGGAATATCCATGGCAACCGTCAATAAAATAAATTTAGGACGCGGCTTCTATTCAAATGACAACTAAATTAAATCACATTATTATAATCAAAAAGGATAAGATAGAGCGGAAGGCTCGCGTACACATGCCATCTGTCGAGTTTTAGGCAGCAACAACATATTTACAGGCATCGGCATCAATGAAAGAGATTGTCGTCTATACTATTGACGCTGTTGGTCTATAATCAACAGGTGCGTTTTTTTGCTATAATTCTGACACCGGAATATCAAATCTTGTCGTTTTTTGCTCGCCATTCTGATTCCATTCACATGAATGTCGATGCCATTATTCGTTATTTAAGAATCCTAAGAAATTTGTCGCCTCCCACCTAGGAATTTCAGTTTTGTCGTTTTATTGGTAAATATCATTCTGGTAATTCTAACTCTACCGGTCGTGGACAAAAAAACGCACCTAACCTTACAATCATGCAATTAGGCGATCCAAACCACGTGACTTCCAACATGGCGCTGAGGGCAAACATCCGGCAATCCTTTATTTTCATTCGTTAAATGAGTTTTTTTTCGGTTGCCTTGGCTACGTTTCCGCGAGTTAATTAAAATAAACCCCATGTTTGCCCTCAGCGCCATATTGAAAAATAATTTTGACAGGTCGTTGGATTGCCTAATGATAATGGTGATCATAATAAAATGTCATGTAGAAAAAGCAAATGAGTATTATATGTGTAAAAAAATTATAGTTTTGATTATAGTTATAAAGTATATAATGGTTGTGGCCTGCAATTTTTCAAACTGTCGTAGAAGAAACGATAAAGATAAAGGGCATGGGTTTTTTTATGGTCCCTAAGGAACCCGAAATGTGAGTAAGATCCCAGATGCCAGTTTGATTTGAAATTGTTATGAAAATATGCTACCAGCTTGGTACCCTCCGCCTTACGAAGTTCTTTATCATGTACTTAGCATACAAATCTTGCAAATTGCTAGCACTTGGGGCGAGTTGTACCAACTAAGTTCAAACCAAGTTCAGCTTGAGATGTTATTTCCCATATTTCGTATGGGTCCCACGCGCCACAGACGAGAAAAAAAAATTGAAATATCACCAGCCGCCACTGCATGATCAGACCTTGATCATCAGTATATGGAAAGAATATAATTTTCTTGTTTTTGATATTGATATTGTTAGATGAAAGCAGTTGATAAGATGTCTCGTAAGAGTCATTTTTTGTTGATATACTGGTATGATCAGACTTGGATCGATAGTATATGGAAAGAATGAATGGTTTCATTGAAAGTTATCTGCTGAATTAGTACACAAAATAATATTTTTCGATAATTTCTAATGGTTGTATTTTGAGCTACCACCAATTAGTGATTTTTGTTTTACCCATTAATTTATTTTTAGTATACGATATACGATTTTTTTTTTATTGGAGCTGACATGTTTATATTTGTTATTTTTTCTGTCAGTTTTGTGTCCGTTTTATTTATTAATTTTGTATGATTAATTTTTTTCAATTGCACACGTTGAATTCATTACGGCTAGAATTTTTATTTTCTGTTCAATACAACACTGTAGCATAACTATTGATCAGTGTTATACAAATTTCTAGTTATAAGTTATTATAGTGTCATTTGTAGAATATTTTATAAATTATTTATACTATTTACATTCACTTATTACTAGTAATATTTGTTTTGTTAAAGGTGCAGTGGCTATTTCTTAAAATGAAGTAATTTTTTCACGTTTATCGCTTCTTTTTTCCTTAATTTTTAAGAAATCCAATGGCACGAGTGCGGTGCCTCGAGAGTTTAAATTTCCCGGTAATGGCGGTAGTGGGCAGTGGGGGATTTAGTTACGCATCTGACCTGCAGAGGGCGCCGGCTCGGTACTTCCGAATTTAAATTTCCCGCTAAAAATTGAAGGCTGAAAGTTCCTTTACGAGCCCAACCCGCGCAGGGTGCATGGATTGAGGACCTTGAGTTTCAGTTTCCCGCTATGTGTGGTAGTGGGGGGATTTTATGCTGCCTAGGACTCGCCCAGGTGGCGCAGGAAAACCTTGTACGGAAAAATACATTGTGGCCATATGGAACCTTCCACTCTATCTTATCCTTTTTGATTATAATAGCTTTGAACATTTTTGAAAATAATGTCGGATACAGGGTGAGTCATGAGAAACTGTACATACGTCTACCATACTTCTACGAATACCAAGTGACCATTAAAAAGTGTTTGTTCCGTTTCTTTACTATCATACAGAGTGATTTATGAATTTTGTTCAAAAATTGTTTTAGTCATAACATTTTAACGGTTAATACGATTTGCCTCATTTTTTACAACAATGTACACTGTTGCCTAACAACCATCATACTGTGACGTGCTTACACCCTTTTTGTAAACACCCTGTATCGTGCGTTCGGAAATTATAACAGCAGGGTAACACTAAACACTAATTTATTAACTTACTTAATTACAACAATAACTACTTGGCTAATAATACACTGTGTACTACAATTCAGTTATTCAGTCACTTTATCACTGTGTTTACTCTCTGACCATTTCAACTGACAATTAGTACTGCACTAACTTCTCTCCTTTTGGTTTACTCCATGCCTTATATACCTACAGATGACAGATCTCGAAGTTTCTGTGATGATGTCACATTCTCCAGATGGTTCCAGAACAGATATGCCATCTCTCTAGATCTTCTAGTATGTTCTTTCTCTGGTAGGTGCAAATACTGCAAATCTCTATATTTAGGCAGACATCCAATCAATTAATCGCATTCTGTGTTGCCTACATTCTAGGGGTTGAAATACATTACAATACATATCCAAAATTTAAAAAATCCAGGGATGGTTTCAAAAAAAATTGTTGGATTGCTTTGTATACGATAGTTCACCCTGTATATGATTTATAATTGATATGAAATTTGTACAGGACACAAGTAGGTAGTAAAACCTGAGCATTTGAAATTTTTGTCACACTCTCAATAACTTTTTTATTAACGATCAATTTTCAAGTCAAATGAAAAGTTTGGCAAAATGGAATATTTTAATGTATACTAATATTTATTAATACAAAAATTTGCCTAGGTTTAATAAGTACCATCATTTTATTAAATTTCCAGGTCAGGTCTTAAAAATGTGGCTGATGTGGTTCATCTAAAAAGTTGCCTCTGTATGTGATTTCTCCAATTAGTCAAATTGCTTCCAAAAAGGACAGAAATAAGTAGTCTAATTTGTGTTATCTAACTTTCCCCCATTTAAAGTGTCCAACCTAAATATTCAGTTTAAGATCAATTTTAACGATAACTGTAAATTTTTGGAAATATTTTTAAAAGCCATCATATTCAAATGCAAGCATTGAATTTAAAATAAATACAACATACGGATCTACGTCCTTTAGTGCTTGTTATTACGTAGATACTTCCATTTTATTTAATTTTCAAGCAATGAAAATATCAAATTGTCACAGACGTCTATCATCTCCATAAATTTAACAAAAATGGATGCATAATGTCTGAAAATTAAATAAAATGGAAGTACCTACATAATAACAAACACTAAAGGACGTAGATCCGTAAGGTGTATTTATTTTAAATTCAATGCTTGCATTGAACAGGATGGTTTTTAAAAATATTTCGAAAAATTTACAATTTTCGTTAAAATTGATTTTAAACTGAACATTTAGGTTGGACACTTTAAATGGGGGAAAGTTAGGTAACACAAATTTGGCTACTTATTTCTGTCCTTTTTGGAAGCAATTTGACTAATTGGAGAAATTACATACAGAGGCAACTTTTTAGATGAACCATATCAGCCACATTTTTAAGACCTGGCCTGGAAATTGATTAAAATGATGGTACTTATTAAACCTAGTTATGTAGATATATATATTTCTTTATTCGTCTTAGGTGCTTCTACTTACAGTTCCTCATGACTCACCCTGTATAGAAGATATAGCAAGTAAGGCTTGTCTAGATTTACATAAAAAAAAGTTAAAACATTTAATACTTTTTTTTCCCGAATTTACTTTATTTCCCTAGGGACGTTATGAAAAATAACGACCCGTTGCCAATGGCAACAAGTATTTGGTGCACAAAGCGTCACTTACGATAGACAAAACAATGGAATTAGAGTATACCTACGAGGGAGGTCTGACGAAAAAATACTTTTACTTCCGTTGTTAATGGCAACGCATAGCCGCCTAAAAAGCCAAAATTCAATGTCGTGAAATGAGTTAAGAAATGTCATGTTTTTCTAAGGTTTGAAGGAAAAATAAATTTTCCTTATTTTGGTCGCCTCTCTCTAAACGTAGCTTGACAAAATTATTATGGGATCACCGCCAAGCCGTACCTTACAGTTTGAGAAAGATTTCAGAATCCAGAGTAATGTTTGAATAAATATAAAAAAATACATACGGGCCCAATTGAGACTTCCTTTATTAAGACTTCGTGACGTCGCGTCGGTTAAAAAGTAACCTACTTTTAAGTAGATTCCACGTAAAAAACTTTCTTGCTTATTCTGAAGCTGGAATATTCATGTCACTGGATTATTTTTCACGCAAATAAAAGCTAAAAATGATCATAGTGCAGTTGAACTGATTTTTTTTCGGCGACAACATTCCACCTGAAATTTTACTATTTATTCTTATGTATTATGACCTCCTGTTTACGAAAAAAATATTTTCGCCCACAAGTTCCTTGTACGTCAATAGTTATATTCACTTTTTGACGCGCTTATATATCTTGTACTAGTAATTGGATGGGAATTTTAAAAATAGTGGCTTATTTGAAATAAAATTCTTAAAATATATAGACCTGTTCGATATGTATTGGTCAATCCGCCATCTTGGAAAAAATAGAAAACACCAAGAATGGCCGGAGAAACCAAAACTGATAATTTTTTCTATAAGGAGTAAATTAATATAGTTTATTTCATTTTGTTTTGATGAAAATTGGGTGAAGAAAGGAGGGCCAAAGAAAATACATTTTTGAAAATTGTAAAAATGCACTTTTTTGAAAATTAAAAAAAATGAACTCTGGGAATTAACTAAAAAATGGTTTCCCAGCGTTGCTTAAACAGTAGAGAAAATGGACTGAAATACGTGGCTTTTCAATAATATACGCGAAATTTTAAACATATAAAAAAGGATAAAATGCATGTAATCTATAATACATTTTGAGGTGGTCTCTTACCATATAAACTTGCTGAGGTTGTCTTCAGAGGGCCCTCTTTGATGTTGAAACCAGGACTGTGGCACAAGCTTGTTGGATGCACTTTTATGAAAGTTTATAATGCACGTCACAATGTACAAAAAATAAGTTTATAATAAGCGGTTGTGAATAATAATTAAGACTCAATGAAACTATGTTCAAAAATGCGAAGCGATTAAAAATGTCTGTATTCATACAGCAAAAAGAACTACTGTTATCTTCTTGTTTTTTATCGAGAAATACCTCAAAATTACATGCGCATTGATATTAAGTGACATGTGAGCAATTTAAAAGTAAATTTGGTGCGAAAATTAAGGACTAAATGTAATTTGAAGCATGATTATAAATATATACACACATTTATTAAAAAATATATAAAATAAATAACAAAAAAATAATAGTTTTAATGAAAACTAAACAAACTCTATCCCCTAAAAGTACGTAAAATAACGTACAATCGAAAAAAAAGTGACGTACAATGCCTCCTTGATAATTGACGAAGATTTACCATTTTCATTTCGTCCGCCATCTTTGATTGTTCTATTTGACATACGGTCTCCGGGATTGCTACATTATATCTGACCATAAATGAGTTTTAGTTTTACCAACTTTGGTGAAATTACTCCTTCTTATAGAAAGAATATTCAGTTTTGATTTCTCCGGCCATTTTTGGTGTTTTTTATTTTTTCCAAGATGGGGGGGGGGATTGACCAATACATATCGGACAGGTCTATATTTTTTAGGAATTTTATTTCAAATAAGCCAGTATTTTTAAAATTCCCATCCGATTACTAGTACAAGATATACAGGGTGTTTCGAAAAGATTGGGACAACGCTTAGCCGTAGATTCTTGACATCGAAACAAGTTGATTTAACTCAAAAAGTAGTGGTCTAACTCTTTTCGTTTTCAAGATACAGGGTGGCAAAGTAAAAAAAATTTATTCGTAATTTGTCTCTATCTTTGATTGATTGATTGATTGATTTACCAGCGTGCGGTAGGCATTACTGCCACTCCCAAGTTATACAGCTGGGCCTGCTACGTCCACGCTGGGTTGGACTAAGGTCATGCTTGTTGCCAGCAGCGAGAGCCACATGGCGCATGGTAAAGGAATGTGGGATGGGAGGTGTAGGTATTTGTGAGATGCGTTACCGCATTATGTCGTGAGGGAGCGTTTAAGCCCCCTTTTTTTGTATTTTTGGTTCTGGGCTTCTGCCTATTCTGGATCTTCTTGTGAGATATGTTGCCGCGTTGTGTCGCTGCTATCTGTGCTCCTATTTTTGTACTTCTGTTTCTACAAGTCTTCTTCTTCTTCTTCTGAGGCTTCTGATTCCTCCGTTTCTGATTCTGGTAGAGTATATATCGCTCCGATTTCTTTGTGAAATTCATTCTTTCCCCTCGCTTTTCTTTCCCAGTATGTTTGGTCCTTTCCCAGTTTGTTCATGATCCTCTCGATTGTTGTTTTCCACGTGTAAGATGGTCTCCCCATTTTAAGTTTGCTGCTGTTCAGTGTTAGTGCTTTCTTCAGTAGGTGTGTTGGTTCCCTTCTTTGAACGTGTCCCCAGTACTTCATTGCGTACATTTCTATCCTTTTTGTGATTTCCACGTGTAACCTGGTTTCCCTGTTTTTAGTGTAGAATTTAATGTAGAATTTTTCACTTATCAACGAGCGTAATTTTGACCTGAAAACCTCATTTGATAATTTACTTAAGAAAAATATTATGTAATCAGATTCACAACACTATATTGTAACACCCACAACGTCAAAAAATATGCAATACCACAAAACACACTCCTATTAAACTAGACACCAACAAAAGTCAGGATCAACAACACTTCTCTGTGATACCTCTCCTCCCCTCCATTCCCCTCTCCTTTTGATCCGCTCTACCGCACCACACCAAAAACATTGCACCTAGCTCTGGATCATATACAAAACCAATCACCACTCACAAAATCGTCAATCGCACGTCCCGAGGTATGCATCACCCCTCAAACACTCATCCCTCACCTAACTCAAAACTGTATCCTTCGCACTCTGTATCCAGACCAAGTGATGGCACACAAAAAGGAATGTGTTTTCTATGTTTTCTCCTTCCAACGATGGCCCAGCGCTCCATACAGACAATTCCTGTCGCCGTCGATCCCTCGCACCAGTAGCCAATGTGTCCTCGCTCCCGCGCTCCGCAGTAGATACATCATTCTTGTGCTTTCCGGAGAGCTACTATCTCCCGTTTACCCCCTGCTTGTCACTATTACGGTCCTAACTTTTTTAAACTTTTTAATAAACTTTCTCAGTCCCACCCTAGCCGCACCAGAAACATAAACAATTTGTATGTTTCCATAGCATGGATGAGGCTTTCCAAATTCCAATGGCACCGAAACCAAGCCAATGGCCACCAATTCCATCCAAATTCCCATTATATTCTTAAATTGCTTCAATTCCACACGGTGCACTGTCACCCTGATGGGGCACGCCCCTGGCCAGACTCATATGTAAATTTGCTAGAAAGGATTGTTTATTGACTTATTTTTAAGTTATTACATTTGACAATGAGCGTAATTTCGAAGTGAAAACCCTCACTTGATATTTTACCTAAGAATATTATGACCATATACGTTTGATTATTACGGGTTCAGTTTATATTAATTTCGCCTGAGTATTTTTAATAATTATGAAAAAAGATTATTTGAAGGTTAACAAAAGAAATTTATATGACCATACTTTACAGACAGATCAAATTCATTTGAATATTTTTATAATGGTTAAAAAAATAATTTACAGGTTTACAGAGGGATATCATGCCATGCTTTAATTTATTGCCATAAACTTGTCGACAATGTCGACTCTTCAAGAGTGATGGGCCTAAACCCTTCAATGGTTATAATATACTTGTCTGGGAAGGTACTTAAAAATGAAAAAGGAGGTACTTATCTTGCTTTTGCCTGTCTTGGGTTGTTTGTTTAATTACGCTCTTTCCGTTTCTTAATACACAGCACTGGTCACAAAACTGTATTAGTTGTTTTCAAATATTAATTCTATTTCAACTTTGTTCTTTTGATATGAGGTATCAATTTGCGTGTAAATTCTTGGGCTATAATTCACCTAATTTTTATCAAATTTCACGGAGTTTTTCACGGCAATTTTACGTTTGTAGTGGGAGTGTTTCAGGCACCCAACCGTTCGCTTCGAAGGCACAACCGACTCTCTTATTCGTAATTTGTCTCTATCTTAGAAACTCTTATACGTATCTACTTCAGAGTTGGTAACGTCATGTTTTTCAGGTCGCTAATTACAATGGTGCTATTACCGATGCCCTATTTTATAGATGGCGCTAGTTACAGGACTTTTATGTGACACTTTAAGTCATAACTTTTTTGAGGTTAGGTTTTGGACATGGTCTTCTACTATAATCGAAACGCAATTTGGTTTCCTAAAGAAAAGGTGTACTTGTTTAAACGCGATAAAATGCACCCTTTCAGAGAAATACGCGATTTACAACTTTGAAGTAGATACGTATAATAGTCTCCAAGATAGAGATAAATTACGAATACAATTTTTTTACTTTGCCACCCTGTATCTTGAAAACGAAAAAGTTAGACCACTACTTTTTGAGTTAAACCGACTTGTTTTGATGTCAAGTATCTACGTCTAAACGTTGTCCCAATCTTTTCGAAACACTCTGCATTAAACAGATGTTAAAAATCAGTGAAAGCGCGTCAAAAAGTGCATATAACTTTTGACGCACAAGGAATTTTTGAGCGCAAATATTTTTTTCGCAATCAGGAGGTCTTAATACATAAGAATCAACAATAAAATTTCAAGTGGAATGTTGTCGCCGAAAAAAATTAAATTAAATCAATTCGACTGAATTATCGGCTTCACCTGCCAATTCTATTTTGTAAGTGCGTCATCAATTCATCAATGAATGGGAACTGGTTGGCATGGCACCTTCGATTGTCGTATACAGGTACTATTTTATGTTTATTTTAAGGTGGGCGATAATCAAATTTATATATATAAAACTTACCGGCGTCAGCCTTAACACTAGAAGCCTGTATGGGTGTAGATTTGTAATTTGTTTGATCCTTTCTGCTTTGATCTAAAAATAGGAAAGGTATAGTTAAAAGATAATCTTTAATACGTAGTAAAAGCAGCACACAACGTTTGTATGTTATCTGAAGGCATTACCTTGCGGTATATTTTCTTGGACATATCTCTGGTTGTCGCTGTATCTACCATCATCGGCTGAAATAAGAAAAATAAGTAGTTTTTGGATATTGTCATGACCGCTGGAAAGTTTGTAGTTTGGGTAGGTACCTATTTTATTTGCCTTTTCATGAAAGTTTGAAGGTGCGTCAGCATAATCTAACAATCATTTGTAACAACATTTTGTACCGTGCGTGCTTCCAACGCAAATTTGACGAAAACGAAAACGTTGAAAACCAGAGTAACATTTTCGATCTAAAGCGGACCGCACACGATCAATAGTATTGTCAATACTTTCAATATTATTGACCGTGTGCGCTCATTATTGAGGTATTGATATTGCAGATATCCAATTATTTTGAATGGTATTGACAATAATGTTGTTAAACCGATATTGACAATATTATTGATCGTGTGCGGTCCGCATAAGTACATAAATGATTTTAAAAAGCATACCATTTTCTATAAAAAAAATTCAGTGATGGCATATTTCTAGATAGGCGTGCAGATCACCCCCGCTTTAACCAACTAACCGATTAGGTTGAGGTAACCACTTCTAATCTGGTTTTTCTTCAAGTTGACATCGAAAAGTACTTACAGTAAAAAATTTACCAAAGTTAGTTGATCGGAACATATAAATAAATGCAAAAAACTATAATTTTTTTATATCACGACTTTTGTCTAATTTCATCTTCAACTCGCGATATCTCTACAAATAATGAATATTTTTAGATGAAATTTCAGCACGACATTGCTCAAGTTATTCTTTAAGATACTGAATTGGTCTGAACCCGTATTTATTTCACAGATGAAAATAGTGATTTTTCAAAAAATTTCTTTTGTCAAGCCTAATTTTTTTTTCAAACACAAAAGTTGCGTGACGAACTTTTAATACGGTCATTTTTGACAAACTTATATTAAAGTACAATACTTAAAGAAGTTTTCTGTAAAGTTTCTCGTATTCATATTGTAAATATAAAAAGTTATTGCACTTTGAAGTAGCAGTGTTTAAATACGAAATATATGAAATGTTTCGAAGATGTTGGACAATATTTTTTGAAGTATTTTCAGAAACTATTTGAAACTTTTTCTGAAATTCACGTCATTTTCTATCGCAAGAGAGGTTAGGTATAAACTAAATTCTAATACTTACGATATTAATGCAAGTAGACTTATACCAGATTGGGATGCAAATAAAAATGCTTTGAACCTATTTTTATGCGACTACATCGAAAAAAATATTGAAATTCCTGACTTCTGATAAAATTATTAATAAAAAATTACATTTAGCTGGTGGATACAAAAATCATCTTGTAACTAAAGAAATCGTTGATTCACTTAAACGTGAGGATACAGATTTATTTTCGAATCATGCTGAAGCTGACTCTCGGATAATTTGTCATCTGATCTACGTTTCTAAACAATACTTAGATACTCAGGACATGATAGTGATCGTTAAGTCCCCAGATACAGATGTGTTTATTCTTTTAATCGCACATTATTTTAAAATAAATACAAAGATTCAAGTATGATTTCAAACTGGAAAAAATAGCATGAAAACGGATTTGCGGCGCTTTATACCAATACATATTATATGCCAAGAACTAGGAAGTAGTATTTGTTTAGCATTACCAATAGTTCATGCATTAACCGGATGCGATACGACTTCCGCTTTCTACAGAATTGGTAAGAAAAAAGCTCTCAACGAGGCACAAAAAATGAGCACAGAACATTTAGTCCAGATGTCTCAAATTGAGAATAAATTAACACCTGAAACTGTTAATGCTTGGACAAAATTTGTGATTGGAATCTATGACTTCAAAAGTAAACAAGACAATATTAATGACGTGTGAGTAATCTTAGCTCGAAAAAAACTCATCCGTTGAAAAATTACCTCCCGTACCCAGCTCTCCTTCAACACATGAAACGCTGTTTTTGGCAAGTGCACTTATGGTATAATGCTCACATACCCATTTCTGAAGCCCTCAATCCGACTGATTTTGGCTGGAAATTTGAAAATGAAGAACTTTTGCCAATGTATTTTGAAGGATCAACAAGTCTGGAGCTGCTTCAAAAGTATATTTGTAATTGCAGATCAAAAAAAAACATCTTGTGATAATGAATTTCGTTCGTGCTACGCTGCTGGTATAAAATGCTGTCTCATTTGTAACTCTACATCAAATTGCTCGTTGCAGCTCATAGATGTTGATTCAGATTAAAAATATTAAAAGCAACCCAATGTATTGTGTATTTTTTAATTTATCAACAATTAATTTGGTTTTACTTATTTCCACTTTACAGTAACTTGTAAAAAGGGAATATGTAACAAAACATTGCTTTGATATGATAGTAAATGCCTGAACTATGGCAACCAGCACAATGAAACATGCTGCGCGCGGAGACGCTACTTCAAAGTGCGATAACTTTTTATATATACAATATGAATACGTGAAACTTTACAGAAAACTTCTTTAAATATTGTACTTTAATATAAGTTTTTCAAAAATTATCGTATTAAAAGTTCGTCACACAACTTTTGTGTCTGAAAAAAAAAAAATTAGGCTTGACAAAAGAAATTTTTTGAAAAATCACTATTTCCATCTGTGAAATAAATAAGCCTTCGGACCAATTCAGTACCTTAAAGAATAACTTAAACAATGTCGTGCTGAAATTTCATCTACAATTATTCATTATTTGCCGAGATATCGCGAGTTGAAGATGAAATTCGACAAAAGTCGTGATATAAAAAAAAATTATAGTTTTTTGCAATTATTTACATGTTCCGATCAACTAAGGTTGGCTAATTTTTTACTGTAAGTACTCTTCGATGTCAACTTTAAGAAAAACCAAGTTAGAAGTGGTTACCTCGACCAAATCGGTTACTCAGTTTCTAGAGCACTTTTTAGGGGTGATCTGCACGCCTAAGAGTTGCTAACTTAAGCAGGGGAATCATTCAAACTTTCACCCTAGAAATGCCGCTTTTTATCTGCAGATTATGTGAAAAATTCAATGTAAATTGCATCGAAACCGGAAGTCGACCATTTTGGTTCTTTACATCATATAATTGGAAATTTCATCCCATATCACTACACTAAAATTGAAAAAAATCCATTCGCCTATCCAAAAATTACAAGAGTGTCCCTACTGTCCCGTGTCCCTATCGGTTGAGCCACCCGGTTATACTCTACTTGGTAAAGACAGAGAGTAATAAATCACTCAGCCAAACACCGGCCATGGGTGACTATTCTTTCTCATTAGCCTCCCCCTTACACGGTGGTTTTATAATGTTTGTGAATACTTTTTACGCAGGTACACTGAAACAAATCAAAAATACAGACAAGGGCAGCTCATCTCGTAACGACTTTTTAAAACACATGCAGGTAGTTATTTACCTTAAATTTACCTAGAACAGGTATTTCGAGTGATTTCTTCCTAAAAATGCAGATAACCTCTATATAAAATATAAAGGAATATTAAAAATTTCCTATAGCACCCTGACCACGTTTTTAGAAGATGGAAATCTATAATGAGCTTTTATTTCTTTCCGTCTTTACCAAATCGAGTATACTTTTACATTGTATTATACACTATAAATAGACACATTTTAGTGTGTTGGTTAATTTAAATGTGTAGTGTTGGGTTAAATAAGATGTCATTTACCAACCTGAGGGCCAATTCTCCTGCTGAATGGGTTGACGATAATTATCCCCGTAGTAAGTGGGAATTTTAGGATAATCTCGCCCATTAAGGCTCTCCGTGTATTGCATCGGGCTAAAATAATTATTCGTTAATGAACAAAAAAAATTGTTATGGTAAAACAATTACCATGTGGTTATGTTTTAATGTATAGTTTGATTGTTAGGAAGAAAGAAAGCTATCCAAGCATTGTAATTGTCCTTTAGCACTTTCTACATTTTTTTTGTGGACTGAAATTTTTTGTGTATAATAACAATCGCATTGTTTTGGTAAATGAAATATATTTGTTGCGTATTGTAAAGCTAGTTTTGTTCTCTTCATTAAGAATATTTGTTAACAGCTATTCCTTTCTAGACTAATGTATTCGTTAGTTGAATAAGTTAATTAAAATATTTTAGATTTCATAATCCGATAATTTCATGTATTGCATTATTAGGAAACAATGCCGAATATGTTTAAGATTAAAAAATATAACTATGCGAGAACATCATAATCAGCCGCGTCTTGCGGAAAACGAATAGCGTTTTATGAAATTTTGACTTGCGGCCACGTTTGCCATTGATTTCAGTTAGTTTTTATTTAAGTATTTTGTGTCACAGTAAAGATAAAACGTCGGCTACGGCTGTTAACATAAATTCTCTTAAGCGGAAGTGTTAAAAATATCTTGGGGAAAAATAGTAAGTAAAGCGAGTGTTTGTAGTACAGGTATTTGTATTTATTCTACTTCTATGTGAGTAAAAGAGCATGCGTTGTGCTCTAAGTCCAGTCAAATAATAATTACCTTTAAATTGGCAGATAAATATTCTAGGTACTATGCCTGGTTCAGGAGCGAATTTTGAATTTGATTTAAAGACAATTATTGCCCTTTCAACTTTGAGAAAATTAGGTTTAATTACGTAGGAATACCAAAGCTCACCCCAGCCACAGAATAATCAAAAGAGTTTTAAAAAGTTATCATACACGCACAAAACTGAAAATGGTTAAATATTCATTCATTTATCCCTATATTTTAACAACACACTTCCGATCTACCACGGACCGAGTGGACCTCCATGGCTCTCTACGCCGATGACACAGCCCTGACAGCCAGATCCGAGAACGCGAGGATAGCCACCAAAATCCTCCAAGAGGTAGCCTCCTTCCTAGAGGACTGGTGCAACAGATGGAAAGTAGCTGTCAACGCCGAGAAGAGCAAGGTGGTACTCTTCAGGAAGATAAGAAAACAAATATCCACAGGTCACGTCTAGATGTATGGCGAGGACATCCAATGGCACGATACCGTCAACTATCTTGGCGTGGTCATGGACAAAGGCCTAACATGGAGACAGAACACAGAAGCCATCGTCAAGAAGGCCAGGAGGACGAGAGGTGGTGGGCAGACAGAGCAGACTCAACCTGAGGAATAAGCTCACGCTTATCAGGTCACTCATCCGGCCCCAACTGACGTACGCCTCCGTAGCCTGGGGCTACCAAGCGAAAAGCTACCTCCATCAGATCCAGAGAGTGGAGAACGTCGCCCTCCGGACAGCAGTGGACGCATCGTGGTTCGTACGCAACGCATTCATCTTCAGGGACTTGGAGTACACCCCAGTCACCGAAATCATCCGGGACAGAGCCAGGAAGATATACACTAGACCAACCAAAAAAAAAAAAAATCTTGTCATATTTTATGTCTCACCCTGTAAAAATGTTCCTTTTTATGTAAAAGAAGAAATGCTCTTTTGACTAAAAAAAAAAAATGAATTTTAAAATGTGCTACCACGCTTTAAAGTACGATATTTCAATCATTTTGCGTTATCTACAAAAATTAGGCTGCGGGCTTCATCTAATATATGTTTTTTAGTGCCAAAGTGGTTTTTCACTTTAAATATTATATAAATAATTGAAAATTATCGAGTAAAATTTTTTTGTAAGAAACCCGACAAAAAAAAACTACTTTAAAATGTTAAAAAATGGACAAAAGGAAAATCTCATATAAATCTGCTTTAGGCCTGCTGGAAATACTTTTTCAATATATTCAAAAACCAAAATTTACTATAATTACTTGCAAGCGAGCAGAAACTAGAGTGCGAAAATTAAAGTTTTCAGGGTGTATTTCACAATTTTACTAATAAAAGCACCAAAAATATATCATTAAAATTGTAAATAACTAATGAAGTTACTTAAATAATATTTTTTTTCCTGGAAAATTATATTAAATATAGAAAATATTGTTTTTTGATGCCCCGGGTTTTTAAGGATAGACTTGAATTTGTTTAACTTATTCACCATTGTAAATAATTATTATTAATAATAATTTTTTAATTTATTATATATTTTTTTTGTTTTTGTACATTTCTTTGTTTCTGCACTTTGTGTTAAAGTAAAGCTTGTTTTTGTTCTTCATCTATTGTAATAACATTATTAAATGGAAAAGTCAACGCAATTTGGCATTCAGCAGAATCATTGACAACTTTAAAATTTATGCATACATTTTTTCCACACACATAATGATGGCCTGAATTCCAAACCTCCCGTAAATTTTCTTTTTTTGAATTTTGTATCATTTTTATTTTTATTTCATGAGTCACTTTATCATCAAAAAATGCAAGGCACACGAGTTCCTCCGAAAGATACCAGAAGTGATTGGTGAATATTTTTTTAAGCAGCTTCCACCAATTTGACCTTGCAGTAATTTTTACACACGATAATTATGTCAGTGTTAAATAATATAGATTTTTTTTTTGGTAGGCGTTACTCAAGGAGTTGATTGATTGATTTACCAGCGTGCGGTAGGCATTGCTGCCACTCCAAGGGTTATACAGCTGGGCCTGCTACGTCCACGCTGGGTTGGACTAAGGTCATGCTTGTTGCCAGCAGCGAGAGCCACATGGCGCATGGTAAAGGAACATGGGATGGGGGGTGTAGGTATTTATGAGATGCGTTGCCGCATTGTGTCGTGAGGGAGCGTTTAAGCTCCCTTTTTTGTGTTTTTGGTTCTGGGCATCTGCCTCTTCTGAATCTTCGTGTGAAATATGTGCTCTGTCTTGATATGGAGCGTTTATGCTCCTCTTTTTGTGTTTCTGCTTCTTCAAATCTTCTTTTGCTGAGTCTTCTGATTCCTCGGTTTCCGATGCTGGCTTGGATTTGGGTCATGCTTGTTGTCAGCAGCGAGAGCCATATGACGCATGTTTTTTCCTCGATTTTCTTTCCTAGTTTTTTTTATCCTCTCGATTGTTGTTTTCCACGTGCAACATGGTCTCCCCATTTTTAGTTTGCTGCTGTTCAGTGTTAGCGCTTTCTTCTGCTGTCCTTTTTGCTTTAACCTTCTTGATCCTTGCCCTTATCTCTCTGCTTACCAGGGTATGGTCTATTTGTGTGATTGAGCTTCCATTACTCCAGGAGTCACTGAAGGTTTGACTTTTGCTCCATGTATTTCTTATTGTTAAATCAGATATGTGTGCTAAGTTTTTCAGCGCGTTTCCATTTTCGTTAGGCCATGTGTGGAGTATATGTGTATTGAAGTCTCCTAATAGTATAATGGACATTTTTCTTGATTTTTCATAGCGTTAGTGTGTGCCGGTTTTCTTTTTCTAATTGATGGCTTAGTGCTCCATATGGACAGTCCTCTCTTCGGTTATAACTGATTTCTTTCTCCTCTTTGCCGCCTGGCACGATTTCACTGCACTATATATACCATTATTTACTGCGTTAGAGGGGAAGCACTGTGTAAAGTTTTGGTTTGTATACCTAATTAAACACTATCTAATATTTCTTATCAATTACTGAAAATGTTCCGAGATATGCATTATTTTACAAACACATCCACTTATACTTTTTTTAACTATATTTTTTACACCTTGTCACTATTTAACTTTTATAAACTTTTATGGGTATCCATTGGTGACAGAGCATTATAAAGCAGGTCTGGTCGCCTCGACAGCAAGATGACAAGTCCAATGTGTTGTCGCATTGTGTTCGTTATTTAATGTTTATGCTCCTCTTTTTGTGTTTCTGTTTCTACAAATTTTCTTCTTCTCCTTCTGAGATTTCTGATGCCTCGGTTTCTGGTTTTGGTAGGGTATATCGCTGCGATTTCTTTGCGGAGTTCATTTTTCCCACTCGCTTTCTTTTCCAGTATGTTTGGTCGCTTCTCAGTTTGTTCCTCTTAGTTGTTGTTTTCCACGTGTAACCCGGTTTCCCCATTTTTCCTTTTTTCGTTTCTTCTGGTTTCTTGAGTCAGTTGCATGAGTACCTTTCCTGCTGTCTTGTCTGATTGATCAATGATCAATGATCTTGATCATTTTGTATGATTGCCGTGGCTATGTTTTCGTTTATATTTTCCGTCCTTATTTCGATGGAGCTCTGTCGTCTGGTTACCTACGCAACTCCTCTACTGGTCTTTTCATAATGTTGGCGTGTGCCGGGGTTGTTATGTTTTTTCCTTCTAACTGATGGCTTAGTGCTCCATATAGACAGTTCCCGTCGCCGTCGATTTTTGTACCAGTAGCTGATGTGTCTTCATTGTTACGTTTTGTAGTGGATACATTACTTTTGTGTTCTCTGCAGAGTTATTATTTCTTGCTTACTTTTTGCGTATTCTTACGGACCTAAACTGTTTTAATAAAATTCCTTAACCTTACCAAAGCCGTACCAGATGTGAAGTGTAGACAGTCACTATGTTCTTATAGCATGCATGAGATTTTTTAAATTTTAATGGTACTGAAACCAAGCTAATAATGGGCAACAATTTTATCCAAGTTTTTATTATTTTTGAATTGATTTAATTTGGCGCGGTGTACTGTTACTCTAATAGTACGCCCCTGGTAGTATTTGCTGGAAGATAATTGTTTATTAACTTATTTCTAATTTATTGCATTTCAGGTCTGTTTATGAAATTCTTTAAGTTGTCTACAAGTACTTAAGACATAAATATTTTAAGGGTAAAGTGGACTTATCTTGATTGATTTATGGCCTTTCCTTCCTTCGGCTCGGGTACCTACTCGATATTTGTCGACTGTTTTCACTTTTTTACGCTGCACTGAAAGATTTAATCACTCGTATTAATTAAATATTAGCACTTATCGCTTAATTGTTGCTATTCGAAAACTACCACCGCATGCACAATTTTTCACTTCACAACGAATGTACTTTTGACCTATTTGGGCCAGCTTATTACCGGTTTTTCTTCCGATTTAAAGGGACGTTATCTAATAGGCGTCTATTCACCGTAACGTCTCTAGAGGGACTGCCGTAGGCGTCACTCAAGGGGTTGATATAAAAACAGCACCCTCAAAATTTGAATAACATTTTTAATATACTAAATGACGCAATAGGAATGTAAAAAAAATGTAAAACATAAAGCTATTTTATATCAACGTCTTCTATTAATTTCATTTAATTATCTTCAATAGTTTTGAAAAAAATTAATTTTAAAGTTGAGGCTGTTACCCCCCATAACTATACTGGTATATAGGGGATAAAGTTTTATTATATATTTTATTGAGCATTCCTAGTCATAAGCAATATTCATGTGAATGAATAGCCCAATAAGCCGCTGGGCCCAATTCCACATATTTAACCGGCGAGATTCGTTCCTATAATTTAAATCATAGCATACAGTATCGGAAAGTTTTACTTTTGGGATTGCATAGTTTCAACGACTTAACCGACCGCCCACAATAATGGCGTCTATCAGTACCCTAGCAGAAGCAAAGTATGACACGCCCCTTAATGTACGTCATTGCTTGCTTCGCTCTCGCTTGCTCTTATTGCTGCACCAAATCAAACACTTTCCGATACTGTATATCTGTTTTGGAAAGTTGAGATAGGAAGCCTATTCAAAAATGCGGCGCAGGAAAACTTACTCTCACGAAAAAAATCTCTATTCCTAATCATTTATTCAATTAGTATCGTTGAAAATATTCAGAAAAACTCATGGCTCAACTAGAGAATGATTTCCAGTAATAAAACATTTTTTTCGGAAATGATGTAATTTTGACCGGTCTAATTGCGACCGGTATAATTTTCCATCTAGTTTTTAATTACTTATTTTATTTTATTTACATTTCCTAGTCATATGTCTATATGAGCTTTTTCATATATTTCGTGTAGAATCCCCATTGTACTTCTTGAAAACAATATGGGAAGCTGTACTGTGTATAAAACGACAAGGATGCATGGCAGAACAATCAGGTAAATGTAGAAAATGAAGCGTATGTGTGTCAGCAAAAAGACAAAAGTCATGTGAATGGAAGTATCTGTAAGACAATTTGAGGACGATGAAGCTTGTAATTTATTTTATTTATTTATTACGATATCCAACAGGCACAAGGCCCAATTACAGGATAAAGAGAGAACAACTACAACTGCAAATAAATTAGGATACAAAGACATATAAAGATATAAACAAAATTATACGTACAGTAGGTTTATATACTTATTTTAGAGTAATATGAAATGGTAAAAAAAAAAACAAGAAAGAAAAAAAGTGAAAACATGACAGTCTTTAGGATGAACAATTAGTTAATTAAAAACATATTTCTTTATTTGCGATGGGTTAGTGCAAAATATATCAAGTCGACTTTCCAGGTTTGAGTAGTTAAGGTACATTTGATATAGCGGTGAAGACAAGAATATTTGTTTTGGCAGTGGGGAGATGAAAAAAGTTGCAATTTCTTGAGGAAATTCTAGGTACTTTGTATATGATTTGATTGTAGATTCTGATGCAATCGAGGCGATTATTTACTATTTTATACAAAAATAGAGGCAGCTACTCTCCTTTTGTCCAGTTCGCAAACATTAAAGCGATTAAGCAGTATATCGTGGGGGAACCCGATTTGTGGATAATAACTGTAAATTATATGTGGCCGATTTGAGAAACCTACGTTGTATTTTTTCAAGTTGAAGGATATAAACGTTGTAGGTAGAGCTCCAAACCACTGAGGCGTACTCGAGGCGGGATTTTACAAATGTCACATATAGGATGCGCATAGTATCAATGTTCACAAACCCCTTACAGTTTCGTGTGAGAAATCCTATGGTTTTAATGGCGCCGGCTACTATTGACTCAATATGCTTTATAAAATTAAGTTTAGGATCAAAGTGAACTCCTAAGTCTTTAAAAGAGTCTGGTCTGTGCAATATGACACCCTGAAGATTATAATCATAGAGAAATATGTTATACTTTCTGGTAAATGATAAGGTATTACACTTCTGTGGATTAAGTGGCAGTTTATTGATAATGCACCAGTCATGGAGTTTATTTAGATTATTTTGGAATCTCTCACAGTCTTCGATTGATGTTATTTTAAGAAATATTTTTAAGTCGTCTGCTAGAGCAACGTTTCGGCATCCATATCGGTCGTAATATCATCCACAAACAGGTTAAAGAGAAGCGGACCCAGTATAGACCCTTGGGGAACACCGGATTCCTGCAAGAATTCGACGGACTTGTAACCACGATGTTGAACATATTGGTATCTGTTTTGCAAGTAAGTTTTAATTAAGTTTATTAGATCCACTGACAAACCAAAAGTGTCAATTTTTGATAGTAGAACACCGTGATCGAGTCTGTCGAAAGCCTTGGAGAAATCTGTGTAAATCACATCAACCTGTCTAGACAGATCAAGTTTTTCACTTAAGTATTGAGTGATACAAACGAGGTTGGTTACTGTAGATCTGCTCCCATTAAACCGTGTTGGTTGGGCGATATCATGCCAGATGTATGGTCATAGATAACTGAGTGTAGAATAATTTCCAAGATTTTGGCAAAGTTGCAAATTATAGTGATTGGTCTATAGTTGGACAAGTCGTTCTTAACACCTTTTTTTTAAAGATAGTGATAATTTCCATTTATCCGGAAAATAGGATGTCTGTAGTATCAAGTTAAATATATGCATGCAAATATTATTGCACAATCTCTCACTATAAAAGCTGGGATAAAGTCAGGTCCCATCGTCATGGTAGCTTTTAGTTTTTTGGTTGCGTTTAAGCCTTGTTCTTCAGTTATTTCTGTTAGGGTAAGCAATAAGTTGTTATTGTTGGATTGAAAATACTGTTCTTGATTAGCGGATGGTGTGAATGACTTGGCAAAATAATCAGCGAAGCTATTAACAATTGTTTGTGGATCTGTTACTTCCTCATTTTGATAGTACAAGGTGGTTGGCATAGGCGAAATATTATTTTTTGAATTGAGAAAACACCAAAAGTTCTTAGGATTAATTTTAATTTCTGTTTCAATAGTTTCAAGGTACAATTTATATGAAATATCAACCTCTTGTTTAATTTGTGCTCGCAGTTTAAATTTCTCGAATTCATAAGCAGAACCTGTTTTTTTATATTAGTTGAAATGTTTATTTTTCAAGTTTATCTTGTAGATAATTTTTCCGTTAAACCATGGTGGGAATGACTTATTGGTAACCTTAGTCCTAGGATTCGGTTAGTGTAAATTCTGCGATTCGACAGAAACATTCCACTGAAATAATTTAGAAATATTGAAAACGTTCGATCTACAGTTTGATATACTTCGACAAAAATCTTGCGACTAGTTTTTATTTTACTTTTATTATCAGTGTGCACTGAACAATTTTCTTGGCCAATATTTGTAAATTTCCTTAAAATGATTTAGTATAATCTTTTTATTTGACTGGACTGACTAAAGTTATCTATCTATCTATATCTACTGTTTGGATAGCTATCTCACCCTCCACCACCCGAGTATCCAAGGGCGCGATGCAAATACTGCATGGCTCCCCTATATTTATTATACCTGATCTCTTGTCCATCAGGCACTTGAAGGCCGCTTTCTTTGTGGTTGAATATGTGGCTGTTTTTATCTGAAATGCAAAAGCAAATTTTTATTGTTACAGCAGCTTTTTTTTGGACCATCCGTGGTAAACTGTGGAAAATATCATTTTTTTACTAATTTTGGGGTGCTGAATACGAATCTACCATCCGAATTGGCTAAAAATATCAGGAAAACAGTAAAAAAACAACCCTTATTTGGTGGGGGGGGGGGGGGGGGGCATTGAAATTGACAAACAAAAAGTTATTCTTTAGTGCAAGAAATTCGTTCAAAATACTCAGTTTCGTTAGGTAAGTAGGAAAAGAAGTAAAAATTCTAAATTCACACCCCCCCCCCCCTCGTTTCCCTCATCCTTCATCACCTTCATCACCGTTAGAACGGTTTACACCAGTTACAATATCTAATATACGGTCATTTATTTATTAAAAAAAAAAAACAAAACTCCTCGTTAAATGGTTATTATTAGGTTATAATGTGATTACTTTTGAATACTCTTACACCCATCCCCACCAAGTAAGTGGTGGATTTTATCTTCTTAGAGTTTTTATTGGTTTTACTTTCAAAAGAAATCCCCCAGTTTGATGTTTTTTTTATCATAATAAGGTGATTTAATCAATTCAGATGAATATTTCTCACACTTTTGGGGTTGGGATGTACGAAGTTCATATCACTATCCAGAAAATATTACTTGTTAATCGAGTTGTTAATTATTTAAATGACTTTTGGTTGGGAAAATGAGAATCTTCACCTTATTGCACCTAAATAAGGGTTGTTTTGTAATGTATTCCCGAGATTTTTCGCCGGTGACGGATTCGTTTTGAGCACCCCCCAAAATTAGTAAAAAAAAAAAAGATGGCTTCCTCACTTTACCACGGATGGGCCAAAAAGCCCTTTTTTAACATTTTCTTTACAATGCACTTTTCGAGCACGGATTGTTTAAACAATTTTTGTAGTAGTTATTAACATAATTTCGAGGATAATTTAGCAGTATCTGAATCTATAAAAATAAGCTTTTCAGTGGATTTAATATTCTTTAGAAATGTTAAAAATTAAACTTGTAAAGCGGTGTAAAAATAAAGTTAATAAATTTTGAGTAATGAAAAAAAAAATAATAAATTTTTATAACATTTTTTGCAAACGCGGAGAAAATGGCATCCTGCATATTTAGATACGCAAGGTCATTACAAATGTACATATTTTTCCAAATCTACATCTTCGATGGGTTGATATTTTAGACGCATTATTTGAGAAGTTAGATTACCAACTAATAAATTATAATGAAGTAGCAGAGGATGTAACGCAAAATATCTGCAGTAAACGTAAAAAAAGTCACTATTTACTTACCAACATACTGTGGCACTTGTGGCGGCATCTGATTTGATTGATGCGGGATCCAATTGGACTGTCCCTGTGCGGGCATTTGTGGTACGTACGGCTGTAATTGCTGTGGGTCATACTGCAACCTAGGATTTACGTTTCTGGGGTCATTAACTGGTCGTACAAAATCAGCTTCGGGATGGGGAGCCACTGGCGGCAACTGTGGTGGCTCTTGGGGTACTTGCGGCCTGTATAGTGGTTGGCTGTTTGAGTTTACTTGAGAGACTTGGGGTTGTTGTATCTGCAACAAATGACACTATAATAAAATATATTCAAATCCTCCCCCCATTATTTTTTTAAACTTCAAAAATTGAGATCTCTAAGAGATAATATATTCAGTCTGTAACTAAGACCAATAAAGATTATAGCACGAACAGGTGTTTTATTTATTGTAACGGTACACTTTTTCAGTATTCGTAAATTTCGAATAAAATCCGTTAAATTACATTATTTTATATCTTCAATACAAAAATTATCTAATTTGTTATTTTTATTAAAAAGATTTAATGCCGGCCATGTCTTACCTCTTGTTGTTTACAAGGCGATATTAGATTCTCGCGGTAAATAATGATTTAGCCTTCCAGAAATTCCATAAAATATGTAGGAAAACGGCCGCATGGAAACTGTTCCTCCAATCAATAAGTGCGAATCTGACATGGTGTCTGGTTACCTTGGTTACGACTTCCGGCGTTAAGGCGTTAGGCGCGCGTATAAAACCGTAAACTAGTGTCCTATATTGACTTCCGAAGCAGCCTACGGGCTCACAAAGTCGTCAAAATTATGGCTGGAATTTGAACCATTTAAGTGTTTAGTTAGTTTTGAACTTTAATTTCTTCGGTGAATAATACCGAGTAATTAAGAAATTAATATTAAAATTTGTTCAGTGTGGATGTCCTGAATTAAAGCAGCATTTAATAAGTGTAATGCTAGCTGCTTTAAGTGCAGTAATCAGAAAGTTAAGTTTAAAGTCAGCAAGCGCGGCTCTAGAAATTTCAATAATTTTTTTCTCGTCTGTGGCGCATGGGACCCATACGAAATATGGGAAATAACATCTCGAGAAGCACTTCTCTAACGACCCCTAAAAAATTTTGAAAAAGCAGTTTGCGAAAATTTTTTTCAAAATTCGATTACCCCCCCCCCCCCCCCCAGGTCTAGGAACTCCTGTTTAAAATTATTTTTTTTGTCATATGCATTTTACTTTTCATCAAAATACAGCAACACATTCTGAAGTTTATGAAAATATTTTCATTACTAACTGAGATACAACGATTTGAAATTTTGTGATTTACAATTTAACAAATCACAAAATTTTTAAATCGTTTGCCCACCGAAGTTACACGTGTATGTTCTTGCAAAACCTGTGCAACAAAAAGATGCCCTTGTCGAAGTGCTCTACTTATATGTTCCACCGACTGTAAATGTACTGTTCAAGATTGTAAAAACGAATAAATAAACAAATATAAATTTGAACATAAGGTGATCTTGATATTAGCTTACATTTAATGTGATTTTCATCAGCTTTTAGTAATATAGTATTTGTGTTGATATTACATTGTCTTTCATTTCAGCATTAATGTTTACATATTGCATTTTTATATTGCAAATGGGTTGCCAGGCCAAGTATATAAAAAAGTAAATAAAATGTGTTAATACTTGTACATATTGATATATATTATTACTCGTCTACTTTGTAAGGGTTAATCTGAAGGGTTCAATTTTACCACTGTTATATTTTTTGACCACTTATACCTAGATTTTGACACCAGACTGAAGTCTGTAGGCTTTATAGTTCTTTAAATACAATATAATATTGAAATCATCCTCCATTTTTAAAAATGGCGCACAAAAAATAGTGGCGCCAAATTCGCGGTGTCTACCCAAGCAAAATTAGTTCTATAATAAACCTTAAACAGAAATTTGAAATCCGTTTCTCTGGACAACATTTTTTTTACGGGGTTATGCCTTGGGGACAGGACTACAACAGTTCCTAGTTAAGTTCCTCCTTAACTAATCGTTTCCAATATGTATCATCGCAAAACACAAACTCAAATCTTCTTCCAACAAAATACAATGTTCCTCAGGGATCTGTGTTAGGGCCGACACTATCCTTGATTTATATAAATGATCTGCGAAGCATTGCCCTGGATGCAAACTTTGTTCTATTCGCTGACGCTACAACCGTAACAAAATCATTTAAACATGTTAAGGACTTAATATCTGAAATAATTTCGACACAAAATCCAGTACAAGATTGGTTTATAGCTAATCAGTTGACACAAAACGATTTCAAAACTGAAAAAATGGTTTTTACGCCAATAAATTTGGACAATAATGATTTATCGCTTAGTAATGAGGTAAAATTCTTGGGAGTCTACCTTGATAAAAAGTTAACTTGAGATACACATGTAAATTATATCCGTACCAAAGTAAGCAAAAACATACGCAATCTCGCGTGCAATGTCTTCCATAGAACATTACTTACTGCATACCATGGCCTAATACATTCTGTTATCTCTTACGCTATTTTGATTTGGGGGCACTCTTCTGCTAGTAGAGCAAGCAGTCTTTGGTATCCAAAGAAAAGCCATAAGAATAATTGCTGGGCTTAAGTGTAGAGATGACTGAATTTATTACGTTCTTCTTACATTACCTTGTGCCTTCATCTTGCAGTCACTTTTATACGTAAAAGAGAATGAAGATAAATTTACTACCCATAGTCAAATTCATAGTTAGCCAACACGAAACCGGGACAAAATAAATAACAACTTTTTAAGGTTACATAAAACACACAATGGAACTGATTATTATGGTATATTATGATACAATGTTCTGCTAATGCAGGTGAAGCAACTTAACTTAAACAAGTTTAAAATCTCTATTAAGAAATTTTTGCTCAAAAATGCATTTTATTCAGTTGAGGAATTCATGGAGGCCGATTTTAATAACTGGTAATTATTAACGTGATTGTACTTGAATTAAAATGAAACCACTTAGAAGCTGATTCAAAGATGTCACATATTTCACGCAGTAAGAATTCAGTGTGCCCATGCTCAGTGCTGATAGAGATGTATTCATCTTGGCGATTTGTTACTGGAAAGAATTAGCAAATATTGGTTGTCTAGGTCTATGGTTCGATGATCTTCTAAGATGTTTCTTTTTATATTCTAGGGGGCCATTTAACTGCTGAATCCCTTGGTGAAAGCATATGTAATATTTTGCCAGCATTACATTCCGTAAATGGTTGTGATACTACCAGTAGATTAGGCAGTTAGTCCAGTCAATGAATGGTTTCTAGAGAGAAATGCTGAGATCACAATTTTTGACTAGAGGACTAGTTAGGAGGTAAACATACCAAAAGTCCCCGAACGTAGGAGGTGAGGGAGGTGCAGGGGGGGCACGAAGAAGGTCCTGGTTTTTGGTTTTTTGCTCATATCTCGAAAACGGTTAGCCCTAATCAAAAAGTGGCTATATGCAAAATTAAAGCTGACTAAATTTTCTACAATAATGTTTCTATTATTTTTTTTCGACGGAACAAGATGAAAATATAATCTAGTTCTAGATCTCGTTAAAGTACATATGTGTACCAAATTTCAAGTCAATATCTCAAACGGTTCCAGAGTAAACGTGCGCACAAAAAAAGTTACAGACAGACAGACAGACCGACAGACAGACAGACCGACAGACAGAAAATTTTTTTCGCTCAAACTTAAAATCTCGACGTTTCATGACATTTTAAGCCTATTTGGGCAATAAAAATTTTAAAAAAATTTTTTGTCGTTACTATACTTCCACTGGACGTGGAAGTAATAAAATACAATAACTGCTGATGAACTGATATAAACTGATTTCCCAAAACATAGGTTTTGGCTTTAATTTAATGAAAGTGATATCCACGTCAGATGCTTTGCATTTGCATTCGTTAAGAGCTACAGTACAAACAGTTATTCGAAGAAATGCTCATCAAACACAATTGGAGTCCACTGATTACTCTTTATGTGGCTATGAAGAACACAATGGTGACTTACGTCCACGACAAATGACAAAGTCGCCTTTCTCAAAATCATTGATTCAGCCTTGTAAATGTACATCCAATTGTCGAACAATGTCTTGCAGTTGTAAAAAGTCATATTCATCATGTGTAAATGTATAAATAATGATTATCTAAATAAAAATGACTAATTATTATTATTTTTTAAGCTAAGAAACAATCTGTCATTTACGTACAGTTTCATTAGTTTGATATTTTACAGAACTAAGACGTCACCAAAGCAAACTTTTCAATAAATACATTTTGTTTTCAAATAACTCTTGAAATATGTGCGGCAGCTTTCCCGAAAACAAGTAATAGTTTGGTTGGAATTATCAAGTTCTACCAAGTGTACCTTTTTTTACGTAGAAATGACTCTTCCATGAGATTTTATAGTCAAAAGTGCCACCATGTTTCGTAAAAAAAAAGAGAAAAAAATATTGATTATCAGGTATAGCTCATGAGGCGTCTTCCATGGGCTGGCGTGACATAATACATAAATTATTGTTCCCTAGCTTAAAAAATGTTTTCTTATCAAATTCGGAGAAGATCGGTTAAAAGATAGTTGAGATATTGCAAAAAAAAAAGAAAATAAAATTACAATTTTGACACCCTGTATCTTTTTCCACAGTAGCAATTTACTAAAGCATGTTTGGTTATATCCTCATATTTTGATCCAAAGAATCTACCCTTGAACTATGGATTATTATTAATGGTCCACCCTGTGTGACGTTTCACTCCCACTCTAACTATTCCATCCTATTTCTAACATCGACCTTATTACCACTGTACATAAGACACTGGTCAAAATTGAATTTGAAATTTCAGAAAATCTGTGAATATTTAACTATTGAATTATCATACAAATGTTTTAACTTTAAAAGCTGCGCCTTCTTGTAATAAAACTGTAATTTTTAAAGTCCTCTTGAAATTTTTTCAGAAATTAATTTTTTATTGCGCACGCGTGTATACGTATGTCGAGCATATCTGCATCTTTTTATTTGTTTACCTGGACTAGATTAAGTTTAAGGTTATGTATAGTGGATTATTTCTTTTATAATTTTCAAGGATTTTACAGTATTTAAAGCGTTTGCATTCCAAATTTGTACTGAAGTCAATAATAATATATTTCAACGGCATCGTAAGTACCTACGTTTGTGATTGAAATTATAACAAAGTAATTTTTAAATATGTATGTATCTATATACTTACCTATTTTTAGCATTGAAAAATGGTTCAAAAACACGTATTGCATTTTTCTGCGATTGCTCAATTTTTTAAAGATAAAGGAAAACTCATGGTCAAGGCAGAAAGTTCTGTTGAAGAGAGCCACGTGAAAGGAATGATTTATGATCCCGAAGTACCAATTGTTAAGGGACAAGTTCATGCTAGCATGAGAGATAGAATCTATAAAGTAGGGTGTGTGCATTTTTTCTTTAAACATTATCATCATATTTGACTTTTAACGTAATTAATTATTTTCAGATATTTTTGAATAACGATAAAAATATAACAGATGCAGAATGTACTTGTCCAAGGGGATATGGTTAAGACATCATATAGAGCTGCTCTGGCTCTCTTTGCACACTATAATATTTCTGTAAGGGTACGAACATGCCGAAGATGCCACACAGATATAGAAGTTCAGGCCGCAGTTTCAGTCGATGCATCGAAGCTATCAGTTTGTGCTAAGAGCAGTTCACTCTGCTAGCATCCACGGTATGTGCGGTCATATTTAAATGTTTAGGTTTGTTTTACACGTTGATGGCTTCGATACATCTTCTGAAACTGCGGCATGAACTTCTAGCTGGGTAGCATCTTCGGCATGTTCGTACCCTAACAGATGAAGCATGTTCATGGAATATGTATCAATTTTAAACTATTTTATAGATTTAATAAAAATAAGTTGTGAATAAATGATACAATATGTAATTTCTTTATTTGCGTTTCTAAGTGAAAATACTTACTTACAAATATTTAAACACGAAGTTATAGCTTGAAAATCTATGATAATAGTATAAAATAATGGAAAGCAATTCAATTTCAAATGAAAATGAATAAAACAGGCTTGGAGGTTAGAATACAAAGAAATAATCAAAGAACTACGTTCTCAATAATTTTCCAGACACTTATAGAACGCATGCGCAGAAATAGCCATCCAGAAAATATTTTTTTATTATTTTCGGTAGAGAAAATTGATTACCACTTGTAAAAAACTTATAATCCAGCTGTATTTTTACATCAGTAGTTAGGTTTCAATAGCTAAATATAAAAAATAACGTACCAATCCTTAGATACATTTTTAAGTAATTTATTTTGACCCTTAAAACGCATGTACAGAAGGCATGCTTCTAAGACTGCATGGAATGCAATTCAAATTAACCGCCTCGTGCATGACGTCACGACTATTGTGGTCCATTGGACCAAAAACTGGAACGGCAAGATCCGGATTATTAATCTTTGAACTATTCTCAGCTAATATCCATTAATAAAATGCGGTTCCTACATTTTGCATACTCACTTCTTTCTAGCGCCCAATCTTATATACTATAACCTGAATTGTGTAAATACTTTGTGTATAACACACCAATAAAGTTTTATTATTATTATTGATTTGCCCAGAGCTTTCCCCAACAGAAAATGCCATAATTTTAACCAGAAAATAATCATCTATTGTTAAAGCATTTTTTAAAATGATATTTGGTGTATCTATTGCGATACAATGGCCAAAAAATTATTAATTCAATTTGACTCTGCCTGGCACCTCCGCCAATTCAGCAAATAATTTGCAATAAAAAATTCCCACACATTTCTGAGTGCTTGTGATCTTAAAATAAAACGTATGACTGCATCCTTGAGTAACTTAAGGCATGCACATCATAACGATTTCCAAATTAAATAATAAAAACTTCTTAAACCAACAAGGAAACTGCTAATTATTGAATAAAATGAAGCCTTTCCAAGATTGCGTGTTATTACTCGTATTTCCTAGATTGTTGCCGTAGTGAATTGTAAGAATGTGGAGTTTGTGTGTGGTTTTTTCTATTGCATTTTTTTCTACGGGATGTTACGCAGACCGTAAGTTGATTATCTAATTATTATAAACTAATGATTTTTTATTACTCTTAAAATAATAAGTTGTACCGGGGAATAATTAGATTTAACAAGTAATAAGTTTGTTTGATGCGTGCTGGAATATTTTATTTGAAATATAAACTTAATTATATGTAAAAATGTTAGCAAAAAAAATGTGCTTAAACTAAGAATAATAGGTATAAAGTGAATATTAATATTTTCCATTTTGCTTTAAACCTATTGTCAATCTGAATATTTGTATTAATCTTGTTTAGTGATTGACAAACCACACTGATCAAATTAATGAATAAAAGTGAAGAAGAATTCTAAAATTAAAACTTTCATGTTTGCATTATGTTAATGGCTCTCAATATCATGCAATACTGAAAAATATTATTTTCAGTGTCTATACCGGGTGTAATAGGATCATGGTACACCCCCTTTTCTCCTTTAGTTTTGAAGATAATTGATTAAAATTTGGGATATCCTATATACATAATAAGCGGCACTTTTTGACATACAAGTGATTTTTTTTCCGATTTCGCCGGAAGTGACACTAACTTTCGATTTTTAAATAGAACACCCGGTATATTATTGCATTTTTGAATTCTGCATAATTTTCCGAATCCAAAGATACCAAATAATTGACATTTCGAACGTCAATATTTTTTATAATATAATTTTTAGTTTTCCATTTAAGTGTGCCATGACGGTTCTTATTTATTCTAAATCAGCCATGTAATGCTAGAAATCCCGTCAGAAATACTAAATTACGTGATTTATGAGCAAATAAAGTTCATCAAAATGGTTTTTGGGGCAAAACTCAATTTTTTCAAATGGAACCATATTGGTACCGTGGTACCATTTATTAGTACTATTAATTAATAATTAATAATTTATTCATATGTCCTATTAAAATGTGCGATAAATACAAACAAAATTACAGCTAAAAGAAAACAAGAAAATACAATATAAATTTGCGGCATTTTGAACACAACAAGAATTTTAAACAATTTTTAAAGACAATAAAAACATCGGTAAACCAACAAATGTTTGACAAGCTAAATACTTCATTGATTTCAAAGCCACCTTAGTTACTTCTTAACATTTAATTAGAACAAAATTGTATTTTCTTATTTTCTTTCAGCTGTAATTTTGTTTGTATTTATCGCACATTTTAATACGACATACGAATAAATTCCTCATTAATAGTACTAATAAATGGTACCACGGTACTAAGATTTGGGTCCCGGGACGTCTCGTGTCTCGAAAACCCGGGACTTTCCCCAAATTTAATTGTCTCGTGTCCTGGGACTTTCGGGTCGAGACTCGAGACACGCTTGTAATAATTTTATTAACAAAAGATCATAATAAGCTTCATTGATTTTAATTTGTTATCAGTCAATTTTAATAAAACATTTTATATGCCCTTTACTTCATATAGTAATAATTTACCTTCTTTCGGTCCATTAGTGATGGACGGCAACTTATTAATCCCGGAAGCAACGTCTATTAAATATCTTGGAATAACATTTGACAGACATTTACGTTGGGATCTGCATATAAATAACGTTGTTGCGAAAATGAGAGTACTGCTTCCAAAAATTAAATATTTAAAACCCTACTTAAATTTAAAACAACTAAAAATTTTATATTATACCTTAAAACAGTCACAGTTATCATATGGTATCATAGGTTGGGGTGGAGTATGTGATTGCTACCTAAAAAAATTAACAGTAGTGCAGAACTGGACTCTTAGAATTATTTATGACAAGGGGTATAATTGTTCGTCTGATGATCTATATAAAATAGAAATATTCGACAGCTTTACTCCTTAATATTACTAATTTATAATTCGAAAAATAGAAACAATTTACAACCAATTGAACATCCTTATAGCAAAAGAAATAAAGAAAATAATTGTAAAATAAATCCAAGATGTATAAAAGCAATTGGTTAAAAATGTCATACTTACCTTATTCCCAAAATATATAATACCCTACCCAATGACTTAAAAAATGTAAATACTCTATACCTATTAAAAAAAAAATAAATAAAAACGTGGATAAAATCAGCAAGATTACAAATAAATAATATTATAACAAATTTATAAAAAGTAGCTTACCTGCATAGTTTCTGAAATAGATTTTAACTTAATATGCCTCGAATATCGAAGCATGCTTTGAGAAATTGTCGCTTAAATATCAAATAAAAAAATAAATGAATGAATAAAATAAAATAATAAATTTATTACTATTGATCACAAACAAGCAGAATTATCTATCTCAGTGATTTTTATGTTTGTTCACTTATTTGCCTATGATTTATGTAATATGATGTATTATATTATATGAAGTGTTGTGAATAAACATTATTATTATTATTATTATTATTATTATTATTATTAGTTCAGGCTTCCCGTACTCTGTCACTGAGAGCGTCATATGATAGATTAACGAGTAATTACTTGATACTCGTACGTACGTAACTTACTATACACAATAAAACCGACATATATTGAAAACAAGAGAGACCCACCTCTAAAAAGGGTGGGTCTCACCTTCTCAGGGATATTGATCGGTTTTAATTACAAAAAAAATCCTAATCCTTGGTTGGATGTTTTTTTATCATAAGGTGACTTGGCCAATTCAGATCTGAATATTTCTTATCCTTCTAAGGAGGGGTGTAGGGCTTTTTTGGCCGTCCATTGTAAAGTGTGGAAACCATTTTTTTTTTTTTACTAATTTGGTGTGCTGAATACGAATCTGTCATCCGAATTAGCTAAACACAATGGGAAGGCAGTAGAAAACAACCCTTATTTGGGGGTGGCATTGAAATTCACTTGCAACTAAAAGTTATTCTTTAGTGCAGGAAATTCTTTCAAAATACTCAGTTTCGTTAAGTAAGTAGAAAAAGAGGCAAAAGTTCTAAATTCACCCTCGCCCCCTCCCTCGTTTCCCTCACCCCTTACCACCCATAAGAAGCAATATCTAATATGGGGTTATTTATTTATTTAAAAAAAAACCAAAACTCCTCGTCAAATGGCTATTATCAGGTTATAATGTGATTACTTCTGAATACTCTTACACCCATCCCCACCAATTAAGGTAGTGGATTTTATCATTTTAGAGTTTTTATTGGTTTTAATTGCAAAAGAAATCCCTAATCATCCAGTTTGATGTTTTTTATCATAATAAGGTGATTTAGTCAATTCAGATGAATATTTCTCACACTTTTGGGGTTAGGGGTGTACGGTGTGCATATCATTATCCAGAAAATATTACTTGTTTTTTATATTAAAAAATTCTTTAATTATTTAAATGACTTTTGGTAGGGAAAATGAGAATCTTCACTCAAACACCCCTATCCGATCCATAAAGGGGGTTAAAATCACCATTTAGGGACTACTCTTTTTGCTAAAGAATAACCTATTGTAGTTCTAATTCTAGTGACAAGTTCTAAATCAATTCCAATGCCACCCCCAAATAAGGGTTGTTTTTTAATGTGTTCCCGAGATTTATCACCAAAACGGGAAACGTATTCGTTTTCAGCACTCAAAAATTTGTAAAAATAGATGGTTGCCACACTTTACCATGGGTGGGCCAAAAAAGACCTTTTTTTAAAATTGCTCTTTATTTCTTGAACATTGAATGACAAATTTACATTTTTATAATTGATATAATTGGCCGAGAGTAATTCTTTATAAAATGTTTTGTAGGAAGTCATAAAAAATTGTCAAACTTAAGATAAATTATACAGGGTGTTCGATTTAATCGTGGTAAGTCTGTATCATATTTTCTAATTTTTAGAATACTCTGTACACTTTATTTTAAGTTAGACAAATGTTTATGACTTCGTAAGACAAGCAAAACTGTTTATAAAGAATGACTTTTTCTCGGCAGATCAAAAATAAGAAAGTACCCCATCCGGGGATACATTGTGTATATTACAAATATTAGAGGCCCAAGTATACTCCCCTGAGGCACTTCCATATCTATAGAAGGCTCACATGAGAACACATGTTCACACCTCACCCTTTGCCTCTTCTTTTTTTAAGTAACATTCAAACAATGTCTATACTAACCGCTAATTCTACATTTTCCCAGCTTACCTAAGAAAATGCTCCTGTCAATCGTCTCAAATACTTTTTTGAAATCTAAAAATATTACTCCTGTCATTTTTCCTTTCTCCTTAACTTCGTTTCATTAATAGCATACTGTAACGCACTTTAACAACTACAACCTTGCCTAATGCCAGAATGATATCTACTAAGTATTTTTTTCAAAAGGTGGTAACAAATTTATAGATCTATACTCTTCAGCATTATTAGTTTTATATGGAGTTTATTAAAGTTATCAAGTACCAAATTTGGATTTTTACTTGTAAGAAGAGCTTCATTTTTCTGGCCATTGTACACTCTTGTCACTTAGTTCCTAGCAGCAACGGTTTCTTCTTAGGGTGCATTTCCAGAGTTAAAAACTGTAATGTTACTCATTTTTTCCGAGATGTAGTGCCACTTGAGTTCCAACATTAAAGAATCTAGTAGTAGTATCACAATCAAGAAATGAAACAAAAACAAGTTCATTTAGTTATCAGCAGCTTCAAGGAAGTGCGTGGCTGCTATATATTAAACAAGAGATCTACCTATGATTTTATAAAGGATGATTTTTATTTGAAACATTTTTTGTACGATCGATTCTTTGAGATATTTAAGAAAAATCTCCCTTTGTTCGCCATTTTCCAAGACTTTCTCCAAGGAATTTTACGATTGGCTTTTAGACCATATAAAATTACACTTTTTGTAACATTGTGGCACAAAAACCATTTATGTTGCAATTATTCCCTTGTCAGGCCATTGATTCTACTAACATTATTGATATTTTTCTTGAGTGTTCTAACAGAAGGCAAGAAATTAAAAGCTGAATTTTTCCCCTTTGTGACGACTTAAATGATATCCCAAAATTTCATGTTTTATTTTTAAATACAATTAAAAAGTGAAACGGAACTAAATTGGCACCCAAATTAAGTAATTAATTAAGCTAAATATAGTCGAGGCAAGAGATACTGTGGAGGTCTGCGGGGTAAGGCGGGTCGTCGACAAAGCAGCCAAAGCTGATAAAAGCGATCAACAAAGGTTACCAAGCGGTAACTCCTTCGTTCTGCTAGATGCATTTTTTTCAACTAAGATGCTTATATTTGAATGAAATAATTCAATTCCAGGTGAACTTATCCCTTTGGATGCCCCGGAAAACCTCACCCTAATAGATTTCGACGACAGAGACGTCATAATAAAATGGGATCCCGTCGACGAAGAATCAGTACGTGGTACCTTTCGCGGTTATTTAGTTCGAGTATGGAACCATGGTTTAAGTCAAGTATATGCCATACCACCAGACGTGACGAGGACACCAGTACAATTCTTTCCATATTCAAGGAATTTCATAACTGTCGCAGTTCGGAATGATAGGTACGTCGGTCCAAGAAGCAACGCTATTAGTTTCGATGCTCCACAAACAGGTAAACCAACTCCATTTTATTATGCTATCTATTGTAGAGTCAAACTAAGTATCAGTGAACGGGAAATTGTCAGAAAGTTTATTTGTAGGTCTGATTTGATATTCTTATTTTTCAGATGCGATTATTAGGATATAATAAAAAAAAATAGCAAAAAATTTCAGTGTCAAAACATAAATTGTTTAAATTTTATATAAACCAATGGAGATGCATGACCTCCGATTAAAGAACTTATATCTAGATACATAATGGCTACCTTTTCTTCATATACCTTATTTGCTCCTAACATAGTCACATTATATGTCCATTAAAATGAATAGATGAACATCACATCCCATAGGCAACAGAGGCGGGTATGTGTAGAAGGGAAAATGTAAAATATTGTACCTATTTTATGTGATAATTATTGATTAACTTCTAGGAATATTAACGCAGATTGAAAAAATACAATAGGTAAAGATGTTTTATTCAAGGGAAATATGCATTGGAAGGATATTATTTATAATATTATTATTAAAACTATAAACTGAACCTCATCATGTTACGACTATGACCTACTTACTTATGCAATGCTCGATTTCTGCAAATGGCACAGCACTGTTGCATGTTGCACTAAGTTATCACTAAACTGTCTAAATATGAACAGAGAATATTATTTAGGTATTAGGCAAATCACAACTTAAAATAAAAAGACTTCTTCGCCACATTTTGATCGAAAAACACGAAAAACACTTATTAACATTAATGACTAATACAGTCAAAACTGTCAAACTGAGATTGTGATAATCGAACTGAAGCCGACCGTGTACGAGCGGCCGCGAATACGCCGATGGGCCAATCAGCAACTTATGGGAAGAAGTGCCTTAGATTGGGAGTCTCTCGGGATTATAAAATTCATGCCATTATGTATCTAGATATAAGTTCTTTAATCGGAGTGCATGACACTCTCATAAAATATTGACGAGTCGTGGTTTCCAACAAAAGAATCAATTTATAGCCCGTCGGGCAGAGCGCGAAAAGCCTTCTCTTTCTTGACCTACCCAATACTGAAGTATAACCAGATGGGACCTTCACTACTTATTAAAGCATGTTATTTTACATAGGAAATCAAAATTGACGACACTCTCCATTGGTCGAAACCGAAGATATAAGAAAAAAAGTAAAAAAAAAGAAATTTAGAAATTTAATATTTAATCAAATATAACTTTAGAACTAAAACAGATAAAAATAAAATTTTTGTCTGGTTTTGACAAGTAAACATTGCTGTTTAATTTGAAGTATAATTTATTGCAATAATTAAAAAATTAACATAAAAAAACTGGCAAAATTCAAAAGGATACACAAATCAGCAACATTTTTCAAATTCTTAACTCGCCATAACTCGCTTATATAACGAGCTATTCAATTTTTTCTTTCACCAAAAACTGACAAATTTAATAGGCTTCATTTTGTCTCGATTCATGCCAGATCTAATTTTTTAACTAAAAGCGCTACAGCCCTTGAAACACAACGAAGCACACTACGACGACGAAGACACGAGGCTTCCTCTCTCGCCCCCGCTACGCTCTCGGCCCATCAAGAAACGTATCGGCTGCTGGCCGCATTATTGTCTGAATAAGTATTAATATAAGTATGCAACTGCATGTTACTTTTGCGAAACTGCTGAAAGCAGAGAAAATCTAATGGTAAAAAACCAACTGTTACTGACATCAGGTCTATTATACATTGTGCAAATGAAAGAAAAAGTTCTTATAAAATAAAGTGGTGGCACTTATTTGCACACTCTTCGGTACTGATTTCATTATTCTTATCGGACATCTTTTTGTAATAAGAATGATATTAGTAGAGACAAGACATATTGCCTCTGATATTAGTAACGTGATTAAAAATGTAAGTGAGCCTTCATGTGGTTATAATGAAGATAAAAATCAGATTAAAATAATATAGCATTGTCTGATCTGTGGAAAATCCAGAAAAAATAAGAATAAATTAAAAACATTTTTAAGAAGCAATTTGTACAGGAACGGGTGCGGAAACTAGAAAAAAATATATATTAAAGCTGCCTGCAGTGACTTATTGTGATACAGAAATAAAAGGCAGGTTTTACTTTTATTCAGATTTATTTGGGGATGACGGAAATTATCATTAAATTTGTTATGCAAAATATATTAGTAAAAAAAAATTAAATGTGTACAAACTAAACCACTGAAAGAAAAAATGAATTTAAGATAGCGTTAAACATTTTATTTAGGGAGGTTAAACTTGCTGTTTTGCAAAAAAGAATCCTTAACTTTAACATTTCTAAAAACACTCCTTAATGATATATTTGAAGAAATCACGGAAGAAGAATTAGATTATTATAGCAGCGGAAATATAAGAAAGAGACTAGAAAGCATTTAAACAAACAAAGTGTTTTGGGAACACAAAGGAAATACAACAGTTCATTCAAGTGATAATAAAGCTAAAAAGACTAACGAATTTTTGTTGTCAGACACAAGTGCTGCCAGTATCTTAAATGAAGCTATAGGTGGACATTTTAAAACTGTAAAAAACACGACTACTATTCAGAATAATCATCAATGTAAACAAGAAGCTTCAGATTTGTTATAAACATTTATGTCGTGGATACTAAATATGTCGGCACAGACAAATTTGATTTAAACGTTATTTCTATAGTAATGCAATTTATATTAATAATTATGAAAAAAAAACAACCAGCATAGACCACTTTTTTAATCCTTTACATATAATTACATATGTATCGTGCCGTCAGAAGAAAAAAACTTATTGATATGCTTTATTCTTTTGGCTATGGTTATTCCTACGATGAAATACGGATATTTAACATCTTTAGTCACGTATTAGTAAAAACTACGACATTTTTATTCCACCTGGAGTTCCTCCAGTAAGTTCTGAAGAAAACAATTACATTCATCGACATCAACAATTTTGATCAAAACTAAGACAGGCTAGATGGTGAAAATCCCACTCCCATTACTGCTTGGAATGGTATTATTTAAAAAAGATCAGCCTATTTACACAAGAATATCTATCCAATAAATTTTAACTGATTTTAACCCTTCCAGTTTACATGAAAATAAAAATATAGATGTACAAAAATCCAACTAATCGTTCAGATCCTCTACGAGTTAGTGAAAGCGTGCCAAATAACTGTTTTGATTATGTGGTTACCTCTGACACTTTATGGAAAATATTAAAATTTACGAAGCAAAGTAGAAACTTTACTAGCTGGCATGAGTTTAACAATGATATATCTGAAAATCAGTTATCTCTGTCTGATACCTATTATTTTCCATTTATTAATGCACCACCCGCGTTGTACGACTCCATATATAGCGGATTATTACAATTAATATCATATTATTCAATTTGATTTATTAATTTTATCATCTTACAATAAAGGAAGATTATTGTAAAGCTTTTGTTACGGCCGCTGATTATAGCCTTGCCCGGTTTATGGCGAACGCGGGATGTATCGGGAACGAGAGGGGAAGCCTTGCGACTCCGTCGCCGAAGTGCGCTTCGTTGTGTTTAAAAGGTTGTACCTCTTTTATTTACAGAGCTAGACTCAGCATTAATTGAGACAAAATGAAGTCTATGAAATTTGGCAGTTTTTGGTGAAAAAAACATTCGAATAGCTCAATACATAAGCGAGTTACAACGAGTTAGAGCTTTTAAAAAAATTGACAATTTGTGTAACATCTAAATTAACGTAAATTTTCTAGTGTTAAAGTTATTATTTTTGTAATAAATTTTACATCAAATTAAAGAGAATCGTTTATACTATAAAACTAAAAAAAATATATAATTCTATCTTTTTTCGTTTGAAAGTTATTCGTGGTTGAATTTGAATTTTGTTATTTTCATTTTTTTTTTGTTTTTTTCTAGTAACTTCAGTCTCGACCAATGGAGAGTATCGTCAAAAGTGATTTCCTATGTAAAAAAACCTGCTGAATAAAATGAAATAGGTTTTGTTTGGTTATACCTCGGTATTGGGTTAGTGAACGCTAGAGCCTGCCATCCGACGTACTATTAATTATTTCATTTATTTTGATATTTTTAATGATCGTATATAAAATCGCGTGTAATTCGAGCGGCGCAAAGTTCCACTGTCGCTCTCAAGTATCTTATTTATACAAATAGCTATTATTTTGTTAAAGTATTAGGAGTGGTTCGACATTTCCAGTGTAGTTCCTCTATTTTCAGAACCAAACATGCCCTTCTTATTCGAAAGCTTCCAGCTTGGTTCGAACTCTGTATTACTTCAATGGAACAAACCTACACAACCTAATGGCGTCCTGCTGGGCTACCATGTTTATTGTAGCGAGATGAACGGCGCTACTGTCAACGAAAAAACGACTGTCAAATACTTCGTGTCTGGCCCCGATAATCTCCAAGCCAAGCTGACAGGGCTTAGTGATGGGATCAAATATTGGGTTCAGATTGGAGCTGTGAATTGCGCTGGAGAGAGCGACCAGTAAGTTTCGAAATGTTTCTAAAGGACCCCGCAGAATCCTTATGGGAAATGGCTTTCAGTCAAACTCTTTGATTCTGGTAGTTCTTGATGTGTAGAACAAAGGTTCTCAGGGGCACTAAGTCCTAAATACTCACACTCGTGGTTTAGAGAGCTATATCTCTCCTCTGTCAGAGGGCAATATTTCAAAACCATGAGTCTTTAAGACTTAGTGCCCTTGAGAACTTTTATTCTACACATCAAGAACTACCAAAATCCAGAATTTCAAAGAGTTTGGCCGAAAGCCATTTCCCATAAGGATTCTGCGGGGTCTTTTGCGGACGCTGATAATTTTTTTTCCCTATAACCACAGCTCTCTGCTTAGCTAATTAACATTCAAACTGATTAACTACGCAGAGGCCATGCTTTCTTGGTCTCTGCACAACTGTTTCATTTTCTTATTACTTCGACATCCACATAGTGGAATGAAGGAAAGTATAATAACAGTAAAAAATATTCAAATAGGCATAGAATGTCATGAAATATATAGATTTTAACTTTGAGCAAAAAATATTCGTCTGTCAGTCGTTCTGTCTGTAACTATGACTTGGAATTTGGTACATTTGGTATTATAATGCGACCTGGAATGAGACTATATTTTGGTCTTATTCCGTTGAAAAGTTGGGAGGTAAATGGGAGTAAATAGAGATAAATGAGTAAAGCAAGCAAGAGTGCATAAAATTGGGATTTAGTACTCTAGACTCAAAAAAATTTTGGCATCAGCCATCACCCTTCTTTTATCGCCTCCATTACTAACCCACTACCATTATTAAAGAGGGTAAAAAATAAAACTGTGATTTAGTATGCATACAAGAACTGAAGTCCTCAAAAATTTTTTTGACATCATCCACTCTCACTACCACCCCCACTACTGATTTGGCATATCGTTTTATGAGTTTTTGGGGTAGACAATTTAAAATGTTATATTATCAAAGTTCTATGAAAAATTATTTCCTCATAGTGGAGGAAAATGTAGTATTAAAATTTTTTTAGTTGTGAGAGACTTTGAGAGGAAATCTGGATGTGGAAGTAGTGATTCCTTAGGCAGCTGTTTTTTATTAGCACAGGAAATAAAATAAAAAATTGGTGTAATAATATATTAATATCTGGCTGGTTAAAACTTTGCAGTTGTATACATAATAACGTATGCTTTACGAAAAAAAAAAAAAAATTTAATTGAATCACCCACCTGGGGGTGGAAAAAATATGGGGGGCAGTGCGTTTTTGTGCGCTTTTAATAAACATAAATTTGCATGAAAATTGTGAAAAATACTTTTTGTAGCTACTAAAATTAATTCCCTTTAAATTGTTTTTTTATCTTTCCATGATAAAAATTGACCGAGATAAAACTTTATTTGTAAATACGCATTTTTAACCGAAGAGGAAATATCCTACCTAGTTAAATATTGATAATTTAAAAAAATGTGGCTTGTAGTTTTTAAAGCTTTTGAAGTGCCTTTTAATTTGTTTATTTTTCTTTTTTGTAAAAATTGGGCATATTGTGACTAATAAATGGAAGTAACTTAAATAATACATAATAAACGAAGCCGAATAAAACTAAACATCAAAAATACGATTTCAACGATTGCTTTGAGAGGGGGGAGGGGATTTATTTGTGGAAATGCAATCTGTATGTTATTATGTTATCTGGAAGTAATAGTAAAGTTTTGTCCGATGTGGAAGGTGAGTCTTATCTCGTTCTTTTCTAATATCTCGAGTTTTGTTCATCAAAAGGGACCAAACAAAAAATTGAAATGTTTGTGAATAAATTATGAATAAAACTGTAAAGATCCAAATCCTATCTGCCATTTTGTTTTTCTGAAAAAAGAAATAAAAACCGCTGCCCAAGGAATCACTACTTCCACATCCGGATTTTCTATCCAAATCACACAACGAAAAAATTTTGTATCTGGAAATAATTGTTTATGGAATTTTAATAATATAATATTTGAAATCCTCTCCAAAAACCCATAAAACGATACCCCACATCGGTAGTGGGGGTGGTATCAGGGGGTGGGAGTGGGGGGGGGTGGATAAAGTAAAAAAAATATTTTGAGGTTTCTGGTTCTTGTACACACAATAAATCACATTTTTTTTCATTTCCTTTAACAATGGAGTGGGGGTGGTAATGGGGGTGGCCAATGCCAAATTTTTTTTTGAGACCATAGCTTCTCTTGTCTATACTAAATACCAATTTTATGAACTCTTACCTGCTTGATTTACCTATTTACCCCAAATTTACCCCAATTTACCCCCCAACTCTTCGACGGAACAAGATGAAAATATAATCTAGTCCTAGATCTCGTTAAAGTACATATGTGTACCAAATTTCAAGTCCATATCTCAAACGGTTCCAGAGTAAACGTGCGCACAAAAAAAGTTACAGACCGACAGACAGACTGACAGACAGACAATTTTTTTTCGCTCAAACTTGAAATCTCGACGTTTCATGACATTCTAAGCCTATTTGAACAATAAAAATTTTTAAAAATTTTTTTGTCGTTACTATACTTCCACTGGATGTGGAAGTAAAACTACTAAAATTTCCAATTTTACATAAACTGAAATAATTGAAAAACCGCTGCCCAAGGAATCACTACTTCCACATCCAGATTCTCTATCCAAGTCACTCACAACGAAAAAACTTTGTATGTGAAAATAATTGTTTATGGAACTTTAATAATCTAATATTTGAAATCTTCTACCCCAAAAACCCATAAAACGATACCCCACATCGGTAGTGGGGTGGGGGTGGTGATAGGGGGTTGGTAGTGGGGGGGGGGGGGGGGTGGATGAGGTAAAAAAATATTTTGAGGTTCCTGGTTCCTGTACATACACTAAATCACAATTTTTTTTCATTCCCTTTAATAAGGGGGTAGGGGTGGTAATGGGGGTGGCTAATGCCAAACATTTTTTTGAGACCTTAGCTTCTCTTGTATATACTAAATACCAATTTTGGGGACTCTTACCTGCTTGATTTACCCATTTACCTCAAATTTACCCCAATTTACCCGCCAACCCTTCGACGGAATAAGATGAAAATATAATCTAGTTCTAGATCTTGTTAAAGTACATATGTGTACCAAATTTCAAGTCAATATCTTAAACGGTTTCAGAGTAAATATGCGCACAAAAAAAGTTACAGACAGACAGACCGACAGACAGACAGAAATTTTTTTTTCGCTCAAACTTAAAATCTCGACGTTTCATGACATTTTAAGCCTATTTGGACAATAAAAATTTTTAAAATTTTTTTTGTCGTTCTATACTTCCACTGGACGTGGAAGTAAAAATAATTCATCTATTTTAATGAATCTTGGTGAAATTATAGGTTTTGTAGATGTAAACTATTATGGAAAATTACAAATAAAACTATTTATTATTTTCCGTAAGAAACGAAATTTTCTAAACAATTTGCATTTTTTTTTCTTAAATTGTGGCCCTTTGAACGTGGTTTACAATGGTCATAAAAATTAATTTTTTATATTAGCAACTACTCAACGGACACTATTTTAAAACCCGATTCGACTTTTCTCTAACGAATTTGATAAGAAAATTTATTTAATCTACTTAATCGTATTTCTTATCCAAACGTATTATCTTACGGAAACGATGAACTGACATTTTTCTCATTTCTCACTATTTCAGAACAAAAACAAAAGGTATTCCAAATACCAACAGACAAATAATATAACTGATTTCATATATACATCTATATTGACTGATATTAGTACTAATTTTTTATCTAATTCGTACATTATAAAATATGTCATATTCAGTGAACGATAACCGTATGCTAATTCACAAACACCTGGTGAATTTTAGTAAATGGATTCTGGGAAATTGTTAGTAGAGTAATAATTTCGCGATAATGTTTATCTTGATTTATCATTTCTTCGAACGCAAGAAGCAATGTTAACAAGTTTTTAGTGGTAATCCGTCTGCTAAAAGGGCCATTAAACCACAAGCTTAAGATAAAAATGAAGTGGTACATTTCCTGCTGACTTTTGACAAAAAAGCTTTAAATATAATCTAAACTTTATAGACTTCTTATTGGAAATTGAAATGGATTTGGTGGTTATTATTTTTTTTTAAATGAAAATTTGTCGTTAAAAATAGCAGCAGAAACTTGGCAGTTTGTATGATATAACAATCACAAAACACTAATATTATTAAAAAATCAGTCAGTCGAAGTTTAACACCTAAGGAATATCAGTTTGATTTTTCAAGGTCTGAGATCTGACAGATCATAGTAGAGAATTTGAATATCTCAATTTCTGCCTTACCTAACTGTTTGAAGTACATGCCCTATTTAAACAATATAGATATGAGAAAAGACGCTATTTTAACCAGAAACTAAATGGCTTGGAAATAAATATCATGTGGAAAATGGGAATATTATACTGTCTAAAATAATAGCATATAGTTGAAGCAATGAATCTTTGAACTAACGTCATCATTCTCCTTTGCCTGAACTAATTCATTGTAGGATGACAACGGTTTCGCACCATAGGCGTTCAATGAGTAAATATAAAAAATCAAACATGTAAAATCTAAAAAGTTATTAGTGGCCCATCTCTATAGGGGGTGAATTTTTTTTGCGTATTTTTTAAGTCTCACCCGTGTCGCATTCAGGTAGAAATTTGTAGATAAGATTTTATTACGGTAATACACTTAAATTTTACTTAAAATACAAATATCTACCTCTTTTCTCATAATGTTTTATTGGTGTAATTATTTCCTAGAAATTATTTGTTTTGGAAGTTTGGAAATATAATGCACCTACGGTAGGTTTTTATGTCAGTTTGCAATTGTGTTTTACAGTGGTGACATTATAAGTTCTAGCATACGTTCCCTTTTGAAAAAACATTTAACGATGGCTGATGTTAGATCCTTACGAAAGGATACTTTCATTTACTTAGTTGGACACTATTCGTCACAAATCATTACAGACAAGTATTACAAGTGCTCTTTTATAACATTCGTGAAGTGAAGCTAAGTGTACATGAAAGTGCTAAATTAACAATAAAAGAGGTGTCAGTTTTTTGGGATAAAGCTCGCATTCCGACACGTCAGGATTTTCATTGTGTTAAACAACTAGATAAACTTTATGCAGAGTGGAGGAACTTACAAAAATCGGCTAAAAGGGCCAGTGCGGGAGGTAAAGAAAAAAATTTCGTTGAAAAATTGGACGATCTTTTTGACATTTCTCATGCAAATGCATTGGAGTTGATGAAAATAGATGAAGATAAGCAGTTTTTAATTAACCAAAAAAAAAGGAACGTCCTGGATTTATGCATGGTATTGATTACCAACTTGCTTCTCAAGAAAAATCAGCTGAGGAGAAATTGCAGAAATTATCTGAACGAATGCAACGAAGTCAACAAGAAAAAGCTAGATTAGAGGAAACAGTCACCTGTCCATCATCAAGTAGTAATTCAGCCGACTCCAACGAAAATGAAGATGAAATAATCGAAGCCCAAGAAGAGTTGTTACAAGACCAGCCTGGCCCGTCACCGCCAAAAAAGAGGAGATTGTATGGAACATGTAACATCATCACACCAAAAATAGCCGCTGCATTTGATGCTTGCAAAATAAGCGACAGGTATGGAGTCCATATTTTGACGGCAGTAGCAGAAGCACTAGGACATGACACCACATCTTTGTCCATCAGCAGAACCACACTTCAGCGCTCTAGACAACGCATCCGCGAAGAAAGAGCTGAGATATTAAAAACTGCCTTCGGTAATTCTGAATTGCCGGCCCCAGTCATCCATTGGGATGGAAAACTTTTACCTTCTCTCACTGGAATGGGAAATATCGATAGACTTGCTATCTTAGTTAGTAGTGGAGATATTGAACAACTACTTGGAGTACCAGCTTTGCCCAATTCAACTGGAAGAGAACAGACTGAAGCAGTTTATGATGTGCTTTGTGAATGGAATTTGGACGAAAAGGTAATAGCTTTGTGTTGTGATACAACAGCATCAAATATGGGTTATATAAATGGGGCAGCCACACTATTGCAACAAAAATTAGAAAGAGATATTCTATATTTTCCTTGTAGACATCATATTTTTGAAGTGGTTTTGAGAAGTGTGTTTGACACAAAAATGCCTTCCTCATCTGGTCCAAATGTGCCACTATTTAAACGTTTTAGGGAATTTTGGCCTAAAATAGATCAAAATAAACTAAAAACTGGATTTTAGGTATCAAAAATTAAACACATTTTACAACCAGTTAAAGCCGAAATTGTAAAGTTTCTAAATGCAGCTTTAACTTTGCAACAGCCTCGTGATGATTATAAAGAATTTTTAATGCTTTCTAAACTTTTTGTTGAAGAAGAGCCCACTCACACGACATTCTATCAACCAGGGGCATTTCAACATGCACGTTGGATGGCCAAAGCCATTTACTGTCTAAAAATATTTTTTTTCCAAGATCAGTTCCAACTAACTAAAAAAGAAAAAATAGGTATTGAAGATATATGTCTCTTTATTGTAAAGGTTTATGTAAAGGCCTGGTTTACAGCGTCATTTGCTAGTAAAGCACCGCTTCATGACTTAGACTTTTGTAAAGGACTCATTAATTATCAAAATATTGACAAAGAAATATTTCAAGCCGCAAGTAGGAAAATAGTGAACCATTTGTGGTACCTTAATTCAGTAAATGTTGGCTTATCTTTCTTTGATGACGATATTTCAGTTACCACTAAAAGAGAAATGGTTAAAGCTTTGAATAGGAAAGCACCAAATCAAGAGGGTATTAAACGACTTATGATTAGTAACATTACTGACGTTGAAAACAAGGAAATTCAGGACTTCATATGCGAGAACACTAAACAGTTTTTTCAAAAATTAGGTTTGTCTATGGAATTTTTGGAAAATGATCCAACAACATGGAGGGAAAATGAAAGTTATACCCGATGTTTCAATATTGTAAACAAAATTAAAGTTGTAAATGATGCCGCTGAGAGAGGAATCAAACTTATTACTGACTATAATGACATTTTAACAAAAAATGAAGACCAAAAACAGTTTTTACTCCAAGTTGTAAATGATTATAAATCAAAGTTTCCAAATGTAAAAAAAGAAACCCTGTCGCATGCTTTGGCCTAGTCCAAAAAATATTGTTTTTATTACTATATGTCTTGTAGATTTAGGATAATATTTGGTACTATGTATGAAAAAAACGTTTCATAATAAAATACACAAAGATAAAACGAGAGTTTTATTTCAAAAACTTCTAGTCTAGTTTTCTTAGACTACGAATTTACAGTAGTATGACACATGTCATAGTCACAACAGATAATGTCTTTGATATTTGTATGACTTGATTAGTCATTCTAAAGATAAATGTTGCTGATTAAAAAAAAAAACAATGCATCAACCAAAGAATGTAAATAATTCCATTTACTTTTATTATTGCATAATAATGCATTCTGCGGCACCCCTTGCCTTCAATTTGCCTCAATAATATTTTGAGGGGACTGTTTTTTCTTCAAATGGAACTATTTGCAGGGGTGAGAAATAAAAAATTTCGATTTCGAAAAAGATGGGCCACCCTACTTTACATACATTTGTATTATCTTTTCATAATATTTCAATTTTACTTATACGTTCACTTACATTAAGATATATATGAAATAAAATATTAATTTTTGAAAATGTTTATTCAATCAGATATACAGTGTGTCCAATTTTGCTTGGAGCTACCCCCATAAAAAGTTTATTTTAGGTCCGATTTACATCGTATTTTTTAACGTGAATTTCTGAGAAGTGCGTTCTTGTGATACATTACATTTTACAAAACATAAAAGCTCGGCCCACTGCGGTTTTTTTATGGGGTGGAAAATGAAGAAATCTTATTAGCGATTTTTTTATTTCTAATCTGAGTACTCCACTGAATTTGGCAAATGGATTCGTACCAAATTTCGTGAAGAAATAAGAATTCTGAGATTGCCAATGAAAATCCACTGTTGCACGGGATTCTGTATTTAAAAGAGTGCCTTGACTCAAACAACTGACAAAGGAATGTTTTATCTAAAAATATTAACTCTCTTTGAAAAGGTGAATTTTTATTCTCTTTGTATTTCCTGAAAAATTCGGGCCTTTTGGCAGCAATATTTGTCTTCTCCATTAAGGCTGATCTGTTGTCATCTTTTTTAAACTTAAACCCCAGATGTAGAAGGAGTGTTCGAAAACTACCATAGCTAATGTCAACAATATCTTTAGTACGAAGTTCTTTTTGTAAGGTTTTTAATGTAACACGCCTTTCTGGAATTTTTTTTTGTAGAACACACCACATATAGTAGACCACCTCCAAATTCAAAGCCAAGGCTGTCCGGAAGGTGGTTGCACGCAGACAGCAGACCCCCCGGCATTGTCAGTGCCGGGGCTGGGCCTCGAACCCAGAACGCGATTGACAGTTCGACCATATTCGCCACCCAATACGACTTAGCGTTCTGTTGAGGATATTGAATTTGCTTTACGTAAAGAAAAGTATGCAATTGGCCTATTTCACGTTAGAAAGTTTGGTAAAAAGTGTCATGGCGGAAACTGAATTGGTATCACTAAAAGTAGTAAAACGTCACTGCACATGTTGACCAACTCGTCTAATTTCCAAGCTTTGTAATAATGAAATACCTGTAATATAATAATCATATAATTGTTTTCAGTATACAGTGTGACCCATTGAAAATGGAAACACCTTTATAACTTTTTTTATTTTTTGTCCGACTTGATCGAAATTTTACCAAAAGATAGAACAAATTAGGATCTACTTATAGCCAAAAAAAACATTCGCCTCTTACAAATGCAAAGCCACCTGCGGTACCAAAATAAATGGAAAAATAAAGAAATCACATTAGGTATTTTTTTTATCGAAAAACTTTATTAATGAAAGTTGTTCAGAATTGTCCAAAAACCTAGGATCGAAAATTTCAGCAATATTAAAAAATATTGAAATTTTGTTTAAAACAATGTCCGAATCCGAAAATATCATTTTAATTGTTTTTTTTTTCTTTAGAATATTGTTCTATGACAATTTCGTTTGAAACTAAACGCAAACTGTCAAGTAGTTGTCAAGTGATTAGATCCTAATTTGTTCTATATTTTGGTAAAATTTGGTTCAAGTCGGAAAAGAAATAAAAAAGTTATATTAAAACTTTATATTTTATTAGTGTTGGTAAGTATGATATCATCTGCGAATAACACGAATTTGGCACTGTGCACCGTCATACTTAGATCGTTTACATAGATCAAGAACAACACTGGACCCAACACAGAGTCTTGTGTGAGTCCAGGATTTATTTCACTTAGCTGTGAATTTTTATTTTTAATTTGGGTAAACTGCTGTCTATTTAATAAGTATGACTTGATTATATTGCAACTAACAGGATCGAGTTTTAGGGCGTTATGTTTCTCCAGTAGAACCGTATGTGATGCAGAGTCAAAGGTTTTCTGTAAGTTACAAAACATAACACCAACATAGTCACCATTTTCCTGGCTTTCAATAACTTTACGAAGTAGATGCATAATTCTTTTGTACTCTGTTTGGTACGAAATCCATATTGGTTACATTAAAATACATTTTTGTGCTTTAGAAAATTATTGTCCGATTTTCTATTTCGTATTGTAGAACACTTTGAAGTTAGAGCACATTATTTAGGCATTAAGCAAATCACAACTTACATACTTTTTTATTTATTATGAAAATACCTACTTTCAGTATATTGTTGCCCTAATCTGGGCACGTTAATATACTAGCACCCTTCCGATTCTGCTTGTGCAGTCTTGTATACCTATATGACTCATATATGTATATTTGTTTTTTCTTTTGTACTGGATATTCTATTTTCTGACGGCGTTAATTATGACTCGAGTTTATATCCATGTCTTTACAATCTGATATTCATCTTGGAGATTTTCCTCTTCATTTTTTTCTTTATTTTGCTCTGTGGTATATGTGTGTTTTGACGATGGACTGTTTCTATGCTGGTTGGTGGTTAAATCCGCATTTAAATACGTCCATATGTGTTGGTTTTCACCTTGCATCCCAATGTTCTCTCATTTCTTTCTTATACAAGGAAATCTAGAAACAGGAGCTCCTCCATCTTTTTCAATTTCTGTGGTATATTTTGGTGAAGATTTTTAAGGTAGATGTTTGTGTTTTAAAATGTGTATTAACCGCTTTCCATATTGTCTAAATGGCATTCCACCTCAATGACCCTCTCTAGATTTATCTGAGTAAAGGAAACGGAGCCTTATATTTTATAGTTGAATGCAAACCACTTCTTAAGGAAAATATACAGTGTGTCCCAGGATCGATGTAACAAAAGGTGTAATGGACCAAAAATTTTGGAATTTTGGAGTGGTATTATTCCTGCTTGTTGTAAAACTAAAGTATACCAAAAATGACTTGATTTGTAAAAATCACCACTAATAAAGTACCTTTATTTTTCAAAATATGAAAAAATTCCACTAAGAAAAGTTATTTAGAATGCAATTTTATACCTCTATACCAAATTTCAGGAATATAATATAATATAATATTATTTTTTTGAAACTTCCCATTTTTTGCGAATTAAGAGTTGAATTCATTTTTAAAGTTGTGTAGGAGCAAATGTTAATCATCTCAAAAAGTAGGCTATTGGTAAATAAAAAATTGAATATACGAGATGTAAGAAGGTATAATGTTAATCGAACTAATTGTAAAACAAGAAACAATTACTAACAGAAGATTAATGAGGTTTAAAAATTATAACAAGTAATAAATGTCAAAAACATAACAGATTCACAAACAAATTAATTATTGACCAATACAAAACAATGTTTACAATTTTTTTATTATTCGACGTAGCTACCACCCACATCCACACACATTTCGATCCTTCGCCTTTGCCTGAAGTCCTTAAAACTGTTTCAAATATGATCTAACGGTATGTAGTTTACGGCATTTGTAATTCTCTGCTTCAATACTGCTACATCGTTAGGAAGTAGTTCAGCGTAAACCAACTGCTTGAGGCGACCTCATAAAAAGAAATCCAATATGGGGATGTCGCCGGCCACTTGATCGGTCCATTCCTGGCAATCCAATTTTCTCCAAAATTTAAATTCAACCACCGATTAACCATTTCTGTGGAGTGGCCAGGGCAACCATCATGTTGAAAATGAACTAAAGGCATATCTCTTAAAATATTTAAATGTTCTTCAGAAAATCTTTCAAGAAGCTGTAAATAAGTGTGCTGGTTTAACCTTCCCTCAATGAAATAAGGTCAATAACTCCAACGTGATAAGAAACGGCACACCACACATTCACTTTTTTATAATATTGTCTTCTACAATGAATTCTAAAATTTGGATTTTCAGAAGCCCAAAACCGACAATTCTGAAATGAAACAACACCATTGGTTCTGAATGTGGATTCATCTGAGAAAATTATGAAATGATGGAAAAATCTCTCTTCCATGATTTTTTCTCCAATGGTCAAACAAAAATCCAACCTACGGCCGTCATCTTCCTCCAAGCGTATGTTTATAATTTGCTTTATATGACCTAATTTTCTTTGCCTTGTAAATTCTTGCTAATATTAATAAGAGCTGATCTCTTTCTTAGTGGTATCCTAGGATTTTCTATAACAGAGGCATGAGCTATAATAGCCCCAACATTGTCTTCATCATATGCTTTTATTTTTCTTTTCATGTTAAGAACACTACCAGTAGCCAGAAACTTTTTAATTATTCTCATAGCCTGAGTACGTGCCAAAGCAGTGTTTGGAAATTTCAAATTTCGTAGCATTGCACAATATAATTTTTTTCACGCACTGTGAGTACCATTTTCAATTAATTTTTTATGCTTGGTTCGTTAATTTGAAACAGAAATTAAGGATAATATTGACTACGTTTGACAGATATGTCAATAATAAATGATAAATGTGTATCCACTGCTTTTCTCATAGCCTACTACATAGCTTCTACATAACTTTAAATATTCATTCACAAAAAATAATTTATATGCAGTTTTAATTGCAGTTTTAATTCAAAATAAAATACTAATTTATTGAAAAAATGGGAAGTTTCAAAAAAATAATTTTATATTCCTGAAATTTGGTATAAGGGTATAAAATTGCATTCTAAATAACTTTACTTAGTGGAATTTTTTCATCTTTTGAAAAATAAAGGTACTTTATTAGTGGTGATTTTTACAACTTTGCTTATAAAACACCCTGTAGAACACCAAATCAAGTCATTTTTGGTATACTTTAGTTTTACAACAAGCAGGACTCAGTCCCCAAATACCATTTCAAAATTCCAAAATTTTTGGTCCATTACACCTCTTGTTACATCTATCCTGGGACACACTGTATTATTATTTTTTTTTTATTTTGTGGGGCTTGAACCCATTTCGCTAGGTGTGCTCAGAGTGCGCTAATCACTGAGCTACCGAACCCAGACAAAGGTTTTGAAGATCTGAATTTGCTCGCGATCATGTTGCTATACAATAAATGCGTCGTCCCATGTGGACAAGGGACGACAAACGCGGACACGCGGTTTATCTGCCATTATCTATGTGATAATGGCAGATAAACCGCGTATAATTTCCTGAAGAATAATTGTAGATTTTCTCGGGCGAGTAGCTTATGTTTTGTCTTTTGCAGCAAAGTGTTGGAAATTGAACTGGACCCCCACACACCAGAACCTCCTTCAATGCCGACATTCAGATATAAAATAGGCTACAACATAACAGACAAGGAAGACCTAATGAAGGAGAAATGTTCAGAAACCAAACTGTATCCTCATATACCGGGACCAAAAACCGACGATTTGGTAGACGATTTTTACATCTTAAATGAACAGGAAAAGGGCCAAATCGTCACTCCTAGTCCATCCCCCAACCAATGGGTGCAAACTAATATATCTTGCTTGGTGAACACGCTTATCAAATGGGTACCCGACATTGGGAAGAATCCCGGAGAGCATTTCTATGTCAAATACAGAATAAGGGGTGAATCCGAATTTTTGAAAACAGCCCCGCAACTAGAGGAGGACTACCTTATATTAGAAAACTTTAATGCATGCGTTAACTATGAAATTATATTAGTTGCTGTTGATGGTGAATATGAAACGGAAAGTGGAATTCAAGAGACGCCTGCTATAATGTTTATGTTTAAAAAATATTAGAATTAGTTTTTAATCTCAATACTGAGTTTCAAAGTGGCGGGTGTCCAAAATGAACAAATGTTAACTAACAAGAGAAACCTCAATTGTAGCTTTACGAATCTTTAATCATTTGATATTGCCTTACTTTTTCAATATATTTATGAAAACCACCCTCTTGGGTTCTTGGTATTGATTTAATATTTAATAAAATTTAGTAATAGTTTTATATATGCAAACATTATGTATGTTATTTGCAATAGAAAGCAGCAACTTTAACAACTTTTAATGATAACCAAATCACATGTACTGATTTTTTTCGTCAAAATTTTGAAAGTTTTGATTGTAAAATTAAATGGAAACAAACACTGAAAGAATTTCAGATCCTTTGATCTCTGCATCTAATTTATTTTACAGTCTTTTGCTTGTTTTATATATTGTATACAATAACTTTTCGTAAGTTAATGACGTATGTATTTGATTTAATAAATAAAAAAAAAGTAAAGTGGTAATTTAATTGCACGTAGAATTGTTTATAATGCATGTTTGAAGCTGTATACAAAACACCGGCTTATTCCCTATTTCAGTGGCGCAGCCAGAAAATTCATCTGGGGGGGGGGGGAATAGAACCGGCCTCCCCAGAGGATGAGTAGTAGATTCCTCTACTAGATAATATTGGCATTTATTACAAAATATTTATTTCAAGGGATAATTTGGATACTGCTTTGTACCGATAGAGATTATGCTTCTTTATTTTTTGGCTCATGGAAGACGGCATAGGGGGAGGGGCATGGCTCCCCCCCTGGCTGCGCCCATGCCCTAATTACTTTTTTCGATTTAGGACTTAAAATTCTCGTGCTGTGGGGATTGAGACAATCATTGAAGATATCAACAGCAATATAAATCTTAAAACGTCGAAATAATTGCGACAGTTACTTGTAACACATCTACAATAACTTATATAGAGATATTGAGCAGCAAGGGCTCATGAATAGCTCCTTGTGGAACACCTAATGTTGCCAAGCATTCAACAGAATTAAAATCATTAGATACTACATATTTTCTCCTGTTATGCAAATGTGCTGAAGTTTTGAACAAACCAAAAGAACAAAGTACATGAAATGTCAAGTTGTGGTCAAGCCCGTCAAATACATTATCGCATCATTAAAGTACTTACATTAGTGTCGTATCTGATGGGAGCAGGTGCATTGTTAACAACTGGAGGTGGCGGCAGGGGAGTGGTTATTGAATCCGGGCAACTCAACTCCGGAGCCTCATCGCTGCCATCTGCACACTGAGGGATACCATCGCATGCATTGTAGATGGCAATGCATTCCCTGGTGGACCTGCATTCGAACTGGAAACGGCTGCACTTTCGAGCTGAAACAAAATTGAAAATGTCGGTCACAATGTCACAAAAATCTTTCGACTTTCAAATTTACACTTCAGGAGTGTTTAGTAAACTAAAGTATCTCACTTTCTTATAGTTTCAACATGGTTAGTGAGATACGCGTGTTCGAGTGTAGTATTTAAGTTTAAGAAACTGCTTCAGTATCAGTGTTACTCCAATGGTTTCGATGAAACATTAGTATTATCAAAAATAAAAGATACATAAAACGTGTAGAACAATAAATAGTGTTGGGATGAATGATAAATGAAAATTTTAATATTTTACTTACTGATATATTTGTTTGTAAAAATAATAATTTTATTTATCCAAAACATCATTTACATGATACAGGATATCTCAAAATAGTATTTGATAAAATAGATAAAGTATAATACTGTGTCAATAAATAAGCAAACAAATAATATAAAATACCAATATATAGATACATACATCGGAAATATCAAATTAAATGTTATAAAATATAAAACTACAAACTATATTTAAGACACTAGTCGACGGAATAGTGTGCTTTATTTTCAGTAAAAAGACTCTCAACATATCGGGTGAAAAACATAACTAATGATTGATTCAAAGTATGCATAATAATAAGTAATTAATATTGCTTTACTAATTATTTGGCGTAACTGACTAACACAGTGACATATTAGAGCTATTTTTGTTCACAAATTTAATTCATATGTATTGTCTAAGTACAGTTTTCATTAAAGTGTAAACCTAGTAGAAGAAAAGAAGCAGCTTTTTCTTTTCCGTTTGTATGAAGGATGTTAAGGACTTCAGTGATTCGCTGCGTAAACTATGTCTCTAGAGGACTATCATGGTTAAAGAATTTACTCTCTATTCTTTCAAGGGCTTTAGCCTTTGGTGGGCGCTGTAGATTTTTAATCATCTCAATTTTATTGGCATCACTAACACGAGAATCAAAAAGAGCAAGTCCAACCAAATGTTCAGAAAAAAACCATAAATGACGTCGAAATGCTACAGAAGCAGCTTTTTTAATATTAGAATTAGGGTATGCTTCAATTTGTTTTAAAAGAATAGCATCATTCATAACAGCTTTCTCAGCCTTGGATGCCTCGTTCCAATGCCGGCCGTAAATGAGAGCTACAAACAAGCATACTTCAGTAATTCCTTCTTTTTCTCGAGATGTTAGGTTAAATTGATCTTTAAATAAATAAATTTTAAGAGAATAAATGGCCTTTGCCATCCAACGTGCATTGTGTAAACCACCTGGTGCTCGAAACTTTACTTTTGACCCGGGGAAGGTACCTCCAAGAAAGATATTACATAACCGCAAAAGCTCTAAGTAGTCATCTCGAGGCTGCTTTGACTGGTGAGGGTCTTTTAAAATTGTAGTATAGTAGCTCATCATTTCTTCCCTAAGCCTTTTTGCTTCATTAGAATGATACAGATCATTGCTGCTTGGATAATAAACTTCTTTGTCAATCTGAGACCATTGTTTCCTAAAACGCTTAAATATAGCCACATCTGGACCGTTACTAACACCAAAAGCTGTACTGAAAACAGATAAGAGCACAATTTCAAGTACGTGGTGCCTACATGGAATCCATACAAGACTAGTCTGTAAACTTTTTTCAAGAATAGCGCATGCTCCATTTTTTAAACCTGTATTGGAAGCTGTTGTGTCAAATACTAAAGTACGCACGTTTTCTCTCAGGTTCCAGTTATCCAGAGTGTTTAGGCAAGCAGTAGCTTGTTCTTGACCAGTTCCACGAGTAATCTTTGGAACTCCTAGTAATTTTTCATCCCCACCACCAGTAACAAGTATCGCCACTCTGTCAACTTTTTCAGTGCCTCCTGCAATATCTGTAAGTAGCTTGCCATCCCAGTGAAGAAATAAAGTTTCCTTAAAAGAGAAAGTTGACTTGTCATTTTCCGCTATGAAAACAAAACAAAACTGCTGCTGCCACCTAGCAAAAAACTGTTGAACTATTTATTCTACAAACAATAGGAGGTGCTGCTACCTTGTGTAAACTGTACAACAAAAATTTTATATTAGGTTTTTTAGAGCACCTTTCAATAGTTTATTAATTTGTCTAAAAAAACTTGTAAAACGTTTTTTTTAAACTGTAACGTTCAATTTTTCGGAACCCCTAAATATGCTCCGATTGGTCCCAATTCTGGTAAGGTAATTAATTTTGCGTAGTGGAACGAGGGCAACAATGTGGAGATAAACATTTTTTACTTTTATATTTTTCAAAGCATTTTGGACCACCCTAATATATATATATGAAATAGGATTTGAAGGAAACAACTACTCAGCGGGCAAATACTCCGACCTGCATTGAATTACATCTTCAAATCGTGATCAGTAACCAACTAACATTTGTCTGTTCCTAACCAGACATAGACCGGTTTCGAACTTATTATGTTCTCCTCATTATGCCATAGGTCATGGAACAGACAAATGATAATGGTCAACTTGCTAGTCTTATACAAACTGAATTAAATGAAGTGACGGTGAGAGGTAAACTCTCATATGGTCAGATGCTACTATACGTCGGACAAATGTCACTGGCGTATAGCGACTTGCTTTGTTGCAAGTACCAAGAGCGGAGACCTCTAGCACGACCGTCTTTAATGTGAACAGGCCGGAGTGTACTATGTGACAACGTTGCAATCTTAAACTCTGTCAGTCCTACTAATAGTCTATGAAGGAAAAAATAGCCTAAACATTTCGTGCAAAGACGAGATTACCTTCCCCCCCGTTTTAGAGGGTGCTGAACACGATGGAAGTGGTGGGAGAAGCTTTTGACCGCCCCAACCCCCTGAAGCGGCCAAAAAACATCCCTTTTTAACCACCCCTTTTATGTATCCCTTTATGTTTTCATATATAAACTGGTCTGGGAAGTGCTTCATCGACGGGTTATACTTGAAATTACAAGGAAGAGAGTTATAGGGTAAGTGGAATCCAGGCAGCATGAAAATATTTTTATGACAAAATAAATTATTTGTTTACAAATAATTTAAAAAACCTAGGTCGTTAACAAACAGCATAACAATCCTCATATTCTTCAAAATGCACATCGCACGCGATCTATTCTCCTTCATCATCGCCCCAGCGAAAACTGGTGGATGAGGGTAAGTTTCCGTTACCCGGGGCACTACACCAGACACTATCATAAACTTTTTCATTTCTCTCCCCTTCCACATACCATAAGCATCTTTGTATCGTTCAGATTTGGATATTGCACTATCATAAAAATGTTTTATGCACACCACTGAATATTTTGTAGCTGCCAATTTTTCCTAGAAATTCTCTTTAGCCACTGTTTCCTCAGTTCCGGTTCTTTGGGAAATCTAAAGGCTCGGACATAACCTTTAGATGAAGAACTGTAATAAGTCGTACAGCCAGGTACACAATATTTATCTGGCATGTTGTTATTAGTTTCAGACCCCAGACCTAGAATTAATTAAAATTATTTTATTGGTTTTGATAGTAAAAGTGAATTGAATTAAAAATATAGCTTGCATAAAAAGTAAGGTTATAACGTAATTTGACGCACAAAAAGTGATTTCAGGTGCGATAGATACCCATATAATTAATTAAAATAATAACTACTTACTTTATAAAACACAATTTGTGAAATTACACCAACAGAGAGGAACTTTTGATGTATTATAATGCCAATTTATTCGTGACAGATTACTGCACAACTGTTTTGTTTTGCCAAGAAAGGACTGAACCACATGTTGCCACACTTCCATATTCCGGCCTGTTCACATTAAAGCCGGTCATGCCTCTAGCCTTAGTGGGCTATACTCACTGTTTATGAAATAGGATTTGAAGGAAACAACTACTCAGTGCATTGTGATCACTAATACCATTTTCAATTATATAATTGATGTAAAGTTTCTCCCAAATTCATACAAATATTATCCAAATAGTACATACAGTCGAATTGATTTAATTTAATTTTTTTCGGCAACAACATTCCACCTGAAATTTTATTTTTGATTCTTATGTATTATGACCTTCTGATTACGAAAAAAATATTTGTGCCCAAGAATTTCGTGTGCGTCAAAAGTTACTATTTTTTAAGAATTTTATTTCAAATAAGCCAGTATTTTTAAAATTCCCATCCGATTACTAGTACAAGATATATTAAGCAGATAAGTTGAAAAAGTGCGTCAAAAAGTGCATATAACTTTTGAGGCACAAGGAGTTCTTGGTCACAAATAACACATAAGAATCAACAATAAAATTTCAGGTGGAATGTTGTCGCCGAAAAAAATCAATTCAACTGCACTAAAACAATTAGGTACCTTAATAAGAGTTTAAAATGTCTAGGAGAAAATTTAAATATATGAAACTGTTAAATCGTGTGTTAAGACATGAGTGTACAGTATGTTTCCGCGCTCTAATAGATACGTTAATTCTGTTAATGAATTTTCACATAATTGTATTCTAATTTAAGGTGGCCGTCCTGCTCGCATGGAAAACATTCACTTACATCTAATTTAAGTGTAGCTAACAGAGTGGCAGATGTTTCAGAGTTAAAATTTTTGTTTTCTTTGTTCGGATGCCAAGGCTAATTTGAGTTTGCATCTGCCAAAAACTATGTAATAATTGTTGAGGGAAATTCTAATTTAAAAAGTTCAAAGCAAATCTCTGCTGCGTGTCGATGACCTGATTGGCAATTCTGTGTAAAGAACAATACTGATTTTGAAAAATGTGTGAATTGATTCACACAGGATAAATTAACTGATTAACTTTTCTTACTTGAAGAATAACAATTTGATTATATTATCTATCGCTTCTACAACAACAAACTCTGCATCATTAGCGATTCAGTGATTGATTACTTAAGCATTTCAGATGGAAGGCTGTAAAGGTTTCAACATTAATTAATTTCCTTTGAGGACAAACATTTTAAGTGGAGATTTGATGCTATATTTCAATACCTATATAAGTATATTCTTAAAATCAGAATAGCTGAAGCCCTAAACTTCCCTTATTAGATCAAGTAATTCGTGTTTTGTTTTGTAAGTCAGTTGAAGAAGCGCATATTCAACCCGGATATTTAATTAATTTGTAAAAAAAAACAAAAATACTGGCTAAATGACCGAAGATGGAAGCTTCTTTTTCTTATTCACAACATCTTGGCGGACGTGATCCATGCATAATTCTTGTTGACCTGCTTTTGTTGTATGGCACGTCTGAGAGCACCGCGCCATCTGTGGTTGTCCGCTACACGCACAGTCTCACCAAACCTCTTTCATATTAGCTATTTCCTAACAAGAATTTTGAGGAAAATTTTCGTAAACGTTTCTAACAAGTGTGCCTGTTCCTATGCACAGAATGGGAACAGTTTGCAACCTGTTGCGATAAATTTTAGACAAATACAGTGTTTCTTATGGTTATATAGTGATGTTATTGCAATCGAAGCAGCAACCCTAATAGCACACGATGTCCATTTAATGTACTGAAGTCCATGGACATAAATTGGATGTCCACGGGACGTCTATCACCGGATTTACTTTGAAATTGTACGAAATGACGTCCTGTGAATGTCCATTTTATGTACGGGAAGTATGTACATTTTAAGTCCATATAGGGACAGGTGATGGACGTCCATTTCGTGTCCGTTGATTTAAATATTATATTATTATAATAAATGATAATATCTCCATACCGCTTTCTCTTTAACAAGTTTCCGAAGATATGTATACATACCAGCGAATACCACAATAATTTATATACGGCAAGTACACACATTTCAGGCCCCTATAGGGACAGCAGCAGAACGTCTATTTATGTATGCTGATGTAAATATTATTTATGTTGTAGATAACGATATTATTCCTTTACCGTTTTTTCTCCAACACGTTTCCCCGCTCATCAAATTTGAGATGTGATGAACAATGTTTTTTTCGGATCCCCCTTGCTCTTCAATTTTGAGATCTAAGGCAAAGATATTTCTTAACGGACTGAAGCTGGATCCGCCACTGAATTAATGTATTGTAATGTTACATTCTTCAACAACTACTCGTACTTCTCAGGTGACAGTGTTGACAGTTCGATCACAATATCACAGTTTTTTCGTTAGAAATTAAATAAGTTCTTCTTAATGATTATAAATAAATATAAATGCTAGTAACAGGAAAAATTCGGGTTTGGAAACACAAATATAAAATAGAAAAAAGAGAACTTTAATGATTTTCACATATTGTAAATGAGACTAGAAATTCAATTTCGCATAATAAAGACTTATTATTACTGATAGTCTCATTAAATACATTTCCCACACATTACTATACTACTTTTAGCATCCAAAATAACGGACACAGGATAGCCCAGTGGGTAAGTCAGTAGAACTGTCATAGAGATAACGCAGGCATGCAGCTTCGATCCCCACCGACGGCAATTGGTAAAAAGTAAAATAAAATAAATTTAATAATTTAATAAACATTATAATTTGCAAGAAACCCTTGTGAGAATAAATTGGAGTTATATTAGATGTGTTTATGTAAATAAAATATACTGATGCTGACAAAGAAATTCATCGGACGCTCTTAATCTCCGCAGGGGATATCTCACGGATATCCATAGGACAATGTTTATGCATTTCTTCATTTTTGTCTAAGTGTTAAAGTTGTACTTTTTCGAAAAGCGTCCTGAATAATATATCTATATGAAGAAAGTAGGATGACCATATATCGTACTTTATGGATATCCGTAGGATATCCCTTAGGAATGTATAAATATTGTTCAAAGTTGTCCGGTTGTCCGTTGGATGTACTTTGAACCAAAAACGAACGTCCATCGGATGTCCTGTATGTCCATCGAGGACGTCAGATATCCATGGGACAAAGTTGTGCTATTAGGGAACCAACTGTCAAGGCTACTGCTACTTCGATTACAATGGGTATCGGCCGCTAGATGGAGCCTACCATTTTTGTTACATTTTTTTTTTAATCTCGTCATATACCAATATTGACACAAGGGTCTCGTTTCAGTCATCTCAGGCCTACCTTGCACTGACGAGAGCCAATAGCTCGAAACTGCAGTCTGCAAGTGACATGGAGTGGCTGGCACGAGGGCTTTTTTGAGTAGGAATAAATCTTCCGGCTGAATTTGTTGCAATCGAAGCGTTTTGTAGCAATACATAGTTATTGCACTTAACGCAGCCAGACATGTAATTCGTAATCCACCGCTCGGCGGGACACTAGTTTGAAGAATAGCGTTGATTGCAGTCTGGTTTTTATTCCTCATATATTTAAGGAATGTATAGAGAAGTTCGACAAAATATTACCCTAGTAAATATTCTGCTCTCTAGAAACATACCTACTAGTTACAAAACTGTTTCCTACTACCAAAATTTCGAAATTGTGTCGAATGCTACTTGGGTTGGTGACATCAGCTTGACGTTTTGAAGGCTATTTATTCTGTTCGCCCCTGGCCATCTGGTTTTCCCTGAACTATCAACCGTTCCAGACTGTCCTCATTCCAATTGATGTGGCAAACAAGTAGAGGATTTTGGAGAGTCGTTTTAGGAGACGTATTCGTTAGTGGATGTAGAGTTGTGTAATTTTAATCAGAAACTAAAACGGGAAGTCACTTCCAACAGTATTACATCTCTCTAATATTAACTAGTTTGAAGGTATGCTTATGTATGTGTATAATTATCGTCTATTGTTTTCTTTAAACGCTATTGTGTTTTTGGGAAATTTCTTTTTATTTAATATTATTAGAAGTATAGTTAGCATTAACTGAACAGAAGCATGGATCTGTGAAACCATATATAAATGTAAACTAAGTGGATTACGTGTGAAAGTGTGGAATATAGTTACCACTGTAAATGTTACCACTGTAAATGTATCGACTCGGTGGCGCAGTGCTTAAGGTGTTAGGCTTGCGACCACGGGGTACCGGGTTCGAATCCTGGCTAGGGTATGGATGTGTAGTGGCGTTTTTCTAGTGTTGCCGAGACGGTAGCAGTGGGCTAGACTACGGTTGTGTGAGAGACAACACGGTCTAGTCGCTCTCCTCTCTTGGGTTCGAGTTTCAGCTGTGGCAGATGGCAATGTCGCAGGGAATGGATGTTGTGATGTTGTCTATGTGTGTGTCCGTCCTGGTTGAGTGGTAGAATCGGCTAAACTCCGCCAGGACATTAAAATAAATAAGGCGATGAAAAAAAATGTGTGAAGTGGCGCCTATTCTTACATTTCCAGCACAGAATTAATAAAAAGCTAAAAAAACCCTGGTTGCAACCAATGGAATCTGTACTACTTCTATGTCACAGAAACGTGCTCTGTTTTCATTTCTCTCCATGATTACATGAAGAAGCAGATATTCGAATTACACTCTATGTGTCAAATGCAACTCTAAGGGAGGTCATATGATGCAGGTGTTCTTGCACTGGCAATACGGTATTCTATCAAGTAAACATCATTGAACTGTGAGTTTCCTCTTGGTATAGGAGAAAACTGTTATCTGTCTGCACATGAAATACCAAGAATTATTGAATCCAGAAGTCGCTTGCCTTATCACTGTTTCACTCCTTTATAGAGTGTGGCCCTAATTTTTCTGTTTTTGGTAAAGGCAAACGTGAACTTTGGAAAACTTGGAATTGTTAAAAGTGGATTGATAGAAGTTTTATTTTAAATGAACTCTATACTACGTGCAAGGAGGGTAGACCATCGAACGGGCGTGCCGCTATACTCTTGTTAGCCCCATCTCGAATTCCTTCACTGTTTCTTCTTTTTGCATGTAAGATAAATATGAAACAGCTCCAAAGGTGTTAAAATCTATTGGACGATTTGTTACTTTACTTTATGTCAAAGCGATCAATCACCATGATATTGCTGACGTAAGAAGATGATCTTACTAATAAAATGGATACTACTAGAAACTGTACCTTCTACAAGAGAAGCTCTTTATTAATTTTACAGATAAATCTGGGGCCAGTGTTTGGTCAAAATTCCATATATTCCAGATTCTGAGTCCTGGGGGTGACAACCGGAAAATGTATTTTCTTTCTTCTTCTTTCTTCTTAGACTAGTTCTTTTCAAGCTTCCTTGGCATTTCACGAACTTCTATCTTGCAAATGCCGAATTGTCTGTGATAGTAAATATTCATCCGCTCTTGCAGATCTTAAATATACCAGCTTAGGCTTATATGACTGACAGTGCTGTGAAAATGATAATGATTGACCTTTTCTAAACTTTAGTTTGTAGATAATACCATTCCATTTAAAAAAAAGGAACTTGATGCTGCAATTTCGTCTCGGCTCGCCCTGTACATTCGAAGATAATTTCCGGTTATAGACTTTATCATCTGGTTTACTTGTATTTTTTTTTTAAATTTCTAGTTATCGTAGTACTCGAGATATCGGAGTCCGACCCACTATTTCCCCACCCCGTATAGATAGGATTAATAATTGAAACATAGTAAAAATATTTAGCAAACGCAAGTAGTAATGAACCAAATTAACCACTGTTTGCCTTATAGCACGAAATCGGTTAAATAAAAACTATGAAGAACATTTTTGTAAAGAATTTTCCTTTTGTTATTTTTTTTATCACAAAGATTTTTATGTTATCAAAATAATTCTAATAAATTACATTGGCGAGCCATTTTTTCAAGATAGCAACTAAAGATCTCTTTAAATCTCTTTTTATTTACCATAAAAATCTCCATCACTATGTCCATGTCAAACTTTCCTTTGAATTTCCTTTAAAAACAGTTAAGCAAATCAGCAATAATATCTTTATTACATTTATATCTTATCATATTGTGACGTGTTTCCACCCTTAGGAAACCACCCCTTGCAAATTCCGTGGGTTCCAAAAATTATAACAAGAGATGTCCACTAACACACTTTATTAAATATTTACTGGATACTTCACAATACTATTATTAATTTAAATACACTTTACTGACTAAAATCACAATGTTTATCCTTGAAGTCTTAACCTCACTTTCTATACTTTTGAACTTTCTGAACTCTCTGAACTCCTCGCCGAGAATGCGGTTGGTCTTTTATACCTAAAAATGACAGATCTCGATTGTTCTGTGATGACGCCACCATTTTCTAGAGAATTCCAGATGTCACTTTGGAATCTTCTGGTAGGTTCTTTTTCGAGTAGGTGCAAATACACTACATTCATTCAGACATTCGATCTGTTGAAGTCTGCCTACTTTTTAGTAACATAACCTTAAATTTTAATTACACTGCCCCCTCCTTAAGCCTGAACGTCCCGGTCAGGCAATTCAGCCTCTTTCACATACTTCGCCAGTCTATCCAAGTGTACGATCTTCATCTTGGACTTTTTGTTTCGTTGAATACGATAGACGACATCATTAATTCGGGTAATAACAGTATAAGGTCCTTCCCAAGGAGGTTGAAGTTTCGGTGACTTCCCTTTCTTCCGCTGTGGGTTGTACAGCCAAACCAGATCTCCTGCCTTGAACCCTTCTGAACTACCCTTACGGTCGTATCGAGCCTTCATTCGGTCACTGGCTATGGTGATTTGGTCTCTAACCAGCTCATGAACATTTCTTAGCCGTTCACTCATTTCATCCACATAGCTGTTCACAGGAAGCTGTTCTCCGCCTGGTGTTCCGAAAATCAAATCACACGGCAGTCTGATCTCATGACCAAATACTACACGGGCTGGTGTTTGTTTCGTAGACTCGTGGATAGCAGCTCTGTATGCCATGAGGAAGAACGGTATGTGGAGATCCCAATCGCGTTGATTCTTATGAACCACTTTAGAGAGATGTTCTTTCATGGTCTTGTTATGTCGTTCCACCATTCCATCTGATTGCGGGTGAAGGGCTGTGGTCCGTGTTTTGTGTATCCCCAATAACTTGCAGTTTTGCTGAAACACCCCTGACTCAAAGTTCCTCCCTTGATCTGAGTGCAGCTCCAGGGGTACACCAAACCGACATATCAAATTATCTACCAAGACTTTGGCGACAGTGACTTCTTCTTGGTTTGGAATTGCATAGGCCTCTGGCCACTTACTAAAATAGTCCATTGCAACCAGTATGTACTTGTTCCCATCCTTGGTTACTGGGAATGGGCCGGCTATATCGATCGCGATCCTCTCGAAAGGAGCTCCGACGTTATACTGCTTCATTGCACCCCTACTTCTAGTCTGTGGTCCCTTACTGGCTGCACAAATTTTGCAATTGCGACACCAAGCTTCCACATCTTGACGACTATTTACCCAATAAAATCGTTCTCGTACTTTATTCAGGGTCTTATTAACGCCGAAGTGCCCACCGGATGCTCCATTATGCACTTCCTGAAGTACTTTCGGTACTCGACACCTGGGAATCACTAGACGCATAACAACTTCCCTGCCATCCGGGCTTTCCCAAGCTCTCTTTAGCAGCCCGTTCATGATTTTAAGTGAATCCCATTGGGCCCACAAAGCCTTCAATCCAACTGCCTTATCCGAAACATCCTTCCACGCTGGTCGAATTCCTTTCTCCTTTGCTCTCAATATAGCCCCAATTTCTGTGTCATTCAGTTGTTCTTGTCTCAGGGCTTCGGTTGTCCAATCGTCCGGAACCTCTATTTTAATAGTGTTGACGGCCACCGTACCCTGCAATTTCTCAACGTGGCGGCAGTGCTTGCAATCTTCCTTGCATGGTCTTCTAGATAAAGCATCTGCGTTCTTATGAGATCTTCCAGGTCGATGTTCTATTTTGAAATCATATTGTTGCAACCGTTCTATCCAACGAGCCAGTTGACCTTCAGGGGTTTTCAACTGCAACAGCCATTTTAATGCAGCATGGTCGGTCCGAATCTTGAAATGTCTTCCATAAAGATATTTATGAAAATGGTCCACTGATTTTACGATGGCCAGTAACTCTTTCCGGGTTACACAATAATTTCTTTCTGGTTTGGACAGCACCTTGCTGAAGTACTCGATCACTCTTTCCTGCCCATTCTGGATTTGAGACAGCACAGATCCGACCGAAGAATTGCTGGCATCAGTGTCTAAAATAAAAAGTCCTTCCCGTTGTGGGTACGCTAGCACAGGACCAGTGCATAGAGCTGCCTTCAATTTTCTCCATACCGTTTCACATTCCGGTGTCCATTGGTACTGCACTTTCTCTTCTGTCAGCCGGTGTAATGGTTTCGCAATTTCTGCAAACCCTTCCACAAAGCGCCTGTAATAAGTGCAGAGGCCAAGGAAGCTCCGTACTTCATGAACGTTAGATGGTCTTGGCCAATCTCGTACAGCAGAAATTTTGTCGGGGTCTGTTTGTATTCCATCCGAAGACACCACGTGACCAAGAAATTTGACTTCTTTCTGGAATAGCAGGCACTTCTTCGGGTTCAACTTCAGGTGGGCATTCCTGACTCGCCCAAATACTTCTTGAAGATTTTTCAAATGTTCTGTAAAGTCCTGTCCCATAACAAGCACGTCGTCAAGGTAAACCAGGCACGTCCTCCAGGTTAGCCCTCGCAGTACGAATTCCATCAATCTTTCAAAGGTAGCTGGCGCATTGCAAAGTCCAAAAGGCATCACGGTAAATTGATAAAGACCACTGCCTGCTGAAAACGCTGTCTTCTCCTTATCATCAGGATGAAGCCCCACTTGCCAGTATCCACTCCTAAGGTCTAACGTAGAAAACCATCGTGAGCCTGCCAACGTGCTTAACGTGTCGTCAATTCGTGGTAATGGGTAACTGTCTTTCTTCGTGACATCATTTAATTTTCGATAATCGACACAAAATCTTAATGTTCCGTCCTTCTTGTCAACCAAAACTACTGGCGATGACCAGGGACTCGTTGACTCCTCAATGACTCCGTCTTGCAGCATCTTGTTTATCATTGCCGAGGCATCCTCTTGTTTCGCTAATGGAAGCCTCCTAGGTGGTTGTCGAATAGCTGGTGAGTCGCCAGTATTTATCCGATGCTGGACTATGTCTGTTTTTGTAAGGGCCTCTGTATTCTTGGCAAATACTGAACTTTCCTTTTCCAGGAACTTGATTGCCTCCCTTCGTTCATCCTCAGATAAATGCTCCAACTGGGTACTCAACAAGGTCAAAACTTCCTGGTCTATTTTCATAGATGAACTTCCCTCTGTTTCTTCCTCGCACCTCGCTACCCATGTGACCGGTTCATAGGAGCCAATCGGTTTGCCTTCCTTAATTGTCACCGAGTGGGAATTTAAATTAACGACTCTAATTGGGATTTTGTCTTTAGTCCGGGTTAAAGTTCTCGCCACAATAATATTGGGTAGGGACTTAATCGATTCGTCATCTTCAACTAGGCCAACACGGTACCCTCCAGGATTTCCTTCTACGGCAGCATCGATCATTTGTTCTGAATGAGCAGGAATCTTGATCGTCTGTGTTGTTAACAATCTCGCTTTATGGAATTGGTCGTCTGCGGTTGCCAGAATAAATTCCTCATTTCCAATTTTTAAGACTCGCTCCCCTACGTCAACAATGAATCCCTGCTCTCCCATGATGTCTAGACCCAAAATGAAATCATCCATAATGTCAGCCACAATGACCTTGTAATTGAACCTCAACCGTCCAACCCGCAGTTCCAAGCTGACCTCTCCATGGACCGCAGCCCTGTCCCCCGTGGCTGTCCGAATAATTACTCCATTTTGCTTCTTGTTAATCTGCAAGCCTGATATAAACCCTGGCCGCACTATTGATGACGTAGCACCGGTGTCAATAGTAAACACGCATTTTCTTCCATTCACATATCCTTGCAACAACAGACTGCTTGGAATTCTTTGAAGCTGGGAAATCTTTATTTCTCTGGGGGCACCGCATTCCCTAGCCAACACAGCCCCCTTGGTGCTGGCTATCTTTAGTTTTCCTGCTTTTCTTCAACATTTACAGCATTTACTCGACTCTCCGAGTTCTGCTGTCGACAGTCTCGTTTCATATGGCCCATCTTGCCGCAGTTGTAACATTTAATACCACCACTCGGCTTTCCTTTATTTTGCTGTTTATCCTGCTTTCCTAGGCCATCCAATTTATCGAATAGTTTGGTAAACATTTTCTGCATCTCAGTCAACATAGGGTTCTGATTCATTTCTGGTTGCGATTCTTCGAGAGTCACAGCTCGCACTCTCGACCTTGGAGTATCTCTGTAGGCGGCTTCTACTTCAAGTGCACGCACCAAAGCTTCGCTACTACTTTGGTGTCTCGTCAGCCTCAAAACTCGCCTGACCTCTTCGTCCCTTATACCATCTAAAAAGGCCCCCACGGCTAATTGTTCCTGGAATTCTTTAGGTGCACTTGGATACGCCAGGTGCGCCAGTCTCTCTATCGCAGCTTCAAATTCTTGTAAACTTTCCCCAGCTTTTTGCATCCGGGATTTCAGCTGAGCCTGGTATAATTGGGCAAGGTGTTGATCGCCATACCTCAAGTCCAATGCAGCTTCCAAGACTTTGAAGTCCCTTTGTTTCTCCACTGGGATAGTCTGAAGTAATTCTGAGGCCTAGCCCCTTAACGCCAGAACTAATGCCATAGCCTTTTCCTCGTTATCCCAGTTATTCGCCGATGATGCTGCCTCGAATTGTCTCTTGTACGTTGTCCATGAGCTTTGGCCGTCAAAGGAGGGAGGTTTTAATCGAGGACCTGATGATGTTACTAGCTGGCCTCCTTTCTCTCTTAATTGTCGTTTAAGTCGCTCCACTTCTCCTTCGAACTCGCTCATTTTTCCTCTGATGTCACTCACTTCCTCTTTTACATGACTGACTTCCGTCTTGACTTCAGAAACTTCAGACTTTACGCTACCCATATCATCTTTGATTTCTTTCTTTAGTTCCTCAGTAGTGGAAATGATAGCGTCCTGTTGTATTTTCATTTGTTCATTCAGAATTTTCCTTAATTCTTCCTGGCGTTTTTCTTGTTCTTCTTTCTCCTCTTGCTGTCGTATCTTCAGGTCTTCCATAATTTCTCTCAATTCGGCTTTTTCTTCTTGGCGTCTTGTTTCTTCATCCTCTTTTTCTTTCCGACGTCTTGTTTCTTCATCCCCTTTTTCTTTCCGACGTCTTGTTTCTTCATCCTCTTTTTCCTTCCGACGTCTTGTTTCTTCATCCTCTTTTTCTTTCTGATGTCTTATTTCTTGATCTTCCATAATTTTCTTTAATTCGTCCCTTTCTTCTTGACGTCTTCTTTCTTCCTCTTGACGTCTTTTCTTCTGTTCTACTTTGTCTTCCTGACGCCGTTTTTCCTCCTCCTGGCGCTGCTGTGCCATCATTTTTTGGAATTGTTCAAATAAGTCCTGTATTTGTTTATCGGATGCCATACTTCTTGTTGTTACGGGCATACGATGAAATTAAAATAAAATAAATTTAACTGTCACGTCAATATCGGTAATGGAACTTTCTAGACAAATCTCGAAATAGCACGAAAAAGTCTTATCCAGAGTCTTTTGTCACTATCCAGTTCAGAGAATTTAATAATCTCCACTAATGTCCAAATAGAAAAGTTCTAGAAATTTCCACGCACTAAATGAGTCTTTTTCAGTGTCTCTATCACTTCTCAGTTCAAAGGATTTAATTATCACACTAATGTCCTAATAAAATGTTCTACAATGTCTCAAAAATGCACTTAAACACTATTTTCCTGTTCGAAAACAACCCTCGAACAATGTCCAGTAAATTAGTCCTGTGTTAGCACTAACCCTCGAGAATCCTTCTCGAACACTCCAGTACAACTTCAGAGCTCCTCTTGTCATAAAATTCCGCTTCTGACACCAATTGTGACGTGTTTCCACCCTTAGGAAACCACCCCTTGCAAATTCCGTGGGTTCCAAAAATTATAACAAGAGATGTCCACTAACACACTTTATTAAATATTTACTGGATACTTCACAATACTATTATTAATTTAAATACACTTTACTGACTAAAATCACAATGTTTATCCTTGAAGTCTTAACCTCACTTTCTATACTTTTGAACTTTCTGAACTCTCTGAACTCCTCGCCGAGAATGCGGTTGGTCTTTTATACCTAAAAATGACAGATCTCGATTGTTCTGTGATGACGCCACCATTTTCTAGAGAATTCCAGATGTCACTTTGGAATCTTCTGGTAGGTTCTTTTTCGAGTAGGTGCAAATACACTACATTCATTCAGACATTCGATCTGTTGAAGTCTGCCTACTTTTTAGTAACATAACCTTAAATTTTAAGGGGTGCATCATATTACAATATCTTACAAAAAAACTGCTGCCCAAGGAATCACTATGTGGAAATAATTGTTTATGGAACTTTAATAATATAATATTTGAAATCCTCTACCCCAAAAACCCATAAAACGATACCCCATATCGGTAGTGGGGTGGGGGTGGTGATAGGGGGTGGTAGTGGGAGTGGATAAAATAAAAAAATATTTTGAGGTTTCTGGTTCTTGTGTACACACACTAAATCACAATTTTTTTTCATCCCCTTTAATAATGGGGTGGGGGACTAATGCCAACATTTTTTTTGAGACCTTAGCTTCTCTTGTATATACTAAATACCAGTGTTATGAACTCCTACCTGCTTGATTTACCTGTTTACCCTAAATTTACCCCAATTTACCCCCCAACCCTTCGACGGAACAAAATGAAAATATAATCTAGTTCTAGATCTCGTTAAAGTACATATGTGTACCAAATTTCAAGTCAATATCTCAAACGGTTTCAGAGTAAACGTGCATACAAAAAAGTTACAGACCGACAGACAGAAAATTTTTTTCGCTCAAACTTAAAATCTCGACGTTTCATGACATTCTAAGCCTATCTGAACAATAAAAATTTTTAAAAAATTTTTTGTCGTTACTATACTTCCACTGGACGTGGAAGTAATTAAGAAACATTTTTTGTTTTGTTGTACTGAGTTGCACCTTTGTGTAATTTTAATACGTAATAGCCTCGAGGTAAGGATTACGTGTAATTAAAAAAAAAGTTGTGCCAATCAAGAAAAAAACGGAAACACGAAAAGGTGCAGTCTTTAGGTACTATTGCATAACGGTTCAAGTTCAGGTGTAGAAAACGACCTACAGCCTGAAGCTTAAAGTTATACGGTTCCATTCTGGTCATACTACATGACTTCACACTTGTCCGCACAGGCCCGGCACTAGACCGACAGGAATAGGAGCATGTTCTGAGTGTTAATTAGGGTGTACATTACCGCAAATTAATGAATGTAAACTTTGTTAATGATCAGATTGTATTACACAAGAACGTTTGACAATGGATCTCGCCTTTGGACTGTTCCTTGTCCTCGAAGGATTGCCACACTTGAATATTATTTTGTTTGTTTTTGATGCCATGCTATGATAATCAAGTGTATATTGTAAATTTGTTGAAATCAAAGTACAAAATATTTATTATACTCCCGCGAGAAAAGTAGGCCTTTTGTCTCATATGCTGTGAAAAAAACGTAAGTGAGGGAGGTATTAAATCAAACTTACTAGGTCACGATAGTTAGAGCTTCCCCTAAACATAACAAACATCCTCTGGGGGATGTGCCCCTAACTTGCCACGCGTGATGTGTAGATCTGATTTGTTTGTTTACAAAATTAGTTAGGTAATGTAAAAGAAATATTCTATTCGACTGGGTAAGTTGCGAGGAATTTTACAAACAAGCATCAGGCCTGCCAAACAATAAAAAAACGATAGGGAAAAAATGAGTTATTTTATTTTATACGAATTGAATTTTTGTGTGCTGAATCGGTAACTGAGTTTTAAGGACTAGGTATAGTTCCTCGCGTCTGTTTTGGACTCGATCACAGCACATAAGATAAAGAGGTAATTCTATAAAAGTAATTAGCATTAGTACATATATCACAATAAAGTGCGTCACATCAAAGAAGGCTAAAATATAAGAGAGGCAGTATAGCAATCTACGGTAAGTGGAGAGTTTTGTTTCTTGTTTATTATAGGTCCTAAGTTGTGTTTGAGAGTTGTAACAAATCACCCTGAGAGTGGAAAGAAGCGGGGGTGATTCCCCTCGGGCCCGGGTTTGTTTTGTGGGGCCCGGTTTTGAAATGTTGAAAATTTGTATTCGTTCATCAAAACATTTTTTTTTCTGATTTCTACCTCCCCATTTATCAACACCTTTTTGTTTCTTGTTTATTACAGGTCCTAAGTTGTGTTTTAAGAGTTGTAACAAATCACCCTGAGAGTGAAAAGAAGCAGCCAAATGTTGCAGTACGACTAGCGCTTTCAGTATATAAATTCTTGCTATGTCCTTCAGATGTATGGTAATACGAACGTCCACAGGAACACCACAAATAAAATTGAAAATTTTTAAAATCCCCGACTTACAGTCACCTTGTAATCTACTATCAGAAAACCACATCGATATAGGTTGAAGCGTTAGAGCATTAACTCTTTTAACTCTTTTTGATGATGTGCAGCTGTCTGACATACAACAGATATACAATCATAACTCCCCTCCTTTTTGTGTCGAGAGTAATAAGTTGTTATTTACTTAAAAATTTCATGGTCTCATGCTATATTTTGCACAAAATGTTGTTAACATTTTATCTCTATAAATTTAATATGACAATAAAATTACCAAATATTTTTGTAATATAACCAAATTTCTATCTGTCTGTCTGTTCATAGGTTTGTTGCTGGTTTTATACAATTCGTTGACAGGATCTGTGAAACATGTGTGGCAAGTAAATTGACAAAAATCTTTTATAAAATACTCAAAAAACTTTTCAATAATAAACAGATAAAGTTTTGGAAGCACGATTTTGTATATATTTTTATTTAAATAGGTTAGTCAATTACTTGTAATGAGCATTTCAAAAACGACAGCAGTTTGCCTATATAAATGAAAATGCAAGGTTAAGATTAGTTTTCTTACACTTATTTTCATTGTTCGCAGTCGACAACGTCCAACTTTTTTTACGAATTTTCTAGACAGCTCATTGCAACAGCGCGCGATTGTCAACGAAATACCTCTTCCATAGCGACAAAGGACAAAGTACAGAGGACAATACAGAACCGTTGACAGTTCAGGAAAAACGAAATATTTATTAATTACTAGCACCAATTAGTAGATTAAGTAACGTTTAGGAGTATAAAGCCTTGTTGCTTGTTCGAATGTTTTTCGCGTTAGTTTATTCGCGTATTGGTTTTGTCACAACTTGAGTTGAGTTTTCTAACTGCCTGTGGCCGTGAAGTGCCCCGCTTATATATAAAATCACAAGAGTTCTCGATTTATTCTCAAAGTTTCAAGAAATCGAAGATTCTGGTATTCTCGAAGTTTCGAAATTGCGTCTGCGCACTGAACAGTGGCGTGTCGAAAAATGTTAAAATTGATTTAATTTTTGAATATGAAAGGTTTAAAAGTTTTTTCTAGCACGGAGCGACATAAGGATTTGTTTTGAACACAATTTCAATAAATTCTGAGTTGTTAAAAAGTAGGTACTTTGACATCCCCAAGGGAGATACTTTAGTAGTAAAGAATATTTGTTTTCTTACCTATCATCATTTTCATCTCAGAAAATTTAATTAAAAAAATAGGGAACTGGGACCTCGAGATATATAAAGCCTAAAGTTCTACATCCGTCCCTGGATCCTAGCCATGTCAAGAACAAGATGAAATTGCGTAGATCAACGTGACGTGCCGGTAACTTCTGTACGCATAACATAGTTTTTAGTAACAAATTTTACCCAAACTGTTGGTTAATATGAGGTCACCGTACCCAGCAAGAAGAAACATCTTAGTTCTTAACAGTGGAATCTTCAACAAACAAACTGTAAGTGAAATTTATCTGGGTCTATATTCGAATGAAATGATCTTATTTGAGGTAACCTACATTTCAGGAAAACATTTATGGATCGTTAATTTTTATACAATTAGTAAATGCACAAATATAAAATTGGTATTTTCATGGCTACTTAAGTTTGTTGAATGTCATCTTGTCGATCTTGGTTGTATTTTTTTGAAGCTGAAAACAATAGCATGTTCCGCATTCATTACAATAATCTTATTGAAAATTTCAAATTATTTTGTTGTAATGAGACATTTTTTTGCGAAAATCGGAAATTACTACAAGCTTTCATGAATGGTAATGTCGCACTATCGAGGTAATTCCAAAATACTCCTCCTCCCCCATATACAGGGTGCGCCACTTAAAACTCCCCAGGCTTGTAACTTTCTTATTTTTTAAGCGACGACCATGTTGGGCACATCAAATTGTAGACATTTTTAAAGCCTTTAAACATGCATACGGACTGATTAAAAAATTTTTTTTTTTTAATTTTTGAAAAAATTGTTAAGAAAAGAAACTCAATTTCTTTGAATACTTTTTTACCTCACCCTGTACATGAACTGCGTTAACGTTTTCTTATAAAGGTTTTAATTAGCTTCAATTTATGCTATTACGTTATATTCGAAATTCTTTTTGGTTTTAGAGGAAGAAATTAAACTGATTTTTTTTAAAATAACTTTGAAAGGAATGTAAATAATAATTTCATGCTTTATTTGTAAAAAACATATCACAAACAATATTCAACGTAAACAGCAACAAGAAACAAAAGTAATAAATATTTTTAAAAACAAACTTATATTAAAATGTACTAAACAGAAAATTGCAAAATTTTTGGGGAGTTTTAAGTGGCGCACCCTGTTATATATACCTTCTGAGCCCTTTATTACTAATACAGTATTTCTAATTTTTGTCAATTTCTTGACACCATGTCAAAGAGATATTTTTTCGTTAACAAATAAACAATTATCGGGATAACATAACATAACATAACATAACATAACATAACATAACATAACATAACATAACATAACATAACATAACATAACATAACATAACATAACATAACATAACATAACATAACATAACATAACATAACATAACATAACATAACATAACATAACATAACATAACATAACATAACATAACATAACATGACATGACATGACATGACATGACATGACATGACGACATGACATGACATGACATAACATAACATAACATAACATAACATAACATAACATAACATAACATAACATAACACAATAATTTAACACAATAACATAACATAACATAACAAAACGTCAAATAAATTGTTATAAATGTATCATTTCATGTTGTATCCTCTAACAAATGTCATTAACGGGTCCTTAATTAATGTCTTTTCATAAAAACTGAAAATAGTAGATATGCCTGCGTCCGGTGATCCATGCCGAATTGGAAGTAGAGATGGTACGAAAGAACCGAACCTGTTCTTTCGGAACAGGTCCGAGCCAACAGTTCCGCGGAACAGTTCTCAGATTTAGAAAATACCAGTTCCGACTCCGCTGGACTATCATCCTTTTGAGCGGAGCACTGAGCACATAATAACGTTGTACCTTCAGACACGGAACCGCAGTGGAGTGAGCAGATCAGACTTGCGGACTTTTTGGTATTGGTGGTAGTGGTAGTACTTGTGTGGGATGTATATAATAATAATAATTCTGTTTAATTAGTGTTAAGTATTACAAAAATGTAGCTATAGCATTTTTTAATTCGAGGTGAAGCATTAGGTGAATATTTTGACTTATTTCCATGCATGTATATAACAATAAAATGAATTGAAGAAATGGAAAAACTTAGAAATTAAATACTCACAGTTCTAAATCGCATTACAAAACAAATTAAAAGTATACTAATTTATAAGACACATCATCGACACCCTCTACTCTTATCAGAGTTCAAATACTAGTTCATATCGGTTTTGGTATACAGGACGTATTTTGTATTGACCGCTTTCTTTTCAAGAGCTCAAAACTGACATGTCAGTTTTCAACTTTCATCAACCAATCAGCATTCTTGTATCAAAAAAATTAGGACTCCAAGCACTTGAAAAGAAAGCATTATGGAGCATATGGAGCTGCGAGTGCGAAAGAACGGGCAATCACTAATGTCGGACTCGGGGCAGGTTGGAATCGGAACAGGTTTTTGGAACAGGTATACTTTTTTACCCGGAACAGTTCCGACCTGTTCCGAGAAAAATCCACTCGGTACCATCTCTAATTGGAAGTTATCGATCAGTTAGCTTACTTTCTTACTGATGACAATATACTAATAAATACACAACATAGATTTCCATAACGAAGGTCAACTATTACAACAGTCTTGTTAGTCATTTATTGAAAGCAGAAGTTGAGGGAAATATTGCTTCAGGCATTTCCTTACCTTATCAAAAGCCTGTGATGGATACACAGTATAGAGCATATAACTGTCTGGAGATACTGTATAGTAGAGAACAAAATAGAACAAAAAGTGATCATTTTAAAATAAAGATTAAATAAAAATCGCCATCATTTAGGTGGAAAGAGTACTTTTAAGGCAGTGTAATAGGGCGTTTAACTCAAGAGCTCGTCTTTTGAAAAACTCCGAGGGTACTACTACAGTCTCCCGGGCTTATTGTGCTCTACCTGACCAGATTTTTTCTATCCATTTTAGTACTCTTGTGCCAATAAACAATTTTGGTTTCTTAAATGTCTACAAGGGTGCTATAAAACTATTTATAAAATTTATAAAATGCTTTTTTTATGATTTTCCTGCATTTTTAGAAAACACATAGAAGACTACTTTAAAACTTTTTTTGAAACACTCATAAATCAATATCAGGAGTGAAAAGCTATAAAATGTCCATGAAGAAATCTATATAATTATTTCTAAACTGATTTAAGCAAACACTGGATCAATATGAAGATAAAATGAAGTTGAAATTTATAAAAGTAGAGTGGTACGCAGTATACGCCTTATTTCTCTCCAATGGCAGTTTATAGTTAAGACTACAAAAAATAATCCCAAGAAACGTCCACGTCCCCGAAATAATGATAACTACTTAATACCCAAAGAAGTCCTCTCATTAAACTATATATTCTAGTAATGGTAATGGCCTAGAACATTGTACTTTGGATGAAGTTCACTTAGTCTTTTTGTAAATTATTACAAATAATTTCTTCCTTACACAGGTGCAAATACACTTAGCGAAGATAAGATCAAATAAGTTAAGCTTCATAAGGTTATACTAAAATCGTAATACAACCTTTGGGATTTGGGATTTAAGAGAGCCCCGCCAAAACGAATCCACCTGAGAACTATAAACTTAACCTATACATTTTCGTCTCCTACTAATAATTTTCACAGCTCCAGTGACCTATATTAATTTCGAATGTTTAGTTAAAAGGTCTATAGAGCCCAAAATACTCTACAAACCCAAAAGGTGTCAAATTTAAAACTTAAATGGGAGAGTTTTATGGCAGGTAATTTGAATTTCTGAAAAATTGTGTAGGTAAACAGAAATTAAATGTTGAAATAAATAAAATTGGTTAATTAAAATAATATTTAAATTTTGTTAAATAATAGCAAAACAATAAACACTAACACATTTTTATAACATAACATTTTCTTTGGACGTCTTTATTTGGTGCTTTCAGAACCTAGAAGTGTTTAATTGTAAAGTAATAGGTATCACGCAGTTATATTAACAAAGCTCCTCACAAGCTATGCTTGCAGTGGGATTTCTTGCTGTCTATTAACTCACAAGTAACAATAGTATTACAATTTATATATTTATATATCTTTGTATGCATATCTTATGGCTAATAAATATTATTATTAACGCAAAAAAACAACATTTTAACCTTCCCATTTCACAGATTAATCACAAATGCCATTTAAAAAAAAAAAATAAAATTATTTCCATTTCGTGTTGCGTTGCCTGTTGCACTTTCATCACATAAAGAAATATACGTCAAAGAATCTCTAGATTTTATTTCTTTCAAATAAACAAATGCATCAAAATGGCAGCATCGCACAGCTTTCTTCTTTTTAGCAGTTATTTTAACGTATCGCCACTCTTTTGAATTTTCATCCACATTTCCAGAAAAGACACAATTACAGTCGTGAAATGCCTCTAACACATTTGTTGTCATGTTTTCAGAAAGTGTTCTATGTAATTAAGATTCGCCTTTTAGATTTATAGATGCCTTTTTCTTTATAACGGTTTCATCAAAACATATGTCAAGGATGTTTTCAGAGACTAGTTTTGTAATGGTCTTTAATAAGTAGTAATAGTAATTGAAAATGTCTAGCTTCAAAGATGACTGAAATGTATTTACTGCATACTTGTTAAACCATAGAGAATAATTAAAATCATCAGAGACTGCCTTATATCAACCGAACTATACACGTGATCTACCAGGACATGCGGAAAATTTAACAGTAAGTTGTTCCCACCGAAAGGAGTAAAAAAAATGAAAAATTTTTAAAAAATGACCAAAAAAATTACCTTATTTTTTTGTAGGAATGCGCCGCCAATGACTTCAACTAATGTAACGTAACGCAGTACAACCATATCACTTTATCAGACTTGGGATTGACACTACTGACAGCAAAGCTGGATAATAAGATAGAAGTGACTTTTTGGTTTTAATCAAATCACACTACAAAAATACCGAAATAAATCGAAATAAATCAAAAAAATTGATCTCATGCTGAAATGACAAGCAGATATACGAGATATTTAGTTAAACCGGTCAATGACACGGCCGTGTAACTATTGTTCGACCGGTAGTAAAAAACGCGGCTGTCTAGAGGTCTACACACGATCCAGCGGCACGGAGCCAGCCTTGTCGGCATGCTTTGAACTCATTCGTAAAAGTGAATTGATTGGTCCGCTGGAATTCCAATTATCTTCAAAGCGTACCAACAATGTTGACTACCTGCCGCTGGATCGTGATCGTGTCGTGTCTTTTTTTGATCTCGCCGGCCGGCTTCACTTTTTATGCCAATTAAGGAAATGTAAACAACTCGAATACGTTCTTTCATCAGTAAGTTTCTTCGACCTCTTCAGAATTAGGTCAGGACTTACACAACATCAGTAGTGTATCTTCGCAAATTGACTAATAATTTAATATACTAAATTACCTCAGAATTCTCTAAAATTTTGCAGGGGCTTTCCCATATTGAAGACTAGCACACCATTTTATTTTCCGCATTTCTTGGTAGATCACGTTGTATGTATGATACAAAAGCTACTGAGAGAATCAAAGGATTCTGCAATGAATGTTTGAAAATAGATTATACCTATTGAAAGTCTTCTAAAATGAAAAGGAAAATAAAACACTTCTTTTAATTGAAAAAAATTGTGTAAAGATTAAATGAAAAAAGTTGGACTGGGTTTTCGAATTCCAGTATACAGGAATAAAAATATAAGAGAAAAATAGCAATTAATGTAAATGAAGTACATTATTTGCAGTACTACTAAATTTTCTGGATGAGTTTACATTTTCACCTACGTTTTCGACTCTGACATTTAGATGGTTGGATACTGAATTATCAGGTTCTTTTTTAGACAGACTGGCTAATAAAGCTCTTTGGCATATGGAAATCATTTTATTATTACTCATTAGGTATTATTAATGAAAAATATAATTATTACCCTATAGAAATTGCACCGTTCGTTCCACTGGAAAAACTATAAGAATGCATTTCTTGCTAAATATGGTTATTTATTGTTTATGTTCAACTAACTGTGCCTATTTTAATACTTTCACCGATTTATGTAATCACAGGAAAGTATTAATGAATATTGTAATCTAATTTTACTTCATTTATGCAGGCCACCACAATGATGATTGAATATTTGTCAAAAAACGACACTTTTTCCGTTGTCTTACAAGGTAATATAAACTGCTGGCCAATTGAAACGGACCAAGCGAACTCATAGGTTGAATTTAATGGTTACACTTTTTGAGAAAGAGAATAGATATCAATAGGTGGATTTCAGGATTTAAGAGATAACTTATTTGTGAAACAGCAAGTTTTGTCTGATTCTTTTATTTTGAAGCATGTTACTATCTACAGGGTGTGAAAGAAAAATGTGTCTTCTTTACCATATTTTATAACTACCGAGATTTCACAAAAATTTGTTGATATTTTTTTGATGCGCATTTTCTTAGTCACTGGCCTATGGGGAAAAAAGAAATTTCTAAAATTTTTGATATCTCATATTTTATAAAATATTTTTAAAATAATTTTTTTTCCCGTTAGGCCTTGTGTTTTGTAAGAGCCGATTTTTGTAGGTTATTTTAATGCCTTGTAGTAGCTCCCTTAAAATGTTAATAACAAGTACATTTTTCACATGGTAATCAGCGGAGTACCCAAAATCAATATACGTTCACGGATTGGGGAACCTTTTTTGGGTTTTCTACATTAAAATATAAAAAACGGAAGTCCAACTATCTCCGGAACAGTTAAAGATATGAAATAGAAATTTGGCGCACATATAAAGGGGCTAAATGGCTTTATCCATAAATATTTTTTCAAATTTTCTTGATATATTTTTCACACAAAAAATAGAAAAATATACGAAAAGTATGTATATCTTTTTAATGGAATAAAATTGAATCTAAATAAACAATAAGAAAAAAATATATTTTTATAAGCAGTATTATATAAAATGTTAACTAATAAAAAAAGGGAAGAACCAAACTTTTTATTATTAATGGAGCAATAAAAATAAAGTGTGTATTAGCATGGAAAAAGACATTTATATTTAGAAAAAATCGGTATCTTATAAAATAAGAGACATATCAAAAATTTGAGAAATTGCTTTTTCCGCATAGACCACTGACTAAAAAAAAAAATTGCATCAAAAAAGAGATGACATTTTTTTTGTAGAATCTCAATAGTTAAAAAGTTTGGTAAAGGAAACATACTTGTAGGTGCTTCAAAATAAAATAATCGGGCAAAACTCGCTGTTTCATAAATAAATTATCTCTTAAATCCTGAAAACTGCATATCGATATCTGTTCTCTTTCTCAAAAAAATGTGGATTTAAATTCAACCTAAAAACTCGCTTAGTCCGTTTCAATTGGCCAGGCAGTTTAGATTAGTGCGAAATAAACATTAAACTTTTGCTACAATCACTTTTTTGTTTATTGCTGATATAAACGAGACTGTAGCCAATTATTAACAGAGCAACCAGTCAGACAGCCCAGTTTACATTTTTGGTAAGATTATAAAGTCAGAGATCTTGAAAAGTTTTACCTCTCTCTCGAACCCTCCGATCGCACTGTCATATTGGAAACATGGCGGTCAAAATAAGTTTTTGCCCAATATCTTCCAAACAATTGAAACTAGAGTTTGTCAGATTTCTGAGTAACAGTAAATAAAAATAAAGGAGATGTTTCCCAGAAATGCCCCATTCTATTCTGGATTAATGTTCGTCGCGTAATAGCACAATACAATTATTTTAGTAGTAATACACCATACAGTGCGTGTAGTGGCGGGCTAGGCATAGGGAGTAAGAATTACAACATCGCGTGTGTCAGCTGGCTGAAATGAAATAACTGAGAGCTAGGATGCTTCGCCGACTTCATATCTCTCGCGCTACGTGAATGTGCATGCCTAATCGGCAATTACACGCACTGTATGTGTAAAAATATATTATCATAAATCGTTTTCCATTATCACTAGCACATTTGCCTTTACATTAAAATTTTTTGCCACCTTAGACTACACGCAGCTTGATGAAACTATATCGTCAACCCATGCTCTACAGTATACAAAAGATTTCATAGAAATGATTAAACAACCAAAACAAAAAACGAGGGTACGGGTTGAATTGAGGATCTCCTTCATTTTGAAATTTTTTGAAGGCGGTTAAAAATTAAGACTCATCCAAATGCAACATACACGTAAACATTATCTACAAAGAAGTGTTCGAAGTGGAAGTGAAGTTTTCTGTGGAATCTTTTTCTTCCAATTGGTGAGATAAATTTTACTTCGACTTCTTGTTGTTAATAAATAATAGTTGAAAGAAAATCATGAATATTATATTTTTATTTAGGTGCAAGCAACTAAAAGGAATGAGGCATGTATTTGCTGAAGCAGTGTAGGTTAGACTCTAGAATTTAGAGAACTAAAATAGTTATTATGTTAAGAAAAGTGGGACGTTTCCGTTCTAAACACATCACGAACGGAAAAATCTGATTCTCTTAATTACATACATAATTTTAATTTTACAGAATGCTTGTTTAGGAAGTGCCACATTTTGTCATAAAGGTTTATGATTAATAATTTTATTGGTAATGATTTTTTGTTTCACTTTTCACATCCAGTAAGCAAAAGCAGTACCTTTCCTGAAATGAGTTGGGAAAAGTAATAGCTTTCTATAACGAATTAGAAATAGTAATTTATGCAACAAGTACTTCTTTTCACTAATGGGAACTTAGACAGGCAAGCCCATGAGTGAAAAAAAGGCACTTTATGCATGAGTTTTATACATAATTTTTTCTACGACTGATTAATTTCCAGATTTATATAAAGAAATTTCAACGTAAATGCCAAAAGACAAATTCACCATTTGACGATTCTAAAGCAAAGATCGTGAGATAACTTGAGATAAATTGTTTCCAATGCACTCATAGATAGGGTGAAATAATGTTACTTCTTCTGAAATCGATCAGGAATGTCTACTTTTTCGGCACAATTTCAGACCGCAAAATACTCTATTGTAGTAATTTGATCCGTTGCCAAGCAACTACCAGAAAACAGTCCGGGAATAGTATATTGTGTATTTACTTCGATGCTTGTTGGCCTCGGCTAGCGCCTCGGCCAACCATTTGCATCGTCGTCGGAATGTATTGCTTTCACACTGAAGTACACATACTATTTTTTCTGAAATCATAATCAATGTTATTATAAAAACCGCTGCCCAAAGATTTTCTATTCAAGTAGTCACTCACAACGAAAAAAAATTATTTGTATGTGGAAATAATTGTTTATGGAACTTTAATAACATAATATATGAAATCCTCTACCACAAAAACCCATGAAATGATACCCCACATCGGTAGTGGGGTGATAGGGGGTGGTTGGTAGTGGGGGTGGATGAAGCAAAAAAATATTTTGAGGTTTCTGGTTCTTGTGCACTAGGGTGGCCCATCTCTATAGGGGGTGAATTTTCTTTGCGTATTTTTTAAGTCTCACCCCACGAAAATATACTATTATACTAGGAATAATTTATGTCAAAGTTTCAGATAATTCGGTGAACGGTAACCCGTGCCGCATTCAGGTAGAAATTTGTAGATAAGATTTTATTACGGTAACCCGTGCCGCATTCAGGTAGAAATTTGTAGATAAAATTTTATTACGGTAATACACTTAAATTTTACTTAAAATACAAATATCTACCTCTTTTCTCATAATGTTTTATTGGTGTAATTATTTCCTAGAAATTATTTGTTTTGGAAGTTTGGAAATATAATGCACCTACGGTAGGTTTTTATGTCAGTTTGCAATTGTGTTTTACAGTGGTGACATTATACGTTCTAGCATACGTTCCTTTTTGAAAAAGCATTTAACGATGGCTGATGTTAGATCCTTACGAAAGGATACTTTCATTTACTTAGTTGGACACTATTCGTCACAAATCATTGGCAATAAATTGCCGTCTAATAGACAAGTATTACAAGTGCTCTTTTATAACATTCGTGAAGTGAAGCTAAGTGTACATGAAAGTGCTAAATTAACAATAATAGAGGTGTCAGTTTTTTGGGATAAAGCTCGCATTCCGACACGTCAGGATTTTCATTGTGTTAAACAACTAGATAAACTTTATGAACTTACAAAAATCGGCTAAAAGGGCCAGTGCGGGAGTAAAGAAAAAAATTTCGTTGAAAAATTGGACGATCTTTTTGACATTTCTCATGCAAATGCATTGGAGTTGATGAAAATAGATGAAGATAAGCAGTTTTTAATTAACCAAAGAAAAAAGGGACGTCCTGGATTTATGCATGGTATTGATTACCAACTTGCTTCTCAAGAAAAATCAGCTGAGGAGAAATTACAGAAATTATCCGAACGAATGCGACGAAGTCAACAAGAAAAAGCTAGATTAGAGGAAACAGTCACCTGTCCATCATCAAGTAGTAATTCAGCAGACTCCAACGAAAATGAAGATGAAATAATCGAAGCCCAAGAAGAGTTGTTACAAGACCAGCCTGGCCCGTCACAGCCAAAAAAGAGGAGATTGTATGGAACATGTAACATCATCACACCAAAAATAGCCGCTGCATTTGATGCTTGCAAAATAAGCGACAGGTATGGAGTCCATATTTTGACGGCAGTAGCAGAAGCACTAGGACATGACACCACATCTTTGTCCATCAGCAGAACCACACTTCAGCGCTCTAGACAACGCATCCGCGAAGAAAGAGCTGAAATATTAAAAAACTGCCTTCGGTAATTCTGAATTGCCGGCCCCAGTCATCCATTGGGATGGAAAACTTTTACCTTCTCTCACTGGAATGGGAAATATCGATAGACTTGCTATCTTAGTTACTAGTGGAGATATTGAACAACTACTTGGAGTACCAGCTTTGCCCAATTCAACTGGAAGAGAACAGACTGAAGCAGTTTATGATGTGCTTTGTGAATGGAATTTGGACGAAAAGGTAATAGCTTTGGGTTGTAATACAACAGCATCAAATATGGGTTATATAAATGGGGCAGCCACACTATTGCAACAAAAATTAGAAAGAGATATTCTATATTTTCCTTGTAGACATCATATTTTTGAAGTGGTTTTGAGAAGTGTGTTTGACACAAAAATGCCTTCCTCATCTGGTCCAAATGTGCCACTATTTAAACGTTTTAGGGAATTTTGGCCTTAAATAGATCAAAATAAACTAAAAACTGGATTTCAGGTATAAAAAATTAAACACATTTTACAACCAGTTAAAGCCGAAATTGTAAAGTTTCTAAATGCAGCTTTAACTTTGCAACAGCCTTGTGATGATTATAAAGAATTTTTAATGCTTTCTAAACTTTTTGTTGAAGAAGAGCCCACTCACACGACATTCTATCAACCAGGGGCATTTCATCATGCACGTTGGATGGCCAAAGCCATTTACTGTCTAAAAATATTTTTTTCCAAGATCAGTTCCAATTAACTAAAAAAGAAAAAATAGGTATTGAAGATATATGTCTCTTTATTGTAAAGGTTTATGTAAAGGCCTGGTTTACAGCGTCATTTGCTAGTAAAGCACCGCTTCATGACTTACACTTTTGTAAAGAACTCATTAATTATCAAAATATTGACAAAGAAATATCTCAAGCCGCAAGTAGGAAAATAGTGAACCATCTCTGGTACCTTAATTCAGTAAATGTTGGCTTATCTTTCTTTGATGACGATATTTCAGTTACCACTAAAAGAGAAATGGTTAAAGCTTTGAATAGGAAAGCACCAAATCAAGAGGGTATTAAACGACTTATGATTAGTAACATTACTGACGTTGAAAACAAGGAAATTCAGGACTTCATATGCGAGAACCCTAAACAGTTTTTTCAAAAATTAGGTTTGTCTATGGAATTTTTGGAAAATGATCCAACAACATGGAGCGAAAATGAAAGTTATACCCGATGTTTCAATATTGTAAACAAAATTAAAGTTGTAAATGATGCCGCTGAGAGAGGAATCAAACTTATTACTGACTATAATGACATTTTAACAAAAAATGAAGACCAAAAACAGTTTTTACTCCAAGTTGTAAATGATTATAAATCACAGTTTCCAAATGTAAAAAAAGAAACCCTGTCGCATGCTTTGGCCTAGTGCAAAAAATATTGTTTTTATTACTATATGTCTTGTAGATTTAGGATAATATTTGGTACTATGTATGAAAAAAACGTTTCATAATAAAATACACAAAGATAAAACGAGAGTTTTATTTCAAAAACTTCTAGTCTAGTTTTCTTAGACTACGAATTTACAGTAGTATGACACATGTCATAGTCACAACAGATAATGTCTTTGATATTTGTATGACTTGATTAGTCATTCTAAAGATAAATGTTGCTGATTAAAAAAAAAAAAACAATGCATCAACCAAAGAATGTAAATAATTCCATTTACTTTTATTATTGCATAATAATGCATTCTGCGGCACCCCTTGCCTTCAATTTGCCTCAATAATATTTTGAGGGGACTGTTTTTTCTTCAAATGGAACCATTTGCAGGGGTGAGAAATAAAAAATTTCGATTTCGAAAAAGATGGGCCACCCTATTGTGCACACACTAAATCACAATTTTTCTTCATCCCCTTTAATAATGGGGGTGGCTAATGTCAAAAATTTTTTTGAGATCTTAGCTTCTCTTGTATATACTAAATACCAATTTTATGGACTATTACCTGCTTGATTTACCTATTTACCCCAAATTTACCACAATTTACCCCCCAGCCCTTCGACAGAACAAGATGAAAATATGATCTAGTTTTAGATCTCGTTAAAGTACATATGTGTACCAAATTTCAAGTCAATATCTCGAACGGTTCCAGAGTAAACGTGCGCACAAAAAAAATGTTACAGATCGACAGACAGACAGAAATTTTCTTTCGCTCAAACTTAAAATCTCGACGTTTCTTGACATTCTAAGTCTATTTGAACAACAAAAATTTAAAAAACGTTTTTGTCGTTACTATACTTCCACTGGATGTGGAAGTAATTAAGAAATTTCTATTAATGCATAACATTTCTTCATTACAATCTAACTGTTTACTAATAAATGCAATTTTAATGTGAGTTGGTTTGTCTGCGTGTATTTATTTACTGTCTAAAATATACATAAAAAACCGTACGGGAATGTTACTTTCCCGGCCTAGGCCGGGAAAGTAACATTCCCGTACGGTTTCGTTGATCGTTGCTTGGCAACGGACTAAAATAATGTGCATTTTTCGATCTGAAATCACGCCCAAAATGCCGATCGATTTCAGAAAAAGTTACTCTCCCGGCCTGGGTTGGGAAGTTAACTTCCGGACTGTTTTTTATATATATTTTAATATGTATATATTTTTTTATTTTCATATATTTACAATGGCGATTTCAGAAAAAATAGTATGTGTACCTCGTAGTAAAAGCACATTCCCGGACTTCAATGCAATTTACATCGTCTTCCAGGAATGTATTGCTTTTACTACTAGATACACCTCGAGATATAATATATAATATATATACTATAACATAATGTACTATTTTTTCACCCACTGTACTTTTTTCAGTTTTGCCATAAACATGTTTTACGCACAAAAAATGATAAAAAAGTGCAGATTTTTTAACAGTCATAGAAAACTAATTTATATTTGGATGAGAGCTTAAAAACAGTACTATTTAAATTAAGTACCTTATTTCGTACTTATGTCAACAATTAAAGTAGTGTTTGTTATTCGTTTACGATGGGTTAGCTCTGTTCCTGCATTGCAAATATGTGTTAACAGAGCAAAACTACGTTCTCGACCTAATCAACTGTGCAATGCATGAAAATTTTAGTGTATCATTTGTTTACTGAAACTGAATTGACACCGAAAGCGATTTCCCAAATCGGAGGATCTTAGGAACAAGTTTCAAAACAATTATTATCGACGAGGAGAAAGAACCTCTCCACTTTTTGAAGCCACTCGACGTGCGACAAACCGCTGTTGCAGTTATTCGTTATTCCGTCTCGCCGAGTGTTTACGTTTACTTTCAGATCACTAGTACCGGGCCTGGTGTTTGAATTTCAATTAAAATCGAATCGAATTTCCCAACCGGGAGATTGCTAAGTGCAGTGATTTGTTTGGATCCGGGAATATGTCGTCTAAATTGCGGAGAGCCCCGTTGTTTCCATATAACGAGAGTGGTATTTTTATTCAGAAGGACTTCGCACCTAATAAAGCTCCTGTAAGTGGCGATTTGCATTTTTGTTGTTGATTTTTAATCAAAGAGATAATAGTATAAGCATTTTTTTTTCACCGAATAAAAAGTTAATTCGTTCTAATACTCTGTTTTCAATAATAGTTTAGTACATCACTAAGAATATATTGCATTAATGAACATTTTTTTAATTTTATTTTTTATTATATAAATTAACCAATTTGAGAAATCACCTATTAGTTTCACCAAAAAGTTTCTTTCAATACTTCATTAATGCTGGATAGTGTGCTTTCATTCATTTCATTCATTTCTTGTACTTGCCTTGACAGTCCTTGCTTAATGCTTAATAAAAATTATTTGGAGATTTTGCTATATAGGCAATTTTTTCATTTTTCAGATTTTCCATTTTAACGTGAACTGTATTACTAGTTCCTTATTCATGTCGGGCAAACAAGTTTAGGGTCATTACAAGTAAAATCATACACAGTTCATTAATTATTATTGTTATAATACTTCACATTCACTTCTTTTTGAATAACATTTTTACATTGTTGTATGACATCTTGCAGAAAACTTAATTATACAAAAATAATGTATACCGAAAATTTGCGATACAAACCCTAGTTCGGATGAAAGTTATTTGAAGATACTATAAGATCCTATACATACCTAAAATAAGTAGGTATACAAAAAAAATAATTTTATTTTCCAAAGGTGAAAGACACGCCCAGTCAATGAACGTTCAATAAGGGGGTCTAGAGGGAAATGTCGAGATCACAATTTTTTATTTGATGGCTGTGTTTGGACTATTTAGGAGGTAAACATACCAAAAGTTCCCGAACGTAGGAGGTGGGGGGGGGGGTGATGCAGGGAGGCACGAAGAAGGTCCCGGTTTTTGGTTTTTCGCTCTTATCTCGAAAACGGTTAGTCCTAATCAAAAAGTGGCTATATGCAAAATTAAAGCTGACTAAATTTTCTATCAATTTTCTTCGTATATGTTATGGTTCAGTAATGAATTGTATATCTTTTGACTGTATTCTAACTTTATTATAAATTTATTACAAATTGAAAATAAATTTTAATAATCATCGTAGAAAAAAATTTCTTGTACAGGTATCCGTTTCACAGCAGACTGAACTGAAATATCGAATAAAAAATGTCTTTGCATCTGTAAGTGTGTGTGTGCGTATATATCTATGAGTGCGTGTATACCGTTTCTTGTAAAAACGATAACTTCTGTTAGACTTAAAATATTTGATTTCAATTTGGAACATATGTAAAACGGCATATTACCATAATCCCTATTGAAATTGGGCCATATCTGTAATATATGGTGATAACCAGAAGCCTACAAACTCTCATACGTAAAATACGTTTTATTTTAATTTCAGAGCAAAATATTACTAAGCATACAAAAATAAGAAGATGTATAAGATTTCTAAACCGCAATATACCGGGTGTATGTTAGACAAACCAACTTTATTTAAATTAGATGATATATCAGTGTTATCCTAAAATATGAAACATGGTATTTTTAATAACATTATTATGAAGTGAGAATTGTAAGCCTCTGGTTATCACCATGTATTACAGATATGGCCCAATTTCAATAGGGATTATTGTATATGCTTTTACATATTTTAAGTCTAACAGAAGTTATCGTGTTTACAAGAAGCGGTATTCACGTACCCAAAGATATACAAGCACACACACACTTACAGACGCAAAGACCTTTTTTTATTCGATATTTCAGTTCAGTCTGCTGTGAAACGGATATTTGTACAAGAAATTTTTTTCTACGATTATTAAAATTTATTTTCAATTTATAATAAAGTTAGAATACAGTCAAAAGATATATAATTCATTACTGAAACATAGCAGATACGAAAAAAAATAATAGAAACATTATTGTAGAAAATTTAGTCAGCTTTAATTTTGCATATAGCCACTTTTTGATTAGGTCTAACCGTTTTCGAGATATGAGCGAAAAACCAAAAACCAGGACTTTCTTCGTGCCCGCCCTCCCCTGCATCCCCCCCACCTCCTACGTTCGGGACTGTTGGTATGTTTACCTCCTGAATAGTCCAAACACAGCCCTCTAGTCAAAAATTGTGATCTCAGCATTTCCCTCTAGAAACCATTCATTGACTGGACTATATGTTTTTTGAGCCGCTGATTCCAAATATCACACCAAAAATGTATGTTTCACTGCTCAATTTTTCGCAAATTGGCATTTCATCCCCAAATTCCGGCTTAAATAGCTATTAAATCTAATAAAACAAGACACGTTGAAATTAAACTTCTGAATCGTTTAAAATGGCTCTAGTCACATACTCCCAACGTTCCATCGTACAACGGAAATGATGGTGGTGTACTTTTCCCCCCCAAAAAACTACTACTACCCCTTGTTCTGATTGTTCCATAATACGCTTGTGAGGGCTTGACAGATCGAGGTTGTTACAGGGAATATTAATAAGTCGAGTATCTTTTGACCTTTTGGCCTCTCCTAGTCAAAAGATGTCCGATTTATCAATATTCCCTGTAATAACCCCGATCTGTCAAGCCCTCACAAGCGTACTACGGAAAAATCAGAACAAGGGGTAGTTTTTTCATTTAGGGGTAGATCCAGAAGAGGAAAATATTGCAATTATCGTGTTACTCGCCCTCGAAAACTGGAGGAAACTGTTCTGCCCTTTCGCAGTATTTTCGGAATGTTTTGTCATTCAGGGAGGGGGTGGTTTCAACCTCCGGGAGTTGTTATGGCGTCAAATGATACTCGATTTATCAATATTCCCTGTAATAACCCCGATCTGTCAAGCCCTCACAAGGGTAGTACGGAAAAATCAGAACAGGAACAAGAAGTTTTTTCTTGGAGGTAGTTCCAGAAGAGTTTCAGTAGTAGTTTTTTGGAGGAAAGAGTACACTACCATCATTTCCGTGGTACGATAGAACGTTGGGAGTATGTGACTGGAGCCATTTTAAAATATTCAGAAGTTTAATTTCGACGCGTGTCGTTCTATTCGATTTAATAGCCTAAATGGCTATTAAATCTAATAGAACCTCGAATTTAGGGATAAAATATCAATTTGCGAAAAATTGAGCAGTGAAACATATATTTTTGAAGTGATTTTTGAAATCAGCGGCTCAAAAAACATAAAGATAGGTGTCTTTACCTTTGGAAAATATTTTTTTTTGTGTGCCTGTGATATTAATCAAATTAATTAATCTTTATACAGTGTGATCCATTTCAAACCTGAGCACCTCGATAAAAGTTGTGTTTATTGCTCTTATACTAGAACAGAGTGCTTCAGTCGTATGTAGTCATGATTTATACAAAAGTCGAGGGGTGTTAAATCCGGTGACCTAGACGGCCATCCAATTAGAGGCCTGTTGGGACCTACCGTCTAATTTTCAAAATTACAATGTAACCACTCTCTTACTACTGCCACGTTATGCACGTAACACTGTAATTTGAATCTAATTTGATGAAATTTTAAGTGGAAACGGCCTTCAAAGAAAAACAAACCAATAAACGTGTCAAAGAGTATCCCACAGCTTACATTTATTTTGTGTGAATATTGTCTTCTACAATTCATGGCCCATTCAGGATTCTCTACTGATTAAAATTCTGAGATAAAACCACTCCGTTAATGGTCAAAGTGACTTCGACGGTAAACAGAATTTTTCAAAAGAATTTGGTATTATTGAGTTACTCCCCCTGGACCCGTAAATAAAATTATATTCTTCTTTCTTCATCTCCTGTCTCTAAAGTGTTTAATAACACAGATTAACAAAAAAGTTTTGCTCCAAGGGTTAAACCTATCACGCCTTATAGACTGGCGGTACATGACCAGTCAGGTGCAACGTTTTTAAAATGCATGCCAATCATATATATGAATGTAATTACCATGAATATGCCAAAAACGCTAATTTTAGGCAGTCGTCGCGTGCAGAAGGGTGTGCAAATCGATTTTCCGTTTGCATGGAAAATCGATTTCTGCGAACGATTTTAAAATGGATGCCAATAGTGCCAAATGAAAAGCCGTGAAAATAAATCCAGCGGAAACTTATTGGCATGCAGTTTCCACGCGCACAACAAAGTTTGGTGCGCACATTAAATCGTAAAATTTTTTGATATCTCCGAACGATTTTAAAATGCATGCCAATACGTTTTATGATAAATTTGCACTGTCAAACGACGATTTACCGATTGGCATGCAGTTCTATAATGCAGAACGTTATTAAAAGTTATTCCTAAAATGCAAAAAAATTCAGGTCTCTCCAAACGACTTTAAAACGTACGTTAATCATTTTTATGAATAATTTGCACTTCCAAACAACGATTTACCAATTGGCATGTAGTTTTCTCGTGCAGGACGTTGTTAAAAGTGATTCCTAAAAATGCAAAAAAAATCAGTTATCCCTGAACGCTTTTAAAATGCATGCCAATATATTTTGTGATAAATTTGCACAACCGTATGACGATTTACTGATTGGCATGCAGATTTGTAATGCAGAACGTTATTAAAAGTTATTCCTAAAAATGCAAAAAAATCCAGCTATCTCCGAACGATTTTAAAATGCATGCCAATAAATTTTATGATAAATTTGCACTACCGTACGATGATTTACTGATTGGCATGCAGACTTGTAATGCAGAACGTTATTAAAAGTTATTCCTAAAAATGCAAAAAAAATTAGATCTTTCCGAACGATTTTAAAATGCATGCCAATAAATTTTATGATAAATTTGCACTACCGTACGATGATTTACTGATTGGCATGCAGACTTGTAATGCAGAACGTTATTAAAAGTTATTCCTAAAAATGCAAAAAAAATTAGATCTTTCCGAACGATTTTAAAATGCATGCCAATAAATTTTATGATAAATTTGCACTACCGTACGATGATTTACTGATTGGCATGCAGACTTGTAATGCAGAACGTTATTAAAAGTTATTCCTAAAAATGCAAAAAAAATTAGATCTTTCCGAACGATTTTAAAATGCATGCCAATAAATTTTATGATAAATTTGCACTACCGTACGACGATTTACTGATTAGCATGCAGATTTGTAATGCAGAACGTTATTAAAAGTTATTCCTAAAAATGCAAAAAAATCCAGCTATCTCCGAACGATTTAAAAATGCATGCCAATAAATTTTATGATAAATTTGCACTACCAATCGACGATTTACCGATAGTTTTCTAGTGCAGAACATTATTAAAAGTAATTCCTAAGAATGGAAAAAAATTCAGTTATCCCTGAACGCTTTTAAAATGCATGCTGATATATTTTGTGATAAATATGCACTACCAAATGACGATTTTCTGTTTAAATTAGCTAGAGTGGTCTTTTGGCGTAGAAGTCAAGATCAAAAAGTTGCCAACTGTAGAAGCTCAAAATTTGCGGTTTTTTGCGGTACATGACCGATATTTCAGAGTTATCTCCGAAACGAAAATAAAATCAAAATTCTGTTGTTAGCAAACAAGATTCGTAGTGGAGAATACTCGTTTAACTTTGTTTTTTATTTCGAACTAACTCCCACCGTTTCGGAGATATTTGCGAAAAATAACAAAAAACAGCTTGCATTTCGGAGCCGAAAAAATTGCAAAAACATACAATCTTGACACGTTCATATTTTTCTAAAAACACCATTGAGATGGCCGTACGATGTCGCGACGTAAAGAGGAAGTCTTCCAAATAAACCTGATCGTCAATTGCACGGCGAAATTCGAAAATTCGGCTCGGTACGAATGAATCAAAAGTGACATTTTGTGACATTTCAGAAAATCGATATCTCTTTTTGCAACATGTTTATTAAGTATTTAATTTTTTACTCATTTTCGCAGGACTTATAGATTGGCAGTATTGCACCATCATTGATGTCTAATGCTATCATGGGAAAAAATCTAGCTTTATACGAATGGTTTCACGAAAACTCGCTACCTCCCTGGCTATAAAAATCTCTAAGCAAAATAAATACGTACTTACCCAAACAACACACGTTGCTACTTGATATTATGAACAACGTTTATGGATGATCCAGCTATGCACTGTATTAGACACTGTTGCAAATAATATAATTTAATTAAAGGTACAAATTATTAGCGAGTACAACGGCGAGGCGCTAAAAAGCATGGCATTCTTGATGACACGAGGATCGCACCACGCTGGTGATATGAAAGAAAGAGATAGGCACAAGCCGGTATGGACCAAGATCGCTAAATTTAGCGATCTTGGGTATGGACCAAGATTCTTTATAGTGAAACTCTCCGATGGACTGAAAAAAAGTTATTAGCGACCAAAGTTGAAATAAGCACTTTCGCCCGCTTTCTCCGCGCATAGCTTTTTTACTTTAATAACGTTCTGCACTACAAAACTGCATGCCAATCGGTAAATAGTCGTTTGGTAGTGCAAATTATTCATAAAACTGATTAACAGACGTTTTAAAGTCGTTCGGAGATAACTGAATTTTTTGCATTTTTAGGAATAACTTTTAATAACGTTCTGCATTATAAAGCTGCATGTCAATCGGTAAATCGTCGTTTGACAGTGCAAATTTATCATAAAACATATTGGCATGCATTTTAACTTCGTTTGGAGATACCTGAAATTATTTGTTGTGTATTTGGATGACGGCAAATATTTTAAGCAACCGAAAACTGCATGCCAATTGTTAATATCATCTTTTTTTTTAATTACCAATAAGATACCTCAAAGGCATGCATTTTAAAATCGTTCGGAGAAACCTGAATTTTGTTGCATTTTTAGGAGTAACTTTTAATAACGTTCTGCATTATAAAACTGCATGCCAATCGGTAAATCGTCGTTTGACAGTGCAAATTTATCATAAAACATATTGGCATGCATTTTAACTTCGTTTGGAGATACCTGAAATTATTTGTTGTGTATTTGGATGACGGCAAATATTTTAAGCAACCGAAAACTGCATGCCAATTGTTAATATCATCTTTTTTTTTAATTACCAATAAGATACCTCAAAGGCATGCATTTTAAAATCGTTCGGAGAAACCTGAATTTTTTTGCATTTTTAGGAGTAACTTTTAATAACGTTCTGCATTATAAAACTGCATGCCAATCGGTAAATCGTCGTTTGACAGTGCAAATTTATCATAAAACATATTGGCATGCATTTTAACTTCGTTCGGAGATACCTGAAATTATTTGTTGTGTATTTGGATGACGGCAAATATTTTAAGCAACCGAAAACTGCATGCCAATTGTTAATATCATCTTTTTTTTTTCATTACCAATAAGATACCTCAATGGCATGCATTTTAAAATCGTTCGGAGAGACCTGAATTTTTTTGCATTTTAGGAGTAACTTTTAATAACGTTCTGCATTATAAAACTGCATGCCAATCGGTAAATCGTCGTTTGACAGTGCAAATTTATCATAAAACGTATTGGCATGCATTTTAAAATCGTTCGGAGATATCAAAAAATTTTACGATTTAATGTGCGCACCAAACTTTGTTGTGCGCGTGGAAACTGCATGCCAATAAGTTTCCGCTGGATTTATTTTCACGGCTTTTCATTTGGCACTATTGGCATCCATTTTAAAATTGTTCGCAGAAATCGATTTTCCATGCAAACGGAAAATCGATTTGCACACCCTTCTGCACGCGACGACTGCCTAAAATTAGCGTTTTTGGCATATTCATGGTAATTACATTCATATATATGATTGGCATGCATTTTAAAAACGTTGCACCTGACTGGTCATGTACCACCAGTCTATTAAGTATTTTTGTATGCTGAATCCGAATTTTCAATTTAAAAAATTTTTTATCCCGCAGATTTCGAGTAAATCCCGGTCTTTATCGTCAAAATACGGTTTTTTGACAATTTTTGACGTTTACTCGAAACCTACGCTGTAGAAAATTTTTTAAATTGAAAATTCGGATTCAGCACACAAGAATACTTAGAGCATGATAGGTTTAGTCCTTGGAGCAGATTTCTTTTTTGTAGACCGCGTAATTTAGGTTTAAATGGTCTTTACAAGACATCTTCTAATACTTCTCTTTGAAGATTTAAGTCTAGAATAGCTCCTTTTAAGCTGTATTTTGGATTAATATGAAGATATTCCAAAATTTGGTCGGTATTACTATACTTTTTCTACGATAACCTACTACTTACTGGACAACAATGGAAACAATTTTTTATATTACGAGCACATTTGAAGATATGGCGGAGTCGTCGGTAACATCAATTAAAAACTTGGTTCTCGATTTATAGTAATAATTTTTCACAAACAACAGGGCATTATTATAATTTCCTATCATATTATATATTATTTTGCAACGAAAGAGAGCCTTGCATGGAGGCGAATCAGCCGAAGAATATTTTCTACAACAGTATGCATGAACTGAAATTAATACTCTCGCTCATGTCGTTGTTCTCAATACTGTTAATGATGAAACATTTTTAATTTCCCTCTAAATGCATACATCATCTCACTAAACTTTATTTCATCCGGTAAGCGGTTGAATATTTTAGGTCCCATTGACCTGGGAGATTCACAAGTAATTTTAAGTCTGGCATAAGGCATATGGAACTCATTTTTCTGTCTAGTATCGACTTTGTGGTATTCACTGTTTAAAACAAACTTATTCCTATTTTTAAAAACATACATACAAATTTCGAAAATATACAAACATGGCAAGCTAAAACTTCCAAATTCTTTAAAAATACCTTTACAAGTGTGAGTGGCCGGTACGCCGGCGATACATCGCAAAATACGTTTTTGTGCAATAAAAACATTTGCTGCTAAGGTGGATTGTCCCCAGAAACAGACACCATACCTCAAGCGTGTATCAACTTGGGCATAATATAAATTAATGAATTGTTCTTTATTTAGAAACGATCTGATATTTCTGAACAAATAAATTATTGATGATACTTTAGATATCAGGACTTATACCATTTATATCAATATTTAAACTATTACATTTCTTTTGCCTGGTGTGAAATCTAATTAGGTGTTTTTTCTGCATTGAAATATAGAGAATTATTAGAAAACCAGTTATTCAAATTAGTCAATAATTTATTAGAATTATCTTCCAAAAGATTGTCCCTAGGATTATATATTATAATAGATATTATAGATATAATAGATATATCGTCTGCATACATTGTAAAATGTGCATTTGACGCCAAAGAGTCTATATCATTAATATATAATAAAAACAAAACGGGACCCAATATGGATCCCTGTGGAGCACCCATATTTAGTTCTAAATATTCAGAATCAACTCTATAAACTAAATATTAGTGCCTATAGTGGAAAGCAGCAAGCAACTGTACCTTATTACCAAATATCAATTTGAAGTAGGTGCAAAAAAAATTACTAATTTCAAAAATACGTTTTGCACCGACTTCAAATTGATATTTGGTAATGAGGTATAGTTCCTTGCTACTTTCCACTAATAGGTAAACAGATATTTGTAAAACTAAGTGAAATTTTATTTCTTACTTTAAAAAAAATCAGTGAAATGAGGGAAATTTTATATCAGCACCTCTAGTTTTTAAGAGAATCCCTTAAAAATACTATTTATTTAATCGGTTTATATAAATTCTTGATGGTGAGGAAAGTCAGAAACACGTCGACTCCAACAAAAGGTAGAATGTGGCAATAGTTGGGTCTATATCCTATAGCTATCGGCTTTTTCCACGTTTAACTTTATCCGCTAAAGCTACTTGCGATGTAATAAAGAAGTTGAAATCTAGACAATGTAACGAACTATATCTGTGTATTCAGATATAACAGGAACGTGAAATTACGCATGCACATAGGAACTACCTTCAAACCCTCAAGAACATTATAAAAATTGGGAATTCCGGCCTGTCAACTAATGTTTTTTAACGAATCTCGTAGCGGAGCACTGGCATATTGCTAGTTCAGTATAAAACATACAACAATGTTGATATTTAAAATTACTAAAATTTTCTAAAGGAAAAATATTATTAAATGCAATGACTGGAAAATAGTATATTATATTACTAGGAGTAGAACGCACTCTTTTTTTGTGTTGAGCCCAGGATTTGCGGCTGAGGCAAAGCCGAAGCCGCAAACTGGGCGAAACACAAAAAAAGGCGTTCTACTCCGTGTAATATATACCATTTTTTCTTCAAGCGTATTAAAATGCAAAAATTCATTTATTTATCATAAATGTACAATATTCAAACTACAGTCTTACATGTTGACACAATATGACAAGTGGCTAGTGGATAGCGCGCCACCGGTGGCTTTCGGTATTAACATTATGTTACTAGTAAAACAATACCCACTGCGGTGGCGCTTTCGGAACTAACATTATGTTACTCGTCAGTGGCGCAGCCAGAAAATTCATCTGGGGGGAGCCAATAGAGGAGGATGAGGAAAATTTTTCAGAAAATGGTTGAAAACAGATGTGTATAGATTCCTCTACTAGATATTATTGGCATTAATTACAAAACATTTATTTCAAGGGATAGTTTGGATACTACTTTATACCGATACAGATTATGCTTCTTTATTTTTTGGTTCATGAAAGACTGCTTGGGGGGTGCCCGGGCCCCATGGCTCCCCCCTGGCTGCGCGCCTGTTACTAGTAAAACAATGTCCACTACGGTGGCGTTCGGTACTAACATTTTGTTACTAGTAAAACAATGTCCTACTTCTACTTCCGTTTTTGGTGACATAATTTAAACATTTTAATACGCTTGAAGAAAAAATATCTTATTCTGAGTGACACACTTGACACCCCACGCTACGGAACCATTTTTCCCCTAAACTGGCGAATCAGCAAAATGTTTTAGAGCATGCCTTATATAATCTAGTAAATAAGCCACCACCGATTTGAAAAATTTCTTTTTTCTCGTATTCCCTAGACCCCCAGGAACATTCATCAGCATTGACCTCTGCATTACCTCCGAAGATGAGAAAGTTCGGGGGGTTTGAAGTGCCCCAAAAAGTAGCTGCCACAAAAGAATTTATAAAATTAATATTTCGCCTCGAAAATGGGCCCTACGAGGTTTTTTGGGCCACTGATCACGAATTCGATGTCTAAATTGAGGAATTCCATATTCCAGTATGGAATTTGTGCCATTTTTTGATGAACAGTCCACTTTTTCGGCGGAAATTTAAATATGAATATTGTGCTGCGGAAGTGTGCTACAGGGGGTTATTTGGGTCGCTGATCACGATCCAAATTGACAAATGAGCAATTCCATATTCCAGACTGGAATGCGTGCCATTTTTTCAGAAAAAAATGAATCGATTGATCCGGCTGAAATATCAGATGAACAGGAAGATGAAAGCGACCCTGAAGAAGAACCAACAAATCCTGAATTACCAGTTATCGAATATGATTCAGATTATGATTGATATGTAAATGGTATAAATTATATAAAAAAATAATTATAAATTAATAACTACTTTATCACACAGAATACCACCTTTTGTACCAACACAATAAATGCTATATTTTTATAAAAATTGTTATCTTTTACCTCACTTGAAAGAAGAAAAGATTTGCATGTATTTCTGCAGTGTTTATAAAACTGCCATGTATATTAATTTGAAATGCTCGTAATATTCATACATAACTTTTTTTCTTCAAAGTAATATTGACTTGAAAAATTATTTTGAAATATTGGTAATATTCACACATAATTTTTTCTTCAAAGTGAAATTCGGCACGAAAAATGGCATTCCAGTACAGAATATGGAATTCTTGAATTTAGACCTCAGAATCATGATCAGCGACCCAAAAAACTTCCTAGAACACACTGCCGCAGCACAATATTCATATTTAAATTTCCGCCCGAAAAAGTGGAATTTTCATAAAAAACTGAAATATGGAATTCCTCAATTTGGACCTCGGATTCGTGATCAGCGACCCAAAAAACCTCCTAGAGCCCATTTTCGAGGCGAAATATTAATTTCATAAATTTTTTTATGACAGCTATTTTTTGGGGCACTTCAAACCCCCTTAACTTTCTCATTTCTTGAGGTAATGCAGAGGTCAATGCTGATGAATGTTCCCTCAGAAAGAACTTCGGGCAGAAGAAAACTACGATCTGTTTGAGGAAGATAGTTCGGATGAGGATTAGTTTTGTTTATAAATTGTTAATTTTTTTGTTTTTTTTTTATATTTTAAATAAGTTTTAAATTTGACAACTTTTGCTTGCACGTACCATAATACTAACTTTAGTATGTAGGAGGTGGGGATAAAAAGATATCAAAAAATGTTCTAATAAAAAATATGTTTTCTTTTGGCTTTGTTTTCTTTATTTTATTGTAAATCATCTTACAAGCATTAAAATTGCAGAAAACGCCAAAAAAAATTATACGTCTGCCATTTTTTTTATATGGCGGCCTAACGGTAAAATGTTTAGCAACTTTTATTTATTCATTGTAAAGAAAATTTGACGCTGTACAAATTTGGTAACCTTAGTTTTTTTTGCCAGAATGACTTAAATTGAAATAAACGCAAAAAACGTAAAAAATACCAAAATGGCGGCCTTAAGCTGCCAAATCCATTCGATTCCTGGTCCAAAAAGGAATCGAATGACGTATGATAACCTTACTCTGGAAAAATGAGCCTGGTCGACACCTTGGCTCAACCTTCGAGGTGCCTTTTCTATTTTACAAGAATGCGTATGGTTTATTCTCAACACATATGGGTGAGGGACGCGAGAGGCGTAGTAAACACTGTAGTAAAGACCCACAAAACACAATAGAAAACAAAAGCAAACAGTACGCAAATGATACTAAACGCCATATTAGAAAGGATCCCCTACTAGTACAGTAACGGGAGGTTTTAACTTCGGAATAATGTCATATTGAACGGATTTCGTTCATTTTTGGCAGTATAATAGTAAATGCTTCACAGAAAAGTTTCTATATTGTGCGGGAACTTGCTAATTTATAGGGGGTGGATGCCCTTCTCAGAGGGTGGCGCTGAAATAAAATAAAATTTTAAGAAGAAAAGGTTCTATGCAATTTTGTAAACTTAAATATCTCTGAAATTATTAATCCTACATCAATAAACAAAAAATATAATTAATTCCCAGTTTGTACTTTCTGTAATTGATCTGTAACATTTTTTCGATAAAGTAATACTTTTCGAGATATTTGACGAAAGCCGTTTGGAAATACCTTTTTTTTAAGCTAAAATCGCAATTTTGAAGTCGTTATAACTTAGAAACTATCAATTTATGTGAAAAATTCTAAGATTCTACTTCAGCTCCAATAAATATATATTTTTTTAAGTGCCACCCCCTATAAATTAGCAAGCCCTCGCACAATATAGAAACTTTTCTGTAAAGCATTTGCTATTTTACTGCAAAAATGAACGAAATTGGTTCAATATGACATTATTCCGAAGTTTTGCATATTTTTTGCCTCTAGGTACTGTACTATACGGGGATGAGATCATTATTTTGCACCATCCAAGGAATCGGGGATTAACAATTTGCTTGTTTACAGTTGTAGCCCGAACAAACAAGCAGCTGTTTGGCGACCTCTAATTTCCCCTATATTCCGAAGGGCTTAACGACTATAGGGAACAGGTGAAAAAAGGAATTTTTCAAATCGGTGCTGTTCCACCACTTTTCCACATTTTCCGGCTTATTTATTGGATTAATAGTCACTCTGTAAATGGATTTGCTTTTGATTTAATGGTAACAGGGATTTTCGCTAGCAAAGGACGAACCAATTTATTACTTCCAATCCTTTTAAACCCATCTATTAACTAGCGGAAACCGCGTTCTGGTATGACTAAACAAGGCGGCTTAGTCCCAAAGGAAAAGTCATTTCTAATTCAGAAACAATACGGGCTTCCAACTGCTAAAACGAAAATGAATGAATTTCATCTTTACTTTATGCGGATTCGTATCATTCGTTGATACACCGTTACATCTTCCGCTTCGTATGACAGAGCTGAAAAGGCCTTGTTTTAAGCTTGGCTTATTACAGCAGACGGTTTATGAAATATTTTAATTAGGTATTCTCTTGATAATCATTACGGAAGTAAGGCACGAGAAAAACAATGTATAATTTTGATCATTTACATTTTTTAATAGGATTAAAAGCTGAGTGCAATAACTTTAGAGCAACAATTAACCTTGGGCAAACGAAAAATATAACAATATGTATAATGTTTATAAATATATTTATTACGAATTACATAAATATACAGCCTTGTAAAAATAACTTAACGTATTAATAGTAATAAATTAACAAAATAAAAATATTATTAATAACTTTTTAATCCAAAGGAATATTTCTTAAAGGACACCGCAAGTTTTATAGGTAAATTGGTGGCCTATTTTTGATGAATTTTTTATATATTGTAGTTTAATTGATTCTGAACAATAAGTTCCTCTGGCAAAACTTCAAATTATGAACAGTTTCTCCTGATAGATGGCTTTAAAGACTGGACCTAACCCTCGCTAATGTATGAACGATTTCTCAAAACGCACTTCAGGTATTGAAATGATAACGCTGGAAATGAATAACCAGACTATTTACCATTATTTGGTCTTAGATTGATTGACTGATTGATTTACCAGCGTGCGGTAGGCATTGCTGCCACTCTTTCCCAGGTATACAGCTGGGCCTGCTACGTCCACGCTGGGTTGGACTAAGATCATGCTAGTTGCCAGCAACGAGTGCCACATGGCGCATGGTAAAGGAATATGGGATGGGAGGTGTAGGTATTTGTGAGATGCGTTACCGCATTGTGTCGTGAGGGGGCGTTTAAGCTCCCTTTTTTGTGATTTTGGTTCTGGGTATCTGCCTCTTCTGAATCTTCGTGTGAAATATGTGTTGTGTCTTAATATGGAGTGTTTATTACTGTTTATGCTCCTCTTTTTTTGTTTCTGCTTCTTTGAATCTTCTTTTTCTGAGTCTTCTGATTCTCGATTTGGCTGGGTTGGATTTGAGTCATGTTTATTGTCAGCAGCGAGAGCCACATGACGCACGGTTTATTTCATTTTTCCCCTCGCTTTTCTTTCCCAGTTTGTTTATGATCCTCTCGATGGTTGTTTTTCACGTGTAACATGGTCTCCCTATTTTTAGTTTGGTGCTGTTCAGTGTTAGCGTTTTCTTCAGTAGGTTTTCTGCTGTCCTTTTTGCTTTAACCTTCTTGATCATTTCCCCTATCTCTCTGCTTACCAGAATATGGTCTACTTGTGTGATTGAGCTTCCATTACTCCAGGTGTCAACGCATGTTTGACTTTTACTCCATGTATTTCTTATTGTTAAGTCAAACATGTGTGCTAGGTTTTTCAGCGCATTTCCATTTTCGTTAGACCATGTGTGGAGTATATGTGCATTAAAGTCTCCAGGTACACGATTTCACTACACTATGTATATGCTATGATTTACTGCGTTAGAGGAAAGCACTGTGGAAAGTTTTGGTTTGTGTACCTAATTAAACACTAACTGATATTTCTTATCAAGCTGAAAATATTACGAGGTATAAATTATTTTACAAACACATTCACTTATACAAACTTAAATATAACTTCTATACGTTGTCATTTTGTATTTAACTTTTTCAAGCTTTTATGGGTATCCTTTGGTGACAGAACACTATAAGTTATCTCCCTCCCTACTAGAGTATGATCTATTTATTGAGTTGAGTTTCCGCTGCTCTAGGTCAAGATTGCTCTTTTCTGTGCGTATTTTCTTGGAAACCATTTTCCTGAGAGAAACCTGTATCACGTATACATACATTGAGGTGCCATAAGAATTCAGTCTGGACGCTACACACCGACAGTGCCCCATTGATTATTTCTGATCTAATCCAAATTGAACTCGTTTGAATATTTTTAGCAATTATGAGAACCTCACCTGAAAGGTATACTTTAAGAGTAGTGCGCCACTGATCATTACGTGTTCAATTTTAATTAAATTTGTTTGAATATTTTTAGTAATTATGAGAAAACACACTTGAAGGTTCACACAGGAACTCTGTATAATCACACTTTAATAGCGATGCATTATTGATTATTTCGGGTTATTATTATCACCATTATTATATCGTGCGTAATTCTCTTGATTGGCTGAAAGAAATTCGGTTTTGGCTATTAACTATTATTTGTATTTTTGTAATAGTTTAGTTTGTATATTTTTGCTGAAAGAAAAATATTTAGTGCCCTTATTTTAATTTATTGTCTAGGAACTATCAAGCATTTAAAGCATATAGGTATAAATTTAAGAAAAGTGGTATAGTCCAGTGTGGACTTATCTTTAGCCTTAGTGTTGATTGATTTATGGTTTCCTAGAGGCTCTCAGGTTATTCTCCACTTTTCACTTGCACTGAGATATTCTAATCACCCACATTAATTAAATATTAGCTATATAACTTAACTGTTGTAAAGTTATTTTATATATCACTTTGCGTATAATTTTTCACTTATCACATCAGCGTAATTTCGTCATATTGTGCCGGCTTTTAATCGGGATTTTAGCCAGATTACTGGCACCGAACTTAAACGCGTCCGATGTCTTTGAGATCACTAGACGCAACTCCATTATTTAGTCTTAGATTGATGTCACGATTTTCAAATGCACAATATCCGTTTAGGTTTACTAAAAAGGTAAAATAGTCATTCGACTTAAGGAACATCAGATACTAAACGAGGAAGAAAAAAGAAAAGTTTTCCTTTAAATAAATAATCATCATTGGGCTGTCGTACGTAGGTACATACAAATGGATTGGACGGAATAGGTTTTCTTTTCTCATTTAGTATCTGATGATGTTACTAAATGAAGAATTACGATATTATAAATAAACAAAAACTGCCTATTATAGTTGAAGGTCTCACAAATAATTAGTTTTCATTGGCTATATGCAACTGCAATTTTATATCTTGAAAAATAAAATCAACTTTGTTTTGTACCAAGATCTTGATGCACCCGGTATCAAACTAGTACCAATGTTCTATCAATCAATGCACGTACTTACTTATTTACTAAGATAGTGAATTTTAATAAAGCTGCTTATATACATGATGTATTAAATTGAAGTAAATTGGTGTTGTGCATTAGAAAAACGTGATTTGACGTCACTTCCGGCAAAACCGGGAGTTCAGGCACATCAATCTAAGACCAAATAATGGTAAATAGTTTTGTTATTCATTTCCAGAAGTTATCATTTCAATAGATGCAGTACGTTTTGAGAAATCGTTGATAGAGTATTGAGAGGTTGAACTTCAACATATCAAAACTTCATCAAATTTGACAAGCCACGAACTTACCTATAAAACGTGCGGTGTCCCTTATTGCAAATTCATTACTAAGTATTTATTGTCATTGTACGCATTTTTAATCGAGTTCTATGTTCTCAGTTCGACCAGTAGGTATGTATTTATATTTTTAAATCGGCTTATTTCAAAAAAATTATAATTGCACGTAAAATTTGAGAATTGTTAACACGTAAATGTGTTAAGTTGACTGGGACTGAACAAACATCTTACTTCGTTATTTAGGTTTACAATAACTACCAATGGTTACCACAAGGAGAAGTAAATGGTTTAAATCATCCATAGAATTGTGGTGGCACGTACTGCATAGGCATTGGTATTTTATAAAGATGTGGTGAAAAGGTACCATTATTTAGCTTTAAACTATTAGATATATTACTAGAAATAGTTTGAGACATCATAGTTAAATATATAAGGAATTGATTTGGGTAAGGAAGGATGGGTAAGTGGATAATAATTTTTTAAACATTTAACTGCCCTTATGTTTTTCAGTTAATATTGGAGTTTAAAAAATGTCGCAACGAATTAGCTAGCTATTTGACAATAATAACAAACAAATCCGTAGTAACCGGAACTTTCCACAACTGGCTAAAATTATCAAAAGTTACGCCGATTTTTAAGAAAACTACAGGTCTGTCACGACGTTAAGTCCTATATCCAAAATATTAGAAAAGGCTGTCTATGAACGTTTAATTTACTTTATTAATAGCATAATTACTTATCGACAGTCAACATGGGTTTCGAAAAGGGCAGCTGAAACAGCTGCAGTTGAACAAATGCAATATGCTCATGACAAATTAAACATCAAAGAATACGTAACAGCGTATCTTTCGACTTGTCACGAGCCTTTGGTACTCTTGATCCTACATATTTAACCCAGAAATTGGATGCAAAAAGTATAAGAGGCTCCATTAACAATTGGATTATTTCGTACATGATCAGTAGAAGAATAACAGTTAAAATGGAACAGAGTACCTCCGATATTTATGATGTTGAACTTGGAATTCCTCAAAGGGGAATTCTGGGACCATTGCTGTTTCTTCTGTATATTCACAACTTGCCGAATTACATCACCGATGGCCACCACAACGGTGGTGGTCTCAGATGCTAATGGCCCAACACGCAATAAATGAATTTTATAAGTTGTGTCAAAGCAACCATTTTATTGTCAGTGCAGGAAAAATCGTGGCTATAGAATTTTTAAATAAAAATAAGACACCATCTAGTTTTAGTTTGAAAATAGAGAATCAGGCGGTAGAAAATCAAGGTATAGTAAAATTCCTGGGACCATACATCGACTCCAAGCTATCATAGGAAAAGCAAATTGAATATGTCTGTGGTAATCTACTATGCCATATTCTCCTTAAATAGTCCTCTTGATGAGAAGGCTCAAATTAACGTGTATTATGCATTAGCCTACACAGCGATCTGCTATTATAATTTTATTATCTGGGGACAAGCAACTTCTAATGTAAGAGTATTTATTCTGCAAAAGAGAATAATATGCCTTATATTTGGCTTGAGGACTCCTGGAGATTTTTAAACAGAAAGAAATATTAACAGTAGTTTCAATATATTTATTAAAATTATTACAGCACAGCAACGATAAATTCCAAACATGCACTAACATTCACAAATGCAGCACAAGAAATAATAATAATTTTTACATAAAAAATGCACCAGTGAAGCATACAAAAAAATCACCATACCTATTATGCAGGTTGTTACTATTATGACATGTTACCACACGAAACAAAAAATTTGAAACCACCAAAACAATTTGAAAACGAATTTGAAAACATGCTAATAGATTATATTTTTTACAATATCAATGAATTTGAACAACATATTAAATTGCAGGAAAATTAGATTTCTTTATTTCTTATAACTTTAACACTCACTTTTAAATGTTATTGTAATGCCTAGTCATAGTTAATCGTAATGTCTGTATCACATTTCTCGTTTGTTGCTTACCTTTTATTTGTTTATTTGTTCACTTATCTACATTTATTAATAACGAAATATACCCATTTGTATATAGAACTGTTTCATATAATTAATTTATATTTTTTATATTTTTATATCTTTTTCATATTTTTTTGTCTTATGAATTTTTGTTCAAATTGACCTACCTTATCCATTGTACAACAATAGTAATTGTACATACCATTATGACATTTAAAGGTGAATAAATAGAATTGAATTGAATTGAACTGAATATTTTAGTTTTGTTAACTAATTGTTTACTAATTGATCCGACCCTTTAGTTCAATCGATCTCCGAATGTCCTCTGGTCTATCCTTGTCTGATTAGCATATTAAGTCTATATTTCATATTAAAAAAATTATATCGTATGTAATTACAAGATTATTAAATTATTTTGGATTTCTTGTGAAAATAATAATGCAGCTTGTGAATCTGATATAATTATGGAATTTCTCATATTAATCCAAGCAACGAATGCTCAACAAAGGGTGTAGAAGGAAATGTTAGGGACAGAAAATTTAACTTCGGAACTTTGTTTGGACTAGTCTGGAGATGAACATATCAAAAGTCCCCACTCCTAGGTGGTGAGCGGGGCACTTTAAAGGTCCCATGTTTTGGTTTTTCGCTTTATATCTCGGAAACTATGCGTCGTAGCGACTCTGCAAAACTTTTAGAACTTCGTTGAACTTTAAAAGCCCATATTGCATTAGTAGTTCTTAAGATCAAATTAGGTTTATAAATAAAGCAGTTAATTGAATAAATTAATAATCTATTATAAATATTTGCAAGTAAATCATAGAACTTTTTTATAAAACTTTTCTTTCAAGTTATATTTGCATGTATTACAGCAATTCTAAAACTATTTGGATTATTATTTATTAAATTAAACTTTCACAAAACTTTGGGAAATCATTTGGCTTGTAAAATGTTACTTGGGACGCTAATTTATGTTTCTACATTATCGACGACGCAAAAGCTGTTGGCCAATATCCAAAACTAGGTAACAATATGTTACTGATAAACGTGGGGTTGGTGAATAATTCTCAGCGAATGCTTGTCCAGAGATACTCCAGGACGTGGTATGCAGTTGAAGATCTGTGTCTTTTCAAGGAGACAATATTATATTTTACTGTGGCCCTATACACTGTGCTCAACCATAATCACCTCCCATTGCCATGTATGCAACTCTGTAATGAGATGCATATTATTCAAGACATTTCTTGTATGTTTTTTTTTTTTTTGAGGAATAGTGGGGGAATCTTGCTTCTTTAACCCTAGACTCCATATAAAAAAGCAATAATTAGCTAAGGCATTTCAATTATTCTTATGAGGATATATAGTAGTGTGTATACAGGGTGCGCCACTTAAAACTCCAAAGGGCTTGTAACTCTATTTTTTAAGCGACGACTATGTTGGGCACAACAAATTGTAGATATTTTTAAGGCATTTAAATATGTGTACAGAGTGATTTAAAAAAAAAATTGGAAAACATTGTTAAGAAGGAAAACTTAATTTCTTGAATATTTTTTTACTTCATCCTGTACATGAACTGAGTTAATGTTTTCTTATAAAGGTTTTAATTAGCTTCAATTTATGTTATTACGCCATATTCGAAATTCTTTTTGGTTTTAGAGGAAGAAATTAAAAACACTACTTCCGATTCCAAACTGATTTTTTTTAAAATAACTGAAAAAATGTAAATAATTTTATGCTTTATTTGTAAAAGACATATCACAAACAATACTCAACGTAACAAAACAGCAACAAGAAACAAAAGAAATAAATATTTTAAAAACAAACTTTACTAAAATGTACTAAATAATAGGAAATTCTAAAATTTTTATTTTGTAATTTTTTTTTTTAATAATATAAATTGAAGCTAATTGAAACCTTTCTAAGAAAACATTAACACATTTCATGTACAAGGTGAGGTAAAAAAATATTCAAAGAAATTAAGATTCCTTTCTTAACAATTTTTTCAAAAAAAATTTTTTTAATCACTCTGTATGCATGTTTAAAGGCTTTAAAAATGTCTACAATTTGATGTGTCCAACATGGTCATCGCTTCAAAAATAAAAAAGTTACAAGTCCGGGGAGTTTTAAGTGGTTATAGCGTGTTCAGTAAAAAACATCCAAATTTCTTTTACGTCTTATATACGCGAACCTGACCTGGCGAAGTTTAGCCATAGCATTCCACCATTCAACCAGGACAGGCACCACAGACAACAGTGTTGCAAACCCACTGAAGAAGATCGCGGGTAACGTGTGGAAACGGAGGTCTTCGCGGTCGGCACTCGTAGCCCTAATGTAAGATCACTGTTCAAAAAGAGAAGAAAGGAGATGCTTGATTTTCCTTCCCTGTACTACATTTTTATATAAGAAAATATCTGGTTCGTAAACATAAACAGAAATAAAACTAAGATTTCACTTTCTACCTTTACGATTTATTTATAAGCTTTCAAAAGAAAAGAACCCAATGACAGTAAATGTTAACCGGATTAAACTGATGTACAAATGATTTATTTCAATTAATATTGAAACTTATTGTTTTCTCTGTATTATATAATTTTCGACGGATCTTTAATCTACATCTATGAATATTAATAACAAAATTCCCAACTGCAATCTAATTCGAACGCAACACAATGCATAGACAAAATCAATCATAAAGAAAATAAATACAGTATTAGTACTAGTACACTCAGTAGTCGTCATTTTCTAACTTGAATCAATTTTAAAATTAAACCCGTCACTAATCCGACAATTACTTCGTGAAATTTATCTTCTCCATCGTTATTTTAATACTACTTGTTCTTCGCGTTGTAGACTCTCATTTTCACGCCCCTTTGCCGATTCGCACACAACTAGCAATTTGGTATTTTATAAAAGCTGCAGGATGCTTTCGATACAAATTTTATAAAACAACCTTACTCTCAGAAATTCTTTCGAAACGTTGTTACGACAGTTATAAATGTAAAATTGGCACAATCTTATAAAGGATGAAGTAAAAAATATTTTGAGGTTTTTGGTTCTTGTACACACACTAAATCACAATTTTTTTTTCGTCCCCTTTAATAATGGTAGAGGTGGTAAAGGGGGTGACTAATGCCACAATTTTTTTGAGACCTTCTCTTGTATACACTAAATATCAATTTTATGAACTCTTCCTATTTATCCCCCATCTACCTCATTTTATCCCCAACCCTTCGACGGAATAAGATGAGAATATAATCTAGTTCCAGATCCCCTTAAAGTACATTGTAAGAAAATTTCAAATCAATATCTTAAACGCTTCCAGAGTAACCGTGTGCATAAAAAAGTTACAGACCGACAGAAATTCTTTTTCAGCTCAAACCTAAAATCTCGACGTTGCGTTTCATGACATTCTAAGCCTATTTGAACACAAATTTTCAAAAATTTTTTTGTCGTTACTATACTTCCACTGGATGTGGCAGTAAAATAAATATAAGAATGACAGCTAGATTAGGTTAGGTTAGGTTATGTTAGTTAGTAGACTGTGTAGTACAGACGTATTTCTTTGGCACTCAGAGATTGATCCCGCTCGATCCAAATGAACCAATGTTGTTTCTTTGGGAAAGTGAATTTTACCCTTTCCATAAGAGTTTACGATCTAGTTCATTTCTATGTGGCCTAGCTTTTTAGTTGAATCAGATATATCACTTTTAAATCGGTACGTCATAAAATAGATAGGGTTATGGGTTTGTTATGCTCCATAATTATTATTTCAATGGTTGTATTTCGTGTAATTAACTAAGGTTGACGTTTAAAATCTTAGTATACATACAGAAACAATCTCACAATCCATTTCAAATTGTAATAAAAATATGAATATAGCAAAATACACAGCTCATGGTTGTAATGTTTGCAGTTGGCGCCTAAATTCAATGAAAATGATGTTTCTTTGGCAAATATTGATCTGCTCTAAGTGATACGTAAGTGATTTGAAACTGATATTCAATTCACCAAAGAAATACGGCTTACATAGGAAGGAACAACAATTTACTTTCAATAGCAAGACTGTCCCAAATAGTGCTTTAATATAAGTGTTTTATAAGGTAATAGGAAACAGCTATAAAATAATTTTAATATATGTTTATAACGGTGCTGAAAATATTCCCGAACGTTACTAAAAAAGCGCTATAAAACTATTTACTTTTATAAGCTGAAATGTTTTATAGCATGGTCACAGAAACGTTTCTAAAATAATTTCTTAATCGCTTTATAAGATATTTATAATTTTGCTCTAAAGGTAAAGTACCCCGCACAAACCTTATGGGTTTGAGTTCCCGGTGGATTCGTCTGAATTTTTGATATGTTGTACTTGACACCCTCCTGATCAAAAGTGTCCATAGGCCCAAAGTCCGTAAATGAACAGTTTTCGAGATATCAAGGACGCAAGGTCTAAAAAAATGGGATATTTGCATGAACCTCAAGATGAAAAAAAGTGCTCTGACCTGGAGGTCAGACATGTTCACATTATGTTTTTAGGGTCGCTGAATCAAAATCCGGGGTCCGTTAAGCTCCATCACGTCAGGGTCAAGGGCATTTGAAGGACAAAATGAGGAAATACCGTCAAAAAATCTGAAAAAATTCATGTACGTATTTTTGAGGTCGCTGAATCCAAATCCGGGGTCCATTAAACCCCATCACGTCAGGGTCGAGGGCATTTGAAGGTCAAATTCAGAGGAGACCGTCAAAAATCTGAAAAAAATCATACACATATTTTTGGGGTCGCTGAATCCAAATCCGGGGTCCGTTAAACTCCATCACCTCCGGGTCGAGGGCATTTGAAGATCAAATTCAGAAGAGACCATAAAAAATATGAAAAAATTCATATACATGTTTCTGGGATATCTGAGTCCGAATCTGATATATTCTCTTATTGCGTATATTCCTAACAATGACCAAGAAAGAGACGATGGAATGAATATAGATGATATGCAACCTATTCAAGGGTATTACTGTACATGTAAGGCGGGTGCTCGTACATTAGGTAGCTGTGCACATGTTGCTAGTGTCCTCTGGTTTTTGGATTTGCCCGTCATGAAAATAATATACAATATCCTTCCGACGTATTGATCAGAACAATCAAAGATGCTGGTAATAGACTACCAGCGGGAGACCCAATTAATTAAATTAATAAAACGAATTATCAAACCGGCCCTTTTCAGGGCCACATGACGTGCAAAATCTGATTAGCTTCCTCCACGCTGGTGCACGTTGGGTAACGCTAAAGCTAACAGTGAATAACATAAGATCGTGGAGTAAATAGGAAATAAAAATCACATGTCATGATTTAGGAAGTGAATTAGACCCCACTCATGATACCACAACTAATCTTAGAATATCCTGTTCTTAACGAATCTGAAAAATGAGGGTGCCTTCTTAAAACACAAAAATTGACCTTCAAATGACCTTGAGCATCAAGCTCAAGGTCAAGTTTGAGGTAACCATCAGCTAATCCCCTCTGAACCATACAACTTTTGCACATGTCATATCTCGCTACCATGCACCGTAGTTATTGGAGCTACTGTCTGCTGTTTTGTGTCCCCCGGGTCTCGTGGTTATTGGCTCTCCGGTTTTCTGTGTTAGTTTATGTGGTTGTGGTGTCGGCTACCTGTGTGCGATGTGAGGTTGTACATTTGTGGAGTTAAGAGAATATATCAGATTCGGACTCAGATACCCCAGAAACATGTATATGAATTTTTTCATATTTTTTATGGTCTCTTCTGAATTTGATCTTCAAATGCCCTCGACCCGAAGGTGATGGAGTTTAACGGACCCCGGATTTGGATTCAGCGACCTCAAAAATATGTGTATGATTTTTTTCAGATTTTTGACGGTCTCTTCTGAATTTGACCTTCAAATGCCCTCGACCCTGACGTGATGGGGTTTAATGGACCCCGGATTTGGATTCAGCGACCTCAAAAATACGTACATGAATTTTTTCAGATTTTTTGACGGTATTTCCTCATTTTGTCCTTTAAATGCCCTTGACCCTGACGTGATGGAGCTTAACGGACCCCGGATTTTGATTCAGCGGCCCTAAAAACATAATGAGAACATGTCTGACCTCCAGGTCAGAGCACTTTTTTCATCTTGAGGTTCATGCAAATATCCCATTTTTTTAGACCTTGCGTCCTTGATATCTCGAAAACTGTTCATTTACGGACTTTGGGCCTATGGACACTTTTGATCAGGAGGGTGTCAAGTACAACATATCAAAAATTCAGACGAATCCACCGGGAACTCAAACCCATAAGGTTTGTGCGGGGTCCTTTATAAAACAGTTCAGTTGCAGACAACCATATAGGGTTTTCTGCAACTCTAATATAATCAATTAGCATTTTAGAAGTATTAATAAAATAACAATAAAACAAAATAATCGTATAATATTTAAATTATAAAACAAATTTGCTGGCCTTTTTGTTGTTTTAGTTAATTTAATATTCAATTTAAGCAGGAAATCGTGATTTGGCGCACAGAACCAATTGGGCTAAAAGTTGTTTTATTACATTGGTAAGGTGAAGAAAAGTTCTTGACATAACTTTCCCCTCCCCTTTTCCTCCTGCTGGCTCTGAGGCCTAAAAAGACTGTTGTTTTTGTTTACTTTTTATTTTGTCATCTATTGCGCGAATTTTTACAAAAAAAAAAAATCAGGAGCTGTTTTGACTCAGTTTTTTTCAGATTTTTTGACCACCCTAAAAAAAATCCTAAAATATCGAAATTTTTTCATAAATGTACTTTGGTCCAAATTCATCGGTTCAGTAAATTCAAGGCGTAGACATGTAGTTTTATTGTAGCAGAACCGTACTAAAACCTGGCGTGTTTTTGGTTGCACAACTGCAATATGACATCCTACGTCCATTCATGTAATATATTGGCCAAACGGTAAATTATACACATATTTTTTAATTAAAGCTTTCGTACATTGGGAAATAAAATAAAACGGTTTCACTTTTATAAAGAAACACAATAGAGATCGCGTGGGTTAGTTAACATTTGGAAATCGCACTTGACAGAATTCTCATTGCCTCTTAAATTATTGTATTAACAAAGTTACTGTAATTAATTTTAAATTTAGATGCAAATCATTTCTCATGATTTTACTGTTAGGTTTCGTAGATACAAATAGTGAATCAAATTTCTCAGGACCGGCATGAGCTTGAAGGTGTGACTGGTATCAGACTCTGGACCAGGGGCGGATTTAGCAAAAGGCATAGTAGGCACGAGCCTAGGGCATCAAGATGGGGGCGGCAAAATTCAGATCGGAAATATAAAAAAACTGTGATGATTGCAGCAGCAGCACAGAAAAGACAAACTATACAGAAGCGAAAGCTACACTGAGAGAAAAAACATTGTAAAATTTAAAAAATCACTAATGATTGAAAATAAATCAAATATATTTTTTCCTCATTAGTGTTTATAGTTAATTCAAAAAGACAACATATGGTTTTATGAAGCGTTTTCAAAACAAGTGCCTAATGATGATTTAAATATTTGACCCTTTTAAAACAACTGCATAATGTTCAGTTGAATTTATCAGAAAAAATAATATAACTTTGTTTCAACTGTGCTGTTCTTTAAAAATGTTAACTATCGTATACACAAAGTCAGTGAGTTTCTTTAAAATGTAAATGTTCAACTTTTGTTTATATGGATGAGTTATTAATATAGTCAGGCAAGTAAAACAGTCATTTTAAATATTAAAGGAAAGGAAATTCCCCATATTTTGAAGGGTCTATAGCAATAATTTGTTCAATAATCAATATAAAAGTAAAAATATACAAACTTGATATGTTGAGTTTTGACAACTTGAATTCAGTACATCAATATATTTATATTCAGATGATTTCTTGTGCTTTTTAAAACGCCGAATTTCTCTGAGTGTATAGAGCTCACGATAGGACCGAATTTGAGGGAGCTTGTCCCATATCCGCCATTTTATAACCGCCCGTTCTGTCACAACACAAGCCGTGTGATTATTGTTTACATTAGCGATTGAGTTTTCAGGGGCGGCAAATTTAACCTTGCCTTGGGCAGCACAAAACCCAAATCCGTCCCTACTCTGGACGATTCTCTGTTGAATATGTTTCTATGACTTTTTAAGTAAATTTCCGATACATCACTCTAAGAAATGGCTATTATTTATCCGGCTTCTTGTAGGATAATATTGTATTTGACTGTGTTTTGTATAACGCTCATCATTTTTTTTCATATATACAGTGTGTTTCAGTTAACATTCCCACAGCCGATATTTCGGAAACTAAGAAATATATTTTTATTCTGTAAACGGTAATGGATTTCTATGATTAATGCCTTCTTCAGGAAGTACAATTTACTATTATAACATTGTCACCCCAGAGATGGCGCTGCAGTTTAAAAACATTTTTCGATCAAGGATGGTTTGAAACATATGACATTCGATTAAGAATTAAATTTTAAACAAAATTGTTCTTATTCTAAAAAGTCAGATCTGCAGTAGTTTTTGAGTTATTTTAATTTTATTGTCTAATTTTTGAGTGTTATATATTTTTCTTAATTGAAGTAAATTATTTAAATTTGATTTTCGGATGTAGGTTCTTAGTAATTTTTTTGCCTGCTATAAAAGAATTATTTACTGGTGGGAAATTTTTTTAATAGTACTTTTTACCGGAAATTACTTTTAATTGAGAAATTTAAATGGAAAAACGACAAACAAGGTAATTTTATTTTTGAACAGTAAATCTTGACAACAATATTTAAAATAGATGGTCGAAATTACTTCCGTCTGCTTGAATACACATGTCAAAGCGATGTAACAATTCCTCGTTACATGTCCTTAATATGTATGTCTATTAATTGCACCAGCGCATATCTTCTATTGGCTCTTGATATACTTTACTTTTCAAATATCCCCACTAGAAAAAGTCCAGAGAGATTCAAGTTCGGAGAACGCGCGGGCCATCTAACCGGTCCTGAGGTGCCAATCCAGCGCCTTGAAAACGTGTCATTCAATAATTTACAACAATATTAGAGTTGTGGGGTGGGGCGCCATCTTGCTGAAACCGAATTTCAGCTCTGTTGTGGAGAACATTTTGTAAAAGTATTGGTAACTCATTTTCTCAAAATCTTAAATAACGCACATCGGTTAAATTTTCATGGTATAGAAACGGACCTATAATATAACGGACCTATAATATAACCATTTAAAAAACCACACCATACATTTACGCTGAACACAGTTTGGTTTCTTGTTCGAATCATCCATCTTGGTTGTTTTCCGACCAATATCTACGGTTATGTTTTGTAATTGTGCCGTTACTGTGAAACTTACTTTCGTCACTCCATAGTACATTTTTAAGGAAATTACAATTTCCATCATAAAAAACAGAAACCTAAGCAAGGAAGGTTAAGCGACGATCATAGTCGTAGGTAGTAAATGATGTCATAAGTGTGGTTTGTATGGAAAGTACTTATTTTCTTTTAGAATTCTTTAGCACAGCGACAGTAAGGCTCTTATTTGTCGCAATGATGAGTGGGGTTCATTTTTAACGGTTTGTAAAACTAAAACACACCACACAATAGACTTTAACCCGCTGCGCTACCGCACTGCCATCCATACATAGGGTCATTAGTAGTCATGATTGCTTTTTCAACAACTGTATTGCATATAAGTCAATGCCTCCAAATCAAAATTGGATACCTGAAGGGGGTTGAAACCTTTAGTTTTGGCGTAAAACTGCCCATAAACTTAATACAGTCATATCTGACGACAGTAGCGGATCCAGAATAAATTAACAGTGGGAGCACAACCATTATAAATACGCCGCCGCAAGCGAACAAACATTTTTTTTTTTGGAAATGAAAATTGATTAGCGGGGGAAGAAAATCACCTTTCTCCACTCAGCAAAGAAAACTGATGACCGAGGGGACGAAAACCACCAAAAAATGTTCCATTCACAAATGGGCAATCAACAAATTTTTCATACTCCAGCCATTTTGCCAAAACAAATAAAAGGGGGGGGGGGGGCAGGGCCACGTACAGTACATATGTATATTGTATATATATAATATAATAACAATTAATATTGTTGTTCATAAATCACTATTATTTCATAAAAAACGAATACCAAAATAAACGACGGGGGGGGGGGGGGGGGGGTCGTGCCCGTCGCCTTATTTTCAGATGACACGGCCATCATTCAGTCACATTAAAATATTGACACTACGTACAAGCATGAAGGAGACATTGTAAAAAACCCAGGAAAGATTTACAGCAAGCCAACTCAGCTTAAATAACTCTAAAACTGAAACAATAGTTTTTAGTTTAAAAAATATAACTGAGGTAAACAACAAAGACAACATTGAATTTCTCGGAGTATACCTGGGTAAGAAATTGTCATTGCAACAGCGTATGCTATCCTAATCTGGGGACATCTCACTCATAGCGCCAATGCCTTCGGCTTACAAAAGAAAACAATATTAATATTACATAATAAAGTCTAAAAAATGAGCGACAGGGTGAAATTATATTTCATAATTTCAAATGACCTTATAACAAAATTTGACCGAGATAATGTTGCGAACTCCTGATATTAATATGCCTAAAACATTAATTTGGTAAAAATTTCTTCAAAATGAGTTTTTTGGAGTGGGGAGGGGAGGTAATATCAAAAATTAAAAAAAGAAGAGTGGTGTTTACAAAATGCGTCGATCGAGGCAAGGGTTTATGATAAACCTATTAACTTTAAAATCATCATACAAGATATTTAACCTGAGTACCTTATCAAGTGGGTCAGGACAAAATTACAATTTATGAGGAGTTGACTTTCTTTTTTCTATGAAGCGTCAAGTGGCATAAAACTTGAGAAAACACGCCACAAACCAAAATAAAGCGTAAGCGTAATACAATTTTATATCTACAGATAAGCCACTCTAACTCTCGAATGACTTTTTATGTTCTAGCCCTTTTTGAGGGGAAGGGGGGCTAATTACCACCTATACTCCCCTTTATCTACGCCCTTGGTATCATCCACCAAGTTCTATATGCTTTAAAACGAGTATCTTAGTCGTATAGCAATTTATTAGATTATGGTCATTTCCAGTGGCGGCTCGTGATATTGTCTGCAGAGGAGGCTTGATATTTTGAAAGACAATTGGAGAAATTTCTACAAGTAAAATATGTTAATTTGGAAGATTGGAAGATATGCTGCTTTAGCCTCCCCTGCCTCCCCTGACGAGCCGCCACTGGTCATTTCTAGTGCTAATACGTAAATTTCGGAGCGTACATTCAAACGGTTGACTTCTATAATTTATATCAAATTAGGTAACTTTAAACCTCGTTGAATGCAGTAATTTTCTGCTCGTAACAAAAATTACCTCTATGAAGCAAGCACATATTTGAATGAACATTTAAATTAAATTATAACTTTTTACACAAACTCTGTCGCGTTGAAAAAGTTAATGGTTCTTCGTAACGTCGAATTTTGTGGCAATAATTCAACTTAATTTCGCAGTGTACTTAATTTTCATTTTAATCTAGCTGATATAATACAACAGCCTAGTTGGCGGTGCATATCTAAAAATGCAAAACATTTAAATTTTCACGGAAGTTTACCACAGGAAGCGTGAAATTCTGAAGCACTAAAATTAGTAGTCCAAAACAGTCGGTCATGGCGTGATGCCTGTAAAAAATCATTATCTGACTCTCCCATTGTTTAAACAATCTCGCTGCGATAGCAGAGTGTACAAGTAAACAACGTTGACTATCCCCTATGCAGGATTATTTTTTAATGTCAACTATTACTCAGCCAAATGATTCAACTAGTTCACCTAAACTAGAGTTTTTAGGAGAAATAATTATAAAGGGTTTATATTTCGGATGTGAACTGTCAATTGGGGAAGAGATAAAGATCTGAAGAGTTCTCACATGGAACATCCACCCCCAGCTGCTTTTTGACATGTTTCTTACTGACCGCCGCGAAGTTCGGAAAAAAAGAGAGTATAAGGAAGAAAATATTTGTAATTAAATTCTACACAAAAACCCTATATTTCAGATTTTTTGGATAATTTTTTAAGGTCTCAGTAGGCCATATGAATCTTGTTTTTGGAAATTCTAACGTCGAATTCTAATCAGCGAGTCCAAACACAGATATTAATTTTAGTGTACGAATTTTGGTCAGTTTTTTGAGATTTAGCGGTGAAATTTTATTTCACAATTTTTAGCGATCTTTTTTGAAAGCATTTCAATTTTTATAAACGGACCATACTACTATATAAATGGCTTGTAATATTTCGCAAATATACAATTTATTTTGTTAAAACCAAAACAAAGATATTTTTGTTTAAGAAACAAAATAGTTATATTATTTTTTAAGACAGTTATATTAATGATAAAATTTTAATTATTACACGTTTTTACAAACAAATTTCAGAAGCAATTTAGGTACCGAAAATAAAACCTTGCAATGATTTCAGGACAGCTTGCAAAGACATAAAATAGTTAGAAAAATCCATCGCTTCAATTTTGTAAGGGCTCTTATTCAAATCCTCCAATATGTTTTTGAGAGTATATTAAGAAACAGTTTACTCTCCAGGAATAGTTTTGCTTATTTTAAAGCCATTTAAGAAACTCTTTTATATTTGCTTGACTGGGAGATTTCCTTGAAAAATTATAATTACTTTAAAAAGGTGAAATATCTCATTTGACACAAAAATGCTGTCAAAATCAGGCGCGGATTTATGGGGAGGGGGTAACGGGGTAATTACCCCCTCCAAGATTCTGTAAATCATCAACTTTTGTTTTAAAATCTTATGATTTTTGTTAATTTTGGGAAGAAAAAAAATTTTAACAGGGCAATTACCCCCCCCCCCCCAAGCCCCCAAGAAACTTTCATTTTAAAATTTTATTTTTTAGGATGAAAATTTTTTTTTTCGGATTCTCCCCCCCCCCGCTCATCAAAAAATTTTAGGTTCAGTGTTACCCCCCCCCCCAGCTCAAGGTCCAGATTCGCCCTTGGTCAAAATTAGCAGTATACAACCTAACTTTCCTTATTATTATGCCAAATGTGTATAAACATGGAATGGAAAAGGTTTATAAAAAGTGTCAATTTCTAGAATCGAGGGCTTAAAGAATGTTTTTTAAATATTACATGAAGATATTAGACACAAAATAACGCCAAGAGTAGAGTAAGTCCTCTCTATTATCCCCATAAAAGTGGAAGAAAGAAGTTGATGCTGCTGTTAAAGAGTGCCAAAACCACGGGGGCTGAATCTGAATTTTCTATATTTTTTCTCGTATCATGTGTTCCGTGTTGGTGGGTATTAATTTTTTTTATTATTTTTGTATTCAAAACTTTCTTTTTTTCAAAAGTAGCGTCTTCAAAAAAATGCTGCCCCTTCCGCTCTTCATACCACACTACGCCACTGATAACAAACACAGGAAAATCAATTTCAACTTACTAATTCTTCAATAACGTGTAAGGTTAAAAACACTACCATCATGTCCTATTAATATTACACCAAAAAAACTACAATAAAAAGATCCGAAGTCATAAAATATAAAAGGAATCCACGTGAAATGCGACCTTGACATTCAAATCGTTTGATATTTCGTTTAATTTAATAAGAAATATTTTTTTACAGTTAACCATACCTACTTATTATGTCCTTGGGTAATCAAAACAGGCAGGATAATAAGCAGTAAATCAAACAAGTCACTTATTATAATAATACCTGAGACCTGTTTGAAAATGTTCGATCATAAAAAAAATGTGGTAATTTATCAGACAAATGAGCTTCTTTAACTAACTAATAATGAATGATGCTTTTCATTGTTTTCTTCATGCTTATTAAAGTTAAGGTGACATTTTAACCAGATTATCCAATATAAAAAACTACAAACTTCTCTATATTTGTTTGTATAGTCTATAACTTTCATAAAAAGACACTAAATAAGAATCACCAGAATACCTATTTGATAAGGTTTTGCTCGAATACAGCACAATTTACTTTTACTTGGTGCCATTGGAATTAAGTACACAGTCAGTATATTCTTTATATTTCAAATAGCTACTCGACAACGCATAATTGCCTACGTAAAGTTCGTTCGAACAGGGTAGACAGGCTATTTATTGAAGTTAGGATATTCTGAATATTGTATTTTTGTGTGCCTAATCAGAAACCTTAGCAACATTTTGCTCCAAAATTATAATAAAACATAGTTTATACAAAACAATGGAGTTCACATGCCTCTAGTGATCAACCTGTATGGCGCATATAGCTCAAATTTAATAAGAAATATGCCCGACAGCAACTTTCATTAGTTTTTTAATAGCCTTATTAAAGACGCCTTATGGACATTTTAAAGTAAAATTGGCACATTACCCAATCTATGCAAAGTTGGTTCTAACCTATAAGTCGTACTGTATATTAGAATTTCAATAACTTGTACATCTTCCTATTTTTGGGCTCTTAACCAAAAACCTTACTAACATTTTTCCCTAATATTTTGCTAAACTTTTTTAATGATAACGCCAGAAATAGTAAATTTTCCATACTACAGTGTATTTACCTAATACTACACGGAACATAATGGTTATTAGTCTTATCTTAATTTAGCATTTATTCAAACTGCTGTTTCTATATACATTTACTAATATATGAGTTAATAGGATATGTGTCGATAACGCTGTGAGAGTGGTAGAGATTTTGTTCACTTAATTACATAGAATTACATCTGCCACCACAATAAATATATTTGTTAAATACTAAATTATTCTAGAGCGAAATAGAAACAGCGCATTGTGAACGTAAGAAAGGCGTAGACAAGTGGGGATAGAGGTAGTAATTACCCCCTCAAGAAGGGCTAGAACATAAGAAGTCAGGCGATAGTCAGGGTGGTATAGATATATCGTTAATTTGATATTATCTATAATCAATAAATATTTATTCCATAATTTATAAGTTATAATTTATATATTAAATATTTTCAATATGGTTTAACATTTTAAAATACATATCATTTCATATTTGTATAATAATAATGTTATTCGTTGTTTTTTAAAATATCCTTGTTTACACGAGAGATAGTGCAGAGATGAAAGAAAATTTATTCTGAGGCAAGTGAGCTGCCACACACACTCCCCCGCTAATAAAAAGAAAAGTCAATCAGCTAACCCGTCAATGGCAAAATGAACTTTTTAATAGGTAGTGGAGTGACATTACATTTGTCAGCCAATAAAAATGCAGGTTTAACTCTGTCATTATTGACAGTAATGACTTTAGTTCCTTTAATGAAAGTAATTAATTTATATGTACGGGACAAAACTTTAAATAGGCCTTCGCAAAAAGGAGAGAAAGTAGGTTTAAAACGTTCTCTGCGAACAAAAACAAAATCACAAGTTAAAATGTCAGAAGTGACAAACGATTTGTGATTAACGTGGTGAACAGGAGAAATGAAAATTAAATTATTAAAATAAGCACGTAATTTTGTCAATAAAATAAGGAATATCTGGACAGTTATATGATTTAGTGAAAAATTCACCTGGTAGTCGCAAAGTTTGACCAAACATGAGTTCGGCTGAAGAGCATTGCAAATCATCTTTGGGGATAGTTCTAAAAGCTAATAATATAATAGGAAGTTCATCTACCCAATAATGTGACGTGTTAGTTCTAGCTATTAAGGCAGCTTTAAGAGTTCTGTGAAATCATTCTACCATGCCATTGCTTTGCGGGTAGTAAGTGGTGGTACGTATTCTATAAAACCCTAAAAATTTTGAAAACTCATTAAATAATTATGATTCAAATTGAACTCCTTGGGCAGTTCGTCAAACGACAAACAAACTTTTGGAATAAAGTGCGCGCAACGGTCTTTGCCGTATATCAGAAAGGGGATAGGCCGTTGCGCGCACTTTATTCCAAAATTTTGTTTGTCGTTTCGGCGTACTATTATATATCACTACTAACGAAGGAGTTCAATTTGAATCGAAATTATTTAATGAGTTTTCAAAATTTTTAGGGTTTCATAGAATACGTTTAACATACGTTTAACATAAGATACATATCATTTCATATTTTTATAATAATAATGTTATTCGTTGTTTGTCAAACGACAAACAAAATTTTGGAATAAAGTGCGCGCAACGGTCTTTGCCGTATATCAGAAAGGGGATACGAAGGGGTTCAATTTGAATCGAAATTATTTAATGAGTTTTCAAAATTTTTAGGGTTTCATAGAATACGTTTAGCATACGTTTAACATAAGATACATATCATTTCATATTTTTATAATAATAATGTTATTCGTTGTTTTCGAAAAAATCCTTGATTACATGAGAGGAGATAGTTAACTTGAAAGAAACATTATTCTGAGGCAAGTGAGCTGCCATGGGTGGCTTATTCTCAAATATAAAAAACCGCTGCCCAAGGAATCACTACTTCCACATCCAGATTCTCTATCAAAGTCACTCACAACGAAAAAACTTTGTATGTGAAAATAATTGTTTATGGAACTTTAATAATATAATATTTGAAATCTTCTACCCCAAAAACCCATAAAACGATACCCCACATCGGTAGTGGGGTGGGGGTGGTGATAGGGGGGTGGTAGTGGGGGGGTGGATGAAGTGAAAAATATTTTGAAGTTTCTGGTTCCTGTACATACACTAAATCACAATTTTTTTCATCCCCTTTAATAAGGGGGTGGAGGTGGTAATGGGGGTGGATAATGCCAACATTTTTTTTGAGACCCTAGCTTCTCTTGTATATACTAAATACCAATTTCGTGGACTCTTACCTGCTTGATTTACCCATTTACCCCTTCGACGGGACAAGATGAAAATATAATCTAGTTCTAGATCTCGTTAAAGTACATATGTGTACCAAATTTCAAGTCAATATCTCAAACGGTTCCAGAGTAAACTTGCGCACAAAAAAAAGTTACAGACATACAGACCGACAGACAGACAGACCGACAGACAGACAGACCGACAGACAGACAGACATTTTTTTTTCGCTCAAACTTAAAATCTCGACGTTTCATGACATGTTAAGCCTATTTGGGCAATAAAAATGTTTAAAATTTTTTTTGTCGTTACTGGACGTGGAAGTAATTGTGTTACGTGCTGTGCTTACGCTTTATTTTGGTTTGTATCATGCTTTCTCAAGTTAAAGGATGAGTGTCCACAACATAAGACTTTCCTACTGATATGTGTTATGAAGATATTAATAAAACATCTAAATATAAAAGTGTATCAACGTTGCGCTAAAATATGAAGAGAATAACGAAAAATAACGAAAAATCGACGTTGTGTTTTAACAAAGTGTTGGCACGTTTGATTAATTTTCAGGGGAATTTTTCTTATGTTGTGGACACTTATCCTTTTAGTTCAAAGGATGACCATAAGAAAAATCCCCCTGAAAATCAATCAATCGTGCCAACACTTTGTTACTGATATATGTTATGTGTTTCTAAGAGATTCCGAGATTAAAGTCGAAATTCCGAGAATATAGTAGAATTCCGTGATTAAACTCGGAATTAAAAAAAATATTTCAGTGTCTCTTCTATGCCTTCAATTCATCTGGCTTAGTCAATAGAACCGGCTTCTCCAGAGGATGAGGAAAACTTTTCAGAAAATTGTTGAAAACGGATGTGTATAGATTCCTCTACTAGATAATAGTAATAGTAATTACAAAATATTTATTTCAAGGGATAATTTGGATACTGTTTTGTACTGATAGAGATTATACTTCTTTATTTTTTGGTTCATGGAAGACGGCTTGGGGCTGTGCGCCTAATTTGCACTCCACTAAGTGGAAATAATTGTGCATAGAACTTGTATAATGTACTATTTGAAATCGTCTACCACAAAACCCATGAAACGATGATATGCTACATCAGTAGTAGAGGTGTGGCTGATGCCAAAAAAAAATTGAGACTTTTGGTTCTTGTACAATTGATTTAAAAAAAAACTGGTACAACTCTTGTAATCGAAAATCTTAATAGTTTAGTTGTGTGCATATGTAAATAAAGCTGGCCAGGCATGTCGAGAGGGGGGCGGAGAAGAGGTGATTTACCCCGGACCTGGGTTTTTTGGAGGAGACCGGTTTTCTTAGTGTTTTTAAACTTATTAAACCTTTCTTTTTTATTTTATTCAAATGGAATTTTAAAAAATAATTAGAAAATAACTTTTTCAAAACATTTTCAAGCCTGCCATATTATTGTTTAAAAAAATAATATTTGCTACGGATAATTCTACTAATGGTTGTAATTAAAATACTAACTGAATAATGATAATTCTATTTTTAAAATAAGAACACAAAAATACCACTTGAGATTAAAAAAAATGTAAACAATGCAAACTGAACATAAAAATACATTAAAAATAATAAAATAAATGAACTTCAACTACGTAATACAGAATTAACTAATATTTTGTCATTGCTCCATTAGCGTCTAAAACTGCCTGAAGTCTTGCAGGCATGGACAAAATCAAATTTCTTGCAAGGTCAACTTCTTGCGACAAGTTCTCCCAAGTGTCTTCAATTATCCCTTCCAATTCTTGGGCATTATTTGGATGGTTATTTAATTTTCTTATGTTTCATCATTAGTCCCCAAACATTTTCAATTGGATTTAAATCCGGACTTTTAGATGGCCACGGTAAAAACTCTATGTTTTTATTAAGAAACCATTGCCTGACACGATGGGCCGTATGTATGGAGCAGTTGGAAAATAAAATTATTTTCCGGAAACACCTCTATTACTGACGGCAACATAATATTGTCTAATATTTCAATATATTTAATGGAATTGAGATGACCACCACTGTTCCAACACACACCTAACCCATTTAGGCTCATTCAAGCCCAGACATTGACTGAAAACTTTCCTGATATTTGTGGATCGAAAGTATATTTTTCGTCGTATCTGGTGGAAGGAGGCCTATATACGCGAACATGTCCATCGTTACAGGATTTAAAAACCTTTTCGAAACTTTTTCGTCAGAAAAGACAACTTGTCCCCAGAAGTTTTCATCATTGATTATATAGTTGAGTGCAAAAATAATCCTACCTTGCTTCTTTACTTCTGAAAGTTTGTATTTTTTAGCCGCTGAACAACTCTTCAAGTCGCTTTGTAGTTTTATTCTTCTGCAAGCAGTAGACACAGAAGCAGGGAAATTTGTCTCTGAAATTGCATTTACTGCAGTCTGAAAAGGGTTTTCTCTTAGGTAATTTATAAGATTTCCATCTTCTTGATTATTGCTCTTTCTGGGCCTACCGGAACCAACTTTACGGCATACCGTTTGGTTGGTTTCCCATTGTTTCCCAATTTTAGAAACAATTCGAAATTTTTGAATATCTGTTAGATGTCGAATCATTTTTAATAATGACGCCACTGATTAACGTCAAAGTGACATTTGTAAGATTATTAATATCAATCAAAGAACGAATGATTTACATAGCTAAAAGAAAGAGTACCAGTTTTTTTTTAAATCAACTGTACACATACCTCGACACATACTAAATCGCAATTTTATTTTTTTACTTCCTTTAATAATGGGGTGGGGTGGCAATGGGAGTGAAATGGCGTAACCGATTCCAAAAAAAATTTTGAGACGGATTGATTTCTCGTATATATATAAACATTGATGGACTCTTACTTGCTTTACCCCCCCACCCCCCCCTTCAATGTGTTAAGATCAAATATAATTTAGTTTTTAAAGATTTTTTTAGATTTAAAGTGCTCATAAACTAACTTTCCTCCAATTTTTCGACAGATAGTCAAAATATTTAAACAACTTAACACATGCTGCTTTTATTTTTAATTATATAAGTCTGAAAATACTATAAGTTTAACAGCTGAAAAATTATTCTTTATTATTTAATGCATTTTTTCTAAAAGTTTGTTTTTGAAAGGTTATTTTTATAAATTTTTATTTTGCACTGACTTCAAATTGGTTCAGTTTCTCGCTATTATTCACCGATAGATAAATAGACAATTGTAAAACTGTAAAATTGCATTTCATATGATTTTTTTTTTAATTTTGTAAACAAATTTTAGAAATTGCCGTTAATTTAAATCAGACTTTAAAATTGGTCCCGATGAGTTCAATTAACATACACGAATAGGATTAAGAAGATATTTTCCATAAAACTATCCCGTGTGGGTAAAAAATCGACAACATTATTATCACCGGTGAGACTATTACATAAAAGTGAAATTAGCATTATTCATGTTAGCTGGATCTTGTTCTGACCAAAACGAGATGTTGAATTTAACGCTATTAAGTTGTACAAAGCACAAACATGTTTTGCCGCCTACAAAATCCAGATTCAAGTTCACCGAAATACGAAAGATGTATTAAAGGTCAATGATTTTGAGAAAAAACAATGCCAAACAAAAATTTTTATTGCTTCATATCTGGTTTATTAACCATAACTTAATAAATTTATATTTTAGAATGTTCCCTGAATTCGTCGTGTAGAATAACATAAATATTTTTCCGTAGCAAATGTTTTAATTATTTTCCAAGTTACTCTTTCATTTAGACAGTTGAACGAATGTGTATTGGAAATTGTAAGTAAAATTATTTCAAACCTCTTAAAGTGTCTTCCATTAATTGGCTTAATGTACTTCGGAAGTCAACAGCACACATACACACACACACATACACACACGGAAATAAATAAGAAGAGGTAGATTGAAGATACTATTAGATTCTTCTTCTACTTCTCATTCACAAAACGTCTTGCCAGACGTTTTGTGATTCATCAAAATTATTCTAGTTGGCCTCCGCTTGCTGTATAGCATGTCTGGCGACATCACGCCATCTGTCGCGATTACCTGTTAGGTGCACAGCATGCTAGTCTTCCAGCACACGTCACAATAGAAGTTAAAGAGAATTGGTGACAGAACGTTATCGGAGTCAGTGTTGTTTACTTTCATCGAAGCAGAGCTGGGCGAGCACTGCTAAAAAGTGTTCGAGAGCACTAAGCACTCAAAAAAGTGCTTTATTTTTCGAGCACTAAGTACTGTTAATAGTAGAGTGCTCACGATTACTAAGCACTCTGAAAAAATGCTTTAAATTCAGGGGCACTAAACACTAAACACTTTAAAAATTTAAATAATGAAGTATCTATTGATTGAGGCTAGAATTTCATTGAATTTACGTGCTATTTATAAAAAAAAAAATCAGCAAAAACAACCTAGAAAGAAATCGAGAGTTTCTTGAGAGGAAATATATTATAGGAAAAAGTTGTTTCTAGTGCCAATGAAAGGCCAAATACGAAATTTGAACGTCGTATCTCAAAGTTGATATATCTGCCAAAATTATGATTAAAATAATTAAATTGAACCAAAGGGCATAATAACATGATAACAGAACATCAATATAAATATTGTATATTTTTTTATTTTTCATTTTTTAATTCATTTTTTTAAATTATTTTAATCATAATTTTGGCAAAAATATCAACTTAGAGATACGACGTTTAAATTTCATGTCTGTCCTTTTGTTGACATTAGAAACAACTTTTTCCTGTAACAATCTCCTCTCAAAATACTTATATTTCACTTTTGGCACAAATTCACGTTTCCTTATTTGTTAACCATCCTGTACGTTATTTCGAAATTCTGATTATACACTCAAAGAAATAGTATGGGTAAATTCAACAAAAAAAAATGGTTAACTAACAATATCGTTAATTTTGTTAAATCAAACTATATTGATGGTATTTTTAAACAAGAGGTGATTGTTATTTTAATTAATAAAAAGTTGTCGTACAACAAAACAAACATTAACTTAAAAAATATATGAATAAGACTATTATTTTTTCGTCTGACTATTATTTTGTTGAATTCTGTCAAATTAAACTAGATAATAGTATATTTTATTTTTAACTATTATCGAATTGTAATTCTAACCCAGTATTAATTCGCTGTATTATTGTACTTGGTAGACAAACCAATATTATTGTCGTCTTCTAAAAGTTCTAAAAGAATTACCATAAAACTACTGTTTGTTTACGAAAACGAATAAAATTGTATGACTATTCTTTTCTGATTGATTTAACTATGAAACTAGATGGGGGCGATTTCATATGCTCTTTTTGGTTGAATTTACCTATCATTTTCTTTGAGTGTAGTTAAGGACTTTTCATAGTAAGCATAACATTTTATGAACAGTGACTTTTTCTTTAAAAATGCAAAATAAGAAAGATTGCAAGTATAGTTAGGTGTTACCGTCCGAGGTCACAATGTAATACTGTATACTATTCTGATTTTCACCTTAGTCGAGAATTATTTTACTTCCACATCCAGTGGAAGTATAGTAACGACAAAAAAATTTTTATCGTTCAAATAGGCTTAGAATGTCATGAAACGTCGAGATTTTAAGTTTGAGCGAAAAAAAAATTTTTTGTCTGTCTGTCTGTCGGACTGTCTGTCTGTCGGTCTGTCTGTCTGTCTGTAACTTTTTTTTGTGCGCACGTTTACTCAGGAACCGTTTGAGATATTGACTTGAAATTTGGTACATATATGTACTTTAACGAGATCTAGAACTAGATTATTATTTTCATCTTGTTCCGTCGAAGGGGGTAAATTGGGGTAAATAGATAAATCAAGCAGGTAAGAGTCCATAAAATTGGTATTTAGTATATATAAGAGAAGCTAAGGTCTCAAAAAAAAATTGATATTAGCCACCCCCATTACCACCCCCACTCCATTATTAAAGGGGATGAAAAAAAATTGTGATTTTGTGTGTGTACAAGAACCAGAAACCTCAAAATATTTTTTTACTTCATCCACCCCCCACTACCACCCCTTAACGCCACCCCCGCCCTACTACCGATGTGGGGTATCGTTTTATGGATTTTTGGGGTAGAGGATTTCAAATATTATATTATTAAAGTTCCATAAATAATTATTTCCACATACAAAATTTTTTCATTGTGAGTGACTTGGATAGAAAATCTGGATGTGGAAGTAGTGATTCCTTGGGCAGCGGTTTTTTAAAAAAAGAGACAATTTATCACTATCATATCTCACATCATACTTTTAGGAAGAGGGTAGGAGGGAACACCATTTTGTACTCCTGAATAGATCAGAATATAAATAATAATACGATAAATGGTAAAGGTATCATTTTTACGTGAATCTGGTGAAGTATACTTATTGTGCTTGTAATGAAAAATGTAACATAATATGATGACTGATAATGATGTATGAATGAGTGTGATAATCCCAGCCATTTTCGAGCAAAAATGAAACAGAAAACCATCATTGGGTTGGCACACACACAATTTAGAAAAAATATTGGAGACTATTTTGAAAAAAAGCGGGATTACTAAGCCCTTTCGCAAAATGTTCGAAGTTCTAAGCACCGATTTTAAGAGGTGCTCTTAAGTACACTACTCCCGAGCACAAAAGTGCTTAGACAGGCACTAAGCACAGTGCTTAGGAACGGCTCTGCATCTAAGCACAGTTTTCTTCATTAAGTTGGCGAATATTGAATACCAGATGTTTGGGTGTCCCCATTTCCAATAATACAGCCCTCAGTTTGTCCCATTAGCTATTAGATTAGGTATTCAAAATGTTGGTAGTCGTATATCTAACTTTTTACAATTAATTATTATTTAGGTATTAAGCAAATCACAACTTACACACTTTTTTATTTAATATGAAATTACTTACCTTCTATTTATTGGTGCCCCAATCTAGTCACGCTAATATACTAGTTAGATAAACACTAATTATTGGAGAACCAATCAAAACAACTACTCTTCTAGATAATACTGACGAAGTATTGAATTATCAGATTAAGGTAACAATATACAAAAAGTAGATGATTTCAAATTAAATAAAAAAGAGTGAATGATTGAATTTAAATAAATAATTTAAGTATTTTCAATATTTTTTTGCTTTAAAATGTTAGGAATCCTAGTTGTTTTTATTGGTTCTCCAAGAATGAGTGTTTTAAATTGTTTAGCTAACTAGAATATTAGCGTGACCAGATTGAGGCACCATATACAGAAAGTAGATAATTTCATATTAAATAAAAAGTTTTTAAGTTGTGATTTGCTTAGTACATAAATAATATTTTCAAAACAGACATGTAGCCTTACAACAAAAGAGTTTAAAAAAAATTGTTTATGTGTGAAAATTGCATTCATTTCTTGCTTACACCGTAATTTTTCAGTATTGTTCAATACCAATGCCAATCAGGAGATTATTTTCTCTAAATTCCTCTAGTTTACAATAAAGTTAAAGTTTTTGTTAAGAAGTGACACAGAATTTAATATATGCTCAAAACGTGTAAAGTAAATCTGGGCACTCGGATACATTTAAAACCGCCTTAGATTGATACATAGACCAGTAGAACGAGAATCGTAGAACAGGCTAGAAATTTTTGTGAAAATATGTCTCGTTTGTTATAATTATATATGAGAAAATTTGTGGAAAGTGTGATTTTCTAAAAATCTTCTATCAGTCAGACTTCTCGCGTAATTGTGATTTTTCATTATTGGAAGATTTGAGAACGATTAGCAAAAACTTTAAAAAACCCCATGCATAAAGAGAAGACTAGTGAGGACAGACGCGCTTGTTGGTGAAAATCATAATTCCGCTTCGACAAATGATCACATTTCTAATCATTGGCGTATTATTTACCCAACTTCAAAAAAGTTACCAACTGGTTCAATAAATGGAGATTTGTGAACCCATCCAAATCTCAGTTCACAATTTCAGTCACTATCAATATATCCAACCAACAGATCAATCTATCTATCAAATGGGGCCTAATATTTGGGAATTTCAAAAGATCAAAAATTAAATTTCAATAAGTATAGCTCTTCAACTACAATCAAAATCAAAGTCACTGCAAAACAGTTCAGATATTACACATAGGTAAAATCATTGCATCAGCGACATTTGTTTACATGAACTCTCCGTAGAATTATGATTAAAAAGAAGTATTGTTTCTACTTTATGTATGGTATAGACTAACACAAAACTTACCTTCTTCTGGTTCTTTCATTTTGTTTATAGGGATAACTTCTTTAGAGGCAACTGTGGTCGTTGTCGTCGATGGCGTTGTTCTAATTTCGGGAATAACCGGTCTTAACACCTCTGGTTCCGCTTCTGGCTTTCTAAAAGTAAATTTTAAAGCCCATTAGTTTATTACTTTGTTTAGCCCTGTATAGTAGGCCTACTTTAATTGAAGATTGTATTAATATTGAGTAAGCATGGTTGCAGTGCAGGCACGGAAATATGGTGGGGTCATGGCCCACACAAAATTACGTTGGCCCACCCTGACTACTGACGAATTAAAAATTTTATTGTTTTGCACGAAATGAATAAATTTTAGTGGTTTGAACCTCTATCCTGGCTCACTTAAAAAAATGTATGCCCAGTCTCGGTTCACTCAACACTACACAGCTAGTTTCCTGCTTGTGCCCATAATAGCCGTTGAATTTCTTTTACATTAGGTAAGTGGTGCATTTTAAAATTTAGTGACGCCGCAGTGTCCACCCTTCCCTGCCGCTCATCAGAAAAATTTTGGGCTCCTCCTCCTCAGGAGCGCCTTAAAGCGGCATCCCTAATGGTTTGCCTCGACTCTACTCGTTACTTTACCGCGCCAGTGCCATGAACACTGTCCCCTCTATAAGGTTAAAATTCCTGTCTCGAACGTTCTAAAAGACAGGGCCGGCGTGGATAATATTTTATGACGGAAAATATATAAAAGTATTAAATGTGGTAATTTACACTGATAATTATTGCTAGATGTCAAAAATGGACCGTAACAATTTACATATTTGGCAGTACGCGTGTATTTTATCAGAAGTGGTAATTTGCATTCGCAGTTTCTGTGATGACTAGAAATAGTCGAACTTTGTAAAACATTTACTTCTGAACAATCTTTACCATCTTGCACCACCATCGTTAACGCCTAGTGGTCACACTCCACAAGAAATGCATGGAGTAGTGGTTGAAGCGTTTGCATCTTCGTTCTTTCTCTACCATATGGCACTGATGAGCCTGGGAAGACGAAACGCATCTGCCACTGTTGAGAAGTGAATGGCTATGCAATGGGCTTCAACCAGCTCCTATCACTTTCAATTCTATGGTTTGCTGCACAGAAAAGTGTAGACGTATAACCGGACTGAAAAGTCAGAACAGTTTAGTGTGCCATCTATGGTGCGCTAATTTTACATTTTATAGGTAGACAGAATATTTTCTCTGTAATACCACTGCTACCCCGTATGCCATATTTAAATGTAGATAGAAAATAATCAATATTTACAGCCCCCATTGTTGTTATACTGGCACTGTTAGTTTTGCATCACTAGAATGCAACAAAAAAAAATTTGTTTTGTATACAATGGAATGAAAACTCTGTTATGTTTAATAAAGTTGTATATACAGGGTAATTTACAACAACATGCTGACAATTTATCAATAGGTTGTCCCCACCGAAAGGAGTTAAAAAAATGAAAAAAAAAAATATATGACCAAAAAAATTACCTTACTTTTTTGTAGGAATGCGCTGTCTATGACTTTAACCAATCTGACGTAACGCGGTCCAACCATATCACTTCCCCTCTCCCTTTATCAGACTTGGGACTGACCGCAAAGATGGAGAGGGTAGAAATTACTGTTTGGTTTTCAATCATACTACAAAAATAGCAAAATAAGTGGAAGGACATTGGCCCAATGCCAATGAACTCTACAACAAGTATATATAAAAGATATTTACTTAAACCCGTCGATAACACAAAAAGTGGTACTTTTGTACCTGCCGCGGTGTCCTAATTGTTCGACCGAAAACGAAAAACGCGGCACTTTGACCGCACGCGACAAATTAACTTTTTATGCCAATTAAGGAAATGTAAACATCTCCGAATATGTTCTTTCCCAAGTAAGTTCATTGCTCTATACTGACATAGAAGACTAGTACACCATTTTATTTTCCGCATGTTGTGGTAAATCACCCTATATATATCAATCAAGCATGGTTGATTAGAACTCTGTCAACTGTTGAGAAAGAAAGGAGGTGAATGAATAGTACACGCACTCCAACTTATTTACTTTAATCTTCTGTTACAGCAGGTGAAGTAACGTTAGAGCAAATCAACTTTTTTGTAATAATAATAAATAATATAAAGTAATATAAATATCTCAAAACAATTAGGTTTTATATTGTTCAAAATCAACACGAATTTTTATAGCTAGAGGTCGATTCGATCAACCGTTTTGTTTGCCATTACGTCATTATTTTGTAAGAGCTGCTTCATTAATTATCCGATTTTAAGGTGGTTGAGTTACATTATAACGATTTTCTATTAAAAGATTATTACTCAACTTCAGATTACTTGCTTGTTCGCTGTTGGTATTGGACATCTTAGTGACATACATATTTATTCAACGTGAGTATTAAGATTTTCAATATCCACTGAATAAAGTGACCAAGGTTATTGGAGACCAAAGTTTTACTCATTTTTATATAAGAATTACGTAGGTGTGTCTCGTCGGATGGAACACAAGCAACAATCGAGACTGCAGTCGAAGATATAAGGAAAAGAGATAGTTTATAACACAAGTCAAAGGGAGGCTGAGAATGCCGATAATAATAATAATACCAGCATAATTTCATCAATAATATGTAGTTAAAAATAATTACATGTTAATATGATAATTGGACTATAATTAATGGTGTATACGAACTCAAAATGTTTTCTATTAATTGTTTAGTAAAAAGTATGTGAACTAAAACATGCTAACGTTCTACGAAGTATTAACGTTAATAATGGGCAATTATCAAAAAAAGGTTCAATTAATGGTTGATTTAACCCTGTAAGTGCTTTTAATTTCAATGTACAGGGTGTCCCCAAATTACTCATTGGAGGAACTTTTTTATTTTTAACTCCTTAGTGCAAAAGTTACTGTTTGTAAAAAATGGGTTGAAAAAATAACATTGGCATTGAGATAGTTGAGTCGTTAGAGGCCCAAATTCAATCATTGAATCACTACGAAAGCTATTTCATAAAAGAAAATAATTGGAGAGCTTGGGCCTACTACCGGCCACTGCGACGTTTCTCGTGCAATACGCGATTGTAACGTCACCGAAAGGTTACATAAATGTAAAAACACAAATAGCATACCATGATGTGTTTTACAATGTAAATACACTGAAATGAATTGTATTAAAGGTTTAGAGGCTTGAGTGAAGGAGTCCTGTTTCGATTTCTGGCTAGGGTAAGGATGTTTAGTGGCGGTTTTTAACGTGTTACCGAGGCGGTCCAGAAAAGAGTTATATACAATTAAAAATTAAGCTAAAATATGTAATTTGAACGACAAATATTTAATATATATATTTTTCACTTTATTATTCAAGAAAGTAGAGAAACAGGTTAATATTTCAAGCATGATGCAAATTTACAAAATGCTCAGCAATATTATGACATGATACATGCCTACGGTTAACATTATCAAAATTTAAATGACACAGAGGTGCAAAATTATTTAACATTTGACATTCAAACTGTATATCCTAGTTTAATTTCTGATCTTCAACGTCTCTAGTGAACATATCTTGCGACGTGTGCTGGAGAACTGGCAGGGTGGAGTAATTATAATTTCTAACTTGACATTTGCATATGATATTATCTTAGTTGCACCAAGCGAAGGTGGGCTCGTACACCTGCTAGACAGGCTTCAAAGAATAAGCTCTGATTATGGATTAAGTGTAAATTACAACAAAACGAAAATTATTATTGTATAAACCAAGCTAATGATAACCAACCAAACACGTTAAGGAGAGGTGCTTGTGCGTAGTAAACAAGATGGTATACGTTAAAGTCACTAAGGACAATACCGACAACTGCGAATATGAAATTCAGCAAATAATACAGATTGCAAGATCGACAACTTGCCAGTTGACCAAAATTTGGCGTGATATGAATATTACGAAACGTACAAAGATCTCGCTAACGTCCTAGTTTTCTTTATCTTTCTTTACGCCTCTGAGACATGGACCGTTCTGAAGGCAGACAGAAACCGTATTGACGGTTTCGAGTTTGGAGACGTTTTACGAATTTTCTGAACATTGTACCAGTAGGTCGATTATCCAGGAAATTCGTCCCTCAAAACAACTCTCTAGCAACGCACTCCCGAATCTTCACATTTTTTTGGTCACATCGACCGGAGAAAAGACAATATAGAACGATTAATAGTTCAAGGAAAACCAGATGGCAGGAGGCGATGAGACCCTCCCAAATGTTGAGCTGATATCACCTAGTAGCTTTAATGAAGCCAATAAATAAACTTACTTACTTACTTAAAACATGCAACCAAGACAGGAGGCGCCATGCTGTCAGACATACCGTACAGCAAAAAAAGGCCAAATAGAGGAATTCTTGGATCATGAAAGATCTGCCAAGATATTGAGAATAAGAAGAAAAGAAACTCCTCAAAAATTTTGAATATCAACTCCAATGGGCAAGATACTCTCCTGATGTAGGTTGGGGTGGTCTTCAAGTTCACAGCAAAAATACCAACTTAATTTAACTTAATCTCGTTATTTTGTGTTTTTAGTTTTACAGAAGATTTCACACATTTTATTCTGAATTAATTACCGTAAAATAATAGCAACAGTTGACCTGGTTTCAAACCAAAACGATATTGGTTTGGAATGGTTTTTACGATGAGCAGGAAAGTTTAATGGCTTTTATTACATTAGGCAACTTTTTTCGGCTTTATAAAAAGTTGGACAATTAGTTTCGATATAATTGCATAATATACAAATGAACGACGTGAATGAATGCATCATCATTCTAATTTCTAATTCAATTTATTATAATTAATTTCGACTATTAAAAGCTAATTAACATTCAAGCACTTTCCATTAATTAATTGTAATTTGGCAATGTTGTTATTAGTTATTCCTAGGAAGGCGGATATTACTGATATTAGGCCTCTGCTATGCATGAAAATTTACTTATCGATAATTAAATTTGCACCAAATAAAATAGAAAGATAGGTAAATGAAATTATGTGTTATTAGAGAATATGTACTTCAAAAGATGCCCGCTCTGTTTTATGATTAGTAAATTCTATTGACTTTTGGCATTCATTCCATAACCCACAGAAATAGCAGAAGAATAAAAATACTGACCTATTCGATCTAAATAGAAGCGATAATTCATATGAACTATATGTCTCAAAACCATTTTTGATTATAAAACAGCAAGCATTATAAAAGCCATTAATAATAATAATAATAACCTTTATTTCCCAATTACAAATACAATGAATTAATAACCATAAAAGTAACTCAGAAGTGCGTAAAAAATCTGAGCTAATATGCATAAGCATAATACAATTCAAAATATAGAATAAAATACATGTAAAATTGTAAAAGAGATAACACGTTCATAATAACAAACTACAAAAGTATATAAACACGCAATAAATAAATAAACACATAAATATATAAATAGTCAGACTGAGTAAAATAGCAAGCACTCTTTAATTATTAATTTTTTATCCTCTTTTTAAAAGTAAATAGGCTTTTACAATTTTTCAAATCAATAGGTAAATAATTATAAATTTTATATCCGTTGTAAAACACACTTTTTTGATATATTTCTGTTGTATGCCGATGAGGAATTAGCTGATCTTTAAATCTTGTATGATAATTGTGGTGTCTTTGATTTATAATAAAAGTCGATTTGTTTTTAAAAACATAACATATTTCTTAAAATCTATATACTAGGCAGAGTTAGTATTTTTAAGGCTTTAAAGGATTCTCTGCACGATTCTCGGGGATGTAAACTCTCCATAATTCTAATGACACGCTTTTGCAGAATACATGCCCGACGAACGAACATAGGTATAGTCGGAGCAATGGATCTTTGAACTGACGTCACTAATGCAGGTAGCAATCAAAGAGTACCGTTTGTATATTGGCATCTCACTCCTCACAATCGAACTCCCTGGAACGCATATAAGGAATGTTACTTTCCCGGCCTAAGCCGGGAAAGTAACATTCCCGTACGTTTTTTATGTATATTTTAGACAGTAAATAAATACACGCAGACAAACCAACTCACATTAAAATTGCATTTATTAGTAAGCAGTTAGATTGTAATGAAGAAATATTATGCATTAATACAAATTCCTTAATTTATAATATTATTGAGTGTGATTTCAGAGCAAATAGTATGTGTACTTCGTTGTGAATGCACATTCCCGGACTTCGATGTTTGTTGGCCTCCTCTAGCGCCTCAGCCAACAATTTGCATCGTCATCCGGGAATGTATTGCTTTCACACCTAAATACACAATATACTATTACCGCAGTGATTTTTTAAGTTGCGCAGACAGTAACAACCCTTACCGAGCTTCACACACAAATTATCTATATGAGCAGACCACGTCAAATTTCGGTCGAACATGACACCCAAGATTATAGCAGTCTGTTACTAAAAATTCGTCGTTAGCGTCTTGCTCGATGTTGTACCTAAATGATACAGTAGTTGTTTTTTCTTTATTGTGTAAGCCGGTTTTTCTCTGACCAAATTATAACGTCCTGTACAGATCATTCGATATATTTTTTACTGCGTCCGGACCTTTTTGAATAACTGAAAAGTTAGTATCATCAGCGTAACAAGTAATGCAAACGTTGTATTTGCTTTGAATGTATGTCGTTGGCAAAGACAAGGCAAATAATGACTCCAGTATGGAGCTTTGTGCAAATAATGACTCCAGTATGGAGCTTTGTGGTACACCGGCATTTATTAGATATTTATTGCTCTTTGTTCCATTCACATAGACTACTTTCGCACGGTTTTTAATACAGCTATATAAAAAATCTAAAGCAGGACTGCTAATAATACCATATCTAAACATCTTGGCAATAAGTAATAAGTTCCATAAATAATTCCTACAAAGAATTTTTGTTTTTGTTTCATGTAGTGATGGAGCTTAATCATTAGTTAATGTTCTCCACAGAAATATCGTTGACACTTGGGCCGCCATGTTGGAAAAATGAGGATCAAAATAAGTTTTTCTTGATTATCTCCTTTCCACCCTAAAATTAGGTATTACCAATATTGTAGGCAATAAAAAAGCCACAGCTTTTATCTAAACTAATTTTCTCTATTGCTAATAGTTTACGATTTACAGCCGCCATAATGATGAAAGTTTGTGTTTCACTTCAGATTATCACTGTCCCCGTTGCTCCTATGTAGTAATTAATTATTATTTATTGTAGATTATAAAATTTTCTAAGACTTTTGTTCAAATAATTTTCTTCAATGGTCAAGCCTTTAAGAATTAAAGCAGAACGAATATTTCATCAGTTAAAGCTGCTGTAATTTTGAAACAGTTGACTGTGGAAGAAAAGAAATATTCACAAATTTTATAATATACAATACTGATAATAATTAACTACTACGTGGGAATGTAGAAGAACGCACTACCGGGCGTCAAAATGACGCGACACCAATTTATTTCTCAGGGGGCGCCAGGCGCGTATTACCCCGTTCTTCTACCTCCCAGGCGGATTCTAGATAAGATGTACTTCGGTAGCCGAGTAATGGACCAAGGCTGCACTACCACAGATCGGAAATGACGCTCTCTCTGGACCTGAATTCCCTCGTTAGGGGTTTAGGCACCTCTTAATTTCCTGAATTTTTGCATAAAAAAAATCCCAACCGAAGAATTTCTCTGCGGAGGGATTAGTTTTGGTACGCGGAAACCACGTTTTGGTCTATTAATGACGGAATCTATTTCTCAAAAAAACCATAAAAAAATCAAACCTCCGTAAAGCAACCAGAAAGTCGAACGTTAATACGAATTAACTCGATGCATCCGGTTTTCTATACGAAAGTTCCAGGGATTATAGACCGTCAACAGGCCTCAAGATCAATTAAGAAACAATAGTTCAAAGAATCCGTTTATTTAACAGAATTGGTTATACAAGATTCTCAAGATAAGAATCGTGCCTTCCCCAATCAAGGTAGTGACTTTCAGACCATACAAGCGAGAGCGCTCACGCTAACGATCGATTAGGTAGAAAAGATTCATACATACCTTCTCAGAATCAAAATGCGAGCTTTTCAGACTCTGGGTAAATGAATAATTAAGGCTGACTGAAATTAACTTAAAAAAGTTTTACTAAATGAATTTAGTTTCGCTAGAGACTACTTAGCTTTAAAGTTCTTGTATCGTGGAGATTCACGTACTCAAACACATTCAGAGGACTTATTACTGCGTAAGTTGAATGGCGTTCGATCAGTCCACGACTTACTAACCCTCATCACAGTCGTTCAATATTATCGATATGGCAGCTACTCGCCTTCGAGCGACTTTTAGGCAAAATTGAATTTTTGGATTTTTATGCACAAGGCGTTTTCCTCTATAACTTTGTCATTTGAAAAGCCCTGTTATTGGCTTTTCTACCATTGCTTTGTCTGGACCACTCAACGCGCTCGACCAAATTGCGAGCCGCTGAGTCAATCCAAACTCTTTCCATGCGAGAAACCGGCCTTGTACATACATGTGCATGATTTTTATCAATTTTTGCTTATCGGCACTACGCCGGCTTTGTCAAAATCTTCTATTTTGCCTTTCGGATGCAGTGCATCGCTAAAATTTTATGCTCATACTTTAGAATTGGGCTTTCAATGACCGTACATCAAAGGTCAATGTTTTTGGTGGAGGAATAAAAAATAAAAAATATTTTAAAGTATATTTTCGTGGTACTTTTTAAACTGACTTTGTGGTACTTTTGAAAAATCTATTTTAAGACCAATTTTAGCGTACTTTTGAAAAATCGATTTTCGAGCCAAATTTCAAGGTAGTTTTGAAAAATTAATCTGCGGGTGAAATTTTGGCGTACTTTTGAAAAGTCGATTTTCAAGCCAAATTTCAAGGTAGTTTTGAAAAATTAATCTGCGGGTGAAATTTTGGCGTACTTTTGAAAAATCGATTTTCAAGCCAAATTTCAACGCAGTTTTGAAAAATTAGTCTGCAAGTGAAATTTTGGCGTACTTTCGATAAATCGATTCTTGAGCCAAACTTTGACGCCCTTTCAAAAATATTATTTTTCAAAGTCCAATTTGTGGTACCTTTGAAAAAGTATATTATTCATAAATCTTTGTCATTATATACTTCTGCTCTCATATCCCGAACCAAAAACATTTTTCTAAGTGAAAATTCGGTGTATCTTCGAATTTTCACCTGGTCATTTACAACGCCTTATAGAACCCAAAACGGTCCTTATGGACTGATCTGTGCCTCTGCAGGCTGCTTAAAAATGTCTTTAAATGAAATTTTCGCCTAAGTCGAATTTTAATTCTGTCTTCAACTTAGGACGATTTTGGAGAGTTCTACAACAGGAACATCGAGAACATAATTGCTAACATATGAAGTGAAACACAAATTTTAACTTTTCTGGCTGCTGAAAATCGTAAAGTATTAGCAGTAGAGAAACATTGTTGAAATAAAAGTTTTATTCTCTATCAAGGGCGGATCTGGACCTTGAGCTTGGGGGGGGAGGGTAACACAGCCGCGTGCTGAAAATAACAAAAATGTTTTTCCTCGAAAATTGAAATTGATGAGCGAGGGGGAGAAATTCGAAAAAAAATTTTTTTGATGAGCGGGGGGGCGAAATCCGATAAGGTTTTTTTGCGAAACCCGATAAAAATTTTTTTTCGTCCCAAAATTTTTTTTCATGAGCAAAGGGGAGAAATCCGAAAAACCATTTTTTTCTCCCAAAATTTTTTTTTTTTTTTGATGAGCGAGAGGAGAAATCCGAAAAGCTTTTTTTCGTCCCAAATTTTTATGAGCGGGGGGTAGACATTCTCAGTTACGCCTCTGTAAATATAATATATATTCAAAAATAAAATAATAAAAATTATGAAATTTTAAAACGAAAGTTGGTGGTTTACAGAATCTTGGGGGGGGGGTAATTACCACGTTACCCCCCCCCCCCCCATAAATCCGCGCTTGCCTAATATTAAGATAGAATAACATGAAAGGAGATAATCGAGAAAACTCTACTTTGACCGTCATTTTCCCAATATGACAGCTGTAGCAGCAACGATATTTTTGTGTAAAATATTAATTAATGAAGACAGCAACCCCTTCCCATCCTCCCCTATACTATACAAGCAAACAAATTTCTTGTAGGAAGTATTTACGCTTTTTTTGCTCCTTACTGTATTATAGTGTAACTAAAGAAAATTACCTGAGCTTTGTTAAATCTTGTTCGTGCTTTGTGAGCTTAATTTGGCTCTCTAAATCGGGCAGATGTCTATTAATGGACAACACCGCGCTCGAATAGTTGACATGATGTGTAAATTTACATTTGAAATCTTCTGGAGGGCCACAGTGGAACAAGTAGCAACTGCCGGAATTCTGAAACGAAAAAGATGTATACGTTTTATTTAATATATTTCTACGAAAAGTAACGATTTTAAATTTCTAATAAAACTTTAATGAAAATATTTCGCTAAATATAAATATTAAGTTTTTAAATTGTTGTAAGTGTCTCCCATTTCGGCAACATTATTATTTAATTGTTTTTTTATTAAATATTTAAAACAATCAATATTTTCAACGGACCTGTATATGAAAAAAATTACACTGCTCAAAATAAAATAACACGTATTCTTAATTTTAATGTAATTAATGTAATGTATTTAATCCTGACAAAAATTTTTTGTTTAATTTGTGCTATTTCATTTTCTTGTTAGGTAATTTTTTTACTTATTTCAATAAATACATTTGAAATGCTATTAGGATAAGAAAAATAATTTTTAATTGTATAAAAATACATGGCTGACTAAAACTTTGCAATCGTATAAGTAATAACATATACTTTAGTGAAAAAAATGTTTAAGGGAATCACCTAACTGTCAGACAGAATACAGGAGGTAAAAAAAATAAAGTGGCAGGGCGTTTCTTGCGCTTTTTAGTAAATATTTATTTTTACAAAAAATTTAAACAGTGCTTTTTATCTACAGTAATAATTGATTGAGATACGGTAATCTGAATAGACATGATGATTTCAACTTTATTATTTAAAAAAAAAGTTGCAGTTATTTCAAAACAACATAGCTTTAATAATAACTCGCTAATACATGTATTAGAATTTAAGGACGATGATGTGAGAAAAGCACTAAAAAAAATTAAAAATAAAATGACTACTGGCCCAGACCACATACCTGCATTTCTGCTAAGAGATTGTGCGTATATTTTTGCCACACCTTTAGTAATAATTTTTAATTTAATTCTAAAAAATAATGATTTTCCGGATATGTGGAAACGTTCTAAAGTTTATCAAATTTTTAAAAAGGGTGACAAATCTGACATCAAACTTTCGGGTCATTTCAATAATACGTAATTTTGCAAAGGTACTTGAATTTCTATTAGATGACGTCATTTATGATAAAATCAGTACAAAAATCACTAGGCATCAACACGATTTTATGAAAGGGCGCTCTACAACCACCAATCTGCTTTGTGTTACATAATTTATTTCGGAATCCATTGACGATCTTCTTCTTCTTCTTCTTTTAGCGGGGCGACTGAGAGTCCAGGCCAGATTCTAACCCAAAGGCCAAAACCCTTCCTATAGGGGCATTCCTTATTTCCTCCGGCACCGGAAAGCCAATGCCGAAGTGTTTGTGCCTCAAGTACATAAGACTAGGGCAGGAAGTAAGGACGTGGATGGAAGTCTCCTCCTCGTCTCCGCAGAACCTGCAGTCGGGGTTGTCAACCACCCCCATAGTGTGCAGGTGTTTTCTGAAAGAGCCGTGTCCAGTCAAAAGACCTACCACGGTTCTGACCTGTTTCCTGTTTAGTCGCAGGATTTGTTCCGCTCGCTTCGGCAAGGGCCCCGAGATCAGGAGCCTCGCTTGCCGGAGTCCTGGGTAGGAGGCCCAGAAGTCAAAGAACTGAGACCGTGTCCAGTCTTCTACTGACTTCTTGGCATTTGATCTAGGGTAACCAAGAGCCGGCTCCGGACCCAGTAGGGGCTTCTGAGAGCCCCCTCTGGCCAGAGCGTCTGCCCGCTCGTTACCCTCGATGTTGCTGTGTCCTGGCACCCAGAGAAGCTTGACCCAGTTGGATGAGCCAAGTTCACAGAGAGCCTGTCTACAGTTTTGAACCAGGATTGACTTGGTCCGGACTGATGCAAGGGCCTTGAGGGCCGCTTGACTGTCGCTACATATATATATGTGCCTGTTGGAATATTTCCTTCGGATATTCTCCTGTGCGCAGACCAAAATAGCAAAAATTTCGGTCTGGAATACCGTGGCGAATTTGCCCAAAGCATAAGAAGCTTCAGCCCTGGGCCTTTCACCATATATCCCCGCTCCAGCACTTTCCTCAAACCTCGATCCGTCTGTAAACCAGACGATATCGGCGGGCTTAAGTATGTCTTCGAGTGGGTTCCAGTCTTCCCTTTTGGGGATGACAACCTCAAAGGGTTCTGAGAAGGAGAAGGAAGGCACCATATCATCACTCCTGGCCTCCAGAAATGAGTGAGTCCCTATCGCGTTGGAAAGGGCTCTAGTGTGTCCTAATTGTTCTCCTCCGGCCTTCCACTGACCACCGCACCTCAGCCTGTAGGCCGCTTTCCGAGCCTCGGCCTCAATCACCAAGTGAAGGGGCACGAGGTCCAGAAGGACCTCCAGAGCTGCTGCATTGACGATCAATCCCAAACCGACATTATACTGATTTCTCCAAGACATTCGACAGACTTGACCATAATATGCTGCTTAAAAAACTAAATTATGCCGCACTTTCTGATAGCCTGATAACATTATTCAGGTCTTATCTGAGGTCAAACAGACTCCAATATGTTACCTTCAATGAATTCAAGTCTGTCGAATACGTTGCTACCTCGGGAGTACCGCAAGGGTCGGTTCTTGGACCACTATTTTTCACAATATTTATCAATGACATAGCGGATGACTTAACAGACCAAGTTAATTATTTAATGTATGCTGATGATTTGAAGCTCTTTTCTAGAATTTATACCACTGACGATTGTCTTCATATGCAGGAAAATTTAAACAAAGTAAGTAACTGGTGTACTAAATACAATCTTCCATTAAATTCGCAGAAATGAAATATTACATGAAAGTCCATATCAGTTTCCTACGATTATAATATAGACAATAATATACTTTATCGGTGACTTAGGTGTTATCTTTGATAAAACTCTCTCTTTTAATACACATATTAGCACCATAGTATCAGAAGCCAGCAAGACTTATTTCATAGTTAGAAATTCCCGTGATTTTTCAAACCCAGATACGCTTAAGATGCTCTATTGTTGTTATGTCAGATCCAAGCTTGAATATGCGTCATTTGTTTGGACCCCACACTATAATGCACAAATGTACATGTCAACCAGTTAGAATCGGTTCAACGCAAATTCCTTAAATTTATGCAATTTAGATCTGAAGGTACTTATCCATCGATCGGTTTTCCACAAGAAGACCTGCTGGATAAGTACTCTTTAGTTAATTTAAGCCGTAGGCGAGAATGTTTGTCTCAAATTTTTCTGTTTAAAATCATTAATAATATTATTGACGCACCAATATTACTGCCAAAACTCTCCTTTAACATCCTCAGAACAATGTCCCGTAACAATTCTGTATTTTACCTAGCTACGCCTCGTACGAATATCCTAAAATTTTCACCCATTTATGAGGTGTATTTTTTTTTATACATATCTATTGTTTCATAACATAATTTTAATAGAATTTCTCTGTACCTCCTCCCTGTCCTATAGTTGGGTCAAGTACCTGTTGGACAGTGTAATCGAATGAATGAATGAATGAATGAATGAATGAATGAATGAATGAATGAATGAATGAATGAATGAATGAATGAATGAATGAATGAATGAATGAATGAATGAATGAATGAATGAATGAATGAATGAATGAATGAATGAATGAATGAATGAATGAATGAATGAATGAATGAATGAATGAATGAATGAATGAATGAATGAATGAATGAATGAATGAATGAATGAATGAATGAATGAATGAATGAATGAATGAATGAATGAATGAATGAATGAATGAATGAATGAATGAATGAATGAATGAATGAATGAATGAATGAATGAATGAATGAATGAATGAATGAATGAATGAATGAATGAATGAATGAATGAATGAATGAATGAATGAATGAATGAATGAATGAATGAATGAATGAATGAATGAATGAATGAATGAATGAATGAATGAATGAATGAATGAATGAATGAATGAATGAATGAATGAATGAATGAATGAATGAATGAATGAATGAATGAATGAATGAATGAATGAATGAATGAATGAATGAATGAATGAATGAATGAATGAATGAATGAATGAATGAATGAATGAATGAATGAATGAATGAATGAATGAATGAATGAATGAATGAATGAATGAATGAATGAATGAATGAATGAATGAATGAATGAATGAATGAATGAATGAATGAATGAATGAATGAATGAATGAATGAATGAATGAATGAATGAATGAATGAATGAATGAATGAATGAATGAATGAATGAATGAATGAATGAATGAATGAATGAATGAATGAATGAATGAATGAATGAATGAATGAATGAATGAATGAATGAATGAATGAATGAATGAATGAATGAATGAATGAATGAATGAATGAATGAATGAATGAATGAATGAATGAATGAATGAATGAATGAATGAATGAATGAATGAATGAATGAATGAATGAATGAATGAATGAATGAATGAATGAATGAATGAATGAATGAATGAATGAATGAATGAATGAATGAATGAATGAATGAATGAATGAATGAATGAATGAATGAATGAATGAATGAATGAATGAATGAATGAATGAATGAATGAATGAATGAATGAATGAATGAATGAATGAATGAATGAATGAATGAATGAATGAATGAATGAATGAATGAATGAATGAATGAATGAATGAATGAATGAATGAATGAATGAATGAATGAATGAATGAATGAATGAATGAATGAATGAATGAATGAATGAATGAATGAATGAATGAATGAATGAATGAATGAATGAATGAATGAATGAATGAATGAATGAATGAATGAATGAATGAATGAATGAATGAATGAATGAATGAATGAATGAATGAATGAATGAATGAATGAATGAATGAATGAATGAATGAATGAATGAATGAATGAATGAATGAATGAATGAATGAATGAATGAATGAATGAATGAATGAATGAATGAATGAATGAATGAATGAATGAATGAATGAATGAATGAATGAATGAATGAATGAATGAATGAATGAATGAATGAATGAATGAATGAATGAATGAATGAATGAATGAATGAATGAATGAATGAATGAATGAATGAATGAATGAATGAATGAATGAATGAATGAATGAATGAATGAATGAATGAATGAATGAATGAATGAATGAATGAATGAATGAATGAATGAATGAATGAATGAATGAATGAATGAATGAATGAATGAATGAATGAATGAATGAATGAATGAATGAATGAATGAATGAATGAATGAATGAATGAATGAATGAATGAATGAATGAATAAATAGATAAATAAATATAAATAAATAAATAAATAAAACAACTCGAAAAATACTCTTTTTATCAAAACATTACTCCTTGATTTTTTTAGGTTATCAAAATATCTTCATTTCGTTTTGTTTTTTTGTTATTTTTAATATAAATACTGCTTGTTTTATAACATTACATTACAACAATTATGTCGTACTAACTGACAAACGCAATAGTAAAAAAGAACGGGAAATGTTTTATAGATCGTAAAATCTAAAAATCTATGACTGGTAATTTTGGTACTTTAAAAAATGTATTTAAAAATCATTGTTTAAGTAGATAAATCCTTAAATACTTTTATTAAATTTTATAGCCACATATGTTAACTTTAAATTGAGGACAATTGGACCAAATTTTGACAACAACAGTGGTCTAAATTTACATTTATGTTAATGACTTACAGAAGGATAATGTGCAATTTTCATAATATTTTAAAAAAAATGGGTAGGTAATACTTTCGGATAAATTTAACTATATGTATGATATTTTTTCTTCGGTTAAAAATGCGCATATGCAAACAAACTAGCTTAGTCGAAATCGAAAAGAAAACCAAATTAAAGATAATTTTACAAAAAATACTTTCATATTTTTGGCATACATTAATATTTATTATGTATTAAAAAGCACGTAAAAACGCATTACCACTCCCTACGTCTCACAGCTGGGAAATTCACTAGGATATATTTTTTTAATATGCGTTATTACCCATACGATTGAAAAGTTTTAGCAAGCCATATATTAATGTTTTACCCCAAATTTTTGAAGTATCAAATATGGGACGTTTTATTACATGTTCGCCTAATGTGTACACTAGTTTTATGTCTTCATTACGTGATATGTCATCATCATTGTACACCCATTAATTATTTACCCCAATATCATGCAATTAATATTCAGAGTATCAGCAAAATGCTAGCTACAACGTCTTTCCTGCTGCATATATCACTTGGAGCTATCATTATTGCTTATTAATACATAAAATACCAACCTTTTCCTCAAAAACAAATACATCACAATTATCAGTCTCGCAGCATAGTCTTAAACATTCTTCTCTGGATCCCAGATCGATTTCGTTCAAATATTTAGCTCCCATATTTTGCGAATCCTGTGTTCTAATTATTTTGTCTCTGTGTATATTAAAATTATCTATGCATGTTTGTAAATCGATATCAGAACGCTTCACTCTATTGTCTTTTAAGTAACTATCACTACTAACATTCAATATCAAACCAAAAAGTATTATACATTCGATCACTTGAAAAAACATTTCGATGGTTTATTTTTGTATAAAAGGTATAAAATACAAGTAGGAAAATGGCTGAACTGAAAAACAGCTGTGTAACACTTCTCGATCGATGTTTTAACGGTTGCGTGGAACGGTTTGGTAAATTTTCCTGCTCTTCCTGCTAGACGCACAGGAGACAAAAGTGATGTTTCAAGGATACTCCCAGGTGACGTGTTAATTATGGCTGCCGTTGTTATTTTGCAGGTGTTTGCAGTGCAACCACTAAATCAATAACTGTGTATTAATATTTAAATCAAACTAATAGTCTCGTAAACCAGCATTATCTAACTTAAATTCGCAATTTCTCAGATAATTCGATTAAACTTTAATCAGAGTAAGATAAACGTTCCAATAGTTTGCAGCATCCTATGTTTTGTCAAATATATAAATATATAATTTCTATTAATTTATAAAGTCAAGTGTGTAGACAGACTATCTTATAACAGGCTATAGATAGATAGATAGATATTTATTTAACTATATCACATATAAAATGTTTACTACAAGTCGCAGTAAGGAAAATAAATTTAGTTTCATTTTAAAAATATCTATTTTCTAAATGTAAACGTGAATTATTACAATAAAACTATGAGTCTTAATATATTTACGTAGAAAAAAAAACGCACACAGACAAAAAAAATAAAAGCTAAAAATCAATGAAATAATTTGGTACAAAAGGTCCCAAGGAAAATTGTACATATATTTTCATATTCTCTATTGTAATTTAATTTTCAAGATACTATAATAAGCATAAAGATTGAATTCGCATTATTTTAAATTGAATATATAAAGGCCTACAATGCTTTAAGGGACACCAGCAATTACTCTCATACATCTCTTTTGCAACACAAAAACTATATCAGCATCAGCGGAGGATAATACCATAGCTCATGTGGGACTGGATAAGTGCGTGATGTGCATTCAATAATGTTTCCTTATTCACTAATTTTTAAGTTGGCCCAAGAGAAATACATATCTTGATGTTTTATTACGCAGCTGATTAATATGAGAGGACCAGTTTAGTGAATCATTTAAAATAACTCCAAGAATTTTTAAGCTTCCACATACAATTAACGAATTATTCGAGCAAAAAATCAGCTTCTTAGTTTTAGATCATCCATATTTTTGTTCTGATTTATTAGTGTTGCGACATCTGCGTACATTACAACGTTGTTTGGGAAAAGATAAAAAATAAATCATTTACAAATATAATAAATAATAGAGGACCCAAAACTGACCCTTGAGGCACTCCGTGTCTCAAGGCTCTGAAATAAGATATATCATAGTTATTAGATATACAATGTTTGCGTGTATTTAGATATGATTGCAACAGTTTTCGAGAAATGCTTCTAATGGCATAAAAATTAAGTTTCTCTATTAATAAGTTGTGGGAGACACAGTCAAATGCGTTGTTAAGGTCGACCAGCGTAAGTGGTGTATACCCTCCTTCCTCAAAACCTTGGAAAATGTCCCTCACAACTCTATAGACAACATTCATAATTGAACATTTTTTTCTGAAGCCAAATTGGCATTTATGTAATAGGAAAAATATTTTTCGAAAAAGTTCATGATTCTATTTTTTAATATGATTCAATAATCTTGCCAAACACTGGTATGATAGATGTCGGCCGATAGTTGTCAGGAATATTAGGATCTCCTTTTTTAAAAATTCTGGTTATCTTAAATACATCAGGGAAATAACCTTCACGTTATTTCCCTGATGTATTTAAGATAACCAGAATTGTGCCAATTTTTAAAAAAGGAGATCCTAATATTAAAGTTAAGAATGATATCTAAAGTGTTTTTTATTATACTAGCATTTAAATCGTAGATGTCTAAGATACTAATGTTTTTTAGACTCTGTACTGCATTCAGTACTTCATATTTATTTAGTGACTGATTCAAGAAAAAACGAGAATTCTGTCGATAGAACATATTTTAAGAAGTTTAATGCAACTATGGCAAAAAAAATCAATAAACGAATTAGATGTTATAGAATATTCCTCATTTTTATTTTTTGTACTACTGTTTCTTTCATAATTAATTATTTTCCAACTATCCCTAGACTTATACATAGACTTTTGAATAAATGAATCATAAGCTGACTTTTTTGTGAGATTAATTGCGTTTACATCTTCTTTACGAAAAGAAGTCATATCAGCAGGATTTTTTGTTGTATTATAAATATGTTTAATAGCAGTGAGCGTATTTCTCATATTATGCAAATTATCATTACACCAGTTACCAGTTAACAGGTTTTACATTAGTATTAGAGAAACATTTTAAAGGGCAGACATTATGGACTAACATTTGGTAGGTATCTATAAAAAATTTGACAAATTATCTAGGTCATCTGTAAGTAAATTATCCCACTTTATTTGACTTAATGACATTTATTTTGTTTTAATGCCTTTTTTGTTATTTTTCTTCTCCATATAGTTTTAGAGGTAGTATCTATAGATTGATTAATATTTATAAATTGTCCATAGTGGTCAGATAGACCGGAATCACTCCTGTTTTATAGCAATTACTGTCAATATTCGTTATGTATCTGTTTGCCTAAACCATTATTCCAAACCAATGCAAATTGTTGAACCTTTTGTGATTCTATATATAATTGAAAACTAAATTAAATAAAAGTGTAAACCAATAGCGCATTGCCTGCACAAGCAAAGCACCAATAAATAAATTGATCTAATTAATTAGGCTCTTTGGATACCTAGTCTTAATACCTCGCAAATGATGTGCTGGCACTTTTGACACTTCATCTTAAAATTCATAAATTTATGTTAGGTATAATGTTGCTTCATGTGCATTTGTCCTGGGTAGCCCAACAAGATTTCTTGATGATCATTTTTGGGCTTGATTTTCTTAAAAGAACGAAGCATATCACTTTCGGCGAAAATGACTAATATAACCTATAATCTTTTCCAATTCTCCTTCCTATTAGGCAATCCAACGACCTGTCAAAATTATTTTTCAATATGGCGTTGAGGGCAAACATGGGGTTTATTTTAATTAACTCGCGGAAACGTAGCCAAGGCAACCGAAAAACAAACTCTTTAACAAACGTTTAACGAATGAAAACAAACGTTTGCCGGATGTTTGCCCTCAACGCCATGTTAAAAGTCACGTGGTTTGGATTGCTTAATTTCGACTTTTATTGGATGCGAATCAAAAGTGATCTTATAAGTTAATTTAATATTGTATGTCTACGTTAATTTTTTTTGTGTTTCGCAAAATAACTCACGTGGGGAAGCGAAGCCATCTCATCTCATCTGGCATGAGATTCCGGCAAAGAGTTTATGTAGTTTTTCTGTAAATTGAGCAACACGCCATAAGCTAATGGTTATTATTTAAGAAACTAAAATAAATAACCTGTTGGAATTTCTACGAAGATGGATGAGCGTGAGTAAGACTCCTACGCAAATTATATCTTAGTTTTTAACTAGTCCCTTATAAGAAGCACAGTTTGTTCTTTTGATTCTTCCATTTCTTGGAAAATAAATAACCTGTTGGAATTTTTACGGAGACGGATGAGTGAGAGCAAGAAATTTCAAATTTTTTATTTTGCATTTTTTTTTCGTCTGGTCTTTTTCTGAAGATAAGTAAAGATAAAAGTTAATTTTGGTTAGAAAAATTTGTTTTGTCAAATAGATGCTACAAGTTTCTGATTGATTAGTTGTTATTAGACGTTATATTACTCAGGATGCTCATCTAAAATGTTTCCCAATAGAAGTGTAACTAAATTTTTTACACTTTTAAAAGAAGAATTTTTTGTTTTTACTTATCGTCAAATTTTTATATTATGACACTGCAATGTATTTTACAGTCGATATTTGAGTTCGGTTTATTATGAAACGGATTTTGTACATTTTTTTTTCTACGGTGATTATATTAAAAAAATTTGTCGATTCAAATTTTCTCGGCCAGTTGGATCGATAAATGTGTTAGGCATGTGAAAGAGCAACTGCGCCGTCTGGATTTACCTGCTGTAGTATTACATTGACGTGAGAATATAATAGTATAATAGTTAGATTTAACCATTACATCGTGGCGAGCGTAGAGACGTCTTGAGTGTGATTGTATTTCGATACTCCACTGAAGCAACGTTCAGCGCGGTTAGTACTTGGATGGGTCTTATCCATCTTGGGAAACACAGCGATCTCGTCCCACCTTCTAACGGTTTGTATATCGGCGAATACGCGGAAGCTATGTAATTTCAAGAGTGGATATACCATCCTTCGGAGGGGATGTAAAGCAGGCGGTCCCTTGTCTATTAAATGTTAGGCAAGTAAAAGATCCCTACTCCTCTTAAGGGAAGAGGTTCGGCAAAAAGACAGCATAATGCTAGTATTTTTTGGGAATTTTCCTTTGAGTCCATTTAATAAAATTTGACATTTTTCTGAAAATTTGACATTTTTCCGAAAAGTGATATTTTTCCGAAAATTTGACATTTTTTGAAGTGACATTTCTCCGAAACTTTGACATTTTTTCGAAAATTTAACATTTTTCTGAAGTGACATTACTCCGAAAATTTGACAATTTTCAAACATTTCACATTTTTCTGAAAGGTGACATTTCTTCGAAAATTTGACCTTTTTTCGAAAATTTGACATTTTTCTGAATTTTTGACATTTTTCTGAAAAGTGACATTTCTCTGAAAATTTGACATTTTTTCGAAAATTTGACATTTTTCTGAAGTGACATTACTCCGAAAATTTGACAATTTTCAAACATTTGGCATTTTTCTGAAAGGTGACATTTCTTCGAAAATTTGACGTTTTTTCGAAAATTTGACATTTTTCTGAAAATTTGACGTATTTCTGAAAAGTGACATTTCCCTGAAAATTTAACATTTTTTCGAAAATTTTACATTTTTCTCAAAAATGACATTTCTTCGAAAATTTGCCGTTTTCCTGAAAATTTGACATTTTTTAAAAATCTGACATTTTTCTGAAAAGTGACATTTCTCCGAAAATTTGATATTTCTTGGAAATTAAAAAAAAAAAAAATTTGACGTTTTTTCGAAAATTTGACATTTTTCTGAAAATTTGACGTATTTCTGAAAAGTGACATTTCCCTGAAAATTTAACATTTTTTCGAAAATTTTACATTTTTCTCAAAAATGACATTTCTTCGAAAATTTGCCGTTTTCCTGAAAATTTGACATTTTTTAAAAATCTGACATTTTTCTGAAAAGTGACATTTCTCCGAAAATTTGATATTTCTTGGAAATTAAAAAAAAAAAAAATTTCGTGACTCGTCTTGTAGAAATATTTTTTTGATATCATCAGTTCGCCTGTTATAAGAATTTTATGGTTTTACGACGTCATCAGAACGTAGGTGTATTTTTAATTCACTCGTATTCCATCCATCTACAATATTTCCATCTACGTTTCAAACTTTAATTGGATGCTTCCAATAGTTAAGTCGATATCTGCACCAGTTTCTAAGAATTTTTCTTATTTGTGACGTCATGTGACGTAGGTGTATTATTAATTCACTCGTAATCCGTCCGTCTACAATATTTATACCTACGTTTCAAATTTCAGTTCGATCTTCAACCGTTCCCGAGTTATCAGCCGAAATCACTGAACACCTCTGTCATTATTAGAATATCACCCACTGCTTTGAGGACAAAACAAGTGAAATTTTTGTTTTTTAATTTTTTTCACGGAAACCAAATCGAAAAAGTGCAAGTGTGATATATCGTTGAAATCGGAATTTTTACTGCTTTTCAATGGTTCAATTACAAATTGTAAGTAATCATAAAATAAACAACTTGTTGTGCGAAAACGGCACTAAACGTAATCCGATCTCAACGAAAACCTTTTCAGATCTTCTGGAGCACTAAAGAAACCCTCATCCAAAGTTTCATCCAAATCGTAGCTTCGCCACTATCGTGCTAACATACATACACACACACAGACATTTTTCAAAAACAACTTTTTTGGGTTCCTGGGACCTCAAAACGTAAAGATTTGATGTTATCTCAATTTTCGATTTTGGACTAATTGTAGTAACCTCCCACAATTTTATTGTGGGGAGGTTAAAAAGGCTCTGAGCATATAATGATTATGAAACACGTAAAAAGTACCTATCTACATAAAGCCAATGATAGAACATCTCCACAAAAATATTCAGTTTTCTTATTACAAATAACACTTACACTATACATATTGTAATAAATTAATAGTTTAAAATACTAAAAAACACGCTTTTATAAATACTGTGATAATTAATATGCTGAAGACACCATTAGATTAAATGAAAAGCGCCCCACCCTTTTATACTCAAATATTATACTTAATTACAAACACGGCTTACACTAAGGTCATTCCACAAAAGACCTTTTAGGTCGAGATGAAGAAAGGCCAACCCAGAGCCACTAAACAATCTACAAGGCCCTTATTACGGGGTAGACAGAGACAACAGGTTCGGTGAATATTTTTTGCTTTTTAGTGCAGTATTTATAAAAGCGTGTTTTTTTAGCTTTTTAAACGATTAATTAATTTTTTTTTAATTTCTAGTCTTATATTTAAGGAGAGAATTTTAGAGGCCATTTTGAACATATAATATTGAGTATACTATATTGTATTGTCATCAGAGCTACACACAATTGCCAAATTTCATGATGATACAACAATTAGAAGTGGGTGAAATTGAGTTCCTTAGACTTTTTACTTATATCCGTACCAGGTCGAACTGTATAAAAGCGTGTCAAAAAGCAAGGACACAAAGCGATGAAATATTACTAATATATCATCACTTCGTCGTTTTTATATTATTTAGGAATGTCTTATTTGGTGTTTACAATATAATAACAATATTATATGTGCATAAAAGCCGTCTCTGGACTGTAGCTCCTCTGTCCGGACTGTATTTACAATGTATGTACCTATTTGGTTAAATCAGATAGGTATATAAATATTTATAAACCACTCTTATGTATTACGTGTTGAATATTTCCTTTTTTATACATTTCTCCCACTGCATAATTCCATTATACTTGTATGAACTATGATAATTATTTTCAAATTAAATGTAATTTAACTTGCATGTTAATGAAATTATATTATATGCGCTACCGAGAATTTATTGGTTTCCTTTATATATGAATATTTATATCAAATAAATGTTTGCAGCTTTTTTTTCCAGTGAAGTTATAGTAATAAGAGTTATTTATACTTAATATTTAAAATATACACATTCGGCAAATGTAATTCTATACGGAGTGCATCACAGTTAGTGGCCTATTAAAAGTTTTAGAAAAACTACAAATAATTTGAAACTGAAAATTTAGGGAGGGAGGTTTCAGGGGTGCTCTATTTAATGAAAATAACGTCACGTATGTGACACTTCCTGTTATACCGGAAGTTGACACCAAATTCCTTATTTTAAATGACATGCTCTATTTTTTATGCAGGATTCGAATTCTATTCATTATTTTAATGTAACTTTCAATATCCTATCCCCTATCCAAAAAATCAATAGCTTTTGAGATATTTCGATTTTAATGAAATTCGATGCAAAACCAACCCATAGTTGGAAATTAAAACATTCGCTATGATAACCAATTTTTCTCCTATATGTCTATGTGAGATGGAGCTTATGTGAGCTCAAACCACAAATGCCTCAAAATATACAGGATGCCCGGAAAATGAGGTCCAACTTTGACAACTTCGACCTCTATTAAATCGCTTATTTTAAATCAAACATAGGTACTATATTTTAAGTCTATTCGCTTCCCTCTTTTATTACCTTTCAGCCTATATGTACATTCCCTATAGCTAAAATATACGGTTATTGGGTAATATACAGTTATTTAGAATAATGGTTATAGTAGTTTGTGCAACAAGAGTGGATATGATATCCATATCGCACGATAAAGAAGTTTGAGCACGACGCCGTAGGCGGAGTGCTTCAAATCTTTTGAGTGCGAGATGGATAATCCGCTCGAGTTGTACAGTATACTTTTCTACGACCAGCTAAAGAAAAAAATAAAATTTTTAAAAAATGTATTAAACATTAATAAGGGCATGTGCATCATATAACCTCAAATTTAATGTTTTTTAAGTTTATTCTCATTTTGAATGTTTGTATACGCATTTTTAGCTCCAAGCAAATGTTCACAAATTCACGCAAATAATTTTTCAATATTGTCGATTAGGCGATCCAAACCACGTGACTTCCAACATGGCGCTGAGGGCAAACATCCGGCAATCCTTTATTTTCATTCGTTAAATGAGTTTTTTTTCGGTTGCCTTGGCTACGTTTCCGCGAGTTAATTAAAATAATTTTGACAGGTCGTTGGATTGCCTAATTAATAAAAATAAACTGCTAATTATAGGTTAGATTCCTAACCTGCAAAATGTGTCTTATTTTATTGTGACAAACTATTTAAAACTTCATAAACATTACGCTGAACTAGATTTTGGTTGTAAGTACAGGAACCAGGCAGAAATTTTAATAATAGCTACCTACGTAATACTTCGAAATCTTAAGAAATATATATTTCTGAGGTTAGCTGTGACGTCACGTGCAGATGCATAGGTTTAGTAAAATATTTCGCCACTAGGCGGTTACCGATCGCCTTTGGGTACTCTATTCATTGTGTTCTATGCTTTGTAGTTTTGATGTGTTGAAATAAGTTTGTTTATTTGAAACCTACGGAAAATGGATAGTTTAGTGGAACTAAAAGAAAAGCTTGGCATGTTTATAGAAGTAGTAAACAAAGGTGCACAGAAAATGAGGTGATGTTACAGTACCCAAACGCGACTCTGACGCCGCCTACATGCATTCGGTCTGTGAAATGTTTTGAACACACTAGATGGGCTTTTTTGTAATTTGAGAGCAACTATCCACTTTCTTCTAAAACTGCTGCATACTGAAAACTGGTGAAACTTTCAATTTTTATTTTTTCTATAATAGGAAGTGTATTGAGGCACACAATTGCTTGGTATTTTTAAAGAAGTAGTAAACAAAGATGCACAGTAAGAGGTTATGTTGCAGTACCCAAACGCGACTCTGACGCCGCCTACATGCATTTGGTCTATTACTTTGACAGCTTACGCATTAACTTGAATTTTTAAAAACGAATAGTTGCCTATGTACTTAATTCACGAACTGTGATTGGTCGGTTTCATATCCATCCTAGATAGTATATAAAATATATCCGTTCAGTTAACTGGAATTGCCTACTTATCCATTCTAAAGACTGACTGTACAGAAAACAGTAAATATACATAAGGGAGTAGAAAAAATTAACATCAATATCGACAATAGTGTGCCATAAGAATACAGTAATTTACAATAATTTTTTAAAAGAATCACAGTAGATTCATTAAAGTTGTTTAAAGTTCGATGGTAAAAAGTTCGATTTATTTGTGTTTTGTACTCTCTCTCTCTCTCTCTCTCTCTCTCTCTCTCTCTCTCTCTCTCTCTCTCTCTCTCTCTCTCTCTCTCTCTCTCTCTCTCTCTATCTATCTCTCTATCTCTCTATCTCTCTATCTCTCTATCTCCCTATCTCTCTATCTCTCTCTCTGGAAAAAAATTAAATGTACAGAAAATACATGTATATTATCAAAATCATTTCCTACTGGGAGAAGATGATTCCATAACCTCCACTCAGAACGTAGTGAACCAAAAACCGTCTTATTTTTATCAACGTTCTCAAACTTTTGCTGCATTGTTTTTGTTGAAGGTATTAAAATTTATACAAATTTCATACTGTTTTTTATATTGGTTTCAATAGCTCACTAAGACAGAAAAATGCTTGAAATTTTTCTCTCTAGTTGGTTTTGGATCAGTATCTTTTGAGTCGAGGTTATGGAATTATCTCCTTCTCCCAGTAGGAAATGATTTGATATTATATACGTATTTTCTGCACATAATTTTTTTCCAGAGAGAGAGAATACAAAACACAAATAAATCGAACTTTTACCATCCCTAACGAACTTTAAGCAACTTTAATGAATCTACTGTGATTCTTTAAAAAAATTATTGTAAATTACTGTATTCTCATGGCATACTATTGTCGATATTGATGTTAATTTAACCATTTCTCTAAATAACTTTAAGTAACCCAATAACCCAATAACCTTGCATTTTAGCTATAGGGAATGTATATATAGGTTGAAAGATAATAAAATAGGGAAGCGAACAGGGTTATGAAATATAGTATGTTCCATTTGAAATAAGGGATTTAATGGAGGTCGAACTTGTCGAAGTTGGACTTCATTTTCCGGGCACCCTGTATATTTTGACGCATTTGTAGCTTGAGCCCACATAAGTTCCATCTCTGATAGATATATGGGAGAAAAATTGGTTATCGGAATTTACCATAGCGAATATAAACTATGGGTTAGTTTTCGCATCAAATTTCATTAAAATCGAAATATCCCAAAAAAACATAAACATAAAACATAAACTATTGGTTTTTTAGATAGGGAATTATATTGAAAGTTACCTTAAAATAATTAACATAATTCGAATCCGGCATATATAATAAGGCATGCCATTTAAAATAAGGAAGTTGGTGTCAATTTCCGGTATACGTGACTTATTTTAATTAAATGGAGCATCCCTCTTAACCTCTCTTCCTAAATTTTCAGCTTCAAATTAGTTCTTCTAAAATGTCTAATAGGCCACTAACCGTAATGCACCCTGTATATGTATCCTGAGTGCAAGGAAGAAAACAGAGGAATTAGAAAAAGAAAGACAGATATTATCCCACTACAATGCGCTCGCGGTTAGAAGCGATAACTGCTCGATGCCCTGCGTTGACATACGACAAGGTGATAAAAATAAAATTTCACGAAGTGTGGAACGTGCTGGGAGCAGTACATCCGTCGTTCTTTTCCTAATTGCTTTGTTTTCTTTCTTGCACTCGCTTACCTCAGGATATATAAAATTGAATTTGCCGAATCCGTATACATAGACAATATTGAAGATTCTACAAGAAGGAGACCTTTTTTGTTGCAATGCAAACACCATCTTAGACAACTATAATTTACTTCTTTTAAAAGTCTTATTATTTAAAATCTATAACATAAGCAATGAGCTTCGACTTAGTTTTGACATGCATCCCCTATTAAGTGAAATTTTGTAGGTACACTTGTAATATTTAATGTATTTTTTAAAACAGAACCCTATCCTTTTAATATTTTATTAGAATAAATTTTTAATAACAATAATAATAATACCACAGGTAATACAACCCACTTCATTCCTGGAGGGATGCTTTGCATGGGAAGGAGCTACACATCTCGAGATATAAGGCACAACCAGTATTTGAGTCAATTAGGATTAATTTATTTTCTTCAAAAAATCCCAATGCCACGTCAGGGATTCGAATCCAGGACCCAGGCAAGGGCGGTTTTACGGGGAGGGTAATGGTGATAAGATAATTACCCCCCCCCCCCCCCAGGAACCATCTGCCTGCCGCGCCGGCGCAATTATTTTTGCTCCCGTATTTGCGTATTTAACTATTTTTTTAGGTTTCAATGGTTCTTTAATTCTTCGTTCATTTTGCGTTATTTTATTAGAATAAAATTTTATGTTCTTTTCTATTATATTAAAGATATTTTGGTATGTAGGTAGTAGTTACTGAACCCCCCCCCCCCCCCCCTGTGTACTAGCTTAGAACTGACCTTAGACCCAAGGGTGACAATGGAGATTTTACGTATGCTAGTGGTTGGTCTATCATCAAGTTGGTAAAACGGCAATTTATATAGCCAGATAAATCCATATATCTCCATTGAAATTTTCCATTTAATTAATTTACAAACAAAGATTTTCCATTACTTTCTTTTTTGACGTACGTAAATTAATTACTTCGACTTGAAATAAACAAGTGACGTCTTGAACTCAAAATGAAACTAAAATATAACAGCTTTTAATTATATTTTCTGCCAAAAAAGGTTTCTATAAATAATTGCAAAACAAACATCAATCACTACGCAATTAACGAACGTCATATCACAGATATATATTGTTTATAAAACGAATAATTGGTGGTGGGTGACTTTTATCTCACATTTAAATATTTATTTTGATTTTGCATCGTTTAAAATAGGTCAGATACACTGAGAAGCATTTTTATATAGTCGACTTGATTTTGACGATGCATATTTCTTCTAGCGAAAAAATGTTTGAAAAAAAAAATTAAACCGCCATCAATAGAGGTCGCTAAAAATTGTGAAATGAAATTTCACCGTCGTCCTACCCTAATATCGATATTGAAGTAGGTTAAAAATACGTTAATTTAGTTATTACTTCCACATTCAGTGGTATAGTAACGCAAAAAAAAATTTTGAAAATTTGTATTGTTCAAATGGGCTTAGAATATCATGAAACGTCGAAATTTTAAATTTTAGCAAAAAAAATTTCTCTCTGTTGGTCTGTCAGTCGGTCGGTCTGTCGGTCTCTCTGTACTTTTTTGTGCGCAAGATTACTCTGAAACCGTTTAAGATATTGACCTGAAATTTGGTACACATTGTATTTTGACGAGATCTGGAACTAAATTATATTTTTATGGTATTTTGTTGAAAGGGGGTAAATTTGTAAATCAAGCAAGTTAGAATCTATTAAATTGGAACTTAGTGTATATAAGAGAAAATAAGGCCTCAAATAATTTTTTGCCATTAACCACCCCCATTACCACCCCCACCCTACTACTATTAAACGGGGTGAAAAAAATAAAATTGTGAGTTAGTGTGTGTACAAGAACCAAAGGTCTCAAATTTTTGTTTTACTTCATCCACCCCCACTACCGATGTGGCATATCGTTGTAAAGGTTTTTGGTGTAGGCGATTTCAAAAATATTATGTTATTAAAGTTCCCTAAACAATAATGTTCGCATTGTGGAGTGCAAATATAGTATCAACATTTTTTTCGTGAGAGACTGATAGAAAATCTGGAGGTGGAATTTTAAGGTTTATAAACTCCCTACAGGTTACATGGTAATTCGAGTTCTATAAACAAACGAACGTCAGCGAGCCTGTCTTTCAGTTTGTTCATTTTTGATTTCATCAAATAGGTATATTATAATCGGATACAGATTTTTAATAATGATAATTTCCGTCAGAATTAATATTTTTTGAACTGATTAGATTAGGGTCTCACCGGCTATGTATGTAAAATTCTTCTTACAGCAAATTCTATGATGATGACAAATTAAACTGAGATTTATCACTGGACGTTTTATGCTGTCTTATTAATTTGTTTGAGGATATATGAATATATTCTAAACTTTGAGCGACCTATGCAGTATGCTTCAGGAAAGCAGTTTTAAAGATCTCATAAAACAAACATTCTGCGATGAGTGAATTTGCAGAGAAGTTATTGACAGATACCATGTATTTCAATAGATACCGTGCGTGTAATTGCCTATTAGGCATGTACATTCACGTAGCGCGAGAGATATGACAACACAGCGCAGTAAACTTGTCCGTCAGCGGAGTATCCCAGCTCTCAGTAATTTCATTTCAGCCAGCTGGCACAAGCAATGTTGTAATTCTTACTCCCTATGCCTAGCCCGCCACTACACACACGGTATATAGATAGATATCCGTTTATTTGACTACTTCACATATTCGAATACATTTGTAGCAAGTGATTACTTATCTATAGATAATATACATAATATAATTAAAAATGAAGTGTAAAATATAATACAAATTAATAAAACAGACATAAAATGTAAAAAATAAGGATATAATAAATAAAAAACTGCCTTAAAACAAACGACGTAAGTTACATAATATATTAGATAACTGTCATGGGGGTAGTTATAAAACCTTCATTTGTATTTGTATAGAAACAAAACTTTAAGATGATAGTTTTAAATTTATGGACATTTTCTTGTTTTACATTTTCAGGTAATTTGTTATATAAGTTCAAGTTTAATGAATTTTTAATTGATTTTGCTAAGCGATATTTAGGAGGTTTTAACAAGTAGTAAATATATAGGCAAGGACTGAGCATTATACCATATTTAATAAATAATGGTTGACAGTGTGCTCTGAAACCTGCTCTTAATATAATTCTTACAGACTTTTTCTGTTGTCGAAATATTTTTACAGCGCTGCTCGAGTTCCCCCAGAGTATAACTCCATAGCTTATTTGGGAGTGCATTAATGAATAGGACACTGAGAGCAAAGTGTGTAGTTATAGAACAGTTCTTAATTTTCGTAAGAGAAATAAATACCTTGATAGCTTATTGCTGAGTTGCTCAATATGATGGCTCCAATTTAAAGAATCAAGAACTATACCGAGTAAATTGACACTCTCTTCCTTTGTTACGTCATATCTGGTAGAAAAAAATAAGTTCTTGTGTTTTGTCACGATTTAGTTTGAGTGCATTAGCATTATACCAAAGTTCCGCTCGACTTTCAGTTTCATCAATGATATTTTTTAAACTGTTAATATTCATGGAACTATCTGTAAGTGTTGCCTCATCAGCAAACATAACAGTACTGCTAGGGAATAAGTAATAAAATAAATCGTTTACATAAATTATAAACATTAGAGGTCCCAGCACAGATTCCTGAGGCACTCAATATTTTACTGATCTAAAATAAGATATCATATTGTTTTGTGAAACGCATTGTTGCCTATTCTCCAGATATGGCTTTAACAGACTCCACAAAAACTAAGTTTTTCGATTATGAGAGTATGAGAGACACAGTCAAAGACTCTGCTGAGATTACACAGTGTAATTGCAGTCTGTTTACTCTTTTCAAGGTCTTCAAATATGTCCCCCACAATCTTACAGATTGCATCTATTGTGGAACATTTTTGTCTAAAACCATATTGTTAAGCATGTATCAAGGAATATTTTTCGAAATATTTCGACAAACGGTTTTTTGAAATAATTTCTTATCAATGGATTTGTCGTGAAAATTAGTATTTAACTATTGGGTGTCTAAAAGATGTTGTCATTTGAAAAAGTTGACATTGATTGATTGATTGATTTACCAGCGTGCGGTAGGTATTGCTGCCACTCCCAGGTATACAGCTGGGCCTGCTACGTCCACGCTGGGTTGGACTAAGGTCATGCTTGTTGCCAACAGCGAGAGCCACATGGCGCATGGTATAGGAATGTGGGATGGGAGGTATTTGTGAGATGCGTTACCGCATGGTGTCGTGAGGGAGCGTTTAAGCTCCCTTTTTTGTGTGTTTGGTTCTGGACTTCTGCCTATTCTGACTCTTCTTGTGAAATATGTTGCCGTGTTGTGTCGTAATATGGAGTGTTTTTGCTCCTCTTTTTGCGTTTTTGCTTCTTCGAATCTTCTTTTTTCTGAGTCTTCTGATTCCTCGGTTTCCGATTGTGGTAGAGTATATATCCTTGCGATTTGTTAGTGGTGTTCATTTGTTAATCCTGATCCTTTCAATTGTCGTTCTCCACTGTAACATGGTCTCCCCACTTTTAGTTTGTTGCTGTGCGGTACTAGCGCTTTCTTCAGTAAATGTGTTGGGTCCCTTCCTTGGGTATGTCCCCAATACTTCATTGCGTATATTTCTATTATGTTGATGTTTTGTGTCGCTGTTTTCGTCTTGTTGTTTTAGTTGGACGATGCCCTTTCTGCTCTTCTCAAAAACTTCTTTTGTTGGCTTTTGTTGTTGCCGCGTTTTTGACTCCTTATATCATCGTTATCCGTATGACGGCTATGTACATACATTTGGTAAGGTCCCATGATAGTTTATTTTTCTCAATGAACGGTATGTTACCCTTGTGCCGTTTTGATTCTCTCCTTTACTGTTTCTCTCCGCTATAGCTGGTTCGTCCGGTCTGTTCCTAGGTACTTCAATTTGTTCGGTATTCTTAGGGAATATTCATCTATTTTGTGTTCCTCTCCGCTGGTCCAACTCTTCTTCTTCTTCTGCATCGATTAGGAGATTATCGACGTATGTATGTGTTTTCTTAGAGAACACCATTTTTCTGAAAGAAACCTTCACTAGGCATACCTCCGCTGAAGTGATGTGCGAACTCAGCCCTGACGCAGTATATCAACAATACCTCATTGATTATTTCGAGTTTAATTTTAATTATTATCACTATCGTGATTACTAGCATTTATTCCTTGGATGGTGGCTTATTGAAGGGTCTTCTTGTATTAATCTGATTCATTCATTTTTTGCTTTCTCTTCTTCCTCCAGTTTATCTCCACTGTTGCCGTGGTATACCTCTTCTCATGTATGTGTTATCATTTTTTCTGTATGCCCCCTGCCGCCGCTTTACTGCCCCTGACTCATTCCCCCGTTTCTTTGATTTTGTGGTCCTATGTTTTGTATTCGATTCATCATTCTTGTGTATAGATACCATTTCCTGAGAAAAAATTAGTAGGCAAGAAGCGAAGGGGGCACCTCTCCAATAAGTTACGCTGCCTATCAGCCACCAAGTAGCTGATAGGAAAGAGTGTGAGCCGTGCGCAGAACAGGCAACCACGACAGATGGCGTGATGCTGTCAGATATACAACAAAGTAAGATGCATGAATGACATTGAATACAATTTTTTGGGAGTACGGGAATCTCTACGGTTTGAATAACGACATTTGCAGCCTCGCATCTTTGTTCAGCGGCACAAGACCTAAAATTTCAAAGAATTAAACCGAAAGCCATTATCCATAAGATTTACATCGAGTTAAAAGAAACATACGAACCAATTCCAAAAAGGTTCAGGCAAAATAAAATGTCTAGGCTACCTGAAAATAGCATTAGATGGAAGCTTATGTTAGTGTTATACTTTCGTGTAACATCCAGTGTATTATATTCTTTGCAATTCAGACAGACAAATTTTAATAGTGACATTCAAGTCAATGAAAGTTCCATATAGTGGAGCCACATTGAAATTTTAATGTGAATTGTCTAGTCAAGGCAGTTTTACTTCCACATCCAGTGGAAGTATAGTAACGACAAAAAAATTTTAAAAAATTTGTACAAGTACATAAACTGTAATTCATTCCAATTGTTATTTTTATTTAAAACAAATTGAACACCGCAAAGTGATGCGTTTTTAGACAAATCACTGTTCTTTCAAAAATAATGGATAATATTCAATGAAATTTTGGAAAAATATAGCTCTTATAAACTATAATTTTTTTGGAACAAGATACCGCTGCACAGCCGTGAAAGCGATTTTCACAGCCCGGAAGGGGTGTAAAAGGGTGGAAGGGTCTAAATGTAAGTCAGATCCTACGATTGAGGTTTTTTACCACACTGAAAGATACAAATATTTTTTTAGAGAAATGTAGTTGTTAAATGTATATGAGCGCTTTTCATCCCAATAGAGGAAAAAGAAAGGTGCGCTTTTGGGACTCGTGCCCATTGAGACTTTTGATCTACTTGAATAGAACAACATATCAAAATTTGGGCCAATTTCACCGTAAGCCAATTTCCCATAAGATTTGTGAGGTGTCCTTTCAATAAGAAATATCGATTTGTTTATTTATAAGTGACCTAAACGTAAAAACTAACGTATCTCAGCTCTAAATGCAAGTAGAGCATTAAATTTTCTTTTCAAAATTGGCTTTTTTAATTTCATTACTCCTTTACCGTTTTTTATTTCATTAAAAAAAAAACAGAGGGTTATCCGAATTTGTTTATAACTACAATTTCGAAAATTTTAAACAACTGCAATAAAAGGGTTTAAATTTTGAAAAAAAATCCATCTCCGTGATCTTGAAGTACTTATAAAAAGCTACAATTTAAGCCATCGTACACATTTCTTGGTTTTGATGGCAGGATTTCGCAAGGGTGCAAAGTTTTAGTAACAACTGTATATTTGAACCATTTTAATAATCATTTTGATTTGCAATTTTAAGTGGTTATTGTACTTTATAAGAGCTATATTTCTCCAAAATTTCATTGAATATTATCCATTATTTTTGAAAGAACAGTGATTTGTTTAGAAACGCATAATATTGCAATATTCATTTTTTTTTTAATAATAATAACAACTGGAATGAATTATAGTTTATGTACTTTTATTGTACAGCTCATAACGAACATTTTAATCTTTTTGTTGTTTTCCATAGGACTTATAGATTTCGAGATATTGAAAGAAAACAGATAGAAAACACGGACTAAAAAATTAAATTGTTTAAATAAACAATACGCCGACCTCGCAGGACCTGCAAAACTGAACTGTTAACTTGAGTTGATCCCCTCAACACGTTAAAATAAAAAAACTGCCCTAACCAGACAATTCACATTGCGAATTTTTTAGTCCTAATTTGACTCCACTATGTAAAACCAATATATGAATATTGCTCTTATATGGATTGTACTTTGGTCTAATATTTGTGCTACTAAAGATAATTACTGATGAAAAGTACATTAAACTCATTGAAGACTATCCAGATTTATAAGAGCCGTAAATATTATCTTAATTTTAAATTTAGTGCATCTCAATTTTTTACTTTGAGTATCTTATTAATTTATTAGCAAAGAAAAAATGACTATTAACATAAAATCAGTTTCTGTATTGCCTTAACTGTATTTAATTTATTTCATTTGTCTTATTAATTGGTGGTATAAAATGAATATCATAAACGGCGTGTTATTTCAACACTGCACAATCCAAAAAAATCAATAGCACAAGAGTATATTTCAAACGCTGGTAGGCAATTATCGTTGCTAAACGCATGCACAGCGGCATAAACACACACGGTTTAACCCGTTCATAAGACGAGCGAGCGACTTTTTCAATAGCAGGAACTGAGCGCGGGAAAAATTCCTGCCGGCAGAATCATTGCAGGAATAAAAATCATCGTTCGGACGCACCCGAAACTAACCGATAACGTTCCATCTCGCAGCGCCTGAACGCATTTGAACGCAGGCGTTCGTCGCGGTAGGTGTGTGTTTTTTCAGTGCTCTATTGAACTTTTTGGTGGTTTAAGTGTCAGTGGTTTGGTCTCAGGGGTGCTTTTTTCGGGCGGTGCCTAAGGTTGCTTTTAAGGATTAGGAGGAACTAGTCGAATGTAAGTCATCAATTGAAACCGTCCTTACGACCAATTGCAATAGCGATTAATTAATCTGTGTAAGCCGCGAATTAATCCGGGTTATCTGCATTGTAATTCTGTTATTGTTAAACATTAACCACGTTATTAGTATGTGCTATCATCTATCAAAGGTTTTAGGTATTTAACAATGTTTATTGTTTATCAAGTTAACGAGTCGAGTAATGTGATCGTTTGTTTTGTGTACCGCATACATTTAAAAAAATAAACAAGGTACTTGTACTAATTAATACCTGGCGGAGTATTTTGCAATATTTTATACTATAGAAACGTGGTTTTTAATTTTATATAGATTTTTAACAAAGTGTACCAAACCACCACTTGATAATTAAGGTGTTTACAGGATAAAAAAATGATTGACATGTGATAACAATCGTAATATCTGTGATAAACCGATAATGCCTTACATGTGTCTAGTGTCTATCAGTACATCTATAGGTCATAGTTAAAGTAATCGCAAAAATCTATATTGAAGTAATTTTACTTTGATAAAAATTGAAAACATTCAAATTGTTCGGTTATTTTTTAATGTTAAAATCCATAAGCTTCCTAAAGGTTATATTATAATAGTCATTGAACTAGCCAGCTGAAACGAAGCTTATTAATATTCATAGTATATTTATTATATGAGGTTCACTATTTAAGATTAAATGGTTAAGAGCCTTTCATATACTCTAGAAATATTTACTTTGGCTGTCAGAAAATTAAGGTATTAGCTTTAGAACACGAATATCAAATTAATTTTGAGATCAAACAGTGACCACTTGCCTTCGACAGGGGCAATTTAAATTTTCGCTGTAAAGTTTACGAATTGTATATTATATTTATGGATATTATTTATAGAAAACAATGAGGGCCAGAATCATTTGTGAACAATTTAAAGTGCTTCCAGTGTTAGACAGACATTTATATATCTAAAAATAATATACAGGGTGTTTGGTAATCTATAGAAAGATGCTGATAATGGGGTCATTTAAAACTTATATCACCATACACGGGATGTCCCACCGGGAACTGCATATTTCAATTTTAAAATTCAATTTTAAATCGCAATGATTAAAAAAATCGTAAGTTATATAATATCTACAGGGGAAAAAGGGGAATTTAATTTTACATAATTTAATGCAAAAAAATACAGGGTGTTCCATTTGACTTAAACAAGTTTTCGCGGTTAGAAGAAACTGAACACTTGGTATATTACTATTGAATTTCTTTAAACCGTAGAGTGTAGCTCACCTTATGCCAAAAAGCAAATTAGGATCTTTTACGTGAAAAAAGTAATAAAGTTATTGCAAATCGTTCTTTTAAAATGTCAAATATGTCTGAAACGGCTGGGTGTAGAGATAGAGTATGCTACATGTTCTCGACTCAGAATTTTTTGCCCTTTTCAAAAACTTCAAAATATATAGGGTGTTCCATTTGAAATAAGCAAGTTGGTATCGACTTCCGGTATAAGCGAAAGTATCATATGCTTGTAATTATTTTCTTTGGATTGGCATTAGTAATTGAGGTGAGATACGGTACCGGTTTCAGTGGCAAGACCTCGATCGGCGAAGTTAAGGATAGGATTTTGCAGAGTGAGAGGGAAATATGGGTTTATTTGCGGTTTATTATAAATATTTAAAAAATCATAAATGGTATAACCTTTAAAATATTTTCAGATACTTCCCATTGCTCTAAGGAATACAACCATATACAGTTTTTATCATAAATTTTGTATATATTTAAATGCCATACTCTAATAATGAAATTAAGAACTATTTTCATTGACAATCTACGATATTCAAGTACAACAGAAATTTACAATAAAAAAAATATATAGTTGTATTCATTAGAACAATAACAATTATTTAAAACAGTTTTAAAAATTATACTATGTTTAGTTTTTTAATTATTTATAATAAACTGAAAATAAACGCATATTTCCTTCTCACTCTGCAAAATCCTAGCCTTAAGGCACGCCGGGCGAGTTCGGCACTTGGATGGGTGACCGTATCTCGTCTCGCCGTCCTGGTTAAGTGGTGGAGAAGCATTAGCTAAACTTCGCGTTAAAATAAATAAGGCAATTAAAAATAATCCAAAATTTTCAGAATTTTCTGATGGGTATTTTTCCCTATATCGATCGATGCAATTCCCGTGGACACCCTTATACAGGGTATTACAGTTTTTAAGGTAACGGCCTTTTTGGATATTGCCACCAGCAAAGTCCCCAGACTTGACACCTCTCGAGTTTCACGTCTGTGAATGAAAGAAAAACTCGTTTACGCCGTTAAAATAACTGACCGCGACCACCTCATCAGGAGAATTAATGAAACCGGTGCAAGAATTAAGGACACAATGAGATTAGGCGTCACCACCACCGAAGTGAGAAGAAGAGCTTAGAAACGGTGGATCGCATTTTAATCATCAAATGTATTAAATCTTTTTGTTTCATTAATTTTGAACATCATAATTATAACAGTCACATTAGGCGAGAAAAGCAGCATCTGCCGAAAAAATCCAAGTGAGCTGAAATTTTGCATAGGTACACCTTTATTTTAACATGACTTTTTTGGCTATTACAAAAAGTGAAGACTAGGAAATTCTCTACAAAAATTACGTAAAACTAGCCATTCGGTAAATAACACACTGTTAAGTTTTGAATCTCTGTCAAACAAGGTTAGTAGAAAAATCACAAAATAACATCACAACTATCGTTGGAGAAGATGTAGATCTTTTAATTCTCCTAATAGGACGTGCTCCTTCGAACCAGCAAGTTTTCTTCCTCAAACCAGATGGGTCATTCCATATCAAATCAACCAAGCAAAAAAAAATTACCACTCAGATTTTAACGAATTTTGGTACACATGTTTAACCCCTCCAAGATATTAAAAATCCAGAATTTCAAATTTTTCTGACGAGTAGTTTTTTTTCTATAGGACTCGAAAGAATAAAAAATTAACACATTTTATTACAACAGGGGTATGTTTAATAATTATTATCTCAGGATGCTGAAGAAGAAATTTTTTGTGTAAGCACTCGTTTTGTAGCTTATGGACTGAAGTTTATTTCTATTTAAAAAAATGGACATAATTTCTTTGTCTCAAGGTCACTCTCAAGATCATAAATACTTAAATGGTATTATCTAAAAAAGTAATTTTTTTTTCAACTCAAAAAATTCAGTAATATTAACTGAACTTTCCTGTACCTCTGTGCTAATATTGAAAGTGGGGCGACAACAAATAAGTAAGTAAATAAATAATAAAAGTGTTGGTACATGCGCTGCATAAAATATCGCCTAACCGCGTCGCTCAGACCTGGCGCGCGACTAGCCTAGACCCGTCGTTTGCCGCGGATAGTGCATAGTTAGGTGTATATTTATCAGGTTTTGAACATTTTAAATCAAATTAAATTATATTACTGAATATTATCAATAGAGCAATGGATAAAAACCGACAAAATATGTTAAATCTGTGTTTTCGCGAGTCTGATTATTAAAACGAAAAAGCAGAATGGTATTTTTTTGCTACCAGTCATGGCAAAAATGTATGTGATGGACTAGGTGGAACTGTAAAACGACTTGCGGCGAATGCAAGTCTATAACTACCTTACTCTGATCAAATTTTAACACCTCGACAGCTATACAACTTTGTGACTGAGAGCATAAAAAATTTTAATATTATTTATTGCACAGATGATGACCATCAGCAGAATACTTTATACTTTATCTCTTGAAAGCAGATTTGACAAAGTGAAACCTTTCATGGAATTCAACAATACCATTGTTTCATACCTAAGAAAGATATGGTTTTGAGAGGAAAACTCTATTTAAATAGCAGTAAGAGTACTGAATTTAACCTTGGACATGGTTTATCTAATATTGAATTTGAGGAAATTTCTGGCTTTGTCACTGCCATGTATGATGATTTCTGGTGGCTAGGATGTGTACTCAAGGCCGCACCCAGGGGGGGTCAGCGGGGTTCGAACCCCCCCAGAAAAGATATACTTTTCATATCCAAAAGCTAACCTTTGGTGGAAATTGTTAAAAGAAAAGTGTATATTTACATTTACAAACATTTTTTTGTTAATCGAACCCCCCTCCCCTTGAAACAAAATCCTGGGTACGTGTGTACTAGGTAAAAATGACGAAACTGAGGAGGTGACAATCACCACATCCAAGTGACCCTTCCTGATCGTTTCTGTATCCAAATAAACCTGAGGTTTTAAATGTCAAAATACTACTACCAAAAATACTACTTAAAGTGGATGCTGTCACTGAACCCGGAAGGGTCTACAAGTTTAGTGAAGCTGAAATGGCATTATCTGATACGGCTTCAGAATTGTATAAATAAAAGTGATTAAACAAACGAATTTTTGTACTAGGTACCAGTGGTACCACCAATAAATGCGTACAACATATTTCATTCTATATTACCCATTTAGTATTTAATTATGCTTATTGTCGCAATCATGTTATCATGTATGACAAAAGTGGTTGTGGCAGGGAAACGTGGGGGTGGGGGTGGTTACACAAACCTATTTCCAAGACTAATAATAACAACTCTTTTGATTATGTAAATTCAAAATTATAAATTGCAAAATAAAATACTAAACTTTGCGATTAGTGTCTTGGAAGTACACACTGTCCTAAAATAATATTTTTTGTTCAATGTTCCCGTTGTTGCCCCACTTTGAAATTGTATGCAATGGTAGATATGACCACCAGGGACAAATACAATTTTTTTAATAATTTTCAAAAATATACTTTTTGAGAAAAATTACTTTTATATTTGTGACCTTGACCTCGACTTTTAAATTTCAGATTACAACATTTTTTAACTTCAAATAGAAAAATATTGCTTAAACACCATAAATTGACGTTTGTCCCACCCTTATATCTCTTACCGTTTTGGAGATATTGTGATTTAAAAATCCCTATTTTCCAAAATTACTGACTTTCTTTCAATTTTCAAAGACTTATTACTCAAGAACCAATGATCAAAAAAAATAAAAAAATTGAAATTTTCATGTTGTTGACAGGTACAACATTTTCACCAAAAATTATCAAAATCGGAGAAGTCAAGTTTCAAAATTTTATTTTTATTGGTTGATTTGGCATGGAATGACCCGATAGAGGAAAAATCAAAATCAAAGAATCAAAGTTCTCTGCTGAATACCCAAAATAATATTTTTTAACAATAATATAACCAGAAATACAAGTTATTATTTCTTTTTAAAAACATCTTTTTTTGTCTGTACTACGAAACAGATTTACATTGTTTTACTTTCAAACAAAACAAAACAAAACAAAAAGTAGCACAAAATGAATAAGTCATATTACATCACTAATTTAAATATATATGACTCCTTATTATCCACATGACATTACTCCACCTTATATCTACATATGACATGACATGACATGACTTCTTTATATTTACAAGGTTAAACAGCTGACATAATAATTTACATCGCAGTATTAGAGTCCTTATTATGACAATCGATAATGCCTATATTTCTGCAATAACAGTAAAAGCAGCAAAATATTCTAGCTGAAAATCATAAATATGATCTTATACATTTTAAACATGAGCGGCTAGGCTCATACACATATAGGGAGTGCAGTTAAAATTATTTAAATTATTTCAAACGCTCCCAAAAATGCGTAAATTCCAGTTATTTATTGAGTTATGTTTTTTAAATGTATTTATTGTGTCGAGTTTTGGAAATAAATATATCCTTAAACATAATTACATTCTCAATTTATCCAAAAAAATTAAAGTGGAAAGAAACACGTATTTTTATTTTGACTAGTCCACAAGAAACCGGTTAAAACTGTCCAACCCTGCTTCTAACACCCTGTATATGAGATAAAATGGATAAAAATGCGGTGAATAACCCTGCACCATACACATGAACTAACCTAAAGGATTTAATAATTGCTTGTTAGGAAGTTAAGACTTCTTAGTCCTATTTGCATTTTAAAAGCAGCTTGGGCTTTTCGTGAAACGGAATATCAATACCAAACAGGATAGGAGGAGCATTCAAAGGTGGATTCCGAATCGCAGGTAGAAAAGCCCTTTTAGTTCGCATGCAACTCCACTACGGCATTTCCAATGATGCTTCCGGGTGTACAATATATTACCTACGACTTGAAAGCGGCTCGAGTTTAGATAGAAAGAATTCAAATGTTCAACTATTTTTAGACTTAAAATGTTTAAGAACGGCTAAATAGACGTAGGAAAATTAAAATAACGCTTCTTGGAATTGTAAATATGTAAATTAAGTATTGTGGATTTGCCCACTTTTTGATTCATATGCACACGCTGTAAAGTGTTAAGGTGACGACTGCCAAACAAAGGTTTTATGTTTCCTGAATAACAATTCTCAAAATTTTTCGAGTTCTATGCTTATTTTCATAAATTCCTCGCATCGCGCATGCCATATTTTGAATATCTACTTCATTATTTAATATAAGTACTTACCTACTTAGGAAAGTGAAGATAAAATTACTTGTTTCCATCGTGTCTGTAATAATGATTGAGATTCATGCTTCATTTTAAGAATTTTAAAATAATTCAACGACATTCAGCGTTTGTTTTATGAAAACCATTTGAAAACTCGAAAATTTCTCAATAATTCAAAGAAAAGTCGTGTCAAGTTATGACATTGAAACAGATTTCACAAACACCAAGAAACTGAATACTACACTTGACACATGTTTTATCAATCAAGTAGGAATCATCGGGAGATTAAAACTATCAGTGTTAGATCAAGAAAAAGGTTTACATTTTTTCTCTGCATGTCTGTAATAATGAAATGATCATCACCTCATTGAGGTTCCTAATCTATCTTTATGAATTTTAAAACAATGTAATGGCTTAGAACGGGTATTTTAAAACACCTATATTTCGGATATAGCAACCAATATACCTTTGGAAAATCAAACTTTATCGTTCTTGACTTTTTCCTTCGTTTATAAAAATTATTAATAAAAAAATAATAATTTGCCAATCAGGTTGGTCTATACCTATTGAGAATTTTTCTTACAAATTTTCTATCTTTTACTATTTTTTGATAAAATTAGAAGAAAACTAGTAAAGAAAAATTCAATGTTTAACCACTTAATGAGGGTGTTGCTGTTTATTTTATCTTACTCTATGTTCAGGTCTATAATATTTTCCTTAAAACGTCACGTCAGGCGAAATATTTTTGAAAGCAACATACCTGTCTGAGTTTTGGCTGCAATGTATAATAATTTTAATTTTTTGGCAGCTACAGTCCATTTATTTAAATTTGCAATGTTTTCCTTTATTTTTCTATTTTGAGCGCTTTGCGTGTACCTCTTCTGCTTATTCAAATGAATAAATTTAATACGAATTATTTTCACGACTAATAAAACAGAAGTGTGTTCCGGAAAAAAAAATGATATTTGAAAATAAATACCACCCTGGTGTATACAGGGTGTTTGGTACATCGGTAGAAAGTTTTAAGAGAGAATAAAGGTGGGCATTTAGAACCTATAAGAGCATATACCGGGTGTTAACAGAATCATTAGGCAAGCCATAGTTTCTAAAGTTTTCAAGATATAAGTCTTAAATAAGTCTTAAGTTTCGTGTCTGCCTTACTAAATAACGACTAGTAACCACTTTCCAGTTGTTATACTTCCGGGAACATGTTCGGCGCCCTCAAAACATAAAATGATTATTCACATACCTATGCAGCGCATTTTCAATAAGCGTTATTTTTCAAGGTATCAAATCAAGGATAGCTTCGATTTTCCAAAACGACCACTTGCACAGACCATCACTCACTTTTTTCCTATCAGTAGACGGTTGCCAACAAATTCGAAATGGGTCACTCTCTAGTACATGAATAATAAACAGAATCCTGCTCAGTTGTTGTACTACCTGTCATATGCTGAATTTTTCTCTTTATCTGCCAGAACAACTTGATAGTCTGCAAATAATAATGTGTAGACACTAGTGGCACTTGGGTCGATTTCTATAATAAGATAGAGTGAAATATAAATAGCAAAATAATGTACGTGAAAGAAAGCGATATATTAACGTTGATGCCAGGCACTTCAGCATGTTAAGATTTCCGCCAACGACTGAAAGTAGCTAAAGAGAAAAGTGTCAACAGCGGGTTAAATCTGTTTCTTTTCAGCATATTATTTGTCCATTTTTCTTCTCTTCTACCTTACATTGGCATCGACTCAATATTTTAAAATGCCACTTCTGTATATTTCTTTCCCCAGCAGGACTCCCATTTGATTATCTATATGTTTACTGCCAGTATTTACTTAAGAGTTAAAAAGCATTTATGTACTGTTATTGCCATCATCGTTTTGTTTGTTTACACTTCAAAATTGTGTTTTTTTTGCTACTATTTATGGAGAATTCAAATGGGTCTATAAAATGATCATTACAAATAAAATTCCAAACCACATAAATTTGTTTTCCTCTACAATTTGCCAACAACGTTAACATCAGCCACAAATGATTAAAACTTTTTAATCATCTCCGCATGATACCAACGTGGTTGGCAAAAGGCGCGTCAAGTAATAGGATTCGAGTGTAGTATTCATAGTCTGGTGAATTTAGCTTAAAAAATAACGATTATTCGGAAAGTTGTGGGACTAGCCAAAAATTAGTCTACGCCCTTACAGAATTTCCTCAGGTATTCGAAAAAAAATAGTGTTGACCACTCAAAACAGTGGTTTTAAGTAATTGTTATTTAACTTTTTGAAAACAAAATGAATTTTGCAACTTAGTTTTTTGCTTATATTTCGCTTCTAAAGGTCGTAGAAAAACGTTCGACCCGTCAATTTCTTCGTCATGAGCTCCTATAGACCGAATCTTTGATTATTAATAACATTTTATGGCAAAAAACTGAAAAAATTGTATTTTTAGATCCTAGAACTTTGAAGTGCTGTAGAAACAAATATAAAATCTGTATGTTAACGATATTATGAGAAATAGTACATATTTTTACACTTTGTGCCGTTGCAAAATATTATTATTTTTTTTTAATTTATAAAAAAAAATTAATATTTTACAGTTCTGTTTCAGTAAATACATTGTATTTGACGTACATTTACATAATCAAAAAGAGTATTGCAAAAAAATTTTAATTTGCGACTTCTTTACGCAAGAAATCAATTTTGCAACTTAAACAAATGTAAATATCTCAGTAGATTTTGCATAAAATTTATTGCAACCAACGGCATTTCAATTGTAATAAAAAAACAAGAATTAAATGTGCTCCGATCCTTTGGAGTCGAGATATGAAGAATTCATGTTTTTTGCAATTATGGCGAAATTTGAAAATATTTTTACTTGGAAATTTAACTGAGTATTTCTCAGAGTGTGTTATCACTTACAAAAGTGCCTTGTCTATATATATAAATGGGCCATGGAAAAAAAAATCGAGAAAATTGCATCTTTGGCGCACACTAAACGCCAGATCTCCCTCCGACACAGGAAATCAACCTAAAAAAAAAAAGAAAAAAAATAAGGGCAGAAAAATAAACTTTATTTTGTATATTCAAAAAATTAATATTTAAATACAAAATGTTTACCTTTTTTATCCCCAATAAGAGTAAAAACTATTCACTCATCAATGTATTATCAAATAAATTGTATGTAATCTTTAAATATTTATTATACATTAATTGCAAAAAACAATAATTAATATTTTGCAACGGGATAAAGTGCATTTCATTAATGGTAAAAATATGTACTATTTCTCATAATATCAGTAACGTACAGATTTTATATTTGTTTCTATAGTACTTCAAAGTTCGAAGATAGAGAAATTCAATTTTTTCACTTTTTTGCTATTGTTATTAACAAAGATTCGTTCTTTGCGTACACCGACCTTGTAGGGGAGCTCATGACGAAGAAATTGACGGATCGAACGTTTTTCTACGACTTTTAGAAGCGAAGATATAAGCAAAGAACTAAGTTGCAAAATTTATTTTGTTTACAAAAAGTTAAATAACAATTAAAGCCGCCATTTTGAGTGGTCAACACTATTTGTTTCGAATTCCTGAGGAAATTCTGGGTAGAATCATTTTTGGCTAGTCCCAAAACTTTCCGAAAAATCGTTATTTGTGAAGTTAAAATCACCGGACCGGACTATTATTGAATTGACGTGAAATGGAGTTATCTAAAGTCTCGTGTTGTGCTTCATGTGTATGTGATAATCATAATTTGTGACGTATATATGGCCTTATGGGCCATAAATGCTCTAAAAATTAATTTACGTAAGAATTTAATAAATATGTAAATCTAATCGGATTCTTGAATAATTCTACGCATTTTTGGTCACATTTTACCAATACTTGGAGACGACCTTGTTGATAAAATTGTATTTGCATATTAATCAAATCTGTCTGAGAAAATACTTCAACTTTTTCGTGCCATAACCAAAGAGTTCAAATATTAAAAAAGTCTAATTATAAGATAAATACAAGTCATTTTATATATTTTTCCCCTTTGAAGTTAGATAATGTCAATAATATATATAATAGTTTAGTTACCACGCAACGTATCAAGAGAAAAATCGAAATATTATATTAAACATTTAAAAAATATATTGAAAAGAAAATTGATCCACCTTCAAAAAAGATGGCTAAAAATTGTGAAGTATAATTTCATCGTCGCGACGCGTCGCCCAGTCAATTGAACTTTACTACCTAATATCGATATCGAGGACGATTAAAAATACGTTTGAATCATAGCCATACTTTTTTACTATATGGTAGAGATAAAAAAATAATACAAAATAAAAGTTACTATTTAAAAATAACAAAATTTATTTTAAATATAAATATATAGGTGGAGCAACGAGACATCTCAGTGTGAGCAAATAAAACGGTACTTTCGATGTTATATTTCTAGAGACAGACACAAAGAACAATTATAAAAGGTAATCTATAAAAATTGTAATGCGATAATAGTTGGCCAACTCAAATTATTATTCTCCGACTTAAATTAAAAGATTACTAACAAACAAACATTTCATCAGTTTTAATATTATTAAAACAATACTCCCCAATTTTTATGAATAAGTAAATAGACATTACTAATGAACGAAATCAGAGGCATAAGAGTAAGCTTAACTAAAATTTACAAAAATAATATGGCTGTGCACATAATAACACTTTACGTGTGTTATACTAGAAAATATCTACATAAGTTTTTAAAGGAAGAGTACAGTGCACTGACGAAAGAAATTATTTTACCTGTTCAAACGGAAATCAAGTATGAAAGTTATAACAATCCCACAAACAAGTGGAGCTAAAAAACACCACACTACACACAAGATGAACGACGCCGAGACGTCGTCAACAGCTATGATGTATGAGGAAAATCAAGGGAATGTAGCCCTTATAAACTGCAATTTGCCGTTGGCCATAATTGGAATAAGATAAATGTTTATTTACTTACAATAAATACAGGAAAATCGACGTATTCACTATGATAGTTACAAAATCAAATTCGATAGTATCATCAGGTGTGTAGCGGTCAAATTTACACCATTATTTGGCAAACTAAACACAGTGACCATAATAACGTATTTTATCGTCGAAAGCTACAACCGTTTTATACTGCATCCTAGAAAGATGGGATTTAGGCATGATATATTACGAAGGCACCCGACGCGTTAAATCTAGTGCTAATGTCGATATATTAAACTAAAAGTGTATTTTACAGTAGTTTCGTGAACACAGGATCGGAGTTAAAGTATTTCTATGACGGAAAATATATGAATTGTAATAAATTTGCCAAATTAAACCAGTGATCTTCATAGGTTAAAAATGAACCGTTACAGAATTCGATATTTGTTAATTTTGACACCGAAGGCGATTCAATTTTTTTTTTTTCAAATTATTTTTCACCATTTTAGTGACCGCTTCCACAGAGTGATCTAACATATCTGGAATTTTTAATACTTAAGCTTTAACGTCAGGCTCTCGTTCATCAGAGTATTTTGAAATCTCAATATATCAAACATGTAAATCTGCAATAATGTGGCAACCGTATTAGATTCACCATGAATTCGTAATTTATGAGATAAGATTCGGTATCACCTACTCCTAAAATACCTACCAGTTATTAGCACTGTTAATGCATTCCGACAAAATTTACGCGGCGCCTTCGCCAGATATTGAAATATTTCAGTAAAAAAATCTATTTTCCAATTTTAAAAATATTTCAGAGGAAGACAGAGATATCCGAAACTACTGTTTTTACACGATTGGGTTTGAGGGATTGTATTGCGGATGGATGCATTTCTGTATAAAGGTAATTAGAATTATATTAACCTGTTTCATCTCCTAAACCCACTTCTAAAGTTTTGTCACCCTGTATATAAAAATAAACTGAGCAACAAGTAGTGTGTTAAAATAAGAAACATTTTAGAAAATATTTTTCAAATATTAAAATTGCACGTCCATACATATAATTATAAGTTGCGTCGTGAATATTATTATTAGTTTATAGTCTATGATAGCTACACATATGGGGCATGGGATATAACATGCTAGGCATTGCTGTTAAGTTTTAGCAAATATTTTGGTATTTGAATGTTTGAGAGTTTTAGAGGTAGTTTGGGGAGGGTTACATTGAGAGAAAAATGTTGGCACTCACATTTTGGTACAAAAACTACAAGTTTGAGAAGGTGCCAACATTTTTTTTTTTTTGAAAGCAGCAGTTTTGGCCCGTTTTTGGCCAACAGTTCAATTTTTGGCCAAAAATATGGAAAATGCAGAAAATGTTGGCATATGGTTTTCCAGCAATGAGCATTGTCAACGAAAATTTTCCGCCTGGTCAGAAAGTATTATACTACGTTCCAATTGTGGCCATAATTGATGTCGCCAGTGCACAGTGGTCCGAAAATTTCAAAAAGTGGCCAAAAATGCTTTTTTTCAACTTTCGAATTTCGCTTTGATACTTTGGGGGCAGTTAAAAGAATGGTCAATGCATCTTTTCCAAGAATACAAAGGCCATTAGGCGATATCGCTACCTGCTCGCAAACACGATCCTTTATATAGCACTGTTTCACCGGTATTACGTCTCATTTAATCACCAACTTTTGAAGAGAGAGTGTGCCTAAAACGTGATAATTCAAAGTGAAATTTTTACAGCAGCCTCTTTGAGATATATACTTTATTTTAATATATTGCATAAAGAAAGTTTTGAATTTAAAAACAGATAGGGGGCGAGCGTAGAGGCGGCTTCAATGTGAATGTCAGTCGATATTCCGTTGAAGCAACGTCGAGCGCGGTTAGTACTTGGATGGGTGACCCATCTTGGGAAATACAGCGTTCTCGTCCCACCTTCTAGCGGCTTGTACAGTGTATACGCGGAAGTTACGTAATTTCAGACGAGGATTACGTAGTGGATATACCATCCTTCAGAGGGGATGTAAAGCAGGGCCTGGTAGCGGAAATAGGCCGACGTTAAATAGTTAAAAAAAAACAGATAGAAGGTTGTTTTATTATAGGGTGTTTATCAGAAATGTTTACGAGTAGGTTCAGATTTGTGTAGAGCTACGAAAGAAATCGTACATTATCATGCCTTGGAAAAATACCTAAAAAATGTCTTAGACATTCCTTTATACAAACAAACAAAAAAACCGCTGCCCAAGGAATCACTACTTCCACATCCAGATTCTCTATCCAAGTCACTCACAACGAAAAAACTTTGTATGTGAAAATAATTGTTTATGGAACTTTAATAATATAATATTTGAAATCCTCTACCCCAAAAACCCATAAAACGATACCCCGCATCGGTAGTGGGGTGGAGATGGTGATAGGAGGTGGTAGTGGGGGGTGGATGAAGTAAAAAAATATTTTGAGGTTTCTGGTTTCTGTACATACACTAAATCACAATTTTTTTTCATCCCCTTTAATAAGGAGGTGGGGGTGGTAATAGGGGTGGCTAATGCCAAAAAATTTTTTGAGACTTTACCTTCTCTTGTATATACTAAATACCAATTTCATGGACTCTTGCCTGCTTGATTTACCTATTTACCCCAAATTTACCCCAATTTACCCCCCAACCCTTCGACGGAACAAGATGAAAATATAATCTAGTTCTAGATCTCGTTAAAGTACATATGTGTACCAAATTTCAAGTCAATATCTTAAACGTTTCCAGAGTAAACGTGCGCACAAAAAAAAGTTACAGACAGACCGACAGACAGACAGAAATTTTTTTCGCTCAAACTTAAAATCTCGTTTCATGACATTTTAAGCCTATTTGGACAATAAAAATTTTTAAAAAATTTTTTGTCGTTACTATACTTCCACTGGACGTGGAAGTAATTAGGCAATCTTAAGCGGATTTTCGAAATTTTGGATTTTTATAACGTGCGACATGTATTCCGTGAGCACCGGCAGCATCGATCACTTGACGCAAGAGGATGCGAAATCAATTATTGTTGAATAACTTTTTATATTTATAATATCCTTTTTTAATCAGTATTTATTATCAATAAAAATGGTCCCACAATTGGGACCATTTTGGGACCGTCCAAGGAATGTTTCGAAAAAAATTCAGTTCTATAGTTATTATACGTATTTGATTTAATTAAATAAATGTATTATAACCGGACCATAATTTTTAATAATAATCGTAGAAAAAAAATTGTGTATGGAAATCCGTTTCATCTGTATGTATGAGTATGTGTGTGAGCGTGTGTGTGTGTGGAGGTGTATGTATGTGTGTAGACCGTTTCTTGTAAACACGATAACTTCCGTTAGACTTAATATTTTTGTTTCAAATTTGGCACGTATGTAAAATAGCATGGTAGAATACTCCCTATTGAAATCCGACAATATCCGTCATACAGGGCGATCTTCAGAGACGTTTAAACTATGCTTTATTATAATTTTAGAGCAAAATGTCACTATTCTATCTGTCTTAAATAAACGATTGTCTATAACTGAAATAAAGCAAAAATGTGCCATTTTATATACTCTTACAACCCCTAAAAATCGCCCCTGTTTGTAAGTATTTGTTTATATATTTTTTCTGGGTTAATTAAGCGGTTTTTGATAACGTTAAACTGAAAAAAAAAAAAAATTAATATATCAATTTCTACACTAACAACCCCTAAAAGCAACTCCCGATGGTAAATATATTTTTAATTAGGTTGTCTGTCTTATTTAAACGGTTTGCTATAACGTCCAACCGAAAAAAGCTGAAATACACCATTTTTTAGAAAAACAACCCCTAAAAGATTTTTTAAATTATTTTTCCCTCATTACATATGTGATTGTTAATCGATCTATAACAAAATTGGATATTTGGCCACTTTTTGAAATTTTCGGACCACTGTGCAGTGGTGCCAATTGCACGGAGAAAGAAATGTTGGCGTAATGTTGATCGCCAAGATACCCTCTTCAACTAGCACCAAGTCCCAAAGTGTTATACTCTTTTTACCATTAATTATTTTTATTTATTTGCTCCTATCATGTAATTCAATACTTCGTCAGTATTAACTAGAAGAGTAGTTGTTTTGATTGGTTCTCCAATAATGTGTGTTTTAAAGTATTCACCTAACTAGTATATTAGCGTGCCCAGATTAGGGCAACAATATACAGAAAGTAGGCATTTTCATAATAAATAAAAAAGTGTGTAAGTTGTGATTTGCATAATACCTAAATAATATTCTCTGTTATACTCCGTTTCACAATTGAATATTTTCGGGCAGGGTGAGAGGTCTGACTCACATAAGATAAAATACTCAGAAAAATATTTGCTAAAACATAACAGCAACGCCAAAATGTTATATCTCAGGCCCCATATATGTACTATCACCTAGACTACTAGGACATCTCATTATAAAAATATATAATTTATTATGCTGTCAGCTATAATGATGAAAATTTAAGTGATATTTTTGGCGAGTTCTGTTATGATGCTAGAATATGTAATGTCCAGTTCAATTAAAGTTAATTTTTTGCCATTTTGAAAAAGGCGTTGAGCACCCTTAATAACCACTCTACATTACATACATACATACGTACATTAAATTCGTTAGAGATAACATCCACTCACTTTTTCATCGTCATCAACGTGCGTAATTCTTCGCATAATCGATTACAAATGTTTGCGTGTAATTGTGGATTATCACAAAATCCATTAACCTTCATTATATTAAACCAACAATGGGAGGATTCGATGAAATTCAAGATCAAAAATATTGTTATGATTCGCCAGGCTAATGATAATGATGCCATAAAAACTAATGGAAAGTGAAACAATAGTCAATTTGGCGATGTTAAACGTCGAAAATAAAATGCAACTGAAACCGTTCACAATCACATTAGGATTCTAAATTCGTAGAGCGTGCCCAGATTAGGGCAACAATATACAGAAAGTAGATAATTTCCTAATAAATAAAAAAAAGTGTGTAAGTTGTGATTTGTAGTCCCCTATCAAATGTACATCCGTAGGATCTTTGATGATGCAAGTGTGGTAGTGGTCCCAATCTCTTTATTTGACCTTGGAGAAACATACTTTCGACGTTGGCACTCTCAAAAATGGTGCGTTTGAGAGCTGCGCGCGAAAAACAAAATGGACGCCGCCGCAAACACTTTTTCCCATTTATCTAAGAAACCATTGGGATTACGAAAAAAATTTTATACAAAAAATATTGCTAAATCAATTATACAGAGAGAAGGTTATTATATTACAATTTTTTATGTAGAACTGACCGTTCTCTCAAAAAGTTTCATTTTATAGTTTCCAATAATAAAAATTAATATGACTAATGATGAGAGATTTGCCAGTGCATATTAACATATTTGACACTATTTCTCGGGCCACTGGAAACAATAATTATAACTAAAACATTACAAATATAAATAAATTGACAAATACCCCCATCTCCCCTATGTTTTACAGTATAGGTAGGCATAGGAAATTGAAAGAAAAAGTACCTATATAATTTTAACGTTTTCGTTTTTACTTCCTTCTCTTTCCCCCCTGTGTGTAGCTGGCTGATGGAACCCATCCAAGGCCAGAAAAGGGGAAAAAAATTTAACGTTTAAAGAAGAAACTTATAGAAATACAGTAGACAGTAGTTACAGATTTATGTCGACAAAGTACAGACAAGCAATACTTTTCACTTCTACAATGACATTTTTAATTAAAATCATCGTCACTTTCAATGCAAATCTCACTTAGCCCCAAATCTTCATCATCGTCTTGCTCACACTCTCCCTTATTATCACATCGGTCGAGATTACCTTCGCACTTACACATTTCGATACACCGGAGTCCATACGACTGACACGTACATGGAGGAGAGCAACGCCTTTGGGAGCATGAGCAGCGACAAAGTTCCAAGATAAGCTCTGGAGCACAAGGTTTGGTACAAGCAACTGGCTCGTATGTGCTCCCTACTTTCTTCCATCCAAAATCTGAGGGTGGTGGGTTATTGGGATGCTGAATGAGGTCCTGATTCCACTCAAAACACTGAAGGTGGGCCCTTAGCAAAGGGATCCAGGGACCGATCCAGTGCAGATCTTGTTGGAGGAAGGTTCTCATCTTGACATTGTTTCTGGGTGAACAACAACCATCTCACAGCTCCTATGTCGGTCAGTGTTGTTTTGGGGATATAAAGCTGACAAATGAACGTTTCCAAGTTAGCCCTGACATCTTCTGTGAGAGACAGTGTAGTCCCTAATGTAGCCAAAGCTTCTAATAGCTTATCACTTGCAGAATTAAAAGTTTTCCACCACTTTATTTTACCTTTGTCAGCAAATTATCCTGTTACATTTGCTCCTGAAAGTGCGTGTAATCCAGGAAGTGCAGAGGCTTTGAGAGGTTCAAGTGCTCTGTAAATTGAACCTAGCTGAATAAACCTTTCCATGCCATGGCCAAGGAAAAATGCAAACTCTTTCTAAAGTTGGGGATATCGTCTTAGTGCCAAAATTAGGACACTAGTATCGGGGGAGAATACATGAGTGGTTTTAATTCCTTTCTGTGCTAAATATACTGCGTGTAATATGATCTTTGTGTCCGTCTCCTCCTGCATACTTGAAAGACTGGATACATCATCGCCATGTGATGAAGCTGCTTTGTCCCTCCAACTTATTACAAATCTTTTGTTATTTGTCACGCCAAATTGAAGAATCTGACCGGAAAGGAACTTAGTTCATCCTTCGTCTTATCGTGGGACAAGAATTTATTCATTGCTATACTTCCAATTTTCGTTTCTGGTCCGATTTTGTACTGGACTGAGCCTTTTTTTCCGAATCACTCTCATGGCTTTTTTCAACGAGTTTTCTTTCTAAGAGTCGAAAACAACATGGACCTCATTGTAATTGCGGAATTTTTGCCCGATCCATTTGCTGAAGCTTAAACCGAGGTCACGGCATGTCTTCACTGTGCTAGGTTTGTGGTAGGTGTGAAGAAGCGCCATGCTATTATCGCAGCTTTTTCCTGTAGCTCCTCATTTTCTTCTAAAACTGCAGGTGTGGAGGAAGCATGATCATCATCGTTTTCTTCGGCGGGTATACCTTGCATTGATTCAAGACCATCCATAATCTTGTTACTTAGCTAGACAATGGTGCATACTGTCAACTGCAAACAATGACTTCGTAGAGAACTCGTAGTTGCTCAAAAATAGTATCTCCGTCAGGTCTGCTTCTGGGTGCTATCAATAATCTTGAAATAAGAGATAAATCTGTCTTTATGCCTATAGATTTGTCTTTGAGGGTAAATAACTATTAATAAATATAAAGCCATGAAATAATTTTAAAAGTTAAGTTTCTGGGAAAATGGTTAGTCCTGCATAAAAACTTATAATAACCTTTTTTATGTAAAATTGATTTAGCAATATTTTTCGTAATCCCAATGGTTACTTAGATAAATTGGAAAAAGTGTTTGCGATGGCGGCCATTTTGTTTTTCGCGCGCAATAGTCATGCGCATCATGTAATTCAATACTTCGTCAGTATTAGCTAGAAGAGTAGATGTTTTGATTGGTTATTCAATGATGAGTGTTTTAAAGTTGTGTTCCTAAGTAGTATATTAGCGTGACCAGATTAAGGTACCAATATACAAGTAGATAATTTCATATTAAATAAAAAAGTGTGAATGACTCAATGTAAATAAATGATTTAAGTATTTCTAATATATTTTTTTTTGCTTTAAAGTGCTAAGAATGTCATGTAATTCAATACTTCGTCAGTATTAGCTAGAAGTTTTGATTGGTTTTCCAATAATGAGTGTTTTAAAGTATTTACCTGACTAGTATATTAGCGTGCCCAGATTAGGGCACCAATATACAGAAAGTAGGTATATTCGTAATAAATAAAAAGTGCGTAAGTTGTGATTTGCTTAATACCTAAATAACTTTTGTTAAATGTCCTTTAACATGTTTAGCGCCCTAAAAAAGTATGTAAATGGCACCTTACATGCCTATGCATTTTCAGTAATCATTATTTTACCAGATGGTCACTTGCACATACCATCACCCAACATTCTTCAATCACTAGATGATTACCAACAAGCTCCAAATGAATGATTGTTTGGTAAATGAATGCCATACATAAACGTGCTCAGCAAATGGGATAAGTTGGAATTGAATGGTATAGCTTAATCATAGACAGGGGAATTACTAAATGAATAAAATAATGCAGATATCTGGAGTTTACACAACAGGCGATGGAAGATATTTTGAGAAACTTAGGCCAAAGAAGAACAGCTGCAAGTTGCTCGTTAATATGGAGTAAAACCATAACTCAATAAATTCTAGTTAGAATATTTAAATCGTTGATATAAAGTTGTCTAACTAGGGATTGGAAGTCTGGACAATAAATCAGAAGTTGAAGAATCGATACTGTCGAAAATATATTACATTATTCGCCTACGAGAAAAACGAAGAATTTCGATTCGAGAAAGAATAAAGAGAGAGTCGACATCATTAGATGCTGTAGAAGTAAAATCATTTGAAGTGACTATTCCATAGCTCATGCAAAGGGCTTTCAACACAGTTTTGGTATAGAGTAACAGAAACGGGTTCTCTGCCCTGGAGCTAATACTATTCACGAAAGTAGGAAAAATAAGCAATTTTCAGCTTCCTTCTCTTATGGGTACAAGTTTGTGTCTTTATCGAACCGTGGGGTATCTGGGGGTAACCACTGACTCCATAACGTCGTAGAAGGACTACGTGGAAGTGGGGAAAGTCTGAAGACCACTCTCTGAATGTATACTGTTATGGTAAAACCCCTCATAAGATACACTGGTGTGGTTGCGCACCTATTTGTCGGATGTGTGGAGTGTCGCCAGTATACAATGAGCAGCCAGGCCTGAGAACTGTGCATCTTAGAATCTGCTCACATTCCTAATAGTAATAATAATAATAATAAAAGAATTGTCCTGGAATGTGCACATGCAAGGTTGCCAAGCACAACTGCCAAACGAATGACGTTTCATAACGTGTTCTTCTGAGGAAAAATGGAAGAAGGCTAGGAAATTAGCACGCAAATTATCAGTGCCGTGAAAACCTTAGCATCAAAACATGTAGACGCGATTTATCTTGATAATAAATCGGAATACCGCAGAGGATGTGGTAGAGTCTTTAAAAAGTCACGTTTAAAAAATACAAATAGTATATTTCACAAACTTTCCAGGCCTGGCCGCCACGTCGTTTTATTATGTTTCAACAGTGCGTATCAGCGTATAAGTTTATCAAAACACACAAATTTTTAAAACCACACCTAGCTTATATAAATAGGTATGTACCTAATTTATAACGAGGTAAATTTAGTATATTATTACCTACAGCGAGCAATTATATTACATTAACTTTCATAACTGAATAAAAATATAATTGGTACTTGAATTACTGAATAGTTACACCATTAAACGTTGTAATTATTAACTTTTACTACAATAAATATTTATACTATACTGTACTACCATAAATATATATAGAATTACGTAGAAGGTGGTACAAGGCATTACTAATTTATTAAGGATACAATATAGTTCTCAGACTGATATTTTTAAACCAATCAATAACATCGTTCCGTTGTTACACCTTAAATATGCATACGTATTGAATAGATAGGTACTGATCATATGTTCTGTCACTGACACATTACAACATTTACATCCATACTAAATACAGATCAAATAACATTAAATTCGTTTGAAGAGTTGTATCAGTCATTATTGCCATTTGTTTACCACGCAAAATATACGAAATACTTCAAAAAACAACCAATAATCATATAATTCACTATTTGTGAGCAGACGCTAGGGGCTACTGGGTCTATAGATCCCCGCATGGGTTCTCGAATTTCTTGTAAACAAACCGAACATCTATCTACAAAAGAATATCCGACTGATTTATCAACGCACAGCCCAAACCGCTGTGTCTAGAAATGCCAAATTTTGCATAGAGGTTCCTCGAATGACGTAGGCATGTAGGCAACCACTAAGAAGGGATTTTTCGAAATTCGACCCCCGAAGCGGGTGAAAATGGGGGTTGAAATTTTAGGCTTTTTCGGAAACGGCAGTGGCGGCTTGTGATATTTTGTGCAGAGGAGGCTTGATATTTAAAAGACAATTAACTTGCAATATGATTACAATTTGTACATTTCCTCACCACCGCTGGATATGCTGCTAGAGGAGGCTCACGCTGCTAGGGGAGGCTCAGCCTCCCCTGCCTCCTCTGAAGAGCCGCCACTGAAATTTGGCGGAAATATTTTTTGTTGAAATCTATTACATACACGTATTCGACGGTTTTCAAAAAGAGACCCTGGACGGGTGAACAGGGAGAGGGATGTTTTTAAGCAAGAAATTTGACACATACCCGTCCGTGTGCTCTATTATCGGTTTAAGTAATTATTTTTTCGTTTAACTCGCTCTAACACAAAAATAAAATAATGAACTGTTATCAAATTGCCATGAGCAGTGGGTTTCCTCGACTACAATGGATGCGCAGTAGGTTTCCCGAGTACTATGGATGCGCAGTGGGTTTCCCCGAGTACAATAGATACGCAGTGGATTTCCTCGAGTACAACGGAGGCACAGTGGGTTTCCCCAAGTACTATAGATGCGCAGAAGTTTTTCTTCAGTGTAATGAATGCTCAGTAGGCTTCCCCGGGTACCATGGATACGCAGTTGTTTCCCTCGAGTGTATTTCCTGAGTACTATAGGAGTACTCAGTGAGTATGTAGTACTTCTTTATGGGCATAAATTAGTATGTCAATATCCTTAATTTCGCGCGCAAGAAGCCTTCCACGCGAACGAAATCGCTAGTAAAAATAATAAATAAAAATAAACCAATAGCGTTGGTTCATGCCCGTTCATGCCCGTTCATGCCCGTTCCGTGATCTCGACTACGAACACATACTAGAGAAACAAAAACTAGAGAATAATTTTCCTTTTGGATAAATATTAATTAATATTTACTTCCTACTAGCACTTATTTTGCTTGCGGTAAATTGTGATTTTCCGAAGAAGTGTGGAAAATATTTCCCCCACATTTAAATAATAAGGAAGCTCATTAAAAAGATTTGTAAAATTAGCTAAGCTTATAGCGGAATTGGAAGTACTTGAAGAGGCAAACAGAACAGCTTTCAGAAGAGATCGACGGCATGTCCAATATGTCCATGGAAGTACATTCCTAGCTAATCCGGATCTCTCACTAAATTGTTATTATTTTTTTTTTTTAACTGTTTAACGTCGGCCTATTTCCGCTACCAGGGCCTATCACCGACGCCAGGAGACGAGCTACTCCCAACCTGGAAATTTTGCCGAACCTCTTCCCTTAAGAAGAGTATGGATCTTTTACTTGCCTAACATTTAATAGACAAGGGACCGCCTGCTTTACATCCCCTCCGAAGAATGGTATATCCACTACGTAATCCTCGTCTGAAATTACGTAACTTCCGAGTATACACTGATATACAAGCCTCTAGAAGGTGGGACGAGAACGCTGTATTTCCCAAGATGGGAGCCCATCCAAGTACTAACCGCGCTCGACGTTGCTTCAACGGAATATCGACTGATATTCACATTGAAGTCGCCACTATGCTCGCCCCTAAATTGTTATTGTCTATGGAAATACATTTTTGGTCAATCAGGATGTTGTTCGCCAAACATTTCTTATTTTCGACTGATGTTTTGATATACCATCCTGCCATGGTGATAGATTCTTTCTGTAGTACATCGCACTCATTTGGGAAATACCTATTTCCCAATCTTGTTAGGAACGTAACTATATTTGTTTTAATATGTGTGTTTAGAGATCTTTGTTTATCTTTGAATGAATGAATTGTTTATTTTTGTTAATAGGTCAAATTATTCATGAGATGTGAATTGAATTTGTACAAAATTATTTACAATATGCAAAAGCAAATATCACATTTCTTTATTAAAATCAAAAACTTGCGTCCACGAAATCTATTTTTCGAAAAAATGTAGTTTTAAATTAAGTTTCTAAATTTTAATTTAAGACCGTTTGACCTTGAAAGATTCAAAATTTTCGACTGCTGCGTATTTTAAAATCCCCCCTGATCTACCGACATAGTGGCGCAGTGCTTACAATGTTAGGCTTGCGACCACGGGGTACCGGGTTCGAACCCTGGCTAGGGTATGGATGTGTAGTGATGTTTTTTACGTGTTGCCGAGATGGTGGCAAATTGGTGTTGTGATGTTGTCTATGTGTACGTATCCTGGTTGGGTGGTGGAGCTATAGCTAAACTCCGCCAGAACGTTAATATAAATATGGCATTTAAAAAAATTAGAAGGCGCAAGTATTTCAATAGATTATGTACTTTATCAAAGCATTTAGAAAGACTAATATATAATATAATCGTAAATTATTTAAATAAACTGATTATTATAACACCTTGCTAACATGGTTTCAGACAACATATGTCAACAGAAACAGCTTCATATCACCTGTTAAATTTTACTTACAAAGAACTTAATGAAGGTAAATATGTCATGCTCTTAATGGTCGATCTGTCCCGAGTCTTCGACACTGTGGATATGGAATTTTTACCCACTAAGTGGGGGAACATATTAATGTGGATACGGTCGTATATGGAAAATAGAAGAATTATGTAAGTAAAAAGTAATAATGTTATATTTTCCACAAAAAAATGTAGATCAAGGCGTGGCACAGGGTTCAGTATTGGGACCTCTCCTTTTTATGATATATATAAATGATCTTCCACAACATATGTCCACTGGTCAAGTTACAATGCTTGCGGATGATACCTCTATATCAGTTTCAGCGTCGACACGAAAAGAACTTGCTTTGAGGGTAAATTGTTCATGTGATGAATTGAATGCATGGACACAACGTAATAAATTAATTCTGAATGAAAGCAAGGCAGTATATCTAAATTTTTATCTTCAAAAACCTTTACCTCGGAATTTCGAGACAGAAAACAAAATGACGTTGTCTGTGGCTACAAAATTTTTGGGTACACATCTAGACTGTCGATTAAGGTGGGATAACATAATGACTCTGTTTGTGGCAAACTAAATTCGGCCTTTCATGCGATATTCCAAATGAAATACAGGTTCGACAACAAAGGATTGTTAAGTATATATTACTTGCTGGCATATCCTGGGGAGCTAGTAGTGACATAAGCAGAGTACTGATATCCCAAAAAAGATTGATTACCTAGGCTAATTGATGACCAGTTGCAAAGAATATTTCAAAAAGGGAAATATATTAATCTATATTTATGTGGAAATATGTGCTATATGTTTTTAAAAATAAACATGATTTCGAAGAAGTTGGAAAATGCTACAGTTACAGAACAAGACATGGTAGCAACGAAGTGCTTATAAAAAATCCCTTGCCTACAACTTCATAAAAATATTTGATACCTTGCCTCAAAAGTTAAAAGATATAAAAAGTTTCTCTAGTTTTAAAAAGCAAACAAAATCATATTTTCTGGATAATGCGTTTTATTTTGTACAAGAATTTCTATCTTTAAAAATATAAATATGCATTATAAACATAATTTTTCACAGTATGAATATCTCATAAATTATTTGTGCTCATTTTTATTCTTTTTATTTATATGTGTACCTATCTGTTTGCATATAAATGTTTTTGTGTGTGTCTGTTTATATTCTAAAAATGTTTATGTTTGTGGATATATTTACCATATGTACAAAAATGTATTTAAATACTGGGAGAATAAATATCTATCCATCTATCTATCTATCTATGGGCATGTTTGTCCTGATAAAATACGTGCAGAGTGGTCGCGGCAACATAAGAACCCCGTTTAACTTTGTTATTTCTTGAGCTACGGAAAAAAGTTCAAACACAACGAAGGTAAATAGACATCTAATGTTCGTGCAATAAAATAGTTTCAAGCTCCCCTTGACTTCGTCCTAGACCTACCACTGTTTGCGAGAACAGCCGTCAGTATTAAATAAAATGAATTCAATGTTTTCTATATCTGTGATTCTATATTTACATTCGGAAAAGCTGGATCAGAAATAAGTTCCATTAACCAAGACTAAATTAAAACAACAGAGGCTTTGTTGTATTACGAATTAGTTGCGGGCAGGAATGTGACTGAAATTTAATCCAGTTATCCAGTTGCCTCTGACATTCATTTTGTTTATTTGTTTCTTGTTATTTAACCACCCTTAGCTTTTTCACAACTCATTTTTCTATTATAATCATACTTAAGTACATATTCTTTAGTTTAGTGTTGATTTGATGTTAGCACTAACATTGAAGTATTTTTCACAAACTTCAAAACACTACTCGGCACGAGTGTCGTTAACCAAGTTGTCATCATCTGGAGGTGATTATATTCAGTGGCGGCTGTTCAATTTTTTTTTCTCGTCTGTGGCGCATTGGACCCATACGAAATATGGGAAATATCATCTAGAAAAGTATTTCTTTAACGACCCCTCAAAAATTTTGAAAAGCAGTTTGCGAAAAATTTTTCTAAAATTCGGTTGCCACCCTTGATCTAGGGACTCCTGTTTAATTATTTTTTTTTGTCACATACATTTGACTTTTCATAAAAATACAATAGATTTTGGAGTTTATGAAAATATTTTCATTATTAACTGAAATGCAATGAATTGAAATTTTGTATTTACAATTTAACAAATTACAACATTTCAATTTGTTGTATCTCAGTTAATAATGAAAATATTTTCATAAATTCCAAAACCTATTGTATTTTTATGAGAAGTCAAATGTATATGACAAAAAAAATTAATTAAACAGGAGTCCCTAAGACTCCAACCGAATTTTAATTTTTTCTTTCACAAACTGCTTTTTCAAAATTTTTGAGAGATCGTTAGAGAAGGGCTTCTCGAGATGTTATTTCCCATATTTCGTATGGGTCCCATACGTCACAGACGAGAAAAAAAATATTGAAATTTCACCAGCCGCCACTGATTATATTACTAATGTAGTTTACAGTTTCTGTTCATAGCCCCTCTCCCCCACTCCTCCTTCCCCTCTTTCTTGAAGTCGAAAGTTTGTGTTAGGTGAAAAAACGCCCAAAATGAGCCTCCACCTGTTCACATACTAATATATAATTGGGGAAGAAATGACACTAAGCAATAGAGATTGATAGAGGGGCGAAAATCAAGTTGGGAATTTGCCAAAATAAAACATCTTTCAATAGATTGGGCATTCTATTGGGAGGTATTTTTTAAATTCATTTTAAAAAATTCTAAATAAACTTATTTGCTAGAGATTTTGGCGCTTTCTGGGTCTCCTCTGCATCGTAGTTATATCATTTCGTCTGGAAAACGGTCTTTGCAACTTCTGATCCTATTTCATAAAATTTCATTAATGCACTCAGTGCGGATAGTTTACAAACGTCTCCTGTGATTATTTAATATACTCCAGAGCACCAACAGTACTAAAGAGAAAGTACATGTAGGCAAAAATTTACGAGACAAATTGTCAATTTGATAATAATTAAGCATTTCATGAAATATATAATAACAGCAAATTCTTCTAATTGTGTAAAATATACAACTTGGATATTTTAAATGAATAAATTGTGGAAAACTAACCTCAGTTAATGTATTCTCGAATAGTAGTTTCTTTGAATTAAGTAAGTATACATATTGTGCAAAATTATTTATAAAATTGACAAAGAATATAACAATTTGCGAATTTCACATTCAGAATCTACTTCAAAGTTTTATAAAAAAACCGCTGCCCAAGGAATCACTACTTCCACATCCAGATTTTCTATCCAAGTCACTCACAACGAAAAAATTTTGTATGCGGAAATAATTGTGTATGGAACTTTAATAATATAATATTTGAAATTTTTTGAATAAGTAAAAAAAGTTAAATTTTCTTAGTATAGTAATTTTTTGTTAGCTATATTAAGAATAAAATTTATTAATTGAAAATTTAATGTTTAAAATTTTAAATAATTCCAAAAACCCATAAAACGATACCCCACATCGGTAGTGGGGTGGGGGTGGTAGTGAAGTAAAAAAATATTTTGAGGTTTCTGGTTCTTGTACACACACTAAATCACAATTTTCTTTCATCCCCTTTAATAATGGGGTGGGGGTGGTAATGAGGGTGGCTAATGCCAAAATTTATTTTGAGACCTTAATTTCTCTTGTAAATACTAAATACCAATTTTATGGACTCTTACCTGCTTGATTTACCTATTTACCCCAAATTTACCCCAATTTATCCCCCAACCCCCAACAAGATGAAAATATAATCTAGTTCTAGATCTCATTAAAGTACATATGTGTACCAAATTTCAAGTCAATATCTCAAACGGTGCCCACAAAAAAGTTAGACAGACCGACAGACAGACAGAAATTTTTTTTTCGTTCAAACTTAAAATCTCGACGTTTCATGACATTCTAAGCCTATTTGAACAATAAACATTTTTTGTCGTTACTATACTTCCACTGGATGTGGAAGTAATTGTATAGAATATAAGTAATTTTTGTGATAAAAATCTATCGATAACATATGTCGTACACTTTACATACTTATGAAATGATAACATGCGTAGTCATACATGCACAAATATTATATTGTACACATTCATTTTATTACGCAATGTTTCTTTTAAAATATTTTATTATGTGGTCAAATTATTAATATTTTGATAAAAATGAACCGCCTTCAAAAAAATAATTTTGTATCTTTTCCAATAATTGTCCATTATGATCAGACAAACCTAATTCAATTGCGGAGGAGTTTAAAAAATCAAAATTTACAAAAAAAATATCTAGGCAAGTGCCTTTATTGTTCCGGCATCTGGTATAGACTACCTGAATTATTAGCCCGTCGGGCAGAGCGCGAAAAGCCTTCTCTTTCTTGACCCACCCAATACTGAAGTATAACCAGATGGGACCTTCACTACTTATTAAAGCATGTTATTTTACATAGGAAATCAAAATTGACGACACTCTCCATTGGTCGAGACCGAAGATATAAGAAAAAAAACTAAAAAAAAGAAATTTTGAAATTTAATTTTCAATCAAATATAACTTTAAAACTAAAGCACATAAAAATAAAATTGTTGTTTGGTTTTGACAAGTAAACCTTGCTTTTTAATTTGAAGTATAATTTATTGCAATAATAAAAAAATGAACAAAAAAAACTGGCAAAATTCAAAAGGATACACAAATCAGCAGCATTTTTCTAATTCTTAACTCGTCATAACTCGCCTAATGAGCTATTCAATTTTTTCTTTCACCAAAAACTGCCAAATTTAATAGGCTTCATTTTGTCTCGATTAATGCTAGATCTAATTTTTTAACTAAAAGCGCTACAGCCCTTTAAACACAACGAAGCACACTACGGCGACGAAGACGTGAGGCTTCCTCTCTCGCTCCCGCTACTCTCTCGGCCCATCAAGAAACGTATCGGCTGCTCTCCTCATTATTGTATCTGAATAAGTATTAATAAGTGTATATATTATTTTATTTACATTTAGGCTATTACAGTTTATGTATAGGGTAGATTCATTTTTATCAGTGGAGAAAAACTACATGTTTGTTTTGAGAAACTGCTGAAAACACCGAAAAAATCTAATAATAAAAAACCAACTGTTACTGGCACCAAGTCTATTATAAATTGTGCAAATGAAAGAAAATATGCTATTTCATTAAAAACATTTTTTTATTTATTTTTTGCACACCCTTCTATACCGATTTCATTATTCTTGTAGGACATCTTTTTGTAATAATAATAATATTAGCAGAGGCAATATGTATTGTCTGTGATATTTGTAACGCGATAAAAAATGCAAGTGAGCCTTCATGTAGTTATTTATAATAAAGAACAAAAAAATTAGTTTAAAATAAAATGTCATTGTCTGATTTGTGGAAAATCTAGAAAAATTAAGAACAAATTAAGAACATTTTTAAGTAGCAATTTGTACAGGAACGGGTGCGGAAACTAGAAAGCTGCAGTGTCGCATTGTGATACAGAAATACAAGGCAGGTTAAACATTTATTCAGATTTATTTGGGCTGATGGAAATTATTATAAAATTTGTTATGCAAAATATATCAGCAAAAAAAAAATTAAATGTATACAAACTAAACAACTGAAAGAAAAAAGAATTTAAAGTAGTGTTAAACATCTTATTTAGGGAGGTTTATCTTGCTGTTTTGCAAAAAAATAATTCTTAACTTTAACGTTTCTAAAAACACGCCTTAATGATATATTTGAAGAAATGACGGAAGAAAAATTAGATTATTATAGCAGCGGAAATATAAGAAAGAGATTAGAAAAACATCTAAGCAAACAAAGTGTTTTGAGAACACAAAGAAAATACAACAACAGTTCATTGAAGTGATAATAAAGCTAAAAGGATTTTTGTTGTCAGTCACAGCTGAATCAGGCGAAGAAAAGTTGGTTCATGAGAATGAATTGACAATTCTTGATAAAACTGCCGGTATCTTAAGTGAAGCTGCAGCTGGATATTTTAAACCTATAACAAGTAAAATTGAAAATTTTTAAAAACCCCCGATCAATGTGCAATGTATCTAATCGTACCAGTTTCATATGACCGAATCAAAATGAGGCCTAAATCATGTTCGGCTACCATAATTGTCTGCACATTTTCAATTTTACTGCAATCGGACAATTTCTAGAGAAGTTCAACATGACGAATTCAAGATGGCGACCAAACATCAAAATCTAATATGACCTATAACCATCTCGACAAAATTCTCTTTCAAATAAAGACAAACGACATCAAAATCGGATCACCCGTTGAAGAGATATGAAGCCAAAGACAGACAGACAGACAGAGAGACAGACAGACAGACAAACAAACATACAAACACATGCGTCAAACTCTTTTGAGGTCGGGGTTAAAAAAAACGCGACTACTAATCTCAATGAACATAACTGTAAATAAAAAGTTTCAGATTTGTTATAAACATTTATGTCGTGGATACTAAATATGTCAGGACAGACAAATTTGATTTAAACGTTATTCCTATAGTAATGCAATTTATATTAATAATTGGTATGAAAAAAAAACAATCAGCTTAGGCCATTTTTTTAATCCTATACATATTACTATATGTGTATTGTGCCGTCAGAAGAAAAAAACTTTATTCTTTTGGCTATGGTTATTCCTACGTTATTCCTCCGATGAAATACGGACATTTTTAACGTCTTTAGCTAGTCACGTATTAGTAAAAACTAGTGACGACATTTTTATACCACCTGGAGTTCCTCCAGTAAGTTCTGAAGAAAACAATTACATTCATAGCATCGATAATTTTGATCAAAACGAAGACGTGCTAGATGGAAAAAATCCCACTTGGAATAGTATTATTTTAAAAAGAGAACAGCCTATTTACACGAGCATATTTAGATCGTCTATCCAATTTTAACCGATTTTAACCCTCTTGTAACTTCAGTCTCGACCAATGGAGAGTGTCGTCAAACGTGATTTCCTATGTAACAAAAACCTGCCGAATAAAATGAAATAGGTTTTATTTGGTTATACCTCGGTATTGGGTTAGTGAACGCTAGAGCCAGCCATCCGACGTACTATAAGTCTGAATTAAAGTACCACATTATCCAAAACAGTGGCGAGAAAATAGACCAAGAGTCCTCCCGAGGTACGGCTTACTCAGGATCCTTTCTTCAATTAAAGCTGACAGTTTACATGAAAATAAAAATATAGTTATGTACAAAAATCCAACTAATCGTTCAGAGCCTCTACGAGTTAGTGAAAGCATGGCAAATAATTGTTTTGATTATATGGTTACCTCTGACACTTAATGGAAAATATTAAAATATACGAGACAAAGTAAAAACTTTACTAGCTGGCATAAGTTTAACAATGACGTATCTGAAAATCAGTTAATCTCTGTCTGATACCTATTACTTTCCATTTATTAACGCACCACCCGCGTTGTACGACACCATATATAATGGATTATTACAACTAATATATTATTCAATTTGATTTGTTAATTATCATCTTACAATAAAGGAAAATTATTCTAAAGCTTTTGTTACGGCCACTGATGGAAGCATTGCGCGATTTATGGCGAACGCGGGATGTACCGGGAACGAGAAGGGAAGCCTTACGACTCCGCCGCCGTAGTGCGCTTCGTTGCGTTTAAAAGGCTGTACCGCTTTTATTTACAGAGCTAGACCCAGCATTAATTGAGACAAAATGAAGTCTATGAAATTTGGCAGTTTTTGGTGAAAAAAACATTCGAATAGCTCAATACATAAGCGAGTTACAACGAGTTAGAGCTTTCAAAAAAATTGACAATTTGTGTACCATCTAACTTAACATCAATTTTCTAATGTTAAAGTTATTATTTTTGTAATAAATTATACATCAAATTAAAGAGAATCGTTTGTACTATAAAACTAAAAATATATCATTTTATCTTTTTTCGTTTGAAAGTTATTCGTGGTTGAATTTGAATTTTGTTATTTTCATTTTTTTTTTGTGTTTTTCTTGTAACTTCAGTCTCGACCAATGGAGAGTGTCGTCAAACGTGATTTCCTATGTAAAAAAACCTGCCGAATAAAATGAAATAGGTTTTATTTGGTTATACCTCTGTATTGGGTTAGTGAACGCTAGAGCGAGCCATCCGACGTACTATAGTCCATTGGATAAAAATGAAAACAAAATAAGAAGTTTACATTGAAATCACCAGCAAGTAGAACTTTTCTTGTTCGCAAGCGCGGGTTTACCAGAGGTTCCGTTGGAGCTTAGGGCTAATATTAGTACCTACAGTATGTGAGTTGAAAAAGTTTTAGTTTTAGATTGGATGACGTTTAGCGTTCTTTTGGCACATAGATTTTATTATTTTTCAACATAATATCCATTTTTAGTGTATCATTCGAAAGTAGATGTTATTCTACGTTCAACAATATATCACACTTCACTATTTCCCGTTGGTTTTCTGTCGAAAAAGAATTACCCAAGTCTCGCGACGGTGGGTCGTTCAGTATAAGTCTTGGCACCCCCGGAACGGAGAACTGCATTGTATAGCTCACCGGTAACGAGTCCGGTTATTAATTAAATTAACGAATCTTCGCAAACATTTGGCAGGGAGGTTCCAGGCGCTTCCTGTGGATGTACCTGAAGTTTCGAACGCTCACTTGAACGAATTTTCGATGAAAAGGAAAGTTAATAGAAACCACACATCTATTTAGGCGTAAACACTTCATTGCCATTTTATTAATTTTTCTTTTTCATATGAAATTCGTTTGTGAACGTTCGAAACTTTAGGCACATTCCTATAGCTGACCATTTTCATGTTATTATTACTTTAAAAAATGTATTTTTCGTTATTTATAGTTGCTTATGTTGATTTTTTGTTAATTTTATATTTTCCAATATGTTTTATTTGCATGCATTTCTCATGCAAGGTCTGAATTCAACCTTAGTGTTTTACATTTTACATTAATTTTCTGATTCAATTCATGAAAAGCCAAACTCGCATATGCGTCAAGTCGAAAATAAATGTGCATCCTTGCCGTTTGCCTTAGGCAGTTTTTTAGATTTTATTTTCAACCTGGCGGTGGTGCCAACTGGCATTAGTAATTGGAAATGTCCATTAATTGTTTACATGTATACCTCGTTTAAAAGAAATTAACAGAATCTACTATTTTAAGAATTCCTTGAAATTAAGATCATCAATTGTTACTAATCTCTACATAGCCTATTTACATATTTATAACAATAACAGTAGAATTCGTCATTACTGCCATAATTTTCTATATTATTCATATTTCGATAAAGTACAGACTTCAAGTCATATGTTTCTTTTCATTTCTTAGACTTACATTACACTTTTTGTGAATCTCACCATGGTGACCCGCAGCCTAAAAACGTAGCGATTTCTATGAGTTTTCAAACTGCCACCATTATGACCACGAGAATTCAAGATATTTCCGTTAAATTACACGGAGATGTCTATAATTCACGAATTAACTCAATATCAAGTTGCAGTTGAACAATATTTATTTATTTATTTATTTATTTATTTACACTACTTCTACAGGCAGGCGCGTACTGGGACGATTTTGGGCCCCGGGAAAATACCTTAGCAAGGGCCCTAGGCAGAAATCTGAAATTTTTTTTTATCTCGAAAATGAAAATTGATGAGCGGGAGGGAGAAAATCTCAAACAAAATTACTACCACTTGAAAAATTGATGAGCGTGAGGAGAAAATCTCAAAAAAAAATTCCTACCTTACAAAATAAAAATTATTCAATAGGGAAGGCCTTTCATGAAGGGCCCCTTTATTGAGGGCCCACCGGGAAACTCCCGGTATCCCGGTGGGCCAGCATGCGTCTGTACTACAGATCTGCATACCCAATGACAGAATAGTAAAATGCAAAAAGAAGTATATGCTTTAGTAAATTGCTGAGGAAAAAGATACAGGATGTCAAACTTGTATTTTTTTTTCTTTGTTCTGCAATATCTTAGCTACCTCTGAACCGATCTTCTCCCAATTTGGTAAGGAAACATTTTTTAAGCTAAGGAACAATAATTTATGTAACACATTGCGCTAGCACATGGAGAGCGCCTCAACAGATATACCTGATGATGAATATTTTTTCTTTTTTTTTGCGAAGAGTTGTGGCTCTTTTTACTAGAATTGAAACACCACCTACCCTAGTCGTATATTTATCTTTCTCTTTTTGTTGAGACAGAAAAATACACAAATTTGGCAGTTTACGTGATCGTCTAGATTTTTAAAAGTAGGACCCAAATTTACGTTGTGATAGTAATTTTATTAAACAGATTCTTTTTAAAGTTTGATATTACTTGTTTCTATTTACTGATTTAATTAATTTACCTTAAATTAAGAAACATTCATTTAATAATTCTGTTTACTTTTGGTACCCTTTTATTTGTTTGTATTTTACTTAATAAAAATTTCACTGCCATTACAATTTGAATTTGTAATTGATTTATTTTGTCTAAAGAATCATATTTTTATTTAATCTCACTTATTCTGAAAAGTAGAATATTGAAGAAAAACATAGAAAACGTTTTAATACGTTTATTTTAGACAACTGTCATATTCATTTGAATCATTGTATTATATAATTGTTGGGGCAATTGCCATTGTTTACATGAAAAGAAGGAAAGTATTCGTTGGGACAATCGTCACATTAATTCGTAGAATAGTCAGCTATGCAAACAATAAAATAAATTGTTTACAATGACAATAGTCATTTTCCTGGAAAATTTATAATGGTCATCGATATACGTAAAATTTGACACAGCTCGGGAAATTTCCCAGTCATGATATGATGGTAAAAGGCAATCAACAAAATCTTATCAAATTGCCACGACAACTGTCGTAGATTGCGATGTTTCGAAGCGTAGTGTTGTGAATAGTTACAATTGCACTTGGCCGAGACCAATTGGCCCTATTTCGTTATATCGTTGTTATTTGTATATAGATGAAGTGGCAACCAACAAAATCTTGTGTTTGCCTTTCAAAAATCTTCGAAAATAAAACTGATAACAAAGAGCTGTGTTCAAACCTTATCATATGTAAATTAACTTGGTGAGGTATAATTACAGAGATGGCAATCAAGAAGCCTTAACTGCAAATGCTGAAGAATAATTAAGTGCAAAATCTGCAATAAACCATTCGCGACTGTACTAAATATTATTTACTTAGCTGATCGGAGTATTATCATATTAAACAACAATCGTTGTAATAACATTTTAAACCCAAAGAAAACTTTCCATTAATTAAATGACTAAAGATTGTTGCAAATCACAATCGTGAATTAATTAATTTGAATACTGAAAATGAATACTAACTTTTAAACTAGTGGAAGCATTATACTCTTCGCCGATTTACTGAGCTTTTTATATAATTGTTACACATTCTATAGGATACTCTTCGCATTTTTCTTGTAAATAATGTTAGTTTTTGGACATTCTAAATTTTGTGATACCAACTTTGTTGTGAAAAAAAAATATATGAAAAAAAAATCGCCATGTGAAGGATCGAACACGAGACCTTTGGATTGAACGGCAAAAAAAGCAAAAAGCAAAAACATATATTATTCTTCATTTAAGTACAACTATGTGCCTTACCGGATCCTGACCCAGAGCCAACCAAACAACCATGGCACGTAGTATCATGGTGAATGTAAGGTTGGACGGGGCAGGTCCGACTCGGCTTAACGGTTAACGGGGGGATTAGCTCTCCTGTTTGTTATAAAAAAACTTAAAAACTAATCATAATATTAAAAATTGCTGTCTACGCAGAGACCTAAAGCTGATTAAAATTAACACAACACTTGGCAAAGCACTTACAAAATTTGGATTGAAAGGCAAATGCTTTAGCCATTGGGCTATCTCATCTTACCACAAAACTTGAATGAATATCGTTCAAGAATTATATTTCAACGGATTAGATACATTATTATGAAATATATATATTGGTAAAATATAAAAACAAAAAAAAAATATAAGGAATAACATTTCGCAAGATTTCTATTTAAATACAAATGACAGAAATTATGAAAAAAAAATTTTTTTTATTTAAATGATTAGTAACTTTTTTATTTACTGATTGATTTTTTTTCAAAAACAATAGGGTTCTTCCTCTAGCTAACGCTAACTTACTTTCCAAATTTCAATACAATCGGACTTTTCTTTCTTAAGTTATCGTGCTTACAAGAAACGTGACGGACGGACGGACAGACGGACATTTTGAAAGTTGTTCAGAATTCGTTCACTAACATAATGATATGAAAATTTTTTTTCTACGAGCGATATTTACTGATTTAGAAATGTGCCGATCAAATACAATATACTCTTCGTTTTTGCGAAGAGTATAATAAGTAAGCTATAATCAAGGTACCACAGTGGAACATAAAGTCGAGTTAAATACAGCGTTGACTTCGCAGATATATAGAGTCGTAATTTCATGAGATAGAATTTCATTTAACGTTGTCATTTTATTAGGTGAATTTGGAAAAATAATCTCATTTTGCTACTTTATTATGATTTTAAGTTAAGACAAAAAAATGACAAGGGAGAGTTAATAGTTAAGTAGAGTTTATACGTAGGTTCTGATACAAAGCTAGGTTACTGGTCCTATAATAGTCTCGCGTGGGTTCATGTTTTTGAACGAGTAACTTAAGCCGGCGAAGACGTAAGTCCCGACTTGTAATCTCCGCACGGCGGTCGAGCGGCCGCAATAGATACCTAGATGTCTACACAATAGGTACCTCAGAGGTACCTACGGAGCAGACAACAAAATACCTACGAAGGACTCTCGGTGCGCTGTACGGAAACAAAACGCTAGAAAACTTGTCAACTATAACGGCAAATACTCTGTCGTTCAGCGCACAATTTAAGTGCTACGAAGCCACAAATGTTGGTCGCTGGCTGAACTTAAACAAAATATCCGCCGGAACAGCTGAATGTCTGTAAAGCGTTAACGGCCCACAAGTACTTGTGTATCTCAGTGTTCTAAAAGGACTACGATAAAATCGCTGACTGAGACACGGGACGTGTATACTCTTGGAGTTCGGTCAAATAAAGACAATTTTGTTCTATCAAACCGGGACTTTTATATGCGATATGATAAAGAAACAAAACTACGTGATACGCGAGAGTGAGTGGAATAGCGAGCAGTTGGTTCCGCGTAGTTTCTCACGTAGGCATCTAGCACTTGAATAACTCTTTGCTTATCTAAATTATACTTTAATAAGAAAATTTCGACTCCAACTATATTATGAATATGGTTCTTTCTTGATTATGTTTCTGACTTACTTATTTATGTAACGAATTCTTCAGGAGATGCACTGCATGTGAAACTCGGATTTCAACGTCGTTTCAAACTCTAGTAAAATACTGTACGAAATATTATAATAAAATGATATTTCTGTATTCGAAGGAATTATGAATGAAATCTCTTTAATTGGTGTCATAGAACATTTAATTTTGGTATGAATTGTTTTAAAATGCTGAAATAAGTAAATGCTATTAAAAAATTTAGAAAATTAATTTGTAAACACACGACCTAGATACGGGGTATTTCAGAATATCTCATGCAGGAGTCATTTCTACGTAAAAAAAGGTACACTTGATAGAACTTGATAATTCCAACCCTTTTTGGAGAAGACTGCAGCATAGGCCTTAAGAATTTTTTGAAAACAAACTAAATTTGAAAAGGACAAATTGTATTTATTGAAAAGTGTGCTTTGATGACGTCTTAGTTCTGTCGCTTACGTGCAATTTCATTAGTTTGACATTTTGACAGAACTAAGACGTCACCAAAGCACACTTTTCAATAAATACATTTTGTCATTTTCAAATTTAGTTTGTTTTCAATTAGGGATGGGACGGATGTGCTTTTGGCCGGATAACCGGATACATTATATCCGGCCAGTTCAAAGCAGTCGCTTTATCTACAAGCAGACAGCGATATGTACAATTAAATTCAAGTCGTACCCGTATTGTCCTGTCCTGCCATTCTTGCACATTGCTGCAAGTAATTGTAATTACACGAACTGCGCATGGTACACCAGAACAGAACTAATAATAAATATTTATGTGTGACTTGGTTCTATCCAGAGTTATGGTATTTTTGTATTTATTAATATGATTTTCTAAGGAACTTCATTCTGATGAGAACCAGCAACCGGCATCTGTCTGTTGAAATTACATGCATTTTGTGTAATTACACTTCAAATTAAAAAGTAATTTCTCGCAATCGTTAGTAGTTGCTGTTTTTGTCATTAGCAATACAATGGAGAAAAATAGCTATACATACCACTACCACCACTATTGTATTCGCGAAAAATTCGGTCTTAGGTAGTAATATATTTTCTTGCACCCTGAGTCCAGAGCGAGGTCAAACTATAGGTAAATTCGGGTTCTGAAAATTACCGTCCGAGAACTGTCAGGACTTTGCGCATTTTCCAAATTAGAACACGTCAAAAGCAACTACGCAACTATTTAATAAGTAATGGGTAGTCCATGGGAACCTGATGATTTTTGAATGAGCAATGCAGTTACATATTTTTTAAGTTATAAAATTTTTATTTATATATTTTATTAGCCAATTACATGCCATTTTATTTTTTTTAAATTCGCCCTGGACTCAGTTTTTATTTGGCCGGCTGTTGGTCGGATATTTTTTCATATCCGGCCGGAGCCCAATATCCGGATTGGAAGCCGGATTGGCCGGATGCAGTAGCCGGACCGGATATTTTCAATTCTTGAGATCTATGCGGCCGTTTTCTCGAAAACGGTTGGAATTATCAAGTTCTATCAAGTGTACCTTTTTTTACGTAGAAATGACTCCTACATGAGATTTTCTAGTTAAAAGTGTCACTGCGTTTCGTAAAAAAAAAGAAAAAAATATTCATCATCAAGTATAGCTCATGAGGTGCCCTCCACGGGCTAGCGTGATGTAATACATAAATTATTGTTTCTTAGCTTAAAAAATGTTTCCTTACCAAATTGGGAAAAGATCGGCCAAGAGATAGTTGCAAAAAAACGAAAAAAAATTTGCAACTTTGACACCCTGTATTTTTTCCACAGCAACCATCTACTAAAGCATGTTTGGTTATATCCTCATATTTTGGCCCAAAGAATCTACTCTTGGACTATGGTCCACCGTGTATACTATCAAAATGATTTTGAGAGACGTAGATAGAAAATTTGGATGAGGAAGTAGTGATTTCTTGGGCAGCGGTTTTTTTTTATAACAGTTGCACCAAATTTCTGAACACCAACAACAAAATAATCAGTGTTGAACAAACCTGTAATTCATGGATTGATCGACTTACTTGTAAAGAAGATCAATCGAAATTTTTCGAGTTTGTCTTGCGAAAATAATTACACGCACTGAGGTGTGCTGGAAAGATGACATTTTCAATCCATCTCCACCCTAGTAAATGTATAATCACGAGCTACCTCGTTACAGATATAAAGATGATTTGGGTCAGTATCTGCTTTAAAATTATCACCAAAGTTACACTATACGTAACCATTCATTCGAAGCAACAGAGGATGTTTGAGAAATATGATCAGGGCTTTAAAAATTATGCAGGGTGCAACAGATGTGGCACACTTTACACAATAGCACTAAAAACATCTCTTATTTATATTATAATGAAGACAGAATCAACATGTGGCCTCATTGTATCAACACAATCGATGAGAGCCTGCTATGCCCTATTTATTAGTGACGATAAACTTATTGTGCAACACATTGGCATTTTTCCATTTTGTTCGCTAAAAAAGATAGATTGCATGCTATATATCTTCATAAATAACACATATGTATACAATTTTTTACGAGATAAATCTGCCATAATTTATTTCTATTGGACTCATTTAACGTCTATCGTTTTGTTAAAATTAGATCTGTTGATGAACTCCAGCTCGAGAAGGGAAATAATATAAAACAATATCGTTTTGTTGATTTGTAAATACGCCTACGTCAGGCCAGAACTACATTAAATTATATTAGCTAATTGGGTAATTACCCATTTTGTTAATGCAGACCGTCAGTACGGTGTGGGAATATTTTAAAGATGAAATTAAGATTGATGTTATTTTGAAATAATTTAGGGACATCATTTCATGAGGCCCTATATAATAAATTGTAATAAATCAGTATCAAAATTAAGTGAGTTATTAGATAATTTTTTATTTTGTAATTGTCACTTTAGTTCACATACTCAAACTCGCAACACAAAGTGTGCTGCAAATTTTGAATGTCGTTTGTTGTTTATTTATTGTATTGTATTGTTAATTAAAGAATGCGTCATTTTTTAAATTTTCCGTGTTTCTTACTATATTCACTTTTAATGAATTATCTACAAGGTTATTAGAAATCATGAATATTTGCATTTTATAAATTTTGTGTACACATATGCTGACCCTCTACATCAGTCAAAAGATAGCTTTCATTACAAAACTGGCTGCTTCTACAGAAAATATGTATAATACCTTTTTTATGTATTTTTAATAGTACAATCAAAGTACGTCATGAGAATAGCAGAAAATACATAAAAAATTAACTTATTTTCAAGAAACTGCGAAACGTATACTATGAAATGTCCACCAATTAGAAAGATAGAAAATTCAGTAACGCAACAAAGCGAAAACTGTTTGCATCTAGTTCTATTTTATTGTTGATCAGTGCTTGAGTATTTTGAATTTATGAAAGCTCTGGAAACGAATCTTTGTTGAAATCAAAAACCGCTAGCCTTTGTACACTGCAAATTTGGCTGCGGTTGCCTATGAAAAAAACTTTGCTCTTTCATATAATACAAAATATAACAATGTTCAATCTTCTATAAAAAAAAAAATTAGATCTAGGCGTGCCACAGGGTTCAGTGTTGGAAACTCTTCTCTTCATGATATATATAAATGATCTTTCACAACATTTATCCACTGGTCAAGTTACTATGTTTGCGGATGATACCTCAATACCTGTTTCAGCATCGACCCCACAGAAACTCACTTTAAAGGTAATTGACCCATGCAATGAATTAAATTTATGGACACAATGCAATAAATTAATCTTGAATGAAAGTAGAACAGTGTATATTAAAATTTTTATACTCAAAAATCTCTACCTCTGAATTTTGAAGTAGGAAGCAAAATAAGGTTATCTGTGGCAACTATTTTTTTCAGGTACACATTTAGGCTCTCAATTAAGGTGCGACTGCAATACAGACTAAATCGGCTTTTTATGCTATATTTCAAACGAGAAAACGAAGAATTGTTAGATATACAGTCCTCGTTAGTTTATACGGTATCCTAAAGCGTCAGTAGTGGCATAGAAGAGTGCTGCCCCAGAAAAAATATTTATGCTAATTATTAACCTACGGTCTACGACCAGGTGCAAAGAATGCTAAAAAAGTAGAAATATATTAACAGTATCTTTCATATTTATGTAAAAATGTGCGCTGTGTTTTTAAAACTAAAAATAATTTCCGAGAAGTTGCAAAATGCGACAATTATAGAACGAGACGTGGTAGCAAATTATTGATACCAGTCCATAAAACAAGTGCTCATAAATAATCTGCTTACAACTTGATAAAAATATTTGAGATACTTTACCTCAAAATTCAAAAAGTATCAACATTTTTCTAGTTTTAGAAAGTGAACGAAATCATTTTTCTTGGATATGGAATTGTATTCTGTACAAGAGTGTACATCTTTAAAAATACAGATATGAGTTATAAACATATTTTTTTTTCATGTATGTATACTTTATATATTTACTTGTCGGTTATATTTTATATTTATATACAATTCCTATATATATATATATATCGTTAAAATAAAACGTATTTTAATTTTTTTGCTTATTTTTACATCGACCTCAATGTGGGTATTTTAGTGGCCTCTTTGTTTCGTTTCTACACAGTAAAGGAAAATACTCGTTGTTTTGAATTTTTAAGCATTATCAGAGAATACTGAAATCATCATATATCACAAATTTCATATAAATCTGTAAATAAATTGCAATTATCGCATCCACATTGTATTCACCATTTTGAATTCTTAACATTTGACATCGAATTTGGTACCAGCTGCTCTTAAAATACCTAACTACCAATTTTAATGCAATTCCGGCGAATTTGAAATTGTTATCATAAAATTAAATTTTATCACTGGCGCAGTCGGCATATTTCTCTATTAAAAAAATCTTATTACCAATTTTTGCTCATCTTACACCAGACGTAGGTTTAATAAAATTATTATGGGACCACCACCGAGCAATACCTTGCAGTTTGAGAAAGATTTCATAGAAAATTTGGTGTAGTCGATTACAAAGGAATACCATGTGAATCGTTCTATCAGTGGATATAATTTAGCTATTTGCAAGACCAATTCAACAATAATGGATTGCCTTCTTATAATCGAAAATGTTTTTAAATTGTATAAGGTTTTGTTATCTTAACATTTTTTGCGCAATTTGAAGTTGGCTAACTTCATCGAGCTACCCTGTATATTTTAACAGAGTAAGTTATCAATTTCTCATTAATTGATGTGTCCTGACTCTCTAAAATCATTATTATCCAATTTGTCAAACAGAATAATGATCCTCCTCTCATAGAAATTTGGAATTATACATAATAATATGGCAGAACGTGCAAAACAATGTTGACGATTCCAGAACTTAATCACTTAATTATATTTAACTCAAACGTAGTTTGTATGTACAACTGCGAGAATAAACAAATGAAGTGAACTTCTAGAGTACACATAATATTATTAATATAATAAACCGAAGTTAAGACAAGAAGTTTATAAGCGACAGATTAATTTATAAACCCTGCAATATACCACGGCACCGTAGTGTATTGACCTATCTGCCTCGGCTTACAAAATAGTTTCGCCACTCAACCGTTTTTCCGCATGTCCTTGTCTAGCAAAATCATTAATGGAGAGATTAACATGTGGTGTACCAATTAGACAAGTTGTCTTCCACACCTACGAATTGTCGATGGGTGTGTTCATTTTTATTTAATAATATAATTAGACCAACGTGATGTCTACAGAATATGGTTTGGGTAATTACAGTGTTATTAGATGACCACCTCACTTATCGAATGAGGTATTTTAATTGAATACAACTTAAACATTTACCTTCTTATGGGAGGTATTATGTGGAAACTGTATTAATGATCTCCGGATGATGTCAGTTCGTTTGATGAAACGTGCTTAAACTACAGTGTCGTTTCTTCCATTTCTATCTGCAACATTTATAATTGTCAGATAAATCTAATAATAGCTATTTGTGAAACTGGTAATGAGATGGGGGCGATTATTTGCGAATGTTGCAAAAAACGTGGCGTTATTTTTTTCTACTACTGTTTGAAACACATCCCACATTAGTTTTGCATTTTTGACAATTTTACGATGGTATATTGGTATATAGTAATTTGAAAACGTCAAAATGTTATTCTAGATTTTTGTGCATTACTACGGCATGAAACGAAATTGTTCACAGGCTGTAAATGAAGTGTCGAGTTTTTTATTGAAAATTTACACAAACAATACGATTCCGAATCAAATCGATTTGATAACGAAGAGGTTGCTTTATTTGCATTATCTTAATTGTTACCTACGAAGTCCAAATAGAATTAAGAGATTATCTACGCCCATTTAGATCAATGCTGTAGTAAGAATGAAATAAAGAATATTAACGAAAAAATATTGTTAGCTTATTTGAAACAAATCTACGACCCAGAAACTATTATGAATGTTGAAAATAATGATATCTATGCAAAAAATATAGACCCCAGTAAATATATCAGCAGCGTAATCACTTTTCTGAAGAGAAAAGCTAAAGGACCAAACACAAGCTTTTAAGAACATTTTCAAAAATTTTTGGGAAAAATCTGTCATGACAACTATATGCTGATAACGATAATGGTGTACAAACAAAATCTTTAAATTTTTATATGTGATTATTATTTACTAATGCATACAATAAGAAGGGCTATATCATACTCAGTTTATCAAAGACAAAGGCAAACTGTTCGAGATAATTTGTAATCACAGCAGCCACAGCAGGAAACATTGGAATCTCGAATTTAATGGAAATTGTTCGAAAGATAACATCCATTTTAATACTTTTGGAGCTGTGCCTAAAAATACATTTAGATTTTTTAGAATATCGAATACTGAAGGACGCTGCAAAGATCTTCGGGATATTCCTATACTGAAGCATCATGTCGCGTTGGTTGGAAATCGACCCTGTTGTTGCGGATATGTGGAAGATTCTATTTTCATGAAAAAAAAAAAAAAAAATGTGGTCATGTAAATCCTAGACAAAAACGTCTCTAATTATTTTCAAGAGGACACCATAACATAGTCGTCTTGACAACAGCCAACACTTCCTGATAATAATCTAAACCTTTCAAAGAATTCATCATCAACCCATACCTCATAACGCATCCTAGTCAATTTAGGTTTTCTGGCATTTTCTTCGTCACTACTGAAGGCATTGACATCAACATAATCAATTTTTTTATAGTTACAATTTAATTTAAACATAACCTACTTTTAAAGAAACATCTCATAGACCATTTTAAGTCACGTGGTTTTGACGGCTATTTTGCTTGAAGGACAACCAAACGCAGTTTGCGTGGTTTTATATATTTTTTTCTAGTTTTTCTTAGAAACTGTGTGTGTTTTCGTAATAATGTCATGTAGTGAATATTATTCAATCCATATGGGTGACGTAAAGTGTCGCTGTGATGAGAAAATCAAAATAGTAGACAATATAGACCCATACACATACACCTTTGAAGTGGGGACTGGAGACCTTTCTGCAGATTTGTCTATTTTACCTCGTGTATCCGTAATTGATATGGTAAATTTCTTGGTTTTGACTCACAGCTTCTACACAGGCCAGCAGTTAAAGGCACACAAATCTTTACAAGCATATAAATATTAGTCTGGATTTGTGCAAGAAGTTTGTGCAAGAAAGATAAACTCAAATGTATTAATTGTTATGGGCAAGGCAAGTTTACATTTAAACTAGTGCTAGATTTCAGTGATAAGCATGTCATATTATGCGTATGTAGTATTCAATAGACTCTGCCAGAAAGTGATTTCTTTATCTTTCTCCTAAGCTTTGTTTTACATTCAAAATAAACCTTATCTCACAATCGCACCTTATCGCACAAAAAGGTGGAATTTTATTTTTATTTCACGTTTAAAACTGAGATTAATTCTTTGTTTACAATGGAATAAAAAGTTTGGTTGTCCTTCAGGCAATATGGCCGACGTCATCCTAAAATGGTCTATTGTGACAGGGAATAAAAAGTAACATAACCTCAAAGTTCTTAGTTAACTAATAATTGATCCACTGGTTAACTTACTTTGGTGGTTATCTACTAATCGAAATTCTCCAAACTGTTGGTTAACCACAAATCGTAGGACTGAAAGAGTGTGTGATAACAGAGTCAGTTTAGCTTAAGTGAGTGAAGTAATGTGGTTACAGGCACAGTAGAACTGCTGGTATGTTAATGGCGAGCACGCTTAGTCACATTGTCTATCGTGTACTGGGTTCGACCTCCACCTCCGACACTGGCAATGTCGGTAGGTAAGGCTGAGTTTTTTTAAACATGTAACCTCCCTTCGGACAGAGTTGTCTTTGGATTTGGGGGGGTTGTGCACTATGTGTGGTGTGTTTATATTTTATGTTATCTAGTGGGAGTAGAATAACCAATAAATATCTGTGTATTTTAATAACGATCATTTGTCCCACGCCGATAAAAATGAAAGTATTTTACCATTTTCCCGTAGCAATATTTTATAATTAATATAATGATGGAATTTTTAGCTATAAACTAAATAGTAATACGTAACATATTTCACATGGTAAAAACTTTCCTTTATCAAATCGGTATGTGCGAAATAGAAGTAAATGGATCGTTAATTAAATACCTCTATTAATTTACGCAATTTGGTGAGATTGAATTGGTAGTAAAATAACTACTCACGGCCACTATTATTCGTATAAAAATACACGAATCAGTTCTATAGAGTGTTCTAAAATGCAGGACACAAGTGCAGAATCCTTTACGTCCATACGTCAAAATAAAGAAAATGTATGAAGTTGGGAACTGTAACACTTCGCTTTCAAGATATAGGATAATAAATGAATTATTAAGTATAAGAAAATTAACAATTTTTTTCGATATTGACAAAAAACGTTTATTGTAAGTGTACCCGAACGGGAAGAGCCATTTTGAATATTTTTTTGTATATAATACATTTATTAAATTCAAATACAATATGTGTTTAAAAATAATATAAAATTTCATATGTCTTTCTCATAACACATTTTACCGATTTTCTCGAAAACAATGCATCTTTGTAATATACTTACCGAAGAGTACCTTTTTTGTATATATTGATTTTGATGAAGATTTAAATATGATCTGTATATTTAATACACAAGCCGTTTTCTTCAATAGAAGTTTAAATACATAAATGAATCTCAGCGCTCGAATTATAACGTACTGATGGCCCCTACTATATCAAACTGCGCACTTAGAGGCCGCAGTTGACCGAAGAGATTCGAATAAATCAGTCAGAGCCAGCGATTGCCAGCGTGTATATTCAGTCGAAAACGGATTCGAATTAATTTTTCACTTTTGTTTTATTCATTTTTAAGATAACATATTTTTTTGAAGAATGTCTCTTTCATCATGGAACGACTTGTTATTCCCATTTTAGGTGGCGGCAATTGTTTATTTGTTAATATGTTTATTTTTACTTCCACATCCAGTGGAAGTATAGTAACGACAAAAAAAAATTGAAAATTTTTATTGTTCAAATAGGCTTAGAATGCCATGAAACGTCGAGATTTTAAGTTTGAACGAAAAAAAAAAATTTCTGTCTGTCGGTTTGTAACTTTTCTTGTGAGCACAATTACTCTAGAAATGTTTAAGATATTGACTAGAAATTTGGTACAGTTGATTTAAAAAAAAAAAACTGGTACAACTCTTGTAATCGAAAATTTTAATAGTTTAGTTGTGTGCATATGTCTGTAAATATGGCTGGCCAGGCATGTCCAGAGGGGGGTGGAGAAGAGGTGATTTACCCCGGACCTGGATTTTTTGGAGGAGACCGGTTTTCTTAGTGTTTTTAAACTTATTAAACCTTTCTTTTTTATTTTATTCAAATGGAATTTTAAAAAATAATTAGAGAATTACTTTTTCAAAACATTTTCAAGCCTGCCATATTATTCTTTAAAAAAATAATATTTGTTACGGATAATTCTACTAAAGGTTGTAATTAAAATACTAACTGAATAATGATAATTCTATTTTTAAAATAAGAACACAAAAATACCACTTGAGATTAAAAAAAAATGTAAACAATGCAAACTGAACATAAAAATACAATAAAAAAAAATAAAATAAATGAACTTCAACTACGTAATACAGAATTAACTAATATTTTGTCATTGCTCCATTAGCGTCTAAAACTGCCTGAAGTCTTGCAGGCTTGGACAAAATCAGATTTCTTGCAAGGGCAACTTCTTGCGACAAGTTCTCCCAAGTGTCTTCAATTATCCCTTCCAATTCTTGGGCATTATTTGGATGGTTATTTAATTTTCTTACATGTTTCACCATTAGTCCCCAAACATTTACAATTGGATTTAAATCCGGACTTTTAGATGGCCACGGTAACAACTCTATGTTTTTATTAAGAAACCATTGCCTGACACGATGGGCCGTATGTATGGAGCAGTTGCCTTGTTGGAAAATAAAATTATTTTCCGGAAACACCTCTATTACTGACGGCAACATAATATTGTCTAATATTTCAATATATTTAATGGAATTGAGATGACCACCACTGTTCCAACACACACCTAACCCATTTAGGCTCATCCAAGCCCAGACATTGACTGAAAACCTTCCTGATATTTGTGGATCGAAAGTATATTTTTCGTCGTGTCTGGTGGAAGGAGGCCTATATACGCGAACATGTCCATCGTTACAGGATTTAAAAACCTTTTCGTCTGAAAAGACAACTTGTCCCCAGAAGTTTTCATCATTGATTATATAGTTGAGTGCAAAAATAATCCTACCCTACTTCTTTTCTTCTGAAAGTTTGTATTTTTTAGCCGCTTGTGATTTAGTGTGTAACTCTTCAAGTCGCTTTGTAGTTTTATTCTTCTGCAAGCAGTAGACACAGAAGCAGGGAAATTTGTCTCTGAAATTGCATTTACTGCAGTCTGAAAAGGGTTTTCTCTTAGGTAATTTATAAGATTTTCATCTTCTTGATTATTGCTCTTTCCTCTTTCTGGGCCTACCGGAACCAACTTTACGGGATACCGTTTGGTTGGTTTCCCATTGTCTTTTAACACTCATTATCGTGGTTTTACTCACATTGTATTCAGCAGCAAGTCTTCTTATGGACCAACTATCTTCAATTTTAGAAACAATTCGAAATTTTTGAATATCTGTTAGATGTCGAACCATTTTTAATAATGACGCCACTGATTAACGTCAAAGTGACATTTGTAAGATTATTATTATTATTATTATTTTAAACTATTTAACGTCCTAGTTCCGCTACCAGGGCCTATCACCGACGCCAGGAGACGAGCTACCCCCAACCTGGAAATTTTGCCGAACCTCTTCCCTTAAGAAGAGTAGGGATCTTTTACTTGCCTAACATTAATATCAATCAAAGAACGAATGATTTACATAGCTAAAAGAAAGTGTACCAGTTTTTTTTTTTAAATCAACTGTACACATATGTTCTTTAACGAGATCTGGAACTAGATTATATTCTCATCTTATTCCCTCGAAGGGTTGGAGGGTAAAATGGGGTAAATGTGGGGTAAATAGGTAAATCAAGCAGGTAAGAGTCCATAAAATTAGTATTTAGTGTATACAAAAGAAGCTAAGGTCTCAAAAAAAAATTTGACATTAACCACCTCCATTACCACCCCTACCCCATTATTAAAGGGGACGAAAAAAATTGTGATTTAGTGTGTGTACAAGATCTAAAAGTCTCAAAATATTTTTTTACTTCATCCACCCCCACTACCACCCTCTTATCACCACCCCCGCCCCACCACCGTGTGGTATATCATTTTATGCGTTTTTTGTGTAGACAATTTCAAATACTTTATTATTAAAGTTCTATAAACAGTTATTTCCATATACAAAATTTTTCGTTGAGATACTTGAATAGAACATCTGGATGTGGAAGTAGTGATTCCTTGGGCAGCGGTTTTTAATATTATGAAGGTCTTTTGTTGCTTGTGGCCCATCTTATACACAACCCATTAATAATAATTTAACTGATTATGAAAATTTATTATTGTTATATGATGCATACGTTGGTCATGTTGAATTGCATTGTACTGCATTAGTCAATTATTTTCTAATTATTTATTTATGGTATGTGGACACGATAACAACGAAGGAAGTTTTAGCTAGGGTTCGGGAAATATTATTTGTAGCCAATTATAATCGTGAAAAAATCACTTTCCGAAATATTTTAGTTTTCAGATTATGCAGATACGAAAATTAGGGTTTTCCGTCTGTCGTGTGTTTGTCTGTTGGCGTTGGGCCACATTTAAAACCTATTTGATGAATAAAAATAATATTCGACAGGTAGTGCACGCTATTGCCAAGAAACGGACCTAACAACTCTTGATAAAAAACCGCTGCCCAAGGAATCACTACTTCCACATCCAGATTCTCTATCCAAATCACTCACAACGAAAAAACTTTATATGTCAAAATAATTGTTTATGGAACTTTAATAATATAATATTTGAAATCCTCTACCCCAAAAACCCATAAAACGATACCCCACATCGGTAGTGGGGTGGGGGGTGGTGATGGGGGGTGATAGTGTGGGGTGGAGGAAGTAAAAAAATATTTTGAGGTTTCTGGTTCCTGTACATATACTAAATCACAATTTTTTTTCATCCCCTTTAAAAAGGGGGTGGGGGTGGTAATGGGGGTGGTAATGGGGGTGGCTAATGCCAAAAATTTTTTTGAGACCTTAGCTTCTCTTATATATACTAAATACCAATTTTATGGACTCTTACCTGCTTGATTGACCTATTTACCCCAAATTTACCCCAATTTACCCCCCAACCCTTCGACGGAACAAAATGAAAATATAATCTAGTTCTAGATCTCGTTAAAGTACATACGTGTACCAAATTTCAAGTCAATATCTTAAACGGTTCCAGAGTAAACGTGTGCACAAAAAAAAGTTACAGACAGACAGACCGACAGACAGACCGACAGTCAGACAGAAATTTTTTTTCGCTCAAACTTAAAATCTCGACGTTTCATGACATTTTAAGCCTATTTGGACAATAAAAATTTTTAAAAATTTTTTTATCGTTACTATACTTCCACTGGACGTGGAAGTAAAACAGGTTGGATACTTCAAAAAAATAAAACGACACGAAAATTATATCTGGAATGTGGTTGACAAGGATGAAAATCTGATACAATTTTGGTAAAAAAAATATAGAAAGTGATCAGTGAAAGGAATAAGATAATTAATGAATAGAATGTGTCAAATAGACAGGGGAGATTTTTGCAAATAATTTTACAAATTCTTTATATTGCTCGCTTACAGAAGAGATATATTGTAATTGTGAAAAAATCACAATTGCAGATTACTTAGGATTTTCACATTTCAGAATTAAATTATGAAAACTTAGGTATTTCAAGTCATTCAGTCGGTCTTTGGCTCTATATGTAAAAAAAATATTTGACTGAGAAGACACATGCCAATTCCGTCGAATTTCGACGGGCTCAGGTAATAATTATTATTAAAGCACATTTAAGAGTCGTCTAGATAATTGCGTTATTTTTTTTAAGTACAAGCCTGTACATTTTAATTTTTCATATTTTGTAATTTAAACACATTAATAAATAATAATCGTCATCACATTTTTATAAATTAATTACCTGAAATTACTTTTTTGACTTTGCACATTATCTTTTTATATTGAAAAATGCGATGTTTTATATTTAGTAAGATAATACTAATAAATTGCAACTTTAAGAACTTCAAAAATTAGATTTATTTAACCCGAATAATATTTTAAAACATTGAATTCAATTAAACATAAATCATAAACGGAATAACAATTATTATTGAGCGCAGTACAAATGCAACAATTAGAATAATAGAAGTATTTAATAACAATAAATTGATAAATTATGCAATAGAGCATTCTGAATGTACTACTATTTAATAAACAACAATAATAATACATTTGATATTTGTTTATATAAACCTACTTAGATTGAAATGTTTAATAATATCAGATATCTTATCCTAAAAATAAGAACGGAAATTATAAATTATTTTTGGTTTAAGTTTTGATAGCAATGTAAGGAAAACATATTTGAAATATTAACTTAAAATGCAATCTTGAAAAAAAAAAATAACACTACTTACTAAACATAAAAAATTGTATTTAAAAAGGCATAACAATTATGTAAGAATTTTTTTTTACCGAATGCACAAAATATAATTTTAGCATTTTTAGAATCTTTACTTAATCCAAAACACAGTGTGTAAAGGATTTTTTCTTATTTTTTCTTTTACATACGGTATTCAACAGCCTGAATAAATCCGTTAGGCGTGCAAATAACATGTGACGTCATGTAACAGATCACAGCTACAGCGCTAGCTCAATTAATTCCATTTATGGACGTTGCCCTTGTAATATCTTGATAGTGGAACGAAATAGACCATAAAGATCTCTCCGTTCTCTAGAAAAGAAAATCAGCGTAGAACCAGACCAGACCTTATAGTTTTATAAAGAGAACAATTCTATCTAAGAAATGGATATTTACGATATTTTTTTGTGGTACAGATATTTTTTGTTCCGAAAAACTTGAGAAATTGACTGATTATAAAAATCGTGTTTTTGAACATGTACACTGCCCATATCTTCAAATCTAATTGAGCTGTCGATCTGATTTTTTTTTAAATTCAAGTACACAAATAAGCGCTTCCAATGGTCTTTTTGTTTCTATCGCTTACTGTTTATTATTTTCTTTAAACAACAATGAACTTATTACTCGACTTATTACTTCGCTAAGAATGTACTCATATTTTCACTAAGCGACAAACTTTTTTATTTTTGAAAATTTTCATATACATGCAGCAAGGCGATTGAATAAGATACAGGAGGAAAAATCAGATTGGTAGCTCAATTAGATTTCAAGATATGGCGATGTAAATTTAAAAAAACACGAATCTTCTAAAGAGTCAATTTCTGAAGTTTTTTCGAAATAAAAAAGTCCTGTACTACAGAAAAATATCGTAATTGCCCGTTACAGGGCCCAGATAACCTACTCTACAAGATCTACAAGGTCTCCTCTGGTCCTACGCAAAAAAATAAACGACACATTCCTAGGTCGATTTAGCTCCACTATATGTCCGAATCATTGCACTCGCAGAGATACACTGTTGTCACTGTTTTCTGTTACATGACGTGACGTCCAATGTGAGTGTGTTCTCAGATTTGCCCCTTCTCCCGGATATTAGTCGGTGATTTAAATACTTTCCAATTATGAAAACAATTTGATAATTGCGTCTCTGATTAATTTTCTATCCACTCTCGGAAACGACACAAAAACTTAAAATCTGGGTTTGGGTCTTCTATTTGGAAAGCTTTCTTCATTAATTAAAACTGTTAATAAAAATCGTTATTTATAAAGGTTTTTCAATATTTATACGTTTTACTTTTTATTCGAAATATTATTAATAACGGTAAATCCCAGGGACATTGAACATTGAACAGAATGACGTGGGGACGCCTTTTCAGGCTTTAGCTATACAGGGTGCCATTTGAAAAAAAGTTGGGGGTGGTTTCTTAGAGGTTGCAAGAAGCAACACGGTTCCAGAGGTTTTATCAATGGAGTCTCTCATGCTCTTTGCAGATTTACATTTTTATCTTTGCAAATAATGAGATATCGCCTGTTAACGTAATTCTGAGACACCCGGTATATCAGTGATATTTTATTTACACCTAGCGTCTTTTGCATCATATATACCAATTATTTTAAGTTTATTTTTTATGTTTTATCTTATACACTTTAAACTGTGCCATCCTGCGAAAGGAGATTGTGTTTATATTTCATTCTTTTAATCCGACACGGCCCCACTCCTTCCAGCCCTTCAATTGCCACGCCTATTCACACCGTGGATGTCTCGCTGGCTCCGGACGAATGCTCAGGGATGTCAATATGTTGTATATAATTTATTTATTATTACTTCCACATCCAGTGGACATATAGTAACGACAAAAAAATTTTTAAAAATTTTTATTGTTCAAATAGGCTTAAAATGTCATGAAACGTCGAGATTTTAAGTTTGAGCGAAAAAAATTTTCTGTCTGTCTGTCGGTCTGTCTGTAACTTTTTTTGTGCGCACGTTTACTCTGGAACCGTTTAAGATATTGACTTGAAATTTGGTACACGTATGTACTTTAGCGAGATCTGGAACTAGATTATATTTTCATGTTGTTCCGACGAAGGGTTGGGGGGTAAATTGGGGTAAATTTTGGGGTAAATGGGTAAATCAAGCAGGTAAGAGTTGATAAAATTGGTATTTAGTATATACAAGAGAAGCTAAGGTCTCAAAAAAATTTTTGGCATTAGCCACCCCCATTACCACCCCCATTACCACCCCCATTATTAAAGGGGATGAAAAAAAAATTGTGATTTAATGTATGTACTAAAACCAGAAACCTCAAAATATTTTTTTACTCCATCCACCCCCACCCCCCTATCACCACCCCCACCCCACTACCGATGTGGGGTATCGTTTTATGGGTTTTTGGGGTAGAGGATTTCAAATATTATATTATTAAAGTTCCATAAACAATTATTTTCACATACAAAGTTTCTTCGTTGTGAGTGACTTGGATAGAGAATCTGGATGTGGAAGTAGTAATTCCTTGGGCAGCGGTTTTTTTTTTAATTTGATTTGATTTGACTCGAAATCAAAGCCTATTCGGGATACAAATAAGTTGGATGCAGTTATTTCTTTTACACTATTTTATACTGACGGATGTTTCATTAATTAAATTGGTATTATAAAATTAAAATTGTCTAAAGCTAATTAGTACAGCACCTAGAGGTAAAAAATATGTAAAATTTTGGAATAATTTCATATGTAATGATAATTTTTCTTTACGGGTTATTATTGTGGACATTTTACCTCAATAATAACCGTCTTCACTTTGTATATGGTCTGGATAATTCACTTATTTTGAAACAGTGCAATATTCAAATGAAATTTTGAATTTGGACGGACCATATAATTTGAAACAACTTTTTTATTTTACATTTTGTTCCAAAATAAAAAATATAATCAGTTTACTCTTACGGAATTTTAAGTTTGTAGTTTTTGAGCACCGCATATAAAAAATATAATTTTTTCAACATCATTACTATTATTTAGGCAAGCAAAAATTTTTATAAAGAATAACATTTTCTCGAAAAGTTAAAAAATTTAGCAATTACACCTATTGTAAACCCCATCCGCGAACATACTGTATATGAGAATATATATTTTTTATTGCTGAGTACTTATATTAACAAAATTGCGACGTTTTTATTACAAAAATGTGAAAAAGTACATTGTTTCTGTCATAACTTCTTTATTTTTTATGCTATAGAAATTAAAAAAAAAAAACATTTGAAAGCCTAATCAATAGTCTTTCATTTTAGTTCTTACCACTTTTATGTAAGTGCCATGGTTATTTAACATTTAAACTAAATACTTCAACTTATAGACGTTCGGACGCCACCTTTATACTTCCAGATCTCCGAAACCATTAACTTTACAGAAATTAGAAAAAAATGGAATTCATCCTCAATTTAGTAGCTTTCTTATTTGTCTCTAGCATGTTTTCGGTCAATGTAATACTTTATGAGTTATTTGACGAATATTGTTTTGAAAAACCTTTTTTTAAAGCCAAAATCCCAATTTTTCAAGTCGTTATATTTTAAAGACTAGCAATTCTCATGAAAAGTTGCATAGAGCCTTTTCTTGTTAAAATTTTATTTTCTTTCAGCTCCAATGTTTTTAATTTTTTCTTAGTTGCCACCCCCTGAAAAGGGGTGACATCCGTCCCCTATAAAATTAGCAAGCCTCTCCGCATAATATGGAAACTTTTCTTTGATGCATTTACTATTAAGTTGCCAAAAATTAACAAAATACGTTTCATGACAATATTCCGAAGTTAAAACCTCTAGGTTCTGTATTAAAAGTTAAAAAAAAAACTACTCAGTAACAGAGCTGGAGTACTTCAAATAAAAGTAATTGAAAAAAGTATTTCAAATACTTTCAGTATTTGAAGTACTTTGCTTCAAATCCTTTTGATTCTTAGTATTTGGTACTTGGTATTTGAAATACTTTGCTTCGAGTATTTGGATTTGGGATTTGGTTTTCAGAAATATTGGTATTTGAATTACTTTGCTTGGTATTTCAAATACTCTCGGGTATTTCAAGTACTGTCCCGGTATTTGAAGTACTAGACTTAACAATTTATAGTATTTGAAATATGTTTTTTGATATTTAAATTAGTTAAAAGTATTTGAAGTCCTTGTAGTTCCATGTTTTAGATATTTTAAAAAACATATTTTACTAAAAAATTGTTACTGCATAGCTGTTTCTATTCAGTAATCAGTGTTAACATTATGTGGGCAGTGGGGGATTTAGGAGGTTGGCTATAGAGGCTATAGCCCAGGGCGGCAAAATCCAGGGACGGCAAACTTTTTGAAAAATAGCAAAGGCACATAAAAACAAAAAAATATTATTATTAGTATGTACTAAGTATCAGAACATTAATTTATTTAAGAATGTGTTTTTTATTTTAACTAGACTAAAGTTCCTTATTATAGTCAACTGTACAGGGTTGTCACGCGAACGTTAGAACCTCATTTAACTTCGTTATTTTTTGAGTTACGTAAACACGTTTAAAAATAAAAGTTATGAGAAATCACGTTTATTTTCCAAAAATCATTTCAGAAAAACAATTAAAAGTCAAATTTCTGAAATACGAGCTTTACTTTGGTTTTTTTTTAAATGGAATACCCCATATATTTTTACACCATTAGAAAGGCCTTTTTCAATGACGTATGACGTATGGAATTTTTCTTATAAACTATGGTAAATATTATAAGTTTTATATTTTCTTACATTAAGTCATGGTAGTCCGAAATAGTAGTTTGTGCAACAAGAGTGGATTTGATATCCATATCGCACAATAAAGAAGTTTGAGCACGACGCCTTAGGCGGAGTGCTCAAATCTTTTGAGTGCGATATGGATAACCCACTCGAGTTGTATGTACAGCATACTTTTTCTACGACCAGCTTAAAAAACTACAATATTTATTAAACATTAATATATTACACAAATACATACTTTGACAGCTTACGCACTAATTTGATTTTAAAACGAATAGTTTCATATGTACTTAATACACGAACTGTGATTGGTCCGTTTCATTTCATATCCATCCTAGAACTGATATCAAGTATATCCGTTCAGTTACCTGGAATTGCCTACTTATCCATTCTACAGACTGTACAGAAAACAGTAAATTTACATAAGGGAGTAGAAAAAATATATATCAATTATTGAAATTCTCCATTTTATTTAAAATAAAGTGAAATTAGATACTAACATTTATCTTGACAGAACTAACATTGTTTATTTTAATTTACGTACTTTTGTTTTCCATGGATAATTTGATAAATTGTAAATTTATAGTAAATTAGACAAATTTTTTTTAAGATAAATACATGTATATAATTAAAAAGCTTTTTTATGGCTTTTCAAATGGTGTAAATATATATTGGACATTATTTTAATCAAAATGTATACATTTTTTAATTTTGATTACATTTTGGACTTACGGTTTTTGGACAATTCTGAACAAGTTTCATTAACAAAATTTTCCGATAAAAATATGCCTAATATGATTTTTTTATTTTCCCCGCATATATTGGTACTGCAGGTGGCTTTGCATTTGTAGGAGGCGAATGCTTTTCTGGTCATAAGTAGATCCTAATTGGTTCCATACTTAAGTAAAATTTGATTCAAATCGGAAAAAAATGAAAAGTTATTGGGCTGTTACCATTTCAAGTGAAACATACTGTATAAAAGCCAGTGATAAAAAAAGAATTGAATTAAAAATTTTTCAATACTTAAATGACTCTGACACCCAACTTGCTTCTCAGTAAAAACAGTTTTTTATCGGTTTAATACATGCCTTGCATCATCAGCTGTAGAAAGACTCTTTTCATTTACTGAAATTATAAATGCTCCTAGAAGAAATGCATTAACTAATGGCAATTTCGAAGATTTGGTGCTATTGAAAGCTAATGGAAATAGATAGATCTCAATTTTATTATTTGTACTTGTACTTACCTAAAATTATTACTATGTTTTATATACAGTATCGGAAAGTCCTGGCTTAGGTGTTGCATAGTTTCAACGACTTAACCGACCGCCCACAATACAGGCATCTACCAGAGCTCTAGCAGAGGGGCAAATAGTGACACGAATCATCAAGCATCGAGGCGAAAACAAATTGAAATTCCACAGACAGGCTGCCCACGCACATGTGGTGGGACGATTGTAGGATGTGTTATATGATAAAAAAGAATAGAATAGTTGCTTTACTCTCGCTTGCTCTTATTTCCCATACCAAAGCGAACATTTTCCGATCGTGTATAAGTTGATTTTCTTTATTACTTTCCTGACATTTGAAGGGAAATCGACCTCAGCAATATTTTTTATTGTTGGTTTTTATATTTGTATAATAATAAATTATTTTTTCTATTGTTTTTGAATGATGCTGAGTTAAAGAAAGCTGTTAATAAATAATAATAATAATAACAAATTATTAAGAGAAAAACTTAATAAATAAAATTTTTTATGGGTATTTGAAGAACTGTGGAGCATTTGAAATATGTTAAAGTACTTGAAATACTTGAGCATTTGAAATACTTTAGAGTAATTGAACTACTTTGAGATTTGAAGTACCTAGTGAAGTACTTCAAATAATCTGAAATATTTGAAATACGGTACTTGCGATTTACTTGAAGTACTTTCGACAAGTATTTGGTATTTGAATTACTTTGCTTCAGGTCATAGTACTTGGGAATTGGAGCAGCAAGTACTTTGTCAGGTACTTGGTATTTGGTACTTCAAGTACTTTCATTGGGTACTTTCAACAGCTCTGCTCAGTAATATCTTATCTTTTTGTAAGGAAGAAAACCCAATACGATCTTTGCAATTAAATTCCTTAACGCTTGTTTTCACTTGAAAATTGAAGTTCCCAGTACAGTCTGAGGCACGTCAGCCCATCTGTAAAACGTTTTCGACAAGATATATTGTTTTTATGGCTAAATCGCGTCTTTAAATATTTATCTTCCCCTCAGCACCGATGTTAATCGTAGTTTATGACTTTATTATACCAATATTCCCTTATCTCTAAGACCTTCGTGCATTAGTCGAAGTGATAAAAGATGAATGCATAGATTAGATCGCTTTAGACTTAACAATTTCTAGTGTTTACGTTGGGATGCAAGCAACTGCATCCGAATTGTGTAAATAACGACAGACTTGGTGTGTGTATTGCGGTTGTAAACTCGACAGCCATTTCAAGCTGCTTATTCTATGCACGTTGTTTAAATTTTCTCCGGGTATTCCGAGAACGAAAGTAAGGGCATCAAATAAACTAGATGAAATAGCAGCAGCCGGCAGTGTTGACTTCGGGTAAATACTTGATTTATAGTCATTGATCGGAGACGCAAAGTTACAAAGTTTATAAAGCAATATGGTGAAAGGTGTCATCAAATTTTTGTCAGCAAAAACGGTTCCTATAAAGAAAAACCTTTAAATGAAAATGGGTATTTTTATATTATACTTTTACCCTTATCAGTGCTTACTTTTTCCATTTCATCGAACAGTTTGAAATCTGACCTATTACAGAGTGGAAAATGTGATTAAAATTGTAAACAATATAATATATATAAAAATAACAACAACCAAAATTGCAAATTGTCTTAAAAGCTCTTAAAGGATACTATGGAAAATCATTATAAAACTGGAAGGGACAGATTGTTTATACAATGATTACATTTTTCCTATTTCCAAGGTCAGCGGATGTTTTAAGCGATACATCCATCCATACAAATTTTAATCTTTCAAACGATTTTTGGCAGTGGCGTCCTGGCTAGGTCCGCGAGTCCGCAAACGCGGAGTGGGCCCTAGATCCTTTAGCCCCCCCTTCCGATCAATAAAATATGGCAATGAATAATAAAAAAAATTGTAATTTGTCTCTTATTTATTTCTCCAACATCGTCGCTACCTTCTACAGAATAAAACTTACCACTTCTCTTGATTAGTGTAGAGAATGACAAGATTCCTCCTGTTGAGGAAATTATTGACAGCTTTGCCCGATCGTATAACGAGTTGAAAGAGATTATGTAATACACGAAGCAACAACCAAGCTGTTTATATTTTGTAAATAAATATATTTTAATATATGAATTAGGTATTTTAATTCCCTCAGTAATGTGACATTTTTTAACAATAAATAATATTAACTGGAAGGCATGAGCGTCATAAGGACCGTACAAGGAAATAGCTTGCACTCCCCTGGCTTTACTCACCTGCCTGAAAGAAATATGGCAGACAATACGAAACATATCAGTTTGAATTTTAAAATTTTTTGCTCAGACTTAAAATCTCAACGTTTCATAATCCTATTTGGACAATAAAAATTTTCAAAATTTTTTTTGCGTTACTATACTTCCACTGAATGTGGAAGTAATACAATAAATGGGCTTCACAATATACATATTTCTGGAACACTGACATCCTATAAGGGTTTTGTTTTACACTTTTAAGTATGGAATCCTAAAAATTGTAAACAAAATTATGAAACTGTACTAAAGTAAAGCAACTATACGAAAAAAGTCGCTTGACGCTCCTATTAATTCCAGATTTATTGACCATTTGCCATAATTAAAAATAGATCTACCTATTTGTGAAATTAATCATTTTCTTGTATAATTAAACAAATTTTTAGTACTTAGGAAACGAATGAAATCTGTTTATTAAAATATTAATTTCCAATTCCTGTGTTTTGGGACTTCCTGTGATGGTTTACATGTTACGTTTATAACAGATAGTAAGTCTAAATAGTAACGGTTTACGGATATAAGACATCTCCATGTACAATTACTTTAGGAGTACCCCATGGTTCAGATCTCGGGCCGTTGCTATGGTTGATCTATATAAACGTTAACGTTAATCATATTTGTTTTAAATTTTATCAGTAATATACTAAAATAAGTAATATACTAACCACATTCCAGGAAGTCTAGTTTATTTTTACAAGTACTGTGTCAGGAACAAACTATTCTTAATTCTAGAAAATTGGCACCATATCTGTCTTACGGACAATTTAAATATCTTTAGGTAAGATTATAATTTCAAAAACAAGGCGCTAAAACAAGTACAGCAAATTAAAGATCTTACAATATTTTTTTTATTAAAAAATTACCTTCTGTCCACATATAGATTACGTTATATCAAAGAGTAACAAAATGCTGGATTTTATCATCAGAATATGCAAAAAATATAAATCCATAATCACAAAAAAACCTTTTTTTTTTCATTGGTGCTCAGTAAGTTGAATTTTACATCAGTAATCTGGAGCCCACAATATTCACTTTACAAAAAGATGTTCTACCACACTTTCGTCCGTAACAAGTTTTGTTTTTCATTTCTAAGTACCTGTTCATTTCAACCTTGCCAGTCAAGTTTATTTATGTCTTAATGACTTACACATAAAACCATTGAAGTGTTTAAGCCCAAACTCTTGAAAAGTCGACATCTGTCGACAAATTTATGGCAGAGCAATGAATTATTGAAGTATGGCCCCTGTGTAAACCTCCAAGTAAATTATTTTTTAATCATTATTGAAAATATTCAAATGAATTTAATTTAAATTATACCCGAAATAATCAATAACGTATTGTTCGTAAAGTATGATCATATAAATTTCTTATAATTCTTTTTTCATAATTATTAAAGTATTCAAACGAATTTAATTTAAATTAAACCGGAAATAATCAATGAGGCATTGTTGATATACTGCGTCAAAACTGAATTCTCACAACACTTCAACGGAGGTATGCGTGGTGCAGGCTTCTTTCAGTAAAATGGTATTTTCTAAGAAAACACGCACATAAGCCGATGATCTAATAATCGCCGCAGGACACATTTGGACTGAAAACAAACTTCAAGAAAAGCCTAATCCGTCAACAAAGGAGAGTTGGACCAGCGAAGAGGAACACAAAATAGATGAATACTCCCTAAGAATAACGAACAAATTGAAGTACTTAGGAACACACCTGAAGAACCAACTGGAAGGGAGAGAAACGGTAAGGGAAAAAATCAAAACAGCATACAGAGTCACAAGGGCAGTCATACTCACTGAGAAAATTAAACTATCATGGGACCTTACCAAATGTATGTACATAGCCGTCAAACGGCCAACGATGACATATGGAGTTAAAAAACGCGGCAACTACAAAAGCCAACAGAAGAAGTTTTTGAGAAGAGCAGAAAGGGACATCGTCCAACTACTCGCAAAAACAACAAGACGAAAACAGCGACATAAGACATCAACACTATTAGGAGGAAAGACAATTAAAAAAAGGATAGAAATTTACGCAACGAAGTACTGGATACATACCCAAGGAAGGGACCCAACACATCTACTGAAGAAAGTGCTAGCACCGAATATCAACAAATTAAAAATAGAGAGACCATGCTACAGCGGAGAACAACTACTGAGAGGATCAGGATCAAAAAATGAACACCACAAAGAAATCTCAACGATATATACTCTACCACAATCAGAAACCGAGGAGTCAGAAGACTCAGAAAAAGAAGATTCGAAGAAGCAGAAACACTAAAAGAGGAGCATAATCACTCCATATTACGACACAACGCGGCAACATATTTCACAAAAACACTCAGACGAGGCAGAAGTCCAGAACCAAAAGTACAAAAAGGGAACTTAAACGCTCTCTCACGTCATGCGGTAACGCATCTCACAAATACCTTCACCTCCCATCCCACATTCCTTTACCATGCGCCATGTGGCTCTCGCTGCTGGCAACAAGCGTGACCTTAGTCCAACCCAGCGTGAACGTAGCAGGCCTAGCTGTATAATCCTGGATGTGGCAGCAATGCCTACCGCACACTGGTAAATTAATCAATTACAACTTTGCCGAAGTATGACCTTTTTTATTTCTAAAACGGGGATTGGTTCACAATTTTCTATATACTTGATAAGGGAATTATTATTGTTAAAATAGCCGTTTCTTCAGTCGCTTTTTGTTTGTTAATATTTTCACGCTCTATACAATTTGAACAAACATTGTTTATACATTTTTTGGCATTTGTAGATATATGTTTTCTATACTTGCGGGGAATTCAGTTCAGCTACTTTACTACTGGTACAGTAACTAGAAGTTTTAGCTTTGGAATAATGCCATATGATAGATAGATTTCGTTCATTTTTGGCAGTTTAATAGTAAATACATCACAGAAAAATGTTTTATATTATGCGGGTGCTTGCTAATTTATAGGGTATGGATGCCTTAAAAAAAACAGAAACATTGGAGCTGATTCCTTTTACTACAACAATTACCCATAAAAAAAATTATTATTACATATGAGATTATTCCGAAATTTTACATATTTTCTACCTCTAAGTACTGTACTGTACTGTACTAAATAATACAATTTTTAATGTATTGATGGTCATATACTTGTAAAACAAAAAATGGGTCATTTAATTTTTTTTTTTTTAATAAAATATGGGAGACCAGTCCGGCCCTGTCAATAAAATTCAGATTATCCACAGCGTACCTTAATTTAGAAATGTTTAGAATGCCTTATGCGATGATGTCTTGTTTCCTATTATTATTTATCACACAATTCGCCTTATAGCCATTATTACTCTAAGAATACTAAAAATATCCTGCGGACAAGGAAGGAAGTGTCTGGAGCAAAAAAAGGAACGCTTAAGCAAACAATTTGCCGGGGCACAAAAGATTTCAATAAAGTTTAAACGCTGGCAGTAGGTATACAATTACACAGGAGAGGAGGTTCACGTCACGCCTGTCTTATGTATTATACATGACACTATAAAGAAGCGGTTTCATTTGAACTGTTTTAATTGGCTTGATATTTAGAGTTGAAGTGGAAATTACCGGTGACGAATATTTTTATTACCTTGTGATAATAATCTCATTTGGGAGGTTGGCTTCACATATTGCGGGTGCTTTGTCTCCTCTGGCATACAATTATACTTTAAAAATAATTTTTAATTGTCTACATAATTTTATTATTTGGGTCAACTGATGACGACTTCTATAAATATCAGCATAACCCACAGGCAGGAATTTCCTACTCCTGTGGATTTTCTACAGCGCCATTAAGGTGAATGTGGGAAGTAAGCGTAGCTACCGTCTTGAATATTTATACTCGTACATACAAAAAGTTAAACAACAGGAGTCGCGGTTAGTATTTGGATGGGCAAACTGAGAAACAGAGACCTCGCTCTACCTTCTATTGGCTTACATCTCAGTGTGTACGCAGAAGCTGTGAAATCTTAGTCGGGGAATGCGTAGTGGATATACCTTCCAAGGGGATGTAAAGCAATCGGTGCCTTGTCTCTTAGATGTTACGCAAGTTGCCTTTGAAATAGTTTCCACAAACACCAAAACATTTGACTCTACACTCGAATACTATCCCTCGACGCGTGTTTGCCAGCCATGTTGGCATCATTTAGAGGTGACAGATTCTACCAGACATCTGTGTCCCCACCTGGACCTCTATTCTCCAGCTTAAGAGAAGTGAATCGGGTATTTTTTCTCTTTCTATTTCATTATGCTTCCTGTTTCTTTCTCCTTCCTTTCTCTCACTAATTCTACTCTCTCAAGTCAAGAATAAGGTCCCTGATAACCTTTCAGAGCTTTTCTGTTAAATTTCTTCCGCTTCTGTTTGCACATGGATAAAACATTCAGTTCCGAAGATTTTCAAACCAAAGTTCATAGAGAGATTTACCCTCAACAGATGTCGGACCAGTACGGTTAATAACACAAATAGCAGTGTTAACTGCCTCTGCCCACAGCTTCTTTGGAAAATGTTTGAATTGCAACATTGTCTTGGCGTACACAACTAAGGTACGATTATCTCTTTCAGCCGCACCATTCTGCTTGTGTATTCCGTATTTGAGAATTCGGTGCCATTATCTGTCAACAACTCTTTAACAATATGACCAACAGTTTTAACCTTTGCCAAAAATGTTTTCAATTTGTTCTTCACTTCAGACTTATTTTTTATAAAGTAAACTGAACGAAACTTAGTAAAATCATCCTTAAACTCCACATAATATCTTTGACCTCCAAGAGATTTATTAGATCTCCAGGACTAGTAGATCGACCTTTACATCACAGAACTCTTTATGAGGTCAACTTTATTTCCCTATGCCCTAGGAATTTTTCGACATGGCGCTTGTTCTGGTGACTAAGTCTTTCATGCCGCACCTGTAGTTCATTTTTAGCAGAAGTACTACATCTACTACACAGACTTCTCTAGATATACCACACGCACCATCACTTTATACTATCCAGTTGATTGCCGGAGCTGAACTACAAGAGTCTCTCCATCTTGGTTCTTAAATAAACAATCTTTATCATCTGAATATTGAGAAAAGTCATAATCGAGTGCAGATCCTGATGGGAAGAGATTTTGTTGACTGTCTGGTACAAATCCCACTTTGTTAATATATCCAAGTTTCCAAACGGAATCAACTGACATTACCACGTGAATAACTCCTTCGCCATACGCCATAATTGATTGTCCATCACATAGACGAAGACAAAGAGGTGTGGGAAATGAGACATATTCTGAAAACCAATCTGAACGTGATATAATATGATGTGATGCACCTGAGTCAATGAGCCAGCAGTCTTTATCACTACCATTTATAATACTAATAAAAGCTTGACCGTTCGTTTTTTTATTTGCATCACCAATTTTTGCAGATCTGTTAGATTTCAGTTCAGTACAATCTCTTTTCAAGTGAATAAGCATGTGACAGTAGAAACAAATAGGGCATTTACTCTAATTGTTTATCCTATAAAATTCCTCTTTTTATGATTTGCAGCAATTAACGCCACACCATTTCTCACAGTAGATGCATTTCGAACTTAATTTCTTTAAACGTTGTTCATGTAACCTATGGCACTCGGTGAGTTTTACAATTGTAAGGTCACTACTTGGTGTCAGGCCCCCCGCATCAAATCATGGGCTCCGGTACTAAATTCACTGGCGGGTCCCCGCGCCTAATAATTGATGAGCGGGAAATTTGTTTGTCAAAATCTCTGGCGGGCCCTCGCTACGGGCCCCCGCGCTTAATAATTGATGAGCGGGGGGAAGAAATTTGAAAAAAAAAATTTGCCAAAATCTCTGGCAGACCTCCGCTACGGGCCCCTCTAGAGCCAACGGGCCCTCGCACTTAATAATTGATGACCGGGGGGGGAGAAATTTGAAAAAAAAAATTGCCAAAATCACTGGCGTGCCCCCACTACGGGCCCCTCGGAAGTGCTGTTACATCGCTGGCACTGGTTTTAAATTTGTACCAACGATACATCTCACAATGGCATGTGTTTCTTCAAAAGTTCTCATTTCAAGAGTATAGGCCTTCTTCACAGTTTCTACTGTATCATCCGCAACAGAATCCAGCATGCGAAGTTCCCCTGTGAGAATCTTACTAGCTTTGTGCATTGTTATGTACAGATCCACATCAAACTTCCAAGAACTCCAGTTTGTTTCACCTTCTAGTTTATCAATGACCAGAAATGTGTCCATCATTGATCGGCGTCAAAGTCAAATTTCATCTGACGAAGCCAGAAACACACAATTGTTCACTTATTCTTTAATCAATTGGTGGTACCTAATTAGCATTATCTGGACCCATAATCTTTTTCATCTTAATTATTATTAAAATAAAGAAACTACACCTGTTTTATTGTTACGTTGAATGTTAATAAAAACACAGGCCCACAGAAAAAGTGGTCTGTTTGTGGGACTCCATTGAGTTGTATTTCGACGTGCTGAACACGAATCCGTTTAGCTCCATCACCCACCAATTTTTTTATGAGGTTTTTTATAAGGTTTTTCGCGATTTACTAAAAATTGATGGGTGATACAGCCAAGCGGACAATTGATTCGTGTTCAGCACGACGAAATATATAAGGGTTGCCCAATTTAGTCCCAGAAACAGACCTCTTTTTGTGTGGTTGCGTAATTAATAATAATAATAATCATCAATAGTAACAGTGACATTGGGTTTGCATAGCACTCAAGTGGAAGTAGAAATTTTTGCACTTTTAAAAAAAAAAATTGTTTAAAGAAACTCGGCACCCAGGATTAGAATATTGTTGCAAAAATTTTCTTGAATAACTTTTTGTCGTAACTTCATCATGAAGCAAAATATTTCGCGTTTTCATTTAATCATAGTAGACCAGCTTTTGAAATTAAATTTTCGATAAGCACACGAAGAGATGCACCTCATCGAGTTGTACATCGCTAACTTCATACAAAAGAGAAATACCTGCATGAATCCCCATGTCAGGTAAAAGACACTGTATATAACATATTAACATATATTAATGAAATTTTATTGGACTTAAGTAAATATTTTTTGACTTTTGTTCTTTCTTCCTTAGTGAACAGTTTAAGAGTAAAAATGTTTGAATGTCTTAAATGGTGGTTGTCTAGTTTTATCAAGCTATACCTTAAAAACTATCCATTCTCAGGACCATAAGAAGTTCATTTTCAAATTTCAGCATATTTGGCAGAAATTTCTTTTCCATAAGAAGTCTGCGGAGTACTTTGCCCAAATTTGTTGACTATTTCATAAATTTACCCGCAGTATTTATGTTTACTTACGTTGTTTTGTTTTTTTAAAGGAACTAACATACTGCCTTTCTGGCTTGCAAAAAAACTAGTACATCCATGTCAATAACAAGAGACCCGTTATTAAAATATTAGCAGTAAACGCATATTTGCACTTTCAGCTATTCTGCTGCCTTTATTGATTTTATATTTCGCCACCTTCACCGGCTGATGCTTTCTGCAGGTAATAAATTCTCCGATGCTGCTCCGAATTGCTGCCGAAATGGCGCACGTGTTTGAGAGTCGTAAAGATTTAAAGATTAATAACGCAATTATGGTAAACAAACTACGTTAAAGATAAAATCAGAAGCCGAAAATCGTGGCCTGAAATGTATTCAATATTTGACCTATGAACATTGTTAACTATTCATAGTATCATGGTTAACTACCATTTTAGGATGGCAAAAGGTGGGCGCGAGGTGGACGTTCAAGGAGCATAAGTCCACCATTATGAATTATATGTCAAACTGACAGTCATATATCTCCGTAAAGACTGATTCGATTAGTCCACAGTACATCGCCCTTTTTTTTAATGATTAGTAACAGGCTGAATTTTCATGAGTACCTTCGTTTTGAGAAGACGCCCAACTTTTCTCTCTGCGAAAATTCTCGGTAGTGGTAGCCAATAGCAAAAATTATTTTTTCTATTTCACACGAATTAGACAATTCGACAACCTGTCAAATTATATTGTTGTGGACAAACATGGGGCTTATTATAATTAACTCGCGCAAACATAACCAAGGCAATCGAAAAACAAACTCTTTAACAAACGTTTAATGAATGAAAAGTATATTGCCAAAATAATTTGACAGGTTGTCGAATTGTCTAATTCGTGTGAAATAGAAAAAATAATTTTTGCTATTAGCTACCACTACCGAGAATTTTCGCAGAGAGGAAAGTTGGGCGTCTCGTCAAAACGAAGCTACTCACGAAAATTCAGCCTGTTACTAATCATTAAAAAAAAGGGCGATGTACTGTGGAATAGATCTTCATGATCTTTTGTTAATTCGTTCAGATTTTCATTCTGAACAAGATGATTTTAAATATTTTTGAGAAACGTGAAAAATAAGCGAGATACAAACAAATTACTAAAATTTTATTATTGAAATTTTGCCTTCCAGTCTATTTAAATTTTTACAAAAAAAAAAGTTTTAAACAGAGTAAATGTGTTCGGCCAATGTTTTCGCCTTGGGTCTTCGAGCAAGCTTTTTCTTCTAATAATAAGCTGGGTATGTCAATCACTTGAGCAAAAACACGAAAAAAAAAACTCACAGACCTTTTTAACATGCTTTTATTAGGTCGACCTGTAACTATCTATCTATGTATGTATGTATGTATGTAAGTAAAAAGTCTGCGGAAATGAATTTCACCCACTTCTAATTGTTGTATCATCATGAAACTTGGAAATTGTATGTAGCTCTGATGACAATACAATATAGTATACTCAATATTATAATATGTTCAAAATGGCCGCCGCCCCAAGATGGCGGATTATCATTTTCTTTACAACCCCCTTGATATGGGTATCAAAAGAAAGGGCTGGATAAGTAGAAAATAAATATGTAATCAAAAAAAACAAATATGTGATCAAAACTTAAAAATTCAAAATGGCGGCGTCAACATGGCGGATAGGTTTTATCAATTATTGTCGGATTCGACTGAAAATCAGTAACTGTAGCTTATCGTGGTTGCAGATTACAATTATCCGGTCCAAATTTAACAATTCAAAATGGTGAGGTCAAAATGGCCAATAAGTTTTGTAATTTATAGTCTGATTCGTATTCTGGGAATTTTCGAGGTCGCAGATAATAAATATTTAGTCGAATTCTTTACATAAATGCCGAAAGTGCCACAATTATCTCCTTAAATATAAGACTAAAAAGTAAAAAAACAAATTAAGTTTAAAAAACTAAAAAGGCCCTTACGGGATAGACAGAGAGAACATGTTCGATGATTATTTTTTTGCTTTTTAGTGCAATATTTAAAAAAGCGTGTTTTTTTAGTTTTTTTTTTTCATATTGAATGTTATATATAGGATGTGTTTGAAGAAGCTGACAAGTCGGTTCGTAAGGGAACTTTCGTTGTCGATATTCCAGCTTAATCCGATTTAGATCAATGGTATATGAAATTAACGAATGATTTTTTTTTTAAAGTTATCTGCTGCATATCTAAAATTACATTTTTTAACAATAATGTATGCAGAAATACAAGATATTTAGTTTTAAAAAATGATCTTGCATCTTACGCAACTTAATAAAAAATTGAGAAAAAGTAGTACTCATCTCGATTTCCGAAGAATAATACTAAAATTACAAGAAAAAAAATTTTTAATTTTAATTTCCATTTATTTTTACTTTCACTATTTTTATATTTTTTGATTTTATAATATTTTTCGTAACTTCCCTACTCTTATTATTTTCTTTTTTACTACTCACCCATTTTATTTCACAAGTCTGAATCTAAATTGCTTGGAATTATACTTGACAGTAGCTTAAATTGGCCATATCAAGTGGACTACCTACCTCTGTTGTAAAATTTCATTTCAAATTTTCCGCATACGTCAGTTAAAACGATCTTTATGTCCTAATGCTCGTATTGTGTACTTCTGCGATAATACATAGTCACCCAACCTACGGTTTTACCTTGTGGGACAACTCCAGTACAGTTGGAAAATTTTTTGCTTTGCAAAAAGCAGCGGTTCGTGCTATTGAAGGTACGGCTTATGGTACTCCGTGCCAGGTACTTTTAAAAAAAAATAGGATTATGCCTTTGCCTTATGTTTACATTTTTGAAACTTATTGCTCATTCAGCGGAAGTTAGATAAATTTCCAAAACATTCTGATATGCATACTCTTATAATAACGCAGACAATCTAGTTCAACAATATTCTAGGATTTGCATCACTCGGAATAATAAACTGAATGTTGGCATAATCGATAGATTAGATTTTAGAGTATACAGATGACTTAAGAATACTTTATTCGAGTTCAGGATGTCATGTTATAAATTTCTACCAAACATTTTTCAACTATAATTTTAATTACACAGGCACACAAGAAAAAATCAGTTTTCTGAGGTTTCACATAAATACTACCATGTATTTTTGACCGCTGAACTCGATCCCGACGTCAGTTTTACAAAATTAGGTCAGGATATTTTTTGTTAACCACGAAAAACAGGTGAAAACAGGCCAGAATAGGGTTTAAAATATAAATTAGATTTTAAATAAGTAGACCATTCGATGTATTTCTGACCGCTGAACACGATCTCGATGTCAGTTTTACAAAATTAGGTCAGGATATTTTTTGTTAACCACGAAAAACAGATTAAAACAAGCCAGAATAGGGTTTAAAATAAAAACTAAAGATTTTAATTAAGTAGACCATGAATTTCGCTGAACACGATACCGATGTCAATTTCAACCAATCAGGGCAAGACTTTTTATTTATCCTGATTTATTCTTTTCTGTGGTACCGTACTCTTTTGTCTTCAAATCATCTGCGTAATGGTTTTCTTTTTCGTTTTATTCCTTTCGTTTTCACATCCCTTTTCAGTGTCCAACAGTAGTCTGCTATCATATTAACATCCCAACGACCTTGATATTTACGCTCCATTTCCTTTATGTCTTGGTGAAAACGTTCACCATGCTATCCCTATAATCACCTAAATCTGGAAACTGATCTATATGAGAATGCAGGAAATGTAGTTTCAAATTCATTAGACAACCTAATTTTCCGAATTTTTCTGCCATGTTGGATACTATTTCTTTGTAGTCTTCGCTCTTATTGTTTCCTAAAAATGTATCAACAACTTCTTTAAAGCTCTGCTAAGTTCCCTTTTCCGTATCTGACATTGTAGTGATGAATTTCTTATTTCTTATCTCTTAACATTTTCCTTATTTGTGGACCATTAAAATGCCTCCCTTCAATTTGGCTTCGCTTATCTGTGGAAATTGTATTTCCCAACACTCAAAACAACATTTTCATCGGGATCGTATTCAGCGGTCAAAAATACATCGAATACATGGTCTACTTATCATACTCTTCGCAAAAACGAAGAGTATACTGTATTTGATCGGCACATTTCTAAAATCGTAAATATCGCTCTTAGAGAAAAAAATTTCATATCATTGTGTTAGTGAACGAATTCTGAACAACTTTCAAAATGTCCGTCTGTCCGTCCGTCACGTTTCTTGTAAGCACGATAACTTAAGAAAGAAAAGTCCGATTGTATTGAAATTTAGAAAGTAAGTTAGTGTTAGCTACAGGAAGAACCCTATTGTTTTTGAAGAAAATCGATCGGTAAATAAAAAAGTTATTAATTATTTAATTAAAAAAATATATATTCTCTTAATTTTTTTCGCTTGTACTAAAATGGAAATCTGGCGAAATATTATTTCCATAATATATTTTTTTTTGTTTATGAATTTTACTAATATATATTTCATAGAAGTACGAGTTGAAATATGTATGATTATCGAAAGATATAGATATATCACAGACAATCAATTTTCGTAGCAATATGTGGTGGCGCAGCGGCTAAAGCTTTGCGTTGCAATCCAAAGGTTCCGTGTTCGAATCCCACACAGGTTGGACATTTTTTTCTTTTTTTTTTTCATATAATTTTTTTCACAACAAAGATGGTATCACAAAATTTAGGATGTCCAAAAACTAACATTATTTACAAGACAACTGCGAAGAGTATCCTATAGAATGTGTAACAATTATATATAAAAAGCTGAGTAAATTGGCGAAGAGTACGTGTGTTTTTAGCTTGTTTAAAATCTTTAGTTTATATTTTCGTGGTTAACAAAAAATCCTGACATGATGGAGCAAAACTGACATCGGGATCATGTTCAGCGGTCAAAAATACATAGAATACATGCTCTACTTTTTTAAAATCTTTAATTTATATTTTAAACCCTATTCTGGCCTGTTTTCACCTGTTTTCTGTGGTTAACAAAAAAATCCTGACCTAATTTTGTAAAACTGACATCGGAACCGTGTTCAGCGGTCAAAATACATGTAATGGGAGTATATATGTAAAACCTCAGAACATTGATTTTTTGTGTGTCCGTGTTATTAAAAATTCTTAGCCGACCGTAATATAAATCCCATCCTATTTCAAATAAACCGTAGAAATATCGTTGCATATGAACCGTTGCATAAAATCTGCCTCGAGATTGAGAATTCCTTTTATCAAAGCTTAATATTTGCATTTCAGAAACACCCTCTGAAGATGGAATGCGGCGTGACGGGAGGATATACGAACGGCACGACGCCCGCCGGTATCCTCGCAGACGTGAGGTCAGAGAGGTCACCGGCGAAAACGGGACTGCACGTTAACTTCAAGGACAAGGGTGAAATTAAGGAGAAACGGGAGAAGTTCCTGACTGCCAAATACGGACACCACCAGATGAGTCTAATAAGGAAACGGCTGGCTGTGGAAATGTGGCTGTATGAAGAACTTAAGAAATTATATGAAAATAAATCAACAGTAAGTGTTTAAATTCAATATATATGTTTTTCGCATTTTGACTGATAATATGCTATTTTACTAAATACAAAATCGTTTATTAAAGTGGCACTTTACCACATAAAATGTCATTTAAATATGTAGTAATGTCAGTGTTAATAAAAACAGTTTGACAGAAAATTGTTTATTTAAATATTGGAAACATTGTTATATACAGGGTGCGCCACTTAAAACTCCGCAGACTTGTAACTTTTTATTTTTGAAGCGATGACCATGTTGGACACATCAAATTGTAGACATTTTTAAAGCCTTTGAAAATCCATACAGTGATTAAAAAAAATTTTTTTTTAAATTGTTAAGAAAGGAAACTTAATTCCTTTGAATATTTTTTTTACCTCACCTTGTATATGAAATGTGTTAATGTTTTCTTATAAAGGTTTTAATTAGCTTCAATTTATGTTATTAAAATAAAAAATTTTAAAAAATAAAAATTTAGTACATTTTAATAAAGTTTGTTCTTAAAAATATTTATTTATTTTGTTTCTTGTTGCTGTTTTGTTACGTTGAGTATTGTTTGTGACATGTCTTTTACAAATACAGCATAAAATTATTATTTACATTTTTTTCAGTTATTTAAAAAAAATCAGTTTGGAATCGGAAGGAGTGTTTTTAATTTCTTTCTCTAAAACCAAAAAGAATTTCGAATATGACGTAATAACATAAATTGAAGCTAATTAAAACCTTTATAAGAAAGCATTAACGCAGGATGAGGTAAAAAAATATGCAAGGAAATTAAGTTTTCTTTCTTAACAATTTTTTCAAAAATATTTCTTTTAAATCACTCTGCACACATGTTTAAACGCCTTAAAAATATCTACAATTTGATGTGCCCAACATGGTCGTCACTTAAAAAATAAGAAAGTTACAAGCCTGGGGAGTTTTAAGTGGCGCACCCTGTATATTAAAAGCACAATTATTCAAATTTGAAAAGTTAACAACACGATATTTATTCAATTCCACTTATTCTTCTTGAAAACTATTACAATTCTCTATCTGTATTCCTAAATGATCTTGAGGTGCCACTAGTTTTTGCTAATGAAATATACTTTTTAAAATTTTCAACTTATTGCCAATTTTTTCCTCGATATACCCTTCAGCCACACTAGTTGAGCGCCATCCTCCATGTCTTTTAAGTGTTTGAATGTCAGCTCCACTGTCAGCGACGAAGGTGGCAGACGTCCTCCTCAGGCAATGGCCAGTGTAACTGTATGCATCTGGGAGTTTTAAGTATTCTGCAATTCTTGGGGAATTTTTGCAAAACTGTTAATGCCAACTGGTTGTATTCTGTAGAGTTATAACCAAAATTTTCCCCGTATCTTATATATCTTTTACAGTTAAACTGCACAACTCTGCACGCCGACATGCCCCATTTAAACCAAATATTAGTTACCACTTTCATTAATAAGAACTTATCGTCTTAGTGTAAGATCCGTACTAAGAACGACCTTCACCGATCAGGTAACCGAATGAAATCTATTTTTTATGGAAAAAATAAATGCTAACAAAAGTAACGGCTTAACGAAATATGTTCAAGGCTACATATAAGGTTATATTCAAAGCTATATTTAATTGAAAATACTATATACTATATTTAATTGAAAATACACCACAAGGTACCACTTTCGATTCACTTATTTAAACCTATCACCTTTCGATTCACCTATTTAAACCTAGCAACCGTATAGCCTTGAACGGAAAAAGGTAAACAACCCTATGTTTACATATTGTATAGGTTTCTTACTTTCGATTAGAGTTAATTTTTTTTGGTTAGAAGATCGGTGAAGGTATGGAAAAAAAAAATAATTATTGAATTTTCAATTAAATATAGCCTTGAACATATTTCGTTAAGCAACCCATCACCGTTACTTTTGTTAGCATATTTTTTTTTCATAAAAAATAGATTTCATTCGGTTACCTGATCGGTGAAGGTCGTTCTTAGTACGGATCCTGTACTATCTGGAGCCTTTTTTAAAAACATCGTACCTAACGTTTTCCATAGTCAACATAAACTGGATGCCTTAAGAGATTTTGCCTAAAATAACGAAAGACATTGTATGAAAAACACTAAAATATGTATAAAAATAACTTTCCTTCTCAAAAAAATACGTTAGCATTACACTTTCATCAGTTCTTAGTGCGTTTTTTGTCATCCTACAATTACAAAATATTTCATACACCTTCTCGTATTTTTCCTTCGATTTTAAAGGAAGTAAGCTCGAATATGCTTCTCGAGCGGCACTTAAAATGTCTTCAGAACAATTTTCTAAATTGTTTTCACTAGCAAGACTCATTTTTATAATTAATATATAACTTAGAATCAATTCGACTCACAAAAATTATACTTAACTGTTATTATATAAATAAACTAAGCCGTGCCAGTTACTATGTTACGGAAATCCTACAGAAGTACCTACTATGAAATTTTTTAAATTTCAAACTTTGTAATGTTTTTATGTCTATCACTATATGCTTATAATTACCTACTAACACAAAATGCAGGGCCGGTTTTCTGACTACGCCTCATAGTCCCGGGCCTAGGGGCGCCACTCTGCGTGGGGCGCCACTCTGCGTGGGGCGCCTTTCCTTTCATCTTAGTGGTTAGTGCCCATAAACTGATAGCAAGCATAGAAATTATAATACAAGACATTTAACTTGTTCCTATTCCGGGGGGCGCAAAGTTGACCTGGGCCTAGGGGCAATTTATATCTAAAACCGGCACTGACAAAATGCGAAAAAATAGTATTAACAAATTTCGTAAGAAAAGCAGTTTTACTAACCCCTACAGTTTTTGAGTTACTCGGTCGCTGCGCTCGCTCGTACTCATAAACTATATTCATTTAGTAAAACTTTGCTTTTCTAAACTTGTTGTTTAATGTACTATTAAAGTAAATAGTACATTGCAATACAAGTATGGAAATAGTGATTTTAAAATTACTACCCGGGGAAAAATGATTTGGTATAGATGTCCCTAATGGGTCCCCACCAATCTGCTCTGAGCTTTCGCCGCCATCTTCAAGAAATGGCGGAAAATCGAGGATCTTTGCACTTAATGAAAAATATCTAAGTTAATATCGGAGGTATCAAAATTTTACAAGAAGACTTTTTTGTTAATTATAAAATTGTGCGTCTTTTGATATATAATATGCCATACCTTTATCAAACTATACGAGGTTAATTGTTGAATGAGTCTTGAAAATATAAAATTGTTTGGTTTCTTAATTATACCCAAATGTTTTACTTTTACCTTACACAACTACAAAACTATAACCTTAAAAATAAATCCAGTAAAACAATTTGTTTTACTCCACTATTAATGTAGTTCGGTCTTTTAAGAGAATTCAAAATCAGATTAGTGAGTGAACCTATTTCAACGTGGACACAAATGAAATATTAATATTCTACTTCTAGCTAATGGATTAAAAATCCAAATATAAAAATAGATTATAAAAAAAATTTACGAAAAACTTCTGAAAAACTATCTAGGAAACATGAATTTCTATTACATGAAGTAAGAATTATTTCTAGATAAACAGTATATTTCTGTAAATTTTTACTATGGATTTACTTAAAGTATACAGACACATGAAGAAAAGTGAAAATACGTGAAAAAATATTTGGATTATAATTGAAAACAAATATTAATTTATTATTTAAACAACGGAAATTATTTCAAAATAAATTGATGTCACTTAAAAAAACCGCTGCCCAAGGAATCACTACTTCCACATCCAGATTTTTTTATCCAAGTCACTCACAACGAAAACATTTTGTATGTGAAAATAATTGTTTATGGAACTTTAATAATATAATATTTGAAATCCTCTACCCCAAAAACCCATAAAACGATACCCCACATCGGTAGCGGGGTGGGGGTGGATGAAGTAAAAAAAACATTTTGAGGTTTCTGGTTCTTGTACATACACCAAATCACAATTTTTTTTTCATCCCCTTTAATAATGGGGTGGGGGTGGTAATGGGGGTGGCTAATGCCAAAATTTTTTTTGAGACCTTAGCTTCTCTTGTATATACTAAATACTAATTTTATGGACTCTTACCTGCTTGATTTACCTATTTTTGGGTAAGTAGTTCCGGATCTTTCTAGCAGTTTTCTAGATGCCGCGCCACCTCTCGGATGATTGCCGAACTAACTAACTTAATTGTTTTCTGTTACTTCTGCATGGAACTTAGAGGGAACGCTCATTGTCTCTGGGGGTAGAACATGTAACAATATGTTACCAAGATGCTACAAGTGGGTGAGAAATAACGGCAAGTTGCTATTATCTCTCCTGAGTTCGAGTTTCAGCTGCGGCAGATGGCAATGTCGCAGGGAATGGTTGTTGTGTTCTGGTGTATTGTTGTCTGTGTGCGTGTCCTGGTTGGGTAGTGAAAAGCAATGGGTAAACTCCGCCAGGACGGTAATATAAATAAGGTGATAAAAGTAAATAAATAAAAGTATATATTCGCAATCGGTCACACCCGACTTCAATTTCTATTCGTTATGTGAGATCTAGCGCAAAGCTTCGTTTAAATTGAAAATACCACTCACAGCCTGGCCAGAAGTAGACGACTCGAGGCAAAAATGCCAAGCCACAACGGAGTGCTATTGAGGACGAGAATAATCAAACATAATTACATACGCCATTAGAGAATATTATAGGGTAGTGGTTGCCAAGACCCTGCATTAATGTCCTTTCTCTTTCACTCAAGAAAATCGAAACAAATTTGTACCAATTAACTTACCAATGTGAGGTAAGACTGCATAAGTTTAATCCCTGGAATTTCTGCTAGAAACTAGATTTACACAGGGTGATTTACCACGTCATGCGGAAAATTTAAGAGGGAGCAAGGCGATCAGTTCAGAGGGGAGCAGGCGGAAATGAGCCAATGTGAAGAGAGATCTTCGTAATAAACGAATTTTTAGCTAAAAACTTTCTTCAATAGAAGTGTACTACACTTCATTTACGTACAAGTCTTTTTTTCAGTTTAATAACGCCAGCCGTTTGGCTAAAAACTGCTTTTTCACAGTCAAGAATTTTACTACAGTGCTTTTTAATAGATGGTGCCACTTACAGTACTACAATAGGGCATCTGCATCATGTAATCAACATAACCTTAAATTTTAAGTTTTTCAAGTTTAATCTCATTTTTAATGTAAATAATTTTTCAATATTATCGATTAATAGAAGTAGACTGATAATTACAGGTTTATTTTATTAGGACAAAGTATTTAGAACTTCATAAACATTACACTGAACTAGATTTTAGTTGAAAATACGGGAAACAGGCAGAAATTTTAATAATAGCTGCATAATACTCTTAAATCTTAAGAAACACATATTTTTGAGGTTAGTTGTGACGTCACGTGCAGATGCCCTATAATAGCCACACTGCCTACCCTTCGCCGCCCCACTTCAGCTTTAGCTTTACCGATGAAACTTTGTGATTGGCGTTGTCTCCTTTTAACATTAGGTTGTACCCACCGAACGGAGTTAAAAAGATGAAAAATTAAAAAATATGACCAAAAAAATTACCTTATTTTTTTTTTGTAATGACTTTAACCAATCTGACGTGACGCGGTGCAACCATATCACTTCCCCTCCTCCTTGGGACTGACAGCAAAGCTGGCGTGGTTAGAAGTGACTTTTTGGATTTAATCACACTATAAAAATAGCAAAAATTAAAGTAATTTTTGTAGAATTCAGTACAGCACAAAACTTAAAAGTAATGAAAAGTCAAAGAAAATGTTCGAATGCATTATATTCAATGCACTGTTTTAAGCGCAGAATGACATATTGACCGGTATCGATCTAAACATAAACATAACATAAACACATCACAGATAGTAGACAACCCCCAAATCCAAAGCCAAGGCTGTCCGAAAGGGGGTTACATATTTGGAAAAACGCAGACAGACATACATCCATACCCAACGATGTAGCCAATACCGGGGCTGAAGGGTCGAACCCAGAGCACGATAAACAGTCGGTCAGCGTATTCGTCACTCAATACGCCTTAACCGGTTGAGCTACCGTGCCGGTAGCTCAATCGCTACGAATACAATTTAAAATTTAACGGTACGTTCCATCTGGAAGTCGAGAGGACAATAAACACAGTAAACTCAGTATGTCAGTAAACTCTTATACTACGTACCGGTAACGGACCCGACCGTTGAAGTTCGTAATAAGAAACCAGTCACGATCGCGTGTTGGTCAAATTCGATTGGCCTTACTTTTATCTGAAGGACGGATCCGTTCCGGTGCGTGGTTCATTGTCTTCCGCACTGATCTACACATTAACAATGGCGTATCTCTGCAAGTTTTAATACAAATACTAACTTACCTCGAATCGCTCTAAAATTTTGCAGGTGCTTTCGCACATAGAAGACTAGTACACCATTTTATTTTCCACATGTCGCGGTAAATCACCCTGTATATGCAGTATTTTTTCCATACGAATTATGGATTCTCAACGGTATGATGAAAAGGACCGGGGATTTCAAAAGGTTCAAGCTCAGAAAAAATGTCACCAACTATATTGATATCATCAATATTATTACCAAGTAGTGGCTCCAGTATTTATTCTGTATTTTGATAGTAGCAAATCTCAAAATATTTCTACTCCCCGAAATGAAAAATCAAATCGTTTTTACTCAAATGTTTATAAATCCCCCTCTCTGTTGTTTTGACATTTTCTATTGATCCTCATAATTTCACATTTAAAAGTTAAAATATTTTTAAGACAAAAGTATAAACTGTTTTAAAAACGTAACAGAAAATAAATACAATGAAATATCAGAAAAATAAATATTTTTTTTTCTTTCTGGAATGTTCTGCGACGTGTGTATTTCCTTCTAAAAATAATATTCAAGGAATTAACCAAATAATACAATCATCCAGTAGACTAATAATGGAAAATAACCTTTACGCCTGTGACTTTGACGTCAAAGGAACAGTTATAGAGTTTCGATAAATGATATAAATGAGAAAAAAAAGACGTATTTTGCTAACGTTTCTGAAACCGATCTTGTTTCCTTTGGCAAAGCTTTATTAAAAAATCTTTTATGTGTTGTGTATTTAATGTACACAGCACATAATATTACATTTCTATTTTTCAGTAATAAAAAGTCGCAGGTTCCTTACTGTAATAAAAATGTATTTCTCATTATATCACTCCTCCGGTATTAATTCGACCGAGTATAAAACGCCAGTTCCTATCAACGTACAAATTAGAAGTTGAAGAAATGAAATGAAAGAAGCTTTTTAGTACTCAAGAAATTCAATAACTGAAATTCATATCGACATCGACAGTACGGTCTCCATCCATATCAATTTAGATTATATAGGTCAGCGTTAATATTTTATCAGTTTCTCATCATTTACGTTCCCTTGGCATTTCACGGAGGTGGCAATAACAATGGTCCTTCCCTTTTACAGGGTGCCACATTTTTCAGAATAAAAATGTTGTAAACATATCGAAAGAAAAGTACACTAATAAACCAAGACCGCACACTATATTCACAGATTAATACATCAGACATAGTTATAAGGATTTTCACCCTAACCTGGAAGTAGGAAGTAGGATATAGTAAAGATTTTTTGGCTGTATTTGGTTCTTCAAAGGATCAACATCACGATTCCGATTGATGCCACTTTGGCACCCTTGGGCATTTTGAGCTATTCAAGATGGCGACTGGCTTAGAGTGAAAGAACAGGTTTTTCCAAATATTTTATTATATGGGTGTGTGACACGTTGTTTTATACGTTTTTGAGGTCTGTGAATTAGTTAAAAATCATGTAGGACGTAATCTTTAAGCGTTGCAATTTACTGTATTAAGAGGGCGGCTGATTCGGAGAATAAATCAATTTTTGAAGCAAAAAAAATAGTACCTAGTTTTGTTGTATAATCAATTAGGCTTTAAGAATACGGATAACAGTGGTATGCATGAAGAAGTTGAATGACTTTTTAAAGACATTGATTAAAAGGTCCTGCTAGCTCAAAACATGTAAGGTTTTAAAATTAAACAAACGTAAATGTAAGAAAACTCGAAAAACTCTTTTAAAAACCGATTTATTTTCAAACACTATTTAACATAGAATCGTGAATAAGGGCACTTGCAGTCAGTCTGCCGTCTCGAGAGCAAGTATCCTTTATATTTACAAATAACAACCACTATTCCTTATATTTCTTAATAGCCTAAACATAAATAAACAATATCCCTTAGCTAAGTCGAGTGGCAGGTCAGATCGTAAATTTGTCACTTAACGCCCTATTTTAATGTAGGCCAGCATGCGAGTGGTACTTCTAGGATTGATCTTCACCAACTACAGGGTGGTGTGCTCACATAAACTTAAAATTCTGTATTTTTTTAGGGTGGAAAGGCTTGATCATCTTGAGTGGCATCTATCTTTGGCCAGGAGAAATCCATTACAGATAAAAATGTTTGTAAATATGTCCTTTTTACGTTTTCTTGAAAACATTCAGTAGTTGGTGGAAGAGCAGAGAATGGCGGAGCGTTTAGTTGGGCTTCTCCGACTTTTTTAGCCCATAGAGAAGTTCTAACATCAGTCATTTTGCTAGCATTGTTTACTACATAACACGAAGCTACAAAAATTCTATATTCTTGAAAGACATCTTCAATATTGGTGTTTAATCGACCCAAATGCGTTAAAACCCGACCATCCATTAAACAGTTAATGACTTTTTTTTCAATCCTACTGGTACTTACTGAGGCACCGTGTCGCAATCAGATAAAGAATGTGCGGTTGGTAAATTTGGTATTTGTTTGTGTTTTAAAACCGTGGCCCTAATATCTGTGGTGGCTCGCAGTGGCTTAAAAAGAAACCATAGAAACCTCGTTTTTCAAATCTAGTAAATTATAATAATATACAAGTAAGACAAAAACATCGGTGTCATCACTTATTACATTTCGTGAATAAGTTGCTGCACCATAATGGTATCCGCTTCTTCATGTTGCATCGCTAGATCAGCCCGCACACACGCTTTGTAGCTGAAAGGGATTAATTTGTAGTCCCGTAGCGATTGAACGATTCTTAAAAGTTAAAAATAATAATATAAACGTTTATTTTTAAACTATGTTAGCTTAACAAGATTAAGACGTAATCTGAAAAAAAAACAGCTCATACTATTCAGGAGTGTCTCGCATCCATAATTTGAATGAGGGTCACTCTCAAAAAACATAAGCCTAAATTATGTCCTAACTTTCTTCCGTAAGAAATTAAAAATAACTTTTTAATTTCTTAAGGAAAAAAGTTTATTATTAAATTATTAAATAAAGGGAGCATTATTTGTTGTAAAACATAATTGCATCTTGTTTCTGAGGTATGTTTCTTTTTGTATCGAATTTCCCGAACACCCACAATTGACACCTATTTTATATGATAGAGCAAAACAGAAGGAATTGCCCCTAAGTCTTTTTAGACCTGAGATTTGTGTTCTAGAACCTTAAAAACATGATGTATCACATGCCTATATTTGTTAATTTAAATTTTTTTAAAATTATACCTTAGATAAGCCGTCATCTTGAACATCTTAAAATGCCCAAGGGTGCCAGAATGGCATCAACCGGATTTTTAAACTAGACCCACTAAAGTGCCGATAACCGTAAAAAAACCTCTACTATACCTTACTTCCACATTTTTTATTAATACCCTGACTAACAGAGAAACTAAAATTAAACACTTCCAGTTTAAATATCATATAACACCAACAGACCGATAGATAGACGATCAATGCATTTTTAAAATTATTGCAGGTAGATGCATACTTCTGTGATACAAAATCTGCGAAAAAAATGGAGCTATTTTTAGTGAAAGAATTATTTGCATCGCATTTGCATGATTGAACACATATAAAAACAAACAAAAAAACATAAATACGGGTCGAATTGAAAACCTTCTTTTTTCTTAATTTTTTTTTTCTGGAGCCTATAGAGAGATTGCCGAAAAAGTAAAAAGTAGCGATTTTATACCTTACTTCAGGACTTCATATTTCCGGTCCATCTGACCTCACAGACTTCTATGGGGGCTCATTTTCTTTTGTTATAAATGATGTAGTTTGAGAGACTCTAATTTTTCTCTCTATCAATTTCTTAATCTCAGGTTGTATTATTCGTACAAAATTTAGGGCATATTCATTTTTGTTCATTATGAAATAAACAGAAAAAGAGCATTCTACACTTTTGAGAAATATTAAATTTTTTTCGAGTTATAACGCAAATAATAACAAAAACTACCTGTTTTGCCATTTTTAATTGCTTTTCACCTCGAAGTGGTTTCTGCAAATTTAGGTGTACTTTATTTACGTTCAAATGCATCTGAAAATGCAGAGAAACGTCAGTTACCACACATTTACCTATTTCATTCGATATTAAGCCTCCCAAAACTGACCTATAATGAAACATGAAACGTAGAACAAAATATAACATAAATAAAATAATATATTTAGTACTGCACAATATGCTCATGGTATTGTTTAAGCCAAGACGACAGCGATGGGGTAATTCTAAACAAAAGGGAGTAAATATCAAGTCTGTAATATGCCTCGTGATAGTAAACATAACTACTGGTATACGAAATTTAAAAAACACTGATGATGACATATTACCTTCAGCCTTCATTATGAAAGTCCAAGTCATCTTGTAACGAGTACGTCGTACATGGTTTTTTCCTTCGGTTCTGTCACACTACCGAGAACATGGGTGGAACGACTTAAGTGTTGACTCACCCAGTACGGTGACCACGTTCACCAGGTAGTAGATAGTATCTCCAAAGACAATGCTTGTTAATAATAACATAATTTATGTACCGGTGTGGTAGGCCGGCACTTAATTCCTTGCTTGTGTTTTTTAAATGTGACGGTGGATGTTGGGACAGGTTCCCACGGTATATGGCTCTTTAGAATAACTCGGCAATTTCCTTAAATATGGTCATTAGCTGACGATTCGAGAATAATGAGATCATTTTTGATTGGAAGTTACTAATTGCTTGATACTTGCAGTTTTGCATAACAGTAGATTTTAGGTGTATTGACTTCAATTTTCCTCTCAATGTAAAATATGATTTCAGAGAAAGCGTTAATCCCACATATAGAAAAGTGAATTAAAATGTTCAAATTCAGTTAAAAATCATTTTGACAAATTGTACTTAATAGTGTCTTTTGCAGCATAACTTATCATCATTTTGTAAAAACTCGAGCCTATTACGGAGATACAGCGTGTATGCTTTAATAGCAAATAGAGAACCCCGAGGGTGATCAGAATCACCCACTAGACAACTAGAAAACGCTAGTTGGTTGCTGAAATATGGGATGTTTTATGTACTTTTGCCATAATATTTTTGGGTATGACTTTGTAAAGGAATGGAACAATAAGTTCATACAGGGTGTAATCAGTTTCATGTCATTAAAAAAACTGGTGGTGGGGAACGACTAAACAAACAAAAAAACCTTATATAACATGGGGTCTAAAACCCATAGTTTTAGGGAAAACAAATAAACAAGAATTTCGAAAATGTTCAATAATATTGTTTGAGAACTGCTGGAATGTTGGGATAGGCTTTCGCGTATGTCGGCGCCTCTAACCATCAAATACGCTAATACGGCTCTTTCAAAGTATCGCGCTCCTTTGTTAGAGACCGCGCGTCGGCGAGGACACAAGTTGATAATCACACTTTTTTATGGCTTTTTAAAAAGTAGGTGCGGTAAAGGTGAATGACGTCGGCATTCTCTGAGTGCTTAGTAGATCTGAAGAAAACTGTACTCTCCCTTGTGCAATATTTTAGTTTTTGTGGGCACTTCGTTAAGTACACACGTCGAACCCGTTCGTTGTTTTTGTATGTTGCTTTTGTTCTTTTTGAATTTTGGGCCACGTATTTACAGTTAAGATTTATTTTATTGACTTACCGTTCAAGTCGTTAAGTTCTTGATTACGTACAGACACTACTTGTTCGTTCTTTTTGTGTTGCTTTTTGGATTTTAGACCAAGTTTTTATTTTTATTTTCTTTATTGTGCATAGAAACCATACAAAATGATCCTAATTTACCAAATGTGTTGAACGGAGTGCGTATGTCCTTAGTTCGACGTGCCGAAAAGTGTATTGATGCAGATGGAAACCATTTCGGACAATTAATGTAAATCAGCAATAATTTAATTTATTGGTAAGTTCTAAATTGACCGAATATTTTAGTTTTCGATACCTGATCGGCAATTCGTTAAATAAATCACACTTTTTCCTAACTTAAAATACACATAATTGTTTTCTGTTATCGTATCTCAGACGTCTAACTCTTTATTTCCCAATGCCATGCGATAATTTCTCATTTTTTAAGCTTTTAACCCAGAACACTCATTTAGGTTACAAATGTTAATATAATAAATCACATTTAAATCTGAAAAATTATAAACAACAATAAAAGCTCCAATATTTTGTTCTAAATTAAAAAAAAACACATGTAAAGGAATGCTGTGTTTAAACCTCTACGCCCATCATTTGCTTGCAGTTCTGCAAAAAGAGATAACGAATTATTTACATTTTTATTATTGGTTCCGTTGAGGCGGTCATCAAAGGTGCCGCCCTTCTTTGCTTTGAAACTGCGGGCCGCCGCGTGCCGGCGAGAACGAGTCGGTCGGTAATCTTTGAACTTTTTTATGACAATTTAAAAGTTATATATAATTGGGAAGTACACGTCCATTGACTCAGAAAGGCAGTGGTTCTCAAATGTTTCCAATATTCAAATTGTTGACCTAGGTCAGTTTTTTCAAAGTGTCCCTAGAGGAAAAGTCATAAAGGTTTTTTGTTTGTCTAGTCGGTCCTCATTACCAGTTTTTTTTAATGACATGAAACTAATTACACCCTGTATTTGGCACATATAATACACTAGTGATTTTGAATAAGTACATGTATGACACACACAAAAATCCAGGTCAGATTAAAACTTTCTTAATAAAATTTTATATAGTGCTGCCTCATGAAATCATTCGACTATATACCCATTGTCTTGAGTTTCTCTCTTAGAATAGTACCTAAGTGTTCGAGTCAAAAGATACATACTGTATATCAGTATTGGAAATTAATGAAAATAAAAAGAAGTAAAAGAATCTTTAGCAACCTCCAATTTGGATATGTCATCAAACTCTTACTGTGACCTTGACGGAATGTTGAAACTGTTATATCAAACGATTCTGAAGGCTACTAGATTTGTATCGAATCTGTTAACTCCTCAATTTAGAATTTCATCTTCCCACCCATTAAAATGGGGAGGTTACTGTCAAAAATTGATAGATCTTACGTTTTGAGGTTCCAGGAACTCGAAAAAGCGATTTAAAAAAAAATATAAGTGTGTGTGTGTATGCATGTATGTGGACAAGATAGTGCCTAAACTAGCCACTCGTTTTTGTTGAAATATAACACGAGGGTAATGTTGGTACCGTATATGAGCTGAATCGGATGACGTTTAGTGCCAATTTGTCACATAGATTTTTTTATTTTTCAACATAATATTCATTGATTAGAGTAGATGTTATGTAGATTTCAAAGGTATATCACACGCTTTACTCTTTTCCGTTCATTAAGTATAAGATCTAGCACTCGCGAAACGGAGCACAGCGATGCTTTCATTGTAAACAGGCATAAAAATTCGGTAACCTAGCCAATTTTCGATAAAAATTTACGAAACTTGGTAGAGTTAAGTATTTGGATATGCTAAATTCAGTTTTGCTGCAGAATTTTTTTTTTCTCAATATGACGGCTTCTACTTTGGGTCAGAAGAAGTAAAACATGAAAAATTCAATTAAATAACCCAGCCATATAAAAAATTCTGATCATGGAACTTTACTCGAGTAGTCCAATGTATTTTTCGACGCTGAATTCGAATTCGACCTCAGAAAAGCCCAAACATCCTCAAAATTTTGAGCTAGAGTGAAAAAACACCCTGAGAATAGGGTAAAATCACCCCTCATAGATGGTGAAAATAAGTACATGCAAAAAGTACTCCTAATGTACTATCCTAAGGTTTCTGAGGTTGCTGATTTCAAATTTCACATGCCAAAAGCAAAAAATTTACTCTTAAGGTGAAAATCGGGTAAAATGAGGGTTGAAAGGGGTGAAGAATGAAGATTTGACAAAACACGTAATGTTCATTCCAAAAGTATATTTCTAAGGGTTCTTGAGGTTGCTGATTTCAAATTTCAGCATGACAAAAGCCTAGAATTCATTCTTAGGTTGAAAATAAAGTAAATTAGTGGTGAAAGGGGTGTAGAAAAAAAAAGTTGAAAAAATATGTAATTTAGATTCTAAAATTATATTTTTAGGTTTTGAACTTGTTGAGTTCAAGTTCGAATCCGATCTCAGAAAAGCCCATGTGCCCTCAAAATTTTGAGCCTTAAGCGAATAAACAACCCGAAATTGGGGTAAATCATCCCCGATTTGTGGTAACGATAAATACATGTAAAAGTAGTTAACAAGAGCAAAAGTATTATATTTATAGATTTTTGGTAAATCGCAAAGGATTTTCTACTCTGAGGTGGTTAAGCAACTCTCAAAATAGAAGAAAGCCACCCTAAAACGAAACAAAACTAATCTACATTTCATGTTTTATAAATTGATGTGAATGGATGGTAAAGAATATCAAAACAAGGGAGAGGGGATTATGTTTTATATTCAGTCGTCGTTTCCCTAAATAATGGCGGAACAATTACTCTTAGATTATTCTAAAAAAATATCTGTTCTTGCAAAGAATATACACCATCATACCATCCTAGAGTATATAAATGCTAAAAAATGACATAAAAAATAAAGATTTGAAAGTTTGGAATCATGTAGAACTAGAGAGACTTAAAGTTCACCCCTTTTATCAAAGAACACATGAGTGAAAACCAGAGGCGCATTAAAGGGGGGGCTTTGGGGGCTTAAGCCCCCCCTGGAGGCCAGGATTACATGTTTTAAAGTAAAAATGAAGGCATCACCAAGGCGAATTGATTTTGTTTTGTCGTTTTATACTCCCTGTTAATCTTTTGTTCAATAAATATATTTAACGTATTAATCATATTATTATTATTACTATTTGTAGTAGCCCCCCCCCTCCTCAGCAATTTTCTGAGTAGCCCCCCCCCCCTCAGCAATTTTCTGGGTGCGTCCCTGGTGAAAACACTACCCTTATATAAAAATAAAATACATGATTAAATATGGAAAATGTGGAAGTTTTTGATGTATAAATTGAATAGAAACTAAAAGTGACTTCTCATGAATTTTATTTTTATTTTTATATAAGGGTAGTTTTCCTCTATCTGGGGGTTGCTTAACCACCTCAGAGTAGAAAATCCTTTTGCGATATACCAAAAATCTATATTTAAATACAATACTTTTGCCCTTTCAACCACTAATTTACTGTATTTTCAACCTGAGAATAAATTCTAGGCTCTTGGCGTGCTGAAATTTGAAATCAGCAACCTCAAAAACCCCTAGAAATATACTTTTGGAATGAAAATTACGTATTTTGTCAAATTTTCATTTTTCACCCTACGAGTCAATTTTTGGCTTTTGGCATGTTGAAATTTAAAAACAGTAACCTCAAAAACCCTAGAATTGTATATTAGGAGTACTTTTTGCAAAGTATTTTTGTCACCGCATTATGAGGGGTGATTTTACCCTATTTTAAGGATGTTTTTTTCGCTCTAGCTCAAAATTTTGAGGGCGTTTGGGCTTTTCTGAGGTCAGATTCGAATTCAGCGTCGAAAAATACATTGAACTACGGGTCGAGTTCCAGGACCTGGACTTTTTTTTGGTTGCTTCTTCTGACCCAAATTTTGAAACCGCCATATTGAAAAAAAAAATTCTGCAGCAAGACTGAATTTAGCACATCTAAATACTTAACCAAGTTTCGTAAATTTTTACCAAAAATTGACTAGACTACTTTTCAATAAAAGTACCACTGTGCGGAGGCCTGCATCGCACAGCTCAGCGCTAACGAGCTCGGTTATTAACCAAATTAACGAATTATCGCAACTGGATGGACAGATTCCAGTCGCTTGTAACGAAGTGTTTTTTTTTTTAATAATAAAATGCAGTAAATTAACCCTACGCTTCGTTGCTTGTCCCGTTTACCTGAAAAATTTACTTGTTTTAATTAATTGAATGGATTTTCCTCACCCTCATCCGTGCAACTGAGGAACTCCCAAAGTAAAGAACTGCGTTGTAGAATCCTATCTCATATAAACTGTATTAAATCTCGCCGTGAGAAGATAGCGCGACATATCAATATAATTTACAAAATTGTCACCAGTGTCGCTGGCCGTAATTCATTTCGGAAATATCGAAGTTAGTGTAAAGGCATTTTGGTCATTCCCGTATCAGCTCTTGTTAAGGTAAGATGCAGTAATTTTATTAAGTGGGTAGCTCCGTGGCAAATTTGTCTGATCCCGTATATCCAACTATTAAGATTGTCCGACATGATTAAGTGTATTCAACTGTTAATTTCAAGTAATTTCGATTAAAGTGTATAAAATGCGATTGTCAATTCCTGAATTATCCAGATACAGTACTTATAATTTTTGTTACCGTCGGCGTGTTATAGAGACAGACTGATAAATTCTCGAGATTTTGTCCAAAACAGTTATGTTCCAGTAATTTTTCTTAGGACCGAACCAAGAAAAAGAAACAGTAGACATTTTTGAGAGAAAAACGGTAAACCTTTTTTTTACCAATTTATTTGTTTTTCTATTCAACGAGATAAAATAATACCTGACAATTTACCGTATTTAGAAACTGTTTTCATGCTAAAGTATTTTAACAAATACTACTCTTTATGAATAAACAATAAAATCCAGTATCCTGAGAAATTTATGAAACTTTGTCATAGTCCGGGAACTTGACGCGAAAAATTAATTATTTTTCATATGTTGCTACGTAACATAATCTGAAACCGCTCTGACAACGTTTGGCTAATAAAGGCAGCACATCTCCCGCCAGGCGTTTGCCACCCCCAAAACCGCAGGCAAACCTCCAGATCGGAAGTAAAAGAACAAAGCCGTGTTCTTTGACCGTACTTCCTGATTATTAGAAAGAACAAAGTCGTGTTCTTTAATACTGTTTCCTGATTATTACTTCGTGCATGCCTATATTGCTGTAAATAATTGCCTTGCTACCACCCCGAATTCTAGCACTGCCTGTTCTAACTTTTTATGCTATTTTATATATATATATTTTTTTGTATATATTGCCTGTTGTTACTTTGCATACTGCTTACCATTTTTTTTTGTTGCTTATCTACTGCTTAGCATCCTGTGGATTGCCCGCTTGCCACTAGTAACAAACCCGTTTAATAGTAACCTTAACATTTGCAACACCCCGATTAATCTATCTTCTCCCAGCTTCATTAGTTAGTCAGCTTGATTGGTTAGCCCGCTTGATTAGTCAGTTTTTTTTTAGTTATTCGCGATGTTTTACCTATTGTAAAATAAAATATCTAAGTTTTATCTGTGATAAACTCCTTATGAGTATTTGAGTACCTGAACATTTTTTTTACTATTGTTATTGAATTTATCATGTTTTAATAAACGTTGTTATTTGCCGATTTTTGAGTTTTACTGTTTGAATGTGCCTGAAAATCTAATCTCAAATTTTGACCCCTGGACATTTCCGTTTCTTCACTGAGTTTATCCCAGCCCTACTGCAACAGGCTGCGTGAGGAGGCTAATGTGGGACCTTTGCCCCACGTAAAAATTGCAAAGATGGCGCCCGAGTGATACCGAAGTAGATCTCAGCGTCAAAGTGACGCTTCCACTCGTTTATGCGCTAGGCGACTGGAAGAAACCACGTCACACGCTTCTAGTAGCTACCGTAACAAAGTTGAGAAATAAAAACTGGGGGCGAGCGTAGAGGCGACTTCAATGTGAATATCAGTCGATATTCCGTTGAAGCAACGTCGAGCGCGGTTAGTACTTGGATGGGTGACCCACCTATCTTGGGAAATACAGCGTTCTCGTCCCACCTTCTAGCGGCTTGTATATCAGTGTATACGCGGAAGTTACGTAATTTCAGACGAGAATTACGTAGTGGATATACCATCCTTCGGAGGGGATGTAAAGCAGGCGGTCCCTTGTCTATTAAATGTTAGGCAAGTAAAAGATCCCTACTCTTCTTAAGGGAAAAGGTTCGGCAAAATTTCCAGGTTGGGGGTAGCTCGTCTCCTGGCGTCGGTGATAGGCCCTGGTAGCGGACATAGGCCGACGTTAAATAGTTAAAAAAAATAAAAAATAAAAAAAAAATTAAAACTGAAATCCTGCATTTTGGCTCAATGACAGAAAACAAAGTCTACATGCGTAACGGTAAAAGTCGAAAGTCATAAAAATTACCACATTATAATGTTTATGCAGGTTTTTCCGGGAATTTGCTGTTTTTAGCAATCGATATAGACTAATTAATTGCAAATTTAATGAAAATAAACTCAGGAGTCGTTTACTTTTACTGCAAGATGGGTCGTAGTATGCGTAAAAATAGTCCGTAGTTCCGTAGCGCATTCAAGTTTGTTATTATTCGTGTAAGGTGAACGCAAACAAAAATAAGTTTGAAATCTGTTTCAACGTCGTCGTTTACTTTTTAGTCATATTTAAAACTATTTACAACGCACTAAAAATAAACAGTGGTGCAGGCAAAGTGCCAATGGTGTATCAGTAAAATAAGGCAAAAAAGATGTTTATTACGAGCGCGAGTAATAGCGGAAAATACGGGATTCTAATTTGGAGCTAAACGCGGCCTGTAATTGATATGTCAATCGCTTAAACAAAGTTATTTTTAACATTTATTTTTGGGACGGTTATTCTAATTCCTAAGAATTTTTAAATGACGGTTTAATTTCGGTCATTGTCGTCCTCCTGTGGAGGCCTAAGTGTTACAAATAAACCTTCACCTAAAAGCGGTGGAGTCTTTGTTGAAGTCGTCCAAATAAATGTATTAACAGAGAAAGTTTATTTTAGGCCAATAGTTCCCAATCTGACAATCCCATTTGGATCTGTCTGTTCCGAGGGGGTAACAAAAAATAAAATATAAAATAATTGTAATTCTTAATAGCCCAATAATGAGTGTTTTAAAATATTTACATAACTATTATATTAGCATGCTCAGATTAGGGCAACAATATACAGAAAGTACAAATAAAAAAGTGTATAAGTTGTGATATACTAGCATGGTCAAATACAGATCAATGGTATAAAAAAGGAACGAATGGTTTTTTGAAAATTATCTACTGAATACCCAAAACAATATATTTGTTTCAGAACCAGTGGTCTAAAAAAGGTTTTCTTGCTCTAAAAATGTTTGTATGGCTGTTAACTAAAAATTTTTACATTTAGCAGCATTTTTCTATAGTGGTTTTACCCCTCATATTCGTAACGTGTTTTAAAACATTTTTTTTAAATAACCGAATTCATGACCGCAATTTGCGTAAGTTAAATAAATAAAACATACCACTACATAGAAAAATGTTGTCAAGAGTAAAAAATTTTAGTTATAACAGCCATGCAAACATTTTGATAGCAAAAAAAAACTTTTTGGGACCATTGCACAGTGGGCCCAGAAATCGAAAAGCCTGGCCAAAATTCTGAACATGGTTAAGTTACCTAAAAATGAGTATATCAAAAAATATTTAAAAAAAGAGATGAGGTTGTTTGCGGGGGTGCAAAAATTGAAAAGTACGATAAAAAAAAATGAAAATGGACAAATCGGCTAAAAAGAGTGCATTAAGCATGGAAAAAATATTGAAAAAAAAGTATTGGGAGGGATGTTTTTGGGGGTGGAAAATGCGAAAAACGTGGCAAAATAATTTAAGAATGGGCTAGTTTTCTAAAAAGGAGTATACTAGCATGAAAACATTATTTAAATAAAAATAAAGGTAATGGGGGTAGTTTGCGGGGATGTAAAAAGTAAAAAAGTGTTGAAAAAATAAAAATGGACAAGTCGTCTAGAAAATAGTATATTGAACATGTAAAACACATATTGGATTAGACTGCAATATAGTAATTATAGTTAGATGTCTTTATTATTCTACAACATGAAGAGTTCATAATCAAATTCATATTTGTTCTTCTTCGATATCGGTACTGCTGCCAGAAGACACTTCTGCCTCACTATTTCCAGGCGATTGAGTATCGTCAGCCGATTAAGTATTATCAGCATGATATTCTGACTCTTTCGCTAACTGGAGAACTTCGTTAGGAAAGGTTACCATTTTCTTTTTGGACCGAGATGGACCGGGTTCTAAATTTTGTACCATAATTTGATAAAACTATAAGAAATCGACCAGTAAAAGAATCATGCTTGGAATTTGTTGCCCTTTCTCTTAGCTCAAATAAAAAGTACCCATTAATTTTTTTTCTTTATCTTTGTAGAACTCCGTTTAATTTTATGACCGAATGTATCACATTTCACAAGCAATCAATATGTACAAAATAAAATACTTATTTTATAGAATATCTTGGTAAAGTTTCACTATGTTATTGCTGAAATTACACAAATTACAGGTATATCGAATACGTTTGATATTACATCCTCTGCAAACAACAGCTTCATTTGGACGGCCGGGCAAAACCCATTTTTGCATATTAACCCTTTCTGTGATGCCGTCAATAGTATCTTCATAAAAACCACGTTTAAGCAATATCTCGATTTTTGAAAAAAAAATCGCCACTTGGAGCCGTGTTTTCGGAATTTTCGGAAGTTGGGCCTGGACGCCAGACGTGACCACGAAAAATGGTATCAAGGGTATTTTTGGATTTTTTAGGCACCTTAAAACATGTATATCAAATAGACAGCAACAAATTTCATTAAAAATCCGATGTCAAATTTCAATTTGAATGGCCACTCCGACCATCCAGAGGTCTAACCCGTACTTCGCCCCCTCCTCCTGCCCCTACTAACAAATAGACAGCAAAAAATGGACTGAAGTACATTTCTGCTGTCGAATGATGGACGCCGAGTCAATGCCGAGTTTCATGCAAACAATTTGTAAACTGTTCTGAAATAACTAACGAGATTCTAAATTCGTAATATTTTTCTTACCCGAATCTAATAAATAAGTAAAAGTAAATCCCACAAATTTTGTTTAGTTTAATTCTAGCCTGAATTGCCAAATTGTCACAATTTTGAATCAACATTTGTTTGAAAAGAAGAAGAATCTCGAGTGTCCTTCAATATTATGCTTAAGTGACCTGAACGTATTTAGATTTTGTTGTGATATAATAAAGGTCTTGTCTTTTGGAGAACCCTGCTGATAACTATTAAAAAATATGTCAAATCCTACCTTAGAATAGATTGTGAGTGGGCCATTTAGGCATGACGCGCCTCTCTTCATATCGACCTAAAAAGATCCTTTGTGAACACTCCTTGGTCTATAGACCCGTTTCTGCAACGCTGAGCAATGGCCCCTGACTCCCAGGAGCCAACGCACAACGATTCTCCAGGATCATAGCACGCACACTCCCAACGACCAGCAGTTATTACCCACCACTGCAGGAGTAAACCTTATATGTATTCATCCAATCCCAGAGTTCTAAATAATCACGTTTTTCCTGGAGGGAAAAATATATATTCCGCAGTCTCGGTTGCTTTCATGCAAAAGCGACACATTTCATCCTTAGCTTTGCCCATTTTCTTGACATGGTATCTCAACGGGAATGTCCTGTGAAAAGGCCTGTTATTAGCCTTAATTCTGGTTTAGTTTTTCGCATGCCCTTGACCTCCAATAGGATGATTTTTTTTATCCTCCCATTTTCTTACCTCCTCCATTGTGTTATAATTTTCTATCCAACAGAACGACTCCTTCCCGATGAATGACAATTTAACAATCTGGCAAAATCATCTTCAATCTCATTCCCTTTTATTCCTTCATGCCCTGACATCCACATTAAGGTAACCTTGTTGTTCCTTGCTAGTTGCGTTACTGTTTGTAGACATCACTAGGTGGGCTCAAAACTAAATGATATAGAGTCCTGAGTGCTGCCTGGCTGTCTGAAGTATATAAATTGTTGGTTCTCATGTCTCTTTTTTATATATTCACGAACACAAAGATGTACGGTGTAAATTTCAACCTCCAAGACGGTGGGAGTGTAACCTAAAGCTTTTAAGATCCTATTTTAGGCCGTATATACCACCACCTACCCCCTCATCCATTTTAGATCCATCTACATATAAGCGACCCTCTTGAAGTTACGGTCCTTCAGAGCTGCTGGTCAAAAATTACCACTTCAAAGGTTTGCTCGAAGTCAAACCTAACCGGTGTGGAATTTGTAGGTTTGGTCATTGATCTTAACTCACTAAGTTCACTTGAAACAGTTAAATAACCAACCAGGGAAATCCTACCTTAGTTTTAGACTACTACGAATTAATCTGAAGACTATTTATGGCATTTGGTAGGTACTACTGCAGATGCTGATTTGGCATGATTTTCTGTCAAATGAAATTTAGTTCACATACAGGGATGGATGGGGCAGGGGGGCAAACGGGCAAATGCTCATCGGGCCAGTGGCTTTGGAGCCGGGCAGGACCAGGTCGAGGTAAATAGGCATTTATTCCGGCGGATTAAAAAACCCGACGGCCAAAAATATTTAAACGGCAGCACTTTTCCCTCCTTAGTCTATACCTAGAACGAAAGAAATCTCAGATGAGATTTTCAGGCTGCTATCTTAAAAACTCGGCCACTGTCATAAATGCCGGATGTCATTTATAAATAGTTATTAACCCAATAACTTAATTTTGCATGTTCGTCCAAAATTCTGCAATTGACAATAATGTTTCTAGATACCATTGACTTTCTAATATTTTATACATTTATTTGCAAATTGCTTATTTTAAAATTGCAAAGTGCAATTTTATATTGGCCTAAAATAGCCATAAGTGAATTAAATGCAACAATTTAATAAATATATGGATTGTATGGATGATTAGTATCGTTTTTAAAAATGTTACCGAGACGGTAGCAGTCTGCTCTAGACCGTGGTTGAGTTAGACTACGTGTTAGTATACTCTGTCCAAAGTCAATTGGATACTTTGAACCCAGCCCCCCGTAAGGGGGGTCTATTGGGTACTGAGATTAGAGGCCCGGGCTTCCGTAGCGGGCCCCCCCCAGAGATTTTGTCAATTTTTTGTCAAGTTTCTCCCCCCCCGCTCATCAATTATTAATCGCGGGGGGTCGTTTGCTTTTGAGAGGCCCGCCAGAGATTTTGGCAAAAAAAAAAATTTCCCGCTTATTAGGCGCGGGGGCTCGCCAGTGAATTTGGTACCGAGGCCCAAGATTTGATGCGGGGGGCCTGTTAGAACCTTTAAATGATTTTTGCAGTTACATTTAAAAAAAAGAATATTCGTTTGACGAAATCTATTTTTCGAAGAAAATGTTTTTGCAATTCGAGTTTCAGATCGTTTGACCTTAAAAAATACAAAATTTTCGTCTGCGGCACATTTTTGCAAATAAAAGATCCTGCCCTGGCCACCTAAATTGAGGTTTTAGTTCCGTGCCTGATTGGGCAGTTTCCCTAAAATCGCCAGGGCCAGTTGGACTGACTCCATCCGTTCACATATCATCGATTGAATTATAAACCAATCATTTGATTTTTGTTATTTGACCCGTTTTCGTTCTCGCTGAATTTACATTTTGAAATCATATATTATTACAATGTCTTCATGTAAGTCGGCACAAATAATACATAATACACTTCTCGAAGATACATTTCAGTGACTAAAAACACACCTGGTTGGGTAATTATAACTTCCCACGCAATTCGCTTTATGGAATCATTTAACTTCTAACTGCCAAGGGAATTGTAATTGAAGCACATGCACATAAGTGAAATTTATGTAGTCATTCTTTAACGACCGCCATTCTGATTTTACTATCGACATTCTAACAGCTTTTAGATTGTAATATATGAATGTAAACACAAAAAGGAAAACGACTGAACGATAAAAGTCAAATTTTAACCTATAACAATTATTTATCTGGTTTCCACAGACAAATGAAATTTTTAAATCGTATCGATTTTACAATAAAATTTGTAAAAGTCTTACACAAGTATCTAGCCTACATATTCAAGCACTGTGCTTGAAAATAGACTAGATTCCACGCAAACAGAAAAATATAGTGATATTTAACAAAGTAATTTGTTACAATGGAACATCACAAAGTAAAGTCTGTTCACTGATAGAATCCCGGTCGTATAGTGTAAGAAATATCGTCCGGAGCTCTATTCTTCTTTGTCTTTATTGAAATATTGTTTGTAACCTAATCTTTAACGTAAGTTTTAATCTTTGTGGTCAAGTTATGACCGACGTGCGGCATTTCTAGAGATTCGACAGCAAACCAATTTGCATAACGCGTGTCGTCGTCGAATGCGGTTGGCGATTTCAGAGGCGGGTCGATTTTCTCGGAAGTCAAGTATAGCAGGTATTTCAATTAGTGCCTAAGAGGGCAATTTTAGTCTTGTTCTAGTGTTAAAATAGTAAATATACATCCGCATGCATCCTGGTGAATTTTTAAATCCGCAATCACAGCAGTTATTTCTGAATTTGTTGGAATATTTTCAAAAGGAAAATGAAAATGGTTCAAATGCGAGTGAGTGAGGCTTTAAAAATCGATGAGAAGACTGTAAGAAAAATAGCTAAAAACGACAAGAAAATGTGGAACCTCAAGCTTCGGTTAAACGGAATCGTAAAAGTTCAAAACAAAGTTACATGATGCTGTGAAATAAATAATGTTATTTATGATATGGTGTCTGATCATAAACACATTTCCTTGGATATCCTCATTATAAGTGTTAATAACACAGAAAATGCATTTTTTATGGTTTTTTGGGTGGTAAAATATGCATGTGGCGTGTTCGGCTAGGCTCTTATGTTTTTTTGCCCCTCTGACCTCTAATCTATTGTTAGAACCCAGGGCTAATTGATAAAATGCTGAGGAAAATAAAAAAACCGTAAAAAATCGCGTTTTTCACGGATACTGTGTTTTTTTTTATTGATATCACGTTGGCCTGCGTACACCTTTTTTGAGTAATTTTTCCCGCTGATCACAAATGTATAGTCAAATTTGAAGATCAGTGATGAATATACTGAGAAAAATAAAAAAACTGTCAAAAATCGGGTTTTTTCATGGATGTCGCGTTTTTTCATAAACGCATAGCCGTGTTCCAATGGTCTGCATATACCTTTATCGAGTAATTTTTTCCGCTGATCACGAATATGGAATCAAATTGTGGGGTCAGTGATGAAAACACAGAAAAATCAAAAAAGTGTCAAAAATCTGTTTTTTTTTGTCATAATACCCAATCACTGTGCGTGATATATAGTATTTCAATTTTATATGGGTTTTCGTTTTCGAACGCTCTTGTCTTCAAACGATCTGTATAAGGGGTTTCTTCGTCGTTTCGTTCCTTTTGGTTTCACTTCTCTTCGTAGCATTCAGCGTAAATTGCTTACATGTTGACATCCCATTTACCCTGAAATCGATGTTCAAAGTCTTTTAAATCTTGGTGGAATCTTTTTCCTTGCTCTTTGCTGAAGTCGCCGTTATTTTCTGGAAACTCATCCAGGTGTGAATCGAGAAAGTGCAATTTCAAATTCATCATACGTAATTCTTTATCATTTTTGATACAATGTTTCTGTAGTCTGGATCTTTGGTATTACCGAGAAATTTGGTGGACACGCCTTTAAAACTTAACCATGCCGCCTTTTCTACTTCATAGAATCAACGAATTCTTGGTCACTAAATAAAGTTCGAATCTCAGGCCCAACGAAGATACGCTACTTCAATTTAGCATCAGATTTGTGACTCATCAAGTGACTCAAGTAAAATATAAAACAAAGCAATGCCACTGTGCATTCGAAAACACCAACGAGCCTACGGCATTTTAGTTCAGACGTTCGTGACGTCACACCGGGACTCTATCAGCGAACAGACTTTAACAGACAACTCCGTTGATTTCTATTAATGATATTCAATGTGATCAATTTTATTTTACCCATTCTTTTTGTGTTTCAGTGTTTTAAATTAATAATTTTACTCTTAGACCAATTACAGAGGCTAATAAATTTAAATGTACCCAATAAATCTTGCCACTTACAAATTTTAAATGGACACCATTAAACTTCATCAGAATTCATCGGAAGAAATATGTGACGGGCTACTCCAGACGACACAGATAGAGGTAAAAATAAAAAATCTCATAAATACTCATCGTGACGACAGAGCGATATTTATTTGTTTGTTTTGCCGTTCGTCCATACACTAATTTAATGAGGCCAATGCCCATTTCCGGCTGAATGTTGGATTAATAGGTTTACGAGCAGACAAACCCCCGACGACTCGAATTTAACTCGGTGAATTTTGATGAGTTTCAGTTAAATAATTTAAAAGTAATTTACATTTCATTCCTCTCAGATGTTTATTAGGTTAAGTGTGTCTCCACTTAGCGGCTACATTTTCATTCAGTAGATTTTCATACACTTTTATGAATAATAAAGTGGCAAGGCAGTATGCAGATACTCGTATTTTGTACCTATAATGTTTATAATTTAAAGAGAAAGTTCGTTGCTTTATTTAACTGAAATCGAAAAAAGTGTGGAAGGCTCTCGATCCACATAGTTGTCAAAAATGTCGAAAATTTACTTAAGAGAACTCCGCCTAAATTTCTAGCCATTCCCCTCCAAGAACGCCCTGAAGAGCATTAATATCGTGAAACGTATAAAAGGCGTGGTTTTCATCCGTTTAAGGGTGAAGGTAGGGTTAAATCGGCGTAAAACCATTTTTTCTTGATCAGCATCCTCGAAAACGGAGGGGTAAACTTCTTTAACAAGAAACAACAAAGGAAACAATTTTATATCCCCTGGCAGGGTAGATTCTACCCCCCAGGGGCGGTTGCAGTCCACTACCTGACATCACCTTTCACCATGAAAAAACAAAAAATCCTTGCAAAAATAGTCGATGCCAAGCTGTCATATTAGAAATAAGCAAAGAAAGGGTGGTTTTTGGCTGTTTGAGGGGGTGCGCATGACTAAAAACTGTTTTCACTCCGTTATTCCTGTTCAGCGAAATGGAGATGGAAATAGGTTTCATAACTTGAGCACGATTTTACCTACTCTTCCGACTTCTCACATCCACTATAGGCAGTGGTTTTTTACTTAAATATGAATCACCTTTCACCATCTGTCATATCCCCACGAAAAACAAAAAATCCTTGCAAAAAAAAGTCGATGCCAAGCTGTCATATTAGAAATAAGCAAAAAAAAAGGTGGTTTTTGGCTGTTTGAGGGGGTGCGCATGACTAAAAACTGTTTTTACTCTGTTATTCCTGTTCAGCACCCTTGAAAATGGAGGGGGAAATAGGTTTCATAACTTTAGCACGGTTATGTCTACTCTTCCGACTCCTCACATCCACTACAGGCAGTGGCTATGAATAGCTCGCTTATGGTTGATCTTACCGTTTTAAGCACAATAATCCACCAGCTCAGTTCGGCCTTGCATAATATACTTGTGGTGTTTAGTGCGAGCCCTTCACTACTGAACAGAGAAGAAACTCAGTGATGATATGCGTGCACGTCCTTCCTTTGTTATGACGACAGAAGATCGACGAGTAAATATCGAATACGATACGTATCATTGTATTAACATTGTCATATAATACGAACATACGATACGATAGGAGAACACCCAACAAGTCCTGAATCTGCCCTGGCTTAATATTTTACACACATTAAAAAAATTGTGGCCCATATATTATTCTAGTTAGCCTCTCTTTGCTATATGGCAGGTCAAGCAACATCATGCCATCGATCATGGTTGCTTGTTCGACCAAAGCTCTTCAACTGCTTGGTGTATCAGCCTGATATTCTGAAGGGCGTTTTCTTGGCCTTTTGTCATCTGGTATTCTCTGAGCTAATGACCTTTCTGCAATGTCCTCTCTCTGGTTGATGTGGCCAAAAAATTAAAGGAGTATGGAGAATATGATGCTGGAGAGAGCTATTAACTGTCAGACTGTTAAAGCCAAACGTCATACTAAAAGCCCACTAGATAATTTTGAGGTACCTAAAGGCAGGTTCGATCACATTCATATAGATTTAGTAGGACCATCACCACTATCCATGGGTTGCTGTTACATTCTAACAGTGATTGAACGATTTCTGTGGCATGTACATTATTTCAAAACTTTGTTTGTCATTTCGGCGTGCCTTTGTCACCACTGACCAAGTGGTTCAATTTGAATCGAAATTATTTAACGAATTTGCAAAATTTTTGGGTTTTCATAGAATTCTTACAACCTCTTACCACCCTCAAAGCAATGGTATGATTGAACGTTTTCACAGAACTCTTAAAACTGCCTTAACTACTAGAGCTAATACGTCACATTGGGTGGATGAACGCCCTATCATATTATTACATTTTAGAATGATTCCGAAAGAAGATTTGCAATGTTTTTCCGCCAAACTAATATTTGGTCAAGCTCTACGATTACCTGGCGAATTCATATGATTCTCCTTACTTTATTGACAAATTACAACTGATTTTAATAATTTGACTTTCATTTCTCCATTTCCTCATCACAAATCGTTTGTCAGCCCTACTTGCGATTTCATTTTTGTTCGCAAAGAACAAACCTTTTCTGCCTTTTCTCCTTTGTACGAGGGTTCATTTAAAGTTTTATCCCGTACAAATAAATTAATTACTTTTGATAAAAGTCGTAACTGTCAGTATTGATTTTTGTTAGCTGACAAATGTAGTATTCCGCCAACCCTTATTAAAAAAAGTACGTTTTGCCACTGATGCATTGATTGATTGTTCAGCATTGTGTAGCAGCTTACTTAAGGGGTCTAGACACGATCCAGCGGCAGGCACCCAGCCATGTCGGCATGCTTTGAACTCATTCGTAAAAATGAACTGGTCCGCTGGAATTCCAATTATCTTCAAAGCGTACCGACAATGTCGGGTCCCTGCCGCTGGATCGTGTGTAGACCCTTTTACCTCAAATAATAGATTTGGGTTACTATGGAAAAAGAAATAACAAAAAATATATTACATCACGAATCTCATAGGACGAGCAGTAGAGATAAAAAACATATACTATATAAATTATTATGTAATGGGATTAACTCCCAAATGAAGAGCTAAGTCGATAAAGGTGTTATGTGACATTTTTGAAAATTTTGAGATTTCTACACAGACAACTATTTTAACTTATAATCTATCATTTCAATAAGTTTATGGGATAATAAACCTTTCCTAAATGCGTTTTATTGTTTGATAAAGGTGTTATGTACATATGGTTTTTATATAATTTAATGGATAAAGGTGTCATGATCACATACCACCTTTATCCATTACTGTGCGATATTAAATTGTTTTAATCCAAAACACTTTGCTTTTAAAGTTATGTTATATTGACATTAATGTGACAAGTTGTGTTAAGTGTTTCTTACTATTATAGTGAAAATGGCCAGTCGTAGTAAACTGATATTACAAATGGCAATGATTCATGAATCATGTAAGATGTTTATAAATTGGCCGATATTTGGAAATAGTGCTTATAGTGTTTTAATCCATATATTCATTTCGTTCAATTTCGAAATGGTATGAGATGGTACAAGAGTCGAGATGGTACTTGAGTATCTAATTGCTGTAAACACATTTATACCTTTTGGCAATTCAGCAGAAATCAGTCACATAGTGGCAATTTCTTCCCAGGCAAGTTTTAATAATGTTTTAAAAACAAAATATTATCAATATAAAATGCAATAATAAAATACGAATTTACCAAAGTATTCTAGCAAATTAGTCTGTAAATCAGAAATGTTGGAAAGTGACGCTTTGCGGTGTTGATTTTTGTACAAACATTTTTATGCTGACAAGTAGAAGAGGGCTGGACCGTAGAAATTTTTATGACAAGAGCAAAACTGATATCTGGTATGGCTTCTGCTCACCCAATATTTTGAAAGAGCATTTAATTGTTTAAGGCAAATCTGGCGAATTCCGAAATTCTTGCGGAAAAAATAATAAGTATGATAATTACGCCAATCAAGTCAAAGGTCATTTGGGTTTATAAGGTTATCGTTTAAGAATTACAGGGTTCGCTATGCTTACATCTATTGGGTTAAAAAAAATAAAAAATAAATAATACTAAAGAATACGGAGAAAATTACAAACTAGCTTTCGAACAACAAAAGCGTGACGGAGCAAAAGTTACAGTAGATAAAACGATTTGCTTTCTTACTTTAGATCTTCAGCAAACCATGCCGCTGCCAAAATTAAGTACATCGAAAGCATTTTACCTTCGTCAAATGTGGTTTTACAACCTTGGCATACATACATTGAGGAATACTGAAAAAAAAAGAAACATTCTTTTTTACATGGACTGAAGATATGGCCAGCCGTGAAAGCCTAGAAATTGCTAGTTGCTTACATACCTTTTCACAAATTTACAATGAATATTTCCAAGAAAAGTTTGATCACATTATAATATGGCCCGACTCCTGTGGTGGACAAAATAAAAACTTCAATATCATTACACTTTACCAGTTGTTGATTTTAAAGAGAGAATTTAAAGTTATCGACCATACATTTTCGGAGGTGGGACATTCATATTTAGATTCAGACAGAGACTTCGGCAGAGTCGAGAAAATTTTAAGTAAATATCAAAACATCTACGTTCCGGACCAGTATCGAGAAATTTTAAGAACTCCCAAAGATGCTGTTGTCATAGATATCAAGAATCATTTCAAGGATATTGATGGAATTGCCTCAAAACTCAATTTGTACAACAGGAAGAAAAACTTGAACAATGAGAAGGTTTATTTTCACGACGGTATAAAATGGAACCTATGGGTGCTACTATTACATCACTAGATGAAATGACTCCATTTTACACAGTTGATATTTTAAAGAAAAGGAATATGCATAGGATAAATTCCGACTGTATTGCTCAAACGGTGTTTAATGAAAACAAGGGCAGCCTAAGTGTAGGAAAACTGGCCAATCTTAAAGAACAATTACCATTCATAAATGAATGGTAAGGCCGTATTATCACAACATACTTGGAAATGACCAAACTGTGGCTCAAAACCGTAGAACTGTCCGACTACCTAAAAATTGTACAATGTTTTAATAATAATAAAATATGTTTAATTTCTTAACAATTTTATTCACTAATCCCTTATTCATTCCTGAGAAACTTATGAACGGATAAAGGTGTTATGTACATTAATTTTTTAAAATTTTCGAAAATAATGACAACTGACAACTTTAGTTATTTGTCTCTGAAAAGTACATCAAATGTCAATATCATCGCAAAATGCAAGCTATATAGTCGTTATAACAAAAAAGTTCTCGCCTAAAAACTTTCGAGTTAAATTACTCAATAACGTGTTTTTCTGACATAACACCTTTATCCACTTAGCTCTTCAAATAAAAGAAGCCGGTGTTCGAACTTTGTCGTCTGCCATAACTAGGACTGGAACTTAGGACACTAGCAGCAAATATTAGGATTTCCCACAAAAGTACTCTAACTCACTGCGCTACAGACACCGGAATTAATACCATTCTGCAAAGCACGTCAGTTTAACAAGATACGCTATTCCACATCATAAATTAGTCCTGAAAGCAGTAAATGTCTCATCAAGGATACTCTATCCATAGTATAAACCGAAATAGACCATTGTAAAGCAGTAATACCTACGTACTAATTCTATAAATTGAAACTAATTTAGCCGGCTACAAATTAGTGGATGCGATCGAGTAAAACAAATTATGCACTTACAAGAATTAGCCTACCTACTTGATTATGAAAATAACTTCCAACTAAACCACCTCTTCTTGTAGACATGATTATCTACAGGATACACGGTAGCCACACAAATTGCCGGCTAATCAAATATGGGTAGATGAAAATATAGTTAATTTATGGTCGATATTTCCAGGTAATAGTTTTGTATGATGAGACAATGTAAGTTAAACCCCAGGAGTATAGGAAAAATTTAATTTTGTCTCTTCTGTACATGGTGAGCAAGTTATATCCTGTATTCGCTTAGTTTTACTTCTACGTCCAGTGGAAGTATAGTAACGACAAAAAAAATTTTAAAAATTTTTATTGTCCAAATAGGCTTAAAATGTCATGAAACGTCGAGATTTTAAGTTTGAGCGAAAAAAGATTTCTGTCTGTCTGTCGGTCTGTCTGTCTGTCGGTCTGTCTGTAACTTTTTTTTGTGCGCACGTTTACTCTGGAACCGTTTAAGATATTGACTTGAAATTTGGTACACATATGTACTTTAACGAGATCTAGAATCAGATTATATTTTCATCTTGTTCCGTCGAAGGGTTGGGGGGTAAATTGGGGTAAATTTGGGGTAAATGGGTAAATCAAGCAGATAAGAGTCCATGAAATTGGTATTTAGTATATACAAGAGAAGCTGAGGTCTCAAAAAAATTTTTGGCATTAGCCACCCCCATTACCACCCCACCTCCTTATTAAAGGGGATGAAAAAAAAAATGTTTAAAATTTAGTGCATGTACAGGAACCAGAAACCTCAAAATATTTTTTTACTTCATCCACCCCCCACTACCACCCCCCTATCACCACCCCCACCCCACTACCGATGTGGGGTATCGTTTTATGGGTTTTTGGGGTAGAGGATTTCAAATATTATATTATTAAAGTTCCATAAACAATTATTTCCACATACAAAGTTTTTTCGTTGTGAGTGACTTGGATAGAGAATCTGGATGTGGAAGTAGTGATTCCTTGGGTAGCAGTTTTTAAGACAGAGACACCTTTTTATATATGATAATAATAATAATATATTTATTGTACAAAACAATTCACAAATCTAGAAAACAGGGAGCGCTATTTTTTAAGAAAGAAATCATGAAGAAAAGTAATGTTACCCCATTATGGAGTAGTCTAGTTTAAAGTTATTCATATTCAGCTGGTATGAGGAATATTAACAATTCATAAATTTCAGACATAAAAATAGAAAGTATAAACTGACGGAAACATAACGAATATTAAGTGTCGAAGTAAAAATATAAATAATATACCTAATATAAGTATTTGTTACGATTGTTATGAATAATGTGTAATAAATTTTATTCACGACTTTCTTATAATCATTGCATTCTACATTAGTCTATGTAGTGAAGCATTATAAGACGACTTTTTTGCAAATATTTCGTGCAAAGACGAGATTATCCCCCCTCCTACCGTTTTCGAAGGCGCTGAACACGATGCAAGTGGTGGGAGAAGTTTTTGACCGCCGCAACCCCCTGAAATGGCCATCCCTTTTATGGATCCCTTTATGTTTTCATATATAAACGGGTCTGGGGAGTGATTGATCGACGGGTTATAGTTGAAATAACATGGAAGGGGGTTATAGAGTAAGTGGAATCCAGACAGCAGGCCTAGGGGGTGGATTAAACCCTCCCGAGGGGTGGAAAATCTTTTTTTTTTTCAAATGATTCGGTTCAAACGCGTATGCCTCCGTTTTCAGGGTTGCTGATCACGGGAAAAATTTTCATCTTTAGCTCAAACCCCTCCTCATCCCTCAAACGTTTGAACCGAATTATTTGAAAAAAAATGATTTTCCACTCCTCGGGAGAGTTTAATCAACCCCCTAGGCCTGCTGTTTAAGAAATTTTAAATGAAATATAATTTTTAGTGTTCTAAACTGCAGTAATGCGTTGGTGACTACATTTGGTGCAGTCCGGGACGGATTGTTTACTGGTAAAATGGTAAAAAATCAATTAGTAATTCAACAAGGAACTAGTGAATTAGTCGAAACATGAAGCAAGTAAAATAACACACCGACCTAAGCGACATAATTAATGTTCAATTAGGGGTCGTCACCAGTTTGAAGCACGCTGTCAGAAATTAACAACTTAAACCAGACAAATTACAAAAACTGAGTGAGTACTCAGACTTATTCAACATTTTTTTGTGGGAGTTAGCAAAACAATACTTCATGATAGTCGAAAACATTGAAACTTACGTTTCATCTAAAATTTCCATCATAAACGAGGAAATAAAATCATTTATCCGACTCGAAGGACCAAATGTTGTGGATCAGTACAAGATTTATACTGATTCGGGATGAGAGGACTTTGTATTTACACATACTGTATATTATATTATAAATTTAGAGTTAATTCTCAACAATGATTTATATAATTGCGGAAACAGTTGAAATAATTACTCTTCTTTTATAAAATAATGAGTGCTACTAACAGTAGAATGACTATTCGCGGGATTATGAAACATTATAAATTTCATCCTTACAAAATTTATTTAATACATGAATTGAATGAGGATGATTTTGATCGGCAACAGAATTTTCGCGAAGTTACGACTGAACGATTAGCTACTGGTAGGAATTTTCTTCCTTTTTTTTTCTGACGAATATTACACTTAACAGCGAATCATCGTAACTGTCGCTATTGGTTGGATGCTAATCCAAGAGTCTTCCACGAAGTCTACATCCAATCTCTTTAAAAATGTATTGTCTGGGCCAGCATTTTTGGAGCCCGTCTAGTTGAACCCATTGGTGCAACGTATTTGGAATTAGTGATCTTGTCTCTTATCCATCCATTACTTCATATTATTGAAAATGATGATCGTTACCTGGAAGACCATTATGCACTGACTGTTAGGGACTTTTTTACAGGATGTTTTCTGGACAATGAATTTGACGGAGAGGTGCTATGGAATGGCCGAGCAGATTTCCAGATTTAACTCTGCGTGAATTTACTGTGGGCGATTTGAAGAGTAAAATCTATTCAAGGAAATCGGGGTCTCAGGAAGGATTACGACGTCGTATTGTTGAAGAAGGCCGTCAAATAAGTCCACAAAATGTAAAAATTCATTTCAAACAAAACTTATCATTTTTTCATGGAAGCTGAAAATCAGTCTATTTCGTTTTCAGTGACCCACCCTGTAACAAATCATGAATGTTCACTTACTTGATGAAAACACGAAAATCGTGTCATGCCAACGATATTGTACACAATCGTATTATTTGGCTTAAAAAAAATGTCACGTAAAGCAAAACTAGCGTGCAAAGGTCTCTGTATGACTTCACCAAGCTTTTAGCTCTTAATTTAGTAGGTACGTGCATAAACCGGAAACTGAAATGTTGTATTCTGAATTATTCCAACAAACATAACTTTTATATGAAGATAAAAGCGTGTTTCATTAGATAAATCATTTTAAATGGACATATATATGTCGCCTCGGGATGATATTTATGTTCTGGACGTTCGAAAAGGCTTATCTACAATCAATATGTATTTACAATGTCTGGATATTGGCAGTATTGATCAGAGGGAAGATTTTAAGGTAACAATTTTTCCCCAACATTTATTTTTATTAGTTTCAAAAGTAATTGATTACTTTTCACACATTTAATGTCTTGTTTTCAACGTTATGTGGATGAATTACTGCTCTAATGTATTAGACTTGACAATGATAAATATGCTATTGTTTTATTGCTAGAAATGTATGCGTGTTCCCTAATAAAAGCGTGCCAGTAACCTTTCCTGAAAACGGAAATAAAATTAAGTCTTGCTTTTGTTATATCCTCTTTTTTCTGATACGTAATCATCAAGACTCCTTACAAAACTACGCAATTCCAACAATTGAAATGGAAGGAATGAAACCTTATTCATTTTCAGTCATGTTTGGAGGGCTTATGGTCGACTTGTTTAATGTCATATTTCTCATTATTTCATTACACACAACTGTATAATATCATTAGAAATAGAAAATTGAGTTCATTTATTTTCTTATTGACTCTATTCTACAGAATTAGTCTGGGCCCCAGTGTCCAATCGTAGGTCGCCGAGATGGAAATGATAGAAAATGATCAAGAATATCTTGGTTTTCTTTTAGAAAAATGGCAGGTTTTCAAAAAAAATTCAAAAATCTCTTAATTTTCCGTTTCACCTGGAAATAACTTTTTCTGAAATCGATCGGGAATGTCTACATTTTCGGCGCGATTTTAGAGCGAAAAATGCACAATTCCAGTATTTTAGTCCGTTGCTAGGAAACTATCAGAAAACAGACCGGAAAAGATCCGTTGCCAAGCAACGATCAACAAAGCCGTACGGGAATGTTACTTCCCGGTTTTTTATATATATTTTAATATGTTAATATTTTTGATTTTTATACGTTTAAAATAGTATTGGTTGTGATTTCAGAAATTTTTTTTTTAAATGTTTATATTTTTGATTTTTATACGTTTAAAATAGTATTTATTGTGATTTCAGAAAAAATAGTATGTGTACTTCGGTGTGAAAGCACATTCCCAGACTTCGATGCTTGTTGGCCTCGGCTAGCGCCTCGGCCAACAATTGCATCGTCGTCCGGGAATGTATCGCTTTCACACCTAGATACACAATATACTATATTTTTACTCAAGGAGTTCAAAAACATTACTTTTCGAACTTTTCTCAAAAATTGTAGGGGGCCGAAAACAGGCGTTAGGGAGCCTCCTCCTTTGAACTTATGTTGAAATGTTATGAAAATGTTTTAAAAATAATTCAGTAAATGTCTATACTTCGAGCATAAGGTATTAATAACGAGAGATTGCGAGTTGTGGTTGTGGTTATCAAGAGTGTAACGGCACGCCCGCCTGACAGCCGTGCACAGTGCCATACGCACATACTAGAGTACGTGTTACTCCACCTTAGAGATTCCAACTCGCATCACTTCATTATCAGTACCTCAACGCTCAACCTCAGGTTGTACTTTCTACATTCACATGTTGTTTACTTCCCAATGAATTAGGAGATTATATTGAGATGCAAAGTGAAAGATAAAAGGGGATAAAAGAGTCTGATACCATAAAAAAAAATTGATGTGTAATAATGTAAATGGTATATATTAACACCATTAAAATATTAAAATAAAGCCGAGGCCCAGCTTCAAAGTATACGATTCACAGGTTATAAATTGTAACTTTAAGCGTTTTTCTGTCTAATTTTTTTGGTTACGCAGAATCGGTCACATGTCTGATATCAGAATCGTATTTAGCGATCATAAAAACATATAGTAACATTTTTTACCAACGATTTCAGTGGTTACAGTTAGAGTTTAACCCTTAAGAGTGTCATTTTGGCGTTTTTTGCATATTTTTTGAGGTTAGTGAGGAAACCTGATGTGATAGAGCAAATCTGATATCGGATTCAAATTCAGCGACCGCATAAACATGATATGATAGTGTACTCTGGTCAACATAACTTTTTTTTTGTGGGCCTGTGTAATTTAAGAAATATTTATTCTGGTAAAGATCTGTTGGATTTTATCTTCATGCTGCCTTGCAATAGTCTGACACCACATTTTAATTATTGTGATATTGTATATGGACCGTTTTATATTGTCACATCAAGACGAATTCAAAATTCTTGTATTTACGTAATTTGTTACATAAACAAGGAGCACGTATCTCATAAAATAAAAGAAATTAACTAGCTAATATGACGAATAGAAGATTACTACGTGCTTCTCTCTGCCTTCAAAAAGCTGTGTCTACCAAATAAAGGTTTTATCCTCGTAATAAAATTTGTTTTCATACAGATATTCACAATCTAAATGTACGGGTAAAACCATTAATCACACCCTCTTCATAAAACTGTTTTATTTGACCGACCTTATTCATACATCTTAAATTACATAATATAAATAAAATACCTGCTAATATAACATGAAAATTTAATATAAACACGAAATGTGAAACTAACCTTATGCAATTATAAAATACAAGTAATATTAAATAAATTTAGATTAATAAATTATGTGATAAGTTGCGTGTGCAACCAATAAAAGCGTGTAGAAGAAGGTACTTATTTAACAAAAATTTAACAAAGTAGAGTTTACAATTGAACAAAGTTCGCGTGCCAGAGGTGAAGCCTTTGAGAGTTGAAATATGACTGACCGAATTTGGCTACCAGTACACAGGTACAAGGGATGAGTATTGAACGGGATTTCCTACTTTGATTGACTATTACGGTCGTTTTCACATTTCAACATTTTGTAATTTTTTTTGTTTTTCTACTGGATTAATTTGAAATCTTGTTAAAGGTACAGTATCAGAACATGATTATCTCTTGAACGTTACCGTCATAAATGATGTTATTATAACCATTTAATTTAATCAAATACACTTATAACCAGAAAAGGATTTTTAATAATTTTCATAGAGAACATTTTTGTACAGAAATCCGTGTTATTACACGCTAACGCAAATGGCGAATAAACGATATACAGGGTGGCCTATTTGTGCGACAAAGTCCAATACCTCCTTTATTAGAAGAAATAGACAAAAAAATTAACGAAAATTGTAGGTATCTTTGCCGATCACCTTCTAAAATTATTACGAAGAATACAGGACGAACCAAACATACGTTTTTTTAAATGGAACACCCTGTATATTTTTAGATAATTGGAATCAGCTAGTTTTTTGCAATCTGCCAATTTTTACATCAGAATATATTACTGTCTCCTGCTCAACATGGTTTCACTATAAACAAAAGCACGGAGTCTGCGTTGTGTGATTTTCATCAGAAAATCATTAAAGCTTTAGACAACAAGAAATCGGTTGTGGGTCTTTTCGTAGATTTCTCACGAGCTTTTGATTTGGTAGACCATCAGCTGCTTAAGGCCAAACTAGCACGATACGGTATTCGAGGAACTGCTTTACAAATATTTTCCTCCTATTTAGACAACAGGACACAAATTGTAAAAATGGCAGGTGGAGTTGAAAGTAATATTTGTAATATTAAACAGGGAGTTCCACAGGGGTCAATTTTGGGTCCACTTTTATATATAATATTTGCCAATGATGTGGTTAGTCATCTACAAAAAATACCGAATGTTCATGTGATTTGTTATGCTGATGATACAAACATTCTAGTTACCGGCAATAACCTAGCTGAAGCAAAACAAACCACTGAAAGAGTTTATGAAGAAATCATACATTGGTCTCAAAATAATAACTTGGTTCTAAACAAATCAAAGACAGTTTCAATACAATTTTCACTGAATAATAATTCCGAGAGCCTGACACTTTTTAGTGATACTGACTGGGAAATAAAAACTTGTGTTGATAGTATACTCTTAGGTGTTACTTTTGATAAACACTTACAATGGACTCAACACATCGAAAAATTATGTATAAAGCTAAGAACAAGTTGTTATGCTCTAAAATTTATGTCTAAACATTGTAGCCAGGATATTCTTAAAGTACTCTATTATGCTAATTTTCATTCGCATCTTAGGTACGGAATTGTAAACTGGGGTAATAGTTGTAATGTAACTAGGGTATTTTTATTACAGAAATATGCAATTCGTATTTTATTAAATTTAAATTACAGAGAGAGTTGCCGTGATGCCTTTAAAAATTTAAAAATTTTGACAGTTGCTGGTCTATATATTCTTGAGGTGTGCTCATATGTTCATACATATAAATCAATCTTTTTAAAAAATCAAGTGAGTCATTTACATGACACTAGAGCAAAGAATTGTCTACTGCCTGATTCTCATAGAACTGCTATGTACCAAAGAAGTTTCCTTTACCAAGGGTGTAAACTTTATAATTCATTAGATGAAGAGGTTAGGTCTTCGGGCAGCACACATATTTTCAAACGTAAATTGAAAAAAATATTACTAGACAAAAACTGCTACACGATAAGTGAATTCTTGTAATTTAATATATTTGTTTTATGTGACCAATTACAAAATGTCTTGTATGTTCATGTGTTTTATATATTTTATTGTATTGTTTTTTCTCTGTTAACCGTTTGTTAATTTTTCTTGTGACGTTTTCTACATTGATTTTATTATATACTTTTATTTGTATATAATTTTTTTGCAATGAAGAAATAAATACTATTATTATTATTATTATTATTATTATAGAGTTTTGCTAGTCTATACAGGATATTTCATATTATGAACGCCCTATATCTTTTTGAAGAATAGAAGTTACATTATTTTGTCATTATGAAAAGTTGTACTATATTGTCTAATTTAGTAGCAATAAATTATTTTCTTAATATGACATTATTTGTAAACAGGGTGAGGCAAAACTCGGATCTACGAATTTCTCATTTTTTTTAATGGAATACCCTATATTTTATACTAGCATTATTAAAGTTTTTTACTCTTCTTTAAGTTTTATTAAGCATCCCCTATACCTAAAACCTCAATTTTCTGAGATATGGGTTTAGTAGGAAAACTGCGTTTCATTAAACTTAAAGAAGAATAAAGAATAAAAAACCTTTATAATGCTGTAGCAAATTTTGTCAGCTTCAATTTTGTATAGAGTTGTCAAGCCGCTACGACGCATAGTTTCCGAGATATAAGGAAAAAAACAAAAAATGGGACCTTTAAAGTGCCCCCTCCCCCCCGCTCACCACCTAGGAGTGGGGACTTTTGATATATTCATCTCCACACTAGTCCAAACAAAGTTCCGAAGTCAAATTTTCTGTCCCTAACATTTCCCTCTACACCCTTATTTGAGCAATCGTTGCTTGGATTATTAGAAAATAAAGTTCATTTAATATTACTATTATTATTGAGGCCAACGGCGCTGAATTCGATCAGGGTTTAGTGTCTATGTAGAAATTTACAGATGATATATTTTGTACAAATAAGCTCAATAGCTTTGAATACTTAAAATGACCAAAAAGTCTTTTAACCAAATCATACTACTTCATATTATTTCATAGCATAACCTAGTAAAGAAGAAAATAGACAATTTAAAGTTTCAAGTAAAAGTTTTGTGAAAAATCTATTCCCTGTTCTAAAAAGATTGATATCCTGTTTATTTATTACCCAGTTCAGTGAAAAATAAGATAAATCTCGGATGATAAGTTACTGTTTTCAAAGTTTGTTGTTTTAGTTGCACATATCAATAAATTCAACACAAACATCAATAACTTCTGACCCAATTCCCAGAAATAAAATATAGAATGCACCTCCGTTTGCCTGCAAAACACTGCAATCTCTTACACTCATAAATATAATAAACGTGATAAAATATATATACAGTGAATCAAAGTGCACATGTGTTGCAGTCAGATACACTAAATATGCAGTTTCCTGAAGTAACATTTTTATTTAAGCTGAGAACGAGAAGTTCTTTTAAGACGTCAGTTGCAGTAAATTGCTAACATAAATCATGTTCTCAGCATTTTCATTTTAAAAACGTGGAAATAATATTAACATATTAATGTTAATATTATTTCCACATCCAGTGAAAGTATAGTAACGACAAAAAAATTTTTATTGTTCAAGTAGACTTAGAATGTCATGAAACGTCGAGATTTTAAATTTGAGCAAAAAAAAAATTCTGTCTGTCGGTCTGTCTGCAACTTTTGTTGTGCGCACGATTACTCTGGAACCGGTTAAGATATTGACTTGAAATTTGGTACACGTATGTATTTTAACTAAATCTGGAACTAGATTATATTTTCATTTTATTCCATAGAAGGGTTTTGGGGGTAAATTGAGGTATATGGGAGTAAATAGGTAAATCAAGCAGGTAAGAAAGAGTCCATAAAATTCCTATTTAGTATATATAAAAGAATTTAAGGTCTCAAAAAAATTTTTGGCATTAGCCACCCCCATTACTACCCCCACCCCATTATTAAAGGAGGTGAAAAAAATAAAATTGTAATTTAACGTGTATACAAGAATCTAAGACCTCAAAAATTTTTTTTTACTACATCCACCGCCACTACTGATGTGGCATATCGTTTTATAGGTTTTTGGGGTAGACGATTTCAAATGTTATGTTCTTAAAATTATCTCAAGTGGTATGGATGCGCAGTGGATTTCCTCAAGTAAAATGGATGCGCAATGGGTTACTTCAAGAAGTATGAATGTGCAGTGGCTTTCCTCGAGTAAATTGGATGCACAGTGGGTTACCTCGAGTAGTATGGATGCGTAGTAGTTGTTTTTTCGCCATTTCTTGAGAATAGAAAAATATCGTTGGTAGAGTTAACATGACCTGAAATTTGGAATCAACGCATAAAAGTACATAAAGATAGGTTGCTTTGAATTAAGAGCATGAAAAAAACAAATTTTTGTGAAATAGAAAAAACCATGGCGTGGTGGAGCAATTTCAATGTTAATTTTTGATTCAGCTCATCAAAAAACTGTTGCCCAAGGAATCACTACTTCCACATTCAGATTTTCCATCCAAGTCTCGCAACGAAAAAATTTTGTATGTGGAACATTTTTTTATGGAACTTCAATAATATAATATTTGAAATCGTCTACCTCAAAAACGATAAAACGATATCCCTCATCGATAGTGGGGTGGGGGTGGATGAAGTAAAAAAATATTTTGAGGTTTTTTGTTCTTGTACAATGTACATACACTAAATCACAATTTTTTTTGGGGGGTGGTAATGGAAGTGGCTAATGCCAAAAAATTTTTTGAGACCCTATAGCTTCTTTTGTATATATTAAAAACCAATTTTATGGACTCTTACCTGCTTGATTTATCCGTTTACCCCCATTTACCCCAATTTACCCCCCAACGGAATAAGATGAAAATATAATCTAGAACCAGATCACATTAAAATACAAACGTGTATCAAATTTCAAGTCAATATCTTAAACAGTTCCAGAGTAATCGTGCGCGCAAAAAAGTTACAGACGAACCGACAGACAGAATTTTTTTTGCTCAAACTGAAATTCTCGACGTTTCAAGACATTCTAAGCCTATTTGAAAAGCAAAAATTTTCAAATTTTTTTTTGTCGTTACTATACTTCCACGAGATGTGGAAGTAATAAATAATAGGGGTTTGGTTTTTAAAATACATGACACTTTTTTTGTGTGCCTGTGTAAGCTATTACAATTGCAATAACTTTGTGGGCAACACCATGAAATTATACGCAAATTAACAACTGTGACAAATCTCAGGTTAGATTTCAGCAGACTCTAGTAAATAACGTTTTTTCTTTCCGTGTCCCATTAGGTACTTATTTGGAACAAAACTATGCACTCCGGGATTCTTACATTATTCACACAAGTGAGTAATCGGTCTCTGCAATACCGGTGCAGAACACTGCGTGTGATTAATGCAAACGGATTTTACTTCAGCAATTATTCCATCTTTCTCCGTTACTAATCTCCTTTATAGGAGACCTTTATCGCATTTAACTATTAGTAGGGCAGCTTATCATGAAAATGTGGACACACCGGACTAAACCACCAAATTTTTTCCAGGTACTAGTTAGGTATGTAGCTTTCAATTTTTGATAGGAACCAACTCCGTCAGCCATCTTGGATTTTATAGCGGCCATTTTGAAATATAGGTATATTATCAATATATCGGCTTCTAAATCATTTAGGACCACAAACTTGGTGTCTAAGTGTACATATTTGGGATCAGGGAATACAACTACACAATTTTTAAATGTATCATACTATATATTTATTCACTAACATATGTACCAATTATTATGAACTGTTTTGTAGGGTGTGTCCACATTTTCTAATATGTTTTTTTAGTTTGTTTTAGACTGAATTATAATACAAGATGGATTGGAACAAGTGTCTGTCAGAAAACAACTTCAGAAAATCTAAAATGTCCACTGGTGCACATGGAATCGAAGACAAGACAACACCATACCGGTCTTTCTTGAAAAATATCAATGAGTTTAGAAGCTTGGAGCCATTGCCAGTGAAACTAAATTTTGAAAGCGACATGAGTGCGGATGAACTGGTCCAAAACCATGGTGCATGGCACAAATCTTGTTACGTCAAGTTCAGCAATTTGAAGTTGGATAGAGTTAAAAGCGGGGAAATACTTCAGGAGGCAGCACAACTGTGGAGAAACGATCCCGGCGTGAAGCGAGTAACAAAATGGAGTGTTTGTAATGTCGTGGAAGCGATGGACTCCTTCATGAATTTCGAACATTAACAGCTGATACGAGCATACGAAAAATGGCAACAGAACTGCAAGAAACCCAGTTGTTGGCAGCATTAGAAGGTGGTGATCTCATTGCTCTTGATGCCAAAGATCATCTGCAATGTTATAGAGCACTGAGAAATCATTAGCGGTCTCACCTAAGGAACTAGAGCAGGATTTGGTGGGAGTATCTGCGGAGGAAAGTCAGATAAAGGCTACAGCTACGATTTCCCGCATGCCTTCTTCAAACACCAAAATTGTATACTTTCCATCACTTTGTTCTTGCGCTTGTGGAAAGTAAGTTAGCACTTTCTCCTTCAATCTGGTTCTGTTAATCTCCTTCTCAATGTCAAAGATTTTTAATCGGTTATCATACAGTTCATGCAACTTTGAAAATTTAAAGTAGAAGGTCCCATCTTGCACACAGTTTTCTATATAAATATAAAGCTCCACAAGTGCTGTAGCCTTTATCTGACTTTCCTCCGCAAATACTCCCACCAAATCTTGCTCTAGTTTCCTTAGATGAGACCGGTAGCGATTTCTTAGTGCTGTATAACATTGCAGATGATATTTAGCATCAAGGGCAATAAGGTCACCACCTTCTAATGCTGCCAACAACTTCTTGCAGTTCTGTCGCCATTTTTCGTATGCTCGTGTCGGGTGTAAAAGTTCGAAATTCATGAAGGAGTCCATCGCTTCAACGACATAACAAACACGCCATTTTGTCACTCGCTTCACGCCGGGATCGTATCTCCACAGTTGTGCTGCCCCCTGAAGTATTTCCCCGCTTTTTAGCTCTATTCAACTTCAAATTGCTGAACTTGACGTAACAAGATTTGTGCCATGCACCATGGTTTTGAACCAGTTCATTCGCACTCATGTCGCTTCCAAAATTTAGTTTCACTGGCAATAGCTCCAAGCTTCTAAACTCATTGATATTGTTCAAGAAAACCGGTATTGTGTTGTCTTGTCTTCGATTCCATGTGCGCTGAGTGGACAGTTTAGATTTTCTGAAGTTGTTTTCTGACACTTGTTCCAATCCATCTTGCATTACAATTCAATCTGAAACAAAATAAAAAACATAGAAAATGTGGACACACCAGACAAAACAGTTCATCGGTGAATAGGTTGTAATGGGTACATATATTAGTGAATAAATTGTGCAGTTTCACTGACCCCAAATATGTATACTTAGAAGTTTTTGGTCCTAAGTGATTTAGAAGCCGAGATATTGATAATGTACCTATATTTCAAACAAAATGGCTATAAAATCTAAGATGGCCGACAGAACAGTTGGTTCCTATCAAAAATTGAAAGCTACGTACCTAACTAGTACCTGGAAAAAATTTGATTGTTTTGTCCGGTGTGTCCACATTAACGCGAAATTCAACGTTAAGCTGCTCCACTATATCGGTAATTTTATCTTGCGAGGAACAAATCGTTATATGAATATAGAAGCGCAGAGAAACCAGGTTCTGTGATCGTGACTATATCGACATTGAAAAGATGCTGATTCAATTAAGTTATTCATTCATAAAATGGGCGTGAGCTGGAATTACCGGATCACTTAACAATAATATTTAGTCTGTTATTTGACGGAGTTTCGTTAGTCTACATTTGGCTTGTAAATAGGACATTATTGCGTTCATGAAAATGTGTGAAGCTTATGGTGGAGTGCAATTCAATTTCTATCTTTTAGCATATGGGCACTTTTAGACTAAAATGTATGACCTAGCCAATGTAGATTAAAAATCCATTTGTCAAAAAATCGTCGGGTTCATAAGACCACATTTCAAAATTTTCTAACTAACCATGCACCACCTAATAGAGCTGATCAAGAAGCATATTTTCTTCAATCGTCATAATATTCTTTATAGAATAACCTTTTTTTATTTTTATAAAAAAATTACTTTCACATGGACCTTTTATAGGAGGAAAGAACCAAAAATCCTCACTTTTTGGTTTAACTGCTGCTAAAAATTAATTATTTATCGTTATAATTTTACTTCCACATCCAGTGGAAGTATAGTAACGATAAAAAATTTTTTTTAAATTTTTATTGTTCAAATAGACTTAGAAGGTCACGAAATGTCGAGATTTTAAGTTTGAGCGAAAAAAAATTTCTGTCTGTCTGTAACTTTTTTTGTGCGCACGTTTACTTTGGAACCGTTTGAGATATTGACTTGAAATTTGGTACACATATGTACTTTAACGAGATCTAGAACTAGATTATATTTTCATCTTGTTCCGTCGAAGGGTTGGGGTAAATAGGTAAATCAAGCAGGTAAGAGCCCATAAAATTGGTATTTAGTATTTACAAGAGAAGCTAAGGTCTTAAAAAAAAATTGGCATTAGCCACTCCCATTACCACCCCCCACCCCCCTTATTAAAGGGTATGAAAGAAAATTGTGATTTAGTACAAGAACCAGAAATCTCAAAATATTTTTTTACTTCAACTTTTACTTTTTTAAATTAAAGGTAATTAAATTTCCTACACATACGGTATGTCGAGGCAGATTTTTAAATGACTCGGTCAGATTTTATTAATGACATAATAAACTGTCAAAAAACTGTAAAAAAAAATATTCAAAATTTAAATAATGAACCAATATCGCTATATTCATATGAAAATTATTTTTTTTAGTCTACACATAGTACATAAATTATATAGTAGTAAAATCAAACTGCCAAATACACAATTTGACAGCTGATAGCTGTCCAAAAGATAAAATTAAAACAAAAAATATTAAAAAAATAATATAATTAAAAATTTGCCTCGACAGATGTGTACGGTATTTAATTACCTTTAATTTAAAAAAAAATATCCCGATCCGATGAATATTAAGAGATTTTTGAACAGTAAAATCCAGAATTTCCCCACAGTGTAGTGGTAGTAACGACAAAGAAAAATTTAAAAACTTTTATTGTTCGGATAGGCTTAGAATGTCCTGAGACATCGAGATTTTAAGTTTGAGTAAAAAAAAATTCTGTCTATCTGTCTGTAACTGTTTTTCTTCCGCGCACGGTTACTCTGGAACCGTTTAAGATATTGACTTGAAATTTGGTACACGCATGTAATTTAACGACATCTGGCACCAGATTATATTTTCATCTTATTCTATTGAAGGGTTGGGGGTAAATTGGGATAAATGGGGGTAAATAGGTAAATTAGGCAGGTAAAAGTCCATAAAATTGGTATTTAGTATATACAAGAGAAGCTAATATCTCAAAAAAAATTTTGGCATTAGCCACCTCCATTACTACCCCCACCCCATTATAAAAGGGGATGAAAAAAAATGTGATTTAGTGTGTGTACAAGAACCAAAGGCCTCAAAATATTTTTTTACTTCATCCATCCCCACTACCACCCTCCTATCACTACCCCCACCCCACTACCGATGTGGGATATCGTCTTATGGGTTTTTTGAGTAGACGATTTCAAATATTATATTATTAAGTAAAGTTCCATAAACAATTATTTCCACATACAAAATTTTGTTGTGAGAGACTTGGGTAGTAAATCTGGATGTGGAAGTAGTGATTCCTTATGCAGCGGTTTTTGAATATACAACGTACCAAAAATCGATACCACTTGGATGGGGGTGATCCATGATCTCATCTAATAGTCGGTAGGCTGCCAACAGAGACAATCCTAGGGCTAGTGAACCGCCTTGAAAGGCGGTGGCTGGACTAGGAGACAATCCCGGGGCTAGCGCCGCCATGAAAGGTGCTGGGTGGATCAGGGTGGGTCAAAGTTGGTGGTCGAGAACCATGGTTTGGAGTCCACGGTAAACTGTAGATCCCAAGGCAAAATGGGCCATCCCTGATTGACTAGTAAAAATAGCAGTACTACTAATCTAACACGAGATCATCTAGGGTCGTAAACAAGTGTATCAGTTTTTAATCTTACTAACAAAAGGTAACACAACTCTAGGATGCCCCTGATTCGTATCCGGAAAAATCAGGAAAACAAAATTTACGAAAAAATTAAACACTAAAAAATAAACGAATTTCTCTGTTTAGAACTGATGAGTAATTAGGTACAAAACAATATGTAGCGCAGACAGTGTATAAGAACAAAATCAGTCACTATATTTAATGAGCTTAATTATTAAAACAGTTTAGTCAAACGCTCACATTGATTGATTTTTGATTGATTGATTTACCAGCGTGCGGTAGGCATTGCTGCCACTCCCAAGTTATACAGCTGGGCCTGCTACGTCCACGCTGGGTTGGACTAAGGTCATGCTTGTTGCCAGCAGCGAGAGCCACATGGCGCATGGTAAAGGAATGTGGGATGGGAGGTGTAGGTATTTGTGAGATGCGTTACCGCATTATGTCGTGAGGGAGCGTTTAAGCCCCCCTTTTTTGTATTTTTGGTTCTGGGCTTCTGCCTATTCTGGGTCTTCTTGTGAGATATGTTGCCGCGTTGTGTCGCTGCTATCTGTGCTCCTATTTTTGTACTTGTTTCTACAGGTCTTCTTCTTCTTCTGAGACTTCTGATTCCTCCGTTTCTGATTCTGGTAGAGTATATATCGCTCCGATTTCTTTGTGAAATTCATTCTTTCCCCTAGCTTTTCTTTCCCAGTATGTTTGGTCCTTTCCCAGTTTGTTCATGATCCTCTCGATTGTTGTTTTCCACGGGTAACATGGTCTCCCTATTTTTAGTTTGGTGCTGTTCAGTGTTAGCGTTTTCTTCAGTAGGTTTTCTGCTGTCCTTTTTGCTTTAACCTTCTTGATCCTTTCCCTTATCTCTCTGCTTACCAGAATATGGTCTATTTGTGTGATTGAGCTTCCATTACTCCAGGTGTTAATGCATGTTTGACTTTTACTCCAAGTATTTCTTATTGTTAAGTCAAACATGTGTGCTAGGTTTTTCAGCGCGTTTCCATTTTCGTTAGACCATGTGTGGAGTATATGTGCATTAAAGTCTCCAGGTACACGATTTCACTGCACTATGTATATGCTATGATTTACTGCGTTAGAGGGAAGCACTGTGGAAAGTTTTGGTTTCTGTACCTAATTAAACATTAACTAATATTTCTTATCAAGCCGAGGTATAAATTATTTTACACATTCACTTATACAAACTTAAATATAACTTCTATACGTTGACACTTTGTATTTAACTTTTTCAAGCTTTTATGGGTATGCATTGGTGACAGAACACTATAAGTCATCTCCCTGCCTACCAGAATATGATCTATTTATTGAGTTGAGTTTGCGCTGCTCTAGGTATCAAGATTGCTCTTTTCTGTGCGTATTTTCTTGGAAACCATTTTCCTGAGAGAAACCTGTAATCGTGTATACATACATTGAGGTGCCATAAGAATTCAGCCTGGACGCTACACACCGACAGTGCCCCATTGATTATTTCTGATCTAATCCAAATTAAACGTTTGAATATTTTTAGCAATTATGAGAACCTCACCTGAAAGGTATACTTTAAGGGTAGTGCGCCACTGATCATTACGTATTCAATTTTGATTACATTTTTTTGAATATTTTTAGTAATTATGAGAAAACACACTTGAAGGTTCACACAGGAAATCTGTATAATCACACTTTAATAGCGATGCATTACTAATTATTTCGGGTTATTATTATCACCATTATTATATCGTGCGCAATTCTCTTGATTGGCTGAAAGAAATTCGGTTTTGGCTATTAATTATTATTTGTATTTTTGTAATAGTTTGGTTTGTATATTTTTGCTGAAAGAAAAATATTTAGTGCCCTTATTTTAATTTATTGTCTAGGAACTATCAAGCATTTAAAGCATATAGGTATAAATTTAAGTAAAGTGGTATAGTCGAGTGTAGACTTATCTTTAGCCTTAGTGTTGATTGATTTATGGTTTCCTAGAGGCTCTCGGGTTATTCTCCACTTTTTATGCACTGAGATATTCTAATCACCCACATTAATTAAATATTAGCTATATAACTTAACTGTTGTAATGTTATTTTACATATCACTTTGCGTATTATTTATCACTTATCACATCAGCGTAATTTCGTCGCTTTTAATCGGGATTTAGGCCAGATTACTGGCACCGAACTTAAACGCGTCCGATGTCTTTGAAATCACTAGACGAACTCGGTTTAGTCAAACGCTCACATCTGATCAAATTATAGATAAAGATGAACTTAAAATGAATACATATAGCTCAGAGCAAAACCAATCACATTTCTATCAGCGGCAAGTAATAAATATAGAGCTGGATATACAGGTTGTCCCACCGCGAACTGCATCGATCTATATAGGAAAAATACGCACCAAAAAATTTTGAAAATGTAGGAAATCACTAATGTCAGTATGGTCAATCCAAAGATAATAATTACAAGCATTTGGCACTTCCGCTTATCCCGGAAGGCGATACCAGCTTGCTTATTTTAATTGGAACATACTCTATCCCGTTTCAGAGATATTTGACATTTTATATAATATGTGACGGTTTGCAATAACCTTTATAACTTTTTTCACGTAAAAGATCCTCATTTGCTTTTTGGCACGCAGAAAGACCATCAGATGAAGTACGCTCTACAGTTTAAATAAATTCAATAATAATACACAAAGTGTTCAGTTTTTTACGTTAAATTTTGTCAACTTCACTTCAAACTTGTTTAATTCAAATGGAACACCCTGTATTTTTTGCATTAAATTATGTAAAATTAAATTCTTCTGTTTACCCATGTAGATATTGTAGAGGTTTAACTTACGATTTATTGAATTATTTGTAGTTTTCTTAGAAATTCTCTATTCAAATCCAAATCCAGAATTCGAATCATTTTTGAGGATTCGAAGGCGGTATTAGGATATTTTAAAATGAAAAGATTCGTGATCCGGATTTGTAGAATAAATAAAAAAGAATTCGTATTCGGATATTTAAGTTTTGAATTCGATTTGCAAAAATTATAGTTAAAGATACCTATATTTACTAGAACTCTAGCGAAAAAGCACTATCGCCCCAATTTTTTCTACCCCCTACATCTCAGAGGTAAGTGATTCGCTTAAACAATTTTTTCTCGTAAAGTACATGTTATTACTGTAATTAGCCATGGCTTTGTTATTGTTACACCAGATTACTTCCACATCCAGTGGAAGTATAGTAACAACAAAAAATTTTTTTTTATTGAAATAGGCTTAGAATTTTTAACTTTATTTCCTGTACTTACTATTATTGGTTCTAATACTATCTAGGTATTAACTTTTACTGAGTGAAACAATGCATATAAAGGCGGGCAGTATAAATTAAGAAGACAAATTAATCGTTAAATTGTAACTAACCCCTATCGTATAAAAGTAATTCAACCTAATGGTATACGATATGCATATTACCGTAAATAATTTAAATCTTTTCTATACCATATGACAATCCTTTCACAAGATTAACTTAGATCATAAAATATGCTAATGCGGATGTGATTTACCATGTGTTTCTATTGAGTATAAAGTTAAGTTGGTGACATAATTTCTTTAATGAAGTTCCAAATTTTCTCTTTGATTACTACATAGCTAAGCAGATGTTATATTTTGTTTGCATCTGATTTAGCAATAGATAAAATATTGTTAAATGTATAATGTATATTATAGAACAATATACCAGGCCTGCTTGACTTTCGTCAAATAAACTAAAGTAGCTCACAAAACCTTAACCTAACAAAACGTTTATGGTTTCTTAAGCATTTTTGTATTTACCTACTCAAAAATATATTTAAACGGTAACGCTAGAGCTGGAAAATCTGATAGTAAATCACTTTGTTTGTTAACTTGTTAACAATGACATGGTTATCTACTTAGTATTTGTCTGCGATACGAGGAACTTTTTCGTAACGGCGCGGCGGCATTTCAGAACGACAGTAAACCTTTTTCTATTTTTTATACCACCACAAGAGAGTAACAAATAAACCATAAATCACCTGTGAAAGTAACTACAACAATAAAGCAAAAAGTGATATCATTCTTTGTTTTATAACCTACCTATTTATTGTCAGCATTTAGTCTTCCATACTTCCATATTAGTTATCTACTATATTTTTTACCATTTGCACCACACAACACATATACACACATTTGTTTAGTTGATTTATAATTTTTTATTTAGAAATATCCCTTATTAAATAAAGTAAACAAACACCTGTCGTTAGCTACTAAATTTTTCAACTACGTATGTACGATTTTCATTTGTTCACGACTTAGGCGGTGAATATAAGCAGCCTACCAAGATCCGCTAAAAGGGTTGACATTTGGAGATGGATTATTACAAAGAGTCTCGCCGATTAAGTATGTGGAATTGGGCCCAGCGGCTTATTATGCTATTCATTCACATGAATGTTGCTTATGACTAGGAATTCTTAATAAAATATATACCTAATAAACCTCTATCCACTATATTACCAGAGTTATATGGGTAACAACTCTCAACTTTAAAATTAATTTTTTTCAAAACTATTGAAGATAACACAGGCCCACAAAAAAAAAAAGTTGCCTGCGCCGGGGTACTGACCATACCTATCCCTTGTATTTTGTGCCGCTGAACACGAATCTGACCTTAGTTTTTCCCCTATACGTCAGGTTTTTTTTTTAACAGCAAATAAATATATAAATATGACGATTCAACACGACTTTTTTTGCTGTTAAAAAAAAACCGGACGTGTAGGGGAAAAACTAAGATCAGATTCGTGTTCAGCGGCAGACCACTTTTTTTGGTTGCCACTGTGCCACACTTAGTGTGGCGCAATCCCACAAAAAAAAGTCATCTGCGCGGGGGTACTGACCACATCTATCTCTTGTATTTTAAGCCGCTGAACACGAATCTGATCTTAGTTTTTCACCAGCACGTCAGGTTTTTCTTTTAATAGCAAATAAATATATAAATATTAGACTTTTTTGCTTTAAAAAAAAAAACCTGATGTATAGGGGAAAAACTAAGGTCAGATTCGTGTTCAGCGGGTCAAAATACAAGGGATAGGTATGGTCAATACCGCGGCGCAGACAACTTTTTTTTTTGTGGGCCTGTGTAATTAAATCAAATTACCTAACAGGAGACGTTGATATAAAATAGTTTTATATTTTACATTTTTTTTTACATTCCTGTTACGTCATTTAGCATATTAAAAAATATTTTTAATTTTTGAGGGTGCTGTTTTTAAATATTATTGAGTGATACCTTCCAAAAAAATCTGTATTATTTAACACTCATATAATTATCGTGTGTAAAAATTACTTCAAGGTCAGGTGCTTAAAGGAAGGTGGAAGGATGGTGGATGCTTAAAAAATATATAAATCTAGGTAATGAATAATAATGCAGGCATACAAAAAAAAATTAAGTGCGAAGACCACTGAGTTCCTACTCATTTGGATGCTAATAATAAAAAAAAATACACTAAAAATGTTTTGTACAAAAATTATGTATTTTTTTTTCGTAGAATCAGAATACGCGATAAATAATGGAGAGTGCCATTAAAAATTCAAAAGTTAGCTCATCACGGGTGGGGGGTGGAAAATTGTTTTGCCCAAAGGATGTCCCCCTCTGAACGGAACAACTTTTGTCTGAAACATTTTTCGCTAGTATCCCTTCCTGAGGAGATATTACTATGGATTAATTAAAATGGCTTAACCATATTGTCTAATAAAATCAATACTTCTTAAGCAAAAAAAATAATTCAGAGCCAAGCTAAAAGTAGCAGTATATTTTTTCGATTAAGTGAGTAGGAATTAAGTGGTCTAGGTCTTCGCACCTAATTTTTTTCTTTGTGTGTCTGTTAGTGGCTTCTGTAAGTCGGACAAACATGTCACCAATTCAGAGCCTAACGAGACTCTGTCTTCCCCCCCCCCCCCCCGTTTTCGAGGATGCTGAACACGATGGCAGTGGTATAAACTCTTTCCGAGTTAACCCCACCCCCCAAACGGCCAAAAACCACCCCCGAAAGGGGTTATCGCGAATAGGCCGTCTCATACCGGCAAAACCTGCGTCACCCCCCGTTTTCGAGGATGCTGAACACGATGGCGGTGGTTTAAACTTTTTGACCCCACCTCCTAAACGGCCAAAAACAACCCCCGAAATGGGTGAAACCTGGATACGCCGTCTCATACCGACTAAACCTGCGGCACCCTCCATTTTCGAGGATGCTGAACACGATGGTGATGCTGGATCTTCTTCCCGAAGCAAACTAACCCCTGAAATGGCCAAAAACTACCCCTTTGATACCCGGTTTTATGAAGTGCACCGGATAAGAGAAAATGATTCATTTGTTCATAGATCATTGAGTACACGCCGGATGATTTTAGGTGGGAAAACGACATATACGAAAGAATTACATTCAAAAGTACGCGGGCTCGCGGCAGCGAAGAGTACACATAATCCCGCGCAGCATCTCTGCGCCTCCACTTTTACTGTAGCTGGACCACGAAGATTAGTCCATTAGCATAAAAACAAGAACTCGGATACTGTTAATGCATATACGACTCATTTCGTGATAACTGCGTGTTATTGCATAAATAAGTGGCTGTTTAACAATGGCAGAAAATGTAAGTACAAAGTAAAGAGATTTTTAATAATGTAAGCTCGTAATAATTAAAAATTGTAAAAAGTATTGTTATGTCAGAGAGTATATCATAAGAGGGACCAGTGGCGGCTGGTGAAATTTCAGTAATTTTTTTCTCGCCTGTGGCGCATGGGACCCATACGAAATATGGGAAATAACATCTAGAGAAGCACTCCTTTAACGACCCGTAAAAAATTTTGAAATAGCAGTTTGCGAAAAATTTTTTCAAAATTCGGTTGCCCCCTCTAGGTCTAGGGACTCCTGTTAAAAAATATTTTTTTTTGTCATATACATTTTATTTTTCATAAAAATACAACAACAGGTTTTGGAGTTTATAAAAATATTTTCGTTATTAACTGAAATACAATGAACTGAAATTTTGTAATTTACAATTTAACAAATTATAAAATTTCAATTCGTTGTATTTCAGTTAGTAATGAAAATATTTTCATAAACTTCAAAACCTATTGTTGTATTTTTATGAAAAGTAAAATGTATATGACAAAAAAAAATAATTTTAAACAGGAGTCCCTAGACCTAGGGGGGGCAACCGAATTTTGAAAAAATATTTCGCAAACTGCTTTTTCAAAATTTTTTAGGGGTCGTTAGAGGAGTGCTTCTCTAGATGTTAGTTCCCATATTTCGTATGGGTCCCATGCACCACAGACGAGAAAAAAATTATTGAAATTTCACCAACCGCCACTGAGAGGGACAAGCAATTCTACAAGATATCGGAGTATATTATTACTCTTTTTATAATGTAGAGGTTTTCCTTTATTCTTTTTAGCAATAAATTTTTCATCAATGAAATCACCTGAATAAAATTATCTTTCTGTTTTACCGGTCAGTGTAACTAAATAAAAAATCATACTCTATATATACTGCGGCTATATTCAAAAACAGAAATCTCAAAGTTAGGATCATGAATCACGATTCTTAAGTTTTCATATTCCCTTTCAGAATTTGATAAGCAGTTCCTGCTGCTATTCCCAAACAATGGAAGAGGATGAAAGTACACGCAGGTGTTTTGCATGTATGGAGCCTGGTAAGCCGTTCAACGGCATCTTAAACCTCTCTCTGAGGTCCAGGCGTAGCGACTTTCTCTATTGAGCAGCATCCGAGCGGACAAGAAGATAAAATTAGTAAGCCAAATATATTTGATGAAAAATCTACCCGTCGACGATTTCGATTCTATTCGATATGAGTACATGCGCACAAGGCTTAAAGATATGAATATTTGTTCGTTTCCCCCCACTGAAGACTCGGTTAGACAGCACGTATTACGAGTGTATCTACAATGTCAGTGCTGGTTGGGAAGAGAACTCAATCCAGTAGACTGAGGATGTCTTGAATCTAGTTAACTCAGAAAGGGTTTAAACCAACGCTATTGTGTTCAGCATCCTCGAAGACGGGGGAAGACATAGTCTCCTTTGCTTTGAATTGGTGACACTTTTCGAGGTTTTTTCCGACTCACAGAAGCCACTATGTGTTCATTGCCTGGGTAGGTTTATATTTTTGAGCATCTTCCACCAATCTGACCTTGAAGTAATTTTTACACACAATAATTATGTTAATATTGTCTAAATGTTGGTTATGGCATTTTCTTATTTTTTCTCTGTTCCTTATTGGGATGCTCTGCCACATGTATTTTCTTCTAAATAATGTCGTGAAATCTACAAAATAAAACAATTATCCAGTATTTTACTGGAAAATAACCTCTACGCCTATGACTTATTACGTCAAATGATCAGTTAGTTGTTTTTGACAAATAATAAATAAGAAAAAAAACATAAAAATGACGTATTTTGCCGACGTTTCAGAAAACGAATCTGTTTCCTTTCTCAAAGCGTATTATAAATGTTGTGTGCTGTGTATATTAAATACACATCTTTAGAAATACATTTGTTATATTCAGTAACCACAGATACTTACTGCTTACACAGAACTGTTGATATATCTAGTTGATCGTTTTATTTTAAACAATGTTGAGTTTGTTAAGTTCTTCTTTTAACATCGGCAGCCAGGTTGCGCAAACATCTACGGAACAATTCGACACGCATTTATCCTCATTCAATAGTATTATAGCCGCTTCTCTAATGTTTCTTTTCTTGATATCTGTCTCTTTTGTTAAAATTTTTGCCGAGTCCCAGTTTATTCTATAGGAGAATGGACATAGAAAAATTGGTGGGTGATGGAGCTAAACGGACACCAGATTCGTATTCAGCATGTTGAAATAGATCGGGTTTACCCAGAAACAGCCCACGTTTCACTTTTTATTGTGTGTGCTTGTGTAATTTATTTGCATACGCGGTATTCTATAAAATGGCGGAGGATCCGGTGATAGTTAGCCATGATGCTTTAGGGTTTAGGCCACCCTATGGTAGTGTGGGAGTCACTGCTTGTGGCATACCCACTAAAACCACCCCTCTTCTGTGTCACGAGAGGTCTGGAACTGTTTTCACTTTACTTCAGTCCTCCGGTCATTCAAGTTATATATTGTTGGTTACTCTTCTGTTACTCCTGTTCCCGTTCGTCACTCTCTTTTACCGCCATTATCCCGGAGATCAAGCCAGCCCATGTCCGCCAATTCTTCTCCTTCTTCGTCATCGAGAATCCCATCTCCTCAGGCCTAAGAGGTTCCCCCAACCTCTCTTCGGCTTCTCTTCTCAGAGCCTGCCATCTGTTGCACAGGAATACAGTATGTTCCGCTTCGTCATTTTCTCCGCAATAGTGGCACTCTCGGCTGTCGAGCTTCCCGATGTCCAGAAGGTATTCCGCGAAGCATCCGTGTCCTGTGAGAGCTTGGGGGAGATGATCTCACCGTGCCTTCTTTCTACCCATGGCCTGACGTCGGGTATCAGACGCTTGATCTCTCTTGCTACCTTTGAAATAAATTATCTCTAGCCACGGCTGTGCCAGTACCTTCATAGGTCTCGCATCTCTCCCTTGCTAGCAGATCTATCGGGGAACCCCTGCTATAACCAGCGCCGCCTCGTAACATACAGTCCTGTAGGTGCGGCAGATCCGGAGTGCCGCGCATCGCTGTACCCTGGCGACCACGCCTCGCGTCCTGCCCACGGCCATCGCGTCTTCCCACACCGGAGCAGCATAGAGCATAATGGAGTGCACTACACTACTCAATACCCTTCTTTTGTTAGCTTTTGGCCCGTTGACGTTGGTCATTAACCTGGCAATCGCCGTGGCCGCCTTCCCCGCCTTCTCCGCTGCTTTCTCGGCGTGCACCTTGTAAGTCAGTCTGGCATTTAGCCACACGCCGAGATATTTAATTTGACTTCTTGGCTCGACGATTATCCCTCCTACCGCTATCCTCACCTGGAGGAGTTTCTTTTTTCTAGTTACGATCACCATTTCCGACTTCTCGGGCGCAAGCTCAAGCTTTTGGTGCCTCAGTCATCTCTCTATCCTTCTTATGGCCGTGTTGGCCATCTCCACCACCTCGGGGACCCTGCTTGCCGTTGCCGTAATGGCCAAATCTTCGGCATATCCAGTGATCGTAACTCCTGTTTGCATTGGTATGCGAAAGATATCATCAAACATAAGATTCCACAGAGTCGGGCCCAATACCGACCCCTGTGGCACTCCAGCGGTGACCTGCTTCCATGTTCTCGTCCCTTCATTCTCCCATCCTGGCCACCTATCATTCAGGTATGATCTTATTACCCTTTGTAGGTAGGAGGTGATCTCCAGTCTTTCGATATTTCCAGCAATCACTTCCCAATTTGCCGTATTAAAGGCGTTTTTGACATCAAGGGTTATCATGGCATGGAGTTTCTTGTTCCTCATGGCCCCTCCTGCCGTCTCCGTGAGCCTCTTGATCGCCCCTACCGTCGATCTGTCCTTTCTGAAACCGAACTGGGGTTAGGCTTACTTAACGTAATTGTTAGCATGTTTATTGAATAAATATGAAATTTCATTTGTTAAATACTTTTCCTTTAACATTTGGTAAATAGTAAATATATATCATTTATCAGTAGATTAGTTTATATTTACAGCTAACATCCCTAATGGCATTGCTATTGTACTAACTCTGGGTGTTACCGATTTTACATTAGAACATACTAAACAGCTTCCTGAAAACATATTCGTGGATACTATGTAGACATGTCTTCTCTCATTCCATGACACATACATAGTAATAAAAAAGTACAGGCGATAAAATCAAACTACTTAAACAATTTAACCGTTGTGTATGACAACACAGGTACACACCTGATGTACGTACAAAAGAATAAAGCATGCTGATGCCGAAACAAAAGCATACTCACCGGTGCAGATGGTTACTCATCGGCGGTGTTTACTTTTCTTTTGTTTTTAGACCCAGGGCATGACTGATTCACTTGGCTTTCTTTGCCGTTTTGCATTTCTGGTTTTTAATTGACAGCATGGGCACTGATCGCCAATGATTCAGAGGGAATTAATGTGAAGAAATACTTGGTAATAGAGCATTACTTAACGTTTTACTAACAGAATGTGGTTAAATCCATTAGTGTAATTGTGGAAATCTATATTAATGCTAATGTCGTTAATTGTTTTAATTCCAATCAATTATACATGGTAGTCCAAAGTTTCGCAATATCTCTGTGGCTGTTAATACATCCAAAAAAAAGTACCTACTCTTTTATATAAAATTATTTTTGAAAACCCCTTTGGGGGGGGAGGTAATAAATATCAGTTTTTCTGCAATATCTTTCGACCATCTTCAAATATAAAATTAATATTTTAAATTCAGATATAGACCATCTTGCCACCAGTAGTTTACATAGCAATTCTTTTGCTTAAATGGTACTTGTAGGGGGTGGCTGTCAGTATTTTACTCTTAACTTTTTTCTAAAAGTAATTTTCAGATCATTAGAAATAGAAAAGGTATTCTTATTGCACTTCGATAAACCAAGCCATTCTCAAGTAATTTATGTTTACAAATCAACGTGCATTTATATTTTATTAAGAAATCCTTTTATACAAAGATTGCTTTGATATAAAATAATTAAATTAAACATAGAAAATAGAAAATTTGTATTTATCAATAATTATAAAAATATAGGATATATTTCGGGACGTGCGATTAGCGATTTTGTGAGTAGTGATTAATTTCGTACGTAATCCAGAACTATATAGTGTTTTTGGTGTATTGCAATGAAACAAATCAAAAAGGGAAAGGAATAGAAGGAAGAGAAGTAAATCACGTATCACAGATAAGTGTTGTTAATCTTTACTTTAATTTATCGAGAAATTATAGCAATCTTTAAATAACCACCGAACAATACGTTTGAATGATTTTTAGTAAATATTTCTATGAATAATTTTTTAACCTATGGCCATATACCAACACCAGCAGTAGGGTATTTAACAACTATAGTTGGTTTATAATTAAAACAGCTATTAACATAACCTAACTTAACCTATGGCTAATTTCAACAATCATCAACAGTTCCCACAAATCTTGATGAGGTTTCGCCGCGAATCCATTATTTCGCCTTGGAGAATGGTGTATTAAATTTACAGGAATATTTGGTATTTTTCGAGCAAGATCTAATAAAAATGTATCGTTTTTAAATTTATTGGAATTGGATTATGACCATATTCATAGTTATTTCTAGCTCTGCCTTCATTAATCCCACAGGGCATCTATTCCTTATTACGTTTTCCACTTCATAGGCTTATGGGAAAACACTCGTTTTACGTAAGAATTAGAAGAACATCCACAAGCAAATTGCGATTGACGATTGACAAGGAAATAAGTTAATTATCGATCATGGTACTTCGATGCATCAATCGGTACTCTTCCACCTCACGAAATAATATGCTAAAAATCGGAACATAAGCGCAACAAGTCGACACCAGGGACAATGCGCTAAAAATCGGGAATACCCTGACAAAATATGGACGGCTGACAACCCTGTAGCCAATATTATAGGGTTCATTTTTCTTTAAAAATTATAATGATTATGTACCTAATTTAAAAAAATAATAAAATTAATTTTAACCTTGCAATATCTTCCTTTTTAAAAACAAACAACACGGTGAATATTCACTATGTGTAGTGAGCATGTCGTGACCCTTCTGGAACAGCAGTTTAATTATAGTGACTAACGACCATGTGTAATATATGAGCAGGAGGGTCAACAAACCACCTCGATGCAACACCATCCACCATGACCTTGAGCCCACCGTGGTAGCTGATATCTCGGTTTTCAGACCCGCCTTCACGTTGACAGCTCTATTTATTTGTACATACTACACTTTACAGAATAGGTAAACAATGCAGTCGATGTGTATGTGATTAAAATCACCTTGTATGGATTTGCCACATTCATATCCAATCGAGTGGGTATTAGGTGGCACACACAGAAACAATGAACTTAGCAAGATACATGAAAACATTGTTAGAACGTTTTAATGATCAAAGTGGATGATTTGTAGTGTTTACCTATTTATATGACACTGTGTGCTTTTGGATCTTCCTTGTAGTGTAGGTGAATTTGTGTATCTTATAAAGTTCATTTAACTTTTAGTTTATATTGTTTGCTACTCTGATATAGCTCGACGAAATATTTAAAAGCAATTTTTAACAAAACGTTGAAGATAGCTTTGTCACACATTTTATACAGGGTGAGTCATGAGGAACTGTACATTGTACATACTTCTACCGTAAGTAGAGGCACCTAAGACAAATACCAAGTGATCGTTAAAAAGTGTTTATTCCCTTTCTTTACTATCATACAGAGTGATTTATGAATTTTGTCCAAAAATGTTTTGCTCGTAACATTTTAACGCTTAATCCGATTTGCCTCATTTTTTACAACAATGTACACTGTTGCCTAACAACCATCATACATATCCAAAATTTAAAAAATCCAGGGACGGTTTCAGTCAAATTTGTGTTACCTAACTTTCCCCCATTTAAAGTGTCCAACCTAAATGTTCAGTTTAAGATCAATTTTAACGAAAACTGTAAATTTTTCGAAATATTTTTAAAAGCCGTCATATTCAAATGCAAGCATTGAATTTAAAATAAATACAACATACGGATCTACGTCCTTTAGTCCTTTGACTAATTGGAGAAATTACATTCAGAGGCAACTTTTTAGATGAACCACATTAGCCACATTTTTAAGATCTGGCCTGGAAATTGTTGAGTGTGATAAAAATTTCAAATACTCAGGTTTTACTACCTATTTGTGTCCTATACAAATTTCATCTCAAGTTTTAGATAAATCATATACAGGGTGAACTATCGTATACGAAGCAATCCAACATTTTTTTTTGAAACCGTCCATGGATTTTTTATTTTGGATATGTATGATCGTTGTTAACCAACAGTGGACATTGTCATAAGAAATGAGGCAAATCGGATTAACCGTTAAAATGTTATGACCAAAACAATTTTTGGACAAAATTTATAAATCACTCTGTATGATAGTAAAGAAAGGGAACAAACACTTTTTAATGTTCACTTGGCATTCGTCTTAGGTCCTCTACTTACGGTAGAAGTATGTATAGTTCCTCATGATTCACCCTGTATAAATAAACCAAAAAACAAATCGTTTAGATAGTAATTTACTTACTACATAGACAGGGACTAAACATTGATTTGATATACCATCGTACGGTAGGCATTAACTGCCACTCCCAGAAAACACACCACCAGATCGGCGTCGTCTACATAGGGTGGGATTGAGATCATACTTGTTGCCAACAGCAAGAGCTGTATGATGCATGATACAGGAATATAGAAAGAGCATCGTAGGTGTTTGTGAGATGCGTTGCAGCATTGCGTAGTGATTTGGGGTGTTTATGCTACTCTATTTGTGTTTTTGCTTCTAGATCTAGATCTCTTCTTCTTCTTCTTCTGAGTCTTCTGTTTCCTCTGTTTCAGATTCTAGCATTCATATTTACCTGCGATTTCTTTATGGTACACTTTTTTCCTCGTTGATCGTTCCCAGTGTACTTGGTCTTTTCTTGGTTTGTTCATGTTCCTCTCAATTGTTGTTATTCACGTGTAGCATGATCTCCTTACTTTTATTTTGTTATGTTCAGTATTAGCACTTCCTTCAGTAGATATGTCGGGTCCTTGCATTGGATATGTTCCCAGTTCTTATCCTTTCTGTTATTGTTGACGTGTTCTGTCTGTCCTTTGGTCAATTGTTTTTGCGAGCAGTTGGACGATGTTTCTTTTAGCTCTCCTCAGACTTCTTCTCTTGGTCCTTGGAATTGTATATATGTTTATCCTTTGATCTGCCTTTGATGAATGTTGCCTGGTGGTATTACTCTCAGAGTAATCTAGACTTACAGACGAAAGTCAACTCTCTGCGTAGAGCTGACTTTGGGGAGCGGTACTTATATGGTCATGTTCCATTGCGTAGGTAGAAGTGTGATTTCCATCCATGATCTGATGATAATTTCTAGGTTATGCTATTTTGGCCCTGATGATGGCTTGTCCAAGGGCCAGTATCCGTTTCTTGTATTAATTCTGTTCATTCTTTCTTTGAGTTCCCTTCTTCCTACACTTGGTAGGCCCCATGTTGCAGATGTATCATCAAGTGTGCGAATTGTTTATCTTTTTTTTAGGGTTTCTATGGTTTTCTCCTTAAGGCTTCCCACAGCTGTTCCTTTGTCTTTCAATGCTTATGTTGTCATTCATTTATGTTTCTCATGCAAAAAAATTTGACGCATCGATATGAAATTTGGCATGGGTCACATGGTCAAGTTTCTGTGACTTCCGGTTTTACTGGAAGTGACCCCAACGTTTGCTTTTTGAATGGGACATACTGTATATCATTACATTACTGGGGTCACTCTACATATTAGTGTAAACGTTTCAGAACACATGTTTCTAGGAAATTTTTCATGTCTTCAATCGTAAATTCAGGCAATGTTTTTTTATTTTAAACTTAGTATTACCGTTAGATATTTTTTACTTATTATTATTAAATTTTAAAGATACATACATAGGAAACTAATATCCGGTTCATAAACGTTGTTCTTAATTTAATCTTTCGTCACATTAAATTACAAAAATAATTAATATAAATCTGTAAAAATTTTGCCGGTTACGCTTTTTGTTGACATTTCGTGTTAGATAAATCAACTATCAACCGGAGACGGAAATGTATTAAATTTGCGCAATAATATAAATCTACATATATGTCCTCTAGTACAAGGTACAAACCAATATAAACTTCCTGTGCATTATCGTCACTATTGCCTTTTACAAGTTTGGATATTAATTTAGTAATAGCTGTTGGGTCATTCATTCTTCGTCAAAGCAATCTCAATTTTCAACTATCTGGCAATATTAACAGGGGTACTTAGTAATGTATATCACTTAATGTTTTTATCGATCATAAAGAAATAAATCAGCATAAAAATTTATTGGTCATGTCATAAATTATAAAGTAATGGCTATTGATTGTAAAGATAAGCCTCTTAACTTATTACTTTCAATATAGTTGTAGTGTGAGTGAACCACCCCTAAGAAAATAGACAACTTAAGAATACTTCCACTACTACACATTATTATAACTTCAAGTTGAACTATATGGCATGTGCCATGGTTAAGCAACGATTGAATCAATCCACAGGGTTCTTTCCTCACCGCCCAGCTGAGCTGCCGAAATCTGCTCGCGTCAGCACCCAGCATCTCATAGATGACCTTGGTCACTGACGGCGACTACTGCATTTCGGATCTGTTTATTCCATTCAGAGCTAGTGCCAAGCTCCTGGGTTCTGAAGTTCATGGGTAATTTTGTGGTGATGCTTCCGCTGTTCAGTAGATATACTGCAACTTGGCTAAAGAGATATTTTCTGCAATTTTTGAGTTCAACTTTTACGAAACACATGCAAAAATCACATAAGATCACATTGTTTAGATCATACCAGAAGCTATTCACCAATAATTTTAGCTTCAACCTTTACAAGACCAACGTATTAAAATTTGCTTAGGCGTTAAAAAATATTAGGTATTTAAGGAAATTTTAAAAACTTATATTTAATCTAAAATAGCGCCGTAGTACTGGTACGTAGTTGATTACTGTTCAAGGAAAAGACACTAAACGAAAAACCTCCTTCGGGGCATTCACTAGGGCGGGGAGGGGGGTGGTAGCGACTATGGTAGTCGCTTAAGCATCCGGTTAAGATGTTCATTTGAGGAATTCTGTCTCTGTTAGATTTGTGGTTGTAAAGAAACAAAAATTGAAAACCACAAAAATGAAATAGTAGTAGTGAACTAGAGAATAATGATTACAAGGTTGTGGTAAGAGAGGCAGCCTGAAAATGGGTAACGCCTCATATGGTAGTTGTGTTTAATTCGAAATGGTGCATTATGCTTCTCTATTTGTGTTTGTTGCTGCTAGTAGACTATCGCCTAGTTGGAACTGCTAAAACCTCAGAGAAGTTGGTTCACTAGCAGAATTATTTCATTGAAGCGTACGTGCATCTTGAAGAATTTGAGATAATGCGGAAATACTGGTTTCGAGAACATTAAATTTCTTTAAAATCGAGGCCGACGAGCTGCGCCACTCCGGTGGCTTGAATATTGCACCCGGACTTTGTACAATTCTGCAAATACATTTTATCTGTTGCCGGCCATGAGCAGCTATGGAATTCTGAATAGGAAATAGATTGTTCCTTTAGGTCACGTGTCTAGATACTTCACGCGATTGCCTTAGCAACGAGGGACTCTTCTATCCCCTGTCAAGGAAATGAGCATTTATTTTTGGTTTGTTATAACTACTTAAAAAACCAAACGTGATATGATCTTTACATCGGTTTTATGTACTTGCTATGGTTCAAACGAGTACAATTATATGCATTTTCACTAGGTATAGATTTTTGTTATTCTTGAATGTTGTGGTTTGACAACTGAAATAGTTACTTATTTTCATTGTTTGAGGTTAGAGCACAGCATTTTACTAGACCAAACCATTAGACTGATAGCAGGCGCCTAAAACTATTTTAAAGATCATAGTGTTATGTGTAAACACCCTGTATCGTGGATCCGGAAATTATAACACCAGGGTAACACTAAATACTAATTTAATAACTTACGTACTAGATATTGTTTATAATTACAACAAATAATTTTTTCACTAATATTACACTGAGTACTATTATTCAATTTTGCAGTCATTTTATCACTTACTGTTGGAATTAATAGTTATGATATTTGTATTTATCAATGTTGTTGTTAATTATTGGTTTGTCAATTGTTTTGTAAACAAGAATATTAATAAAAGTTGTCTGTCAATAGAAAAGTAGTTTCTTACATTAAAGTGGTAATTCCAATAGGTTATGGGCCCGGACATGGTCGATGAAATAGATAAACATGAAATTTATCGAATTGCTCTTTTTAATGGTTCCAATTTTGGAAATTGGTTATTCCGGATGGAAACATTATTAGAAGAACGGGGTTTGCTGAAACATATAGAAAATAATTCAGAAGAAATAATACAGGAAGTCAAGGATGATGATCAGATAACAGATGTTAATCAGAAGGCGCAAAAAATTGAGAATATAAGAAAGGCTGAGCGCAAATGCAAGTCACTAATAGTTCAACGTGTTGATGACAATCAATTGGAACTTATAAAGGACAAAGAAACTGCGAAAGATATTATTGATTCACTGAGAGCTGTTTTTCAAAGAAAAAGTGTTTCTAGCCAATTGTATTTACGCAAAAAGTTGTTAACAATGAAGTTACGAGAAAATGAAGATTTAACTGAACATATGCTTAAATTTGATAAATTGGTACGAGAACTTAAAGCCTCTGGTGCTAAAATGGATCAAACTGATGTGATATGTCACATGTTATTAACACTACCTCCGTCTTATGATGCAGTTGTAACAGCTTTAGAAACTATGGAGCAATCAAAGTTAAATTTAGAATTTGTGAAAGCACGTCTATTTGACGAGAGTATCAAAAGACAAAATATAGTTCCAAATGAAGAAATAAAATCAACTGATCAAACTGCTTTTAACACAAGGCATAAATTTGTTCTTAAATGTTACAATTGTGGTAAAATTGGTCACAAAAAGTCGGAATGTTATTTCAGAAACAGGCAGAATAATTTAAGAAAACATAATACATCAGCAAATGTTTGTGAAGATGCAGTTGAGGAAGAGTGCTTCATTGCCAATGTTGATTCAAAAATTGATGATGATATAAAATGGGTTATTGATTCTGGTGCGTCAGACCATATGGTCAACAATATTAATTTATTTTGTAAATTAAGCAATATGGACATTCCAATAACAATAACTGTGGCAAAATCTGGTTATTCACTTTCATCAAATAAAAGCGGTGATATCAGAGTGATACTGAAGAGTAAAGAAAAAGAACGACAGTGCACTATTAAAAATGTACTTTACGTACCAGATTTAAAATGTAATTTGCTCTCTGTAAAACGTCTGGAAGAAAGAGGATATTCAGTTTTATTTGATAAAAATGCTGTCAAGATAAAGAGAGAAAACACTGTCATCGCTGAAAGTGAACGTCAGAATAAACTATACGAAATAAATTTTCTACTAATTAAAAATGAAATTGCATGTAATGCAAATGTGCTTAATGAAAATGAATTGTATACTTGGCATAGACGCTTTGGTCATTTAAATAAGGAATCTCTTAAAACATTGTTTACGGAAAATTTGATTGAAGGTGCACCTTTATTGTATAATAATGAAATAAATTTTTGCGAGACCTGTGTCAATGCAAAAATGACTAGATTACCTTTCAAAAGTTTAGAAAAACCTAGATCACAGGAAGTTTTGGAATTAATTCATACTGACGTTTGGGGACCTATGAAACCATTGACATGGGATGGCAAAAGGTATTATGTTACATTTGTGGATGATTATACGCATTTCATAAAAGTTTATTTAATGAAGCATAAAAGTGAAGTTTTTGCACATTTTAAAAAATATAAAGCTATTGCTGAAACACAATTTAATCGAAAAATATCTCGTATTCGCTGTGACAATTGAAGGGAATATATCTCAAGTGAAATTATTGAATTTTGTGAGCAAAATGGAATAAGAACTGAATATACTATGGCATATAATCCTGAACAAAATGGGGTAGCAGAAAGGTTCAACAGAACATTACTGGATAAAGCAAGAGCAATGATATTTGATGGAAAATCACCGAAATATTTATGGGGCGAAGCAATTATAGCTGCAGCATATATTTCAAACCGTAGCCCGACAAAAGTCTTGAAACGGTGTACTCCTGCAGAACTGTGGTATAAACAAAAACCGAATATTAATAAACTTAAAATTTTTGGATGTGTGGCATATAATTTTATACCTATGCAGAAACGTAGCAAATTTGATCCAAAATGTGTAAAAATGTTTATGGTTGGTTACTGTACAAATGGATATCGTCTTTGGGATCCAGAAAACAAAACTGTTGTTTTAGCTAGAAATGTTAAATTTAATGAAAAATCTAATTTTGAGGTAATTAAAGAGGTAAAAGATACATTAGAAACAACATATTTAGAAAATGAAAATGAAATCTATGAAAATGAACCCGAAGACATAATTAATTCAGAAATAGTTGAAGATAAAGTTACTGAAGCCAGTGAAAAATCTATTACCGATAAGAGAGCTAGAAAGGTACCTGAATGGCAAAAGGATTATGAAATGTCATACACAACGTTTGCTTTACATACAGAGGCGATAGTTGAAAATCTGCCAGTATCTGTGGAAGATATTAAAAATAGAAATGATCGTTTGTTGTGGGAAAGAGCAATTAATGAAGAATTAAAATCTTTAGCAGAAAATAATACATGGACTCTAGTAGAAGCACCTAAAAATGTAAACATTATTGACTGCAAATGGGTTTTTAAAATTAAAAGAAACTCAGATGGAAATATTGATAATTACAAGGCAAGACTTGTAGCAAGGGGTTTTCCTCAACAAGAAGGAGTAGACTTCTGGGAAACATATGCACCTGTGGCAAAATTAACAACAGTTAGAGTTCTATTATGCTTGGCAAACAAAGAGGGACTACTGGCACATCACATGGATGTAAAAACCGCTTTTCTAAACGGTGAGCTTGAAGAAACAATTTATATGAAACCACCAGAATGTTTAAAAAGTGAAGGAAAAGTTTGTAAACTGAACAAGGCATTATACGGCTTAAAACAGGCTTCTAGGCAATGGAATGCAAAATTTGATGAATTTATGAAGAAATTATCTTTTGAGCAAATGGAAAGCGATCAATGTCTGTATAAAAGAGTAAATAAGTCCTCCAAAATATTTATTCTAGTTTATGTGGATGACATGATTTTAGTGAGCAATGATATGACAGAATTGATAATTACTAAAAAAGAATTGTCAACAAATTTCAAAATGAAAGATTTAGCTGAAATAAATTATTTTCTTGGAATGAAGATAAGTAGAAATTTTGAAAAGAAGATAATGACAATTAGCCAAGAATGTTATATTGATGGTTTAATAAAGAAATTTCATATGGAAGATTGCAAGACTAGTATGACACCAATGGAAACTGGATTAAAGCTAACAAAAGCATCAAAGGATTTGACACAGAAACCATATAAAAACTTAATAGGATGTTTAATGTATTTAATGTTGTGTTCAAGGCCAGATATTAGTTTTGCTATTAGTTATTTTAGTCGTTTTCAAACATGTGCTACTGATGAGCATTGGAATTATGTCAAACGTATAATAAGATATATAAAATTGACAAGAGACTTAAAATTGGTATTTGATGCAAAAATAAAATCGGAATCATTATTAGTTGGATATGTAGATGCAGACTGGGCTAGTGACGTAGTAGATCGAAAATCAACATCAGGTTATATTTTTAAATTTTTGGGAAATACTGTGTCATGGGGTTCGAGAAAACAAAATTGTGTATCTCTCTCATCAACTGAAGCTGAATATATATCTTTGAGTAATGCTATTTGCGAGTCTATGTGGTTAAAGAAACTTTTACATGATTTGGATATAATTATTGATGGTCCTATACACATTTTTGAAGATAATCAATCCTGCATCAAATTAGCATGTGAGATTAAACAATTTACTCGATTGAAGCATATAGATGTGAGATATAATTTTGTGAAAAACAAAGTTGATCTTAATTTAATCAAATTGGTATACATAAACAGTGAAAATCAAATAGCAGATATTATGACCAAAGGTTTAGGACGAATTCAATTTGAAAAATTACGTGAAGGGCTTGGATTGTCAAATTGAAGGGGGGTGTTGGAATTAATAGTTATGATATTTGTATTTGTCAATGTTGTTGTTAATTATTGGTTTGTCAATTGTTTTGTAAACAAGAATATTAATAAAAGTTGTCTGTCAATAGAAAAGTAGTTTCTTACATTAAAGTGGTAATTCCAATACTTACTTCTTCTTTAATTGATCTGAATCACTAACTAAACTGAACTGTACGACGACCCGCTCTTTATTTATATTCCTGGATAATTGGTTCTATAACTCTCTACCACATTCTGCAATGCTGTCTACATGTCGACACCGCGCGCCATGTGTGGGACGATTGCCGAACTAACTAACTTAGTTTTCTGTTACTTATACATGAAACTTAGAGGGAACTATAATAGATGGGGAAAAAAGATGTAACAATATCATGTATGGGTTTCTAAATATTTAAAATCAATAAAAAAAACCGCTGCCCAAGGAATCACTACTTCCACATCCAGATTCTCTATCCAAGTCACTCACAACGAAAAAAACTTTGTATGTGAAAATAACTGTCTATGGAACTTTAATAATATGATATTTGAAATCCTCTACCCCAAAAACACATAAAACGATACCCCACATCGGTAGTGGGGTGGTAGTGGAAGTGGATGAAGTAAAAACATATTTTGAGGTTTCTGGTTCCTGTACATAAATCACAATTTGTTTTCATCCCCTTTAATAAGGGGGTGGGGGGTGGTAATGGGGGTGGCTAATGCCAAAAATTTTTTTGAGACCTTAGCTTCTCTTGTATATACTAAATACCAATTATATGGACTCTTACCTGTTTACCCCAAATTTACCCCAAATTTACCCCCCAACCCTTCGACGGAACAAGATGAAATTATAATCTAGTTCTAGATCTCGTTAAAGTACATATGTGTACCAAACTTCAAGTCAATATCTTAAACGGCTCCAGAGTAAACGTGCGCAAAAAAAAAGTTACAGACAGACAGACAGACCGACAGACAGACCGACAGATAGACCGACAGACAGACAGAAATTTTTTTTCGCTCAAACTTAAAATCTCGACGTTTCATGACATTCTAAGCCTATTTGAACAATGAAAATTTTTAAAAATGTTTTTGTCGTTACTATACTTCCACTGGTCGTGGAAGTAATAAACGAATATTTTGCTCTCACTCTGCAAAACGTAAATCTTTTGTTTGTAGTAGGAGTAGGATAAATCTCCATATTAACCCCAAGTAGTAATTTAGTACTAACCTATGTATTTAAATTATTATTGGACAACGTACATCGTCCAGGTGCAATGGGTTATGTCCTCTTCGTATAGACTAGTTATCTTTTTTCTGTGTACTTAGTCGGCAAAGAAATGACTAATAAATGAGATCATCAGCTTTACCAACAGCGAAATAAAGCAAGTCTAAAAAAATAGAAGGAAGTATTTTCTTGACAAGCTGTCAAACAACAAATCCAGAGTCGACCAACGCAATGGTATGTTATCTAGTGCATAATATTGTGATGACACATTTCTTTATTAAATAATCCAGACACGGGGCGATAACCAGATTAGTACAATAGAATGATTGTTATGTTATAACGGCAATTTCACACTTATCAATAAGGTAATATGACTATTAATGTGATGATGAATTTCTGGCGAGACTAACGGGAGGCTGAGAGGCATGTTATATCCAAATAAATGATTTTCAAAATGTTAGCTTGGTATTTACCCAGTGTTTGTACTGTTTATATTATAAAAGCTTACATTGTTCTTCGAAATACATCAAAATGAAAAATACTTCAAATTCTTAAACACGAAAACGCATAGGAAAATTTTTGCTGGTTTCAATTTCCCTTAAAGTAATCATTTAATAAACATTTGCCCCACTTTAAATAAGCTTTGATACAAAACATACCACAATTATAAGGCATAGGGCAAACGAAAAGGTTAAGTGATACTAATAAATAAATCAGACAAATTAGCGCATGTACAATGATCTTTCAATTTGCTTACACTTGTGACATAAACATGTGCGTCAAAAATTAATTCGAAACAATCAATTTAATTCCTAAATATTGTTACGTGTTTACACACCTTAGTAAACACATTGCACTGTGGGTTCGGAAATTATAACACCTGGGTAACACTAAACACTAATTTATTAACTTACGTACTAATTACAACAAATAATTTCTTTACTAATATTACACTGAGTACTAGAATTCAATAATTCCGTCACTCGTTGTTACTTGTTCTTGACCTATTCTCACTATCTGAACTGAACCGTCTTCTGAACTGTACTGTATTCACCCGGCTTCTCCATACCTTTATATACCCAAAGATGAGAGCTCCAGAATGTTCTCTCCTCATTCTGCAATTTTTTAGTAGGCTCTCTGCAATTTCCAGATTCTGACATCGCGCGCCATCTCTGGGCCGATTGCTAAATTAACTAACTAATTTAATTGTTTTCTGTTACTTACACATGGAAGTTGAGGGGAATTCCCATAGATGGGACAATATAAATAAACTTTGTTAATACCTGTATGATTAAATGGAAACTACCAAAATTGTATTATGGATAGTGAGCTGGTGGCAGCTTAGATATATGCTTTGTTTGTTGTAACAAAATAAGTAATAATGTTTTTGTGGGTGAGTCAAATACAAATATATAAAAAAATAGGTGTTCCATTTAAAAAATCCTAGAATTTGCTTGCCATCACTCTGTGAAATGGCCTGTACATTTTAAAATAACTTTAGAATATCCCACTCAATCTGTCTCAATTTTTACAAACTTCAAACTGTTGAGATATTTGACCATCCATTACCGACTCACACTATATATCGAAACTAACACTTTCTCGACGACAGCATAGTCAAATGTATACAACTTTGGTCTTGGTGCGGAAGCGCACGGGATTTGCTCGTTTCTACAAGATAGTCCCGAGGTATTTTTGTGGGTTTTCTGTGAATACCTCTAACACTACTGTACACCGAACTTCGCTCTTTCATTTGGGCTTATTAATTTTGTTTTTTTTTAATGTTTTTAATTTGTATCGTATTCCTATGTAAACCCGCAAAACTGTATTTTTTTATCATACTAACATAACAACAATTAAGTAGCTAATATTTAATTAATATGGATGATTAAATCTCTCAGTTCAAAGAAGTGAAAAAAAGTGTAACAAAGATCTTTGTTAAGTGAAAAAATTCTACATAGAGTGGTACATATTAGCACAACAGCCGTAATAATCAAATGCATTACTCTTAAAGTATGGTCCTAATATTTTCTTACGTAAATTTTCAAGTGAGGTTTTTTAGGTAAAAATTGCGCTCGTTGTTAAGTCAACAATTTTACATTAAATTCTACACTAAAAATAGGGAGACCAGGTTACACGTGGAAAACAACAACCGAGAGGATCATGAACAAACTGGGAAAGGACCAAACATACTGAGAAAGAAAAGCTAGGGGGGAAAATGAATTCCACAAATAAATCGCAGCGATATATACTTCTACCAGAACCAGAAACCGAGGAGGAGGAATCAGAAGACTTAGGAAAAAGAAGATTTGTAGAAGCAGAAATACAAAAAGGGGAGCACAAACACTCCTCATCATGACATAATTCGGCCACGCGTTTCACAAATACCTACAGATATATATACTGTAAAAGAACCAGAAACGGAGGAATCAGAAGACTCAGAAGGAGAAGAAGAAAATCTGTAGAAGCAGACACACAAAAAAGAGGAGCTTAAACATTAAATATCACGAACACAATGCGCAGGGCCGGTCTTTGGAGAGGGCCCGACCGTGCCCCGCTCGAGGGCGCCGTACCTTATGGGGCGCCACGAAATTAACATAAGTCACTTTTTTTTCGAGTAAAATTTATGAGGACGAAAAAAATTTATTTTGGATTTCTTGCCCCCCTCCCCGCTCATCAATTTTGATGAAAAATGGGCGCCTTTCAAAATTTCGCACGACCGCTCTGACAATGCGGCAAACACCTACACTACCCATGCCCCACTCCTGTACCATACGTCATGTGGTTCTCGCTGCTGACAACAAGCATGACCCAAATCCAACCCAGCATCGGAAACCGAGGAATCAGAAGACTCAGAAAAAGTAGATTCGAAGAAGCAGAAACACTAAAAGAGGAGCATAAACATTCCATATCACGACACAGCGCAACATATTTCACAAGAAGACTCAGAAGAGGCACAAGTCCAGAACCAAAAACACAAAAAATGGAGCTTAAACGCTCCGTTACGACACAATGCGGTAACACATCTCACAAATACCTATACCTCCCATCCCACATTCCTTTACCATGCGCCATGTGGCTCTCGCTGCTGGCAACAAGCATGACCCTAATCCAACCCAGCGTGGACGTAGCAGGCTCAGCTGTATACCTTGGAGTGGCAGCAATGCCTACTGCACGCTGGTAAATCAATCAATCAAAATAGAGATTAATATAATTAATAGTAGCATTTATTATCGTTATATTATACCGAGTAAATTACCAAGTTAGTAAACCAAAATATTTTATTATTTTTTTGGAAAAAAATGTGGCCATTATATAAATTAGAAGTTTATTGAATTTTAAATAGTTGCATTATGTTCTTGCATGTATTATTACAAACATTTAAAAAAAACCGCTGCCCAAGGAATCACTACTTCCACATCCAAATTTTGTACGTGGAAATAATTGCTTATGGAACTTTAATAATATAATATTTAAAATCCTCTACCCCAAAAACCTATAAAACGATACCCCACATCGGTAGTGAGGTGGGGGTGGTGATAGGGGGTGGTAGTGGGGGTGGATGAAGTAAAAAAATATTTTGAAGTTTCTGGTTCTTGTACACACACTAAATCACATTTTTTTTTCATCCCCTTTAATAATGGGGTGGGGGTGGTAATGGGGGTGGCTAATGCCAAAAATTTTTTTGAGACCTTAGCTTCTCTTTAATATACTAAATACCAATTTTCTGGACTCTTACCTGCTTAATTTACCTATTTACCCCAAATTTACTCTAATTTACCCCCAACCCTTCGATGGAACAAGATGAAAATATAATCTAGTTCCAGATCACGTTAAAATACATACGTGTACCAAATTTCAAGTCAATATCTTAAACGGTTCCAGAGTAAACGTGCGCACAAAAAAAAGTTACAGACCGACAGACAGAAATTTTTTTTTCGCTCAAACTTAAAATCTCGACGTTTCATGACATTCTAAGCCTATTTGGACAATAAAAATTTTTAAAAATTTTTTTGTCGTTACTATACTTCCACTGGATGTGGAAGTAAAATGGAAAATACACAGATTTAATCCGTAAGAAGTTTAAAGGACCTCAAATATCGGATATTTTTATATTTAGGGTTTATCTCCGCTTAGCTGAAAAATAATTTTGATTGTTTCTTTTTTTATATAGCATGGAGGCTTTGATAGTAGTTCTGTACTGTAATTAACACAGGTAGATGTTTAGCAACAACTAAAACAACAAAGTTTTTTAAAAATTACATAGTAAAATCTTTTTAAAAGCTTCATGTCGAATGCTAAACTGAATAACCCAGCGTTGCTCGTAATAGTAATGTTATTGAGCCCCTCTGTATCTCACCTCCTGTTTCAAATGTTATGGCTTTTACATTTTTCCGTTTACCCAGGTGTGTGTCAATTTTGACTATGCTACTAAATTACTTTTCAGCTTAACTATACCTCTCCTGGATTACAATTTTAAGGGTTTTGATTGTTTTTCCTTTATTTTGAAAACATTACCTGTGTGTGTTAAACTTGAAGCTTTTGTTTATTGGGATTTTATTAATATTAGAAAGCTAGGTTTTCTTAAATATCCTCATTGACTCTAATATTTCAGAATTTTCGGGCTAGTGCTTTCGGAAATAAAAGTGGGGGCGTAGTAAAAATGGCTATTTTGACGAATATGTGAAGAAAATACTTTTAACAAATTGAGAAAAGTATGTTTTTGGAATTCTTTAGACCTTTCAAAGCCACTTCGCTCAGTTAAAGAAATTGTTTTCAAAATTCCCATAACATTTTGACCCACAATAGAGCGTCAAAAAATAATTTGGGTAGTAATTACCTGTGGAACACCAAAATCTAACTCCATGTGAAGTTTCATGTTTCTAGCTATAATAGCTTCGGAGATAAATCATTGTGACAAACAGACGAACAGACAAACGAGTCATATCTCGTATCGTAAAACGTTATGTTTTTCGTACAGTTGTAAAAAAATATCCATGCCTCATGATAATTATTTAGTATATTTAAAATTTTACTTCATGTCAATAATATCTACATCCTAGCTGTACCTACTTGGCATAATATAGAAATCTTTAACAATGATTTCTTGTGTATGACAACCCTCTTTGATTCACACAATATACGGCGCATATCAAAGTTCTTTTTGTTCCTGAGTATGTTTTCATGTCTTTCTTCTAAAGAAAACACAAAGCTGTGATATTTTTTTCTAGAAAATAACACAGATATGCTTTATAAGAAAAGTAACACGATCCTACTTACGTTCAAAAAATCCCAGTTTCACGTACAAAGAAATACTGTTTAAATTCCGCATCAGTGCGTAAAACGTTTTCGTCCCTTAATAAGAGCAGTAATAATCTCTCACCTTTCATAAAGTGAAGAGTCACTCGAGACGAGACGCTATTATGCGACATGAAATATAAATTGATGGCCCTATTCACTCTCTTTCGCACGTGTAATTAATAATGCATGATGAGAGGTATTGAAACAATGTTATCTTTTGTTGCAGAAGCCAGTAGACGCTGTAAATAGTGACGAGGTTGAGGTGGATATAGATGAACTTCTAGATATGGATAGCGATGAGGAGCGGCGGAGGCATTTACAGGTAAATATATGGATTTGTGTATCTTAAACAGTTTCCTGCATTGAAATGAGTCTTCTCCATTTTAACATGCTTTTATTAGGTCGACCTGTATCTATGTATGTATGTATTAGGGTGTCCCTTATTTTTCGACTTTCATTTTTTTTTGTCTCACCCCCTAAAAAGTTTATATTTGATATAAGAATTACACACCCAAAATTTCAGCCTCCTAGATGAACCCCTTCCCGTGCCAAACTGAAATTTTTTCAAATATACCCTTGAATTATTTTTTATAACCCCAAATAACTGTTATTTGGTATAAAAATAAAGTAAAAGCAATATCAACCTCTATGATCCATACGTACCCTTATCATCACAGGTTTAAAAGTACCGAAGAAAAAAATAATTTTTATGTAGCATTTATTGTTCAAAATGATTAAAATATTTGCTTTAATGTATCTTTCTTACAATATGGATATATTTTTCTGTGCTCTTGCACACATTGCAATACGTATTGTATTTGCTTTTCATCCTTTGTTAGGAGACCATGGAAATCCTCCATTAATTTTACCGACCTTTCGGCAGTGTCGTTGACAACTTTAAGTACATTATTATTTCTCGTCCATTCGTATAAGAATCTTGCGTTCCCCATGTTTTCGGATAGTGATTTAAAACCGAATCGGTATTGAAACAAGAAATTAGATCCATGCTATTTTTTAAAATGAATGTGTCAATTGTTCTCGCTGAAAAGTGAGAATAACTAGATACCAAATTCAGTAAAAAAATTACTTAATGATTATATTAAACCTTTCAGCCCCGATTTTTTGAGAAGCAAGAATCATTTTTTTGTTATAGATTATAATTAATACCCCGTCAATAACTCTTCAACCAAATTTAGATTAGTTTCCTCCAAAGATTTATGAACTAGGAAATAGGTCAAGAAGAAAAATAATTAAATATGAAAATTTTATTTTTATTTTAGTTTGAGGTGCATTATTTGATATCATTAGAAAAAAATATAGATATATTTGTTCCATTTTTTCTCATTTTGCCATTTAATAGGTTTATCTACTCTTATTAGGTTATACATATAAGAATTAATGAACTGCTTTTGAACAATTAATAGTATCCATAAACAAATAGCGTGAGTTATAATGAGTGAGTTATTATAAATCACTAGGTACACCTTTGTCTTCATGCCTAGCCTATCCAATCGACGCGACGTAACGCGCGACACACGAAGTTGGTAGCCAAGGAGGTAGCGACAGATTTTTCGCGTTAATATCTAGATTTTTTTTCCCATGATAGCTTAGACAGTATCAATGATGAAAGTACAAGTCTACCAAACTTTTAGTGTTGCAAAAATGAGTAAAGAATTAAACACGTTACAAAAGAGATCGATTTTCTGAAATGTCACAAAATGCTACTTTTGATTCGTTCGTGCCGGGCCGAATTTTCGAATTTCGCCGTGCAATTTACAATCAGGTTTATTCCTCTTTACGTCCCGACAACGTACGGCCGTCCCAATCAGTAGCGGTCTGGCCAGGTCGGCTAGTCGGCAAATGCCGACTGGGCCCTAGGGCTGCGTCTAACGAGGGGCCATTTTGAGAGGGAAAATTTTTTTTTCGGATTTCTCTCCCCCGCTCACCAAAAAATTTTTTTTTCGGATTGCTACCCCCGCCCATCAAAAAAATTTTGGGACGACGTTTATATACATGCGAAGCAAACATATTCAAATCGCTGACGAACTGAGTTTGAATGTTTATTGTAAAATGCCGACTAAGCCCTAGACACTCTGACCGCCACTGGTCCCAATGGTGTTTTTCGAAAAATATGAACGTGTCAAGATTGCATGTTTTTGCAATTTTTTCGGCTCCGAAATGTAAGCTGTTTTTTGTTATTTTTCGCAGATATCTCCGAAATGGTGGGAGTTAGCTCGAAATAAAAACAAGGTCAAACGAGTATTTTCCACTACGAATCTTTTACTAAAATTTGGTAAAATTTTTCCATTTTGTCGCCGTAATTAATCAGTAATTAACTGAAATCGATCTCATATACGATGTTCACTTAATATCATCTACTTGACGCTCCGTTAATCTTGGCTTTTCGAAAAAAGGTTTCTGACAAAAATTATTTTTTTAAGATTTACATACACTCTATAGGAAACGTGTAATTTCCTACATTTCCTCGAATATCTCGATAATTATCGTTTTTTTCGAAAAATTTGTAGACAGCTTATGTAAAGAGAATTGATTGAGCTTTCCGACGCTTTTTTAATTTTTTCCATTACATAAAAAAACAAGACTTTTGACAGAATATGCGCTCCGGGCTATTGCAGTTCGTGGAGAAGTTTTGTATTTTCCGCCGCGGAATATTAATCTACAAAGCTGATTTTTTGTCTACAAGCAGTTTATGCACTATTTCGATTAAAAATCACATTCTACCTCCGCTTAAAGGTGGCTAAATCTTTGAAGGCAATAAATATAAAAGGAGACACAAAAATTGAATTTTACAGTTAATTTTATTAATAAACAAACTGAGTAATTTAAACAAAATTTTCTCAATTTAATATTTATTGTTATAATCGTAGATAAAGTATAGTATTCAACTTGCGGTAATGGTAATAACTCACTTGATGAATTACAACACTCGCCTTCGGCTCGTGCTGTAAACTTCATCTGCGTGAGTTATTACCTACATTACCACTCATTGAATAATATACTATTACTTTGCATTTTGTGTGTTTGCTCGGTTGCACAAAAACCTACGGCTAGGCTATTAGAGAAGGATGTCGAAGTAGTACGAAGAACGGCACTTCGGATTTTGGCTACGAATGAGCTACTACATAGTAATTTTCTCTATTTCTCAAAAATCCATATAACTATATATTTGTGTTTTCTCTTCAAGTGCTCATCAAGTTAAAGTGGGTGACTTTACACCAAAAGATAAAACAATTGTCCAACTTGTGTAATAACTAAAATATCTACAATCCGCCTCGCTGCCAAATACTACCCGAATGGCGACAACCAGGTTCCTAACATCCAGGTAACAAAGGTAGGAAGCGCAACCGAGTACGAACAAATTAATTTAATCTTCACTATTTCTCAATTTTATTTTCTATTACTTAAAATATCACATTTTTTTGTACTTCGAGCCGAATTGTCTCATTTAATTCAAATATACTAGTCAACCATCATAAATTGACAAGTAGCCGCGCAGAAAGAGAAGAAATATTGTCACTGTTGGACACAGACAAACAAGGTTCTGAAGCTAGCTAGCTTAAGAAGCTTAAAAATCTTATTTGTCTCTGTCCAACAGTGACGATATTTCTTCTCTTTCTGCGCTACTTGCCAACTCAGGATAGTTGACTAGTATTTTATAGTAATTATAATTTTGTATCACATTGAAAAATTTGAATCGTCTTTTGTGGCCAGTAATAAATCCACAAAAGCATACTGTTTTTTGTTCAGATACCATCGCTTAGCTGATTGTGTTTATATAGAAATTTTAAATATGGTACGAAACTATAAACGCCATGAAATATTTTTAAATTAAATGAGAGACTCGAAGGGCCAAAAATGTGATCACACTACCTTCTAAGTGGAGGTTATGGAATCATCTTCTTGTCCCAGTAGGAAATGAACACCCAAGCAGCAATTTTAGTAGTTTCTACGTAGTAGTTACTATTAGTGGAACTTTAAAGGTTTCCGGAACTAAGGATTGTTACGTAATGGAAACCATCTTTCTACTAAGCATCCACCAAAATGGGGAATAATAATTACGTAGCAAGTTACCATTCCGGTACTTCTACCGTTACCGTGTCGATGACTAGGTTATTACGTAAACGGGATGTAACCAAGTAGTAGAAATGACTAACTTTTGGAACAGCTCAGCTGACCGAAATGAGAGCGCAAACTATATATTTGGCTCTCTGTCATTCGAATAGCAAATTAATGACTTATTGAGTTTGAGCACGATATGTCCAAGGTCCAAGTTAAGGTGATTATATACAACATGCATATAAGCATATATTATAAATCATGATGGTTTGCGTTTACCCTGGGTGTGGATATTAAACCACCACTTGTTTTCTGTAAAATGTTATCATGATGCTTCGATAAAAAAGACGCCCCCTCAAAAAAATGGTTTTTCGGAAAAAAATTTTTTGCAAAAATTATGTGTACAAGCAAAACTGCAAAATTTTTTATGGAAAACGTTTTTTTTTTTTAATTTTATATATTATAAAGTAATAATCTATTTATAAAACATATTTGTAAATGACCATAATAAAAAGAAATTTTTTATTGAATTATATTTTTATCTGTGTCAATATGGCGTCTTCATTCAACAACAGAAAAATGGCGATTTTAATTACAGTAACGTAGAGGTTGCAAAAACCAAAATTATTTCTCTACAAGTTACATTTCCCATAAAGTAGCAGATGCCACCAACGTTATAGTTGTTGTTACTTTAAAAGTGGTGACGGGAACTACAACAATTTCACTGTGTAGTTATATTTACCTAGATGTAGCAAATGAGACCAATGATATTATTTGGAAAGAGCACATATCGAACAATATTTGATGGATGCCCCTGACGGTGAGCATCTTATGTCAGAGGTAGGTGTTTATTACGATGTTCTTGCTTTTATGTACCTATTTAAATGGTTGGATTTTTTAGGTTGCATTGATATTGGGAGTTTGCAGTGCCTGCCTTTTGCGGTGAACTGTGACCTTTTTAAGCGTCGAAGATATGAGATAAAGAATAATATCTATATATATCCATGCCAGATACCAAGACGAATAAATCAAGAAGTTTCACAGTTTTAAATGAAGGATTTTCGGTAAACCCACTTGATTCGATTAGGAAATATGTGTCTTTAAGACCGCAAAATGTGTCTCACAAAAGATTTTTCGTAAATTTTCAAAAGGGAAAGTGCACTGTCCAATGCGTTGGATTAAATAAGCTCTCAAAAATTCCAAGAATTGTAGCTGATTATTTGCAATTCCCAGATGCAGATTTGTATACTGGCCATAGCATGCGCCGTTCCTCATCAACTCTTGGCCAATACTGGGGGTGACATTACCACCCTTAAACGTCACGGTGTGTGGAAATCATCCACCGTGGCGGAGGGTTATTTGGAAGATTCAGTCTGAAGAAGATTGTTATTGTTAAAAAAATTCAGGGAGAGCAGCACGAGTCAGGCGATACAGACGTCGTTACTAGTATAGAGAAAAATTGTGTACAGAAGAGCAGTTTTCTTTGTGAAAAATCGAATATGATGACAATAAATGTTAACATATACATACATATAAATAAATAAGTATTAGTGCATGGGTTCTTTGTTTTGTTAATTTTCCATATAATGGAGACAAATAAATTCCTTGGACTTTATTTTATATTAAAATTACTCTTTAGTGACTAAATCACTTTACTCACTTTAGCTTACTACTTTATCTCACTAGTGACTTATGGGTCACTTGATACCTTCAAAATCTCATCAATAAAAATCACTTTATATGAAAGTGTTGGATAAATATATTTATTAATATAAGGTGTGTAATAATGGAAAAAATACATAAGAGTTTTCATATTTTAGTGATCAGTTTACATTTAATTTCATTCAATTCAATTTATTGTACATAAACAATGCCTTATGCCGTTATACCGACATTGTCCGTTCCCCATCGACACAATATTTATTACATTTGGAGTTTTTAATCGGCAAATTCATTTAATATGCTCAGTGGATCACTAACTGAACTATGGGTCAATCTGTGTGTTAAAGACAAGTTGTAATTTTCGAGCAGTACACAGTATCATTAATCACTACAACTGTTATAGTTTTCGATTATTCTTCTCCTTGTGTTGATGGGAACACTTTTGCACTTGTTACCAAAGATGATGGTTTTGCTGTGGCGAAATAATCTTTCATGTTTGCATCATATTCTGAAGAATCACTATGGCTCCTACTGTTTAACTGTTTCTTCAGTTTTCTATAAAACATGGATGAGTGCCGATAAACTTTATTTTGCTTTTACTGAGTATTTCAGATGCCGCCATTTTATTCAATACCAATAATGATATAAATTGTCTTAAAAGTTGATATCACTTTATAGTAGGTTTTTAAGGTATATATAACTTAGTAGTCATTTTCAATTAGTGGAGAGTAGTAAAAATAACTTCAAAGCCCCTATGTTCGTAGAAATAACCTCTTTTTTACTCAAGATGTCACTAATAAGTTAGACAACATTGAAGTTCCAGAAAATTTCCCAACAACGTATCAGGGACTTAAAATTGAACACTTGAAGTTGTCGTTACTTTGAAGTGGTCCTTTGGTAACGCTGTGCGGTCAGCATTACTACCAATTTTCACTTTGCAGTTGAGGATGCAAAGTAATGCAGAGTAGTATCTGCGACGTTGCAGATTCTGCGGCAGTTACTTGAAAGTGTTATAAGTATACAATGCCTGAATTCGGTAAAATCTACATAATTGTTACTACAAATGCATACCACAAAGTGAATATTACCTTAAAGCTGCAAATTTAGTAACAGTTATGTCAGTCCTACTGTATTAAAGTTCCGATGCCTCAGATGCCAGTTCCCATCACTTTGAATGCTGCTTGGGCATCTATACTTTCAAATTTCATGGAAAAATTACCAAAAATTTTGAGCCAGCCAGGCCTGTAAATTGTTCGGGCATTAAGGATTGCCGAACTTGAAAGTATCGATAATAAGTCTATGGAATCTAGATTTGTCTGAGTAAAGGAGACAGGGCCCTACAGTATACAGTGGAATCCGAACCACTTCTTGCTGATAATTTCCTACGAAAAGTATTTTCTCTGTATGTTAAATATATATAAAGAAACGTGAGAATTGAGAACTTCCTCCTTTTAAAATTCTTCGAAGTCAGTTAGAAAAGATATTCCTCCATACCACTACAAAATTTTACATAAAAGCAATACATAGTTTTCGAGATATTCACGGATAAAGTGAATCGTAATTAGTGATTTCTTAAATCAATACAATTATACAGAGTGGACCATTAATAATAGGCCATAGTTCAAGGGTAGATTCTTTGGACCAACATATGAGGATATAACCGAACATGCTTTAGTAAATTGTTGCTATGGAAAAAGATACAGGGTGTCAAATTTGTCATTTCTTTTTCTTTTTTTTGTCCACTGGCTAACGTGATGTAATACATAAATTATTGTTTCTTAGCTTAAAAATGTTTCCTTGCCAAATTGGGAGAAGATCGGTCAAGAGGCAAAAAAAAAGAAAAAAAATGACAATTCTGTATCTTTGTCTAAAGCAGGGATTCCCAACAAGATTTTTTCAAGGACCCCCTCAACGGTCGCTATACTGACAAGGACCTCTTAAAAGCTTAAATTCTTCTTAAAATTAAGATTATGTAGAATCTACCACTGCAAGTCAAGTAAAATACAAAACAATTGAATATCTCAGTGACATTTCGCGGACCTCTAAGACATCTTCCGCGGACCACCTGTTGGGAATCCCTGTACTAAAGCATGTTTAGTTATATCCTCATATTTTGATCCAAAGAATCTACCTCGAACTATGGCCTATTAACTATACTATTTAGTTCCATTTTAATTATTATGCACTTATTATATAACCTACACCTACCCTAATTGAATTTTTATTTGTACACTTGACATGATGAAGGACTAAAATATGAATGTGTACCGCTTCTGATATGGTATACAACTTGCTTTTGGATGAATTAGTTCCACCGCAGTAACCATGCGCGGATTATATATGCAAATAGCTATTCATAGAGGAAACCAACCACCAGCATATCCCACATGAGATTAATGAACAATGACTAAGTTATATTAATTATATAATAAAAAACAGGAAATATATATAAGATAGGCTTTGTAGTGGACGATAAAGACAAGCCTGTAAATACAAATGGAATAAAAGCGTATTTGTTTTCAGTTAAGATAGGGGAGGAACTGTTTGTTTTTTGTATTATTTGGTATCAGAGACAATGGAATTGTTTTCATGCAATAAGTATACAGAGGTTTAATAGGTCTGTGAGGTTTAGTTTAAGTCATGAATGTTTTCAAAAAAGAAAATGCGCTATTTTACATTCCAGAAATTGAAAATGTCCGTCCTAAATTTTAGTTTTTTTTCAAATATTAAAAGTTTTAAAGTCGCAAAATCGAAAAAAATGAAGTTAGCCATGGTTTGATCGGATAACTTTATTACCAAGTTGGGGTTGAATTTGGACGGCGATTTTAAGTCTGGTGTGAAGATTTACCTTTCACCGCATATATGGCGAAGACGGTACTATTATAGTTGTCTTCAGGTCTATTAAGCACTCAAAAAATGTCGGCGCCTTTAACCATCAAACACGCCGCATCGCACCGACAAAGACGCCGACATTTTTTTACATGTTTAACAAGTATGTAGTCAACTTTACCGTTCTCGCTACCTGTGTTTATTTAAAAAGCAATGAAAATTAAAAAAACCGCTGCCCAAGGAATCACTACTTCCACATCCAGATTCTCTATCCAAGTCACTCACAACGAAAAAACTTTGTATGTGAAAATAATTGTTTATGGAACTTTAATAATATAATATTTGAAATCCTCTACCCCAAAAACCCATAAAACGATACCCCACATCGGTAGTGGGGTGGAGGGTGGTGATAGGGGGGTGATAGTGGGGGGGTGGATGAAGTAAATGAATATTTTGAGGTTTATGGTTACTGTACATACACTAAATCACAATTTGTTTTCATCCTCTTTAATAAGGGGGTGGGGGTGGTAATGGGGGTGGCTAATGCCAAACATTTTTTTGACACCTTAGCTTCTCTTGTATATACTAAATATCAATTTTATGGACTCTTACCTGCTTGATTGACCTATTTACCCCAAATTTACCCCAATTTACCCCCCAACCCTTCGACGGAACAAGATGAAAATATAATCTAGTTCTAGATCTCATTAAAGTACATATGTGTACCAAATTTCAAGTCAATATCTTAAACGGTTCCAGAGTAAACGTGCGCACAAAAAAAAGTTACAGACAGACAGACAGACCGACAGACAGACCGACAGACAGACAGACCGACAGACAGACAGACAGAAATTTTTTTTTCGTTCAAACTTAAAATCTCGACGTTTCATGATATTTTAAGCCTATTTGGACAATAAAACTTTTTAAAAATTTCTTTGTCGTTACTATACTTCCACTGGACGTGGAAGTAATTACAATATTTATAATAGCACAATGAGAAAAAGCATTAGAAATCAGCTACTTTTCGTTCCTTAATATTAACTGTTGACATTTGATAAATAAAAAATAATAATTTCAGCAATAAAAATTGGGGGGGGAGCTTGATTGAGAACCTTAACCCATTAACGCCCAAGGTAATTTTTTTTTGAATTTTGCAAAAATATTCAGCATGTATGTTTAAAGTACTTCCAAATGGCCGTAAAAAATAACAAAAAAAAATATTCATCATGTTGTTTATCAAAAAAGTGGTGATCTATAAATAGATCACTGGGCAGATATAATATATATTTTAATACATAATAATTATTATGCTTTACTCATAGATGTAATAATATTAATATTAGAACATCAATAAAATACCATTAAATTATAATAATAGTGACAAAATGTAACAGCTGTATTTGATGGTATGGTAGAAACAACTGGCACAAAGACTAATGTCACATTTTATGCAGTAGCTTTTAGGCCTGCTCTTGCAATATTTTCTTTGGCATCTTCTCTGACCATCACGATATTGTATCAAATGATTTAAGCCATCGAAGCGAACGTCTTCAGGGGCGACTGCAGCTCTGGTCTTCCTTTTAGCAGATGATGTGAGTTTCATATATGGAACTGCAACGGCTCTACGGAATACTAGACAGCTAATGGCCTCACGACTATGCATGGTGCGGTATAAAATACAGGCATTTGTTAGTGCCATATCCAAAATACGAATGAACATTGGCCAGTACCATTTTTTCCACGAATCTGGATTCCATATTTACTAAACCAATCATGGTGATCGACACCACCCATATATTTATTATAATTTTGAATCAGTTTCGGTTGTGAAACATCAACTCTTTGATTAGTTTGACATTTCCAGCGACTTGCTTTGGCTAAAGGCTTTATTTTGTCATATTTAGTTGCCACAATTACGCATTTATTATCATGCCATTGTACCATGAGTACATTAGATTTAGTGTCAAACCTAAAATCAAAAGTACCACGTGGTTCTTTGGCTAAGTCTTTTGCCGACTTCATGGGACATTTGTCTATTCTGTTGAGACGTGCGTAATGCCTGGTACTCTGGTCTTCAGCAATGTCTCCTGTGTCTTGATCTCCATGACCGTATTGCACTTTCAACTGGCCAGGAACATCTTGTACTTCCGCTAGGCCCAATTCGTCATCATCCACTTCGTCTTCTTCCGTCACATAATCTGGTTCTGGAGGTAAGACAGCAATGTCTAGAATACCACTATCATCGTCAATATAAAAATTAGGATCGTCAATGATTTCTTCTATCTGCTGCATAGTCAGCACTCTTTGTGAATTCATGTTCTCTAAAAAGTTAAACTATTATTATTATTATTCAAACTATCACCATGTTTTAATTGTTTATATTATAATTTTGTCATAATTTTAACTTACAAATGTTTGACTGTAGCAATGTAAAAGAAAAAAGTCCATTACTAGCCTTACTTACCAATTATATTTTTCACCAATACAACGGTAATATTTTAGTTAAAACAGCACTAAAAGATTTTATCTCACACACTGACTAAGACTGACCGATAATAATAACAACTAAGACATAGGTATCGGATGCGAATAATCTCTCAAAGTTCCACTTAGATATTATATGTGCCCAGTGGTATAAATATAGATCAGCGAAATAAAATTGTTTACAATTTTGCAGATAAAGAAAATATTGTAAAATAAGTTATGTAATAATAAACTTATATATTCTAGGAACTCATTATGACATATATCATATTCTAATACTTATTAGATTTTTTCTTACAAATAAATAAATTTGGTAGTGTAAAAGACAATTTTTTTCATGATTTTAAAAAATTAAGAAAAAATACTTCCAGTTTGACAAATTATTAGTAAATGACCTTTTACTGTTGAAGTAGTTCTAGATATTAATTTAAATCACTTTTAGAAGAAATTAAATGTGTAATTGTAATCTTAAAAAAAATTTTCTCTTGTGATCTATGACTAGATCACTGGGCGTTAATGGGTTAATAAATACATTTGTTATGAATGAACAATTTTTAAATAAAACATTTCCTTTCTAATTCCTAGGTGTTAAATATTAAAGTAGTATATTTTTTAAATCAGTCGATTACATTTTTCACCCCCTAATGTCATTTATAATCTAATATATAAAAATCTCGTGTCACAGTGTTTGTTATCGAACTCCTCCGAAACAGCTTGACCGATTTTTATGAAATTTTTTGTGTATATTTGGTAGGTCTGAGAATAGGTCGTAAGCTATTTTTTATACCCCTAGGTGATAAAGGTGGCCCTATCCAGAAATTTTCTTTTTATTTTTTGGACAAAAATTTATAATTTATATGGCAAAAAAACGTTTGCTGGGTCAGCTAGTAATTTTATAGTTATCTTGAATAAGATAGGTAATTTAAATTTATTGTAAATATAAATAGGATTAAAAATATTAATAAAGTAATTCTAGGTAATATTAATAAGGGTGTAGGTAATTCTAAGTATGCTAATTTGGGGTAGACCAAGATTTATGAATGTACTAAATTAACAGATAAGGAAGCTATTGAAATTATTTAAATAGTGTAGTTTAATATAGGCCTAAGTGCATGGTCATTAAAGAGGACAAGTTCAGGAAATGTTTAATATAATAATTTCTAGTAAGTACATTTAATTTAAAGCTGTTCTCTTGTATAATTGTACGCGTAAAATTCGGTAACTGGTTTTAATTTAAAAAGATTGTCATATGTTTTTTTATAATTTAATAGTAAAAAAATCTATCTGTATTATGCGGGGCTTGCTAATTCATTTCTAATCACAGGCCTGCGATAAAAGGGCGCTTTTAAAAGCAACTCCATCATTTTGGATTAATTTGGATGTACAGAATGTGTAAACGGCCGCCAATTTTTTCTATCACGCATAATGTAAAATCTTTTTAATAATTTTAACTTCCATATCCAGTATAGTAACGCAAAAAAAAATTGAAAATTTTGATTGTTCAAATAGGCTTAGAATGTTATGAAACGTTGAGATTTTAAGTTTGAGCAAAGCAAAAAAATTCTGCCTGTCTATATGACAGTCACTAGTAAACAGTAAACAGTAATAAAAGAAACACATACATATTTCTTATATTTTTAACCGACTTCTTAAAATATAGAAAAGGAGGAGATGGAGATTCACAATTCGATCCGTATGCGACTTCTTAAAATATAGAAAAGGAGGAGATGGAGATTCACAATTCGATCCGTATGCATGTTTTTCGTTTTTTACATGTGTCCAAACATTACTCTGAATTGGCTTAGGGATTTCTATGAAGTCTTTCTCAAATTGTAAATATCGGAAATAAGATTATTCTTTTACTCGAGAATTTGGTGAAGTCGCCGGTGATAGGTTAATTTCATTAAAAATTTTCTGACAAAAAATTCAAATTCCGTCATAATTTCATTAAAATTGGTAGTCAGGTTTTTTAGACGTAACGAATAACGAATCTGATATCAAAAGTTAGGAATTCAAAATGGCGAATTCAATGTGGCTGCGACAATTACAATATTTTTGCAGAATTTAGTTTTACTCCACATCCAGTGGAAGTATAGTAACGCACAAAAAATTTTGAAAATCGACAAACTCAGGTCAGAATGGCTTTTTTTTTTCGAAAATTGTACTCTTTTTTTACTATATCGAGTTTTTTTAGACATGAGCACATTTTTTTAGCACTTTAAGTTTTGTATTTTTATATTTGTTGACGTCTAAAGAACAACATGTAAAAATATCACCATGCTAAAAAAATGCGCTCATATCTAAAAAAACTCGATATAGTAAAAAACAATTTTCCAAAAAAAGCCATTTTGACCTCAGTTTGTCGATTTTTCTCGTGAAGAAAACGTAGTCATTTTTACTTTTAATTTATTATAGCGTTAAGTTAGTGTCCTGTATTTTACTAAAATAATGAGAAATATAAAAAAAATATAGTTAAATTTTTTGTCATATATTGGGGTCAATTTTCTTAGCTTATCGATACCTCTCCTTTGGTACACGTATGTATTTTAACGAAATCTGGACCTAGGTTATATTTTCATCTTATTCCGTTTAAGAGGTTGGGGGTAAATTGGTAGATGGGGGTAAATTGGTAGATGGGGGTAAATAGGTAAATCGAGCCAGTAAAAGTCCATAAAATTGGTTTTTAGTATATATAATAGAAGCTAAAGTCTCAAAAAATTTGTTGCCATTAGCCACCCCCATCCACCTCCACCCACCCATTATTGAAGGGGGCGAAAAAATAAAATTGGGATTTAGTGCATGTACAATTACCAAGGCCTCATTTTTTTTGTTTACTTCATCCACCCCCACTCCCACTACCGATGTGGCATATCGTTTCATGGGTTTTTCAAATATTATATTATTAAATTCTATAAACAAATTTTTCTCGTGTGAGATTTGGATGGAAAATCTGGATGTGGAAGTAGTGATTATCCTTGGGCGACGGTTTTTAATATTCCAAGAGAACTACGTGGTAGAAGAAAACTATAATTATATTTGAATTCATTGAATGAGCATACGAATTGAAAAACGCCAAAATTAATTTTTTTGCAGGCCAGTGTGCAGAATATATAACTCAAGATATAAAATTTTAAAAAAGCCAACTGTACATTATACAAGTGGTTAAGTTACATTTCTTCTTAAGTTACGATAATCTACTATATTTTAGAAGTGCACTGGACACTATATATTCTTTTCGACAACCAGTGCTGACATCATTTGAAGATGATAATACTTTGTGACTTCCTGAATTAGGTACTTTACAATATTAATGAGTTATTTATACATTTCATATATTAAAATAAGGAACCAACTAAAATTTCCCATCCTGTTATATCTACTTTTATATCTACTTATTATACCTACTTCTAACAGAAAAAGAACCGATCGACCCAAATTGACTTTAACATCTAGAAGTATTGGAGAAGAGATCGCTGCAATTGCATTAACATGTAACTAGAGAATACTGACAAGAAAGGAAAAGAAATTACATGAGCTGATCGGCATTGGCACGTCAAATTTCGTAAACGAGTTTGAGAACACGAGAGCGGAAATACCTGATTACCACCTCTGCGTATACAAAATGCTTTTTCATTTGATTAATTTAGGATTTACACAAAATACATAAAACCGTCATCCTCAAGGTTAAACAAAACAGTTAAAAGATTAGTGAATAGTATGCAAAATTGAACATCAATGTATGGTCACAGAAGACAGGTATGGTTGTTTTCATTTTTCATTTCAGTATTGAAGACTAGCATTCGTAATCCTGCTACTTGTCATCTTCTGACTGAGAATAGCTACTTTCAGAAAGCTTTTCACAGTATTGACATCAAACCTCAGTAACTTTCAGATTATTGTCTTGAAACACTCGTATTTGGTTTTGGAAAAATTATAATTATTTATACCTGGTTTTGGCAATAAATAAAAATATTTCAACCACATAACCAACACGGCGGCTAACGACGAGCTGATCTTGTGCGGGGCTGCGTTCGTGGATCCAGTTTTTATATGAGTCAGAGAGAGAACCAATAGTTTCACAGGTTTTTGCCCAATTAATTTGTTTTATGATCAAAAAGTGAGTAAAAATATAGTTGTTAATAAAGAGGGCGCCACCCGCAGTAAAATTGATAATAAACTACCATCCTTAATCATAAAACCGACTGTGTGGAAAAGCCTGATAATAAGACAGACACAAACAAATAAAATAAAAAGATATAAACTTTAAGACAAAATGTATCATTTATTAATAATCCTTTAAAATTGTAAAATTCAGTGAATTACAAAGAAATACAAACTAATTTAAACAACAAAAAAATATAAGAATATGAGCACAAGGTCCGAGTGATCATTGTTAGTAATATTTATTTACACATAACGAGATTGTCGAAGATATTATTGGTAAAGACACCAAATATCTTATAAAAATCTGAGAAATAAGCAATAAATATCAAAGTTCAAAAATCAATACAAAACGTAAGAAAAATACATAAGTTGCAATTTCTGAATAGTTGATACAAATGGTAAAATTCACTGAATACTTAATAGTTGATCGTAGCACAATAAAAACTAATTATTATGCACATATCTCACCATCTGATGATGGACGAACTAAGGATGAATCCTGGTGAAGCTTCTCAGCTCCTTTCAAAATGTTTCATAGAACGCAGGAAACTGCATAAGATGGCGGCATGGCATGTATCCGCTACTCTGGAACACATGGATAACGCTAACAGTTTGGCTTCTTGTGCGTGTTAAACTTGAATTACTCCAAAAAAAATGTATCTACTTGACTGAACTGGACTGAACTCTACTAAACTATATTGGACTTGGACTGGTCTCAAAATTCATGAAGATGACTGGACTATATCCTTATATTGCAAGTTAAGTTGACCAGTACTAACTTAACATTTAGTATTTAGGATTCCAAACTGGTAGCAATGTATTTGGACCCATCTCGTTACAATAAACACATTGATACTCGATAACTACTCGTTTCCAAAATAAATGTAGGTTGGTGCTATTTTTATGTCCAAGTACTAAATGGATTTCCCATAATTTAAATTAAAAGATTTATTTCGACGGCAAAACTCTGCGTTACGCAAGAAAGAAAAAACGCTTATTACCACATGTTTTTTTCATATAAAATAAATTAAATTAGTTGGCATAATTGAAAAATATGGCTTTTAATTGCAAAATATTGGGTTGAGGAATGAATTAAATAAATTTAATTACCTTAATCTTGTTAGATGCACTATGTAATTTCAGATAAATATAAAAGTGACACGGTATGTGTCTATCGATTATCTTAAATTTGAGTTTAACTTTTTAATGATGTTGTAGAGTTGGAAATAATTTCCAGCCTACGCGGCTGACAAGAAATAACCTCTAATTCTACCCTAAGTACTGCGCGAAAGTGCCATATTAATTTAAATCAGAAATAAAACTCAGCATTTCCCATATAGGCAACTCATAATGTGTGTAAAATAAGTCATGAAAACCTTTATCCACAAATTGTACTAAGTCGATTTACTGGGTAAAAACACACTAGGCGTTTCTCGCCGAGTCGGCAGCCGACTCGGCAGACGACTCGACACATGGTTCTATACTAAATCATAGAAACGCACACACGTGATTTTGATCTTAGGCGACACGCCTCGGCGCATCGTCTGGACCATGGGCCGCTCGTTGAGGGGCGTTGACGCTCGTCCTCTCGTATATGGGTATTACATGTAACCGCTCACACGAGACTGCGTGTTTCAGTTGTAAATTTGATGCGTGCTTGCCAAATCAAATCTGTTTACAAATACTTTGCGTGAAATAACAGACAAGAATGGGTGCCAGGTATTATATAAACTTTTTGTCTGGCGTTCCTTAACAATTGGTTGTTTCCACATACGTCTATTTTTTTCTTTTTTTTGATTGACAATATAATAAACCCAACAGAATTAATTCTTCCTCCTAGCTGTACTACTGAACTGACAACGTTGTATTTTGATGCTTTCTGCGACAACTAATTAAACCGCTTCGTGTGTGTTGTTACAGGCGGCTGCCGAGTCGGCTGCCGACTCGGCGAAAAACGCCTAGTGTGTTTTTACTCACTAACACGACTTTTACGTAAATTGATGTTCCTTTTCGCGTTATATGAAAAACAATATGATAAAAGCTGTAACAAAAAGGTACATAGACGATTTAAATATAAATACACAAAAAGGTATAACTTACATCTAAACACCATAGCTATTATCAAATAATTACATGTCTAGGCATTATTAATTTAAAGACGGTAAATATAATGTACAGTGTGTACCAAATTAAAGTGTGTTTTATTAGATTTTAATTAAAAATGCATTTTAATCTGAACGGAACGCTACAGTCTGGAACATTTAAAATTTTAGCTAATTGCAGAGATGGGTCGAGGAAACTTTCCATATTTGATAAGAGTCTGTAAAAGTCATGTAAATTTTTTTTTATCTATTTATTTAACGTCGGCCTATTTCCGCTACCTGGGCCTATCACCGACGCCAGGAGGCGAGCTACCCCCAACCTATAAATGTTGTCGAACCTCTTCCCTTAAGAAGAGTAGGGATCTTTTACTTGCCTAACATTTAATAGACAAGGGACCGCCTGCTTTACATCCCCTCCGAAGGATGATATATCCACTACGTAATCCTCGTCTGAAATTACGTAGCTTCCGCGTATACACTGATATACAAGACGCTAGAAGGTGGGACGAGAACGCTGTATTTTCCAAGATGGGTCACCCCATCCAAGTACTAACCGCGCTCGACGTTGCTTCAACGGAATATCGACTGACATTCACATTGAAGTCGCCTCTACGCTCGCCCCTTGTCATGTAAATAATATAATTGTATGCACTTATTGGTATCAAAATGAAGCTTGCATCATCACGAAACAGATTTCACCATAAAATAGCCTATCAAATAGAAAGTTAGAAGGAAAACTTCCTGGAACTCTCCGTTTTGAAAACTCCAGGAAGTTTTCCATTTTTCAACTTTCCATTGGGTATATTGATAGGCTATTTTATGGTGAAATCTGATTCGTGTTAATGTAAGCTTCATTATTGTGATATACATTTATAATGTGAAACGGCCTAAGCGACCTTTGCCCACTATTAAAAAGATGGTGCCACTAGTTTCACTTTACTTTAAATAATTAGGGCAACATGTCATGCGCGTAATCGGCCTAACCCACAATTCTGTGGGTTAGGCCGTTTTTTAGGGTTAGGCCGTTTTCGCGCTGGTAGCCTCAAATGTGGAATGTTTCCTCGACCCATCTCCGGCTAATTGTAAGTGAAATACACCACTAATATAGCTAAGAACTAATTAAACTACCTACAGTTCGTTGTTCTTCCTATCTCTGTATGACTAAAATCCACTGAGTGACAGTACGAAATGCAAGAAAAAAATATCACACAAAGAAAAAATATTTTGAAGGGAATCTCACCTTCTAAAGACTGCTATTTAAAAACAAATGAATATACATCATTTACACGGATAGTAAGCTCTGTCTACTATATTACCGACTACTGTCAAAAACCGGTATTTAGATTAATCACAGCTTGAAGCTTACACTTGGTAAAACTTCCTGTGTACCCGATAAATTCTACCATAATTAACTCGGTAACTGACAACTACAAGACTGTTTAATTACCGAAAGGCACTTTTAATTAAATTATCATCTCAATAAGCGATTTAATTCGTTATTTTGAAGTCTCATCACGTAAAGTACAGAATACATTATAATGGTTTGTATAGTGTCGAGCTAGGTTCATTCATTTCATATTTTGCTTGTTTTGTGTCTGCAGCGAGTGTGCGAGATGAGGGAGTCATATAAAACAACTTTTGCGTGGAAGAGCACTTCGACCCCGCTGGGTTTTGCATTCCCGTCGGTAGCCGTTCATTCATTCGCCACCCCTTTTCGCCTTATCAACGTTTACAGTTCATCTGGAAATGTGAGACTATGCCAAAACTCTGCGTGTATGTCGGTGAAAAATGAAATGTACCGTTTTAAGGGTTTTTATGTTACTTAATTCTGTCTAAAGGTGAATTCTCATGCATCCGACATCCGATATCCGAATCGGAATCGTATGGTTTTTCATCGGATAAGGAAAAATATTCACATGAACCCGCCATTTTTTATCTGATAATCGTATATTTTAATTTTTAATGATATTTTAAGTTTGATTTTAGTAACATTAAGAATAGTTTTCGAACACTGTAAACCATTCGACAGTATTCTAAATGGTTTATAGAAATTGTTGGCAGACATTATGAAATAATTTAAAAAAAGTCTACGACTGTTAACAACTAGTACATTGTGCATCTAGTAGTAAAAGTAATACATTCCCGGACGACGATGTAAATTGAAGTCCGGGAATGTGCTTTTACTACGAGGTACACATACTGTTTTTTCTCAAAACGCAATCAATATTATTATGAATATATGAATATAAAAAAACAGTCCGGGAAAACCACTTTCCCGAACTAGGTCGGGAATAGTATATTGTGTATTTAGGTGTAAAAGCAATACATTCCCGGACGACGCACAGTGGGGGATTTTGCTATACTTTTTTCAAAATTCTGTAAGTCGCTCAATTTTGGACGGATTTTGATGCGGTTGGGCTTAAACGCTTGAAAAGTTTCGCTCTTTGACGTACAAGTGCCACTTCCTCGTAAACTATCACGTACAACCCCTTAGAAAATGCAGTAACATTTAAAAAAAAAATGAGATTTTATTTAAAATGTACCGTCTTTGGTTGATATTATATTTTTTACGTACGTAAAAACGGACTTCAGAAATGGAAAAAGACCAAAATACCTTATAAGGGCTCGATATTCATTTTTTTCCATTACATCCAAAATTCACCTCCCAAAACGGGTATGTATAATTAATTTGCATATATATGATTATTTGACTTCCAGGAAATGCCCAGTGACCTTTTTCTTAAATGCATTAACTTTTAAAATGATTATGAATTTTTTTTTTTAATTTCCCTATTTATTACATTTTCTAGGAGTTGTACATGGTAGTTTATGAGAACGTGGCACTTGCACGTCAAAGAGTGAAACTTTTCAAGCATTTTAAGCTTAACCGCATCAAAATCCGTTCAAAATTGAGCGACTTGCAGAATTTTGAGAAAAAAGTATAGCAAAATCCCCCACTGCGCGACGATGCAAATTGTTGACCGAGGCGTTAGCCGAGGGCAACAAGCATCGAAGTCCGGGAATGTGCTTTCACACCGAAGTACACATACTATTTTTTCTGAAGTCACAATCAGTATTCTTATAAATTAAGGAATTTGTATTAATACATAACATTTCGTCATTACAATCTATCTAACTGCTTACTAAGAAATGCAATTTTAATGTGAATTGGTTTGTCTGCGTGTATTTATTTACTATCTAAAATATACATAAAAAACCGGACGGGAATGTTACTTTCTCGGACTATACCGGAAAAGTAACATTCCCGTACGGTTTTGTTGATCGTTGCTTGGCAACGGATCTTTTCCGGTCTGTTTTCTGATAGTTTCTTAGCAACGGACTAAAATACTGGAATTGTGCATTTTTCGATCTGAAATCGCGCCGAAAATGTAGACATTGCCGATCGATTTCAGAAAAAGTAACTTTTATATATAAAAAACACTTTCCCGGACTGTTTTCTGGCAACGGATTCAAATACTAGAATAGCGTATTTTGGGATCTGAAATTGCGCCGAAAATGTAGACATTCTTAATCGATTTCCGAAAATAGTACATTGTGTATCTATCTAGTAGTAAAAGCAATACATCCCAGATGACAATGTAAATTGTCATCTGGCCAACAAATATTGAAATCCGGGAATGTGCTTTTACTACGAAGTACACACACTATTTTTTCTGAAATCGCAATCAATATTATTATAAACGTATAAAAATTTAAAAAATATGTATATTAAAATATATATATAAAAAACAGTCTGGGAAAGTTACATTCCCGGCCTAAGGCTAAGTAAATTCTATAAAGCTGTCTCTAAAAGCCTATCAAAATTTTTTTTCAATAGGTTCAGGGATGTAGGAGAAATTATCGAATTACGTTCACGGCACCTCCCACCTTAAGCTTTAACATTAGGCTTGTTATCAGAGGAACCTGAAATTATTAAGTATGAAGTTTCATGTAAATCTGCAAAAATAATGCAATTGCCGCAGCCATATTGGATTCTTAACTTTTGACATCAGATTCGTCATCAGCTGCTCCAAAAATAAAAAAACTGCGAAGAAGAATATTCAACAATTATATAAAGACTTCAATTAACCATCGAAGAGTACACCAAAGAGTACAAAAACTCAATATTTTGACTTATATCTCAAGATTTTTATTTTATGTCAATGTCTTGAATTTTATCTCGCCTAAAATTGTTGCACTAAATCTTACAACAATTATTACTTAAAGACTAACACTTTAATGCTGTTTGCTTATTTTAATTACTGAATTGGGAATATAGGTATTAAATAGTGAGGATGCATATCAAGATCATGAGATAAAAGTCAAGACCTTGAGAGAAAGTCAAGATCTTGAGATACAGTCAAGATTTTGAAATAAAGGGTCTTGAGATAAAATCAAGATCATGAAATGAAAATCAATATCTCGAGATAAAAGTTAAGATTTTGTATAATAAAAGGTTAGATCGAAATAAGAAATAAAAGCGGTTCTTTGACCTCCAGCTTTTCCATAGAAGAGGAATGTTTACGTCTAATTTATCGCGTCGAGCTTTCATCTAGTACATCAATAATTGAAATTATTTTGTAATGAAATTATAATTCATAATTTTTCGTTTGCACGTTTTTTTTTTATGATAACCCGATGAATATGATTACTTAAATATATTTGAGGACGATTTCGAGAGTTTAATTTGGTTTCTTTTTTTACAGGATTTACTCATAAATGCCAAAGGATCCCAAAGTGATGTAAAAGTAAGTACGGGGTTTACTCCCATATTATGTTCACAATAAAACTGCAATCGGGGGCGGCTTTGGGTTTTTTTTCTAAGAGGAGGGGGGGAATGTAACATATTTTGTTTTCTTTAAATTTCTGCAGGACTCAGTAATTTTTATCTATTTTTTAATAGTTTGCCATTTGTATAATTATTTAAAAAATTGGTAAGAGGAAACGACCATACAAACAAAAAAAACCTATATAACTTTTTTCCTCTACGGGCACTTTGGGTTATTAGCGAAAAGTTTGAGGGCCTCTGCCTTCTGTGGCTCAGTAGACGTATAGTTGTAAAGGAACATATGCGAGTTGTTTACAAGGTCAACTAAATTTTGACGGATTAGGTTATTTTGTTTGTTGTCAGCTTGTTCGTCCTGCATATAATAGTCCATACCAAAGTTGCAAAAAAAGGGTTCAACCAAAAGTGCAAGGATAACAAGCAAACAGGGCTACCTTGTTTTCGAGGGCGCCCAACACGATGGTGATAGTCGCGCGGTCCCGATCCCCCTCAAACTACCCCAAACGCAAAAAAGCTTCCCATTTTTCGTTGTCAGGCACGCGGGGACTTGGTTTCTTTTTATAGGTAATTCAATATGTCCTGTAAAATTTCGCAACCAGATATCCTAACGACCCCCGGTTTAAAACTACCCCCTCCCTAAATACCGAAAGATGCAAAAATCATCCAAATGTGCTGAAAATTGCTTTCTACACGTTTTCAAGGGCTGGGAACACGATGCTGATATTATTTAGCCTCCCGTCCCTAACCAACTACGCCTAAATGCATAAAACAGGAAATGGCTTCTTACAACCGAAATCTTCCTCTGAAAAGCTAATTCCTGACTCATTTTTCAAACAATATAATCGAGGTTGTAAGACCGGGTGTAACACGAGGTGTAGCTGTATAAAATTATTAGGTGTAAAGAGGTAATGATTGCGATAATAGCGAGCGTGCTGAAAATCCAGATATATCAGAAGATGAGGATGGTACTCTGATGATATCCAATAGCTGATCCTGGATATTTTAATACAGAATGATAATATTAATGACAATAAGACTGACTATAGTGATGATGATGATGAATGTACCCAGATGGAAACAAGTCTCAGTAAAGAGTGTAATGTCCATTCCGATTGGCCAGAACAAGGTGATCTAATTTGTAAACGCCGAAGAATAAATTGTCATTTAATAATAATCATATATGATACATGCATAGCATAAGAATAAAAATCATGTACATAATGTGAAAAAAATATACTTATAATAAAAAAATCGACTATGCACATACATGACTATATATACATGCGTATAACTCGTCCTATCAACTCCTCTTAAGCTGCAATAAAAAAATTCCCTCCCTAGAAAACCTGATCCAATGAGAGGTTGTGATCTCACTATAAGAAAAATCGATGTCTTTGAGCATGCAAGGGTAGTTTTTGAGGACTAAGAGAGAAATTGATGCCACGAACGTGTCCTCCACTCTTGAAAACGGGCGGTACCCTCTTCAAAACCTTCTCTTCGAGGGACACTTCAGGATTGGGGGGGAAGGTGTTTTCAACCCCGGGGGTCGTTAGGATATCTGGCTGCTAAATTTTACAGGACATATTAAGTTTTCTCAAAAAACCCGATTCAACAAGTCCTCGCATGCATAACAACGAAAAATGGGATAGAGGATCGGTTATTTGCGTGTATGGGTAGTGCGAGGGGGTAGGGACCGCGCGACCATCACCATTATGTTGGCCGCCCTCGAAAACGGGGGGGGGGGGGGGGTAGCCTTGCACTTTTGTGGTTTTTGCAACTTTGGCATGGACTATAAGTTCCTTATAGTCTGGGAGACAGCGTCAATTTTAATTACATAATTTTAACAAAGCTCATTTTTTCAGTACAGGTTGTTTTTTCATTGCTTATCTAAGAATCGGGTGTCAGCTACTTCAATCGCGGGGATTAAGGGCGTGGGAGGCTGCGCATCTGGTTTTTTCAAATAATCGAGATTTGATAATTTTTTGATTATGTTGCGCTTTGAATTTTTCTTCTAAATTAAATATATACTACGAAATTAACGCCTAAGCTACTACATTTCACCATTTTTGAAAATTCACCAACAACCGAATTACTAAAGTAAAAAACATTCATCATATATTTTTTGCTTGTTCCAGAAATTCATCAATGATCTACTAGACAAAGCTAAGACTCTTTAAATTTAGTGAAGTGCCAAAAAAAAGGTTCAAGTGAAGACTTTGGCCCCATGGAGCCCAGTTTGCACAAGTTTTAGTGATTATTTAACTACATCGATGTTCATCGTTGGAAAATGTATTCCATCCTAATTTGCCGAGAAATGTTCCAGCGTATCTTAACAAAGTTTTGTAATATCATAATTATTAACAAAAAAAAGTAGACGTACATTGTCATCGTGGCCAGTTCGCCATTGAAATTGTTGATATAATGTTTTCTAATTTTTTATATTTTTAGCATCATTATAATAGGTAAGATTATTTATAATGAAAAATGCATAGCTAGTCTTCAAGTTTTAAGGTGTAGAAATCATATCAGACTGCCTTCTGGAATTTGCACAGGGCATCCCACTTAACTAGATCACTCGATTGCGTGGGTGTTGTTGGAAAAAAAATTGACACTGGGATTATTTCCATGTAAGACAGTTCAACAAAGAAGTTGTTGCCAAAAAAATCTATTAGTATTAGTGAAATGTTACCCTGCACATTTTTGGCAGAGCAACATAATATGCTGATGCAAATAGTACAGTAAAAGTAAATATTTATTCGAATAAAATTCGTAACTTCTTTCCCACACAGATATCCTAAAGTACTTACCTCTCAATAAATCGATGAATATCTGGCAATCATTGTCGCACCCAAGTAACATTTATTTTCAATATCCGACTATTTTTGCACTAATTGCAACGTCAACATTATCACAAAATGCGGTCGGATGATGACCTAAACACATAAGTAGCGTTAAATCGAAGGAACGAAGTTGTAACAACTTCATAAAAGTGTTAGGTTAATTTTAGTCACCCATTAACGTCTGTTAGACGTTGGTTGATTATTATAGTCATATTTGATATGTTAGAAAACGTTCAACCTCGGTAATTAACTTTGGCTCTTATTCCATAATTGGTCAACATTGAGCTGACGTTATACTGACCACACGTCAGAATTATTACACATAAATCGCACACTTCCAACTAAAGGTAGAGGTATCTACACTTTTCTGAAAGTCTTTTAACCATTAGTCGGCTTTAGTCAACTTACCACCTAAATACCAACTTCGTCATTTGTTGACTTTTAAATGATCAGCAATTTTGATAATAAAATCAAAAAATTTTCAAATTGCTGTATTATTATGTTATCCTATATGTGAACTATCAAACAGTATGCATCTCCGTAAATAGTTCCATTATTTTCCTTGGGGTTGTGTGCTTTAATTATTAGCATGATACTGGTGCTTCAGTTCAGACTAAATTGGGGTGGATTCCAACGCGTCGAACCAACTTTAATTTGATTCACAAATTAGTGCATATATGAGTTAAAATAATGTTGCGAACTCATGAAATATCGCGAGGTTAGGCTAATAGCAACTTCGGTAAGACTTAGAATTGTAACTTGAAAAAATTACGTCAAGGAAAGAGTGAAATTTGAAGTGAAATATGAGGGGTGCCCCCACATTAAGGCTAAGAATATAATTCATATGTCACGTGACATAGTTTACTTCAATTGAAATCATTATAGCTAATGAAATGTTAAAATAAGTCTCGATATCAAATTCCATCGATTTTCTTTCAAAAAATATTTTTTTTTAAAAATGTCAATTTTTGCTAAAATTAATCTTGTATTTCTAAATGAAATAAAAATTAGAAAATAACATTGTAAAGGTTACACTTAAATGAACGAAGAAGAGTTTTATATTCAGCTTATTTTTAAAGACAAGCGAAACTTCTAATAAGAATAATAAGATAATAGTGGATTATTCAGAGAGCATATAATGATGGCTATTACTCGCGAGGGTGATGTTTACGTTACGAGCTGAAGGCGAGTGTCGTAAATTATCCGAGCGTGTAATAGTCATTACACGCAAGTTGAATATTATATTTTATCCACGATTATAGTATATTTTAACTGTTTTAATCGTTTAAAAGTGAAAAAATAAAGTTAATTTATAGTGAACGTCATCGTCAATCACGAAAACGTGGCCTCTCCCTTGAAACAAATGGACTCGCTCATTCTTTATGAAAGTTGCTAGTTCCTGATTGGTCAAAGGTGCGCGTGCGTTAGAATGGGATTATGTTCATTATACATTAGGTTGGAATAATGACTATCATTATCATTATTTGTCAGTTGTCAAATGTAGAATGCCATGAAGAAGAAAGTAGAAAATAGTAATTTATGCCCAAATTGATAAGTTTGGCAATTCCATGAGTGAAAAAGGACACTCTAAGCATACATTTTGTACAATAATTTTTCTACCACTGTCCTCATTTTCCATATTCAAATAAGTAAATTTCAACTTTGATTTAAAATCAAAACACAAATCTATAATTTGGAGCTTTTAAAGCGAAGATCGCGAAAGAACTTAAATTGTTTCCAAGGATCCAGAGTGAAATAATGTTACTTCTTACGCTTTTTACTATTTTTCATTATTACCATAAAGATGTTTTATGCACAAAAACTAAGTTTTTTTAACAATCGCAGTCATAGGAAAAACATCATTGTTCGAAACTCATAGATTTCTTGAAGAATGAGTAAGTACTTGAAATCATGTCTGTGTGTTACGAATTTTGTTTTATTTCTACTGTATTAAGAACTAATTGTGTGGACAGCAAACCTAGCAGGAAATCGAGTAACTGAATTAAGTGAGACATTACATGTCATTTTTTTCATATCATCTGTAAAGAGCAAATTACAACCCTCTTTTAATTCAGCCTGTGCAATGGATTTGAGAATTAGTGAATCTCAGCGTTGAGTGAAGAGTCCTTCACGCAACGATCTCAGTAAACTAAAGGTGCTTTCAACCTTTTTTAAAGTCGCATATTTTGTGTATATGCTTATCCCAAAGATGCCAATTTTGTAATTTGCTCCAGTTTCCACCGGGCATATTTAAGTATGTTATTACATAATTGTTGTAAATTTATATTTATTGTTACGTTTTTCATATCATTAATGCTCAAAATTTGTTGTGATGCATGTGAGCTTCCCCCCAAAAAATTGGCCTCACTTTGTTTTGTTTTGGAACTTACCATCTAATTGTTTGGTGTACTTAGAACTAATATGTAACAGCAACTGATCATTTTATTGTGATCTCATCTCTCTCAATTTTGACATGTATATCATAGATTATTGTATTTAGTTAGACTATGTATAAGATATCTTTTACGAAATAAATAATGATAACTACATAGTTTTGTTTATTCTCAACCCCAACCCACAAAAAGTCTGGTACATCAAAGAACGTGTAAGTTCTTTAATCGGAGAGTACATAGCAATTTTTTCAATTAAAGAGCAGACACTCGGAAGTTGTTACTACAAACATCAAAACACTTGAATACTACATTCGAATACTAAACTCAACGCGCGTTTCGCCAGCCATATTAACATCATCTGGAGGTGATTAAACCTTGAATTTTAATGATTTTAATAATGGTTGGTGAAAGGTTCCGGTCCCCTCCAGGATAAAGATCAAAATATTGCCTTGTTGCCTATACGTCAATGTTGATTATTTATTCTTCCAACTCGCATTTTGAATCAGTGGTTGTTTGTCAGGGTACATTTTGAATCAGTGGTTGTATGTAATGAAGGCAGAACTGGTGTAAATATTTCGTGCAAAGATGAAAATCATTTTCTTTCAAATGATTCTGTTCAAACGCGTATCCCTCCGTTTTCGGGGTCGCTGATCACGGAAAAAATATTCATTTTTAGCTCTCATCTCTCAAACAGGCAGAACTCACTCACCAGAAAGCATGCTATCCAGGATTTACAGGTTTTTCGACATATGATCGTTATTCCTGCGCATATCCCTTCATTTTTCACGGAAGAGAAGGTGGTAGCGACCTCGGGTGTTGCTTCAACCCTTCCAAGGGGTGTAAAAAGTCATTAATTTTGGTCATTCATTTAAATCAAGTTTCAATAAAAAAACAGATACCTGCAGAAATCAGCGGCCGGATCTTAGACCAATAGATAAAGATAGAAAACTCTTAATTTGCATGCTTCGTCATGTTATTTTCTGATGAGGGTAAGTTTCCGTCCATTATAGGGGCTGAGGAGAGTCGGAGATGAAGGTGAATATTTTTCCCGTGATCAGCGCCAGCAAAAACGAGGGAGGGCGTATTGACGATCCAAAGTGTAATTAATGAATTTTTACACCCCTTAGAAGGATTGAAGCAACCCCCGAGGTCGACACCACCTTCTCTTCCGTGAAAAATGAAGGAATATGCACAGGAATAACGATCATGTGTCGAAAAACTTGTAAATCCTGGATAGCATGCTTTCTGGTGAGTAAGGAGTGGTTTCTGCCCGTTTGAAAGATGAGGAGGGAATGGGGCTAAAAATGAATATTTTTCCCGTGATCAGCGACCCCGAAAACGGGGGGATATGCGTTTGAACCGAATTATTTGAAAAAAATTGATTTTCCACCCCTAGGCCTGCTGAATGGATTCAACTTGATCTGTAATGTTATTTTAAGTATGACCCATTTTAAATCACTCCCCAGACCCGTTTATATATGAAAACACAAAGGGATCCATAAAAGGGGTGGTTTTTGGCCTTTTCAGGGGGTTGCGGGGTGGGGGGGTGAGGTAATCTCGTCTTTGCACGAAATATTTACACTATTTCTGCCTTCATTACATAAACTAAAACTTATGATTATTCAGACTAACAACTGGTAGTAGGTACCTAATAATCTTTTTCTAAGAAAGGTGGACATTATCCTCGCCATTAATACATGGATTTTCGAATTATTAAATTAGATCCTGGATTTTAATGCCGCGTGTAAATGCTCAAAACGATTTCATTATTTAACTGTACTTGTTTAAGCATTATATAACTACCTAAGTATATACTTAGCCTAAGTAATGAAAGCAAAATAGTGTCTTTTATTCGGATGTATACTTAGGTATACGGTATACTTACCATTTACCTCGTACACGAAAAAGGTAAATTATTTTAGGGTGACCATACGTCCGGAATTTCGCTGGATTGTCCGGAATTTTGGAGTACTATCCAGCATTTACAAGTGTCCAGCGAAAGTCCAGCATTCTGACCATATGTCCGGAATTTCGCTGGAAAGTATTATAAGTGTCCAGCATAATAGGTTATAGTGAAGTTACAGTATTACATTTTGTTTGTAAAAATTTCTTTTTGGATACTTGCTTTCCGTTTATCAAAAATTTTGTGACGAAAAAATTTTTTTTCCGGATTTACCCCCCCCCCCCCCCCCCCACCCATCAAAAAATTTTGTGGGACGAAAAGATTTTTTTTCAGATTCCCCCCCCCCCCGCTCATCATTTTTTTGTTATTTTCAGCCCAAGCTGAAGGCCTAGATCCGCCCTTGGCAGAAGTGTCCAGCATTCACTTAACAAAAATCTGGTCACCTTAAATTATTTACCACTGCTTTAGAAATTAAAATATTTATATATTTTATAGTGTATGAACCACAGAAGACTAAACAATCAGAATGGAAACTGGCGGCATATCCTTTGTACAATTTAACTCCAGAATCGCGTATCTTGTTGGAATAGATATCAGGGGCGTATTTTGTAATGTTGTAGTCAGGGTCGCAATTAGGAGTTTATAATTTAATTTTGTACAAATCTTCAACTTTAATCAAATTTGCAAAATCACTTTTTCTGAATTGTCTAAAAGTTGTCTTGGTTTGACATAATGCTGAACTTGTCATTTTGTTGATTTTTTAAATCTATTTTAAAAATTACAAAGTATGTAACTATTATTGTACAAATCAGATTTCTTTGTACATCTAGCAACTCTGTATTGAGTACCAGATTATTTGTTGTTCTCAATATACCAAATGTGGCATCGCTGTATTCTATTCCAGGAACATATGGGGATTCGATGCGCGCTTAGAAATGCGCGAACCTTCCCCCTCCCTGAAAGATTCCATTCTGATTGTTTAGTCTTCTGTGGTATGAACAATTAGTTGACCTGTAAAATAAAGCTAAATGGATCCAAAGGTTCTCTGTAATCAAAATACGAAAATACAATAAGGGCCAGTTTTATAATATCGGATTAAACTGCGGAGTGCGGATTAAACTAAGGCCTTGAAAAAAAGTCTGTTGTAGAATGTGGTTAATTTTGTTTTTATATGTAATATGATGGATATATTCGAAATATTTGATTAGTTATTATTTATTTATTATTATTTACTGTATAATGACGACGAAGAAATTATATTAATGTAATAGAAGGTGTTCGAAGTTCTAAGTTTAAACTGCACAGTTTAATCTAACATTATAAGGTGTATTAAATAGGTGGTCCGACGTACGGCACTTTCCTATTATAATAATGGCTTTATAAGTGCATGGTTACTATTTACTTTAGTAGATGGCGCGAGCAATAAGGTCCTACAATTACCTGGGCATGTGCATCGTATAATTAACATAACCTCAAATTTTAAGGTTTTTTCATTTATTCTCATTTTTAATGTTTGTATAGGCATTTTTAGCTTGGAGCTATACTGGCTCCAAGCAAATTTTAAAAATTCACGCAAATAATTTTTCAATATTGTTGATTAATAAAAATAGACTGCTAATTATAGGTTAGATTCCTAACCTGAAAAAAATGTCTTATTTTATTGTGACAAACTATTTAAAACTTCATACACATTGCGTTGAACTTGATTTTGGTTGAAAGTACAGGAACCAGGCAGAAATTTTAATAATAGCTACGTAATACTTGTAAATCTTAAGAAATATATATTTTTGAGGGTAGCTGTGGCGACACGTGCAATGCTGCATGTAGTGTTGCATATATTATTTCAATGTTTTAATTTAGCTACTTCATGTCAGATGTCACTGGACTCTTGTTTCACTAAACAAAAACAAAAGGCCGGGAATGTATGCAACACTGTATGCACGTATGCACAGAACCTGTAAAATTATCTATCTATGCGTAAGTAATGAGAGAACTTATTGGTCCTGCCATCTATTACATTATGTACGAAGTAAGCACTTATGAAGCCACTGTGAGGGATGTCGTCGCACCACCTATTTAATACACCCTGGTCCCGATTAAATGTTATCTGTGGGTCAAACCAATTCAGTTACCATGGAAACAATTGTACTTTCAATGATCTGACAGACGGTTAAAGTTTAACGTGGTTTAACGTTGACAGAAAGTAACGGCCCTAAAGGCCGTTACTTTCTGTCAACGCTAAACGTGGTTAAACTTTAACCGTCGGCCAAATCATTGAAAGTACAATTGTTTCCATGGTAACTGAATTGGTTTGACCCACCGTTAACGTTTAATCGGGTTTAATCGGGACCGAAAGTAACAGCCCTAATACTGGCCCTAAGTAAGAAAAGTTAAACAGAACCTACAACATCAACAACAAATGAAATACAATATTTATCACCCATTTCACGCTCGTGATTGGTTGTCCAAGCAAATTTTTTATTTAGGATAAGAGCAGAAAAACCAAACTATTACTTTCATTTAATTTTAATTTTCTTCTAAATGTTCATGGACATAAAACATAATTCAATTAAAATGAAAGTTAAAACTGTATTCATTATATCGACGGTTTATTAAATAGTTTGATTTTGGTTGCGACCGTAAAGAATTATGTAAAGATAAAGCCGGGTTCACAGAAGTACAACGTGTCGTCATCAGCGACACTCAATAGACCAATCGGAGACAATCATCCCGTATTCCCCTATCTCCCACCTTTCCTCACACAGCTGGTGCTGTCGCTTGCGTAGTTGGATTTTTCTAACTACATGAACTGTCGTTTGATAAGTTTGCTAGGTTAGAGCTTTTTTGATGTTTTGCAATAAATTGGATAAAACAAGTCAAAGACAAAAAGGCACTGTAATAGACTAGTTCACAAGTTCAAAGCCGTGTTAATTCTTGATAAAGCTCGTAAAAATATGAGTGAGGAATGACGTTTAGAAAAATATTCAAAATTTTCAAATAATGCAGTCAATTCGTGCTCAAAAGGGCCCCTAGCGGGAAAGTTGTGGGGTAGTTTTGATTTCTTCCATTCTGTGCGTTTTTTGAGGTGCTGAATCCGAATCTGAGGTTTGCTAACAAAATTTCGTGTCGCAACATTGAAAAAAATTTAAAAAAAAAGTAAAAAATCTTATTTTGTGCGATCTTTTGCGTATAACTCGAAAACTATCAACTTTTCGTAAATAACCTCCCTATTCAAAATGAAAGTACATAAAATTTCCCACAAATTTCATTATTTAGATTTTTTTCTCCGTAGAACCGTTCGGTCTCAAGTGCTAGTTGAAAATTGGCGTATTTCGGCTGAAAGATGTGATGGCCAGTGTGTTTTTTTGGTGGGGGGCCCAGCAAACAAAGAATGTATCCGTAATGTTATGCAATGTTAAATGGAAGTAACATTTTTAATATTCTCTTGCAATATGATATTTATATTGCATCAACGTAACTGAGGAATGTTACATTTCGAAATATTAAACAAATATTTAAGTAACATTGGTTACATTAAATAACATTTAATAGTATGACAAATTACTTTCAGGCAACGTTGAAGTTATATTAAAGTAATAATATCTTGTTTAGTGGGGGGACAATACAAAAGAGGCCTCGAGAATGGGAACGCAGGTACACGGTGACGTAGTTGGCCTTGCTGTTATAATTCTCCGCAAATATAATTCCATCTTGTACGCATTTTCATTTATTTATTCTCTGCCGGCCTCCCCAAATGAGTTTATAACCTTCCCCATCTGGTTTAAAAGCCTTCTTTCCCTCCATTTGACTCCTTCACAGACGAGCCAAGGCCAACTACGTCACCGTGTACTTGCGTTCCCATTCTCGAGGCCCTTTGTATTGTTCACGAGAGGTCCTCCCCTCTCCCCCCACCAAAAAAACACACCGGCCGTCACATCTTTCAGCCGAAATACGCCAATTTTCAACTAGCACTTGAGAAAGAACGGTTCGTCGGAGAAAAAAATCTAAATAATGAAAGTTGCGGGAAATTTTATGTACTTTCATTTTGAATAGAGAGGTTATTTACGAAAAGTTGATAGCTTTCGAGTTATAAGCAGAAGACCGCCAAAAAATAAGATTTTTTTACCTTTCTTCAATTTTTTTCACTGTTGCGTCACGAAATTTTGTTAGTAAACCTCAGATTCGGATTCAGCACCCCAAAAAACATATAGAATGGAAGAAATCAAAACTACCCCACAACTTTCCTGGTAAAAACACTATTTGACCGGAGTAAAACCCGCACATAAACAATTGCAAAAGTTATAAACAAATGAAGATTGAAAAAAATAACGTATTTTGCTTTTTGTATATAACTCGAAAACTATTAGTATTTAAGAAATTTCAAAGAAAAATTCTTAAAGAGGAAGAAATTTCCAATAAAAAAGTCTCGACTCCCGAAACTCTATCTCTATTATTAATAATTTTAATTTAATGTTGAAAATAGAGCTCCGCGCGGCGAACACTAAGCCGTTACGATGCTCTGAAACCGGCCGTAATAAGTAAAAATATTTTTTTATGTTATTAAATACTAATTTAAAATTTTTAAAAAATTATGGTATTATTTAGATACTTAAAGGAACAATATCCCGTTGTAAAAAAAATTTAAAATGAGCCTATTGTTAATTGACAAATTTTTTTAGAGTTTGCTTTATATTTCAAGTCGGATAATTGTTAAACAAAAGCCACTAAAATTATTTCGCTTGGTATGTCAACTATACTTTATGGGATTATGACATTGCGATGTTTTTAATTGCTATAGTCTATTAGTTATTAATTATTTAACCTAACAAAAAACTAAAAAATGAAAAAGGGAGGTTGAAATTTTTTTAAATTAATTTTACTTATTATTGCTGTTTTTATATTCAAATAAAGTACTATAAGATTACATACATTTTACATTTTCGTTGCTTATTGTTTAAACAAATTATATAAACAAATTTTATAAACAAATAGATATATTACGTATTTTTGAAATTGTTTTTTGCCATTTTATTGGTTATAAAACATTATGATTAAGAGAAAAAACATTTTCTTAAAAATTTTTTTTAATTGTCTATAATCATTTTTTTCCTTTTTTCAATATTTCAACAAATTATTAAGAAAAAATTTTAATCCTAAAATTTATTACTTGTAATTCTCTACAAACTGGAAAAATGAAAATTTTTTTTTGTTGTTAATTTATTTGTTTATTTAATAAACAATTTGTTATCAACAATCGCCGAATGTGTTTATATTTTTTTTAGATAGAAAAAAAAAATGACAAAAACAAATGTATACGTAAACATGTCAAAAAATGTTTTAATATTTTTTATAGAATTTTAATTTTTTTTTGGACATGTTTATGTAAACGGTGGTTTTTATTATTTTTTTTCTATCTAAAAAAAATATAAACACATATAAACACGGCGATTGTTAATAACAATTTTTTTATTAAATAAACAAATAAATTAACAACAAAAATTTTTTTTCATTTTTCCAGCTTGTAGAGAATTGCAAATAATAAATTTTAAGATTAAAATTTTTTCTTAATAATTTGTTTAAATATTAAAAAAAAGAATAAAAAATGACAATTAAAACAATTTTTAAGAAATTTTTTTTCTTTTAATCACAATATTTTATAACCAATAAAATGGCAAAAAGAAATTTTTCAAAAATAAAAATACGTAATTAATCTATTTGTTATAAAATTTGTTTAAACAACAATTAGCAACGAAAATTTAAAGTTCATGTGATCTTATAGTACTTTTGAATACAAAAACAGTAATATTTAAAATTAATAAAAAAAAATTTTCAACCTCACTTTTTCAATTTTTACGTTTTTGTTAGGTTAAATAATTAATAACTAATAGACTATAACAATTAAAAACATGGCAATGTCATAATCCCATAAAGTATGGTTGACATAGGGTCTCCACGAAGCGAAATAATTTTAGTGGCTTTTGCTTAACAATTATCCGACTTGAAATATAAACGCAAACTCTAAAAAAATGTGTTAATTAGCAATAGGCTATTATTATTATTATTTTATGAAAAATCGTTGAACAATTTTTTTTACAACGGGATATTGTTCCTTTAAATGTCTAAATAATACCATAATTTTTTTAAATTTGTAAATTAATATTTAATAACATAAAAAAATATTTTTACTTATTACGGCCGGTTTCAGAGCATTGTAATGGCTTAGTGTTCGTCGCGCGGAGCTCTATTTTCAATATTAAATCAAAATTATTTATAACAGAGATAGTTTCGGTAGTAGGGACTTTTTTATTGGAAATTTCTTCCTCTTTAAGAATCCCTCTTTAAAATTTCTTAAATACTAATAGTTTTCGAGTTATTTACAAAAAACAAATCTCGTTATTTTTTCAATCTTCATTTGTTTATAACTCTTATTGCAATTGTTTATGTGGGGGTTTGAAAATTTTGAACATTTTTCTAGACGTCATTCCGAATCCAATGAATGAGCCCTCATCCAAAACAAGCGCCGACTGGGGCCCTTGGTCCCCCGGGGCCCCAGGGCGCCGGCTGGGGGGCCCTTGATCCCCCGGGGCGGTGCTCCGGTTTGCCCTGTCATAGTTACGCCTCTGAACATAGGTCAAAGATCTAATCTACTGTATACCAAAAGTTTTGACAAAATAATAAAAAAGATATACTTAAACATTTGAATCAGCAAGAATTTTACATGCGTTTAAAAGGGAAAACATTATATTGTTTTGAATTATATTACTTAACAAATTACTTATAAAATATGAGAAATTGAATCATTTTCATCGTTTTTATATACAAAGAAAAACATTTTTTTTTAAATATATCATTTCTAACTGTTGCATTCATTGTATATACGATCAACAGTAAAAGAACAATATATAATTGCATTATAATATTGCTTTTATTGGAACGTAGCCATAATTGCGCTCTAAAATCATAAATTCGATATTAAGAAAAAAATAAAATTAGTGTATATACACCTACCTCTTTCTATCTTGAGGAAATCGAAATAAAATAAAATGTCTTTGTTGAACAACCTCGAACTGCACAAAAAGTTACAGCTTTTCCACTCATAGTCGGTTAAAGTAACAACACGTAACAAGTATTTATAGTTCAAAACACAAAAGCTTACTAGTTTAAGACACGAAAACTCACTTATTAGCAGTTGCTGGTAAGTTATAAAGTAACAAGCAGTTATAGCAAAAACAAAAATTCACTTACTAGCAGCTGCTGATAAGTTATGTTATTTGTTATGACATATGACAGAAAAACCTACAAAAATATGGCGGCTGCACAGATGCGCATCTAGATTTGAATTTGGCGGGAGACCAGAGAAGCGCCTCTGGTTGTGACCAACCAAGATATTTAGAATATAAGGTTGCCTGGTAACTTACGATCCCCACCAAAACATGTCATTAGCCAATGAGCAGCTTGTGTGAAATCACACCAGATGCAGAGCCTGATTCAAAATATTGTAAGAATTGGTGTAATGTTAATAATTCATTAAGCAAAGAACTCGTAACTGGAACGAGCTGGCGATGACCCGTCTGAGGCAGGGAGTAATTACTCGTATTTTGAGTCACCGTTTTACATGGTGGTAATAATCAGGATGATAAGCTGTAGAATATAACACTACAGGTCATAATATACTTCTGGCCATATTTCGGTCCGGTACGGACCGTCCTTCTAGAAAGAGATAAGAGATAACTGCACTGCTACGGCGCGTTCGAAGAACAAGGACAGTCTGACTTTTCATTACCGCACTCACTTCTCGACCTGAATAAGAGAGAACCTTATACTCTACTAATCTTGGTGACCAAGGAGGTTTAAAGTACGCTGGTTGTGACCCACGGTCAATAAACGATACGGTTACATCAATCAGCAGCTTTAGGACGAGAGAGACGCGGGGGGCGGGAAATCGAATGAAAGAGACAGACATATCTGATTTCCGTGCAGAAGACAGAGACAGAAATTCTGGTAGGGTCTACAGCTCTCACCTGTAGACACTACAAGCATCTTTGTCTCTGTCTTTTGCACGGAAATCAGATATGTCTGTCTCTTTCATTCTATTTCCCGCCCCCCGCGTCTCTCGCCGCTGATTGAGACAACCGTATGGTTTAATGACCGTGGTTGTGACCAACGGTTGTGACCAACGGTTGTGACCACATACCAGGAATGCCAATTTTTTGGTATGTATCGATTCTCAAAATCGATCTAGATCGAAATGTTACAAATTTCAGGAATCAGGATACTATTATATAAGTTACAATTTTTGCATTTTTATAATTTTATTCGGAATTGAGAAAACAAGGACAGGCTCGTGTATACAGAGATTTTCAACGTATACATGAAGATGAATCGGTAAGGTCCATTTTTTCGATTTTGTTGAAAAGATCGATTAATTGATTATTTCAGATTCGATTTTACGTTGAAAGGTCGATTCAGAAATGTCACTAACTTGAAATAATCGATTTAAAAAAATCGATTTTCTTCGACTAAACAATTGATTCCAGTGATCGATTCTGCATAGAATCGATTTAAGATCAGCATCTCTGCCACATAGCAACCGTTGGTAAGAGATCAAAATTGTCACCAAAATTTCCATTTTGTGGTGTGGTACCAACGATGTAGTACAAAATACAAATGTCAAACTTAATTTAAAATTTTGATGATTTGAATTTGGTGTTGTAAGTTTTGGTTTTTATCGAAAATTTAAAGAGAAGCAAGTAAGTGATCATTATTAATATTTTAAAAAACCCGGCACAAATGTAGGGTAATAGAAAAATCAGCACACATCGTACACGTTCATTTCGTCACGCATGCGTGATACTTCCCTTTTTATGTATTTTAATTGTAGAGGTGTGCTAAATTTTTTTATGATAAATAGTTTTTGAAAATAGCATATACATTGCGAAATTTTAAAAAACTAATCATACCTTCGTCATATGGCACCAGTTGAAGATAACGACAGCGGGATGGAATCTCAAGATGGATCGCAGTCAATTGATCAGGAAGAAGGTATTGAAAAGGAACCAAAGGAGTCTTCGGCAAAAGAAAAAAAGCAGCCGGAAATTGAAAACGCTGAGGACGATGAGGTGAGGCTTTTCAAAAAATTGGATAATTTTGTTGGTTGTGACATTTCTCTGTCTCACTGTCATAACCTTACTTTCTTCACATTTTCCTCTTTCGAATAGTTTAATCGATCATATTCTATTATATTGACAAACGTAAGTGCCATTTAGCGAATAAATCAATTTAGGCAACTACCAATCTTCCGTATTATGGCCTAAATGGTGCAGTTCTATGTCATAGTAAAGAGATAAAACGATAATTACATTTGAAATGTCATCACGTTGATACTATTTTCTTGTTTAACACTAACATTTTTAGACAGGTTGAAAGTTATCGCAATTCAAAATAAGGGATATGGTAAACGTTATCAGCTGCCGCTTTTCAATAATATATCTAATTTGGTGTTGTGTAAAACGAGTGATATCGCATTGCATACTGTTATTATTGAAATGAGCTGTATATAGTTGACCGCAGATTTAACAGGTACTCAAAAAATGTCAGCGCCTTTGACCATCAAACACGCCGCATCACAAAGCCAAAGATGCCGAGATTTTTTGAGTGTCTGTTAAATCTGCGGTTTACTATACTGACAACTCAAGTGAAACTAACCTAATCTGTCAGTGTGAAGAGCAGAGATGGATAAACTCCCGGAGTTTTGATTACTCCGAAAGTTTCCAGGAAGCTTTCCTGGAAACTTTCCATTGGGAATATTCAGAGTCTATTTTATGGTGAAATCTGATTCGTAATGATCTAAGCTTCATTTTGATACCAAATAAGTGCATATAAATATATTATTTACATTACTTTTACAGACTTTTACCAAATAACTGATATTATATGACACCCGCTATATGTGCCCTGTACTATATGAAGAATATGGAGCAATTCGGTGGTTAGCCAGTAATTTGTTTTGTTTGAATTATTGAATAATTAAATATAAAAAAATAATTTATAGAATGTGATAAATATGTGGATTATAAAATTACAAATTTATGTAAATAATGTCATATGTAAGTCGTAACTATTTTGTGCAGAAATGGACATATAGAAGGCAAGACAGAAATAACATCTACATATTATTTAGTTAAAATAACACTAAATGTATTAAATTAAATAATATCTTATAATTTGTAAAAAAATAAAAGTATATTTCTTTTTAATCATTTTCATTTTTAATGTAACAGAAAAAAATGCTAGATATTATTCATTGGGAAGCGATAGTGCGGGTATACAAATAAACGTAACTTATCATATGTCTGTCAACTCATCCTTGATCATAGCCAATAGCACGAAATTAGAGAAATTCTGTGCCAATGCCAATAGTAATAATCCGAGCGGTGACCATATGAAACCCTACGTCATCAAACATCCGATTAATTTTTGATAATTTCGAAAAAATATCAACAAATTAAAACTGGATTTCTGGCGTTTGAGGTTATGTTAGATCATCGTGGCGGTAATGTCAAATTTATGAGTAAATATGTGTAAATAATAACTTTAAATATTCGTGAAAAATTTGGAAACTTTCCCGGAGTTTTGGAAACTTCCCCGGAATTTTGGAAACTTTCGGAATATTTAAATATTTTAAAGGAAACTTTCATTTTTATCAAAACTCCGTTCCGGAAACTTCCGAAATTTTCCTGGAAACTTTCCAATGGAAAGTTTCCTTGATCCATCTCTGGTGAAGAGTTTGGTACACGTTTTTAAAATGCCAGTTAAATTGTTTTTGTGTGCTTATGAATATAATTTTTGCAGAAAAATATAACTAATCATATTTTATAATTAAGTAGCTAGGTACATCATGTTTTTATTAAAAGAGTGTTTTCATTGAATAACAGAACCCCTTTCTGTAATGGCACCTTAGATGAGATGTTGGAAGCTATTGTCGTGGAAGATGCAATTCTTTATTGCATTGTTAGCTAAGGAGAGAATGCGGTAGGAAACAAAGCAGAACTCTATTATCGATTAAACGTACGACGATATATCACCAAAAGATGTTAGACTAAATTTTTGTTTTCTTTTAAATAATGTTTAGCATCCATTGCTTATTATGAGGTTTATTTTAAATTTTAGGTGACATAGATGTATGTATTATTGACATAAATAATATATTTTTATAGAAAATGAGTGTTTCCTTTATAAAATAGACTAGTTATTCCCTGCTGTGAATTTTAGAGCTAATTGCTTCAATTATATTTTGTTCCCTTTCCATAAAATGATTCGTTTGCTGTTTTTCATTTAACACCATTTTTAGTTTCCCTTCTTTGGGTTCTATTTTTTTTCCGTTATAGGTGCCTCTAAGGTAAATTTCTCATGTAATGGCCACAAGTCATCTTCCACTGAAAACCTGACCTATGTTTACAACTTGTCTGTTGACAGGGTACAAATTTAACTCAACTTTCTGAAAGAGGTACGAGAACTACCTAGCGCTTTACAGAAGACGGTAAATCCGACCTACTATTTATTCTCAAATAACGGAGCACATTAAGCTAAATAGTGTTTAACATAGTCTGGGCATGCTTAACTGTCAAAATAGCGTCGCGAAAAAATGCGGTATATACTTGTACTCAAAGAAAATGATAGGTGAATACAACCAAAAAGAACATATGAAATCGCGCCTATCTAGTTTCATAGTTAAATCAATCAGAAAAGAATAGTCATACATTTTTATTTGTTTTCGTAAACGAATAGTAGTTTAATAATCATATCTTCTTGTAGAACAACAAATTAAATAGTACAATGACATTTTTTTATGTTCACGAACCATTTTCAATTTGATCTTCAATTAAATAGTACAACGACTTTGTTTTTTGTTCACCAACTAATTTTTAGGTTGATCTACACTTTATTGTATGATGAAGTTTTTTTTGGTTAGCCAAAATCTCAGTATTGAGACATCAGACCACCCAAACCAAAGATTAGAGATCGTTTATAAGATCCATCCAAATATGTCGCTGATCCCTGAGAGAATTTGAACATTGCAATCATGTTATTAATTTTCTATAAATTCATAAGAGTATAAGATAATGATTAATGATTAATTATTGTCAGTGATTTGTATGTGGCGTCATCTAGGAATAATTTCTGTAATAGACTACGTGGTAAGCAAGCAAATTTTATGGTAATTCCCTTTTAGAACTTCTAGAAGACAACAATAATATTGGTTTGTCTACAAAGTACAGCCGAACTAATACTGGGTTAGAATTACAATTCGATAATACTTAAAAATAAAGTCTACTATTTATCTAGTTTCATTTGACAAAATTCAACAAATTATTAGTAAGATGAATAAATTATAGTCTTATGCACCTATTTTTTAAGTTAATGTTTATTTTGTTGTGTGACAATCACCTTTTGTTTAAAAATACTATTAAATATACTTCAATTTAACAAAATGAACAATATATATACTATTTTTTTGATTGATTTAACCCATACTATTTGCAAACAAAAACGCTGATGCGACGTCTTAATTCGTCAAAGTGGATGGCAGAACGATGTTATGTTTATGTTTATGTAAACAGAACTGAATGGTTAACTCTACAATAATATTGGTTTATCTGTCAACTATAATAGTAGAGCAAACTGCTACTGGGTCTACAATTACAATTCGACAATAGTTAAAAATAAAATATACTATTATCTAGTTTAATTTGACAGAATTCAACAAAATAATAGTCAGACGAAAAAAATAATAGTCTTATTCATCTATTTTTTAAGTTAATGTTTGTTTTTTTATTCGACAACTTTTTATTAATATTGTCTAAATGTTGGTTGTGGCATTTTCTTAATTTTTCTCTATTCTTATTGGGATGCTCTGCCACATGTATTCTTCTAAACAATGTCTGAAATCTACAAAATAATGCAATTAACCAGTATTTTACTGGAAAATAACCTCTACGCCTGTGACTTTTACTATTGAATGAGGATAAATGCGTGTCGAATTGTTCTGTAGATGTTTGCACAACCTGGCTGCCGATGTTAAAAGAAGAACTTAACAAACTCAACATTGTTTAAAATAAAACTATCAATTATATATCAACAGTTCTGTGTAAGCAGTAAGTATCTATGGATACTGAATATAACAAATATATTCTTAAAGCTGTGTATTTAATATACACAGCCCACAAACATTATAATACGCTTTGAGAAAGGAAACAGATTCGTTTTCCGAAACGTCAGCAAAATACGTCATTTTTATATTTTTGTTCTTATTCATTATTTGTCAAAACCACCCTCTAACTGATCCTTTGACGTAAAAGTCACAGGCGTAGAGGTTATTTTCCAGTAAAATACTGGTTAATTGTATTATTTTGTAGATTTCAGACATTGTTTAGAAGAATACATGTGGCAGAGCATCCCAATAAGAATAGAGAAAAAACTTTTTATTAATTAAAATAAAAATCACCTTTTGCTTAAAAATACCATCAATATGATTTAGTTTAACAAAATTAACGATATTGTTAGTTAACCATTTTTTCTTTGTTGAATTTACGCATACTATTTCTTTGAGTGTGTGATTACTCTCTAATGTTGTATCTATAATGTTTATATTTTACTACTCAGATGTTTAAAATTCAATATGATTGGTTTATGCGGTACTAAAGATAGTGAAGATTGAATTTAAGTAATTATATACTGCCCTATTATTTTTTAGCCTGATGAAACACTGGGAGAGCGATTGTGGGGTTTGACGGAAATGTTCCCCGAACCTGTTAGAAATGCGACGTATACAACAGTAGTGACCACACAAGCCGGATTGAAACTAGCATACAATTTTTCACGTAGCGCATTGTGGATAGTTTTTAGCACCTCTATTATTTTATTTGCACCAGTTATTTTTGAAGTTGAAAGAGCTCAAATGGAAGAAATGCAGAAGAATCAACAGAAACAGGTGATTATTTATGTTTTTTCTTTAAACAACTTGCCAACTCACATCTAGAGGACTATAAGAGTACCTCTGGAGCCATGAGTAAAAATATAATACCTAGACTTAATATGTACTCCTTTTATGTCTCGTTTTATGTATAATTATATCTTAACCGAAAAAATAGAATAGTAATGAATTGAACTGTCGGTAGTGTCAAGTAGCACATGTAGTGGAGCAACGTGAATTTGATTAGCCTTTGTAAGACTTATTTTGAATTACATATTCTCCTGTCCTGGTTAAAATTTTAAGGATTTAGATTTTTCCGTTGCTTCAGGGGTAAAGTCATAAGTGTGTGAAGGAACAATGTTAAAAAAGGGGCTTTTTTTGGCCCATCCATGGTAAAGTGCCCAAGAAACAATTTAAAAGTCATTTGGACTTGAGGAGGTTTTAAGAAAGGTTTGTCAGGGTTAGGAAATAGTCTTGTGCTTTATTGATGTTGTAACTAAGGCCTTTTAGGCTTCAAGTATACTTGCTCTTATATGGTAAGTTTTAAGGCATTCTGTAAGACCTAATTATAAAGCTAATTTGCTTCAATAAATAATAATATAAATTAGTTTATTATGTGTTAAAAAAATAGACTACAATAATATAAATGTATAAAAACATACGAGAAAAAAATGGTAAGATGTTTGACAAACAATAAAAGTTAACACATAAAAGGTGAAAGTATTGTCCAAAAAGACATTTTTCAACTTCACCTTGTTTAACAATTCAAGAAATAAGCTAAAAGTAATAATAATTATACAGAAGTATGAATCTCACTTGAGGTTTTATATCAGATAGAGTTTTTCTTCCTTGGCATATTTTTTGAATGTGGCAATGTTCATATCATAACAGTCCTCAGGTATAGCATTAGCTATTTTAGTCGCAATATAAGAAAGGATAGGATAATATGTATTTGTAATGGGTTTATCATACCTACATAAAACTCTCCATAAAGCTAATTAGTTTTATTAACGTCTTAAATTCCATTTAGATTTAAAGAGGCTTTAAATTATTCTGTATGGTTTTAACATATTTGCAATAAATGCATTTTAAATACTTCTTAAAACTAGACATTTTCAATGCCTATTAGTACTTATTAAAGGCCATTACAAAACTAGACCTTTAAAACATCCTTGACAAATGTGATGACACCGTTATGAAGAAAGAAAGATCTCTACAAATCTAAAAAAGGGCTGCCATATGTCCCGGCACACCGGGACATATCTCGGTTTGCAAAGATGTCCTGGTCATCAGATTAAATGTCCCGGTTTAAAAATCAAATTATTTTTCATGAATAATTAGATGAACATGGTTTGCCATGCCCAATGAATATGGCTTGCCACGTCGCCCATTTTGTACCAAAATAAAATTTCAATACGAATTAGGGCACTTTAAAAATCACGATGACGAACTTAAAAAAAAAATCTGCGGAGCGCTAAGGGGGGCTACCGCCCCTCTCTACCCCCCGCAGCACGTGCCCCGAGTACATGTTTTTCAAAATGTCCCGGTCAACATAGCGATATTTATGGCAGCCCTAATCTAAAAGGCAAATTTTAATTCCATAAAACACTTTCTAAAACCTCAATAAAACATTTATTGTAAAAATAATATTTTGCGAATTAAAATCAAATGAAATACACGTATAATTAGAACACATACGCGCGCCTCACACTGTCAAATTATAAGTTTTTTGTATCAAATGTCAACTCGGTTCATCTTGGAGGCATTTTTTTTAAATCCCAAACATTTTATTACAGCTTTTATCAAGTCCATGTGATCTTCGCCAAGTGCATTGCATTTATGTATTGATGGGATTATTTGTGATAATATACAAAAAGGACTTCATTTAGAGTAAATGTTCTAGGTCGTTACCATTATTAGAATACATAGTTTAATGAGAGGACTGTAAAATGACAATTAGGTTTTTAGTTGGCCGACCATGTTTTTCTTGTTATATAAAAATATTCAAGGTCAATCTTACAATTATAATTATTAATAATTATCACTTTCTTCTTTAGCAAATTAAGGTAGTACAAGAAACAACTGAAAATTACCGTGGGAACCGAGAAGCGGCCTACTTTTTTAAATTTGCTGTATACGTGTCTATGCAAATTTTTTATGGATATTAAAATCATTATTATTTCTGAGGCACCCTGTTTTTTGGGCCTTTCTTTTATTCTCTTGTAGTTTTAACGATTAACTACCGTTGGTTTTAATTTTTTTGTCATACCTGATGTCTTTTTATTACCTTTTAAATCAGACTTAGAGAGGTTATAGTGCCACTCGCCTTATAAATTTCAAATTCCATTTTATCTTCAATAAGTCTGACGGTGTGTTTGCTTAAATCAATTTAGAAGAAATAAATGCAATAATAAAATTATTTGGATTCCTTTGTGGACATTCTTATAACTTCTCAGTTCTAATATAGACTTATAAGAGTTTTAAAAACCAGTTTTAAGGTAGCCTTCTAGGTGTTTTCTAGAAATGCAGGAAGCTAATAAAAAAGCTTCAGACAGCTTTAAAATAGATTTTAAGAAAGGTTTTCAAGAGCGGTACTATGCCTCACAAAAGAGTTTTATGATGGAATTTAAAAGGGCCTTAACAACCTTCATAAGAGTGGGTCCTTTTAGTCTACAAGTCGCTTTATGATGGTATTAAAGATATTGTTACAGCAAAATAGATTTTTTATAAATAGTTTTATAGCACCCTTGTATATATTTAAGAAAACCAAAGTTGCTCCTTGGGTGTGGAAGTCATCTTTTTTTATTAATTTTGGGGTGCTGAAAACAAATCCGTCACCTGTTTTGGCGAAAAATCTCGGGAACACGTTAAAAAACAACCTTTATTTGGGGGGTGACACTGGAATTGATATTACACTGAAAAAAGTGCTAGTGTAATTTTACGTGCTTCTTCATGTAGATCTGTGACTAGTGATAATGACTAGAATTTCACAGACTGGATGTAAAATTACACCACTGTTGTCTATAAATTTACACGAGGGTTAGTAAATTTGCAATCAATGTGGATAATTACATTGTAATTTAACAAGACAGTTGATGTAAGGACAGGAATAAATTCACAAGTTATGTATATTTCCATGTGGCATGTATTTTTACATGTATTTGTCTGTAGCAATTTCTTATTACATGTAAAAATGCATGCCATGTCATGGGTGGAGCTTTGAATTTTAAATGCCATCCCATGATACTATGAAATATAAGATACGCTCTGTACGAGTACCAGCTTTCGACCTACTGTGCGCATAGCGTCACCCTCTAGTCAACTTCAAATCGAGCCCGCGCCGGCGACCATCTACCTAAAAATACATCGAAAACCGTAATATAAGACCTAGAAAGCTGATTGCAGACAATTTTACTTTTTAATATCATAGAATTGTATGACTGCTTTTGTCAGCACTTTTCATTTTGCATAAGGCCGTTGTGGGTTTAAATGTTTGTGAAAACACCAAAAAGATCACATATGATCTTTTGCACCGTTGATTTTTCAACGTGTAAGTAAGCTATTTATTTTGTTTTTATTTAGTATCAAATTTTAATTCATTTAATTAAACACAATCAATAGTAGTAGTAAATAATATACAACTTTAATTAGTTTAATTATGAAACAGTGCATTTATCTAGCGTTATTCAGGAGAATAGACAAACAGTGAAGAATGAGAAATATTTATTCTGTTATTTAGAGATAAATTGCCGGATTCTTTAATGTTTTTATTATGAAAAACATTTTGCATCTGCAAAATAGCGTTTTCGCAGTATGACTTAATTCAATAGCGGGGGATATATCAATGTGTTCTCTCATGGTAATTATTACAAATATTTAATAACCTCCATTGATTTGCTGAAACATCTCAAGAAAATCTGAATTCGATTTCATTAAACAACACTAAAGTACATTAGTTCTCACACCGCATTCTCTGAGCTGTATCGTTTGCGAGGGGGTTCCGTATACTTAATTGCAATTTTCTCGAAAACTGTTAATCCTAGAAAAAAAGGTTTCAAATAAAAAAGTTAGCTCCATCCTTTATCTTCATATGCCCTCGATATACTTGGTATCTATTTCGAAAGACAAAAAAGTTTCTCATTTGTTGTATTCCCACCTGTAAATTTTCACAGTTTATCGACATAGCCTTAGAAAAAAAAATCATATTTTCTACACTTATTAAAACTTCACCTTCATATTAACACATTTTGTTAACAAATATAGATTCATCACACGGTAAAAATTTGAGATTAACTCATTGTCCCGTTTTTTAGTTAGAGCGAGTTAAACGAAAAAATAATTGTATCTATTATTTTGCAATTTTCTCACATTTTTGGCTCTATCTTTTGTCTCGAACAACCAAAAGAGTCGTAATTTGTTATTTTATCGAAGGATAAGCTTCTAAACACTTCGGTTAAGGTAATTTTAATTTACATCTAAACTAAAAATTGACCACTGAACTAGTTGACTTTTACGTGACGTAACAGCGGGAACTGCGGTAAGGGGAGGTATGCGTGAGAGCGTATCTCTATTTCTTAGTATCATGATGCCACCCTATGTTTTTTATCGCGTATTCTGATTCTACAGAAGAAATTAGATAACTTTTGTACCAAATATTTTTTCTCCCGATGAGGGGGATGGGGTAACTTTTGAATTTTCAAAAACCTGCAGGGGAACATCCCTGAACTAGGGCATTTTTAGGAAAAATGTTTCAAACAAAATTTGTTTAGTTCAGAGAACATCTTTTATTTGAAACATTTTTCCTAAAAATGACCTAGTTCAGAGATGTTCGCCTACAGGTTTTTGAACATTCTCCACCGCTCATCAGGGTGGGGAGGAGAAAAAATGTTTGGTACAAAATTTCTTCCATAAAATCAGACTGTGCGATAAAAAACATAGAGTGCCATTAATAAAAATTCAAAAGTTAGCCCCGCTCATCAGGGGTGGGAGGTGGAAAATTGTTCTACCCAAAAGATGTTCCCCTCCGAACGGAACAACTTTTGTCTGAAACATTTCTCGCTAGTGTCCCTTCCTAAGGAGACATTACTGTGGATTAATTAAAATGGCTTAACCATAGTGTCTAATAAAATCAATATTTCTTAAGCAAAAAAAAATAATAGAGAGCCAAGCTAAAAGTAGTAGTATATTTCTTCGATCATTAGCTTCCAAATGAGTAGGAAGTAAGTGGTCTAGGTCTTCGCATTTAATTTTTTTTTTGTGTGCCTGTGTTCATTACCTAGATTTATATTTTTAAGCATCTTCCACCAATCTGACCTTGAAGTAACTTTTACACATGATAATTATGTTAGTGCTAAATAATATAGATTTATTTCGTAGGTGTCACTCAAGGGGGGTTGATATAAAAACAGCACCCTCAAAAATTAAATTATTTTTTTTAAATACTAAATGACGTAATGGGAATATAAAAAAAAATGTGAAATATAAAGCTGTTTTATATCAACTTCTCCCGTTAATTTCAATTATCTGCAATAGTTTTGAACAAAATCAATTTTAAAGTTGGTAATATAGGTTTATTATATATTTTATTGAGCATTCCTAGTCATAAGCAACATTCATGTGAATGAATAGCCCATTAAGCCACTGGGCCCAATTCCATATACTTAACGGGCGAGCGAGACCCTTTATAATGGATTATTTATTGACCGATAACAAAGCTAATACTAATATTAACATCAGTATTAGTCGATCCCTATGTCACAACAGGAGCCTGACTAGCTTTTTGTATTAAATGTTTAAAAAACATGACTTGGATTCTTCTATTGTAAGAATGTGGAATTTTACTAATTGAAATGTTTATTTAATCTATTACCATACCACTTGAAACTGAACTGAAACACTGAAAATCAAATTCTATGTGTTATTCTTTGTATACCTCATGCCATTTTATTCATCTTTCTGAGAGTTCATAATTTTGCTGATTGAACGAGGTCAAACACCGACGAGTGTGTAGCTCATGACAACAGTTGAAACCCGCTTATTTAGTTGTCACCATTAATATATATTATATTTTATTTTTCAGATGCTTTTAGGACCAAATTCAGCAATATCAGGTGGCGTACCACCTCCAATATTGCCGCCTATGCCACAGCAGAGATAAAAATTGAGGGCTTGTTCTTAGACTTAATTTTTCATTTAAGCAACCGGATTGTAAAATTGGCTGTAATTACATTAACTAAATTGCAATCAGTTGTATGTTACTGCATTTTTTATGCTGTACTGTGTTGAACGTTTATATAATAGACAAATATAGTCAATTTCTGTGTTTGATTTTTTTTCTTTCAATATCTAGTAGGAATTTGAAAATGTAGCAAATTCTAAACAAGGAGACGCAATTTTCCACGTTTTTTTTTTTAATCAGTTATTCTGGTGGAAAATAATTTTGATGTTAGAACCTGACTTATTTTCTGATGTTTTTAAATATGTAACAACAAATGATCAATATAAAAAAATGGTAAGTATGCAATCAATATATTTGAAATTGTTTGGACAGAAACTGACAGGTACCTAGTGCATAAAGAATTAAAAAATATCCAAGCCTTTGTTAAATTCGATTTTGAAGAAAAAAATTGTAATTCGAATCCAAAATCGTTCCTTTCTATCGTTCTCAAATAATAGCTTGGCACGTTTTAAAATAAAATATGAAAAGAGAGTCTTTAGATTTCATCAGAATTAGCATTTTTAACACAAGTAGTAATTACTTTAAATAAATCACTATTTGAGTATGAGATTAATTAAATTCTTAAAAAAATTGACTATTATACAATGTGGTTAAAATGATCTGTATTAATAATAGTGATATTTATTATTGGCATTATCAAAATGAGTTAAATTACCAAAAACGTAATACCTGAAATAAGAAAAACATTAAATAGATTAATTTTCATGTGAAATCTACTTAGGGGGGAAATTTTGTCTAAAGGAATCGTCGGCTCTAGACGCCATTTTAGAAAAAAACGATTCACCAAGTTTCATTAAAACAGATAAATAATTTTTTTGTAATTTCAGTTTATGTAAAATTAAAAATTGTCATTTTTATTTTTTTGCAAAAAACAAAATGACATCTGATTTAGACTTATGTTATTTTGTTCAAAATTTATTTACAAACATTTTAATTTTTTTGTTTAACCTGATCCGATGAACAGAACCTGTGATTAAAAAAAAAACGGGACCAAAAACACGTTTTTCAGAATTAAATCTTAATTTCCAAGAAACGGCACCTCCAAATTTAGACAAAACTTTACTGTAATTTCATAATAATATGCAGATTGCATTTCCAGGAAAAAATTGTTTAAGGATTTTTTAATGGAGGTAAGTATATTGAATTATAGGCAAGGGCGTAGCGAGTCAACTTTTTTGGGAGGTTATTTTTCAAATTTGCCAACTTCATAAGACTTAACAGGCCAACTAATAATTAAATAATTATACCTCCAAAAAAATGAGCGGGGGGGAGGGAAATTAAAAAAAAAATTTATGAAATTTTTGAGGTGACCTATATTTATGCAAAGAGGCGGTGGTATGACCTTATGACCCAGAGGGTAGTTTGAAGTTGGTAGCCGAGGACCGTGGGTGGGAGTCCACACTAAATTGTAGATCTCTAGGCACACAAGGGCTTACTGTGACCTATTTAGCTAGTAAAAAGTAGTTCTATCCACCATACTGACCTCCAATAATTGTTTTAAGGTTATAATCTTCTCGGAGGTGTAACTTGATATAGAAGTAAGGAAAGATAAACCGAGGTATTTTATTTTGCCCTTATCTACATGTAGTTACTCATACTGCATATATAAATATTATAAAATCAAGATTGTGGGTACCTAAGTACTGAGTATAAATTCATTAACATAATTTATAGAGATGAAATGGTAATAAATCCATAATTGCTTGTACCTCATAATAATCGGCTGCGAAATTATCTTCCCACTGTGTGGATTAGGATTATACGTCATAATCCGAAATCTGGTGTATGTAGTGGTAGCCATTTATTGTAATGAGCATCAAGAATTTGATTAATTATATTTACATTAGGATTTTCTTTTTTTCGTCCATTCACTATTTAAATATTTACAAATAAAAACACATCAGAATGATTTTTTTATTTTATATGATATGAGTATTCACTTAAGTTTCTGAACGCATTGGTAAAAAATTATCGGTATTGCATTCATACATTGGAACGCAACCCGATATCTTTTGTACCTACTTCAGCTGATCGTGAATTATATGATCTACTCGCAATAAATCATATGAAACATTCCATGTGATCGAATGTCAAAAGTCAAAGTTCTGCTTTTTCTTGGGTACTGTTATTTTTTTTGCACTTTTGCCAAGTAATAACCAAAATATGTGAGGATTTTCCAACTTTTAGGATCAAAGAGTTTAAAAATTTAAAATAAAATAACTATCCACAATAAAAAACAAGTCGCTGACATGGCTAACACAGGAGTGTTACCCTTCGTCCGAGGGGTTGATTTCACTAGAAATGATTTTAGTGTAAGTTTTGTCAATACATTTTTAACTCCTTATCACATTGAACTTATTTTGTTTAGGGAGAGAAATTTCCCGATGCTGTAAGCTCTATGACTGGCGTTCAATGGCTAAAACTAGATCGGACCAATTTAAAGGAAATTCCCAAAGAAATGGGGAATCTACTTAAATTAGAGCACCTTTCTCTGACCAGAAATAGTCTTGAGAAACTCTATGGGGAGCTGACTGAATTGAACTGCCTGCGTACCTTGAACTTACGTCATAACAATGTTAAAAGTTCTGGAATACCTGCCGAACTATTTCACTTGGAAGAATTAAGCACTTTAGATTTAAGCCATAATAACCTTAAAGAAGTGCCCGAGGGATTAGATAAGGCCAAGTCACTTTTAGTTTTAAATCTAAGCCATAATCAGTAAGTAATAATAGCTTGATAGGGCCTATCCAAGATTTATACAATTTTTTCAGGATAGATTCGATTCCAAATTCACTTTTCATCAATCTTACCGATTTGCTATTTTTGGATTTGAGCAATAACAACCTAGAGACTTTACCCCCACAAACGAGAAGGCTCGCCAATTTACAGACTTTCGTCTTGAACAACAATCCTTTGGGACATTTTCAGTTACGACAGTTACCATCGCTTTTAAATGTAGAAACGCTGCACATGAGGAACACTCAAAGGAATTTGAATAATTTTCCTAGTAATTTGGAAAATTTAACTAATCTGTCTGATGTTGATCTAGCCCAAAATGCATTGCCTAAAGTTCCAGACTCATTGTATTCCTTGCCAAATTTGAAAAGACTGAATTTAAGTGATAATGAAATTACAGAACTATCAACAGGTAAAATTTATATTTACACATATGGTAAATTAACACGTACACTTTAATTTCTAGTGTAGCACATGTCCATTATAAGCACTGAGCAAATATTGCATAGCAGCTCCTTGCTACGGAGGATTGTAACACTTTTGATGGGGGCAGCTATTGATCTGTCCGATTATAATAAAAATCCTAAACTATACCTTAGCTGGGAAAGGAGGATAGTGGTGGATTGAACTGTACCTACTGTCATAGTGACAAGCAGCACATGTCATTGAGCGATGTTGCTTTGATAAACTTTTGTACAAATTATGTTGAATTTAAACGCCAATAGGATCTGCTGCACGCACTAATTACGTGCATTTATTACTATCCCCCTTTCCCGGCTGAGGTATAATAATTATTTTAATGAGGTATGACGATAGATTATGCTCAAACAGCACAAGTATTTGACAGCAGACTTCTGCTGATATTCGCACTAGTTGCAAAGTTGCTCAGTGCCTATAGGGCTTAGAACGATCAATCTTTCCATTAAAAAAAGTGGTTAAGAAATCTAAATTTTCAAGAGTGCTGTTTTATTATTGACAAAATAAGGAAATATCTAATTTTTTTATTAATAAAGAAATTCGAAATAGTAGGACTCTAACGCTCGCTAGAATACATTTTAAAGGTGGGTGGGGGGATTGACAATCCTTTATATCTGTATATCTAAACAAATAAACAGATTCAGAGAATACACAAGAATATATATTTTTTAATTTCTCATTCAGTATCTCGTGTTCTGTCATTGCCCCCACAAGGGGGCAATCCTCGCTCATTAATTATTAATTATCTTTTACACCCCCGCTCATGAATCATTAGGTCCGGGGGTCCCCCCTTTTTTTTCAAACCCGCTCATGAATTATTAAGAGCGGGGTCTGCCAGAGATTTTGACAAACATTTTTTTTCAAAATGAATTTGGTACCGGGGCCCATGGTTTGATGTGGGGGGCCTGTGTGCTGTTATAGATATTGATATCAAATTTTATGAATATGTCTGTTTCTTTTTAATAAAAAATGTATAAACCATTACGTGTGGTACAAAAATACCAAAAAACATTATAAAATATAGTAAGCGAAAAACGTTTTTATTATTAAAGACAGAAGGGTGGTATAGCGAATGAAATGAAGTTTAAAAATCAGAGAAGTTTTTGGATTTGATATTTATTTTTGTTGTCTAGTTTAAATATGAAAGAATTGTTAAAATGCTCCTCGCTTGCAACATAGAGTTCCGCTTCTGATATCAGTAACTTAACTATGTCTGTTTGAGACGTATATTACATTGGGTACAAACAACTTACTTCACAAGGAATTAATTTACACACAGTGTATGATATAGACAGTGCTGTTTGTTGTTATTGTTATTGTTATTATTGAAAAACATTCAAATTATTTTGTTTAGATTCAATTAATCAATTATGACACAAACATAAATAATAAATTCAAATATATTATTTAGATCAGATAAGTGCTTATAAATAAACAGAGTAAGATCTAAAGGCTACTACATTGTAAGAACGAATACGCGATTTTTTTTGTGGAAATCTTGACGGACGTGAAATTTGTAAGTAGGAGAAAAACATTTGTTGACTAGTGATCTAATAGCCATGGCAAGAACTACACTACTGCCACTGTTACAGCATACGCTCTGTTGCCAACTTTATTGTGGAAAAACTAAGAGTCTCATAAAAAAATGTTTCAAATAAAATGTTTCTTTGAACTTTAAATCCCATTTTATTTCCATCCTTCTAACTTTGATAATAAAAAAGTTTGTCATATGTTATATTTTACAATGCACTTTTCGTTTTTCTATAGCTAAGGAAAAGGCTGAAAGCGCACTTTGTTAAAACTGAAGTTCGATGTCTCTGATATCAAGCACGATATTGACTGAGAAATAACAAAATACATATTTTCAAGTCTTACAGTTTTTGTAAATAAATGCTGTTATCTCTAACTTCACAATTCCGAAGGAATTTTACAAGAATCTCGTTTTCGTTTTTGTATACTCTTCAATGGACTCTCCCTTGCCGATTTCGGGATCGGAGATCCCAAACCATGAAAGAGATGTTTTATGCGAGTGTATACAAAATGTTTTTTTCCAAATAGGCTGTGCTTCGTCTAACTTATAATTTCTAATTTTACTTTAAAAATTTTATACAAATTATCAAAATGTTATCCCCGCGCAATTTATTTCAGATATTTCCAAAATACTTATTTAGGAAACAATTAAAAAAGAAAAACAATAAAAACCCATCATCAAACTAAAAAACTATCTGTTAAAATATTATCAGTCAAAATAATATATTCATAGTTGTACCTGCAAAATAATTATTGTAATTTACATTGAGAAGTAATAATTATAATGAAATAATCCCTTAATCCTGTAGGTACCTCCTTCCAAGTAATATATTCACAATACTAGAAATAAAGGAAACAAATTACCTTTAAGTAGGTAGAATTGTTTAATAGAAGTTTGCTATTAAATAAATTTACATGTTTTGAAAATACTAAAGAACCCCTCCAACTACCTAGGGGCGGATTATTTATAGGGTATAAATTTGACTCCATCAATTAAAAAATATTCAGTACAGTGAGTGCTTTAGTGAATCTCTTTCGAAAAGGAACATTAGCTCCAGATAACAACTTGTTAACCATGTGGTATGTATAATTTTGTATTATATTAAACAATACTATAAGAATTTTTTCATTTTTGTAGGCAAAACAAAGAGTATCTTATATTTGCCAGGCACTTATGTAAAATCATAAGTACCTCTCGTAGAGAAAAATTTCATAACTTTGTATTAGTCGTCATGAAATATCTCTTAAAACTTTTCAAAAAGAATCCCGCACACAACCAATGGTTTATGAACTTATGTGGAATTCATTAAAATTTTGACATGTAGTTTTTTCATTCTGATGAAAAGTTTTAATGGGCACCATAATCTGCTGAGGCTAGTTTTATACTACTTTAAAGTTAAAAAATCTCGAAAACGATAATAATTTTTTAACAAAATCTTTAACATTAAAGATTTAAATATATTTCACAAAGTTTTGGTTGACTAAATCAACTATATAACCGTCAGTATTTGCTTGAAACTTAGAAATAGTTTTTTTTTTTTCAATATTTTGCTTCGTTAACTTGCTTGTCTTTATATTTTCTTTACTGCGGGGTTAGATTTTTATCATATATAACAGCGTTTATTATATTAGTGTAATAATGTACTAACAAAAAAGCCGTTATTGTTATATATTATGAGATTGTTTGTAACATGTCAAAATTGTAGCGAATTGCACGTAGGTCCATTTTCCAATTGTTTTGTTGTGGGGTCCTTTGCCAATCGGACTTTTTTAAGTTATCGTACTTACAAAAAACATGTCAGACGGATACAGACGCAACACAATATGAACATTTTTTTCTCTACGAGCTACATTTACGATTTTAAAAATGTGCCGATCAAATGCAATATATTCTTCACTTTCTTATTTGCAAAGAGTATGATAATGAGAAATTTTCTCCTAGGATATGTATAATTATTTTATTATGTTAGTAAATTTTTTTTAATACGTGTGATGTGTTAAACGTTACCTAGTCAGATTCACACATATTCCCTAATTTCTGTTCACAACTTTTCCATTGCATCTCCGTTACAGTCACTATTATAATGATCATAAGAAATGAGTTATTGTCATTTTCTCATATAAAACTCATATGGAACTCCATATTGTGTGTACCTACTGCAGGTGACAAAGATAGCACTGATTTGTATACAAACTGCACATGCTGCCATAATTGATTTAATTTATGAACGCGAAGTCAACCAAATAAAATCATTTAATAATGCTATTATTCATAAATTAATTCATTATTGCACATGTCAGAATGTATAATGCTGTGCTTCAAGCGCTCATCCGGATAATTTTGAAAAATATAATAGTATATAAAAGACAACTTATCGTACATACACAACAAAATAGTTTAAAATAAATTATTACTATCTAAAAATTCTTGGATATTTTAAAAACCTTTTGCTAACAACACCTTTTTGGTTAGAAAATATTATTTAGGTATTAAGCAAATTACATCTTACACACTTTTTTATTTATTATAAAATTACCTACTTTCTGTATATTGGTGCCATTAATAGACAAAAAAACAAAAAAAATTCTAATCTAAACCTCTCTACATAATAGAATGGGGGGGGAGGGTATAAGAGGAATTGGCATTTTATTAATAATGTAAATAAAAAATCCTTTTAACACTATTTTATTTCTGGTAGCAGCATAAAGGTTTATGTTGTGAGAGAAGGGGGTGCTTGTCATTGGAGGTTGGGGGTGTTGAGGTATTGTACATAGTAGGGAGAGCTTAGGGTGCATTCAAAGGAAATATGATTTTCAAGTTCAAAAACGTCTAAGTATGTGTGCTAATGTAAACTGGTTCTATAATAATTTAATGGGGTTACATGGAGGGGGATAGGTTGGGAAGTTCTGTTTGGGGTGGAATAGATTAGATATTGAATATACATGATAAAAAAAAATTTTTCTAAATTTTTTGACCAAAAATAAAAAGGGCCCAAAAACCGGCCTTATTGGCCCTCCTCCTTTATGTCTAACATATTCCCTGTATCCGAGTCCAGCAATGACTCTCCACGTCTTTACAGTGCAAAAATTCTATCTGCGTGATAAGAACGTCCCCAACTCAAGATAGCATAATAGCATACTGATTGAAACAGACCATGGTATGCCTGCAATCATCTTTTTTGTGATACTCTTTTTTAATTTTTTTAGGATAAAAATGTTTTTTGATAACTTGCAGTATGACTAATAAATTAACAGTAAAACACGCTTATGAATTGAAATTAGTAAGAAATATGATGGTAATGATGCTTATGAGTTGAAATGGGTATAAAATGATACATTTCTTGCCAACTTCGCCTTCTTAGAATGATCCAATCTTAGTGTGTGTGTTTTAATCTTTTCGGGACGGGGCATGTTTAAGTGCAGCAATCGTAGTATCTAGTCCACATTTTCAAGAACAGTGAATTACAAATTAAATTGTGAGGTATTTATACATTTTATGCTAATTAGCTGTGATTAAACAGTGCAAGTAGGCCCATTTTACAATAGGGCGGTTCTAGAAAACTACAAGATACTTAGTTCAAGACAACATGGATTTAGACCAAATTACTCAACAAATACTGCCACTTATGACGTTCTGCAATTTATATATGAAGGAGTGGATAAAAACAAATTTGTCCTAGGCCTTTTCTTCGATTTAACGAAAGCATTTGATTGTGTAATTCCAGACTCCTTAATAGACAAACTCCATAAAATGGGAATTAGAGGCCAGTTAAATGGCTGGATAGAATCATTTTTAAAAAATCGCAAGGTATTTGTTAAATTAGATGATAGTTACTCTCACAGTCGGGAAATGTATCTCGGTGTTCCACAAGGAGCGGCGCTGTCTTCATTACTATTTACAATTTTTATCAATGACCTAGATGCACATATGAGGAACCCAGACTCACTCCTAGTCATGTTCGCTGATGATGTAAGTTTACTGATATCAGCCACATCTCTAGAGACTCTTCATAAAAACGCAACGAATGTACTCGTCAGATTCGAGGAATGGTGCATTAGAAATAAATTAATAGTTAATGTATCTAAAACCACATATATCACATTTCATAAAAAAGAAGTAATAGAACCAATAAAGCTTCTCATAAATCAAAAAATAATATCACCATCAAAACATACTAAGTTCCTAGGCATTACAATAGATGAGACACTCTCATGGTCAAATCATATTGACAATGTTGTGAGTAAACTCAACAGTGGATATTTCGCCATTAGAAACCTCAAATCCTTTTTAGATCGAAAATATCTGATTAATGTTTACTATGCATTAATTTATCCACATCTAAAATACTTAATCATATATTGGGGACAGGGAACTGATTGGAACAGAGTCTTTATTTTACAAAAACGAATTATAAGAATAATTTTTGGGCTATCACCAAGAGAGTCTTGTAAATCTACTTTTAAAGATAACAAAATATTAACTTTACCAAGCATCCTCATATTAGAAGCAGTAATGTTCACCAAGCTAAAGCCAGAGTTATATAGTCACTGGAATGATATTCACAACTACACAACACGAAATAATACAAATATTCAAACAGACCAGTTCAACCTAAGTACTTTTAAAAAAGCCCAAAATACACCTGTAGCAATGTATATAATAATCTCCCTCGGCAGTTAAAAGAGTTAGGTAGAGCTAAACTTAAAAAAAAATTACTAGAGTTACTTCAAAACGAAGCTTATTATTCACTAGGTGAGTACTTTGATCAGGCGCACAGATAGAATTATTATTTTTTTTTTATAAAATGCTATTTTGTGTATTTACCTTATATGTCATTGTCATTATATTACAAAATTATATTTAAAATTATTTTACTTTATATTATACTTTATATGTTTTACTTAATAGCTGTTGTGCCAAAATGTCTCCACAGTTTACAATTATTCATTTGTGACATTTCATATCCAATGTATTTTGGCAATTGAAATAAAGCATATTATCATTATTAAACAAAGAAAGTCCATTATTGCTAAAATAGATATTTGTTTTACTAATTTATTCATTTTATTTTGTCATTCTGTTGCAAACCGAATATCTCCCGTTCTAGATTTTTTCGTTTTATTACAAACATAAAGGCACATACATATACTGACCTCAATATGTTCCTCGGTCTGCAGCTATCCATTTGAATAAAGAAGTTCGTTATGTGCATCAATTGCGGCATGTACATCATGTGATATACATGTTGCATGTAACTTCAGTGAGCGACCTATGTTTGTGTGTCTACATTAGAGTAACAATATACATAACACTAGGTAATTTCATTATCATACTCTGCAAATGACGTGAAAATTTTGATTTGCTTAGTTTTATCAATTTTCAAAACTTGTAATACTATTTTTCCATAGCCGCACTGATATAAAAGAGGAAGAAGTTGCTTTGGTGGAAATTGAGGGAAACGTTTCGGTTTCTTCAACGACCGAGGAGGATACGTCACAAGCAAATCCACCTTTGCAAATACCACCTTATGGAACTATTGAATTAAGTATTAATGTGGAGGGAGAGCCATCACAACAAGTGACGTACAGTCGGTGGTCGACTTTAACAGATGCTCCACAAGATGGTTCACCCAATGTACCTTCTAACGAAACCACCATGGCACATGCAAACTTGGAAAGGGAACCACAGGTGTCACATACGGAACTCACATCTACCATGGGTGCTCCCCAACTAGGTGCACCCCTATACAATTTTAATGGAACCACCATGATGCATCCGAACATAAATAGGGAGGCATCACAACCAGTGACCTGTAGTGACTGGTCAGCTAACACGAATGCTGCATCCAGTATACAGTATTTTATTACTTCCTCTAATGAAACCGTCATGGCGCATACAAGCGGGAATGGTGTAACATACTATTACTATAATGAATTTTCAACTACTGTAGATGCCTCAGAAGTATATCCATCCAATCTAGACCATTTTAATGGATTATATGGAGCGGCCATGGCACATCCAAAAATGTATCTGGAACCATATGATAATGGTTGCTCAAATACCAGGGATACTCTGCAAGTAGGTCCACCCAATAAAGTAGGTTGCTACTTGAGTGCACCATATGGGACTGCTATGACACATCCAAACATGAATGGGGAGTCATCACACGTAAAGTTTTATAACGAATGTCCAAATATCGCGATTGCCTCAGAAGGAGGTCCACTTGATCTTGCGTATTTGAACACATCTTATGGAACTGCCATGATGCATCCAAGAATGGTTGGTGAACAACAAATGCTATGTAATGATTTATCAAATTACACGAATATTCTACCTAATTTTGCCAAGCCGCAACAGGCAACCTATAATGAACTGCCAAGTACCGTTCATAGCTTAGAAGATTTTAGCATGCCTTACGGAAATGCCATGGTGCATCCAAACATGCATGGCAAGCCACCACAAATGATAAATTGTAATGAATGGCCAGCTGACACGAATGCCTCAAATTTAACTTACGTTAGTGTGCCATGTTATGCAGCTCTCGTAGGCTATATGGACATATACGGTAATTATTATCCAACTACCGGAGCAGATATCCCAAAAGTAGCTCCATGTGATTTTCTACATGCCAGTGTACCTTCGTATGGAACTGTTACAGTCCATATACATAAGGAGGGACAGCCACCAGAGCAAATTACGTATGACAAGTGGTCAACGACCTCATATCCTGTAACACCTTATGAAGAGCTTGGTAAGTTAATAATAATTTTTTAACAAATTAGTTTTTAGATATCTACAAAAATGTTTGGGTTGTTTTCAGGGACCGAAACCAAAATTTATTTCGTTTCGGTTTTCAGTAAAATGACAATTCGGTTACGGTTTCGGTTTTCAAAATGGAAATTAAAAAAATTTTACTTATATTTGTACATTTCTGCAATAATGGAAAATATGAGTGCAAGTTTTGGGCTTGGGACAAGGTCAAGAACATATTCGTTTATTCAGTTGAAATTGCAAAACATCGTGTGTTCTCGGCTTTTTGCAAGTATCTCCGGTTGCATTGATTGTATTGCAAAAATTAAAAATGGAGATTGTTCACAATAATGTTTTGAACACACCTATCTATACAGGATCTTTATTAAATGTGTACTTAACCTCAAAAAAAATAAAAATATAAATAAAAACCAATATACCTAATTTTTTAAAATAATTCTATATTAAATTATCAATAATAGTGTATCAATTTAGATAAAATATTGGAAAAATATGCTCTTCGCGGATGTTAACAACTATTGAAAATTTCAAGTCAACAGCCAAAAACCCATAAATCGTTTAAAACTTTGCGGGCTCATAAACTCATGCCATCAAGTCATAGTGGAGCATTTTGAACTCTAAGCTTTTAAAGGCACTTTTGATTGGTTTTAATTAACTCTATATATATATTTTTTATTGTCTATTTCAACCATTTTTTTGCATTTAAAATTTCTATTTCAACCGCAAAAAATACGATAGCTCTGCTTCTAATTAACAGAAGAAGACATCTATTTTTTTGGATTGTTGCTTTTTTATGTTTCTTTTTAATAATGTTAATATTTTAGTTTTATTAAAAAAATCGCAAAATACAAGCATCTAAACAAATAAAAAATTTTAAATGCAAAGAAAATGGTTAAATAAACGAGAAATATCAGAAGTTCCAATACGGTTCCGGTTTTAAGTGAAACGGTTCCGGTACGGTTCTGGTTATTGTTATTATTAAAATATTGTAGCAAATCTAAGGTAAAAATATAGTGAAGCCTCGACTCAAGTAGCAACTCTATTCTCCAAACAAACATGTGTAGGTAAATGTACTTATTCATAGTGAAGCCTCGACTCAGAACTCACGCCTCGACTCTAGCATCGACTCGACCAAAGAATCAAATCTGTTTGTTTTTAAGCGTCGATGCGAGAGTTGATGCCTGAAATGCCAACCGCTGATTGGTGCGCTCAAGGCCAGATAGCGGGTTTCATGACTCTCATGTGGCTAGTGTAGATGAAAATTGCAGTATGTCTATTTATTGATAACTTTTTGTTGAATTAATTTCAAAATGTAATTAAAAGTGGGTAATGACGGATGTATTCTCTAAATTTATTAGGAAATCGTTTTAGCTTCTTAAAAACCCGATAATATTCATCAAGTTTTTGCCTCACTTGGTTTATTGGATGAACACTAAACTGCCTTCCAATGACATTATTATTGATCCACCACTTTACCGCTGCACTTGCAAACAAATCACAATCACTGTCGGACGACATGTTTGGCAAAACTGAATTAATCACGTGCAACAGCGACCGATCGAAATGCCTGAATGAGTAAACTACTATGTACGTCTTGATGCAAGGGTTTAGTCGCTACTTGAGTCGAGGCTTCACTATGTTTTTACTCTAAAACTGATAAATAACTTCAACTATGAATCGAATAGTACGAAATACGAATGTCTGCCAAACAAAAGAGTCAAACACGAACAATGAATCGGAATGAATCTGATAGATAAAGTAGTTGGTTGCATTCGATACCGAGGTAAGAGTTGGTTGTTCTTTGGAACAGTTACTGATCAGAAAATATATAATAACAGATGTGGTGGTCCCGGTGGAAACTGGAAAGTTTAGAAATTGGAACCTAGCTAGAGTTAGATTAGAAGTCGGTATTTCTCAGTCTTGTGTCCAATACTCAAAATCCCGTATTTATATTTTATTTATATGCCCGTTTTCGGTTCGTAACTTGACGCAATTTATTCATTTTGAACTGGAACAGAAACAGATATCACTTAACTGAAGAACGCAGAACAGGGATAAATATTGGCACATCTGTCGCAATGCAAGATAGGAGCAAGGCAAGGTCAACACTTCAATTAGCAGTGTGGTAGTGGTAGTAGGTTAGGCATAGTACAGTTACAGAGCAAAGTACAAAAAAATATGCATGACCACGGTGCTTTGAATTGGAACTGGAATTAAGAGTTCTGGTTCCAGTCCAGAAAAAAATAAGGGTTCCGGTCCTGTTCCCAAAAAATAGCGGTTCAGTCCAGGTCTCTGGGCATGATTTTATGACAACAAAGTTTTTGACCGTTTAAACAAATATTTTGACTTGAAATTTTCTGTCGTTAATGATATCCATATAGAGCATATTTTTTCAAAATTTGGAGGTCTTGTATATTTAGATCTGTTCGAAATATTACAACAATGTCAAACGTCAACAATCTTCATTCTTTATTTTTGTAATACAACCAATACAACTGGAAATATTTACCAGAAATCGAGAGAAAAAACAATGTTTTAAATGGAAATTTTAGTACATCTGAAATTAAGGATTTTTCGTGTCACTCCGTTTACACAGTTGAACTAGCAGACCGGATATGAGATGACCACTGCATTGAATAAGGCAAATTAATTTATCCAACCAATTATAACAAATAACGAACACAAATTTCCTTGTTAAATATTATTATATTTTTCTGTTGGCGTCTGAAGTTTCATGGTAGCACTGTGCTTGAAAATGTAGACTAGATATTACGAACCGGCAGTCGCAAGCAGAAAAATATAGTGATTTTAACAAAGAAATTTATGTTCATTATTTCTTACAATGGAAAATTCACAAAGAAACAGACAACTCCGTTGATTCCTTGCAACTAATTATACGTCAACTTATTATTTTGTCGTTTAATTTTGGTTTAGGTTTCGGTTATCTGGAAACTTTAATTTCGATTCGGGATTCAGTTTCGGGTACCTGAGAATTTTAACTCTGGCTTGGATTTAGGTTTCGGTTTTTGTTTACTGAAAGTTTTAATTTCTGTTTTCAGTTTCGATTAGGAACAATTAATAATTATGATGCGGTTTTCGGTTAAGGTTTCGGTTTGGTTACGGTCCCTGGCCATTTTAATGTCTACTCAAGTTATAGTGTTACAACTTTGTCACAAATAATACAAGCAAAGTTATACATTTTTCTAAATAATTGTGTGTTTTCAGGAGGCAACATAGCAACAAGAATGCCGCCAGCACAGAGAAGGGGTAAGGTGCCACCAAAAGTAGCCAAACGCCTTAGAGTTATGAGTGAAGCTGCATTCATGCAGATGAAAGCGCGGTATGAAAACCTAAAAAAGGAGATGGCTGTTGATAGTAAACCTGAAGTAATAAAGAGATTGGAGCAAATTACGAAAGAATTAGAACAATTTGAGTTGGAGAATTAACATGTCCGAATGTAAAATAAAAAGAGAGCTAGTGAAGTGATAAAAAAAAAGTTACGTACAGAGTCAATTTAAGTTAGAAGTCTGACTAAACATTTTTAATTTAAAACATAAGAAAAATATAGAAAATTCTGATCCCCGTGTATTTGTTGTATACTAGAAATTTGATTAAAACCCAGTGTATAACTTTCTTGGCTGTAATATTTATATAACCAGTGTTAAATAATAGTGCTAGTATAAGATTAAGAAATTTCTGTTTTAGTAACATTAACTGAAAATAAGATGCTTTGTTTTTGTTGATTTTGTAAGTTTACTATAAATATAAATTTGGTTTGTCTCATATTCTCATTTAAAAATAAATATTGATAAAAGTCTCATAGATTTTTTCTTAATCGTCTTATTTAAATTCACATCCTGACTGAGTTTAACCACTTGCTATTCCACAACTCAACCAGAAGACGTGCACATACAACTTTACTACAACCATTCCCTGTAACATTTCCGTCTGCCGCAGCTGAAACTTGAACTCGGGCGAGAAAACGTTATGCCATGTTATCTCACTCAATCTAGGCCTAGTCCACTACTACTGTCTCAGTAACTCGTTAAAAATGCCACTAAACATTCATACCCTAGCCAAGATTGGAACCCGGGACTCCGTGGTCTTAAGCCTAATGCATAAGCACTGAGTCGGTAGTAATAATAAATAATAATAATAAACATTTATTGTCCCGAAGAATACACAGGGGTATTATAAGACTAGTCAGATTACAAATAATAAATAAAGACAAACAGTATAAAGACATTGTACATGTAGCTGCTGGTGCAGCTGGACGTCAAAACATAACATAACATTTAAGATACAGATACATAAATAAATAAAAAAATGACTAACTGGATGGAGTGACTGACGGAATTTTTAGACCATAGTTTGCGTGAATTCGTCTATGTTGTACACACACAAATTGAGTAGCAGATTTTTTACTTCCTTATTGAAGTGCTTTATGTAAGTAATGTTTTTAATATCGTTTGGAAGCTTGTTAAAGAGATTTAATCCCAATATCACGTGGGATCTATTGGTGAGACTAAGGCGGTGTGTTGGAATGGTGAGATCATTTCTGTTACGAGTTTCATATGAGTGGAAATGACTGTTTATATTAAAAGTATTTTTATTGATGAATACATACTGAAGGAGATTATATATATATAGTCCATAGACAGTCAGTATGCCGAACTGGCCAAAAAGGTCTCGACAAGAATGTCTTTTATTGACACCTGCCATGCACCGAATAATTCTTTTTTGTGCTTTAAAGACATTTGGCATGGATGCACAAGAGCCCCAGAAGCATATTCCGTAGATTAGTCTGGATTCCACTTGCGAATAGTAAAATGAAATGAGCATTTCCCCATTTATAACATTTTTGAGATTTCTTATCTGATAGCAAACTGTATTCAGTTTTGAGATGAGTTCATTGCAGTGTGGTTTCCAAGTTAAACACTCGTCTAGCGTATGCCCAAGGAATTTAACAGATTCAATTCTTTTCAAAGAGAGGTTATTGTTGACTATATTTAAATCCATGTTGTTTTTATTGTGATTTGTATGGAAATGTACATAACCAGTCTTTTCTATGTTTAAGAATAGACCGTTCTGATTAAAAAACTGAGATAACTTGTTTACTAGGAGGTTACTTTTGATCTCATTCTCGTTGTTATTACTACCTGTGACAAAGAGTGAGGCATCATCAGCATACATTACGACGAAGTAGTCTTTTACAAAATCAGGAAGGTCATTGATAAAGAGTAGAAACAACACAGGGCCTAAGATGGAATCCTGGGGTACTCCCACCCCTGTACTAATTATACCCGAGTTAAACTTTTCATAGACGCCATGTGTTTTATGGCCGATTTCAACAAATTGTGATCTGTTTGACAAATAAGAATCAAACCAGTTTAAGGCAGTCCCACGTATGCCATATCTCTCCAGTTTAAACAGGAGGCCACTGTGAGTAGGTAATAAGTTTCATTATACTGCCATAACATTCACGATGAATCGTGTTTATTAGAATAGAAGTTCATTTTTCCCCGTTTGGATCAAGGTCACATGATATTGGATGTGTCACAATATAAAACTACAAAGTACAACTAACAGAATAACTTGCATAATAATAATAATAATAATAATAGTAATTTATTTATTTATTTATTTAATATACAGCCATTCAACAGGTGTTAACCCAATTACAGAATGGGAACAAAAGTAATACAATTAATAAATATACAATTTACATAGTAACTCGATATTATGTAAGCATAAACATAAGTGACATATAAGTAACAATCGAAAATAAAAATAAGCGAAACAAAACAAGCAAGAACAGCTTATGACAGTTCTTTTATGGAGGCTACACTGCAGTTGAATATGTCTATTCTATCTTGAATTTTATGATATTTGTCGCATATTTGATTAATAGGAGAAAACTTTTTGATGTTTGTTCTCGGCGTCGGTAAATGAAAAGTTAGTGAATGCCTAGAGGTAATTCTAGGTACCTGAAAGTTAATACGATGAACAATATCACTGCAGTCTATTTTACTGTTCAGTAGCTTATATAAGAAGACTATTATAAAAATGCATAATAATATTACCGGAATTATATTTATTTGATAAAAAGAACTTCTCGATTTAGAACATTATATTTATGTGTGTGAAGACCGCCTCTGATTTAACTACCTGGGAGCCGGGGTTTGATAATGAGAGGAATCAGTATGCCAAATTATAAAATTGTTTAAGTAATAGGTGTTTTTTTCTGCGTTGCTGCTGTACTAATAACATTAAAAAATAATCCACACTCTGAAATCACTAAATTTTCAGGGACCTACGATCAGGCTCGTGCAGAGCTGGTACAGTCTCAGGGGTACAATCAAATTGGCAGGCTTCCGCCATCTGGGACAAATAAAAAATACTAATCTTCAATACAGATAAGATTTAGTTTGACATACAATCAGTACAAAAATGTAGTCCCGGCCTACCCTCCCCTGCCATCAGCCCTGTCTACAACGATAATTAGTTAATTTCAAAGTCCTAGGTTGAACATGTATGTAACCATTTAAATAAACAAATCTTATTAAGCACTGTTACAAAAGCTATCGTCAATTAATTTGGTCTATTAGATATATATTAGGCAATTTTTTTTCGTGTTTCTCTATGTCGGTGTTTTTAGCAGATCAGAAAAATATACAAAAATATGATGAAAAATCTATAGTATACAAATATAGAACTGAAATTTTAAGAGCTTCCTTAGAAATCATGTATGTAAGGTCAGGTGATCTGGCTGATAAGACATCTTGCTAAACTATTGACCAGAGAACCTATCATCTTAATGTATTAATTTAGATCCTTAACGGTTGGTATTTTTCACATTTTGAAAGAGAGATTTAACTTAAAAGGTGCGGTGTGTTAGCGGTTGGAAAGTGTATTATCAATAAAATTTAAATACTAGATAGCCACTAATCTTCATTTAGCTTAAATATCTTATTTTTAAGTGTTAGGCGTAAAAAAAACTAACCTAAAATTTGAACTTATTTATATTAGATAGTGCAACGAAACGTTTTGCGTTTTATATTCAAGTGTAATTAATTTTTCCAGAATCATCTGACAATGAATTGTCTTATTAATCGCATAAGTTGCACATAAAAGAAGGCTATAAGCCAAATTATATTTTATAATTTTAGGTGACAGAAAGCAGCGAAACGTTATCAAACATTGAAATAACTGCATTAATAAAATTTTTGCAGCTTATTCTTTTTGAATATACTAACATTTTTAATAATGGTTTCTCCATTTTTTTTGATGAAACAACTCGACTACAGGCAATAAATATTATCAAAATAACGTATGTCGACGATTTTTTGGTTAAATACAAATGGCGCCATTTCCTCTTTTAGTAATTTTATTATCAGCCTTACTAAAACAGAGCTTTAGCTAAATACTTCTGGATCCTAGTTGATTATACATATGAGAAAGTTAATGGGTCATTTATCTTAATGGTTCTTTGGCTAAATCAACATTTAAATAAAGTTGATAATACTGACAGTGATTCTGATAATATTCATTTATAAAAAAGGATTTAAAACTGAACAAAACCAATCTCTCCCATAATCTTAATTACTGTACAGTTTCAAGACATTTAATTATTTGTAGCGATGGAACTGTGGCAGAAATTAGAAACATTAAATTTGTCGCACAACAAGATAACCAGTCTGCCAGCATCTCTCTGCAAATTATCCACATTGAGAAGATTGTATGTAAATGACAATCAGTTGGATTTTGACGGTATTCCATCTGGTATAGGCAAGTTAGGCAACTTGGAAATATTTTCAGCATCAAACAATCATCTTGAAATGATTCCTGAAGGTTTATGCAGGTAAATTTCATATTTACAAATACCTGATTACAATAGAAATTTTTTTTCTTATTTTCTAGATGTGGTTCTTTGAAAAAACTAAACCTTAGTTCCAACCGTCTAATAACTTTACCTGATGCAATTCACCTCTTGACCGATTTAGTGGCGTTAGATTTACGAAATAACCCAGAACTCATTATGCCTCCAAAACCTGTAGAAATGACCAGGGGTGCCGGGATAGAATTTTACAATATCGATTTCTCTTTGCAGAATCAACTTCGATTGGCAGGGGCTAACGTTCCCGCTCCAGCACCAACCCAAAGTAAGTAAAATATTTGAAGATTTTTCTGGCTGTTGTCAGCGTTAATGCATACTTTTGATTATTCGACGACTTTAGCATTCTTCAACAACGGCCAAGTATTTAGAAGGTATTAACTTCCTAAATACTGAAGTGATGTACCTTACGCGTGCCTAGCTATCTTTAGCCAGCAAATTGTCCACTCTATTGTTAATATAATAATAAAAACCCACATTTTTTCGTCAAATACTGCGTCAAAATTGTAGATCTAGCAATTCTTGCAGAGTCCGCATATTCACATTTAAACCACAGTTGTGTCTAGGTGTAGATTATTTTAAGAATTTAAATAAGAGTTAACCATCAATAATGGGAGGTGAGGATTCTCAAAATGTTGGCTTTTGTAAGTTTAATGAAAGTTCTATTGTATATATTTTTTTGTGATTGGAGCCAGTATTATATGCCAATAAAAGTAATACATAGGATGTATGAATATTGTTAGTTACTAAAATAAGACATTTTTCTTGGTTAGAAACCTAACCTAGAACTAACAGTTTCTTTTTAGTAGCTAACAATATTGATACTTTGTATATATACTTACAGGCTCCAATCAGATAAATGAATATGAACATTTAAACTTTTATTAAATCTACTGCTTATTCGCAAACAGCTCCATTTGATTTGGTGAAAACAGGGCAACCTACATGTTCTCCACGATCAAATAATTTAAGATATGGTTGATAAATATTCTGCTCTCGTAAATTCCGTCGACGTATTTGCTATTGCCATTAAAAGCTTTTCGTTATAATACCCTTGCAGTGATTTTTATATATATATATTTTTTAGATCCCAGTAAAGATCCAATCGCTAGGAAATTGAGATTAAGAAGAGGCAGAAGGGATCATGAAGAAGCCGACCAAGACCAAGCGAAGATATTAAAGGTACATAAAAAAACAATGCTGTAACTGTATTGAGTTGGAAAAGGCACGTTAATGTCACTAAATAAAAATTACCAAACAGCTGGCTTGCCCATATACGCCAACCCTATTTGTAATACCTATATCATCACCTGTTCCTGAACACTCCACTATCACCTACTTTTGTCATTTGAAATTCAAACACTCTGTATAGTAGTTTTGTTAGGAACGAGTTAAAGTCACACTTTTTATAGATAATGTTAATGTATTAAGAGTTCACGTTCTATAATATTTGGTTTGCACTAAACTTAATTTACACTAAAGTTAATTTGTAAAATAAATGAAGAGTTCACTAAGAGAAAAGTAACACTTTAAGTAGAAATTTTCCCTTTGTTTTCAGTTTTAGATTGTTTTTGAACTGATCGCGGGAAGAGACTTCCTGTGCAGTGTCACAATTTATATAATAATAATAATAATAATAATAATAAACGGTTGGAGTCCCTGTACGTGAAAGGATATGAAATTACGTTATGTTAGAATGCTTTTAAAAACAGAATAAATGTTTTTTTTTTAAATGAATTATGCACGGAGCAACAAAAGGGACTTTTTACAAAATAGCATACTTATATTTAAAAGAAATTACTTATATTTGCCCAACTACTTTCCATAACTATATTCTCATATATCATGAAATTTTAGGGTATGAAAGACATCGCAAAAGAAAAAAATCGAAGCGTTCAAGAAGAAGCCAAAGTGGAATCATTAAAGTGAGTAATCTTTAAAAGTTGTTTTTTGATATTTACTGTTGAAAGGTAGTTACCGGCTGAAGCATATTGTCTGACGAATATGCTGGTCAGACTGTCTAGTGTGTACTGGATTCGAGTCCCCATTACTGACAATGTTGGTGGGTATTTATGTATGTCTACGTCTTTCCAAATGTGTAACCCACTTCTAGACAGTCTTCACTTTGGATTTGTGGGTTGTCTTCTATATATGGTGTGTTCGTGTGGTGATGGTTTTCTTAAAAATTATGCATTTTTCTAGACCTAAACGTTGGGATGAAACTCTGGAGAAACCGCCATTAGATTACTCGGAATTCTTCGAGGAAGACGCCGGACAAATACCAGGTCTTACAATTTGGGAAATTGAAAATTTTCTGCCAAATCGAATAGACGAAGTAGCTTACGGTAAATTCTATGAAGGAGATTGTTATATTGTTCTTAAAACATCCTTAGATGAAAATCAGTCGTTGTCCTGGGAAATCTACTTTTGGATAGGAGGAAAAGCTCCGGTAATTTGGAATTCCTTTCTTTTTGTAAAAATGAGTTTACATAATATGTTGCAATATTAAAATTATTTGTTTTTTGTTTATAGTTGGACAAAAAAGCTTGTTCCGCTATTCATGCAGTGAACTTAAGAAATTATCTTGGTGCTCAATGTCGAACTATAAGAGAGGAGCAAGGCGATGAATCAGAGGAATTTATAGCTCTTTTTGACACTCAAATAACTTACATTGAAGGCGGAAGAACCTGTAGTGGATTCTTCACTGTTGAAGATATGGTATGCTCGGAGTCCGTAAACAGTTTGCCTATAAAAAATTTATTAATGATATTCCTTGTAGACTTTCGAAACGAGGTGTTACAGAGTTCATCCTTCTGGTCCCTCCATCCATTTAGAACCCGTTGCTGTATCAGCTGATTCCTTAGATCCCCGTTTCGTTTTTGTACTAGATACTGGCACGAAGATATACTTGTGGAACGGTAAGAAGGCAAAGAACACACTCAAGTCAAAATCTAGGTTAATGTGTGAAAAGATTAACAAGAACGAACGAAAAAACAAAGCTGAAATTATCACTGAAATGGCGGGAAGTGAAAGCAGTGAATTTTGGAAGGTTCTGGGAGAACCTGAGGGAGTACCTCCGAAAGAACCTCCTCAGGTCAGAAATCTATAATAATTTTTATAAAAAATCATTTAAAAAATACCCAATATGTTTGTTCTATTATAATTTATTTCAGGAACATGTTGATCCCGATTTTGTGCCAGTTCCCCCAAGATTATATCGAGTACAACTGGGAATGGGTTATTTAGAGTTGCCTCAAGTTGAGGTGCCTCATGGGAAACTAGACCATACATTGTTAAATAGTAAAAATGTTTATATATTAGATTGTTACCTGGATGTTTTTGTTTGGTAAGTGTGTATAAATTTGTTTTACATTTTTGTAGAAAAAATTGATTTGAACAAACATTTTTGCAGTCACTGATATTTTTTGTTAAATTAAAGGCAAATCCCAGAAACTTTACTTAAAAAAACGACTATACTAAATACATAACAGGGAAATAGTAATACATACAATCAGATGATGCGATATTGGAGGGGATGTAATAAAAAAAAAAAAAATGTACAGAAGCTTATCAAATCGGCGTTGTCTTTTACAAGTGCTGCTTGGCACTCTCGGGGATGCCACTATGAAAGGATGTGCCCCCCCTTATTAGTGGTCGAGTTGTAAAATTTAGGTTTTAAATTGTTTGTTTTGTTAGCTTTTTAAGTTTTTGTTGCAAAGTTAAAAGGATTTGTTTGTTTTTGTCGAAAAGTCACCTGACAGTGACAGCAATGAGCAACAACAATTATAATATAAACTAGAATATTTTCTGTAGATAGCTACATTTATATTTTATGAAAATGAGTGAAACCTCAACAAAGGTAGTCAGAAACCCCAATTTTTCATCAGAGGGGTTGCTATTAATTAAAATAGCAAATAATTATAAACACGTAGAATAAAATAAACTGATGCAATATCTTGCATAGACAAAGAAGCTTAACGATTTACAATACAATAAAATATATATTATTTGCTTTTTAGCTACATTAGAAAACTAAGTATGTCTTTCGTGTTCCAAAAATTCCAAAATATCTGCTTCATCATCGCTTATTTCGTCGAAAGCTTCTATTTTTAGTAATTTAACCAAAAAATTACTTCGACTTTTCACCCAACTGTCAACAGTAAACATAAAATTTTTAGGTTAACCTCAGGCTAACAGAGATAACCCCTACCTTGAAGCTTGAGCTAAGTTTAACCCGACTTGATAAACACTTTAGCCTGGAGTTAGCATTTAGCCCGGGAGCAAACTACGCTAACTCTGTATTGATAAATCGGCCCTTACAGATTTAGTATAGATAAAATAATTGGTTAAATTTAAATCACTCAGGAATCCCAAACATTTAATAATAATAATAATAATAATAATTTTATTTACCTCTGGTTGCCACAATAAAGTGGATAAGGCAAGTCAAAAATTCACATAAAATTTGTAAAATACAAACAGATAAAAAGAGACAATACATATGATATATAATACTACAGAATGTAAACAAAAAAAAAAAAATCCTCTAGATACATTTTTAGATTTTAGAATCTTAATTTATTTATTTATTAATTTTTTTTTTTTTTAATTTGTTGATTTACTTATCGACGTTCTAATAAAAATGGATTAAGCAAAAATTAATTTTTTGTATATATTGAGCGTTCAGCTATTATTGAGGAAGTTTTCAAACTCTCTTAAATTATAGAAACAGTTTTCTACGAGGAGCTTCTTTATTTTAATTTTAAATCTTATGATCGTTAAATGTTTGTAGTTTGCTGGTAATAAGTTGTAGTATGTGCACCCAGTATACATGGGTGATTTTTTTAAGTAGCTGTGGTTAAAGCGATTGATATGTATGTGATTTCTAGTCCTAGTGAGGTGTGTATGTATGTTATTATTAGTTACAAATTGATTTTTATGTTGGTGCATGTAACATAATAGCTTTAACAAGTAAATTCCAGTTACTGTTAATATCTTTTTGTTTTTGAAGCTATGTCTGCACGATTCTTTATAAGTCAAATTAAACATAAGTCTAATTATTCTTTTTTGAATTATGAAGACACGATCGATCTCAGTTGCTTGTCCCCATAATATTATATTGTAGGCGATAGCAGAGTGTACATTAGCATTTTAGTCTTGAATCTGTTTGTTTACTCAACTTATTGACTTTCAGGATCGGAAAAAAGTCTACGCGATTAGTTAATGCAGCTGCCGTTAAACTTTCTGAAGAACTTTTTAACATGATTGATAGACCAGATTACGCATTAGTAACGAGGGTTCGTGAAGGAACAGAGTCCCAAGTAAGAAATTCTTCTTAATACAAAACCTACTTTGATTATTCACAATAATATTTATCATTCTTTGATCAATCGATCAATTTTATTTTAGATATTCAAATGCAAATTCCTCGGTTGGGACGAAGTAATAGCAGTCGATTTTACTCGGACTGCCGAATCTGTACAAAAAACTGGTGCCGACTTAACAAAGTGGGCAAAACAACAAGAAACTAAGGCCGATTTGACTGCATTGTTTATACCTAGACAACCTTCGATGCCCCTCACGGAGGCTCAGCAACTAATGGAAGAATGGAATGAGGATTTGGAGACGATGGAAGCGCTGGTCTTGGAAGGAAAGAAGTTTGTGAGACTACCAGAGGAAGAATTAGGTAATAATAATAATGTTTATTGATCCTCATTTATGGACAAATTTAAGCAAGAAAAGTACAATTACAAAATAAAGTGTTTAAAATTTTACATTTAAATTTCAAATTCACATATTACATTCAGATATTAAAATAAAGTTTATACAATTAAACTATAAAAAATTTCTTATGTTTCAATAACTCCTCTGTCTAGTTCTTCAATTTGAAAAAATTCATTTATGATATACAGTGTGTCCCAGGATAGATGTAACAAGAGGTGTAATGGACCAAAGATTTTGGAATTTTGGAATGGTATTGGGGGATTGAGTCCTGCTTGTTGTAAAACTAAAGTATACCAAAAATGACTTGATTTGGTGTTCTACAGGGTGTTTTATAAGCAAAGTTGTAAAAATCACCACTAATAAAGTACCTTTATTTTTCATAATTTAAAAAAAATTCCACTAAGAAAAGTTATTTGGAATGCAATTTTATACCTATATACCAAATTTCAGGAATATAAAATTATTTTTTTGAAACTTCCCATTTTTTCAATAAATTAGTATTTTATTTTGAACCATTCAATTAAAACTGCATAGAAATTATTTTTTGTGAATTAATATTTAAAGTTATGTAGAAGCTAAAAGTAGGCTATGAGAAAAGCAGTGGATACACATTTATCATTTACATAGCCCGTATTTCGGATGACATTCCAGAGACGGACTCTGAATTACACGATACTATCTAATACTTTTGTAAAGTTACAATCAGAAACATCGGTCGCTAACAATAAGTATTATTGCCACACAAACCAAAAAATCTTTAAATACAAAATTTTATTTTATAAATCTTAGTGAAAGTCCAGGCGAACGCTTATTGAGATGTTTACGTTTCGCTACAGATAAAAAGAGTCTCTGACCCTCCAGACAGGTAAAAAATTATTAGTCGTATTATATGGTGTCATTACACAGTAAAGTAATTATTCTTAAATATTGCAAGTTCTAAATATTATTTTTTGGTCGACCTAGACAATATCTAGATTTTAAAGATATAAATTGGATTTTAATATTATTATATAAAACATTAGTAGTTATAGTTGTATTGAATATTGTTCAATGATCTGGAGCCCGAAGTATAATAATTATGTTAATAGACTCGAAAGTATTTAAAATAAATTTGTCAAATTCATTTTACATGCATGAACATTAACTCATCGGTTATAAAGCACTAACAGTAAAGGTATGAGTAGAAGTGTTGGTGCTATCAACTCTGCGTGGCTCACCCGCCCGAAACCCAACGCACACTGCCAAAGCCAAACTATAAAGATGAGTTGCTATTTAACAACCTGTTATTTTATAACTGTTATTTGTAAATAGCATTAACAGACTGTTATTTCTGTTCGAAAATAACAGGTGAGAAAACAACAGATAAGAAACACGACGTAGTAAAAATGTTTTTGCTAACTGCTGTTAAACTGTTATTGAGAAAACAGCAGTAGTAGGTAATGAAATCACAACGCAACCGCTAATGTAGTTGAATGTATTATTGAAGCTGAATATTATTGTGGGTATCATGAGTCATCGGCTTTATGTATACACTTTTTAGTTGTTATTTTAATCATAATATATCCAATTCTTTTTGATTTTCTTCTCCGTGTGTATATTTTCGATTAACGCACACCGAGTTTAAAAATGAAGGGCTGCCAGAGTTGAATATTTTTGTAGAAATCTCGAGCCATCCACTTTATGTACTGACTTTTAAATCATAATATGTTCAGAGCTTTTATATTTTCTTCTCCAACTGTATATTTTCATTTACATGCATCTCTAATATTGTCATTGCATACGCTGTGTCTGGCGTGTTTCTATGCTGGTATTTCTTTATTAATTTAACATGAAACAATAATAATTAAATTCATTGCTTCACTATGCGTCGATTACCCGCTGATATGCTATTTCCAGGCATGGGTAAGGGAAACTTTCCAATAACTATTTCGGCAGTTTAGTATAATAATGGCGCGTCCATTACCGTAATACAAACGGTACAATCGTGGATTTGTGAAGACGCCGGGTTAACATTAAATGATGCAAAGTGCAATATTACCCTGCTATGATCGCGTAAGTTTTTAATTACATGGCATGTGTCGTCTAACTCCCATCAACAGGAAAATAGGGATTTACAAGTGATATTCTTAAAGAAACGGCACGCGGCGTTCTTTTCGTGCCGAATATTTAGACTCATATTTAATTATCTATTGTTAATTACGTAGTATTAATCTGCAATGTAACAGTTTGATTTAATGTTTCCAATTGGATGAGCAGTTAACTACAAAAAGAGATAAGAAATATAATTTTGTACTACCCTCCCATGCCGACTCTGCATTTTACATCAATGTCATCCAAAATACGGGCTCTGATCATTTATCATCTTAATTCACAAAAAATGGGAAGTTTCAAAAAAATTATTTTATATTCCTGGAATTTGGTATAGAGGTATAAACTTGCATTCTAAATAACTTTTCTTAGTGGAATTTTTTCATATTTTGAAAAATAAAGGTACTTTATTAGTGGTGATTTTTACAACTTTGCTTATAAAACACCCTGTAGAACACCAAATCAAGTCATTTTGGGTATACTTTTTTTTTTTTAACTATTTAACGTCGGCCTATTTCCGCTACCAGGGCCTATCACCGACGCCAGGAGACGAGCTACCCCCAACCTGGAAATTTTTGCCGAACCTCTTCCCTTAAGAAGAGTAGGGATCTTTTACTTGCCTAACATTTAATAGACAAGGGACCGCCTGCTTTACATCCCCTCCGAAGGATGGTATATCCACTACGTAATCCTCGTCTGAAATTATGTAACTTCCGAGTATACACTGATATACAAGCCTCTAGAAGGTGGGACGAGAACGCTGTATTTCCCAAGATAGGTGGGTCGCCCATCCAAGTACTAACCGCGCTCGACGTTGCTTCAAGGGAATATCGACTGATATTCACATTGAAGTCGCCTCTACACTCGCCCCCTGGGTATACTTTAGTTTTACAACAAGCAGGACTCAATCCCCAAATACCATTCCAAAATTTTTGGACCATTACACCTTTTGTTACATTTATCCTGGGACGCACTGGATGGAGTTACAGTTAAATAAGTTAATACCAATGTTTTCTGATTTTTTAAAACCTATCTGGAGATGAACAATGCTCATTTTATTGCATTTATCGTATTGATACATCTGAGTATGTACAATAATCAAGAAGAAATTTGTAATAGGTGTAATAGGTTTTCATAGATGATTGAAGACAAGACAGTCATTATTTTCAGGAACCTAAATGTTGGCCTACAACTATGATCATGCGTTCTTCTTCTTCTTCTTTTAGCGGGGTGACGAAGGGTCACCGCACTCAGACCTTGTGGCCCTAGGTCATTGTTGTAAATATTGTTTCCATACATATTTGTCGAATTTCCAACGGTTTTCGAGATATACGTTATTGAAAATCGATAATTTTCGAAAAAAATAATTTTTAAGTGTATATCAAATTGAAGGAAATTTAATGCTCTACATTTTTCCGAGATATAACCGAAAAACCCAAAAATGGGACTTCTCCCCCCGCCCCCCCCCCTCCCGCTGTAAGCTCACCTCCCAGGGGCGGGGACTTTTAGTATGTTTACTTACTAACTACTTCTAACGAAGTCCTTAAATCAAAAAGTCTCGCATACTCCATGTACTCTACACCCCTCTTTTGAGCACTCATTGACTGGATTATAGTTCTTATTTTTCTAATGGAATAAATAGTTTTACTTAATTTACTGCATAGTCTTGTCAATTTGTTCAGTTCATATTACATTAGCATGAATCAGAATATTATGGTTTGCTTTATTTGATTAGATTCTTCCGAGTCAAAACTTAGCGACACTGTTTTCTATCATTTATTACTAGTTCATTTAGTATAAACCAGGATATAGCATTTTCTAGTATTAAGGACAAGAAGTAACTGAGAATTTTCATTACTAAGATTTTTGCTCAGCTATACCTACCGGATAAATTAAATGTATGCGGCGTATCGTTAATATGGATGAGAAAAAACAGACCTCAGTATCGGTATGCATCATCTGCATACATTGTAATATTAATACCGGATAAATTAAATGTTTCTGACAAATCGTTAATGTAGATGAGAAAAAGCAGAGGCACCAGTATCGAGCCCTGGAGTACGCTTCTGACTTCTCAATATAATATTTAAGTATGTACCTCTTATACCATAGAAGTATAACTTATCGATCAGAATTTGATGATTGACAGAGGACATAGTCAAATGTAGCAGTTAGGTCTGTGAAAAGTCTTATGTATTTGTCTTTATTTTCAAAATCGTCTTTTATTTTGTAAGAGTGTAAACTGCATTTGATGATATTTCTTCTAAAACCAAATTGTTGTGTACTCAGAATATTATTTGACCTGTTAGAGATTGCCAGTTCAAAAAGTTTAGCGAATGTTGGCAATACAGGAATTTGCCGAAAATATTTTGTATCAGAAACGTCTCCTTTTTTATGTTTAGAAAGTACTCAATTTTTAGCTGTGGGGAAAATGCCTTTCCATTAGAAAGGTATTGATTATGTTTGTTAATGGTTCAAATATATAAGTTAGGATTTTCTTTATAACAAAAGTATTGAATCATTTTATTCTCTCAGTTTTTTTATTTTTCAGCTTATTCCCTATTATTCTTATGTCATCTGGAATTATTGGCCTAAAAACATTTCATGTTGTATCTTTTATTTAAAAAATGTATAGCATCTACGTGTGATTTAGGATAATTTATTAGATATTATGTTTATTTCCAAATTAGCCTTATAAACATTCAAACGAGTTTAAGGAAATAACTTAGCATATAGCACCAAATATTTTCTTAGAACGCTTATTTAAAAAAGTCTTTTCCAAATATTTCCTAGGTACCTTCTACTCCCAAGACTGTTACGTCTTCCTGTGCCATTACTGGATGCCACAAGATGATGCCGACGAGACAGTGCCAGTGGATGATATGGACGACTTTCAGTGGGTCTGCTACTTCTGGCAAGGCCGGGATGCTTCTAACATGGGCTGGCTTACTTTCACGTTTACTTTGCAAAAGAAATTCAAGGCGCTCTGTCAGAATAAACTAGAAGTTGTACGAACCTACCAGCAGCAAGAAAACATGAAGTTCATGGCACACTTTAAGAGAAAGTTCATCATAAAACAGGGTAAACGCAAACAGAAAGTGGATAAACATGCTGTGGACTTCTACCATTTGCGTTCAAATGGCAGCGCCCTCTACACTAGGCTAGTGCAAATCAAGCCAGATGCTTCACTGCTGAATTCAGCTTTTTGGTAATTATATTTCATAAGAACTGTAAAAAGGACACTCTAAAGCTGTGTATTATTATAATTTTTAACTACGAATTAATATAAAGTGTCAATATTATGATTTGTTTGTACACCTTGTAATGCCGTTTTCCCATAAAATTAAATATAGTTCGGTTTAGAAATCCTCAGTTATATATCATTTCATTTTTCAGTTATATTCTGAACGTGCCTTTCGAACAGGAGGACGATTCAGGCATCGTTTACGTGTGGATTGGTTCAAAGTCGGACCCGGACGAAGCGAGATTAATTCAAGAGATAGCCGAAGACATGTTCAACAGCCCGTGGGTCACACTTCAAGTACTGTCGGAAGGAGAAGAGCCTGATAACTTCTTCTGGCTTGGTTTAGGAGGAAAGAAACCTTATGAAACTGATGCTACATTTATGGAATTCACCAGGCTGTTCAGGTGCTCCAATGAAAAGGGCTATTTCATCGTGTCTGAGAAATGTTCAGATTTCTGTCAGGTAAATATTACTGGTAGATTAGGACACTTCACTCGCAGTAACTAATCCTGTGGGAAGTGGCTGTAGATAATTCGCCGGCCTCCTTTCAATATGCTGTCAGCATGGGAGGACAGTCAGACAGTAGAAAACCTCTCAATAGAAAAGTTTCAATTAAAATTTGATGAAAATAAAATTAGCTTATTTAATTTTAATTTGTTGTCTACAGGATGATTTGGCTGATGATGACATCATGATCCTTGACAATGGGGAACAGGTATTTCTGTGGCTTGGTGCGAAATGTAGCGAAGTTGAAATTAAATTGGCATACAAGTCAGCCCAGGTAAGCTTTTAACAAATATATTTTCTGCAAAAAATTGCTTTATATTGTTGACTGAAACCGAAGCAACATAATTAGTTAGTTTTACCAATTTAAAGTCACAATCAGGGATGGGTCGAGGAAACTTTCCGTATTTGATAAAAGTCTGTAAGTCATGTAAATAATATAATTGTATGCACTTATTTGGTATCAAAATGAATCTTGCATCATCACAAATCAGATTTCACCATAAAATAGGCTATCAATATCCCAATGGAAAGTTAGAAGGAAAACTTCCTGAAAACTTTCGAAGTTTTCAAAACGGAAAGTTATTTTTGAAGAAGAAAGACTTCTGACTCAGTGAAAGAGGATATCTGATTTGGTAGATATTACGTATTAATGACCACAGTTACACGCAATGTTTCCTCTTAAATTATCTGTTGAGGGAAATGTGTTTTATAACTAAGTGGCCCTATTTACGACGTATTACTAACATCGTCTTATTCCACATTTGCCTATATTTTATGTAAGTTTTAAGGTTAGTTTAAACGTGTAAATGAAACCAAAATGAGGTCTACATTACGTAATTCTCACATATCGTCCCTCGAAACACGTAGTGGTTTATCTCAGTTTTTCTGATTTTTCAGGAGAAGCATTTAAAGTTTTAGAGTGAGCTTGCAAGTCTTAGGGTAATAGCTAGAGCAATTAGTGTAATTTTTCCTTTGTAGACAAATACTTATGGCATAATCGATTGATGTGAGCTAATGATTGCCATGCGGCTACCTCTCAGATTATGAAAAAAGTTATGTTAAATGAGCTACGTCAGTTTGTGAAATTTGTGTTTTTTCATTTTAAGATACAAAAGACTACTTACGCCATGTGGATAATTTTCAATTAAGTACAAAAAAAAATGTTCTGAATCGAATAAAAACCTTTATTTGTAAAAACATAACATAAATTACATATAGAAATCAAACAAAGTTACTGAATATTGAAAATCAATAAAAAATAGAGGAAAAGGAAATCTATTCCAAAATAACTCATTCATCACCATCGCTAATGATGTGGAAAAAAATTTTGTGTTCGGTTTTTCCTTGACATTGAGCCATCAGCTCCTTATACTTTTTTGTTGTTATCTTGTTTGGTTCTGGATTCAGACAATGCAGCATGACTGTCTCTAAATTTACCTTTTGCCTCTTCAGTTTTATTGATCTATAATGTTCTTGAAGATGACTGGTCTTAAAAAATATTGTATCTGGATTCTGCTTTGTTTGTAAGATCCGCAAGTCTTGGGACAATTTTTTGAAATCGTAAAAATCATTGAATTTTAAGGGATTGACATCATATGGATTTTGACGCCTGGCCAATTTGAAAACAGTATGCAGTTGTGAGGGCACAAAAAGGTTGACATATGTCTATTCCTGATGAACCGAATTCACTACAATTGAGATACGTCAAGCAAGTAATAGGAAATACTTGTAAAATAATGCTGTTTCGGGTTATGCTTACGTAATACGTAATATCGATGGAGAATGTAAAGTTTAGTCAGTACGTGGAATATCTCAATTTTGCATTTTTGTGAGATACGCCACTATGTGTTTTGAGGGACGATATGGTGCTGCATGGGGAAATTTGTGCAAATCGATCATTTGGGAAACTACATGTCATATTCACGAAATTTTACAGGATATTGAAAAAACTTTATAATTTAGTATATTTTAGTAAAAATTTAAATTTCAAATGTTATCAAAAATAAAATTAGGAACTACTGAAGCATATTAAACCAATACATTTAAAGATATCTTTTATCTAAACAAAATATGTCAATTAAAAACCTTATATTAAAAACCTGCTAAAAACAACTAAGCTGATTCAAATTGCATGACAAATTATTAAACGAGAGCAAGAAAGAAAACAGAGAAATTAGGAAAAATAAGACAGATGTACTGCTCCCAGCACATTCCACGCTTCGTGAAAGTTTTATCACCTTATTGTGTCAATGTAGGATATCGTTACCATCACTTCTAACCATCTATGCGTTGTAGTGGGAATATGTACGTCTTTCTTTTCCTAATTTATCTCTTTTCTTTCTTGTGCTCGTTTATCTCAGGACCCATAATAAAACTACATATGCCGAATCTGTAGATTACCTTCATCATTTTCCATTGTAGGCCATCGTAATATTTCTTTGTAAAAATCGTGTAGCCTTTTTTTACTACTCCACCCTTATATAACTTTCTTGTTCTTGAAAATTTCAGAGCTTTTTCAGTCACTTTCATGAGTAGAAATCATCGCTTTAACTGACATTGCTTTTAAAACAGCATATGTCATCGACTTGTGTTGTTTCTCAAGGCACTAATATATTTAGTCACATACAAATCGTTCTAAAACTATAGAATAAATGTTGTTCCTCTTAGTACACGGAAATTAGGCAAACTTATGTGGAATAGAAGAAAAAAATTATAATAAGCTGAAATGTCTATAATAGTTAGCTTATGTGTGTAAGAATACATATAAAAAAAGTTCCAATCCCCAAGGAGTAAGCTTCGTCTCTATTTCACCCCCTTTAGGGACACCGCACTGGTTTTTTTACGCTTCATCTTAGGGAAAAAACATAAGTATAGGAAAAGGTTTGTCACAAAATTCTCTACAAAAAGGTTCTGTGTTATGTATCGATATTTCTATTACTTTTTATGTTATTAAATCGTAAACTGTAGGGTTAAACAAAAATGAAAGTCTGATTATATTGAATACGGTACTTAATCGAACATAACGCAGCTTGATAATATTTCAAATGATCCAACACAATCCTAACCGCCTTATTCATAAACATGCTAGAGAGGGAGAGAGAGAGAGGATGTTTTGACCTGCCTATGGCCTATGAAACATCAATAAATCAGCAGAGGTATGTTCTGTTTAACACCTCGGTTGGCAATTCTAGTCAAACAGTTACTTTGGCAAGGATACCTCCGACGTTCGCAGCTTTGCAACAACATTCGTTGCAGGTTTACCACCAAATTCAGGCTTGGCATGGAAATGTTTTAGAGCCAGAAGAATGGGGATGGAAGAAATCAGGTGATATTTTAATACCTGTATTGACTACTGAAGCAGTAGCTCCTTCATCAATTTTAGAGTTAATTTCGTGTGCCTGCAAAAAGGATGTTTAAAGGTTGGTTTAAAATGTTCGGCTATGTGTATGAACTGTCACGGACAAGCATGCTTTAATGCGGAACGGACCTGCGAAATTGAATTTGAGCAAGAATAAAGCCTTCAGTGGATTTAGTTTAATTAAATTCTATATAATTTATAAAAAGTTTATGAAACTGAATGCTACAAAACAGAATATTACAAGGCTGGATAAATATTGTGTTTCCATTCAAAAGCGTTTTTGTTACCTTCCCCCAAGTTTGCCGTCGATTAAGGTAAACACCCTTAATAATCTGCAAACGACCTTAAGACATGTTTTATAGAAAATTTAATTCTCAATATTTTTCAATGCCTCTAGTTTTGTCGTAGAACATCACAGTTCCAAAATATTATTGAAAAACCAGCACGGTGTCATTATAAGGGTGAAAAAGCTCACCAGTTAGGGATGGGAACTTTTTGATCCTGTATTCCTACCCCCATCAATTGTCGATTCAGAGGATATCAGCTTATTATAATTTTTTTCTTCTATTTTTGCTAATTTCCGTGTACTATCTGGAAATCAAAATGTTCACCTTTAAACGCACAATTTTTGTAATAAAATCGAAATGGTTGAAAATTCGATATGTGCTGTTTTTCAAATGACCGATTCAGTTACTTTGGAGGCCAAGAGGGCATCGAGGTATTTAACGAGAATATTTTTTTAGAATCATTGATACATTCATGGCTATTAATTGATATAAACGATGCTTCTTCAGGTGTCAGTTCAGCTGTGGGCTTTTGATATGTTGACAGCTCACTTGACTTCTTGTTATAGTTTTAATTTGTTGTAGGTTTATATTCAACATATGAGAGCTAAACAACCAGATCGACCGAGAAAGCTTTTCCTAACCCTTAAGAATAAGGAGTCTAAGCGTTTTACAAAATGTTTCCATGGATGGGGAGCGCATAAGAAACCGCCAGAGTAAAAGCCAAATTAAAATAAGTTATAACAAACCTTAATATTCCTGAGGTTTTAGAGCCGTGTTAATATTCGTTTATTTTATACAATTTTTTAACCAGTATTACACACCTGGGTTGATGCTCCATCTATGCTTTATGTAAAAATATTTTAAGAATTTTTTAAAATTGCGTACCATGCGTTACATTTTAGCTGTTACTAAACCGAAAAATCACACTTATACGTACAAGTAAGTTGTAAAACATGTTTCTTAAGCTTTAAGTTTTTTTTATAAATGTAGTGTATAATACTTCGCTGCCTACTCTATTTCTATTCAAAATCGTATGTGATTAAACATAGCATAGTCTTAAACTTGAAGCTATGTTATTGGAAATGGCACATCATTTATTGTTAAAATGGCAGTGTGACCTGGCCTGTTCTTATTTGTTCATAAGACAGGATGTCATTTAAGGCTAATAGTTCAGTAATATAACGATTTATAGACAAAATTCATAAAGTTTTGAAAACTGGTAGAAATGTTAAGGATAGCATAAGAATTAATAAACCGAAAATTTCTTAATAATTTATTCTTAATTATTTCCTAAATAGTGTGCTTCATCCTCTAGGACGTCGTTTGCATCCCCATTTTGAGGTTTTCTAGATTATCTCCGGAACGGTGCACTTTTTGATAAAAATTCCTATATACAAAATTATTCCTTATAAAATTCTCTATCAGAAACGTCTGTATAATTTTTTCATAAAATTAATAGTACCGTGGGAAATAAGGCGCACACAAGGGTTGGTCCCAGTTAACACAATACATTGTAATCTTTACTATAATCTACTTTAAAGTTCATTGCTTAACTTAAAATTATAATAAATGTAGCGCTTTTACCTTCTCACCCTTAAAAAATATCGCAATTTTTAAAGAAGCAAGAATATTTTATATTGTACTTGTTGCCACCCCAGAGGTAAAGTAATTGCCCCTTTTTTTTACGTGGTGTCCCCTGTATATCTAATCCACTAATTATCAGAATTATGTTAATTAATCTTGGTCGTTATTATTATTATTTAACGTTTTTTCATGTTTGAATTTGGTAAAAAATGCGATGAGTGTTGCCGAGCAGCAGCAAAAGTTGATGGTAATTTTGATAACATTACAGTATTGTCCGCTTTTTTATTAAAAATTATCAAAAAATTCAAAATTCAAAAAGATTTTATTCAACATTTTGGAACATGAAATGTGCCTAGTTGGACCCCGCCCCGGGGCCAGCCAGACAACCACGACGTGTAGCGTCGTGGTGGACGTGTGGATGGGTGGGGTGGGTCCGGTTTGGCTTAGAGGCAGTGGTTTACTGACCAGAGCTCCTATCCACCGCTGGTGGATTTAAAAACTGGATTAAGATTAAGGAAATGTGCTCACATGAGCCTAAAACTAATGGATGTAGCACAATAAAAGCTAAAACTCGTTGGCAAGCGCACTGTGAAAAATTTTGGTTGCTGATACTGGAAAATAGAACTGAACGAAAAAACCCGTTCGAGCAGATGACGACCTCATGGTCTGACCGCCGTCGAGGAAGATAGGGTATTAAAACGATGTGGTTTAAAAAAGGTTGGGATTTATGAGATGTTATTGGTCTAAAGGGAATTTGGATGGATAAAAAGGGACAAAAGAACAAAAAGGATGAAACAAAAGATGCGTAAAAATAGAAAAAAAAAAGGAGGAGAAAGGTTGAAGATGTAAAGTTGGCGAAAGGTAGAGAGTAGAGGTAGATATAGGTTATCATAGAAGGGAGTGTGGCTAAGGGAGTTGCCGGAAAATAGGCAACGCCTGGTATGGTAAGGTTTTTTAGATTAAAAAGTATAGCATTATGCTGTCTGATTCGAGTAATGTTGCGGGTTAGTGGACTACCGTCCAGTTTGAACTGATAGAACCTTTGTGAAATTTCTTGGACGTAGTCCGCTAGGGGTGTTATGTCGTGGCAACGTGCATAGAGATCTCTGAGGGAGGTGTACCTACCAGAGTCTGAAATGAGGCGCATAAATTTATGTTCTAAAACTTTTAATTTTTTTTTAAATTTCGCTCTCCTACTTCTACAATTTTTTCATGACTAGCTTTTTCATTATTAAAAGTTTGCACGATGTCTTGTAAGTCATCTCTTTTATTAAGCACATTGATTGCATTAACCTTTCCTTTGCAAAAAATCACTGAGGTTGTGTCGCAACCGCTAATGGCGTGTGCAAATAATATTGTTTCTTTACAGTTTTTAAAAAAGTTGAGAATTGTAAATCTCATGAACTGTAAATCTTTTTGCTGGTATTGCCTTGTTTTTTTTTTTTTAATTTAATGTCTGTTGGAGGGAGAAAAAGCAATAAGAAGGACTAGCAGGTCAATATCTTGCCCTACGACAACAGCTGTGTCACACTTATAACATTTTTCGATAGCAGTTTGTACTATTAATAAATCGGCGTCATCCGCAGCAACGAACACCTTGATTCCTTCATTCCTAATTTTTTCACTACTTCTGCAATAAAACGTTCTTTGTTAAACAAATTACTAAGGAACTTCTGCTGAGTTTCAGAAACAACAGTGTTTTTATCAAATATAATTTCAGGGCAGGTTCTTTGCAGTATCCGCCTTTGTCGTTCTAGGCTCTTTGTGCTGTTTGCATTATCCAAATAACCATCAAACACAACAGTTACTCTATTACCGTAATGTTTTCTTATGTTACTAACGTAAGCCCTGTAAACGTTATTAAATTCTCCTTTTTTTTGGCAATATTACTGGGTGAAGCAAATATCCTCCATCAATCACGTACTCACTATTTTTGAAAATATGGTCTCGTTCTGGAACAGTATTAATAATTTGGTATAAAATTGCCTTGTTAGTTTTTCTCATTAGGCCTTGGTCATCGTAAAGGGAAAGAGATACTGAAGCCAGTTCAAAACTAAAGCACGTTTTTAAATCCAGACTCGAATGAATTGTGCAAATAATTCTTAAAAATTGCGATATTTTTAGGGGGGAGAGGGTGGAAGCGCTACATTTATTATAATTTTAAGTGGAGTTTAGTAGCTACTGCTTTTGCATTAAGCATTGAACTTTAAAGTAGATTATAGTAAAGATTACAATTTAATGTGTTAACTGGAACCAACCCTTGTGTGCGCCTTATTTCCCACGGTACTATTAATTTTCTGGAACAAATTGTAGACGTTTTTGATACAGAATTTTATAAGGAATAATTTTGTATATAGGTATTTTTATCAAAAAGTGCACCGTTCCCGAGATAATCCTGAAAACATCAAAATGGGGATTAGGGATTGCAATTTACCGGAAGTTTTAATAACCGGTAAATCGGTAAATGAAAATGTAAATAACCGGTTAACCGGTAATTACCGGTAAATTTTAGAATGAATAATTAGGGTGGAGAAAATGGCAATTGTCTTTTTCCATGTACAAAATTATCTAAATTTAACAAAAAACATTTTTATATACATATGTTTAATATAATGAACAAACAAAAGGTTTAGAGAATATTATTTAGGTATTATGCAAATCACAACTTACACACTTTTTATTTATTATGAAAATCTACTACTTTCTGTATATTGTTGCCCTAATCTGGGCACGTTAATATACTGGTTAGGTAAATACTTTAAAACACTCATTATTGGAAAATCAATCAAAACTATTCTTTTAGCTAATACTGTCGAAGTATTGAATTACATGATAGGATTCTTAGCATTTAAAGCAAAAAAAATATATTGAAAATACTTAAATCATTTAATCAAATTTAGTCATTCATACTTCGTCATTATTAGCTAGAAGAGTAGTTGTTTTGATTGATTCTCCAATAATGATGTTTTAAACTATTTCCTAACTAGTATATTAGCGTGCCCAGATTAGGGCAACAATATACAGAAAGTAGGTATTTTCATAATAAATAAAAACTGTGTAAGTTATGATTTGCATAATACCTAAATAATATTCTCTAATCATGATAAAAGCAAATAAATAAAAAATAATTAATTGTAAAAACAAAAGGTTTTTTATCAAAAGGAAAAAATATAAATGAAATAAATTTAAATAAATAATTATTCGGTAAATAACAAAAATATCAACTTAAATAACAAAAATTATAAACATACACTCAAATAGGGCATTTACTGAATACCTAATCTAAAAATATAATATTTTTTAAAACTAGCCCGTTAAAGCGTTAGTTTTTAAAGCTATATCTGTTAGTCGTCTGATATTTGTGCATAGAATACCACCAGCTGAAGATGCCCTTCTTCAATCGGCATTGGTGGGTCGATAAGTTAATAAAAATTGGTAATAACATACTTCTAAATGTATCCCACGGATATTTGCGGCAGCGAAATATTCAATTTTCTGTAGCAATTGTATTTCTTAGTCTTGGTGTTTGTATTTCACTTTTTATAATATTATTTATTTATTGTTAAAAGTGTTCAGTGTTGGAACAGTCACTCTGTATTCAGTGAATACTAGTCACTGACATAAATAGAAACGTTGAATACGTGACATATCGTAAGTTCAGAATTTACCGAAATAACCGGTAAAAAATTAAAATAACTGGTAATTATTTTCATGTGTTTTTTGTCCTGATAACCGGTTAACCGGTATTGCAATCCCTAATGGGGATGAAGCACACTATTTAGATATGGGAATTTTCGGTTTATTAATTCTTATGCTATCCTTAAAATTTCTATCATTTTCAAAACTATGAATTTTATCCGATATATTACAATATTAACTGTTATATTACTGAACTACAAGTCAAAGTCTACGAACACTCATCACTGATATAATAAAGAATAAGGTATGCACCGAGGCACTTGCTCAAACTGCATTGGCAGTGAAAGCATTTAAAGCAATCGTGTCAATTTATATAAATACTGAAAAATTCTTCAATATATAACGATTAAAAATAAACATTTTTGAGTACTATTTAATAATTACGACTTTTGCTAAGAATGATTTTCCGATCTTTGTGAGAATGTGATAGTCACGAATTTGGGTGCTTGTACGATACAGGTATTTTGAAAATTTTGTATAAAGCAATAAATAATATAGAGCTATAATAAACACATACTTAAACCAAAAAAATCCATGCACAAAAGAGAAAAAAGAGTTTTGGGAACCGGGAATGAAGATAAATTTCCCACCACAATAATGTATCAATCTTTTACTCTTTATTGGGAATATTACCACTTCTGCAATCTATTTGACTGTTAGATTAATGGTATTAAACCCTAACCTAACCTTTAAACAACCGATAAGACCAAAACCTTTTTTATTCCCTTTTAGTACGGCAGCCTGCTATCAAGATTTTCGAGTTACTTTAGCGAAGATAATTCCAGCGTTCCTCATCAGTTCTGGGAAAGCTGAGAAGAAAAGTTCAGGGTGACGGAACATTTCACCCGTCCTAAAGGGTTCAAATCGAGCTTTGAACAAGTAAAGAAAAACCAGTTATCTCGGTCTTCATAACGAGGCAGCTTCTTTTTTCTTCTTGTCGAAAGAAGTAAATATGATGAGGAAAAATTGAGAACTACCCTTTTGACTGATACGCCGAGTTACAAAGACCGAAATAATGACAAACAGTCACCGGTCAAAATTGTGCGGCGAGGCAGATCTGGTCATTATCGAGTAGTTTCGATGTTTCTTGACCACAAGAAAGTTTGAATGGAACTTTTTGTTAGTTCAGTTACGAGTGATTACATTCGCATGTTGCTTAATTTTGAGGGCTGGTCAAGTCATCGCGGCGAGGCAGTTCTCCACTTCAGGCTATTCCAAATATCTTTAAGAAGACGAAAAAAATTATGAACTGAACTTTGTCTCACTTCACATTTGAGAAAAATGATTTCCACCACGACAAAAAAAAAGCAAATTAAGACTGTTTGTAAGCACCTCGTTACCATAGGCAACGAAGCCATCCGGCCTCTCCATGTATTGCACGTGCCGCCTCGTCATTCCGGAACACGCATCTACATACCAGGAGACAGTGATACGAACTGCCCGGACCGAGGATGCTGCGTTGACACTATACGGATCTCTGTATAACGACAATGCAGCATCCTCGATCCCAACAGCTGCCATCTTTATGTCTCCATGTCGTTGTCATCATCTCATGTCTGCTACGGCCAACGGAAAATGGCAGTTCGCATTTTTTTATCGTTTTATACACCCCACTCCATAAATAAAAAAAGTTTTAGCCATGCTGCTTTGATAATTTTAGCCTCCAATTTGACACAACTTCAATTGATATTATTGGAATTTAGGCCAATGAAAAATGGCAGTTCTCGATTAATTCATGTCTTGTTTATCATTTTTAACGAGAATTAATCGAGAACTGCCTCGTCACGGTATAAAAATTACGACATTTTTTTCGACAGACGGAAAGTCATTTGCCAACAGTCCGTATCGTTTCTCGAACTTTTGTCGTATGAAAAACTGTCTTAGAATTTCATAATCTCTAGAGTTTCCCTGCGATAAAGCTTGCTGTTTTGGTAGAAATTTTTGGTAACGGGCTGCCATACTATTAAAATTGACCTGCACTCGGTCAATCAATTGCAGTTATGCCGAGATAAACAAACTCAGAGTATTAATAGTGCAAAACACATGGCAAACGCAAAATTTGAAATAGTGATTCATATACAAGTGTAGAGGAATAAATTAATTAAATTACGATAATGAATCATATCTTAATCAACTTGTAAGTAAACATTGATCAAAATAACAAATTGTACATTAATCTCCACTAATCGTTGACATATTTATATCGTACAAGCACCGCAAGCATTTTCATATTAATTAAAATATCAATGTCAATATTACTATGGACTCAAAGACGTTTTCGGTTACCTAATAAGAGGTGGATGACTCTTGTAAAAAAAACATTTTATACCTATTTATTCATTTATAATTTATTATATACCTACATAACATAAATAAAAAAATAACACAAAAGAGAGTTTCACTTTAACCTCATCTATAATTCACAACGAACTACCTCAGGACAAGAACATATTTAATCGTCGTCATCATCATCGTCTGAGGGTACAAAAAGGTCATTCTCTTCCAAGAAATTGGCGATGTTTTTGCTGATTCCAGCACCAATAAGTAATCCGGAGACAACAGTAAGTATCATCTTGACCACCCCAAATGGTGTTCGCTGGGGTTCTTGCAGAATTATTCCATGTTTTGTGGACGTTGCACTTCTAACTAAATTATTCGATAGGCTAGGATTGCGTAGCAAACCTTGTGCTTTAATTAATGTATTGATTCGAGAAGAAAGTGCCATTTTCTAATCGTTTTATCACCTAAACGTAAATGTTATTTTTAACACATTTGACAAAGTTCCAAGAAGTTACTCTGTGATTTGATTTTCTCTGAATAACCGAAGTAGTCAGTTCGCAATTCAGGACTTTTCGATTCAAACTCGTATTCGTAAGACTGACCAAAAGAACTCTCGGTCGTGAGGATTTTCACCTGTAAACCAAAGAGAGATTAGCTGTATACGTAATTAAAACAATGAAATTTAAGGTTGGAGTTTTGTAGAGTGAGAGGGAAATATGCATTTATTTTCGATTTGTTATTATATAAATATTTAAGAAAACAAACATGGCGTCGTGGGCAAACATCCGGCAAACGTTTGTTAAAGAGTTTGTTTTTCGGTTGCCTTGGCTACGTTTCCGCGAGTTAATTAAAATAAACCCCGTGTTTGTTCACGATGCCATATTACCAAAATAATTTGACAGGTTGTTGGATTGCCTAATAGCTTCGAACGAATACAACTATTTTTTTTACTGTAAATTTCTGTTGGGCTTGAATATTGTAGTTCGTCAATGAAAATAGTACCTAATTTCATTATTAAGGCATGTCATTTAACTATATCAAAATTTTTGATAAAAAAAACTATATGTGGATGTATTCCTTACTTATTAGAGCAATGGGAGGTGCTTGAAACTATTTTAAAGATTATATCATTTATGATTTTTTAAATATTTACAATAAACCGAAAATAAACGCATATTTCCCTCTCACTCTGCAAAATTCTATCCTTAAAGATGCAATTCTAATTTAAATTCATTAATTAACGGTTTGTTTGTTATGGTGGCGTGAATTTGTCTTCCTAGTTGCAGTGTAGTTCTGCTTTGAAAGTAATGGCTGGATTATTTTCGGTCAGCTGATTTTGACGCAGCTGTCTGAAGGGCACACAAAACCTCATTCAATAACAGGCAATGAAAATGAAAACAATTAATTAGAGATGAGTTGCTATATTTAACAACCTATTATTTTATTAAAAAATAACAGCTTGTGCCCATCTCTAGAAAACAAAATGAGTTGTGTGCCCTCCAGCGTGACGTCAACCGAAAATGATCAATAATGCTTCTTGTTGGTATTCTATTATTAGTTGAGCTTAATTTTATTAGTCAAATGAATGTAGTCATATTGTAAAACTACTTATAAATTAAATTAGAGACTGAAAAACGAAATTAAAGCCGTTCTATGCATTTTAGAATTGAAATGTTAGGTCATAAGGATTGTTTCTGCACTCTTTTTTATAAAGTAAACGCGATCTCTCTATTTTGAATTATCATAGCCTATGACCACGCTCACATTTCTAATCCATCTTTATCATGTCGCTTCGTTAAACCGACAAAATAATGAATTTTATAACAAACAAATGCTTTGGTACTAGCCAGTAATCATTAATAAAATTAATTTAATAGAAACATGTTTCCCTTAATTTTCTAAAAGATAGACTAATAATTACCTATTTTTATTCTATTTAATTTTCATAGCAGTAGATATCGACCAAGTTTGACCAAACAAGTTAATCGTAAAGTTCTATAAATCCTCCCAGGTCTCAGCTGTCAAATACACATGACCTAACCTAATCTGCCAATAATAAATATTGGGAAATATTTTTCTCTTCACTTTTCTTGACTCTTCTTGCACTTAGAGATGTGATGAAAAATCATTTTTAATATATTCAAAGTGAATTTATTAATAATTAACGGAACTTATAAATAGTTACAAATTTTTGGAGGTGATGAGAAATAATCTAACGTTACGCTGTATTCCAAATGTTGGGAACTGAATACAAAAATTTACAAAGTGTATTGTGAGCCGCAGCATCGAACTGGTCATTATTAAATATAATAAATTCATCTGCTGCAACTGTTTTCCCTTGAGATATTCCATGTACCTAAAAGTTAAGACACTGTAACCTATTTCACATCACATTATTCGAATGAAATACCTCAACATATCCTTCTAACGGTTTATCAAGTGGTCTTTTCAACATTACTTTTACAATTTGATTATCGGCTGCTTTTAAATCAAACGACAGTCCATTTGGGGCCTTCTCTGTTACTAATCCTGTAATACTTATTTTCTTATTCAGGAATCCACTCAACTGAGCACCGTTGACAATTTCTCTCACGTTGTCCATTGTTATATTTAATTTATAAAATTAGAGAAAACTTTTGGCGCGTAAACTAATACAGCAGAAATTAACATGCCCATTATTAACTTATTGACATTTATTTGGTGTTTTAAATTTTAAAGTACTTTTAGTTGGTACGTATAAGAATGAGTTTTATATTCAGTCCATTTTTAACGAGGGAACAGTAACTTCGGTATAAAATTATTAACCTGGTTTTACAATTTCCAATGTAATATTTAAATATTTAGGACAAACACAAATTTACCAAAATAAATAAAGCAATTAATATCCACCTTATCTGCGAGTTAGATAATATAGACAACAATGTAACTCAAAGCCTGATTCTTCTCTGAATTGCAATTTGGAGTGAAGCCGTTTTAAACGTGATTAACGTGAACCTAAATCTTCATATTCTTTTTTTTTTTAGTCGACAAAAAATTAAATAATTGTACCAATGGCCTCATAGACTTTACATATTACGAAATTTGTTCTTTAGTGATTTTTAAAAATTTATTTATTTAACGTCGGCTTATTTCCGCTTACCAAAGCCTATTACCGACTCCAGGACACGAGCTACCCCCAACCTGGAAATTTTGCCGATCCTCTTCTCTTTTTAGAAGAGTCTTTTGCTTCCCTAACATTTAATTTACATGGGACCGACTACGTAATCATCGCCTTAAATTACATAGCTTCTGCGTATACGTTGATATACAAGCCGCTAGAACAGGGGACGAGATCGTTGAGTTTCCTCGATCTGTCACCCATCTGGGCAGTACTAAACCACGATGAACGTTGCTTAATTGTCTGTAACGAAATATGTCTACAAACGCTCCGCCCCTGTTCTTTATTGATTCTAATTTCGGGTATTGTTATCCGCCTATGGTAGCCACGAATATTATTTGTAAAAAATCATTATGTGCAAGAAATCGGCATTCGCATCCATTTTCTTCAATAAATTGAGAATTCCGTAATCACGGTTTACGATAAACAAGGATGAATGGACGTTGAACAGTAGCTGGTATAATTACTACTTAAAATAAAAATAACTTAAATCAATATAACACGGTACACACGGTTAGAGCCAATGCTTATTTATTTCGATATAAAATTGGAATGAACAAAGAATAAATCATTTAAAAGGTATCATTTTCAATATTGCAAAAATTTAAGATAGGTACCTAATAAGTTTACTTTGTCAATACTCAATCGGAAAGTGTTTGTTTTGATATTGCACTAGTTTAAACGATTTAACCGACCGCCCACAATAAAGACGTCTACCAGTACTCTAGCAGAGGTAAACAGTAACACGTCCATCAAGAGAAGCATGTGCACGATTGCATGCTTCGCTCTCTCTTGCTCTTATTGCCATCCGAAAACTAACACTTTCCGATACTGTATAATATTTTGTTTGAATATAAAGATATGCTTCATGGTAAATAATTTCTTGTGATGAATATTAAATAATAACTTTTTCTAGATTTGTTAACGTTTGAACTAACAGAGGATAAGAGACAAAAAGAAAATGATCAGTGTAACCCTAAAACAAATCATCGTTAGAATGGAGAAAAGGGGCTGATGGGCTCCTGGAGAAAGATAGTAAGCTTATTGGTTGGTTTTCTGTGTATGTTATTGTGATTTAACTAATATTGTTAAAACTTGTAAAAGAATATCAACCAGCGGCGGCTGGTGAAATTTCAATATTTTTTTTCTCGTCTGTGGCGCATGGGACCCATACGAAATTTGGGAAATAACATCTAGAGAAGCACTTCTCTAATGACCCCTAAAAAATTTTGAAAAAGCAGTTTGCGAAAAAATTTTTGAAAATTTGCTAGCCTCCCCTGGGTCTAGGGACCCCTGTTTACTTTTATTTTTTTTTGTCATATGCATTTGACTTTTCATAAAAATGCATCGAGAGATTTTAGAGTTTGTGAAAATATTTTCATTACTAACTGAAATACAATGAACTGAAATTTTGTAATTTACAATTTAACAAATTACAATATTTCAATTCGTTGTATCTCAGTTAGTAATGAAAATATTTTCACAAACTCCAAAATCTGTCGATGCATTTTTATGAAAAGTCAAATGCATATGACAAAAAAAAATAAAAGTAAACAGGGGTCCCTAGACCCAGGGGAGGCTAGCGAATTTTCAAAAATTTTTTCGCAAACTGCTTTTTCAAAATTTTTTAGGGGTCATTAGAGAAGTGCTTCTCTAGATGTTATTTCCCAAGTTTCGTATGGGTCCCATGCGCCACAGACGAGAAAAAAAATATTGAAATTTCACCAGCCGCCACTGATATCAACATACCTATAAATATGAGAGTAATATTTACTTATATCCAGTGGTTTAGCCGTTAGTGAACTGAACACAACACAGTCATAAGTCTCATTAGCCGAGTCAATGAAGGTCTTTATTTCTAAACTCACAAAAACAGAATATACTGTTCTACGTTATTCTGTGAAAGTGTGTTCTGAAGTGTTTAGCTACGCTACCGGTCGTGACGTATTTCTATCGTAAGCATAACTAAAACTGAGTAACGTGGTCGGCAATTGTTACGTAAAAATTTGCACCTATCGTGGCCAACATATTAACTCGAAAATCACTACGCATTAGGCGAGCGACGAAGCGACTAGACTTCAAGTTCTGACTTCTGTCAGCTTGTCTTGTACAAACTTCTTCCGCCGCGTGCGGTGTGATGTACGTCGCCCAAAAGTCGCGATAATCTTAAAATGAAAACTTCAAATAATAAACGTTAATCATGTGCCCCGTTAATTTGTTTTAGTACATTCAAATTTAATTTTGTTCCTCTAATCCAAATCGTTAATTTATTATTTTTGTTAATTTTATTATATTTATTTTGGTAATCATAACCTGGTTTATTGGTTTTTAATTTCAAAAAGTGCTCGTTTTCTACGGTTAAAATGGAAAAAACTAGTGACCACAAAAAAGTCTACAAGTTGGTGCTTACAGGGGGTGAGTTCTAAACAATCATATTTTAGCCAGTGGTCTTTTGTTTTATATCGATTTTCTTAACATCACGCGGTATCGTGTTTAATATTATTTTTCTTTTCCAGGCCCGTGCGGTGGAAAAACCACTGGGCAGGCTCGGCTGTGTACATTCTTCGAAAACTTAGGATGGAAGGTAAGGATCGGATAAATAAAAAATGCAAATTTGTCACGTAAATTAATTGACATTCGTATGTACCTATGGGGGGTGGATACATTTCCTGAGATTAAACTCTTGTTTACAGGTTTTCCGAGTACCTGAAACCGCCTCAGTCCTTCTCAGGTATGTTCTAAATCTCCTTATTTCTTATATTTCTGCTGTATGCATGTATGTTAGAAATAGATTTTTAAAATATATTGTTAGAGTTGATAAATACCAGGTCGAATTTGTTTGAAATCATGGAGAAATCTATTTCCCTAAAATTTATTTCATAAATATAACAGATGGTTAGGTCACTTATTGAGCGAGAGAAATAGTCACCTGTGGATTAAAAATAATTTGAAAAAATATCTTACCTACCTGTTCTTGTTGTGTTAGTGAATAAATCGATAAAAAATCATCATATCACATCCAAATTAGACGCGCATTTTTTAATAAAGATTTTGGTTTAGTCATAAAAAATCGCCCTGTATAAAAAATAATAATTTTATTATGAATACGAAAATTAAACATTGATGTAAACAAACTACCTATATAGTAAAATTTTTGGACACCATATTGTTAAAAAAAAAAACTATTCTTTTTGGTACATAGGTACCAAAATATTGAGCAATATAGGTACCTCCCCGGGCAAAATCAAAGCATAATTTCAGTCTGAAAGCGTTTAGATGAGTAAAACGTGAAGCCATAAATCGAAATGCAATGATTATTAAAGTAAATAAGATACCTTTCACTACAATAATAACCCATGAAGAAAAATGATTATTACATATGACATATTATTATTTCGAAATTTTACATAATTTTTACCTAGGTACCTACTTACTGTAGTAGTAGTAGTTGCCAAAGGATGAGAAATAACTTCTGACGACTATTTTATTTATCTTGACAACAGCCAACTTTTGATATTGTATATATTTAATTATTCACACCTAATAGCCCAGTCGGCGAAGGTATTTATCCACAAAAAGTTGCAAACCGTGTAAACTTTTTTTTTAATGAGTTCGTGAAAGTCTGTAGAATAATATCCTGAAAAGTTTACATTTCGCTCGGGTGCAGAACATAAAAAAAAAGTGAAAAAAAAAAATTTTTTCATCCATTTTTCAAAATTTTGAAAGTAAATCAAGCTAGAAAAAAATAAAAAATACAGGTGGATAGATCACGTATTTATGAACAAAAAATGTCCTAACAAAATTTATCGTTAAAGCCACGGTTTTCCCGGAAAAAAATAGTCAAATGTAACGTTATAACTCGGAGCGAGATCCATGCGTGCACGCGCTTGAATATGCATGACTGACACCGACGCACTGAATTACATGTCACTAAATCAGAATTTGTTCGATCTATATGAGTGTTGGTTCATTTAAAAGATGGAAATTGTAGCTTTCTGATGCCTTTTTGTTTCAAACAATACAAGCAAAGCATCTATGGGAAAAATATGCTTATATAAATTATTACGCCCGAACTCAGTCGTCGCAATAAAAAAATATAGAAAAAAATAAAAGCTCTTCAAAAAAGTTCTTTCTTCATTGAGAATTGGTAAAAAGTATGTACACTTCATGATTTTTATGGTTTATTAAGTTGTAGTAACGTGGATTCAAAAAAAGGACATCTCAAATCATTTTAATTTAATTGCTTGATGATTTTCTTGATAAATATATATGTTGGAGGCAGTGGCGGCTCGTGATATTGTCTGCAGAGGAGGCTTAATATTTTGAAAGACAACTTGCAATGTGATTACAATTTGTACATTTCCCCACCACCCCCGAGGTAGTACAACGGATTTTTGGAAGATTCGAAGATATGCTGCTTCTTCCAAAGGGAGGCTCTGCCTCCCCTGACGAGCCGCCGCTGGTTGGAGGCTGTAACTTGCCGAGAAATTGACCCATTGGAAAAATAAAATATCACTATTTCGGAAAAAATGTATACTTTTCGAATGTTCAAACACAAATTTGTTTACTTGTATGCATTTTTTCGAAAATATCCCAGCAAACAAAGAATGTATCCGTAATGTTATGCAATGTTAAATGAAAGTAACATTTTTAATATTCTCTTGCAATATGATATTTATATTACAACAACGTAACTGAGAAATGTTACATTTCGGAATATTAAACAAATATTTAAGTAATATTGGTTATATTAAATAACATTTAATAGTATGACAAATTACTTTCTGGCAACGTTGAAGTTATATTAAAGTAATAATATCTTGTTTAGTGGGATGATTAATCATATCATGATAAGAAATTGTGATTGTCACGATCTTATCCTTATAACTATGAAAATATCTTTCATTGTTTTGAATATAAATTCTGGAACTTTTCCAGTACATTAACAAATGTATAAGGAATTCACTGGATAGGTGTATCTGTATTTATTAATACAATACAGAAAAGGCACGTAAAAATTCATGCGAGCGATTCAGCAGCTATGTGTGGTGTCTGTGTATGCTTTCATAATTATATATTTTCCCTCCAGACTCACTATTTATCCTCTTAGTCACTAAGAAAAACGTTAAAAATGTGTAATCAGAAAAAGAAAAAAGCTTTATTTTACGCATTTAACCGTGCGCTTGGCCGAGCAGAGTGACAAAGTTGTTTCACTATTTTTTTCCGGGAAAACCGTGGCTTTACCGATAAATTTTATTAGGACATTTTTTGTTCAGCAACATCTGGTCTACTCACCTGTACTTTTTGTTTTTTTCTAGCCTGACTTAATTTAAAAATTTTGAAAAAATTGATAAAAAAAAATTTTTTTCACTTTTTTTTATGTTCTGCATCCGAGCGGAATGTAAACTTTTCAGGATATTATTCTGTACACTTTCACGAACTTATTAAAAAAAAATTATTCAGTTTGAAACTTTTTGTGTTTTTCACTATAAAATGATCTCTGTCGTCTGGGCTGTAACTTAACTTGCACAATTTAATTAATAATGACATGTTTTAGACAAAAGAATACTTTCTGGTGATTAATTTAAAAGAATAATACAATAATGATTCATTAGTAATGTCTTTAAATTAAAAATTATGTAAAAATAGAATGTAGTGACATTAATTTAATAAAATTTAAAAGATTCTCAACATTACTAATACTACAGTACCTAGAGATAAAAAAAAATATGCAAAATCTAGAAATAATGTAATATTACGTATATATGTATGTATACAGGGTGTCCCACCAGGAACTGCAATTTTCAATTTTAAAATTCAATTTTAAATTGCAAATCAAAAAGTCGTAAGTTAAACCCTTACAATATCTACATGGAAAAAAGGGGAATTAAATTTTACATAATTTAATGCAAAATAATACAGGTAAAACAAAAGTATATAAATACCATTTTCGCGGTTTGAAGTTTTTAAGAGCGTAGCTCACCTTATGATCTTTCTGCATGTCAAAAAGCAAATGAAAAAAGTTATACATGAAAAAAGTTATAAAGGTTATTGCAAACCGTTAAACCTGTCAAATTTTACTTCCACATCCAGTGAAAGTATAGTAACGACAAAAAAATTTAAAAAAAATTTCATTCAAAGCATCGAAATATATAGGGTGTTCCATTTAAGATAAGCAAGTTGGTATCGACTTCCAGTATAAGGGAAGTGCCAAATGCTTGTAATTATTTGGATTAGCCATACTGTAGAGTGACCAGATTTTTGTGCTGGACACTTCTGCTGGGAAAAAAATTGATGAGCGGGGGGAGCAGAAATCCGAAAAATAATTTCTTGATCCCAACATTTTTTGATGACCGAGAGGAAAAATTTTTTTGATCACAGATAGTACTCCAAAATGCTGGCGAAATTCCGGACGTATGGTCACCCATACTGACAGTAATTCGCGCAACCACCCTGTACATTTAATCACTATCTTCTAGATTTAACCAGTCGCCTTCTAATATCGATATTATAACAAATCGTTTGTTGGAAGATTCATCGAAATAGAAGTCAAACTAAAGATGAGTGTAGTGAATTAATTTTCTGAGGAGGGCATTTTTTTGTTTTAACGCGTTTAGAGAATTAAGATGTTTTGTAGTTACGGCGAGGTCGGCATCATCCATGTTCATTTAAACAATTTTAGTTTCAAAACGTGTTTCTTTGATCGTTTTTTTAATATCTCGGGTTTTCAGCAAAAACTTTGAGACAAATGTTTCCTCTTCTCAAATTATAGCTTTTTAGAAGTATCTCCTTATACCTACTTTAAAGACAAACAGAACATTTTTTAATTTTTAATATTTTTTTTACATTTTTAAAATATTGTTTATAAAAAAACATATTATTTTTGATCATCTAATAATTTCTGAAAATAGAATCTTTTTACATTTGAAAAATTATGAAATTGTGAACGATGTAAAAAAAATTGCGATATTTATTAACAGACATAACAGTTTAGCGGTGTATGCATTTGTTAATTATTAAATTAACCTTTTGACATAAAATTACTTGTAATAGGTTGTTTTTGAAACGTTTAAAGTTTTATTTACACAAGCAACATTGTTACAATCATATTAAAAAGTTATTAAAACATTGTTTATATTTTGGTGAGCGCATAGTCACGCGCACCGGGATAAGCAATTATTAAGCATTCTTATATTTGTATCTCTTTCGCGCCTCGCTTGTTTACTTGGATCTTCCGAGCTGTTCTTGGGTATTTATAAATTAAATCAATTAATTTTTTTATACACTTTTATCGGATATATATACATTTAAAAAAACAGATGTAATTTAAATTATTTATAAACAAAATAATATGAAAACCCAGAAATTAAGTAAAAATATTTACAAGTAGTTTTTTATTGAAATATTTTTATTTAATTATGTAATTTTCACTTTTTTTTAATTTAATTTTTTTAATTGACCTATTTCACGTTAGAAAGTTTGATAAAAAGTGTTATTAGAGCAGCGATTTCGTAAGTCTATCGTGTCGTTTTTTTTTTGGGCGTAGAACCAGTTCAAACATGTTAGGTTCCTTTGAGTATGTCACCGGGCATATGAAATCATATTTTACGACATTTTTTTGTGGTCTCGAACTTTTTAAATCAATAAATAGTGAAAAAAATGTATTTTTAAAGAAAATTGTTTTTTTTTTGTTTCCACCGCCATATCTTTAAAACTATTAAAGGTACCGAAATTTGTTTTGTATCAAATTAAAGGTCACACTGTAGCGCTTTTACCAATATAAACGGTTTGGGTAAAATTCGCACTTTCATTTCTCTAAAAATCAGATAAACTAAAAATATATATTTTATGTATTGAAATCTTCACCAATCGATAAACTTTTTTATTTTTGAAAATATTTACATACATGCAGCGAAGAAAATAAAGCCTAATAATCTCAAAAGTTTTTGAAACAATATATTTTTTCCTAAAGTGTACCGTTTGGCAACAGCGATTCTTTTTATCAGCGCTAAATGCTAAATTGGGACGCAATTAATACACCTCGCATGCTAGTTACACTAACTAGAGGTTTTAACTTCGGAATAATGTCATATTGAATGGATTTCGTTCATTTTTGGCAGTATAATAGTAAATGCTCCACAGAAAAGTTTCTATATTGTGCTAATTTATAGGAGGTGGATTCCACCCCCTCTCAGGGGGTGGCATTTAAAAAATATATATGTTTATTGGAGCTGAAATAGAATCAAATTTTAAGAAGAAAAGGTTCTATGCAATTTTTCACATAAATTGATATTTTTCAAGTTATAACGACTTCAAAATTGCGATTTTAGCTTAAAAAAAGGTATTTCCAAACGGCTTTTGTCAAGTTTCTCGAAAAGTATTACTTTATCGAAAAAATGTTACAGACCAATTAGAGAAAGTACAAACTGGGAACTAATTATATTTTTTGTTTATTGATGTAGGATTAATAATTTTGGAGATATTTAAGTTTATATTTGGTAGTGTTCCGAAATTAAATTTAAAGTTTAAAATGCACTTTTTTCTAAAGCAAGTGCTTTAAATGAGCAAAAAAATTTGAGCATCTAGGTAATGCTACATCTTAACGAAAAACTGTATTTGAGATAATTTTTCTAAATTACTGGCTAATTGGATTAACAAAATGGCGACCTTTTTATATAAAAAAAGTATAAATACGCACATTTTTCCGTCATAACTTCTTTATTTCTTATGCTACAGGAACGAGTAAAAAATAATTTGAAATCGCAATTAATTGTCTTTAATTTCATTTCTTAGCATGCGTGACGTAGGTGTCACAATTTCTGAAATATTTAACATTTAAACTGCATTTTTCGTCTTATAAACGTTCGGACGCCATTTGTAAACTTTCATATCTCCGAAACTATTAAATCTATGTAAATAAATTAACAAGCGAAATTCGTTATCAGTTTATGAGCTTTATTTTTGGTATCTACCCATTTTTCAATAAAACTAATATTTATTGAGATATTTGGAAAAGGAAAAAAAATACGTTTCATCGAAAATACCTTTATAGTTTAAACTGTATTTTTTTCTAAAGGAAGTGCTGTATACAAACCAAAATATTTGAGCATCTACGTCATGCTATATATTGATGAGGGACAGTGTTTGAAATTCCTTTTTTTAATTACTGGCTAATTACAGTAACAAAATGACGACGTTGTTATTAAAAAAATGTGTAGACGCACATTGCTTCGGTCATAACTTCTTTGTTTTTTATGCTACAGAAACAAATTAAAAAACAGTTGAAAGCTTAATTAATAACATATTATTCTACCTATTAGCACCGTTGACGTAGGTGTCACAGTTTCTGCGATATTTAACTCTCACTCTAAATAATTATCTTATGAACACTTGGATGCCAAATGTAAACTTAAATATCTCCGAAATTATTAATCCTACATCAATAAACAAAAAATATAATTAATTCCCAGTTTGTACTTTCTGTAATTGGTCTGCAACATTTTTTCGATAAAGTAATACTTTAGATACTTGACGAAACCCGTTTGGAAATACCTTTTTTTTTTAGCTGAAATCGCAATTTTGAAGTCGTTATAACTTAAAAACTATCAATTTATGTGAAAATTGCATAGAACCTTTTCTTCTTAAAATTTGATTCTACGTCAGCTCCAATAAATATATATATTTTTTAAGTGCCACACCCTGAGGGGGTGGCATCCACCCCCTTATAAATTAGCAAGCCTCCGCACAATATAGAAACTTTTCTGTGAAGCATTTACTATTATACTGCCAAAAATGGACGAAATCCGTTCAATATGACATTTTTCCGAAGTTTTGCATATTTTTTTCCTCTAGGTACTGTAGTATGCAGGGTTGGTCAAATTAGTCGCGTAGAAGTGGCGGTTGTCGAAAATCATTAAGTATTCATTGTTCGGATAAAAATTGTGACAATCGAAAATGTGCTTGTTTTAAAGAAGGCCTAAAATGTTTCAACGAGTGCAAATGTCGTTCCTGTAACAACATTATTAAAGATTTCGATGCAGATATGGACGAATTAGAATGCTATTAATGTAGGGCCTACATAAACTACATACTACATATTTATCTATCCAAATAGAAAATTTATTTCAACAATAAAACTCATTTTATGCGTACGTTTTTACTTTCATTCATTTAAAAATGTCTAATAAACTTACTAATTAGATGGGTAGTTAGTAACACTGATTGATATTTATAGATTAGGTATTTATATCTACCTACGTCTTTTTATTATTAAAAGGAGACTATTTAATATTTTTTGTATAATTTCTTAATATTAACAACATATGATCAATACTACTGTACAATATATGAAATATTGAACAATAATATTGATCCCCTAGATCTTTTGATCACTACTGGTTTTGTACCTATTGATATAAGTTAAACTACTACATACACCCCGACCGGAACCGTCAGATCGTTGCAGTCGGCAGGCTTGCTACAGCCGAGCGCGCAAGAATATGACTTTGGCCCGTTAAAAAAAAAATCGCTGACTCAATACTATCAACGGGACTTGAAAAATTTTTATCCTAAAAACTTTTTTCAACTATTGGCTTCAATTTGTACGCAGCATGTATATACAAATTTTCATAAATACATTTTTTTCTCGATTGCCTAAAATTACGCTACTGAAAATAACAAGTTTGAGTTTCCTATTATTTTACCAACTTAAAAAAAAATAAATCGGGTTCTCGTGGGACGTTGTTCGAAGCGCTATTGTGTCTACTTTAATCTAAAAAAAAAAAAAAATAGCTTGATAGCACAAATATTTTCAGAGATATAGCGGTGGAGACGTTAAAAAACATATTTCATTAAAAATCTAGTTTTTTGAGTTTTTCCGAAATAAAAAAGTTCTCGACCACCAAAAAATGTCGTAAAAAATGATTTCGTGTACACTATTATCTTACTAAAGAATCCCACTAAGTCTGGTTTGGTTCTACGCCGGTTTTTTTTTTCTCGAAAACTAAGCGACTTTACTTCCAGATTTTACTCTACTATATGGTGAAAACTAACTTGGCTGGGTATCACTAAAAGTAGTAAAAAGTCACTGTACATGTTGACCAACTAGTCTAATTCTCAAACTTTGTAAAAATGAAATACCTATAGTATAATATAATCATATTTTTTTCAGAATCTTTAATGCTATGCTTACTTTAGTAAGTTTAAGTGTTAAGTTTTGTGCTTACTATAGTAAGTTTAACATTAAAAATAATTGATTAGTGGTTGATGGTCCGTGCTTTAATGCTGGTAACAGTTAACGGGTATAGACCAAAAGGTGTTAGGAAAAGACTTTTTTAAGTAGTCGACGTTTCGTCAAAATTTATTGACATCCTCAGGACTATTTAGGTGAATTTTCCTTTGTTATATTAGATTTAAAAAATAAAATAGAACACATTAATATCAACAAATACAACAACTCCTCAACATATGAGTAACCCAGTCTATACAGTATATTTTTGTATAATTTTGACGAAACGTCAAAAGTCTTTTCCTAACACCTTTTGGTCTATACCCGTTAACCGTTACCAGCATTAAAAATACTTAAGACAATGACAATTATATGATTTTATTATTATAGGTGTTTTATTTTTACAAACTTTGGGAATTAGAAGAATTGGCAAGGGCGGATCCAGAAAGGTTACTGGGGGGGGGGCACTGCGGCCGTACGATCAATAATTATATCGACATTTTCAATATTCAATAATAAATAATATTGGATCCTATTCTTCTCGGGGCCCTCGGGGGGGCAATTGCCCCTGGTGCCCCCCCCCCTGGATCCGCCCTTGCGAATTGGTCAACATGTGCAGTGACTTTTAGTGATACCAATCTAAGTTTCGCCATGACACTTTCTGCCACACTTTTCCTGTTTGATCTATAGGTATGTCCGATTAAAGAACTTATATAAGTTCTTTAATTGGAGATAGGTATCTTCATTATCAAACTTGCCGCTTTCATAACCATATTTTCTAACAATTTCGAGATATCTTCTTGATTAAGATCAAAATCACTTTGGTTTTTTGTAGAGATATAGTTGGGCGGGAACATATGAGTCCTCCAGAATCAAAACTCACATTATCCAAAATTTGACTTTTTGGCTAGCACAGAAAAACCAGTTTGGAAGCAACCTTTTATCTGGGAAATATTCTATTGGTATATGCTTAAATGAATTTACAATAAAATAAGTCGATATTGTGAAAAACAACAATAAATGATTCCATAAACTTAGAATAAAATACTAAAGTTTGGATAATGTGAGTTTTGACTCTTATTTATGGATAATGTGAGTTTTGACAATTTAATAAGTGGATTTTGTGGGTTTTGTGGGTTTTGATACTGTGGTATGGCTCATCAGAGATTAAGACTATCATCTATTCTACAGGAAATTAAGACAGAAGCAAGGTTACCTTACCCTACTTCGGTAACTGAAAAATGTTGAAATAAGTTTTAAGCTGTAAAAGGTAATAAAACAATCAGTGCAAATAAATGGCTTTAGTTCGAAGTAATTGTTTACAAACAATTGTTTGTAAAACTGATTAAAGTTAAATTTGTTGTTTGTTTGTTTCAAAACTAACATTCTCCAAAGGATAATGTGAGTTTTGACTCCAACATCAATCTTTGTAAATTTTTTACACAGGGATAATGGCAGTTTTGACCTTAATAAATATATGGCGTTATAAAGTTCAGGCAGCGTTGATAGATGGCACTTTTACGTAAAAATTCGCGATTTTGGAGAATGTGAGTTTTGATTCTAGATAACTCATATAGAAGTTTATTACTTAGTTATTATAATAATAGTCATAGAAATGTAAACAACTCGAATATGTTCCTTCATAACCATAATCAGATTCCTCATCAGTCAGTAGAATATCTAGGGCATTTTTTCATAGTTCATGTACAACGGCAACTTCGCTCGGTTTCATAAACTGCTGTCTTGGCCACTAAATGTCACAGTATTGTTGTTAATGGTTCGTAATTTCATATGCAAAAAGTCATTATTTTTTTATTGATTGATTTACCAGCGTACGGTAGGCATTGCTGCCACTTCCGAGAAACATAGCGCATTTATTATTTGATGATTAAAAATACGTTTTTGTGGCCAATCTTTATAAGTGCAAAAAATGGTTAAACATTAGAAACAAAATGTCCCCTTGTGACCTTGAAATATTCTTTAAAAAGCTACAATTTGAATAAAAGTTTTTGTTGATATACCTAACGCTTTTTATAAGTTCGGAAAGAGATCTTGATTTTAATTTTATTCTCTGCTTTATTATCATCAAAATTAAACCCTTATTGACGAAGAAGGTTTATATAAGTCTTATTATCAAAGCCGTACTCATGATTTTGGGGGACGGAGGACGGTTGGACTTCCGAAAAATTTTTGTACACATCATTTTTTGAAACACTTCATTCTAAGGATATGACATGTAAGGGTTTGTTCACAATGAAAATTACCTACGTAAAATGGGGCGACTTGAAAATTCGGGGCGAATTGAAAAATTCCGCTTTTAAAAATCGAAACACTATGTCCCCATCTAGCCATAAGAAATAGAACTACGATATTATAGCACAGTACAGAGTACCTATTGCACGCTCATTCTGTGATGGTTTTGTTTCAGATTAGTGGTTTATTTTGTTGTGAAAAATTTTCGAAAAACAGGTAAGAAAATGATGTTTTTTTATAACTGGAACACTTCCTGTTGTGTATAACACCGTGTGAGTAATTGAAATAGGTAGTATTTTTTTTCTGGCTGCTTGGTAACTGCCTATCACTAACCTAACCTAACCCCAAATCACAGTTGGCGCGGTATTTCTTCCAGTGGCGTATCAATGTATTTTTTTGTGTACTTTTAGGGGCGACTTGAAAATGGTGAGAAATTACACGAGAAAGGTTGGCAGCCGGAAATATCGCGATTTTGATGATAATAAATTGCAAGAGGCTATACAAAGATATAAGCGGGGGAAATTTAAAGGCCCTGAGTGAAGAATATGGAATACCATATGTTACATTATATAGGAAAATTAAAGAGCTACATTTGAAGAAACCAGGAGGACAACCGGTTCTTTCAGATGTAGAAGAGCTTGCATTAGTTAGAGCAATTAGTATTGCATGCGACTGGGGCTTTCCAATGGAACCAGTTGATATCAAAGAATTAGTTAAAAATTATTTACAGAGAATGGGTATGCATGTACCAGCATTCAAAAATAATGAACCAGGTGAAGGTTGGATGGAGCTATTTTTAAAAAGGCATAAAAAGAATCTTTCAAAAAGAATGTCTCAGTCTATAAAACAGAGCAGGGCTAAGGTTGACCATAGCACCATCAATGAATACTTCGACAATTTGTCCAAAAATCTGAAAGATATCCCCACAGAAGCAATCATAAACTATGATGAGACAAATTTCATGGACGATCCTGGTCGAGTTAAAGTGATAGTGCAAGAGAGCTGAAAAAGTTATGGACTCTTCGAAGTCGGCCACTTCTGTTATGTTCGCATGTGCAGCATCTGGGCATATGCTTCCCGTTTATGTCGTATATAAAGTGGACCATCTGTGGTCAACCTGGACCGAAAATGGTCCACCAGGTACAAGGTATAAATAGAAGCCACAGTGGGTGGTTTGACGGAAATATCTTCGAGGACTGGTTTGACCACGTGATTCTTCCATATTGTAAAAACTTACCAGAGGGTCCAAAAGTACTCATTGGGGATAACCTGGCTCCCACATATCTTTGAATGTTATTACGAAATGCGAAGAGAATAATATCAAATTTATTCTTTTGCCACCAAACAGCACGCATTTGACTCAGCCTTTAGATGTCTGTATATTTCGATCTATAAAAGGGGCTTGGCGTAAAATTCTTCGACAGTGGAAAAAACATAACAAAGGGGTAGTGAGGAAAGATGTATTTCCTCGGTTGTTGAAACAAGCATTGACCACCATAGAAGACAATTGTAAAAAAAATATAATTTCGGGTTTTGAGGCCACTGGTATAGTGCCACTAGATAGGCAAAAAATTCTTGTAAAATTGCCTCGAACAGAACAGGAAGACACTGCAAATGAACCTATAGCTAACTGTTTAAAAGATATGTTTGAAAAAGCTCGATTCAACAAGGATGGTTCTACCAGAGGAAAAAAAAAGTTAAATGTGAAAACAGGAAAGAGTATTTCCCAGGAGGACCTACAAGTATCTCCCATCCCTCCAAAAACATCAGCTGAAAAAAAAAAGAAAAAAATTGTTTTATCAGAATCAACAAAAAGCAATCTGGAAGAAACTATGGTAGATGAAAATAGTGGAGAAAATGGCCAAAAACTCTCGACCTTTGCTGCAGATTCAAGTGATAGTCTAAAAATGGATGATTATATTTTAGCCAATATGAACACAGATACTGGCGGGAAAAAAAGATTTGTTGCTAAAATTAGGATACCGGAATTGTCCATAAGCAGGAAATTGATAGAGAATTACCAAACTATCAAGTGTTGAGACGTGGACAAATTCAGTTTAAAGGATATAATATCATTTTGTAAAATATTCACCTTATTTTGTTCTCTGTCATTTATTTCAATAAAAATTATATTGAAACAGGCATATATCACATCTTTTTTTTACCTAATTTGGCTCACAAATGTTCGTTGACTATTTTATTTACTTTATTTTATTTTCATCTCGCCCCTACCTGACCCCGACTTGCAATTCTCATAAGAAGACGGTCTGTTTTCAAGTCACCCCATTTGTGGGGCGACTTGAAAATAAGTCAAAGAAATTTTTTTTGGGAAAATGTAAGGGCCTACATTTTCCCAAATTCGCTAAAAACTTCCACTGGTGTCCAAAGTAACCTAAATTAACCTCATTATCGTGATTTAAAAAAAATTGTAGTAGACATACACCCAAATATTGTGAAAAAGTTGTCAAGTCGCCCCGGGTGACGGTACCTCTATTACATATTTATTACATTTTAAGAGAAATACTGAAATAATCCTTATTATATTATAAAAATAAAAGATTAGGCAGAGGATTAGGCTTATTTACATATTTACCACAATTGCAAAATTGTTATGAACGGAAAATTTAAATAAGAAATATAATAATAATAATATATTTTATTTCCAATTGACGATTTGCATGAAAGAAAGATTGGTAAAAAGTGTCATGGCGCACAGTATAATGGTATCACTGTAATTCACTGCACATGTTGACCAACTCGTCTAATTTCCAAACTTTGCAACAATTAAATACCTATAATATAATAATCATAACATTGTCTTCATTATCTTTAATGTTAAACCTACTTCCACTGAATATAAATCATATTTATTAGGTTGTTTCGTAGTCTACAATATTTAAAAAATGTCAAATTATGCAATTTGTCAATCACTGCTGCCAACTCTAGTAAATTGAGAGTCGGAAACAGTGTTTGACAAATTGCATAATTCGACATTTTTTAAATATTGTAGACTACGAAACAACCTAATAAAGACTATATATATTCAATGGAAGCAGGTTTAACATCAAAGATAATGAAAACGATCTTATGATTATTATATTATAGGTATTTAATTGTTGCAAAGTTTGGAAATTAGACGAGTTGGTCAACATGTGCAGTGAATTACAGTGATACCATTATACTGTGCGCCATGACACTTTTTACTGAACTTTCTTTCGTGCAAATCGTCAATTAGACTGCAATAACAGTATTGGCATTGTCAAATAGTAGGTACACACAGTACAACGTAACACCTGACACATTAAAATAATACAAGAATATATATATAAATACACATTTAAAATATTTGACAACAAAAAAAACAGTCAATGTAATTGGATTTTTCAGGTCCTCAATTAATGGCTATTTCGAAATTGAAAGAATTCGGATAGGAAATAAAAATATTGATTTTTTAATAGGTTTTTAACATGGTTTCTAAATTGCTTGAAGCTGCTTAAACCCTTCAGACTCTGAGGTAGGTGATTGTAAAGCTTAATAGAAGTTGTATATGGTCCCCTGCCCACCTGAGCCAACCTACTCGGTAGAACATATAAGTCATTAGCGGCACGCGTAGTGTATTTGTTTGTGTGTCACTACATTTAGGTATTTGATCAATATTTTTCCTGACATAACACACAGATTCTAAAATATATAATGAGTAAACCGTAAGGATTCCATGTTGTTTGAAATAGGGCCTGCAGGAAGTTATATAGTTAAGTTGAAACATACTCCTTATTATTCTCTTTTGTAATAAAAACACTTTCTCTATCCCAGAGCAGTTACCCCAGCATAAAATACCATAAGAAAGCATCGAATTTATTTGCCCATAATAAAAAGATTTAATTGTCTCGATATTTACTACACCCCTTAGCTGCAGGGTGGCATAATTTTTTGTAGCAAGTTTGCTGGTTAGACTTTTAACATGAAAATCCCAGGAACAATTTTGGTCCATTTCTATACCTAAAAATTGTTGATGGTGTTGATGTTCATCCTGATGTAATAATTGAGATTCTGTTTTAACCATTAAACTGATATTATTGCTCACTCCAATAGGGGAAAATAATAAAAGATTTATTTTTTGAATGTTGAGGACTAGGCCATTTTTTTGACACCACTCTGCCATTTGTTTAACGCATTTTGTAGCATTTTTGCTAAGATTTTCAATGTTATTGGCAGAAATAATAGAAGACGTATCATCAGCAAATAGTGTTAAAAAGGTGTTGTCAAAAATAATAATGGGCCTAGTACACTCCCCTGCGGAACTTCGGTGTTAATATTTAAGCTGTTCCAGATATATTTTTTGCCCTCTTCTATTATTTTTACATTTTGTGACCTTCCTGTTAGATATGACTTAAACCAAGATAATGCTACATTGCGAATGCCATATGATTTGAGTTTTTTTAATAATAAGGCATGATTTATAGCGTCAAGCCGTGAGAAGTCAAAAAATATACCAGCTTGTTTCAAGTTATTATTAAAATCTAAGATTTTATCATAAAAGGAAAGTACTGCATTTTGCGTAGAGCTGTTTTTGCACAATGCGTATTGTCTTGCAGTCAATATATTATTTTCCTCTAAAAAATATAGTAGTTTTATTTGAAATGCTTTTTCGAATATCTTAGAAAATACTGAAAGAAGGGCGATAGGTCTGTAGTTTGTAATATCGTTGGGGTTGTTTTTCTTATATACTGGAACTACTAATGCTGCTTTCAACTGTTCTGGGAAACATCCACTTTCAAATGATATGTTTATCAAGTGAGTCAGAGGGTAAATTATAAATTCGGCAATATCATTCAAAAGGCAACATGGAATCTCATTTGGTCCCGATGATTTTTTTGTACAGACTGTTAACATTATTTTGAAAACTTCTTCAACAGATATGGCCGAGAGATAAAAGGTATTTTCATTATAGGATATTTTACTTTTAAAATTATTTGTATTTACCGGAGTATTTGAAGTTAGTTCGTAAACAGAGTCTCTCCTCGTGCTTCAGATACAGTGGAGTATACGCAGAATATAGATTCAAAAAGAATGTATTATTTCGTGGGGGGTGGTTCGAACCCCTTTGACCCCCCCCGTGTGCGACTTTCATTTATCAAATAGGTATATTATAATCGGACAAATATTTTTAATAATCATCGTAGAAAGAGAAGGAAAAACGAACAGTGTGATTACTTTAATTTGAGCAAGAATATAGAGATGACGAGCCAAAATTTAATTTATTTAGAATGACTTCAAATATCATTTGTGGATGGATCTCTTCCAACACTGATATTATTTACGTTCCTTGAATACAAAGATGGTGAATTATCTGTGCCTGAGATATATCATTCATACATTTACTGCACTGATAAAATAATTATTGTTCCAACAGCCTACGTACAGGGTGTCTTAGTCTCGCGCGGCGTCATCCAAATGTCCCGTTTTAACTTCGTTGTTTTTCGAGTTACGTAAAAAACCTCAAAAAATAAAAGTTAGAGAAAATGCATGTACTTTCCAAAAATCTGTCACTCAAAACTTGTAACATCATATTCATATAGGTACTGTGCGAAATATTATTTCACAAATAACATATTTCTGTATTTAGGTTACAATTCGAATGACATCTTTTTACAAGCCTTTATTTAACTTGCTTTGTATGTTAGTTAATTAGTATGTTTAGGAGGATTCTTGCAGGCCAATTTTGAACCACTTAGCGACGTCCAATTGAGCTGAAATTCTGTTGACAAGATTGTGTTTTTTTTTTAGTTTTAATTTTTTTTGAACGGACGCCATTTGGAAAGTGAGCCAATTTTTTTTTTTGGGGACATGTCCAAAATTGTTCCTTAGGCTTTAATCTTTATGAAAAACATTGTCCCCAAGGATCGGGGGGGGGGGGGGGGCACGGGCACTTAGATAAATCTGTAGTAAATCTGTCAATCTGCTTTTAAGACAATAATTTTTTTTATATTTTTTTTTTCGTTTTAGTACCTAAATAATGAAAGCTTTTTTAAAACGGTTTTTTTTACATTTAATTTTTTGTTTGTTACTTTGCGATATTTAATTTTGTAAGTATAGAATTATTTTAAAGACCCGAAATTAGGAAATTATTTTAAAAATACACGACCTGGTTTCAATATTTTTTTTATTTAAATAGCAACACCATGAACAGAACAGTCCACAGGTGACGTGTTTTTTTTTCAAATTTTTAACTGCGTTGTAAATGACCTAGAAAAGTCCGAAGGTTAGTAATGTCCACATATGCCCCTTAGTTAATGTGCCTTGACTAAATAGCAATTTGATTAATGAAGCGACAGAGATTATTATTACAAAGCTAGGCTCTATATCAATCGTTTATTAAATAAGTACCTATAATACGTTTTAAATCAGGTCATTATAGATTAAAGACTTATTTATCATTACTAATTACAAAAAAAAACTAAATACAGTAAAAAAATGTACGAATTTTTTTTTTCGCAAAACCTGTGAGTCTTCTAACTGTGATGTTTGGACCAGAGTTGTTAAATAAATGTCCAATACGTATATTAAAAATGTCTGTATCACCAAGCCAATTTATCTGTTAAATACATGACACCTTGATAAATAAATAAATAAATGAATAGTACCTAAATATAGTGAGTTACGTGCTGTAAAATGGCTGGCACAAACTAACTTATCTTTATTATGTGTTTGTGTATTGTGATTGTGATTAAGAACAGAAGTATTTCAGATTTTAATGAGTTTTGTTTCTTTATTCGTATATACACAAATACCATGATTCAATAGTAACAATAGAAAAGTTGAACATTATTGATACTGATAGATATCTTTAGTAAAGACCTAATTAGGTTGTTGCACTAGAAGTTAAAATTTTAGTGGAATCTGTGTTAAACAATAATATTTCTTCTTAAAAAATCATTAGAAATATGTACAAGTTGAAAATAGTCAAAGTTTAATAATTTTTGTTTTTATGTTGCCCTTAGAATTTGCCTTTCAAATTAACTAATTAACGAAATTAACACTACTGCAAAGGACCTCTCAAACCTTATGGAAATTGTCTCTCGGTCGAATTTTCTGAAATTTGGATATGTTGTCATTTTTGCTTTTCTGAGCAAAAATTTTCATGGGCAAGTCTGGGCGGGCTATGACTGCTTTTCAAGTTATGAGGGCTTGGAGGTCACAGTAAGCAAAAAAAAACCGCTGCCCAAGGAATCACTACTTCCACATCCAGATTCTCTATCCAAGTCACTCACAACGAAAAAACTTTGTGTGTAAAAATAATTGTTTATGGAACTTTAATAACATAATATTTGAAATCCTCTACCCCAAAAACCCATAAAACGATACCCCACATCGGTAGTGGGGTGGGGGTGGTGATTGGGGGGTGGTAGTGGGGGGTGGATAAAGTAAAAAAATATTTTGAGGTTCCTGTACATACACTAAATCACATTTTTTTTTCATCCCCTTTAATAAGGAGGTGGGGGTGGTAATAAGGGTGGCTAATGCCAAAAATTTTTTCGAGACCTTAGCTTCTCTTGTATATACTAAATACCAATTTCATGGACTCTTACCTGCTTGATTTACCCATTTACCCCAATTTACCCCCCAACCCTTCGATGGAACAAGATGAACATATAATCTAGTTCTAGATCTCGTTTTAAGGTACATATGTGTACCAAATTTCAAGTCAATATCTTAAACGGTTCCAGAGTAAACGTGCGCACAAAAAAAAGTTACAGACAGACCGACAGACAGACAGAAATTTTTTTCCGCTCAAACTTAAAATCATGACATTTTAAGCCTATTTGGACAATAAAAATTTTTTAAAATTTTTTTGTCGTTACTATACTTCCACTGGACGTGGAAGTAAAAATTGGCGGAGTGATGTAGCAGTCTTTTTAGCAATCCTCGAGGCAGTCCTCCATATTTTTCTTTCTTTTACGTCGTATAAATTATTTTCAGTGAAAAAATAGCTTTATACAAAGAAAACAGAGTGTGACCCATTTCAAGTGGAAACACCTTCGTAACTCAGTTATTGGTCATCCAATTTCAACCAAATTTGGATCTGTATCAAAGATCTTTAATGTTTCTTTTTTGAGTAAAACAAAACTTATTTCAGTCAGTGGCGTGCATTTTTATTAAAAAAAAAGGGTCGATTTTTCGAGAAATCATATTAATATTAGGCATTTTTTTTTGTTGAAAAACTAATGCAATATGATTAATCAGCATGCTGTAGAATCCCTATATTCAGATTTTAACAACATTTCGATTTTTGGTTTTTAAATTACGGCCCACTTAAAATTGCCTACACTGTAAAAAATGATGTAAATTTACCATCGTTGGTGTAAAATTCCCATGTAATTTTACCCGCAAAGAGACAGGAAAATTTCCATTTACCATGGAGGATTACCCCAAAATATAAGGTAAATACAAATTTTCCTGTCTCTTTGCGGGTAAAATTACATGGGAATTTTACACGCAACGTTGGTAAATTTACATCATTTTTTACAGTGTGTTTTAAACATTAAATAATCAATAAATTGGTAACGAATCTTTTTTCGAAATAAAGTCATTCTTTATTTTCTCTTTAAATTCATTTTTTCTACCACCTCATAATCGATACATTCAAATTCGGTAATCCTTAATGCCCGAATAATTTACAGGTCTGATGACCCAAAATTTTTCAATGAAAATTCTTGGCCTTAAAAATTTGAATTTCGATGATATGGCATAGTAGAAAAAGTGAATTTAAAGAGAAAATGAAGAGTGACTTTTTTTCGAAAAGAATTTCGTTACCAATTTATTGGTTATTTAATGTTTAAAATAGGTAATTTTAAGGGGACCACAATTCGAAAACCAAAAATCAAAATGTTGTTAAATTCTAGATATAGCGGTTCTACAGCATGCTGATCAATAATATTGCATTCGTTTTTGAACAAAAAAATGCCTAATATGATTTCTCGAAAAATCTACCCTTTTTTTCTTAATAAAAATGCACGCCACTGACTGAAATGTTTTGTTTTACTCAAAAAAGAAATATTAAAGATCTTTGACACCGATCCAAATTTGGTTGAAATTGGATGACCAATAACTGAGTTACGAAGGTGTTTCCACTTGAAATGGGTCACACTGTAGATAGGGGCTGACGGGGTAGCAATCCACAAAAAGTAAAATATTCTTTTTGTAACTTTTTAATATCGTTTGTGCATTAACCATTTTCTGTGGAATAATAGCTATATACATATATTTCAAAAAAACAACACAATCCGATATAGGTAGGGGCTGACGGGGTTCTAGCACTCTACAAAAAGTCAAATATTCTTTTAGTAACTTTTTTAATTTCGTTTGTGCATTAACCATTTTCGGTGGAATAATAGCTATATACATATATTTCAAGAAAACACAACAAAATCCGATCTAGGTAGGGGCTGACGGCGGAATGGTTAGTGTACAAACGATATTAAAAAAGTTACAAAAAGAATATTATACTTTTTGTGAATTGCTGCCCCTACCTATATCGGTTTTTGTTGTGTTTTCTTGAGATATATGTATATAACTATTATTCCACCGAAAATGGTTAATTCACAAACGATATTAAAACAGTTACAAAAAGAATATTTTACTTTTTGTGGATTGCTACCCCGTCAGCCCCTATCTATATCGGGTTTAGTTCTGTTTTCTTGAAATATGCGTATAAAGCTATTTTTACACTGAAAATAATTTATACGACGTAAGAGAAAGAAAAATATAGAGGATTGCTAAAAAGATTGCTATCTTCACTCCGTCAGTTTTATGCTTATTGTGATGTTCAAGCCCGCACAACTTGAAAAGCAGTCATAGCCGAGACTTGTCGCCATGAGAACTTTTGCTCAGAAAAGCAAAAGCTACAACATATCCAACTTTCAGAAAATTCGACTGAGAGCCAATTTCCATAAGGTTTGTGTTTGTCCTTTCACTATTTTTGAAAATTCATCAACAACCCAATTGTGCAAATAATCGTGCATTTTGATTTGTGATCTCGAATTTCAATTATTTTAATAATACAACAAAACAGCAATTCAGCTTTAGAATAAATACACCACACATGGCCGCAAAATTAATTTTTTTCTGCAAACAGTGTAAGAAATATACAGTTTTTAAACGCTTCGAGATATTGTTAAATTTTTGTTATCGTCTATGGTGATACATGCTTGGCCAATCAGGATCTTGTTCGCCAAATGTCTTTCTAAATATTGAGTCACCATTTTGGATATTTTAACAAAGTGCTCAAATCCAACTACTTGTGCCAGTACATTTTTCTTTTTTGTAACACAAAAAACGATTATACTTTAGATTGAGAAGACGTTGACTTACATATTTTTAAGGCACATATCTAGGTCACGGAAACACCATTATGATAAATGTTCTTTCTACGTTAGACTTAGAACCAAGAATTCTCATTATCAAAACTCATTTTTGTTTTCAATTTGATTAGTCAACATATTCGTGAATCCAATTTTTTGGCAATCTCTTGATGGGTACAACTGCAAACAATGAATAGTATTTGAGATATAACTTGTCAAAACTGGGGACAACTTTCATTTAGACATTCGTGAATTTTTTATTCTTTAAATATTAACTCAAGGAAAAAAAATTGAGAGTGTATAAATATTTATTTAAGGGCAGTAATGATGTAATGTAATGTAATTTTTTCAGAATTTTCTGTTAAATAATTGGTGAATTCTTTTTATTTTTCAGTGGTGGAATAAAATTCAGCGATCTCAACGAGGATGAAGGTAAGTCAACAAGCCTACACATTTACGCCTGATTTTAGTATTGTATTAGATGAAACGCTAAAACTATATTGCTGGAGAAAAATACCGGGCAATATTCTTATACTCCGACTCGAAACGACGAAGTCTCAATCTCAATCAGATCGGCCGCCCCTCCCTTTTCACCATCTCTCCCCCCTCTCTTCCATATCCCCCTCTCTCTCATCTCCCCCCTAGCTCTCCCCCATCTCCCCTCTTCCTCGGAGGTAGCCACCGAAAGGGCAGCTATAACTGACTGGTAATAAGTGATATTACGCTTGCGTTTGTTAGAGAAACAAAAAAATATTAATATTAATGAATATTAATATATTAATTATTAAACCTGAGGCAGTCTTTATACAATAAAAAATAATATTTAACTATGTGATAACTGTATAGCGAGTTGAATTGTTCTATACGATAATCCGCAGTAGCTTTTACGCTACATAAAAACTTTGTAGCTATATAATGGTTACATAACGAGTTAAATAGTTATATAAAATAATCTGTCACAGTATTTATATAACATAAAATTAGAATATGTTTAATTTCCGTCAATTGAACCGAATTGTTTTATAAGACACTTCGCAACAGTCTCTATGCAACTAAAAGAGCTTCGTAACATCTGTTATACAACAAATAGTGCTGTAAAAACTGTTTAATTGGAGCTGAAACTGTATTATTTCAGACGCCATATTTATAAAAATGTAAGGTTTTAGAAGTGGCATCCATCTTGAAAAAAAAAAGATCACGTAAGAAAATTAATGATTGGGCTACATGTACTTCTAATTACGTATCATGTTTTAAATAATTTATGGAAATTAACAACAGTTTTAGTTACATAGGAGTCAATATTTTGAAGAACAATTTTTTCTATAAATCTTGATCAGTCACTTAATTTGAAGAATTTCGGTGGCGCATTGTTAATTTGTGGAATATCGTATCATATATCGACAGTTAAACTTCAATCACAAGTAAATTTTAGCTTTAGTAATCTCATAAAACTGAAATTTCAATGTACATGTATTTAGTCACAAATCGAATAAGTCGCAACAACGATTGGATGTTTCCATATTTTATAAGTTCGTAGATACAACTGTTATAAAACGAGAAAGCTCTTTGAACTATTCAACGAAGAACAGTTAAACAGTAATAATGCACTAACAATGAAAACCTGCAACAAAATTTCTAATTTGGGAACCTTTATAAAATAGTTTTTAGAGCTTCTTAAGATATTTTATAAATACTGTAGGAATGTTACAAAGAGGTGCTAAATAGTCGTATGATTATTATTTTTGTGGCCTTTAAACGATAAAAACGTTTTATAAACCTATGCCTATTATGGGTATACAGAATCAGAAAGTCCTTCGTTTGGCATTGCGCTATTAACCGACCGCCCACAATAAAGACGTCTACCAGTACTCTAGCAGAGATAAAGAATGGACACACCCATCATCAGAGGCATGTACACGATTGCATGCTTCGCTCTCGCTTGCCGCGCTCTCACTTGCTCTTATTATCATCTCAATACGTACACTTTCCGATACTGTATAGTGGGTTGCATAGATGCTGAGAGAACGTTTTCAGACCTTAATTATAAAGCTTTTATTCTTATACAATGGTGATATAGATGTTCTTATAGCTGTTATAAAGTAATTATGTTAGTTGGGTTAGTAACCTGGTTGCCACCGTTTATATCCATAGATAACTTGCGTTCTGAATAACTGATTTTAATTTTTTTTTTATAATAGAATATAATATTTTTTATGAGTTTCTAATGACTGTAAATGAGGTTGTGTACGATACATGTGGAATACCCATTATTATCATCCCACTTACTTGTATCGTAAATAGCTATTAAGGCATATTGTTATAACTGTTTATTCACGTAACTACAGTAAGTATCCGGTTATTTTTGTCCAGCAGTGTAGTTCATGTTATAAAAATAAATCCATTTGTTATGCATATCTCCATTTTAGAAATCGATTGTAAACTGAACACTGAATAAATTTGGCATGATTTCTGTCGCGCATTACGTCATTGGCAGGAGAGTTGGTAGTTTTTTGACCTTTTGTTTCCAAATAAATATATTTAGACATAATTGTAACTAGAAAATAATCTCGATAATTAGGACGCATATTACGATATGACCTTTATACTTCCATATGGTTTATTTTGGAAAGAATTATTTATATGTTTTTTCACCTTATGTTACTGTATATGGACCTGAGGCGTGAGCGGGAGGATTTGTTTAAAATTAGTCACGAAAATAGAAAATTAGTATTCTTTCGTTATTAAAAAAAACAAACTTGATCTAGCTTACAACAACAACAACAACAAGCATTTATTAATGTTTCACAAGGTACAATAATGCGCCATTCCGGAGTCCGGCCCGGAGCCAGCCAGACAACCACGGCGAACATCGCCGAGGTGGGTGTGAGACTGGGCGGGTAGGGTCCGGTTTGGCGGTGATGAAAATTATTTGCTGAGTTAAAACTCCTGCCTAATGGAAAAAGGCTTAAATTTAACGGTATCGTATAACGTAGTACACAAGGGTACTTAAAAATAATTAAAATTAAAAACTGTAAAAAACTATCGATTTCGCGCACACGCGAACACTTAAAAATTTTGATTGCTGGCACGGGAAAACAAAACTCAACGAAAAAACCCGTTTGAGACAATTCCACCCTGGTAGTCTTCCTGACGCCAGGAAAGTGTCGTGGATAGTTAAAAGTGTGTAATGTTATATGAAATTTTAGTTTGTTAAGAATTTATTGGTCGAGACTGAATTTAGAGACAAAAAATAGACAAGGAGCAAAAAAGGTAAAAACAAATAAAGCTAGCTTGGTGGGTCGTAGTCTTCCCGAAACTTCAATTCTAAATCTAAACTGTTGGAAACAGTACTTGATGTTTATTTTTCTTCCTTACCTCGTTATCTCGTTTAATGAACTGAGAAAGTTGAAATGAATTAAACTCCAAAAAATAAACTAATTATTATGATCGTGGGAAGTGAAATCGATTTCGAAAAAAATATCATAAATGAAGTTGGTGGGACTTTTCTTCGAAGTTCACGTTATATATTTATCACCTGGACAGGTAGTTAATTACACAGGCACACCAAAAAAAAAGTCAATTTTCTGAGGATTCACATATATACTTCCATGTAGGGCAGAGGCACCACTTACGGCCATTACCCCACTAATGGCCACTTTGCTCTGATAGGTTAAATAATAAGCATGATATGTGTCAGCCAATGAAATTAGTGTGGGAAAAATGTCATACTATGTAAAGGGAAGAAGGACTAGCATCACAAATTAAATCTAACCAATCTTTTAGTTTCATAGTGACAGTTAGAGTGTTGGTGTGTTTCACATGCCAAGAATCTTAGGTATTCGTTTAAGAAAATAATCCTAAATCATCTCGTTGAAATTAATAAAAATTGTTTCTTATTCTGCATTATAGTTGATAACTTAGGTAAGTAGATGATTTGTTAGTTATATTTTTCATCGAGGACATTAAAATACAAGGTAGCCATCGTGTTAATAAGGGTGGCCCTTAGTGGATACGATAAATTATGATTTACCCACTTGTGGCCACCTTAGGTGACCATAAGTGGATAAGTAAAAACCACTATTCGCCAGACTATTTTCTTTAAAGAATATTCACTTAAATACCAGTGTTCCTATATATATTTTTTTATTTTAGTTAAAATGTCAAATGAAGTGAAAAAAGGCTATAAAGGGAAAATAGTAAAAATCAGTAAAGCAAAATTCCAGTACTCACCCGCTAAAGTTAATTTAGCCTTAAATGCCGTAGCTGAAGGAATTGTTGTTGCTACGGCAAGCCGTACGTTTGGTGTACCGAGAACGACTTTGCGTAATAAAATATCCGGAAAATCCTCAAGGGAATCCAGACATTGCGGATTTGACTCATATTTGGGAAAGAAGACTGAACAGTTGTTAGTTGACTGGATATTGACCTGTGCAAAGATGGGATTTCCAATAGATAAAGATGGACTCTTGTCTTCAGTACAGAAACTTGTACGGGAGGCAAATATTAAAACTCCTTTTATCAATGACCGTCCCGGAAAAAAATGGTACTATAGCTTCTTAAATCGCCATAAGGAACTTTCGCAAAAGAAAGCCGAATACATTCATGGTGGTAGAGGAGCAGTAACTGAAGACAAAATCCGTAAATGGTTTGACGAAATTCATGAGATTTTAAAAGAAAGTAACGCAACCAGTGTATTAGAAGTTCCTACAAGGATTTTCAATATGGACGAAACTTGTTTCTGTTTGGCTCCGAAAAGTGGTTTTGTAATTGGTCCCAGAGGAAAACACATCTACGATGAACGAAATTCATCAGACAAAGAAAATGTCACAACACTGTTTACAGTAAATGCGACGGGGAAATTCGCTCCACCATTAACAATTTTCAAATATGATAGAATCCCATCTGCTGTGGCTAAATCAGCACCTGAAGGTTGGGGTCTCGGTAAAAGCGATATGCTAATAATGTTGATTATACCAAAGTTATTTTAAGAAAAAGCAACTAATATCAAACTCGAGAAGTCGATCGTGCAGTTGCTGATCACTTAAAATATCTGGAAGGAAAAATTGACCTGATTACGCTAGATGAATTTAAACAAACCAAAAGAAGAAACCATGAATGGGAAGGTAAAACAGAAGCTACCTATTTGTACAATGTTTGGCTAGAAATGTCAAAAGATGCGGAAACTTTACCACAGTTAAAGTCACACGACGACAGGAAAGAAAAACCTGAAACTAATGACATCAGGGATGTGTCGCCAAGGTTATGTACTCCCACGCACTTTGAAAATTGCGAGGAACGCTTACAAGATTCAATACTGCCATTGTTAGCTACTCCAGACGAGAATCTGAATGATGTGTTACCTGATATTTCTCACGGCTACATTTCAAGTTTTCCCCTGGAACCAGTTGCGACAAGTTCATTTACTTATGACAACAGTGTAAATACCTCTCATCCAACAAATGTGGAACTTGTTAAATGTAACATTTAATAAAATATGTTCCTATATAAGCTACCTGTTTTTTTTAATAATTTTTTTATGAATGGCTAAAAGTGGAAAAAATGCGTGGCCAAAAGTAGCAACAGGTGGCTAAAAGTAGAGAATTTCGTCATTTAATAAACAAAAAATTGTAACTTCTTTAATACGCATTTTATTTTTACCAACATTTGTTTTCTGAAAGAGAAGTCATAAAAGTGTATATATCAATTTTTACAATAATTTTTATTAACTCTTTCATTTTTTTCCAACAAGAAAACAGTTAAAATGTTCTTAAAGTGGCCATAAGTGGTGCCTCTGCCCTATTTTTGACCAGTGAACACGATCCCGATGTCAGTTTTACAAAATTAGGTCAGGATTTTTTTTTAACCACGAAAAACAGGTTAAAACAGACCAGAACAGGGTTTAAAATATAAAATAAAGATTTTAAATAAGTAGACCATATATTCGATATATTTTTGACCGCTGAACACAGTTTTACAAACAAGTCAAGATTTTTTGTTAACCACGAAAAACAGGTTGAAACAGGCCAGAATATGGTTTAAAATATAAATTAAAGATTTTAAATAGATATACCATGTATTCGCTGTACCTTTGACCGCTGAACACGATCCCAGATGTCAGTTTTGCTCCATCAGGTCAGGATTTTTTTTGTTGACCACGAAAAACGTGTTAAAACAGGCCAGAATAGGGTTTAAAATGAAAATTAGAGTTTAAAATGGAAATTAAATAAGTAGACCATGTATTCGATGTATTTTTTGCCACTGAACACGATACCGATGTCAGTTTCAACCAATCAGGTCATGACTTCTTATTTATTCTGATTTATTCTTTTCTGTGGTACCGGACTCTTTTATCTTCAAATGATCTGCGTAATGGTTTTCTTTTTCGTTTTATTCCTTTCGTTTTCACATCTCTTTTTAATGTCCAACAGTAGTCTGCCATCATATTAACATCCCATCGACCTTGATATCTACGCTCCATTTCCTTTATGTCTTGGTGAAAACGTTCACCATGCTATTCAATATAATCACCTAAACCTGGAAACTGGCCTATATGAGAATGCAGGAAATGCAATTTCAAATTCATTAGATAACCTAATTTTCCGAATTTTTCTACCATGTTGGATACTACTTCTTTGTAGTCTTTGCTTTTATTATTTCCTAAAAATTTATAAATTTCTTTAAAGCTCTGCCATGCTCCCTTTTTCGTACCTGATATTGTAGTGATGAATTTCTTATCTCTTAACATTTTCCTTATTTGTGGACCATTAAAAATGCCTGCCTTCAGTTTGGCCTTCGCTCATCTGTAGAAATTGTATTCCCAAATACTCAAAACATTTTCCTGATTGGTTGAAACTGACATCGGGATCGTGTTCAGCGGTTTTATCGAATTTATCATAAAAGTCAATCACAGAACCAACATCGATAAATTCCACCGAGAGCGATTAATTTATATCTAGTCGATAATAATGAAGTGAACTTAGCTCAAAATAATATATACAAAGAGTTATTTTTACCGATGCCATAAACTCGTTTCTCCAGACGAGTAGATAAAATGGGTTAAACAGGGTCGATAATTTTATCGACTGTACTGGTAATAGCACCAATTGACAGAAACGGTACCTATAGTTCAAATATAAGCCATAAATAAGAACATAACTTATATTGCAGTGTTTATGGTAGAATGTGCTAAGAATATTTCTTATACAAAAATGTACCGTATGGAGGTGACACCATCTTGGCAAATGGCGCAAAATGTAATTTTTCCGCAAATATCTCGCAAGTACCACATATTTTTTCTCTTGGCAAAGTTGAAAAATTATCTATTTTTTTTTTATTTCTGTTCAAATTAAATTGGCTCGAAGAACAGATAGAAACGTGCGTTTTTCTTATAGAATAGAATACATTTATTCGCCATAAATTAGAAAACAATATGGATTTTGTCATGAAAACTCGCATAAAATATATAAGATATAAAATATAAAAACCAATTAATACATTAACATATTATGTCCTATGTTACAGAAATTGTATAAAACAAACAAGACTACAAAAATAGATAATAAAAAAGAAAACATAAAAAACAAACTAACAAATATATGTACATATAAAGGTGAAGCTATTCCCCTTTACCGATCAAAAACTTGGTCATGTTATAAAAACGATGTTCAATCAAAAACATTTTCAGTTTGCTTCTGAACAATCTAAAAGAATGTTGTGACCTTATTTCTATTGGAAGTTTATTATACAGGGTATCCCGGCACTATGGGGCAATACTTCTGGAACGTATAGTTTGGGTCAAAATAACACTAAAAGTACCTATAATTTTTTTTCTTAGGACGCCCCCCTACGGAGATATTACCCTTTAAAGGTTACATATTCAAGAAAGTTTTTTGCCTATTACTTCCAAACCGTTCTATCGATTTTAATAAAATTTGGACTGTGTACATATTAAATGAGTATCATTATATTCTTTATTCCAGAAATATAACGCCCTTCGTATCTTGTCTAGGAAGCCAGCGGTGTTCCACCCCCAATGCTTTTTACCCCCAAATTTTGACATAAATTAATTTTTGAAAATTAAGGTCACATTTTTAAACTCCCTAAACAATTTTCTAAAAAAAGGAATTCTTGTTTGACATCGATAAAGCGATCCGTTTTTGAGAAAAAATGATTTTACTGATAAGGGACCAAGGAATACTACTAATATAAACTACCGCATGATACCTGTCAGAAAACAATTGAATACATTTAAACGTCAAATTTGAGTAGCAAGTAATAAGTAAGTTGTAAATAGTTCTGTGATAGTAGTTTATTGACATGGCAAATTTTTCATCTGGTGAATATGCTGACATGCAACTTATGTACGGACATGCCGCCGGTAATGGTTCTGAAGCCAGACGGCTTTATGGGGAACGCTTTCCTAACAGAGTTATTCCAAACAGAAAAACTTTTGAACGATCGAGTACGAGAAACAGGTAGATATCCATCTTAGCAATAAAAAAATAAAATATTAAAAATTAAAGAATAAATAACTCTTTAATAAAATAATGCTATTCATTTCTAGGGAGGGTGGAACCGAAACGAGGGGGTAAAGGTGGTCTTAGAACTGTTCGTACAGTTGTACTGGAAGAAGCTGTATTAGATGCTGTTGCCGAAGACTTATCAGTAAGCATTAGGAAGCTCTCAGCGCAATTTAACACTTCGAAGTCGATGGTTCACAGAATTTTGAAAGAACAGCTTCTCCATCCTTTCCACTTCCAGAAAGTTCATGCAATGTCCCCGGACGACTACCCTTCTCGAGTTCAATACGCTAATTGGTTCCTGCAAAAGTAACAGGAAGACTGCAAATTTATTGGTAGTGTTTTGTTCACGGATGAAGCAGGATTTCGCAGGGATGGTGTAATAAATTCTCACAATCTACATAGCTGGAACGATGAAAATTCTCATGCAATTATTCAAACTCATCACCAGCGACAATTCCAAATTAACGTCTGGGCAGGAATAATTGGAAATTATTTAATAGGGCCATTTGTTTTGGAAAATAGGTTAAATGGGGAAAATTACTTAAGGTTTCTACAAGAAAATCTAGATGGTTTACTGGAAGATGTGTCATTAGCAACTATAAGAAACATGACGTAGATGCATGATGGAGCTCCTCCTATTTCAGCATCACAGTCAGGGAATATTTAGATCAAAAATTTCCCCACCGATGGATTGGTCGTGGAGGTCCAGTACCGTGGCCTCCTCGTTCTCCTGATCTAAACCTATTAGATTTTTTCTTTTGGGGTCATCTCAAAAATTTAGTGTATAAAACACCGGTACAAACAAGGGAAGAGATGTTACAAAGAATCACTACCCAATGTGAAGCCATTCGGAACAATCCTGGAATGCTATTTCAGGTTCAGCGATCCAACTTATCTCGCTTACGAGAATGTATTCTTGTACAGGGTGCTCACATCGAACATTTATTTTAGTTATGTAGTTAATGTAGTTATGTGTGTATTGTAGTTGTAGTATGTAGTTATGTGTTGACGAAATGTCAGTCTTTGTCCCTTATCAGTAAAATTATTTTTTCTCAAAAACGGATCGCTTTATCGATGTCAAACAAGAATATCTTTTTTTAGAAAATTATTTAAGGAATTTAAAAATGTGACCTTAATTTTCAAAAATTAATTTATGTCAAAATTTAGGGGTAAAAAGCATTGGGGGGTGGAACACCCCTGGCTTCCTAGACAAAATACGAAGGGCGCTATATTTCTGAAATAAAGATACTCATTTAATATGTACGCATTCCAAATTCTATTAAAATCGGTAGAACGGTTTGGAAGTAATATGCAAAAAACCTTGAATATGTAACCTTTAAAGGGCAATGTCTCCTTAGGGGGGCGCCCTAAGAAAAAAAATTATAGATACTTTCAGTGTTATTTTGACCCAAACTATACGTTCCAGAAGTGTTGCCCCACAGTGCCGGGACACCCTGTATATAGGTATAACTACCAGCACAGTGGGGTGAATTTTTTATATTTGCTAAGGTTGGAAATATTTATGTGTATTTTCCCCGCACTTCTGGTGGGGTAGCTGTGTATGTAAATGCATGTAACAGTCATATTTTTTGTTTTTTGTTTTAAATATATCTCATCGCATGATTCTTTATGGTTCAAACCAAACAGAATCCGAAGAATCCTCTTTTGCATTACAAGAACTTTACTCGCCTCAGCTGATTGACACCATATACTAATATTGTAGCTAATGGCTGAATATGCTAAAGAGTAGTAACATGTCATTAATGAATTATTATTCAATTCTTTTTTTTTTTTTAAGTTAAAACTGCAAATGTTGTTTTTGCTAACTTGGTGCACGAAGTATCTATTTGATGTTGCATCTATCACTGAGTCTAAAAATGTTGTTTTCTTGTTGGTCTCAACATATTCTATTTTAGGACTATTATTAGATATAAGATTTGTAAAATACAAAAATACCGTTTTTTTTTTTCATGTTAATAATTAGAGAATTTTGAAAACACCAGTCTTCCAATTGCTTAATGACTGTAGCTGTTCTATTCTCTAAATGTTCAATGGATCACTGTGGATTATGACAGATGTGTCATCTGCATACATAAATACCTTCTGTTATATAATCTTGTAGATCATAGACGAAAATAAGAAATAAAAGTGGACCAATAACGGAACCTTGAGCTACACCGATTTTCATATTGACGATATTGCACATTTCTGAGTTTATTGAAACTAAAATTTTCCGATTTGCCAGATAATAATGTTTCCATTTATTCCTATTATTTTTAATTTGTCCTCAAGAAATTTTTCCGAATTCTCGAGAATTTAGTGAAGAGATATTTACTATTAATAAAGTTGCGGTTGCGAAATTTTCCTAAAAAATTGTTTAATATAAAATTGCTTTTGGCTAATTTTTGTGCCAACAAAATGGCCAAAACCGATTTTTATCAAGTTTTTTCATGACTAATATTGCTCCGGTTGGTTCTATCAACTTAAACTTTATACTTCTTTGATCTCTTTTAAAATTCCGAGAAAACAGAGCCGAATACTTTACGCGTGGGCCATTTTTTGAAGGAGCTTAAATTTTTTCAAAAATGTTTTTTCGTCAAATGTTACCTCTGATTTAACTTCTATATACAGGGTGTCTCACCGGGAACTGAATCGATCGATATAGAGAAAAGTACGCATCAGAAATTTTTGAAAATTTTGGGAGTTACTAAAGTCAGTGTGGCCAATCCAACTAAAATAATTACAAGCAGCTGGCACTTCTGCTTATACCGGAAGTCGATACCAACTTGCTTATTTTAAATGGAACACCCTATATTTCAGGGTTTTCGAAAAGAGCGTAAAATTCTGAGTCAAAAACATGTAGGATACCCTATGCCTAAATCCATCCGTTTCAGAGATATTTGACATTTTATAGAAAAGTTGACAGGTGCAACGGTTTGCAAGAACCGTTATAACTTTCTTCGTGTAAAAGATCCTCATTTGCTTCTTGGCACATAAAAAGAACACAATTGCTAATCGATATCCAGAAAAACGGAAAATAACACTAACACTGTAACATGCGTATTAATCGAATTGAAGATACAGCATGAACTAAAATAGCAGAGATAAGATCAATTTAAAACATGATTCCATTTTAATTTAATAATTGCTCAAAATTCCGTCCTCGAACCTCGACACATTTTTCGCACCTTCGGATTAGTTCCTCATGGGTAGCTCTTCTAATTGAATCCTGTGATATATTTTGAAATGCATTTCATACTCTCTGCATACAATCTTCAATGGTTGTTAATGGGCTCTCATAAACTTTATTTTTAATAGTTCCCCAAATAAAATAATCCAGAACTGATAAGTCGGGCGAGCGAGGAGGCCATAAGAAAGGTCCATTATTGGCAATCCATTGATCATAAAAAGTTTCTTGTAAATAATTATTAATTAAATATGCGTTATGTGGGGGGGCACCGTCGTGCTGATAAAAAATGTTTCTATGTTCGTTGAGAGGTAAATTTTCTAAATAGTCATTATTCAAGTTTTGTAACATATTCAGATATCTTTCACCTAAAAAAAAAACAAAAATTTACCTATACATATTAGTAGAAGAGTAAATTTAATTTACCGTTTAAATTTTCCTGATAAAATTGTAATGCCACCACTCTATCGTTTCTTATGGCACAGTAAACATTGAACTGCCAACTTTCCTGAAAGTTTCGCTCTCTGAACATATGAGGATTTGAGTCACTCCAATAATGCGAATTGTGTCTATTAAAAAGTCCATTTTTAGTGAATTTTGCTTCATCTGTCCATATAATATTTCCCAAATAAGAATCGTCACCCTCAGACTTTATTAGAATAAACTCACAAAAATTCTGTCTTCTTAGGAAATCTGTTTCTTTTAATCCTTGAACCATATGGAATGAAAACGGGTGAATTGAATCCTTGCATAGTCCCGATTCCAGAGCAGCTTATCTTAATGACATCCTGGGAAATGCATGAAAATATCCCAGAATGACATTTCAATGTTTTCGTCATCAACAATAGGCTTTCTTCTTTGCATTTTTGCCTTGACAGAGCCATAATTTTTAAAATTTTCCAGTATGCGTTTTACAGTGTTTGGTGACGGTTTCCGTTTTTCTGTATATCGATTAGCAAATGTGCTGCAAGTTCTTGATATTACCTTATCACATTCTCCATAAATAATAAACAAATTTAAAAAGTCTTCGTGGGTGTAATTTAAACGTGCTGACATTTTTTGACATAAGATAATGACTGATTGTTTCTAATCATGGCTATTTTGATGAAATGATTACAACAATTCATGAATTTCTAATAAAATCGCAAATATTTTAAAAAGTTGAAAACTTTAACCCCACAATGCTAATATCAGAAAAAAAGGAATTCAATTTTACACAGCTTGACGTAAAAAAATACAGGGTGTTGCACCGGTCAAATTTTCTATAAAATGTCAAATATCTCTGAAACGGATGGATTTAGGCATAGGGTATCCTACATGTTTTTGACTCAGAATTTTACGCTCTTTTCGAAAACCCTGAAATATATAAGGTGTTCCATTTAAAATAAGCAAGTTGGTATCGACTTCTGGTATAAGCGGAAGTGCCAGCTGCTTGTAATTATTTTAGTTGGATTGGCCACACTGACTTTAGTAACTCCCAAAATTTTCAAAAATTTCTGATGCGTATTTTCTCTATATCGATCGATTCAGTTCCCGGTGAGACACCCTGTATAGTAAAAGAAAATATCCTGAAATCCTCACGAACCAAATTTCATGTAATTCTGCGAAAATTTTGCAATTTTGACCGCCATATTGGATTCGCCATTTTGAATTATAAACTTTTGACATCAGATTCTTCTGGATGATTCAGGATTATTTCTTCCGAATCCCCGCAGAACCTGCAGTCATGGTTATCAGACATCAAATTCTGCATCGGCTACTTCGAAAATATCTTAACTACCAATTTAATGCAATTCCGTTGAAATTTTAATTTTGTGTGGTTTTTGAGAGTCCGACCCTCTGCGCAATGGATGTAGCTTCGCGCAAAAACGATTGTAATAAAATATTACTATTATACTTCCTGGTCCGGTCCTTATAGAACACATTAGGTAGTCGCACTTTTATGCGTTACGTACACTAAGTTGAAAGCCAAAAATGAATACCATCGCCGGCTTCAGGCGCCTGATAACCCCATTACGCATTTTAGTGTGGTACGTACCGGTTCTGTTTAAACCAATAGTGAGTGAGTGAGTGATTCACTTCAAGATGCCAAAGAATATTCAAAGAAAAAGAAAATGAACATGAACGATCTATGACGATAAAGAAGAAGAATTAAAAAAAAAAAAATGTCAGAGGACGTATTGAGGTCAACAAGTAAGCAATAATAATTTTTATTGTATAAGTATATGCATCTCTATTATACGCATGCAGAACAATTTTTATTAGAAATTCAAAATATTAATATGGTTATCACAGACAGTTGTTTATACAAGAGTTTTAGTGTATAATATTAGCATTGGAATAAAAGCAGAATTGTTTAGAATGACATTTAAATTGAAAACTTAATATAATAAGAGTAAATTATATATTTATCCCATTTAGACAGTACCCTTTTCAGACTAGGTATAGATATTTGTTTACACAACTCAAGTGTTCAATATAAACAGTCTTGGTAATATTCGAAGGTTGAAATCATCGCCCCGTGCCCTTTACTAAGTTTATGTTATGACTTTAAAGCTAGTTTAGGTCATTAAATTTTACGGAAATAACTAACAATATTGTGTAGGTAATGTTTATTTTTTAATGCACATGCATACATAGGAGATTTCTTGGCTCTCGCTTCGAATAATTAAGAAAATATCGACGATGACACAGGAATAACTAAGAAAAACCCCCTTTCCTCCTTTCTAGTTAATAGGTTCTTTACTTTTTTTACTAAAAATGTATATACAGGATGATTACTCTGGATATAGCCCTATATTTACGACTGGTATTTCTCCACCTAGGAAAATAATTGATATAACTGGAATATCAGAGGTGGCCTGTCTCGCTCCTTTGACATTTAAACGTTCATATACAGGGTAGCCTTACTCGCGCCCTACTTACACAATTGGTACAACATATGGAAAATCAAAGGTGGACTGTCTCTCCCCTTTGACATTTGAACTTTCATATACAGGGTGGCCTTACTCGCGCCCTACTCACACAATTGGTACAACGTATGGAAATTCAAAGGTGGACTGTCTCTCCCCTTTGACATTTGAACGTTCATATACAGGGTGGCCTTACTCGTGCCCTACTCACACAATTGGTACAACGTATGGAAAATCAAAGGTGGACTGTCTCTCCCCTTTGACATTTGAACGTTCATATACAGGGTGGCCTTACTCGCGCCCTACTCACACAAATGGTACAACGTATGGAAAATCAAAGGTGGACTGTCTCTCCCTTTTGACATTTGAACGTTCATATACGGGGTGGCCTTACTCGCGCCCTACTCACACAATTGGTAAAATATATGGAAAACAAAGGTGGCCTGCCTCGTCCCTTTCATATTGGAATGTTCATGTACAGGATGGCCTTGCTCGCGCCCTGTTTACACAATTTATACAACTTTTGGAAAAACAAAGATGGCCTGCCTCGTCCCTTTGATATTTAAAAGTTCATATACAGGGTGGACATAGTCGCCTTCTATTCACATATCACATACAACACAGGAGGGACATTAAAGGTTGTTTACCACAATGACTATTTGTCCTTTTAAAATGTTGCAGTACTCTAATACTTGCACATATCTACAACTACCTATCTTTTTATTCATAGGTGACAGTGAACCGCACGAGTCAACATTGTCTATTTCAAATGGACCTGTCATTTTTAACACTGATTCGGACGATGCTGTAGAAAAACAGAATACATAGGTCGACATTTTAGACACAGACACTTCCACGTCAACACCAAAAAGCATTTCATTACCTAAATATAGAATTAGTTAACCGCTGTCAACCTACTTAAAAGAGGGAATTAATTCACAAACTAGAGATGAAATTAAGTCAAAGTGATATAGGAGCTGGTGTTGGTGCTCTGGGTGCAGCTGTAGATGTTTTATTAAATGAAAATAAAAATAATAAAATTAAAAAGCAGGTTCTACCAGGATTAGTGGACTGTGCAAAATTCATGTGCTATGCACATTTTCAATTATCCTTGCAGAGAAAACATCACATTTATCCTAAACTAAAACCATCTTTGCACAAAGTGGCCAAGGAATCAAAGGTATAAAATTTTCCTGTTTGGGGAGAACTTGACTGAGAAATATAGGGCAGCGCAAACTATTACGAAAACAAGTCAGTAGTTAAAAACAACAGCCATATACACCTGTAGCTACTTTCTCATCTTCTACAAAGAAGTTTTTAAACTCACCACGAGCGAAATTCGGGACACAATATTTCACAAGAGAGACAAACTCGTACAGACCAAAGGAAGAGGAAAAGGTATTCAGCAGGTTCCAAGGTTACAACAGAAAAAAGAACATTAATTAGAAACCAATATATATTAGAGTCAGTAGAAGAGTATCATATTCCATTTGATAGAAAACTAAATCAAATTAGAGTTCCAAATGGAAAACATAACAGTAATAATATCAGGGAAAATGAGAAAGCAATTCAAACGTTGATAATTATTCGTCCCATTTATCAATGTAAGCCTGAAAAAGACCAATTCATCTCCTCATATTTTCTGGTACCGAAGCCTGGCAATAAATCTAGATTTGTGTTAAATCTAGAGTCGTTAGATAAGTTCATGTCACCTCCGCATTTCAAACTGGATGATTACAGAACAGTTAAAAATATTATTACGCAAGATTGGTATATGGCCTTAGTAGATCTGAAAGATGCCTATTTTCTTATTACAATTAGTAAGCCCCCAGAAAATATATTAGATTTATTTTCCAAGAAAAATTGTTTGAATTTAGTTGTTTGCCATTTTGACTTTGTACTGCAGCATTTGTGTTTACAAAGAATTTAAAACCGGTTATACAACATCTGTGATCGGTAGGAAATATCTCTATAAATTACCTTGACGATTTTATGCTTCTGAGGAAACTGATTCATATTGCCTAAAAAATGTAAATGATTTCATTTCATTGTTGGAATCTTTGGCCTTTATTATAAATTACAATAAACGCTGCTCAAATTCAAGTCAACAGTGTAAATATCTAGGTTTTCTTAATAAGAGTACAAACTATGTAAAAATCGTACAAACTTTTATGAATAAAAACAGCTGCAAAATTAGAAATCTTGCAAAGTTAATTGATACTCGTATTTCTATATGGCCAACAATTAAGTATGGTTGGATATACACTAAAATACTTGATCGAGCAAAATTCTTACCACTTAGGAACGGTAAAGGGAGCTATGATGGGCAAATGGTCATATCTAAAGAGGTGACACGGGGTTACACTGGTTGATCAAAGATATTCCCAAGGCACTGAATTCTTTAGTGCTTAGGAAATATATGGCTGAAATATACTCAGATGCTTCGAAAACGGATGGGGGGCGGTATGTAATGGCGAACTGGCTCGTGGTATTTTGAACTCAAAAGAAAGGAGATAAACATATAAATTATTTGGAACTATTAGCTATTTTTAACGGTCTTAAGAGCTTCGTGAGATCAAAACTGAATTGCAATATATTACTTAGAATTGGCACGACTACAGCCATCTCTTATTTAAATAAAAGGGGGGGGGGGTACAAAATATAAAAGACTCTCCAGATTAGCTAGGGACATATGGCAGTGGTGTGAAGCTAGGAACATTTTCTTTTTTGTTACATATATAGAATCTGTGAAGAATAACACAGAAGAGGATCAGGAATCAAGGTTTTAAGTCAATTGAAACTGAAGAATCTTTAAATGAGATAGAATTCGCAAAAATTGTATTATTTTTTGAAATGAATAAAATAGATTTGATTACATCTGAATTGATTGCAAAGTGTACCCAGTACGTTCATGGAGAAGGTACCCTCAGTCTTTTCAGTAGATGTTTTCACTTTGAGTTGGTCAAGTATGTATTTTTACGCTTTTCCCCGTTTCTTCTAATTGCAAGAGTGCTAAATAAGATTATATTAGATGAGGCAGAGAGAATAGTGGTTGTTCCAATTTGGAGAACTCAACCTGGGTATCCAATTTTTCTAAAATTATTAATTAAGGATCCCATATACTTAGGTCCTGATAAAAATCTTTTATTATGGCCTTTCAGAAATTGTCATCCTGGCTGTAGGGCTGTTATCAGGAAGGCGCACAGGCCCAGAGGACTATCTGAAACATCATCAACATTGAAGTATTAATATCTTCTTTAAATAAAAATACTTTATCACAATATGAATAAGTGGTGGAATTTCTATAGAGAACGTAGTATTAACTCGTTAGATCCCTCAGAAAACAGTTTTATTGAATTTCTGAAGGAACAATTTAAAAATCAGCTCTAGCTTTTCAACCTTAAATACGTTTCGGTCCACGTTGAACTTAATATTTTCAAAAAAGATGGAAGATCAGCTGATAAAACGCTTTTGAAAGGAGTATTTAAAACTGCGACCAGTTTTCCCGAAATATAACTCTACTTGGGATCCTTATCCCGTTTTGAAATATTTGTCAATTGTATTCCCATTATAATCACTTAGTTTAGAAAGTTCTTACCCATAAGTCAGTAACATTATTAGCTCTTTGTACGGGACATAGGATACAAACTATAGCCAAAATAAATATAAGTAATTTGTCAAATTTAGGAGAAAAAATAGAAGTGTTAATTCTGGAATTATTAAAAACATCGAAACCATCTAGAGAACAACCCAAGTTGACGCTCCCCTTTTTCGAAGAGAAGTCCGAATTATGCGTCGCGTCAACACTATATTATATTATCAGGGAAAACACACTCACTAAGGGGTGACATTACAAATTTATTGATTACACATAAAAAGCCTATTCATGCTGCTTCAACTCAAACAATTTCTCGATTAGATGGATAAAGACAACTTTAGGTAAAGCAGGTATTGATACAAATAAGTTTACTGCCTATAGTACTCGTCATGCGGTGTCATCAGCAGCGCTCAGAGCAGGTGTTAACATAGATACTATTAGATCTGCAGCAGGATGGTAAAAAAAAAAAAAAAAAAAAAAAAAAAAAAAAAAAAAAAAAAAAAAAAATCAGATACATTTTTTAAATTTTATAATAGGCAGATTGTCAATAATTCGGATTTTGTGAGAAGTGTTCTTTCCTGATCGATGTTTAAATTTCTTAGAATATAAAAATTTATTATTAAGTGAAAAAATTTAGGTGCTATATCTTATAATAACTATAGTATAGTATAACGTTGATGTATAATGTTGATGTTACTTAATTAATGGTTAAAATTTAGATGATAAAATCAGATATTTCAGGAACTTTCAAGTGGATTATGAGAATATTGTTTAATATCAATACAAAGTTGTTACCATATTAAATCGCTCATTAACTTTCAACAACTACCTAATGTGTTCTATAAGGACCGGACCAGGAAGTATAATTTATGATTAAACGACTTACCTTTAAGGAAGTTCAATCGTAATTATACGACTGGTCCGGTCCGCATAGAACACTCCCCACCCTAAAAGTTAGATGAACACAAATCTGTCTGTATGTATTTTATAAGCAGGTGCACACATCACAGCCCATCCCTAGTGATCGCGATTTACACCTAAAACGCGTAATGGGGTTATCAGGCGCCTGAAGCCGGCGATGGTATTCATTTTTTGCTTTCAACTTAGTGTACGTAACGCATAAAAGTGCGACTACCTAATGTGTTCTATGCGGACCGGACCAGTCGTATAATTACGATTGAACTTCCTTAAAGGTAAGTCGTTTAATCATACATAAATCATTTTCGTTGTCGCTAGCGCATTACACGAGACTTGCTTGATGAAACTACAAACCACAAGCAAAACTATCCAATAATAAACTTTTCGAATATGACATAACAACTTCAGTTGTCTCCGTGCTTGCGGAAATAATAAAAAATTCACAGAATTGAAAATATGTAATTCAGATTTTCGTCACATTTATTTGACCTTTAACCTCGTATAGACGCAACGCGTGTAAATAATTCTTATTGGATTTTGTTATGAGCGTGACGTTGACAACATCTGAGAATATATATCATTTTGTTTACTATATTCCTACTATTTAAAAATTGTGTTTGATAAATAATTTAATACGAAATGTTAGTCATAAGAATTATATGTACATATATGCGAAACTTACAAAAATACGTTGCATATTTTGATGCAATAATAGACCAGTAGATTTGACTTTTGTTTCGAGAAAGAGCAAAAAAAAAATTGGGGCAGGGTCGAAAATTTGTAGAGTTGGTTATTTTTATGATTCTCTAATAACACGTTAATTTTTCGAGAGGGGTGGGACGTGTTTCAGAAGAGATTTTTCGCTATATCTCAAAACCAAAGAGACATACGACAGTGGAAATTATTGTACAAAAATTAAGCTCGTTCAATTCCCTACCAAAAATATTCAGTGCAATTTTCAAAGGTGAAAATAATTTTTCCGTTCAGTTCAGTTTTTTTCTGCTTCGAAAGTCCATGCAAAATACTAAATGTGACTTTTCAGTTATTACATATTCTATATTGCATCGATTTTCAATGCAGAAAAGAAAAGCATATTGTGGCTTCATTTACGGAACAGCTATTTACCTTGCGAAAAATTACATTTAAACGTACATTTCTTTATTTCTGAAATACAGTGATAAAAACGTTTTAAGGCATCTCTAGTAAAAGTGTGCAAAGAATCTATTAATATGTAAGAATCTGCTTACAAAACATCGCAAAGGTGGACGCCTCCTTTAGAGATATATATCTCAACCACCATACAATGGAGAGTCACTGTAATGGATCTTGTGCTTAGAGATCGCTTAATAGAAAATCCCTCGTGAGCTTTCGCAATCCGATCGGTGTTTTGAATTTCAAATTTGCGGGTTCAGGACACTCCCGATATTTAATGCCGACCTAACAAAATCCCTCGAGGGAAACGACTTAAAGTTAATCATTCAATCAGTAAAATGCAACAGTTCAACTAATACCTTTATTGGTTTGATCCAAAGTTAATACAGATAATGTTTATTTATGCAATATCCTATCTAAAAAAAATATATTTGATAGAATCGCCTCCCCAAGCAGGGCAAAGACGACCTCCTCTTCTATAAAGCGTTTATTGCCATCATAAAATGGAGAGCTCGCAATAGCAATCGATTTCGTAAAGAGATTCACACAACTTCCTCAGAAATGTATGAAAGCACTTTGGTTGTGGGACTGACGATAAAAAAATCGCTGCAAGGAATCACTACTCCCACATCCAGATTTTCTATCCAAGTCACTCGCAATGAAATAATTTTGTATGTGGAAATAATTGTTTATGGAACTTTAATAATATAATATTAACATCCTCTACCCCAAAAACCCATAAAACGATACCTCACATCGGTAGTGGGGTGGGGGTGGTGATTGGGGGTCGTGATAGGGGGTGGTAGTGGGAGTGGATTAAGTAAAAAAATATTTTGAGGTTTCTGGTTCTTGTACACACACTAAATCACATTTTTTTTCATCCCCTTTAATAATAGGGTGGGGGTGGTAATGGAGGTGGCTAATGGCAAATTTTTTTTTGAGACCTTAGCTTTTCTTGTATATACTAAATACCAATTTTATGGACTCTCACCTGCTTGATTTACTTGTTTACCCCAAATTTAACCCCCAACCCTTAGACGGAACAAGATGAAAATATAATCTATCTCCAGATCTCGTTAAAGTATGTGTACCAAGTTTCAAGTCAATATCTTAAACGGTTCCAGAGTAAACGTGCGCACAAAAAAGTTACAGACAGACAGAAAAACGGACAGAATTTTTTTTCACTCAGTCTTAAAATCTCGACGTCTCATGACATTCTAAGCCTACTGAACAATAAAAATTTTTAAAAATTTTTGTTGTTTTAAACAGTTATTTATATTTACAATTGATTTTTCAGAATTAACCAATTGCTGATCCAGAATAGAGCACACCCAGCGAGATGTGCCATAAATATTGATTCAATCTATATTTGCAAGATTTATGTTTCTCTTAATACAGTTAAGTGTTACTATTTATTAATATGCAGTCAACTTGTAAATTATCTGTCAGTTTTACGGTTATTAGCCACACTTATTTTTGCCAATTGGCAAATGGAATTTCATTAAAGACTTGGCAACGTTTAATAGTACGTTACTATCCATATCCCTTATTATTCTGTGGCTAAATAATAAATTGAAACTTTTAGGAAGAAAATTGTGTTGAACCATCCTTAAATATAGATTGTTTATCCTCACAAGGTTGTAATGAATTATTTTAGTAAATGAGGATGTAATTTCTACAAATGAACTAAAATAACAAGTCTAAGAAAATCTATGTTGTCACTGGTTTCTTCTGCTAACTTCAAAGGAAGCAATTGCGTTTGTAAGATTTTTTTACTTTTAACGATAGTGTTAAAAAACAGATGAATCCGAAAATAGCTTGCATCCGCGACAGATGACATGATGCTGTTAGACATACCATACAGCAATGGAAGGCGGACTATAAGGGAGCCTTTCTATTTTTTTTTGCAAAATAACACCTCTGATTTTGGGTCATGTTACGCAATTGGTGCAAGTTTTCTCGAAAAAATGTTTATAGTTTAAAGTGCATTTTTTCTAAATTAAGTTCTTTAAACAGACAAAAAAAATGTAAACATCTAGGTAATGCTATATACAGGGTGTCTGTTATATATGTACAAATATTTTACATGATAATACATATTAACAAAAACGGTTTTTTAAATTACTTCTAATTAGGTACGTAAATAAAATGGCATTTTTATTTAAAAAATGTGAAGACGCACATTGTTTCGGACATAACTTATTTTTTTTTTATTCAAAAACAAAACAAAAAAGTATCTCTATGTATTTTCGGTCGCTGAATCCGAATCCGAGGTCAAAATAAATCGTACACCCCCCCAAATCATTAGTTAAACTCAAAAAACACCGCTGGAATAGGGTAAAAAGAAGATTAAGCTACGAGAATAGTTGTTACATCTTAATCTATCGAATTATACAAACTAAGGTTAAACGGCAGCGTACATACAATAGATATGAAACACCAGGGAGGGGCGAAAACTACCCCCATATATAAAAAAATCGATCCAAAACAGCAATGACTGTTGAAAAAGCTCGAATGTTAAAGTGATAAGAAACTGCATCAGGTCCGACGTAATCTTCATAAACTGCCCCTATAGGGTTGAGAACAACCACTTTTAAGTTTAAAGGACACGAGAAAAACAAGAAAAAACGTAAAATCCAACAGGATTTCTATTTTCGTGGATGCTATGATTGGCTGAAATTGCGTAGTACTCTAAAATAGAACTAGAAACTTACGTACCATCAACGTCCTACAGTGTCAACCCTCAGAGGGTGTGAAAACCCTATATAAGATTTAACTATAAAAAAGCTGCAGTACTCATTTTTATCTTAATTTTTTGTGTTATTCGCTACTGTTCGGCATAATCGCACTTGTGCATGCCATCGCCTCCGCTTATTAAAGCTGATTCATGCATACGTTGATTTCTTTCTGCAAGCATTCCAAAAATTACGTCGCGTTAACAAATGCATTTATTTTTGCTGATTAACAATTAATCAACAACAATGGTGTTTTAGACAAACAATAACATACAGTAATTTTATTTGCGTTTGATTAAGATTATAAATACAAATATGACCTTCTGTTTTCGCTAACAACGTTTTAATTTAAAACGGTTTGGAACGCACGCACGTGATGATTTTACATAATATATAAAGCAATTTCACTTCGAGGAACGATTAACAATGATGATTAGATATCCGACGTTTGGAAAATTTCAGCAGATTCCTTGCCATATAGTAATTACTTTTTTGGTTCAATTAATAATAATCATTCTGTTGTGATATTTCACATTCTGAAAGTATTTTTCCATTATTTTAAAAACGTTTTCTTTCGATATAGATGAAAACACTTTTCTTTGTTTTTTATCACTACATAGTTTATTATAGCTGAACGTTACTGCAGTTTCGACAACTTAGCGTGTCAATTATCAAACGGTTTGAGGATGACACGCTAAGTTGTCGAAACTGTGGCTCATGTTTTATAAAATTATAAGAGTGTAAATCAATTAGGTACATAGTTTAATTTAATAGCCAAGTGAGAAGGCGTGTAGCAGCTCACTTGATAAAGGATTTTGGGTTGTCATGGAAGAAACAAAAAACAAGAAATAACATCTATATTATTTATGGTATTAATAATTTTTCATTTTTGCAAAATGATGAAATATTTAATAAAAGAACAATATTAAAAATTTATTTTTTTTAATATATGTTCTCAGTTAAAATGAAGTTTTATTATGGTATCCTACCATGATTGGTGACCCCGACATTTGGCTGGAAATACCATAAATACTTAAAGGCAGATTCGTTCACATTCATATTGATTTAGTAGGAGCGTTACCCCCCACCAAGGGTTGCTCTTACATTCTACAGTGATCGAACGATTTACCAGATGGCCAGAAGCATATCCTCTACCAGATATTACTGCAAAAGCTGTGGCACGTTCATTATTTCAAAACTTTGTTTGTCGTTTCGGTGTGCCTTTGTCTGTCACAACTGACCAAGGCGTTCAATTTGAATCGAAATTATTTAACGAATTTGCAAAATTTTTTGAGTTTTCATAGAATCCGTACAACCACTTACCACCCTCAAAGCAATGGTATGATTGAACGTTTTCACAGAACTCTTAAAACTGCTTTAACTGCTAGAGCTAACTCGTCACAGGTAGATGAACTCCTTATTATATTAATATTATTAACTTTTAGAACGATTCCCAAAGAATATTTACAATGTTCTTCCGCCGAACTAATTTTTGGTCAAACTCTACGATTACCTGGCTAATTTTTCATAAAGTCATATAATACTCCTGACATTCCTTACTTTATTGACAAATTACGAAATTATTTTAATAATTTGTCTTTTATTTCTCCTTTTCCTCATGTTCACCACAAATCGTTTTGTCAGCCCTGACATTTCTACTTGTGATTTGATATTTGTTCGCAAATAACGTTTTAAACCTACCTTTTCTCCTTTGTACGAGGTTCCATTTAAAGTTTTATTACTACAGGGAAATTAGACAACAAAATGAGCAAACCTAGACAAAATTAGTAAAAATCTGAATTTTGGTGTCCCAAACCCAAATCCACAAAAATCACAAAAATTCCAACATGGCTACCCAAGATATTGAAGGTCAAAGTTGTTTGCAAATATCTCGCGCCCTATGCGTCGGATGCCCATGAGGTCAATGTGAAAGTTGTAGAGAATTAAATTATCTACGAGTTGTCTTTTTTTATTTTTTACCAAACCTCTTTTTCGAGATATTTAAAGTCAAAGTTTCAAAAACATGGTTTTTCGCGAATATCTCGCGCCAAAAAAAATCGAACAGCAATAACATGAAAGTTGTAAAGAATTCAATTATCTACAAGATTGGTATTTTGCATTTTTTCCCAAAATCTCGCCCTTTTAGAGATATTCGAGGTCGAAGTTTAAAAGTTTTTTGCAATAGGTACTAGCTTGTATGTAGACTTCGTCGCGTCGCGGTCCAAACCATTTTTTTAAACTTGACCTTGAATATCTTGAAAAGGGCGAGGTTTTGGGAAAAAATACAAAATATCAATCTTGTAGATAATTGAATTCTCTATAACTTTCATGTTAACTTTATTGCTGTCCGAACTTTGACCTTCAATATCTTGGGTAGCCATGATGGGATTTTTTTGATTTTTGTCGATTTGGGTTTGGGACACTACTAACTTACTAATTTTGTCCAGGTCAAATGCTTATTTCTCTGGACTATATCCCGTACGAATAAATTAATTACTTTTGATAAAAGAAATAAAGTCGTAACTGTCAGTATTGACAGAGTCAAACCTGCTTTTTTGTTAGTTGACAGATGTAATATTTCACCAACCATATTAAAAAGGTATGTTTTGCCATAGATACGTTAATTGACTGATTGTTCTTTTTATTAGCGGAGGGGTATGCATGCAGCACCAGATAAAGGATTTTGGGTTGTCATGGAAGAAAACAATAAGAAAAAAAAAAAGAAAAAAAACAAGAACATCTACAAAGTGACCCATTTAAAAACGGGACACTCTCTAAAGTTTTTATTTATTATGCAATTTAAATCAAATTTTATTCAAGTATAGAACAAACTAGGATCTAATTATGACCAGAAAGACATTCGCCTCCTACAAATGCAAAGCCATCTGCGGTACCAAAATATGCGGAAAAAATTAGAAAATCATATTAGGCATTTTTTATCGGAAAATTTTGTTAATGAAACTTGTTCAGAATTATCCAAAAACCTTGAGTCCAAAATTTAATCAAAATAAATTTTGATAAAATTTTAGACATATTGTAATGAAGCATTCTTTAAATTCCTGCTCCATTACTAAGATTCCGGATATTCACACGACACCAATGTGCACACGGCCCGCAAACCTGCCCATCTCCCGTCTAGAGGCATGGATTTGCACACGACACTAAACTATACGCGGTTTACGTCACCAGTAAGCGAGGATTCTCGGATATAAAAGCCCGGCCGCAAATCAACATAATTCATAGTGGATAATTCTGCCAATCTGTCTACAGCGTGCTGAGCTGGACATATTACAGTTTTGTACATCTCCCGACGCAAACACGACGGAACGAATGCAATCTGACCCTGGGTATCCTACAGCGTGTTGAACTGGGACCCTCGAGTCGTTAGTCATTCCCCGGCGCCGTTTCGCCGCCAAAACCAGAGCGAATGAGCCTGACCTGGAGACCTCCTACAGCGTGTTGAACTGGGAAACTTCTTGAGTCGACGATATTCACCCGACGCCCGATGCCACTCCCGTAGCAACAACAAACGTCGCATCGCAATCGTTACACTCTCTCTCTTTCTCTCAGATAATAGAAAAATGTTGTCCTAAGAACCGTAAAAGATACGGACATATAATCTGTACCTGTATGTTATGTAACACTGCCACACATTACCTGTTTGGAGAAGTAAATAAATTGTTTATATTTTTATTGGGCTGTCTTATTAACTAATTTGGACCCTGATTTACCTCCGTACCAGCTACCCGATAAGAAACCGTTACAATATGGTTATGGAAAATTCTGAACAAGTTTCACTAACAAAATTTTCAGCTAAAAAAATGCCTAATATGATTTTTTGATTTCTTCCGCATATTTTGGTACCTCAGGTGGCTTTGCATTTGTAGGAGATGAATATTTTTCTGGTCATAATTAGATCCTAATTTGTTCTATACTTGAATGAAACTTGATTCAAATCGCACAATAAATAAAAATTTTAGCGAGGTGCCCCGCTTTTAAATGGGTCACTCTGTATATTATTTATGATATCAACAATTTTTAATTTTTGCAAAATGATAAAATATGTTATAGAAGAACAATATTAAAAATTTATTTTTACTTTAATATATGTTCTCAATTAAAATGAAGTTTTATTATGGTATATCCTACCATAGCGTCATTCCTTTTTCGTTTTAAATACAAACATTTAAAATATGTTATGAATAATTCTTTGTTCAATATTCATTAGATTCAGTACACCTAACATCGTATTGTTACGTGTTTACACCCCTTTACACCCCCGAGTTAACACCCTGTACCGTGAATTCGAACATTATAACACAAGAGTAACACTAAACACCTATTTATTAACTAATAGCAATAGATACTACTTCACTAATATAATACTGAGTACTATAATTCAATAATTCAGTTGCTTTATCACTTTGCTTACTTCTTTTTGATCTGATCTGACCTCACTATCCGAACTGAACTGTGTGGTCACTCGCCCTCTATATAGCTAAGTATGTGGTTCTGGAATTCTCTACAATGTTCTAGATAGATGTCTGTAATTTCCAGATACCGACACCGCGCGCGCCATCTCTGGGACAATTGCGGTACTACTAACTATGCGTAGTTTTCTGTTATTCACACAGGATTTATACAGTTGCCTGTAAATGGGGGTGTAAAGCTGTAACATATTGATTGGTGTATGACTCAAAATTTCTTCCACTCCTCTATTCCGAACTTTTTGAAATGTTTTTATTTCTTGTTTATTAATGACAGTAAGGATAGTGCCACTACCACTGTATTAATATAAGAGGAAATCATAGCATTTTCTTTATTTAGTGAATGTTTGTTTGAAATGTTGATGCAAATAATTTATGACATTCTAAAAATTTGCAAAGTTTATATTAAGGCTAGGATTTTGCAGAGTGAGAGGGAAATATGCGTTTATTTTCGGTTTATTATAAATATTTAAAAAATCATAAATGGTGTAATCTTTAAAATAATTTCAGGTACTTCCCATTGCTCTAAGGAATACAACCATATATAGTTTTTATCATTAATTTTGTATATAGTCAAATGCTATACTTTAATAATGAAATTAGGGACTATTTTCATTGACAAATTACGATATTTAAATATAACCGAAATTTATAATAAAAAAACTGTATAGTTGTATTCGTTAGAACAATAGCAAGTATCTAAAGCAGTTTTAAGATTATACTGTGTGTAGTTTTTAAATATTTACAATAAATCGAAAATAAACGCATATTTCCCTTTCACTCCGCAAAATCCTAGCCTTAAGCCAAATTAAACTATGGAAATCGTAGATATTATATGAAATGGTTGCAATGTATACCAACCACCACGCAAGTAATTTTTATGAAAAAAAATAAGACTTTAATAGTATCCCCAACCAGGATATTTATTACTATTCTGTGCATATACATCATCTACCGAGTTAAAATTTGTAGCACAATGCCAAGGAACGGTGACACGCAAGCACCCCTTAAAATATTTTTGGCAACTGTCCTTCAACTTGATATAGGAATATAAAAGAGTGGTTTTCTAAAATTACTCATTGGCAAAGCTTCTTAGTTTAAATTCACGTGAATTTATTGTTATTTGTTGAAAGTTTCAACAAATAGAATTTAAAAAAATAAATCTCATGGAATATTTATTGTAGAGTTTGATGTGGGCGGAAAAGAAATGGTCGTCGGTTCTGGTAAATTTTAACTTTTGATTAGATAACTTACTAGGTGTCGACAATGAAGTAAATGTAAAGTCGGTGATTGAATTTCATTTATTAAGATGTGATTTGAATGAAAAAGCCTCGAAAGAAGCTAACCCACATCTCGAGACCCATCTTGAAACTTGATTCTAAATTTTCATTAAGTATAGTACAAAAAATTGAAAACATTTGAACCTCTTTCAAGCAAAAGGCCACTAAAACATATGAAATAAAATTTCACCGTCGCTTCGCCCGGTTAATTAAAGCTTATTATCTAGTTTCAGCGAAACTGAGCGCTGACGCGCTGAGCGAAAATAGAGCGCACACATATATGCAATAAATTAGACCTCGGCATTAGAAATATCTATTTAAATATGGGAAACTTGAAAAAAATAGTCAAAATTTTTAAATTTTCACAATATAATTATTTTAAGTTTTTTGAAAAGAGCAATATAATTAACTGAACTACAATATTTCAGCAATACAAATACAAGGGAATATTTTGCTAACTTATATTTGTACTCTGAGAACTGCGTATTTAAAATTAGCTTATTGTGTATAATTTTCAAGAAAACAACAATTTTTTACTTGTCGAAATAGTAAAATGCTGATCTTAGAAAGAATATGTGAAGAAAGGTAAAGCTGATTTTAAGTACAAAAGCGCAAGATTAATTTCTATTGTAAAAGAATGTGACAGGTGTCACATAAATAAGTATTCAAATCCTCAAAAAAAATTTCCCTGATTAGTCCAGTCAACGGAGCGCTAAAATGACCAAAATCTCTAATTTGAGTGCTAACGAATGGGTTTTGATGAAACCTTGTGCAATGTTTTTGTAATGACGTTGAAAAAAAGATTAGATTAGGAAGTGATCGGAAGGGGTAGAAAACACCTTTTATCACGGGTTCCGTAACTTGTAGAATTAGGTCAAAAATGGAAAAAAAACAACAATATATTTACCTTTTTTGGCCCCTTCCGATCAGTTCCTACTTTAATCTTTTTTTTCAACTTTTTTACTAACGTCATTACAAACACAGTGCACGAGGTTTCATCAAAATCCATTCATTAGCACTCAAATTGACTGGACTAGATAGAATAAGGCAATAATGAATATATCTATGCAGCTTTTATTGCCTATTAATTTTTGCATTAATATACCCTATTTTTATCTAACTATTATCCAAAAATATCCAAAACATAGATTTTTAAATGTTTGTAAGTTGTAAACATCCCGAAGTAATCAAAATTTTCAATATGTACGTGAGAAAGCTTTGACGTTTTCTTGGCAGAATTTTTTTAAATAGTTTTTTTTTTAAGTGGCTGTTGTTTTTTATTTTATTTACGTGGCTGAGAACCAAGAATTTTATGAGTTGTTTTGTATGACATGTCAATAAATATCTCAAGGTAAAACTAAAAAAATTAACAAGAAACAGTAATCATTATGCCTTGAGAAACTTATTTTCATAAGAAGTAAAAATATATTATACAAAGTATGAAAAGTCCAAGGGTAGTATGAATTTTCTTTCATGGGTTAATAAAATGAGATGTGTAATTCCACGTAAATTTTGGCAAAATAACAAACATGTTATAAAAAAGTAGAATGAACAAGTGTAAGGTTAAACGTGGTAACTAAAAATAGTCGCAGGATGATATGCAAAAAAAATAAAACCTTAAAAAAGGGTGTATTATAGCCTTTCACTTCAGTACAATACAATTCTTATAGATTGGCTTAAGCAAATGCTATGTGAAATATTTTTATCGAACTTCCTTAAATATATAAGGAATAGAAAATCAGACTTCAACCAACAGCTATTCTCCGGACTAATGCCCCACCGAGCGCTGAATTATGAATTACAAGCCTGGCCGCGTTAAGTGCAATAATGTATTGCCACAAAACGTTAAAGTTTCGATTGCAACGGACACCAGCCGACAGACTTATTCCTACTCAAAGAAGCTCTCGTGCCAGCCACTCCTTTGAGTAGGAATAAGTCTTTCGGCTGGTGTCCATTGCAATCGAAACTTTAGCGTTTTGTGGCAATACATAGTTATGACCAGGCTTGTAATTCGTAATTCAGCGCTCGGCGGGGCATTAGTCCGGAGAATAGCTGTTGGTTGCAGTCTGGTTTTTTATTCCATATATATTTAAGGAAACGTAAAGAGAAGTTCGACAAAAATATTTCACTAGTAAATATAAGTTTAGCTAGTGCTACTCCACCACTTAATCAGGACGGCGAGATGAGATACGGTCACCCTTCAAAGGGCCAGACTCGCCCGGCGTGCCTTAACTTTGCCAATCGAGGTCTCGTCATTAACCATTAAAAGTATTTATTAAATATTTTTAAGTTGACATGTCATGGGCTATATTTGATTATCTCATGTATCTCATTATTACAATCGTATATTAATTAATTAGAACATTATATGTGTCGCGGGATCTCGCCACTGAAACCGCACATCACAAGACACAAGACAAAAGCTTTCAGCTACCAGCTGTATGTATATGTCTCCCTCTCGATCCTTAGTTGCGGCAGATGGCAATGTCACAGGAAATGGTTGGACTCCCAAAAACCAGACAAAATACAAATTTTGTCTGAATTGCATATTAATTGGTATTTTCGGAGTAGCTCATACTGAATCTGATGTCAAAAGTAGAAAATCCTGAAATCTTGTATCCAATTTCATTTCACAACTTTGCGTAACCTTTTGTTTGAAGGTGGTTCAATTTTTTTCAAATAATTTCTTGTCCGCTTGTACTTCCTTAATATTATTTGTCACCTTGTTCATAATTTTCAAGTGCATTTAGAGTACATTTTAACAGTAGACATAATCAAGAAAATCAATAAAAAACTCTAGCATTTAAAACCATTGTTTGCATGTTATTGTTATCGTTATTATTAAACCTGTGCGCACGAATAATATAGGCGGGTAAAATTAACTTTGACGTAAGTGAATTTGCAAATGTATAGTAGTAACACACCTACCAGCCCATATAAAAAATATTGTTTACATTCATTCACAGACACATTCTTTCAATGAACTTGTGGTGGAAAATGCCTAAACTTGGAGGCCGACGCGCGACGTTCTAGATAGCTATTGGGAAGGGGGGGATATTTTCACGTCTTATTAGTACATTCAGTTGTCAGGATTGTCATTAAATTATTAAAAACAAAAATAGTTTTCAATCTGTGATCTGTTTGAAAAAGTCAAACAAACTGTGTTGGTTCAAGGCAGGATAATATGTGGACTGTATTTACTTATAATAAAATAAATTTTGACAGTTACTTCATATGAAATTTGAACTAAAACTTTTCTTATTTTTTTCTCAATCGTACTAATAGTCCAGTCAACGAAGGAGTGGTAGAGGACATGGAGAGGCGGAGGATTTTCCTCTTCAAAAATGTGTTGGTAGTTAGGAGGTAAGCATACTAAAAGTCCCCTGCCGATTCAGAGGAGGGTGGGGTGGAAAGGTCCCTTTTTTTCGATTCTTCGCTTATAACTCGGAAACGATGCGTCGTACGGAAAAAAATATTCTATGCAAAATTAAATTAAATTAAATTTCCTACAAGAATGTGTATTAATTTTCTTCCTATGTGTTATATTTCCGAGATATTCGCCAACCAAAGTTGATAATTAATAAATAAAATAATTAGGTAAGTATCTGAAGTTCTTCTATCAAAGCGGTTTACCGTGGTCTGCTAATAAATCAGTCACAAAACAGTCTTTATTTTACAACACTCGACGTATTTACTAACGTAATATTCTGTCGAAATCTATACAATAGACAGTGTGACTCACTTAAAATGAAGACACCCTTATAACTTTTTTATTTTGTTTCCGATTTAAGTCAAACTTTATTCAAGTATAGAACAAATTAGGATCTACTTATGACCAGAAAAACATTCGCCTTCTACAAATGCAAAGCCACCTGCGGTACCAAAATATTCGGAAAAAAATAAAAAATCATATTAGGCATTTTTTTATAGGAAAATTTTGTATTATAAAGATAGACTGATCAACCTACTAAAGTCTAAAGTACACAAAAACGGCATCACAACGCAACAAGCATCAGACGATGTTGATGTGCTGATTGTAAGCACAGCTTTAAACAGTCCATAAGATAACATCCAATGTGGCTGTCATTGGGGAAGATGTAGACCTCGCTGTGATGCTTACTGCAAAGACTCCACCAGACCGCAATATTTTATTCATAAAACCTGTCGGAGAAAAAGTTCAAACCAATTACTCCACCCACCAAATGCAGCAGCTGGGACTGAAAGAAATTTTGTTCCTGCATGCTTTTACTGGCTGCGATTCAACATCTGCAACATTCCGGAAGAGTAAACTTGGTTTTATAAAGGTTTACCAAAAACGCCCTGATGTTCGAAGAACAGCCGAAGTGTTTCACAACGTTTCCTCCTCTCATGCTGATGTTGAGGAAACTGGACGATTATGCATGCTAAGATGGTACGGCGCCCCAGCAAAGGAGAGCTCCCTCAACACCTACTGATACTTCATTTTTGAAATCAGTAGCAAATATCAAACCAGATATCTCATCATTTCCACCAAGCGAGGGGGCAACAAAAGAGTATTCAATTCACACATTTCACCAGGTGCAGCTCTGGTTGGGAAACCAGCTATCCCAGAATTGTGAGGTTGGGAGCACAAGGCAAAGTATCTAGCTCCGGTGTCAAAAAAAATTTGGACTTGATTTTTTGCAAATGCGTTAAAAATTGCAGCAGTGCCAGATGTAGCTGCAAGAAGGTGCCTATGAATTGTTCCCCTTTATGCCAGAACTGCCAGGGGAACTGTTTAAACGGAGTGTCCGTTTTAATGAACGAGGATGATGACGAAGACAGCGTGGAACCCCTCCCCTCATAATCGTCCAGCTTCCTTAATATTTAGGAAACGGATGAAGACGACGACGGGGATGTTGAAGTTTTGGAGTTGGAGCAAGATGTCGGACCCTCTCATCCCAAGAGAGCCAGGTCAACAAGATTTATAAGATGTAATTTTATTTTTTATCATTTAAAATTAAATACCTCCAACACATTCCTGAAGAGGAAAATTCTCCCTCGCTCCATGTCCTCTCCAATCCCCTTTTGGGCATTCATTGATTGGACTAAAACCCAAGCTGCCAGGTAGTTGTAAAGTGATTCCTTTCTACCCTACTCCTCTGAAGCGGCAAGGCTAGGGGCGGGGACTTTTAGTATGTTTACCTCCTAACTACCCCCCAACACATTCCCGAAGAGGAAAATTCTCCCCCCTCCATTTTCTCGTATATTATCAATTTAGACAATTTTTTGTCACAATTTGAACTATCTGCCCTCAATTAACCGACTCAGTGCCGCAATGCTTAGGGTGTTAGGCTTGCAAGCACAAAATCCCGGGTTCGAATCCTAGCTAGGGTGTGGATGATTAGTGGCATATTTTACGCGTTGCCAAGACGGTAGCAGTGGACCAGACCGATGTTGTGTGAGAGACAACACGACTTGTCGCTCTCCTCTCCCGTGTTCGAGTCTCAACTGCGGCAGATGGCAATGTCGCAGAGAGTGGTTGTTGTGTTGTTGTATTGTTGTCTGTGTGTGCGTGTCTTGGTTGAGTGGTGGAATAGCTAAACTCCGCCGGGACGTTAGTATAAATGAGGTCTTTAAAAAAAAATAAGATATGTAGCTGTAAACTTTAATAAAAACATTTAGTTATTTGTTCAAACAATGGTTTTTAAACAAATTGTTTAATTGTAAGTGATTAACTAATAAAGATATAAAGACTAATAGAGACATACGATTATACTCGTTTTACTTCCACATCCAGTGGAAGTATAGTAACGACAAAAAAATTTTTAAAAATTTTTATTGTTCAAATAGGCTTAGAATGTCACGAAACGTCGAGATTTTAAGTTTGAACGAAAAAAAAATTTCTGTCTGTCGGTCTGTCTGTCTGTAACTTTTTTTTGTGCGCACGTTTACTCTGGAACCGTTTGAGATATTGACTTGAAATTTGGTACACATATGTACTTTAACGAGATCTAGAACTAGATTATATTTTCATCTTGTTCCGTCGAAGGGTTGGGGGGTAAATTGGGGTAAATTTGGGGAAAATAGGTAAATCAAGCAGGTAAGAGTCCATAAAATTGGTATTTAGTATATACAAGAGAAGCTAAGGTCCCAAAAAAAGTTTTGGCATTAGCCACCCCCATTACCACCCCCACCCCATTATTAAAGGGGATGAAAAAAAATTGTGATTTAGTGTGTGTACAAGAACCAGAAACCTCAAAATATTTTTTTACTTCATCCACCCCCACTACCACCCCCCATCACCACCCCCCACCCCGCTACCGATGTGGGGTATCGTTTTATGGGTTTTTGGGGTAGAGGATTTCAAATATTATATTATTAAAGTTCCATAAACAATTATTTCCACATACAAATTTTTTTCGTTGTGAGTGACTTGGATAAAAAATTTGGATGTGGAAGTAGTGATTCCTTGGGCAGCGGTTTTTAAATATATAGCCAATATTTTCCATCTATGGTACGCTAGATTTACTATTTATATCTGGCATTGTATCAGAAGTTAGTAATCTGCATTCGCAGTTTCTGCGATGACTTTAAATAGCCGAACTTTGTAAAACATTCACTTCTGACCAATATTTACCATCTTGCATAGATGGCACCGTTAATGCCTAGTGGTCACACTCCACAAGAAATTTATGGAGTATTGGAAGAAAAAGCAAATTAAAAAATTAGGTATTTTGATAACCTACACAAAATAACGAGTAATATTGCCTGATAAACTTGGGTGTTACTTTCGAATAATTACAACTTTTTTCTAAAATAATGAAGTTAAATACGCCACGCGTCTATTTAAACAGCTGTATCTCTGTCAATTTTTATTCAAAAGATATAAAAAAAATTAAAAATTATTTAATTATCTACAAAAAACAGTATTTGCATTTTATATAAAAAAATTAAAATTTAAAGAGATTTATTAAAAAGCGCGCAAAAACACTACCACCCCTATTTTTTCACCTCCTACGTACGTAGATGATTCCACTTAAGTATTATTTTTTTCGTACGTTATTATTTCGACTCCAATGTTTTCCCCAGCTAAGTATTTTCATGTAATTGTAGGTACTATTACATACATAACATGTTTTTTTTAATTTTGACATGAAATTCTGCAACTAATTTCATTATTTGCCGTGTCACCGCATCCAAACTCACAAATTTTATTATCAGCTACTACTAGTGTCACCGGTATAAAATATCCCGATTTGTGGACCCCCCTTTATCATTTTTTGTACGGTTGGTACGGAGATAAGAGGGTTCAAGTTTATTCAATTTCGTTTCGCATACTGATTAAGTGTCTGTTTTTATCCGCACTCAGGCAAAATCCTGCTTGAACGAACTTTAAGAAAAAGCAGAACGATTTTATTTTACTATTTCCATGTGTAAATAGGGAACTCCCATTCGTATGAAACATGCATAAAAAGTCTGCGTCATTTTCTACATATTACGATTACGAAGGAGTTAGTAATCACCCTGGAAAGGTCTAGTTCAAGGTTTCAACTGACTAAATTGGATTTAAAGCAGTCGTGATGAAATTGGTTGACGTATTGCATGTAAACCGTTTAAACGTGGAAACATTACTAATCCGTGGTTACCTGAAAGCTTTTTTCTATAAATGTAATATAAGCAAGCGGAGGTTGATTCGAATAAAACTATACTAGTGATGGCTTTCTTCAACAGGATACGCTATAATACACATTTAGGCAATAGGGCCGCTAGAAAGAAGCTAAGCTAAACGGAGTTATGTCTTTTTTTTAAGCTTCAAATAACCGGGTGATTCAGTGAAATTTCATTCCATTATTACTTCCACGTCCAGTGGTAGTGATGCAAAGGAAAATTTGAAAATTTTTATCGTTCAAATAGGCTTAGAATGTCATGAAACGTCGAGATTTTAAATTTGAGCAAAAAAAATTCTGTCTGTACCTTTTGGTGCGCACGATTTCTCTGGAACCGTTTAAGATATTGACTTGAAATTTGCTACACATATGTATTTTAACGACATCTGGAACTAGATTATATTTTGATCTTATTCCGTTGAAGGGTTGAGGGGTAAATAAGGGTAAATCAAGCAAGTAAAAGTCCATAAAATTGGTATTTAGGTCTCAAAAATTTTTTTGGCATTAGCCACCTCCATGACCCCCACCTCGTTATTAAAGAGGGTGAAAAAAATAAAATTGTGATTTAGTGTGTGTACAAGAACCAGTTTTATGGGTTTTTGGGGTAGACAATTTCAAATATATTAGACAGACCCACAAAAAAAAAAGTTGTCTGCGCCGGGGTACTGACCACACCTATCCCTTGTATTTTGAGCCGCTGAACACGAATCTGACCATAGTTTTTCCCTATACGTCAGGTTTTTTTTTAACAGCAAATAAATATATAAATATCACGATTCAACAGACTTTTTTTGCTGTTAAAAAAAAAACCGGAAGTGTAGGGAAAAAACCAAAGTCAGATTCGTATTCAGCGGCTCAAAATACAAGGGATAGGTGTGGTCAGTACCCCCGCGCAGACCACTTTTTTTGGTTGCCACTGTACCACACTCAGTATGGTACAATCCCACAAAAAAAAAAGTCATCTGCGCGAGGGTACTGACCACATTTATCCCTTGTATTTTAGGCCGCTGAACACGAATCTGATCTTAGTTTTTCTCCAGCACGTCAGGTTTTTCTTTTAATAGCAAATAAATATATAAATATTAAACTTTTTTGCTTTAAAAAAAACCTGACGTATAGGGGAAAAAACTAAGGTCAGATTCGTGTTCAGCGGGTCAAAATACAAGGGATAGGTATGGTCGATACCGCGGCGCAGACAACTTTTTTTTTTGTGGGCCTGTGTTAAAGTTCCATAGACAAGTATTATTACATACAATTTTTTTCTTTGTGAAAGACTTGGATAGAAAATCTGGATGTGGAAGTAGTGATTCCTTGGGTAACGGTTTTTTTAGTGAATTTTTGAAGACGATTGTTATTTTTTTTTTCTAAATTTTTTTTTCAACATCTTTAGCGGTATGGGTGTGCCTCTATCAAGATTCATTTAGCGAAAATTTCATCAAAATAGTTTTTTCTGGGAGTCGGTGAATATAAAAGGCATATTCAGATAATGGCGGAGGAATCGGTGATATTCTTAGGCAGCGGTTTTTTTACTTCCACATCGACGTAATGGAGTGGAAGTATAGAAAAAAAAATTTTTTTGTTTGCTCAATTAGGATTAGAATGCCATGAAACGTCAATATTTTAAGTTTTAGCTAAAAAAGTTCTGTCGGTCTGGTCTGTCTGCAACTTTTTTTTGTGTGCACGATTACTCTGTAAGAATCCATAAAATTAGGATTTAATGTATATACGAGAAACCAAGGTCTTAACATTTTTTTGCCTACTATCGTCCCATTATTAAAGGTGGTAAAAAATAAAATTTTGATTTAGTATGTGTACAAGAACCAAAGGCCAAACATGTTTTTTTTTTGTAAACTACCACCTTTATTAATAATGGAGGTGGAAATGCGGGACTTGGATAGGAAATCTGGATGTGGAAGTAGTGATTCCTTAGGCAGTAGTTCTTTTTATTTTCATTTTTGAAAACCGACTTTTTTTAAGGGGGAAGGTACAAAAACTTTTTTAAAATAAATCGAAAAATAATGGTTTTGATGAAAAATTTGTATTTAGCTTTTTTAAAGTTTATAAAATTCGCTACAATTTGGCTTTTTTGACATCTTGGTACGATACAAGTTGGGTGTGGTTTGACGGCGACGTGAAGTTTTGGCTTTTTCGGTGCCCCTTTCAGAAGCAACTCGATTTTCAAGCATATATTTTACGATTTATTTGGAAATGATGGATTCTATGCAAAATAGTAGGAAGCTTATTCAATTTTCTTGAATTTGGTTGAAAAGAAATACATTAAAAATTCATTTCATTAAAAAATTTAAATTTCAATCAAACTTCTTGTCTTAGCTTTTAATTTTCGCTTGGGAATATATGTATGGGGGTAGTGAAACTTAATCAAAAACACCCATAATGAATAAAAAGGACTGAGAAATCTGCGAGAACACTTTCACCTTGATATCTCTAGTAGAGGTTTTCGAGTATTGAGAGAAACAAATAAAAAAAATCACATACAAACCAAACTGAATGTTTTTAAAATCATTAAAAATGTGTATTGTCGTCCGGCCCAGAACATCGCGTGTGACTAATTCGTCATGATTCACTTTTGTTTGTTTAAGTAAAGTAGACAATAATTCAATTTATCTTCCTCTTCATCTTCCTTCTGGTAATTCGCATCATTGTTAATGGTTTTTAAATTTCAATGATCAAAATAATTTTCATTTCAATGTCTCGGTCAATATTTAGTGTTATTTCACGGTGCGTTTCTAGACAGAACGACATATTTGTACGAGTATTCATATGACCGTTTTCTTTTTGCATGAAATGACTCGAAGTATCTCAAGAATTATTTATTTGAATGCCGAAACTATATTAGTTTAGTCAAGGATGGTCTGAAATTAGTAAAATACTGCATTTTTGATAGTAGGTGTGTTTGTGATCAGTAAACACCACCTAAAGGAAAAAGTCCCCAGAAGTATAGAAAAATAATAGGAACCATCGGTTTTTCGCTTATATCGTTAAAACGAAGGATTTTATGGAAAAAAGCTTCAAACAAATCTGGTAGAGCATAAAATTTTGCATCAAATATAGTATCTAAACATTTTTTACCTATACCTAATAAGAAAGGCGTAAAACGCGTTGAAAGTTAAGAGTTTACGCGTAACCACACAAAAATTGTTTTTGTTTCTCTGAAAATATAGTGCTATTTACGTGAATGATACTTAACTAATGGAAAAACATAAATTTTCCGTATTTATGAATTTCAAAAGATAATTTTTCGTCCGATTACGCGTAAACTCTTACAAACGCGTTTTACACTTTGTCGATTAGAGATGGGTACGTAAAAAATGTGATAATTTTTTATGCCAAATTTTATGCTCTACCATTTCCATTTCAAACTTTTTTCGATAAAATCCTTCGTCTTCGGGGTACTAAGAACTTTATTACTTCCACGTCCAGTGGAAGTATAGTAACGACAAAAAATTTGTATTGTCCAAATAGGCTTAAAATGTCATGAAACGTCGAGATTTTAAGTTTGAGCGAAAAAAAATTTCTGTCTGTCGGTCTGTCTGTCGGTCTGTCTGTAACTTTTTTTTGTGCGCACGTTTACTCTGGAACCGTTTAAGATATTGACTTGAAATTTGGTACACATATGTACTTTAACGAGATCTAGAACTAGATTATATTTTCATCTTGTTCCGTCGAAGGGTTGGGGGGTAAATTTGGGGTAAATGGGTAAATCAAGCAGGTAAGAGTCCATGAAATTGGTATTTAGTATATAGAAGAGAAGCTAAGGTCTCAAAACAATTTTTGGCATTAGCCACCCCCATTACCACCCCCACCTCCTTATTAAAGGGGATGAAAAAAAATTGTGATTTAGTGTACGTACAGGAACCAGAAACCTCAAAATATTTTTTTACTTCATCCACCCCCCCACTACCACCCCCCTATCACCACCCCCACCCCACAACCATGTGGGGTATCGTTTTATGGGTTTTTGGGGTAGAGGATTTCAAATATTATATTATTAAAGTTCCATAAACAATTATTTTCACATACAAAGTTTTTTCGTTGTGAGTGACTTGGATAGAGAATCTGGATGTGGAAGTAGTGATTCCTTGGGCAGCGGTTTTTTAGGAGGTGTTTACTGATGCTCGAAAATGCAGAATTCTATCGATTATGGCAATTTCAGGACTTCTTGATTGGATTATACGTATAATATAATAATTGGGTTATTTTACATAATAAATGACTCTGCAAAACAGATAGTTAATTATTGTTATCATGTGATTATACCTACAAATATGTTATCGTCAACATTGCCTCAGGAACAATGTCCACGTGCATTACTGTTATGATTATGAGATAACTTTGTACACATACATACATATTTATCAACTAACTACAGCTAGGTACGTAACCGAGAACATTCCATGAGAGACACATTAAATTAATGGTGTGGATAGTGGTTTAATGTGGACAATACTGGACGATTATGCGTGGCATGTCGTGCAATTAATGTTGTCTAGCAAATTCATAGACCGGGCGAGGACCGTAAAAAGCCTACGTCATCGACAGTGGCGGATCTAACCTGGCGGCCAATGAGCAAATGCCACCTGGGCCCCCTGTGCAAAAGGGCCCTCAGGGCCCTTATACTGTAGATTATATAGGTTATCATTCGAAAAAATGGGCCCTTCAAAGTTTTTTACCTTAGATCCGCCACTGGTCATCGAGTACATGAACAAAATCTTTATAGGGAAAGTGGACTTTTAGTGACCCTAGAAAAGTTGATCGGTAACGATATGCAATCATTACATACGATATTTAAGAAATAATTATGGAAACAATGTTTTTGTCGTTTTTGACAGATATCGCAACACCAACTGCACCAAATCAGCTGAAAGATATCGTCGATCATTGAAAAATGCCTCAACAGATTTAAGTTTTGATGAAAATATGCCTTTAAAAATTCGTCAAGAAAAGTTCCTTACAAACAGCAATAACAAAAGCAGATTCATCGAAATGTTTCTAGAAACTAGCTGATAACAATATTTTCTCGTGTCAAGCAGAAGGTGATGCTGATGCATTAATCATACAAACGGCAATTAATATTGAATCAGAAAATGTTGTTGCTGAAAATATTGATGTGTTAAGCTACGTTTACATTAGTAACATATAGCAATGTTATATGTAGCAGAAGCTATGTTAACAAATGTGATATAACTTTGCATCAAAACATTTGTTGTAAAACGGGTAAAGAGATAAAACATTTGCTTTTTAAACTTTTAGCAAAACAGATGCAATCACTATAGTATAATATGTCGATCAGAGAAGAAGTGATTCTGGCGGCAGCAGCTTGTGTCGTTTTAGCAAAATAAAGATGCAAACGAAGATATTGGATGAGACCGTCGTTATTAGCTAGATACAGATACAGTGGAAGTGATCTTTTAAATGATCTAAAAAGGGAAATTCGATATAATGGTAGCTTTAAGTTTTAAGTTTTATCTTTAATAAAAAGTAGAAGTTTGAAAGCGTACCATTTGGAATTCATTTCATCTGCTCCTGATCCGCTTTTCTGTTTTTTTTATTCACGCTAAAACTATCTTATCAAGTACCTCATTTTTTTCTCAACCTCGATTTTGCTACTACGCATTTCTCTAGCGATGTCCATCCAGGCATCATGCTTTTTGTTCCTGTCTTTATATTAACGGCAGGTTGGATCCCAACGCATCGGCTTCTCACGGAAGACTTCAATTAGCTTGCATGTCGACTCCCTGTTCCACTCAATTTCACTTAATACACTTTCCATACTTTTTATCTCAATCGGAGCTAAACAAATGACATTCACGCTGCTTCGACTGTGGCAAAGTAACTAGATTGTATTGGATGAATTGGAAATACCGAAATGCGTGTGTTTCCATGCTTTACAACAATGTTACAGGACGCTCTAACATTTTTATGCAGCAAAAGTTGTCTAACATCTTTTGATTTTACCGACAACAGATGGATAACATTTATTCTGCTATATAGCATGAAAACCTGCTGTAAAACATTTGCTATATTACATTTTTCAATACAATTCTGTAACATGTTTTATAACTTCTACGATATAGCATGTTTTGCTACTAGTGTAAACGTACCTTTAGTTTTATTAACAGCTTTAACACCTCCTCATAGAGAAATATATTTTCTCAAACCAGCAAAAGGCACGGTATCCGCAGAAATTTATTCTAATAAAAGCTTTGAACAAACATTACCAATGTGTAAGAAGCATATTTTGTTTTTACATGTATTAACTGGATGTGATACAGCTTCAGCGTTTTACAGAAAGGGTAAAAATAAATTTGCTAAATTATTCGAAAATCGTACAGATTTACAAGATGCTACTATTATCTTTACTGATGAAGCTAATCACTAATATTTTGCAATTGGGTATTTTATGCATTTTAACATTATATGGTGCTCCTAAAAATCAAGAAAATACAAGTAATTTACGGTATCAATCGTTTCTTAAAGCTACAAGTAAAAATACCTGTGTCAGCTTGGCTTCATTGATACCTACACTCGATGCTAGTTCAGAACATATAAAGAGAGTGTATTTACAAGTACAGTTGTGGATGGGACATGATAAGTTGCCAAAAGAATGGGAATGGAAAAAAAAAAGATAATTCACTAGTACCAGTTACAACCAACCAACCACCAGCTTCTGAAAATTTATTGAAAATAATTTTTTGTTCATGTAAACCTGGGTGTGGCCCTGCTTGTGGATGTAGAAAAAGTGGCGGCTTAAATTGTTCTTTAGTATGTTTACTATGTGAAGGAGTTAGCTGCTTAAATGCTCGACCAAATGATATTAATGAATGACATCGAAAACGAGAACGTCGGAGACAATTGGTTTACATGATTATCCTTGTAATAAAAATTTATAATTATTTATGTCATTAAAATGTATAATAATTATTATTTAGCATAAGTTGTTAATAAATTATTTTCTATAAAAAATTGATGTATGTATTTGTATTATTTAACGTTTCTTTCATTTATTTCACTTTTTGGAGCTTCTGCCATCTTCAAATTAATTTTAAGAAGTTTAATTTAATTTTTTTTTTAATTTACCAATTTTCGAAATTGCGGTAATTTTCAATGGGCAGGCTTTTTAGTTTATAAACGTTATTACATCGAACTACAAGAATTGTATCCTTTCTCATTGAATTTAACACTTTTTGCGTTGGTTGTCTTGAAAAGAATTATTTTCGAAAAATGGTCTACTTTAGGAGGTCATAGCATGCAATTTATTTAAGTTAGGGTGTATTTATTTATTCATAGCTACGTATTGTCTTTATTTGTAGGTACTTTACTGAGTAATTTAACTCAATTAGAACATTTTTACGTGTGACCTTATGGGGCAACGATTTCAAGGAATCTGAAATCTTTGGAAGGGCGTATTTTGAAAACTATTAGACTACATTTTTGTTTTTTGTAAAAAGCAGAATTTTATCGACATTTTTTCTCCTAAAACTTCTTTTAAATGAACTTTTAATGACGCAGTTGAACCCAACCATTTATTATTTTGTGATTTCTGCTTTTTTCCAAAATAAAAAAAAAATGGGATTCTCGACTATATTAGAATTATAAATTCGGGGTATTTTTTTGAACACCCAAATAAAAAATTTAAAAAGAAAAAATCCAGTTCTGAGCTAATTCCCTTACATCTCTTATGTTGACGTCGCGCAGTCTTCTAGTTTCTGACAACATAATACAGTGTCCGCCAAAATGGAAAACTCTGTTGACTTTCTGAAAATTTTGATTGTTCTCAAACGAAAGAAGCCCCTCTTTCACAAATGTGCATTAGTCCTGGCGCTTAGGTCGTCGGAAAATTAATTTTTTTAAAATTGTCTCAAGAGTAAATACCATTATTTTTAAAGATATCGAAAAATGTTACTTAAAGAAGTTGCTTATAATGTAAAGTTATATTCAGATATCAAATTTGGCTGTTCTATTTTAAAAACAAAAATTTCTCACTTTTTTAAGCATAATTCCTGAACTATATTTTAAATATTTTGCTGTTATTACTAATTCTCTCTATTTAATAGTTCAGCCTAGTAATGGATTAAAATCTACTTTGAAGAACTTTTAGCAGCACTTTCTTGATGAGATAAATATTTTAGGAAAAAATGCTGAATTTGTTGGTGCATAGTTCTTTTTTTTTTCTAATGTTAACTTTTTTGAAATTTTTTAATACAAATCGCTTGAAAAGAGTTCCATTTAGCAATTTGTATTTAAAAATTTCGAAAAAGTTAACATTAGAAAAAACAGACCAACTTATGCACCAAGAAATTCAGCATTTTCTCCCAAAATATTTATTTGGTCAGAGAAGTACTGCTAAAAGTTCTTCAAAGTGGATTTTAACCCATTATTTAGAGAGAATTATTAATAACAGAAAAAAAAATTAAATATATAGTTCAGGAATTATGGGTAAAAAAAGTAGAAAATTTTTATTTTTAAAATGTAACCTCCAAATTTGATATCCAGGTGTAACTTCGCATTATAAGCAACTTCTTCAAATAATATTTTTTGATATCTTTAAAAATAAAGGTAGTTTACTCGTGAGACAATTTCAAAAAAAATTAATTTCTGACCTAAACGCCAGAACTAACTCACATTTGTGCAACCCTTTTTTCGTGTGAGAACATGCACTAACTTTTATCAAAAATAGAATTTTTCAGAGTCAATAGCAACAGTTTTTCATATGCAGATGGTGCAGACTTTTTGGAGGACACTGTATATGCGTCTGAAGTAGTTTCCGTAAACACCAAAACACTTCAATACTATCTCTAGATGCACGTTTCGCCAACCATGTTGGCGTCATTGGAGGCAATTAAAACTTTTTCCATCTCCTGATGATTCCGACATGGTTGACGAAACGCGCGTGGTAGTATTTAATACGAGGGGGTAATCACTTATGCAATGTGTGGGACAGGTACATGTGTAATGGTGTGCAATATCGTGCAATATGTGTGCAATATTGCAATTGTGGGACACATAATTTCAAGTGATTGTCCCCTCGATTTGATTCGTCTTGGTATTTGTGGAATCTACTTTAGAGGCAGCGTCGCACCGAAGTTTTTAACCCCCTCCAGAACATAATATGTGATAAAGACACGTCAAATGAGGTAATATTGGCAATTTTCACTCGTCAAGTATATTTTTAAAAGCTATATTTTCTATTCGTATCCTGTCGTACGTAATCACGTTTTTATTCTATTTTCGATGATATATTGATGTTAAGTTTAAATTCGTAAGTGTTGGCTGGTCGCCCTATCCGCGTGTTGTTTTCTACTTTTCGTTATTTTCAGAATAACAATGTTCGTACCTCGTTTATTTTCTGCTGTGCAGTGTACATACCTCCGCTCTGGTTCACGCAAGGCGGAAGTCCATTTTCTCATCTATAATGAACAAATGTTTTTATCTGAACATAGGCACTGAATAGTTTATTATATTTACACACAAAATGGATAGAAGTTGCAAGTCTACCTATTTCGTTAACACTTTGCACGAATACGAATCAGTTCACTTTTACGTGGTGCCACTGAGATTAGTACACAGCCAATATCTAAATTAATATTATAGCCTGTCTCTGAGCTGCGAAAACAAAGTCCTAGAATCCACTAGATAAATATATGTTTGATATCTTAGAAACGAAGGCAGAGAGCGTTATATAACTGTCCCTCTATATTATTATTTTAGAAAATGTAATTGAAGACCCTTTCAAGATCATGCTCTGCTGCTCCTCTTGTTACAAAACCTTCACGAGCCGACCCAATTTGATCCCATTCGATCAATTTCCATGGATTGACGAATATTCAAAATCATCATATTTTAAAAAATTATTAATAAAACCTCACATAAAGGAGTGGGATGCAATTTGACCAGATCTGATCCCATTGGAGATAATTATATCCACCTGCACGCAGACGTATAAAAAATTATGAATAAAACACCATAGAAAGCAATGGAACACAAACTGGCTAGAACTAACCACAATGAACTTAATTACATGAAAAATATTGTTGATAATACAGCATAGAAAGGAATGGAACACCAGCTGGCCCTACTTGATCTCAGTCGATCTATTTATATCAACCCATAATCGAAGTTACCATAATATAAAAATTTATTTCCAGACGTAATAGATATCGATAAAACACCATAGAGAGCAATATAAGATAAACTAATCCTATTTGTCCTCAATCGATCTATTTTTTCCTTGGCATTAAGAGGAGACAACGCCAATCACAAAGTTTCATCGGTAAAGATAAAGCTGAAACTGATAAGGTGACTGGGTAGGCAGTGTGGCTATTATAGGGCATCTGCACGTGACGTCACAGCTAACCTCAAAAATATGTGTTTTTTAAGATTTAAGAGTATTATGCAGCTATTATTAAAATTTTTACCTGGTTCCGGTATTTTCAACTAAAATTTAATTCAGTGTAATACTTATGAAGTACTAAATATTTTGTCCTAATAAGATAGGACTCTTTTTGTAGGTTGGAAATCTAACCTGAAATTAGCAGTCTATTTTTATTAATCAACAATATTGAAAAATTATTTACGTGAATTTTTAAATATTTGCTTAGAGCCAGTACGGCTCCAAGCTAAAAATGCGTATACAAACATTAAAAATGAGAATAAACTTGAAAAACTTAAAATTTAAGCTTATGTTGGTTACATGATGCAGATGCTGCTGTAGGTGGCACCATCTATTAAAAAACACTGTACTAAAAGTCTTGACTGGGAAAAAGCAGTTTTTAGCCAAACGGCTGGCGTTATTAAACTAAAAAAAAGATATTCTTGTAAGTAAATAGATACTACACTTCAATTGAAGAAAGTTTTTAGCTAAAATTTGTTTATTACGAAGATTTCTCTTCACACTTTGTAATAAATAAATTTTAGCTAAAAACTTTCTTCAATAGAAGTGTAGTATTCATTTACTTACAAGAATATATTTTTTTCAGTTTAATAACGCCAGCCGTTTGGCTAAAAACTGCTCAGTCAAGACTTTTAGTACAGTGCTTTTTAATAGATGGTGCCACCTACAGCAGCATCTGCATCATGTAACCAACATAACCTTAAATTTTAAGTTTTTCAAGTTTATTCTTATTTTTAATGTTTGTATACGCATTTTTACTTGGAGTCGTACTGGCTCCAAGCAATATTTAAAAATTCACGTAAATAATTTTTCAATATTGTTGATTAATAAAAATAGACTGCTAATTACAGGTTAGATTTCCAACCTACGAAAAGAGTCCTATTTTAGTAGGACAAAGTATTTAGAACTTCATAAACATTACACTGAATTAGATTTTAGTTGAAAATACGGGAACCAGGCAGAAATTTTAATAACAGCTGCGTAATACTCTTAAACCTTAAGAAACACATATTTTTGAGGTTAGCTGTGACGTCACGTGCAGATGCCCTGTAATAGCCACACTGCCTACCCTTCACCCCACTTCAGCTTTAGCTTTACCGATGAAACTTTGTGATTGGTGTTGTCTCCTCTTAATGACAACTACATTCCAAATATTATTTTCCTCCGTCGTCTCTTATTATTTTTTTTTTACTGATCACTGGTATATTTTTCACTAAAAGCATAGCACATTTCTTTTTTAGCGGTTGAGTTAACTACATGCCGAATATTGTCCTTCGTCACTTTTTTATCGTTAAATTTATTTAACCATGTTCACCCTGTATATTTTTCAGTAAAAGTAAAGCAGGTTCCTTCATTGACAATTATGTTAACTACATGCCAAATATTATTATTTTCTCTCATGTATTTTTTATTAATTATTTTTTTTTAGCTTGTCCACCCCGTATATTTTTCACTAAAAATATACCCCATTTCTTCGTTGGCAGTAGCGTCAACTACCTATCAGTTGTAAATTTAACGCCGACAGACAGGCAGCAGACCTACTGACGGAATTAAAAGAGCTTTCGTAATCTGCATAATCTGACGTGAAAATGTGAAGAAATCTTGAAGATTAATTTTTCACGTTTACAATAGCAAGGAGAGTAAAATATTAATAAAAAGCGATTTTCTTTTAAAAAAATATTGAAAATCTGTCTTGGTAATTTGAAGTATATATTTTGGAATATTGGCTGATTTCACCTCTATTGTCACGAGTGATAAAGATAAATGTAAATGTCATTATTTTCGTTAGCCTGCTAGTTAAATAAATAAGAAACTGTTAAAGTATAAACAATTTGTTAAACACGTATAGACATATTCATCAATCACAGCTGGGAGAAAACAATCTATATAACATAATCGGTAATTTAACAAGACAGGTTTGGGCAATTAAGGTTGTTAACAGATTGTTATCGTATTTGACACGTCCTTAGTTAGAAGCATAAACAGAAGAAGATAGCCTAATAAAAATAATAATAAATATATAATAATAATATTTATTAACCACTGAGATTCAGAAATGTACATGGTTAGTTACAAGTCAGTTTTGTAGTGTAATATAAAATAAATAATTAAGTAGATAATTACGGCAATATAAAATTAATCAAAACTGTCCAATGACTAGTCAAATTATATAAAATAACATAAAACAAGTAAAGAACACATAAATACAATACTAATTACATTATAAATAAAGTTTTGAGATTATCTAAAGATAACGTCGGTCGCTAATTTTAACTTTTCAAGTATTCAGTACCTGTTGTCATATTTTTAAAAAATAGAATACAATTTTATCCTTCATTATTTCCTTCTCATCTGCTGAAAAACGTCGCCAAAATTGAATCAACTTGAACTATTTTCGGTTTTATGCCACTGAATCCTTCCAAATAAATTACAATGCAATAAAATATCTGTCTAATATATTTCGCGGTTTCACCTTCAGTAAAATCGAAAAAAAGTAATGATATGTTTTGTTTCTGAGAATGAGAACGAAATCAGAATTTAATTCTGTTCTCGGTCCTTGGCATTTAGTTAATTTTAAAAACTACAACTGTCTACTATAAGGCCTTTGATCATGTCAATCCTCCTACAAAAACTATCACTATTAGTTAGTCTAGGTGCCCGCGTACATAAATGCAATTTATACATATCCTCGTATAACTTCTTGTACGGCATAATTGCGCCTAGTCTATCACTATTTTCCTCTTCGAGAATTTTCTTAAACGCGGCGTTCCTCCTCGGCATGAAAAAGACGATTTCCACACGTCGGACTGGAAAATCGGCAAATATATTTTGTCCGACAATTCGAAAATTGGATTCTACATATTTTTATTAAGCAATCTTGAAAAAATCAGCTGGTTATCAATAAATGTTTTAAAGTTATGTTATGTTATGTTTAGGGTGGAAGACACTCTTAACGTTCCAATATTTTTTTCGGACAGTTTGTAGAAATATATAGAATACTAGCTGACCCAGCAAACGTTGTTTTGCCATATGAATTATAAATTTTTGTCCAAAAAATAAAAAGAAAATTTCTGGATAGGGCCACCCTTATCACCTAGGAGTATAAAAATAGCCTACGACCTATTCTCAGACCAACCAAATATACACCAAAAATTTCATAAAAATCGGTCAAGCCGTTTCGGAGGAGTTCGATAACAAACACTGTGACACGAGATTTTTATATATTAGATATACATATGTAGAATCCAATTCTCAAATTGTCCGACAAAATATATTTGCCGATTTTCCAGTCCGACGCGTGGAAAACGTCTTTTTCATGCCGAGGAGGAACGCCGCGTTTACGAAAATTTTCTCAGAGGAAAAAAGTGATGACTAGGCGCAATTATGTCATACAAGAAGTTATACGAGGATATGTATAAATTGCATTAATGTACGCGGACACCTAGACTAATATATACAATGGTATTAACGATACATAACTGCAGTAGATCAAATTGTACCTGACAGAAATAATTCAAGGCCAAAACAAATTTTTAAAAACGTCAACCTGACTTCTGAAGTTCCAGGTGGTCATCTTTCTCTGATTTTACATATAATAATATTTGAAAATCCTACTTTTTTACAAGCTTTTATTTAACTTGCTTTGTATGTATGTTAGTTTGTTTGTTTAGTTCAATCTTGCAAGTCAATTTTAAAACAGTTATCCCCAACCGATTGAGCTGAAATTTTACATACACGTTTAGTTTGGATGACAATGCATGGTTAGCTAAGTGACGTCATTCTAAACCCAATGTGGCGGACTCCCAAAGATGGCGGACCAGTTATTTTTTATGCACCCCCCATAAAGGGTTTGCTGAGAAGAATACGAAAATAAAATGACGTCACACTAAATTCAATATGGCGGACACTGGCGGACTAGTTATTTTTTATGCACCCCCATGAGGGTTTGATGAGAAGAATACGAAAATAAAATTACGTCGCGGACGCCCCAAGATGGCGGATAGAATTTTTTAGTTTTAATACTATAATTTGATCGTATAGTGTATTCGCTTATACGTTGCATTCTAAGAAATGGTGAAGGATCCGGTTTAAACTACAAGTTTTATAACGGATAGGAACGACGCAATGAATATATAAAACTAATTAAGGCGTAGCTAAAAATTTAAAAATAAAATTAAATGTAAAAATTTTTTTTAAAAAAACAAGCTTTTATTATTTAGGTGTACTAAAACGAAAAAAATAAAAAAAAAAATAATTGTCTTAAAAGCTTGTCGCATGAATAGAAATAAAAAAAACTACTTAGGTACTTACAATCTCTGTCAAAAAAAAATTAATGCCTGTTTAAACTTCTCGCGCATGACAATTAATTTTTAAGAAAATTATTTTTTTTTTATTTTATTTTTTTCGTTTTAGTACACCTAAGTAAATAATAAAAGCTTGTTTTCACAAAAGTTTTTTTTTACATTTAATTTTATACAGGTGATTGTTTGCATCACTATAAGTGATGCCGAAAAGTTGCAGTGTAATATTGATAGATTTTATGATTGAAATTTAAAAAAATTATCTAAAAATCAATAATAAGAAGAGTAATATTTTGTTTACACTTACATTATGGCGAACTTTTTATAGCAAGCAAACCGTCTATGTGGTTTTATTAAAAGACAATGCAGATGCAGGGATTTCACCGATGTTACATTGTTGTAAATATGTTTAATTCATTGGTTAGATCAGTATTACAATATTGTTGCATGTTGCATTATCTGAATTCATATTAATATGTTTTTAGTGGAATGTGGTCAGTTATATTAAAGAAACACTTTATTATTAAGCCATTTACAACATAAACATTAGATAGATGTACCTTTTACAGTAGGCGCTACTCGACTAACTAAAACGAAATGAAGCTTATCATGTGGTTGAATAAAAAACCGCTGCCCAAGGAATTACTACTTCCACATCCAGATTTTTCATTCAAGTCTCAATGAGAAATTATTGTTTATGGAACGTTAATAACATAATATTTGAAATCGTCTATCCCAAAAACCTAAAACGATATGCCACATCGGTAGTGAGGGTGGGGGTGATGGATGAAGTAAAAAAATTTTTGAGGCCTTAGGTTCTTGTTTACACGCTAAATTAAAATTTTATTTTTTTCAACCCCCTTTAATGGGGTGCTGGTAGTAATGGGGGTTGGCTAGTGCCAAAAAAATGTTTGATACCTTAACTTCTTTTATATAAACTAAATACCAGTTTCATGGACTCTTACCTGCCTGATTTACCTATTTACCCCCATTTACCCAAATATAATCTAATTCCAGATCTCGTTAAAATGCATACGTGTACCAAATTTCAAGTCAATATCTTAATCTGTTCCGGAGTAATCGTGCGCACGAAAAAAGTTACAGACAGACCGACAGACAGAAAGAACTTTTTTTTTTGCTCAAACTCAAATCTCGACGTTTCATGACATTCTAAGCTTATCTGAACTATAAAATTTTGTTAAAAATTTCAAACGGTTTCGGAGGAGTTCGATAACAAACACTGTGACACGAGATTTTTATATATTAGATATACATATGTAGAATCCAATTCTCAAATTGTCCGACAAAATATATTTGCCGATTTTCCAGTCCGACGCGTGGAAAACGTCTTTTTCATGCCGAGGAGGAACGCCGCGTTTACGAAAATTTTCTCAGAGGAAAAAAGTGATGACTAGGCGCAATTATGTCATACAAGAAGTTATACGAGGATATGTATAAATTGCATTAATGTACGCGGACACCTAGACTAATATATACAATGGTATTAACGATACATAACTGCAGTAGATCAAATTGTACCTGACAGAAATAATTCAAGGCCAAAATAAATTTTTAAAAACGTCAACCTGACTTCTGAAGTTCCAGGTGGTCATCTTTCTCTGATTTTACATATAATAATATTTGAAAATCCTACTTTTTTACAAGCTTTTATTTAACTTGCTTTGTATGTATGTTAGTTTGTTTGTTTAGTTCAATCTTGCAAGTCAATTTTAAAACAGTTATCCCCAACCGATTGAGCTGAAATTTTACATACACGTTTAGTTTGGATGACAATGCATGGTTAGCTAAGTGACGTCATTCTAAACCCAATATGGCGGACTCCCAAAGATGGCGGACCAGTTATTTTTTATGCACCCCCCATAAAGGGTTTGCTGAGAAGAATACGAAAATAAAATGACGTCACACTAAATTCAATATGGCGGACACTGGCGGACTAGTTATTTTTTATGCACCCCCATGAGGGTTTGATGAGAAGAATACGAAAATAAAATTACGTCGCGGACGCCCCAAGATGGCGGATAGAATTTTTTAGTTTTAATACTATAATTTGATCGTATAGTGTATTCGCTTATACGTTGCATTCTAAGAAATGGTGAAGGATCCGGTTTAAACTACAAGTTTTATAACGGATAGGAACGACGCAATGAATATATAAAACTAATTAAGGCGTAGCTAAAAATTTAAAAATAAAATTAAATGTAAAAATTTTTTTTAAAAAAACAAGCTTTTATTATTTAGGTGTACTAAAACGAAAAAAATAAAAAAAAAAATAATTGTCTTAAAAGCTTGTCGCATGAATAGAAATAAAAAAAACTACTTAGGTACTTACAATCTCTGTCAAAAAAAAATTAATGCCTGTTTAAACTTCTCGCGCATGACAATTAATTTTTAAGAAAATTATTTTTTTTTTATTTTATTTTTTTCGTTTTAGTACACCTAAGTAAATAATAAAAGCTTGTTTTCACAAAAGTTTTTTTTTACATTTAATTTTATACAGGTGATTGTTTGCATCACTATAAGTGATGCCGAAAAGTTGCAGTGTAATATTGATAGATTTTATGATTGAAATTTAAAAAAATTATCTAAAAATCAATAATAAGAAGAGTAATATTTTGTTTACACTTACATTATGGCGAACTTTTTATAGCAAGCAAACCGTCTATGTGGTTTTATTAAAAGACAATGCAGATGCAGGGATTTCACCGATGTTACATTGTTGTAAATATGTTTAATTCATTGGTTAGATCAGTATTACAATATTGTTGCATGTTGCATTATCTGAATTCATATTAATATGTTTTTAGTGGAATGTGGTCAGTTATATTAAAGAAACACTTTATTATTAAGCCATTTACAACATAAACATTAGATAGATGTACCTTTTACAGTAGGCGCTACTCGACTAACTAAAACGAAATGAAGCTTATCATGTGGTTGAATAAAAAACCGCTGCCCAAGGAATTACTACTTCCACATCCAGATTTTTCATTCAAGTCTCAATGAGAAATTATTGTTTATGGAACGTTAATAACATAATATTTGAAATCGTCTATCCCAAAAACCTAAAACGATATGCCACATCGGTAGTGAGGGTGGGGGTGATGGATGAAGTAAAAAAATTTTTGAGGCCTTAGGTTCTTGTTTACACGCTAAATTAAAATTTTATTTTTTTCAACCCCCTTTAATGGGGTGCTGGTAGTAATGGGGGTTGGCTAGTGCCAAAAAAATGTTTGATACCTTAACTTCTTTTATATAAACTAAATACCAGTTTCATGGACTCTTACCTGCCTGATTTACCTATTTACCCCCATTTACCCAAATATAATCTAATTCCAGATCTCGTTAAAATGCATACGTGTACCAAATTTCAAGTCAATATCTTAATCTGTTCCGGAGTAATCGTGCGCACGAAAAAAGTTACAGACAGACCGACAGACAGAAAGAACTTTTTTTTTTGCTCAAACTCAAATCTCGACGTTTCATGACATTCTAAGCTTATCTGAACTATAAAATTTTGTTAAAAATTTTTTGTCATTACTATACTTTCACTGGATGTGGAAGTAATACGTGACTTAAGAATAAACAATATCGTTCATTACATTGAGCTATGGTAGTTATTTATGTATCAAGGGAATTAAGTAGATGTTTATGAAGGCGACGATCTTACAAACCCGAGGGCCTCTGGCCGAGGGTTTATAAGTCGCCCGAGGTGCATACAAACTTTTATGTCATACAAGTTCGTTATTGCATCCACAATATTATTTTAAAAAATCCGAAAATTCAATTTGATTATAACATTTTCATTTTATCATATCGTTGCTAGGGAAATGCTTTATTTATTTGTTGAATAAACAAATTTTGCTAACTGTCACACTTAAAAAGTCAAAATGCAGGAACGTGCTGAAATTCCTGACGAAATTGCAAATAAAGCAGAAAAAGCAACACAAAACTTGCTGCTGAATAAACCGAGAGACGCCTACAACAGAGAATATGACAAATTACTAAACTGGATGGCAGAAAACTGTGTAGAACATATTGATGAAACTGTGCTGCTTGCATACTTCGGCGATCTCGCTGAAACATTTTCTTCGACTTCCTTATGGTCTAAATATTTAATGGTAAAGAAGACTTTAATGGTAAATAAGAATATTAACATCGCTAATTACCATAAGTTAAGCGAATATTTGAAGCAACAGTCAAAAGGATACCAGCCAAAAAAGTCTAAAGTTCTGTCTAGAGAAGATGTTTTCAAATTTATTCATGAGGCATCGAATGAGATGTTTTTAATGAACAAAATTGCATTAATATTTGATGAATTTGGTGGATATCGACGACAAGAACTTGTGAATATGCTAATTACTCACGTAGAAGATAGAAAATCAGTTTTCGTGGTAAATGTACCAGAGACAAAAACCGATAAAAAGCGCGTTTTTACCATTGTTAACGAAGACGAAATGAACAGTTAGAAGCTGATAAGAGACTGCATGTCTTTACGACCACGTGCTTGTTCAGAAAAAATACTTTTTCTGCCCTATAGACAAGGTCGCTGTACTGTACAGCCAGTTGGAAAAAACACATTTGGAAAAATCCCGTTCATCACTGCGAAATATCTGGGCTTGAGCGATCCTGATAAGTATACAGGACACTATCTGCGTCGAACATCGGCAGAGGCTGGAGCCAGTATGACCACGTTGAAGCGCCATGGTGGATGGAAGAGTACGTCGGTTGCTGAAGGATATTTAGAGGACAGTATATCTTAAAAAAATGCGGTTTCAAGGATGCTGGCAGGAATACCTTCTGGATCTGGCTTTTCCTTACAGAAACTTGATACCCAGACAATGTAACAACGTGGTAATGTAGCCTCATCAGTAAACAAAATTTTATTTAGAAATTTCCGGTCGTCTAAAAATTTTCTCTGGGCCCAATAGACATAATCTAACCTTCTATTTTCATCACCTTCTTTCAAAGTGTGTAAAAATTTTGGTTTATAAGGCTTGATTTTATGACATGAAATATCTAATTTTCTCCTTGTCGATATTCAGTTGAGACGCTAAATTTCGTAGACTCGCTCTTGGATTCGCTTGATTTGCAGCTAAGATTACGTTATCTTCAGGGTGCGGATGTATTCGACGGGGTTGATCATTCTGAGGTCTTTTAATAACACTGCCAGTTTCATTGAAACGAGCATTTATGGTGGCTGCAGTTCCATGAGTAATATCGACTCGTAAAGGATGTCTTCGATTAAATTCGGTGGCTACTTCTCTGCTACTACGAACCCCATCACCAAATAACCTTATTATTTCGATTTTTCCCTTAAATGAAGTCGCATTATACGATTGTAAACTAGAACTTTACTCTATAACTCAAAATTTTGTCAGATTGACATTTAATTTAATCACAGTTTTTGTTTCCATGGCATCCTATTAAATTGAAAACCAAAATTGTGGACTTTGCGGGACAATATTGAAAAAACTAAAATGCGAATTTCGTAATGAAATTTGGTATTGGGGCTCAAAATTGGATTCTGAACAACTTTTTCTAATAACTTTTTTCGATATCTTCAACGCGAAACAAAATATCGAGAAGCCCCATTTGGGGGGGCTGCCGTTGTCTCAGTTTGTTACTTAAATTTAAGTTGGTAGTCTCGAAATGTACGTCTTATATAGGTCTACAATTGTGCCAAAGCTCAAATCTGGATTTCAAAAAATTACGAAAATATCCGAGTGTTTTCATTTTAAATGAGACACACTGTATAAGAGTTTTAGTATATGTTATCAACTAAATCATATCCTGTAGGTATTCTGATAAATAAATGAAAAAAATAAATAAAATAATTCAAAAATATACTCGCTTGAGTCGCTTGCCTTTTGTTCTTTCTGGATTATGCCTTGACAAGAGAAATTACTAACTAATTCTAGAAATTTTTGTTATTAACGGTTTTTTCGAGGTACCGGATAATTTACATATTGCAAATTACCCTGGACCTTTCCTCTGGGGTAGGCAAAATTGAGGAAACTGGGCTTACTTAAAAGGAAAAAATGGTCCGGAAAATGAGTAGTTTATATTAATTTAGTTTCCTTGAAATTGTTTTATTTGTTTCTTTCAAATATAAATCGAACAATGAGATTCTACGTGCATTGTATGCAGCTATCTGCCTTCTTTCAAGTATGAAGTGAGTAATAGAAACTAACCAGGTGTCAAATTCATCTTGATTACCTTATTATTTTGTTTAATTCGTAAGATATAGAGCTAAACAGATGGCAGGTGTGGTTTGGACATAATTTATTTAAATAAAATCCTATATATCTAATAGATGGGGAGGTCAGTTCCGAATAGACTGTAGACTACATTGGCATAACACCAGCATTGCAGGAGTATTTTTAGACAGAGGAAAGTCCGTTGAAAGTTCATCCAAGACATAATTGTACCTACCAACCAGCCGTTTACGTAAAATGCCGGAAATATATTTGCACACATACCGAACGGAGGAAATGGACTGTGGACTGCGCGACTGCGATGCCTAGAGAGAAATGCCAGGTGATAATTAAAACAAGCTATATAGGTCGATGATCTAAAAATCTACATAGGTAAATAAAATATAGTTTGGTTGTTGATATACCAAATACTGAATACTACACTCTACGCGCGTATCGCCAATCGCGCTGGCATCATCAGGAGATACTTAAATCCCATACGTTTCGATCACCTTCTGGAGCTTAATTCTCGAAATTATTCCAATGGGAAACCGATATTTTATCTTTTTTTATTTCATTACAATTCCTATTCCTTTCTTTTTCCTCTCTCTCACTAAGTCTACTCCCTCAAGACGAAAATTGAGCCCCAAAAGAAGCCAATTTTGTTGACGAAAAATACGTTGAATATAGTGTTTTGATGTTTGTGAAAACTGTCAGTGTCACGTCAAAATTTCAACCCTCCCTCAGGATGTCATCAAATCAAATGAGTCCAATCAGGAAAAATCAAGCGGTCACAGGTCTGCGTTAATAGTGGGTGCAGGTGAGGTTCTTTTTTTTCAGCGGGTCAACTTTATGCCATTTAGCATGGTTATTCCTTACATCAAGGAGGTCTAGTTTTGATTAAATCAATATGACGACCATTTTTGGGAAAATCTAAACTTTATGTAAAATATACATGTAGGGTATGGATTCTAGCTAACTTTGATGCAATACTTGATTAAAATATACTGAATAAAGTCAAACATTTCCAATTGGAGCATGCTGTGTATGGTTTCCTGCTGTTTCTTGCTCCTTGAACACTAATATGAAGTTCAAATTAAGTAAATTTGTCTTATATTACCTTTATACCGTACGTGTAATTGTCCATTAGGCATGTACATTCACGTAGCGCGATATGACAACACAGCGCTGTAAACTCGTCCGTTAGCGGAGTATCCCAGCTCTCAGTTATTTCATTTCAGCCAGCTAGCACACGCGATGTTGTAATTCTTACTGCCTATGCCTAGCGAGCCGCTACACACACAGTATATGATATGTAACATGTCATTAAATGAAGGAAAATTCACCCATCTATGAAAAAGCGTCTACCTTCGCCCTTGATTAAGGCAGGCGATGCAAGCTGCGTTATTAATTACAGACCCATTTCGAGTTTATACTCAATGGCAAAAGTACTAGAATCGCTACTAACCAGTAGATTATATGCCATGAAAAAGAAGCAATTATAATTCCAGTATAACATGGTTACCTCAGTGAAAAATCAGCTATCTGCAGTAATTACATTATGGAGGCTATCGAGGAAGGAATGCCTCTAAACAGTGTATAGTGACTTTAAGAAGACGTACTATTTCTTCAGTGGCTTCATAGATACTTAAGCGATGGAACTGTTATAGTTGAAATAAACAATTATAACTCCAGGCCCATTTTGACCATCATCCGGTGTTCCCCAGGGGTCCCACCTAGGTCAACTTTAGTTTTCGGTTTTTATCAATGACATATTAGTACAATTAGAATATTATTTGCAGACGACTTAAAGGTATTTGTTAAGGTTAACAATCGACCGCCAGGTGAAGTCACATTGTTTTGAGCCTTTCGACTCTCGGAACTCCAAGAGATATCGTTACCACCTTGGACTAGAAAGGATGCGGCCTTAGAGACGTTCAGGCATAATCCCACGGATGGTAGCTTCGCACCGCCCGTTCGAGCGAGTGGGTGAACTAAATGTCCGAACCTACGGTTCCTCTCGTACTGGGCAGGATTATTATCGCAACAACGAGTCATCAGTAGGGTAAAACTAACCTGTCTCGTGACGTCTAAACCCAGCCGACGTTCCCTATTGCCAAAAACTTCAAAATGATCTGAATACATTATTATCCTGGTGTGGAAAGAATAATAATACAGGCACACAAAAAATAAAAATGGCCATGTACTTTTTTAAAAGCTTTTATTTAACTTGCAATGTTTGTATGTTTGTTTGTTTAGGTCATTTTGCAATCAAAATTTCGGCTATTTCTAACTAAGCTAGAGCTTTACAATTTGGCACACGTGTATAAGTCCGGTGACAATGCAACATAATATAGCCATTATCGGTCTAAATCCAATATGGCGGACGTCCCAAGATGGCGAATCGGCTTTTTAGTCACAACCCCCTTGATATGGGTATCAAGTGAAAGGGTTTGACGAGTAAAATACGATAAACTATGTGACGTCATTCTAAATTCAATATGGCGGACGCCCCAAGATGGCGGAGTATCTTTTTCTTCACAACCCCTTGATATGGGTATCAAATGAAAGAGTTTGACGAGTAAAATACGATAAACTATGTGACGTCATTCTAAATTCAATATGGCGGACGTCCCAAGATGGCGGATCGCCTTTTTCTTCGCAACTCCCTTGATATGGGTATCAAATGAAAAGGTTTGACGAGTAAAATGCGATAAACTATGTGACATAATTCTAAATTCAATATGGCGGACGCCCCAAGATGGCGGAGTATCTTTTTCTTCACAACTCCCTTGATATGGGTATCAAATGAAAGGGTTTGACGAGTAAAATACGATAAACTATGTAACGTCATTATAAATCCAATGTGGCGGACGCCCTAGGATAGCAAATTATCTTTTTCTTCACGACTCCCTTGCTATTTGTATCAAATGAAAGGGTTTTATCCGTCTGTCTGTTTGTCTGTAAAATAAGTAGACTAAAAAGTAAAAATTATAATTATATAAAAAAAATATTTTTAAGGAAAAGCTTTTATTTGAAAAAACTACTAAAAAGTAAAAATATTTTTATAAAATTCATACACCTGGAAACCTAAAGCTTTGGGGGCGGTCAATTGAGCAAAGTAACTATGCAATAGTGCTAGATGACCGTCCGCAAAGCTTTTGGTTTCTAGGTGTATGAATTTTAAAAAGTTGTTTTTACTTTTTAGTACAGTTTTTTCAAATAAAACCTTTTTTAAATATTTTTTTTATTTAATTTTTTACTGACTATCACATCTATATATATTTTGGGGCGCTGAAACCGAATCCGAGGTCAGAATAGTCACATGTCATCAATATTTTCATGTAGGCTCAAAAAAAAACAGCTTAGAACAAGCCTGAAACCGGGTAAAAAGTAAATTGATGGATTAAACGAGTTGACCCATGGTCCTATGCATATTTTGGGGTACTGAAACCGAATCCGAATTTTTTTTATCATGTCAGGATTTTGACATAACCTCAAAAAAAGCACCTCATAAATGTTCAAGAGTTGCAGTCGAGCTTTGCCGACTGTCAATATCTATTGAAATACTAAAAATAAAAAATATATTTAGTGCGTTTAATCTCAGTGGCATCAAGTAAAAGTTAATTTTACCGTGTTCGAGCAATATATTAATCAAAAGATGTTCGCAGTCGACCACGTACAACTGCAGTTTCTACTGTTCTTTTAAACAATTAATAATGTTCCTGTTTTCTTAGCAAAAAACGTGGAGTTTATTTTCGTACATGCGGCGGAGATAACAGAAATAAAGATTTATCAGTTAATTCATTGTACTTGACCTTGGCAGTTATATAACATTTGAATAAACTAGAATGAAGCAAATATTGGCGAAACAGTGTCGATAAATTACGTCAAACTAATTGTTACTATAAAATTGTTTTGTCTGTTCTAATAAATGTGTTTGTATGTTTTATCATAGCAGCCACAACTTATATACTGTTATCTCTTTTGCTCGCCACTATATTTTTTACCATTAGATCTCATTAATGTCTAAAAATAATGTCAATGGAATCTACAGAATAGTAGAATTACCCAATATATTACTGGGGAGTCCACGTTTCTTTGATGATATTTGACATTATGTTTTAACCCAAAGGGTATTCCTCGAAACTGAAAGTCATCAGGGACTTTCCACGTTTTCCAAGGTGGCCAAATACTTCGACTTAACTTTCCAATCGAAAATTGCTATATCCCTTGTACATTATTGTCATACTTTTTCCATTTTCTCTTCGATTACAATTTTCTTATAAGTTATTGATTCCTGCTACCTTTCTCAATATATTCTTTTTTAAATCTTTCACATTGTATAGTATCCCGATTTTTCCTAATGCGTTAACTTGGGCCACTTGATTGTGAAATTCTTCTTGGAGAATACATCCTCGGTATCTTCCCTAATAGTCCATGTCTCAAAGGCATAAAGAGAAATGGAGAAAACTAGGGTCATGCCAAATTTTGCTCAACTTGCAAGTTGCCGATCTTGCCGTCTGTATTCTTCTCCTAATCATATACGTAGTTGCCAGTATTCACAAAGGCTTCAAGGTATTCCATCTTGTTTACTACCTCTAGTCACTTATCCTAAACGTGCCTGGCTCGGTCTACAATGATAATTTTCGTTTGGTTGTAATTTGCGCTTAAACCATAATCAGAGCATATTGTTTGACGTCTGTCCAACAGGTGTATGAGCTCATTCTCGCTTGCTTATTTAAGTCATTTTTGAATGCTAATTGTATAGAGTTTATTATTTTGTTGGTATTGAGGTTTGAACTTTGGTCATCTTTGTTTAAATGTAGTCCAATTTCAGTCGATTCCTGTTCCAATTGTAAACAAAGAGTTTACTTGAATGACACAGCAAAAATTTTGTGGTCGACCAATCAGTTTTTAGTTATTTAATTTAGTTGCGATAAAGAAGAGAAAAATTCGTTCATTTCATCTATTCAATGATAACAGATTCCTTTGCTAATTCTTAACAGTTATGTTATCCACGCCTAGTATCGTTAATTCTGCCATAAAAATTGATGTGATTACTACTATAAATGAACCTAATGAGGTAAAATATCATATGTCTACCGATAAACAGATACGTTGCAGATGACAATTTGCGTATATATGAAATAAACAAATCTGACGAAAAATTACCGTACATAAATCACTTAACTTTATCTAATCAGTTTATGATTCTATAATTTCATTATTATCACTTATAACATCATAACATCCTGTCTGAGGGAGATCCAGAGATTAACTTTTTTGTTCATTTAACATATTTTTATCAACATACTAGTTGATCGAATAATATTTTTGTTTTTTTACTCTGTAGCCCAAGGTCTTCGTCCCAAAATCGAGGACAGTGGCGATGAACCGGCACGTAGCGAGGGTGAGCGAAGTACTTCGCTAGTGTAGTTTTTTTTAATGTAGCTAACCAGCTAACTGAATATGTAAGATTTTGCGTCTGCGAGAAGTTGTTGAGCGATTTTTTGCAAATAACAAATGTCAAATTTGGAGCCCACCAAATTGTTTTAAAGGAGCAGCGAAAGAACACACTGAAATATGTTCGTAGCTCCCTATGTGTATATGTTGATTGAGCTGTTGACGTATGTGCGTGTTTGTGTGTGTGTGCGCGCCTTGACCTTGTATTGTAGAAAACTTTGGTTAGACCAATTAATATTTATCATTTTCAAAATTCGGTACTAGCGACCGTGACCCGGTTAGAATCAAAACAAACCTAGAATTTTCCTTTTCAGTTTGTGCAGTACATGCACTGAATCGCCCGCCTTTCTTCATATTAAGGGTATAATTTTGCAGAGTGAGAGGGAAATATGCGTTTATTTTCGGTTTATTATAAATATTTAAAAAATCAAACATTTAGAACTGTTCTAGATACTTGCTATTGTTCTAATGAATACAACGATTTTTTTTCTTCAAGCGTATTAAAATGTTTAAATTATGTCACCAAAAACAGAAGTAGAAGTAGGACATTGTTTTACTAGTAACAAAATGTTAGTACCGAACGCCACCGTAGTGGACATTGTTTTACTAGTAACATAATGTTAGTTCCGAAAGCGCCACCGCAGTGGGTATTGTTTTACTAGTAACATAATGTTAATACCGAAAGCCACCGGTGGCGCGCTATCCACAAGCCACTTGTCATATTGTGTCAACATGTAAGACTGTAGTTTGAATATTTGTACATTTATGATAAATAAATGAATTTTTGCATTTTAATACGCTTGAAGAAAAAATAGTATATATTACACGGAGTAGAACGCCTTTTTTTGTGTTTCGCCCAGTTTGCAAATCCTGGGCTCAACACAAAAAAAGAGTGCGTTCTACTCCTAGTAATATAATATACTATTTTTTATTGTAAATTTAAGTTGTACTTGAACATTGTAGTTTGTCAATAAAAATTGTTCCTAATTTCATTATTAGAACACGGCATTTAACTATATATAAAATTTATAAAAGAAACTGTATATGGCTGTATTCCTTAGAGCAATGGGAAATATCTGAAACTATTTTAAAGATTGCAAATATTTGTAATAAATCGCAAATAAACGCATACTTAATACTACTTAATTAACAATAAGTAAAATTTGTAGAAATAACCTTTATTCAATACGTACAAAACAAAAATAAAAAAATTTCCATATAATGCGAATCTATCATGTCAGTTTTTTAGGGGATAAAGGGGCGATAGAGGGAAATTTTTTGTTGTCCAAAATTAGCTTCAGCGCGTCAAAATACTTCAGAAAAATTAGATGTGAACCTTAGGACGATGTCTTTTTTTTTGCCCCTTTTACTGGATGAAAAATTGACGTGATAGAAATTTTTTTTGTCCAAAATTGGCTTCAGCGACTAAAAATACTTCAGAAAAGTTAAATTAGAACCTTAGGACAAGACCTTTTTTTTTTGTAGACCTGTGTTATTAATTATTATTTATGTGCGATGACGAGGTCGGGGGGGGGGGGACCCCCAGCGCCCCTCTCCGGATCCGCCACTGGACTCAGAGTACATTTTCCTTTTCAAACAAGTATAACAAAAACGTGTGTAAAGTTATAGACTAGGAGCCCGCCGACCACTAATTGGGTGTCAGGTTTAGTCCCAAAATGTGTAAATTGTTGTTAATTTGGGGCAGTAGAACACAGAAATGACCATGCCAGCCCTTTTTTCTGTGGGGTAATTAAAGAGAGATTAATTCAAACTAGAAGAGAAACTAATCAGAAAAAAAAAAACAAACTGTTAGAATGAAAAAAAACAATTATAGTGGAACCAGGCGCCTAGACGTTTCAACCCCCTCTAGCTGGCCCTTGTACCACTTTTAAAGATGGCGAATATATTTTCACTCTCAGGAGGTTCCTAACAACCAAGTTTCTCATTGCCAGTCGTAAATTTATGATACTCATCGAATCACATGCGGTAGGAACAGGCGATACGGCGTCAATTATCGTGAAAGGCAAGACGTTCGCATGACTTTTCATAGATGGCGCATGTCTTTTCGCATTCAGGAGGTTCATACTTACCAGATTCCTGATTGCCATTCATAAACTTATCATTTTTTTTAACTGACTTTTTTTTTCAAATTTGGGCGAGCGTAGCGCTTCCTTGTACCGCCCAAAATGAATGTGAGTCTGGATTCATGATTTTTGGGGGTAAATTAAGAAATTCCTCCAACCCCCATGCGTAAACCTATGACTTATTTGTGACTTTTTACTTTTTCAAGTCATATTTCTTACACCTTTGGGGGCCTGCCGTACGCCCCTGCCCCAGAAAAAAGGGCTGGCATGGTCATTTCTGTGCTCTACTGCCCAAAATTAACAACAATTCACACATTTTGGGACTAAACCCATGACACCCAATTACTGGTCGGCCGGCTCCTGGTCTATTAGAATAGATTTATTTTAAAAATATGAAAGCACACACATGCGGATTTACGTTTTGAAAAGAATATTGCTCATATGCTGCCCATCTTGCTCGTAGAACTCTTGTATGCAGGTGCGTAGATGTTGGAACACACGCCGGCATAAAAGCAACTGCAACAAGCAACATTGCGAACTCGTTGTTTCAGCTCCTCGATGTTAACAGGGGAATTCACGTAAACGCGGCCACAAAAAGAAATCCAAGGGGGTAAAGTCAGGCTATCGAGGAGGCCAGGCAATGTCGCCACGTTTGGAGATGAGACAACCTGGAAACAATTCACATAGAAGAGTACTACGAGCAAGATGGGCAGCATATGAACCATATTCTTTTCTAAACGTAAATCCGCATGTGTGTGCTTTCATATTTTTTAAATAAATCTAGGTATTCTAACTTTACACACGTTTTTCTTATACTTGTTTGAAAAGGAAAATGTGCTCTGAGTCGCCCTGTATTGAATATTGTATTGTAGTTTGTCAGTGAAAATTGTTCCTAACTTCATTATTAGAGCATGGCATAACTATATACAAAATTTATGATAAAAAGTGTATATGGTTATATTCCTTAGAGCAATGGGAAGTAGGTATTTGAAACTATTTTAAAGATTATACATTTATGATTTTTGAGATATTCATAATAAACAGAAAATAAAAGCATATTTCGCTCTCACTCTGCAAAATCCTATTCTAAACGCTCATTATTCGTCCCCCTCATAACACATCGTGATAATATTGTGAACTGTGACACTCTCAAGAACCAAAGAACACATCTGTGAAAGTTTTATTAAAATCCAGGTTTTGCTGTACCGGTTAGTCGGTTAACCGGAATATGAGACAAAAATATATGATAATTACCGGTTATTTTATTTATTACTTCCACATCCAGTGGAAGTGTAAAGTAACGACAAAAAAATTTTTATTTTTCAAATGGGCTTAGAATGTCATGAAACGTCGAGATTTTAAGTTTGAGTGAAAAAAATTCTGTCTGTCGGCCTGTCTGTCGGTCTGTCTGTAGCTTTTTTTTTGTGCCCGTTTAAGATATTGACTTGAAATTTGGTACACACATGTACTTTAACGAGATCTGGAACTAGATTATATTTTCATGTTGTTCCGTAAAAGGGTTGGTGGGTAAATCAAGCAGGTAAGAGTCCATAAAATTGGTATTTAGTATATACAAGAGAAGCTAAGGTCTCAAAAAAATTTTGGGCATTTACCACCTTATTAAAGGGGATGAAAAAAAATTGTGATTTAGTGTATGTACAAGAACCAGAAACCTCAAAATATTTTTTTACTTCATCCACCCCCACTACCACCCCCCTGTCACCACCCCCACCCCCCTGTCACCACCCCCACCCCACTACCGATGTGGGGTATCGTTTTATGAGTTTTTGGGGTAGAGGATTTCAAATATTATTAAAGTTCCACAAACAGTTATTTCCACACAGAAAGTTTTTTCGTTGTGAGTGACTTGGATAGAGAATCTAGATGAGGAAGTAGTGATTCCTTAGGCAGCGGTTTTTTACCGGTTATTTCGGTAAGTTCTAGACTTGTTATGATACGTCAGGTATCCGATGTTTCTATCCACGTCAGTGAGTAGTATTCACAGTACAGAGTAGCTGCCCCACCCCTGCACAGATCACTTCTGAACTGCAATTCAGTTCGGGCAAAGAGAAGTAGCAGTAGGCAGCAAGAACAAGATGGCGGATGTGATTCTGCGAAACGTCGCTTAGACAACTTCTGCTCATCTAGAGGTTTGTCAACCACGTGGAACCACACTCGGAAATTCAACAACACTTCATATTACACCCACGAAAACCTGAAAATCATCATATACAGTGTGTATAGGGATAGACGCAACAAGAGGAAAAACTTCTTTATTTTCGATTTTTCGAAAATAAGTCATTCTTCGTAAAAAAATTGCTTATCTTTACATGTGCTGTCATCGGTTGCTCATAAATACGGAAAATTTGAAAATTCAGGAGGTGATTATATGCATAATTTAGAGCATAAAAATTTTAATGAAGGTGTGCCCTAAAATGCTCTATAAAGATGGCGCCCAAAAGGCGATTTTCAGATAATATCTCAGCCTCAGCATGCCCGATTGATAATAATCTGTATCAAGTATCAAGTGTTTTGTTAAAATAATGCCCAATTACACATAAAAAACTGTCATCCGTTGATAAAAAGATGTAAATCGACAAAATATGTTAATGTGTCCGTTCGTTCAACGCGAAACACCAGTGTATTCTGCTTTGAACAGATACACACATATATTCAAAGTTCGTTTTGTTTTCCATCACTGAATGGCGTCAAGCAGTACGTTGCCGGTCACATGCAAAACTGGAATTTTGCAGTGTTAATAACATATGCGTATTGGTTAATTTTGTAAGTAAATATACCCACACGACAAGTGGACAAGTGTGAATCTTGGTACAATAACCTTAATAAGTGTAATCTATTCCACCGATATCTGTTGGTTGTAAAATTCGATATAGACAAACTTTTGCTGACGGCAATCAAGTTCGAAACACGTGTAAGGTTCAAAGAGTCTTTTATCCAGATTATTTTAAGTTTGATACTAGAATGCTCCTTTATTAGTATTGTAGAATTGGAAATTATACTGTATTATTTTTATATAATATTTGATTCATTTTTGGAGGGAATTCTATTTTTACAAAACTTCGGTCAAAGTAATAAAACTAATAATAATATTAAAAAAGAGAATTAATGTTATTGAGTAATCTTGCCCAGCAGAGAGAAATGTTGCAATGAAGGAAACCCAGAAGCAAGATAAATGCAGGGACTTGTTGAAATAGGGTGATCAGATATTTGCAGTTTGAATACTGTACACTTGGGCCGTTGTATGCCAATTGCTGTGTGGTCAAATAATATACATATATGATCAGATATTTTTATATTATAGTGGTTACCTTGTGTGGGAGAGAGTATAGGGAATGGAGAGTATGTAGATGGCCCATCATCTTTTTTCTTCTAAAAGTAGCTCGAAATAGGAGTCCAAGCCTCGATACTTCAACAATCTCAAAGTTCAACCAGAGGACCTAGTATTTTTCATAGTGACAACCGCGAAAATATCTCGGAACATTGCAATTGCCTTTACGGAAGGAAATTCATTCTCTGACTCAATCGTATTATACAGTCCACACACTCCTTCGTAAAATCAAATTCCTTTGTGACTTTATATTCCTGAAAGCCTGCCGCCATCATCAAGTTATTCCAAAATCTCTACAACTCAAACATCTCTCCCTCAAGAATTTTATACAGAGCAGGTTTACCCTATTCAGAAACCTCATACACACCAAGACACATTCTCAACTCTACCAGCAACCGTATATACGAAACCTATTGACATCTCCACATTTGAGACATTGATTGGATACTCTGAAAACCGATTATCCAATGACAAAGTTTTATACATCACAAAACAAAAGACCATCTTTCAGAAAGTCAGACTGCGGAAGTAGATGTGCGATCTGGCTGTATTTTCTCTTAACTGTAATATTGATTGTATTTATCGCACATTTTAATAAGGCATATGAATAAATTCCTTATTAATGGGAGTAATAAATGATACCACGGTACCAATATAGTTCCATTTGAAAAAAATGGATTTTATCCCAAAAACCATTTTGATGAACTTTATTTGCTCATAAATCACATAATTTAGTATGTTCGACGCAATTTCGATGTTTCCAGCATTACACGGGACAATTAGAATAAATCGAAACAGTCATATGTGGCACACTTAAATAGAAAAGTAAAAACCGCTGCCCAAGGAATCACTACTTCCACATCCAGATTTGCTACGAAAATCTCTCACACCAAAAAAATTTTGTATATGGAAATAATTGTTTATGGAATTTTAATAATATAATATTTGAAATCGTCTACCTCAAAAACCCATAAAACGATATTCCACATCGGTATTGGGGTGGGGGTAGCGAAAGGGGGGGTGGTAGTGAGGATGGATGAAGTAAAAACGTAATATTTGAGGCCTTTGGTTCTTATATACATACTGAATCAAAATTTTTTTTTCACCCCCTTTTGTAATGGGGTGGGGGAGTAATGGGAGGCATTAGCTTCTCTGGTATATACTAAGTACCAATTTTATGGACTCATACCTGCTTGATATACCTATTTACTTGATTTACCAATTTACCCCCTACCCTTCAACGGAATAAGATGAAAATAATCTAGTTCCAGATCTCGTTAAAATACATACCTGTACCAAATTTCAAATAAATATCTTAAACGGTTCCAGAGTAATCATGCGCATAAAAAAAAGTTACACACAGACAGAACGACAGACAAAATTTGTTTTTTTTTCTTTGCTCAAACTTAAAATCTCGACGTTTTATGACATTCTAAGCCTATTTGAACAATAAAAATTTTTAATTTTTTTTTGTCGTTACTAAGTATTCTTCCACCGGATGTGGAAGTAAAATTAAATTAAAATGAATATTGACGTTTGAAATGTCACTTATGTTTTTTTTGGCGCATACTTCTCTCTTCAACCATTATAATATTGTTTCTCATCTATCGACTTGCCAGTGGCGGCTCGTCAGGGGAGGCAGGGGAGGCTGAGCCTCCCTTTGGAAGAAGCAGTATATCTTCCAATCTTCCAAAAATCCGTTGTACTACCTCGGTGGCGGTGGGAAAATATGCAAATTGAATCATATTGCAAGTTAACTGTCTTTCAAAATATCAAGCCTCCTCTGAAGACAATATCACGAGCCGCCACTGCGACTTACGTTGTTTTCAAACCACGTAAAAACTTGTCTATCCTATTATATCATAGACGAAAACTAATCAACTTTTATAGGCCATAAATCACAAAACTAGTAATAAATTTAAAATAATCTAATTTAAGGAGACGTACAAAATCACAGCATAATTCACGTTGCATGTCTATGGAAATGCAGCAGCAATTTAACATAAATTACGGAAGAATCATGATCATAAATTAATATTATTTAAATTTACATGTCGTGACATTTTAGTACGCTAGATTATTGAAAACATATCCAAAGTTAAATTTGACTCATGTAGCGCCTACGCAAAACAAGACATCAAAAAAACATAGTTGCAGTTAGTGAATATTAATTATCTATAGGTGGTAATTAAATTTAGAGTATTCTATTTAAATGAAAAGTATATCTGCCAACTAAAAATAATAAATGACCAGTAAAACCAATAAAGTTTCGGCAACATTAAAAAATTAATAAACGCCCAGTAACAATTTTATATGCTTTCTAACATAATGTTTTCAGTAAAAACAAAAAATATTCCTAGGGACAAACCGCGAAGGAAATCTGGTGTACAAAATTTTGGGTGCGGTTACTATTCAGAAAAATGTTCATCATAATAATTCTTTAGTTTTTTCCTTTAGTTTTAAAGATAAACGATTAAAATTTGGAACATCCTATATACTTAATAAACGTCACTTTTTGACGTATAAATAATTTATTTTCCACTTCCGGTTTCATCGGAAATGGCACAACTATTGATTTCCAAATATATATAATATAATATTTGAAATCACGTACCCCAAAAATCCATAAAACGATATCCCACATCGGTAGTGGGGTAGTGCGGTGGTGGGATGAAGTAAAAATATATTTTGAGGTTTTTGGTTCTTGTACACACAATAAATCACAATTTTTTTCATCCCCTTTAAAAAAATTTTAAGATCTCGGCCTCTCTTGTATATACTAAATACCAATTTTGTGGACTTTTACCTGCTTGATTTACATATTTACCCCCCATTTACCCCAATTTACCCCCAACCCTTCGACGGAATAAGATCAAAATCTAGTTCCAGATCCCATTAAAGTACATACGTGTACCAAATTTCAAGTCAATATCTTCAACGGTTCCAGAGTAATCGTGCCCACAAAAAAAATTACAGACCGACAGAGACATAATTTTTTTTTCGCTCAAACTTAAAATTTCGACGTTTCATGACATTCTAAGCCTATTTGAGCAATAAAGATTTTAAAAAATTTTTTTGTCGTTACTGTACTTCCACTGGATGTGGAATTTAAAGTGTGTAAATAATTTTTTTTGAAAAAAATAAAAAAAAAACAATATTTTATTTCATAACTGGTATAACTCAACAATTTAAATGATAAAAATTACGAAAAAAATCATACAAAGGTTTTCGAGACCACTGATGATGAAATTATAAATGCAAAACTCAAAATGGCCGACTTGAACTTGAAAGTCATGCAAATATTGCAAAATAATAGATAAATATGTTGCACTTCTTGCAATACACACATTAAAATGAGAACGCTGCCAAAATAGTAAGTAATAAGCAAAGTGCCCGCTTCTTCATGTTTATATTCTTTCATCTTTCTTTGATTTTTAAATCCCATATCTTTCGGTAGTAGAGAAAATACAATACATTACACGATGCGAAAGCTCTTTTAGGTGTTCGGTGTTTTTTTTCGCCTTCGCCTCAAAAATCACTTCACACCTAAAAGTAAACTTTCGCATCTAGTAATGTAAATAACTACGATCACTACTTTAATAGTATATTATGTAATGAATGTTGTAAGAAACATATTACGCACGATGCCGCGTAGCGGCGAGTTCGTATTTCCATGAGTGCGTAATTGCTTTACAACTCGAATTATGTACTATACTTTACCTACGGTCACTACTGTAAATAGTAAAAAACACACTACCTGCCATCTATGTGAATTTTACACATTTTAAACAAAACGCACTGTAAACAAATCGCACGGTAAACAAAACGCACGCCACACGCAATTATAGGTGGCTTATATCGCTAACGCGGGGTTTAAATAAACAAATGCGCCTACGTAATTTTCAAACGCTATCAGAACTGACATAATATTTGTTGACTAGTAAACTAAATCCAGATTTTACTAAATAAATAAATAAATAAATATGATCGTAGGTAATAGTATATTACGTAATGAGTGATGTAAGAAGCATACCCAAGCAGCAATTTTAGTAGTTTCTACGTAATAGTTGCCATTAGGGGAACTTTAAAGGTTTCCGCAACTAAGGACTGTTACGTAATGAGAACCATCCTTCTACCAAGTATTCACCAAAATGGGGAATAATAATTACGTAGCAAATTACTATTCCGGTACTTCTACCATTACCGTGTTGAAGACTAGGTTATTACGTAAACGGGACGTAACCAAGTAGTAGAAATGACTAACTTTTGGAACAGCTCAGTTGACCGAAATGAGAGCGCAAACTATATATTTGGCTCTCTGTTATTCGAATAGCAAATTAATGACTTACTGAGTTTAAGCACATGGTATGTCCAAGGTCCAAGTTAAGGTGATTATATACAACATGCATAAGCATATATTATAAATCATGATGTTTTGCATTTACTCTGGGTGTGGATATTAAAACCACCACTTGTTTTCTGTAAAATGTTATCATGATGCTTCGATAAAAAAGACGCCCCCTCGAGAAAATGGTTTTTTCGGAAAAAAATTTTTTTGCAAAAATTGTGTACAAGCAAAGCTGCAAAATTTTTTATGGAAAACAGTTTTTTTAAATTTTATATATTATAAAGTAATAATCTATTTAGAAAACATATTTGTAAATGACTATAATAAAAAGAAATTTTTTATTGAATTATATTTTTATCCGTGTCAATATGGCGTCTTCATTCAACAACAGAAAAATGACGATTTTAATTGCAGTAACTTAGAGGTTGAAAAAACCAAAATTATTTCCCTACAAGTTACATTTACTATAAAGTAGCAGATGCCACCAATGTTATAGTTGTTGTTACTTTAAAAGTGGTGACGGCAACTGCAACAATTTCACTGTGTAGTTATATTTACCTAGATGTAGCAAATGGGACCAATAACGCTATAAGATCGTAGTAACTGTTGCTATCAACTTATTTTCATGTTGGTAGAATTGGCAGAATCGATATAGGTAATTTTTTTTTTTAATTGGCAACGCAGTAATAACTGTTAAAGTGTCACTGTCACTGTGTGCGATGGGAATATGTGGATTATTAAAAATAACAATTATTATACTTTTTAAGTACTTTTTATTATCTGATATTATTTGGAAAGAGCACATATCGAACAATATTTGATGGATGCCCCTGACGGTGAGCATCTTATGTCAGAGGTAGGTGTTTTTTATGATCTTGCTTTTATATACCTATTTAAATGTTTGGGTTTTTTAGGTTGCATTGATATTGGGAGTTTGCGGTGCCTGCGTTGCGGTGAACTGACCTTCTTAAGCGTCGAAGATATGAGATAAAGAATAATATCTATATATATCCATACCAGATACCAAGACGAATAAATCAAGAAGTTTCACAGTTTTAAACGAAGGATTTTCGGTGAACCCACTTGATTCGATTAGGAAATATGTCTTTAAGACCGCAAAATGTGTCTCACAAAAGATTTTTCGTAAATTTTCAAAAGGGAAAGTGCACTGTCCAATGCGTTGGATTAAATAAGCTCTCAAAAATTCCAAGAATTGTAGCTGATTATTTGCAATTGCCTGATGCAGATTTGTATACTGGCCATAGCATGCGCCGTTCCTCATCAACTCTTGGCCAATGCTGGGGGTGACATTACCACCCTTAAACGTCACGGTGTGTGGAAATCATCCACCGTGGCGGAGGGTTATTTGGAAGATTCAGTCTCAACAAGATTGTTATTGCTAAAAAAATTCAGGGAGAGCAGCACGAGTCAGGCAATACAGACGTCGTTACTAGTATAGAGAAAAATTGTGTACAGAAGAGCAGTTTTCTTTGTGAAAAATCGAATATGATGACAATAAATGTTAACATAAATATAAATAAGTGTTAGTGCATGGATTCTTTGTTTTGTTAATTTTCCATATAATGGAGACAATAAATAAATTCCTTGGACTTTATTTTATATTAAAATTACTCTTTAGTGACTAAATCACTTTACCTCACTTTAGCTTACTACTTTATCTCACTAATGACTTATGGGTCACTTTATACCTTCAAAGTCTTATCAATAAAGATCACTTTATATGAAAGTGTTGGATAAATATATTTATTAACGTAAGGTGAGTAATAATGGAAAAAATACATCAACAGTTTTCATATTTATTTAGTGATCAGTTTACATTTAATTTCATTCAATTCAATTTATTGTACATAAATAATGTCTTATGCCGTTATACCGACATTGTCCGTTCCCCATCGACACAATATTTATTAAATTTGGAGTTTTTAATCGGCAAATTCATTTAATATGCTCAGTGGATCACTAACTGAACTATGGGTCAATCTGTGTGTTAAAGACAAGTTGTAATTTTCGAGCAGTACACAGTATCATTAATCACTACAACTGTTATAGTTTTCGATTACTATTCTTGTGTTGATGGGAGCACTTTTGCACTTGTTGCCAAAGATGATGGTTTTTCTGTGGCGAAATAATCTATGTTTGCATCATATTCTGAAGAATCACTATTTCTCTACTACTGTTTAACTGTTTCTTCAGTTTTCTATAAAACGTGGATGAGTGCTGATAAACTTTATTTCGCTTTCAATGAGCATTTCAGATGCCGCCATTTTATTCAATGCCAATAATTATATAAATTGTCTTAAAAGTTAATATTACTCTATAGTAGATTTTCAAGGTATATGTAACTTTTAAGTCATTTTCAATTAGTGGGGAGTAGTAAAGATAACTTCAAAGCCCCTATGTTCGTAGAAATAACCTCATTTTTACTCGAGATGTCACTAATAAGTTAGACTACTTTCAAGTGGTCCTTTGGTAAAGCTGTGCAGTCGGCATTACTACCAATTTTCACTTTGCAGTTGAGGATGCTTCAAAGTAATGCAGAGTAGTATCTGCGACGTTGCAGATTCTCCAGCAGTTAGTTGAAAGTGTTATAACTATACAGTGCCTAAATTCAGTAGAATCTACTTAATTGTCACTACAAATGCATACCACAAAGTGAATATTACCCTGAAGTCGCAAAATTAGTAACAGTTATGTTATTCCTACTATATTAAAGTTCCGATGCCTCAGATGCCAGTTCTCATCACTTTGAATGCTGCTTGGGTATTACGCACGAATGGAAAAGTTACGCACGATGCCGCGTAGCGGCGAGTGCGTAATTGCCTTACAACTCGAATTATGTACTATACTTTACCCACGATCATATTTATTTAGTTATTTAGTAAAATCCGGATTTAGTTTACTGGTCAACAATATTATTCAACAAATATTGTATCAGTTTTGACAGTGTTTGAAAATTACGTATGCGCATTTGTTTTTTTAAACTCGCGTCAGCGATATAAGCCATAAGCGTGTCCCGTGCGTTTTGTTTACCGTGCGATTTGTTTACAGTGCGTTTTGTTTACAATACGTAAAATTCAACTTACATAGATGGCAGGTAGTGTGTTTTTTACTATTTACAGTAGTGATCGTAGGTAAAGTATAGTACATAATTCGAGTTGTAAAGCAATTACGCACTTTTCCATTCGTGCGTAATATGCTTCTTACGACACTCATTACGTAATATACTATTATTAAGGTCGAACTAGTGACATGGTAATATGTATTATCGCCTCCTGTTCTTTTTGGGCGCATCTGTTAAATGTCATAGACGAGATGAATTTCAGTGTAGCTGCCTTTCATTGCCAATCTCTCCAGAAAACGTTTTGTACGTAGGCGAGGATTTTTTGATATAAACTTTACATTTTTGTAACAAATATAGCCGTGTTTGATCTTGATATGTTCGTTATTAAATTTTACGTAACTCTTTCATTAATCATTTCGTTCCTATTTTAAAGTAAAACCGCTGCCCAAGGAATCACTACTTCCACATCCGGATTTTCTATCCAAGTCACACAACGAAAAAAATTTGTATCTGGAAATAATTGTTTATGGAACATTAATAATATAATATTTGAAATCCTCTACCCCAAAAATCCATAAAACGATACCCCACATCGGTAGTGGGGTGTGGGTGGTGACAGGGAGTGGCAGTGGGGGGTGGATAAAGTAAAAAAATATTTTGAGTTTTCTGGTTCTTGTACACACACTAAATCACATTTTTTTTTTCATCCCCTTTAATAATGGGGTGGTGGTGGTAATGGGGGTGGCCAATGCCAAAATTTTTTTTGAGACCTTAGCTTCTCTTGTATATACTAAATACCAATTTTATGGACTCTTACCTGCTTGATTTACCTATTTTCCCCAAATTTACCCCAATTTACCCCCCAACCCTTCGACGGAACAAGATGAAAATATAATCTAGTTCTAGATCTCGTTAAAGTACATATGTGTACCAAATTTCAAGTCAATATCTCAAACGGTTCCAGAGTAAACGTGCGCACAAAAAAAGTTACAGACCGACAGACAGATTTTTTTTTTTCGCTCAAACTTGAAATCTCGACGTTTCATGACATTCTAAGCCTATTTGAACAATAAAAATTTTTTTGTCGTTACTATACTTCCACTGGATGTGGAAGTAATATATAAAAATCTCGTGTCTCAGTGTTTGTTATCGAACTCCTCCAAAACGGCTTGACCGATTTTTATGAAATTTTTTGTGTATATTTGGTAGGTCTGAGAATGGGTCGTATGCTATTTTTTATGCCCCTAGGTGATAAGGGTGGCCCTATCCAGAAATTTTCTTTTTATTTTTTGGACAAAAATTTATAATTTATATGGCAAAACAACGTTTGATGGGTCAGCTAGTATACTATAATATTCATATTTTATTTCATATTCACATTTTAATATATAATAAATAATATATAAACAAAATATTTACACACATTTTTTTTAAATGATATATTTTGGCAGTAATACTCAAACTCATTTGTCATCTGTAAAAATTTGAAAAATGAAAAATAGGGAAGTGGTAACAATTTGTTTGCTGCGCTCTCACCAAAATATAAAAATTTCCCAAAAACTAATATCCTGAAATGGCAACAAGCAAAAAATAATTAGTATTCATGTATATTTTAATGTCAAAAAGGTTTCCCACTTTTAGCACGCCATCAAAATGGGACCAGTTTTTTTTGCGATATGAGACCGTACTATATATCTAATAAACTGTGCTGAATCATAGAGTAAGTTATTAATCTGTGGCTGAATCACATTGCCACCTGGCTGGTCTCATAACTTAGTTCATAAACATAATAATGATATTAATTGAGAAAAACATATTTGCATAAATAATAAATTATTGTGCTTTGTCACATGAAAAAATGTTTTAATATTGCTACAAGCTACAATTTCTCTTTTAAATGATTTACATTACCAACTTTCACAACTTAGCTATACTATTTTTTTTTTCCAAAAATATTCAGATCCCAATAATACTCAGTTGTAAATGAGTAAACCTCAGTTTCGATATGTTAGTACTTAGTGTTTATATTTTCGTTCAAGACTAAAATATTTCGAAAAGGATTGGATATTTGGTAAAAAAAAACATAATAATTATATCCTTATTAACAAGAATTTAAAATAATGTCAAAAAATGCGGTCAAGGTACAACCAACTTTGCCATTTGACAGCAATAAAATTATTCTTTTTAAAACTGCCTGGCTGATATTAAATACTACTACTACTACTAGTAGCCATTATGTCTAGGAAAGGCGCGTAAATGCAAACAGTTTTCAAATAAAATTAGACTTTATCAGTGTGTCATTCCATAAATATTTATTCGCATGTGTTAGTCTGTAATAATTATATATTTCTTGGAAATTAATAATTATAGAATACTTATAAAACATGTTAACATGATGTCATACATTTTCTAAAACATGGATTAATGGGAGATAGATTATGTCGAACTGGAGTCATTCTTTACTGATATAGAGGGGATTTTCTCATTTTTGACAAATTTTTAACCAGTCGTACTTTTTTATTAACCCAATCAATGAATGCCTAAAAGGTGGTTGTAGAGAACATGGAGGAGGGGATAATTTTCCTCTTCGGGAATGTGTTGGGGGTAGTTAGGAGGTAAACATACCTAAAAGTCCCCGACGGTTCAGGGGGAGGGGGGGTGGAAAGGTTCCTTTTTTCGATTCTTCGCTTATAACTCGGAAACGATGCGTCGTACGGAAAAAGGTAATCTATGCAAAATTAACATAATTAAATTTCCTACAAGAGTGTCTATATTTATTTTCTTCCTATATGTTATAGTTTACGAGATATTCGTCAGCCAAAATGGATAATTAATAAATAAATTAATTAGGTACCTTGAATATTCCTATCAAAGCGGTTTACCGTGGTCTGCTAATAAATCAGTCACAAAACAACTTTATTTTGCAACCCTCGACGTATTTACTACCGTAATATTTTGTCGAAATCTATACGTTTAGATAGATAGACATTCCTGTAGGAAATTTAATTATGTTTAATTTTGCATATATTACCTTTTTCCGTACGACGCATCGTTTCCGAGTTACAAGCACGAATCGAAAAAAAGGAACCTTTCCACCCCCCTCCCCCCTGAAGCGGCGGAGTTAGGAGCGGGGACTTTTAGTAACTACTAACTTAACTTTACTAACTACCCCGAACACATTCCTGAAGAGGAAAAATCTCCCCTCCTCCATGTTTTCTGTAACTCTTTCGTTGACTGGACTATATCGTTTTATGTAATTACTTAAAATGTGGCGCTCATTGTTGTGATGATTCGGTCTACCAGTAACAATACTTTTTTTTAAATACAGGATCGGGTTGAGAAAGATTACGTGTTTGGCTAAAGTCATAAAAAATTGCCCTGTAAAGATTTTTTTTATAGATACGACATTTACATATATCAATATCGAAAGATATGCAAAAAATTTGTGGGTACCATCATATTCCAAACTATTGAGCAAAATCAAAGAATAAGTCATGTTTTTCGCCGCTGGCGAAACTTCGCCCATCTAAATTGAATCGTATGTTTATGGCGCTTCTTTCAAATGCCTATAACTTTATTTTTATAAATTTTGTCCATTTTTAAATAGTATTTTTTTCTTTTCAGCCGTAAAATTTCAAGAGAACCTTTTGAAGACCATGATCCAAATTGAAAACACATTTTTTGAACTGGGAAGGACATGCAAACGAAACTGTCTTATTATTTGTGATAGAGGAGCAATGGACGCTTCAGCATGTAAGTAAAACAGCGCTAAAATAAACAATCAAATTTTTCAGTAATTGTCCTGCCAAATCCGCATCTTCGTTAAGTCTATTTCGCAACATACTTATCCGATTTTTATACAACGGAACTAAATTAATGCAAATTATAGCCAACGCCATATATAAATTTTTCACACTTAGAATAAAATTGTCAATCAAACAGGGCCGCCGACAGCTTTACCGGGCCCCGGGGCTGCTTATTATTGAAGGCCCCTCCCATACCTCGCACATCAAATCATGGACCTCGGTACCAAAATCTCTGACGGGCCCCCGCGCTAAATAATTGATAACCGGGAGGGAGAAATTTGAAAAAATAAATTTTGTCAAAATCTCTGGCGAGCCCCCGCTACGGGCCCATCGAAAGCCAACGGGCCCCTGCGCTAAATAATTGATGAGTAGGGGGGACAACTATGAAAAAAAATTGTCAAAATCTCTGGCGGGCTCCCACTACGGGGCCCTCGAAATTCAACGGGCCCCCGCGCTAAATAATTGATGAGCAGGGGGGAGAAATTTGAAAAAAAAATTGTCAAAATCTCTGAGCGGCGGGAGAAATTAAAATTCATTAAAATTGAAATATTTATATAATTTTCTTTTTTGAGAATCGCCAAATGTGCACAACTGAATGCCTAGCCTATATGACGTAATATAACCGGAGCGCCGGGCCCCACAGATTTACCCCCCCTGACCCGCCCTGTCGTCGGTCCTGTAATCAAATCATAAGTTGACTCAACTTAAGTAGCCCAGTCGTTGAAGGTATTTGCCTTCAAAAACTTGCAAAATGATTTTTTTTTTTAATGAGTTCGTGAAAGTGTATAGAATAATATCCTGAAAAGTTTACATTTCGCTCAGATGCAGAACATAAAAAAAGTGAAAAAAAAGATTTTTTCATCCATTTTTTCAAAATTTTGAAATCAAGTTAAAGTAGCCACGGTATTCCCGGAAAAAAATAGTCAAGTAATATTACTTGGAGCGAGATCCATGCGTGCGCGCTTGAATACGCCTGACTGACACCGACGCATTGAATTACATGCCACTAAATCAGAATTTGTTCAATCAATATGAGTGTTGGTTCCTTTAAAAGAAGGAAATTGTAGCTTTCTGATGCTTTTTTGTTTTAAACAATACAAGCAAAGGATGGATGGGAAAAATATACTTATATCATCACGCCCGAAATCAATTGTCGCAATAAAAAATATAGAAAAAGAAAATAAAAGCTCTTCAAAAAAACTCTTTCTTCATTGAGAACTATTAAAAAGTATGTACACTTCATGATTATTATGGTTTATTAAGTTGTAGTAACGTGGATTCAAAAAAAAGTACATCTCAAATCATTTTAACTTCCTTATATATATATATATATATATATATATATATATATATATATATATATATATATATATATATATAATATATATATAATATATATATAATATATATATATATATATATATATATATATATATATATATATATATATATATATATATATATATATATATATTAGAGGCTGTTACCAGTGACGTAGCCAGGGGAGGGATCCAGGGGACGGATCCCCCCGAAATTAATTGACATTTAAATAATTGACAGACATGACATTTAAAATTTTCATATTAATTTTATTTTCGGTTTTCATTGAAGATTTCGAATCTTGACATCAGCCGGCCCAGTTGCAAATCGTCCCGTGCCGTCTTGTAATTTCATTGCAGCCATATTAATAACTGGGCGAAGCCAACAGCGTGTCGATTTGAGTCGACACAGTTTAGCGCAATCTGAATCTGATTTAGTCTTAAGTAACCTGCTGCATATGAGTATGACATATATTTTTTCAAAAAAATTATTAAAACTGAACAAGGTGAATTAATGAAAATTGTTTCTTTATAATTCAAGGAAATATCTTTTTATTCATTTCGATGAATAAGCATCAGTTAGTTGTTGATAAATTAGGGATGCGGTGCAAGTGGATTAACGTTCTCGCTTGGAAGTAAAAAGATATATTATATCGCATCTTACTCTGCTTTAATGCCCACTTTGCATACAAAAACGACTAGATGTTACGTGATATTATATTTGAAATACCTAATTTCTGTTTTGAACAGAACTTTCTGAGAGCCAATTTCTCGAAAAAAAAAAAATGAGATATTTGAATTCTGTGAAAAGGGATTTATAGGTGAAGCAACTAGAATTTTTTCAAAGTAATAGAATTTCAACGCCTTTAACGAACTGGGCGTCGCGACTCCTCGAAAATATAAATCGACTGTAGAAACTTTTAAAGCACGGAAATTTGAAAGTACAATTAGTTTAATAACTAATTTGTCATATACCCCAACTCGATTTCTCTACTCTGTTTGAGTAATACCCTCAAAATATCCTGGCTACGTCACTGGCTGTTACTTGCCGAGAACTTGACCCATTGGAAAAAAATAAAATGTCACTATTTCGGCAAAAATGTATAGTTTTCGGATGTTCAAACATAAATTCGTTTACTTGTATGCATTTTTTCGAAAATATGATCAATCTCATCATCAGAAATTGCGGTTTTCACGATCTTATCCTTATAACTCTCTATAGTTTTGAATATAAATTCTGGAACTTTTCCAATACAATAATAAATGTATAAGAAATCCATTGGATATAGTTGAAATGTGGATAGGTGTACCTGAAATAAATACAATACAGTAAAGGCAGGTAAAAATTCATGCGAGTGACGGCGCGGCAGATCTGCTTCGATCCAGCGTTTATGTGCCTGTGTTCATAATTATATATTTTCCCTCCATACTCACTATTTATCTTCTTATTCACAAAGGAAAATGTTAAAAATGTGTAATCAGAAAGAGAAAAAAGCTTTTTTTACTAGTTATAACTGCTAAGAATGTTTAAGGTTCCATAGTATGCATTTAACCGTGCGCTTGATCGCGCACAGTGACAAAGTTACTTCACCATTATTTTTTGCAGGAATACCGTGGCTTTAGCGATAAATTTTATTTTATTTTTTGTTCAGAAACACGTGGTCTATCCACCGGTATTTTTTATTTTTTCTACCCTGACTTAATTTCAAAATTTTGAAAAAAATTTTTTTCACTTTTTTTTTATGTTCTGCATCCGAGCGGAATGTATAATTTTCAGGATATTATTCTATACACTTTCATGAACTTATTAAAAAAGAAAAAGATTAATTATGCAAGTTTTTGAAGATTTTACTATAAAATGTCCTCTGTCGTCTGGACAATAAAACAAGCTCTTCGCCGATTTTATCAGTTTTAATGTCTATAATATAATGTGTCTAGCTGATATATATTTTACTAATATAGCTACATTTTATAATAATATCGAAATATGATTAATAAATAGTGATAGGAAATGACATTCCACGAGATTCCTATTCAATTACAAAACATACAAATTTAGAAAACAATTTTTTCAAATAAAAATGAGTAATAATTTTTTTATTTACTGGTCGATTTTGTTCAGAAACAATAGGTTCTTCCTCTAGCTAACAGTAACTTACTGTCCATACAATCGGACTTTTCTTTTTTAAGTTATCATGTTTACAACAAACGTGACGAACGAAGACACGGATATTTTAAAAGATGTTCAAAATTCGATTACTGGGACAATGATACGCTTAACTATTGTTCAAATAAAAACAACTAACCGACCTGTAAATGGTATTTTTATATAACACAAAGCAATTTAGGTCAATGTCTAGTTAATTATTATTAATAGGTTTAAAAATAAAGTTGTTGGCAGTGTAAAATGGTCTTATTTTAATTTTGAACCAATGTATGATCGAATTAGTGAAATAGAGAAAATTTTCTACTAATTTTTAAGCGCTCATTTCAGATCAGGTGGATGAAGTAAAAAAAAAATTGATTGGTTTTGATTTGGGTGGGGGTGGCTAATGCCAAAAGTTTTTTTGAGACCTTAGCTTCTTTTATATATAGACATTTTTTTTTGCTCAAACTTAAAATCTCGAAGTTTCATGACAGTTTAAGCCTATTTGAACAATAAAAATTTTTAATTTTTTTTTGCGTTACTAAACTTCCACTGGATGTGGAATGAATATTTATAATTTTTAAAAACCTACCGCGATTTCTGCATTTAATAATATATTACGGATAATAAAGGAAAACAAAAGCCAGTCACATTGCCGAACTCAGATTTTAATGATCTATCCAAATCCGTAAAAATATGCAGGATGTAATAATTAAATCTGACATGCATGGCATCTGACTTGACAGGGTATTTATCATTTCATCACATGTCCAGTGTCTTTTTATTAGTGTACTTTTATATACTAACATAACATATAAAAGTTGAAACTTCTGAAAAAACGTTTGTATCGGTATTACACTTAAATAAACTATTGTTAACACTTGCATTTTTCCCTTTGAGTTAATAGTTCAGCACTAAAAAATTCTTGAATGTGTAGAACTATGGAAATTGTTTAATTTTGACAAATAATATCTTGAGTAATATCTCAAAAACTGTTCGTTATTTGGGGGTCATGCCTATTAAGACTTTCAAGACATCAAATTTTCAGCCAATTCCACAGAATTTCCTTAAGAATTGTATGAAGTCCTTTCTCATTGATGTTACTGAATATTTGACCTAGCAGTTCTTGTACAAAAATGTACAATTCCACATTTATTCTTTATTGGTATAGACTCTCAATGCCTTCATTTATGGTTTTTCAGTAATGGCAAGAGAGCATCTTTTAATTTAAAAATTCTCTTTTCAGTTATAGCCAAAGAAAAATGGGAAACCATTATGAAAGACAACGGCTGGAATAATGTAGAATTAAGGGATAACAGATACAACCAAATTATACACATGGTGTCAGCCGCCAAAGGAGCCGAGGAGTATTATTCAACAGAGGTAATGTACAAAGTAGTTTTTCTGACTTCGTGTGATACTATGTTGGCCTCAGAGCTGGGTACAGATACAAATAGAATGTATTCGAATACCGGATACTGGATACTTTTATGCTAAAAATGTATTCGAACACTTGTATCCGAATACTGTTTTCCAGATACCGGATACGGATACAGCAGCATAGGTTGAGTAAAAGAAAGGTTAAAGAAACCCCATATGCGTATTAAATATTATGTATTTCAAACTAGAAAATGTACTAAAAAATATAATTCTAAATGTAATGATAAAAAAGAAACACGATATGAAACTAAACACATTGATTTTGATTTTACACTGATTTTATTTTGATTTTACACAGTTCACTCACAGCACTGGTACTCCAAGGGCAAGTTCCAACCATTTTTTTGTGTTTCAAAATTTTAACGTGGTTGCATTTATTGTTGCAGACCAAACACAAACACCCATGCGGTCACTGGTACCAGATTACGTCAGGTGCATATCAGACTGCGATCGCCATCATCGACCGTCGCTCTCTACCGACTATCGCTATTACCGAAATCAAAACCGTCTGGTCTGGTCAGAATATGGTTTTACTATCTATCCACTCCACATTCAGTGTATCCGGATCCGCTAAATTGTATTCGAGTACGGGATACTCCTTAATATTTGTTACGGGTACAGGATACTTGTTCTTGGGAGTATTCGAATACAAGCCCTGGATACAAAATATGTATCCATATATTGTGTCTGTATGCCTAAGTACTCGGATACGACCCAACTCTGGTTGGCCACTGTACGTTCTATGCAAAAGAGACACCCTGCTGAAAAAACGGACAGATGTCGTACTGCATCTCTGAACGTTCAAAAAACAAAAGCGGACACAACAGTTCGTTTTCTGAGATTGCCAAAATTAGTGTATGATGATTTTGTGCCATGCAGTTTTTTATAGAATTATTTCTGGATGGCATCAGAGCGTCACATATAAATCATTAACAAAAGAAGATCATTAACAATATTTTGTATTATACAGTGTGTCCCAGGATAGATGTAACAAGAGGACCAAAAATTTTGGAATTTTGGAATGGTATTTGGGGATTGAGTCCTGCTTGTTGTAAAACTAAAGTATACCAAAAATGACTTGATTTGGTGTTCTACTGCTATAGCCAAAGTTGTAAAAATCACCACTAATAAAGTACCTTTATTTTTCAAAATATGAAAAAATTCCACTAAGAAAAGTTATTTAGAATGTAATTTTATACCTCTATACCAAATTTCAGGAATATAAAATTATTTTTTTGAAACTTCCCATTTTTTCCAAATTAAGAGTTGAATCATATTTAAAGTTGTGTAGGAGCAAATGTTAATCATCTCAAAAAGTAGGCTATTGATAAATAAAAAATTGAATATATGAGATGTAAGAAGGTATAATGTTAATCGAACTAATTGTAAAACAAGAAACAATTACTAACAGAAGATTAATGAGGTTTAAAAATTATAACAAGTAATAAATGTCAAAAACAACAAATTCACATTAAATATTGACCAATACAAAAGAATGTTTACAATTTTTTTATTATTCGACGTAGCTACCACCCACATCCACACACATTTCGATCCTTCACCTGAAGTCCTTAAAACTGTTTCGAATATGATCTAACGATATGGAGTTTACGGCATTTGTGATTCTCTGCTTCAATTTTGCTACAACATTAGGAAGTGGTTCAGCATAAACCAACTGCTTGAAGCGACCCCATAAAAAGAAATCCAATATTGATAGGTCTGGGGATCTCGCCGGCCACTTGATCGGTCCATTCCTGGCAATCCAATTTTCTCCAAAATTTAAATTCAACCACCGATTAACCATTTCTGTGGAGTGGCCAGGGCAACCATCATGTTGAAAATGAACTAAAGGCCTATCTCTTAAATATTTAAATGTTCTTCAGAAAATCTTTCAAGAAGCTGTAAATAAGTGTGCTGGTTTAACCTTCCCTCAATGAAATAAGGTCCAATAACTCCAACGTGATAAGAAACGGCACACCACACATTCACTTTTTTATAATATTGTCTTCTACAATGAATTCTAAAATTTGGATTTTCAGAAGCCCAAAACTGACAATTCTGAGATGAAACAACATCATTGGTTGTGAATGTGGATTCATCTGAGAAAATTATGAAATTATGAAAAAATCTCTCTTCCATGATTTTTTCTCCAATGGTTAAACAAAAATCCAACCTACGGCCGTCATCTCCCTCTTCAAGCGTATGTTTATAATTTGCTTTATATGCCCTAATTTTCTTTGCCTTGTAAATTCTTTGGAGTTCAGACTTGCTAATATTAATAAAAGCTGATCTCTCTCTTAGTGGCATCCTAGGATTTTCTATAACAAATGCATGAGCTATAATAGCCCCAACATTGTCTTCATCATATGCTTTTATTTTTCTCTTCATGTTAAGAACACTACCAATAGCCAGAAACTTTTTAATTATTCTCATAGCCTGAGTACGTGACAAAGCAGTGTTTGGAACTTTCGAATTAAATTGGCTTACCACTTCTCTTAGCGAGTTTTCATCGTCAATTCCGTAGCATTGCACAAGATAAATTTTTTCACGCACTGAGTACCATTTTCACTTAATTTTTTATGCTTGGTTCGTTAATTTGAAACAGAAATTAAGGATAATATTGACTACGTTTGACAGATGTGTCAATAATAAATGATAAATATGTATCCACTGCTTTTCTCATAGCCTACTTTTAGCTTCTACATAACTTTAAATATTTATTCACAAAAAATAATTTCTATGCAGTTTTAATTGAATGGTTCAAAATAAAATACTAATTTATTGAAAAAATGGGAAGTTTCAAAAAAATAATTTTATATTCCTGAAATTTGGTTATAGAGGTATAAAATTAGGTATCTAAATAACTTTTTTAGTGGAATTTTTTCATATTTTGAAAAATGATACCTTTATTAGTGGTGATTTTTACAACTTTGCTTATAAAACACCCTGTAGAACACCAAATCAAGTCATTTTTGGTATACTTTAGTTTTACAACAAACAGGACTCGATCCCCAAATACCATTCCAAAATTTTTGGTCCTTTACACCTCTTGTTACATCTATCCTGGGACACACTGTATATTATATTTATATTCTAATAAATTTTAAATACAAAATAATTTAAACTGTAAAATTCATTCTGAAAACAGCAAATAGTGATTTGCTTGGAATAATGGTGAGGTTTAAAGATCATTGTTTTGTAGTCAGTCCAAGTTGGTACAAAGTCCAACATCTGGTTACTTACTAATCCATCCACTTACTTGATGGCTCCTTAGAACCCAATCACAGAAACGTTCAGTGCATGTACATACAGGCTCTGTCCGTTTTGTCCGGTTCTTTAGCAATACAATTTTTGAGATTACTGTAAGTAACCTCGATACTCATTTGCGGGTTTCCAAAGGAAGACTTGCTAATATAATTGTAGTGGAAGAGAAAGGATAGTGAGACTAGATGTAGAAAAAGTAGCTACAGCCTACAAAGAAGGCCACTACACGACTCATTTTGTCCCTCTACTTTATTTTTCCTCTACTAAATAGTTCCTCTCATCTCTATTCATGTCGACTCATTTGAATGCATTTATGAAATGAAATTTGAATGTTCAGCAATGGTGGTAACACATGCAGAAATTCTAAGCGAAGTGAAAAGTAGTTGTCACTATAAGCAATTTAAACTCATTGGTTAAAAAATTTGTGGTGATAAATAATTACAGGCGGGTTTGACAGTTAAGTGTCGGATTGTTTTCTATTACCATATCCTTTTTGACCTTCAGTAACCTAATACAAGTACTAGCAAAGCACGGGGCCCTAGGGTGACTCTTTTCATTTTGTTCCAATATGAAAACTAGCTCCTTCTGGAAAGCCTGAGTTAATTAAAATTACTTTAAAAGGTCACGCCAAGCATTTAGTTGCCTAAAGTTTCATTATTTTATGCAAGAAAATGTGACGTTATTAATATGAGCGTGACTGGTTACGGGAACAGAAAGACCGAATGATAAAATCAAAAGATTCTATGTTTATGGTAGTCAATTGATGGAAATCTTCTTCAAAATGAACGAATGACACATCTCTGTTGATCAGTATTGACCATGTTTGTCAACTGAAAGTATACAAGACCATCAAATGTGCAGAAACCAACGTGACACTTCAGCGAGCTAGCCCAGAAAAGCCGGTTTTAGTGTAAATTTCAAAGGCTTGCCGCTACCTTTTTTTTTGCGCCATAATAGGATCCACAGGGATCGTGGTGGCCAAGGCCAAGCGCTCAGCTCCTCCTTGCAAATCTAATCTAAATATTGATGTGTTTTACCCAGTGTTTGCAAAAATTCTTTTCTTTCAACTGATTAACGGAGATCATTGATACTGAGATTTCAAAACTTTAAAAATAAAGAGTCACATTTGGGGCCCCGCCGTGTGAGAGCCCACTGGGAAATTTGCCAGTAAACCGGTGCAATGTTGTGATTGACACAGTGTTTTGAGATTCAGCTGCTGATATGTCAATTTTCCTCATGTTAGGCTAGATTTACTATCGTGTATAATACTGATTCGATTATTTTTATTTTCTCAGGACCACAATTGCCGCTCCGAAAACGTTGAATTAGCCAGGGACCTGGACTCGAAAGCGGCGGCGTCTTGGGTGGGGCACCCATACTTCGACGTGATCGACAATTCAACGGATTTTGAGGGCAAAATCAGGAGGATGATCGGCTCCGTCTGCCATAAAATCGGTCTCGACACTGGCGACAGGTTACTTAAGAACTCACGCAAACACAAGTTCCTCGTGGTTGGCCCTCTGCCGGACGATTCAGTGTTTCCACCGTTTCAAGATTTCGAAGTTGTACACAACTACTTGCAGTCTAATTCACCTAACCAAGTTAGACTGCGTAAGCGTGGGCAAAAAGGTGAGAAAAGAAAGTTATTTAAAGCGCGATACTTGTAGTCACAGGGTAGATTTGTATTCATTTCTTTATTTGTTAGTGATAAGTTTTCGTTTTACCTATTTCGTTTTATGAAATATTAAGTCTGGAATTTTGTTAAATTTGATTGTATTCGTATTTGGTTACAAATATATGGGAAAGTACACGTAAATTTGTCTTTCTTTTTTACTAACAGTTTGTGACTAACTCGGCTTAGTTGTGTATTTGATAAAAAAAAATAAGAACAAAGAACGTAATATAACGATAACATACTGAAGGTTATTTATTAAAAAAGCCAATGTTCTGATATATTCATGTGTAGATATTTTGGGTCCTATTTTTTATTTGATTGACTAGGTCTCATTGTGTAGTTGGAACAGGAAAAAATCAGATATTAATACATTTCTTCCATAAAATAGTTTATTTATATAAATGGAAGGATTCAAATTTTTTACCAACAATCTAGATGTATTAAAAATTATCAACAATGAAGGGTGGTTTGATGAATGAATTTTAGTGGTTTATTTCTTATACTGGAGGAACAGTAAAAGCTATGTAAAAGTGTTTATATACTTTTTGTTATTTGCAAAATCTGCCTAAAATGAACGTAGATTGTTGTTGAATGTTTTTTTTTTTTTTAATTTCTAAAATGATATGAAAAACTAATTTTTATCACCATTGTAGAGCACGTTCAAAATGCTACAATTTAAGAAAGAAAGAGTCTTAAGACGCATCCTCATTATCGTCGGCTTTATCAATCGGCATGGCCGCCCAGCTTTTGTTGGCAAGTGAGTACATACAATTCTGTGTGTGCCTTTCGGCATGAAAAGCAGATCGGCATGCTGGAACATTTACCGCCTGTTCTTGGAAACTTCAAACTATAAGAGCATTATCCGAAAGGGAATTTAAATGTAGAATAAAAAAATTTCTCCTGTCAAAGGTGTTTTATAGTGTCTTAAAATTTTTAAACAGTGACTTAAGCCTTATTTAAATAATATATTGTATATTTATAAGTAATTCTACCATTAAAAAAAAAATAGCAAAAAAATTTTTATATTTTAACATTATACATACTACTGTGTTGTTCTTTTGACTTGGGTATATACTTTTGTATCTTTAACATCAATAAATTATGTCTATGTCTATACTTCAGTGGATTTCGTGCATTGAAATGGCCTGAAAAAGTTTTATCACATCGAGAACGGCCTGGACCTGACCTACAAGGACCATAATAAAAAAAAAATGTTGCTCTAATCGAAATATAAATTCCACTATATCTATTTCTTCTAGGCAGACTACGCACCCAAAACCTCCTTTGTTTCTTTTTGTTATTTGCAATCGCTAAAAAAGGTGTTGTAATAATATCGTTAGAGAATATTATTTAGGTATTATGCAAATCACAACTTACACACTTTTTATTTATTATGAAAATACCTACTTTCTGTATATTGTTGCCCTAATCTGGGCACGCTAGGGCATACAGAAAGTAGGTATTTTCATAATAAATAAAAAGTGTGTAAGTTGTGATTTGCATAATACCTAAATAATATTCTCTAATCATGATAAAAGCAAATAAATAAAAAATAATTAATTGTAAAAATAACATCGTCACTCTCAAACATTTTGCTCATGACTAACTGAACTATATAAATTGATAATGCCGCTAATTTGACAAAGCTGAGCAAGTAAGCCGGGCGGCCATGCTGACGGTAAAGAGGACGCACCTTTAGTGTGACCAAATGGCAGTTTTTTATTTATAATTTTCCATAATAGTTTACACCCATAAGACCTATCATTTCACCAAGTTTCATTAAATAAGATTAATTATTTTCTTAGTAATTTCGGTTTATGTAAAATTAGAATTTTCTTAGTTTTTATTTTTTTGCAAAAGAATGAAATGGCAGATCGAATTTGGATGTATGCAGTTTTATTCATAGTTTATTTACAAACATTATGATTTTATATTTGGCCTAATCTGATGAACAGAACCCGAGATATTAAAAATAAAACAACAAAAACACGTTTTTCAGAATTAAAACTTAATTTCCAAGAAACGCTCACCTCCCAGATGGGACAAAACTTTACTGTAACTTCGTGAAACACAGATTGCATTTCCAGAAAAAAAATTCCTCACACCCCCAAACAATCGTTGCTTAATTTTATTCGACTATATATTGTTAAAAAATTTATATTTTTTCATTTTCTACAGGAATCACTTTTTTATGAAACCAAAATTTGGTAGGTATCTAATTTTCTTCCTGTTCAGGTTTTTTTTCTCTATTGACTAGCCTAAACTGACTGGAAACAAATTTATTAATTATGTATTGAAAAATGTACCTACCTTATACTTTTAGTTATAAACAATTTTGTTAAAAGTTGCCAAGAAGTGACAACAGCAATATAATAATAACACTGGACTTAGGCTTTGTGTCCCAATTGATATAAAGGTAGATATTAAAATAAAGATATCTTAAATTAATTTAGTAGGAATTGAGAAATTCTTCTCAAACTCGTTACTTTTTTAAGATTTGCTTTGAATTACGTCTTTCAAAATTAAGATATTGCCCATATTGAGATATTTACATATTTAGGTCATTAGCTATTATGAAACTGTAATAAGACTAAAAAAATTAACTGGCGTTACACATGGTTTATTAGAAAATGTTCATTTCGTAACAGTATGCAATCAACAAATATACCACTTGTTACCTCCTAATGGCTTATGAAGTAAAACATTGATTTTGTAAGTTTATAATAATTCTGACCAAGTAAGGGAAAAACAATGCATTTAAGAAATAATACAATAACTTTAACAGAGAATATACTATGGTGAGATTTTTTTGTACTCTTACATAGTGTTTTTGTTCTTTGTGAATAATTTATTGTAGTCTTTCATAAATGTTTACACTCCTCCGCAGTATCGTTAATAATTCGATTGTTGCTACATCTAATCTTTCATAGAAATTATTGTGCTGATGTAGAAATTAGTCATATAACTTGAATATTTTAAACAATTGACTGGTATCGCAAAATTAAGGTACTGAATCTCCTTTTACATCAGGAATTTCTTCGTCAATGTCGTCGTTAATCTCTAAGGAGATAATTTAATGGTAGCAAGATGATAGTAATAAAACAAAATGTACCTACTACTAATTATTATCAGAACTTACTTGCAAAAAGGAACATGCACAAATTTTTAATCTGTTTAATATTGATAAAATTAAATTCTCTCTTTATTATAATAATAGCTTTGATTATTAATCTCATTGAAATATGTTGAATTTAGCACAAAATTAAATTTGAAATAATGCAATTTTACATATGTTGTCAGACGAGTTTGACTTCGCAACATACACAGTTGACATGTCGTAGTGATGTCAAAAAAATTTACTCCTGTCAGCAGCCTGATAAAATTAGCATTCTCCTGTAGCACAAGTTTATTGGGCCAATACAGGTACCAACATATACTGAGCGACAAATTTTTACAATAATAGGTTCGTTCAGCATTTTTTTTTTTTTTTAGAAATCGAAAGTAGAACACTTTAAGGCAATTTCCAAATTTTCAGGTTTTCATTAGGACGTTTAAGCCCTTAAATAAATTACCAAAGTTGGACCTCGTGAAAATGGGGTGGAGCTTCGCGTGACGTCACTTTGCAGATGGTCATCAGGCGACAGTCGATATTTAATAAGCGTGTGGTGCATGTTATTGTGTTTCTCTATGGAAACGGTGTTTGATTGTTAAATTATATCTTTTTTATCTTCTTGCTGGTTTAAAATGAGTAGTGTTTATGTAGAATGATGTCACGAGTCAGCGAAGTGTTTTTTGTACTAAAACTGAATCTTTAACATTGAATATCTAAGGATTGGATATACTTATGAAGCTGAAATTTTAACGGCTTATCTAGATGATCGAATTCTATTGAATGCCATAAAAAATAACAACAAAAAATTATCGGTAACAAGCCAATTGCCCAATATTGCAATCAAATATTGGATAATATTAGATATCAAGATTGACGTCATATTAGATACCAACCTTGGCACCATATAGGATACCAACATTGGTTCCATATTAGGTACTAACATAAGTATCATATTGGATACTAACATATAGGTGCTATATAGGCCTTTTCATCATAGAAGCGTGCATGTGCTGCCGCTATGTTTGTTTGCGGGAACTATGAAATGTTCGGACACTTGATTGTCAAAATGGCTGAACCTCATTTTCAATTGCATTTTTGACTCTACATTTTCGTAAAAAAATAGAAAACATTTTTACTGCATTATCAATTACTGCACGAAGAATGTTATTAAGCATATTATAGACTAAACACATTTGTTTTCTTTTAATGCACTTGTATATAAATTGATAAGATGATAGTTGAATTCTAACCTTGCAACCAGTTCATTATTCTTGCTTCCAGTTATTTTACGGCCAGGATACTTGAGCAAGCGCCTTAATTGAGCGCAAGTGTGTTCTTCCACAATGTTATGTACTAATTTTGCACCGTCAATCACACTTTCGTCTAAATTAATGTGAAAAAATGATACCGGTCCAGCCATTTTGACAATCAAGTGTCCGAACATTTCATAGTTCCCGCAAACAAACATAGTGGCAGCACATGCGCGCTTCTATGATGAAAAGGCCTATTGGATGCCAACATAGGCGACATGTAACTACACAATGTGTCTAAATTTCTGACATGGGAATTCACGCAGTAGTATGCACAGAGGCACCTGTATCAATTGGAATGGATGTCGTAATCAAAATCTGGAAATTTTAAAAATAATATTTATGAGAAATTGACCAACAACGCAAACAAATAATAATTTAATTGTGATAATTACATAAAACATGAAGGAAAACTTATAAATAAAATTCAAATCAATTTCTCTGAAACTTAAATAAAGTCAATAAAAAATAAGCTTAATTATTATTATTCTATCCTCCCTTATCTGTTTCGTTTCTTGGAGTACCGCGATTTCATGTGGATTCGCAAAATTTACTTCCCCATCTTTATCTGATGTTATGCTGATATTGTTCGTTTTATTTGCACATCTGTAATTTCTCTGAATCGGCTATGAACTACTTCTATAACAGTGAAAATCAGTTGACTATAGCACTACGTCAAAAACTCGAGCTTTCACCAAAAACTGTTTACTATTAATTACTATTTGAATGGGAACATGCACATTTACCTATTAAATTATTACAGTTTTCACAAGCTGTACACTGTCAATTATTAAGGAAATTGACGACTTTATGGAACACCAACACGTTTTGTAACCGGTCGGCATACCGCAACATGGCTGAAACTCGAATTTGTCATCGTTTCTGAATTTGCTATGGGCGGTGAATTTACAATTAGAAGTATATATCATGTATGTATTAAAATATATATTACTTAGTGGCTTTTAAGCCATTTTCGAGAATAAATAAATAGTCTGACGTCACTATAAGTTTACTGTGGATGTCGTGACGTCCAACAAATAATCAAAACTGTTATTATAATAAAAAGGGAATGGAATTTTATCAATATTAAAATTTGTGTGCATTGCCTGTTGTTACTGAAAATTTTAAACTGTTTCAAAAACGGAAATAATAAGCTTTACGATTATAAAAAATATATAAATATCTGATTTGGCCAGCAATAGACTTTCATATACTTATATTTTAATGTAGGCAACACATATGTGTTAACTAATAAAGTTTACTTGCTATTTCATACAAGTAAATATCTGAAAAACATCATGTGACAGAAAAAAAAAATTTATTTCATTGCAATGTACACTTCTGTGCAATAAAATCCCGTGCACTTGAAAAATCAAGTAATCCAGTTTTTACTAATATTAAGTGATATGAATCATTCTTTTTGGAATTTAGGTTTTTTATTATCATATAAGTTATAAAAAAGTAACATTGATTGTGAAATGCCATAAGTAAGGTATTTGGAAAAATGTTAATGATTTAATGATTTCGATTTATAACAAATATATAAAATTGATGTTGAAAAATTGTGTTCGAGGTAAGGCCAGATTCTGAAAGCTCCAAACATTAAAAGCGGTTTTCTGCATGGCTGTTCTGCTTATCCATGCCCAAACATTAACAGAAAATCGCCCGGACCTGTTCCGTAGTGACATGTAGCGTGAAACCTGGTATTTGTAGGACGGTACACCCGAATATGTCCGTCATTACAAGACTGAAAAACTTTTTCATCGGTAAACACAACATTGTTCCAAGACTTCAACGGACGATAGACACAATATAAATAAAACAGAATGGGGGCTTGCTTCTGTTCTTCTGTTAATATGGTCTTCTTGGCACTTATACAGTTTTTTAATTCCGATTTTCCTATCCTTCGGCTAGCTGTTGACCTCGATGCTGGAAAATTTGTCATGGACATAGCGTCTACTGCTGTTTGAAACGGATTTTCCCTCAAATAACCAAGGAGCGTTTCATCTTGAGCGAGATTTGAACTTCTCGGTCGGCCCTTCTCTTTATGATACCTTATTCCTCCTCCAACCTTTTCTTCACACTCATAACGGTACTTTTATTTAAGTGATAATGGTTAGCAACTGCTCTGATAGACCATCCCTCTTCAAGTTTAGTTAATTTCGGCATTTCGAAAATATGACACTGACACTGACAAATAAATAAAGAAAGATTTAATATGGCGAAAAATAGGAGTACGGGATTTTATTGCACAGAAGTGTATGTAAAATACATTTTTAATTGACTTTTATATTTAAAAAAAATCACGCAAATTGTTCCTCTTTCTAAACAGATACATAAAATTGGAAACCGCTTCAAGTAAATTATCATATCTGAGGGTACTACATTTCCCATGAGAAGCTTATGTGTTATCGTGGAAGCACACAGCAACAGTCGAATAGACACTTATACTAAATCCATAACACGGGGATAGTAATGACCTGAACTGTTAAGAGTGGCAAGTGTCACATGTAACATTCATTTGATGAGTTGATCACGTGCATTTATTACTATCCGCCTTCTATGGATTTAGTATAGTTAGTCATCATCAGGTCTAAAGCATTAAAATCTTATAGTTAAGAAAAATGTTTACTATCAATCAAATCCGGCAGCTTATTTGTGCAGGTATCGCGTTACTTAATAAAATTTGTTTTAAATGAAATATTAAAGTTAACTTAATACATTACAGCCGAGTGACCCAGCAAAATCCAACCGCAAGTACCTTTAATCATATGTATTGTAATTAACTTTTTTTATTATTATTTCCGACTATACAGTTTTTAAGTGAATTAAATTATAATTATTCGGTATCTCAGTGAGTTTTAAAGCATTGCCTTGAAAAGTCGGCGGTTCGATCCCTACATGCTCCAGATTTTTTTTGTTAAAAATATTATTAGTAATTGCGGAAAAATATAATACTAATTTTTGTACTACTGTTAAAAAACCTTTTTTCATAATTTCTAGTGCATAAAACATATGCTACGGTTATAGCGAAGAAAAGTAAAAAGCGTGAAAAAAAGTTTTTTTAACAGTTGTAGAAAAATTACTGTTATGCATATTTTTCCACAATTATTAATAAAGTTTTTAACGAAAATAATTCGGAGTTTGTGGGGATCGAATCGTTGACCTCTTGATCAGTAATTCAATTTAATTCAATTCAACAATAGTTTATTACATGTATTTATAATACAGAAATGCACCTAGCCGTTGAACACTTATACTATAATTGACTTAAAAACTGCATACTTGGAAATAGTAAAAAAAAAATTAATTACAATATAATGTAATTAAAGGTGCTTGCGGCTAGGTTTTGCTGGGAAATGCAGCTGTATAATGTATTACTTTATCGCTAAACTTTCCTTTAAATCAGATTTTATTAAAAAATGCGATACCTGCCCAAATAAGCTTCCGGATCTTAGACTATATAGAGGTATAAGAAAATAAAAAGAAAATACAAATTTGTAGCGTCAAAAATTTACTAGAATCAAAAATTAAGAAACATAATGGGTAAGATTAGGTTTTTGGAACGTAGACAAGGTAAATATGTGGGTGTTTGACGCTTGATCTTTCCAAATTTCTTAGATCCCCAAATCCAAATTCTGAAATCTGCAATTTAAATAGTAGCGCTTAGTGACAAGATACTTTACAGCTTTTTACGTTATTTTAGGTCATTACAGTTACATTCATACTGTGAGAAGACAGAACCAGCCCGGCGGGCAAGTGATTGAAGTTAAGACTCAAATAACACATCGTGACTACATCAATTTGTTGACGCAAAAAGACAAGACACATTTCACGATCTACAAGAAACGCAGATGTTTTATTGATAATAATCAGTATTTCCAGCTTGACATTTACGAGCAACCAAGTCATCCAAGGTATGTATTCAATAATATCATGTTTAATTATTTAATTGCCTTATTTATTTTAACGTCCTGGTGAAGTTTAGCTAATGCTACTTTACCACTTAACCAGTACGGCGAGATGAGATACGGTCACCCATATAAGTGACAGACTTGCCCGGCGTGCCTTAACTTCTCCGATCGAGGTCTTTCCACCTCACCTCACTATATGGTATAATAATATATAGTCATGGAAGAATTGTTCAAAATGTTTAGTTTAATTGAAATTTTATAAAACCTTCAAATTTATTAAGGGCTGTCTATAAATGATATCACATCTATTTTATAATATATAGTCATATAGTCATGGAAGAATTGTTCAAAATGTTTAGTTTAATTGAAATTCTATTTCATATGATAAAAAAACTAAAATTGTGGGTTTTGGTAAATTCTATAAAACCTTCAAATTTATTAAGGGCTGTCTATAAATGATATCACATCTATTTTCGAGGATTTTTAGACTTCTTAGGTTGGGGGCCCCCCAATTATATTTTCTTAATACCTAATCCTAATACCCGGCCTCTCCCAGGCACCGGCCGGGCCCTTGGTCTCTCGGGCCCCGGGGCACTGCCCTGCCATAGTTACGCCTCTGCTCTAGAGAAATGAAACATGTAAATCTAGCCTTCTTCATATTTTCCATGTACGTTTATAATTCACCTATACTTTGGTTATTTGTTACTAAATTTTTTACTGTAATAAAAGTTATTATACTTCCCTACTTATAATAGTTGAATTGTTCATCAAATGAAATATTAAAACCTTTTACTTCCTAATAAATGTATCTTGTTAGCAGATGACACAACGTTAATTTATTCGGTAAAAAATTTTGATGACTTAAAAGTCTTATCGAATCTAATTTAAAAAATAGCGGTTTGCTAGTAATAAACTTAAATGAAGAAAAATCTCAAAAATTCTTCACCTTCAACAATAATCTTGTCAGTGGAGCTAGAGGGTCACCTTATTCAGAATAAGATTTGACGATAAACAAAATTGGAGCTTCATATAAATATGACAAAAACTCTGTAGTGTAATGTTTCTCTTGCGACAGCTGGAGGAAATTCTTCACATTGATACTTTAAAATCTACTTATTGTTCCTCTAGTTTTATATATGTAACTCGGTGATATCACAGGTGTGCGCATTGTGCTGAGCGATATTACTTTTCTGTCATTTTGTAAGTTTAAACTGACAATGGGCTCATTTAGTGATATTCAATTTCCAATTTGTTTTTGCATTTTCCGTAAGAATTTAAGTATACAGTGAAAAAATTAGGCCGCTAGCGTTAATATCATATTTGATTTCCAGTTCGTAACATATTTAAAACCGACAGCGCATATGACATCACAACACTTACTCGACTGCTTTTATGAGTTATGCGGGTATAGCACGTCTGTTGTGTTTGCCATATGAAACTACATGGGAGCAGGCAAGCGACGGTCAACAGCTGGAGTGATTTAATGTCATATTGCATTTTCGCGTGCTTTATTTTCATTATTTATTTTGAGGGATGGGTTGAAAAAAAAATCTAATATTTTGCACATTTACTATCTACAAGGTGTACTTTCGAAATATGAATTAAAAAAAAATGCTAATTATGAAAATATTTTATGCATATCCTTTCCACGCTTTCGTAGATTTAGTCCACTCAAATTAGGAAAAAAGCAGAGAAAAACTCTGAACAGCAGTTTTTTTGCATAGGAAGTAATTATTCAACTTTTAGAACAAGATTTTGGTTATGCGCAGAAAAAAAAAGAAATGAGTTTTGAGATATATACATATATATACGCTTTTTCGTGTTTTTTTTTCATTTAGACGTACAGTCGAACCTCCATAACTCGAACGTCCATAACTCGAAATCCTCTATATCTCGAAGCCATTCAAAGCAATAAATATCTATTATGCTTACTAAAAAGTTCCCATAACTCAAAGTTTCTTTAAAGTCTCTTTAACTCGAGCTCATTTTCAATCCCCTTGGGGATTCGAGTTATGGAGGTTCGACTGTATATATCTCGAAAAGTACGCGTTTTTAAGGCTAAACGAATATAGGTAAACATGTTCAGAATATGACGTCCTACAAAAGAGGTTCTATACATTTTTCCGATTATCCCATTGGCTTTTCCGGAAAAGAGACTTGAAAAATATATGTTTTTTTCGTGTTTTTTTAAATTTGAATGCAAATATCTCAAAAAGTGCGCGATTTTAGGGCTAAATAATAATAATAATAATAATAAATGTCTTTATTGTAAACATACAAGTTGTAAAATTTACAAATGGCGAAGTTCAGGAATAGTTACAAGTAACCTTCTGCTCTTCCACTTAACCAGAGCTTCCACTTAACCAAAATGAACATAAGTAAACTTGTTCAGAATGCGATTTCCTACAGAAAAGCTCCTATACATTTTTCTGATTATCCCATTGTTTTTTCCGGAAAAGCTTCTTGAAAAATATATATATATTTGCTTTTTCGTGCTTTTTTTTTTTCATTTTGACGTATATATCTCAAATATATAGTACCTTTTTAGAAGTTTACCGATGTTCATTTAGCCTTAAAAATGCCTACTTTCCGAGATATATACGTCCAAATGAAAAAAAAAAAAACGAAAAAGCAAATATATTCTCCAAGAAGCTTTACCGGAAAAACCAATGGGATAATCGAAAAATGTCTAAAAGCTTTTTTGTAGAACATCTCATTCTGAACAAGTTTATTTATGTTCATTTAGCCCTAAAATCGCATGCTTTTCGAGATATTTGCATTCAAATTAAAAAAAAACACGAAAAAATCCGTATATATATTTTTCAAGTCGCTTTTCCGGAAAAACCAATGGGATGATCAGAAAAATGTATAAAACCTTTTTTGTGGAAAATCGTATTCTGAACACGTTTACCTATGTTCGTTTAGCCTTAAAAAAACGTATATATATGTATATATCTCGAAAATCATGTCTTTTTTTTCTGCGCATAAGCAAAAAAATGTTCTAAAAGTTGAGTATTTACTATCTATGTAGAGAAACTGCTGTTCAAAATTTTTCTCTAAAACTGCGTTTTTTTCCTAATTTGAGGACTAATTACTGACACGATAATTTAATAATAAATTTTTCAGTGAACATCAAACACTTAAACAAATAATTTATGTACTTTATTTATCAATAAGTTACAATTAACAAAATATTTACACTACAGATACGTAGTCATATTGAGCTTAGTTTATAAAAAAATAATGGCAGGTATTTACCTTTTTTGCTTAAATTTAATTAGCATATTTATTTTCATTTTATGCCAAACTTATGCTTGTTGATTTTTTTTTTTTTTTTTTTTTTCATTTAAGGAATATGACAACTTTCCAAAATTTCGAATTTTCTCCAAATCTAAATTCTGTCCATTTTATCTTGTAATTGAATTTTCGCAAAAATTTTTAAACTTATAAATTAACTTAATTCAGATATGCACTTTTTTAGTACATTGTAACATTCTACCATAGTTAAAAAGAGTATAACCAAGGGAAGTTTGAGGCATTATTCACAAAAACAGTTGTTTTTATAAAAGGTCAACTTCAGCACTTATCGATTTAAATTTCCGTTGTCACTTATACAATTCATCGACAATTTCATACTGATTTTCCAAATAAGTTTAGCGGTGTCCTGATGCCCTTGACTGCAGGCGATGAGGTAAGGGTTGGGCACAGTTCTCGTCGAGGCATTTTTCAGTAATAGCCATTTCACGAGTGGCGCATGTCCAAACATGGCTGCCATTTGAAGAGGAGTGAGTCCTTTATCATTTGCTTCGTTAATATCGGCACCTGCATAATACAGTTCTCGGATGCAAGTTGCGTTTTTTAACTGGGGATATTTAATGTAGTAGAACGTTGCCAGGTAAAATGGAGATTCTCTGTTCATCGACTTTAGTCGAATGTCGGCACCTTTAAAGAATAATTGGAAAACATTTTTAGTAACAAAACAAAACAGAATAATTAAGTCCAAATGAGTCAATTTCAACAAATTTCTAATTCAATGACAGAACCTTGATGAATATGAAAGTTTTGATTACCTTTTTTTAACATTAACCTCACTATTTGAGTATTTCCATTCGCACAAGCTATCAAAAATGGAGTATACCCTTCTCTAGTGAATTTGTTGATATACTGTGGGTGTTCATCTATAAGTCGTACACATCTCACAATATCATTTCCTTCAATAGCCTGGCATATTTCTAACAGTGTGTCAATTTCTCTAAAGTACTTGACTCTAAAGGTGAATATTTTACATATAAATGATATAACTATGTAAAACATTGTTAACAAACAAATCCACATGGTTAAAACTATGGGCGGATAAGAATTCCACAATTCCAGCATTTCAGACAACAGATTATGATGTTTATTTATTATATTGTAAACCATTGAATAAATCCTTATTGTTCAGAAGCTCTCGTAATTAAAATCTCACTGTCATGTGCCATATCATGTCAAATTCAAACAAATGTCTGTATTATTCGGCATAGCCTGCTATTTTCATTTTTGAAAGTAGTTCAAAAATCCGTTTAAGAAATGTAAAGTTAGGTTATGTTCCCACTGTTCCCAGCATTTTAGCAAAATTCTCTACTGTTTGATTTTAGTTTAGCATTTATTTACTTCTTTTTTTCTGTGTAAAAACGTCAATGTATGGAAGTTCTTGTGGAACTTCTTAGTTTAGTACTGTTGAAGAATAACTGATAAAAATAAGTTTTAACTGTTTTATACAGTGAAGAATTTTTTATGATAAATCATTGTGGTTTAGAATCTAAATACACATGAATTTTAAGTCACAGGCAAATCTTCTGAATAATGAAATAAAATTGTGAATATCATTTCTAATTGATTTCTCTATTTAGGTGCAAAGGTATGATTCTTTTGGAGACCTATTCAGCACTGGAAGAACACCAGCTATTGAAGACTTTACCATCGTTCCTTAATATAATGAAAGAAGTTACTGGCATCCCAGACTACTCCATGTACAATCTTTCTTTGCGGGAAGATTGGAAAACATCAAAGAAATTTTGCCGTTCGATAATAGGTAGGGTAGGTTGTATAATTTTTTTTATTACAAATTATATAGGTATACTTATTTAGAATGTTAAATATTACCGTGTTAGTCCAATGCATTTAGATTATTATCTCTGAATTCTTTAAACTCGCTGAAAAGTTGAGAGAATATTTTAAAAAATGGTAAAAATGATAATCCGAAAAGTTTACAGAGTCAACCCACGTGCAATTTTTTTTATTTAACAAATTAGGCGCAGAAATATGGTTTTCTTGTAAATAACTTGGTTAGTTTGTTTTTTTTTTTTTTTTAGAAAATGATAGAGGACACGAGAAAGATGAGAAAATTTTACACAAAAATGTATTTGTAATTTTTTTTCATTTAAGCAAAACTACTGGTGATAGAAATTTTGTAACTATTGCTCCGAATAGAGTGCAATGGCACCGTGCTCGTGCGCGTTTCGACAGTGTGAACGCTACACAAAAGTGCTATAACTTGTCATTAACAAGATCAAATGACAAATATCTAAATGCACTTTAGACATTGCCATGTAATTGGTGTACATATTCGTTTTCCAAAAAGCATTTTTAAATTATTGGTGAATGTAATTCGACAATTTCTCCTACATTCCTGAACCGATTCAAAAAATTTTTTAATGGGCTTTTATAGAGACAGTTTTATACACTGGTACTAGGCTATTGAAAACCAGAAATGAAAAAACAAATGTTTCTCATGCGAAAATCCAAAAAATGTTTTTTATTGATTTCAGTAGTCTGGTATCATTCTATCAAGTTTTCTCTAAAAGTCTATCAAAGAATTTTTCCAATTGGTTCAGGGATATGGGAGAAATTGTTGAATTACGAAATCATTTTCTTAAGCACAGCGCCGCCACCTTTAACTATTGATAAATAAAGCTACGTTATGCGTGATATGAGAGTGACCGCAAAAAAGGCCTAAAATTCGCCTGTTTTTGCATAGTAGATAGCAGGCCAAGGGAAAGAGCAAAATAAATCCTATAGGGCTCAAATTAAACTTTGAGAAATTTTAAGGTGGGCATATTTTTTACTTTTTTGAAAAAATGCGAAAATCTCCCCTATTTAAGGGTAGAAAATATTTCAAAAAGGCAGTATATAATGAATATTTTAAAAAATAAAACAACTGTTATTACTAAGATTTTATATTCTATGAATTATGAATTATTTACGGATTATATGTGTAGCGTATTTCTTTCGTTTTTCTTTCTCGGGATGCTTTTCTTATTATTTCAAGGGGTAGGAGGATGGTGGCACAATTTCTTAGTACATGTGAGTTCGACTAGTCAACAATAATTCTAGTGAAAATCTCATATCGATTTTCGGGGTTTTCTTATTATTACAAGGAGTTGAAAATATTCCTCTCTTTGAAATTCATCAATAAACGATACGGTTACCTCAATCAGCAGCTTTAAGACGAGAGAGACGCGGGGGGCGGGAAATCGAATGAAAGAGACAGACATATCTGATTTCCGTGCAAAAGACACAGACAAAGATACCCGTAGGTCTACAGCCTACGTCACCTGTAGACACTACAGGCATCTTTGTCTCTGTCTTTTGCACGGAAATCAGATGTGTCTGTCTCTTTCATTCTATTTCCCGCCCTCCGCGTCTCTCTCGTCCTAAAGCTGCTGATCGAGGTAACCGTATTGTTTACTGATCGTGGGAGGGTTGTAGGACAGTTGCCTAAACTCTTCCAAATAAGCTACAGAATTATATACAATCAGTAAATAATTCATACAATATAAAATCTGAGTAATAACAGTTGTTTTATTTTTTAATATATTCATTATATACTGCCTTTTTTAAATATTTTCTACCCAGACGAAATTTCCGGAAATTGAAAAAAGAAATTTTTAGTTACCGGACCAAATTCGGCGCAAAATGTTTGTTTTGGTGTGTACAGTACTATACTCTCCGATTAAAGAACTTATATAAGTTCTTTAATCGGACACTATACTGTAGTGGCAGACATTTGTATCAGTCGTTTTTGAGCAATTTGCCATCAAAGTGATGAAAAATGGCCACTTTGATGCCAAATTGCTCAAATCCGACCGATAGAAAAGTCTGCCACTACAATACAGTACTGTATACGTCAAAACAAACATTTCACGCCAAATTTAGCCCAGTAACTAAAAATTTTTTTTTCAATTTCTGGTTACCGCGTGCACCGACCGGAGGTTTCGTCTGCTGGCATAATTGGGGTATGCTCAAATAATGCCCAAAATCCATGTAGCAAATTATTAATAAGAATGGGAATCATACAGAAAGTGAACATGCAACAGAGTTAGCTAGTGAGGACTTTAATGCCTTTTTTATGAATGTGGTGCAGACCATTCTCAATGATCTCCCCAGTACTGACCTGAGCAGTGAAGAATTTCTTAGAGACATAAATATTGAAAATATTCGTCTCTTTGAAATTCGGAAGGTTACTATAAATGAGGTGAGAGATGAAATATTTAAATTAAACAACAAAAAATAGTAAGAACATATATGGACTTAACACAAAATTTTAAAGTGCATTGGTAATTTAATTGACGAAACTTTTTAATTTACGTATTGCAGAGGGCATATTTCCTCTAGTTCTAAAAATATCTCGAGTTATTCCCATTTATAAAAAAGGCAATGTTAATGACGTGTCAAATTTTAGGCTATCCTTGATACCCATATTAGCAAGTTATTTGAAAAACTATTAAAAACAAGAATTTATGAGCATTTTGAGAGTAATAATTTTTTCAGTAAGCAGCAATTTGGATTTAGAAACTCATTATCATCTACAGCTGCTATTAATAAATTAATTACACTCATAAATGAAGAAGGCAGCCACACTGTTGCGCTCTTTTGCGATCTAACCAAAGCTTTCGATTGCATGTCAGCTAGAATATTGATTAGTAAACTAAAATATTATAATTTCTCTAGGAACAGTATTCAGCTTATAGAATCTTATCTAGGAAACCGACAACTTGTGTCCTTCAAAGGAAGAAACTCAGATCTTAGATCCGTTACTTATGGAGTACCTCAAGGATCAGTGCTGGGTACTTTGTTATTCTTAATCTATATTAATGATATATCTACTAGTGATCCCAGCACTGACTTCATCATGTTTGCTGATGATACTACTGTGATCAACAAAAATAAAAATGTAAGCACATTAAAAATATCACTAGCAGATGCACAATCGAAAGTCACAAATTGGTTCCATGCCAATCAATTATGTCTCAACCACTCTAAAACGAAAACAATGTACTTTTCTTTACGTGACACATCTTCAATAAATAATCCCCAAAGTGTAAAATTTCTTGGAATTTATTTAGATCAAAGGCTGACTTGGTATATAATGTAGATATTGTTTGCAATAAGCCAATAAGATATAATCATCCATATATGTACTTGGTAATCTATCAAAAATAGTATCCAGACCTGTTTTAGTAACAGTATTTCATGCCCCAATTCAATCAAAAATATCTTATGCAATATTGGCATGGGGTCATGCGTCCTGTGTCAGTAGAGTTTTTGGCGTTTTTGCATCACAAAGAAAAGCTGTTAGAATCCCAAGGAACAATTTTGGTTTCCTAAATATATACAAGGGTGCTATAAAACTATTTATAAAATGCCTTGAAAAAGCTATTTTGCTGTAACAATATCCTTAATACCATCATAAAGCGACTTGTAGACTAAAAAGGGCCCACCCTTATGAAGGTTGTTAAGGCCTTTTTAAATTCCATCATAAAACTCCTTACTGAGGCATAGTGCCGCTCTTGAAAACCTTGTTCAGGCCATTTTGAAACCTTTCTTAAAACCTATTTTAAAGCTGTTGGAAGCTTTTTTATTAGCTTCCTTAAAACTGGTTTTTACAACTCTATGAGTCCATATTAGAATAAAAAGCTATAAGAATGTCCACGAAGGAATCCAAATAATTTTATTATTGCATTTATTTTTTCTAAACTGATTTAAACAAACACACCATCAGACTTATTGAAGATAAAATGGAATACGAAATTTATAAAGCGTAGAGTGGCACTATAACCTCTCTAAGGCCGATTTAAACGGTAATAAAAAGGCATCAGGTATGACAAAAAAATTAAAACCAACGGCAGTTTATCGTTTAAACTACAAAAGAAAGGCCCAAAGAAACAAGGGGGCCTCAGAAATAATAATGATGTTAATATCCATACAAAATTTGCATAGACACGTAATCACAGCAAATTTAAAAAAGTAGGCTGCTTCTCGGTTCCCACGGTAATTTTCAGTTGTTTCTTGTAATTTTACCTTAATTTGGTAAAGAAAAAGTGATAATTATTAATAATTATAATTGTGAGATTGACCCTGAATATTTTTATATAACAAGAAAAACGTGGCCGGCCAACTAAAAACCTAATTGTCATTTTACAGTATTCTAATAATGGCAATGACCTAGAACATTTACTCTAAATGAAGTCCTTTTAGTCTTTTTGTATACTATCACAAATAATCCCTTCCTTACAAAAATGCAAATGCACTTGGCGAAGATCACATGATCTAGTTTGTTGAATAAGGTTATTTTATAAAAATATTTATTTACTTATTGTTTTCATGAAATTCGAGGAAAAAGTCGAGAAAACTATATGTGCATTTCTTGTATGCCAATATCTTCTATTTGAAGCCTATATTTGCTGTCATTTTTTATTCTTTAAGTGGGACTAGCAAAATCATAAGTTGACTCAAATTTAGGATGCCATATTGAAGCTGCTATTTTAAATTTTCATGTTCTTATAATTATTATTATCCATTGTCGATCAATCCGTGATAAGCTGCTTTATACATTTTTCGACTGCCTGTAACTCGGAAACGGCGGGTTTTCAGACCCAGGTTACGTTTGAAAGTTTGATTGGGACAATGAGAACTCCCTTTTTCCAAAGTTACAAAACTTTTCCCATGTATTTGGTGCAGCGTCCTTTAGTGTTATGTCATGTCATGCCTACTGTAGTAAAGTTCCGATGCCTCAGATGTGAGTTCTCATCACTTTGAATGCTGTTTGTGTTTGAAGTACACGTATGCTATCTAACTTTTTGCTTCTGTTTTTTTTCACATTTCTCATATCTACCATTTTGAATTTATAATATCAAAATCAGTGGTCTCGAAAACTCTCGTAAGGGTATATTTGTAATTTTATCATTTCAATCATTTGTTTCAAAATATTTTTTGATAAGATGATTTTTTGGAATTTTTTCAAAAAAAATTTATTTGCACACTTTTAATGGGCAAACTTTAAAAAGGTCATTGTTAAAGTTTCAGGTTTCAATAAAATCCCTAAAGTTCAGAGTAGTTTCACAATAACGCACCTTATTCATCTAAATGCACTGGACTATTATGTATTGATGAAAAATTTGTTGGTATTAATGTTATTATACTCTTCGCAAAAACGAAGAGTATATTGTATTTGATCGGCACATTTCTAAAATCGTAAATATCGCTCGTAGAGAAAAAATTTTCATATCATTGTGTTAGTGAACGAATTCTGAACAACTTTCAAAATATCCGTCTGTCCGTCACGTTTCTTGTAAGCACGATAACTTAAGAATGAAAAGTCCGATTGTATTGAAATTTAGAAAATAAGTTAGTTTTAGCTAGAGGAAGAACCCTTTTGTTTTTGAAGAAAATCAATCGGTAAATAAAAAAGTTATTAATTATTTAATTTAAAAAAAATATATTCTCTTAATTTTTATCGCTTGTACTAAAATGGAAATCTTGCGAAATATTATTTCCATAATATATTTTTTTTGTTTATGAATTTTACTAATATATATTTCATAGAAGTACGAGTTGAAATATGTATGATTGTCGAAAGATATAGGTATATCACAGACAATCAATTTTCGTAGCAATATGTGGTGGCGCAACGGCTAAAGCTTTGCGTTGCAATTCAAAGGTCCCGTGTTCGAATCCCACACAGGTTGGATTTTTTTTTTCATATAATTTTTTTCACAACAAAGTTGGTATCACAAAATTTAGGATGTCCAAAAACTAACATTATGTACAAGAAAACTGCGAAGAGTATCCTATAGAATGTGTAACAATTATATATAAAAAGCTGAGTAAATTGGCAAAGAGTACGTTTTTAGCTTGTTGTTATTTCTTATAGGACCCCAAGATGCACCTTGCTCCGACCAGGAAGTGAAGGTCAACGGCCACATGAACGGGATAGACTGTAAACAATCCTACAGGTACAACCATGGCGAAATGAATGGAAAGGCCATGAACGGAAAAGCTTGAGTGTGATAAATTACGTATTTTTATTAGTATTTTGATTTTATATGCAGTACTTAGTAAGTTTTATTTTCTCAGTGTTGTTAGCGTAAAATTGCAATAATTGTTATTTCATTTAGATGAAAACGTTCCTTTTAAAACTTACCATTAGACACGTAATTTCTTTGAGATAGATAATATAGCTAAGTATATTTAATTTATTAGAAAGGAATGATTAGTACAGTATTTTAGATAAATTATTTCGCCACTTAATTTACTGTGAAAACGTACCTGCTTAACCATCATGAAATATTCTAAATGTAATAAACATGCAAGTGTCTGTACTTACACTTAATAACATTAATTCAGTCTAAGGATATTTCAGTATAGGGAATTGCCTATAAATCACTTTCACTTGTGTATAAAAGTCTGTATATTGTATTGACGTCGATTTGAGTAATTGTAATAATTGTATTGTGTTTACCAAGCAAACGGAGCTTATAAAAGTGTTTACTTCGAGATATTACATAATATGTCCATTTTTGCCTGATTTTCAGATGTTACTGAAATACATTTTAAAAAACACCGATTGTTTGGTAACTGAAATATATATTTTATTTGATTCAATTAAGATCATTAAATGTGACTTTCTCCTGTAAAAATCTTAATAAAACATCAGGATTTAAGTTATTGTTTTCACTCAGTCATTCCCAGACTCGATGATGCCATAAAAATCTTTCTAAAGGTTGTAATAATTGTGAAAATAAATAAATTTTATTCAATATATTCAATATCACTATTTATTTAGAAGAATTATTCCCACTATCATTACCACATAATTAATGTTTTATTGTAATTTTACCTGAAATGGTGCATTGAAATGAGCGACTAGGATACCAGATTCAAAGCCGTTTAACTTTTTATGAGATTATTTTGAAAAGTATTTATTAAACTTAGATATAAAGAATGGGATTACTAGACATGTTGCAAAGCAGCAACAACAGAATATTAAATAAATGATTTAGATAATTTTTTTATGCAAAGGATTATAACGATTGTTAACTTTTTCAAATATATGGTTGAATAAATTGAGGTAATGTCCTGGAACTGTAGAGAAAGAACTTTAGTGAAGCCTCATAATGTAATACTAGAATGGGCTAAAGCCCATTCTATCTAGCTGTACGAGAGGGGAAGCCCCGCGACTCCGTCGCCGTAATGCACTTCGTTGTGTTTAAAAGGCTGTACCGCTTTTATTTACAGAGCTAGACCCAGCATTAATTGAGACAAAATGAAGTCTATGAAATTTGGCAGTTTTTAGTGAAAAAACATTCGAATAGCTCAATACATAAGCGAGTTACGATTAGAGCTTTTAAAAAAATTGACAATTTGTGTACCATCTAAATTAACGTCAATTTTCTAATGTTAGTTATTATTTTTGTAATAAATTATACATCAAGTTAAAGAGAATCGTTTGTACTATAAAACTGAAAAAAATATGTAAATTTATCTTTTTCCATTTTAAAGTTATTCGTGGCTGAATTTGAATTTTATTTTTTTTAGTTTTTTTCTCGTAACTTCAGTCTCGACCAATGGAGTGTCGTCAAAGTGATTTCCTATATAAAAACACCTGCTGAATAAAATGAAATAGGTTTTATTTGATTATACCTCGGTATTGGGTTAGTGAACGCTAGAGCCAGCCATCCGACATACTATGGTGTTAAGAAACATCTAGTACATAAAAGTAGTCTATTTAAACAAAAAAAAGTGCTATAGACTTATAAACGAGATATGCAGGGTGTTTGACGAGGAAACGGACATGCTTTAATGCCAGATAGAAGGCACCGAGGGTAATCATAATCATCCATAGAAAAAGCTAGTTGGGCCTTCCTTGCTGAAATACAGGGTGTTTTACGTATTTTTGCCAAAATTTCTTTTGGTTGTTACTTTGTAAAGGAATGGATAATAAGTTCATATTTGGCACATATAATATTCTAGTGATCCTGAATAAGTGCTTATACCACACACAAAAAAATCCAGATCCGGACTTGAAAAAAAATGTTTTTGTTCTTCAAGAAAACAATACCTTGTATATGTTTTTTTTTTTTTAATTTCAATATTAAATTCGAAAAGTACATAAAAAACTGAACAGAATGGCTTCATTTTTTGCCACACCCTTGACGTCTTCGTAATAAATTCCACTAAATAATGCTTCCTCTACTAAATTAGACATTTACTTTTTTGTCAGCAATAATTATTATGTTTTAATTACCAATTTATATGGATGAGGTAAAATTAATAAAAAAACTAAATGTTGGAGGACACCGAATCAAGAACCTATTTCATTCCTCTCATTTATTAAATGACTAGTAATACAGCGACATAACATATCTATTAACAACAATAACTGTAATAACAAAGTTGCATATTAATAATGCACATAATAACAGGATAACAACCAAATTATCAACAGAATAACTGTGCCAAAAACAAAAATGCAGATATTGTTATAAAACATATTTACAAATTAGAATGTTCAAAATGTCCCCGTCAGCTTCAGTACATTTTCTTAGTGTGCTTTACAAGATGGCCGATTGATCTTATCACTTTTGGACTGTCTGTCTCTAATTTTTTTGTGGTATTCAACAATCCTTTAAATTTAATTGCTCCATGAAATCAGTGCCCATTTTGTAGACGCTGGTTGGACAAATGTGGTGAGGCTCCATCACGTTGAAAGAACATACCTCGGATATTTACATTTCCTAAAAGATTCGGTAATGTATGTTGTAAAAACCCTAATTTGAGATTTTTATCTAAACTAATTGGCAAAAAGATTGATCAGATCAGACCAGAAATTTTACTTTAAGCAATGGCCTTAAATGTAAAACCAGTTAGTTTTAGATTATGAGGTCACTTAAAGAGTGGACATTGACTGCGTAGATCAATTAATTCAGAGTATTGTTGAATGCCGCAACGAAATTAGAAATAGTCCAGATGTGATAAGATCAATCGGTCATCTCGTGAACCGCACTAGAAAATGTACTGAAACTGAGGAGGCTATTTTGAACATACAATTTAATTATAATTCTAATTTGTAAATGTTTTATGACAATATCTCCATTTTTGTTTTTGGTACAATTATTCTGTAGATATTTTGTTATTTTGTTGCTATGTGCATTATTGATATACAACTTTGTTACTAGTTATTATTGTTGGCAATAGGTATGTTGTGTTGCTGTATCACCACTCTTTAATAAATGAGAGGAATGAAATAGTTTCTTGATTCGGTGTCTAATATTTATTTTTTTATTTATTTTCACCTCATCCATAAAAAAATGTAATAATAATAATAATAATAATAATAATAATAATGGTTTATTGATGTTAAGACACTGGGTGTATACATAGGTCATAAGATTAAAAATTAATACAAACATAAGTTAAAACTAGAATAAAAAGATAAAACGTGACAAAGGACAAAAACTGAATAAAAGAAGACTACAGACAAAATGAGATCCTCAAAGTTATCTTGGAGGTATTCCTCAAAGGTGTAAAACGCTTTTAATTTGAAATAAGCTTTTAGCTTCGTTTTGAACTGGTTTATATTTAATTGCCTCTGGCAAGACATTAAAAAATTTGATGCAGTAATAACCGGTACCGTTTCTGGTTCTTGACAGCCTGTGAAAGTTTGGTACGACATTGTTGTTATTTCTTGTTTCATAATTGTGAACATCACTATGTTTGTTGAGTAGGTGTTCATTTTTTTTTGTATGTATAAGGCATTCTAGTATAAAAATGCATGGTAGCGTAAGTATATTAAGTTTTTTGAAAGTTTGCCGACAGCAGTCTCGGTATTTCAATTTATCTATAATTCTGATGCATCGCCTTTGTAATCCAAATATTTTAGATGCGTGAGCGGAGTGTCCCCAACTGAGGACGGCATAACTTATATTTGAGTGCATGTGACCATAGTATGCTGTTATCAAAACTTCTTGGCTGACTGAATTCACTAGGTTCCTGACTAAATAAATGTTTCTCGAAATTTTTGTTGAGAGGTTATCCACGTGTTTTTCCCAAGTCAGCATAGGATCTAGGTGGATACCTAAAAATTTTACCGATTCGTTTTTTGTGTCTTCGTTGTGGTTTTTTGTAGGTCGTAAGCTAAATGTAAGATGTTGCGTCTTGTTATCATTTATTCCTAGTGTGTTAGCAGCATACCAGGTTTTTATATTTGATTGTGTGTTCAAAGATTTAGTCTTGACAAGATCAAGCGATAAATCCTGTTGTACCTCAGTGGTGTCATCTGCGAATAAAATTAGATTTGCACTGGGATCGCAGTTGGGCAAATCGTTAATATAAATTATGAAAAGAGCGGGACACCTAGCACCTGCAGTACTCCGTGTAGGACGGTTTTTTTATTAGAATGTGTGTTATTGTATGTCACGTACTGACATCTTTCTGTGAGGTATGATTTAACAAGACTCAAGCTGTTCTCATCAAAACCATATGCAGATAATTTCCTTATGAGCGTATCATGAGATACACTGTCAAAGGCTTTTGTCAAATCGTAAAAGGATGCAAATGTGAACACATAATTTTCAAACCCATCGTTAATTAGTTGAGTGAGGTTATTAATTGCTGTTGATGTCGATTTGCAGTTTCGGAACCCATTTTGACATGGACTAAATAAATTGTTGTTCTCAAAGAATTCCACTATTTGTGTTTTTAAAAGAGACTCAAAAATTTTAGAAAAAATAGGTACCAGTGAGATCGGCCTGTAATTTGATGGGTCTTCGTAGGATCTCTTCTTGAAAATAGGAACTACTCTTGTTATTTTTAAGCTATTTGGAAATATATTGGCTTTTATACATAGATTTATTAGTTTAGTCATTGGTATACATATTAAGTTTACCAGAGTTTTGACAATTTTGACTGAAATGCCGTAATGATCTTTGCTCTTGCTATTTTTAACTTACTAATGCTCGCCCTTACTTCATTATAGGTAACATCTCTGAATTTAAACACTGAGTTTTCATTTATTTTAATGTAATCTATTGGGTCTTTATTTACTTTTGGGACACTTTTGATCACCTCGTCAGCTATGCTTATAAAAAAATTATTAAAGTCGTTGGCACTTAATTCACTGCCTCGGGGGGCTTTTGGTGTTTGACTGTTACTCTTGATAATGTCCCACATGGCGTGTTGTGAGTTGCTGCAGTTCCTGATGTATTGTATGTAATTAGAACATAGTAATTATTGCTAAAAAAAAGTAAATGCTCAATTTAATAGTGGAAGCAATTTTTGCGCATGACATTCATCGATATTTTCTAAAGTCTCATATTCCATTATTTAATGGAATTTATTTCGAAGACGGCAGAGGTGTGGCAAAAAAAATAATGAAGCCATTTTGTTCAGTTTTTTATGTACTTTTCGAATTTAATATTGAAATTTTAAAAAAACATACACAGGGTATTCTTTTCTTGAAGAACAACAAAAACATTTTTTTCTCAAGTCCTGGATTTTTTATGTGCATGATACAAGTACTTATTCAGGATCACTAGTGTATTATATGTACCAAATATGAACTTAGTATTCCATTCCTTTACAAAGTAACAACCAAAAGAAATTTTGGCAAAAATACATAAAACACCCTGTATTTCAGCAACGAGGACCCAACTAGCTTTTTCTATGGTTGATTATGATTACCCCCGGTGTCCTCTATCTGTCATTAAAGCATGTCCGTTTCTTCGTGAAGCACCCTGTATACTTAAGTCGCAAATGGTCACTTTTGGACGTCAATTAGACCATGAAAATCGCATTTCTGAGAGTTGTGCCCAGTGAGACTTTTGATCAGCATGACCTTCATTTTCCACGAATTTCAAAAAAATTCACCAAAACATTTTCCGTTTCCATAAGAAAGATGCGGGATCCTTTTTTATTAAAAAATTAATTTGTAAATAAAGTTATTTAAAAATTCCAGCATTTTTAATTAAAGACCAACAATTATTAGTTCTTGACATTTTTTGATAAACTGCTTTTCCTCCAACTTACAAGGGGTTGAAAAAAGCTTTAATAGTGGAGTCGCAAAGACAAAAAAAATGCAAAACCTCGGAAGCAGCACGAGGCTTTTTGCAACATGTCACATCATACATAAATTTTATGGACATATAAGCGGACTTGCTTATTATTAGGGGGCGGTTCCCACCTCTTTTTGAGGATGAGAAAAAAGATAATTTTTTTCTTAGAATTAAAAACATGCTCAAAATATTTAATGAAATATAAATGGACAGATCAGCCTCGATATTGCTGTTATATTTTTTAGAAACATTTTTTACCATAAAACATCTTTCATCCATCCTGTTGGTATGCAAATAACATATCTCTTTGATTTGTCATAAATGATTTATAAATCACTTGGCATACCGAATATTATCATCTGCCAAATTGTAGTGTCATGCACACTTTTTTATTAAAAAATTTGTATGTCATCCACTAAAACGGTATGTCAATAATATTTTCTCATAATAAATAGTGTTAATAACATGTAGCTAAAAAATGAAATTGTATACTATCATATCAGTCTGAGTGACGTGTTACGTGCATTATTGGAATGAAGTAACGAACATACCATCATTTTTTGAAAATTGTTGTTTCCTTATTTTGTAACTAAATTCCGTATTTAAGCTTTTCTTCACTTTGTTGAATAAAATTTTCAATGAAAATGTAAAAAAATGTAGTTTTTAAAGTCGATTTCATATTATCTAATTTTTAGAACACCCTGTATAATTTATCTTAAGTTTGACAACTGTTTATGACTTCCTAAGACAAGCAAAACTTTTTATAAACAATGACCTTTTCTCAGCAAATCAAAAATAAGAAAGTTTATAAGAGTGCCGTACTCCATTCTAGAACACACTGTATATATAATTTGTTCAATTGTCCAAGTAAGCATATCCATTTGTACCAATAAATATTTTTATTATTATTTTAAGTGAAATTTAATATGTTTTTATATTATTTTTGATATTAATAATTTACTTGTAGGTAATTTCTGTTTGACGCAACCTCCACATACATTTAAAAGTAGTTATCGAGTGCAAATGAAATAAAAAAAATATCAATGGTAAATCTTACTATCATGTGCTTGTTTTTTATAGGATTAAATAAATATCGTATTGCATTTTTTCAATAAATTAGTATTTTATTTTGAAACATTCAATTAAAACTGCATAGAAATTATTTTTTGTGAATTATTATTTAAAGTTATGTAGAAGCTAAAAGTAGGCTATGAGAAAAGCAGTGGATGATTAACATTTGCTCCTACACAACTTTAAATATGAATTCAACTCTTAATTCGCAAAAAATGGAAAGTTTCAAAAAAATAACTTCATATTCTTGAAATTTGGTATAGAGGTATAAAATTGCATTCTAAATAACTTTTTAGTGGAATTTTTTCATATTTTGAAAAATAAAGATACTTTATTAATGGTGATTTTTACAACTTTGCTTATAAAACACCCTGTCGAGCACCAAATCAAGTCATTTTTGGTATACTTTAGTTTTACAACAAGCAAGACTCAATCCCCAAATGCCATTCCAAAATTTTTGGTCCATTACACTTCTTGTTACATCTATCCTGGGACACACTGTATAAAACAATTATTTTTCCGCTTAACTCGCTCTAACTCAAAAACGGCACGATAAAAATTCATATTACTCTCAAATTTTTATTGTGTTATCACTATATATTTGTTAACATAATGTGTTAATATGTAGGTCAAATTTTAATAAAATAAGTGTAGAAAGCATTATTTTTTTTCTAAGGCTATGTCGAAAATTTACATTCTCAAATGAAACATGCGGGAAACTTGTTTATCTTTCGAAATAGATACAAGTGTATGGAGAAGTAATGAAGATAAAAGATGGACGTAACTTTTGTTTGAAACTTTCTTTTCTAGAATTAGCAGTTTTCGAGAAAATTGCAAATGAGTGATTGTTAGCCAAGTACTGCAATTAATTGCTATTAGATTCCACGTTCTTTAAATTAAAAAAAAAGTTTGTTTCAAAACTCCTCTTTTTCTCACCAGATCCGCTCCAGTATAAGGCTCTCTCCGACGTATGGCATTTCGTCAATTATTTTAAGTATTTCACATATCAGGGACGCATGGGACGGAAAATAGGAACAATAGTCGTTTGAGCTCTAACAAAATGTTTTAACTCATTTGACAATTTTGACTTTCACTGCAGTCCAAACTTGAGTCGTCGCAGAATAAAGATACTTACTTTATTACAACTCTGGAACCAAACAAATAATATATTGATGGTTTTTTCCTTATGATAAAACCAGAACATGTGAATGGGTTAGTTAAACAGAAACCTTCTAGATTGTTTTCAACATATTTTTCAGATCTTAAGAATTTCATGTGCGCCTAATGTTTTGGTATGCTAAATAGTGCTCTGCAGTGAAAGAGTTAAAATAAGGCCATCTTTTTCTATTTGCAACAGAAGATCACACAAATAAAACCAGAGATAAATACTTAGAGAGGAAGACAAAATAATTTTAGTGAGGACCTGGAGATGAAGGAATCTGTAGTTTAAGGTCTATACAAAGACGAACACTGAAATAAAAGATAGAATTTGACATTTTTAGTGTTAAAAAAAACTTATCCAGATTCAAGTATGGATAATTTCCTTCCCATTGCTCGTCATGGTCAAGTTAAACTGCTTTGCCCCCTCTCAAATTCTTACTTACAACTTACCTATTTCTTGCTTCTCAATATTGTAGTAGAAATAAATGGACACTAGTTCTTGTCAAAGTTTATTTACTGTACAATATTTACTATTAATTACAAATCTTCTTAGAAGACAAGTTAATCCTGAAAAACATTCAAAATTATTTAGAATAACACATCTAGAATTTACATACAGAACAAAACCATGCAAAAATAAAACAAAGAAATTATCAAAATTATAATTTATTTGCCAAAACTAAAATTACAGTTTTTATACAACTATATACAGTTAAAAATTCTTTGTGTTATAACCGCAACATGATGATGGACAAGTATGTACAACTTTTTTTTAATTACAACACAAAGAAAAAGCAAACCAATAAAACAGCGACTGCATTAAATAATACTAATATTTTCTGTGAAAATATTTCTAAAAATATTGTTTTTCAGTATCACAGCACAGGTTTTGAGTAAGACATAATAGGATTTTATAACGGAAATCAAATTTGTTATTAAAAGTACTCATCAACAAGAACAAAACGTCAAACTGTCTATTAAAACTTAAAAAAACTAAAACCGACACAAAAGGGACGTCACAGAATTCTCACTTCTTCAAGAACCTACTTACTTGATCCGACTGATTGGTCGTTTGCGGCAATGAACCTTGTTGCTGGACGTTCTGAACGCTGACTGCCACAAGGGGTGTGCCACTCGCAGTTTGAATTCGCACCGGACTACCTTGCCTTACGCCCACATTTTGATTCAACGCTGCCGATACCTGAGATAATAACGCCTGCTGCGCCGTACTTGTTGTACCTTGGACTTTTATTCCTGCCAAGGCACCCGCCAACGTGGAAGTTCCTTGAGGACGTAGAGCGGTATTTAATGCTTGAGACGTTGCCGCCACGACCTAACAGAAAGACAAAGGCATATAGTCAAATTAAAAAGTAAACATCAAAATTGCTATTTCACGATTGTTTAGTGAGGGGGCACTTTTTTTTTGTGTAAATGCAATATCTATTTCATCAGGCAGTAACAGTGAAGTTGTTTTGTCCAATCTGTGAGGTCAGGAGGTAACAAAAAAAAATTTGCTTTAGCGTCAAATTATAGGTAAGCATTTAATATCTGCTAATTACAGTTAATTACTATTCTGAGGGCTAGATAAATGAAATAAAGAAATACAATTTAATTCACTATAATGAATCTATACACACAAAAAATAATTAGAGCACGAGATAAACCTTAAGGGTGGGCAAACACTTTCGTCAGATTAAAAACAAGTACTAAATAAACATATACCGTGTGTGTAGTCGCGGGCTAGGCATGGGGAGTAGAATTACAACATCGCGTGTGCCAGCTGGCTGAAATGAAATAACAGAGCTGGAATGCTCCACCGATGGACGAATTTACGGCTGCCAGTGTTGTCATATTTCTCGCGCTACGTGAATGTACATGCCTAATGGGAAATTACACGCACGGTATGCACAATACAATGTATAACTAACAACCATCAGCTAGCCAACCGCATAATGATTACTCATAGTTATCTAGTATATTAGTGTGTAGCATATTGTGCTCTGTAAAAATCAAGTTTATATACTGGTTAGACTGCATTTTATATCACTTGTTCTATATCAAACTGCTGATAAAACATCCAACTCTTCAAATAACCCCTGGATAATAGTTAATTAGTTACTGGTAATTGACTTTTTGTAATTTATTATGTGCAACCTCTGCATTACTGCAACAAAAACTTATCAGTACCAAAGTGAAAAAACATTTCCACAAAAACTAATCTCTACTCACTTTTAATTCCTAGAACAGGTCTGGACTTAAAATATCTGTACTTATATCTGAAGGAAAATAATTGTGTCTCTTTTTTGACTACCGAAAGCAACAAAAAATGCCTAATAACGCTAACTGCATGAAATGTAGTGAAACACTCGACACAGATACTATTGCAGTGAGCCAAAATGCGCAAAGGTAACTTCCACAGAATTTAGAGCCATTACTCTCAAGAAAAGAACAATACCCTATTGGTGCACAGACTGTAAACCTATGCTGGATTCCATTGGAAATGCCACATCCAATTCAACATCACTGCCAGATTTAAGAAATGAAATTTCTGAACTTAAAACTCACAACGCAGAAATCTCAAACAAGCTTACATCTTTTACAAACAATATCAAAGAAGCCACAGTTGATTTAGTAAAATTTCTAACAGAAAAACCTTTGCAAACAGCTGAGAAGTTACAAATTACTGAAAATCTCCCGTTACAAGATACATATAAGAAACCTAATACAAAATTTGAAAGAGACCTTAAACAACGAATCGATACTCTGGAAAAGGAGTTTAAAACCCTAAAAAACTCACTTGGTGAAATACGTGCTGCCTTGCCAAAAACACCAAAAATGGCAGCATTTCAAACTATACCCAAATCGCCTCAGACTACCGAATCTATGCAAAGTTCAATCAATCCAGGACAAAGTAAACCAAACTTCAACCAATATGCAAACACAAGTCCAAAACGTTCTCAGATTTCTATTAACCAGACCAGGCTTAATAATAACACACAAAATGCTACTATCATAGGAACGAGGAAGCCAGGAAATTCTAAGATCTCCGCTGCTGTTATTCCCCAAAAAACCGCCATTTTTGTTGGCAAGGTATCACGAGATGTCTCGGTAAAGGACATGCAGGAACATCTACAGGACAACTTTGAAAACGAAAATTTTGTTGTTAAAGAACTACCCGTGAGATCCGGTGAATATCACAGCTTCCGCATAGATGCCAAGAAAGACCTCGAAGACGAATTACTTAATCCAGACCTGTGGTCAGAAGACTTGGTCATTCATAAATTTGAATTTTTTCGGCCAAGGTCCTACTCACATAGACGCAGACACTAATAAATCTGTCAACACAGCGAATATTGATAAGATCAAACATAATAATTTTAACCAGACGATAAATATCTTGCACCTTAATATACAGTGTCTACGCAATAAAACTCTAGAGTTAGAAGCATATTTAAACGACAGTGTTCCTTATAACTCCCTCTGCCTAAACGAACACTGGCTGAATGAGCAAGAAATGAGTTCCATTAGTGTTGAGGGCTATAAATCCGTTTCTGCTTTCTGTAGGTCAAATAAAATACATGAAGGAGTAAGTATTCTTGCTCAAAATCATCTCAGGTGTTTACCTTTATCTTTTGATATTAATAGCCTATGTATTGAAGTGCACTGTGAGTTGGCTGGCTTACTATTTGATGACTATCAAATTGTCACTATATACAGATATATATACAGATGGGGAATTTTGATATTTTCATTGAACAACTAACATTGCTTCTTGACAAACTGTCTCTTACTAGGAAAAAAACCACAATAACGGGTGATTTTAACACAAAGTTCAACACAAGCGATCCACAGGCAATTCACCTTTTTAATATCTTTCAGTCCTATGGGCTAAGACAAACAGTTTTCAACAATACTAGAGAAACCACTTGCCTAGATAATATTTTTACTAACTGTGAAATAACCACAACCTCTGTCAAAACTTGTGACCCTACTTTCCGACCATCTTGCAATATCTATGGAGATTACAAAGAAAAACAAGAATAAATTATAGGCCAATCAATGAGCATGGACTTCGGCAATTCCATAGTTTAATTGAACGCGTAAACTGGGACTTTATAAAAGATCCTAATTTAACAACCGAAAGTAAATGCGAAGTATTCCTCCACCATCTAACCAATGCTATTGAACTATCTTTCCCTTTAAAATCAAAACTAGTAGACACCTCCCATAATGGTACCCATCTCAACTGGTACAATGACCATCTAAGAGTAATGCGTGAACACCTGACTCATCTCAAAAGTATGCATAAAACCGATCCTAATCTAATAACAAATGAGTCTATAAAATCATTCAAAGCACTGTACCGTTCTGAGATTGCGAAAGCTAAAAAACAAGCTCATGATAATTATATTAAAAACTCCTCCAATGCTCAAGCTGCATTCTGGGAAATTGTTAAAAGAAACAACTCCAACCTACATAATCAAAATAGCGAATCTCTAACTGCAAACGATTTTAATACATATTTTACCGACATTGCTCTCAATATTATTAACAAACTGCCCAAAAACAATCTCCACCACAATAACTATCTAAAAATGACTGATAACGCAATACATTTTAAATTCAGGGAAATAACCTACAATGAAGTACGTACTATAATATCCAATCTTAAAAAGAGTAAAAGTAAAGATACTTATGGCATCAATGTAAAACTCATTAAAAGCATCAAAAACTTAATTATTTATCCTTTGACAAACCTGATTAACTTATGTATTAAAAACAATATCTTTCCTGACGTGCTAAAATTGTCCAAAGTAATTCCCATACACAAAAATGGCTCTAACGAAGAACTAAATAACTATCGACCCATCTCACTTGTACCCATACTGGCAAAAATTTTTGAAGCTGCCTTAAAAAATCAAATAAACGAATACTTTGAACTCCACAACTTATATCACTCCTGTCAATACGGATTTAGGAATAAGCGATCCACAACACTGGCAATTAACAATGTTGTACAAATCATTCTAGATACTTTCGAAAACAAGAAATACACAAATGCTTCTATGACCTAACAAAGGCTTTCGATTGTGTATCACATGAGATTCTCCTAGACAAGCTAATAAGTTATAACTTCGATACTGACAGTGTAACACATAAAATCCTATTTGAACAACAGGCAGCAATATGTAAACTACAACCTGTGCACTTCACAAACAAAAAGAGTAACTCTTGGTGTTCCACAGGGATCGGTATTAGGCCCCATACTTTTTACCATCTATATCAATGACCTAGCTAATTGTAACGATGTTACCAACTTCATATTGTTTGCTGATGACACAACAGCACTTAACACTAACATAACACTTGGGGAACTACATCAGAGCGTCACGATAACTGATAATAAGATTAACGAATGGTTTATAACTAACAGTTTAAAACTAAATGAAGAAAAAACACAATCATTAACTTTCACCCTTCGGAACATTGACCCAACAGATCGTAATGATCAAAATGATAATGTGATAAAATTTTTAGGTGTATATCTTGATCCAATTTTATCTTGGGAGCAACATACTTTAAAATTGTCAACAAAACTTTCGAAAAATATTTATTTCTTATGTAACCTAGTCAACACAATATCCCTAAATTTTCTACTTATGGCCTACTATGGTTCTTTCCATGCTAACATGTCTTATGGTATTTTAAACTGGGGGCATACAGCACACGCCACAAAGACATTTGGCCTACAACGTAGGTGCATCCGTATACTCTCCCAGCTAAAATATAGGGATGATTGCAAGGATCAATTTATTAAACTTAACATACTAACATTGCCCTGTGTTTATATTCTTGAGTGTTTACTCTACCTCAAACAACACCAACATCAATATGTAATGCACAGCCAGCTACACAACCACAATACAAGAAATTGTGACAAAATTCACTTAAATTTTCTCCGACTGACGAGATGCAGGAATGGATCGGGTTACTATGCAGCCAAATTTTATAACAAACTGCCGAATTCTGTAAAGAATCTAAACATCTTGCAGTTTAAAAACAAAATCAAAGCCTACTTAAAATCCAAGGCCTTTTACACACTAAACGAATTTCTTGAGAATGATCACTCTGACTTAATTTAAAAACTGCCTAGACACTGTGCATTTTTTGCTTTTTCTTTTTTGTTTTTTAACTATATTTTAACTCTATATTTTCATAAGTTTTACTGTATTTTTTATACTATGTTTTACCAATTTAACTGTTTATTGTCCACTGGTACACAATTGTTTTACTTTACTTCACACAATAATTTTATTTATTATTCACACGATTGTCTGTAATTTTGTTATTATATACCTTATTTTATACTGATATTTCTGACTTGTGTAAGCATTTAATAATGTATTCTAACACCAATAAAAATATCTATCTATCTATCTATCTATACAAATGAAATTATTAAACAAATGGCTTACGTTCAGCATTACATAAACAAGAGAGAATTTACCCAAAAGGTACTTACAGTTTTTTTTTTCAAATATCTCCTTTACCTTAGGTTTTAGAGTTAAAATACTTATTACAAAAATGAAAGAGAAGCAAATTTCCTACAAATTACATGAATTATATGTTCTTTGTAGAATCAATAGTTTAGACACAAGAGTCGATTAAAGGTAAACATAATCATTTTACTTTCCCTAACGATATGCTTAAATTTATGAGTTTTAAATGAACATAAAGCTATTGAATTCAATTTGGATTATTATTTGCAAATCCTTTCAACTGAGAGCAAACCTCGGCCGGGCGCCGTCACTTTTCAGTATTACTTTGACCATAGCGCAAGTATAACGTTTCGTATCTGTTATTTTTGTTATCATTACTCTAGGAAAAACTGAAAAATTGCAATCCCGCTTATTTTTGACACATGATAGCTGTCAAAAGCCTGTAAAAAATGTAAAAAGGCAGAACTAGACATTGTTATTTCCTATATAACTTCTTGGAAATCCATCAATATCATATTTTATCATGATTTTTGACTTAATGAATCTGAATTTCAAGGTTGAAAAGAGCCAACAATAAATAAATAAATACTATAGGGGACTATTAGAGGAAGCACAAAAAATTAAAACCTTAAATATTTAACGAATCTTAATGAGAAACTTAATAATGTAACTTAAGGGGATTCCGCTCAAATTCATATGTCATATTTTAAAACTTTATTATTTCGTTTAAATAGAATGGTTCAAAAAATTCAAAATTGCAAATTAAAAATGGCATTTTTTGACGTTTACCGATTGTTGAATATCCAAATTCTTCACCGAAAACATAATTTTTTTTCTTGCTTTCAATGCTCATGACGCCCGCGAAGGTCATCGCGCAACTATACCGCGGTGCGCATGGCGTCTGCGGGCGTCATTCGGTAAACTCGGGGCGTTCATAGACGTCACGGGCACTTGGTCGCAATATATCACCGATTGACTAAGGACATCATATATTGTTTTTTCATGAAAATATTTTAGTATTTTTTAAAAATATATTTATATAATGTCAATTTCAAATAATTAAATTCTCAAAAAAAAAAAGGCTTTAGCACCCAGGCTTATCAGGACAATTTAGAGTAGCAATGAATGGGTTAACATTCAAAAAATCGTTAATTTTACATCTTTATATCTTTTTTTGAAGTTTTATTGATTTTCCAAAAAATTAAAATAATCATGCATCTTCCTCATTGAGAATAGATATGACTTTATCCAGTATGTACACTGTTGAGACCCAATGTGTCCAAGTTCATTTTCATCATTTTTAAAATGGTACTTCTACTTATATATTTTGGAGGGAGTATGAGGGGAGAATTGCGTCCGTTTTGGCTGGAATCAACTGAATATTGTTTTGTTTATTCTATGTGTTTTAGTCCATTTTCTGACAGGGCCGAAAAACGCACTTATTGACCCTCCTTCTTTAACATATTAAACCTAAAATTATGCAGATATTCGAGCGCTCATTTTCTCAAAACAGCAACCGTCACGACAAGTATTTCCCTCACTCCCGCGACCTGGTCTTCGAGACTCTAGGCGAATATGCGGAGATGATTTCCATGCATTTTAGTTACTCATCAGGAGTGCCCAAAGTCAAACGCGTTTCACAAAACATAAGAAAATGCCATTTTTCGTGCCCTCCCGCTGGATTGAATTTTCGATTTGGTGTATGCAGTTTACGATGAAGAATAAAATGTCATTCTTGCTCTTTTAATATCTCATTTATATTTAAATATATTTCAATATTTTAATATCACAACTTCAAAACCAAATTTTGAAACGTTCTTTCTATACATTTTACATTATTGAATAAATACTTATTCTATTCTATGGACAACGTATGGCCTTCCCGCTCTTGTATTAACAAAGATCTGATCATTCCAAAATTTCGTGTTTTGCTTTTTCTACCATAATTCATGAATCCGCAAATGTATAATGGCCATAGCCCAGTGGTTAAAGAGAAGTTTAAACTTTGAACCTATGAGTTTTTTTATACTTTTTGCGCCAATATCTTGGCTTCCTAATAATCCTAATTAATATAGAAGGGTCTATTTTTTTTGTTCGTTTTTTTGAAGCACTTTATAGAAGAAAAAAAAATGATTTTATGACAATTGTTAAGCACACTGAAAAACCTGCAATAAAAATTTTTTAGTACCAAATGGCAAATTCTATGTAGCTCCAAAGATTTTTCGAAAATTTCGTTTTTAAAACATAATAGTTTACATCCATAAGGCCTAATGTTCTTCAAATTTCACATTTCGCTGACTACGAGGGATTTCAGGGGAGGATCTAGCACCTGACGAGAAATTCTACTATAAATCTATTCGACGAGTACGAAATCTAATTCAAGACTAATCCCAAAAATCCTGGAATCCAATCGACTGCAATCCCGGGATTTCCAGTTTCAAGATTATAAACCCTAGATTGAACCTATGTAGTTTTATTCATAATTTATTTAGAAATATTTTGATTTTCTTTGGCCTAATCCAATGAACAGAACCCGAAATATATATATAAAAAAGAAACATACCAAAACACGTTTTTCAAAATTAAAACTTAATTTCCAAAAAGCGCTCACCTCACAGATTGGATGAAACTTTTCTGTAACTTCCTGATAACATACAGATTGCATTTCCACAAAAAAAATTACATTACCATAACTAACCTGTATTGTTTGCTTGGTTCCCTGAGCGGTATTCACCGGAATAACTCGTGGCGGTCCCTTGGCTAACACAACCTGGCCTTGGGAAACATTCAGCGGCGACCTGATAACCTGCTGTAATTGCTGCACAGTCATGCCGGATGACAAAGGCTTTGAACCAACAATCAGCTGTGTCTGGACGTTATTTTTGCCGCCGACCTGCGCTATGCTTAATTTTTGCCCACTTAACTTCTTCTGCGCTAGCAGTTGCTGCTGTATTTGTAAGTGCCTTAACTGCGCTGGATTAGTTGTTTTCAAAGTTGGTGTTATCGTCTTCCCTTGGGTCGCTAACGTTACACCGCTGACGGGGATTGTCACAGTCTGAGTAACTGAAATGAAAATAAAAGCTTGTAAGTATTCGATTTTTCCCATTAAATATTTTGCCTTATCAACAATAGAAAGAAAAAACAAATACAGCATTTTCTAAATAATTCAGACTTTGTGCAAATATCAACTCCACCAACATTCATTATGGCAAACAATGAAAATTCCACTCCCGACTTGTTTTTCTGTACAAAAAATATTAGGCAAAATATTTCCGACGTTCACCTAATTCCAGACCTGTGCTCTGATCATTTAGCCATAGAATTCTGTCTCGATCTTGACCAACTTCCTATGGACTATGATGAGGAAATAAAATATAATTTTAACAAGTGTAATACGGAACGTGTAAATGCACAAATGTTACAATATATAAATCATGCAACTCCAATATCCCCTCAATACATTACATTCTTTCTGGAGAAACTTAATCAAACTGTCAGTGAAAACACACCAAAATTCACAAAAAAATACTTCTCACATAGACTACCGCCATTCATAATTAAATTAATCAAGATTAAGAAACAACTATACCGTGAAATCAAAAACAATAATGAACCAGTTCTAAAGAGAAAATTTAATGACCTTAACAAAGACATCCACAAACTGATACTACAATACAGATCTTCCCAATACTTAGAAGTGTGTCATGAAATAAATGTGTCAAAAGGAAAAAAGTACTGGAACCAAATAAAAAAACTATCAAAATATCGTAAACATAATAATAGTCAGTTTCTTATAGAAAATAATAAAACATTAATAGCAGATCAGGAAATTGCAGACACATTTGCAAATCATTTTAAAAAATCGTACCAATTTAGTGAAAATATCGACTTTGACGCAAATCACCAGAATGAAGTCGATGATTGGTACAACTTATATTTCGAAGAAAGGCATTTTGAAGATATTCCTTCGATAGATGCAGATGAGTACTATGCTGCAACCGTAACAAAAAAGAACACTACACCCGGATATGACAATATATCATACGGTATATTAAAAAAACTAGACGCAGATATACACGAAGAAATAATGCGAATATACAACTACTGCTTACTGAACTCATTTTTTCCTCCAGAATGGAAAAAGGGTAATGTGATTACAATACCAAAGAAAAATCTTGATCACTCTAATGTAGCCAACTACCGACCCATTACCTTGTTACCAGTAATCGGGAAAAACTTTGAAAAGATCATTAAAAAAAGAATAGAAGCATCTGTTGGTAATTACATACCCAACTATCAGTTTGGCTTCAGACACAATACACCCCCTAATAGTATTAACCAATAATGTCCAAACCAACAATAAACTAGGAAACAAGTCGGCTGCCATCTTTCTTGATATAAACAAAGCCTTCGATAGTGTTTGGCACCACGGACTTCTGTATAAATTACATCAAATTCGGTGCCCAGACTATATCATATGGATTTTAAAACACTATCTCTCAAACCGATCTCTTCAAGTCCAAGTTAAAAACAAATTGTCCACTCCATTTACTCCTAAACAAGGTTTACCACAGGGTTCTCCCCTTTCTCCACTACTCTACAATATTTTCTGCTATGACATATATAATTACAATCTGGAACATCCACGGAATGTTGACCATAATGCATATATGCTACAATTTGCTGATGATAATTGCCTGGTCTCCCATGGGAAATCTTTGAGAGAAACCATTGAAAAACTTAAACAACTCTCAGATAATACAATATTCTGGATGAAGAAATGGCGCACTATTCCAAATCCAAATAAATCTCATCTGATTATATTTAACCATAGAATTACAGATAATTCTCCATCAATTAATCTACTTCAACAGACACTCCGACCTTCTCAATCTTGCAAGTACCTAGGTATCAATATTGACAGCAAGCTAAATTTTAAGTCTCACACAAAATGGTGTAAACAAAGTGTTGTATCAAGAACTAAACACTTTAGATCCCTTACATATAGAAATGAAGGTATAAATATGTCAACGGCATGTAACATATACAAAATGATTTGCCGACCCATACTGGAATATGGTTTCCTTCTATTTGGAAATTGTCGAAAGCCAGCCTTAAATAACATCGAAGTAGGGGAAAGAAGTAGTCTGAGGAAGATCACAAAAATTAGGCACCCCAACAATCCATTGCACAATCCCTCTAATAACCTTCTTTACCAAAAAACCAAAATTGAACCTATACTCTCCAGATTCCAAAGACTCTCAAAAAAATTCTCCAGCAATTTATCTAACATCGAATTAATAAATCCTTTAATTTACCCAACAAATCCCAACATCCCACCCAAAAGAGTATTCCCTACCCAAACAATCTACGAATCCCTTGTGTTATTACGTAATCAACAATAGTATAAAATACACTCATAATAATATTATATATCATTACTAGTTTTTTTTTTTTTTTTTTTGTAAAAACCTTATAAGTAAACATAAGATGTGTTATATTTTTTTAAATTAATAAGTATTGTAAATATAATATAATGTACACAGGCTGGAAGACTTAAGTCGTTAGCCAATTGGAATTTCCAATAAAGCTTTGCACTACTACTACTATTTTGCCTTACTTTTAAACTGTTACTAACTGAAAACGTTGTCCATTTTCTGACAATACATTACGTGTCATAACGTAACACAATGCTCACGAAAAATGGGCATTTAATGTGTGTCTCACTTGACGCCTAAATATAAATGAATATTGATATTTAGGTAACACGGAGACGATATTTGTATTACAGAAAACGTGAGAAAATTGTACATACAACAATGGTTTAGTGAACACAACTGCTATAAGTGTTGTCCGGCAGCAATTAATGTAGTAAGATAAGGTTTTTACGACAATTAAGTAATAAAAAAGCATGTTAGAATCATAGATATAATATACGGAGTACTTAGCGCAGAGAGTTACTGTTTATTTCAGCAGAATAACATTAAAAAATGTATAAAATAATCAACGAAACTTACCTCCTGTATTAGAAACGGCCTTAACCAACGTAGCCACTGGAGCTCCAGAAGTACCAGCCTGTATGGCTTGCGCCAAAACCTGCGGTGACAAATTCTGTATGGTATTCGACCCACTGGCCGAGGACTTTTGCTGTTGCAACTGATGCTGCTTCTTCAGTAGTTGAGCCACCTCGCTCTCGGTCACAGTGCGAGTTATGCCCGTCTTTCCGCCAACCGTTACTGTACCCTGCCTGACAAACTGCGCTCTAGGTTGAGCTTGGGTAAATTGAACCACTGCTTGTTGACCACCTATCGTGACCGTCGAAGTTTTCACCCCTTGGGCTGTGATATTTCCGGCGTGCAACCTTAGTTGTTGCTTTAGTGAAGCCTGCCGGATCATGGCGAGTTGGGCCTGGCTGATCGATTTGCCTTGCATGCCTCCAGCTGTCCCTACGACAGCTTTACCTTGACCAGCTGTGCCTGCGGACACAATGAGGCGTTGGGTGGCTGCTTGCAATTGGGCAGGGCTTAATCCCGAGACTGATACAACGGTTGAGGTTTGTATAGGAGAGGCTATTATACGCTGAGCTCTTAGAGTATCTGAAAAATCCATTAAAATTAGCTCCGTTCTGTTTTAAATGAAGAATGAGTGAATAAAAACAAGAACCAAAAATAGAAAAATAAGAAGTAGGAATATATAATAATAATAATAATAAGACCTTTATTTAGTATAATAATACTATTACAACCAAATTACAATGGTTAATAGACAAGTTTTGTAAAAATATAGATTGAAATTAATCATAAGCTTAAATAAAGTTACAACATTTTGTTAATTAATATCAGAGTAACTAATAAATTTATACAAAGCCGTTTTAAATTTATTTAAAGTATCACAATCAGTTATATATTTGGGCAATTTATTAAAATCAATCATTGCACCATTTGTTATGGACTTTTGCGCACTTAATGTTCTTACAGGGACCACATATAAATCCTTTTTCTGCCTGGTATCATAGTCATGCAACTCCGAAACAAAACGTATTGTCCCACTCAAGTAATCAGGGACAAGTTTATGGATCATCTTATATACAAACACCATACATTGGACATACGATATAGTTTTCAGATTGTTGAGCCTTAACGTATCATACATTACTGATATTGGTGTATACCTATTACATCTTAATATGACTCTTAGACATTTATTTTGCTCAATTTGAAGCTCATTTAACTTCGTAATATTGACAGAAAATAATATCGTCGCACAGTACATAAAATGCGGTAAAATAATTGAATTATATACAGTTTTTCTTGCATATAATGAAAGATCTTTACTAATTCTACTTAAGAAATATCTTTTTTTTGAAACTTTCTTTATAAGGTAATCAACATGACTAGTAAAGCTTAGTGAGCAATCGATAATTACACCTAAGTATTTAAATTCAGGTACAAATTCTATCACTTCATTGTTTATAATGATCACACCACCATCAATATTAATGTTTTTAATTTTATTTTTATTACCAATCACCATGGATTTGCATTTATTTATATTAATTTTTAATTTGTTGGTACAAAGATAATGTTCTAATCTAGCTAGATCTTCATTCATTTTTTCTATAATATTTAAATACTCTGTACCTTGAAGTGACAGTAAAGCATCATCAGCAAACAGATATATTTTTGAGTGTTTCAGTATTCGATATATATCATTAATATACACTAAGAATAACAGAGGCCCAAGAACACTGCCTTGAGGAACCCCATAATTGTTTATTATCTCACTTGATACAACATCGTTAACCTTGACTTTTTGTTTTCGATCCTCTAGAAATGATTGAAACCATTTTAACACTTTATCAGTAACACCATAAGCGATTAGTTTTTCCAACAATATCTCCCTATCCACAGTTTCAAATGCTCGCCTCAAATCTATAAAGACTGCTACCACTATTTGTCCATCATCAATCGCTTCCTTCCAGGATGTTATAACGGCTTGGAGTGCAGTTTCACACGAATGACTAGCTCGAAACCCAGACTGCATGTTATATAATAGTTTATTAACCTCAAAGTAACTTGCTACTTGATTATATACAGCTCGTTCAATGACCTTATCTATCGCTAAGGGTATGTTAATTGGACGGAATTCTTCCACTTTATTTGTATTATTCATTTTTGGTATAGGCAGAATGGTTGTCATTTTTAAATTGTCAGGTACCACACCATACCCCATAGACGTATTTACTATGTCCAGTATAACATGTCCACACACTTCTGCAATATTTTTTAAAATGTTTATATTTAAATATTCATCAGCACAACTAGTATATTTAAGCTCATTTATTATTTCACTTAACTCATGCATAGTTAACATATGAAACTTATCCAATTTATGTTCTGTATAGCTTATTATATTTCTATCCATGTTATCACCCTGTATACTCTCAATAATTTCTCTAATGCTCTCTACATAATATCTATTAAACATTCTAGCCTTTTCTTCATCATTCGTAATACTGCCATCAGGAAATTCCATCGTTTTAGGTATAACAGTTTTAGGTTTATCATTCAGAACATCTTTTAAGGTTTTCCACATTTTCTTACTATCCATTTTATTTCTGTCAATCATTTCTTCATAATATAATCTCTTCTTTTTCTTCAACAAGTTAGTTAGTTTGTTCCTAGCTGTCGTATACTTAATCCAATCGTCTTTATTCTTGGTGTATTGAAATCTTTTATAGTTTTTGTCACGTTCCTTACTCAATATTTTTACTTCGTTATCATACCATTTGTTATTTTTAGCTATTTTTAATTCTTCAATGGGACACGTTATGTCTATAGCATTATTACATATTTCATTTACATATAAGATATAATAGAGAGAGCTTTCCTAATAATGCACCTGGCATCCATTACATTGATTACTAACTTTGGTTCTATTTTTACAGGATGGCCACTTAAAACTGATTTTCAAATTCCCTGGCTTCTCTAACTGATAAACTTCAGTTTTCCCTGACTCATTTTTATAACCAAAAAGTCCATACTGCTTTTTACATTTTATTGACAAAAATTCTGACCAAAGTGCTTTATTAAATTTTATTTGACCCATATTTTTTTATTTTATGATCTAAAGTCATTTTAATAGTGAAATTAATTATTTAAATTAAGAAATCTTGAATTCGTGCCCATCGCCACGTCAGATGTGACAGCATGCGCAGTTAGATAAAGGAATAATAGACTGGCGTCGTTCGCTTTGCTGTTAGTGTTAGTATCGATGTGAGTCATTGTCAAATTATTTTAAAGAAAGACTAACCTCAAATTTTTAACATTTCGAGATTCGGCACTTAAATAGTTCAAATTGTCTACATAAAACTCGTGTACCATATAAAAATCCACTATGAGTAAATTCTCTGAAGTACCTTTCACAAAATTAGGTTCCATTATAAACAAATATTAAACGCACAATGTAAACGTAAACAACAAATCAACAGAGCACTACCACCAACATAAATGAAAACATGAAAATTCTCTAGAACTGAATTCTCATTATATACGTCATTATTTACCGCCTTTTTATTTTCAAAACCAATTTATTCTTGCATATGATGATTAGAACTTGTTTTAATATGATTCTACCAAGAAATGCAGAAAATAAAATGGTGTACTAGTCTTCAATATGGGAAAGCCCCTGCAAAATTTTAGAGTGTTCTGAGGTAATTTAGTATATTATTATTAAATTATTAGTAAATTTGCGAAGATCCACTACTGTTGTTGAAGTATTAGGGCGACGAACTTACTTGTAAAAGAACATATTGGAGTTGTTTACATTTCCTTAACCCTTTGCGGGCAGCATTTAGAGATAGTCGTTTCTCATGTATGATTTTAAGTACACTAATAGAAAATGAATAAAGAAGTGATGGGTATTTTTTTCAAAATTTTTATTTTATCGGTTTTTTCAAAAAATGGTGGTATATCAGATATACCACTAAGCTACGGAGCAAGCAACATTAATTTTTTTTATCAAAATTCTGAAAACAGTTTTTTTTGTTGGACATGCATAATGCTACGCCACAAGTATCACAAGCCCATTTAGATCTTCTTTGATGATCTCGGTTATTGCATAGAGCACATCGTCGATAATTTCCGTAGACAGGCATATGTAAAGACTGATTCCATCTTTTCTCGAATCTCGAGTGGTACTATTGGCTTATAACTTTTATATTTATTGATCGATTTTTTTCAAAACAACAGGGTTCTTCCTTCAGCTAACACTAACTTATCATCCAAATTTCAAAACGGTTGCACGCATTCTTTGTTTAGTAGTCGTGTTTATAAAATAAACTATGACGGACGTACGGACTGATGTCCGAACAAATATTTTGAAAGTTACTCACAATTCGATCACTAGCACAATGATATGAAAATGTATTCGCGATATTTAAGGTTTTAGAAATGTGCCAATCCAATAAATGCCATAACCTCTTCATTTTCGTATTGGCAGAGTAAAAAATTTGATGTACAAAGTTCATGATGTAGGTGCTTTGTGGTATGTCTGAAATACCACAAATAAATAACACTCAAAAACAACATTTTTATGTATACATTTCTAATTATAGAATATTCGCATGCTAATACATTACTACAATCATATTCAGTTACTTACTTGCCATTATTTTCAGTTTTCTTAGCTTCAAATCGGACACTAAAGTTTACGAACGTTAGTTGGCCAGAAGAGGTTAGAAACTAATTTATTGTACACTGCGATGGCTAGCCACCAGAGATGGGTAAACTCCCGGAGTTTTGATTACTCCGAAAGTTTCCAGGAAGCTTTCCTGGAAACTTTCCATTGGGAATATTCAGAGTCTATTTTATGGTGAAATCTGATTCGTAATGATCTAAGCTTCATTTTGATACCAAATAAGTGCATATAAATATATTATTTACATTGCTTTTACAGACTTTTACCAAATAACTGATATTATATGACACCCGCTATATGTGCCCTGTGCTATATGAAGAATATGGAGCAATTGGGTGGTTACCCAGTAATTTGTTTTGTTTGAATTATTAAATAATTAAATATAAATAATAGTATATTATTATATGAGCGATTATGATGGCACAAATCATCTGAGTGAATAATGGCCATAATCGCGAATGTAATACTATGCTTTTTCTACACCTATTAAAAAAATAAATTAGACTGAAATTTGATAGCATTAATCGGTACCTATTCGTAATAAGTCGAAAACTTAAACAACAATATGACGGTATACTTGTCACTGTCACGCGAGTTGATTGTCAGCCGGAGCAGCAAGAGTTGATCGCGGTCGATATAAAATATCATTGAATCAGCGAAACAATGATTTTTGAATTTGTATTTGTGATTGGCCGGATGCAGTGAATTATGAATCGATAATTCACTACAGTGAATTATAGGCACGATTTTTCACCAAAAAAAAAATGCTAATAATTTTCATATAATTAAATAGGTGTAGAAAAAATAATTTATAGAATGTGACAAATATGTGGATTATAAAATTACAAATTTATGTAAATAATGTCACATGTAAGTCGTAACTCCTATTTTGTGCAGAAATGGAAATATAGAAGGCAAGACAGAAATAACATCTACATATTATTTAATTAAAATAACACTACCTAAATTAAATAATATCTTATAATTTGTAAAAAAATAAAAGTATATTTCTTTTTAATCATTTTCGTTTTTAATGTAACAGAAAAAAATGCTAGATATTATTCATCGGGAAGCGATAGTGCGGGTATACAAATAAACGTAACTTATCATATGTCTGTCAACTCATCCAATGCCAATCGCACGAAATTAGAGAAATTCTGTGCCAATGCCAATAGTAATAATCCGAGCGGTGACCATATGAAACCCTACGTCATCAAACATCCGATTAATTTTTGATAATTTCGAAAAAATATCAACAAATTAAAACTGGATTTCTAGCGTTTGAGGTTATGTTAGATCATCGTGGCGGTAATTTCAAATTTATGAGTATATATGTGTAAATAATAACTGTAAATATTCGTGAAAAATTTGGAAACTTTCGCGGAGCTTTGGAAACTTCCCCAGAATTTTGGAAACTTTCGGAATATTCAAATATTTTAAAGGAAACTTTCATTTTTATCAAAACTCCGTTCCGGAAACTTCCGAAATTTTCCTGGAAATTTTCCAATGGAAAGTTTCCTTGACCCATCTCTGCTAGCCACCCAAACTTTTTCTGCTGTACAGTAGAGGGCATATGTTAAAGTAAGCATCAGATCAGTGGTACGTACAATATACCGGAAAGCAACATCAAGAATGAATTTTAAATTTGTGGTATGTGAGGTATACCACTAAGCTGCAAAGGGTTTTAATTGGCATAAAAACTGAAGCCGGTGAGTGCCGTCAAAGCACAGATCAAAGTGCCTCATTTTTTGCTTTCGGTCAAACAATCAGGACACGGGCGTGTTATTGACGGGTTTAACTAAATATCTCATATCTACTTGTTTCAGAGTTCACTACCATAGGGTCAATGTTTTTTCGATTTATTTCGCTATTTTTGTAGTGCGATTTGATTAAAACCAAAGAGTCATTTATACCCTCTCCAGCTTTGCTGTCAATAGTGTCAATCCCGTCTGATAAACTGATATGGTTGCACCGCAATGTCAGATTAGTTAAATCATTGTCGGCACATTTCTACAAAAAAATAAGGTCATTTTTTTGGTCATTTTTAAAAATTTTTCATTTTTTTAACTCCTTTCGGTGGGGACAACCTACTGTTAAATTTTCCGCATGTCATGGTAGATCACGTTGTATACATTGTATATTTAATATACATTTTGACCATATAACAATATTTTGTAAAGGAGGGATATTTATAAGTTAAGAAAATTGACCCCAAAATATGACAAAAAATTTAACTATATTTTTTTTATATTTCTCATTATTTTAGTAAAATACTTACAGGACACTGACTTAAAGCTACAATAAATTAAAAGTAAAAATGACTACATTTTCTTCACAAGAAAAATCGACAAACTAAGGTAAAAATGGCTTTTTTTTGGAAAATTGTACACTTTGTTTTACTATATCGAGTTTTTTTAGACATGAGCGCATTTTTTTAGCAGTTTAATTTCTATATTTTTATATTTGTTGACGTCTAAAGAACAACATGCTAAAAAAAATGCGCTCATGTCTAAAAAAACTCGATATAGTAAAAAAAAAGGGGGTACAATTTCCCAAAAAAAGTCATTTTGACCTCAGTTTGTTGATTTTTCTCGTGAAGAAAACGTAGTCATTTTTACTTTTAATTTATTATAGCGTTAAGTTAGTGTCCTATATTTTACTAAAATAATGAGGAATATAAAAAAAAATATAGTTAAATTTTTTGTCATATATTGGGGTCAATTTTCTTAGCTTATTGATACCCTTCCTTTTGTTGAAGGAAACGTTTGCCGCAATTTTTCTCGACTATTTTTTAAAATTTTCTGATTTCCTTGACCAAATTAAAATTTACTGAATTCCCGGTTTTCCAGAAAAGTGGCCACCCTGTTTTAGCATCTCAAGGCATCCATGGTTGGAACATAACAACAAAATGTGAAAGACTGCTATTTTTGGAAAGAATTATTTAAATTCCCAAATACAAAAGAAGCGTAGAGGCGAAAATCGAACAACACAAACTTTTACACACAATAGCCGTAGCAGCAATATTTTTGTGGAAAACATTAAGCAATGATTGTGGCATCCCCTCCTCCATTAGACAAAAAAAAAAAAAAAAAATTTGTATATGAATTATTCAGTTTGTGGAGCAAAGAATGGGTCTTTGATCTGCAAACTGTATTATTACTGTTAAAAATGTATATGAAAATGAAAGCTTTATTCTGTTTAAAATGTTTTTTTTTTATTACGATTAAATCATGTCTTCAAAACTTATTAAAGTTTTTGTGCAGAAACACATGGAAAATGTGGGCCGTTTCCCATGTGATTTTTGGGGCTCACACATTGACTCGCGAGCCCATCACATTCATTCTTATGTTATGCGAAAACGGTTGAATGTATGAAAATTTTTGTGTTCTTTAATTTTCATCTCTACAATTTTTTTTATAAATTATGTGCTATATAAGTTTCAGTTTCACATTATAGTGATGAAAATTTTTGGTCCAATTGTTTACCAATAAAGAAATGTCCCCATATCTATTGAATGAAGTATAACGCAACAACACTCTTTTTTATACACATGGGAATTTAATGTATGTCTCGCTTGACGCCCAAATAAAAATAATTAGTAATATTCGGGTAACACGGAGACAACTGCAAATACGAACCACCCTTAAACTTAACACTCAATCAAACAAAGAGAAAATCTAAACTTACTTGGCGGAGTTCCAGGTGCGCTGACGGCCGTGTTACTGACAGTAGTTACAATGGTAGGTGACTGCGATACAACAATTTGTGTACCAGCGGATGCCACAACAGGTACAGAAGTAGACACTATGACTTGACCCCCAGAGGAAGACGCACCGGATATATTTTGTTGCTGATTGGCGATGATACCCTTCATCATTTGCAGCCTCGCAGCGATCTGTTGCTCGGGGGTCATGACCTTCTTTTCTTTCGCTATACGCTCGGCTCTTCTTGCAGCAACCTCCACAGGCAAGACAGGATGCTCCAGATCTATACCACATTCATTCAGCACCGGAGTGTTCTTGGTTTTGTTCATAAGAGGATTATTTACAATCGTTCTCGTGGTCTGCCTACGTTTATTGGCAATACTCTTCAATGCTTCGAACCGTTCCACCATCACCTGGGAGAAGGTAGAATTGTTGTCTTGGGTATAGAGCTGTGAGGTACGCATCGGACGGTTCGATTTCGTCTGCACGGCAAACTTCTGGAGAGCCCCAGCCTTGTTCTTCTTCTTCTTAAGGGAGCTGTCCAGGCCGAGCTGTTTGCCTTCTTCCCTATGCATTAGGTGTGCCTCATACCTTTGCCTGCACTGCTTGGGAGAACGGTAGGTGATCGAAACCGTGTTTAAGTAATCGGCGACGAAATCCCAATTGGGCGTATGCCCAGGATTCATGACAATCAAGTTCAATGGCAATCCTTGGAAGGACTGGATTACCTTCAAAAGAGCCATATCCTCGTGGATCGTCCATTCGTGGAAAAGTGGTTGTTCTACCGGAGGTTTTTGTATACTCGACTTTCCCGGGATAGGAATCGAAGGTCGTACTAAACCGCGGTACTTCTGCAGTTTCAAGTCCCTCCGCATTTTCAATATCGTCGCCGAATGGAACAGAGATTTGGGGGCATTTGTGGATTCTTCTTTTCGCGGTATTTTCAATGCTCTTCTACTGTCTACGAGGCCAACTTCCATTCTAGTTCGCTTGGCCTCTCTTTTAACGTATATTGGAGGGAGCTGCGATTCGGACATTATATTCATGTCATACAAAAATGACATCGTTTGGTCAATGTAGATGTCGCTTTCTTGTTGAGGAGGCGTTGGAGGACACCACATCTAGAAAAGATTCAAAAACTTGACTTCAAACAAGATTGTAGTTGACTTAATATGAATATCTGTTGCATAGAAGGAAATAGGCTTTAAGCAACAATTTCAATAATTCTATACAGTACAACAAACTGATAGTTCGATAAAAATATAAATAAAACAATTGGGGGATTAGTGAAACTTTATTTTACTTACACTTTTAGAAATCGATGAGGGCAAAATTTTTTTAGAGGGGAGAGAAAGGGAGAAATCGTTTTTTCCAATTATTTTGAAAAAAGAGTTTTATCTAAAAATATTAAAACAAATTTAAAGTTCATGAAATTTTCTTTAATTTTGGATAGAGACTAATAAATTGTCAGCTACAGCACTGATTTATCTCAATTACAGTTTTTAAAATAATAATTTGAACATAAATGAAACTTGTAAAAACAAATTTCGCAAAAGAATAATTTCGGATTGTTTTTTAATTAATACTCTGAGAAATGCATATTTGAAATTAATTTTTTTTTAGAATATTCAAGGGAAACACGACCAATTTTTAGTTTATTGCGAATGTCTCATTAAATACTGATTTCAGAACAAAATTAGTTAAATTAAGCTGATAAAATTATCTCTCTTGGTTTTTTATTTTTGTACTATGGATGTAGGAAAATTAAGAGATTTTCAAAATTGCTCTGAAATTTTACATTTTTCATACTTAAATTACTTAACTTTGGGTTTTAAAAAAATTATTCATAAGCAGATAAAAACAAAATCAACTGTATCATCTTAAAGTTAAGAAAATCTATTATTTTAATTATTTTCTGTTCGGATTTTCGCCTATTTGGCCCAACCTTGGAAATATACTACAACACTTCTGTACAATTCTAGGGCAACTCTTTGAAAGTTTGTAATTTTTATCACATTAATCCATTATATAGAAACAAAAAAAAAACGAGCTAATTTCAAATACACATTTCCCAAAGTATAAATTAGAACTAAAAATGAATAAAAATAAATTAAAAAAATCGATTTTTTCAAAAATGCATAAAAAAAATAATTTTTCACAGTACTTTCAGGCTTATATACAAAATAAAAAAGCGTAGGGCCGTCATTACTCTTTCAGAGTTCCCACAAATATCTATTGGAAATTTTAATTCATTGGCTTTCCAGAAACCGAATTTTAATTTTCTAGGACCAAAATATAAGTATTTATCACATTCTAACAAAGTCAATATAAATCTATTTATCAAAATTTTCTTCAGATGAGCGTGGAAAAAAATATTGAAAATTTAAAGTAATTACCACTTGTTGCTTTGCAATTTGACAGACTACGCAGTATAATCCATCTTTGTTGCTTATATTATAACTCGCATCTCCCTACTCTATCAGCCGGTGCAAACCAAGGTCATTTGATTTTTATGACAGACAGGGTCGGCTTAGAAAATTTTACCGGAACGATTGTAAACTCTAGTTTTATAATTTTTTATTTTATGCATCTGTTTAATTCTAAATCCTTGTTATATTTTTACACTTATATATAAATATTTTAGTAATTAGGATACATGAAAATATGCAAAGCAGTACTGTATACCTTTTGTGACATGTATTTTTGTTGCAATCTATAAATGACTGAAATTCAGAGGCCACTTTTTAGATTTCCTATCTTTTCAGGTTGTTTCAAGCAACTTTTTCGACAGCCAAAATTCTGTAAAAACTTTTCTGATGCTTTTATATTAGTCACATAATAAACAGACTTGTATCAACTGAAATATTGCAGTTCAAGTTGATTTATTGAATTTTTTCAAAAAAACTTAACACATTTTCTTGCGAAAGAACTCACAAATCTATGGAAAATGGAAAATTTTCGGAGGAACTGGCTGAAATTGTAGTATGTTGTAGATAATAACGTCCTGGTCAAATGTCTCAATGGGCACAACCTTAAAAAATGGCCAGTTTTCGTGTTACATCTTCCTTCAGCCCAGTAATACCATACCATAATATACAGGGTGATTCATAAGTAATGGGACAACTCTTAACTGTGCATAGTAGGAGTCAAAATGTTAAGATTTAGTAATAATTCCTTAATGAAACGCTGATAGGTAAAAAGATACAGGGTGTCATAGTTTCAATTTTAATTGAAGACACAAGTGGATGAAGGGTCTATGTGACATCCGGAAAAAAACGAGTTTTTTATATGAATGAAAGCTATAAGTACACAAAATTCCTTCAGGTACATTACATTTGTTTCTATTGCAAAAACATTTGATTTATAAATTTATAAAGGATCTATGTACTGTTGAAGTTGGTAGGTTATTAAAAACTTTGAGATCAATTATCTCAAAATCACTTTGTTGAAAAAAACGAGTTTTTTGTATGAATGAAGGCTATAAGTACCTATACAAAATTCCCCCAGGTACATTACATTTGATTCTAATGCAAAAATATCTGATTTACAAATTTACAAAGGATCTATGTACTGTCGAAGTTGGTAGGTTGTTAAAAACCTTGAGATCAATTATCTCAAAATCACTTTGTTGCTACATAGACCCTTCATCCACTTGCTTCTTCAATTGTAATTTAATGTTTTTAAAATTTTCTTTTGAAAACTAGTGGGTGGGGGTTATTTGGGATGGGAAATGATAACACATCTTCAATTTTAGTCTAGCTCCTAGAGGGCGCTATACACGCTACGTTTAATGCGTTAAAGAGCCATAACATTTTTATCCGCACTTTTACAGCACACATCGCATGAAAATGGTACTCATGTCACTTTTTAATTAAAAAAAAAAAGTATAGTTATTTCAAGTCTCTAAGGGCTAGTTGTATAAAGTGTGGTAGTACCTTGATCAGAGTTGAACCACTGTTTACAGCCAAAAGTCTGTTGAGTAAAAGAAAATCAACAGTTTAAACCAGGTTCGGTAGTAAAATAATTGATCCCTGGAATTCGATGCTTTAGACCAAGGTCAAATGTCGTTCAGTAATCTAACCTCACAACTGATTGTTTTGCCTTGTCAAATTAATTGAAAAAAATGGAACCTATAATTGACGATTAATGCTTTTTAGAATTAGTGGAAGCTGAACTGCACAGAAATCTATGAGTATTTAATTGTTTTTCAAAATTTACAACAAATTTTGAAAAAGGCAACTATCGTACATAAAAAAATTGTTTTTTTCTTGGTTAAGTGTCGTTAAAAAAAAAACGCATATTCCATGAAAATTTAAAAGTAATGAAAAAGGCCTCTTTCATTTCTTTGATTGGATGCATTACAAACGAGTTAAGAACATTGAATATTCAAGAACATGCACACATCTGGTTATATCTTTGCTAATTTCCATCTTTAAGGTATGATGAGCTTTCAAGTTTACATAGAGTATTTTTGATGCAGGACACAATTTATTTTTTGAGAAAATTGCAGAAATAGTGCAAATTTGATTTCTTGAGAGATGTAAAAAAGGCCATAACCTCAAAAACATTATATTGATCAATTTTCTTAAAAAATGGATGTGATAAGTCTGGTATTAAAAAAAAATTATAAACTTTAAATACGATCTTCTGGACATTTTCCTATAAAACGTTTATTTTTCAGGACATTGCCAAAAAAACGTAATATCACCCTTCTTGTCCCCTTTAAAAATAATTTTGCCTCCTAAGGTTAGACCCATCATTCCCTGATTTATGCAAAGTTCCACAGATTCCCCAATTTTTCCTTTATACTGCAAATCTGAGGCTTTTACTACACATGATGACAAATATATAAAATAATTTTACTTACCGGCATTTGTTCCAAGGTGTTGTCAGAAACCCAAATCTGTAATAACAAAAAGAAACGAACCATAAGGCAAAATACTTGGAAGATTTTCTAAAATATATCTTGCATAATTTACAGGCACTTGCAAAGAATATGTGATATATTTTATAATACATACCCCAAGGTTCATCTTCCAAAATTGAAATAAATATTCAACTGGATATCTGCACTTCTAGCCTCTCAATAATAAAAGTTGAACAAATGATTGATGCAGACCACCGAATGTAAGAAAATAAGGACAAATTTGAATTTCGAACACACAATTTTTTGAACCTAGATTATTGGCGATTCCAATTATATGGCACTTTGGACAGCAAAAGAAACAGGAGTTTTATAACTTAATATTTCTTTTACTCATTTGATGGAAAGCAAATATCACTGTCGATTAACACTCCGCAGACATATCAATACATTCCAACATTTTCCAAGCTTTAATATATTTAAGACATGTTATAGCCAAAAATTATTACGGACCATTATTTTTTAATAAACTACCAAAGACAATTAGAAATCTAGATTTTAAGATATTCAAACAAAAGATAAAAGAAATTCTTACAGAAAATGCATTTTATAATTTTGATGAGGTCTTAAATGCCGACATAAATTATTAACGTTAATTTGTTATGACAGTGTATCTTTATATATGTAACCACGTACGTATATTTTTTGTTTGTAATTATCTCTTAATATTTTACATTTTACATATATTTCAATTGTATGTACCAATTTTTACTTCATTATAATTTTAAACATTGAATGTTATACTGACGTGTCTGATTGTGTAATTACACTGAAAAGGCAAATAAAGAATTGAATTTAAAGGGTGTTTTATAGTTTGGGAGCTAATAAAATATCTAGTTCTCTAGTTTAACTTTCAAAAAAACATTTGTTTAACAAATGAGTACTTTGCTTAAAACATCAACAGGTTCTTCTGGATTGTCTTTCGAATTTGTTTTAGTACAGTTAAGATTTTCTTGGTTTTGGATAATCAAAATTTGGCAATTGACGATTTGCATGAAAGAAAATTTGGTAAAAAGTGTCTAGATTGGTATCACTGTAATTCACTGCACATGTTGACAAACTCATCTAATTTCCAAACTTTGCAACAATTAAATACCTATAATACAATAATCATAACATTGTTTTCATTATCTTTAATGTTAAACCTACTTCCATTGAATACAAATCATCTTTATTAGGTTGTTTCGTAGTCTACAATATTTTAAAAATGTCGAATTATGCAATTTGTCAATCACTGCTGCCAACTCTTCTAAACTGAGAGTTGGAAACAGTGTTTGACAAATTCACGAACTTCATAAATTGAACTGGACCTCACATAAGGTCCAAACGTTGACACCCCCCATGCTGGCCGCCATGATAGATTTTCAGAATTTTTGCCCAAAGTCAGGGACGGATTGAAAACGTTTTCATTATTTACCAATAAGTTGAATATTGGAGAAATGAACGTTTTTTTGCGAATTTTCAGTTTGGTAAAAAGTCTTCATATAACTATAAATTTTATTTAAATATAATTAAAATACACGTTTTCATTGTAATACAGAAAAATCAACTAGGTTCATGACAATAAAATGGAATTTACCAACTAAAAACATTATTTTACGTCTCTTGGGATATATCATTGTGTAATATTGTTTTGATAATTTATTGATGTTTTTCGTTTTTATCTATTTATTTAACGTCGGCCTATTTCCACTACCAGGGCCTATCACCGATTGCAGGAAACGACCTACCCCCAACCTGAAAATTTTGCCGAACCTCTTCTCGTAAGAAGAGTAGGGATCTCTTACTTGCCTAACATTTAATAAACAAGGGACCGCCTGCTTTACCCTCCGAAGAATGGTATATCCACTACGTAATCCTCATTTTGAAATTACATAGCTTTTCCGCGTATACACTGATGTACAAGCCGCTAGAAGGCGGGACGAGATCGCTGTGTTTCCCAAGATGGAGTTCACCCATCGAAGTACTAACCATACTGCACGTTGCTTCACTGGAGTATGGATATACATACAGAGAGAAGATGCATCTACGCTCGCCCTTATTGATGTTTAAATATGATTAATTTACTTAATGTTTTTCGAATTTTTTCACCAGAAGCAATTTCGTATATTTTCTTAGTGATACTATGTATTCTGATAGAACCATAGAAACTTTCTCATTTAATGATGTGAAAATACTGTGATTTTCTATAAAATAATGAGCTTTCCTTTAGCAGCTTTTTAATGAAATTATCTTTAACAGGTAAAATATTGTCACATAATTTCGAGATTAATTGTTATTTTTCTCTCGATTTTATGACATACATATCTTCATATATCTAACACCCTTAGATGCAAATATTAATAAACCTCCTCTGTTTTTTACACGTGTAAAATCTAATGTTAGAAAAAAACACTCTTTATCCAAACTTTCTAACTTCTAAAAAGCATTAAACACTTTTGAAAACAGTTCTCGACATAGTAAACAAAGTACAAAGGCGGTCTTGTCAGATTTAATCTAGTATTGTCTCGTTAGTTATTGATAGGCAAATGATTGCCAGATTTTATAAATAATTTCATTAAAATGAGAGTATCAATGAGTACTTTCTTAAGATATCTTACTCTAAGTATTGTAGTAATCTCACATTATGAATAAATTTCTTGTTATTAGAGAAGATGAAGTAGCATTTTGGGAGAAAAGTATTCAAGTTTATTGAAAACATAAAACATTTGGCAATGCGCTAGAAAATAACGATAACCAATGTTACGGTAGTTGAAATTCCTACAGAGTATTGCCAACCTCAATTAAGTTGACAACCTATCATGGCGACCATGGTAAGTGGTGTCAGGAGCTTTAGTTTGGGATATGTGCGTTGTGAAGTTCAGTTCAATTTATGAAGTTCGTGGACAAATTGCATAATTCGACATGTTTTAAATATTGTAGACTACGAAACAACCTAATAAATATGATTTATATTCAATGAAAGTAGGTTTAACATTAACGATAATGAAAACAATGTTATGATTATTATATTATAGGTATTTAATTGTTGCAAAGTTTGGAAATTAGACAAGTTGGTCAACATGTGCAGTGAATTACAGTGATACCATTATACTGTGCGCCATGACACTTTTTGCCAAACTTTCTTTCGTGCAAATCGTCAATTGGTGTTCATTGCTTTTATCTTCAGCATAATTTTAGCAGCCAAAGCAATATAGTGACCAACACATTTTTTGGAATCGCCAACATACACTATACAAAGTGCAAAATTTGAAACACTCTTTTTTCAATGAAGATTGTCTACTTTAAGTGGGAAATTCGAGAATTTTTCTGGGTACAGAAAGTACAAAACAATTTTGTATGTATGGCAACTCGGAACTCTAATGCACTGAGAATTCCTCATTACCATCATTATTTAAAAAGGGCGTATACTAGAGAGCAGCGCAGGCATTTAATGCAGTTTCACTGAAGATAAAACCTCCAATATTTGTTTATTCAAAAAGAAGAAGGATTTACCTCCTTGAAACATGTCCAACAATTTTGAGGAGTTCTTACAAAATGGTAAATAGTCTTGACATGAAATCTATATGTACACTTCTGTGCAGTAAAATCCCTTACACCTATTTTTCGCTATATTAAATCATTCTTTATTTATTTGTCAGTGTCAGTGTCATATTTTTGCAATGCCAAAATTAACTAAACACGAAAAAATTTTAATTCTTTCTAAAATTGGAGATATGGTCTATCAGAGCTGCTAACCATTATCAACTTAATCAAAGTACTATTATGAGTGTGAAGAAAAGTGGAAGGAGGAAGGTAGCGTAAAGAGAAAAGATGGTTCAGGCTGATCAAGAAGTTCAAAAATTTCGTTCAAGATGAAGCACTCCTTGGCTATTTGAGGAAAAATCCGTTTCAAACAGCAGGAGACGCTGTGTTCATGACAAATTTTCCAGCATCGAGGTCAACAGCTAGCCGAAGGATAAGAAAATCGGAAATAAAAAACTGTGCAAGTGCCAAGAAGACCATATTAACGGAAGAATAGAAGCAATTATGTTTTATTTAAATTGTGTCTATTGCCCGTTGGAGTTTTGGAAATGTTGTGTTTATCAATGAAAAAGTTTTTCAGTCTTGTAATGACGGACATTGTACAAAATATTAGGTTACATTATTTACACAATAAGTACAAACGCAGTCATGTGCTGTTGAATCAGAATTTTTCAACGTTTTGACGTTTTACAATCAAGGTCAGTTTTTTATAACCTATATGATAATAAAAAAATCTAAATTCCAAAAAGACTGATTCACACCACTTAATATTAGTGAAAACTGGATGACTTGATTTTTCAAGTGTACTGGATTTTATTGCACAGAAGTGTACATATTTTTTTATCTTACATATCTTGTTTTATAAACATTAGTATATATATATGTGTATTATTTATTTTTACTTATGTAAATAGTATTAATTCCAATACTTTTAAAAGTCTCATGGAAATAAATATTATTATTATTATTTTAAATGAATATCTTGGAAGATGTCAAGAAAAATATGTATTCTGAATGGTGATCACTCTACATTTCAAATTCAAGAAGCAAAAATAGAAACTGAACTTAAGTGAAAATTATGAGATGCCTCAAAAACAATCAAAATACGTGTTCAAATTTCTGTAGTTAAAAAAAATAAATGAAAAAAAACTTCGCATTTCCCACTTAAAACCGACATTATTACTTTGGATGGAGACCTTGGGGTGGGTCGCAGGTTTTAAAGAAGCCCCCTTGCTCATGTCCGCGGGGCAGTGTTTTGGTGCCCGCTGCGGACGTCTGAGCAAGAAAGGCACCAAAACCCACGTCCACCCCGCAAAACAAACTACAAACATTTGCAAGAGAACTTCTTTATTTTTTTTTTTTAAATATATATATAACTATGTACATGGCCAGTACTTTTACATGGTATCCTGGAAAAGCTTCACGTCGCATTTTTACTTGCCAAAATATTTGCAAAATCTGTACACGATGCGACGTTAAACCTTTCGGAAACAATTTACAAACTACACTAGACGTGTAAAAAATATATTCCTGTACACAAATCAACATTTTTTTTGTCTTCAGTCTTTTCTTTTGGCATAATAATTTTTCCTCAAACATTTTAAAAAATTTCCCTGAGCAAGACTTCCTAATAAATGCAAATGAATGAATAAAAGTATTAAAACACATAATACTACAAGGTATAAAATAAATATTTAAATTACATTCACCATTTTAACACCAAATCATTTACCAATAAATCAATTTTAAAATTATGCTTGTACTTCTAGAATATTTAAAAACGTTATATCAATAAAAACGGTATTTGTTTTCCTAAATACAGATCGAGCTTTTGATGTAATACGACTTGTAAACCTTTATGGATATAATTCAGTTTTTATATAGGGTGAAGGGAAAATATATGACCAACTATCATGACACGATAATTGACGACAAACTGACACTGAGAAAAATGTACTGAAACCAAACAGGTTAAGTTAAATTTTGCCACGTTTCCACCATTAGGCAATCCAACGACCTGTCAAAATTATTTTTCAATATGGCGCTGAGGGCAAACATGGGGTTTATTTTAATTAACTCGCGGAAACGTAGCCAAGGCAACCGAAAAAAAACTCATTTAACGAATAAAAATAAAGGATTGCCGGATGTTTGCCCTCAGCGCCATGTTGGAAGTCACGTGGTTTGGATCGCCTAATTGAAAACAAATTTTTTAGGTTACGTTTCTAACCTAAAAAAGAGACTTCTCAAAACTATGCATAAACGACAGAAAAATAATTATAACTCCTATTCATAAAAAGAAAACACCAATTTCAAAGTACAAATAAATAAGAGAAACAGTTCCTTTAAAATGATAAGGCTGGAAACGGGGTTATGCAAATACAAACTATGGACAAGGGAGAAGCAGTTTTAGTGCACAAGTATTAGGATCTTGAACACAATGGTGTTGAAAAATAATGATATTAAAAACATTCAACGACAGCCATAGTTTCAAAGTATAAGGACGAGTTCTTTTTTTGTTTCTAAACAGGCTATTGTATTGGTAGTTAAAGAGTCAAGGAGAATAAATTTTTATTTTGAGGCTTTTAGATGTTGCAACTTGGAAAACTAGGTATACAGATTCATCTATTGTTTTGTTAAGTATTTGAGTTAACAATACTTGTCTGAAATAACCGCCTAGAATTTGGTACTCAGTTTATCGCAATTTACCATGCCCTAAAGTTCGGTGGGATACTTCACAGTCACATGAGTTTCTATAAATGCCAGAAGAAAAGAAACAAAACAATCATTAATTTTCATGGCAAATGATTGAAAACTAAATTTCAAAAGGTAAGTAATAAATTAATAACGAATTTGAGAACAATGAATGGCTTCTCAAGAAAAAATAAAGAAAAAAAAATAACAAATTTTGGAAGGCAACAAACATGTACACATTCACTCTATATAATTTACAATTATCCGCAATAAAAATTGTTCTGTAAAAAAACTATAACTCTACTAATCTGTACAAGATTTTTAACTATTAGATCACATATTCACATTATCAGAATAATTTTTTTAGGTTCAGTTTCATAAATAACTAACACTGGTTTTTATTACTCTTGTGTAACATTGCTAAAATTATCTACTTCCGCCACTGCATCAGAATTTGATAAAGTCTGTTTTGAATCGTTTACGGATTCATTACTAATAACGTCCTCGACGCCCTCATTCGCCCCATCTACATTATCCTCTGCCTTTTTACTATTTACACTAATACTAGTTTTAGGAGTTGTAGGAGACCGTTTCACCCAATTATCTAACGTTTTATTGTTCGCAGGTTTGCCAAATTTCCTGTACGTCCTTCTACCTTCTGGAGACTTAAAGCTGAGATTCGAATTAGAATTTCTTTTATTCGTAATTTTCGGGGGAATTTTTTTAGGCTCGTCCAGGCCGTTGTCGATATGACTAGATTTATTTTCTAATTTATTGTTACTTTCTATATTCTCCTTTGGGGTTTCTCTGTCTAATTTGTCGTCTTTGGGCGTTTCTACTTCCAAATTAGCACCAGTGCCAGAGGTATCATTGTGTGTTTCATTTAAGTCCTTCACTTGTGCCAGCTCACTACTTAAACCGAGGGAGGTACTGTTTTCAGCACTTGCATTATCTAGGTCTTCTCCTTTACTAATTTCAGTGCCATCGGCCAGCGATATCTCCTCAGATTCTTCAGAACTGTCGTCAAGCTCGGGAATTTTATACTGGCCCTCTGCTACAATGTCACTTAACACAACCTTGCACATTTTCCCTTTGGCGATTAAGCTCGTTAAATTTTCGCCACAATCGGAGTCATATTTACATTCTTCGTTAACTCCATCGTCCGTATAACTACTGACACTATCTTTCTTACATCTCATGACTTTTCTTTTGATGGTGCGTTTGTTTAGATCACTGTCCTCGTCCGACTGGCTCTTGTCATCTTCCGACAAAGAAGACTTCTGCCGCTTTAAAGTCTTTCGGTCTGCTGAATCAGCCAGATCTTTCCTTCTTGACGGCTTTTCCCCAGGCAAAATAGGACTGACATCCAACGTCCATAAATTAATAGCGACTGTTCCCCTGGATCTAGTTCTAGGAGAATTATGATCTACATGATTCGATAAGTTTTTCACAGCGGATATACTAGCGTTAGATTCTGATTCAGTAGTGTCCAAGCTGTTATCCGTATCACCGTTGATTTGAGTTTCGTCAATCGTTGAAAAGTCCTGCGAATCATCTGGGTCACAATTACTCACGGTCTCCCCTACATTGGCGTTACTCGATTTCCTAGACGATCTTTTGAATCTTATTTTTTTAGCATTAACTTTAGACTCACTTGAACATCTAGTCCTTTTAACAATTGTTTTAATTGATTTGTTTCTACTCCTCGATTTGTTTAACAACCTTTTCGATTTATTTAGTTTTTTAGACTTAGTGCTAACCTGATTAGTGGCGTCCTCCCTTGGGAAGGTGATCATATCCCCTTCCTCTTCCAGTTCACGCGTTCTTCGCTCCTCTTCTTCCCGCATTGCCGCCAGCCTATTTTGCTCCCACTCGCGCTTCTGTTCCTCGATTTCCCTCTCAGCAGCTGCGAGTTGTTCTGCTGACCAAGCCGATTCCGTCGTCTCAATGAACTTCATGGCATACCTCTCGATCGGTGACAGCTATAACAAGGAACATGAAAAGTTAACGTATCTGCAGTCTCCAAGTGGTTGTTAAAAACAATTATTTGAAATTTTAATCTTATGATAAAATCTGATGTGTTTATATTAGCTGCACATTAAGTGCCGAAAGAGTCTTGGAAGTACAAACGCTAAATAAATAAATTCTTTTCTTACATCAATCTTCAAGTAAAGTCTGCGCCAAGACTTGTATGGGCAATCAATTCATTTGAACTATACAAGTCACCAGGGCTGGATGGAATACTTCCAGCGCTACTTCAACAGGGAGTGGAAATACTTGCAACCCTCTGTGCACACTATTCAGGGCCAGCCTGGCCCTGGGTTGTGTGCCAACCAGTTAGCGGAAGATAAAGGTGATATTCATACCAAAACCAGGGCGTGACACCTACGCCCAGACCAAATCCTTCCGACCTATTAGTCTAATATCATTTCTCCTGAAAACCCTGGAGAAACTGCTTGATAGTCACATCAGGGACGATAAAATGAGTACAAAACCTCTACATCGAAACAGGAAAATCTTGTGAGTTAGCAATATATGAGCTTACTCAAAAAGGGCCTTAGACGTTAAATAAACTGCCATAGGAACCTTCTTAGACATAGAGGGTGCATTCGACAATATCTCATTCGACTCACTAAGTGATGCAGTAAGAGGCAAGGAGTCGAAAAGTCAATAACAAGATGGATCGACTCAGCACTCAGAACTAGGAAAATTCAGTCCACGCTAGGATCCACAACAGAGGTGTCCGTGACCAGAGGATGCCCGCAGGGGGGGGGGAGTCTTATCTCCTCTTCTGTGGTGTCTGGTTGCAGACGAGCTCCTATCTCGGCTGGAACGGCGTGGAATGTATGTGCAAGGTTATGCAGACAATATCGCCATCCTGGTAACAGGAAAACACGAGGGCTCTGCATCGGAAAAGATGCAGCGAGCCCTCGTTACGGTAGACGAACGGTGTACCCAAAAAGGTCTTTCCGTGAGTCCAGAGAAGACCACTGTGGTCGCCTTCATAATAAAGAGGAAATTCAACCTAGGAAGATTATATCTCTGGGGAAATGAATTGCAGGTGAGCAATAATGTCAAATACTTGGGACTGATTCTAGACACCAAATTAAACTTCACAATGCACATCTAGATAGAATGACTACCAAAGCTACGCGGGCCTTATGGGCCAGCAGAAGAATGCTAGGTAAAAACTGGGGACTACAACCAAGAATGGTGCACTAGCTGTACCAAAGAGTTGTAGTACCAATAATAACCAATGCCTCCCTGATCAGATGGCATAAAGCCGGAAAAGGGGAGGCAATGAGAAAACTATGGAAACTACAAAGACTGGCATGTCTAGGCATAACGGGAGCAATGTCAACAACGCCTTCCGTAAACATGGAAGCGCTACTTTGCCTGCCCCCACTACAATTAGTAGTGGATAGTGAGGCACTGTTGGCGGCGTACAGGCTGAAAACAAATATCATACCGAAATATTTCAACAAATCGACTACTAGAAATGCAGTCAGATAGAATCAGCACAAGCCACAACTTCACAAAGACCTTCAGGGTATACATACCCGATAGGGAAGAGGAAGGAACGAAGCAACTGCGAACACATCCAAATGTCAAACGTCAAGAAGTACTGGAGCAGGCGTTAAGGGGGACCAACCAGAGACAGACATCAGTCTGAACCTGGGCAGCACCGCAGCAACGGTGTTCCAAGCAGAAGTCACAGCTATAGAAATCTGTGCACAAGAAATGATACGGAGATCATATACTGACAAAAGAATCCGCATCATCACTGACAGTCAAGCAGCTCTCAAAGCTCTGAAGAGATACGTTCCAAAATGGTAAAAGACTGCCTTGAATCTCTGGCGAAACTGACGGAACACAACAGCATACAACTGGAGTGAACGCGAGGACACCAGGGCAATGAAGGCAATGAAAAAGCAGATAAGCTGGCCAAAGAAGGCGCAAAAACAGCCTTGATGGGACCCAAGCCATCCTGTGGGATATCATATAATACCGCAAGAGGAATGGTAAAGGAACTATTGAGTCAGAAACATAACTTGTATTGGACCGGGGCGCTAGGGATGAGACAGTCACTTAGGTTCATCACTGGCGGGCCATCCAAGACAAAGACTAACGAATTGCTAAAGATGAACAGAAAACAGCTGAGATGTGCAGTGGGAATCCTAACAGGACAGTGCACACTGAACAGACACCTAACTAACAAAGGTGTGAAGGATAATCCAGAATGCAGGATGTGTGGTGAGGATGAAGAAACCCCTCACCACATACTATGTGAATGCCCAGCCTTGGTGGCTTGGCTGGGCTGGGCTGGGATTAATGGGATAATGAGACTAGGGGGTACAATAAGCTTAAGCTTCAGTATGGCGGGGCTTCTGGCACCGCAACCCATAAGGAAAAGAAAAGAAAGTCTGCGCCACAATTATTTACAACTAAATATTGAATCAAAATAAATTTACATTCTTTAAAATATAACAATGTGTGAGTTGAAACAACTGAATGCCTTTCCTAAGATTTGTAAAGTATGAAGTGCCTCGGGGATTCGTCTCGGGACCGATACTTTTTATCATCTATACAAATAACATTTCAATCAGAATAAATCATTTGTCAATGATACCACTTTGTTATAAACTAATAAAGATTGTCTTACTAACATATTAAAATAAATGTGACTTACCTTCTCTATTACACTATTGATCTCTTGCTCGGCCTTACTTATCTCTGGTTCTTTCTCTTTCTCTTTCTCCTGTTCGTCCAACGGAATGTCTTCATCAAACTCGGCGAGATCTGCAACCGCTTCTGCCTTGGCTGTCCTGGCTGCCAGAACATCCTGATCATCTTCGCAAGCGGCCAGGGCATTTTCCAACGCACCCATTGCAACTTTCTCGTCTCCTCCACTGAAACTCTCGGATGCCAAGGACCTTTCCCTTTCTTTCTTTGCTTCGATAATATCGGACATTCGATTGGCGGCACTGTCCTCGTTCTGGTCAATGTTGAACAAATCTTGTATCGTGGACTGAAAACAAACAAAAAAAAAAGTTACATATTTCACGTACATGTCTGAACGATATTTTACACTTACACTCTTGAAATAGGCCGTCGTGAAGTTACCACCCTCAATGGCCAAATCTCCCAGCAACCTTTTCTGATTAGCCTTCTTCAATATGTTTTCTTCTATCGTCCTCTCACTGACTAGCCTGTAAATATGTACATCTCTCGTCTGGCCAATGCGATGGCAACGATCTTGTGCTTGAGCGTCCATAGTTGGATTCCAATCGGAATCGTAAAATATCACAGTATCCGCCCCGGTTAGGTTCACACCAACGCCACCAGAGCGAGTGGACAATATAAAAGCAAAAATTCGTGTATCGCCATTGAACCTTTCCATCAACACCTGCAAATTCGAAATTCACATTAGATTTAAGTGGAACGTCAACCATAACCTAACAAATAATTTACTTCTTAAAGTAGATAAGTTTCAATGATGGGTCGAGGAAATTTTCCAAAGATAAAAGTCTGTAAAAGTCATGTAAATAATATAATGATATGCACTTATTTGGCATCAAAATGAAGCTTACATCATCACAAATCAGATTTCACCATAAAATAGCCTATCAATATACCCAATGGAAAGTTAGAAGGAAAAGTTCCTGTTTTGAAAACTCCGAAAGTTTCCAGGAAGTTTTCCTTCCAACCTTCCATTGGGTATATTGATAGGCTATTTTATGGTAAAATCTGATTCACGATGATGCAAGCTTCATTTTGATACCAAATAAGTGCATCATTATATTATTTACATGACTTTTACAGACTTTTATCAAATCTGGAAAGTTTCCTCGATCCATCTCTGTAAGTTATAACATTGTTAGAATAGTCGATTACCCATGGTCAGACTTAGTAACCACAACTAATTGTTTTTTTTTTTAATATCTTGTTGCGAGGTTCTAGATAGTTTTCAACATTGACATTTGAAAACATGCTGGCCACCGCAATAATATAGCACTGTTGCAAAAGTATTACAGTTATAGCAACTGCAAACTGATCGTCAGTGCAAAAACAACGTCTACATCAAAAACTTACCTGTCTTTGATCTACTTTGGTCGTACCGTCTAGTCGCAGGTAAATGTGGCCATGAAAATTAAGGAAAGCCTCGAGCACATCCAACATCTTCGTCATCTGGGTGAATATAAGCGCTCGGTGGCCCTCCATCTTCAATCTCCTCAGCAACCGGTCTAAAGTTTGCAACTTCCCACAATCATACTGGATTAAACGAGGATCGGGGAACTGGGTAACCATCGCAGAGGCAATGTGATGTAGGGAAGTGGCAGGTTTCGAAAACAGTCTCTGTATAAGTTGCTTCTCCTCTTTTTGGCCCCAGTATTTGCTTGGCGGCGGGTGCCACACCTGCAGCTCAGGTTCGGAAGATTTTACAGCGGGCACATAAAATATAAACCTGAAAAGATAGTAACATATTTTGATTCTATTTCAACATTTTTGTCCATACACACTTAGATTTTCACATTCCCTTTTTCTAAGGTCAGAGAGTGTTGGCAAATAGTTAAAGCCACAAAAACTGGAGTAACTCAATGTGAACAAATAAAATGATTTTTTTTTTACTGATCAGGATCTATATGGTCGAGTCAAATAAGAACTGTATAAACTTGACCTCGAATTAAACAGATCTGAACCCAATTGACAATATATTGTATAACCAAATTAATTAAATATATTCAGTACTTTACTATGAGTCAGATTTGTGTAAAGGATTTAAACCCATTTAAGAGTTTCAACCAGGTTAGATCTTTAAATAAATATGACTGAAGTGTCAAATATAATGTTTTCATCTGAAATTCGTTCTTATTTTTACAATGCTTCGAAACAAAGACAAGAATCTGGAAACAGTTTAACACCAAAGCATTAAATAATGAATAATTTAATGTTTCGTATAATACAAAACCAAATGGGTTTAAAAACGGTTTAAATCCTCAAAAGACCTTTTCTGGCTCTGCTACGGACACTTCCTGTGAAGATGACCTGATCTGAACCCAACTGAGTTTTTAAGCAAACTTTATCCAATTTTACTATACGTGATTATAATTTTATTCTTGCAACTCACCTATCAGATACGTTTTTAAGTTGTTCTATTCTCCGTTCTGGATTGTACAACATCTCTTTAAGGCAATTGGTAGTGGTTTCGATACTCTTATTAAACAATGCGTTTAAGCAATGGATCTGTCCCCCAACCCACGTGTTAGTCTTATTTGGAACAAAAACTTTAACAACATCTTGAAAATCCCTTCCATACAACGGAAGTGCTGAACACCTGCGCTCGTTTACACGTGCCATCAGTTCTAACCTTCTCTTATGTTCACCTTTGGGCTCCTCATCATCCTAGAAATTCAAAAATGATTTGTTAAAAAAAAAATGTGTTAATATGTAAAAGAGATCTAAATTATCACAAACTCAGACAAATGCCTCGATCTTATCATGCTAGGGCATAGAGTTGAATGGATCTCTAGCCCTCAATCGTGGTATTTTTCTCATCATGTAAGCACTATTTAACTGAAAATAAAAATAAATATTGAAACTTACCGGTAACTCTATAATTTTTGCCTCGTTAGGCCACCGAACGTCCAAACTATTTTGTTTAGAATAAAGTTGTCCTATGTAGTCGTCTCCGACAGGTGCTCTGGGACCTTTTTCCTTGCTATCATCATATTTTACAGGCAAGATCATGGAATTCTGAAAAGAAAAAAACATTTAAACTTGACCTTGTGTTTCGAACGTTGCTGTGAACGCTAGAAACTGCAAACACTCGGTATTACATACCGATGTTGTGATTGTTGTGGTAGAAGTCGCAGTCGTGACAGATGTCAGCTGGAACTTGACAAAAGCCTTTGTCACTGCATGGCCAGCAGTTCCAATTGTAGAGACAGGTTGCTTTGACAAAAAAGTTAACTTTTGTCCCCCTAAAAACATATCAAGGCAGTTGTAAAACTAACCTTTCAAACCCGCACTCTCATTTATGAAGAATAGAGTGGCAGAGTAAACACACAATGGCATTGATGTCAAATATCTAACTAATTACTGAGCTTGCGTATTTTCCCGCATTTGTGGTCCTTCTTGAGAACAGCGCCACCTTTTCTCTTCCATTATTACGGGCATACTTAAAAAACAGCTTGTTTACTCCTCTCTATTCTCCATGTTCTCAAATATAAAAGCAACAATGTCTGTAACAAGCATGCAGATCAATTATGGACTAATTTCATCTGCTTGGTAAAGTTACAGTTTCATATCCTTTCTACTTACTGTGGTTGACCAGATGTTGAATTAACCACCTTGGATGTAGAAAGGTTAAAAACAGATTGTGGCAAGTTAAATAAAACACATGGTATTACATGTTAAAGTCACAAGTGAACGTTTATCAAGTGTATAGAATGAGTGGAGAGCCAACTGACTCATACACGATCTACGATAATACTACATTTTTTACTTTCGCTAACTGGAATGTATGTTTATTAAAAAATGTAGTTTTGAAAGAAAATTACAACAGGTATCGGATCGAAATTAGGTTTTTTTCTAGAACCAACGTTTATCTAGATATTCGCAAGAGATGAGAAAAAAACACGTTTCCTTGGAAAATGTAAATTTCCAGTTGTATCGCTTGTAGCCTCCTTATTTTTTATCATAGGGAAAAAATAAAAGATAGCTCGACTGTTGTAACGGGTTTTTGAAGTAAAATTCTACACGTCTGTACCCCTTACTCTTTGCGAATTTGCATTATGACAGGCTTTTTTAAAACATATCTGATGGGATTGGGACAGGTGCAGGTCGATTTAGAATTAAATTCTACGTCTGTTAGGTTATCTTTCGTTGTTGTATTATTTATTAGTTATTAACAGGGGAAGGTCGACTATCTCTTTTTTTGCAACGGAAAAAGATGGGCGAAAGAGACTCTACTAACACAAAATTGCACTCGAGAAACGTCAAACAAAAAATGCCAAAAATGTTGATTATGATTCGTTCGTGTCGGGCCGAATTTTCGAATTTCGGCCTGCGATTTACGATGCGGATCAACTACAAGTCTTCCTCTTTCCGTATCGACATGGTACGGGCGTCGCGGTATCATATTTTTGAAAATATGAGTATATTTAGATGAGATAGATAGCTTTATTGGTGCTATAAATTACATTTTACACAGGTCAATACATACAATACAATGAACAGAAACATTAGAGATAAAATTACAATATAAAACAACTAAAGTGTAACACATTTACAGTTAAAAAGTCGAGTAAGATAAAAAAGAAACAATTTAAAAATTTTAAAAACTTGTCGGGGACTTGGATACATGATTACAGTTCAGAAATCAGTACATGATTTTAAAGTGATTACGTGAGGGGCACACATAACAACTAAATATTTTTGATATTGGACAGAATCTCATCAATTGTGTAAAAGGCATTTCCAATGAGATAGTTTTTTAACACAGTTTTAAGTTGGTTTGGAGTTAGATTCCTTACTTGGATCGGTAGACAATTGTAGGCTTTTGGACCATAATAGTTTAAACCATTTCTTGATCTGTTAACTCTATGAAAATCTAAGCAAATATTATTACTATGTCTAGTATCATGATTATGTATATTTTCAAAGTTGATTGTATTACTTAAATTATTTTTTGTATGCATTATACATTCCAAAATATAAATACTAGGTAATGTTAGGATGCCCAGTTCTTTAAAAGCCTCTCTGCAATCCTCCCTATATTTTAAGTGATTTATGATACGTATTGCCCTTCTTTGTAAACCAAATATTCGTCTTGCTGAGGACGCATGCCCCCATACTGTTATTCCATAGCTCAAGCGACTATGAATTAATGCGAAATAGACCGACCTCATTACTTCGCCAGACACTAAATTATTGATATTTCTTAACATGTAAGTATATTTAGAAATATTTTTGGCCAAGTGATTAATGTGATCATCCCAAGTTAACTTATCATCCAAAAAGATGCCAAGGAAACAAACTGATTTGGGATTTTGCAATTTAATTGAGGTTTTTAAAGTGAAGATCATGGTTTCTGTTTTAGACTCATTTAGACTTAAGTTATTAGCTGCAAACCAGTCGAAGGCCATCGACCGAGCATTCTCCAGATTACTGCTAAGAGCTTCGTAATTCGTATTTCGATCCACTATAGTTGTGTCATCCGCAAACAGCACATGCTCAAAACCAGGGATACAATTAGGGAAATCGTTTACGTAGACAAGAAATAGCACCGGGCCAAGTACCGAACCCTGTGGCACTCCCATATCCACGTTCCCCAGGAAGGAGCATGTACCCTCCAAGGACACAACCTGTTTTCTGTCATTTAGATATGATACTAATAAATCAAGAGAGGTATTGGTAACACCATAACATCTTAATTTAATCGCAAGATCCTTGTGAGATACACAGTCGAATGCCTTCGACAGGTCGCAGAAAATGGATCCAGTATATTCATTATTGTCAAAACAATCAGTTATAATATTTATTAGTTTGTGAATTGCATCCATTGTTGAGCGTTTACATCTGAAGCCGAATTGAGATGTATTAAAAAGATTGTTTACCTCAAAATACTCAACTAATTGTGTCCTTAAAGCAATTTCAAAAATTTTTGATATTAACGGGACCAGTGAGATCGGTCTAAAATTAGATGGGTCGTCTATTTGTCCTTTTTTGTGTATGGGCATTACGCGGGAAATTTTCAGGCAGTCGGGGTAAATACCTGCTTTGATACATTCGTTTAATAGATCAGTCAATGGATACACCAGGTATTGAGCAATACACTTAAGGATCTTAGCATTGAATCCATAATAATCCAGACTGTTACTATTTTTTAGAGAATAAATTATGTCTCTGACTTCAATGTAAGTAAGATATCTAAACTGAAAATTTCCACGATTATTTGGTATATATAGGTCATCTAAGTAGTCAGTGTTATTTGAGTCAACTTTGGGTATATTTGCTATTATTGATTTGGGAACATTTACAAAAAACTTATTAAACTCATCCGGCGTTAATTTATAGTCATTAGATTTATTAGAAATTGGTTTAAGGCTATTGACTATTTTCCATGATGCCTGTTGTATATTGTTGGATGCCCTGATGAAGGCATCGTGTGCAGCTTTTTTTGATGCAATTATGGTCTCATTATATTTTTTGCGATATTTTGAAGTAATATTTGCGAGATCAATGTTATTATTATACATTTTAGAAAACTCAGTCATAAATCCCAGAGTTTCACGCATATTGCGTAGCTCGTCCGTAAACCAGTTAATTACTGGTTTAGGGTCCGATGATGTATCTTTAGATTTCATTGGAAATGCCATATGTAGAGCATCACATAAGCTCTTCATCAAAACATCAAACTTGTCATTAATTGAAAGATTAGGGTCCTTTGTAAACTCCCAACTCATAGCACTAATGGCACCATTTAGATTAAATAGACCAATGTCAGTGATTGGTCTAAAGCTGACTCTTTTTTTTTGTGTCACTGGTTCACTGGCAATGCCGATATTTATGCCATAGTGATCCGAAAGATTTATAGGGATAACACAAGATGTCCGCAGGTCTTCGGCCACATTAGTGAAAATATTATCTAAACACGAACTATATCGGGTATTTGAGTGAATGGTATGATCAAAGTTATACGATTTCATCAGATCAATTAGTTTAGTACAATTTTTATCCTTTGTATTAAATTTAACATTGAAGTCACCATTGATGATGACTTTGTGTTTATAATTATATATTTTATTAAGTATATTCACCAGTGTATCAAAAAATATTTGCATATCATTAATTGATGATGATCTATATATGGTAATTATCAGCAACTTATTAGTTAAATATTCCACTGCTGCAACTTCGCAGTGCAGTTCCACTGAGAGGTTTATTAAATCCTGCCGAACCATACCGTCTTGTACTAGGCTAGATTTAGAAAGTATTAACACTCCCCCGTGAATGCTGCTTTGCCTACAGAACTTTCCCGACACAGAAAACCCTTGCACTGATAACATATTAACTTCCTCTGCAACCATCCAGTGCTCACTTATACAGACGATAGAGAAGTCCATTTTAGAATTTAAAAGATAATCTTCAAGAAGATGAGTTTTATTCCGTAAGCATTGAATATTGATATGAAATATATTTAGATAACCTTGATTGCTACGATATTTTGATGAACAATCAACTTTATTGGTAATAAAGTTTAAACCCTGTGTATTTTTACTAGGCTGCTTATCGGGAATGTTTTGAATTAAGCTAGCGGATCCGTCACTTCCTGCGTTTGTGACGGCATCCTCTTTTTTGCTAAAAAACGAGATACCAGTGCCCCGTCAGGCCAGGAATCCCGTCTCCAAGCCAATCTAAAATTATCCTGTCTTATTGTCACTTTCATTGAAGCGTATAGGTCCGGAAATTTAGAGCTATGTTCCTCACAGATAACCTCTGGGAATTTATGTATTAGTATCTTTTTAAGGTCCTCAGGTTTGGTAGACGCCTTTAATCTGGTCACGTGAAATGATATTAGCTTGGGTACGGTTTGCACATCAGTGTTAACATCGCTATTTCCACCTACGACAAACCGGCGGTTATTTCTGCGTCTATTTTGTTGCTGTTGCCATTGGTTACTCGTCTCTGATTTAATATCATCATTCAGATTTAGTATTTCACTGAATTTAGTTGCTGACTGTGCTTGCATAATAGCTGATTTCACTTGATTTAATTGAATGGGCTGAGTCGGGGCGTTTGATTGATTGACATTTAAATTAGTACGGATGACATTTCCATTACCTGGTGCAGTGATATTCATCCCTGCAGCCTTCGAAGCATATGAGTTACTATTGGAAGAGGCAGTCAACTGATTTACTTGGGTACCTTTATTGCCCGTATTTAAATTACCCATGTTGCCAGGGGGGGTTTTTCTAGGGATGACATTTGTACTTTGTGCTTTGCTCCTTAAATCCGTTTTCGTCATGAGATCAATTTTTTCTTTCAGAAGTTTACAGTTTTCAGATAGTAACTCGTACTTACATTCCATTTCCTTTATTATCTGTTTAAGGAGCCTATTTTCAACTTCCATTAAATTTGAGGTTAATGAGTCGTCGTTAGACGCACGTGTTGGGACATTAGAACTACTTTGTGTTTCATGTCGGCAAACTGCGTTTTTCGCTTGTAATGATTGAATTAGACACTTAGGATGAAACAATTCCTCACATTTCCAGCATTTCACAAAACTAACTACATTTTTTTTACAATGTTTACACTCATATTTAGAATCTGATTTCTCCGCGCCCGAAGGCGGTTTATCCACGTCCACCATCTTGAATGTCAGGTTTTCGACGAAAATTTGCCTTCGGATCCCGCATCTCAGAAAACGGTTTTTCGCCCGTAACTTGGAATCCGTGAGAGATAGCTCAAAAATAAAAACTCCCAAAGGAAAACTACATAATGTGAGGAACGTTTTGCCGCGTTCCAAATTTTACTGTGACTCTTGGTTTGGCACTGGCGGGCCTTTTAAGGTGGTGATGTCTTGCACTTTTTTGCTTAAAACGTCCATAACTCCTGAACGGTGGTTCCTGCTGCAAAAAACTGCGACCTAACGAATCTGTTGAGAATTTAATAAGACACAAGTATCTTTTTTATTCTTTGCCCTATGGCAAAAAATAAAATGTTAGGAGCGATACAACTGGAAATTTAGATTTTCCAAGGAAATGTGTTTTTTCTCATCTCTTGCGAATATTTAGATAAACGTTGGTTCTAGGAAAAAACAGGTAGGAATCTATTAGAAAGATTATGAAATGATGATGAATTTGCTTTCTTGAAAAATTCCTGTAGGATTAATGCTGCTAGAAACGTTTAAAGACAAAATTTCGATTTTGCCTGACAAAAAAAAAGAAAAAATGAATTAATTTTTTTCAAATCAAATGTCATGGGGTCAAGATATGGCTAGGCAACAACCTAGTCGCGATTTATTACCCTACGTGTTATCTTTCATAAAAACTATTTCTTATATGAATTAACAGATGAGGGTATTAACTTCTAATGCCGGATCTTGTACTATTGTAACTATCTATAAAATGAACGATTTTCTTGGGAGCAATAAAGTATCATTATTATATTATTACCTGGAGTTGTTGTAGTTACTGGAATGTTTCCCGTTATGTTTGGATTAGATGTTAACAACAAGTGCTTTCCAGTGGACGTCTGAACGAGTTGTGCAAAACTTGCCGAAATTTTATCTGCAGGTTTCAAGACTGACGTCACACTTACAGGGTTTACTATCTGCCCACTAGACGTTCCCTGAGATATATTTACAACTGGAATAGCTGCAAAAATCAAAGTCAAAGAAATTATGTTGCCTTTCAAATGTTAACTTAGCAGATCTATACTACATCCATCAGTTTGTTAAAATATCTAAGTTGTAAATTATCCAAAGTCTTTATGAGGAATAAACAATTGTATACGTGGAGTTTCATAGGTAATCTATATCTTTCAGCTGTATATTCCAATTAAAAAGGCAGGATGTTAAAATTATTTAAATATTTCGCAATTAACAAGAAAACTAACTTACAAACCCTCTCAAAATTTAGAATATACAGCTAAACTATCTAATATCATCTATGAAATATCTCATATTTGTCATTTTTCTTTTTACCACCACTTATGGTGACCGATAATTACTTCACTACGAACTTAGCAAGAATTATACATCTAAAATTTTTTATTAAAATATCTAAAAATGTTTTTTAGTTATCGTGTATACAGAAAGACCGATGACATTTTAAGAATAACTTGGATCTAGGGTTGGTTTATCAATACTGGGTCAGGTTAGTTTTCCCCACGGTTAAACGCTAACTCCAAGATAAACTGTTTATTTTGGTCGGGTCAAAAGTAACCCTGGGTTAAAGTTGGAGATAATTTAGCTCGAGTTTCAAGGTTGGGGTGCCCTCCCTAACTTAACCTAAAAATTTTATGTTTGTTGTTGACAGTTATCAACTACTGGAGATTGCATAAATGCCAGCAAATCTTAATTTTGCGACAAAAAGCTTCTTTGTCCCTCCAAGAAACTGCATCAGTTTTTTTTATTCTACGACATGTATATGTTTATTTGCTATTTTAAGTAATAGCAACTGTTCTGCTGATGAAAAATTGTAACGGGTAAATAGTACTTTTTGGGGCGAACCCTGTATGCGTGGTTCTTTTTGGTATACCTTACCTTGTCCTGTACTTAAGTGGTAGGAACATTTCTTCATTGAGCGCATAGGAGTGACACAACGCATTTATAATTATATCTTTATGGTATAAAGTTTGATTTGGTTAATTTAAGGAAGTAGCATGTTACCTTATTATTACTATACCTTGGAAGAATGTTCGACTCGCTCATGGTACTAGGAACCTTCAAAGTTTGTTTGGTAATTAGCATGGCTCATACTGCTTAAATTAATATGTTGATAAATTGTCGGCGTATGCGGGCGTCTAAAACAGGGCAAAGCGGTAGTGAAACCTTTTCCCAGTATGGTAAAATGTAGGCAGTTAGGTGCCGCGTAACGTTGTGTGAGTTTCCATCACTTTATGCCTGGGATATATTTACATGAAAGTCATAAGTCTCTCAGTCAACATTTGTTTACGCCAATTTTCGGACAGAAACAGCCATGTTAGTTGTTTACGTTTGGTTTAGAATCAGGTTATCGGCTAAGCGCACTGTCGATATAGGGTGAGCGCGTCATTGCGCGGTGTATGAATTTTAAATACCAATTGTTTTTCATTACGGGTTTCCAACGTACATGGATTCGGTTTCGGAAAAAAGGGTTTGGAAGAAAGTAACGGCCATTTAAGAAGCTGTTGGGGCACCGAGCACATGGCTAGAGAATTTTGTTAAATTATATTTAAAAGAAGGGCCATTCTGCGAGAAGGTACGTCTAAATTTGTTTCGCCGTGTAGGCAGTTTGTTAATTGTTCCTAGTTTGCAGTAACGATAACAATATTTCTTGTTTTGTAGATTTGCCGACCTAACTTACGTTTGGTTAACTTGAATTTGGTTAATTTGCACATGGCTAACTTGCATTTTGCAACTTACACCTTGGAATTTTCGCATTCATAACTCGTATCCTGTAGACTTGCTGTTTGGTATTTAATAATTTTATGATCCCAGACTATGTTAATTTGAGCTGTAATACGGTTATATGGTTGGAACTGTGTGATTCGATTATTCAACCGGCTATTGGATAACCACGGTCGCACGTGAAGCATGCCGCCCGGCCGCTGGGTCGCTTACCCTGATGAGAACACATGGTTGTAACACGTTATGCAATAAGGAATTGCCCTGGATGTCCATGGTACTGTGAGGTGTCGACAAATTAAAAATAAGGTCAGACTGTTTTTTCTATTTACTCAGAAACGGCGACGTGAAATTTCAGCCTCTGATTTTACAATAAGCGTCGTGTGAGACGAAGGCGTTGAATTATAAAACTTACCAATCTTTTTAAAGAATTTGTTTGCTAAATTACCAAGCCAATTTTACACCTAACTTAAGTAAGATAATTTCGTTGATATTACGATTTTAAATAAGTTAAACAGTTACTGTGAACCGCAAATAGTACTATTTGAGGGGGCCAAAAAAAGCGAACCATTTGTGAAATTAAATAAATTATTAAGCATTTTGACGCTCGTAGAGCACATTCTTACCCCATAAGGATACCTTATTGTGATAAATTTTTATTATTAAATCTAATTTGAGGACCCAACCTTGACTTTATTTTCTTGCAACACCCGCAACCCAAAAGGCTAGGATAGGCATTTTTTCTTGGTCTTAACTAAAACAAGATTAAGTGGCGCCTATTTAAATAATTGAAGACTTTAAAATTAAATTTTCCAAAGATCCTTACTCACACCCAATGCCTCCGACGAGAGAGCTGCCGCCTAGCAAAGTACAATCCCCGGTGGGGTTATAAAATTAGGGCCTCTGTCTACCTTTGTTGGGGTTTCACTTATTTTTTTAAAATAAAAATATAACTATCGAGCAGAAAATATTCTATTGACATTTGGTTGCATTTGACAACAGTGACACGGTCTCAGAACTTGGTGAAAAGATAATAGTTTATATTATAATTGTTGTTGCTAGTTGCTGTCACTGTCAGGTAATTTTTCGACAAAAACAAACAAATCCGAGTTTAACACTCACTTCGACTTAAGGTTGTCCTGGGCTAGCTAACACTCAAATTTGACACTGCATTGATAAACCAGTCTTTAGAATGTCAAAACCATATTTCTGATAAAATCTCATCGGTTGTCCTTTTCGAGCAATAGTTTATACACAGGGTGTTTGATAAAGCAACGCCAACCCAGGAACAGGAAGGTAGGGTCGTTTTGAGGTATCTATAGGCACTAAGCGAATATTGCTTAGAAGCTTCTCGCTACTGAGAATCGTAACCCTTTTGGTGGAGTCAGCTGTTAATCTGTCCAATTTTAATAAAAAATCTAACGATTATTTTAATGAGCTTTGAGCACAAGTATTTGACAGCTGACTCCCGCTAAAACTTTAGATAGGCACCGATATTGGCACTAACTGCAAATTCGCTCAGTGCGTATATGAACAAACGTACCTTTATGAAAAATTCTATGGCTGTTTATAATGTCTTTGTACTTTCTTAAAAAATTCTCATTTCTCATTATTTATGTAATTATTACACACTATAAATGTTTCTTTTTTGTTACAATTATTTTGAAAACTTCTTTATTTTAACCTCTTTTATTAGTGTGGGTAGAACATCAGAAATATTTTGTGGAAAAAGAAAAAAATAGGCAGCCAACAAAAATTTGGAGGTTTTCAGCATTTTTCACCCCTTCACACCTTTCTCAAAATATCAATGGCTCCCTATTTTTTTTTCCATTTTAAAATCAATTCTTTCCGTACTATATTGGTATTATCATACATACCATCGAATTTTATCAGAGTACCTAAAAAAAGACAAAAGAATATCAATGGACAATAATTTTTCGTTTAATCGAGGATTAAATATGTGGGTTTTTTTCAACTGAAATAATGGAACATAAAGAATGGTCATTTTGCAACCTTCTAAACAAAATTTTTGTTGGAAAACACTAGTCGAATAAAACTAAAAATAAAAAATACGATTTAGACAATAGTTTGGGAGGGAGGGGCAATTTCTTTGTGGAAATGCAATCTATACGTTATAAGGAAGTTTCAGTAAGGCCCACATATAATTCAGCGATATAAAAAGCTCTGAAAAAAGCGCTAAGAGGTTCCGACCGCATACCACTACTCTCAGTTTACTTACAAAAAGGCCATAAAGGTGTTCGGCTTCTTGTACTATCATCACAAAAAAATGGTCACATATTTCCTAACAAGAATGTAAGCCACTCCCACTGAATATAATTAGATGACATTTTCTCTGCCGGAATGATGATAGGTTGGAATAAACTATGTAGTCAACTTGGACCGGTCGGAATCAACGTGGACCAGCGGTCGGTACACTAACCAAAAGCGATCGGTCTCCTTTATGGTTTCTTGGGAGCTTTTTTATATCGCTAAATTATATGTGGGCTTTACTATACAGTAAAGTTTTGTTCATTCTAGGAGGTCAGCGTTTTTTCGAAAAATGTGGTTTTACCCCCTATTTGGGTCGGCGTTGCTTTACCAATGTTAGATAAGGAAGCAAAAATCTTTAAAAAACTCACTCTTAACAAAGCCTGGTTGGGCCAGGAGATGCACACCTGAAACTTTCACTTTAACATTTTGTGGCGTTACATTTTTTAGATGTAAAGGTGGCGGTTGACTGAGGAGCAATTCTTTCCTCTCACTTTTAACTTCTGTCGGTCTTTTCTCAGGTAAAATCCTCATCGCTAGCTTGCTAGGTGGACATGGTGGTGGAGGCTCGGGGGTTTGTTCGAGCTCTATTATTTTCTTTGATGTTCTTGACTGTCTCATTCGGTAACACTGGTACGAGCTTAGGTGCATTTCTTGCATTATTAGCAATAGGTTCATGGAAAAAAGGTCAATATGCTAAAATCAATGAAAAGCATGTTACAACAGAAATAAATGAGTTGCGCAATATTCTGTTGATTGGTGGGGATATCAGACAAATGCCTCGATGGTCGCCATTTGCAGAATGTGAGCTGAATGGGTCTCAAATTCTTCCGACATTTGTATTATGTCATCATGAATGTTAAGGCATGCAGGTAAATTGCTATAAATAGAAAAACTGATTGCATATTTATAAGAAAATAAAGTTTATTTTGGTCACAATTTGAGGAAGAATTCTATGGTATTCACCAATATCACAGTAAAAAGTTCTTTCTAGCTTTTAACTATTTCCATAATGCCATACCATAAATTCAAAGTTATCAGTTTCTTTTTTATTTGAAAATAGAAAATTAGTAGTTAATTATTATTTTGTTTTCATGTAACAACAATGATAATAGTGGTTTTTTCATTTATGCTTGTAGAGTTACATGTCTGTTTTGAAAAAACAAAGAAAATTATTTAACAAATCGAAAGTGCCAAAATACATACAGAATTCCTATTTTCAGATAAAACAGCGCATGGCGATATCTAATGGACAAGTGTCAATTGGTGTGATTCTTGACATAAGAAGTGTTCACAATGTTCCCTCTATGATAAACCGATTGTGTTAAAAAAAAACATACATCAAGAATATTTACAAAAATTTAACACGCGTATGTCAGTTCTAAATAGCAAATATAGTGATTCTGTTTCTCTTTCCTGTATTGGACTTAGTTGAAGCAAGGATCAGTTAGTTAAGCATAGTAACGCGCACTGTGGAGAAAGTATGAACTATATCACTGACAAAATTTTCTCCTAGTGTACACCTCCGGCTCTGTGGCAATGGGCCTTTCCCATGTAATTGAACTTGATGTTTATTTTGTCATAAATCATTTATTAACACCTAATAAATATTGTATATACAGGTCATATTGTATAATATTTTAATTTTAAATGGATATTTTAAAAATAAAAATATTGACTAATTTACTCCATATTTCAAACAAGTCAACGCGCTCAAATTACGTCATGGGCATCAATTTTTTATTAATACACCTGTTTTTAGTTCTGCAAAAGAGCCATATGGAGGTAATGCAGTGGGATATGTTCAACTTAGAAGGGAAGGAAAAATATGTTTTGTAAAAGGAAAAATTACTCCAGAACATAAAATCCACAATAAAGCATACACAGTAGAAGTATTAATAGATGAAAATAATGAAAAAGTGTTATCCTGTGAATGCAAGGATTGTGCTGCATCAGAAGGTAAGTATATACTTATAAAATACCTAAATGAATTTTAGTTATAGTGGAGGATCGTTACAGTTTTAATTATTTGGGAATCTGTCAGTAAAGCACCGAAAAAAGGTATGAAAAATATAATTATTGTAAGTTTCCGAACTATAATTATATATTTTTTTAAATCACTATATTTTTTTTAAATATACCATAGTACCTTCAAACATTTATACGTACAATCTGCTCATATGTAGCCCCTACCAAAAGGTTAGCTAGAGTATAGTGATTGGTCCATCCACCGAATTCGTCATTAGTGGAGAAATAATACCACCAATTTTAAATTCATATAACATAATAATTTTTTCTGTAGAAAAGAAGCAAATTTCGAAAAAAAGAAAAAATACGGGCGAGTTGTATTAAAGAGAACTTCTCAAATATTAAAAAAAAAATTCTCAGAAAGGCCCATTGGCTTTACATAACATAACTTATGGTAGATCTGTTAGTTCAACAATTACAAAACCTAATATAAATACAGCCTATTATGAGGAAAATTGACAAGGGCATTTCAAGACCAATGAAATCACAATTTTTTATAAAGCAAACTGACTTTCAGTACATGTTTAGGACGTGTTCATTTTCCTCTATACGCTGCATCTACTGTATTGATCACATTAAGCGTGAACAATCACACACCTAAAGAACTCTTCTTACCTTAAATGGATCGTACTCCAGAGCTGAATACACAATCGATGGAATATGCAACCTTATGCCCTCACACTGAAAAGGAGATATCGTTGGTCTGACCTCAAATAAATTAGGATGATTGCACACTTTCCTCAGCTGCATCAGTACATTTATTACGCTCAATAAGTTTCCGCTTGCCAATGTTTCTCTCGTTCTGAAAGATTTGATGATGGTTAGACATGTTTGAATGTGCAATGCTAGAAAACTACTCACTTTGCACGTGACATGTAATCGTCGTACAGAAACCTCTGCCTTTTCGACAAGCGACACACAACGACGTGTTCGTACTTTTTTGGCATTTGTTTTTCCACTTCTGATTTCAATCTTCTCAATAAAAAAGGGCGTAATACCTACAGAAATTCATAGAAAATGTACACATTGCAATTTTATTTTTATTTTCTTACATTACTAAACATAGTCAGACAAATGCCTCGATAATATCATTTACGGGTTAGAGCTGAATGGATTTCTAACCCTCAAAATCGGTATATTTTTTCATCATGCTTTTCTAATTACAGAGATATTTGTTTTATCAAATGCTAATTGCAATTGAAATAAATAATAATGCTGTTTTCCTTTTGTCAACAATCAAAACCAAGCTAACCTCGAGATTCTTATCTAAACTAATTTGGAAATGGGAAGGTCACAGGGTTCAGTGAAACGTACATGCATTTGTTGTGCTTTGTGCATTGATTCTGAGCCAGAGTCAGACATTTAACATGTTCTGATTCTTCTGATGAACCAGATACATGTGAAATAGAAGCTATTTTATTTGGCATCTAAATTTTTGTATTATTATAGTACAGTACCTAGAGGTAAAAAAATATATAAAATTTTGGAATAAGTTCATATGTAATGATAGTTTTTCAGCATAATATTGTAGTAAAAAGTATCGTCTTCAGTTTCTATAAAGTCCTGATACTTGGTCTTACCCACAAGGGGTGAAAACCATCCCTAAAGGACCCCGCACAAATCCTTCCATTAAATTGGCTGGATTTTTGATATGTTCTATATTTTGGGCCCCTGATTAAATGTCTCATGGGTCGGAGATCCCAAACCACCAGGGTTTCAAGATATTTGACATTTTACACAAAAATTGGCAGGTGCAACGGTTTGCAAGAACCGTTTTAACTTTCTTCATGTAGGAGATCCTCATTTGCTTTTTGGCACATAGAAAGAACACAAGGCAAGCTACACCCTACATTGAAAATAATTTCTGTAATAGTATACAAAGTGTTCCATTTTTCACGTTACATTTTGTCAAATTCACACCTCAAAAACTTTTTTAATTTAAATGGAATACCCTGTATTTTTTACATCATGTTATGTAAAATTAAATTCTCTTTTCTCTAGTATAAGCATTGTAGGGAATGAGAATCTCCTACACAACGAAAGTTATAACGGTTCTTGCAAACCGTTGCAGCTGCCAAATTTTTTATAAAATGTCAAATATCTTGAAACCCTGGTGGTTTGGGACCTCCGACCCATCGAGACATTTTATCAGAGGCCTAAAATATAGAACATATCAAAAATCCAGCCAATTTAACGGAAGCCATTTTTATATAAGGCGGGATCCTTTATATATTCAATATTTCAATAATTTATTGTTAAAACGTAGGACAGTTGTTTTTGAGATCGCTGATTACGAATCTGTGTCTTCACAGGTCGCTGTCATATAAAATAGAACTGTTTTAGAGAAAGTACGTATTAATTATGTGGTATGTACCTCCTCTCCTTATTTTCCTGGTTCAAAACTTGCCAACAAGGATAGAAACAAAATAAAGAGACTTTTGTTTTTTTTGTTGAATGTTAAAGATTAAGAGAGATAAAGCTTAAAATTGTCAGTTTGTACCAGCCATCAACATCTATAGTTGTGATTAGGTCTAATGTGCATTTATTTGTAGTATATTTATTCCCGGATAAGTTCAAAACGACCGCACTGATTTTGATGATGCGGACACCAAATAGGAAAAATGGAATATTTTTAAAACTTATCGAGTGAGACATCTTTTGACAGATTTTAAAAGGGTAACCTGCCCATGTTTTTTTATTCCATTAAAGTGTGTGTTTATGTATAAAAACACATTACACCGAATATCAGCTCTTAAATCGCAGTACTTACTTTGTAATAAACAATTAAAGTTGAAATCCTCCTGAAAAGTGCTGTGCTCGTCTAGCGACACCAATTCCTTTGGCTTTGAGACTTTCACATGTGCATTTTCATTTTAATTCTGTCATAGAGTAACACCTTCTAACCTAACTTTCACGTTTACGTTTTGCTATATTTATTCGACTTTGTGTGTAAAAACGTTGTGTTGTGTATTTATGTTGCTATTCAGCATATTTTGTAGATTTTATTTAGTTTATGATTCTGTTTTGTGTTGTGAAACGGAAAATACTTATTAGAAATACTGAACAGTGTCACAGTGTACTAATACAACTGTTAAAACAGCAAATAAAATTTTTATTCACGTGCTTGAAGATAAAAATCGCCGAACAAAATGACTAAAAGAAAATATAGCGGATATTTCTGAAAAGAACAACGCAATTTATGCATGTGAAGATCATTTTAAAGTAAGTACATTAAGTACAGCCAAAGTACCAAGAATTGAGTTTTTAGATAAGATATTATTAACTTCAGCAAGAGAAAAACTCTGTGTTTTTAATGAATGAAGCCACCATAAACATATCTACACTAGATAAACTGCCTGATTGTCCTTTTGAAAAACCAGGCAGATTTTAATCGCTTATATTTCCGAAAGAGATTTAAAACATTTTTTTGTTATCTATGGGGTTTTTCATGATGTTAGTTTATGATTTTGAGTGTTTTAATTCAATGTTATTTTTGTTGCGTAATACTCTTAAATCTTAAGAAAGACATATTTTTGAGGTTAGCTGTGACGTCACGTGCAGATGCCCTATAATAGCCACACTGCCTACCCTTCGCCACACTTCAGCTTTAGCTTTACCGATGAAACTTTGTCATTGGTGTTGTCTTCTCTTAACCTTTTCGAGACACCGAGACCTGGACAAAGATGCAAAAGCGTCACGTGCTAGACAGACCAGAACCGATAATACACGCAAACGTGGAGGCATGGTTTAGGATTCAAGTCTAATGAACTCGTTTTAAAATAGCATATTTATTAGACAAATAAAGCACACCGACACTTTTTTTTTAATACGTAAGTACTAGTTTTAATTTTTGACAGTAATTTTATGCGAAATATAATGGCATTCAAGAAATATTTGACAGATGAAGATGGAGATTTGCTCGATATTCTGATGAACAGTGATGACAAGAATAAGTGTTTTGATAACAATGTGGATGGAATTTAGGTACCGGAACCGTACGAACACGCATACGCCTCCCGTCAAATGCTCTAAGCGGCTGCGGTCTTGAAAGGATTAAGACCCAAAAATCGCCACTTTCTAAAATTTATATACCAATAACAAAAAAAATGGTCTAAAATTTCTGTTGTGTCCTGAAGTGCTTTTTTGGTCCACAGTTGTAGTTTTTTCAGGTTTTTAATTGCATTTTAAACGGCCAACAAAAATCGTAAAGGTTACTATTAAAACAAGCTTTTCGGAACTCCATATTTGAGACTTAGCTATCACCTATTAACTGTCCTGTTTTTTGTTATAATCATCATTTTAGAGAATTTTACATTCTACCATGGAGGTATGTGTAGTTTCTTTGCTCTATCTCCCTAAGCTTTCAAGATGCTGACGAAAAAGTATAAACAATCCTATTATTTTGATGCAATCATCGTTAATAACTTTTGAACTCGGAAAAAAGAAAAACGAGGGGTACACAATCAATATGGTACTCTAAAACAATCCCATTTTTAATGATGGTCACGTATGAAGACCATGTCAGATACGAATATTTTATATGCTTGCCCTACAGGTTCCGTTATTATTTGCTTCATAAATATTTAAAGGTAGAACTCACCTTATGCAGTCTTTTGATGATACTCTCATTATACTCAGAATTTCCTTCGATCATCCCTGTAACAGGATTCGAAAACCACTCTTTAAATTCTCTGTGGGATTGAAATACGTTTGGCATCAGAAAGTGCATGAGGGACCACAGCTCCATCAGGTTGTTTTGTAGAGGTGTGCCAGTTAGTAGTAATCGCCTAAAACAATGGACACAATATAGCACTTACATTTGATAAACGACTTTTAATGCGAACTTTTAAAGTATCAGACAAATGCCTCGATGGTTAATCACGGCCAGAAAATGAGTTGAATGGATCTCATTTTCTTCAGAATGGTATCTCATCATAATAAGTCAAAAATGAATGAATTACGAAATTTCAGATGAAAAAAATAAGATTACCTACATAATTAATAATACAGAACAGCTCTCTGAAAACCCGCACCATTTCATTGAAATTGTGTTGGGAGAATGCTGACACAGTCAATTTCGTGTTACTTAATTTTTTTAATTTGCAACTAGTGGCATATTCGTTTGACAGTAATGATTTTTATAATCGTCATTACCTACGAATACGGTTTACGCCCAGCATGTGCGAATCTCAAATTATAATAGAATTATTTCACACATTTGCAATAGAGCAACAAAATAAATAAGTTGGATCTCCGCATGTAACTAACCATCCGCAACAGTAAAAAAAAAAAAGGTCACCATGTGCGATGCAGGTAACAAACATAATGATAGTGTATTTATTACAATTATTACACAATTTCGTTTTCTTAATTTCCAGAGAAAGATAATGTGAATGTAAATAAGATCTCTTGAGGAGTACCAAATCCTCCAAAGTATGGTGATGTATTAGAACCTGAACTAGTAAATTGTGACAAGTGCAACTCAACATTACGTCAGAGCTGCATACATTTAACATCGACAGAATTAAGAGCGGTACAATTGAAAAAAAAGATACTTTGCTGATACAATTACTGTTAGTTCCATGTATTAACTTATCCTATATTACGGAAAATGATCTCTTGGATGAGGGAAATTACACCTGCACAAAAAAAAGTCATGAACCTGAAACAAAACCTGTCAAAATGTATATATTTTTGTGCGCCGAATCAAAATCTGCCGTCAGATTTGGCCTGTCATCAAAATTTTTTTCTACATTCGATGAAAGTCAAAATATATCTTGAAAACTGAGGACGTTTGACTTTCATTGAATGTAGAAAAAAATTCCGATAACAGACCAAATCTGATGGCAGATCCGGATTCAGTGCATAAAAATACATACATTTTGACAGGTTTTGTTTCAGGTTCACAACTTACTCCATATATTGGCGCAGAACCGGCCGAAGAGTGCCTAAAACCACAGTACGGAGCCAAATGAGGGAATGCATAAAAAATCAGCACAAAGAATACTGGGACAAAACAACTGGGCAACAACATAGAAAAACCTTCATCGAAGGACCATCTCGAAAGGAGACTGAAGAACTGCTGATACTAAACAGGAATCAGCTCCGCATAATTACTGGCTTCATAACAGGGCATTGTGTCCTGAAAGAACACCTTCACAGAATGGGAATGTTCAACAGGGAGCTAAGATGCAGACAATGTAATAGGGCAACATCCTGTGCGACTGTGAGGCTCTGGATCACGAACACAGGCAATATATGGACAACCAAGACTGAGTCTACAAAAATATGAAACCAAACCAGCGATGGGGCTGAACAAGCTAGTACAAGAGACCAGAGAACTGGCTATCATAAAGCAAATGGGAGAATATCATAAAAAGCCCAAGTGGCTGCAGTGTTTCCGGAAACAAAAGTTAGAAGCTCACGAAAAAAAAAAAATGTATAGATTGACTATTAGAAATTATTTTTACTACCCAACCGAAAAGTAAGATTCATCCTTTCCAAGTGTCACCAAGTGTCCGAAAACATCTGTGAGGTTCCCAGTAGGCTATAAAAGTTCTTTGATAAAGATCTTTTATAAAAGATATTTTATGAAAAATTTGATAGTGTAATCAACCATATTTTATAAAATGTGGTCGATATCTTAGAAAATATGGTTGATTACACTACCATATTTCTCATAAAATATCTTTTATAAAAGATCTTTGTCAAAGAACTTTTATAGCCTAATGGGGGCCTTACATATTTAAGAATACACCTAGACCAAAAACTAAATTTCAATGATCATACAAATATCATTATGAAAAAAATAACAAAGATCCAAATGTTTCAGAACATTAACCTACAAAAATCAAGGAATTAACATATCTGCGTAAAAATTCACAAAACAATATGCAGACCATTTCTGCTATTGCTGCTATTTTTCAACTGTGACACTACAACAAAAAAAAAATGTGGAAGTTAAAGAAAGAAAAGCAATTCGAGCTATTACCAAAATCTGTCATTCACAAAACCCAGTATATAATCTCCCCAACAATCTTTATCAGACAGTCAAAGTACATCAATCTCAGACTTCTAAAACTCAACAAAAATTTGCCATTTTGAACATTGAAAAACTACTCATATTGTACACTTCTGTACAATAAAATCCTGTACACCTATTTTTCGCTATATTAAATCATTCTTTATTTATTTGTCAGTGTCAGCATTTTCGCAATGCCAAAATTAACTAAACATGAAAAAATTTTAATTCTTTCTAGAATTGAAGAGAGATAGTCTGATATTCAATTGAATAAAAGTACTGTTAGTGCAGCAATTTAGCTAGGATATTTAAACATATTGTGCACTTTTTGATAAAAGCACCAAATTTAGCACAGAGGTAGACCGATGTAATATGAACAATTTTGGATGTGGAGCCATCGGCCAACTGCCCCCTGGCGGCCGTGGCGGCTATTTTCCAAAATGGCCGCCAGTGTACACCCGAAAGACAACAGAAGTTAGATAAAGTTTGCTGCTGAAGGTTTTATTGAAGGTTTATTGAATGTTTTGAATGAAAACATGCCAGATAGTTTGTAAGTTATATACAGTGTGTCCTCCAATTGAGTTAACTATAAATGGACAACAAATTTTCGAATTTTTTTTTCATATTGCTTAACTAAGAAGTAATTTTGGGTGTACTTTTGTTTTTTTAAATCATGTAGGGCATGACATTTAAGCAAAAACGAATTTCATGTTAGGTAAGTACCTTCTCTGTAGGAGATACAGCAAAATGTCATTAAGGAAAGTTATTCAGATTAAAAAGTTATAGTCCTATGCAAAATTTCAAGAACATATGCCTACTTTTATGATTTTGATTTTTTTAATATAATTGCATTTTACCTCGTATTTTACGGAAAAAAAATATCGCCGGTTTACTAAAGTGTTTACTCCATTATGTACTACTTTGTCCATTTTACCTATAGCGAACTCAATCGGAGGACACGCTGTATATAACCTATATTATAACTTCAAGAAACATTCACTAAAACCTTCAGCAGCAACCTTTATCTAACTTCTGTTGTCTTTCGATGTCCACTGGCAGCCATTTTAGAAACTCGCCGCCATGGCCGCCAGGGGGCAGTTGGCTGATGGCTCCACATCCAAAATTGTTCATTTGACATCGGTCTACCTCTGTGCCAAATTTGGTGCTTTTATCAAAAAGTGCACAACAGGTTAGCTAATCCGCTGTACTATGTTATGAGTGTGACGAAAAGTGGGAGGAGGAAGGTAGCGTAAAGAGAAAAGACGGTTCAGGCCGATCGAGAAGTTCAAATCTCATTCAAGATGAAGCACTCCTTGGCTATTTGAGGAAAAATCCGTTTCAAACAGCAGGAGACGCTGTGTTCATGACAAATTTTCCAGCATCGAGGTCAACAGCTAGCCGAAGGATAAGAAAATCGGAAATAAAAAACTGGACAAGTGCCAAGAAGACCATATTAACAGAAGAACAGAAGTAAGCACGCATTATGTTTTGTTTAAATTGTGTCTAGCGCCCGTTGGAGTTTTGGAAAAAAGTTTTTTAGTCTTGTAATGACGGACATATGTACAAAATATTAGGTTACATTATTTACACAAAAAATAAAAATGTTATATGCAGACGTATCTGTGAATTTTTCATCGTCAATTTTTACATTTGTTATAAATCGAAATCATTCCCATCGAATGGTGTAAAAAAGTAAAAAAAAAACAAAAATACATATGTTTTTCTTCTGAATTAACATTATTCAAATACATTACTTTTGACTTTTCACAATCAATGTCAGTTTTTTATAACCTATATGATAATAAAAAAAAATCTAAATTCCAAAAAGACTGATTCACACCACTTAATATTAGTGAAAACTGGATTACTTGATTTTTCAAGTGTACGGGACTTTATTGCACAGAAGTGTATCTACATCAAAAAATTATATAACTCAAAAAAGAGCAAGAAATCCAAATGTTACACTATTGTAAATAAACTCAAGAGGCGAAAATCTATAACAAGGGCTTGTTTTTTTTTGTTCTATTTTTTTTTAAATAACTATCAATGCATGCAATTTGTTTAAATTAATTTCAGTATTGCCTAATACAAATAATGTATATTATTGTAAACTGGCTGAAGGACCTCCGTCGATGGTCATTTGGAGCAATAAAGAATTTATTATTAACTATGATATTTACGTTATTTTTCATTTTTCGACTTTTAAAAAAATCTAAAGAATTATAAAGTACGGCTTCCAGCATGATTTATGAGGTAGATTTTTGAATGTTTAAGAAACAATGCACTTACTGTTGAGTCTGGAAATTCAGCAGGAGCTGCCACCTTTGCGACTTGAAATTTTTGATATTTTGTGCCTCGTCAAGTATGAGATACTTCCACTTTTTCCTTCTAAAACTCTGATGGTCTTGGATGACTAGCTTGTACGACGTGATGCATATATGGAAAGCATTCGGCTTGGTCCAGCCTGTACGTTTTAACTTTCTCTCCTTTTGGGTGCCATAGTAAGTCAAGATTTTAAAGGCCGGACACCACTTCTTGCACTCCATTTCCCAGTTGAGCATTACGGACGTGGGAACCACAATCAAATGGGGCCCCCAGTTCTCTTTCTCGCAGGCTAAGTGCGCAAGGAGCGCTATGGTTTGGATGGTTTTACCGAGACCCATCTCGTCGGCCAAGATACCATTTAATTTTCTTTCGTACATTGTCACCAGCCAATCCAGACCGATGTGTTGGTACTCTCTCAGAGAGAATTTTAATAAAAAGGGTATTTTTGTCGATACCTAAAATAAATAATATACGATTATCACAAATAGAAGAGGATTTTTTTAAAATGTTAAAAAACAAATAACAAGAATATAAAACCAAAAGTTAACCTTTACTCTCCCAATGGGGTATTTTCCTATTTTTTTTTTTTAATAAATAATATAGAATATGTACAAACAAGCCTTCCAATACAGATTTCCGCGAAAATAATTATCAATGTTTTGAGAAAACAGAAGTTAAAATAAGTGAAGCAACAGGTGTTTTAAATTGGTGACGTAGGTAATCTGCCGATGATGTAGGTAGTTTGTATGGATTTGTTGATAGCAGAGCTGGGCAAATATGTACTTACAAATACCTCATAAGTATTTAAATACTAGAAAGTATTTAAATACCGAGTATTTAAATACTTCTTGCAACAAGTATTTGTATTTATACTTGCAAATACTTTATCTGAAATATTTACTGCTTAGTATTTGTGAAAATGATCCTAAAGTATTTATAAATACTTAAACTATTTAAATAACTGGGAAGTATTTAAATACTTCTAGAAAAGTATTTAAATCCTTTTCTGACAGTATTTAAATACTTTCAGAAGTATTTGAATCTGAAAAGTATTTAAATAAATATAACAAATATAATAAAATACACCAGGGAGACAGGCAGATACTCGTCAAGAATCAAGACATGTACTGTACTAAGTAGTTAATAAATACATTGCACCATTCAGTCTTCAGTCGTTCACGTCTTAATTCCCAGAAAGTTGGTTGAGAGCAGACAGTAAATGTTAACTGTTAATGTATATGTTTTGTGATTGAGAATAGTTGAACTAGTGCCATAGTCTCTGTGCTTTATTTGGGTATTTGCAGAAGACGCAAAGGTCTAGCTCTACGAATAAGTAAAAGTCCAATACCCAACTAGAACTGATTAAGTATAGAGGTATTAAAATAGTGTTGTAGAAGTTCATGAAAGTCATGAAACCTAAAACTTTGACACCTCAAATAGACAAATAGTATTTAATATAATAATGATAATGATAATAATAAGTCTTTATTGATTTCCACAAAAATAGAAAATACAATTTGGCGTAGTAGCCCAAACGACAGAGAACATTTTATAGTGAAACCCACAAAAACTCGCAAACTAAATAATTTTTTTTAATGAGTTCGTGAAAGTTTATAGAATAATATCCTGAAAAGTTTACATTCTGCTCGAATGCAAAACACAAAAAAAGGGAAAGAAAAAAATGTTAAATTAAGTCAGGGTAGAAAAAAACAAAAAATACAGGTAAATAGACCACGTATTTCTGAACAAAAAATGTTCTAATAAAATTTATCGCTAAAGCCACGGTATTCCTGGAAAAAAATAATGAAGTAACTTTGTCACTCTGCACGACCAAGCAGCGCACGGTTAAATGCATACATACTACGGAACCTCTAAAAATTCTTAGTAGTTCTAACGAATAAAATAAAGCTTTCTTCTCTTTCTGATTATACATTTTTAACATTTTTCTTAGTGAATAGGAGGATAAATAGTGAGTCTGGAGGGAAAATATATAATTATCAACGCATACACAGACACCATACATAGCCGCTGAATCGCTCGCATGAATTTTTACGTGCCTTTACTGTATTGTATTTATTACAGGTACACCTATCCACATTTCAGCTATATCCAATGGATTCCTTATACTTTGTTAATGTATTGGAAAAGTTCCAGAATTTATATTCAAAACAATCAAAGATATTTTCATAGTTATAAGGATAAGATTGTGAAAATTGCAATTTCTTATCATGATCTGATTGATCGTATTTTCGAAAAAATGCATACAAGTAAACGAATTTGTGTTTGAACATTCGAAAAATAAACATTTTTTCCAAAATAGTGATATTTTATTTTTTTCAATGGGTCAAGTTCTCGGCAAGTTACAGCCTCCAATATATATATATATATATATATTTATCAAAAAAATCATCAAGCAAGGAAATTAAAATGATCTGAAATGTACTTTTTTTTAATTCCACGTTACTACAATTTAATAAACCATAATAATCATGAGGTGTACATACTTTTAACAGATCTCAATGAAGAATGAATTTTTTTGAAGGGCTTTTACTTTTTTCTATATTTTTTATTGCGACGATTGAGTTCGGGCGTGATAATATATATAAGTATATTTTTCCCATCCATCATTTGCTTGTATTGTTTAAAACAAAAAAGCATCAGAAAGCTGCAATTTCAATCTTTTAAATGAACCAACACTCATGTAGATTGAACAAATTCTGATTTAGTAATATGTAATTCAGTGCGTCGGTGTCACAGGCATGCGTATTCAAGTGCGCGCACGCATGTATCTCGCTCCGAGTTATAATAGTCCACAGTACATCGCCCTTTTTTTTTAATGATTAGTAACAGGCTGAATTTTCGTGAGTAGCTTTGTTTTGACGAGACGCCCAACTTTTCTCTCTGCGAAAATTCTCAGTAGTGGTAGCTAATAGTAAAAATTATTTTTTCTATTTCACACGAATTAGACAATTCGGCAACCTGTCAAATTATGTTGTTGAGGACAAACACGGGGCTTATTATAATTAACTTGCGCAAACGTAACCAAGGCAATCGAAAAACAAACTCTTTAACAGACGTTTAATGAATGAAAAATATATTGCCAAAATAATTTGACAGGTTGTCGAATTGTCCACTACCGAGAATTTTCGCAGCGAGAAGAGTTGAGCGTCTCGTCAAAACGAAGCTAGTCACGAAAATTCAGCCTGTTACTAATCATTAAAAAAAGGGCGATGTACTGTGGACTATAACGTTACAGTTGATTATTTTTTCCGGGAAAACCGTGGCTTTAGCGGTAAATTTTGTTAGGAAATTTTTTGTTCATAAATACGTGATCTAACCATCTGTATTTTTTATTTCTTCCTAGCTTGACTTAATTTCAAAATTTTGAAAAATGGGTGAAAAATTTTTTTTCACATTTTTTTTTATGTTCTACATCCGAGCGATATTATTCTATACACTTTCACGAACTTATTTAAAAAAAATTATTCAGTTTGCAAATATTTGCTGGTAAATACCTACATCGACTGGGCTAAAGTTTAGCCATTATAGGCTATTTTTACACTTAACTATGCTTCAAAATATTTCAATGTTATCAAAGTATTTAAATATTCGAAAAGTATTTAAATACTAAGTTTAAACTATTTAATTACTTTTGTTATTTATTCTTTAAATACTTTTATCTTTTGAAAATACGTTAATATTTAAATACTTTCAATTTTCTGAAAGTATTTAGTATTTAATATTTAAATACTTTTTCAAAGTATTTGCCCAGCTCTGGTTGATAGAATGGTTTTATACAAAACAGTGTGGAGTTGCCAAGATGAAATTTCTTCTCTAGTTGTAATAAAGATAATTTAAGAAAACAGGAGTATAAAGCTTATTTATTAAATAAATTTTAATATATTTATCCACGAAATTTAATTTTCTCATGTAAAAAATCATAATAGGCGTGAATTATTAAATATTTTAAATAATTTTTAATGCCGATTAGATTTTTAAAAACATATTTAGCAAAAAACATGACAACAATGTCAACGGCTAGTCAAATGACAGATGTGTTCTAACATCGTGTTGATTTGAAACACTTCAGTTTCTTTCGAGGTATTTGCTGTAATTTACAAATAATAGATAATGTCATTTAAAAGGTATTTTATAAAAAGTTATGGAAACACAAATATAAGTGCTCCGGAAAAAAAATTTGTAACTGTTCCGAAAAAATTGATATTCGAAGCACCTGGTGGCAAGCTTCTAATATTTTTGATCCCCTTTAAAAATACAAATTTTGATATAGAAAAAATCTATCAAATCATAATCAACTTTGAGCAAATTGAACGAATCTTCCTTCACAAAATTCAACTCCACCTTAATAATTTATTGATAAAGTATGAAATAACAAAATCAAACGCCACATAAACAAACAACAAATAAATCTAACCAATATATCTCTTTCACTTGTATTGTGGCAAGTGACAGCTGGCAGCACGCAAGAAATGTTGCCACATAATACTCGCCGTGAGTTTTGTTTACATTTTTAAGATAACTTCTAAATAATAACAAACATAAATACCTTTTAATTCCCTCTAAAATATATATATATATATATACAGTAGTGGCAGCCAAAGTTCTTGGGTCGATCCCCATAATAAGATAGAGTGAAATATAAAGAGCAAAATAATGTACGCGAAAGAGAGCGATATAATAACAACGATGCCAGCATGTGTGTATGTTAAGAGTTCCGCCTTCTATCCCCTCTTACTGTCGCTCCTACAGCTTGAGACGTTTATGATGAAAACAGCAGTTGTACTTGTCTTTCTGATTTCTCCCCTTTCCAGATCATAGGAATTTTAGGTGAGGATGTCGAAGCGAATACTCTGCAGTGATGGGATAAAGTGGCATAAAAAGAAAATGCAAAATCGGATGAAATCCAATTATTGATTAATACGGCTTTATTTGCAATTGCTTTCTTGTTAAATTAATTTAATTAACAGTAGTTTATAGAAACATCATGATTTATTACATTTATTTAGATTTATGCTGCGTATTTTAACATGGCTTAAAATAATTTACGTTCACCAATCTCCCCCAATGTCAAATCTCGGCATGCTTTGCCTGCAACAGGTTAGAAGCTCCTCCCACAGTCTACACGTTCTGTTCGATTCAGATGTCTAAATTAAACAGGCAGGCAAATATGGGCGTGCCGTTTTTTTTTATCCATAGTTCATCCATGTCCTCAAAACATAGTCTTTGTCTAATTATGAAGAAATGACAGAAACAGAATGAGTTGACGCAAATGTATCACAAAGAAAATTCAGTAAAAGAGGAAGGATTATCTTGACGACTAAAAGTAGCTAGAGAGAAAAGTGGCAACAGTGTAGGTTAAATCTCTTTCTTTTCAGCATATTATTTGTCCATTTCTCTTCTCTTCTACCTTACATTGGCATCGACTCAATATTTTAATATGCCACTACTGTATAATATTTATTGATATTCAAGATATTAAGAAAAATAGAAGGAAATAGGTAAAATAATGTAAAGTAAATACATAATTTGGCATTCATTTAAGACAGTTACCTAAGTCTAAATGTAAGTTGTCTATTATTGGTTAAATTATTTCCCTCCAAATAAAATCATTTGAAATCTGTGTCTAGACGGGCGTATTCTTATTTCTTATTTTTATTTAAGAAATTATTGTTTTGGTTTAAATTGAATATGCAGTAATTGTTAAATTAATAACATTAATTGACATATATCACCAAAACTGAATTAAAAAAAAAAAAATGAAAAATACCCCATTCTAAAAACTCAAACGACTCATCCAACATTGAATTAATAAATTTTTTAATTTACACAATTAATCCCAACATCTCAATCAAAAGAGTATTCTCGAACCAAATAATCTATGAATCCCTCAGGTAATCATTACATAATCAACATTATAAAATTGTCCATAATAATTATTTATCTATTGTTATTGTTATTGTCTTTTTTTTTCAGATCCGAAATTTTTTATCCGATAATCGTATATTTTAGTGATATTTAAGCTTGATTTTAGTAACTTTAAGAATAGTTTCCAAACACTGTAAACTGTTCGACATTATTCAAAAATTTATTGAAATTATTGGCAGACATTATGAAAAAATATGGCCCGTTACTTGAAAAAGGTTGTGATAATCACTGTATTTATATGTTTGAAAATATCCCGCACCCATAATCAACTATTTTTTTTTAATTAAATAAATAATTATGATTATATCCGTTTTAGCCACCTTTTTAGACATCTTGATGATTAGGAGGAATAAACGATTTGACAACAAGAGTGAGGTTAAGATATACACATCGGAAAAATATTTAATGTAGAAATATCAGACGTCGGATAAAAGTTAAAACTTTCGGATGGTGGCAGCCCGAAAAAATAATAAATTTCAAATAATTCTACCAATATAAAAACTTTCGGATCATCGTTTCACCGGATATCGGATGCATGAGAATTCACCGTTAGGCTGTTATATAGTCAATTGAAATTTCCAATGAAATAAGAATATACCATATGGTAAATTTTGTAAAGCAACAACTTGCTAATATCGTCACGATTTGTTAATTCACAATATTTTGTTACCGCATCTATTCCTGTGAGGAATTTTTACTTTTACTTATTCTATTCTATCACCCTTAGTTCCATGGTCACCGATGTTTATTGTACTTTAATTCATATCATTCAAATTTTATATAACAATGCAAAAAGAAAGCAGTTTTATATAACCAATCTATGAAAACTTACTAGATGTCAATGACAACTTTACGAATAACAAAAATGAGAGATGTGAAAATCTGACATTACTATTTGTTTAGCATTATATATTTGTATTCTTGCATCATTTTGATGTATTTAAGCTTTGAAAACATTAGGCTTATACCAATTTTATGTGCTAGTTAGAAAAATGAATTTTAAACATATGTAATTGTATAATGGATATTGCATATACTGCAAAAAAAAAATTTTTATTTTTAGGTTAGAGATCCCGTGTTCGAATCCCACACAGGTTTGGATGTTTTTTTTTCAATTTTATTTTCATATTTTTTTCACAGCAAAGTTGATATCACAAAATTTAGGATGTCCAAAAACTAACATTATTTATAAGAAAACTGTGAAGAGTATATAGAATGTGTAACAATTAAATAAAAAAAGTCAGTAAATTGGAGAAGAGTACACCTACGTTTTTAGCTTATTATTTTTGAAAGATCAACTTTCTAAAGGAAATTCCATTGGAATGTTATCTCTAATTCACCAAATTTTATGTGAAAGACTCAAGTCCGGTAGATGACTGTTTCCAAATGACAAAGCAGGCATTCCCAATCTTTTTTATATTGCATGACTTGTGACGTGAGTGCGGAAACATATAAATACACACTCCGCAAGATGTTTTACCCAATAGGAAATATCCCTGATTTACACAAAAAAAAAAAAAACAAAAAACTTAATTTTAGTTTGCTAATCGGTCAAGACAAACAAAAGAAATGAATGGATATAAAAGGTAAACAAATTGTTTCTAACAATTAATTATTATTATTAACATTCATATGCAACAACAATGGACTATTTGATTTATGCTAATTTTATTATCATCATAAATCAATTGCGTGAAATATATTCACAGGAGAACTTAGTTGTACAGACTGACTTAAGTCAGTGGTGGTGCATTTAATGTGAGTTTTGTTAAATAATTGCTTACAAACAGATTGATAACAATGAATTTTAATACGACTCTATACTGATAATAAACGAAAGTCTATCTAACTTTGCACCACTAGGGCGCTCTGTATTTTCAAATGCCTTTTCCTTCGAAAACACTTACCATTAGAAAAAAAATTTCAAATACAAAAAATTACCTCAGTCCTTAATTTTTATCTATTTGGAAAGATAAAAAAAATTTCACTGTTGCTATATTTACTTCAGTAATTTTTTTCACATTTTATCGACAGCCTTAGAAAAAAAATTATATTTCCCACTCTTATTAAAATCTGAGACTAATTCATTGTTCTCAAATTAGAATGAGTTGAAAGAAAAAATAATTACTAATAGATGCCATGAACGTATGAAATGATTCGCGAAAACTCCTGACACTGTTCAAAAATTATTTATCAGAGATGGGAAAAGGAAACTTTCCAATAAACGTTTCCAGGAAATTTTTGGGAGTTTCGGGGACAAAGTTTTGATAAAAATCTGAGATGGGTAAAGGAAACTTTCCATATAGATTAACGCCAGACCTACGTTATTTTATAAAATCTGAAAATTTTTCTATGGAAGTACACTACTACAGGTAAGAAGAATTGGCTACTATGAACAGTCGGTCGCAGTGGCTTTGACAGGTAACAGGTAGCAAAGGTGTATAGAATTGCTGCTCAAAATCGTCATACTATATATAAAGCGTAATTTTTTAATATTGTTTACAAGATGCTATAATAATTCACGTCCTCCACTGCCAGACACTTTCTATGGTGGCCTTTAAATTATAAAAAAATGTAATTGTACTTACGTTATTTTATAAACTCTGAATTTTATATATGTTACTTCGGCAACTATTTTAAGGTGTTTCCCAAACAGCCAGACAGTTTCGAAGGTTCCAACCCCCTACCAGACATAGTTGAAAGTCAGCTGTATAATCCACTCAAATTAGACTTTTTAGGAGAAAAAATTCATATACAAATTATATTTAGGTTATATATAGTTCATAGGAATAGAATTAAGAATCAGAAGAGTTCTCACCTTATCCGTTGATGGAAACACCTTTTTAGGGCGAAGAACCACCCCCAGGAATAGAATTAAGAATCCGAAGAGTTCTCACCTTATCCGTTGATGGAAACACCTTTTTAGGGCGAAGAACCACCCCCAGACGGGACTTAGTTACGGTTATTCTCATTTTTCTTCGGATCCGTCATTCCCACGAAAAACAGGTATAGGAACAAAAAAATTCTTCATTGAATTCTACATAATAAAAGTTCTATGGTCGATTTGCGTACTCCCCACCGTTTTTTCGCTATCGTAGGGGGTAGTTTGGAGCACTCGGCGAAAAATCCGTGGTACGCGATTTTTCACAGAGAATATCTCCGAAACGGCTACTTTGACGCCAAAAATGGTTATAATGGTTATAAGTATACGGGCTCTGAGTATAAATAAACAATTTGTCGATCAGACATTTTATTATCAAACTATTTTTTATTATTAGGTTCATAGTAAACAACAAAATTTTAATAAAATATTGGTTCATAATTACTTTTAAATATATTTTAAAAAACCACGTTTATAAACGGAAATTAATTTGCTATTGATTTATTAAATTTATTTTTTAAGAATTTATTAACTGTAAAATTATGGTAATAACCAAAGGAGGAGGGTCCATTTGGGCGGTTTCTGCCCCAAATTATTTTTGGACAAAAAAAAATCAGAAAACATTTTTTTTAATGTCTGCTAATAATAATAAGTCGATTTTACCCTAAACGGACGATCCCCCCCTCAATCCTGAACATGCCATCACTTGCTAACAGCGTTCTTGGGGAGAATATCTCTTTCAAACTTATATTTGCTTGATAAAATACCACACTACGTCACTAATTCCCTTTTAACTGTATCCGCTTTCATTTATCATTTTTTCCCTTTTTACAAAAGGGGGGGTGGAAAGGGTGGTTTTACTATCTATTCGTTTGCGGGAAATATAACACCAGACTTGACCAGGGTATCCTGGGATTTTTGGGGTCACTGATTTCGAACCCGAAGTTCGTTAACCTGTTATCACATCAAGTTTATAAGATAATTTACCTTCAGATTTTATAAAATAACGTAAGTACAATTACATTTTTTTATACTTTAAAGGGGTCTGGCGGGGGGTTGCCACCATAGAAAGTGTCTGGCAGTGGAGGACGTGAATTATTATAGCATCTCGTAAACAATATAAAAAAATTACGCTTTATAGTATGACGATTTTGAGCAGCAATTCTATACACCTTTGCTACCTGTTACCTGTCAAAGCCACCGCGACCGACTGTTCATAGTACCCAATTCTTCTTACCTGTAGTAGTGTACTTCCGTAGAAAAATTTTCAGATTTTATAAAATAACGTAGGTCTGGCGTTCACGGGATCTTGCTCTAATATAAAAGTCTCCGGAACGAAATTTCAATAAAAATGAAAGTTTTCAGTAAAATATTTGAATATTCCGAAAGTTCCCAAAGGAAACATTCCCGAAAATTTGGAAACTTTCAAATATTCCAATATTTAATTAAAAACTTTCATTTTTATCAAAATTTCGTTCCGGGAACTTTCAAATGGGAAGTTTCCTTTACCCATCTCTGATTTTTATCAAAACTTTGTTCCGGAAACTGCTGAAAATTTCCTGGAAACATTTATTGGAAAGCTTCCTTTACCCATCTCCGTTAATACGCATACGTGCTCAAAAATGTGCAAACATTTGTCTCAAAATAAATGCTCGAGCATTTTGCATCACTATGCATGTCTTTCTCATAAATTTAACAACAGAATAATCACGACATAGACATTAAATGGATTGTTTTCTTTAGATTTCAGACAAATGCCTCGATAGTCGTCATCTGTAGAATTTGAGTTGAATGGATCTCAATTCCTCCGACATTTTAGTCATCACTAAAGTAAAAAAGAAACAATCCACTATATGAGATAACAAAAAAATATATGTAACAGGAATGTTAACTTACGTTTGTGGAAGATAAGGTGTTGCCCTTAGGCTGGATACTCTCTGCAATGGCGGCAGCATCATTAATAAGGTCATCATTTTTATCTTTATCAGTCTTTGTTTTTTCTCCCTCTTTATGAGAATCTTCTACTAGTAATTTAAGCTCATCATGTTCACCCTGACTAGCCGAATCCGACACTTCAGTTTCATTCTCGCTCTCTTCCTCCGACAGTTCATCTTCATCTTCCTCTTTCGATGACTCGGAATCCTCCGACACAGATTTACTTTCTTCGTCAGCCTCATGCGGGGACACGGAGGTAATGTCTTTTTTTTCTCTTTCCGCTTTTTCTTCCTTCTCAGATTTAACTTTTTTCGTTTCGGTTTTCTTAGATGTTTCAGGTCTATCCTTCTTTTCGGCATCTTCGTGATCATCATCGGAATCATCAGATTCACTTAGACGGATGTTATCCCGGTTTAACAAGTAATCCCTGAGAAAATCATCTTCGAGCAAATCGTCCAACTCCATCTGAGATTCCTTCTGCAAAGCAGCCACCTCCTCGGAATGTCCGTCAGTACCTATGGCGGCTTCCTCTTGAGCTATCGTCTCCTCATCATCTTCATCGCTCTGCGTTTCAGGTTCGAATTCTGTATCGGAATGCGCCCGAGACACAGATCGGGAAGATATGGTACTAGGCGGTTCCGTAACCGTTTTGTTCATTCCCTCGGCTAATAACTGAGAATACTTCTCAGTTTGATCTACAATGAAACTCAGCTGTTGATCCAAGGCCTTTTTTCTCTTCTCATCCAGGATAGTATGCTGCTTATATTCGACGAGCTTTTCCACGTTATTCCAGAAATTTTTTATTTCCTTTGCACAAAAAGATGCTATTCTACGAAGGTTCTGCTCATGAGCTTTTTCAGCTCTTTGAGCGGCCAGTGCCTTGTCTTGGAAATATTTCTGAACCATGCGGGCGCATTTTTTGGCAGCGGCTTTTTTCCATTTACGTTCCTGCGCAAAATCTGCAGCCAGCCACACCATCTCCTCCAACAGGAAATCCCAATGAGCTTTTGTTCGATGCATTTCCTGTACTTTGGGTAATCTCTTCTCCGACCACAGTCCCTCCTTTTGTAAATCCGATATTCGTTGGACAACATAGGCTTCCTGCTTCGCTTTTTCAACAATTTGCTCTTGGTTCGAGCCCGTGGGATGGGAAGAAGCTTTAACTTTAACAGATGAGGACTTGGGAGTAACGTTGTCTGGCGGGGTAGATGCTGTGGGCGTGCTGGTTTGTACATGGTGGGTATGCGATATTCCTGGTAGAGAGCTAACAGAGGTGGCGGAAGGTGTACTAGGTGTGGTCTGAGGCACTGAAATGGTTGGTGCTTCGTCTTGGTACTCTCTTGGGTCAATAGCATGCTCCTTGAGGTAAGCGAGATATGCTTGGGTTTTGGGTCTTTTGGCAAATTGATATAAGTCCAGAATGTTATTTCCAGTCTCTAGGTAGAATGTCTCCAAAAGATGCTCGCTATATTTTTCCTTCACTAGCTTCGAACGAACTATTCGATGGTTCATTACACGTTGCAGCTTGGAAGAGTAGGCATCTTTTTTATCGGATGATGATAAAGGTCTTTTAAGTGATCTCGAGTGAGTTGTGTGCTGGATGTTTGAACCTGAACTTTCCCCGGTCGGAAATAATTGTAAGCGGATGTTAGAGTTTGGTCTTGTTTTAGTAAGGACATTAACTATTGACTGATTGGCTAAACTTGGTCTTAATGGAGAAGTCTGACCCACTCGAGATGGACTTATACTTATTATCCGTGTTACACCACCTTGCGTTAACGTAGCGTTTCCAGCTAAAGCCCCTGGTGATATCTGAAAATGGTAATATAATAATAATAACACTTATTTATTTCAAGGAATGTTTTATAATTTATATTTACAATACAAAGTAGAAATGACGTCACAATAGTCAATTATAAAATAACTATAATTAGTTTGAAAATTCTTAATACATTTTTTTAATTCTTTTATATTTTGAATGACAAACTCTGTGGTAAATTATTATATAATCTAATGCCCATATAATACAAACTCGTTTCTGCTAAATTTAACCCATGTACAGGATAATTAATATTAAGTGTCCTAGTTGGATATTTGTGATTTACATTGCTTCAAAATTTTTTTTATTTTTGAATACGCTAATGTTTCATATACAGTGTGTCCCACTTTTCACGGTAACACCTACGTAGCTCTGTTATTGGTCATCCAATTTCAACCAAATTTGGATCTTTATCAAAGATCTTTAATATTTCTTTTTTGAGTAAGACAAAACTTGTTTCAGTCAGTGACGTGCATTTTTATTAAGAAAAAAAGGGTCGATTTTTCGAGAAATCATATTAGGCATTTTTTTGTTGAAGAATTAATGCAATATTATTGATCAGCATGCTGTAGAATCACTATATCCAGAATTTAACAACATTTTGATTTTTGGTTTTCGAATTACGATCCACTTAAAATTACTTATTTTAAACATTAAATAATCAATAAATTGGTAACGAATCTTTTTTCGAAAGAAAGTCATTCTTTATTTTCTCTTTAAATTCACTTTTTCCACTATCCCATATTATTGAAACTTTCAAATTTCGAAGGTCACGAATATTCATTGAAAAATTTTGGGTAATCAGACCTGTAAATTATTCGGGCTATAAGGATTACCGAATTTGATGATATATGGTGGTAAAAAAAATGAATTTAAAGAGAAAATAAAGAATGACTTTCTTTCGAAAAAAGATTCGTTACCAATTTATTGATTATTTAATGTTTAAAATAGGCAATTTTAAGTGGGCCGTAATTCGAAAACCAAAAATCAAAATGTTGTTAAATTCTGAATATAGCCAATCAATAATATGATTTCTCGAAAAATCGACCCTTTTTTTCTTAATAAAAATGCACGCCAATGACTGAAATAAGTTTTGTCTGACTCAAAAAGGATATAGTAATGGTCTTTGATACCGATCCAAATTTGGTTGAAATTGGATGACTAATAACTGAGCTACATGGGTGTTACCGTGAAAAGTGGGACACACTGTATGTATACACAGCTACAACTGTCAATATTTTATTATTTCTAAAAACTGTTCTGAAGATTAGTTATACTTATATTTATATTTCATGTTATACATAAGTCTTAAAACTCTCTTTGGTATTATAAAAATTGTTTATTTCACTACCCCAAAAAATTATTTCAAATTTGCTGTCGATTCAAAATTTGAAAAATGAATTATCCTTAAAATATTTATGAATCATACAGATTTGGGCACAAATATTCTATGTGTGCTGACATGTCTAGATGTTCATCTATTTGTCTTCCTATAAATTTTACATATCTTGGTAACTCTTTATTGTCATCAGTAATTTTTATTTTATTTGGAGTTTCAATTTGAGTTGTTTTGTTTGAAATAACAAAATATCAGTTTTTTCTACATTCAATAAAAAATTATTTTTAGAATATTACATCCTTCCTGAAAGTAAAATACAGTGCGTGTAATTGCGGATTAGACATGTACATCCAAGTAGCGCGAGAGATATGACAACCCAGCAACAGCAAAACCCGCCTGTCTGCACTCGACTACTAAAGTATCCCAGCTCTGTTATTCCATTTTAGTCAACTGCCACACGCGATGTTACAATTCTTACTTCCTATGTCTAACTTGCCATTACACGTACAAAAATACCCCATGGCTAACGAAAGGTTTGCGTGTATCGTCGAAAAAACTGAAGGATCTTTATTTACTGACATTGGCCTCAACGGACGTTAACTTAATCTCATATTATAAAAAGTATAAATGCATCTATAGACAACTTCTTCGAAAAGCTAAGAAAAACTATAATAGCTGCATTTTAACAAACGCTAGAAACAAATCCAAAGCGGCGTGGAACATTATTAAACCTAATAATAAAAATAAAGTAAACAATTTAAAATTAAATATTGACGATAAATTAATAGATGATCCAGTCGAACTAGGTAATACGTTTAATTCGCACTTTAATAAAGTTCCTACTAAATTACTGGAAAACATCCCACTTAGCAACTCTGACCCATCGAATAATATTAATAATAATCTGCATACGTTCTTCTTTGAACCTGCAACTGAACACGAAATTTTTGATATTTTACTTAATTTGAAAAATTCCAATTCCGCTGGAATAGATGAAATAAGTTCAAATGTATTAAAGAGATGTAAAGATTTTATTACTAAACCACTAACTTATTTGGTTAACTTTTCTCTCAGTGTTGGAGTTTTCCCAGATAAGTTAAAAATTGCGAAAATAGTACCCATATTTAAATCTGGAAATGCTGATGACATCAATAATTATAGGCCAATAGCAATTTTAAATACTTTTAAATACTTTTGCAAAAGTCTTTGAAAAATATGCATCGAATAAAATCATAGCATTCTTCGAAAAATATAGCCTTTTTAATAAAAACCAGTTTGGTTTTCGAAAAGGACGGTCAACATGTAATTGTATTAACAAATTCTTAAACTTACTTCATGATAAACTGGATAACGGCGAGAAAACTATTGGTATTTTTCTAGATCTTAGTAAGGCGTTTGATCTAGTCTCTCATAAAATTCTTTTAGATAAGATGACTAAATACGGGGTTAGAGGACTAGCTCTAAACTGGTTTTATAGCTATTTAGAAAATAGACCACATCTAGTTAGCATCGATTCCCATCAGTCGGAAACGCTACACACTACAATTGGTGTCCCACAAGGGTCTATTCTAGGACCCTTGCTATTTATAATTTATATAAATGACTTAAATGCCCCGAACATATTTTTATTTGCTGATGACACTTCAATGGTAGTAGCGGATAAAAACTTAAATAGCGTTGTACAGATGAGTAATGAGGAATTAGAAAGTATTTACATTTGGTTAACTAATAATAGAATCTTATTAAATACGGGCAAGTCTGTATTTATTAGTTTCAAAAACACCTTGATGACCTCCGATAAAAGCCTCTATGTAAAGATCTCACATAAGACACTTATACAAGCCGATTCAACTAAGTTTTTAGGTTTATACATTTCTGAAGATTGTAGGTGGGGGACACATATTGACCAGATCTGTAAAAAACTGGCACCTGTTTGTTATTGTATCAAGCAATTAAGAGATACTGTAAATCTTGATGTCTTGAAAATATACTATTTCGCGAATTTTCATTCAATTCTTTCGTATGGAATTACTGCTTGGGGTTTTTCAAATGAGAGCTTGAGAGTTTTCAAACTACAGAAAAAAGCAGTTAGGTATATGTGTGGTATAAAATCAAGAGATAGTTGCAAAGAGTATTTTAGAAATTTAAATATTCTTACGCTGCCCTGCACATTTATTATGAGTATTCTCTTATATGCTAAAAATGAAAACTTTCAAACTCTCAACGAATTTCATCGGTATAATACAAGAAATAACGATATTTTAGAAATACCTCAACATAAAACAACGCTTTATGAACACTGTCCAAAGTATTTAGCAATTAAGGCCTACAATAAACTACCTGTTGAAATCAAATTGTTAAGTTCAAATCTTTTTAAAAAACGTATCAAGGAACTGCTCATTGGTAAACCGTATTACTCAGTTAGCGAGTTCCTTAATGACAGGCTGTAATTTTATTTTATTTTTTTATATTGTTTTAACCTCACGTATTTTAAATTTCAATTACTCATACAATACGTTTTTTGTATTTACTTAATATTGAATATTATGATGTATACATTATACTATGTATGAACGTAAATATTTAATCAGATGTGTAAATATATATTTATATTATATATGTTCTTATTATTTTTACATTTTAATGTACATTAGTTTAATGTTTAAAGTGTTAGTTGTACCTATTTAGTTATGCGTGTATGTGTGTGTGTATGTATATGTGTATATATATGTGTGTATATATATGCATATATATGTATATATTTTATTCCTTATTCGTTTTATACTTAATTCTTGACTTGTCCTATATTATTATGTAATGATCAAATGGACCAATAAACATTATTATTATTATTATTATTATTATTACTTCCTCTACACTATCTTAGAAAGTACACATTCCACAACTAAAAATTATGTTGTAGCGCATGTCATTACAGCATACTGTGTTAGAATGTCATTAATCAACTTTTTGCATAATTTTTAAAATCTTGTTAGAGAAAGTACAGTCTAAAACACGTTTGGGATGGCATATTCCACACTCGCGGACCACACTTTTCGCTCGTGTGGAATATAGGCCATTCCACAACTTGTAGAATATACTATTCTTGGGGCTGAGGAGAATCTTTAGCTACAATTAATAAATTAGAATCACAGCATAGTTGGTAATGAGAAGATTGCTGGCCTTTATTGTATTATACATAAATCATTAATATAAGACATAAAATAGGTCCAGTTATACTACCTTGTGGAATGTCTATAGAATTTACTTTTATTTCTGATTTGTGCTTCTCACCACCTTTTTCTACTAGAACTCTTTGACTTCGGCAGATAAATATGACTCAAAGCATTCTAATGCATTTCCTCTAATGTCATACATTTCTAATATAATTGACAAATATTTGTGATTTAGACAATCATAAGCTTTTGATAAATCTAAAAATATTCCCAGGGAAGTATTGTTTGTTTTGAAAGAATCTAATATATGTTGTGTAAATTGAAATATTGCCGTTTCTATTGATCTATAGTTCACCACATACAGATAGCCGGCTAAGTGCAGAAAAAACTTCAAAGGTGCCGTGCTCTGCTTATATCAAGAAGGAAGGACAGGGCTGGCTTTAGTTTTTACTAAAATTGAAAATGAATTTTGAACTAAACTAACTTGGTAGTTCAATAATTGTTTATATCAAATAGAGACGTGTTTAAAAAAAAAATTTAAATAAGATAAGCTATATATATTTTGGCCCACTAATTTCATAAAAATAAAATGTTCTTAAAATCACTAACCGTTATGTACTTATAGTTGAACATATGATATTTATGTTTCTATACGTTTTATATTTGAAAAAATCATTAAGTCGTAATAATAGCATTTCAAAGTAAGCATGTTTGCAGTTTCTTTGTAATTTGTGACGTTTTTCCGAACTTTAAAAGTATATTTCAGTTAGATGCGCTCGATGAACCAAAAAAATATATACATCATTTCATAGTTGAGTATTTAAGCTTTTCAATAATGGTCAATTTATACTGGTTCATCAAGCGCTTCAATGTATAAAAAACAAAATCGTTTCCGAGGGAGTCGTAGTGGTGTCAACGTTGCGAGCGAGTTTAAATGTGTCAGCGCTCAAAGCCATATATTGACGTGTGTATTAAAGAATGAAAACGTTTTTTCACAAAACTGTTTTTTATTACCTGTCAAGATATATACTACTCGGAAAATATGTCATGACTCGCCGATGGGCACAAAAAGGGCATTATCTGCCCCTGCCCTTTCAGAATATTTAATTTAATACTGTAGCCGTTTTTAATTTTAGTTATATAGACCAGCGAAACATTTAAAAACTGAAATATTTGAATTGCCGCATTTAGAATATTTATATGCATGTAATGAAAACAGATGAAACACCTTTCTTTGTTTTTTATCACTAATTTATTATAACTAAACGTTATTACAGTTTCGACAACTCAGCACGTCATTTTCAAACGTTCGATTCACAAATACTGAATGATAGATTGAGGGTTTTACAATAATTTATACCTAATAATTTAATCTTATAATTTATACCTACTAGGAAATATAGTTAAACAACAAAGAGATTATCTAAGAAAGGTACAGTAATATGATTTTTGTTATTGAAACTATGATTTGAATACATCAAAAAGGGGGCTATAATAAAGTTCTACCTGATTATTAAGTAGGTGGTTATTCTGAACTAATTTAGATTTGTATATTTCAATAGACTCCAATAGATTTAATTTAATACTTTTTGCCTGCCCGAGTAAATTATTGATAGTTCTAATTGTGGAAAAACGTGACCTGATTCTAAAGTGTGGTTTGAAAAAGTTGTATTGTCACTGTTAAGTCTAAAAGAGCGTTTTTGTTCATTGTACCTAACTTTAAATGGATGAACCGTTTGTCCTATATAGAAGGCATCACAGTCTGGACATTTTAACTTATAAACTCCAGATTTTTGTCATTAGTTGTATCTTTAGTATTATACAAAAAGTGTGAGTTTTGACTGTGATCTGAAAACAATTTTTAGATGAGATAAAATGCTCGCTATTTTTTCTGAAATATTGCCGTAATATATTAGAGCTATATATTTTGCTGGGTTATTATCTTTAATGTTCGGGTAAATACTGTGGCGAGCTAGTTCGTGTTGCTTTTTGCTTATTAAATTTTCTAATGATTTATTCTATTTGATTCTAAGAGAGGTAGCGATAAGGCTCTATGTATCATGGAGTTATAGGCTGCTAATCTATTACTAATAGATCTGTGAGTTGTGATATGCAGGTACCCTAAGGTGTTAAGACATCGTTAAGGTATATTTTATAGTATAATTATATTATTTAGTATTTTATAGTATAATAGTAGTAAAAATAGGGTATTAGTGTTAACCAAGAATTAATATTGTTACGGAACAGAGTCGATTCTGCCTGTGCTGGCACCTGTTTGCTACATTAAGAATTGCCAGGTGCAACCTGCGCACTGTTATTTAATTTTATATGCAGTAAAAATATAACAACGAATTGGCCGCATATAACAATATGGCAACTCTGCAATATTTCTCAGGGAAATTAAGGTACCAATACACTTTTTATGTTTCAAATTTCATATGCTTATGACTCCACTAGCCCCTCATTCAAAACGAGAGAGGTGGAGTGTTGGCCTTATTCGCAATTTTTTTACCTGACTATGTAGCGAACTATGCCTTCTACACAACCATTTTGGGTTTATATATTTATAAACTACTTATCACACATGGCCAGTTCAAACAATTCTAAAAACGATAGTAATATACCTATAGGTTTGAGATTATCTAAAAGTTGGGATTGGTCTTTTTTGTATAATGGTAAGTATAATGGTTTTGTATGATTATTGCTTATACTCAATTTGAGTTGTTCAGGAAATATACCATATTTAAATATATTATTAACACGTCCGTGATTTTAACTTGTTTAAAAATCTACTAATATTTTAGTGCTTTTAGAAATACGAAATAACATTATAAAAAGGAAAGAAATTACAGTTCTTTATTTTAAAAATAATCCAGTACGTAATTATTTGCAAACTTTAACTACAAAAAAAGCACACATTCACATTTGTTCATTTGATACACACTAAAATGTATTTTTGTTCGACTGGAATTTGCTACACAAAGTTAATGATTAAATAAGCATATGGAAAAATACAATTCTCATTACTGCAAATCAACTGTTATTGTTCATAATTAAGAATTCATAAGTTAGACAGGATTCTAGTGCAAATTGCCAAATATGGCAAAGTTGTGCTAAGATGTATTACCTTGAACTTAAAAAATTAGCCTCTATAATTAAATTTCGGTAAAAATGTACCTAATTATGAAAGGTCTATATCTAATTATTTATGTTTGATATATTTAGGTTTTAGTGATTATTTATAAAATAAGTTAAAAAAATATATTACTTTCAAAACATATAGTTGATTCGTGACTATCTCTGGTCATTTCCAATTTTAAAAAAACCCGTAGAAATAATTATCCTTAGATATTAGTGAAAAGTTGATAACGTATTTTTTCCAAATATTATATTTTAATCCTAATAAGACAAAGTTTCGATGATCATAAAAGTATCTGAGTCAATTGTTGTTTAGATCTCAATGAACCATTCTTATATTTACGTCTTTACCCTAAAAATATTAACTAAATTTACAAACACACTTCATAAAAGTTATTCAGCATTTAATATTTTGTAACTAATCCTGAATCAAAATAAAGGAAGATTTATTACCTGTGTTAAAGCTGGCATTCCATGAGGTTGTGAAGTTAAGACGTACTGTCCACCTGCAACCTGTGTCAATCTCATGGTAGGGCGCTCTGCCATAGGTCGAGGGCCTTGGCCCTCTCTCGGGGGCAGAGCACCCTGCCCTGCCCCCGGAGTTTCGTCACTCATCGTTGAAACTTCTAGAAATAAATTATTGTACATAGTCTTTGTTTCCTAATACATAAATAGTGGTTCATCAGCTTTATTCCTAGGTACAAATGAAAATAATGGTTAAGTACCTATTTACTGAAACAACCTTAACCTTACTTATCCTAAGTACCTACTTTTAAATTATTTTTGGAGAGTTAAAACTTTTGGCACCAATTATTAAGTAAAAATTTCCGTTCCTGGAGCATACAGTGCAATTTTCTTGAAGATTATTGTGTATTAAAGTATTAATAATATTTACTATGTACCTTGTTTATATGATTCAGCTAGAAATTTAATTTATAGAGACGATTGCACAACAAAATATAGTATTACAACGGTTAGTAATTTATATGTCCGACGGAACTTTGGTACGGTACCTCTATGTGAAAAATTCAAATAACACCAACTTTTAAGCTTGATTTTCGGAAAATTTCTGTTGATTGTTGTGTTTATGACGTAATGTCCAAAATTGAATTCAAAAGTGCGCTTGATTTGGCGCGTGGAAAGAAAATATTCTGATTATAAAAATTGAGTCATAAATTAAGAATTAAACCAAAGAACATTCCCAAGAAAAACATAAGATATTTTTAATAATAATTTAACGAAAAGGAAATCAATATGTCAATGACGTAAAATTTTATATTGACTAGGCAGTACAAGGTGACGCGCCATCGCGTTAAAGCCGCTTGACTGTTTTTTGTGAAGTATATAAATTCAGTGCCATATTTTAATTAAAAAGTCATTTTCTCAGTTCTATTACTGTATTTCTGGTCGTAAAGAAGGTGGTATTTAATTAAAAAAAAAAATTCAATAATCTAACAAAGACAATTTTCGGGCGCCATGTTATCCTCTGCATTCGGTTGCTAGAACTTACCATCATGTAATCACAAATTATTCACGTGAAAATTGGTCATCCGAAGTTAAAAACACCACTATCGTATTAATTAAACTTCAAAGTACAATTGGGTACTCCACGTAACAAGAAAATTGTAAAATATATCTAATATTTTGAACATTTTACGCGTTCACATCAAGGACACATCGCCCTTTCTAACATGGCGACGGGCTATTCTATCACAATTACAATCGAGTCGACGAACAGCCAAGCGAGCACTCGGGCAGCCGCCTAGATGCGTCTGGCTAAATAGCGCATGCTCCATACGTTGACTGCGCATGGGCGCCGGTAAATTATGAAAATATTTTCAAAGTGGCAAAAATAAACATGAGCCGTTTATCTCCAAATATGCACACAATTTTAAAATCGAGGGTTATTGAATTATTAAATTCTAAACAAATTTACACCGTGCTTGATTTTATTAAAGCTGATTCCAGAGTTCTAGAAAAAATTTCACATTTAACATTTCGGGTGCGTGTTTATAATTTTGTGTTTGTTATCAGAATGTTGTTTATTTAATTTAAACAAATATTTCAGGAGATCTTGGATATTAAAAAAGTTTTATTAAAGAAATTTTCCGCTCAACCTAGAAATGCTTTGGATTATTTCAAACATACGATATCAAATTCAGCAATTATTCAAACAGGAATAAAAAAGTATAGACCTTCTGACCTTCATTTCAAAGACGCAGTACTTAGAATTATTATTTTTTGTTTTTAGAATTGATTTACTATTAGAAGGTGGACTATTTACAGCAAATATATACGAAATATGTGGTATACCAGCAGTGGGAAAAACTTTGTTTTGTTTGACTTTGGTAAAAAATGTTATCTCTAATATGAAGGAAAATATTTACTATTTGGATACGAAACAAGATTTTTGTGCTCGGAAATTAAAACAGATGTTGTCTAATACAAGTAAGGTAAGTAAAAATGCGTCACTTCACACCTCATACCCAATTTAAATTTATCAGATTTTCACTCGAAATTTTATAATATAAATAGGTAAAAAAAAAATACCTACACGTACGTGGTGATCACATCACTTAAACATAACTTTATAGATTTGTTATCTACAGGGTGATTTACGGGTTGTACAAATTTGGAAATAGATCATCGACAGAATGCCGACTGGCGGGCGTTAATTAACAATAAGTAAATTCCACATCCAGTGGAAGTATAGTAATGACAAAAAAAATCCAGCGCCCCTCTCTGGATCCACACCACTGGAATAGGCTCTCTATATAGGATTCTTTAAATGCAGCACCCAGTATTTTTTGTATTTGCGTTTGACAGTTAATTATATCTATCCAGGCATATGATGACTTACGGCGTTTCTACGGTATTTTACTTACCGGGTGTGAACGTATAGTGAGCCACCCCTGTAACTTCCCTGTTTTTCAAAATATCGGAATGAAATTTTGTATGGTGAAATTAGGTAAGATTTCCAACTTTTTGAGACCTATATTTATCACTTCCACCACCCTGTATGTTTTCACATTTTTGAAATGAAGATCACATTTTGGATATATTTATACTATTTTGAACAATTTATACAGTGTTGCACGAAAAATAATTCGAATTTTAATTTTCAATCACAAATATATACAGGATTGATCAAAATTTAATTGAAGTTAGATATAAATCATAAATTTTTCTTAAGAAAAATTGTCAGTCCTGCCTGTAACGATTACACATTACGGAACTTTTGGTGACGTTTAACCCCTACTAAATAGAGCTTTCTAAATATCCGGGTGGCCCATATCATAATATTTAAAACAAATGAGTCATTGTGTCAAATGTGATTTTAATGAGTTTATAGCACCCTGTATGATGTATTATTGGACATATTGACGTTTTCGTATTTTTTATATAAATTACATAGGAACAAAAATGATTTTACCTAACATATTCACAGCCATCTAGATTGACAACTAAAATTCGAATTATTTTTCGTTCAACCCTCTATAAATTGTTCAAAATAGTATAAATGTATACAAAATGTGATCTTTATTTCAAAAATGTAAAAACATACAGGGTGGTCCATTTAGAAAAGACTATTGGGGCCATTTCCGGTGAAACCGGAAATGATAAATATGGTGGATAGGTCTCAGAAACTTGGAAATCTTACCTAATTTCACAATACAAAATTTAATCCCGATATCTTTAAAAACAAGGAAGTTACAGAGGTGGCCCACTATTCGTTTACACCCAGTCTTGTATATGTAATTAATAATTATTATTAAAACATGTTAGGCATTTTGAGATGTTTTGGTAAACGACATACGCAGATGAATATCTCGAAATTTAATTTAAGCTTTTAAAGATGAGGGATTTTTCTTGTCTTGTAATCTACTGATTAGAGCCTTTTTGGGGGGGCTTATTTTTCAAATTTGCCAACTTAATAAACTTAAGAAGCCAACTCTGTAAATAAATGAATAATAATTCCTCCAACAAATTGATGAGCGGCGGGGAGAAAATCTCAAAACTTTTTTTTACATCGAAATAAAAATTGACCAGCGGGGGGGGATCTGAAAAAAAGTTACCCCCCATAACCTCCCTTCGCTACGGCCCTGCTACTGATAAAAAATCCGCTGCATAGTTTCTAATTATAACGTAGAAGGGTTATTTTTTAATTGTTTGTTTTTGAAGCACTTTTAACAGATGATAAAAGTATTTGACTGGACACATTTTTTCGATAAAGAAATGCATTACAAGAAATACATTTTACAAAAATGCACGAAATGTAACATTAAAATAATATAAAAAAATGTTTTTATTACCTTTGTAAAGCACGTTCAAAAAGGTACAATTTAAAGGAAAAAAGCCTTAACAAGGGCGGTTTTACGGGGGGGGTTACCCCCCCCGGAACTAACCGCCGACCGCGCTGGTGCAATTATTTCTGCTCCCGTATTCGCGGGTCTTTTCTGTATATAGAGATAAATTCAAAATAATATTTAACTATTTTTTTAAGCTTCAATAGTTTTTTTTTTAATTTTTTTCGGATTTCTCCCCCCACCGCTCATCCTATTTCTCTTCTTTCCCCCTCGCTCATAAGAAACTAAAACTTTTCGGATCTCTTCCCTTCGCATATATTTTTTTTTTTAATCTGTACACCCCCCCGCCTGTCAAAAAATTTTTTGGGTGGTTTCTACCCCCGCTCATCAATTTTCAAAAAATGCCCGTATTTTCTCTCTATGGCCCTTTTTTAGGGAAATTAAATACTTTTATTTGTAATTTTCTGTAATAGTTCTACATCTACAAGACTAATAATTTCACCAAGTTCATTAAAAAAGATTTATTATTACTTCCACATCCAGTGGAAGTATAGTAACGACAAAAAATTTTTAAAAATTTTTATTGTTCAAATAGGTTTAGAAAGTCACGAAACGTCGAGATTTTAAGTTTGAGCGAAAAAAAAATTTCTGCCTATCGCGTCGATCTGTCGGTCTGTCTGTCTGTCTGTCTGTCTGTCGGTCTGTCTGTCGGTCTGTCGGTCTGTCTGTAACTTTTTTGTGCGCACGTTTACTCTGGAATCGTTTGAGATATTGACTTGAAATTTGGTACACATATGTACTTTAACGAGATCTAGAACTGGATTATATTTTCATCTTGTTCCGTCGAAGGGTTGGGGGGTAAACTGGGGTAAATTTGGGGAAAATAGGTAAATGAAGCAGGTAAGAGTCCATAAAATTGGTATTTGGTATATACAAGAGAAGCTAAGGTCCCAAAAAAATTTTTGGCATTAGCCACTCCCATTACTACTCCCACCCCATTATTAAAGAGAATGAAAAAAAATTGTGATTTAGTGTGTGTACAACAACCAGAAACCTTAAAATGTTTTTTTACTTCATCCACCCCCACTACCACCCCCTATCACCACCCCCACCCCGCTACCGATCTGGTGTATCGTTTTATGGGTTTTTGGGGTAGAGGATTTCAAATATTATATTATTAAAGTTCCATAAACAATTATTTCCACATACAAAATTTTTTCGTTGTGAGTGACTTGGATAAAAAATCTGGATGTGGAAGTAGTGATTCCTTGGGCATTACGTGCCTTTACTGTATTGTATTTTTTTAGTAATTTTTGTTTATATAAAATTAGAAATTTTCGTGATGTTTATTTTTCTGCAAAAAACAAAATGGCAAATCGAATTTAGACCTATTAGTTTTATCCATAATCTATTTACAAACATTTTGATTTTTAGTTTTGCCTAATCCGATGAACAGAACCCAAGATATTAAAAAAATAAACGAGATAAAAACACATTTTCTAAAATTAAAACTTAATTTCCAAAAAACGCTCAGATCTTAGATATTGGACAAAACTTTACCGTAACTTCGTAACAATATACAAGTTGCATTTTCACAAAAAAAATTACCCCTCCTTCCTCAAACAATCTTTGAAATTCCATTTTTGATGTTTAGTTTTATTCGGCTATATTCATTATATGGAACAACGTGGCACTCGTAAAAATTTTAATAAAAATCCGATTTTTGTAATTTCACTTCGAGTTTCCGTTAGAACGACATTAGAAAACAACACCTGGTAATGAGGCTAGCAGCAGTGACGTCAGTAGTGCGTCTTTGGTTGGCGACTCAGGCGAGCGCTATCGTTTAGATACCATCATCGGGCGTTTGTTAATTATGCAACAGGGCAGATATCGTAGGCAACGCGTTGTTTTATTTTACCTACTTTAAAATGCTTTCAAGAAAGTCACCGTTGGGGGGTAAATTGGGGTAAATTTGGGGAAAATAGGTAAATCAAGTAGGTAAGAGTCTATAAAATTGGTATTTAGTATATACAAGAGAAGCTAAGGTCTCAAAAAAATGTTTGGCATTAGCCACCCCCCATTACCACCTCCACCCCATTATTAAAGGGGATGAAAAAAAATGTGATTTAGTGTGTATACAAGAACCAGAAACCTCAACCCTAATAGCACAACATTGTCCTGTGGACATCTGAAGGACGTCCTCGACGGACATACAGTACATCCGATGGACGTTCGTTTTTGGTCCAAAGTACATCCGACGGGCAGCCGAGAGACGTGCAAATGTCACAACTTGGGACAATATTTGTACATTCTAATTATTTAGAAAAAAAAACCGGAATGAGCAGGGACCGAACCGTCGATCTCGTGACTTTGTTGTTGTTGTTGTAACTCGATGTTCTCTCACTCGGCCACCAACTTGGCTTGTTAGTGTTTACTTAAAGACTGTACAGTTGACTAATATAACTATTTATTTCAAAATATAGAAGGTACCTATTTGAATGTTTAATAAATATGTAGTATCAAATAATATCATTAATAATTTACAAAAAAGATTAAAATTAAATTATTAATGATAAATTACAAATTACTATAAAAAATAAATATAAAAAATAAACTACAAATTTTACAAAAATAACGGTCAAATGTAAACAAAAACATTGTAAAATTGAAAAACCAGTTTTGTTAACGTTCTTTTGTTTTTATATTAAATAGACGTCCTGCTGCTGTCCCTATAGGGACCTAAAATGTTCGTACTTGCCGAAGGACGTCTGTTGCGGCACATATGTTGGACGTTAAGTGTGCTATTCGCTGGTATGTATACATATTTCGGAGACGTGTTGGAGAGAAAGCGGTATGGAGATATTATCATTTATTGCAAAAATATAATATTTAAATCAACGGACACGAAAAAGACGTCCATCTTCTGTCCCTATATGGACATAAAATGTACATACTTCCCGTACATAAAATAGACATACAGAGGACGTCCATTCCGTACAATTTAAAAGCAAATCCAATGATAAACGTCCGGTAGGCGTCCCGTTTATGTCCATGGACGTCAGTACATTAAATGGACATAAAAGGGACGTCCGGCGGACATCGTGTGCTATTAGGGAAAATGTGTTTTTACTTCATCCACCCCCACTACCACCCCCTATCACCACCCCCACCCCGCTACCGATGTGGGGTATCGTTTTATGGGTTTTTGGGGTAGAGGATTTCAAATATTATATTAAAGTTCCATAAACAATTATTTCCACATAACAAAATTTTTTCGTTGTGAGTGACTTGGATAAAGAATCTGGTTGTGGAAGTAGTGATTCCTTGGGCAGCGGTTTTTTCTGAATCTAACGATACCAAATAAGTGACATTTCAAACGTCAATATTTTTTTATAATATAATTTTTAGTTTTCCATTTAAGTGTGCTATGACGGTTCCGATTTATTCCAAATGACCCGTGTAATTCTAGAAAAATTGAAATCCCGTCAGAAATACTAAAAACCGCTGCCCAGGAATCACTACTTCCACATCCAGATTTTCTATCCAACCCTACAAACACCGAAGGTTGGCCCTTCAGCGGGCCATCACTGGGCCAGAAATGAAACTTCTGGCCCAGTGATGGCCCGCTGAAGGGCCAACCTTCGGTGTTTGTAGGGAAGTCACTCACAACGAAAAAAATTTGCATGTGGAAATTATTGTTTATGGAACTTTAATAATATAATATTTGAAATCCTCTGCACCAAAAACCCATAAAACAATACCCCACATCGGTAGTAGGGTGGGGGTGGCGATAGGGGGTGGTAGTGGGGGTGGATGAAGTAAAAAAATATTTTGAGGTTTCTGGTTCTTGTACACACACTATATCACAATTTCTTTAATAATGGAGATGGGGGTGGTAATGGAGGTGGCTGATGCCAAAAATTTTTTTGAGACCTTGGCTTCTCTTGTACATACTAAATACCAATTTTATGAACTCTTACCCGCTTGATTTACCTATTTACCCCAAATTTACCCCAATTTACCCCCCCAACTCTTCGACGGAACAAGATGAAAATATAATCTAGTTCTAGATTTCGTTAATGTACATACGTGTACCAAATTTCAAGTCAATATCTCAAACGGTTCCAGAGTAAACGAGCGCACAATAAAAGTTACAGACCGACAGACAGAAATTTTTTTTTCGCTCAAATTTAAAATCTCGGCGTTTCATGACATTCTAAGCTTATTTGAACAATAAAAATTTTTAAAAATTTGTTGTTACTATACTTCCACTGGATGTGGAATTACGTGATTTATGAGCAAATAAAGTTCATCAAAATGGTTTTTGGGGCAAAACTCATTTTTTTCAAATGGAACCATATTGGGACCGTGGGACCAGGGGCGGACTAAGCGGGTGCGAGGCCCTGGGCTATTAATGCTTTGGAGTCTTTCCCATCTCATAAGATAACATTTTTTTGAGATAAGGCCAGATCGCGCACCACAGACACGTTTCATTTTGTTTTGGCTAAATACTGAACTAAAAACCGCTGCCCAAGGAATCACTACTTCCACATCCAGATTCTCTATCCAAGTCACTCACAACGAAAAAACTTTGTATGTGAAAATAATTGTTTATGGAACTTTAATGATATAATATTTGAAATCCTCTACCCCAAAAACCCATAAAACGATACCCCACATCGGTAGTGGGGTGGGGGGTGGTGATAGTGGGGGGTGGATGGAGTAAAAAAATATTTTGAGGTTTCTGGTTCCTGTACATACACTAAATCACAATTTTTTTTCATCCCCTTTAATAAGGGGATGGGGGTGGTAATGGGGGTGGCTAATGCCAAAAATTTTTTTGAGACCTTAGCTTCTCTTGTATATACTAAATACCAATTTTATGGACTCTTCCCTGCTTGATTGACCTATTTACCCCAAATTTACCCCAATTTACCCCCCAACCCTTCGACGGAACAAGATGAAAATATAATCTAGTTCTAGATCTCGTTAAAGTACATATGTGTACCAAATTTCAAGTCAATATCTTAAACGGTTCCAGAGTAAACGTGCGCACAAAAAAAAGTTAAGACAGACCGACAGACAGACCGACAGACAGACAGACATTTTTTTTTCGCTCAAACTTAAAATCTCGACGTTTCATGACATTTTAAGCCTATTTGGACAATAAAAATTTTTAAAATTTTTTTTGTCGTTACTATACTTCCACTGGACGTGGAAGTAAATAATAATAATAGGGAGTAGCTGCATTACACTGGGCCTTGGTTGCGACTGGTCAAATCCAGATGCATACAGTGGCACAGATACTGTGGATAGCGATGCGGAAGCAGACAAGAGCAAGAAATGTTATATATTTTTTTATATTTATTAATTATATTATATTATTCAATGAGATCATCAGTACAGAGCATAGTCATAATCATATCGTATTTGGTTTTTAAGTCCGTTTTCAGCATTCGGGGGCCCCTTTAGTAACCGGGGCCCTGGGCTTAAGCCCCTAAAGCCCCCCCTTTAGTCCGCCCCTGCGTGGGACCATTTATTAGTACTATTAACAAAGAATTTATTCATATGTCGTTTTAAAATGTGCGATAAATACAAACAAAATTACAGCTAAAAGAAAGTAAGAAAATAAAATTTTGTTCTACTTAAATGTTAAGAAGTAACTAAGGTGGCTTTGAAAACAATGAAATATTTAGCTTGTCAAACATTTGTTGGTTTACCGGTGTTTTTACTGTGTCCTTAAAAATTGTTTAAAATTCTTGTTAATTGGGTTCAAAATGCCGCAAAGGACCAAGGACCCTGCAAATGCCGCAAAGGACGTTTCTTATGCAAAATAATGCCCGGCGGATTTGGTTAAAATTGAAATATGTTATTTATGAAATCATCCTGAATAAAAGTCTCCATGGGAGTAAGGACGAAAAATTAATAGTTTTTAAGTTATGGAACTTTAAAGTTGTCTATCCGTGGTATATCAAATTCAGAACGAATTATGATGTGGCTGAAGAACAGCTCGAGTTTGACACGAATTTTCAAAATTAGAAATCCAACAAACTAATTAGCCTCCTCCCTAGATATGAACCACAATACTAACTGGAAGTACGAACCGGAAGTTGCTAAGTCCATTTTTTAAGGTGAAAACTTTTTCAGTCTCAGTATAGACCTGCGTATTAAGTACGTATAAAGGGTAAATAAATGGATTTCAGATCTCCTCACTAGGTATATGGACCACAATCAGTGGCGCCGCTAGGGGGGGTGCTGGGGTGGGCGGGAGCCCACTCTGCAAATCCAAGCGCCGGTCTTTGCCCACCCTGCGCCGCCGCCGCTGACTTGAGGCATCACGCCACATCTCTGCTCTGGTGATGTAGGATAAAATACAGGCCTGTAGCTAGGGGGGGGGGGGGGGGCAGGACGGGCTAATTTTCGCCCGACCTTCGGTGATTGCAAGGGGGGCAATTCGGATAAAAGAAACTTTTGGATTTCTCCCCCCCTCTCTTCAAAAAAATCACCCCCTCGCTCATCAAAATTTTTTTGGCTCAGCTCCCCCTGAAAAATTATTTGCCCGACCTGAAAGCACTTTCTAGCTACGGGCCTGGGATGATAATAATAATATAAATGATAAATGTACACTTTGTTCTTTTGCTAACTTCGTCTATCGCTGTACCGCCCCCCCTTTGCCGGCATCCGCCCACCCATTTCAAAAGGCTAGCGGCGCCACTGACCACAATAACAGGGCTGAAGTCTGATCCGGAAGTTGCATAATTAAGTCCATTTTTAAGGGTGAAAACTTTTTCAGCGTATATATAGACCTGCGTAATAATTACCTATGCAGGGTAAATGGAAGAGTTTCAGGCTTCCACGCTAGATATGGATCACAATAACACAGCACAGAAGTGCGAACCGGAAGTTGCATGATTAAGTCCATTTTAAAGGGTGAAAACTTATGCACTCTGTATATAGACCTGGGTAATAACTTCCGGTTCGCAATTCAGCGCAAGGGAGCCTGAAACCCGTTCATTTACCATGAATAGTAATTGTTACGCAGGTCTATATACGCTGAAATACTTTTCACCCTTCAAAATGTGCTTAATTACGCTACTTCCGGTTCAGACTTGAGTCCTGTGTTATTGTGGTCCATATCTAGTGAGGGGGCCTGAAATCTATTTATTTACCCTTTATACTGTTATGTGTTTCAACCCTCTAAAGACATATAAAAAAATCTAGAACATCACAGACATCCTCTCTGGAACATTGTAGAATGTACAGACAGTCAAGTTTGAGAAAGTGAGCAGAACAGATCAAGGGACTGAAGTAGTCAATTGTAGTACACAGTGAATATTAGTAAAAAGTAATTAATTTTAATACCAATACCAACTTAATGCGCAGGTCTATACTGAGACTAAAAAAGTTATCACCCTTCATTCAAAATGAACTTATAATCATGCAACTTCCGGTTCGCACTTCTGCGCTGTGTTATTGTGGTCCATATCTAACGTGGAGGCCTGAAACTCCCCCATTTACCCTGAATACGTAATTATTACGCAGGTCTATATATACGCTGAAAAAGTTTTCACTTTTAAAAATGGACCTAATTATGTAAGTTCCGGATCGGACTTCGGCCCTGTGTTATTGTGGTCCATATCTAGCAAGGAGGCCTGAAATCCATTTATTTACCCTTTATACGCACTTAATCCGCAGGTCTATACTGAGACTGAAAAAGTTTTCACCCTAATAAATGGACTTATCATGCAAATTCCGGTTCGTATTGTGATTCATATCTAAGGAGGAGGCTAATTAGTTTATTCACAATCAGGGGCGGACTGGCAAGGGAAAGGCCCGGTGGGACTTCGGGGGTCGGAGGCCCGGCCAGTGCCGGTTTTAGATATAAATTGCCCCTAGGCCCGGGTCGATTTTGCGCCCCCCTCCCGCTCGCTATTAATTTATGGGCAAGAGATAAAAACTTTTTTGTCCGAAAAAAATTTTGAAGAGCGAGGGAGGGAGAATCCAAGAAAAACATTTTTTTATCCGAAAATACTTTTGAAAAGCGGGGGGGAGAGAATCCAAGAAAAACTTTTCTTTGTCCGAAAAGCTTTTCTAATCCGAAAAAAACATTCCGGTCCCCCAGACACGAGCCCGGGCCCGGTAGGCTTTAAAAGGCCCGAGATCGGCTGAGGCCCGGTGGGACTTTGCCTCCCTGCCCCCCAGCCAGTCCCCCTGTTCACAATCATACAGAAATAATCAAATTGTCTTGCATGTCAAAAGTTGGAAAGTATGACATTTCTACTTCATTCAACAATTGAACTGAAATGTGACGTTTCAGGTTGGAAAGTGACACTTGCAGGTTGGAAAGTAGCCACTTTCTTACCAGTTTTCGGGTTGAAAAGTGAGCATTTGCCAACCTGTGTTCTTTACTTTTTTGCTTCTCTGAGTTTAGGAAGAGTACATCCCATTTCACTATCGGTATTATTATCCTGCATTTTCTATAAATAGAGGCAAGGGACAAACACAAACGACTTTGACGTTTGTGGTCTGACATAAGAATTTTTTGTTCATTGCCTGTTTAATAAAAACATAAAATGCTATTTAAAAATTTAGTAAACGATTTTTTTGGCTTTTTGTTCTTTAAGGGAGATGATTGTGAATAAAATAGTATACATACCTTGGTGGAAAATTTCATTGCTGTCTCGAGAATTAGTTGACCTCGCCGCTGCGCGCCTCGGTCAACTATCTTATCTCTCGACAACAATGAAACACTTTCCACCTCGGTATGTAATATACTGTTGTTGGATTTCTAATTTTGAAAATTCGTGTCAAACTCGAGCTGTTCTTCAGCCACATCATAATCATTGGCGCAACTAGGGGGGGGGGGGGGCAGGGTGGGCCGAGGTCATTAAACCATACGGTTGTCTCAATCAGCAGCTTGAGGGCGAGAGAGACGCGGTGGGCGGGAAATAGAATGAAAGAGAAGAATTACAACATCGCGTGTGCCAGCTGGCTGAAATGAAATAACTGAGAACGGGGATGCTTCAGTGGTCTAGCGCCGACTCTTTAATCTATGCCGCCGACGGGCGAGTTTGCTGTTACCTGGGTTGTCATATCTTTCGCGCTACGTGGAAGGACATGCCCAATCCGCAATTACACGCACTGTATATGCCCAAGTAGCACAATTAATTCCTCAAGATATCCCGAGGATACAAATTTAGGCATTAGTAAATATCTTCTAGAGGTCTGTAAGAGTTCCCTAAGGTGAGCAAATGTCAGCATATCAGTATTAAATAGTACTTCCCATGGTAATCGAAAAAAGCTATTAGTATAGAATCCTGTGAGCAGTCTTTTGCATACCTATAGAATTCCCATAGTAATCTTTAGGATATCTTATCGCTTGCCAATATAAATGGTCCCAAGGACATCTTTATAGAATTTCTGTTAGATGTACCGCATCGATCCTGCAAACAGATTTAATTCCTGTAGTAATCTTTCGGGTATTTTATCGCTTACCAATATAAACGGTACTGAAAACATCTTTATAGGATTTCTATTAGATGTACCAACACACACTTCTTATAGAATTGCCAGCGGCAGCTGGTGAAATGTTGGTTAATCAAAATCTCGGTATGAGACATCAGGCCCAGACCAAACCAAAGATTAGAGATCGTTATAAGATTCATCCAAATAAATCGATGATCCTTGAGAGAATTTGAACATTGCAGTAATGTTATTAAAGCTCTATAAATTCATATGAGTATAAGATAATGCATGACTGATTATCGTCAGTGGTTTGTACGTGGCGTCATCTAGGAATAATTTCTGTAGCAAACTACGTGGTAAGCAAACAAATTTTATGCATTAAAAGAATTTCTTCTTGCGATTTCTATAGGTGATCTATTAGCGATAATAATAATATTTCCATTTTAATACTTTATTTGATCTCTGTAATACATAGAAAATTGAGCTGTATGGTAATTCCCTTTTAGAACTTCTACAAGTATTCTGTTAAGGATAATAATACTATTTCCCTTTTAATACTTTATTTGATTTCTATAATACTTAGAAAATTGAGCTGTATGGTAATTCCCTTTTAGAACTTCTATAGTAGATGTCTGTGGGTTAACAAATGTTGAAATTCCTATATAATGCCCAGTTTACATTTCCCCAGTGCATAAAAGTTGAGCACATATAAAGATTTCTCATTTTGATTTCGGAAGGACTTCTAGAGTACATAAATACAAGATATCCTCGCGGTCAGTAAATAGAACTTCTTAAAGATATCTTAAAGAATTCTGTGCTACTTGGGTGGTTCTATTTGAAAAAAATTGAGTTTTGCCCCAAAAACCATTTTGATGAACTTTATTTGCTCATAAATCACGTAATTTAGTATTCTTGAGGGGATTTCGATTTTTCTAGCATTACACGGATCATTTAGAATAAATCGGAACTGCCATGGCACACTTAAATGGAAAAGTAATAATTAAATTATAAAAAATATTGACGTTTGAAATGTCACTTATTTGGCATCGTTGGATTCAGGAAATTATGCAGAATTCAAAAATGCATTAATATACAGAGTGTTCCATTTAAAAATCGAAAGTTAGTGTCACTTCCGGCGAAACCGGAAGTGAAAAAAAATCACTTGTACGTCAAAAAGTGCCGTTTATTATGTATACAGGTTATTCCAAATTTCAATTAATTGTCTTCAATATTAAATGATCCTGATTACACCCGGTATACTAAATACCAATTTTATAGACTCTTACCTGCTTGATTTACCGATTTACCTAAATTTACACCCAACCCTTCGACGAAATAAGATGAAAATATAATCTAGCTCCAGATCTCCTCAAAATCCATACGTGTACCAAACAAGTCAATACCCTAAACGGTTCCCGAGTGATCTTGCACACAAAAAAAAATTACAGACAGACCACCGACAGACAGAAATTTTTTTTCGTTCAAACTTAAAATCTAAAAATTCTAAGCCAATTTGAACAATAAACGTTTTCAAATTTTTCTTTTCGTTACTATACTTCCACTGGATGTGGAAGTAATAAAACATGTCGGGACTATAAATAGAAGATGTGAAGTGAAGATGATACCTTTTACTACAAAAATCACCCATAAAAAAATTATCATTACATATAGGACATTATTTCTAAATGCATATTTTTTTACCTTTACTGTAGTAAATCGTCGACAATCATTTAATTACTTTTAGGAGGATCTGGTGGACGCAATGAATAGGACCTTGGTTAAAAGAATAGGCACCAAATATGATCTAATTAATTCGCTTTTTGAAATAAAAAAACAGTTAGAGGAAGGATTCAAGTTGAGAGTAATTATAATCGACTCATTGCCGGCCTTATATTTTCAATCATCCAATCATACTGAAAATAACAGTTTTTTAAATCACTTAGCGAACATCTTGCGTTACTTAGCTGTCGAACATCATGTTGTGATAATTGTCACAAATTTAATCACTCTCTGGAACGAAGGTAATTTTAGACACCTCGACGTTTTCAAGGAAACAATATCTTGTGGAAATTATTGGTACAATATTCCCAATGTACGTTTGAAGTTCGAAAAACATTTAGAAAATAAATGTAAGGTTACACTGATGAAATCGGCAAAAATCATGCCCGAAGTTTGCCAATGTGAAGTCGAAATCACCGATGCTGGATTCCTATAATATAACATCGTCATAAAATGAAAACATATTGTTAATATTATTATATATAAGTTTAAAATAAATTTTCTACAGTTTGTAAAGTATTCTATTTTTTTCCCTTGCACATTAGCCATAGCCAGAACGGTACATTTTGGAAACTACGGTTTCCGGACACAGAAGCTGCAGTCCGGATAGAGCATCTGCAAGTGACGTCGTTGGCTGGATGATAAACAAATAAATAACCTCACTTTACTTCTAACGTTTGTGGTTTGGTGAGAGTTTATTTGTGATATTCGATGTTTGTATACTTTGAACAATAATATATTTAACTAGGTGATTTTCTGCGTGTTATAAGGTAATTTGACTCTAATTATGATGTATAGTAATTATTATTATACGTTGGACACTGAAATCATAAGGAAATAAAGTGAGGTTATTTATTTGTTTATCATCCAGGCAACGACCTTGTGACGTACGTGCAGATGTTCTATTGTAGCGATAAAGACGTCGAAACCCAAGAGCCATAAACAGAGGGAGGGTAGCCAGTTGCCTATGCTGCAACGTTCGCCACGGCAAAGCTGTGACGTCACGGCGAGACCGTAATCTGTTGTTTACGTTCCTGACGGCATTGTCTCTCTGTGTTTAGTATTATTAAGTTTTGTCTACTGATTTACTGTTTTTCTTAATAAATCTCATATATGTACTTCTTCGTGTATGTTTTATACGCTTCTTTGAGATATAAAAACATTCTTGATTAGTGAAATTATGTGCAGAAACAGGGACATACTATTGCTTGCACTATTTTGGACCTTTATAGGATTTAAAAGACAATTATTATTATTAGTGTTCTATGGTGATTTTGTATATATTATAGAAGGTAGAAGAAGCTCAATAATTCATGTATTACATTTACATATTGTTATTATTCAGATAGAAGTGAAGAAAAATGCCGGGAACAAGGTGTGCAGTGTATGACTGTAATAACACGTATTGTACAAAGAAATCTACTGGTCGAAATATTATTTTCCACATTTCCAAAACCCAAAGATCTGTTGTTCAAAACCATAAGAGGTGAATGGATAAACAGGTACAAAAGGCAGGATAAATTTAATTCAGATACAAGTAGGATTTGTTCGGTTCATTTTATGAAGACCGATTATGAACGAGACTTGCAAAATGAATTACTAGGTAAAAATACGTTTTTTTTTAATTATATCTATAACCACTCTTCCGGGATGTTATATTAGGTGTTAATTTTTATAATACATATTTTTCATAATTTAATATTTTGTTTAGAACATTTTTATCAGATTTTTCTGAGTTCGAATTGTGCTTTCCGAGCGAACGGATGCTTCCGAAAAACGCTGCCATTAAAACGTGAAAACGCCCGCTAAAAGTTCGCTAAATTTGATAAAAATTAGGTGAATTTGTAGATTAAAGAATTCCGCGCAAATCGATATATCATAACAAAAGAACAAAATTGAAATAGAATTAATATTTGAAAATAACTAAAACAGAGTATTTAGTGGCAGAACCGATGTGCAGTGCAGTGCTATGCATAAAGAAACAAGCTTAAAGGACCAGGCAATACACAGACAAGCTAAGTATCTTCTCATTTTTAAAGTACCACCCAAGTTTATTTATCCAAGTTTATTTATATCTTAATGATTAACGAGTGTCTGCCACTGAACTCTACTATATAAATGGAAGGTCAATATCCATACCAATTTTTACGCCAAATTGAACCTCGCGCAAGTATGGCGATCTACAGGAGGAGCGCAATCGCACTACAAAATACGTCAGAGCCGGTCTTATTTACTGCAACTGTTTAAAACCCGGGACTTTGCCCCGATTCTTGCAACGCAGTACCATACAAGATTGCACCATATTGTCTCAATTAACTTTGTTTATAACAGTCACAAAATATTACACAAAATAATCAATTTATAACAACTTTACACAAACGACAGCATAAACAACAAGTGAATAATAGGTAATTTCGTACATAATTTATATTTGTATCAAAAAGAAGAATGTGTATTGTGGTGTTGTATATTTTTTATGTAAATTTTTAAGGTGTCAAAAGTGAGTGATAGGTTTGGGGAATAATACAAACCTGGGACGTGTGATTAGTGATTAATTTCGTGCATAATTTGTGTTTGTATTAAAAAGAGTGTGATTTTGTGGTGTTGCGTATTCTTTTGCAAACTTTTAAGGTGTCAAGTAAGCGACAGGTTTGAGGAATAATACATATCTTGGGAAGTGCAATTAGTGATTAATTACGTACATAATTTGTATTTGTATTAAAAAGAGTGTGTTCTTGTGGTGTTGTATTCTGCATCATAAATGCTGTAATAAACTGGTGAGGGGCTGACTCAAACGACTTTCTTCCAAAATATGAGAAGTGATTATACATCGTCGACCGCTGTCACCGTAAATTTATAGCAAGGCACTAATGGTATTATTCCTTAAGAAAAACAGAGTTTCTTAGATAAACAAGCGTTGACTTGAGTAATAAATGGATAATCTGATCAGTGGCGTACTATTGGCTTAATACGCCGGGGGCTGAATTTCTTGCAGTTCAATGGAAATGCATAGTTTTTCTCAGGAAATGGTATCTATACACAAGAATGATGAATAGAATTCAGAACATAGGACCACAAAATCAAAGAAACGGGGAAACGAATCAGGGGCAGTAAAGCGGCGGCAGGGGGGCATACAGAATTAATGAAAACACATACACGAGAAGAGGTTTACCACGGCGACGGTGGAGATAAACTGGAGGAAGAAGAGAAAGCAAAAAATAAATGAATCAAATTAATACAAGAAGACCCTTCAATAAGTCACCATCCAAGTAATAAATGCTTGAAATCACGGTAATGATAATAATTAAAATTAAACTCGAAATCAATGAGGTATTGTTGATATACTGCGTCAGAGCTGAGTTCGCACAGCACTTCAGTGGAGGTATGCCTAGTGAAGGTTTCTTTCAGAAAAATGGTGTTCTCTAAGAAAACTCACACATACGTCGATAATCTACTAATCGATGCAGAAGAAGAATAGTTGGAACAGCTGAGAGGAACACAAAATAGATGAATATTCCCTAAGAACACCGAACAAATTGAAGTACCTAGAAACAGACCGGACGAACCAGCTGGAGCGGAGAGAAACAGTAAAGGAGAGAATCAAAACGGCACAAGGGAACATACCGTTCATTGAGAAAAATAAACTATCATGGGACCTTACCAAATGTATGTACATAGCCGTCATGTGGACAACGATGATATATGGAGTCAAAAACGCGGCAACAACAAAAGCCAACAAAAGAAGTTTTTAAGAAGAGCAGAAAGGGCATCGTCCAACTAATACAACAAGACGAAAACAGAGACACGATACATCAACATTATAGAAATACACGCAATGAAGTATTGGGGACATACCCAAGGAAAGGACCCAACACATTTACTAAAGAAAGCGCTAGCACCGCACAGCAACAAACTAAAAATAGTAAATAGGAAGACCATGCTACAGTGGAGAACGACAATTGAAAGGATCAGGATCAACAAATGAACACCACTAACAAATCGCAAGGATATATACTTTACCACAATCGAAAACCGAGGAATCAGAAGACTCAGAAAAAAGAAGATTCGAAGAAGCAAAAACACTTCATATCATGAGACAACACGACAACATATTTCACAAGAAGAGTCAGAATAGGCAGAAGTCCAGAACCAAACACACAAAAAAGGGAGCTTAAACGCTCCCTCACGACACAATGCGGTAACGCATCTCACAAATATCTACACCTCCCATCCCACATTCCTTTACCATGCGCCATGTGGCTCTCGCTGCTGGCAACAAGCATGATCTTAGTCCAACCCAACGTGGACGTAGCAGGCCCAGCTGTATACCTAGGAGTGGGAGCAATGCCTACCGCACGCTGGTAAATCAATCAATCAACATTTTTATCAGATTTTTATGTTTCTTTTTATTATATGTGTACCTACTTTTCCGAGATGTTTTGTTATACTGGACGTTAATTTTTATACGTATTTTTCATAATTTAATATTTTAATTAAATCATTTTTATTAGATTTTTCTGTGAATTAAATCAGAATCCACGGTAGAAAAGATAATTTTTTATCAGATTTTTTTTGTGAATCAAGGATCAATATCCACCGTATAAAAAAACAAAAATGTATGTTTCCTTGAACCAGGCATTTCATTTCCAAGACTTGTTTTTAATAAATTTGACATATTTTTGTCAATTTTTGTCAGAAACTTCCACGCTTTGCCTGCATGCACAGGCCCGACGACAGGAATTTTGTGGCCCCTCACACTGATCGTTTTGTGGGCCCTAGTACCTTGACCTAATACGGAGTACGGCTGGTGCGAGTGATAGGCCCTAATAGCACATGATGTCTGCCGGACGTCTATCATCGGATTTACTTTGAAATTATATGGAATGGACGTCCTCTGAATGTCCATTTTATATACGGGAAGTATGTATATCGTTCATCTCCTGTCCCATATAGGGACAGGAGATGGACGTACATTTCGTGTCCGTTAATTTAAAAATTATATTTTTGTAATAAATGATAGTATCGTCATACCGCTTTCTCTCCAACACGTTTCCGAGATATGTATACATATACCAGCGAAAACCACGCTGAATATCCAACACGACGTCCTCTGGATGACCAATTTATGTAAGGCAAGTACATGCATTTTAGGTCCCTATAGGGACAGCAGTAGCACATCTGTTTAATATAAAAACAAAAAAACGTTAACAAAACTGGTTTTTCAATGTTACAATGTTTTTGTTTATAATTGACCGTTATTTCTGTAAAATTTGTAGTTTGTTTTTGATAATAATTTTTAATTAACAATCTAATTTTAGCATTTTTTGTAAATTATTAGTAATATTATTTGATACTAAACATTTATCAAACAGCTAAATACTTTCTACATTTTGAAATAAATAGCTATATTAGTTTAAGATTTATGTAACAGTCGCCTTGATGTGATTAATGAATATTTGGTGGTAGGGGACTTTTACCGAGGCAAACGAGGCTTCTATACCAGCATTGAAATCAATTTCTTGTGCTATTTGATGCTATACAACTAGCAATGCCAAATCATTTATCCGCTCTTGAAGCATCGTTCCTCGCAAGAAGTTTTTTTTTATTAAGGCAAGTTTGCTGAATGCTTGCTCACCTTCACTCACCTGATGCTCACCTGATTGGCAGACTGCAGAGTACGCAATCCAATACAGACTTCTACAAAATTTTACAATTTCTTTAAAGGTCGCTTTATAAATAGTTTTTAGATGATACCGTGCGTGTAATTTCCCATTAGGCATGTACATTCACGTAGCGCGAGAGATTTGACAACACCGGCAGCCGTAAATTCGTCCGTTGGTGGAGCATTCCAGCTCTGTTATTTCATTGCAGTCAGCTGGCACGCGCGATGTTGTAATTCACACACGGTATATTATCTATCTCACAGTTCACGCCCGGCGCGTCTGGGGCCCGGTACAACTGTACCCCTAGTACCCCCCTGTCGCCGGGCCTGTGCATGCACTGTAATTCGCATGAATTTTAGGAATTTAAAATCTAATCAGGTTAAGGCAATGAAGAGGAAAAATACAGATCATAACTCAAGCAGAAAAAAAAAACGAAAATTAAGTGAAATAACAAACTGAATAATCAACAAAAATTGTTATATTCTTGAAACTTTTTACACACGTTTAGTTCACGATATTTATATACAAAGAATACTGAAAATGTTCGTTTGCCTCAATTATTTCAATACGTTGTGCGTGTGCATTAATATTATTACAAGAATATGCTCCATACAACGCATTTTAAACGGCAGCGCGCTGGTATAGGGCGCGCGGCTCAGGGCCGGATTAAGGATTGGCGCGCCCCTAAGCTAATGAAATATTTGTGCCCCCTTATTCATAGGTGGGGTTACGGGGTTTCAAATTGGGAAAATTTTGAATTTTTCAAAGTCAAACGGCTTCAAACTAAAAGTTAGAAATTTGTATTGTCTTCAAAAAGTAGGTTTCTAAACTAAACGTAAACAGTAAATGTAATAATAAGAGAATGAAATAAAGACTTTATATCCTTTTTCATTTCACCATTTATAGACAATACTGCCAAATTTTTGTCTAATTGAATTCAAGTACGTTTTCGTCCGCTTTAAAGTAGAAAATGACCTCTCCCCACTTCATTTGTTATAAGCAAAGTTAAAAATATTCTTAATGATTTCTATGTTGGGAAACATTGTGATGATGTTTTTCTCTCTAATAAATACTAAAAGTTGTCTGATATTGCTGACTTTCTCGGTATTTTCAAGTATTTCAATTGTACGCATTCCTCAGGAAACGATTTGTCCAAATCTTCGCAGTATAAAGAATGAAGTTTTTCTGAATGCTTGCGTAAGTCCGCTTCATTCAAATTTTTCAAATTATAAAAACAAATCAAAATTATTAGCAATTTAATCACAAGCATTCACTCATTTTTTCAATTCTTACTGTAAAATGTTGATAAGATACAGCAAAATGTCATTAAAGAAAGTTATTCAGATTAAAAAGTTATAGTCCTATGCAAAATTTCAAGAACATACGCCTACTTTGATGATTTTGATTTTTTTAATATAATTGCATTTTACGAAACAAAGAAATTTTGCCTGTTTACTAAAGTGTTTACTCCATTATGTACTAGATCAAACACTAAACTGGCATACTAATTTTTTTTTCGTAAAATGCAATTATATTGAAAAAATCAAAATCATCAAAGTAGGCGTATGTTCTTGAAATTTTGCATAGGACTATAACTTTTTAATCTGAATAACTTTCCTTAATGACATTTTTCTGTACCTTTTACAGAAAAGGTACTTTACCTAACAAATTCGTTTTTGCTTAACTGTCATCGCCTATATGATTTAAAAAAAAACAAAAGTACACTCCGAATTACTTTTTATATAAGCAGAGGTAAACCTTCAAATATGAAAAGAAAATTCGAAAATGTTCACCCATAGCGAACACAATCGGAGGATATGCTGTATAAGAGACGTATACATTTCCTTAATTGGCACAAAAAGTTGAGCTGAAGCCAACCTTGTCGGTACGCTTTGAAAATTGCTGGAATTCCAGCAGACCAGCTCACCTATATGAATAAGTTCAAAGCATGCCGACAATGTTGGCTCCAGCAAGTTGGATAGTCTGTAGTAGACCCCTATAAAGTGCAGCGCAGGTCGGGTATTTTTTTATACTATCCACGGGTTAAGGTAAACATCTCTTCGCTGAACTTCAATACAGAGGTAATAAATTCGATAATTTTATCAAAATAAACTAATCAAATAAGAAATAAATAGTTTTCTTATATAAAAAAAAGTGCCGACGTAGATATAAGGAAGGCTTCAGACTATATCCGGAAGGGTTACGGCAATAAAAACTTCAGATATCGATAATTATTTTAAACGTATGAACAGGGCTCTACTTTGAGGGGTCTACAAACGACCCAACCGACCAGCCAATCTTCTCGGTACATTTCGAAAATTCCTATGACAACTCGTAAAAGTCAGCTGGTCTGCTGAAATTCCAGCGTCTTCAAAGCGTACGGACAGTGCTGGCCCCAGCAATTTTACGACTTCGCATGGCAAACTTCAAGGTGTACCGAGAAGATCGGTTGGCTGGATCGTCTGTAGACAACTTAAAATTACATTACATTTTCTGTTTCATTTTATTTACTTCTCTTTTAGATCCTGATATCTCTAAAAATTAAATATAAGTAAATGAACAGTTAGGTATTTTGGTATTTATAATTCTTAATATGGATATAATTATGAAATGTAACCAAAATAGTTACATAGAATATACATAGGCTTATACAAAATTAATTTCGGCCCAGATAAGACGGCGGGTACAAAAGCCTTTTATGTTTGTCATTTTTTTACGCTCATTATACCAACTCGATTTTGTGGCTGTTTTTTTCGCCAGTCCCTTATGCATTATATTTTATATTACAATACATTTTATTTTCCAAAGGTCGATGGTAAGCGGTAAATGTCATCCGTCGGCCGTCGGAAGATAAAATTAGTTAGTTTTGAATTGCCGAAACGCCCCCTCGCGCTTCGGCGCCCCCAGGCTATAGCCTATTTAGCCTTATGGATAATCCGGCCCTGGCGCGGCTACGTCATAGTAATGGCGGCACCGTGCGGACAAATTGCTTGATCTGACTATCCTTGGCGTTTATGGTTCTTGGTCTAAACCAGGGTTTCGCATACACATACGTTTAAAAAACATTCAAAAAGTATGGAAAACCACACGTTGTTATAGGATTTTCAGAAACGCGTTGATTCAACAAAAAATGTCGCGAGAAAAAACGGTTTTATTAACCAAATATAAACAAACGTCTTTTAAATATTATAGATAACTATTAAATAACATTGTACAGAACTATTAAAAAGACGATAAATATTCGTTGATTTTCAACGTTTACGAAACGAAAGTAAACGTAGAATATAAACTTTTTATTAAAGGTTTAAATAACGTTAAATATTTACTAGTTATGTACGTTAATTAAACGAAATTAAACACAGAGAAATAAATGTTTTGATAAAGTCACAGCGCGAGACGTCATTTTGTGACGTGAATATAGTAAACCAATTTGGTGCAAAATTACATGTGAATCGTATGAAGGACTCTGACTCTAGGAGCCATGTATGGACAATTAATGGACATTGGTTTAGTGATACGCGATCAGTGGCGGCTGGTGAAATTTCAATATTTTTTTTCTCGTCTGTGGCGCATGGGACCCATACGAAACTTGGGAAATAACATCTAGAGAAGCACTTCTCTAATGACCCCTAAAAAATTTTGAAAAAGCAGTTTGCGTTTACTTTTATTTTTTTTTGTCATATGCATTTGACTTTTCATAAAAATGCATCGACAGATTTTGGAGTTTGTGAAAATATTTTCATTACTAACTGAGATACAACGAATTGAAATATTGTAATTTGTTAAATTGTAAATTACAAAATTTCAGTTCATTGTATTTCAGTTAGTAATGAAAATATTTTCACAAACTCTAAAATCTGTCGATGCATTTTTATGAAAAGTCAAATGCATATGACAAAAAAAAAATAAAAGTAAACAGGGGTCCCTAGACCCAGGGGAGGCTAGCAAATTTTCAAAAATTTTTTCGCAAACTGCTTTTTCAAAATTTTTTAGGGGTCATTAGAGAAGTGCTTCTCTAGATGTTATTTCCCAAATTTCGTATGGGTCCCATGCGCCACAGACGAGAAAAAAAATATTGAAATTTCACCAGCCGCCGCTGTACGCGATATATGTATATCCATGTATCGAAAACATCCATATTGCGATGGACGATATTCGATATTTTTACATCTAATAGCAAAAATAATGAAAAACATTGTGGACAGATATAATAAAAAAAGCAAAAAAAAATTTTCCTAGTCCTTCCTATTCAAATTGAGTTTGTTTTCAAAGAACTCTTGAAATATTTGCGGCAGTTCTCTCGAAAACGGTTGGAATTATCAAGTTCTATCAAGTGTACATTCTTTACGTAGAAATGACTCCTACATGAGATTTTCCAGTCAAAATTGCCACTACGTTTCGTAAATAAGGCATTCAAAAAAAAAAATCATCATCAGGTACAGCTCGGAAGATGCCCTCCATGGGCTAGCATGTGATACTTAAATTATTGTTTCTTAGCTTAAAAAATGTTTCCTTACCAAATTGGGAGAAGATCGGTCAAGAGGTAGTTGAGATGTTGCAAAAAAAAAAAAAGAAAAAAATACCCTCTGTATCTTCTTCCACAGCAACAATTTACTAAAGCATGTTTGGTTATATCCTTATATTTTGATCCAAAGAATCTACCCTTGAACCTATGACCCATTATTAATGGTCCACCCTGTATATGTTGTTTCTTAGGTTTTTACGGGTGTTGAATGCAGTGTTGTTGTATTTTCGGATGCTATCCTCTGCTATCTTCAGGTTCTCGCTGAAAGCTGTCTACTGCTGCGCCTCGCGTTGCTCAAACTGTTCGAGCAACGAGGAGCAGCAATAGATGGCTGGCAAAAATCGATTTTTTTTTTTATGAGCAGAGATGAAAAACGAGACAAAATTTTGATGAGCGGGAGAGGGAGAAAACGGATTTTTTTTTTAATAAAACGTTTTTTTTTTGCGGGTCCTCCCGCCTGTCCAGTCCGGGCCTGCTATTGTATGAAAATGGAATGTGCTAGCAGCAGTAGTGATACCGACTAAAACGGGCCTAATCCTCCTTTAAAAAAATGTATGCCCAGCCTTGGCCCACTCAATACTGGCGGGGCTAGTTCCGTCCTGATTTTTGGTAAAAAATAATCCAAAGCTGTTTGCATCACTAGTGTCATCTAGGTAGCAGCATCTAAACTACACGTACCGAGGGCAAAGTTTTCTTTGAAACATGATTCTCATTTAGACCACCTCTCTTGCTTTTGAATATAGATAACTATAATAATAATAAATGAGATTATAGTTTTCATTTCCGACTTAAGATGTCTTCATTACCATCCGACATCCAAAAAACATCAAAACTTTAACCTAAACTGAAAGACTGATTATAATAAATAAGATTTAATTGATATAGATTTTAGTTAATATTTAAATATAAAGTTATGTCGTTAGTTCCTGATTATGGAGATTCCTCTAATTCGAATTCGTCATATGATGGAGACTCTGGGCCTGAAGATGTAGGACCTAGGTAAGATCTTTGTAAAAATGTGCTAAATATTCATAGGTGCACTATTCATATTGTGATAATTGTTGTAAATTGGTCATTGTAATTTTGTAAAAAATGGGTCAGCTGTCATATGTTTTAGCCCAACAACAGAAATTCCACCATTATCCGTACCAAAATACAAATTACCTACACCAAATTTTGAGGGAACAAAAACCGATGCTGATGAATCCAAGTCGTCAGTTTTTAAGAATCCCTTTATAGAAGCTGAAAATGCAAAAGAAGCTATATTGCAAAAACATGTAAAAATGGTAGATACGAAAGACAATATAGTGGTTATCAATGGTAAGAAAATCTGCTGGAATTATCGAAAAGGCAGATGTCGTTTTGGACACAACTGCAAGTTCGCACACGACTCGGATATTCAGAAAACCAACGACCAAGTAGAAGCTGAGAAAACAGCGGCTATTCATAATTCTGTAGTTTGTCAAAGTAATCAAATGGGCAGTAGCCAGTATTCTCAGCCTACACCCCAGGATCTGGAACAAATTCAGGAAGAGTCCAGTCAGAGTAAACAGAAACGTAAAAGACCCGGTTTGACACAGGGGTTAATACCGGGAAAGAAAGTTATGAGGAACTATATAAAAAATCAAAAAACATGAGTTTTCACTTTTGTTACATTTATTTTTGATAGGAGTAATCATTTTTAAATCTCGTTTTATTGGTTGAGAAACTGTAAAATATGACACGTTGGTAAATACTTATTCAAAATTTGATGGTACTGAAAATACGTTTAAAAATGTATAATTTTTAACGTTTTAGGAAAAATATTAGATAAGGGTGATGTCATTTGAGAGTCAAAGTGACTTGTATGTAGTTGGTGTGGTCTCTGGGCTTCATAAAAATTTGAATCAAGTCAGTTTAGGTCATGAGCATTATGCTAGCAAGAACATGTTAAAATGTAATCTTCCACGTATTGAATAAAAAAGATTTTAAATAGATAATAATTGGAAATCAATCACTACAATAATACACAGTTGTTTTACCATGACTTGTTCTTTGCACCTATAGAAAAACTCATAACTTAATATTCTTTTATTGAGTAGTATATTTTTATGCAGAAAAATCAGTATTATCAATATAAAATAGTTAAAAAAACAGGGAAATGTGAAAATATCAAAATTGCAGTATTATGTAACAAATTAGTAGGTAATTAGAAAAAAAAAGTGAAACGTTACATGATTGTAAATAATAATCGATGAATTAACTCGAGTAGTTCTGAGCATTAAATATATGAGATAGGAAGTAGGAGAATAGAAACTAATTATATCAGAATATAACAAAGTCAATATAGAGGGTGTCAATGCTTCTTTGATAGTGGAATCAAAATTTGAATGGTATTGTTTGACTACAGCAATTTTATTATTTCAATTTGTTGTAGGTATAATACCAAGTGCTGAGAGAAGTTTTGTATTAAATTGGTCCATTGCTTCTTTTAAAATTTTAACAAATACTTAATTTTCCAACACTGATGAAATTTTCTGCTCTTTTCCTTATTATCTCCAGTCCTAGTAATCGTATCGCAAAAATAAAAATTGCGAATTGTTCGCAATAAAATTTTGAATAGGACTGGACCTATGAAGAACTTTCTGATAATTTGTTAATTTGTAAAAAAATAGAAACCACCAAAAATTGCCTTTTTTGAAAGTTTAAAAATATAACATCAATTTTAATGAAAGTTGGTGGAACTATGCCTTTTATTGAATCTTCATCCCAAATTCAAATAACTGAATTTTTTATGAAAAAAAGCCAACGAATTATGAAAATAAATGAAATAAATCTAACATTTTTCTACAAAAATTAATTATCTACTTGTGTGTGGCGCCAAGATACGTCAGTCTTTGCGTTTAGGTTACTTATTTATTAATAATAAACAAATCGATATTTCTTGAAATTTGGCCAGGTTATTTTCCAGTACTTATAGTTTCGTCTCAACTGGTTGAAAACAATTCAGAAGCACAGTTGTTAAATAAAATATATGTATAGAGGCCCGGAAATACGATCTTTAACGATTATGTCAGAGATCTGAAAATCGCCAACCTGCTCTAAATGTTATATTATGATTTCACAAATCACAATTTAGTCGTCAGATATTATAGATATATAATGTTAGATATTTCATCTATTTTCATAATTCGTTTGCCACTTTTGGTTTGTAGACCAAGCAACGAATGATTATAGAGGGAAATTTTAGGGACAAAAAATTTGACTTCGGAACTTTGTTTGGACTAGTCTGGAGATGAACACATCAAAAGTCCCCACTCCTAGATGGTGAGCGGGGGGCGGGGGGGCGGGGGGGGCACTTTAAAGGTCCCATTTTTTTGTTTTTCGCTTTATATCTCGGAAACTATGCGTCGTATGGAAAAAGGTAATCTATGCAAAATTAAACATAATTAAATTTCCTACGAGAATGTCTATATTCATTTTCTTCCTATGTGTTATAGTTTACGAGATATTCGCCAGCCAAAATAGGCAATTAAAAAAAAAGTATTAGGTACCTTAAATATTTCTATCAAAGCGGTTTACCGTGGTCTGCTAATAAATCACAGTCACAAAACAATCTTTATTTTACAACACTCGACGTGTTTACTAACGTTATATTTTGTCGAAATCTATACATTTCATTAAATATACAGTGTGACACTTAAAATGAAGACGCCCTTATAACTTTTTTATTTTGTTTCCGATTTGAATCAAATTTAGCTCAAGTATAGAACAAATTAGGATCTACTTATGACCAGAAAAACATTCGCCTGCTACAAAGGCAAAGCCACCTGTGGCACCAAAATATGCTGAAAAATATTATAAATCATATTAATGGATCTTGACGAATTTCACGTATCCACCACAAATTGCGAAACGGACCCCCTTTGCCAGATGAGCTTATGTATGAAAAATCCCCCATCCATGAGCAAATCAAATTTTGGTGTATTTACAGTTGTGGCGCTGATCCAATGCATTTTTTAGAATTTTTAACATTCAAAATGTTTTTATTTTTTTCAGCATATTTTGGTACCACATAAGGCTATGCCTTTGTAGCAGGCGAATGTTTTTCTGGTTATAAGTAGATCTTAATTTGTTCTATACTTGAGTAAAATTTGATTCAAATCGGAAACAAAATAAAAAAGTTATAAGGGCGTCTTCATTTTAAGTGAGTCACACTGTATATTTAAGGAAATGCAGATTTCGACAAAATATTACGTTAGTTAATACGTTGAGTGTTGTAAAATAGAGATTGTTTTGTGACTGTGATTTATTAGCAGACCACGGTAAACCGCTTTGATAGAAATATTCAAGGTACCTAATACTTTTTTTTTTAATTATCTATTTTGGCTGGCGAATATCTCGTAAACTATGACACATAGGAAGAAAATGAATATAGACATTCTTGTAGGAAATTTAATTATGTTTAATTTTGCATAGATTACCTTTTTCCATACGACGCATAGTTTCCGAGATATAAGCGAAAAACCAAAAAACGGGACCCTTAAAGTGCCCTCCTCCCTCCCGCTCACCACCTAGAGTGGGCACTTTTGATATGTTCATCTCCATATTAGTCCAAAGTTCCGAAGTCAAATTTTCTGTCCCTAAAATTTCCCTCTTTTTTGAGCATTCGTTGCCTGGCCTATTGGTAAAAAATCCACAAAGCTATTTGAATTTGTTGATAACCATAATTTTGAAAATTATAAAGAATTTTCAGAAAACGGTTAAAATGAAGATGTATATAGGGTGTTTCGAAAAGATTGGGACAACGCTTAGCCGTATATTCTTGACATCAAAACAAGTCGATTTAACTCAAAAACTAGTGGTCTAACTCTTTTCGTTTACAAGATACTGGGTGGCAAAGTAAAAAAATTGGAGACTATTGTACGTATCTACTTCAAAGTTGGTAACCATATTTTATAGATTTTATAGATGGCGCTAGTTACAGGACTTATACGCGACACTTTGGGGCCATTACTTTTTTGAGGTTAGGTTAGGTTCTGGACATCGTCTTCTAATATAATTGAAACGTAATTTAGTTTCCTAAAGAAAAGGTGTACTTGTTTAAACGCGATAAAATGCACGCTTTCAGAGAAATACGCGATTTTGAACTTTATCACACACCAATTCGAGGAAATTTAATTGTACCTGAAAGCGGTTTCTTACCTAGTAGGTGTATGTCAAGTATGATGTCTTGAAATCGTAAATAGTGCTTGTTGTAGATACGTATAATATTCTCCAAGATAGAGACAAAATACGAAAACAATTTTTTTTATTATACCACTCTGTATCTTGAGAACGAAAAGAGTTAGACCCCTGCTTTTTGGGTTAAATCATTCTTGTTTTGATGTCAAGAGTCTACGCTAAGCGTTGTCACAATCTTTTCAAAACACCCGGGGTGTTGAATTTCTTCGAACTGGTGTGTGACAAAGTTGTAAATCGCGTATTTCTCTGAAAGGGTGCATTTTATCGCGTTTAAACAAGTACACCTTTTCTTTAGGAAACTGAATTGCGTTTCGATTATAATAGAAGACGATGTCCAAAACCTAACCTCAAAAAAGTTATGGCTTAAAGTGTCACGTGAAAGCCCGGTAACTAGCACCATCTATAAAATATGGCATCGGCAATATCACCATTGTAATTAGCTACCTGAAAAATATGTCGTTACCAACTTTGAAGTAGATACGTATAATAGTCTCCAAGATAGAGACAAATTACGAATACAATTTTTTTTATTTGCCACCCTGTATCTTGAAAACGAAAAGAGTTAGACCACTACTTTTTGAGTTAAATCGACTTGTTTTGATGTCAAGTATCTACGGCTAAGCGTTGTCCCAATCTTTTCGAAGCACCCTGTATATATTTTCTTAATAACATTCTAAACAGTGGCGGCTCGTGATATTGTGTGCAGAGGAGGCTTGATATTTAAAAGACAATTAACTTGCAATATGATTACAATTTGTACATTTCCCCACGCCCCCTGGATATGCTGTTAGAGGAGGCTCAGCCTCCCCTGCCTCCTCTGACGAGCCGCCACTGATTCTAAAACACATGTAATACCTACATTTTGAAAAAAAATTGCCCTACGCTCAAACAATACGCGATGGAAATTTCGAAATAATTATTGGCTTTTAGCCGTTTGAATAAATATTTTGTGCTAAAATTTGACACAAAGGTTTCATTCAATAAAGGGCATAATTCCTCCAACTTTCGTTAGAATTGATGATAAAAAGTTAATTTTTGGTGGTTTCTGTTTTTTACAAATTAACAAATTATCAGAAAGTTTCTGCATAAGCCTAGTACTATTCAAAATTTTATTGTGAACCATTCGCTATTTTTATTTTTGTCATACGTTTACTAGGACCAGGGAAAATAAGAAAAATAGCAGAAAATTTCAGTGTTGAAAAATAAATTTTTATAATTTTACAGGAAATAATGGACCGATTTAATACAAAACTTCTCCTGGCACTTGTTATTATACATACACTAAATTAAAACAATAAAGCCAGAAAATTCCTTATTCTTAATTTGACTCCACTATAAGCATGTTGTATTGGTCAGTTAAAAAAAAAAAAAAAATCATTCAGAAATATGTCTAACATTCTAACTTATGTTTATATGAACGTTTTTCCTTAACTTGATAAATACAAGCTGTTGGTGATTGGGCAAGCATATTGTTCATTGGCATTTATATTTAACAGTTAATTTGATAAAACAATTAAGGGTACCCTATATTATCGTACTTGACATTAATCATCATGCAAATAAGGATGTTGAGTCATAGAACCAAATTTCTTTAAATTACTTAAGCTATTTACTTTGTAAAATTTTCGAGATCAGAGTTCATTATACAGTATTATTATTTTTTTTGCAAGATTTGTAATAATTAATGCCATTGATGATTTATTTTTTTTGGGCTGCAGCAGTCAAACCCTATTAGGCCTATCCGATGAATATTATTACGTAGTCCGAGGAAAACAAATTCTGGGGTCTAGCAATACATATAACATATCTGTCTCAGGAACTCGTATATTTAAATAGTTTTGTTTACAACATGCTGAAAATCTTCTTTTGTGAGATTGAAACGAAAATATTCCTACCATTAAAAAGTTAAGTCACTGCTGTTCCAAGTTGGTAATACTGAAAAATGAGAAATGAGTTACTTAACCACCAAGTATGAAGAAGCCGCCGGAGGCAGATAAATCACACCAGTTCTTTCTAAAACCGTACATCACCCATACAGTTTGACACTTAAGATGAAGACACCAAATTGTACTGAACTGTAGAACAAATTAGTATCTACTTAAGGACAAAGAAACATTCGCCTCCTACGAATTCAAAGCAAGCTGTGGTACCAAAATAAGGCGAAAAATCAGTAAATTATATTAGAAATTTTTTTATTGAAAAATTTTATTAATGGAAGTTGTTTAGAATTGTCCAAAAACCTTAAGTCCAAAATTTAATCAAAATTAAGAAATTTTGATATTTTGTTTAAAATAATGTCAAGTCTGGAAATATCATTTTAATCGTTTTTTTTTAATTCATGACAATTTTCTTTGAAATTAGACCCAGGCTGCCAGGTAGGTGTCAAGTATTTTTATTTTGATGAACTTTTGGATTGAAGGTTTTTTGACAATTCTGAACAACTTTCATTAATAAAGCTTTGCGATAGAAACGGGCCTAATATGATTTTTTTATTTTTTCGGCTTATTTTGGTACCGCAGGTGGTTTTTAATTTGTAGGAGGCGATTGTTTTTTTGTCTATAAGTAGATACCAATCTTTTCTGATCTTCAATAAAATTTGGTACAAATCGGAAAAAAATAAGAAGTTATAAGAGTGTCCTCATCTTAAGTATGTGTATGATTGGTGTAATAAATTTATTACACCAATCATATATGAGTGACATACAATTTTGAAAAGAACTGGTGGGATTTATCAGCATCTGGCGGCTTCTTCATAATTGGCGATTACAGTAGTTAATAGTGATTACGATGTAGTAAAAATAAAATGCAACATGCAATATCTCTAGTAGAGTATTCCATTTTTTGTATTTTGTGATCATGTAATATCAAAAACTTGCTAGAATTTATTTCAAATAGGTACCTACTAGATATAGAGGTGTAATAAGACATTGCAAAATTTTCTACTAGGCCATAAATTATATTAATCGTATCATATTGAATATGAGGAAAAAGAATATGGCTACAAGAAATTTGCATCCGAGTCGCCTTGCAGAAAACATTTTTAGTCATTAAATGAAAATACATGATTAGGACCATTTGGCGGCCAAGCTGAACGTATGCATGCTTCTGGCAGGATGTTTTGGTATTCCTTATTACGCAAGAAGTTATTTAACAAAATAGGTGGTAAATGTTTCCGGCATTAATAATTTGGTAGGTATTCCAAAGAAATATATCGATATCAACTTTTCATTTAATGACGAGTGCTCTCAGCGGGATGATTCAGATGCAAATTCATATTTTTGTTTCTCATGTTCAGTTGGTAAGATTCATAACTTCTGGCTCAGTAGAAAATTTCGCAATAGTTCCTTTTTACGGCTCTTTAAATATAGTGATTTTAAAAATTTGTTTGCTGGGATATTTTGAAAAACTTTTAAAGGCAGAAGAAGAAGAAAAAATAACTATAACAATTTTGTAATGGTAGATATCATTTTGTAGGTATAAGTTATATAATACTTTATATGTCCTTTTTTGTTTAACGGTTGTACCTTAAAAAGATACCATGTTTTAAAACTTTTTTAATTAAGTGTGGAATTAAATATAATATGTATGAATATTCCTTTTTGTAAAATTTATGTAAAATACTCGATTTGCATATTTATAAATAAATGTTTATAACTATTTATTATTTTTATTTGTGTAATTACTTTGAAATGTGCATGTCAGGAGGTAGTAGGAATGGGCTTGTTACCGATAATTTTTTTCGTTATTTTTTTTTATGGTATTCAGTAGAATTCAATCGTCTAGATAAGCTGTTAAAATTTCAGCTTCATAAGTATATCCAATCCTTAGATATTCAATGTTAAAAATTGAGTTTCAGTACAAAGCGCCTCGCCGACTCGTGGCGTCATTTTGCATAAACAGAAATTGAAAAAGACATTTTTTTGTCGTAACTTCTTTGTTTTTTATGCTATAGAAATTGAAAAAAAAACATTTGGAAGCCTAATTAATAGTCTTTCATTTTTGTTCTTACCGCTTTTTACCTAAGTGCCATAGTTTCTGAGATATTTAATATTAAAACTAAATACTTAGTCTTATAGACCTTTGGATGCCATCTTCGTACTTGCAGATCTCCAAAACTATTAACACTACAGAAATTAGAAAAAAAAAAAAAACAAAATTCATTCTCAGTTTGTAGCATTTTTATTTGTCTCTAGCATGTTTTCGCTCAATGTAATACTTTTCGAGTTATTTGACGAATATTGTTTTGAAATACCTTTTTTTTTTAAGCTAAAATCCCAATTTTTAAGTCGTTATTACTTAAAAACTATCAATTTTTATGAAAAGTTGCATAGATCCATTTTTTCTTAAAATTCTATTTTAGTTCACCTCCAATGTTTTTAATTATTAAATCTCGACTGTCCTCTGATCAGCATCTACAAAGTGACGTCACGTGAGCTCCTCCCCGTTTTTGTGCGGTCCAACTTTGGTAATTTATTTAAGGGCTTAAACGTCCAAATAAAAACCTTAAAATTTGGAAATTGCCTTAAAAAGTGTTCTACTTTTGATTTCTAAAATAAAAATAAAATGCTGAACGAGCCTATTGTATGCTTATCAGTGGCGGCTGGTGAAATTTCAATATTTCTTTTCTCGTCTGTGGCGCATGGGACCCATACGAAATATGGGAAATAACATCTAGAGAGGCACTTCTCTAACGACCCCTAAAAAATTTTGAAAAAGCAGTTTGCGAAAAAAAAATTTTAATTCGGTAGCCTCCTCTGGTCTAGGAACTCCTGTTTATTATTTTTTTTTGTCATATACACTTGTCTTTTCATGAAAATACAACAACCCGTTTTTGAGTTCATGAAAATATTTTCATTATTAACTGAAATACAATGAACTGAAATTTTGTAATTTACAATTTAACAAATTACAATATTTCAATTCGTTGTATCTCAGTAATGAAAATATTTTCATAAACTCAAAAACGGGTTGTATTTTTATGAAAAGTCAAATGTTTATGACAAAAAAAAAATAATAAGCAGGAGTCCCTAGACCAGGGGAGGTTACCGAATTTGAAACAAAATTTTTCGTAAACTGCTTTTTCAAAATTTTTTAGGGAAGTGCTTCTCTAGATGTTATTTCCCATATTTCGTATGGGTCCCATGCGCCACAGACGAGAAAAAAATATTGAAATTTCACCAGCCGCCACTAATGCTTATCTAATCCAAATCCATATTTAGTATTATCTAGATAAGAATGTTTTCAAATATTTACAATAATATGCCAAACATTTCTGAGCAAAAGAATAATTCTATCCTTATTCTTTGTCTATATATTTATCATATTTCGTATTGGAAACATCGAACTCTGTAGTTTGGTTTTCAGTTTGATGAAAACAACTAGATCCAGCCCTGCATTATTATATATTTTGTTACTACAATGTGATTCCTCTACTCACCACTAGATGGCAGGTAAGAACCTTCCGTATTTAAAAATTTATTCTATATATTTTAAATGCCTACGGTTTCCATTCCTCATTATTTGAATACAAAATTAGATACCTAACGTTTTTACAGTTTCAATTTCTTAAAGTCAATGTCATCTATTTCTTCGGCAGATAAAATGACAATTACAGTTATCTGCAATGCGTAAGTGGAATTATGGGTGGCGGTGAGAGATGTCCGCACAAATTCAATAATCAGCTGACGTTTGCCAGCAAAATCTGTCAAGTCAAGTAAATTTGCTCGCAGTTTGGTAAAAGCTGCCGAAGCAGGTGTGTGTTGGTTAACGAAAAGTTAACCTAGTCGTGGTCGTGTTTACCGTGTTTTGACTGACAAGTGTTATTTCCTTATATTTTGACAAAAGTCGGACAATTTCCCAAATAGAAAGGCAAGTCTCCAGTAACCTTGTATCGGGTAAGTCACGATTTACCTTTTTTTAAATTGTTTACATTCTCATTCTTTCATTTTAAATGCTAAGCGAGTTCACGTAACCACTATTAGGTTATATTTATTTTATAACGGTATCCACTTCTTTATCAGAATGTGCTGAATGAGTGCATCTATTTATACATAAAAGACGGTTTGCGATTGGTAGGTAAAAGGTGTCAAAATTATCTGAATTTTGATGTTTATTTGTGATTAGGGATACCTAGGTCAAGATACGGCTTATTTAAATCACTTTTACTTTTCCCATGAGAACTTTGCTAATATCTCGTTACATGTTAAATAAGTGATATATATATAAATATATATGAAAGCATACTTATTGCCTTTATTATTATTTAACGGTACCTAGGTACACATAAATAAGTTCGTATAAAAAAAAATGTTATTTTCAAGTTAATTAATAATAATGATACATAATAGGTATATTATACGCCATTTCAGCTGCCTACTACAATGTTCACTGTGTTAAATAAAAGCCGGTTATGTATTTGTATGCTCGATTAGAACACATAAACACTACTACAGATCACGGATCCTGTAAATATATTTAAAAAATCGTATTTAAATGTGTGTAATTGAAACATATAGTAAATAAAATAAGGATGTCACGCATTTCACCATGTGTGTATATAATTTAAATAGCCAATAATACTACATACTTTTAATACACTTACTTATAAAACAACGATATATATCGTGCAAGGTGTGGAACATGTGTGAAAATGTAAGGTCAAAAAACTCCAAGAAGTCACTCAGTATTTTATAACAAGTTACTAAGTTGGACACATATATGAGTCATGTATTTATTTATCTTATCTTGCGTGAATTATTGTTGTTAGTCTTAGAATCGAGCATCGAGCTTAGAATACTCATCTCAAGCGCGGATCTAGAAATTTCAATAATTTTTTTCTCGTCTGTGGCGCATGGGACCCATACGAAATATGGGAAATAACATCTCGAGAAGCACTTCTCTAACGACCCCTAAAAAATTTTGAAAAAGCAGTTTGCGAAAATTTTTTTCAAAATTCGATTACCCCTCCCCAGGTTTAAGGACTCCTGTTTAAAATTATTTTTTCGGCATATGCATTTTACTTTTCATCAAAATACAACACTGTGTTTTGAAGTTTATGAAAATATTTTGGTTACTAACTAAAATACAACGAATTGAAATTTTGTGATTTACAATTTAACAAATCACAAAATTTCAATTCGTTGTATCTCAGTTAGTAATGAAAATATTTTCATAAACTTCAAAACGGATTGTTGTATTTTTATGAAAAGTAAAATGCATATGACAAAAAAAATAATTTTAAACAGGAATCCCTAATCCTGGGGGAGGGAAGTAATCGAATTTTGAAAAAATTTTTCGCAAACTGCTTTTTCAAAATTTTTTAGGGGTCGTTAGAGAAGTGCTTCTCGAGATGTTATTTCCCATATTTCGTATGGGTCCCATGCGCCACAGACGAGAAAAAAATTATTGAAATTTCTAGATCCGCGCTTGACTCATCTTCATTTGTGAAAAATAAAAGTTTCTTAAAATCAAAGGTAATCTATAAAAAATATGAAACTCTACCGAGATAAATTTGTATTCTAGTTAATATTGAGCCACGGCATGTGCGCAGCCAGGGGGGGAGCAATGCCCCCCCAAGCCGTCTTCAATGAGCCAAAAAATAAAGAAGCAGTACAAAGCAGTATCTAAATTATCCCTCGAAATAAATATTTTGTAATTAATGCCAATATTATCTAATAGAGGAATCTACATACACATCCGTTTTCAACCATTTTCTGAAAAATTTTCCTCATCCTCTGGGGAGGCCGGTTCTATTGGCCCCCCCAGATGAAATTTTTGGCTGCGCCACTGAGCCAGGGGGTGTCAAATATGTGCACAGAATAAGTTTATTATTATTATTTTTAATTACTTAGGTGTTTTCACTGTGTGCAAATTTGCTTTTTTGATATTATTAAAATGAAGCACTCTATACATTAAACTTACCAATATCTAAACACCATTCTTTCATATCTATCAATGTAAAATTTCAACAAATAAATATCAAAACTGAATAACTGAACGGGTATTATACAAAACGGGCTGTGACGTCATCGGTTGCATTAACATAACCTCAACTTTTAGGTTTTGTAATACCTAACGTAATTACAAAATAATTTTCACAACAAAAATTAAATACAAATGCCTACGAAGTAGACAAATCAATTATTTCATGTTAAATACACAAATGTATTTACGTATGGTAATCCATCACAAAGTAGGTATATAACAACACCTTATTCGGAAAATCAAAACTCTGCACTAGCACTATACATTGTGATTCGTTGTACGTAAAGTTCTCTCTACTTAAACAAGCAAACCTTAACTTAATTTTTGAACTTTTTAAATTAAAAATAAGGATTAAATACATAAGGATATATTAATAAACACTTTAATATAATAATTCTTAAAAAAATCACTGTATACATAGTTAAGTTAAGCGAGCGTTACTAGTTGGTGGTCGGCAACCTTAGAACGTAACAGCGAGAGATTGGTAAAATGCAATATTGTCTGGCATTAATCGTAATGTGATTGGTGAAGCGTGTCCGAGAACTCTTTACAGTGAAGACCAGTCTATGAGTTATAATACCTATGGTTTAACGTAATATATTGTTTTTCTTGATTGTCGTTGTCAATACATTATTTATACCTACTTTGTTTTTTATTAGATAAGTCGCTTTGGAAATGCATTTTTATGTGACGTAAATGATGACATTGAAAATAAAGGTCAGTAAACTTTAAAAAGTGACAAGAAAACGTCTGAAGGCAATTAATTACAAAACATAATATTGAAGATGTACTTAATGAATTATTTATTCATGAAATATTCTCCCCAAATATCTTTCGTGCTTTTAAATTTTATCTATTCATTTTTTTTCGCCCTAAGTTGCCAACAGGTAATATAACTCGTGTAAATTGGCAGTTTATTATCAAAGATTAAATCCCTCCCGCTCGAGATTTAATCAGATAATAAACTGTCAATTTACACTCAGGCAACAAAGCTTTAGCAAAAATTTTACCGATAAAATTTTAAGCACTATTAATATTACATACGATAATTTTGCACGTTGGTACTGTCAAAAGCCGATGTAGGTTAGGTTACCACTAATAAATAGTGAAATAATCAAATAAAATTTCACCCAGCCACTCTTGGACATTACCTATTACCTAGTATTAGTATCGAAGTCGTGGTAAACATGCGGCGTAACCAAACGTATTTTCTACGAATCAATATTAGGTAATAAGTTCTAATTAATCGGTTCATTGAGTGAAATTTCGTTTTATAATTTTTAGTGATCTTTTTATGAAGACGGTTCATTTTACAAAAAAGTGAATTTGTAATGAATGATTGGATTCTTGTATAGTGCGGTTTTATGTATATAAACAGTAGCCATCCTTAATAACTCTGAAAACAAATATTCGGTGAAATCGATATAACTGGCATGTAGGTACACTCCATAATATACGTGATTTATTGTGTAATTTTCGCTAGTTCTAATAGCACAGGAGTCCATGTTCAACAATATATTTCAACAGTTAATTCAAATTCATGTATTGTATTTCTTTACATGAGTTGTGGGACTACGAGGCTAACCCACAACACATTACAAAATTAATAAATGAAATAAATATAGTAATCGAGCAATAATCACTAAGTGTATACATAAATATTGATCATAAAACAACCTTGAACTTAGATAACACTTAAATAAAATTAGTTAAAAATGGACTGAACACAAGAATTAAAATTATCTAATTTGTTTATTGTACACGAAACGAAATACATACAAATCAACGGTTTGGAAAATAGTAAAAGATTATACCGGTGATATTAAAAATAATGGTCCGGGAGATAGCGTCAAATTTAATCACATCATTTCAACAAAGCTCATTTTTTCAGTACAGGGTATTTTTTCATTGCTTATCGAAGAATCGAGTGTCAGCTACTTCAATCGCGTGGATTAAGGGCGTGGGAGGCTGCGCATCCGGTAAAATAATTTCGTTTTTCGCGTCAATCCAACAAGGCTACTAAACTATAAATAGTTTATTTATGTAATATAAATGAAAAAAATGTGTCAGCTGCATAGGGTAAGGAGCGAAGGATGTCAGCTGTCCTAGTTAATATGTATGAAAAATACGTGAAAATTCGTTATTTCAACAAAGCTGAAATTCATTTATATGATAGTTTACGATATAAAAAAACAATTAAAAAGTGTCAGCTGACAATAGGCCTGTCCAACACGCTGTCACGTTGCTTTGTTTGTACTAGAGCAGCCATCTTTTGTTGGTAGGGTTTTCGACAGGCCTAAAGGGCACCATACACGTTCAGTAATCTCATTACCTGAATTTTCACGTTTTTTCAATCATACTTAATTCAATAATTATAGCTAGATATGCTTTTTTCTTAAATAATGGACATGTAAGGTGTGAAAAATAATGACTGGTAATGACGGGGAAATTTTTAGTAATGATGTTTCTGTAATGATCTGCTGAAATGACATTATTGCTGAACGTGTATGGTGCCCTTTAGGCCTGACAAAAACCCTAACTTACCAACAAAAGATGGCTGCTGTAGTACAAACAAAGCAAAGTGACAGCGTGTTGGACAGGCCTATACCATGGGACAAAACCTGTCAGCTAGGCCTTTTAAGTGTACCGCAGCGTCCAGGCGGTCACCGCGCTCGGTATCTTTAATGCCCCAGCTAACGTATTAGTCCATTTTTTTTTAACCACCTTATGATCAATTTCAAGTTTCTCTTAACACAAACTAATGAAATACTCTATTTCGCGCCTGCTGATATCGTTTTTCTCATATGAAACTTGAAAGAAAATCATATTTTTATGAAATATTAGATAATCATATTATGCACAAATAGTAAAGGCATGTTTTTTATTACATAACATTTCTCAACTCGCACCTGAAAACTTGGAAGATAATATTACTTTTCTGAAGGAATTTGTTTGTCATATGTATGTACGGTTCTAAAAGAATCAGGAATATTAATATCGTACGCGTAGCTCCTTTCATGGAGGCATATACCTAATGTCAATCAGAAAGAAGATGTGTTGAAGATTGACCAGAATTTCGAAGGATCTATGTTACTTCCATGTAAGATATAATTGAAACAGCATTTTTTGCGAATTTCTTACATTGCTCAACTGTGGAGTTATGCACATCTTACGCCAAGTTTGCCTTTGCCAACTGATTATAGATGGGAAGAACACGATGAGAAGTATATTTTCAAGTGGTTTCAAGGCGATCAATTACCGAAAATTGAAAATATCATAAATGGTATTCTATGCATGTAATCTTTTACTTTTACATGAATTATTATTCACTTCAATGATTTTCAATATTTTTCGGTAGATGTTTGTGAAGACGACAATGAGAACGATGACGCTCGAGAATCTGAGGAAAATCTAGATTTGGAAGACCATACAGATAGCACTTCCGAAGAGGAAGATAATTTAGAATACAGCAGTATTGAATGTGCCAAAATGACAGGAATACTAAGATTTTTATATTGATTCTCATTATTTAATCCTCACTATTCTCAATCAGTGATTGCAATCTTTAAGTATTCTCTAATATGTATGTCTAATATTTCATACAAATATGATTTTCTTTCAAGTATTATACGTTAACTGGGGCATTAAAGATACCGCGCGCGGTGAGCACCTTGCCGCTGCGGTACACTTAAAAGGCCTAGCTGCCAGGTTTTGTCCCATGGTATTATCAGCTGTCACTTTTTAATTGTTTTTCTATATGGCCAACTATCATATAAATGAATTTCAGCTTTGAAATAATAAATTTTCACGAGTTTTTCATAAAAATTGACTAAGGTAGCTGACAACCTTCGCTCACTACCATATGCAGCTGACACATTTTTAAAATTTATATTACATAAATAAACTATTTATAGTTTTGTAGCTTTGTTGGATTGACGCAAAAACAAAAATATTTTACCAAATGCGCAGCCTCCCACGCTCTTAATCTCCACGGTCGCGTCAGCTGACACCTATTTTAGTTGTTTTCCGAACGAAAATTAACATTAAAAGACCAAAGAAGTCGTGTTGAAATGACGCATAAAATATTGACGCTACCTCCCAGCAGGGTTTAAAACAAAATGTTTTAAAGATTTTGTTTAAAACATGGCATCAACTTTTAAACAAATGTTTAAAACATGGCATCCACTTTTAAAGACATGTTTAAAACATATTTAACAAATGTTTAAAACATATTTAACAAATGTTTAAAACATATTTAACACACAATATGATGTTTTAAGCATCTGTTTAAAACACAATTTAAAACATACCATTTAAAACATTGAAAAAAAACTGTTTTAAACAAGAAAACACTGTTTAAAACAAAAAAGAACAGTTTTTTTTCCAACCCTGCGTGCCAGACTATCAAGTTTATATTCATTTTAAAAAAATACGAAATACAATTATACTACGGGAGCCCGCCCTAAGTTACAATTTAAAACATGTCCTAAAAGAAAACATTGGCTGCACTTTCAAAATGGCGTCTGTTAAAAAAAAATTGCAAATATGGTTTTTGTCATTTAACACAAAAACTAAAAAAGATGGAGAAAAACTTTTTGCACAAAAAACAAAATGCATAAAATTTTCTACAATTTTGTTCCTATACAATATTTAGATAGGAGTTAACATTTTCCAGATAAATGATTCAGCTCTTAAAATAAAATATAAAACGTAATACTACGAGAGCCCACCCTAACGGTCCGTGCACCCCCTCAATCCTTGGGGACAATGTTTTTCATAAAGATTAAAGCCTAAGCAACAATTTAAGACATGTCCTAAAAAAAAAAACGCTGTACTTTCAAAATGGCGTCCGTTTTAAAAAAAAATTGCAAATATGGTTTTTGTCATTTAACACAAAAACTAAAAAAGATGAAGAAAAACTTTCTGCACAAAATACAAAGTGCATAAAATTGTCTATAATTTTGTTTCAATATTTGGATAGGAGTTACCGTTTTCCAGATATCATTGTTACCGTTTTCGAGATAAATATCTGCAAATTACAATATTATTATTATTATTAATTTTTTAGTTTATTTTATTTCTTTGGTATGTTAATAATATTATACGCCTTACAATAATTGTCACAGTTATTTCCTCTAAGTGATTTACCGAATTTCCATGTTTTCTTAATTTTCGACTCATTTATCTGGAAAATGGTAACTCCTGTCAAAATATTGTATAGGAACAAAATTGTAGAAAATTTTATTCACGTTTTTTGTGAAAAAAGTTTTTGTCCATCTTTTTTAGTTTTTGAGTTAAATGACAAAAACAATATTGGCAACAGTTTTTTTTTAACATATGGCCGCCATTTTGAAAGTACAGCTAGTCTTTTTTTAGGACATGTCTTAAATTGTTCCTTAGGCTCTAATCTTTATGAAAAACATTGTCCCCAAGGATCGGGCGGGGGGTGCACGTACAGCTAGGGAGGGCTCCCCGACTATTATACTTGTCTTAATCTTTTTGTTATGGTTGGAATTTTGCAGAGTAAGAGAGAAATATGCGTTTATTTTTGATTTATTATTTATTATATGAATTAAAAAAAACAAACATAGTATAATCTTTTAAACTGTTTTAGGCATTTGCTATTATTGTTCTAACGAATACAACGATATATTTTTTTTTGCAAATTTCTGTTGTACTTAAATATCGCGCTCTGTCAATGAAAATAGTTCCTTATTCATTACACAGCTCCACAAAATAAAAAAAGTGGTCTGTTCCTGGACCTTCATTGGGTGACCCCCGTGTATTTCAACGTGCTGAACACGAATCAGGTGTCCGTTTAGCTCCATCGCCGACCATTTTCTTATAAATCGTGAAAGTACTTTTTTTATTTTGTGGAGCTATATTGATTAAAAATATTCTATATATATAATGTAAAAATAATTCAATGCCCAACTAAATAAATATTTATAAAAGAAACTCGAAAACAAATAAGATCTGATTACTACGCATGGGAAGTTAGGGACACACCTCGAGGATGTTTAATCTCAACTGCATAAGAATTAGAATGAAAATAACAGTCGACTGGCACGATAGATTCAAATTCTTTAATATACATGTTTAACAATTTTAACAACGCTAATTAATTTATAATAGTTATAAGAACATCTATATCACCATTGTATAAGAATAAAAGCTTTATAATTAAGGTCTGAGAACATTCTCTCAGCATCTATGCAACCACTATATACCCACAATGGGGCACATTTAATTTTCTTATATGAATTTTTTTCAAGATGGATGCCACATCTAAAACCTTAATTAAAAATATTATTTTCTTAATTTCTATGGCTTGTAATTCAATAGAAATCTTGGGATTTAATCCAAAACTTCTCATTACACTTGTCACACCTAATAGTAGAGTGCATTAATACGCTTATTGTAACTTCCGTGGGGGTTTCGTTGTTACAAGCTGAATTTGATATAAAATTAATGATGATATACTAATGTTTCAAAATCTCAAAAAATGTCCTACTCAAAAGGTCATTATAATCAAAAAACGAGTTATACCTTAGTGAATTAGGTGTTTTGATATTTCTACTTTTGAGTAAGAGCAAATCCTTTTAACCATGAATAGAACTAGTCAAAATGAGTAGATTTTTGAACAGACCCACCTCGAGAAATCTGCCTATATATATATTTTTTTTTTCTCAAAAACAGTAGGAGCTAGAGGAATGATCTTCATTCGATAGAGTATAAAATTTTGCATAAAACTCTCCATTGCTTTTTGCTATTTTCTTTTTTTAAGGCCCCACAGCAAAAAAGAAAAAAGGTGAGGAGCCTTCCAGCAATGACACATGTTTGGCTATACCTCTAAAACGGCCCAATAAATCAAAATTCTACAGGATTTAAAAAATAAAGACCATTATTTTTTCTATCGATTGGTACCTATATGTTATTTGTTTATGTAAAGTCGTCAGTGGCGTATAAAGAGAAAGATGCACATGTGCATAATGAATTTATTTAAAATAATTTATTATTGTTGTTACAAATTGCGAAAATATTGATTGTACCTCTTCAAAATTATTACATTATTATTGTTTTTAACAACAATAATAAATTATTTTAAATAAATTCATTATGCACATGTGCATCTTTCTCTTTGTACGCCACTGACGGCTTTATATAAACAAATAACATATACAAATAATATACCAATCGATAGAAAAAAGAATGGTCTTTATTTTTTATATCTTGCAGAATTTTGATTTATTGGGCCGTTTTGGAGGTATAACCAAACATGTGTCGTTGTTGAAAGGCTCCTTACTTTTTTTTTTGTTGTGGGGCCTTAAAAAAATGAAAACAGCAAAAAGCAAATGGAGGGTCTTATGCAAAATTTTATACTCTATCGAATGGCGCCAAGGTCATTCCTCTAGCTCCTACCGTTTTTGAGAAAAAAAATATAGGCAGATGCAGGCAGCCCCTTTGAGAGGGGGCAGGGTGAGCAGGAATGATTTCTCGAGATGGGTCGGTTCGAAAATCTACTTATTTTGACTAGTTCTATTCATGGTTAAAAGGATTTGCTATTACTCAAGAGTAGAAATACTAAAACACCTAATTCACTAAGAAATAACTCGTTTTTTGATTACAATGACCTTTTGAGTAAGACATTTTTTGACGGCTTTGAGATTTTGAAACATCAGTATATCATCATTAATTTTATATCAAATTCAGCTTGTAACAACGAAATCCCCACGGAACTTATTTTTATGCGTATATCTGGGCACCGAGCACTCTACTATAAAACAAATTAAAACTATAAAATTGCTGCAGAAAAACAAATCCATTTGAAATTTATTTTGACTCCACCTTCAGCCTTCATTGTTCAAAAATATTGATGTTTGTGACATATTTTGATATGCTCCACTATTAATTTATTGACGCCAAACTTAAACTAAAAAAAATATATGTGCAATCATCGTTTGAAATTAAATATAAATAACCATTCCCTAGGTTTATTAAAAATACGACATTGGAACTTAACACCTTGCTTAATTTTATGTGCTCTATAAGCATTAAATTATTCATTATACTAAATCCAGGCACTCGAAGTCATTAGTATTCCGTATTTGGAATGAAGTCATCTATTATGTAGAAAAAGAAACAACTTCCTTTTGCGGTTATACTGTTTTTTAATTTTAATGGTTTGTAAATTAATGACATAATAGCAGAGCGTGTTCAACTCGAGCATTTTAAGAAAGTACTTGCATCTTGACTCCAAAAACTTTTCTTACGTTTTCTTTGTACATTATTTGAAACTTTTCAGGAGCAAATTAGTTCCAAATGGTAGATGTTGAAAACAAAAGGGCAAGCAAACTGAACCTGAAATAATTATAATAATAATATGACTTCGGGCGGAGTCTAACCGTAGCTATTGAAACATCTCATGAGATAACAAAATAAAAAATAATGGCGCGTAATTCAGTGATATTACATCTGAGTATCAGGGTTGGGCAAAATCTGATTTTTATTAAAACAAATTAAATAAAACCATTAGTCGGGGAGCCCACCTTAGCTGTACGTGCACCCTCCCCCCCCCCGATCCTTGGGGACAATGTTTTTCATAAAGAGATTAAAGCCTAAGGAACAATTTTAGACACAAAAACTGGCTGTACTTTCAAAATGGCCATATGTTAAAGAAAAGGTTTTGCCAATGTTGTTTTTGTCAGTTAACACGAAAACTAAAAAAGATGGACAAAAACTTTTTTCACAAAAAACAACGTGCATAAAATTTTCCACAATTTTGTTCCTAATATTTGGATAGGAGTTGCCGTTTTCGAGATAAATGTCTACAAATTATGCGGTATCCAATCTGGAATCAAATTTTTAGTATGACGCGGCGCAGCGATGGGCAATGATTTAGTTCTGGGAACCCTTCAAGTCATATATGGATCAAAGTTGTTTTGTTTATGTTTTTGTTTATGTTTTTAAAAAAAGAAATGCGCTGCGTGGACGAGCTTCATCTAATTAGACAGAAATGTGGTGACAAAGATTTGTCTTTATCAATTGACACAAAAGTTGATTTTTATTCGATTCCACCATCAAGTGCTTGTCTTATCGGGCATATTAAAAGAAGTGTTTACCAAACGAGTATTTGGCGATTAGCCGACGAAGGTATTCACAATATTCCAAAGCCTTGGAATGATTATGGATGGCAAGAAAATAGAGAACCTCTTTGGTGTTCTGCAGATAAAATACTGCCTCAATCGCTTACTGAAATTCTTCAGGAGATGATTCCAAATCAAATCATAATAGACGAAAGTGAAGACGATAACGATATCATAAATGAAGCAATAGAGGAAGAAGACTTGGAAGAAATATTCGATGTATCGGGAGATACGTTTTATATTGAATTTTATATTTTATTTTAAGAGCTGAATCATTTATCTCGAAAATGGCAACTCCTATCCAAATATTGTATAGGAACAAAATTGTAGTAAATTTTATGCACTTTGTTTTTTGTGCAGAAAGTTTTTCTCCATCTTTTTTAGTTTTTGTGTTAAATAACAAAAACAATATTTGCAAAAAATTTTTTTATAAACATGGACGCCATTTTGAAAGTATAGGCGGTTTTTTTTTGGGTATATGTCTAAAATTGTTCCTTCGCCTTTAATCTTTATGAAAAACATTGTCACCAAGGATTGGGGGGTGGGGCGGGGTGTACGTACAGATATTGTGGGCTCCCGTAGTATAAGGCAAGTATAAAAATCAGCAATATATATGGAAAATAGTAAGGGTCCTAAAATGCTCCCATGTGGAACACTTTGCTTAACTAGATCAAAATTGGAAAAATTATATGAGGAGGCAACGCCAATCACAAAGTTTCATCGGTAAAGATAAAGATAAAGATAAAGCTGAAGTGGGGCGAAGGGTAGGCAGTGTGGCTATTATAGGTCATCTGCACGTGACGTCATAGATAACCTCAAAAATATGTATTTCTTAAGATTTAACAGTATTACGCAGCTGTTATTAAAATTTCTGCCTGGTTCCCGTATTTTCAACTAAAATCTAGTTCAGTGTAATGTTTATGAAGTTCTAAATATTTTGTCCTAATAAAATAGGACTCTTTTTGTAGGTTGGAAGTCTAACCTGTAATTAGCAGTCTATTTTTATTAATCAACAACATTGAAAAATTATTTACGTGACTTTTTAAATATTTGCTTGGAGCCAGTACGGCATATGCCCTATTGTAGTGCTGTAGATGGCACTATCTGTTAAAAAGCACTGTACTAAAAATCTTGACTGCGAAAAAGCAGTTTTTAGCCAAACGGCTGGCGTTATTAAACTGAAAAAAAGATATTCTTGTAAGTAAATGAATACTACACTTCTATTGAAGAACATTTTTATCTAAAATTTGTTTATTAGGAAGATCTCTCTTCACATTGGCTAATAAACAAGTTTTAGCTAAAAATGTTCTTCAAGAGAAGTGCAGTATTCATTTACTTACAAGAATATCTTTTGATCAGTTTAATAACATGAGCCAGTTCGCTAAAAAATGCATTTTGCTGGAAATTTCTTTAGTACAATGCTGTTTTAGTAGATGGAGTCACTTCGACATAATTAAAAATGATTGCAAAAATAATTACATTTATAACCGATGCGCACTCATTTCGTGTATTTGAAGCTTAGTCTCGATGTGTTCTTGGCCTTTCAGGCGTGATTGTAAGTAGGTAGAGCAATAGTAAAGAAAGTACGAACGCCAAAACTAGACAACCAACACAACAGCTCTCTGTACTTTATTGGCTGATTTCCGCCCACTCCCCTCCGATTTGATCGCGTTGCTCCCTCTTAAAATGTCATAGTTCATTGGGGTGTCAAAAGCTTTACTAAAATTAAGTAAAATTAAATATATATTTAAATTAGAATTAGGAGCTTTGAATATTTGATGATCTCATGAAGATAACATGAAGCAATTCAGTTATAGTGCTGTGATTCGGAGGCCATATTTTTTTTATTGTTGAAAATTTGTTAATTTGGTCCTCTACTATTTTCTCTAAAATTTTAGATGTTGTAGGTATTCAAAACACTTAGTTTCTGAACAATCCAAAAAGAGCAACTGTTTTAATGGGAAAACTTTGAATTATTTTACATTTACAAAAGTACCTGGTGACTGGAATACTAATATAACAATTCATATGTCGAAATTCATTCTCAAGCAAATAAAATGAGTGGTGAATTTGCCTTGTAAAATATAAAGTTTAATTTTAGCATTTAACCGAACATTGTACACTTTAAAATAGAAAATAGTGTTGGACAGTTTACTGTAATGAAATGAAACAATCAGCAATTCACTAAAATTTTATAAGGTGCTAACAGCCACTTGGGGCGACATCACCAGTTACATAAAAACAATGGCTGCGAACAGTTGGCTATGAAAACAAAAGCGGGTCGAGGCAGTTTGCAGTAATGTTTGTGCAAGAGTGTCTGTGATGATTTTGATATATATTAAAATGTATGATAGCATCTAGCTAGAGGAAGTATTGAAGCAATAACTATAACGTGTGTGAATCGTTTTAATAGGTGTTTATACTTTTATTTGGCAATATTCAACTCGACAACAGATTTAATGAAACTACGTTCTTTTATGTTAATAATTTTATTAACGGGTTGTCTAATATTGCACAAACTACGATCTGGTTAAAGTCCATGCCCTGGTTAGATGACTAAATCATAGAAATACGTATCTTTGATCTTTTATTATACAGTGCCTCATACATACTGCCTCATTTAAATTATTTATTTAAAGGTTGGCTTATGGTAACAGTTTCTGGAATATGGTTTTTACTTTTTTCTACGGCCATTGAATAATTCGTTATTATAATACTTTTTTGCATAAATAATATGGCTCGTTACCCATGGTCGTGAGTAATAAATCATTACCTACGAGCTCCCTTCTAGAGGCACGGATTTGCATACGACACTAAACTATACGCAGTTCTACGTCACCAGTAAGCGAGGATTCTCGGATATAAAAGCCCGGCCGCAAATCAACTAATTCAGTGTGGGCAATTCTGTCAATCTGTCTTCAGCGTGGTCAGCTGGACATATTACAATTTTGTGCATCTCTCGACGCAAACACGACGGCAATCCGACCCTGAGAATCCTTCAGCGTGTTGAGTCGTTAGTCATTCCCCGACGCCGTTTCGCCGCCAGAACCAGAGCGGATGAACCTGACCTGGAGAACTCCTACAGCGTGTTGAGCTGGGAAACTTCTTGAGTCGACGATATTCGCCCAATGCCACTCCAGTAGCAGCAACTAACGTCGCATCACATCGTTACACTCGCTCTCTCTCTCTCTTTCTCTCTGATAACATAAAATGTTATCCTAAGAACCGTAAAAGATACGGACCTGTATAACCTGTACCTGTATGTTATGTAACACTGCCACACATTACCTGTTTGAAGAAGTAAATAAATTGTTTATATTTTTATTGGGCTGTCTTATTAACTAATCTGGACTCTGATTAATCTCCAAACCAGCTACCCGACAACAAACCGTTACATAATTTGGCGCCCGAGCAGATTTTAACAAACCGTTACAAACCAATTGGATGTATTACGACATTCGTTTTGGGCTCGCTTCGTAAATGCCATCTTCGTGAGTAATAGCCATCATTAAATGCTCGTTGAATAATGTATTTTTTACGACTATTGAATAATTCGTTGATTATATAGGCTTTTTTGAACAAGTAACGTGGCTCATTACATTACTCACGACCATGAGTAAGAATTCATTACTCAACAGTTTTTGTGGAGCAATCAAAAGACAATTCAAAGTTGAAAAACATAGCGTAAGCCATAACTCAAATTAATCTTTTATGCAATTGCTCACGACATTCGCCTTCGGCTCGTACCGTAAACGTAATCCTCGAGTAATAGCCATCATTACACGCCCGTTGAATAATATACTATTTACTACCACTATTGAATAATTCATAAATTATCAATACGTAATAGAGTTCCTTACTCACGGCCGTGGGTAATAATCAATGATCGGAATTTGGATATAATTCCAGTGGCGCACATAGGCATATAAAATTTTACATAAAAAAATTAAATGTATGTTTGTTCTTTCTTACAAAATAAATCGAAATTAAATGTAATACGAACCAACCTTATGAGTTTTTCATTTATATTGACATAACAGAATACATGTATACATATGTACAACTAAAAACGAATGCATATTTTAATAAATCCGAGAATAAATCCTTGTAACGACGCACCTGAAATTAAACCCAAAATTCCGATCACTGGTAATAATTCATTACTCAGTAGGCTAGGACCAATCACAAGAGTTCATTCTCATTACTCCACAGTTTTTGTGGGGCAATCACAAAAGACGATTTAAAGTTCAAAAGCATCGCGTATCTATGCCATAACTCAGTTCTACCTGTCATGCAAATGTTCACGACACCCGTCTTCGACTCGTGTCATAAACATCGTCCTCGTGAGTAATAACCATCATTACACGCTCGTTGATTGATATATTAAATCCGGTATCGAAAAATATGAGTTCCTCATTTCGGTTAGGAAAAATACTATTTTCGATACCCTCGTCGTATACCTCGTTAGAGAAAATTATGTGTTAAAAAAATATTAATAACATAGCTATTTGTGCAACAAGTTAGGAAAAGTGTTTTTTTCTCCGTATTAGTTGTAGGCATATCTAGTAGTAAAAGCAATACATTCCCGGACGACGGTGCGATGTAAAATACTAGACTAGCGTATTTTGAGGTATGAAATAGTGCCGAGAAAGTAGACATTCTTGATCGATTTCAGAAAAATATCTCTTCCGCTCTAGTTAAGAAAATTTCGACTTTTCCCACTCAAATTAGTACTGAAATATAGAACATTTCCAAACGTCAGCAGAAAAAAATAGTGCATTTAGTAGTAAGAGTAGATCTGAAATTTTGCAGAATTTAAACTTCACCGTTTGTTTGACCACCATTTATTTCATTATTTGTATTTGTAATTCTGTATGTCGAACAATAAAGACGTTTATTATTATTATTATTATTAGTTAGGAAATTTTCCTTTCACGACGTGTTTTTGATCTGGATTGCGCCTAGATGAAAAAAAAAAGGTCTAAAACGGAAAAATGTCACTTCTCCTAACTAATGCACAAATGTCTATTTTTTGTATTAATATTTTTTGTGATTGACTGGCATTATGGTGCGGGAGCTAAGTGGCTTTTTCGGACACTCATCGTTACAAGCATTTTCTATGCGCTGATTAATTCTATCGAACTTAAATAACGACAAAATAGACTTCTGGCATATGTCAGCCCGTCGAGTTGGCCATGGTTCAAGATATAAAAATCAGTGAAATTATATCATCGTTACAAAGCCAATTTTTTTTTTGTGTGTACCTACACATTTTATGTTTAGAATGAATAAAATAAGATCGCCAGAAAGTGTGGGCCATCAGGGGCGCAACCAGTTATATAACATCATCGTTGCAAACTTTTTTTAGGTTGAGCATGTTTATTTAAATGTTTTGAACACAGAAAAAAATTCCCAGAAAGAAACTCCCGTCAGTAAGGCTAGCCAGAAAGAAAATGTTTAGAATTTTTGAGTAAAATTGGATTTTTTTTTCGCATATTTCATGTCAGAACTCTAAACTCATCATTACAAGTTCTGGCTCCTTTTTAAAATGTAAATATAAGCTCCTTCAACAATAGAATAGCCTCCTCGTACAGTTCTTAGTGTCAACAAAAGTACCATAGACTCTTAAACACACAGGAATTTAACACTTTCGGCTAACTTGACTCCGTACCGTGCCTCATATGTATTGTATCATTATTACCTTTCTGGCTGCGCCTCCTGACGGCCCACACTTTCTGGCGATCTTATTTTATTCATTCTAAATATAAGATGGGTACACACAAAAAAAATGAGCCTTGTAACGATGACATGATTTCACTAATTTTTAAACAGTGTTCGTGACGCTCCTGACAGGAGGTGCCCCGCCAGAAGTCGATTTTATGAATCGTTATCATCCATTAAACCATAAAAATATCTCAAAGTTCATAAAACGATGAGCTGCCGAAAAAGCCACCTAGCTCCCGCTCTATTACATACCACGATGTTTTTTGTCTTTTGATCCTGTGGCACAGATTTGTCGCTAGTATTTGACAAATTTTGATTGTCGAATCTCTCGAGTAGGGTCCAATAGTTTGGTGTGTGATTTTAACCATGTTTTTCAGAAAAAAATTAGACACAACTATTTATCGTTTTATCTTTTACCGAATCCAGCTTCTGTTTATGGATTCACCTTGGCTGTAGAAGGATTAGACATTGAGCAGTTATATTCATTTTGCTGTCCAGATAGCCAGTCAGTAAGCGACGCTGTAGATAAGGTAATGAGGGAAAACTGAAACAAAATTACTACTACTAAAAGTGTCCTTAACAAGATACCATTTTATCAATAAAGCACCTGACATTCATGTTATAATCTTTGTTGGACTAAGGGCCGGTTTTATAGGTTCAGATTAAACTAGAGTTTAACTAGAAATTTCACCTTTTTGGCATACTTTTGAATTGTGCGCCTTATTATGCCTTACTTTTCTGTGAGCGTGTATGAGTCCTTTTGTGCCAGTCGCCGGTGCTGATGCGCTAAATTAATTGTCTTTTGGTAATTTTTTTCCTCAATCAAAGTTTTTATTTATTCTTCGACTTAGGTCGATTCTGGAAGGTTCTATAACAATAACACTGACGATCTTGACAAACGCTTATAAAACGGTATTTTACAAAACACTAAAATCTACAGTTTAAACATCTAGGTGACTCTTCAAGTTAAACTTTAACTAGAAGTTTAAACTGAAGTTTTACTGGAGGTAAACTTTAGATTTTAGTATTCGCTAAAATGCCGTTTTATAGGTGCTTGTCAAGATCGTCAGTTCTATCTTCATTTTGTTAGTTGGTAGCATAGTGACAAATTGGCGATTGATATCATTTTCATTACTGGTACTTTGACTTTTTGCGATGAGTGATAAAGATCTTTAAATTTCAACGTCAGTGAAATCAAACCATTGATTGAACTAGTTAAAAAGAGTAAAGATGTAATCGAATGCAAGAGAAGTGATTCGGTTACTTGGAAGGATAAGGCAAATGCCTGGATTGCACTTGGGAAAGATTTTAATAACGCAAATGGTTTTATCAAATGAACTCCTAAAAAATCTAAGATGTAAATATGAACACCTAAAAAAAATACAAAACAACAATTTGCCACCGAATAATCAGAGTTAAATGTGGACTAATATGTTCTAATACTATATGCACACATTCTATCGATCTATAAATTCTTTGTTATTCCATATCTGTGAATGGTCAGGTTTCTCTCAGAATTTTCGTGCACGACGAGGTGCTTTTATTATAACACCATCTTCATTGCTTGATAAAATGTCCTAAAAAATATCGAAAATGTCTATTTTCTTTCACTCTTTCTTTACAGAATATATAATAGGATATTATTTGTAGGTTAAGTTGAAATTTGAAGTTTGCATTGAGTGCAACATCCTTCAAAATATTGCTAATTAATCAACGTAAGCGTGCATAAACCTAAGTTTGGCGTTTAAACTTAAGACTACCAGTTACAGATATAAAACGTACTTTTTCACAAACCTTAGAGTTAACTATCAGACATAAGTTAAACGGAACCTATAAAACCGGTCCGTAGTCTCACTCGTGCTGAATGCATACTGAAACATTGTGCTTTATAAGCCTCAATGTTTGTCTTTTTACCTTTTACATAAAAATGTTGATATCGTAGGATATCAGCATTCTTACACTACCTAGTATACCTTTTAGAACCTGTTCAGGTTTTATACAATTTTTTACTAGTTCTTCTAGTTTTTCACATTTTGATGCCCATACCATTTTATAATATCGAAAATCACTTTGCATGATAACGTAACGTCCTTATTTCCTATGCTAGTATCATTAATAAACATCTAGTCAGCTCTTGTAGGTAATAGCTTGCAAATAAATGACATAGAATAGCATTTATTAACATCAACAAGCATTTTATTGTTTTTACTCCATGAATAAATTGATTCAAGATCTGGGCACAGTTGTCCAGAGAAGTAATATCGCTAAATATTTTCAGGTCATCCGCAAACAGTAAAAATTTACAATCGATAGCTTTGTAATTTCATTGATGAATAAACTGAATAGGAAGGGTCCAATTTGGGAACCTTGAGGCACTTCAGATATTGCCGAGAATGACTCTGATATGCGTCCAAGATTTCGGTTGGATCCACGATAATAAAGGAGGACCAACTCCGATTTTATAGAGTTTCTTATTGAAGGCATGTAAACTGCATACACTACAAGAGATTTAACGATGACGTTGTGTAAAATATGTTATGTGATTTCTCTTCAATTAGAAAACACGAGTCTAGTTTTAAAACGACCGCAAAACAATACCTGTGAAAAATATGACGTTAGTAGATAATGAGTGAGGTAACGACAGTAGGTAATATAAATAACATGAATGAAGTTGTATCGCTTCCTTTTCACAAGTACGAACGGATGATGTCACAGCTCTACTGGTAATTTCTAGATTTTAAATTACGGTGAGTGGATATTTTTGCAGTGATTTTCGGACTACGTGAAGCGGAAGTTTTGAATTATATCATATTATCTATACATGAAAGACTCGATGAAAGAGTTCAACTTTCTATTTATACCGCAGTAAAATAAGCACTTACTTCTGAATAAATAAAACGAAATATTTTTAACAAGGAGTCTACTTAGAGTGGAGTCAATAGAGACTGAAAATATGAATTATTTCGGAATACTTACGGGAAGCTCCGATTTTCTTAAAACCTCTTGATATCACTTTTACATAGCTTAAAATAAAAAGTTATAAACATATAGTCGTGAGGAAATTGTTTATTAATTATTTAAACAAAAAAAACTTTTTTTTTTAACAAAATTATTATAAGTTGAGAAATTTTAAAGCAATTTAATTCAAATTTACATATAAGGGGTTTTCGAGGACACTGAAACATATTATAATGTCAAAAAAAAAGGTAATTCAAAATGACTGATCTGACTTTTCGATAAAAATTTCATTAAAAATGACGTTACTCGATAAATTTCAAACAAAGGGCATAGCAGGATAAGCATGTGTTAGGTGCCCCCGCACCAATCGGGTTGAAATTTTTAGCACAAGTTGATAGTAGTGCTAGATGAAATTTGCCAAAATATTATTTTTGGAAAACCATTTTTACGGGAGTTATGGGGGTAAAAAGAAAAATGGAAAAAAAATTTTTGCTCGAGAACGGAAAAACCGATTTTCATGAAAAAAATATGTTATGGCTTTTGATGGTGCAAATGTGGGAAAAAATTATTGAGTCCATTTGTTTGAAAAAATTTTTTCAAAATAAAAAAAAAAAATTTTAGGGGATGTTCTAGAGGCACACCCATCATTTTCTTCCAAATAAATGCTTATATGCCCCTTTAAAACATCCAATTTTCATAGCAATCGGAGGGGTACAACATACTCAAAATTGATAATCATTGGCAGACTGCGAGCGGCGCGTAGTCTTTTTAATGAAGCATTATAATAATAATAATAATAATAATATGCCTTTATTTTATCCTCGGCGGAGTTTAGCTAATAGCTATTCAGACTCAACCGAGCTTAACAAATACATGATATAAATAACAACAAAAAATCTTACTATCTAGAGCTAATTGAAAACATTGCAAAAATTACATCTAGATTAATTGAGTTTCTATAAAATAAAACTAATCTAATTAGAATTTTAAAAAAATATATATATAAATACTAATGTATATAATGTATGTATATATACAAAAACAAAAGAAGTACGTACAAAGAGAAAATGAAATAATTGCCTGTTTTTGTAATAAATAATCAAATAGTTTAACTTTTAAGTTAGTTTAACTTTAAAAGTTTTTGCAGATAACTGACTATTTTTTAGGGTGATTGCAAAATTATTAAAAACATTGGCTGCAGAATATGAGAAAGATCGTCTATAAAGTGATGTTTTATGTTTTGGTATATTTAAATTGTAATTGATTCTTAAATTGGTATTATGAAGTGTATGTCTAAATTCAATTTTTTCTTTAAGATAACATTGGACATTGGTCTTTAATGTTTTAAATAAAAATATACCAAAATGATGTATTTGTCTGTTTTTTATATTCAACCATTTTAATTCTTTCAATTTATGCGATACATGGTCAAAAGAACGTAAATTGTAAATAAACCTAATGCAGGTGTTTTGAATTTTTTGCAGTCGATATTGGTTTATTTGATCCAAACTGAAACCATACACTATATCTCCGTAATTCAGATGTGACAGAACAAGGGAATCATATAGGGCTATCTTAAATTTAAAGTTGATAATACTTCTATTACGAAATAAATGCCTCAAAGACATATAACACCTCTGTATAATTTTAGCAATATGTGCCCTAAACCCAAGCTCATTATCAAAAACGATGCCTAGGTTTTTAACTTCTTTACCGGGATTCAGCTCAGAGTTTGACATGCGCAATTTAAAATTTTCGTTCGCCCACAGTTTATGTGTCCCAAAGAATATTACTGCAGATTTAGTGGGGTTAATTTTAAGTCCGTTACATATTGAATATGTGTATATATTTTCCAAGTCATCATTCAAGTTGCATTGTTTCTCATAGGCATTATCCTTAGCTTATGTACAACTGGGTGTCATCCGCAAATTGTCTCCCATATCTGAAGTAAAAACAAGACGACTTTTTTGTAAATATTTCGTGCAAAGACGAGATTACCTTCTCCCCCTCGTTTTCGAGGATGCTGAACACGATGCAAGTGGTGGGAGAAGTTTTTGACCGCCGCAACCCCCTGCAACTTTTTTGAAAAATTTTTTCAAAATAATTTTTCTTTATGGGATATTCTCGAAGAATGAAGACTAAGAGAATTCTCATCAATATAGAGTAGCCTGATTCGTGAGAGGCAAGAGGACTCACGCAAAAAAGTCAGCCCGAATTGTGAGAGGCAAGGGGACTCATAATAACCAAGCACCTCGACTAATGAGAGGCAAGGGAACTTAAAATAAATAAGCGCCCCGACTAGTTAGAGGCAAGGAGACTCACGATAAATAAACACCACGACTCGTGAGAGGCAAGGGGACTCACAATAAACAGGCACCTTCACTAGTGAAAGGCACTTTAACCTCCTCGTAGTTGAAAACTAGTTCTTTCGTAGGCTCACTGCAGATGTCATCATTGCAAAATCTTCAGATTTTCAAACTAGATCTTGTTTGACCCCACAGTTGACGTCAGAGAATTTTTACGCCACACTTCTTGAAGTTTGATACTGATTTAAATGGTGGGGTTGTAATGGCCGCCAGTGACCGTGGTAGTAAGATGTAGTAATGAACCGCTAGTCTATGTAATAAAGGCAGAAATAGTGTAAAATTTCTTGCAAAGACGAGAATACCTTCCTCCGTCCGTTTTCGAGGGTGTTGAACACGATGCAAGTGGAGGGAGAAGTTTTTGACCGCCACAACCTCCTAAAACGGCCACCCCTCTTATGGATCCCTTTATGTTTTCTATACGAGTCTGGGGAGTGATTTATCAACGGGTTATACTTGAAATAACATGGAAGATGGTTATAGAGTAAGTTGAGTCCAGACAGCCAGGGGGTTAATTAAACCCTTCCGAGGAGTGGAAAATCATTTTTTATCAAATAATTCGGGTTCAAACGCGTTTCCCCCGTTCTTGGGGTCGCTGATCATGGGAAAAATATTCATCTCTCAAACGGTGAGTGAGGGGTGATTTCTGCCCGTTGGAGGGGGTTAGAGCTAAAAATGAATATTTTTCCCGTGACCAGCAACCCCGAAAATGGGGTATACGCATTTAAACCGAATCATTTGAAAGAGAAAACTACATCCCTCAGGAGGGTTTAATCAACCCCCTAGGCCTGCTGTCTGGACTCCACTTACTCTATAACCCCCTTCCATATTATTTCAAGTGTAACCCTTCGATAAATCACTCCCCAAACCCGTTTATATATGAAAACATAAAGGGATCCATAAGAGGAATGGCCATTTCAGGAGGTTGCGGCGGTCAAAAACTTCCCCCACCACCTGCATCGTGTTCAGCACCCTCGAAAACGAAGGGGGGGAGGTAATCTCGTCTTTGCACGAAATATTTACAAAAAAGTCGTCTTATAATGCTTCATTACATTGACTACGCGCTACCCGCAGTCTGCCAATGATTATAAATTTTGAGTATGTTGTACCCTTCCGATCGCTTTGAAAATTGGATATGTTTTAAAGGGGCATATAAGCATGTATTTGGAAGAAAATGGTGGGTGTGCCTCTAGAACATCAACTAAAAAAATTTTTTTTTTATTTTGAAAAAATTTTTTCATCACTTTTTTTCGACAAATGGACTCAATAATTTTTTCTCACATTTGCACCATCGGAAGCCATAACATATATTTTTTCATAAAAATCGGTTTATCCGTTCTCGAGAAAATTTTTTTTTTTAATTTTTCTTTTTACCCCCATAACTCCCGTAAAAATAGTTTTCCAAAAATAATATTTTGGTAAATTTCATCTAACACTACTATCAACTTGTGGTAAAAATTTCGACCGGATTGGTGCGGGGGCACCTAACACATGCTTATCCTGCTATGCCCTTTCACTCGGATTGACACTGTGGGGGTTTTTTAGGTCGCTGAAATAGATTATGATTCAATAAGTAATAATACAAAATGGCTGATCCATTATGGCCGACTTTTTGATAAAAATTTCATTAAAAATGAGGTAACTCGATAAATTTCAAACAAACGCTCGGACTAACATATTCAATATGGTATTGGTGAGGTCTCAAAAAAATAATACATCTCGATATCAAAAGTAAAAATAATGTACGGAAATTAAAAGATTTATATTAAACATAATAAATATTCAAATTATATTGAACAATATAAATTCATTTTTAAATATCGATTTCTTCAGTTAATAGAAGTTCGACCTGCTCTTCTTGTTCCTGCTCTTGTTCCAAAAATATCTGACGATTTGTGCAATCAGATCCGGCACAAATAGAGCAGGCTACGGTGCAATGTAAAATAAATAATAAAAAACTGCTGCCCAAGGAATCACTACTTCCACGTCCAGATTTTCTATCCAAGTCACTCACAACGAAAAAGTTTTGTATGTGGAAATAATTGTTTATGGAACTTTAATAATATAATATTTGAAATTCTCTACCCCAAAAACCTATAAAACGATACCCCACATCGGTAGTGGGGTGGGGGTGGTGATGGGGGGGTGGATGAAGGTTTCTGGTTCTTGTACACACACTAAATCACAATTTTTTTTCATCCCCTTTAATAATGAGGTGGGGGTGGTAATGTTAAAAAATTTTTTGAGACCTTAGCTTCTCTTGTATATAATAAATACCAATTTTATGGACTCTTACCTGCTTGGTTTACCTATTTACCCCAAATTTACCCCAAAGGGTTGGGGGGTAAATTGGGGTAAATTTGAGGTAAATGGGTAAATCAAGCAAGTGAGAGTCCATAAAATTGGTATTTAGTATATACAAGAGAAGCTAAGATCTCAAAAAAATTTTTGGCATTAGCCACCCCCATTACCACCCTCACACCCTTTTTAATGGGGATGAAAAAAAATTGTGATTTAGTGTATGTACAAGAACCAGAAATCTCAAAATATTTTTTTACTTCATCCACCCCCACTACCACCCCCTACCACCACCCCCACCCCACTACCGATGTGGGGTATCGTTTTATGGGTTTTGGGGTAGAGGATTTCAAATATCATATTATTAAAGTTCCATGAACAATTATTTCCACATACAAAGTTTTTTTCGTTGTGAGTGACTTGAATAGGGAATCTGGATGTGGAAGTAGTGATTCCTTGGGCAGCGGTTTTCATAATACCACGCTTCGATTTTATTGAACTTTATTTAGAATTATTATTAATATTAACATAACATTTATATCAAGAACGATTTTGTCATTTTGACCGGTATTAATCAAATTAACTCGATAGGGTTTTTCCGAATACCTTCTATTTTACTTCTACATCCAGTGGAAGTATAGTAACGACAAGAAAAATTTTGAAAATTTTTATTGTTCAAATAGGTTTAGAATGTCATGAAACGTCGAGATTTTAAAGGACAAGGGTAGATAAGCTATATAATTTTCGCCCACCAATTTCATAAAAAACAAAAGTTCTCCTTAAAGTCATTAAGCGTTATTTATTTATAGTTGAACATATGATCTTTATGTTCCTTGGTCATAGTAATATCATTACAAAGTGGGCATGTTTGCAGTCAGAGCTGGGCAAATACTTTGAAAAAGTATTTAAATATTAAATACTAAATACTTTCAGAAAATTGAAAGTATTTAAATATTAAGTATTTTCAAAAGATAAAAGTATTTAAATAATAAATAATAAAAGTAATTAAATAGTTTTAACCTAGTATTTAAATACTTTGATAACACTGAAATATTTTGAAGCATATACTACGGGAGCCCACCCTAAGTGTCCGTGCACCCCCCCCCCCCCCCCCCCCCGATCCTTTAGGACAATGTTTTTCATAAAGATTAAAGCCTAAGGAACAATTACAGACATGTCCTGAAAAAAAAAAATTGGCTGCACTTTCAACATGGCGTCACTAAGAGAAATGCTAAAAACGTATAATCAGAAAGAGAAGAAAGCTTTATTTTACTCGTTAGAACTGTTAAGATTTTTTAGAGGTTCCGTAGTATGCATTTGACTTTGCCCTTGGCCGCGCAGAGTGGCAAAGTTACTTCATTATTTTTTTCCAAGAATACCGTGGCTTTAGCAATAAATTTTATTAGAATATTTTTTGTTCAGAAATATGTGGTGTATTCTATTTTTGTTTTTTTCTACCCTGACTTAATTAACACATTTTGAAAAAGTGGATGAAAAAAAATTTTCTTTCCCTTTTTTTTGTATGTTCTGCATTCGAGCGGAATGTAAACTTTTCAGGATATTATTCTATACACTTTCACGAACTCATAAAAAAATAATTATTTAGTTTGCAGTTTTTGTGTGTTTCACTATAAAACGTTCTCTGTCGTCTGGGCTACTTTACCAAATTGTATTTCCTATTTTTGTAGAAATCAATAAAAACTTATTATTATCATTATCCTTATTATATTAAATAATATTTGACTATTTGAGGTTTCAAAATTTTAGGTTTCATGACTTTCATGAACTTCTACAACACTATTTTAATACCTCTATACTTAATCAGTTCTAGTTGGGTATTGGACTTTTACTTATCCGTAGAGCTAGACCTTTGCGTCTTCTGCAAATACCCAAATAAAGCAGAGACTAGTTCAACTGTTCTCTGTCACAATCACAAAACGTGTGTTAACATTAACAGTTAACACTTACTGTCTATGTCTGCTCTCAACTAACTTTCTGGGAATTATTAAGACGTGAATGACTGAAGACTGAATGATGCAATGTATTTATTAACTACATAGTACAGTACATATCTTGATGCTTGATGAGTATCTGCCTGTCTCCCTGGCGTATTTGATTATATTTGTTGTATTTATTTAAATACTTTTAAGATTCAAATACTTCTGAAAGTATTTAAATACTGTCAGAAAAGGATTTAAATACTTTTTTGGAAGTATTTAAATACTTCCCAGTTATTTAAATAGTTTAAGTATTTATAAATACTTTAAGATCATTTTCACAAATACTAAGTAGTAAATACTTCAGATAAAGTATTTGCAAGTATAAATACAAATACTTGTTGCAAGAAGTATTTAAATACTCGGTATTTAAATACTTTCTAGTATTTAAATACTTATGAGGTATTTGTAAGTACATATTTGCCCAGCTCTGTTTGCAGTTTTTTAGTAATTTTTGATCTTTTTCCGAACTTTTAATGTATATTTCAGTTAGATGCGTTCGATGAAACAAGATAAACTATACCTTATTTCATTGTTGAGCATTTAAGCTTTTAAATAATGGTTAATTTATATTGTTTCATCGAGCGCTTCAATGCATAAAAAACAAAATCGTTTCCGCGGGAGTCGTAGTAGTGTCGACGTTGCGTGCGAATTTAAACGTGTCAGCGCTCAAAACCACATATTGTGGTATGTATTGAATAAAAATATGTTTATCCACGACCATCGTATAATCATTGCATACTACATTTAACAATTGTCAAATAATGATAGTCATTATTCCAACCAAACGTATAATGAACATAATCTGATTCTAACACATATTTAACCAACCAGAAACTAGTTGTTTTCATTCTAACGCACCTTTGACCAATCACGAACTAGCAATTTTCATAAGGAAACGGCGAATCCATTTTTCCATGTTTTCGTGCATATTTTCGTGTTTGACGTTTAACACGTCAACGTTTTACTGTAAATGAATTTTATTTTTTCAGTTTTAAACGACTAAAATAGTTAAAATATGCGATAGTCGTGGATAAATTATAGTATTCAGTTCGAGTATAATGGCTATTACACATTTGGATGATTTACGACACGCCCTCGTCTCGTGCCGCAAACATCACCCCCGCGAGTAATAGCCATCATTATGCGCTCACTAAATAATCTACTATTCCAACGAACAGTTTTTTATTACTCGTTAAGACATATACTACTCGGAAAATATAATGACATACAACATGGAAAAAGGTCCTTATCTACCCTTGTCCTTGGATCAAAAAAAATTCTGTTTGTCTGTCTGTCGATCTGTCTGTTGGCCTGTCTATCGGTCTGTCGGTCTAACTTTTTTTGTGCGCACGTCTACTCTGGAACCGTTTAAGATATTGACCTAAAATTTGGTACACGTATGTACTTTAACGGGATCTAGAACTAGATTATATTTTCATCTTATTCCGTCGAAGAGTTGGGTGTAAATGGGGGGTAAATAGGTAAATCAAGCAGGTAAGAGTCCATAAAATTGGTATTTAGTGTATACAAGAGAAGCTAAGGTTTCAAACAAATTTTTGGCATTAGCCACCCTCATTACCACCCCTACTCCATTATTAAAGGGGATGAAAAAAAAAAGTGATTTAGTGTGTGTACAAGAACCAATAGCCTCAAAATATTTTTTTACTATTACCACCCCCACTACCATGTGGGATATCGTTTTATGGGTTGTTGGGGTAGACGATTTCAAATATTATATTGTTAAAGTTCTATAAACAATTATCTCCACATACAAATTTTTTTTATTATGGGAGACTTGGATAGAAAATCTGGATGTGGAAGTAGTGATTCCTTGGGCAGCGGTTTTTTTACTCAAAATCAAAAGATTCTTACAGCCGTTTGCACCGTATTGTTTAATAGAGGATTAATGTTAAGCCTCCGTTAAATTTAAAATTTGCTTTGCACCGTTCTTTAATCCTTGATTAAATTAGCTTAAACTTGCGTTAACTTAAACCCCCAAAGTTAGCCGCTTAAAGGGCGATTAAATTTAATCGCAATTCCTGCGCAGTCGTCGATGTTGTGCATAACCTCAATTTTTAGTATATTTTCATTTTTTATTTTTATTAACAAATATTTGCCTTTTCTTGAGACGTTGCGTTATTTGTTTGTTTATTTTCTAATACATTCTTGCATTCTGTGACCGTATTATAAGCAAAAGTTTTTAAACTAATGAAAAAAATTATCAGATCTTGATCTTTTATTTTTATTATGATTTTCCACATTTATAAAGATCTTGTAAACAGATAACTAGTAGCAAAAATGTACACACATAGATTCACGTTTTTTCTGAAAAGAACAAATATTTGACAATAGTTGACAGAAATAAGGTTATAATTTTGAAAGAGAAGTTAGCAGAATACCAAATTCCCTAAAATCACTATCAACTAAGTAAACTATCAACTATCAATAAAGCACGGTACAATAAGACGCAAGTTAAACCTGGTTTAAAAATTAAACCTCGATTAGTTATTCATCGCTTAAAATGAAAACGGTGCAAATGGCTGTTAGTCAAAATAAACTTGTCAAATCTGACGTTTTTCAAAATCAAGGACGTGTTTTTTATTTTTTCACCTGCTCTAATACGGCTTTCACGCCCCTAATTTGGCCGTGGTCGTCGATAAAACATTGAATTACATTCGGGGATTAGCAGCCTTTCAATCTACTCGAAAAAAATGTGACTTTCGGCTGCACATTTTTTCTCATAGATTAAAGGCTTGTATAATTAATAACTAGAATTCATAAGATCCAGTAATTTGCAGAAAACTATCTTTGGTGACGGTCTGAGACTTTTCAACGCTTTGCCGGACGAAATGAAAGATGTTGGTATTGTTGGGTTATTTACAAAATTTAATTTTTCAAATTTTTTAACGAATTTATGTCTCGATTAAGTGTGTAAGCTTGTATTAAATGTATTCTTTTCCTCTGCATACGTTTGTACCTAAAATTGTCTTCTATATATTCTATGTATCTCTCTTTTTGTATACAAATAGCCTGTGCGCTAATAAATTTATTTATTTAAACTAATAATATTTAATATAAATTTAATACTATAAAATAAATATTAATTAATTTGTTATAATTAAAGCAAAATGTTAATCAAATAGGTTTTATCAGTCTGCCACGTCCTACTGCAACGTTTATTCATTTTAATTGGTATCGCTTTTCACCCGTTATATAGAAAATAGTGTTATTATTTGTTTACGTAGCGAATGCGTAAAACTAATTTAAAACAAATTTTAAGGTTGCCCGAACAAAATCAATGTTTGGAATGTTTTTACATTATATATTTAGTAGTTAACGGACCAGTGATCAGAGTGCTAATTGTAAAAACCATGTCAAATTCAATAAGAGTACCTATCCACTCGATGAATTCATTTATGATTTGAATGTTAAATATTGAAACCATTGAAATATATTACATATAAATTCCGTAATAATAAACTTTGTTATACTATTATCGATATTATACATATTTTCTTCAGGTTCTGGTTTTTTTACATTTAATGTTATAATCGTCTAATAGCTCAGTTAAAAGGGGTTTAACCTGGAAAAATGTAATAGTAAACTAAAACTTACACGATTGTTTCCCTGAAACAATCCTTTACGTCGCACAGTGGGCTAAAAGCCGATTCTAGCAAATAAAAATTCGAAAATAAGCAAAAAATGTTTTTTTATCTACTCTCATTAGGTTATATACTAATTAATGAACTACTTTTGAACAGTTAATAGTATCCATAAACAAATAGCGTGAGTTATAATGAGTGAGTTATTATCATTGATCGGAATTTTGGGTTTAATTTCAGGTGCGCCGTTACAAGGATTTATTAAAATATGCATACATTTTTAGTACATATGTATACATGTATTCTATTATGCCAAAATAAATGAGAAACTCGTAAGGTAGGTTCGTATTACATTTATTTTCGATTTAATTTTGTAAGAAAGAACAAACTTTAAGTTTTTGATGTAAAATTTTATATACCTGCGTCACTGGAATTAAACCCAAATTCCGATCATTGGTTATTATAAATCACTAGGTACAGAGCCAATCACCTTTATCTTCATGCCTAGCCTGTCCAATCGACGTAACGCGCGACACGAAGGTGGCTTTTCCGATACGGTGAAATAGAACGGTCCATTATTATTGAGGGGAGGAAGGTGATTTAGATTTTTCGTGTATGAATAGTTTCGACGTTTTCAAATCAAGTTAAGTAATAATTGTGCCAAAAATGATGAATTCGGTTAGTGAAGATGAACTAATATGAACACCACCAGAATGAAGACAAGAAGCTAATGATACAATACATAATTTATTACCCGAAAAATCGCAGAACAAATATAAAAATGTGTACAAAAATTAAATTTTACAGTTAATTTTATTAATAAACAAACTGAGTAATTTAAACAAAATTTTCTCAATTTAATATTTGTTGTTATAATCGTAGATAAAGTATAGTATTCAACTTGCGGTAATAGTAATAACTCACTTTTATTTTGTTTTAGAAACCGTAACTCAAATGAAAAATTTCAAGACTTTTTTTTAGCCTATGAAATTAGCTATAGATTGAGACACAAGGTATCCTGTACCGTTATGTTCAAATTTTAGGAGCGTAGGTAAAACAAAAAACACAAATGTGCTTTGTCTATTTTTTTTGTTTTGAAGTTACAGGCCTATTCTGCCGTACAAAGATTGATAATTTTAGATTTTCAAATTTTCTGTCCTATACGTGTATGTTATATATTTTTTTTTAGTTAAAATGTCTAATATGGATAGGGTCTAATATGGATAGGGTGAACATTATATGAACAATACATTAATAATAGGTCATAATTCAAGGGTAGATTCTTTGGACCAAAATATGAGGATATAGCCAAACATGCTTTAGTAAATTGTTCCTGTGAAAAAAGATACAGCGTGTTAAAATTGTATTTTTTTTTTCTTTTGCAATATCTCAACTATTTCTTGACCGATCTTCTCCCAATTTGTTTAAGCTAAGAAACAGTAATTTATGTATTACATCACGCTAGCCCGTGGAGGGCGCCTCATGAGCTATACCTGATGATGAATATTTTTTCTCTTTTTTTTTTAGGAAACACTGGCATTTTTTACTAGAAAATCTCATGCGGGAGTCATTTGTACGTAAGAAAGTTACTCTTGATAGAACTTAATAATTCCAACCGTTTTCGAGAAAACTGCCGCATAGATCTCTAGAATTCTTTGAAAACAAACTCAATTTGTACGTAGAAATGACTCCTGCATGAAATTTTCTAGTCAAAAATGCTACTATGTTTTGTAAAAAAAAAAAAAAGAAAAAAAATATTCATCACCAGGTATAAATGTTTCTTTACCAAATTACTAGAAGATCGGTCCAGAGGTATGGTGCGGCCACTCATCGTTACAAGCATTTTCTATGCGCTGATTAATTCTATCGAACTTAAATAACGACATAATAGACTTCTGGCATATGTCAGCCCGTCGAGTTGGCCACGGTTCAAGATATAAAAATCAGTGAAATTATATCATCGTTACAAAGCCAATTTTTTTTGTGTGTACACATTTTATGTTTAGAATGAATAAAATAAGATCGTCAGAAAGTATGGGCCATCAGGGGCGCAACCAGAAAGGTCAAAGAGGTAAAAAAAACGGAGTTATATAACATCATCGTTACAAACTTTTTTAAGGTTGAGCATGTTTATTTAAATGTTTTGAACACAGAAAAAAATTCCCAGAAAGAAACTCCCGTCAGTAAGGCTAGCCAGAAAGAAAATGTTTAGGATTTTTGAAGAAAATTGGATTTTTTTTGCATATTTCATCTCAGAACTCTAAACTCATCGTTACAAGTTCTGGCTCTTTTTTAAAACGTAAATATAAGTTCCTTCAACAATAGAATAGCCTCCCCGTAAAGTTCTTAGTATCAACAAAAGTACCATAGTCTCTTAAATATACAGGAATTTAACACTTTCGGCTAACTTGACTCCGTACCGTGCCTCAGATGTATTGTATCATTATTACCTTTCTGGCTGCGCCTCCTGATGGCCCACACCTTCTGGCGATCATATTTTATTCATTCTAAACATAAAATTTGTACACACAAAAAAAAGGAGCCTTGTAACAATGACATGATTTCACTGATTTTTAAACAGTGTTCGTGACGCTCCTGACAGGAGGTGGCCCGCCAGAAGTCAATTTTATGAATCGTTCTCATCCATTAAACCGTAAAAATATCTCAAAGTTCATAAAACGATGAGCTGCCGAAAAAGCCACCTAGCTCCCGCTCTAGTAGTTGAGATATTGCAAAAAAGATAACAATTTTGACACCCTGTATCTGTTTCCACAGCAACAATTTACTAAAGCATGTTTGGTTATATCCTCATATTTTGATCCAAAGAATCTACGCTTGAACTATGGTCTATTATTAATGGCCCACCCTGTATAATAAGAAGAGGTTATTAGTTGGGTATTATTTTGTTTGTTCCAAGTGCACATGACAGTACATTTACAACTGATAGTGTACTAGTTGCATTATCCTTGAAAGTCAGATAAGACTCATTTACTAAGTAGGGCAGGGGCAGTATTAAATTTGTGAACAGTAAATAGGTAGAATTAAATTCGTAAACTAAATAAAAAATTATTCTAGTCATCCGTGGGAATAACAAAAAAACATGGTTAAATAAGATAAGTTTTTATTTAATTTACGAATTTAATTCTGTTTATTTATTGTTCACAAATTTAATAGGCCTGTAAGTAACTTAAAAAAAAAAAAAATGAAACTCGACCCACCACTCTTGTGTTTTTTAGTTATACAATTAGATCTACTTTATGCTCCCAAAATTTGAGCGTAACTATACGTGACTTCTTGTAAAATACTTTATAAATACTGTTAGAATTTTAGAATTTATTGGTTCCCACAATCTCGCTAAGTAGATAAAAAGAGAGAATTAGTTAAATTAACAAAAATGTAAATAGTATTACTCGCGAGGGTAATGTTTACTGGGCACTAGCCGAAGGCGAATGTCGTAAATCATCCGAGCCTGTAATAGCCATTATAAGCGAACAGAATACTATATTTTATCCCAGGGCCGTGGAGAGAAAAGACGGGGCCCGGTGGGAACATTTTTTTGAAAATTGACGATCGTGGGGATCCGAAAATTAAAAAAAATATATCCTAAAAAAATTATAATACAAATTTTCAAAACTGGCCCCCAAACAAGTCTGGACCCAGGAGGAATCGCTCCCGCTCGACACGCCTGCTGTATCCTCGACTTAATTGTTTAAATCGTTTAAAGTTTAAGAAATTAAGTTTATTCACAGTAATTTAAAAAAATTGAAATTGTAAATTATAAAAACTGCCAAAATACTGTTGGATTCATATTTTACTTCATTACCGAGTGTCAGCGGAATCAGTAGATGGCCAATTACTTCGACATCCAGTAGAAGTATAATAATGACAAAAAAATTTTTGAAAATTTTTATTGTTCAAATAGGCTTAGAATGTCATGAAACGTCGAGATTTTAAGTTTGGGCAAAAAAATTTCTGTCTGTCTGTCGGTCTGTATGTCTGTCGGTCTGTCTGTCTGTCTGTAACCGTTTAAGATATTGACTTGAAATTTGGTACACTAGATTATATTTTCATCTTATTCCGTCGAAGGGTTGGGGTGTAAATTGGAGTAAATGTGGGGTAAATAGGTAAATAAAGCAGGTAAGAGTCCATGAAATTGGTATTTAGTATATACAAGAGATGCTAAGGTCTCAAAAAATTTTTTGGCATTAGCCACCTCTCATTATTTAAAGGGATGAAAAAAATTGCGATTTAGTGTGTGTACAAGAACAAAAAACCCCAAAATATTTTTTTACTTTATCCACCCCCACTATCACCACCCCCGCCCCTCTACCGATGTGGGATATCGTTTTATGGGTTTTTTGGTAGACGATTTGAAATATTATATTGTTAAAGTTCCATAACAATTATTTCCACATACAAAATTTTTTCGTTGTGAGATACTTGGATAGAAAATCTGGATGTGGAAGTAGTGATTCCTTGGGCAGCGGTTTTTTCATTATTTGACACTTCCGAATCACTTCCGGTTTCCCCGGAAATGACTCCAACTTTGAAGTTTTTTTGACGTACCTCATGGATCTATACTGGGCCCTTTATAATACATTTTATATACTAAAGATTTACCCTTAATAATTAACAATATAGTTCAATATGCAGATGATACTTCTCTAATTATTAATGAAGAAAATGAAGGAGACTTAGACAATAAAATATAGAATGCGATAAATACATAACTTTTTCTTAGGATTAGTGGTTTTTGAGAAAATGGCATGTGAAAATACGGAACACCTTCGCGATTGAGACGTAAATTTGTACTCGTAGAAGAGGAACATTTGAAAATTAACAATATTTTCTTAGTTCTCTGTAATCAGGGGGTATAAGGGCCGAAAAAACATTTCTCTCACGGATAACGCCGAGTTATTAGCTAGATAAACATCACCACCACCACATATAGCACCACCCCAAATCCAAAGCCAAGGCTGTCCGGAATTGTGTTACACATTTGTAAAAACGCAGACATACATCCATATCCACCGACATTGTCAGTACCGGGGCTGGGGCTTGAACCCAGTGTCGATTATAATAGGTATAGTTTCTAAAATTTTGAAATTGATAAGTTTTTTTTGTCAGTATGCAAACAGTTCTTCAGTATACAAACAATTATTTTTATCTAATATTCTTTCTCTTTCTTTTCAGGTAAGTTATCCACCCAGACTTAAACACGTTGCAATATGACTGTTTTGAAGTAAGTAAAATAAGCAAATAAGTGTCCCTTTTAGTAAATTTTGATATCATATCATGTCTCATAAAATCTGGGCCAATGAAAACCAACACTAATGAAATACAGTTTGCAGAATAGCTGTTCCGGGTTCATTTAATAATTATTTTTTAGTAGTTAATACTTAGAATCTCAGATCAGTACCTTAACAATGGGCCTTTTATTGCCGAAGTACAACTGGGCCTTTCTTGTGCAGTCCACCCCTGACATTACCGTACATTGAGCAGTATAGAAAAAAATGTTAAATGAGAATAATCGGTTAACAGGAATTCGTAAAAATCATCATAGAATGCATGCTCATTTAAAACATAAAGTTCTAGAATAACATTCGGTAACACATTGAAAAATTTTTGTTACATAAATAGCCTGTATCACTTCAAGTCTTCACAGATCACAAAAAATCCAAATATGTGTTACCTTTACTACAGGTTGAATACGAATGTAAACTTTCACTTGTTACATACTTATTTAAGTTACATTTAATGATCATAAGACACTCAATATGTATCCACAAGGCAGGATGAGTTTTTGATAATCGAGCATCGATTCTAACAGCCTTTCAAAAAAACTGTTGCGTGTGCGCCGAGTGGCTCCATGCCAAAATAACTAAGTTAAAGAAGGTTCGTGATATGTCACATGAAAAGCAGTTTTTTAGATTGCGCAGTAAGAAAATGCTTCGTAATATATTCTTGCAGATAACGATCTGTGTTCGTCTCATGTTAGCTTACTGTCCAAAATAACGTCCAATTTAGCACGACAAGAGAAGTTTATATGTTAAGAACGATGTTTTAAAAATTAAAATCATTGTTTCTATTTTGTCTTTATTTAAAACTTCTTCATCTTCTTATTTAACCATAGACTCTGATTTGAGCCTACATTTTGCGGGTATGAACCAATGTGGCGTCATCTGCAAGAAGAGGAAAATTTGCTAATGGACTACTGAAGTCATTGATGTAAATGTCAAATAGAACCGGCCTCAATATAGAACCTTGAGTTACGTCAAATTTATTATCAATTGAAACCGAAACGGTGTGTGTGTGTTTAATATAGACAAATTGAGATCGATCTGAGTATGACATAATCGTTTTTTGGTTACTGTTAGAAAATATGTAAAATATCAGTTTTCTGACTAAAATATTACGTGGCACACAGTCGGAAGCCTTACTTAGGTCTAAAAATTGCACGTGTGCTACTCATTTGTTGCATCTGTAAATGAGTGTATTGCTAGAGTTGTCAGCACTTTCATTCTGAAATCATATAGACAATTATTGAATAGATGGGAAAAAGTGAAATATTTGTAAACTATCGCAAAAAGGAGATTGCCAGGTTATAGAGGCTTGTAATGGTTATGGCTAGATAGGCTGTTGGAAAATGAGCAACGTCTGGTACGACAGACTGTGCTTTATTTTAAATGGTGGCATTATGCTATCTGATTTAATATATGCTTCACCTGTGTACTACATTGAAACTCGACGTTGATGGCAACTTGCAGGTAGCGGGATTGTAGTCATATAATATACTAGAAGCTTATTCATTCATGTTTCTTGTTTCTGCGATAGTATTACCCCTTTAAGAAATTAACCACAGATTTAAAAGAATGATTTAACTAATCAACTAATATTATTGGCATAGCATTTATTGGATAAAACATCTTGTAGAGTGTGCACTTTTTGTGGTGTTCGGACCCTAAAAAGTGATCAGTTTCTGCCGTAGTTTAACGTTTTTTCAATCTTGTCATATAAAAAAATATAAAAGACCGGAAAAACTGTTTTAGGAGTAGTTTTCAAATAGTAAGATCGCAATTTACGTACTACTATTTTTTTCGAGATTGATGGTAATTTTGATGGATTTACTGAACTACAAAGCACCTCTGTAATGTTACATTCAAGTAAAAGACATTCATCACTTTTATCCATTCGAAATTACGGTAGTTCGGAAACTTCTGCCTCGTGACATTGATTTAGTCTTGTGCAGGACACTTGGAATTAGTGAATACGGAGCCAGATTTCCTGAATCGATTAGTCATGTCAGATGAAGCCCATTTTACATTTGTCGACTGGCATTATCAAGCACAATTGCAGATATCGTGTCGGACAGAATCCAAGTGGTCACCAGTTTTGCCAGAAAAGTTTTATTGAAAAAAAGACTAAAAAAGTAATAGATATTAAAAAATAGTAATGAATGCATTTTATTTACGACGTTAAACGCGGTGTATTTTTCTCTTAATAATTTTCCTGCAAAATAGTAATTTGATAGTCTGACTTTTATTGTGTACGCATACCATGTTTTTCGCTATTTGTTTGGTATAAACTCTGTAAATTAGAATTCGTTTTGAAGAAAAGATGGGAAAGTTTTAGTAAGTTTTCGTAAATAGACTATGCAGTATTTTCGTTTTTATAAAATCTTATCAGAGTTTCAACTCTTTATGTATATTTCATTTATTAAAAAGTTTACTTATAACATTTTCGATTTTATTTCCAAAACAATAGAGTTCTTTCTCCAGCTAACAGAAACTACATGTGAAAATTTCAGTACGATCGGACTTTTCCTTCTTAAGTTGTCGTGACTAAGTTATGATAATACCGAGATAATTTTTTCACAAAGACTGCTGAAAGTGTGTTGCTTGATAATATTATCTTTATTATCTTTAAGCAACGCGCTTAAAGCATTCTCTACGACAAAATTTTGGATATTTATCAATGTTCGAAGTGTATTCGGTAAGATAATTTTTTACTACTTTGTGGGTGTTTTTTCTAATACAATTTATATTATACGCCTTACCAATAACTGTCAGTTATTTCCTCTAAGTGATTTACTGATATATGAATTTCCATGTTTTCTTAATTTTGGACTCATTTATCTGGAATATGGTAACTCCTATCAAAATATTGTATAGAAACAAAATTGTAGAAAATTTTATGTACGTTGTTTTTTGTGAAAAAAGTTTTTGTCCATCTTTTTTAGTTTTTGTGTTAAATGACAAAAACAACATTGGCAACAGTTTTTTTAACATATGGCCGCCATTTTGAAAGTACAGCCAGTTTTTTTTAGGACATGTCTTAAATTGTTCCTTATACTTTAATCTGTATGAAAAACATTGTCCCCAAGGATCGGTAGGAGGTGAATGTTTTTCTGGTCATAAGTAGATCCTAATTTGCTTTGTACTTAAGTAAAATTTGATTCAAATGTGAAAAAGAATAAGAAAGTTATTAGGCTGTTACCATTTCAAGTGAAACACACTGTATACAGGGTGTAACGCAACTTACCCGAAAAATGTTAACCATACATGCACTTTTAAATAAGAAGTCGACTTCTTTAAAAAAATTTAATAAAAGTCCAACACAGAAAAAGATACACATTGTTAAAGTTGCAAATTAATGGAAATGTTAAAATAACCTACTATTTAAAATTAAAATTTTTAATTTAATTTTCAATTAAGTAGAGTTCAATAAATTACCATTTTCATCAATTTGTAACTTTAACAATGTGTATCTTTTTCTGTGTTGAACTTTTATTAATTTTTTTTTTAAGAAGTCGACTTCTTATTTTAAAGGTGCTTGTATGGTTAAAATTTTTCGGGTAAGTTGGGTTACACCCTGTACAATTAGGAAACTAAATTTAAAAAAGTGGCATTAATTCATTGTTTATTTTGCCTGTTCCATGTGCAGCATTTCTTCTTGCTTTACCGTAATTTCTAGCAGTTATTCCTTGGAATTCCTTGGATGGTGGTTTATTGAAGGGCCTTCTTGTATTAATTTGATTCGTTCATTTTTTGCTTTCTCTTCTTCCTCCAGTTTATCTCCACTGTTGCCGTGGTATGCCTCTTCTCGTGTATGTGTTATCATTTCATCTCTATCATCCCCCCCCCTCGACTCTTTCCCCCGTTTCTTTGCCTACCAGGATGTGATCTTTCGTTCCTACGTTCTGTAGGAAGAGATTCTGCCCCCGGCGTATTATACCAATAGCACGCCACTGATCAGGTTGTTTATTTATTACCCAAGTCACCGCTTGTTTATCTAAGGAACCCCGTTTATCTTAAGGAATAACATGGCCACACTTCAACAATCCATTTGCCTTACCATAAATTTATGATGACAGCGGTCGACATTTTCAAGGGTTTGGATGTATAATCACTTTTCATATTTTCTAAGAAAGTCGTTTGAATCCAGCCTCTCAGCAGTTTATTACAACTTGTATAACGCAATGAATATGCAACACCACCAAAACACTCTTTTTAATACAAATACAAATTATGTACGAAATCGCTACTCATAGAATCGCTAATCACACGTCCTAAGATATGTATTATTCCTCAAACCTGTCACTCACTTGACACCTTAAAATTATGTCTTTTACACTTTGTACCAAATTTTTATTACTTTTAAATTGATTTAATTTGGCGCGTTGTACTGTTACCCTAATGGTACGCCCCTGGTTGAGTCACTGTATTTTTGCTGGAAGAGAATTGTTTATAAATTCGTTTGAATATTTTTAATAATTACGAAAAACCTCACTTGAAAAAAGGAATTTATATTATGACTATACTTTAAGAAGTATGCATTCACACAAAATAGAATCATAAACTAAACAAAATCTTCAAAATACGCCAAATAGCACACGTGAATACACAACACAACGTTTTCACACAAGCAAACGTAAAGACGAAAGTTAGGATGTCTGTGACAAAACTAAAACGCAAATTAGTTTCAAAGCCAACAGCCGCCCAGTCTGAGGGACACCACGCGAGACTAGTTTTCACGCAGTGACGTCACAGTGTTTTTCGCGAGGACTTCAACTTTAATTATTTATTTCAAAGTAAGTACTGCGATATGATAGTCGGTGTGACGTGTTTTTATACATAAACACAAACTTTAATGAAATAAAAAAAAAGGCAAGTTCCCCATTAACAATATGCATTACTGTGCTTGGAATGATGGTTTAGGCAACATAGCGTGTTATGAAATAGTCTAACTGTCTGCACACTTGACTTTATAAATTAATACAAACTATATATTTATACTAGACCACTGTGTGTAATAATATAAATAACAGTGCAATAACAAAAACACAGAAATAGTGGAGCGAAAAAGAGGTAAAATTGTGTCGTTTTTTTTTTATGAGCTTAGAACAAGATCAGACACAGTGGGTATTACCAACAACATTATTTTACACATAAAAACACAAAATACGATATTTTTTAGTGGTCACAAATATTCTTATTTAAAAAAATGTGTAAAATTTAATTTTTTTTTAAATAATGTTTTTTTGTACATCCATTGCCATATCTCAAAAATGAATTGAGCTATCGATGTGAATTTTTTTTTTTTTATAAAATACACACTTAAGCGCTTCTCTCTATTTATAGGATTGCTAATAAAAAAAAAAATGCCAAAAACGTAGATGACCCTGAAAGTTTAGAGAATACGCCATCAAATTTTCACTAAGCGAGAAACTTTTTTGTTTTTGAAAATTTTGTGTAACATGCTGTGAAGAAAATGAAGTCACTAGACTAAAAAAGTTTTTAGAAAAAAAATATTTTCATTATTAGCAATAGTTTGCTAGTTACAAATTTTTTAGTATGGAGGAATTGTCGAAGCGTACGCGCGCCGTACTTAAGAATAATAAAGATTATGTATTGTGTGTAACGGAACTTTTCATTATTATTTTTTTATGTTTAGGACTGTTTTATCACGTTTTAGAATCTGAAAGGATAACTTATTTTTTCTAGTGACACATTAAGGACTAAGGTTGAAGGCAAAAAGGAATTAAAAATCTTAAATGGAGAATGCATTGCATTGGGATCTCGGAAACGGTGAAAAATAATATTATAGTAAAATGGAAAAAATGTTGCGCAACTAGGGGGTTAATAAAATCCCATAAACAGAACTTTAGGAAAAGTAACAATTTTGGAGTGTTTTGATAAATATTAAACTATCGAGTTTTCCTTTTTTGCGTTATTATTGGAGCTAAATAAAAAAGACAGTTTCTTAAAGCACGTGGCAATCTTAATATTTGTATCCGACATTTCCTCTGTCAGAGTCCCTATCCGAAACTCCCATGCATTGCATTTTTACCCTAGATCCACACAATAACACAGGTCGACAAAAAAAAATCTGCTCCAAGGACTCAACCTATCATGCTTTAAGTATTTTTGTATGCTGAATCCGAATTTTCCACTTAGATTTCGAGCAAACGTCAAACATTGTCAAAAAATCGTATTTTGACGATAAAAACCGGGATTTACTCGAAATCTACGGTAAAAAAAAATTTAAATTGAAAATTCGGATTCAACACACAAAAATACATAAGGAATGATAAGTTTAGTCCTTGGAACAGAACTTTTTTCTTGTAGATCTGTGCACAGGTCTACAAAAAAAGAAATTCTGTTCCAATGACTAAATTTATCATTCCTTATGTATTTTTGTATGCTGAATCCGAATTTTCAATTAAAAAAATTTTTTACCGCATAGATATCGAGTAAATCCCGGTTTTTATCGTCAAAATACGGTTTTTTTGACAATAAAAACCGGAATTTACTCGAAATCTACGCGGTAAAAAAATTTTTTTAATTGAAAATTCTGATTCAGCACACAAAAATACTTAAGGCATGATAGGTTTAGTCCTTGGAGAATAATTTTTTGTTTTTGTAGACCTGTGAACATCCTAAATTAAGTCTTTTTTAATTTCCTAATTATAGTCTCTAAACTCTGTTTCCATGGCTTGTGCACAAGTTTATCGTTTTCCTCTATTACTACGCCACATAAAATTCACTCTATTTTACAATGAAACTTAGATTGCTTATTTATCTTAAATATTTTTTAAGTAGATAATCCACGCACAATTCGCACAATGACCATACGTTCTACAATATAATACAAGTGGTAATAAGAGAAAGAATATCGTTACACATTTTACTTCCACATTCAGTGGAAATATAGTATGGACAATAATATTTTTGAAAATTTTTATTGTCCAAATAGGCTTAGAATGTCATGAAACGTCGAGATTTTAAGTTTGAGCAAAAAAAATTGTGTCTGTCGGTCTGTCTGTAACTTTTTTGTGCGCACGATTACTCTGGAACCGTTTAAGATATTGTCTTGAAATTTGGTACACATACCATGTATTTTAACGAGATCTGGAACTAGATTATTCCGTTAAAGGGTTGGGGGTAAATGGAGGTAAATAGGCAAATCAAGCAAGTAAGAGTCCATAAAACTGGTATTTAGTATATATAAGAGAAGCTAAGCTCTCAACATTTTTTTTTGGCATTAACCACCCACATTACCAACTCCCACCCCATTATTCAAGGGGGCGAAAAAAATGAAATTGTCATTTAGTGTGTGTACAAGAACCAAAGGCCTCAATTTTTTTTTTTACTTTATCCACCACTAGTACCACCCCCCTTCCACCACCCTCAGCCTCACTACCGATGTGGCATATCGTTTTATAGGTTTTTGGGGTAGACGATTTCAAATATTATATTATTAAAGTTCCATAAAAAATTATTTCCACATTCAAATTTTTTTCGTTCTGAGAGACTTGGATAGAAGATCTGGATGTGGAAGTAGTGATTCCTTGGGCAGCGGTTTTATAATTTGACCTTCGACGAAACAAATAACGTTGATAGTACACCGCCCTGAGACTAGTTAGTTTTAGTGGACGCGGGCGTATTAATACTCAATTTCTGCAATTCGCGCGCTCTAAAAAAAAATCACTGCACCTAAACTGTAAAAGACACAATAACATTTATGCTATCAAAAACTTTTTTGGTCTTTTGGCTTTATTTTCTTCGCAGCATGTTATACAAAATTTCCAAAAACAAAAAAGTTTGTAGCTTAGTGAAAATTTGACTGCGTATTTTCTGAACTTTCAAGGTTATCTAAGTTTTTAACAAACTTAAAAATGTTTTAGTTAACAATACTATACACAGATAGAAGCGCTTAAGTGTGTGTTTTATAACAAAAAAAAGTTCATGTGGATAGCTCTATTCGTTTTTGAGTTATGGCATTAGATGTTCAAAAAAACATTATTAAAAAAAAAAAATTCACACCTTTTTAAAAATAACAATGTCCGTGACCACTAAAAAATGTCGTATTTCATGATTTCTAATGAACATCGACCTACTTAACGAAATGGTATATATCTAGGTTTGTTCTAAGATAAAAAAAAACTGGAGAAGGAAGCGACTTTTCCCCTGTTTTTTACTCCACTAAAAAGTATTTCTAAAAATCCTAGCAAATAAAAATCCGAGGTGTTTCCGTGCACGCGTGTGAGGAGCATGTTTTTAATGAAACCACTTTTTAACAGGTTAAGGGCCTTTCGAACAGTATCGAAATATCCGCCCACATAGTATGCAAATTCCCTTTAATTTAAACACAAACAATACTAGGGAAGTCATTAGCATCATCTGGGCGGACAATATCCCTCTAACTCCTTCCGCAAATACTCAAATAGTTATAACTGTTTTACGTTTGCGTTTGTCATTTGTGAACAAAAGTTAACAAACCGATAGAGGACAACGTCTGAGGACCAAAGGATAAACAAGAGCGTTTTCATTATGCCGAAAGCTGCACACGCTCTGCAGCTTAGGTGACTTTATTTGTACGTGATGGTCATTCATGTGACCACTAGTGTTGCCAATGTATCACAAATGAAATAGATTTTTTTACCTTTTTCAAAAATCTATTGTTCAGTGATTGGGAAACAGCGATAAATTCCAGAGACAAATTTCACATACAAATAATAATAATGCAGCACGGGAACCAAAATAGATGCGTATAGCCAGGAAGGTAGCGACAGATTTTTCGCGATAATATACAGGGTGCGCCACTTAAAACTCCCCAAGTTTGTAACTTTCTTATTTTTTAAGCGACGACCATGTTGGGCACATCAAATTGTAGATATTTTTAAGGCATTTAAACGTGTGTACAGTGATTTAAAAAAAATTTTTGAAAAAATTGTTAAGAAAGAAAACTGAACTTCCTCGAATATTTTTTTACCTCATCCTGCACATTAACTGCGTTAATGTTTTCTTAGAAAGGTTTTAATTAGCTTCAATTTATGTTATTACGTCATATTCGAGATTCTTTTTGGTTTTGGAGAAAGAAATTAAAATCACTCCTTCCGATTCCAAACTGATTTTTTTTTAAATAACTGAAAACATGTAAATAATAACTTTATGCTTTATTTGTAAAAGACATATCACAAACAATACTCAACGTAACAAAACAGCAACAAGAAACAAAAGAAATAAATATTTTTAAAATGTACTAAATATAGGAAATTGCAAAATTTTTATTTTTTAAAATTTTTTATTTTAATAACATAAATTGAAGATGATTAAAACCTTTTATGAGAAAATATTAACACATTTCATGTACAAGGTGAGGTAAAAAAATATTCAAAGAAATTAAGTTTCCTTTCTTAACAATTTTTTCAAAACATTTTTTTTTGAATCACTCTGTATGCATGTTTAATGGCTTTAAAAATGTCTACAATTTGATGTGCCCAAAATGGTCATCGCTTCAAAAATAAAAAAGTTACAAGCCTGAGGCGCACCCTGTATATAAAACTAATTTTTTTTTCCCCATGATAACTTAGACAATATCAATGACGAAGGTGCAATTCTACCAATGTTCTGAAAAAATGAGTAAAAAAATTAAATAACATGTTGCAAAAAGATATCGATTTTCTGAAATGTCACAAAATGCTACTTTTGATTCGTTCATCCGAGCCGAATTTTCGAATTTCACCGTGTAATTTACGATCAGGTTTATCTGGAAGACTTCCTCTTTACGTCGCGACATCGTATGTCCGTCCCAATGGTTTTTCGAACGTGTCAAGATTGCATGTTTTTGCAATTTTTTAGGCGTCGAAATGCAAGCTGTTTTTTGCTATTTTTCACAGATACCTCCGAAACGGTGGGAGTTAGCTCGAAATAAAAAATAAGGTCAAACGAATATTTTCCGCTACGAATCTTTTTGCCACCATCAGAATTTTGATTTTTTTTTTCGTTTCGGAGATAACTACTGAAATGTCGGCCATGTACGGCAAAAAATCGCAAATTTTGAGCTTCTACAGTTGACAATTTTTTAATCTTGGCTCCTACGCCAAAAGACCCCTCTGGCTAATTTAAATAGAATTAAATTTGCTAAAACTCATTTCTTATTTTTTTTAATTCCGACAAAAATGAAGGAATTAGAGGAGGCGGGATTTGGGACTTTTTTTTTGGTAAAATTTCACCATTTTGTCAGCGTAATTAATCGGTAATTCACTGAAATCGATCTCATATACGATGTTCACTTAATATCATGTACTACTTTGACGCTCCGTTAATCTTGGCCCTTCGGAACAAAGCTTTCTGAGAAAAATTATATTTTTTAAGATTTACATACACTGTATAGGAAAACGTGTAATTTCCTACGTTTTTTACTCATTTTTGCACCTTTATCATTGATACTGTCTAAGCTATCATGGAAAAACGCTGCCCAAGGAATCACTACTTCCACATCCAGATTCTCTATCCAAGTCACTCACAACGAAAAAACTTTGTATGTGAAAATAATTGTTTATGGAACTTTAATAATATAATATTTGAAATCCTCTACCCCCAAAACCCATAAAACGATACCCCACATCGGTAGTGGGGTGGGGGTGGTGATAGGGGGGGTGGTAGTGGGGGGTGGATGAAGTAAAAAAATATTTTGAGGTTTCTGGTCCCTGTACATACACTTAATCACAATTTTTTTTCATCCCCTTTAATAAGGGGGTGGGGGTGGTAATGGGGGTGGCTAATGCCAAATTTTTTTTTGAGACCTTAGTTTCTCTTGTATATACTAAATACCAAATTCGTGGACTCTTACCTGCTTGATTTACCCATTTACCCCAAATTCACCCCAATTTACACCCCAACCCTTCGACGGAACAAGATGAAAATATAATCTAGTTCTAGATCTCATTAAAGTACATATGTGTACCAAATTTCAAGTCAATATCTTAAACGGTTCCAGAGTAAACTTGCGCACAAAAAAAAGTTACAGACAGACCGACAGACAGACAGACCGACAGACAGACCGACAGACCGACAGACAGACAGACCGACAGACAGACAGAAATTTTTTTTTCGCTCAAACTTAAAATCTCGACGTTTCATGACATTTTAAGCCTATTTGGACAATACAAATTTTTAAAATTTTTTTTGTCGTTACTATACTTCCACTGGACGTGGAAGTAAAAATATCTAGCTTTATACAAATGATTTCACGAAAACTGTCACTACCTCCCTGGCTATTAGGGAAATTCTATCGCATTGGATCACCCCACTACCACAGACTAGGTCTTAGGTACTGTACCAAACCTGATGAAAAAGTCCACATTGTCATTATCTTCAGAGGGATTATTTCATTCGAGTATGTAGGGCAGTCTTTCCGTCCGGTCCAAAAATTTCAAAATATCATCATCGCTTATTTCGTCGGATGCTTCAATTGCTAATAATTTAAGCAAAATAATTTTGATTTTCTACGCAACTATTCACAATAAACAAATTTTTTAGGTTAACTTGGGGCTAACAGTACCCTTTCTACATTGAATCTCGAGCTAAATTACCTTTAACTTCAACTAAGGTTACTTTTACCCTGGACCAAAATACGCTTTATCCTGGAGTTACGTTTAACCCCGGGGCATAGTAACCTAACCTGTATTGATAAACCAGCCCCAAGAAAAAATATTTATCACAGGGATGTTAAAGTGTTAAACAATTGGTCCTGAACTGACTAACAAATCCGTCTGTATTAGCGTTTATGAGGGAAGGTAGCAAATGTTTTAATGGGTGCATTGGAGGAAAGTTGTTCAATGTGCGGATACTTGATCGCATCAAAAGTACTAGAATTGAATTTCTCGCCAATTTTTAAAAAAAATTATATCAGTGTGTAGTGGTAGGTTTTGAAGATACCTTTCGTATGAATTTTGGGTTTTGTAAGTCGATCAATTAGAGCCCGAGAAAAGTGAAAGAAGTGAAAAAACTAGTTTTTGAGGTTATGGCTAAACGGGTTAAGATAGAGACCTAATAAATTTCAGAAGAAGTTCTCCGTTGATATATCTACAATGGGCCTTTTCACTGGATTCTTAAATCTCAAAACAAATATGTTTATTTGGAAGCTAACTGATAGATATTCACCTTGTGCAACTCTGTTTCAAATATAAATCTGACAGTGTTTAATTAAAAAATAAACATTTATTATGGCAATTTAAACACTCATTTCACCTTGAGGCCGAGTGACGTCACACATCCCGGACTTATGTTGGCAGCATTTGCCAGAACGCCTAATAGGCACTAACATCACACCACAACTGACACATGTTTATTGTTTACGCTTTGTTTTGGGGTTATGTTCTGTATGTTCCTTTACGAATTGTGTTTTGATTTGTTTCTGTATAATAGTGGAAGAAAATGGAACCAGGATTTTCTGAAGGAAGTGCAGAAAATCTGCCGAAAGTTGATTGGACAATTTATGTTGTAATTTGTACATGTTGGTACAAAGCACTCTTTAAACATTTTCTAAACACAAAAATTCAAACTGAAGAGAAACGACTGTCAAAGTGTCAATTTCAACGTCAACTGTCAAAAAGCAGGAAACCAACTTTATGATACACCTGTATGAAGATCGTAGGCTCGTCGACGTCACTAAGATGAGTGCGTGACGTCACGTTCAAAGCGCGCACTTTTGATATTTTTTTTTCGATAGAAGTCATGCTAAAAAAAAATACGGCGAAATTTTTTTATAAAACACATAAAGCAATAAAAAAAAATCACTGAAAAGGCCCATTATTTGATATGGTGGGGGGTGATTTTTACTATCGTATCCGGCTATTCCCTGTATGTTATTTTCTTATTGATTATTTTATTAAATAAAGTACATTTATTATTATTATTATTATTTATCACATAAAACAACTGCGAACAAGCTGTCATAGTAATAAAAACAACAGAAACTACCCCCGTATATCGCAACATATTGCACATAATTCCCATTATTAATCGATAAACGTTTTCCAATGAGAACACTCTTATTTCTTCCGTCATTTTGTGATTTATTCCGTAAGTTTTTGCCATGAATGATAGATTACATACAGAATTAGCCCTTTCAGATTTTTGAACTGATTTTGGCAAGAAGGATGGCTACTCGATTATTTGCCCTGCTGCTACTAGAATTGATTTAACGGTCATCCGCCAATCTGGGGGCGAGAAACATTTATCGGATTGAAATATATGTATAACCATCATTTATCACAAGTGATTTACTTTTTTGCATATACATAAACCTTCGTCCGCTACCGTTCCGCATACGTTCTTTTTTACGGATAGGTTGACCTTTCTGTTGCAGTGAACTATTAGGTATACTTGGTTTGGGAGTGTTCCGGATACATATACCTTTTACATTGTAAAATAAAACATATGTAGGCAGAGAACGGTGACTTATTCAGGTTCTTATGCGCATAGGCTGAAGGTAAATCTATGATCAACCAAACGCAATTATTATTTAGATTACGCAGCCCCACAAAAAAAGAAAAGTACTGGGTGGTCCCTGGGAACGGAAAGTTTTGAAGACATAATAATTTTGAAAGTAACTTATTTAAAATAAGATATAACAATGACTAGGTAATTATATGCAGTTTTTATTTTTTAAAAATAATTCCTGGTAAATGTCTTCCCATTATCTCTACGCACTCTTGAATACGATTGGTGAAATTTTCTATTATACGATTCAACAAGTATAACGGAATATTGGCAATTTCTTCACGGATTTTTATTTTCAACTCCTGAATATATCTTGGTTTGTCAACAAAAACCCTATGCTTCAAGCAGCCCCACAAGAAGTAATCGCATGCCGTAAGGTCTGGCGACCTTAGGGGCCATTCAGTGTTTCCACGCCTGGAGATAATGTGACCAGGAAATAATCGCTGCAGGGCATTTATTGTTTTTCTTGTGGTATGAGAAGAAGCTCCATCTTGCTGAAACCACTAATCTTGAATCCCTGGAAACATGTTTAATTGTGGCGTCAAAAACTGGTTGATCATTTCGGTATAGCGTACAGAATTGACTGTCACAGCATTTCCATCATTGTTTTCAAAAAAATAGAGGCCGATAATTCCCATTGAAGAAATTGCACACCAAACTGTTACCTTCGGGCTATGTAACGGTTTTTGGTGAAGTTGTTGTGGAGTTTCGAAATTCCAATATCTGTAATTTTGTTTGTTGGTGTAGCCACATAAATGAAAATGAGCCTCATCAGAAAACCACACACCCCACGTTCTAAAGTAATTTCAGAAAAATGTAGACGTCTTGGGAAATCTGTTGGTTTTATTTCTTGAACTGTTTGGATTTTATGCGGATGAAGATTCAGATCCTTGTGTAAAATTCTAAGCAAAGAAGATTTACCTGGCGCAACGCCTGGGCTCGTTTTCTAACTGAACGTTTTGGACTGTGTTCAACAGATGTTCTGACTCGTTCACTGTTTAACACTTCTATTGGGTCCTTTAAGTTTGGATTTATTGGCTGTACCTGTTTCTTCAAATTTACGAATCCACGATTTTATGGCATGAGCGGAAGGAATTCTCCTGTGACGAGGAATCGCAAAGTGTAGTCGAAATTGCCGCTGCACAGCAACTACACTGTCGTTATTTTTATAACACGATTTTATTGCAAAAGCACGCTGCTCACCGGACCACTGTTCCATGATTACCAAATGGCATATAATGACAGAAAATATGACAAATAAATCCATGGCCAGTTATACAGAGTTACAAAATAACAACATTTTTAAAACTTCTCGTTCCCAGGGACCATCCGTTATGTTGTATCAGAAAAGAGACCATAAACCCTCACGTATTCTGGCGCGCTGAATCCGAATCTAAGGTCCAAATGAACTTCTACCTTGTAATTTTTTTTGAGAATCGCGTTTTTTTCGCATTTTTCTGTGGTGGTACCGAAAAATGGGTCAAATTGCCAAGATATCGAAAATTTTTATTAAAGAAAAGTGCTTAGAATCTGAGATTTACAAAGAATATGACAAGGTAATTTGGATAAAGTAAAAAAATATTTTGAGGTTTCTGGTTCTTGTACACACACTAAATCACATTTTTTTTTTCATCCTCTTCAATAATGAAGTGGGGGTGGTAATGGGGGTGGCTAATGCCAAAATTTTTTTTGAGACCTTAGCTTCCTTAGATATTTAGTATAGATACTAAATATCAATTTTATGAACTCTTACCTGCTTGATTTACCTATTTACTCCAAATTTACCCCAATTACCCCCCAACTCTGCGACGGAACAAAATGAAAATATAATCTAGTTCTAGATCTCGTTAAAGTACATATGTGTACCAAATTTCAAGTCAATATCTCAAACGGCTCCAGAGTAAACGTGCGCACAAAAAAAGTTACAGACCGACAGACAGACAGAAAATTTTTTTCGCTCAAACTTGAAACCTCGACTTTTCATGACATTCTAAGCCTATTTGAACAATAAAAATTTTTTAAAATTTTTTTGTCGTTACTATACTTCCACAATGTGGAAGTAAAATATCGTCGATTTTTCTAAAAGTCGTATTAGGATTTTTTTATTGAAAAAACTAACGCGATATTATTGACCAGCATGCTGTAGAACTCCTACATCAAAAATGCCAAAACATTTTGATTTATGGTTTTCGAATTACGGTCTCCTTAAAATTACATTTTTCAAATATTAAATACTTGATAACTTCGAAACGAATTGTTTTTCGAAAAAATGTCATTCCTTATTTTCTATTTAAATTTATTTTTTCTACTACTCAATGTTTTCGATACTTTCAAATTCGGCAATTCTTTATGGTTGAATAATTTACAGGACTGCTGGTTCAGCATTTTTAGTAATTTTCAATGAAAATTCTTGGGCTACGAAAGAGTATCGATGACAACGGATGGTAGAAAAAATGAATTTACATAGAAAATGAGGAATGGCTTGTCTTCGGATAACAATTCTTTTCCAAGTTATTACTTCCACGTCTAGTGGAAGTATAGTAACGACAAAAAAATTTTTAGGAATTTTTATTGCTCAAATAGGCTTAGAATGTCATGAAACGTCGAGATTTTAAGTTTGAGTGAAAGAAAAATTTCTGTCTGTCTGTCGGTCTGTCTGTCTGTCGGTCTGTCTGTAACTTTTTTTTGTGCGCACGTTTACTCTGGAACCGTTTGAGATATTGACTTGAAATTTGGTACACATATGTACTTTAACGAGATCTAGAACTAGATTATATTTTCATCTGGTTCCGTCGAAGGGTTGGGGGGGGGGGGGGGTAAATTTGGGGTAAATAGGTAAATCAAGCAGGTAAGAGTCCATAAAATTGGTATTTACTATATACAAGAGCTGAAATCAGATTTGTTTTACACAAAAAAGATATAGTAAAGGTCTTTTGATATCGATTCAAATTTGGTTAAAATTGGATGAGTAATACCTAAGCTACGAAGGTGTTACCGTGAAAAATGGGACACACTGTATATAAATAATATGTTCTTGATTCGAAACATTGAAGAAAATATATATTCTTAAAACAAACTGCAACATATTTTTAAATCAAGCCTTTGGCACTACCTGAAATTAGAATAGCTGCATTTATTACAAAGTTTTTGTTGTGCATTTTTATTAAAAAAAGGGTTGATTTTTAGAGAAATCATAATAGGCATTTTTTTTGCCGAAAAATTTAATGCAATATTATTGTTCAGCATGCTTTAGAACCCCTATATCAAAAATTTAGCCACGTTTTGATTTATCGTTTTCGAATAACGGCCCCCTTAAAATTACATTTTTCAAATATTAAATAATTAATAACTTAGAAATGAATTGTTTTGCTAAACTTGGTCTACGAAATTTGATGAAAAGTGAATACAAATAGAAATTGAGAAATCACTTTTTTCCTAAAAACAGTTTGTTTTCCCGTTATTAATTATTTAATACTTGAAAAATATTATTTTAGGTGGGCCGTATTTCTAAAACTGTAAATCAAAATATCATTCAATTTTGGATATAGAGGTTCTAAAGTATGCTCATGAGTAATATTGCATTAGTTTTTCAGTAAAAAAATTATGCCTAATATGACTTTTCCAAAAACCGACCTTTCCCTTCTAAATAAAAATGCGCGCCAATGACTGAAATATGTAATGGAACAATAATTAGATGTTAATCGACTTACCTTAAGAAAATTGATTCCTCAACTTAGTGGATATACAAGATGCTTTCACCATAAATACAACAGTAGTTCTCTGAGAATTATCTATATAAAATGGCTTCTCAAAGTGTTTTCAGTTTAAATCAGAAAAAATAAAAAACATAATGTATAGTTCTAAGATTTTTATTATGAATAAAAGTAAACATACATAAGAGTAAATGTACAACAAATTCAAAAAATGGGAATTGCACAATTTAAAAATAACAGTACATAGGTCCTATTCTATTTTTACCAAAAAAAGTAAAATGTATTTTTTATAAGTATAACATAATACATTCACATTATATAAAATAAATAACGAATTCATAAAACTCAATATAAACGCTAAATAGCAAAAATATTTTTTACTATAGAGAAGTAAATAAATAATTATACATTTAATGTACAGCCAACAAGAAAAATTTGGTAACACAATTTAAATATAATAAATAATTCTGCTCTTACGTGCAGATTTGGTTAACATAATATGGAATATTTTTTATTATCGTTTTATAAAAAGTTTTGCTTTTAAAAGAAATCAATTTTAATGCTATTCAATTTTTGGCAACAATACAGAAAAATCAAATTTCAAAAATTCAAATAATTTGTATATAACTTAATAATTTGGAAATAGCCAAAGTATAAAGGACGCCCAAATACACGTAAAGAACAAAGAAATTTTTAGTATTTCTTATGTACGTTTTTAAAGTAAAGTACGCAGTGAAAAATTAGTAGAAAACCGCTGCCCAAGGAATCGCTACTTCCACATCCAGATTTTCTATCCATGTCTCTCACAACGAAAAAATTTTGTATGTGGAAACAATTGTTTATGGAACTTTAATAATATAATATTTGAAATCCTCTACCCCAAAAACCCATAAAACGATACCCCACATCGGTAGTAGGGTGGGGGTGGTGATAGTGGGGGGTGGATGAAGTAAAAAAATATTTTGAGGTTTTTGGTTCTTGTACACAGTACACACACTAAATCACAATCTTTTCTCATCCTCTTTAATAATGGTAACGGGGGTGGGCTAATGCCAAAAAGTTCCAGATCTCGTTAAAATACATAGATGTATAAAATTCCAAGTGAATATCTTAAACGGTTCCAGAGTAAACGTGCGCACAAAAAAGTTACAGACAGACAGACAGGCAGGCAGGTAGACAGACAGATTTTTTTTTACTCAAACTTAAAATCTCGACGTTTCATGACATATTCTAAGCCTATTTGAACAATAAATTTTTTTTAAATTTGTCGTTACTATACTTCCTCTGGACGTGGAGTAAAACAGAAAAAATAAACATTTTTGCAACTATTTTTGGCAGCATCCATGGCAGGAACAAAAAAAAATTCCTAGATTTTACACTTGTGTTTGGACGCACTTTGCTTTGGTTACTTTAAAAATATCGAATTTTTAAAGCTGAATTTTATATTTTTTTGCGGAGCCTGTATGCTTTATCTATACTTTAACAGTGTTAAAAGAGGTTTCTTTTCAAGCAAATTTTTATCAAGGCAGGTTCAGGATTTTTCAAATAATTTAAATATTGCTATAAGCAGTTCAAACCAAATGTATTTTTTTTTCTTAAAAAAATTATTATTTATTGTTGCAACATTGCTCCAATGTTGAAGTATATTTTTTTGTTTATAAAGTGTAAATTAATATTAAGGATCGAAAAGTTGTTGATTTTTTCGCATGCTCATTCTGATGGTGCTATTAAAAAAAATTGTAATGTTGAATACTAGTATTAAGAAAATAGTAAATTTTAAACCATTAATCGAAAAAAAAACCAATTTAAAATAATAAAGCTCCACAAATTATTTATAACAATTTGTTTGTTTAAAAATGATGAAAATAAAAAATAACAATTTTTTTCAATAGCACCATCAGAAAGAGCATGCGAAATTATAACTTTTCGTTCCTTAATAGGTATTAATTTTTTATACTTTATAAATAAAAAAATACATTTCAACTCTTATTTTTTTAAGAAGAAAATCAAGGAACCTGATTTGAATTTTTAAAAGCCCCATCGAGTGCTGATAAAACATTATTGAAAGTGTATATGTTTTGAATTGATTTAAATATTTTTAAACTTCATTATTATTATTATAGCCAGGCCACTTGGAAAGTGCCGAAGAACGATCATTATTACGTTTGCGTACGGGTAGCTGTAGATCCTAAACTATGATGCAGACTTTTTTCTGGAAAATTCGATGGTCTACAAAAAGGTTCAGTGCACTTATGTCGAATCTATTACCGTTTTCGCTACGTAAGCGACGAAAGGTTAAAAATCACTATCCTCTAATTCTTAACAATTTTCGTATAACTTTTTAAACAAATTCGATGACCTTAAAAGTACTCACAAATACTTTTCCTATCGAGCTGAATCGAATGGCTCCAAGAAATAACGTTTTCAAGCACCGGGAAATTAATGCAAGTGGTTTTACCATTTCTTCCTTATTCCACTATTTGCATATCACACATCAGACAAAACAAAACCCTTGCACTATTCACTGTTAAATGATTCTCCATTAACTGCACACAACACAACGAAAGCGGCAGGCGCCATCATAGAGGCCCGTCGACGCATGTGCAGAAAATAACATTTAAGAATAAGTGTATTTGAAGTAAATCGAATGTTGAACCTTTCGGGTCAAGAATTATATAGTTCTCTATCAAGAATACTTTTTAATTAGCTTGAATTAAACTCTTCTCTTAAATGAATATAAATTTTAATCTTAACTTAAATATAAAATATTCTACCTGAATAGAATGATGCTTGGAAGTCAACACCATATAAATATTTGATAGAAATATCGACTATTATTTAACCTAGACTTCTACTCTTGTATGAAATTTAAAATTTCAAGAATATGATTATTCTTGGAGACAGTATAGGATTTTTTTTCGTGTGTGTTGTATAGTGGCGAATATTTTACAGTTATCGATGGATTAATGCAAAATGCATGCTCCAAAAATAGCATGTTCATAATTGACATTGTTGCAACAGACACTGCTATTACGAAACTTAATTGGCTAATAATGTGTTACCGAATCGATAATAATCACTGCCAATCAATTAAATGTATAAAACATCATAATACAGCACATTTTAATGTGATCGAAAAATACATTTGCTGAACCGAATCGCCATATACGGTAATACATAGGAAATTATCCAAATCGAAACATAAACATGTCAACAAATAATTGCTGTTTAACATGTAACTTTACCTTTTTCAGAGCTCGGTTCGTTTCATCCATATTTAATAGCGATTTAAACGTGACAGATAATGATTTTCGATTTTGTCATATTTTATATCAATCCGTTTGCCCGCATTATTTTCGACATTCGGTTACTACGCTCACCTGTAACGCGAAATATCAAATGAAATATGGATTAGGCAGGTCGTACAATATCGTATAATGTTAAACGTGTCAATTAACTTAATGAAAATCATTTTCGCTTTATTATAAAACATAAAATGGGATGGTGCAGCCGTCACAATTAAATTAAGTTATAACTCCCAGTGGGAAACGAGTAATTTAATTAGTTTTCAGGTATTGTACAATGCATGGACTTTATAAATAATACGCAAGTAATTAGAACGATAGAACACAGTAACATATTAAAAAAAACATTTTCTATTCTAATTACTTGTATTTGTATTGTACAATATACGAATTTTACTAATAGTTGAGTAATATAACAGTTAATATTGTAATATATCGGACAAAATTCATAAAGTTTTGCAAATTGGTAGAAATGTTAAGGATAGCATAAAAATTGCTAAGCCGAAAAGTTCCCACCTCCTAAATATTGAGTCGTATTCATAAAAACAAAGGATATCCTCCCAAGCATAAGGTAGAAGTATTAGGTTATGCTTTAAAATAAAAGGTAGAAGCATAAGCATTTCCTTCTTTCCTAATTCATAATGATAACCTTATACTTGCGAGGATATCCTTCAAGCAGAAGTAAAGGGTTGACCGTCTGAGCGCTAAATGATAAGAGACGAATACGAAACAGATGAAACTAGAAGACTAACTACAAAAGAACTCCAATGCTTAGTGCTGTTACAGCAGTACCTCACGAGTGTAGTACAACGGGAATACTATGAAACGAAGTTGAAACTGATGCAGCGTAAGGAATCTACACCGAAAATTGTTGGCGAGAGAAATACAACGTACTTCAGCTTATAAAAAATTCACCAGAACGTTTTATTTGAGTTCTCAATGTTTAGTTTCAGACAAATACAATTTGAGTTTATTCACCACAATCGTAAATTATGTAACTTCTTAAAGTAATTCGTTGACAGAGACATGTACAATGCTCACTTGTAAACTTAATTATCATTAAAATTGTTAATTACAATACTCATACTCAAGTTTATTCTGATTTCTTGTCCTCGATGGCGAAGAGATAGTTTATCATTATTATTGTCATGGTATTCTTCATCTTCTTAACTCAGCACCAGGAGTAGGATTTCGAAATGGAGTCATAAGGCATGGCTCTATCCCATATCCGTCATCACCAAGTAGCACAGCATTGCCTTCATTTTGTAATTGTAAGCACATTTGTGAATTTTTCCATATCCTCGAGTCGTGCACGGATCCAGGCCAACTCACGCCAACACTAGTGAATATTTCTTTGGCATCACAAGTGGCTTGCACATTCAGAGTAGGCTTACCTTTTCGATTAATGTACTCATCTCCATGGAGTTTTGGTTTCAGTATCCCCGTGTGGGTACAATCGACTGCACCAATAGCTGTCCGAAACTTATACTTCATTTGCCATAACTGTTTTGCCTCTGTTATTTCTCTGTTGGTACTTGAAAATTTTATCCATTCATTGGAATGTGCAATTATGCAACTACTGCATTCACAGTCCGAGATACCGTGGCTTGACTAACACCAAGTTCTTGACCGATACCTTGTTGATAGCCAGGATCACTGAGATAACGCAAACATATCTTCATTTTATGCACAGATGACAACGCACCTCCCCGAGTTTCTTCATTTTTACCTAAAAATCTATCCGCAAGCCACTGTACATTTCTTTCTTCAAACCGGTATAATATTTTAAAGTCACGAACAAGGGTAGATAAGCGGGGCTTGTAGTGTTAACATCCCTCACATCCACATTATCTGCCATCGCGCTCAAACTCGGATAAAACAACTTTCACTACTGCGCTAAATCTGCTACTGACCAACCTCAGTTTTTCTGAAGGATATGCTTCTTCTTTAAAGTAAAGGGTCAGGTTTATGCATACCCATTTACTTTTCTATGAGTATAAGGATATGCTTCTATTCTACAAGTATAAGGTTCTGCTTCAAATTATTATGAATAAATGCAGAAGGATTTCCTTCATATTTTGCAAGTATAAGCATATCCGTTGTTTTATGAATACTACTCAGTGTGTTTCATCCCCTAGGACATCGTTTCCACCCCCCATTTTGAGGTTTTCTAGATTATCTCTGGAACGGTGCACTTTTTGATAAAAATGCCTATTTACAAAATTATTCCTTATAACATTCTGTATTAAAAACGTCTCTACAATTTTTTTCATAAAATTAATAGTAACGTGGAAAATAAGGCGCACACATAAGGATTGGTTCCAGTTAACACAATAAATTGTAATCTTCACTATACTTTATACTTTAAAGTTCAATGCTTAACGCAAAAGCAGGAGCTACTAAACTCCACTTAAAATTATAATAAATGTAGCGCTTCCACCCTCTCACCCCTAAAAAATATCGCAATTTTTAAAGCAGCGAGAATATTGTATATTGTACTTGTTGCTATGCCACCCAATAGGTAAAATAATTGCCCCCTTTTTTTACGTGGTGTCCCCTGTATACCTAATCCACTAATTTATCAGAAGGTTACCTGCGTTAATTAATCCTCGTTGTCTTCCATAGATTCGATATTCATGCGTGCTTGTCCGTGGCAATGGTCACATATTGTGGAGCAACGTAAGCCTGCTCTTCTGCAACTACACCTGTTTTCGCACCCTAATTTGCATGAACAAGAAATTGGTGTTAAAACAGATTCGGGAGCTGGTTCTTTTGTTGTCATAGTTATACATATACCGCTGACTTTTTTCCATCCCCAATCAGTAGCTTCTAGCGTAACGTTTTTCCATGTTTGAATTTGGTAAAAAACGCGATATGAATGTTGTCGAGCAGCAGCAGAAGTTGGTGGTAGTTTTGATAACATTACAGCATTGTTCGCCAACAAGTTTGTTAAAAGTCATGAATCTGTATACATCTAGACTTTTTTCTGTGGAGGTAGAGTTCTATAAAGCCAGAACAAATCGCTCTCCTACGTCTACAATATCTTCATGACTAGCTTTTTCATTATTAAAAGTTTGCACGATGTCTTGTAAGTCATCTCTTTTATTTAAGCACATTGATTGCATTAACCTTTCCTTTGAAAAAAAAAAACGCTGAGGTTGTGTCGCTACCGCTAATGGCGTGTGCAAATAATATTGTTTCTTTACAGTTTTTTTAAAAAGTTGGGAATTGTAAATCTCGTGAACTGTAAATCCTTTTGCTGGTATTACCTTGTTTTTCTTTTAAAAATTTAATGTCTTTGTCTGAGGGAGAAAGAGCAATAAGAAGGACTAGCAGATCAATATCTTGCCCTACGACAACAGCTGTGTCGCACATACACACTCACACTTAGAAAATACTTAGTTTTATCTTTTGTTTTCAAATTGTTTATGAATGGATATAGCAACAGAAAAACCAAACTTTTTCTTGAAAAGTAGCGAAAACAAATTGCTGAGATATTTTCCTAGTTTTACTATATGGATACGAAATTAGTCATTGCATATATCAGTTATAACTAATGAATAAATTAATCCTTAGTCGAGACTACTTAATCATCAATCATAACATCCACGACTAATGACTAACCAATCATCAATCGGAATATCCATGACTAATGACTGACCGATTAATCATAACTAATATATGATTGATTAGTCGACTAAAAAATGTCCATCTCTGATTAGAACCTCGGAACACAGTAAAGTTTTTACTTGTATTTCTATAGTAGAAAAGTTTAATACCATATCCGAATTCAAACACCAATAGGATTTGTTGCATGCGCTGATTACATGCATTTATTAATATCCTCCTTTTACGAATTCAGTATAAGTAGGTGGATGCCAGCCGAAGAGTTTTCAGACATTTTTTTGGTTTCCATGGCAACAATAGCAGCTTAAAACCTCCCCATTGGATGTAAAATATTGGTGTGGAATTTTCCACACACCTTCTGCTGTCTGAATTGGTATCAATATTACAGTGATAGCTAGAAGGCTTCATTTGTTATCGGTGTAACAGTCCACTTTTTAGCCTTCGGCAATAGTTTATTTAATTCACCGAATTTACTACATTTTATATTTTTCCGTAACAAAAATTTTTGTCCGACGGTATATTGAGAGCATAAAATAGTTTTAAATCTTTCGCACGTCATATAAGTTCCGTTTCCTATATTTTAGAAGGTTATCGAACAATTTTTGAGTTCGTACTTTCTCTAGATTTTTGCGCCTAAAGGAGAAGGTAGCATGATTCTAGTTGGGGATGAACTCCTAATAACAAGGGACGCAATGCCCGGGTGAATTTACCAGCCTGTCCAAATTTCATTTCATAGTTTCACCAGTATTCCCCGATCACTGCTTATAAATTAATCTGCCTTAATTCTAAGAAAAGTAAGAGAGTGCATCGAAGTTCCCGATTAAAAACTGTAAGTAAAATTTATTTTACGTCGTTTCTGACCCCTGCTTAAAAGTCATGTTCCCGTTTTTCTACTTTTAACCTTATGTCGTAGCTGTTGCCTACAGGCCTCCATCATATGTTTTTATCTAAAGTGCGTGTTCTAGTCCCTTCATTAACTTTCGGTTCGAAGATTAACGTTAAACCGAATTTCAGTTTGACTTTTATAACCCGATGGGTAGAAAGATTTCGTTCGTGAGTGCTTTTCGTTTTACTTGGACCTGCAAAGTCTTGCAAAGTTGTACCTTTTTAGTATATACCTTTTCTTGTTATTTTGTCTAAGATTTATTCAGTAAAGTTCATTTATTCACGTATTACAATTTTGATATGCAAAAAGGAATATTGTGTTTGTAAATTTAATTTAAGTATGCTTATGTGCATTTTATGTAACTCCATTTTTATTACAGTTTCTTTTGATTACGTAGATTACAAGTAAAGCAATTTCTTTACTGATTCAGTTTATGTGGTAACCTTTATGTGTATGTTAATGTCTCAAGTAATTTATTTGCTTGTTATTTTAGCTCTGGCTAGCTAAAGTTCTGACTTAATTTGTATGTTTTTATATTACATATTACTGTGCATTTTTATACATTTATCTCTTGTTTGTTTATATCTGAAGAAAGCCTTACTGTTGGCCATACAGAGTAGATTATCTCATGCTCTCCGAATCTACTATTTTCCTGTTTTATATTTCGTTAAATAACTCAGTGAAGTGAATTTAACCTTATGCCTTGTTTTATTAATCGAGCCGTGCAAAACGTTATTAAAACTTGAAAATTAAAGTAACTATTAAATATTAAAGCTTAACTAGAACTTGATGTGTTAAAGAAAAATTAATTAAAATATTTAAAATAGTTTGCTGTAGGCCAGTGGGAATAGATGAAAAAACCGCCGCCCAAGGAATCACTACTTCCACATCCAGATTTTTTATCTAAGTCACTCACAACGAAAAAATTTTGTATGTGGAAATAATTATTTATGGAACTTTAATAATATAATATTTGAAATCCTCTACCCCAAAAACCCATAAAACGATACCTCACAGCGATAGGGGGTGGTAGTGGAGGTGGATGAAGTAAAAAAACATTTTGAGTTTTCTGGTTCTTGTACACACCCTAAATCACATTTTTTTTCATCCCCTTTAGTAATGGGGTGGGGGTGGTAATGGGGGTGGCTAATGCCAAAATTTTTTTTGAGACCTCAGCTTCTCTTGTATATACTAAATACCAATTTTATGGACTCTTACCTGCTTGCTTTACCTATTTTCCCCAAATTTACCCCAATTTACCCTCCAACCCTTCGACGGAACAAGATGAAAATATAATCTAGTTCTAGATCTCGTTAAAGTACATATGTATACCAAATTTCAAGTCAATATCTCAAATGGTTCCAGAGTAAACGTGCGCACAAAAAAAGTTACAGACAGATCGACAGACAGAAATTTTTTTTTCGCTCAAACTTAAAATCTCGACGTTTCGTGACATTCGAAGCCTTGAACAATAAAAATTTTAAAAAAAATTTTTGTCGTTACTATACTTCCATTGGATGTGGAAGTAAAAGGGCCATTTTACGAAATATCGTTTATCCGCAATTTTATTTTTTTGAAGTATAGTTTTGGATGTCCAGAAACATGTGCCAATTATCTGCAAACGTGACAGAAGGGGCAACACACTTTAAAATTAATAAAACGTCAATTTTTTACCATCTCTCGCTTTATTTGTAATATAACTCGTAAATGAAGCATTGTTCGAAAATATATTAAGAGATAAAACAGTTGAGAAAATTGATTTTGAACATTTTATTGTTCTTGATATTTTCCCAAAAAAATGCTTCAGTTAAGAGCTACAGACGAAAGAACAATGCTACTTTTCTATTTTTTAATTTAAAGAAAATGTATGTAATGATGGGCTAGTGCCAATACCTTTTTGAAAAAAAAAAAAATTAACAGCCAAGGACCAGCCGGTTAAGTTAAGAAGAGAAAAAACAAAAATTAAACACGAGATAAAGTGAAATTGTGAAATAGAGGTGTTGAAAGTGTTTTTTTTGCGATTTTCGGCAAAACGTGACCTAGCCGAAAATGCCCCTTCACAAAAGTTGTAGATAATGAAAAAATCTAAAACTTTCATACAAGGCATTTTTCATCATAACCTCAAATTGTCCGAGAAAATGGCGGAAAACTGATTTTTCGGTTTTTTATTTTTTATTTTTCTCTCGTAAAACTAATTCAATGTAACACTTATTGTAAAATGTGCACAGACTGTACAAACAGCGAGATTGATGTAATTTTCAATATAACTAGTTCTACAAAGCATGGTCGATTTCACATTGACAATGTTAAAAAATAAAATGTCAGGAATCTATTGATGGCATACATTTTTGAAATGGTTAAAGTGTCTACTTTTCAAGTATGCCTTGTGGCACCAGCTTTTTTCCCGTGACTAAAATGTTACAGCTGTTTTTCCTTAGTGAAACGTATAACAAAACACACGACCGTCACATTTATATTTGTGCTGTGCATTAATATAAATATGCTAAATGGATTATGAAAAAGTTCATTCTTTGAAGTGAAAAATATGTCCTACAAGATATTAGAGAAAATTTTGGTCGTAATAATACCCATGAATAAAATAAAAAGTGATATAACTGGAAGTATCTGTTTCTTATTTGAGCCTACTAATACTTTCGAAATTCAGTTAACTGTATTGACTCAATTTACCTTTTTGTGTCTAAATTTTGTTACCGACAAACAGTTTTGTTCATAATTTAAAGGACAATGGTTCTAACGAGATAAATAATATTTATGACACCCCTGTGAATGAGGTACTGTGAGTTACGTGTGACCGTCGTGAGTGGCATGAGATGGTTGTGAGATTCGTAAAACGGTCGTGTAATTGCTGGCTGAGGTTGTGCCAAATTTTTGAAAATAAAAATAATATTTGAGGGTCAGATCATATGTATTCTGGCTAGTAGGAACCAAATATGAAAAAATATACAAGTTGTCCCATTTAAAATATTTGATTTTCACGTCATTTGCCTCGAAACCGGAAGTCAGAAGTTGTTTTTTTACATCATATAATTGGAAATTTCATCCCATATCACTACACCAAATTTGAAAAAAATCCATTCAACCATTTAAAAGTTACACAAGAGTGAAGGAGAGTAATGCCAATGAAATTTCTCATGACCGTCACTAGAGTCTCAAGACCATCACACTAAAATTTGTAAAATGTGACGGTCATAAGTGTGAGGGTCGTGAGGGCCGCTAGACAAAAATGACTAAAAATTATATTCACCCTAAGCTATTATTAAAGTAAGGTTAGGAGAAGACAGTGTACTGGATACTTCAAAATAAAAAGGTATTTGTATATTAATAAGTTGATAAATGCTAAAATACACAACGTGACGGTCATGAAAGAGGGCCATATTAGACTTACCATATAAATTACTGGAAAAATTCAAAATGTTTTGGGAAACAGCACTTGGTTATTGTAACTCACACGATTTCACAACGAAAACTAAATTTCGATGTGTTTCTGAGTCGCTGGTAGTCCTAGCATTCAACTTATTAACTAATAATGAGCGCTGTGACGGTCGTGAGTATTAACCAAGTTACGCGACTTTAATAGTTTATATATTAAATCCTAGACTTTAAAACATGAAAGTTGTATCTTGCCAACAAATTTTGGATATTTTGTAATAATTATAGCAGAGATGGACACTAACCATTTCTCTGGTAACAAAATTTCAGCCAAAACAAGTGTCAATCTGTATGGAGTTACGCGTGACGGTCTTGAGTTTTAGGAGTAAAAACAGCCAATATTTTATTTTTGTCGTAATTTAGCTCAAGTTCTTTATTATAACAAGGTGCGGTAAGACTCCTCTAAGCGAATATTGGACACGGGTTGTAGCTTAAACCAATTTTTGATCAGTAAATCACCAATATCATGAATCGACCATGCTTTGTAGAACTGCCCCTATAAATGAAAATGACACATCAGCTAATTCTTTAACATTAGATGATATTGATGAAGATGATGAAAATAGAGAAATTGAATGTATTATTGCTTCGCCTACATCAAAAAGGGCTAAATTACATTAAATTATATATTAAGTTATACATGAAACGCACGTACACTGTAATATACATAAAATAAATAGTCTGTTTGTGAAAATATATATTTGTTTATTTATTTTCCCATCATTTTAATACCTCAATAACTGAAAAGTTTTATTATTTTTTTTTCTGTTTAACATGTAAATTATATATAGTTCTGTAAATATGTTTTATTTCAACTGTAAATTGGACATTTAAACATAATTTACATTATACGGATGATATGTTTCGTATTAATATTTATTATATTCACTTTAAAAAAAAATCAAAAGATAAAAAAGTAGCATTGTACTTTCGTCTGTAGCTTTTAAATGACTTTACAGTCACCATAGCTTCTGATACACTTGAGGAGCTCCAAGAACAAGTAAGAAAAACCCTAGAAGTTTATATCTGGTCTCAAAGAGATAAATTAATTTTAAATGAGTCAAAGACAGTTTTCATAAATTTTTATATTCAAAAACCATTACCTGACAATACAACACAATGTAGTGACATAACATTAACTCAGTGTACCAAACTTCTTGGTACGTATATCGATTCTAAATTAACATTTGACACCCATGTAGAACATGTTTGTAAATAGTTAAATAAAACATATTTTGCTATCATGCAAATGAAAAATACATTGAATGAAGAATGCCTATTAAATATGTATTATGCTCTTGCATATTCACATATAGCGCATAACAATCTTTGCTGGGGAAGTTCTACACAACTTGATAGAGTTTTTCTGTCAGAAAAAAAATATTAGATTAATTTTTAAGCTGAGTTATAGAGAAAGCTGTAAAAATACTTTCAGGAAAAACTGCACCTTGTATATACATATTAAAATGTCTAATGTATGTGAAGAAAAATATGAACTTATTTGAGACGTTAAATACTACTCATGATTATAATACTAGACACGGCAACTTTTTAAGTATTCCAAGACATTTAACGACTTGTTTTAAGCGATCACCAAAATACAACTGTATTTCTTTTTACAATAATTTACCTGAGGAAATAAAAAATATTGAAAATTATGACAAGTACAAAAAGGCAATAAAACAGATATTAATCAAAGGAGAGTATTATAGTGTAAAAAAGTTTTTACAACGGTGAACTCTACTCTACTTAACTACTTCTTGTTTTAATTATGTATATGTAGTACATGTATTTTGTTTTTATATTTTTTTATGATGTAGTTATGTTTGTTGATTGTCCATAAGTAACGTTATATACAAATTATTCGTATTGTTGACTTGCCATATATACTGTATTGTATCGACATGGTTAATAAAGTATTATTATTATTATTAATGAAGCATTTTCTGGGAAAATGTCAAGAGTAATAAAATATTCTAAATCAATTTTCACAGTTTTTTATCTTTTGACATGTTTTCGAACAATGCTTCATTTACGAGTTATATTGTAAATAAAGCGAGAGATGATAAAAAACTGACGTTTTTTTAATTTCAAAGTGTGTTGCCCCACCTGTCACGCGTGCGGATAGTTGGCATATGTTTGTGGACATCCCAAACTATACTTAAAAAAAAAATGATAAACGGCATTTCACACAAAAAAGCTATTCCGACTGGTCTACTGTGGCTTAAAACCATTTAAGTTACATCTGGTACGTAAAATGAGTAAAAAGAGACCCCATCCTAATTTCTATCTTTCATCTGTGTGTAACCAGCGGAAACACTCCATGGAACAAGGCACCTCAAGATGCCCTATCGCATGTATTTGACATATCGGAAAATCAGATGTCGCAGTCACCGACAACTAAAACAATCATTTCAGGTCATCTTTCATCGTGCAGGAGGAGGGCTTTTCCGGCCCGCTGCCGACAAGACGAATACCGTCAATTTGAAAGATGGACTGCTATCCCGTTTTATTATGTTATAGTTCTGGAATGAAGTTTCGTTCAAATAACTGTTTTGTTGAGGTTAATAGCTTTCGTATAAGTTAAAAATATCTTTGTCATCGAAGGAAAAAGTATAGAGGTGATTTAGATTTTCTTGGCCTGGATGGAACGGGGCAGCAAACTTCGTTTCATAACTTTGAATTTTTATTGTCGTTCCGATTCGTGTCGCACATTTCAAAAGGAAGACATTTCCGTAGCGCGCTCAAGTAAAATCTTTATTTGGGATTTGAAGTTTTTTTTATCGAGTACGTGAGGTTTAAAATTCCACCAAATAGGCAAGAAACACAATTATAATAGAATATTTCATGACGAAGTGTGCTGAAAATTATGTTATATTTCTTATGCAAAAGTGCATCATCTGTATATCATGTGGAAGAGCCACATCTTGAAAAATTGGCTTAAAATGTCTGATTCGCGAATATCTAGAAAATTATTGGACATAACAAAAGTTTTCAATTTTAACAGTAGCTTATTAAATTTCCTACTATACTAGTTTTTTCCGTACCTTAAAATTGAACGAGTTAAGACTCAGAAAACAATAATACAATCGTTTTCTAATTATATTGCAAAAATAAAAAATAAAATCGTTATTTGTCCATTTTTACACTGGCCTTATTTTTGATTGTTTTAATTACTTCCACATCGAGTGGAAGTATATTAACGCAAAAGAAATTTTTGAAAATTTTTATTGTTCAAATAGGCTTAAAATGTCATGATACGTCGAGATTTTAAGTTGGAGCAAAAAAAAATCTGTCTGTCGGTCGGTCTGTCTGTAACTTCTTTTTGTGGGCACGTTTACTCTGAAACCGTTAAAGATATTGACTTGAAATTTGGTACACGTATGTATTTAGACGAGATCTGAAACTAGATTACATTTTGATCTTATTCCGTTGAAGGGAGGTAAATTCGGGTAAATGGGGGTAAATAGGTAAATCAAGTAAGTAAGAGTCCATAAAATTGGTATTTAGTATACAGTGTGTCCCACGTTTCACGGTAACACCTTCGTAGCTCAGTTATTAGTCTTCCAATTTCAATCAAGTTTAGACCGGTATCAAAGACCTTTATTATATCTTTTTTGAGTAAAACAAAATTTATTTCAGTCATTGGCGTGCATTTTTATTAAGAAAAAAAGGGTCGATTTTTCGAGAAATCATATTAGGCATTTTTTTGTTAAAAAACTAATGCAATATTATTGATCAGCATGCTGTAGAATCACTATATCCAAAATTTAACAACATTTTGATTTTTGATTTTCGAATTACGGTTCCCTTAAAATTACCTATTTTAAACATTAAATAATCAATAAATTGGTAACGAAATTTTTTTCGAAAAAAAGTCATTCTTCATTTTCTCTTTAAATTCACTTTTTCTACTATCAAATATCATCGAAACTTTCAAATTTCGAAGGCCAAGAATTTTCATTGAAAAATTTTGTGTCATTAGACCTGTAAATTATTCGGGCATTAAGGATTACCGAATTTGAAAGTATCGATGATATGAGGTGGTAGAAAAAATGAATTTAAATAGAAAATAAAGAATGACTTCCTTGCGAAAAAAGATTCGTTACCAATTTATTGATTATTTAATGTTTAAAATAGGCAATTTTAAGTGGACCGTAATTCGAAAACCAAAAATCAAAATGTTGTTAAATTCTGAATATAGGGGTTCTACAGCATGCTGATCAATAATATTGCATTAGTTTTTCAATAAAAAAATGCCTAATATGATTTCTCGAAAAATCGATCCTTTTTTTCTTAATAAAAATGCACGCCTATGACTGAAATAAGTTTTGTTTTACTTAAAAGAGATATAATAAAGGTCTTTGATATCCATCCAAACTTGGTTAAAATTGGGTGGCTAATAACAAAGGTGTTACCGTGAAAACTGGGACACACTGTATATAAGAGAAGCATTACCACCCCCACCGCATTATTAAAGGGGGTGAAAAGATAAAATTGTCATTTAGTATATGTAGCCAAAGCCTCAAACATGTTTTTTACTTTATCCACCACCACTACCACCCCCCCTTCCACCACCACCCCCACCCTCACTACCGATGTGGCATATCGTTTTATGGGTTTTTGGCGGTAGATGATTTCAAATATTATATTATTAAAGTTCCATAAACAATTATTCCCACATACATTTTTTTTTCGTTGTGAGAGACTTGAATAGAAAATCTGGACGTGGAAGTAGTGATTCCTTGGATAACGGTTTTTTAATACGATTTTAAATTGCTAATAATTTTCTATGCAAGCAGCAAAAAATTACACCAGTAGAAATGTGATTTCTTAAATAATGTAGAATTATCTGATGGTATTAGGTCACTGCTTCTCGTGGTGTAATTATTGGATATGAGACTTATTAAAGTGTACATAATATACTAAAACTTATGACATACAGAGTATTTTTGAAATTCATTCATATATTCAGATCTATGGTATACTCAAAAATATTTATTCATTAAAATACCCAAAAATAACCGAGAAAATAAATTTTGAATACCTACTGCAAACAATAGTCAAGTACGTCAATGATGTGGTGATCTTCCTGCATTTAACCCTGACCTTGTGCCGCATCGATCTGCGCCGATGCCGAATGCAATAAGTAAACAGTAGTATATTTTTCATTTGTAGATAGGCCTTACATAATTTATTGCATAATTATGTCGATTTGGGATTTCCAGGATAAGTCTTGCGTACAAGACAACATAAAAAAAACGCTGCCCAAGGAATCACTACTTCCACATCCAGATTTTCTATCCAAGTCTCTCACAACGAAAAAAAAATGGATACTCTATTTGAACTCCACTATGTGGAAATAATTGGTATGGAACTTTAATAATATAATATTTGAAATCATCGACCCCAAAAACCCTCAAACGATATACCACATCGGTAGTGAGGGTGGATGAAGTAAAACAAAATTGTTGAAGCCTTTGGTTCTTGAACACACGCTAAATCACAATATAATTTTTTTTCCACCCCTCTTAATAATGGGGATGGCTAATGCTTTTTGAGACCTTAGCTTCTCTTATATATACTAAATACCAATTTTATGGACTCTTATTTGCTTGATTTACCTATTTATCCCAATTTACCCCCCAACCCTTCAATAAGCTCAAAATATAATCTAGCTCCAGATCTCATTAAAATACATACCTGTACCAAATTTCAAGTCAACATCTTAAACGGTTCCAGAGTAATCGTGTGCATAAAAAAGTTACAGACAGACCGACAGATAGAACATTTTTTTCTTGACGTTCTAAGCGTATTTGAACAATAAAAAGATTCATTTTTTTTGCGTTACTATACTTTCACTGGATGTGGAAGTAATTTACTCCTGTTAACAAAATCTAGAATCCTGTGAAATACGGGTTTCATATTATAAAAATTCATGTAGGTTGTTTTAGATGAATTTATTAAATTTATTACTATTACACCAAGCAAAAAAATCATCTAATACATTATCAATTTTTTATACAAAATATCAAGATTCGGATCTGATACAGTTATAAGTCAGCAAGCATAGTCACTAACCCACTTTTTATGTAATTTGGCAAATCATTATAGAGTGAGATCCCAGAGCTGCCAGACCTACGTCATTTTAGCAAAGCTAATATTTTGACAACAAATAGTGTAATATCTAGTTAAGAACGTATGCGTATTTGCTAGTTTGAGAGCGGGGCCCTTTTGCAGAAAACAGGTATAAAAGGTACATAAAAATTTTATTCAGTACGTTAAAGTATGATAGCTGGATTATTTTACACGTGACACGCTAACTACATGGTGTAAGTGTCAACATCTGGAACTTAAGGTTCGATCCCTGAGCGTTCTCAGTTTTTTTTTTCAAATATACGTACTAAGAAAAGAAGTTATGGTCAAAAATAATAAATATTTCCCTATCGGTTGTCTTTTTCTTGGTAAACGCCACTTTAAGTTAATATTTGTTGAAAAAAAAAAAGCTGAGAACGCTCAGGAACGAACCTTGGACCTTAAGATTCGGAGGTTGATGCTTACACCACGTCGTTAGTGTGTCACGTGGAAAATAAACCAGCTATCATACTTTAACGTACTGAGTAAAATTTGTATGTACCTTTTGTACCTGTTTTCTGCAAAAGGGCCCCGCTTTCAAACTAGCAAATACGCATACGTTCTTAATTAGATATTACACTATTTGTTGTCAAAATATTAGCTTTGCTAAAATGACGTAGGTCTGGCAGCTCTGGGATCTTGGACTATTACATACAATTAAAAAATTAACTGCCCTATTACCCCAGGCATTAGAGAATTTTATCTGGAAAAATTCATGGTAGTTATGTTTTTTGGCTCGCTGAGTCTAAATTTTTAACTTCCCACCAAAAATTCCCCCTGCAACCCCCTCAAATTTAGAGAAGAAACCGAAAAATTGGTTTTTGATTTTTTCGTCGTTTTTTTTTTTTGTTTTAAAGAAAAAATACCCAGACATTCAGAAAGTAAACAAAATTTACAACAAACAAAGTCCTTTGACATTTTGACGTACGACGAACGAGTGGGTCCCGAAACATGCCCCTCAGCGCCGCGCGTGCATTTAGGTGGGCAGTTGTACAAAGCATGGTCGATTTCACATTGACAATGTTAAAAAATAAAATGTCAGGAATCTATTGATGGCATACATTTTTGAAATGGTTAATGTGTCTACTTTTCAGGTATGCCTTGTGGCACCAGCTTTTTTCCCGTGACTAAAATGTTACAGCTGTTTTTCCTTAGTGAAACGTATAACAAAACACACGACCGTCACATTTATATTTGTGCTGTGTATTAATATAAATATGCTAAATGGATTATGAAAAAGTTGATTCTTTGAAGTGAAAAATATGTCGTACAAGATATTAGAGAAAATTTTGGTCGTAGTAATACCCATGAATAAAATAAAAAGTGATATAACTGGAAGTATTTGTTTCTTTCTTATTTGAGCTTAATACTTTCGAAATTCAGTTAACTGTATTGACTCAAATTACCTTTTTGTGTCTAAATTTTGTTACCGACAACCAGATTTGTTCATAATTTAAAGGACAACGAGATAAATAATATTTATGACACCATTGTGAATGAGGTACTGTGAGTTACGCGTGACGATCGTGAGTGGCATGAGATGGTTGTAAGATTCGTAAAACGGTCGTGTAATTGCTGGCTGAGGTTGTGCCAAATTTTTTAAAATAAAAATAATATTTGAGGGTCAGATCATATGTACTTTGGCTAGTAGGAACCAAATATGAAAAAATATACAAGTTGTCCCATTTAAAAAATTTGATTTTCACGACATTTGCCTCGAAACTGGAAGTCAGAAGTTGGTTTTTTACATCATATAATTGGAAATTTTATCCCATATCACTACACCAAATTTGAAAAAAATCCATTCAACCATTCAAAAGTTACAAGAGTGAAGGAGAGTAATGCCAATGAAATTTCTCATGACCGTCACTAGAGTCTCAAGACCATAACACTCAAATTTGTACCATGTAATGGTCATGAGTGTGACGGTCGTAAGGGCCTCTAGACAAAAATGACTAAGAATTATTTTCACCCTAAGCTATTATTAAAGTAAGGTTAGGAGAAGACAGTGTACTGGATACCTCAAAATAAAAACGTATTTGGATGTTAATAAGTTGATGAATGCTAAAATACACAACGTGACGGTCATGAAAGAGAGCACAGGGCCATATATTAGACTTACTATATAAATTACTGGAAATTCAAAATGTTTTGGAAACAGCACTTGGTTATTATATCTCATATGATTTCACAACGAAAACTAAATTTCGATGTGTTTCTGAGTCGCGGTAGTCCTAGCATTCAACTTATTAACTAATAATGAGCGCTGTGACGGTCGTGAGTATTAACCAAGTTACGCGACTTTAATAGTTTATATATTAAATCCTAGACTTTAAAACATAAAAGTTGTATCTTGCCAACAGATTTTGGATATTTTGTAATAATTATAGCAGAGATGGACACTAACCATTTCTCTGGTAACATTGAAGAAAAATGTTGGCAAGTTTGAGAAGGCGTCAACATTTTTGTTTGTTTTGAAAAGCACCAGTTTTGGCCCGTTTTTGCCCAAAAGTCCAATTTTTGGCCAAAAATCTGGAAAATGGTCAGGTAGAAAATGTTGGCATATGGTTTTCCAGCAATGAGCATTGACAATGAAAATTTTCCTCCTGGTCAGAAAGTGTTATATTACATTCCAATTTTGGCCATAATATGATGTCGCCAGTGCTGCCAATTGCACGAAGAAAATGTTGGCATATATCGAATGTTGATCGCCAAGATACCCTCTTCAACTAACAGCAAGCCCCAAAGTGTTATACTCTGTTCCACAGTTGAATATTTTCTGGGGTGGCTAGCGCCAAAACTGGCAGGCTGGGAGGTCCGACTCACATAAGATAAAATACTGAGAAAATATTTGCTAAAACATAACAGCAATGCCAACATGTTATTTCCCAGGCCCCATATATGTAGCTATCTCCTAAACTAATATTGCATTGTATATTTTTTACTCCACAAAACATAATTAGATAAACATACCCATTAAAATTGACATTTGACTTACAGCTAAACAAAACGTTCTGACATATAAGGTAAATTTGGATAAATCAACTTATTTGGAAACTTTGATAGCCCGCTGTCGGCGGAATTTTTCGTCGTGTTTTCCTGAGGTTACCACATGAATACTAATAATTCGTTTTATTGTTGAACATATTGAAAAAATGGCCCTCTCTATTGGAATTCGTTATCGTTGAAATGGTAGCAAGCGAATATATGGGGACTGTTCCCCTTTTAAATAACAATAAAATTTGAATATCATGATCGTCAACAGATCCAGTGGCACGTGGCGAATGTGGAGAGCTATGTAGGGCACCAGATGAACTGATATTGATATTTCAGCTGAAAATATGTATAGTAAAGTCAGAAAAAAACACTTGAAGGGATCAACATTTATTTCATATCTCATTGATGTACTGATAACGGCTACATAATTCATAGGTAATTTAGTAGTATTCTATAATTAATCCGTTCAAATTAGATTGAAAAATGCCCAATCTGAATAAAAATTTCCACCCAGCTGAATTTTTGTATGAAACATGTTTTCATTATTTTAAACAAAATGTCAAAAGTCCTCATAGATACCACTGGAGCTTTAATTGTTACGAAAAGTTACGAAACGGAGGTATAGAATCTTTTTTATTGTAAATTTTGTAAGCTATAATTTTAGAAGTGTATTGTCATAAAGCTGATAGTTTCCGATCAATTTTAAAAAAAAGTTTTCTTGACCTTTGACCTCGTGTAACATTTAAAGCTCCAGTGGTATCTAGGTAATAAGGTTCCATTAACTGGGCGGTTCAGTTTTTGTTCAATTTTTTTTCATAGATTAGTGTATATTTTAAATTATAGAAGTTTTACTTACGTATTATATGTGTGTTGTAATGTTCTATTGAATAATTTTTCGTGAACTTTGACTTCTGAACTGATTATCTATTTAAACACATAAATTCTACTCTATTCTGTTCAGCTTATTCATCAACTATATCTTGCTTCCCGCTCAAGCCATCACGTAAACCTAGTTTGAAATTGCGCAAACTAGTATTTAAAAGGTTCCTCGTATTTTTTTATAACAAGGAGTGTCCTACTTGAGTTTCCACAAGTGAGTTGAGAGAGACAATGAGAAAAAAAGAAGCAAATGTTATAGAACGAAATCATTTATTTGTAACAATTTTTAAAGAAGTAAATGTTATACCTCTAAATATTTTTTAACAATCTTTAAGAAAATTAAAAGTACAACTTTTAAACGTTCTTAAAAAAATATGTGATCCGAAATTTTCAAGTTTTGCGAAATGTTTTAAGAGAAAACTTGACCACTAGTAAAGGGTGTTTTTTTTAGAGGAATAGAACTTTAAAATGAAATAAAACACATAAAAATCTTGCTGACGCCTATGGTATTGAATTTATTGGAAATATAATTTTATGCCATTAGTGCTTAAATATGATTTCGGGCATGTGGGTGCCGCGGCTGGCTCGAATTTAGCGCAATCTGGAAGTCCAATTTTCGATCACTTTTTCGGGCAGCTGAGGCCATATGTCAGCAATAACTCGTCTAATGTTGGCTTCCAAATGGTTCAGTGCTCCGATTAAAGAACTTATATCTAGATACATAACAGGCTATCTTTTTACTATATACCTTGTTTGCTCCTAACATAGTCACATTATATGTCCATTAAAAAGAATAGATGAACATCACATCCCATAGGCAACATTGGCGTTGTGTGTGTAGAAAATGTGTAGAATGGTAAATATTTTCATTAAAATGAATTATTGCAATTCCTGCATTACCGGCTCTTTATATAACGTGATGTAGGCATACGATATTACAGTAAGATACATATGTATTGAAAGGATATTAAAATTTAATTGCTATTTACTTTATAACTGTAAACTGAACTTCATCATGTTACGACTATGGAACGATCGATTTTCTTCTTTTCTAAACTGCTTTCTGCAAACGGCACAGCACTTCACTATTTATTTGCACTAAATATATTGTCACAAAACTGTGTAAATATGAATAGAGAATATTATTTAGGTATTGAGCAAATCACAACTTAAAATAAAAAGACTTCTTCACCACATTTTGATCGAAAAACACGAAAAACGTTTATTAACATTAATGGCGGATATACTGTCAAAAGTGTCAAACTGAGATTATGATAATCAAACTGAATCGATGGTGCCCGAATCGGTCCCGAACAGATCGACTAGCCAATCAAGAACTTATGGGAAGAAGTGCCTTAGATTGTGCATCTTTCGGGATCACACAAAGTAATGCCATTATGTATCTAGATATAAGTTCTTTAATCGGAGGTCCAGTGTCTCTGGTTTATCGGCGTAGACTAGCCACTTCACATATCCCCACAGAAAATAATCCAAGGTGTGTTATCACACGACCGTGGAGGCCAATTGACACAGGTCCACGATGCAAAATTTTTTGGTGAAAATGAGAATCAAGAACAATCTTGTTTTCAGCCCATTCACCGAACGTCCGACGCAAATGATGGTCACGCGGCTTTACTTCGTGCATAAGCTGAATCTTGTAAGCTCGTAACCCAAGATCTTTCCTCAAAATCTTCCATAAGGTGGATGGATACAGCTCCAATTGCTGTGCACGATGGCGAATCGACTCATTCGGATCCTCCTCAACACTACGCTTCACAGCAGCAACAACTTCTTGGGTGCGCACTGTACGACGCCTCTGCGGATGTACATTATCAATCAGAGCATGCGTGGTGCGAAATGAGTTGCTCGGATGGACGATTATGTCGACCGTAAGTTTCGCGAACTGAACCATGATTTTCGAAATAAATTTGCACAATTTGCAAGCGTTGTTCTGCCATAAGTCTGTTCATGGTGAAATGGCAAAACATACTGAGCGCGAATCAGCTGTCAGTTGTTAAATTAACTGCCTCTAGAAACAGTGTCGCCAATTCAAGAAACAAGCTTCTAAAAAAAAACACCTTTTACTTTGGCATGCTTCTAAATATGATTAATCTGGAAATCTATCTGATGCCGTAAACTGAATCTATTATCATAGTAGACACTCTGTTCTTAGAAACAATGCTCTGCTCTATGTATCCTTCTACCACAGATGCACTTTTCCATTTCCTATGCATTTTTAGGGTCTCGAACGATACACCAGCCTCAACCAAAAGGGTTGCCGAAGTTCTTGTCAAACAATGCCCAGTGTATTCAATTGCAATTTCCAATTTTAAGTATTTTGCAATTATTGAAGGCACACTTCCCAGTGTATTTTTGCCAATAGGTTGAACGGTGCATCGACTGTTATGGAAAAGAATATCTTTGATCCCTTATTCCTTTTGGTCTTAATGCTACATATTTCCTGACCAGTTTTAAAGCACCTATGTTATTTTCCTCCACAATAGTAAATCCTTTTGAAACATCAGTTACTGGTATTTTTTTTTTTAACTGTTTAACGTCGGCCTATTTCCGCTACCAGGGCGTATTACCGACGCCAGGAGACGAGCTACCCCCAACCTGGAAATTTTGCCCGACCTCTTCCCTTAAGAAGAGTAGGGATCTTTTACTTGCCTAACATTTAATAGACAAGAGACCGCCTGCTTTACATCCCCTCCGAAGGATGGTATATCCACTACGTAATCCTCGTCTGAAATTACGTAACTTCCGAGTATACACTGATATACAAGCCTCTAGAAGGTGGGACGAGAACGCTGTATTTCCCAAGATGGGAGCCCATCCAAGTACTAACCGCGCTCGACGTTGCTTCAACGGAATATCGACTGATATTCACATTGAAGTCGCCTCTACGCTCGCCCCTACTGGTATTTTAACGAGTAAACAGATACCCTTATCTTCTATATCGCCCACAGTCATTTTTACAAGCTCATCCCTCCTTAATCCTCCAAAATCACTTCCGCCTCCACAATAGTAAATCCTTTTGACGCACCAGTTTTAGTTACTGGTAATTTAACGAGTAAACAATTACCCTTATCTTCTATATCGCTTAGTCATTTTTACAAGCTCATCCCTTCTTAATCCTCCAAAAACACCCATCACCAGAACTACTTTATGTAAAAGATAAATCTTATCCGGAGCATTATTGATAAAAGGACCCCCCACAAACCTTATGGAAATTGGCTCTCGGTCGAATTTTCTGATATTTGGATATGTTGTAGTTTTTGCTTTTCTGAGCAAAAGTTCTTATAGGCACAAGTCTGGGCTATCACTGCTTTTCAAGTTATGAGGGCTTGAACGTCACAATAAGCACAAAAATTTGGCATTAGTAATCCTTCATATTTTTCTTTCTTTTACGCCGTATAAATTATTTTCAGTGGAAAAATAGCTTTATACATATTATATTTCAAGAAAACAGAATAAAATCCGATATACAGGGTGGCCGATGAGTGCGACAAAGTCCAATACCTCCTTTATTAGAAGAAATAGAAAAAAAATTCTAGGTATCCTTACTGGTCACCTTCTAAAATTATTACGAAGAATACAGGGTGTCACATAATTGCAGGACGAACCAAACATACATTTTTTTAAATGGAACACCCTGTATATTTTTAGATATTTGGAATCAGCTCGTTTTTTGCAATCTGCCAATATAGAGTTTTGCTAGTCTACAGCGTATTTCACGAGATATAGATATTTTCATATCGAAATCGTCATTTATTTATTTATTTATTTATTATTTATTTATTTATTACGATATCTAACAGGCACAAGGCCCAATTACAGGATAAAGAGAGAACAACTACAAATAAATTAGGATGCAAAGACATATAAAGATATAAAGATATAAACAAAATTATACGTACAGTAGGTTTATATACTTATTTTAGAGTAATATGAAATGGTAAAAAAAACAAGAAAGAAAAAAAAGTGAAAACATGACAGTCTTTAGGATGAACAATTAGTTAATTAAAAACATATTTCTTTATTTGCGATGGGTTAGTGCAAAATATATCAAGTCGACTTTCCAGGTTTGAGTAGTTAAGGTACATTTGATATAGCGGTGAAGACATAAGAATATTTGTTTTGGCAGTGGGGAGATGAAAAAGGTTGCAATTTCTTGAGGAAATTCTAGGTACTTTGTATATGATTTGATTGGAGATTCTGATGCAATCAATCAAGGCGATTATTTACTATTTTATACAAAAATATTATAGAGACAGCTACTCTCCTTTTGTCCAGTTCGCAAACATTAAAGCGATTAAGCAGTATATCGTGGGGAACCCGATTTGTGGATAATATCCGTAAATTATATATGTGGCCGATTTGAGAAGAAACCTACGTAGTATTTTTTCAAGTTGGAGGATATAAACGTTGTAAGTAGGGCTCCAAACCGCTGCGGCGTACTCGAGGCGGAATCTTACAAATGTCACATATAGGGTGCGCATAGTGTCAATGTTCACAAACCCCTTACAGTTTCGTGTGAGAAATCCTATGGTTTTAATGGCGCCGGCTGCTATTGACTCAATATGCTTTATAAAATTAAGTTTAGGATCAAAGTAAACTCCTAAGTCTTTAAAAGAGTCTGGTCTGTGCAATATGACACCCTGAAGATTATAATCATAGAGAAATATGTTATGCTTTCTGGTAAATGACAAGGTATTACACTTCTGTGGATTAAGTGGCAGTTTATTGATAATGCACCAGTCATGGAGTTTATTTAGATTATTTTGCAATCTCCCACAGTCTTCGATTGATGTTATTTCGAGAAATATTTTTAAGTCGTCTGCATAGAGCAACGTTTCGGCATCCAGATCGGTCGTAATATCATCCACAAACAGGTTAAAGAGAAGCGGACCCAGTATAGACCCTTGGGGAACACCGGATTCCTGCAAGAATTCGACGGACCTGTATCCACGGCGTTGAACATATTGGTATCTGTTTTGCAAGTAAGTTTTAATTAAGTTTATTAGATCCACTGACAAACCAAATGTGGCAATTTTTTATAGTAGAACACCGTGATCGAGTCTGTCGAAAGCCTTGGAGAAATCTGTGTAAATCACATCAACCTGTCTAGACAGATCAAGTTTTTCACTTACGTATTGAGTGATACAAACGAGGTTGGTTACTATAGATCTGCCCCTCATAAAACCGTCTTGGTTGGGCGATATCATGCCAGATGTATGGTCATAGATAACTGAGTGTAGAATCATTTCCAAGATTTTGGCAAAGTTGCAAATTATAGTGATTGGTCTATAGTTGGACAAGTTGTTTTTATCGCCTTTTTTAAAGATAGGACAAACTCGTGATAATTTCCATTTATCCGAAAAATAGGATGTCTGTAGTATCAAGTTAAATATATGCTTGAGGGGTTTAGCAAATATTATTGCACAATCTCTCGCTATAAAAGCTGGGATAAAGTCAGGTCCCATTGTCATGTTAGCTTTTAGTTTTTTGGTTGCGTTTAAGACTTGTTCTTCAGTTATTTCTGTTAGGGTAAGCAATAAGTTGTTATTGTTGGATTGAAAATTCTGTTCTTGATTAGCGGATGGTGTGAATGACTTGGCAAAGTAATCAGCGAAGCTATTAACAATTGTTTGTGGATCTGTTACTTCCTCATTTTGATAGTACAAATTGGTTGGTATAGGCGAGATATTATTTTTTGAATTGAGAAAAGACCAAAAGTTTTTTGGATTAATTTTAATTTCTGTTTCAATAGTTTCAAGATACAGTTTATATGAAATATCAACCTCTTGTTTAATTTGTGCTCGCAGTTGTTTAAATTTCTCGAATTCGTAAGCAGAACTTGTTTTTTATATTTGTTGAAATGTTTATTTTTCAATTTTATCTTTTAGATAATTTTTCCGTTAAACCATGGTGGGTATGATAGTATGATTTATTGGTAACCTTAGTCCTAGGAGTATGTTTCTCGAAAGTTTCATCCAGTTTAGTATAGAATAAGTCAAGTGATTCATCTACAGTAGTATATTGTTCAAATATGGACCAGTCAGTATGGAAAATTTCCGCATACAAAGTATGAAAGTTAGCTCTTTTAAAATTGTATTTTGTGATCGTTTGACAAGGAAAGTTGTTAGTACTTGATTTGGGAATATCAACTTCAACGAGCAGTGCAGGATGATAGGGATCTTCAGGGAGAATAACGTCATGATATGAACGCCCTGTATCTTTTTGAAGATAAGAAGTTACATTACTTTGTCATTATAAAAAGTTGTACTATATTGTCTAATTTAGTACCAATAAATTGTTTTCCTAATTTGACATTATTTGTAAACAGGGTGAGGCAAAACTCGGATCTACGAATTTCTCTATTTTTTTTTAAATGGAATATTTTATATCAGCATTATAAAGGTTTTTTATTCTTCTTTAAGTTTTATTAAGCATTCCCTACATCTAAAACTTCAATTTTCTGAGATATATATATTTCTGAGATGGGTTTAGTAGGAAAAACTGCGATTCATTAAACTTATTCCAAATGGTCACTGTAGCTATTGAAAAACATAATATTTTCAGTTCATATCTCCCGGTACTGTTTTATTTATATACTAGTTAAACAGACGAAAAAAATTGTGTTTTTCCATAGCTAACGTAATAATTTAGAATAAGTTTAATGAAACGCAGTTTTCCTACTAAACCCATAATATCTCAGAAAATTGAGGTTTTAGGTATAGGGAATGCTTAATAAAACTTAAAGAAGATAATAATAATGCTGGTATAAAATATAGGGTGTTCCATTTAAAAAAAAATGAGAAATTCGTAGATCCGAGTTTTGCCTCACCCTGTTTACAAATAATGTCAAATTAAGAAAATAATTTATTTCTACTAAATTAGACAATATAGTACAACTTTTCATAATGACAAAATAATGTAACTTGTTATCTTCAAAAAGATACAGGGCGTTCATATCATGACGATTTCGATATGAAAATGTCTCTTGACATACCCTGTATAGACTAGCAAAACTCTATATTGGCAGATTGCAAAAAGCTAGCTGATTCCAAATATCTAAAAATATACAGGGTGTTCCATTTAAAAAAAATGTATGTTTGGTTCGTCCTGCAATTATGTGACACCATGTATTCTTCGTAATAATTTTAGAAGGTGACCGGCAAGGATACCTACAATTTTCGTTAATTTTTTTTTCTATTTCTTCTAATAAAGGAGGTACTGGACTTTGTCGCACTAATGGGCCACCCTGTAGATGACGTGTAACAGTTCAGAATTAACAATTAAAAATATAGCATGAAAACAGATATATTTCAATAAGGATACAGCAGGTGAACAATGTTATCGTTGCTTATTTAACTAACATGCAGCGAACAGGTCTCGGCACAGTAGCAGTAGTCTTCTGAATACACTTGCCTCACCATTTATCAGGCCCACTATGTTTGGTTACCACTTGCAACTCCATACATTGCATTAAATTAAATTTTATCTCCATTGGCACCCTATAAAATCTCTGGGACCCAATTGTTTACATTACTGCCTATAACAAATACAAGGTTATGTTGTAATCACATTATCAAGTAATTAATTAAATAAAGGACTAAATAGATTACCTGGATAGTATAAGGCAGTGGTTCCCAACAAGATTTTTTCATGGACCCCCTCATCGGTCGCTATACTGACAAGAACCCTTAAAAGCTAAATTCTTAAAATTAAGATTATGTAGAATCTACCATAAATTACTTACTAAACTCCATAAATTACTTACTAAACTAATATACTTAAAAGTGACAGTTGACTGCAAGGGCGGATCTGAACCCAAAATTTTTTGATGAACGGGGGGGGGGGAGAAATCCGAAAAACATTTTTTCGTCTCAAAATTTTTTTTGAAGAGCAGGGGGGGAGAAATCCGAACAAAAATTTTTTCATCCCAAAATTTTTTTGAAGAGCGGGGGGAATTTTTCATCCTAAAATTAAAAAATAAAATTTTTAAATAAAAGTTATTAACTTACACAATCTTGGGAGTTAAAATTTTTTTTCTTCCCAAAATTAACAAGAATCATAACATTTTAAAACAGATGCTGATAGTTTACAGAATCTTGGGGGGGGGGGGGGGGGTGTAATTACTCCGTTAACCCCATAAATCCGCGCTTGGTTGACTGTAAAAGCTGATGAATAACCTACTGAACTTACGCGGGAGCTAGATTAGGATAATGGCCACTGCAAGTCAAGTAAAATACAAAACAATTGAATATCTCAGTGACATATCGCGGACCACCTGTTGGGAATCCCTGGTATAAGGTATAATAAATATTTAATAAATTACATTCGTAAATGTTATCCAAATTTGTTTTGATTTTGATTGACAAATGTCAAGTTAGAGATTTTAATATTAATATGAATGGACAGCCTGATTTGCAAATTGGCGCAAAATTGCCCTTTTTTGCTATCAAAAAGACAAAAAAGGAGGAGACATTTTGGATTTGGCTGGTTGCTGAACAGGGAGGTGTGCTCCAGATATTAATTTAAATTCCATTATTAAAATAAATCAACCTAATAAGAACTAAGGTTTTTTTATATGCCCTACGATACCACCCTTCAGCCTATATCTGCTCTTATGTTGTGCCAACTGGGTATAAAGCTGTCTATATGAGCCATTTAAACCCCCATCTAGATATATGCCCAAGAGATTAATGATTAATTATTGGTGCCAGGTGGTCTAATGAAAATTCTCGCCTTGGGTGCAGAACTTATTTTTTTGGAATCGTAATCACTCGTAGAGGGTCTGCATGTGGTAAGCGGAACGCTGGCTATTATTTCACCACAAACGGGTGAGTGTTTTTCTTCTTTTTGAACCTGCCAGATCGTAGTGCCATTACGTTCGAAAGAAGCAACTTAGTCTTCAGCGACACAAAGGCATGAGCCATCGTATATTTGTACATTTGCCTGTATATTGGTCATCGTTTAGTATTCGTTATTTTATCTAGTGTATACTTATGCCATTTTATTTTTTTATACTTAATCCTGATATAACTTCCTGTTTTTTTTATTTTGTCATTGCATATGTAAGCCAAAAACAGCTGTTTGCGGTCCTGAAAGCTATCGATGTTTAAAGCTAGATGATATATTCTGCAAATAATTTTTATACTATTTATATCGTACTCTATATAATTTATATAATTACTTCCTCATATACATAAGTATATTTTCTGCTATTATTATCTGTGATAACTGGAATACCTCCACTTGCATCGTGATACTTTTGTGTATACTACCATATATTTCTATTATACTTTTTTTTGCAATTTGTGTTTTGTCTGCTCATTCCCTACCTCTGCCAATTAACCTTGGCTGGCGCCCGAAGTTTACAATAAATTTCCATCTGTTCATTTAATATACACAAGCTATCTTTTGAAATTTTATGATTGACATAAGAGACCTTGCCCACGACCCGCTGTCGACATATGAGCTGCCGAGTAGCCAAATTTTTAATGATCACTTTGGACCGTTTAAATTTGGTCGTGACTGTTTACGTCACAGACGGGGTAGCAATCCACAAAAAGTAAAATATTCTTTTTGTAACTTTTTTAATATCGTTTGTGAATGGACCATTTTTGGTGGAATAATAGCTATATACCTATATTTCAAGAAAACACAACAAAATCCGACATAGGTAGGGGCTGACGGGGTAGCAATTCACAAAAACTAAATTTTTCTTTTTGTAACTTTTTTAATATCGTTTGTGCATTAACCTTTTTTAAGAAACTTATTTTAATTTTAGTGAAAAAGATACGGGGTGGTCACTAAAAGAATAAAATAATTAACTTTACTAAACTGCACGTCAACTTTGACAGAGGATGGAGTAGCCTCTTTTGTTTTTATGAACTACTTTACTATGTTGTGATGAAATCTGATTCGTGATGATGCAAGCTTCATTTTGATATCAAATAAGTGCATACAATTATATTATTTACATGACTTTTATCAAATATGGAAAGTTTCCTCTGGAACACAGTAATACGGTATGGTGCACATTTACCATGTTGGCATAGAACTAGTATAGTGCATGCGTTTACCCAATCGTTCCTCTTATGGCATAATAGTGGCTTGTAATTTTCCAATATTATTTAGTTAATTACGGTAATTTATTTAGTAATTCATCACAATTAACGCTAAGAAAAAATGGTTATTAACCATGGATTACTATAAGAAGAATAATTAATGATTTGCCAAATTAATTACCATTTTACGTCACTGCCTGTTGGTATATATTTTGGTTTTTAACATCCCACAGGATTTTTATTTCGCACCACCTCCGATGTATTTTTTAGTCGATGTCGTTCATTGACTGTTCAACCAAACTGACAATGTGACAAATGCACGGTTTTTGTTTCCGGGAGCCGCGTATGGGCGTCGAGCTCAATTTGCCTGAATAATTCGCTACATCCCTACCAGATTTGGCGGAGACCGCACACTCTATAATTTAACAATCCAGTCCCGAAACATAAGCAGGCGGTCGGCTTTGTTCACTTTATTTATCGAATACGAGTTCAAATAGTAAAGAACGAGCCTTCTGAATAGGGAACTTGGACAAAATATAATATTGAATTAAAATACTCAAAATCGTAAACTAACATCATTAAAAACCTCATAGACAACAAAAAATTAAAAAGAAATCTCTTCCAGAAATATAAGCGATTATTTCACTCATTAACGCTATAGCCAATGAGAGCCCGTTTTTTCACAACATTGCACCAATCAAACGTCTTTATTAGTGGTAATTCAAGCTAGATCTGCTTTTGACAGGACCAACATGCACAATTTATCGCTCTAATTTTTTAGGTCGCTGCAGCGGCAAATATTGCGAAATTTTTTTGACGGTTTGTGTCGTGACATGTTTTCGGCAAATAGGAAAAATCGTGCTTTTAAATGTTATCTATAAATATCTTCTCTAGCTTATTACTAATTGTTAACGTAAATTGTAAATTGTAGTACTGTATTAATAACCTAAAAAGCCAATGCTGTGTGGAACTTATATAGGTTCGGGACAAGTTATAGGTACACAGCTTTCAATGGCTTAATACCTAACATAATTACAAAATAATTTTCACAACTAAAATTAAATATGAATATCTACGAAGCAGACAAATCAGTTATTTCATGATAAATACACAAATGTAGGTACTTACGTAGTTATAGTAATTCATCAATCATTACAAAACAGCTAACACTTATTTGGAAAATCAAAACTCTGCAGTATCACTGTATACATTATAATTCGTTGTACTTAAAGTCTCTCTACTTAAACAAGTAAACCTTAACTTAACTATCAAACTTCTCAAATTAGAAACAAGGATTAAATACATAAATATATATTAATAAACACTTTAATATAATAATTCAATTCACTGTATAGGCTAGTAACTAAGTTAAGCTAGCGTTACTGGATGGCGGTACCATACCATCTGAGCCGGCAGCCTTAGAACGTAAAAGGGATAGATTGGTAATATGCAATTTGTGTGATTTCACCGGTAATGTGATTGGTCGAAGCGTGCTTTGTTGTGATGACTAGTCTTATAAGTTACAGTACCTATGGTTTAACGTATATTGTTTTTCTTGATTGTCATAATTTAAACCTACTTTGTTTTTTATTAGATGAGTCGCTTTGAAAATGCATTTTTATGTGACGTAAATGATGAAATTGAAGATAAATGTGACGTAAATGATGAAATTGAAGATAAATGTGAGTAATCTCTAAAAAGCAACAAGGAAACGTCTGAAGGCAATTAATTACTGAACATAATATTGAAGATATACTTAATGAATTATTTATTCGTGAAATATTCTCCACAAATACCACTCGTGCTTTAAATTTTATCTAAAAATTTTTTCTCAAGCTAAGTTGCCCCTAGTTAATATAACTCGTGCAAATTGGCAGTTTATTATCAAAGATTAAATCCCTCCCGCTAAAGCGGTCGGGATTTAATCAAATAATAAACTGCCAATTTGCACTCTTTATATTACTAGGCAACACGCTTTCAAAAAAATTTTCGATAAAATTTTAAACACTAGTGATATTACATACGATTAAAATCTGCCTGATTTTACCCAGTTTTGAAGTGACGTCAGAGAGAGAAAGTCGGACGACGGCGTCCAGCGACGCCGATTCTGCTTTGGCTTTGACAATTCCGCATGCGCATGCGCATTTGTCAGAACCATCTAGCAGTTAACACAACCTAACCTAAAATTTAAATACTACTCCGTGTAAAAGCCCATAGCCAGATACGTATTCGTTGAAAAAACATCTTCAATAATCGTTGGTTTTGAGTGATATTTGTTATTTTTATATAAGCTTGTGTGGTAAACATTTTAGATAAAAATGACTAATGCAGGTTTTTCAAAAGGACAATCAGACAATTTATCTAGTGTAGATATGTTTATGCATTGAAAACACTAAACACTAAGAAATAAACAGAGTATTTAAAGAAATTAAAGTTTATGACACTCTATTCAGACATTGTATCACGAATTACTTAAAAACCAGACACAAGAAGTTTCTCAGACGGGGGGGGTACACTTTTGTAATAACCATTAAAACTCAGTCAAAAATTTAAAAGAATCTGACGTTTGAGATAAAAATTATGGCGATAAATTCACGGGAAATTACCCTTCCCTATCGTTTCAGGGTTGGCATGTTTAAAACATCGCACTCTGTTTTAAACAAATGTTTAAAACATATTTAATACACAATGGGATGTTTTAAACAACTGTTTAAAACACAGTGTGATGTTTTAAATAAGTGTATTATTTTGGAGTTTGTGGAAAAGCAGGAAAAGCCGATGATGATCCATTCCGATAAATGTATTATTTTGGAGTTTGTGGAAAAGCAGGAAAAGCCGATGATGGTCCATTCCGATAAATAATTCCGATATAGTGGTCACATGCACTAAACTGAGCATTTTATTTGTAGAGTGCTGTAAAATCCGTTTAAGAGCGCCATCTGCCAGTGGTTTCACCAAACCATTATCTACATCCTGTCGACATTCGAAAACAATCTGACGTTAAGGCTAAGATTTTGCGGAGTGAGAGGGATATATGCGTTTATTTTCGATTTATTGCAAATATTTAAAAAACTACACACAGTATGATCTTAAAACTACTTTAAATACTTGCTATTGTTCTAACGAATACAACTATATATATTTTTTATTAAAAATTTCTGTTATATTTAAATATCGTAGTTTGTCAATGAAAATAGTCCCTAATTTCATTATTAAAGTATGGCATTTGACTATATACAAAATTAATGATAAAAACTATATATGGTTGTATTCCTTAGAGCAATGGGAAGTATCTGAAATTATTTTAAAGATTATATCATTTATGATTTTTAAAATATTTATAATAAACCGAAAATAAACAAATATTTCCCTCTCACTCTGCAAAATCCTAGCCTTACGACTTTCTCGGTAGATATATCTTAATGAAATAGAAAAAAATGGATAAGTTTCCCCATTCAACACATGCTTTGTAACTCTCAAACATACATTTAAAAATACCCCAAAAAACATATCTGTCATTTGTTGTCGTAAAAACTTGATATTTTGGTACTGTATTAATTCAAACCTTTCGCTTTCCAAACACGTGTGTACAAAAATAATACAGTAATGTCCGCTTATAACGAACCTCAAGATACCGGCAAAAAAGTTTATTATCTCGGTAGTTTTTTTATGTGCTGTATAAAAATGGAGTGAACTGTGTGTTTGACCACCTTCCTTATCACCTCAATGACCCTCTTAAGTCTAAGAGATCTAGATTTGTCTGAGACAGAGCTCTACGGTTTATAGTGGATCCGAACCACTTCTTGGGGAAAATTTGAAATGAAAAGTTTTTTTCTCTGTGTGGAGCTTGAACCCACTTCGCTAGGTAAGCTCAGAGTACAAGCTAGACCCACTAACCCACTGAGCTACCGACCTCCTAACTATAAAAAAGTCATATTTTAGCTTGCTTTTTTGGGTAAGATTATACAGACATAAATACGCATTTCTACCTCAGCTAGTTCATTGACAACACGAAATTGAAGAAAATGGCGAGCAGCCTCAACATATCGAATTGCATCTGATGGAGTTAAAATTGGTATTAATTCGTTACTCCAGATATCTTCATCTTATTCCTTTTTATAATCAATTTTATTAGACATCGTCATACAGAAATTCTACTACTAGCTTGTCTTCTTTGTTTTCCAGCCAATAAGTTCGTTATAACCTAAAAAGTTTGAAACAATATATGCAGAATGAGGTTGGCTTTACCCTGTAGTCTATTATGTGTAAGCGGGTTTGTTATTTGCGGAAAAAAATAGCACACTTCTTATGGGTCTTTAGTTCGAACCTTTGAGATTGATTTGTTTTAACCGAAATATCGCTATAACCGGGTTCGTAATAACAGGACTTGACTGTATTTGTTTTGATATGGCTGAAAAATAAATAAATATTAATGGATGAATGCAAATATTTTTTTGTACTAAATATTTTATCTTTGGTACAATTTTATGTATGGTAATCGTTTCAGCATGTTTCTTAATATACATGTCTAAACTTTCAAGCTAGGCCAATGGATGAAAACAAAGTTATGGCATGAGAAATGTAAAATACTTTTTTCCGAGGAATTTCATAAAAAAGCGAAAAGTGCGATTTTTTTCGATTTCGCAATTCCGAATCGAACGGCGACCTCCATAATCTAAGTCGGCAGGTCATTTTACATAAGAATATGACTTCAGTTTTAATGTTGCATATGATGATTTTTTTCCATTCTAGTGATTAGTGAAAACTTTAATGAAAATACCTATTTCTAATAATTTTTATTTCGTCAAATTTGTTACCCTCTAGCAGTAGATAGACACACTCAAAGAAAATGATAAGTGAATTCAACCAAAAAAGCATATGAAATCGCGCCTATCTAGTTGCATAGTTAAATCAACCAGAAAAGAATAGTCGAACAAATTTTGTCACCAAAAAATTTTTATTTTCATTTTGAACATGAAATTTAGTTGGTTAACTAAGTAATAATTTTTTTAGTCCTACAACATTATTTGTTTTCGTAAACAAATAGTAGTTTAGTAATCATATCTTCTTGTAAAACAACAAATTAAGTAGTATAATGACATTTTTTTATGTTCACTAACCATTTTCAGTTTGGTCTACAATTTTTTTTTGTTCACTAACCATTTTCAATTTGGTCTACAATTAAATAGTACGACTTTGTTTTTTGTTCACCAACTAATTTTTAGGTTGATCACACTTATATTGTATAATGACGGTTAACCAAAATCTCAGTATTGAGACATCAGACCACCCAAACCAAAGATTAGAAATTGTTTATAAGATCCCTGAGAGAATTTGAACATTGTAATCATGTTATTAATTTTCTATAAATTCATAAGATTATAAGATAATGCATGATTGATTATTGTCAGTGATTTGTATGTGGCGTCATCTAGGAATAATTTCTGTAACAGACTACGTGGTAAGCAAGCAAATTTTATGGTAATTCCCTTTTAGAACTTCTAGAAGACGTGTACAGGTATTCTGTTAATGATAATAATACTATTTCTTTTTTAATATTTTATTTGATTTCTATAATACGTAGAATACTGAACTGTCGGTAATTTCCTTTTAGAACTTCTAGTAGACGCCTACAGGTATTCTGTTGAGGATAATAATACTATTTCCCTTTTAATACTTCATTTGATTTCTATAATACGTAGAAAATTGAGCTGTATGGTAATTCCCTTTTAGAACTTAACTGAAGACTGCAGAATAAAAGGTGCCGCTTATATTTAAAATAAATACGGATTTAATTACCACTATTTATTATGTTGACAAAATATATATGATGTGTAATATTTAACTGGATTCTTTATAACAAAACCCAAACTGATTAAAAGCTTTTTATAAATCTGTATTTAAATTAATAAAAGTAGTCTTTACATCAAAACAAAACCTAAACTAATAAAAGTAATGTTATTTATATAAGAAAATAAAACCTAATAAACTGATAAAAATACGCTTTGTAATAAAACAAAACCCAAATTGATAATATATAAGGCTTTATATATAAAAACTTATTATAAACTGTAATAAAAGTAGTGAGGCTTTATATAAATAACGAGGGGTCAGCCACTCTCAAAATTTTGTACAGGTATTCCGGGAATACCCTCTATTCCCGACTTATTCCACATATTCCCAAGAATTTTTAGTTATTCCCAAGTATTTCCGATGATTATTAGTTATTCCCAACTATTCCCGAGAATTCTCAGTTATTTCCAAGTATTCTCAGTTATTCCCAAGTTTTTTCGAGTATTTCCAAAAATCCCAATTATTTCCTAAGTATTTCCTGTATTCCCAGATTTTAACATGCCACTTTTAAATGTTCTATATTAGTTAAATGGTGCACTAAACTTTTTTAACCTAACCGTACCCAACAGAAAGGTGTTCGACAATAAAAACAGAGATAAAAACAATCATGTGTGCGTGCAGTCTGAAATTTCTCGGAAATTTCACTTCTCATGGCTGGCTGTGAGCACCCTGAGGTATAACTTTTTTTTTCTGATTTCAACAAAATTTCACTCAAGCATAGAACAAATTAGGATCTACCTATAGTCCAAAAACGTTCGCCTCCTACAAATGCAAAGCCCCTGCTGTACCAAAATAAACGAAAAAAAAAAAAATCAGTGAATCGTATTAGGATTAGGCATTTATTTAACGGAAAATTTTATTAACAAAAGTTGTTCAGAATTTTCCAAAATATCATGAAAATAAAAAAAATTGAAAACTTTTAAATTTAAAAAATTTAACACTGAAAAATAATAAGAAAAAGCTACACATTATTTGACAACTGTCTAACAGCTTGGGTTTAATTTCTAACAAAATTGCCATAGCACAATTAAAATAAAAATAAAAAAAAAACAAAATTATATTTTCGGACTTGCACACTATTTTAAACAAAATTTCGATATTTTTTATTAAATTCTCACTCATTAACAAAATTTTTCGATAGAAGAAAATCCCTGATTTTTTCTGCTTATTTCGACACCGTGGGTTTGCACTTGTAGGAGGCGAATGTGTTTTTGGCAATAAGTAGTAGATCCTAATTTGGTTCAAATCGGAAAAAAAAAATAAAAAAAAGTTAAAATAGTGCTCCCATTTTAATTGGGTCACTCTGTATACAGCCCGAGATGCATACGACATTATTCCTCGTGTTTTTTCGACTGCCGCTCTAATAACGATAAAATGTGCCTTTATTTTTGTTAAACGTATAGGTAAAATAATTGTACGATATACAGAGTGTTCCATATTTTATGAGAAAGTAAAATATACCATCTAAAATTTTGTTACGGGATGGGCCACAACATATATCATCAATTTTTTGATACCATTATTCACGCCATTATTATTGATTGATTAATAAAATGAAATGTTTGAAGCAAGTTATAATTCATAGCCAGTGGGCGTACTTACCTATAATTTTGAAAGTGCAATGAAGAGCTCAATATTTAAGTTCACTTTTCGCACCTGCCTTTAAAAACTTCCTTTTAAAATGTTTTGTATTAAAAATAATTTGTATGCGTACTGTGCGTTGTTATAATCAATACAATCAATAATCAATATCGAGATTAATACTAAGTAATTATTAAAATAAAAATCTATAATCTACACTAGTAAGAAAGTACACTTGTGCAAAAGAGAGCATCATTTTGAAACCATCGAAAAAAGTAGTCACTATGAGATATCATCATGTAATTAATTGCCGAAACTTTTTAAATAAAAATATACAGGGTGTTCCATTTGAAAAAACTGAGTTATGACACTTTAAATACCTAGTAAAAGTTTGAATCAACATGGAGAACACCCTGTAGATTTGGGTTCTGAGAATCCTGGAAATGAGTACGTGGTCTTGAGGATATTCAAAATGCAGATTTTTCTCTTGACAGCTGCCAACGTATTTTTTTCGGAAAAAATGGAAAAGTGACAATACTGCAATGTAAATTCAAAAATAATATATTTCTGGATAGAGAAGTAAGAGCCAAATACGAATATATAAAGAAATATTGGGTGTTCTATTTAAAAAATCCTAGTATTAGTTTGCTACTACTCTGTGAAACACCCTGTAGATTTTAATATCATTTTAGAATATGCCACACTTCTCAAACAATTTTCATCTGAGGCTTTTTTCAAATTTCACCCTGTATATAGGCAAATAATCAGATCATCAAATATAGAAAATGTATTTTCTATTAATTGTCGATATATGAAGGAGAATCTCGTTTTTGACCTTTTTAGGGAATAAAAGGGATTGGTAGAGGGAAACTGATCCGATAGAAAAATTTTGTGTGTTCAAAATTGGCTTCAGAGCGTCAAGATACTTCAGAAAAGTTAGATGAGAACCTTAGGACAAGCCCTTCTTTTTTTGTAAATCTTTGTTATTTTTCTATTGGATGACCACCCTGTATATTATTTCTTGTTGGCAATTGCGACAGCTACATTATAAATATTACTTGCCTCCGTCGCGTCGTTTTTTAATCATTTCTTTAGAGTGACCGTGTATATTTTCACTAAAAGTTTATCAGGTTTCCTCAAAATATTTTCCACCATCTTTTGTTAATTAATTATTACTAATATTATTAATTTTTAAGCTTGTCCACCCTGCATATTTTTTTCTAAAAGTATTGCAGATATCTCCTGTGACAATTGTGTTAACTACATGCCAAATATTTTTGTCCTCTGTTAAATTTTTTTCATTATTTATTTTTTTAGGTTTCCACCCTGTATATTTTTCATTAATAGTGTGGAAGAAATGGGATATTTTTCCTAGATAATAGTCAACAGCCTACCAAATATTTTCTCCGTCAAATAGTTTTATAGATATAGCGCCAACAGACAGATAGACATCAGCAGCGGCGCAGCCAGAAAATTCATCTGGGGGGGGGGCAATAGAACCGGCCTCCCCAGAGGATGAGGAAAATGTTTCAGAAAATAGTTGAAAACGGATGTGTATGTAGATTCCTCTATTAGATAATATTGGCATTAATTACAAAATATTCATTTCAAGGGATAATTTAGATACTGCTTTGTACTGCTTCTTTATTTTTTGGCTCATGGAAGACGGCTTGGGGGGGGGGCGGCCCCATGGCTCCCCCCCTGGCTGCGCCCATGGACATCAGACAGACAATACTTTACTTTAAACAAAATTGGTATCGTGAAAAATAAAAGATATGGTACGCATAGTAGTTAATAGATTTATTTAATATTCCGTAGAAATTTAAAGCAATTATTTTTAAATGTATATTGATGTAGGTATATCTTAAAAATTATACACCAATATAAAGGACACTTAATCTACCTTATGTTCAAAATAATACAGGTCCTTAGGCCTTTCGATTATTATTGAACCAGAGCTTTAAGAGTGTTACAATACACAAAGTAGCGATTTCTATAGTTTTCTCGCCATATATTTGCACCATGTGCAAGTTTTATCTAGTTTTAATTCTGTAACACGGGCCGAACTATCAGAAATAAGCGATTTTTGAGCTGAATTCAAATCACTAACAGTTGTTATCTTTTATGATAAAGTAATAGTAATTTTATTGCCGTCAAATGGCTCTGTATTTCTTCGATGCTCGGCTTCATGTTAACATTTATTAACAGTAATAAAATATCAAGAAAACAATGTAATTCACTGTGTGATAACTGATGATAGTTTGCGTGTGTTCCTCGCAAATGTACAGAAAGGAAGATCGTCGGCCGACGTCTCCCGAGATTCTCCGAAATGTTCAGGAATGTGTCTATTCTTGAATATTTCCGATGTATTCCCGATTATTCCTGGATATTCCCCGTGATTTCCAGTTATTCCTGAGTATTCTCTGATATTTCCGAATATTTTCATGTATTCTCGAGTATTCCCGCGTATTTGTACAGGTATTCCCGAAGTGGCTGACCCCTCGATAAATAACAAATAGTTCAGGCAAAAGAGCCAGAAAAGGTGTGTTTCAAAAAAAAAAAATGCCAACCGGAATTTTTCAGCAGGAATGTGTGCCTCCCAGTATATATAACTATATTGTACCTAAAATCCAACAGCTAAAAAGTAGTGCGTCTATGTTTAATTAACAAGTGAAATTTATCTTTAGGTTTTACGAATATTAAAAATATCTACAAAATGAAAACCTCATTAAAATCGTTCAATGAGTTTTTTAACAAAATGCAAAAAACTGCTAGAAAACGCTGTTTCTTAATTATAGTTTTTAACTTTAAAAATAATTACGTAGACGTAACAAATTATGATGGATTATAGGTTTTGCTGTGTAGAATGAGTGTTTTTTCTTTTGGAAATGTGTAATTGTATAATTTTTACAAAAAAGCAGTTGCTTATTAAGGAGGCACTTTTTTGAAAATTAATTTCTACAACTTAGGGATGTCGTAACGTAACAGGGTTGGGCTTATTTTCCTCAAGAGTTGTATTTTTGACAACAGCAACATCAACAGTAGCAATAAAAATAAAAACAATTGGGCAAAAACACGTGCAGAAGAAAGGAAAGTTAAAAGAGGTCCATTTTATGGACTGAGATGTTTTTTTTTGCAAAACTAACGCGATACTATCTCGTCGAGCTACCCCAAATCGGTAACATTTTGTACGTCCACAGGAAGCCGAGATAATGATGATTTTGCGAGAGCGCACGATTTTGAACGTCCGAGTTCAGTTTTCCTTTCCCGCTGCATCGTAAACAGAAGAGAAGCTTAATTGTACAATAATATTGGTTTGTCTACCAAGTACAATAATACAGCGAACTAATACTGAGTTAGAATCACAATTCGATAATACTTAAAAATAAAGTCTACTATTTATCTAGTTTGATTTGACAAAATTCAGCAAATTATTAGTAAGACGAATAAATTATAGTCTTATGCACCTATTTTTTAAGTTAATGTTTATTTTGTTGTGTGACAAATTTTTATTGTAACAACAATCACCTTTTATTTAAAAATACTATTAAATGTACTTCAATTTAACAAAATGAAAAATGCTTATACTATATATACTATTTTTTTGATTGATTTAACCCATACTATTTGCAAACAAAAGCGCTGACGCGACGTCTTAGTTCATCAAAGTGGATTGCAGAACGATGTTATATTTATGTAAACAGAACTGCGGGTTAACTCTACAATAATATTGGTTTATCTGTCAACTATAATAGTAGAACGAACTGCTACTAGGTTTACAATTACAATTCGACAATAGTTAAAAATAAAATATACTATTATCTAGTTTAATTTGACAGAATTCAACAAAATGATAGTCAGATGAAAAAAATAATAGTCTTATTCATCTATTTTTTAAGTTAAGTTTGTTTTGTTGTATGACAACTTTTTATTGATTATAATAACAATCACCTTTTGTTTAAAAATACCATCAATATATAGTCTATTGTCCATGTACTGTAGAAAGGAACTAAAACGTTAAAGGGTTTTTATTGTTTATTATGTTCAATTGACCCCAAGATATGAAAAAACTGCAGAGTGCTACCATTTAAAGTGGTGCGTTTTTGAGATCGAAGTAAAAGGTCCACTTTTTTTTCTCGAAAACTATGAATTTTTTCTATAAACGCGTCAATAGAAAAGTGTGTAGAGAATTAAATTTCCAATCGAAATGGCACCTTCGGAAGTCAAAAACTTCTTCTTTTACAAAAATACGGCCAAAAAACAAAACAAAAAAAAACGAAAAAATGCCATTTTTTATTTTTTTTTTAATTTCAGCCTGTAACTATTTTTCGGGTACATTTAGGCATAGACATTGCTGCATAACAAAAAAGCTGGCGTTTTACCAATTAAAATGAGATTTTGTAAACAGTTTTACGATTAATAGTGACCGAGATATAGCGTTTCAAAGTTTGCAACTTTTAACTTTTTTTGCTAATTTTTATTATTTTTTTTCAAATTTCGTCCTGTAACTTTTTTCTGAGTGAATTTAGGTGTAGACATTATTATATTAAAGTGAAAGCTGACTTTACGCCCGTTGAAATGGTGGCTGGTAAAAGTCTCTACGACAAATAGAAACCTAGATACAGCGTTTCGAAGAGTGTTACTTTTATTAACTTTCTTCCAACTTTTACGTTCTTTTTTAAATTTCGGCCTATAACTTATTTGTCAAATACAGATATTGCTACATGGAATGTACTAGCAGCATTCTTGTTTAAATGGTCTGCAATAGAAGTTTATGTGATCAGTAGTAACCAAGATACAGTCTAGATATAGTAGATTATTGTACTTAAAAAATAACTTTTTACATTTTTCCACTTCTGAACTTTATTTTATATCACGTGTTTTTTTTTTGTTCAAATAACTTAGATTAATAACTTACATTATGAAATTATTCAAATGCTGGATTTAACATATTTTCAAAATCAAAGTCGATTTCTTTATCGGCATCTATGTAAACATCGTCTTCCGTTATTTGATGTACATCAGCGATTTCACAGTTCATTCCCATACATTCTTTGCAAAAAATGGAGCAATTCATTCCCAATTTCCTGCAACCACAGTTTCCTCTGCATCCTTTGTTGCATTTACAGGCTATTTTTTCCAGCAAAACTTGTGGTGCGGGAGGTTTATTTGTCAAAATTGGTACTAGTCCATTTTCTGAACTTTTCCAACCAGATGAGAGAATTTATAATATTTCCTTTCCAATGTTGCATTTGCAAGTAAGTCCTTAAACCATGATGTTTAGCAGCATCAGTTGTTGGAGGCAATCGGGACAATGAGAATTTCGCACCTGTTGAGTACTTTTGAAATAACTTAATAGTTATAGGACAGGTGCTTTGGCCATCAATTTTCATACCGTATAGTAATGTTACAATACATTCAGAAGCAGAACCGATGGCTGCTGGACTTGCATTTTCACACAAAAATTCATTTAAATACTTTTCCAAAAGCAAAATATTCTCATTAATGAAGTTCAAGAATTTCTCTTTACCAATACCAAAAAAGGAAGAGGTTGTATCACAGCCACTGAATGCATGGACGAAGCCAAGGTATTTTTGTAGATGATTGAATTTGAAACTATTATGGTTATATAATTTGGCAGTTACATTTCCTATACTAGGTTTAAAAATATATATATTTTCATTTTCTTGTGGTAATAATGATAAGATAATAAGAAGATCGACATCTTGACCAACTATAACAACATTTTCTGATTGGGATGCCTTATCTTTTGCAGTTTTTACAATTAGTACGTCTGCATCCTCTTCAGCTTGCCCAGTCTCAATATTATTTTCTTCAAATGTTTGAATTAAATATGAAATAATTTTTTTTTTTATTATTTTCATTTGCCAAAAATTTATCAGGTTTTGATAATGGCTTTGAGTAATTGAAATGTGCCAGTAAGCTGATTTTCTGAGGCCGGAAATACGAAAAATGGATAAGGATAATACGGAGAAAAAACAATACTTTAAGATGGGTTAAATTTCTATTGCAGACCAGTTAAACAAGAATGCTGCGAGGTCATTCAGTGTAGCAATATCTGTACTTAAAGCATTTGACAAATAAGTTATAGGCCGAAATTTAAAAAAGAACGTAAAAATTGGAAGAAAGTTAATAAAAGTAACACTCTTCGAAACGCTGTATCTAGGTTTCTATTTGTCGTAGAGACTTTTACCAGCCACCATTTCAATGGCCGTAAAGTCAGCTTTCACTTTAATACAATAATGTTTACACCTAAATTCACTCAGAAAAAAGTTACAGGACGAAATTTGAAGAAAAATAGTAAAAATTAGCAAAACAAGTTAAAAGTTGCAAATTTTGAAATGCTATATCTCGGTCACTATTAACCGTAAAACTGTTTACAAAATCTCATTTTAACGGGTAAAACGTTAGCTTTCTTTGTTATGCAGCAATGTCTATGCCTAAATGTACCCGAAAAATAGTTACAAGCTAAAATAAAAAAAAAATTAGAAATTGCATTTTTTCGTTTTTTTTTGTTTTGTTTTTTGGACGTATTTTTGTAAAAAAAAATTTTGACTTCTGAAGGTGGCATTTCGATTGGAAATTTAATTCTCTACACACTTTTCTATTGACGTGTTTATAAAAAAAATTCATAGTTTTCGAGCAAAAAAAAATATGAAAAGTGGACTTTTTTACTTCGATCTCAAAAACGCACCACTTTAAATGGTAGCACTCCGCGGTTTTTTCATATCTTGGGGTCAATTGAACATAATGAACAATAAAAACCCTTTAACGTTTTAGTTCCTTTCAACCCTCTTTTTTTGTACATAGACAATAGCCTAATAATTTAGTTTAACAAAATTAACGATATTGTTAGTTAGCCATTTTTTTTTTGTTGAATTTACCCATACTATTTCTTTGAGTGTACATAATACAAGTCTTGAGTTTTGTAAAAAAAAAAAAAATTTCATGCAATAAAAATCTCCAGCGTTTTAAAACTCCCTGCTCTACTTTCAAATCTAGGGAAATTTTAGTCAGATCTACTAATTTTGAAAACGTCGTCTGATAACTTTTAAAATTTTGACATGGCAACACTGTGCATAGGCCAATGTTATTCTGCATATTTCAAGCGTCTGCGCTCCGACTAATACGAGTTCAAGTAGATTGCGAGTAGCCGATGTATATTTTTCTCTGCAACTTTCTAATGGATGGAAACTAGTCAATCGCGTTCGCAGTTACATAATATTCGCGTGACTAATGCAAGCAGTTCATCTGGTGATCGCTTCATTGACTGAACTCTGCCGACGAGTTTGTTTTTATTACGCCCATGTGGACTACTTGATTTACATTTTGTCCGTATAAAATTAATTTAGTCGACAAGATAAATCGATATGCATAACAAATTGGTACACATTCCTGCATGACGGGAATTAATTTATGCGATTTGAAATTTTTTTTTTTTCATGTACGCATGTATGTATGAATGTATGTATGTCTGTTAATACTTGTGCAACTGTGTTTTTGCTTTTCTGTGTCCTTTTGCAAACTTGTCTGGTTGAGGCTTTTTGCATCAGGAACAAATTTGAACTTCACGTAGCTGAATGGGCTGAATTTTATATTGTACTTAAACATTATAGGCCAGGCAACATGGGTTTGTAGGCGAATTAATTGTCGGAAAGCTGGAAATGGTTTTGATTTTTTCATTTGCGTGTAAAAAGGGTTTTTTAAAGTTTGCACCAAATTTCTGATTGTGCTGTATGACGGGCGTCCTAAAAACCTCGGTATTTTAGGACTTTTTTCAGTTTTTACCAATAACTCCTAAATTATGCATTTCTCGGAAAATTTTATTCTCTTGTAAATTAAAGTACATAAAATTCTACGTCGAATGAGTACCATATACTTTAAAATGTGCCAAGTCGTTAGGAAGATATGCGAAGTCAAAAAACTACGATAGTTTTCATTTAAGAAAAAAATGTGTTTTTTTACATATTTTCGCAACGTAAAATGTAATATATGAAATATGTAATGTAATATGTGAATATCCGATAATATTATATCGTGTATCAAAGTTAACTGGTCAATACTTGGTGAATTCCTGGATTTTAAAATAAAAGCGCACATTATGATTATAAATATGTAATTAAAACGTTAAAAATCGACTGAAAGTACAAAATGCTTTGATGGTAAATTTTGATGTGTGGGTAATTAACAAAAAAAGTAGAGTATACAAAATTATGTAAATACAACATCAATTAAGTTTGCTGCGTTTGGAAGTAGAAGCTGAGTGAAGCAATTGGTCCAATTTATGGTCCTCATCATCCAGGTCTTCTAATTCGACATCATCGTCAGGTAGTATTACTTCGTCGTCATTGAAGTTTGGTTCGTCATCAGTTTCGTCTGGTGTATTGGTAAACGACGCACCTCTGCAATTATAGCATATTGGAGAACATTTCATTCCTTGCTTCCTGCAACCACAAGCATTTGCACGCAGTGTTATTGAGTAGTTTCTGCGGGGCTTGTTCGGCTGTTGATGGCACTGGGAGTAGCCCATGCTTAGTGACCTTCCAACCCCAGAGAACTGGGTCCATCAAATGACCCTTCCACAAATTATTCTATACTAAGAATTTGGTGAACAGTTTAAAGCGTGTTTCATTCAGAGAACAAGCGATCCGGCATACAAAGTAGCAATTACTTTTTCGCCAGCAGCACCAATTTCATCTGTAGTCGCATCAAGGTTTTTTAATATCTCGACCGTCCTTTGTATCTCCGCATCTTTGTCGAGTAGCTTTACAAATTTCATCTTCCCCTGGTGAAAACGGCCGATGTTGAATCGCATCCGCTGAACGCGTGAAGGAATAATATATTTTCCTTCACTTTATTTGACATTTTAAAGTGTGTCGGGGAATAGAAAACGGTCTCTGACTATCCTTTTCTAGGCTTCATGACAAACAACCGATCACTATTACGAGCTAACGTAGTAATAAGTACTAAAAGATCTATATCTTCTCCTACCACAATCACACATTCGGAGTGTGTAGAATTTTCTGTAGCCCTTCTGAGAATGGTTGTGTCGGCATCCTCTGCAGCTTGTTCGACAGCGATGTTTTCATCTGAAAATTTCCGAATCAGCATTGAGATGAATCGTTTTTTGTTTCCTTCATTCGAGAGAAATTTATCTTTTGAAATTTTCAAAATCATTGTTTCGTCAAATTCAACGTTGGCTGCAATAAATTTGTTCCTTCTAAGGCGCTCTGCAAATTTTGTGCTTTTCTTTGTAGGGTCGTCTGGATGGCCATCAAATACTATGATTGATCGAGCCCCAAAGTATTTTTTGACATAATCTACGTATTTGTTGAGAACTAAAGAGAACCTTTCTCTCAACTCCCACGGCACTCGATGAAGTAGGAATCCACCGTCAATCACATAGACTTTCATACTTTCGATGTTTGACGGAGTATCCACTGGATCAAACAAATCATAGAAAATAGATTTACGTGATTTCCTCATCATTCCTTGTTCATCAAATAAAGGTGGTGGGTATGGAGCCAATGTAATTTGCAAAACTCGCTCGCTTCGCTCGCTCGTTTTGGCAAATATTACATTCGTCATGTAAAATTACTCTTTTCATAACTGGTTACGTAAATAACTATTACATAATGGAAATAAGGTTTAAGTCCAATATATGATTTTTCCTTTAAAAATTAAAAAATGGTTGTTTTTTGAACATGCATATCGTCCATACCACTTGACTTAATTTCTAATATGTGGTGCTTATTGGATGTATAATTTTGTGTACTTTACTTTATAAAAGACTAAAATTTTTTTAGAAGTGCATCCTTTAGGAGTTATTAGTGAAAAACTGAAAAAAGTGAGAACATGTAGAGGTTTTTGGGACACCCCTTATACAGCACAACCCGGAAATTGGTGCAAACTTCAAAAAACTCCTTTTATATGCAAAGAAAGAGATTAAAACGATTTCCAGCTTTCCGACAATTATTTCGTCTACACCACCTTTTTTGGCCTATGTTGCCTGGCCTAATTATACAGAGTAGGTAATTGCAATGTAGATACAGTTAAAGGTATACGCTTGTCGGCCAGAATGCAACTTGTGCGCGTGAAATAATGGAACATGGCATTGATGCAGGATAAGAACCGGGTTTTTAGTTTTTTTTGGGTTTTTTGGATGATGATTTTTTTGCTTGGTGTGAGGGTAATGAACTTATATTAAATTCATCCAAAATAACATATGAACTTTTAAAATAGGAAACCTTGAAAGTAGGTATTCTACAGTTTAAAATTTTGTTACTAATTTTTTATGACTTTTGGACGCAGATTTATCTTGGAAATTCCAAATCGATATAGTGCAGTTATACAAATGAAAAATCTTAATCTTAAGACATTATTAATATTATTGACTTGCATACTCGCACATGTAAGTTATAGCTACTGAGAGTGTCAGAATTGTTATTTATATAAAAAAACGTATTCATTTAATATTGGATTCTGCATTTTTATTAAGCAATCTTGAAAAAATCAGCTGGTTATCAATAAATGTTTTAAAGTTATGTCATGTTATGTTTAGGGTGGTAGACACGCTTAACGTTCCAAAATTTTTGTCGGACAGTTTGTAGAAATGTATATATAGAATATATATTCTCAAATTGTCCGACAAAATATATTTGCCGATTTTCCCGTCCGACGCACGGAAATCGTCTTTTTCATGCCGAGGAGGAACGCTGCGTTTACGAAAATTTTCGCAGAGGAAAAAAGTGACAGACTATTCGCAATTATGCCGTACAAGAAGTTGTACGAGGATATACATAAATTGCATTTATGTACGCGGGCACCTAGACTATTGCAAGTCGAATTAATTACTTACAACACCATCAATTTATATTTACAAATGTCTATGCTTTGTGAAGAAAATTACGTTTTTTTTTTTGATAAAGTTTCATCTCTCCATCATTATATCATGAGAAGCAGTGACATAATGCCATACCATAATTTTACATTACTTGAAAAATCACCTTTCAACTGGTGTATTGAATTATATATTTCTTTGTTGCGTGAGTTAAATACGTTGGTAATTTTAAAGTAATTTTAATTCATATAAACTCAAAATCAAAACCATATTATCAGATGCTGCCTTCCGAAATAGAAAAAATGTTTAATCATATACAAGGCGTTCCTTAATGACGTGCTAATATTTCAAAATATAATTCCTTAGGTCATTTTATGAAGAAAAGTTCATATGAACATATAGGCTAGTGCCAAAGCGGATTTTGAATGCTAAAAAAAAAAAAAAAAAATTAATAACAAGCAAGAACCAGGCGCAGATTTTAGTTAAGGTTATAAAGAAGAGAAAAACAAAAATTAAACACGAGATAAAGTGAAATTGTGAAATGGGGGTGTGTTTAGGGGTTGAAAGCGGTTTTTTGCCATTTTCGAAACGTGACCTCCTAGCGGAAAATGCCCTTCATAAAGTTGTAGATAATAAAAAAATATAAAACCCATATACAGCGTGTCCCAGGATAGATGTAACAAGAGGTGTAATGGACCAAAAATTTTGGAATGGTATTTGGGGATTCAGTCCTGCTTGTTGTAAAACTAAAGTATACCCTTGATTTGGTGTTCTACAGGGTGTTTTATAAGCAAAGTTGTAAAAATCACCGCTAATAAAGTACCTTTATTTTTCAAAATATGAAAAAATTCCACTAAGAAAAGTTATTTAGAATGGAATTTTATACCTCTATACATACCAAATTTCAGGAATATAAAATTATTTTTTTGAAACTTTGAATTGAATCGTTTACCAAACCTTTGCGACATTTTTGTAAATTGATTTTCAATTTGACGTTTGTTGAATTTTAATCTGACATTTGAACTTACCTTGCCTTACCTGATAACATCATATGTAGTTGTGTTATCGCTGTAATCTTTTACTGATTTGATGAATTTTAACACATGACATGATACGCAATATTTTGATTGGTTAATATATTTAATAAAAAATTATCCCTCAAATAGCCAAGGAGCGCTTTATCTTAAGCGAGATTTGAACTTCTCGGTCGGCCTGAACAGTCTTTTCTCTTTATGATACCTTCCTCCTCCCACCTTTTCTTCACCCTCATAACGGTACTTTTATTTAAGTGATAATAGTTAGCAACTGCTCTGATAGACCATCCCACTTTAATTTTAAAGAGAATTAGAATTTTTTCATGTTCGGTTAATTTCGAAAATATGACACTGATACTGACAAATAAATAAAGAATGATTTAATATAGCGAAAAATGTGTACGGGATTTTATTACACAGAAGTGTACGCCCTGACATTTTTCCATGTGGATATTTTTTCTGATTTGCCTGGCCAATTCTACATGACAAATTACTTATACATTTACTTATATTACTTGTCATGTCAAATAGGTAGTTTTGTGCAATGACCCAAGATACGTGTATATTGGTGCACATTATCTGCATTACAGCTATCATATGCGTTGGCGCCAACAGGAACCATATTTGGTAATTAGACCAACAACCTTTCATGCGCACTATGCATACTTAAAAAAAAAAATAATATACAATGTCACAAAGATAATATGTCCCACGCGATATTATCACGGGTTGCATCAGTGCAGAGTTGGCAGTGGGTTTTTCCCCATCGGGAATTTCCCCAAAAATGTTTTTTTTTTTCTTGGGAGGGTGAAAATGAAAAAAACCCGTTTTTTACCATTTTTGAATTTACCGCCAATATTAGTCTAAAAGTTAGGTTAGGTTAGAAACTTTTCCAAAATGAAAAAACCCGTTTTTTTCCATTTTTGAATTTGCCGCCAGTTTTAACTTAACTTTTAGATTAAAAGTTAGGTTAGAATTAAATCAAGAAAAATAGCATTAAAGCCCTTATGTTTTGAATACAATTAAATATACCTAACATATTTGCTATTAAAATGAACGCTTTTTAATGACTAATTCATTACCCGGAACAAATTTTGTAACAAGCTAATTTCTTCGGGATTGTATTCTATGGCTATCCAGGAGTCTCTGACTTAAAATCCCAAAAAATCCGCCGTGCATAATTAAAGAAGAAATTCTTGAAATTAGGTACTTTTTTCCTTTAATCGGTAATAGCCCACACGGATGACACTTTAGAAAAAAAAGTAAAGAGGCAAAATTTTGAGAAAAAGAGCTAAGCTTCAATATTGTATCGGTTAAATATTAACAAAGTTATGATTGTCAAAATGACAGACCCTTTTCAAAAAAGGGTATTTTTTGTATTTTAACACCGTAAGAATGTAACAATAGTCAACAAAAACTTTTGTTGGTAATACTAATTAAACATTTTTTATTTTAGATAATAAGTTTCTGAATGTTATTAAATAAAACTTCATTTGGGAACTTAAAACTAAAAAGGAACGATAGGGTAAAGTCAATCGCATTTACAAATGGGACATTATTATATAGAAAAAGCATCAGCAGTCGTTAATCATACACAACTTTTCAATAGGTGTTACTCGAGATCAAAATGATTTAAAGGAGTGTTTTAAATATGAAATAAATCATATACCGGTTAGTTTGTTTCCTTTCGAAAAACAACAAAATCATCTCTTTTTTTCTTATTTTGATAAAAAACTTACACTAATTCCAACTTTGCCTGAAAGTGCTAAACAATTTGTAATAGACGGGGATTTCTCCTTAGAAGTTGTGTGGCAATGCCCGGCTCAATGTGAAGATATTGTTCTTCAGTGTGTTTCATTTATTCGTTGTCATTATGGTTTAAATTGTATTATTATGGCTGTTCTAATGAAAGCACTTCCGTTAAATTTACAAAATATCACGAAGAAGAGCTAAAAATTCATTTCAGAAAGAAATTAATTTTGACCCACAAAAAAGTAGTAGAGATATCTGAATTTTTAGCATCAGCGTCAAATAAAGATCAGTTAAGTAAACTTCTAACATCAAATTTCAATCAAAATAATATCACAGTCAAATGTGCGGATGCAGATGCTGATTACATATTTTATTGTAAAAGCTGCTATTGATTGCTCAGCTGATACGTGTAACCCCGTTATAGTTGTTTGTCAAAATACAGACTTAATAACGTTACTTACTGAGCATTGCAAAACAAAAAATGTATACATAATGAGACCCGGTGATTAAGGTAAATCTGATAAAATAACGAATATCTGCAAGTTACGTTCAAAACTAAGTGAAAATGTAGTAAAAAATACTCTACACTTGCCATATTCGGATGCGATACCATCTCTGCATTCTATAAAAATGGAAAAAACAGTATTTTCAGTTTTAGAAAATAATATTGAACTAAGTATCAGCCTATTAATTTTCAAAAGATTTGCTGAAGCAAATTAGCTCACAGTAATTGGGGAACAATTTATTTTAAGATGGTATGGCAGTAGAAAAACTAATAGTTTGAATGATTACAGGTTCGTTAGGAATAATCAGATTTTTGTTAGGTAAAATATTTTCCAGCACTTCGATCTAGCAGTTCTTCCGCCAACATCCGATGCTATTAAAAATCATACTTAAGTATAGAGTGTATTGGCAAATTCAAGTCTGGTTAGGCGACAATCTTAATCCAGAGAACTGGCATTGGAAAAACAGCCAATAAAGATAGTACAAAAGCGTGCCCCTGATTTCATGTTAAATATTTTATTCTGTGGTTGTAAGAAAAATTGCAAACAGTCTTGAAAATGTAAAAAATATAACCTTAACTGCAGTATCAGCTATGTAAATTGCATTGGACAGGATTGTGACAATGCGTCAGAGGTGTTACTTTCTGAGAATGAGGATAGTTTTTAGTTAAAGCTCGTATTTGAGAGTTTTTTTATGCTTATTTAATTTATTCATGCTTTTCAAAGAGTTTATAGTTTGTTTTTTTTACTATTTATGAGTTCCGTTATTGTGTTTGTTGTTACGTTCTCTTGTTTTTAGAATGGATTTTATTTTACGAATGTATTACTTTAATTAATTAGTATTACCAGTAATAATGGGGTCGTTGCACTATATCGAAATTGAGTCTGATTTTGTATGGAAAATGTAACTGTGGGTTTGCTAATGCCCTGTGATACATGAATTGACCAAACTATTGCCCAAAATTTAAACTGCACCACTTTAAAATAAATGGCGCCGTCAGCGCCCTTGGTACGTCATAAATTGAAAACGTTGATACGCTTATGTGCAGTGTTGCCGTTCACCTCAGTAGAAATGTACTTCCATCTGGCCAGGAATTGTACTAAAACACAGAAAATTGTACTAAAACTACTGAGTTCTAATTAACTGGTATATGGCTGTAATATTAAACTTGTCCAGTCGAGAAACAAAGGAAAAGAATATTTTTCGTTACAAATTCATACTGCTCAGGAGACCTATAGGCACACGCGCGTTTTCAATAACATGTTACATATATAATATTGTTGCTAAACCTTATTTATAAAGCCACTAAATATTGCAATGATTCAATTTTTATAGGAACTACTTTAAGCGACTGGAATGTACATTAAGATCGAAACTTAATCACATCAAATCGCCAATACCGCATATAGAAAATCGATATTTTATTGTTCCTCTCAAAAAACTATATTCATTACGAAAAAGCTAAAAGATTCAAAATGCAGGGTTTGCACAAAATTGTACTGGAAATGCAAAAGACGTACTAACATACTAAAAAATACTGAATTGTACTAAATTCTACTAGAGTGTGACAACACTGCTTAGGTGACAGGGACGGGCACGGATAGATCGGTAAGTTCCGACTATTTTCGAAGGCATTCGGCGTTGCCCGCTCTACGTCATCATTTCTAACGTCTCATTTCTTTGATGCTAATTTACACCCTTAAAACGCATGCAACAAAAAAAAAACAAAAAGTAGGAGTCTAATATTTTTCATTATATTTTCAGAATATGCAATAAAAAAAATACGTGCAACGACCCCATTGTTGTTGTCTTTTGTTGCATTTTGTGATATTAAAATACAAGAAGTAATCTTTTTTTGTACAAATCTGTCATTTTGACAACCGTAACTTTGCTAACATTTTATATCACATTAAAACTTAGCTCTTTCTCTCAAAATTTTGCCTCTTTACTTTTTTTCCTAAAGTGACATCGTGCGGGCTATTACCGATTAAAGGAAAGAAGTGCCTAATTTCAACATTGCGCCGCATTTTTTCTTCATTTCTGCACGGCTGATTTTTTGGGATTTTCAGTCGGAGACTCCTGGATAGCCACAGAATACAATCCTGAAGAAATCAGCTTGTTACAAATTTGTTCCGGACCAACTTTTAATTTTAATTTTACTATAATGGAAATCACTTTTTCAAGCATTATAAAATTTCATGAATCTTCCCCATTGTTATATGAATTGCCTCTAGAATTTCACTGTACGCCCGGACTATTTGTCTAACGGACGTGTCCACCTCGTTCAACCTTTCGTCTATCATGGTTCTCGTTGGTTAGATGCTGCCTCTTGGGATTTGTCCTGATCCTGGCAAAGCGGTCTTGTAAAAAAGTTACGCCGTATGCCTTTCGTTATTCATCATTTCAGCATTCTGCTTTTATTGGAGTTTTAGTTTGCCTCTAAAATAAAATGAAAAACTCCGTTGATAGCCCGGTTAAGGTTTTAATGAAATAATAAACCTGGACCGGTAAAGATGCGTCTACAAAACTTTTATTCGGCTTTGTTGTATGAACATTTTATTATAGTTTTTAAGTGGGGCTTCGTATTGCAGTTTTGCAGTAAACCGAGAGGGTATGATGAGTACGAACCGCTGCTTTATTGTTTATGCATAAAACCTGGCGCTGAGACCATCAAAATTTTATTGTGGATTCTGTTATTCATGGCTTCACACTGTTTAACTGCCGATAAATGGAACATTTTTCATTTTTATATTGCGACCGGATACTTTGACTAAGATTGTAGACACAAATTAAATAAAATATTGAACTACTCAAAAATTTAATTGGACTTTCCTAAAAAAAAAAAAAAAAAAAAAAACAATACAATATTTGGATGGAAGTTGCCGTTTTCCAGATAAATGATTTAGCTCTTAAAATAAAATATAAATTTCAATATAAAACGTAAATAACACTTCATTCGCTTTCAGATTCACTATCGCTGGAAAAGGAAATAAAATCTTTAAATTATTTATAATGATCTGTTCCTAGCATTTTTTCATTTTTTTTGGAATATTTATATTTTTGTGATATGATATAACAATTCGCATCAATAATTAAGAAGAACCACATTTTTTGCCTCATTTTTAAGATTTTGTTAATTTTATTAACAATAATTTGTTTAAACAATTATTAAACAAATCACTCGTTTTTAATGGGTAAACATTTTAATAAATGTCGTTAAAAAACCCATTGAAAAATGTTTAATCAAAATCGGTCTTGGTTAACCATTTTCCAAAGTTTTAACTGTTTTACCTGTAGGAATGGGCCTTTCCCACGTAATTGAACTTGATATTTATTATTTATTATGTCGTAAATCATTTATTAACACCTAATAAATATTGTATATACACGTCATATCCTATAATATTTTAATTTTAAATGGATATTTTAAAAATAAAAATATTATCTACTTCACTCCATATTTCAAACGAGTAAACGCGCTCAAATTACGTCATGAGCGGACTCTCCAAACAAATTTAAACAATGTCCGGCTTCATACGAACATTAACCGAACCTGCTGACATTTCTGAATTTTACATCTCGTCTGGAAACCTGTCGATGAGACTATTTCCCTGTTGCCTAATGTATATGAATGTTTAACATTAGAGGAAATGCTTTATTTTATTTCAGTAAAGAATGTCTACTTTTTATCTCCGCTTTCGAAAATAATAAATTTCCATTGAATAATACCACCTACTATAATAAAAATGATAATAATTAACAGAAGAAACACACTTTATATATCAGCTCTCAACAAATAACTGACACTTGGCAACACTGATGGAAATAAAATGGATATTAAATAATAATTAATAGAGATAGGTTATGCTCTCTTTTACCTCCACGTCCAGTGGAAGTATAGTAACGACAAAAAATTTTTTAAAAATTTTTATTGCCCAAATAGGCTTAAAGTGTCATGAAACGTCGAGATTTTAAGTTTGAGCGAAAAAAAAATTTCTGTCTGTCGGTCTGTCTGTCGGTCTGTCTGTCTGTAACTTTTTTTTGTGCGCACGTTTACTCTGGAACCGTTTGAGATATTGACTTGAAATTTGGCACACATATGTACTTTAACGAGATCTAAAACTAGATTATATTTTCATCTTGTTCCGTCGAAGGGTTGGGGGGTAAATTGGGGTAAATTTGGGGTAAATGGGTAAATCAAGCAGGTAAGAGTCAATACAATTGGTATTTAGTATATACAAGAGAAGCTGAGGTCTCAAAAAAATTTTTGAGCCACCCCCATTACCACCCCCACTTCCTTATTAAAGGGGATGAAAAAAAAATGTGATTTAGTGCATGTACAGGAACCAGAAATCTCAAAATATTTTTTTACTTCATCCTCCCCCCACTACCACCCCCCTATCACCACCCCCACCCCACTACCGATGTGGGGTATCGTTTTATGGGTTTTTGGGGTAGAGGATTTCAAATATAATATTATTAAAGTTCCATAAACAATTATTTTCACATACAAAGTTTTTTCGTTGTGAGTGACTTGGATAGAGAATCTGGATGTGGAAGTAGTGATTCCTTGGGCAGCGGTTTTTTACGTTGTGATCATACGTATCTAGTTATTACATTTTGAAAAAAATTGTAGTATAGGTTTTGCATTTTTCCAGTGGACCATCGAAACCCGAAAAAAAAAAACGTCGGACCGAAATGAAAGTCGTATCTGTCGACTCGAGAGCGAATTTAGAAAATTCCGTCCGTCGGTCAGTCGTTCTGTCTGTCACACTCAGCCCCCCCTAATCCGTTTTCGGATTTCGATGAAACTTGGGTGGTTAATAGGAGGCCTTTAGAAAACCTTAACACTGGAAGGTCGGCTCCGTTCGGAAACCGGAAGTAACCGATATAGACGTTTCGAGTTTTCGGGAAAAATTGAATAACTCGGTAACGGGCAGTCGGATCGAGATATTTCAAAAAAGAGATGGTGCCGCTGGCAACGATCTACAGATAAGTATACTGGTGACTATGTCAAAAAACAAATGGAAATTGAATTTTTTTGCAAAAACTGGTTTTCTCGAAATCGGGCTAGGAAGCACGATAACTGTCCAGGATATTGATAGATTTCGATGAGATTTGGTGGGATCGAAGGTACACGGCCACAAATGAAGCCTATTGCTGGCGGCCCGAATCCGTTGACCGCAAGTATTTTTTCCAAGGCCGAGTATGATTTTCCAATGAAATTGATAACTCCCGAACCGAAGGTCCGATTTTGATTTTAAAAAATGGCGATTGTAGGGCTCGATTAAGTCTATTAGGCGACGTTTGTGAAAAATTTGACAAAACAAAAGCGAATCTACAAATCCTGGAAAACTTGATTTTTTTCGACAAATACCGAACAGTTTCCTAATAAAAATCGAAAATTAAGTATTCCGTCGATGAATCTCTATAACCGGTATCAGGCACGGACCTTTTTGGACAAAAAATCTGAAATAGAGTTTTTTCGAAAAATTAAAAATAAACGAGTTATTTACAAAGATGCATGACCACAATATAACCGATACCCTTTCTGTTTTTCAAAATGTAGTTAGCCTTTACTTTAGTCAATGCAAAAAGAAAAATAAAACATCAAAATGTACTGAGTCATCCTACGACCCTCTGCTGAAACGGGGATAAAAAGCATATCAAAATATAGGTTAGCTTGTTTTTTATAATTATTCTACAATGTGTATGTATATAGAAGGTATATTCTTACATTAAAATGATCTTCACAAACTCTATGCCTTCCTAAATCCGGTATGTTTCTTATATCCATCGCCATAGCCCATAGCCCATGCCTTTCGAATGATTGGGTTTTTGGGTTTGAAATAAATAACTTAGAACCAGCATTTACACTTGTATTTTTACAAGATGGTACAATACAATTCATTTACAACCATTTTTATATGTAGTCCAAATAAGATCCACAATCACAAATGAAAACACTAGAAAACAAAGCTACATAAAACGAACTGATTTGATGAGGTTATGTTGTTATCGAGTGTCTCGTGAATGTGTCACACGTCTCTAGAACTAACAAAGCTTAATGTCATGCCTGTCAATTCGGTAAAGCTAGAAAGAGACAAACACTTATAGCTCTACCAAGGGTGCTAGAGTGTACTGATTGGTCCGTCCGCCGAATGCGTCATTAGTGGAGAAATAATGCCGCCAATTTTAAATTCATATAACATAATAATTTTTTCTGTAGAAAAGAACCAAATTTCGCAAAGAAGAAAAAACCGCTGCCCAAGGAATCACTACTTCCACATCCAGATTCTCTATCCAAGTCACTCACAACAGAAAAACTTTGTATGTGAAAATAATTGTTTATGAAACTTTAATAATATAATATTTGAAATCCTCTACCCCAAAAACCCATGAAGTAAAAAAATATTTTGAGGTTTCTGGTTCCTGTACATACACTAAATCACAATTTTTTTTCATCCCCTTTAATAAGGAGGTGGGGGTGGTAATGGGGGTGGCTAATGCCAAAAATTTTTTTGAGACCTTAGCTTCTCTTGTATATACTAAATACCAATTTCATGGACTCTTACCTGCTTGATTTACCCATTTACCCGAAATTTACCCCAATTTACCCCCCAACCCTTCGACGGAACAAGATGAAAATATAATTTAGTTCTAGATCTCGTTAAAGTACATATGTGTACCAAATTTCAAGTCAATATCTTAAACGGTTCCAGAGTAAACGTGCGCACAAAAAAAAGTTACAGACAGACCGACAGACAGACAGAATTTTTTTTTTCGCTCAAACTTAAAATCTCGACGTTTCATGACATTTTAAGCCTATTTGGACAATAAAAATTTAAAAAAAATTTTTTTTCGTTACTATACTTCCACTGGACGTGGAAGTAAAATACGGGTAAGCTGTTTTTAAAGAGAACTTCTCAAATGTTCAATAAAAAAAACGTGGGAAAGGCCCATTATTCAAGAGTTAAATGACAGATTGACTGTATTAAAGTTGTGAACAAAACAAGACTGTAATTAATGCTACACTAAATACCCCAAGAGATGTGTACAATAGTGTACATACATATTCCGCGATCCACTAGAAGTGAAAACAGCGTATTATGTTCCTTATTTTTAAATTTAAAAACGCCGAAAATTCTCATTTAAATTTCAAAACTTCTTACAAATTTCTTTTCATACTTTGATTTCACAATTTACATTCTTTTCCTGAATCGGCTTTGACGGAAAAACAAATTTGCACTTGTTTGTGTTTGTATTATAGTTGATGTACCTACCAAGCGTCAGCTAATGAATAATATACGACCCTAATCATTCGTTTTAAAGAATCAATTTTAACGGCTTTTGAAATATAAATGCGTATATCAACCTGTCATTAGAACACCTTGAAGTAATTTTGTGATGATTCAGTTTTCCAGCGCTTCCTATAGACCAGTCCAAAGCAAATATTCGAGTTATTTTTAATACTTAGGTGCTAAAAATACATATTATTTATAGCCATTCATTTACTAATTGAGGTTATATATGCAGGCAAGCTAAAGCTCTTTTGGAAGCTTAAGTGGCAAAGTGCTTAAGAAATATGAGCTCTGGGTTTTATGTGTTAATTATTTCTATTAATTTATTTCTTGTCTGATGCCTTATTTATCCACCTATACACATTCGAGTCGTAATTTTATAAATAACGAGTTATGGAAACATGGTGGGTGAAAGAAAATATCCTAAAACCTACAAAAAAAAAAACCACCTATATTCGTAGATATATTTCAGCACACTCGACTAACGTGAAAGTGAAAAAGAAATTGGTCATTATATCCTCAAAAAATAATTAGCGATAAAATTCATTTACAAATATATAAAGTATATATAAGTATGTAAAAAATACCATTACGCTCTAGTACAGTCATTACAGGGCAAAAGTATCTTTAACTTAGGTAAAAATGCAATGCAGGTGAAAAGCATCTGTTGTATCATACTCAAAATCTCCATTAATCTCGGCCCAGACAATCAGTCAAAATTCAAGATGGGAAAGATTTTTGCCTTTTGTACTTTGTTCAAAATGATTTTGTACCGACATGTTTTTAGTGTGTCGTTTCCGCCAAAAAGACATTACTACCATATCTCATTTTCAATTTCTTCAACCTGTTCGGAATTAAATTTATTTGAGTTGAATGATAATGCAAGTTTACGAAAATATTCGTCTTCCACAACACGGATGAAGGCTGATTGCTTTCCAATGTGGAGTATTCTAGAGGTTGTATCCCATTCCGTAGATCGAATATACAGGGTAAGGCGGACTTCGATATCTCGAGTTCTACGATAGCTAGAAGTAAAAAAAATACAAGTAAACTAGATAAATAAATCTATAACCGGAATTTACTTTCGAATATACAGCACGACCCAAGACGAATTTACAGGATCAAGTGCCTTTTTTTAATGGAATGATATATATACAATGTGTCCACGGCAAAGCGGTATTATAGGTGTAAATAACAATTTTTTTGGATTAGAAATACATTTTTTTGTATTCTGCTCTTGCTTCATCCAAAAACTATTTTTAGTATCTTGGACTTTGAAATTTGTAGAGGGCGCTGGTAACAGCTTGAAAATAAAAATCGCATCAGGTAAAGTGCCTTTTCTGTGCGAAATATTCAAACATTTTATTAGAAAAGCTTGCTCAGAATTAAAAAATATGACGTACCAAATTAAAGAACTAAAAACATTTTTTTTTAATTTGTAAAATTTTATTCTTTTTTAATATTATAAACGTAATGATAATTTAAATTCATTTATTCTACCCATGTTCCTCCATTTTCAGCACATATCTCAACTCTGTTCTTAAATTTTTGTAGCTATTTTGAATGGCTTGGAGGTCAATTGAATTTATGACATTTATAGCTTTCAATACATTTACATCCGTTGTTAAATCATAGGAATAAACAATTTGCTTCAGATGACCCCATAAATAAAAACCCCAAATAGTCAAATCAGGCAATCCGGGTGGATACGGAAAGGATAAAAATCATCCAATCCACTTTTTTGCAAAATTCATTATTCAGCCAATTCCTTACTATTTGTGTGCTGTGGGCTGAGCAGTCATTTTGCTGAAAATACAAACGTGCTCTTTCGTCCAGTGGCAAGGTATGTAAATGTTCATGAAAAAATGTTTCCAGCAGATTTAAAGAGTTATTCTGATTCAATTTACCGTCAGTGAAGTATGGTCCGATTATACCATTGTAGGGTATTGCACACCAAACATTATCTCTTTTAGAATATTGACTACCTGTAACAATTCTAAAATTTGGGTTTTTATCGCTCCAGTAGCGGCAATTCTGACTGGACACAACACCATTGGTGAGTTGCTTCATCAGAGAAAATGATGTCGATGAAAAAACCAATTCAATTCAAAAAGATTTTATTCAACATATTGGAACATGAAATGTGCCTAGTCGGAACCCGCCCGGGGCCAGACAGACAGCCACGACGTGTAGCGTCGTGGTGGAAGTGTGGATGGGCGGGGTGGGTCCGGTTTGGCTTAGAAGCAGTAGTTTGTTGACCAGAGCTCCTATACACCGCGGGTGGATTTAAAAACTGGACTAAGATTAAGGAAATGTGCTCAAATGAGCCTAAAACTAATGGATGTAGCACAATAAAAGCTAAAACTCGTTGGCAAGCGCACTGTGAAAAATTTTGGTTGCTGATACGGGAAAACAGGACTGAGCGAAAAAACCCGTTCGAGCAGATGACGCCCTCGTGGTCTGACCGCCGTCGAGGAAGATAGGGTATTAAAACGATGTGGTTTAAAAAGGTTGGGATTTATGAGATGTTATTGGTCTAAAGGGAATTTGGATGGACAAAAAGGGACAAAAGAACAAAAAGGATGAAACAAAAGATGCGTAAAAATAGAAAAAAAGGAGGAGAAAGGTTGAAGATGTAAAGTTGGCGAAAGGTAGAGAGTAGGTAGAGTAGTAGAAAATAATCATAAAATTAAATCCCCCCCTAAAAATAATATTACACATAATATTCTCATAAATAAAATTCTAGCCTATTCAGCTAAAAAGATTATTGCAAATCCCCCTAGGGGTAGATATAGGTTATCGTAGAGGGGAGTATGGCTAGGGGAGTTGCCGGAAAATAGGCAACGCCTGGTATGGTAAGGGGTGTTTTAGATTGAAAAATATGGCATTATGCTGTCTGATTCGAGTAACGTTGCGGGTTAGTGGACTACCGTCCAGTTTGAACTGATAGAACCTTTGTGAAATTTCTTGGACGTAGTCCGCTAGTGGGGTTATGTCGTGGCAACGTGCATAGAGATCTCTGAGGGATTTGATTTTTCTACTTTTGAGTAATAGCAAATCCTTTTAACCATGAATAGAACTAGTCAAAATAAGTAGATTTTCGAACAGACCCACCCCGAGAAGTCATGCCTGCTCCACCTACCCCCCCCCCCCCTCAAAGAGGCTGCCTGTATCTGCCTATATATATATATATATATATATATATATATATTTTTTTTTTTTATTTAAAATAATTTATTATTGTTGTTACAAAACAAACTGCGAAAATATTGATTGTACCTGTTCAAAATTATTACATTATTATTATTATTATTATTTTTAACAACAATAATAAATTATTTTAAGTAAATTCATTATGCACATGTGCATCTTTCTCTTTGTACGCCACTGACGGCTTTATATAAACAAATAACATATACAAATAATATACCAATCGATAGAAAAAATAATGGTCTTTATTTTTTATACCTTGTAGAATTTTGATTTATTGGTCCGTTTTAGAGGTATCGCCAAACATGTGTCCTTGTTGGAAGGCTCCTCGCCCTTTTGTTGCTGTGGGGCCTTAAAAAAAAGAAAATAGCAAAAAGTAAATGGAGGGTCTTATGCAAAATTTTATACTCTATCGAATGGCGCCAAGATCATTCCTCTAGCTCCTACCGTTTTTGAGAAAAAAAAATATAGGCAGATACAGGCAGCCCCTTTGAGGGAGGCAGGGGGAGCAGGAATGATTTCTCGAGGTGGGTCTGTTCGAAAATCCACTTATTTTGACTAGTTCTATTCATGGTTAAAAGGATTTGCTATTACTCAAAAGTAAAAGTATCAAAACACCTAATTCACTAAGAAATAATTCGTTTTTTGATTATAATGACCTTTTGAGTAGGACATTTTTTGACGGCTTTGAGATTTTGAAACATCAGTATATCATCATTAATTTTATATCAAATTCAGCTTGTAACAACGAAACCCCCACAGCGTATATCTGGGCACCGAGCACTCTACTAATAGCATTCCATTAAAAAAAGGCACTTGATCCTGTAATTTCGTCTTGGCTCGCCCTGTATGTTAGAAAATAATTTCCGATTATAGACTTTTTTTATCTAGTTTACTTGTATGTTTTTTTAATTTCTAGCTATCGTAGAACTCGAGATATCGAAGTCCGTCCCACTATTGCCCCATCGTATATAAAGAGTAGACTGTTTATTAAGTCATTTCCAAGTGAACGTCGTAAACCTTATTCTCTTTGGAAAGTGTCTTATCACTCCTGAGAAACAACTTGTGGTTTATTGGATCATACCAATAAATCAGCAATACTAGTAGATTAACATCTTTACCGATTACTCTTGTGGTTTGATGTTTTCAAGATTTCACTGCAGCTATAACAATATGATCATCATTGGATCATAATTACGGGTTGGAATTAATGGGAATTCAGAGTATACTACAAACGAAAACGGTAATTATTTTTATTTTATTAATAATTAAGCCAAAACTGTCTTTTCAGCAACATTATATCCAGAAAAGCATGGATAAAACTACAGATTCAGCCACTATCCTGAATTTAGACTGATTTCTCGTATCGGGATTAAAGATTTTTGAGTAAAATGATCATTTTTGCTCCATTGATCTCTAAAGCAGATACCTTTTCATTCACACTCATCAGTTTTCTGAAGATTAGGTATTCTTAAACATGTCTGCAATATTTCATTAACATCACAAATACTTTCTTATGGCAGATGCTAATTTTACTATATTAATGAGAGGACTGTCCGAACAGCGGGAATTCCCCCCAAAAAAATCAGAAATGATGAAGTCATAACATGTTTGTTGAATAAAAGCGTAACAATTCAGCCTGTTTCATATAAGCGATGTTTATAACAATTTTCCAGTTTTGTATTGAAATAATTACGTTATGAAATAATTATTTCGATAAATATTGGGACGCTTTCTGTTAACCACAAACTTTATTTATACATAATTAACGGGAAAATATTAATAGCTATTTGTATAAATCAAAACAATTTATCGTTTAGCTTATTCATTAAAATTAATTACTGGTAATTATGCATGAACAAACTTCATATTTGTCCATACGTAATGTACTGTGATGCATTGACTTGATTTCTCAAATTAGTGTTGTGACTTTGTGACCGATTACCGTAGGTACATTTTTACCTATATCTTCTCACAGCGAGTGTTTTTAATTTTAGACCAGGAGCCCGCCGACCACTAATTGTGTGTGATAAATTTACTCCCAAAATGTGTGAATTGTTAATTTGGGGTAGTAGAGCACAGAAATGTTCAAAATTATTCTCATCAATTTTCCTTTTTTTTCCTTCCGGGTCCGTATTTTTCTCCACGGCCCTGACTGCGACAGGTAGAAAATTTAAATTATGAATACATTAAAACGTATTCAAATGGCAAAAGTAAAAATAAAATGAATATGATATGAAAGTCATCAATTATCCTTATTAATTATGGATAAAGGTACAGTTTTTAGTACTTTACTAACGTAATGGTTATTGATTTTCTCCATAAAAAAAACGGGTATATTTTTTAAGCAAAACATATTTAAAAAAAAAAAAAAAAATTGCGCTTCGATACGCCATCAGTTATCATGAAAGGTAAGACCTTCGCACCACTTTTCAAAGATGGCGGATGTATCTTCTCACTCAGGAGATTCATACTTACCAAGTTTTTGATTGCCAGTCGTAAATATATGATATTCATCGAATTACATGGGTAACAAATACATGCGGTAGGAAGCTCCTGTACACCATCAATTATCGTGATTGACAAGACTGTCGTACCACTTTCCAGAGATGGCGAATATATTTTCACACTCAGTAGGTTCATATTTACCAAGTTCCTGATTGCCATTCATAAACTTATCATTTTTTTTACTTGACTTTTTTTTTTCAAAATTGGGCGAACGTAGCGTCTCCTTGTACCACTCAAAACGAATGGGAGTCGGGATTCATGATTTTTGGGAGTAAATTAAAAAATCCTTCCAATCTTCATGCGTAAACCTATGACATTTTTGTGGTGGTTTTTTTTTTACAAAGTTTGAGATCTGTAATGTCCCAAAATTCAGAGATGGCGAGCCGCGTCCGCCAGATCATTTTTTATTATTTATCAATTCTCGCAAACCCCATTTCTAAACCTGTTATACTTTTTTTTCTCTATTCTTATTGGGATGCTCTGCCACATGTATTCTTCTAAACAATGTCTGAAATCTACAAAATAATACAATTAACCAGTATTTTACTGGAAAATAACCTCTACGCCTGTGACTTTTATGTCAAAGGATCAGTTAGAGGGTGGTTTTGACAAATAATGAATAAGAACAAAAATATAAAAATGACGTATATTGCTGACGTTTCGGAAAACGAATCTGTTTCCTTTCTCGAAGCGTATTATAATGTTTGTGGGCTGTGTATATTAAATACACAGCTTTAAGAATATATTTGTTATATTCAGTATCCATAGATACTTACTGCTTACACAGAACTGTTGATATATCTAATTGATAGTTTTATTTTAAACAACGTTGAGTTTGTTAAGTTCTTCTTTTAACATCGGCAGCCAGGTTGTGCAAACATCTAACAACAATTCGACACGCATTTATCCTCATTCAATAGTATTATAGCCGCTTCTCTAATTTTTCTTTTCTTACTATCTGTCTCTTTTGTTAAAATTTTTGCCGAGTCCCAGTTTATTCTATGTCCGTTCTCCCAAGCGTGTTCGCAAATCTTCGATTTCTTAATCTCATTTGTTCTAATGTAACCCTTGTGCTCACCCAATCTAACACTGAATGGTCTGGATGACTCACCCACATAATGTGTTACACTCACACGGAATACTATAAATGCAGTTTTTTGAATTTTGCTCATGATTTAGCGGTTTTGTTTTTGTTAAAATAGATCTCAATGTATTGCCCGTTTGAAATATCGTCCTAATATCAAATATATTGCCTATACGGCGTAGCTTTTCAGATAATTCGTGTACATAAGGAATTAACGTCGTGTACCGTTGTTCAGGTTTTTGTCGTACATGATTATTATTCTAATATTTCATCATTAGAAGAAATTATTTTGGCCCTATCATATAAGCATTTTATGACACCCTTTTTAACATGCATCGACTGATTTGAGTTAAAATTCAAATACCTGTTGGTGTGTGTTGGTTTTCTATAAACGCTTGTTTCAACCATATTATTTACTCTTTTAATTAAGACATCTAAAAAGGGTAGTTCATTTCTATTTTCTACTTCTAATGTAAATTTAATAGATGGTTCTTTATTATTTATATTTTCTAAAAAATTATCTAGCAAATCGACTCCGTGGGGCCAAATTGCAAATATATCGTCAACATATCTCCACCAGCTAACCGGTTTATATATACAATTTTGAATATGTTTCGTTTCAAAGTCCTCCATAAATATATTACTTAAAACTGGTGACAATGGAGACCCCATTGCCATACCAAAGTTTTGCTGATAGAAATCACCTTCAAACTGAAAGTAAGTCTTTTTTATACATGATGTTAGAAGTTCCATTATGCTATTAACAGTTAATTTAGTTCTAGCTTCCAAATTATTATCAAATGATAATAACAACGGTACACGTATTTGTCAAAACCACCCTCTAACTGATCCTTTGACGTAAAAGTCACAGGCGTAGAGGTTATTTTCCAGTAAAATACTGGTTAATTGTATTATTTTGTAGATTTCAGACATTGTTTAGAAGAATACATGTGGCAGAGCATGCCACAACCAACATTTAGACAATATCTGTTATACTTTTACAAATCATATTTCTTACACATTTAGAAATCTGCCCTACATCCCTGTAACAAAAGAAAGGACTGCTGGCATGAACATTTCTGTGCTCTACTACCCCAAATTAACAACTATTCACACATTTTGGGAGTAAAGTTATTACACACAATTAGTTGTTGGCGGGCTCCTAGTCTATTTGTCTCTATATGAGCTACATGTAACTTTGTCACTTGTAGCTACATATGTAATAATTGATTAACCTGCTTGGTATTTAATTTTACTTTCCGCATTGATAATTATTTTGCAACTGTAATATGTTGCACCCCTTAAAATTTAAGGTTATGTTACTAAAAAGTAGGCAGACTTCAACAGATCGAATGTCTGAATGAATGTAGTGTATTTGCACCTACTCGAAAAAGAACCTACCAGAAGATTCCAAAGTGACATCTGGAATTCTCTAGAGAATGGTGGCGTCATCACAGAACAATCGAGATCTGTCATTTTTAGGTATAAAAGAACCGACCGCATTCTCGGCGAGGAGTTCAGAAAGTTCAGAAAGTATAGAAAGTGAGGTTAAGAGTTCAAAGATAAACAAAGTAATAAACATTGTGATTTTTAGTCAGTAAAGTGTATTTAAATTAATAATAGTATTGTGAAGTATCCAGTAAATATTTAATAAAGTGTGTTAGTGGACATCTCTTGTTATAATTTTTGGAACCCACGGATTTTGCGAGAGTGGTTTCCTAAGGGTGGAAACACGCGACAAATTGGTGTCAGAAAGCGGAATTTTATGACAAGAGGAGCTCTGAAGTTGTGTTGGAGTGTTCGAGAAGTATTCTCGAGAGTTAGTGCTAACACAGGACTAATTTACTGGACATTGTTCGAGGGTTATTTTCGAACAGGAAAATAGTGTTTAAGTGCATTTTTGAGACATTGTAGAACATTTTATTAGGACATTAGTGTGATAATTAAATCCTTTGAACTGAGAAGTGATAGAGACACTGAAAAAGACTCATTTAGTGCGTGAAAATTTCTAGAACTTTTCTATTTGGACATTAGTGAAGATTATTAAATTCTCTGAACTGGATAGTGACAAAAGACTCTGGATAAGACTTTTTCGTGCTTTTTCGAGATTTGTCTAGAAAGTTCCATTACCGATATTGACGTGACAGTTAAATTTATTTTATTTTAATTTCATCGTATGCCCGTAACAACAAGAAGTATGGCATCCGATAAACAAATACAGGACTTATTCGAACAATTCCAAAAAATGATGGCGCAGCAACGGCAGGAAGACAAAGAAGAACAAGTAAAACTACGTCAAGAAGAAAGGAACGAATTAAAGAAAATGATGGAAGATCAGGAAATAAGACGTCAGAAAGAAAAAGAGGATGAAGAAACAAGACGTCAGAAAGAAAAAGAGGATGAAGAAACAAGACGTCAGAAAGAAAAAGAGGATGAAGAAAGAAGACGTCAAGAACAAGAAAGACAACGTCAAGAGGAAAAAGACGAACTCAGAAAAATAATGGAAGACTTGGAAGAAAGACGCCAGGAGGAATTAAGGAAAATCCTGAGCGATCAAATAAAAATACAACAGGACGCAATAATTTCTGCCAATGAAGTACTAAAATGTGAAGTCAAAGAAGAGATAAACAAGGTCGAAGGTAAAGTAGGAGTAGTCGAGACAGAAGTCAGTCAAGTAAAAGAGGAAGTGAGTGACATCAGAGGAAAAATGAGCGAGTTCGAAGGAGAAGTGGAGCGACTTAAACGACAATTAAGAGAGAAAGGAGGCCAGCTAGTAACATCATCGGGTCCTCGATTAAAGCCTCCCTCCTTTGACGGCCAAAGCTCATGGACAACCTACAAGAGACAATTTGAGGCAGCAGCATCGGCAAATAACTGGGATAACGAGGAAAAGGCTATGGCATTAGTTCTGGCGTTAAGGGGCCAGCCCTCAGAATTACTTCAGACTATCCCGGTGGAGAAACAAAGGGACTTTAAAGTCTTGGAAGCTGCATTAGACTTGAGGTATGGCGATCAACATCTTGCCCAATTATACCAGACTCAGCTGAAATCCCGGATGCAAAAAGCTGGGGAAAGTTTACAAGAATTTGAAGCTGCGATAGAGAGACTGGCACACCTGGCGTATCCGAGTGCACCTAAAGAATTCCAGGAACAATTAGCCGTGGGGGCCTTTTTAGATGGTATAAGGGACGAAGAGGTCAGGCGAGTTCTGAGGCTGACGAGACACCAAAGTAGTAGCGAAGCTTTGGTGCGTGCACTCGAAGTAGAAGCCGCTTACAGGGATACTCCAAGGAGAGTGCGATCTGTGACTCTTGAAGAATCGCAACCAGAAATGAGCCAGAACCCCTTGCTGACTGAGATGCAGAAAATATTCATCAAACTATTCGATAAATTGGATGGCCTAGGAAAGCAGGATAAACAGCAAAATAAAGGAAAGCCGAGTGGTGGTATTAAATGTTACAACTGCGGCAAGGTGGGCCATATGAAACGAGACTGTCGACAGCAGAATTCGGAGAGTCGAGTAAATGCTGTGAATCTTGAAGAGGAGCAGGAAAACAGTACCAGGGGGGTTGTTCTGGCTAGGGAATGCAGTGCCCCCAGAGAAATTAAGATTTCCCAACTTCGAAGAATCGCAAGCAGACTGTTGTTGCATGGATATGTGAACGGAAGAAAATGTTTGTTTACCATCGACACAGGTACTACTTCATCAATAGTACGTCCAGGATTTATATCGGGCATAAAGATTACCAAGAGGCAAAATGAAGAAGTGATCGTCCGGACAGCTACGGGGAACAGGGCTACGGTTCATGGAGAAGTAGACCTGGGTTTGCAGATTGGGCATTTGAGGTTCGACCACAGGGTCATCGTGGCTGACATTACGGATGACTTCATTTTGGGACTGGACATTATGGAACAGTATGGATTTATTGTTGACGTAGGGAAGCGAATGTTAAGGATTGGGAACGAACAATTTAGTTTGTCAAAAGTGAACGACCAATGCGAGAAAACCAGGCTGTTGACAACGCAGGCAGTCAAAACTCCTGCATTATACAGAAAAACAGACAAGGAAGATTGCAAGGTGAGAAAATTGCCGAACATGGTTGAAGTCAACACTGTCAAGGTCGATCTTCCAGAGAGTTGGTCAAAGAAAACTCTGAGGCAAGAGCAATTGCGCGATGTAGAAATCGGACCCATGTTGAGAGCAAAAGAAGAGGGAACGCGTCCAGCATGGAAGGATGTTTCCAACAAAGAAGTGGGGCTGAAGGCTTTATGGTCACAATGGGATTCACTTACGGTCGTAGATGGGCTTTTGAGGAGAGCATGGGAAAGCCCAGATGGGAAGCAGGTTGCCATGCGTCTAGTGATTCCCAGGTGTCGTGTACCAGAAGTACTCCAGGAAGCACATAATGAAACATCCAGCAGACACTTCGGCATAAACAAGACATTGAGTAGAGCACGGGAACAGTTCTATTGGGTTAATAGTCGCCAGGATGTGGAGGCCTGGTGTCGCAAGTGTAAAAATTGTGCTGCCCGTGGAGAACCATTTTCGATGAGCAACTACAGAAATGGAAGCCGAGAACAGCCGAAGAATGATCGAGAGCAGATGAACAGAACTAGTAACCGCTTGAAGGCTCGTTATGATCAGAATGCCAGTACAGGGGGATTCAAGGTGGGGGATCTGGTTTGGCTGTACAACCCACAGCGGAAGGAATGGAGATCCCCGAAATTTCAACCTCCTTGGGATGGACCGTATACTGTTATTACCCGAATTAATGATGTCGTCTATCGTATTCAACGAAACAAAAAGTCCAAGATGAAGATCGTACACTTGGATAGACTGGCGAAGTATGTGAAAGAGGCTGAATTGCCTGACCGGGACGTTCAGGCTTAAGGAGGGGGCAGTGTAATATGTTGCACCCCTTAAAATTTAAGGTTATGTTACTAAAAAGTAGGCAGACTTCAACAGATCGAATGTCTGAATGAATGTAGTGTATTTGCACCTACTCGAAAAAGAACCTACCAGAAGATTCCAAAGTGACATCTGGAATTCTCTAAAGAATGGTGGCGTCATCACAGAACAATCGAGATCTGTCATTTTTAGGTATAAAAGAACCGACCGCATTCTCGGCGAGGAGTTCAGAAAGTTCAGAAAGTATAGAAAGTGAGGTTAAGAGTTCAAAGATAAACAAAGTAATAAACATTGTGATTTTTAGTCAGTAAAGTGTATTTAAATTAATAATAGTATTGTGAAGTATCCAGTAAATATTTAATAAAGTGTGTTAGTGGACATCTCTTGTTATAATTTTTGGAACCCACGGATTTTGCGAGGGTGGTTTCCTAAGGGTGGAAACACGCGACACAACTATATTTTTAAGCGATTGAAAACTATTTAACTTGTCTCTGTATGAGCTATTGTACTTTTATGTATCGTTATTGCTAGATGGTGTCATTATTGATGTCTGATTAAATTGTAAAAGAGCCTATCCATCAATTTATGAATTCTAAATTAGTAGAGTGCTCGGAGCCCAGATATACGCATAAAAATAAGTTCTGTGGGGGTTTCGTTCTTACGATCTAAATTTGATATAAAATTAATGATGATATACTGATGTTTCAAAATCTCAAAGCCGTCAAAAAATGTCCTACTCAAAAGGTCATTACAATCAAAAAACGAGTTATTTCTTAGTGAATTAGATATTTCTACTTTTGAGTAATAGCAAATCCTTTTAACCATGAATATAACTAGTCAAAACAAGTAGATTTTCGAACAGACCCACCTCGAGAAATTATGCTTGCCCCCCCCCCCCCTCAAAGGAGCTGCCTGTATCTGCCTATATATATTTTTTTTTTCTCAAAAACGGTAGGAGCTAGAGGAATGATCTTGGCGCCAATTCGATAGAGTATAAAATTTTGCATAAGACCCTCCATTTGCTTTTTGCTGTTTTCTTTTTTCTAAGGCCCCACAGCAAAAAAGGGGGGAGGAGCCTTCCAACAACGACACATGTTTGGCTATACCTCTAAAACGGCCCAATAAATCAAAATTCTACAATATATAAAAAATAAAGACCATTTTTTTCTATCGATTGGTATATTATTTTTATATGTTATTTGTTTATATAAAGCCGTCAGTGGCGTACAAAGAGAAAGATGCACATGTGCATAATGAATTTATTTAAAATAATTTATTATTATATTTATATAAGTCACAATAAGCGTATTAATGCACTCTACTAAATATAAAGGTGGCGAAATAGTTACAAATAGTGAATATTACTGTTTATCGGTACAATGCGTTTTCCAGCTCTTTTTTTACTGACAATTAAGTCGTTGATAGCGATAAGGAATAAAGTGACGCTAATTGTGGAACCATGTTAAGTGCCACAATTAACGTAACTTCATTCCTTATCGCTATCAACGACCTAATTGCCAATGTGATAAGACCTATTGCTAAATGCCTCTATATAGACGACCTTACCATCTACATGGCAGGCAACTCTATGAATACAATAATCCGAAAACTGCAAAATACTGTCAGCAGCATAGTCATCGAAGGTGAACGAAGAGGATTTAAATTTTCGGATAGCAAAACATCTTACCTACATTTCTTTTGTTTGCGAAAACCACACTGATAGCCCAACCTGCTAATAAAATATGTGCCAATTCATAACGTCGGCCGGATTGAACTTCTGGGTGGGTGTTTCTCTTCGACAAAAAGTTAAACTCGAAAGCTCACATCGAAAACTTGTCAAAAAGATGCAAGAAAGCTCTAAATGTGATTAAATGCCTCAGCCATTTAAAATGGGTAGCCGATAGAGAAAGTTTACTCAACATTTATAAAGCTATGATATTATCAAAAATTGATTATGGACTATGAAATAAGGTCTCGGAAAATCCCAGAAATACGAGCAGAAATATTAATAACAGTAAATTCCTGGCTTACGAAAGAAGTAACCCATACAGACTACTACATAGCATAAAATACCCCGCCGGGGTGCGTGCTGCGTAAATCAGTGAGAGTTTAAAACTAGGGACCCTATTCTCGAATCAGGGAGCAGAGGATGTGAATGTTTTATCTCTTTTCATCCCCTTCTTTTTCCTTTCTCCCGAAATGAGCATTCTCTCGACTGGAGAATAGGGGTCCAGAATGTCCAGCATTCTTACCTACGCCCTTCGGCGAAGTTCCAACCTGGACAATACCAAATATTGTTACCAGACCGGATCTAACTTCAGGAAATAAAGAAACCCTCCCTACTCGCCACCTGAAGATTTTTTTAAGCATTATTGCAGAATATCCAGATGCTATCAATATTCATACAGACGCAGACGATTCGAGAACTCCTAATGGCGTAGTAGTTCAGTAATAAAGCGATTTATATCGGACAAAATTCATAAAGTTTTGAAAATTGGTATAAATGTTAATAGGCCAGTAAGCTTAAAATCCAAATCTGAAATAAATATGTAAAATTTGTCCAACTTTGATGAGCACTAGTATGGGAACGAGTGGTCCAAAAAATATGCGTCTGGACTCATTCAATGCAGAATTTAATACCCTACAACTCTTAATAGTACTTACTATGTTTTCGATATTGTGAGTCCATTACGAGATATAACCGTAAAACCGCAAAAATACGCCTTTTGGGGGTACATTTTTACCCCCCGCTACTTAAGCAAAACTCCGCCGGGGTGGAAACCTAGGATAGTCATATTAGGCAACAAATGAAGCCATTAAAACAATAAAACCTTTTGTAGCAATTATTTCCGATTCGTCTAATTTTTTGGTTTTACACTACTGGCCTATATCATAAGAATTAATAAACCGAAAAATTTTCACCCCTAAATAGTTTGCTTCATCCCCTAGTACGTCGTTTCCACCCCAACTTTTAGGTTTTATGGATTATCTCGGGAACGGTGCACTTTTTGATAAAAATACCTGTATGCAAAATTATTCCTTATAAAATTCTCTATCAAAAACGTCTCTACAATTTTTTTCCTAAAATTAATAGTCCCGTGGGAAATAAGGCGCACACATAATAAGGGTTGGTTCCAGTTAACACAATAAATTGAAATCTCTATAATCTACTTCAAAGTTCAATGCTTAACGCTAAAGCAGTAGCTACTAAACTCCATTTAAAATTATAATAAATGTAGCGCTTCCACCCTCTCACCCCCAAAAATATCGCATTTTTTAAAAAAGCGAGAATGTTGTATATTATACTTGTTACCACGCCACGAGATAAAGTAATTGGCGCCTTTTTTTACGTGGTGACCCCGCATGACAAATCCACTAATTACCAGAAGGTTACCTGCGCTAATTAATCTTCGTCATCTTCCATATATTCCACATTCATGCATGCTTGACTGTGGCAATAGTAACACTTTGTGGAGCAACGTTAGCCTGCTCTTCTGCAACTGCACCTGTTTTTGGGAGCTGGTTCTTTTGTTGTCACAGTTGGGGTTAATATACCGCCGGCTATTTTCCATCCCCAATCAGTAGCTTCTGGCGTAACGTTTTTTCATGTTTGAATTTGGTAAAAAACGCGATATAAGTGTTGCCGAGCAGCAGCACAAGTTGGTGGTAGTTTTGATAACATTACAGTATTGTTTGCTTTACCAACAAGTTTGTTAAAACTCATGAATCTGTATACATCTAGACTTTTTTCTGCGGAGGTATAAAGCTTGCTTAAGCAAAGCTTAAAGGTTGTATAAAGCTAGAACAAATCACTCCTACGTCTACAATTTCTTCATGACTAGCTTTTTCATTATCAAAAGTTTGCATGATGTCTTGTACATAATTGGCTACCATATCAAGGAGTGAAAAAATCGTATATTCTTTATGCTACAAATTCAAACGAGTAAGTACTATTTGCAAAATTTCTCATAGAAAATACTTTCGTGCATAATACTTTAACATATAGTATCTTGAACTGTCGTCGATCTTGGGATTTTATCAAATTATTTTGCACACAAGCACTTGTTAAGCAAAAGTTTGTAGAGCAAGCCATCCACATCTTAATCGATTGGATTTGTACCCTGAATATTTAATAAAAAAGTGTTATAAATAAAAATGGGTTATTTATAAACACAAATTCTTAGAAAAGAATGGTACAAGCTGAAGGTATTTACTGAAACTTAGGGTCAGGTTTTAAATTAGATTAATCAACTCCCCTACCTCGATTTTGTTTTCATAAGTATATTTTTTTATTTATATCTCCCGTAACAGAAAACTGAAACAATCAAGTCTCACGGTTATCTTTCCGTGGCATTTACCTTCATGAATAGGTCTAAATGGACCTATTGTTTACAATTTCGTGATGAATTTTCCCCGATAAACTTACTGTGAATACGTATTGTGGCGGTGTAATAAATCAAAACGGCACCTCATGTATCATTAGTGAAAGAAATGTTGCGGGTGAAAAAGCACTACAATTCGTACGTATTTATTAATTAGCCTGTAATATGTGGTAATATTTATGAAAATTTTCGTACCAGATTCATCGCAGAATATGTTAAAAATGGGAACTTAATATACCGGGTGGCCACGATTCATTGCACTCCGTCAATTTTCTGGTTGTTTTTGGATTTAAAAACTTCGTTTTTGGTGCACATAAATTAGACAAAAGTGGGCTATTTTTAGACTTATACGAACGAGAATATCACTTCCGGTTGAACCGGAAGTGACATCTATTTTTTTCTTAAATATAACGACTATATTCTTTTGATGGTTTCTTAATAAGCATAAAATTCTAAGTGCGACCGTTTTTTTTCCGATTTAAATAAATCCAAAAAATTAGTGAGATAAGAAATTTTTTAGTTTTTTCAAAATGGCCGCATCAGATGAACGCAACGTAAGAAAATTATGGAAACTATTGATAAGGTTGTAGACTTGTCTGTAAACAACAAACATAGTTAATTTGAATTACTAATAAGTATGAGGATAGGTACTGTCGTGAGCAAAAAAAAATAGGACAACTATTTTTTTCTAATGTAAATCTGTCTCTATTTGCACGCTTGCAATGAATTTTGACGAATAACTGACAATGTCACAAAAATTAAAGTTAGGTGTACGTATACAACTAGATTTTAGCAAAAATACGTTAACAATACTTGTCCCATTTTTTTTGCGCACGACAGTACCACTACTTTTAGGTTTTTCTCAAAAGGCGGATTTCTTAATGGGACCGTGTTATTTTCTTTATTGATCAGAAATAATGATCCATAAACTTTAATTTTTTCGCTATTAATCGTTTCTTAAAGATATCCTTCGTAATAATAAAAGTATTTTTAAAAGGTAAACACAAATTAAACAAGAAATACACAGTGTGCTTGAAGGTGGAAAAATTATGATGAAAATGAGTCCAAAATCGGTTTGCGCAGGCTGATCCTACATTAAAAAGTAGATTCAAAATTTATGAAATTTAAAATCATTGCTAATCCCTTTCGCGTTTTATCCACATTTTTGGATTTTAACCCTTTGCAATACAGTAACTCGTATACATCAACTTTTTCTTCGAGCACTTAGCACTTTTAGAAATAAAACTATCGTAAATAAGTTTATTATATCTTGTAAATACAGTTCTTTAGTTAAAAAACTTACTCGACAATATTCCATTACTAAAAATTAAATTTCATTTTTTATAAAACACTTGGAAATAACCAAGAAACAAAAACGTTTAATTAAAATTTAATTATCTTTTTACTTGTAAGTGTTTTAATGTTTAGACATTTTTTCATTACTGACAATAGTATATTATATTACTAGGAGTAGAACGCACTCTTTTTTTGTGTTGAGCCCAGCTTTGCGGCTGAGGCGAAACCAAAGCCGCAAACTGGGCGAAACACAAAAAAAGGCGTTCTACTCCGTGTAATATATACTATTTTTTCTTCAAGCGTATTAAAATGCAAAAATTCATTTATTTATCATAAATGTACAAATATTCAAACTACAGTCTTACATTTTGACACAATATGACAAGTGGCTAGTGGATAGCGCGCCACCGGTGGCTTTCGGTATTAACATTATGTTACTAGTAAAACAATACCCACTGCGGTGGCGCTTTCGGAACTAACATTATGTTACTAGTAAAACAATGTCCACTACGGTGGCGTTCGGTACTAACATTTTGTTACTAGTAAAACAATATCCTACTTCTACTTCTGTTTTTGGTGACATAATTTAAACATTTTAATACGCTTGAAGAAAAAATAATTTATTTGGATTACACTCTTTGCCGCTAGGTAGCTACTCGTATTTTGTTTCCAAACATAAAGTGTAAATCTCAATACTTTTTTCCAGAACCAAAAAATAAAAAAAAATGTCATTTGTTAAAAGTCTGTCAAATATAACGATTTCAAATGAGCCATGGAAATAAATCCTCTCACGAGGATAATCGAAAAAAAATTATATTTGGGAAAAAAAACAGAAAAATTTTTCATAACTGAAAACACTAAAAAATTGATTAAAAAATTTATATTTGAGGACTTTGATCTAAAAAATGAAAAGTATCCTTTAAGTATATATACAACTTGTTCTCTCACACTACTTGATGCTAACAAGGGTAAATTTCAAAGACCATTTCAGAAAATGCCTAATTATACAGATGTCATATTACCAAAGGATACTCGTACATCACAAAATACATGCAACTGTAATATATGCTTGACTGGTCGTTTCAAAGGCCACGTTAAAATTGATAAAGGTAAAGGACATAAAAGAGATTTAGAAAACAAAATTGATGTTTCTACTGGACTTTATGGGCGTTCAGCAATAGATAGCGTGCGATTTCATCTAGAGAAGAGAGTAAAGATACTAGAAATTTGTTGTGTGGTGATTGTTTTCCAGAGATTGGAAGGGGTAAAAGTCACATTTGTAAAAATAGCAAAGAAAATGCATTAAAAATTGTAAAAAAGCTCACTGAAAAAATATCAAAATCAAATTCTAAGTACTATTATAAAAAAAAAAAGGTTCAATCTGCTAGTCATAAAGTGCCGTAGAAACATCAATTTTGTTTTCTAAATCTCTTTTATGTCCTTTACCTTTATCAATTTTAACGTGGCCTTTGAAACGACCAGTCAAACATATATAACAGTTGCATGTATTTTGTGATGTACGAGTATCCTTTGGTAATATGACATCTGTATAATTAGACATTTTCTGAAATGGTCTTTGAAATTTACCCTTGTTAGCATCAAGTAGAGTGAGAGAACAAGTAGTACATATACTTAAAGGATACTTTTCATTTTTTAGATCAAAGTCCTCAAATATAAATTTTTTAATCAATTTTTCAGTTATGAAAAATTTTTGTGGTTTTTTTCCCCCAAATATAATTTTTTTTTCCACATGGATCACATTTTTTCGATTTTTTCCATGCTCATTAGAAATCGTTATAATTTGACAGACTTTTAACCAATGAATTTTTTATTTATTTTTTGGTTCTGGAAAAAAGTATACTATATACTTTTGAGATTTACACTTTATGTTTGGAAACAAAATACGAGTAGCTACCTAGCGGTAAAGAGTGTAATCCAAATAAATTATTTTGTCAGTAATGAAAAAATGTATAAACATAAAACACTTACAAGTAAAAAGATAATTAAATTTTGATTAAACGTTTTTGTTTCTTGGTTATTTCCAAGTGTTTTGCAACAAATGAAATTTAATTTTTAGTAATGGAATATTGTCGAGTAAGTTTTTTAACTAAAGAACTGTATTTACAAGATATAATAAACTTATTTACGATAGTTTTATTTCTAAAAGTGCTAAGTGCTCGAAGAAAAAGTTGATGTATACAAGTTACTGTATTGCAAAGGGTTAAAATCCAAAAATGTGGATAAAACGCGAAAGGGATCAGCTACGATTTTAAATTTCATAAATTTTGAATCTACTTTTAATGTAGAATCAGCCTGCTCAAACCGATTTTGGACTCATTTTCATCATAATTTTTCCACCTTCAAGCACACTGTGAATAATATTTAGAAAATGTAACAACCAACAACCAAAATTATAATAAAATATTAAAAGAACAGTTCAAACTGTTCGTAGTTTTGATTAACACACTGAGTAGCGTTACTTATTCTTGCACGTGTTGAGGTGTTTGTGCAATTGCGTGTCTAACTCTCTCTTCCTGGTTTTGCCGTGTTAGTCCCTTGAGGTAAAGCTTTTACCCCAAAAGTTTTGCGACCGGACCGCAAGACACGTACCCTCCCGTTTTCGAGGGCGGGGAACATAAACATATCATTATAAAAAATATATTAGTTTTTGGACATCATAAATTTTGTGAAACAAACTTTGTTGTGAATAAAATATAAAAAAAAATGAAAAAAAAAAAAATCTAACCTGAGTTGGATTTGAACCCGGGATCTTTGGGTTGCAAAACAAAAGTTTAGCCACTGCACCACAGAGACCGTTACCGAAATTGAGGTCAAATTCTATAAAATATATATATACGATTTCAACTGATTTTCGTCTTTGCCGCAGAATATTTCCGAAATGTGGTACCTACTGAAAATTTGAACTACAGTACAATTAACGAGTAGGCACGAGGTGAAATTTGTTAAGGGGACGTGGGAATTTTCTATTGAAAGTGTATTATTTTCGTTTTCGCCGCGAATGTGTTCTAAAATGTGATGCCTACCGAAAATTTGCACTATTGTCGATGGTTTTAATATTTTTCGATCTACCCTCCAACCACTACCCCTAAACCGAAACCTTTTTCCGAGTTTCCGGCGCTCGGCATTTTTTATCGGAAAATTTTATTAATGAAAGTTGTTCAGAATTGTCCAAAAACCATAAGCTCAATATTTCATCAAAATAAAAAGATTGAAAAATTGAAAAAAATTATAAATTTAAAAAACATAAAAAAAGCTAATAATTACTTGACAACTACCCGACAGCTTGGTTTAATTTCAAACAAAATTGTCATGAATTTTTTTAAACAAAAAAACCAATTTAAGTGATATTTTTGGACTTGAACATTATTTTTAAATATAGTAATAATATAATAATAATAATGTTTATTCATCTCATATAACAGTTACAAATACATAACATTTAAAGTTAATATCCTTAAATTTACGAGAAAAAATACAATAAGACAGAAAACGACAAATAAACATAAGTAGACCCACCAAGGAATCCCTGCTCGTGGGTAGCATTCTATATTTATTTTATCAGTAGACGGTATGTTATATGTAAATATATAATTTTACAGAAATGGAGAATAAGTAAGGGTATACGAGAAAAAATATATATATATATATAATAAGGTGGAGACAAGAAAAAGAGGAAAAATAAATTCTGATAATAATACACAATATCACTTGTATAGACACCGTGCAGAGGTAGTCAGTAGGTTCGGTCAAGTAGTTTGTCGGACACAACCAAGCGCCAACACACGGTGCCTATTTATTACCCTAGAGGCAAATACTACGAGTTGATGCTAGATGCAAATAATAACAAATGTACTATATTCCAGTTTATGCAAGGAACTCTAAAAATTACATTTTTAATAATAATTTTGGATGATATAATTCTAATTCTAATGAGCCTAACAAAGAGAGGAAAGAAATAACGAAAACTGTATGTAGTGACTATTAAATACGTCCAAATGCATTTTTAATGTCAATCATATCATGAACTACGATTCTCGGCATACCAAGGATCCAGTTCTTAACTTTTATTTTAAACAGTTTAAACGAATTCAATTTTTTTATATACTCATGCACGAGATTATATAATTTTGGTTCAAGGTAAGTATGGCTGCGTTGACCATTAGTTTTATCCATTCTTGGTACTGTAATTGCTTGTTTTTTATGTCTGGTATCATAAGTATGCTTCACCAATAGATTTTTTCTCAAATGTTTACGTTGGTGTAAGATTAGCTGGTGGCAAAATAATTGTCTGATGTCTAAAATTTTTGCTTCACTGTACAGATCATCGCTTGGGTAGGTGTAACATTTGCCAAATATTATTTTTAATAACCATTTCTGGGCAACTTCTAGTTTTTTTAAGTAGCAATTTGTTACTCCCCCCCCCCAAACAACAATACCGTACAATAAATGTGTTTGCACTAAAGCATAATACATTGTCGTCAGATATTTGATATCAAAAAAGTATTTTAAATATTTAAATTTTGACAAAAGACATCTTATTTTTTTAACTAAATATTCAATGTGTTTGTCCCATCTATTATTATACCAAGGTACTTTATTGACTTAACTGACTTTAATTCAATATCAAAATCGTTATATCTAAGACTAATGGAAGTGAAGTTTGGGAGGTTAGAAGCATAACTAGTAAAAGGTACGTACTGGGTTTTTTTCAAATTTAATGTGAGCAGTTTGCTGTTAAAAAAGTCAAGTACAATCGGAAGATCATTCTGGATAACACGTTTAAGTGAATGCCAGTCTTTGGCTCTATAAAATATGGCAGTGTCATCGGCAAAACCTATGACCTCGCCTACGATAGGAAGTTTAAATAAATCATTTTTATATATAGTAAATAATATAGGGCCAAGGACTGTTCCTTGAGGAACTCCATAACTTACATTTTTTGTGCTGCTGATTGCGTCATTAAGTTTTACACATTGTGTTCTGTTACTTAGGTAACTTTTCATTAAATTATACGTGGTTCCTCGAAGGCCAATACTTTCTAAGGTATCCAGTAAATCCGTGTGACTTACGGTATCAAACGCTTTTGCCAGATCAACGAAGATGCACATTGCCGGCTCGGCTGCATCTACTGCCCTGTAGATTTTAGTCATTAAGTCAGACAGAGCATCTTCTGTTGATCTGGACTCTCTAAAGCCATACTGAGTTTTTGAAATTAGGTTATACTTATCTGTATAGCTACATAATCTTTTTTTGATAATTTTTTCAAGGATTTTTGAAAATATTGACAGGAGTGATATAGGTCTATAGTTGGACACATCGAACTTATCTCCGGACTTATATATGGGCTTAACAACTGCAACTTTGAATGCCTTTGGAAAAGTACCTAATTCTAATGATTTATTAATAAAGAATGTAATTGGTTTTATTAAATAGTCAGCACACTCCTTAATCGTCTCCGCCTTGATATTATCTAGACCGGGGGACTTGTTATTCTTTAATTCATGTATTACTTTCTTAACTTCACTCTCATTAGTCGGCTCCAGATATATCGAGTTTGGCACCCTTGATCGTGGATGTGGCTGATTAACCCTCTTTATTTTGCTGGCTAAGTTGCTACCTACGCCACTGAAGAAGATATTAAATTGTTCAGCAATTTCAGCTGTATTTGATATTAAGTTATTATCGTCGTTTCTTATGTTTTTTATATCGCTCGTTGTTTTTGTGTTTAAGATATTTCCAACACATTTCCACATATTTTTTGGACTATTTTGGTTTTTGTTTATTTGCTGTTTATAATAATTACTTTTAGCTGTTTTTATTAAGTCGCGAACCACATTTCTATATCTCTTAAATTCATTTAGATTAATCATGTTTTGTTTGTCTTTTTTAACTTTTTTGTGTAACTGTTTTTTTTTGTTTATGGCTTTAACTAAACCTTCTGTTATCCATGGGTTTCGCTTTATTTCGATTCTTTTAAGAGGTATAGTTTTACTACAGGTTCCGATATAGTTGCTTAATTTGTCTATAAATAGTTCTACCCCTTCATTAATGTCAATTGTATTATAAATATCTAACCAGTTTTCATTTCTTAATTTTTCTTTTAGGTTGGGGTAGTTTATGAAAGTTTTATTTTTATTGTTATTGTTTGTGTTTTGTGTACTTTCGAGGGACAGATCATATTTAAGGATTGTAGAATAATGATCAGTTATACAGGATCGATATACAATAGGTACAAATAATTCCGTAGATAGCTTAGTTTTCAAAAATATATGATCTAGGCATGTGCCTGATTTTTCCCTAGTCACAGCGTTAATTGCTGATATATATCCATTTTCATATAACGTATTTAAATATTCCTGGCAGTATTCAGTATCCTCAAATAAATCTATATTTATATCACCAAGTATTATATTTACATTATAATGTTGGTTATTGTGTTGTAGGTAATTATTTAGAAGCATATTAAAATCCGTTGGGCATAATGACGGTGATCGGTATATTGCTAAAATTTGTATACTTTGAGCTTTAAATAAGATGTTTAGTTTAATGACTTTATTTTTACCTAAGGAAATGATTTCATAATTATAACTTAAGTTTTTATTAATATAAATTATAACACCATCCGATTTATTGACGTCGCCCTCATTATGTATAATATCGTAACCGGGTATATGAAAAAGTTCTATGTTATGTAAGTTCCAGGACTCCGTTAGGATTATGCAATCAAATATATAGTTAAACTCTTTCAAAACTACTTGTAATTCATTAAAGTTCTTTGCTAAACTTCTAATATTATTATGAAAACAAGTAAAACTGGACGACCCATTTTTTTTCAATTTATTGTTACAATTCAAGATGTCATCTGTTATAATAGTATCTATTTTTGTAATTTTATAGTCCCTTATGTAAGCATCCATATTGGGTGGACAACTGGACAAGGTATAATCTATCTATACAAAGATATTAAGTTATTCTAACAATGTTTTTAAAAGAAAAGAAAATAAACAACAATAATAATAATAATAACTACTCTTACTCTTCTACTACTACTCTTACTTCTTACCATAATCAATATTTAATCTATTTCTTGCCTGTCTTGTAAATACTGTTTTTGGACTTAGGCTTGTGTTGTTTTTGTTGGAGTTAGTAAGCTTGAGTTTGGCGTTGGTGCCGTTGGTTGGTTGTTCTCTTCCACTGGTCCTTGTCTCAGTGTTTATAACAGAACTTCTGCTTGTTGTGATTTTACTCACGTTGGTTTCTGCGAGGTTTGTAGTACCGTCTTTCTTGAATGAACTCTGGTTTTGTACAGGTACAAATAAATTTCAAAATTTTTTAATTTTGACTAAATTTTGGATTTAGGGTTTTTGGACAATTCTTCTTTTGGACAAACTTTCGTTGATAAATTTTATGTACCCATAATTCCCACGATTAATACGACCTTAAATAATTTAATGTTAGATTTGAGACATTTAGTATCTGGCAATCTTACCTTATGTAAAAGATAAACTCTATCAGGTCCTTCCTTTATAAATTTATTAATTTCTTCTGGTGTCAAAGTTCTGGCCTTTTTCGCTCAGATTTTCTTTTCAGGAAAAAATGTAGTTTTCCATACTTTTCCAAATTTATGTCGTGTTTAATTTTCAAAACTGCTTTTAGCATGGAATAAAATGACCATAATGAAGAAGATTTGTATGTCAGCTAAGTCAGCAAAATAGGCTAATACATTTTCAGAAAGCGAGTTATTTTTTTTCTAAATGCGCCAGTCCATGAAACTTTGGTACGCTTTATCACAAAAACTTTTTGACTTCTGTGATAGTAAATTAGATGGTGTTGCTTCTGCTCTTTCAGTTATTTCTGGTGGAGTACAGGGGATAGTATCTTCTGAATCACTGTCCATTCTTTCAACCACAAAACTAACGCAAAGACAATTCCACAAAACCCGTTTTTACTTTGACTGTTTACGGAGTCTGTTTATTTTTACTTCCACGTCCAGTGGAAGCATAGTAACGACAAAAAAATTTTAAAAAAATTTTATTGCCCAAATAGGCTTAAAATGTCATGAAACGTCGAGATTTTAAGTTTGAGCGAAAAAAAATTTTCTGTCTGTCTGTCGGTCTGTCTTGTCTGTCTGTCTGTCTGTAACTTTTTTTTGTGCGCACGTTTACTCTGGAACCCTTTAAGATATTGACTTGAAATTTGGTACACGAGTTCTAGAACTAGATTATATTTTCATCTTGTTCCGTCGAAGGGTTGGGGGGTAAATTGGGGTAAATTTGGGGTAAATGGGTAAATTAAGCAGGTAAGAGTCCATGAAATTGGTATATAGTATATACAAGAAAAGCTAAGGTCTCAAAAAAATTTTTGGCATTAGCCACCCCCACCTCCTTATTAAAGGGGATGAAAAAAAAATTGTGATTTAGTGTATGTACAGGAACCAGAAATCTCAAAATATTTTTTTACTTCATCCACCCCCCACTACCACCCCCCTATCACCACCCCCACCCCACTACCGATGTGGGGTATCGTTTTATGGGTTTTTGGGGTAGAGGATTTCAAATATTATATTATTAAAGTTCCATAAACAATTATTTTCACATACAAAGTTTTTTCGTTGTGGGTGACTTGGATAGAGAATCTGGATGAGGAAGTAGTGATTCCTTGGGCAGCGGTTTTTTTCATAGTTACCGGTCTTTATGGCATTTTTAATCTGCACAGATAGACTGATTCATGCATAATTTTCTGATTGGTACACGAGGGGGTATAATGACCAGAATTCCCTCATCATAATTCCCTGTGGGATTAATTGATGGCATTATACACCAAAAATCACCTATTCAATATTCATATTATTTGTTAATCGTATATAAACAAATTAAAATTTGTGCGCGTTCCCTATTGTTCGTATTGTGGTTGTCTTGTTTTGCCATTTATTCTTTTGTTGTGCATCGTGTAACAGAAAATTGATTATAGTGTTTTCAAGTCATGTACATAATTTTATTGCCCATTATTTTTAATATGTAAATTTATTTTGCATGCTCCGTCCTTGTGTTTCGAAAATTAGGTTAACTCCGGCATTATGAACGTCAAGTCAGAGCATATTAAATACAGATGTTCCGGAAAAAAATAAGAGATCACATTATTTGTCATTTATTCTCTCCAGGCTACTTCAAAACGCTTGGCAGCTCCCACAACCGAATCCCGAAGGCATTTGCAACTCCTCGCCGCCTACTGCAAATAAAGGAAGGCCCTGTTCGAGTTATTAATCACGAGAATTTGCCAGCGAACAGCCGGCGAATGGGTTTCGACTCGAATATATCTTATTCGACTGACTTAGCAGTCATCGATAGACAAATTAGCAGTACGAGCGTTTCAAACTTATGCTCCAATCAGGGACGTAGGTTAGGGGCTGGTATAATCTAATATGATATTTATATAATAATTTTATATTTATATAGCAGAGCTAAAATTATTTATTCAAATGACGAAATTTTAACGATTATTTCACTCATTAATGCTATAGCCAATGAGAGCCCGTTTTTTCACAACATTGCACCAATCAAACGTCATTATTAGTGGTAATTCAAGCTAGATCTGCTTTTGACAGGACCAACATGCAAAATTTGTCGCTCTAATTTTTTAGGTCGCTGCAGCGGCAAATATTGCGAAAATTTTTTGACGTTTTGTGTCGTGCCATGTTTTCGGCAAATAGGACAAATCGTGCTTTTAAATGTTATCTATAAATATCTTCTCCAGCTTATTACTAATTGTTAACGTAAATTGTAAATTGTAGTACTGTATTAATAACCTAAAAAGCCAATGCTGTGTGGAACTTATATAGGTTCGGGACAAATTATAGGTACACAGCTTTCAATGGCTTAATACCTAACATAATTACAAAATAATTTTCCCAACTAAAATTAAATATGAATATCTACGAAGCAGACAAATCAGTTATTTCATGACAAATACACAAATGTAGGTACTTACGTATGGTATTTCATCAATCATTACAAAGCAGCTAACTAACACTTATTTGGAAAATCAAAACTCTGCAGTATCACTATATACATTATAATTCGTTGTACTTAAAGTCTCTCTACTTAAACAAGTAAACCTTAACTTACTATCAAACTTCTCAAATTAGAAACAAGGATTAAATACATAAATATATATTAATAAACACTTTAATATAATAATTCAATTCACTGTTTAGGCTAGTAACTAAGTTAAGCTAGCGTTACTAGCAGGGGCGGACTAAAGGGGGGGCTTTAGGGGCTTAAGCCCAGGGCCCCGGTTACTAAAGGGGCCCCCGAACGCTGAAAACGGACTTAAAAATCAAATATGATATGATTATGATTATGCTCTATGATCTCATTGACAGTATAAATAATAAATCAGAGAAACTTTCCATATTTGATAAAAGTCTGTAAAAGTCATGTAAATATTATAATTGTATGCACTTATTTAGTATCAAAATGAAGCTTGCATCATCACCAAGGCTCGGGAGATTTATCTCTGTGTCATCAGAAACCGTCTATGTTGTGTCTTTTTTAGCGAATTTCATAATATCGTTTATGATCATAATAACTTTAGATATAACAGAATTCTCTAAAAAAAAAAGTACAAGGTAAGATATATTGTGTCATACTTGCATACAAATCGTTCCGCGTTGACCTAGAGCCAACTTTGATTTAACCGTCACAGAGATAAATCTCCCGATCCTTGATCATCACGAATCAGATTTCACCATAAAATAGCCTATTAATATACCCAATGGAAAGTTTTCCTTCTAACTTTCCATTGGGTATATTGGTAGGCTATTTTATGTTAAAGATTCGTGATGATTCATTTTGATACCAAATAAGTGCATACAGTTATATTATTTACATGACTTTTGCAGATTTTTATCAAATATGAGAAGTTTCCCCGACCCATCTCTGTAATAAATATAAAAATATAACATTTTTTTTGCTCTTGTCTGCTTCCGCATCGCAATCCACAGTCTTTGTTCCACTGTATGCATCTGGATTTGACCAGTCGCAACCAAAGCCCAGTATAATGCAGATACTCGCTATTATTATTATAGTTTTGTTCAGTATTTAGCCAAAATAAAGTGAAACGTGTCTTGGTGGTGCATGATCTGACCTGATCTTAAAAAAATGAGATGGGAGGGGCCCCAAAGCATTAATAGCCCAGGGCCCCGTACCCGGTTAGTCCGCCCCTGGTTACTAGATGGCGGTACCATACCATCTGAGCCGGCAGCCTTAGAACGTAAAAGGGATAGATTGGTAATATGCAATTTGTGTGATTTCACCCGTAATGTGATTGGTCGAAGCGTGCTTTTTTGTGATGACTAGTCTTATAAGTTACAGTACCTATGGTTTAACGTATATTGTTTTTCTTGATTGTCATAATTTAAACCTACTTTGTTTTTTATTAGATGAGTCGCTTTGGAAATGCATTTTTATGTGACGTAAATGATGAAATTGAAGATAAACGTAAGTAATATCTAAAAAGCAACAAGGACACGTCTGAAGGCAATTAATTACTGAACATAATATTGAAGATATACTTAATGAATTATTTATTCGTGAAATATTCTCCACAAATACCACTCGTGCTTTAAATTTTATCTAAAAATTTTTTCTCAAGCTAAGTTGCCCCTAGTTAATATAACTCGTGCAAATTGGCAGTTTATTATCAAAGATTAAATCCCTCCCGCTAAAGCGGTCGGGATTTAATCAGATAATAAACTGTCAATTTGCACTCTATATTACCAGGCAACACGCTTTCGATAAAATTTTAAGCACTAGTGATATTACATACGATAATTTATAAAAGCTTCTCTTGTATATGGTCCCTGCCTTTTACAAGAGGAAGACGAATACCGTTTGCAAAAAAAACCGGTATCCCAATATGGTCATATTATCAGGGGACAGGGGGGCAAACGGGCAAATGCCCGTCGGGCCGGTGGCTCTGGGGCCGGGCAGGGCGGGGCCGAGGTAAACAGATATTTGTTCCGGCGGATAAAGGACCCGACGGCCAAAAATATTAAAACGGCAGCTCATTTCTCTCCTTAGTCCTTACTTCCTTAGAACGAAAGAAATAGACCAGGAGCCCGCCGACCACTAATTGTATGTCATAAGTTTAGTCCCAAAATGTGTGAATTGTTGTTAATTTGGGGTAGTAGAGCACAGAAATGTCCATGCCAGCCCCTCATTTTGGTACAGCAGCGTAGGGCAGACCCCAAATTTGTAAGAAACATGGCATATAAAATTAAAATAACAGCCACAAAAAGTCATAGGTTTACGCATGGGGGTTGGAGGGATTTATTTACCCCCAAAAATCATGAATCCAGACTCCCATTCATTTTGGGTGGTACAAGGATGCGCTACGCTTGCCCAATTTTGACTTTGACCTTGAAAACACAGTGATCTAGGAATCCTCCGTGCGTTCAGGTTCTGTGATATTAAGCTGATCTGCGCGGTCCAATAGACCACTGGTCACTTTCTAATTGTAGAAAGTTAGTTATAGTTATAGTTAGTTATATCACGGGGAAAATGGTAATCTCGCCGTGTATACCGGTTTAAGTAAATTAACGTAATTATTTTCAGGTAATTACCAACTGCATTTTTTTATTCAATTTCATATTTTTTTCTTTTCTAAATGTATTCAAAAACAGCAATGCAAACATTACCTAAAACAAACGACTTTATGTCTTCAGCTGATATTCCGAGTACGACAATTACTGTGGTACCTTATCGATTAAAGAATTTATTTGAAATTATATTATATTGTTTCTTCTCATTATTAAAACTAGTCATTTTCAAAATTAACTCTGCCTTTATTTTTTCGACTATTTTATTATTTTAATTAATGGAAAGTTTTTCTTGGGTTTTAAAATGTTATTGCAACGATTGTTTTTATAATCTGAGTACTATTCAGCTTAGTTATGCAAATGATATTTATGACAGCTTCGACTGGTTGATTTCATATTTTCCAGTTTTTACATAAATCTGCATTAAATTCTTAATTGCCATCTCTGTAGTTGTAGCTTAGAGATATTTATTACTTACATACAATAAAATTTGGGCACAGCAGTTTTTGTTATCATTCATCTATAATCGAATATTTTCGAAAGGCAAACACAAGATTTTTTTATATTTTTCTGTCTGATAGGGGCTATGGGTTGTTTCACAACATAGTTAACTAAACGGACTAATGTCAAACGGCACAATATTTAGGGAACAATATACTCAACAACAGGAATTATACCGAATTTAATAATATTTATGAATCTATGTCCTACCTAACTGCATTTATGCAACTACCATCCATATATATGATTATAATGCATGTATCTTTTGTAGACCCTTTAATTGGATCACCCTTATACTTGGTTTTATTTCGAATTGTACAAACAATTATTCTATTTAGAAGAACGGGCAAAGTAAAAATATTATTTTCCCAGAGGAGTAATTACCCCACGGAGTCTGCGCCTGCAGATTCAAATCTAGACGTCTTTTGTTTTGCGACTTGCCAATTGAATTTTCTAATTGCGGCTCTTCGTTGGAAGTAGAACGAACTACTACTGTGCCTTTATTATAACAAATGTGCATTTCTACCTAAATACACTTTAAAATATATGAGTTCGCGAGTTATTGACTAAATTTCCATTATTCTCGCTATTCGTTGGCAGCGAACTAATTACAGCTGAAATGCTTAAATACTATAGAGACTTTTTACAGGAATAATAATTAGTATTTGGTTGGTAGAAACTGATGGGTTCCGCAGTGAACCAACAGAGATAGAGTGTAGTTGATACTCGCATGTCTAACAGTGCTGGTAATTGGTAATCAAGAATGCCAAATTGGATCGTAGGGTGTGCACTCGAGGATATAGTTTTGAAAAAATACATACATTATATGGAAACAGCTTTGCGGATCTAAATGTGGAGGGCGCCACACAGTGTTATTTTTTGAAACTTTTTGGGATAGAAATCTGCCTACTCAACAAATCTTAACGGATTCGAGAATATTTTTTTTATTTTAACGGAGTACTGCCAAATTTTCGCTAAGCTCGTACACCGCTAACCCGCAAACGCAAAACTCATATAATCGAAAATTATAATGAAAGTGATTCCTATTTTAAACTAGAAACTCTCCTCCAATATGATGTAGATATTAGGAGTTCAATGTATTTAATCCATTGTTTGAGGTTATGTTCCATGTGCGATATTTTGACAGGATTTTAAAAATTGTTATTCTTGAATTCGTTAAGATTTGTTGAATAGGCAGATTTTTGTCCCAAAAAGATCCAAAAAGTACCACTGGGTAAATTTTTTTTATTTTATGTTCCCACCGCATTTACAGGCTTATTTTTTAACATTTCTTAATGATTTTCAAATCAATGAAATGTATAAACAAAGCGTACCCGAAAACTGCAGTGTATATTTCAGCATCGAGACAATTTTAAAACGGTTGCAGATAGATAGATGCACACTTCTATGATACGAAATCTGCAGAAAGGAATGGAGCAATTTTTAGTGAAATAATTATCTGCATTGCTTTATTGTTGTGAAAGGTATGATTATTTTTGTACAGCGCTCCGTTGTTTCTGCTACCGTTTTGAGTTTATAAGTGCCCGCTCGCGTTCTGCGGCTGATCAGTGACTTGCACCTCAATATACTGTGATTGTAAAACATTTACAAAACGTTTTTATCATACTTATATTACTTATACGTAAATATTATCACTTGTTATCATGAAAAAAAAACAGAAACATTTAAATTGTAATTTACTTGCGAACAAAAATTATTATTATTAATATTATAAATTATAACTTAAAATATTCATGAGATACAAAAAACAACATGCAACTAAATAAACATAAATTAAATTTACTTCTTGTGCATGAAAAATAACACTATCGAAGTTATATATTTACATTTACAAAGTCAATTCATACTTAAATTAAATTATCACCTAATAATTTACTCCCACAATATCAACCTTATTATACATTCTAACGATCCGACAAAAAATAAATTTCACTGGAAAATATTATTAAAGTTCCCTTTACATCAAAATAAATTAAAACATTATGATTGTTAACACATCTGTACATCCCTTTAAATGTACAGAAATTTAACATTGCTCCCCAGGTTGAATTTCTACCGTATATGAGGTATTTTATCGCTATTAAAATGTCATTTTTATTTTTGATAATCTGTTATAAGTCCCTAGAACAATAAATTATGCATTTCAAGACCAAGTTTCCGTTAGAATGATTTTTACATGCATATAAAAACGAAAAAATGCACGATTTTACACAAAATAAATGTTAGCGTCGCGTCGTATCTCGGAAGTTATAAATCATTGTTAAAAGTTCCGTCTCTTTTTTGTTACCTTAATATAAGTCCTCAAAACGAAATGACCATTAGACAAATTTTTTCGCGCGTATAAAAGGCCATTTCAGCAAAATTAATGCGATTTCGAGCTTGCGTCGTTTCCGTGAGTTACAGAGTTATCACGTCGTTCGTTTGCATACTCCCCCCCCCTCAATATACTTTTTGTTAAATATTAGTTTGCCATTAAAAAACGAATTTAAATTAAAGGACCTATTTACGTGACAATAACAGTTCAATTCCGTAGAAAAATGTAACTATGTGTATTTTGTATGTAATGGTGTTTCAGAAAAACATTGCAGGAAAAAGGCAAAAACTCCATATTTACAGTTCACATAAAAAACTCAAAGCTGCCGACCGAGACCGGGGCATGCTTTATTTTTTTACACCATATTAAACAATAAGCATAATACAGGGTGTTTGGTACAACGATAGAAAGTTTTCAATGGGTGATAGTTAGGGTCGTTTGGAACCTATATGACCATATTTACCCTTATGCAAAGTCTCACCGTTTCTGAGATATCGATATTTTTTCGAAATAGTTGAGTTGTTACTAATACATGTTATTTTTTATGATACTAAATACGTTCAACTTTCTTAATTTTTTTTAGATATTCTTAATGTGCACTTTGTCGAAACAGTATAAAAAGAAATGCCCAAGTATTGGTATAAAAATTATGTAGGACAATTTATGTGTTGAAATACATCGATTCGATTTTTTTTCTATTTTAAGCAAAATTTTCTCAAAAGCGGCACTACTTCAAGAGATTCAAATAGTTTTAAAAACTTCTCTATTGCATACTCTTTCCAATGGTATAGCACGTTATGACAGAATTATAGTTCATTAAACTAAAAAAGAAACATATTTGTAGACATTACATTTTTAAAGGAAAGAATATTAAACAAAATCATAATAAATTCTTTCAGCCGCAAATCGGTGATTTTATTTACTAATATTTAAAGACAATTTTCTGTCTGTGACATACTGAAATAAAATCAAACGTATTTACTCGCACAGTGAACAAGAAATGAAATAAACAAAAGGTAAATACCAGGCGAACAGATGCAAAAAATTCTTTTGCTTGGATACCAGTGACACATTTGAATGCTTGTGTCAAACTCTGTTTCATTTAATTGTTCACATTTTTCTGCAATGGTATTTTTTTCTAATGCAGAATATGCCGATATTCTCTTTATGTAAGGAATAGCCGACGGAAATGCAGCAGCAGCTAAAGATTTTTATCGGGAACGATTTCCAACAAGGAGAATTCCCAGTGTCCAGGTGTTTTGTAACACATATCGACGTATACGTGAAACAGGTAACCTTCATCATAGGGAACGGGTGCATATTGTGCAACATGGTCCTGAAGTACATGAACAAATTTTGGAGGCTTTCGAAGCAGATCCTACCAGCAGTATTGGAAAAGTAGCTCGTCAACTGAATCTGTCCATATGGAAAGTTTGGACAACTCTTAGTATTGAAGGAAAACATCCATTCCACTACGCGCCTGTTCAGGTACTCGAAGAAGTTGACCTAATACGGAGAACTGCTTTTTGCCGTTTTATGTTGGACGCTGATCTGGAAGATAAACGTTTTCTAAAAAGTATTTTGTGGACAGACCAGTCGAAGTTCTCTCGAGAAGGAATAACAAATTTTCACAATCTTCATTACTGGGCTGATGCTGACGAAAATCTGCACATGAAAAAACAAACGTTTTTTCAATACAAATTTAGTGTGAATGTATGGGCAGCGGTAATTGGCAGCGCTTTCATTGGTCCGTATTAGCTTCCAGAAAATTTAAATAGAGACAGTTATTTAGAGTTTTTGCAAAATAATTTACCAGATTTACCAGATATCTTAGACGACATACCTCTAAATGTAAGAGACAACTTGATATTTCAAAAGGACGGATGTCCTGCTCATTATGGAGTTACTGTGAGGGAATTTTTAGACGAAACATTTTCTAATCGCTTAATTGGGATAAATTGGCCAGCAAGGTCTTCAGACTTGACGCCCTTTGATTTTCATGTCTGGAGTCGAATGAAAGACTAGTTTTACTTCTACGTCCAGTGGAAGTATAGTAACGACAAAAAATGTTTATTGTCCAAATACGCTTAAAATGTCATGAAACGGCGAGATTTTAAGTTTTAGCGAAAAAAAAAATTTTCTGTCTGTCTGTAACTTTTTTTTGTGCGCACGTTTACTCTGGAACTGTTTAAGATATTGACTTGAAATTTGGTACACATATGTACTTTAACGAGATCTAGAACTGGATTATATTTTCATCTTGTTCCGTCGAAGGGTTGGGGGGTAAATTGAGGTAAATTTGGGGTAAATAGGTCAATCAAGCAGGTAAGAGTCCATAAAATTGGTATTTAGTATATACAAGAGAAGCTAAGGTCTCAAAAAAATTTTTGGCATTAGCCACCCCCATTACCACCCCCACCCCCTTATTAAAGGGGATGAAAAAAAATTGTGATTGGTCAAGCCGCTACGACGCATAGTTTCCGAGATATAAGCGAAAAACCAAAAAATGGGACCTTTAAAGTGCCCCCTCCCCCCGCTCACCACCTAGGAGTGGTGATATGTTCATCTCCAGATTAGTCCAAACAAAATTCCGAAGTCAAATTTTCTGTCCCTAACATTTCCCTCTATGCTTTTTTGAGCATTCGTTGCTTGAATTTAAAAGGTTTTAATGGGTTTAGTAAGTTTTTTTCTAGTTCCCATTGGTAAAATGTGAGGGACTTTTCCTTAACTGCAGAATTTTCATCGACAATGAACAAATGTAAAGCATTTCTTTGATCGACCAAGAGTTCTAACATGTATTAGCTTGAGTCCCATCGTGTTACGATGTCTTGAACTAAAGTTTTTTCTGGCATATTAAGTTTGTTCTGAATTTTCTTTATTTAGAGCAAGCCAATGAGAAATGATTGAAATGTGAAACTATATGCCTCACTTTTCCCAGTAAATCTATTATGGATCGTTGACTTTCAATTGAATCCTGTATCACTGATTGCAATGTATGTATTAGCTTTTTCAATATCTTTTATCATATTGGAAGCTAGGAACAGGAGGATTTGATTGCAATTAAATTTCCATTCTTGCATTAAACTGTTCATATTCTGTGCAATAGTTAAACCTGAATGTATACCTGGAAAATATTTGCAAGACAATACAAATGAACACCTTTCCGTTTTCTTGAAATCTTTCCAATGAGTAGTGAAAGATAAAAAAGGATTGTTATTATGTGTGCAGGTCCAAACATCAATGATTATAGAAATTCGACAAACTACCTATTTCACAAATAAAAATCGCTATTCGCCCAAAGAAATTACCTCTAGCTAAAAGTGTATTATTAAACAAGATAGGTATCTACCGTCCCCATTTCAGGGTTTCACCCAGGAATATCCGTTTACGTCATATTGGAAGAATTACTTTTTAGAAATAGATAAATGTCCGCTCTGTTATACTTCTGTCAAAGGAGGATAAAAAACAAAAACAATATTGAGCAAAATATACTTTAATTTTGTATACCGAATTCTCAGACTTTAGAAATATGAGACAGGGTAATCTAAGACCGATATAAATCGGCCGATATCGATAATCGGCCATGTAAATATCGGTATCGGCTGATTATTATCGGTATCGGCCTAAAAAATCATATCAATAGGACTATCTTAATCGTATTTATCGACCTTTAAAACGTACCCGAAACTTAATTTCAATTCGATCTGTTGTAGTTTTGATTTTGTATTTAAAAACTTCAACATTTAGTGCCTAGAAAACTGTTCATATTAACGTATGTATGTTTATTCATCAAATTTAGCTCATTTCTTGACGTACCTACTGCCGATCCTAGAAATATTGGCATGTTTCTTGAAACACTCCGTATAAGACGATTGTTGTTACTGGTGATCTCTTGTTTTCGTTATTTTTAATAATCGCAACTTGTGACCTGAATTCTGCTTTTCTTATTTATCTGATAATATAAATTCTTTAAAATTTTCATAGAAATGTACTTCATTGTTTGTTTATTTCGAGGTCTGTATTATATTGTAAAAACGAACAATAGCCTTATTTTCCTTTCAAGGAGATATCATACTTTGTTGAGCGTAAAAGTTGTTTATTTTAAATGTGACCAAACAGAGTGTTGCCGAAACCACAACAACAGTTATTAAAATTAACGAACCATTACTGCCCGATTTTATTTTAATTAGTTTTTTTTTAGAATATATTCTTTACAGTCTCTTTTTTAGAATCATTTATTGTATAATCTCTTAACATTTTCATTATTATTATAATTAACCGATGACAGGGTAGACGTCATCTTTTTCCAAATTAAATTTCTTCAGTTTGAGTTAATGTATGTGTAAGTAGGCCTTGAAAAAAAAGCAACCGAATGTGGAAAGGGAAAAACACTATATTTTAAATAAGAATAAGTGATGAAGTCATTGTTTTATTATTCATTTTGTGAAAACTCCATACATTTATACCCAAGAAAGCCAGTCATATTTAAAATGAATTTTTCATAAAAATGCATAAGATAACGATAACTGAATTACTTATAGGCCAATACCTTTCTGAAAAAAAAAATTATTAACAGGTAAGGACCAGCCGGAAAATTTAGTTAAGGTTATAACTAAGAGAAAAAACAAAAATTAAACACGACATAAAGTGAAATTGTAAAACGGAGGTGCTGTTTAGGGGCGGAAAGTGGTTTTTTGCATTTTCGGCGAAACGTGACCTCTTAGCGGAAAATGTCCTTCACAAAAGTTTTAGATAATAAAAAAATCTAAAACTTTCATATAAAGCATTTTTCATCATAACTTCATATTTTCCGAGGAAATGGCGGAAAACCGATTTATGGGGTTTTTATTTTTTTCCCTCGTAAAAATGATTCAATTTACATGAAATTTTGTGAAAATATACATTTTTTTGCATTAAATAAAGATGATTTTTTTGGAATCTGGGAAACAAGCAGTTTCCGAGATATTTACATTTTTCGGAAAAAAAAACAAAATTTTCCACGGAAAACTTTATTGGTGTTTTTTTCGATTTCAATATTCTATCTGAGCTCATTTTAACCGTTGAAATGTCTACTTTAAAATGGTCTAAAATGTTGATGGTTTATTTTTCATGAAACCGCTTAAAATTGAAAAAAACCAAAAAAATAACTTTTCGGATCACGAATTTTTCAATATTATATATTATTTTCAATATTTTTTTATTATTTATGTAAATAATGGATTAAATTTCAACGACAGAATTTACTTCAATGTAATATTACTAAAGTTCAATGAATTTAATTGAAGAAAATGGGCAAAATCATTGTGAAACTTAATTACTTCCACATCCAGTGGAAGTATAGTAACGACAAAAAAATTTTTGAAAATTTTTATTGTTCAAATAGGCTTAGAATATCATCAAAACGTCGAAATTTTAAGTTTGAGCGAAAAACAAAAATTCTGTCTGTCTGTCTAACTTTTTTGTGCGCACGATTACTCTGGAACCGTTTAAGATATTGACTTGAAATTTGGTACGCGTATGTACTTTAACGCGATCTGGAACTAGATTATATTTTCATCTTATTCCGTCGACAGGTTGGGGGGCAAATTGGGGTAAATGGGGGGTATTTTTTCATTGCAATGCACCGTACGTACTGAAAGTCGTATAGCCCAGTCGATGAAGGTCCTTGCCTGTTAATATATTTTTTTCAGCATTCAAAATCCGCTTTGGCACCAGCCTATTAGCTCTTATTTCAAATAATGTATTTTTCCACATTCAGTTGTCTAATTCGTATTCTTAATTTTAACGAGGATATTTTGGTTGCTTTCTTTAGCAAAAAGAAAACGATAAATCGGTTTTTGAATTATTTAATGATAAGCCCTTGCCATAAAAAAATGTTACCATATTATTTACAGTAACATTTCCATATAAGCTGAGTTCCGTCATATTTGATTCAGAGACGTGTAGATGTGTCATCAGCAAATAAAGACACAGATGAATCATCAAAACGATCAACAATGGCGTTTATGAAAATTATAAAGAGCAGTGGTCCCAGTACACTCCCTTGGGGGACGCCCTTGGTGACCAAGCTAGTATTAGATTTATAAACAACACCGCTGCTCCTATCTAAGAGTTGGCATTAATTTGGTAAGGTGGTGAGCTCCCGTCTTCCGCTCGGTAGCCTGAAAGTATAGGCAAAATAAACACTTTTTTTATTAGGCCTTTACCCCGACGGGCAGAGGGTCATGGAGTACGATAGAGGCCGCAAAAGGCATCATTTATTTGACGATCTCCTGATCGAAATGCTCGGTAGCTATTCGTATTTGACATAGTGAAAAAATAAGTGAAAGACACCGGAGACCTGTGACGCGCGCGCGAAGTTAAAAAAAAGGCAAAAAAAATTAGCGAGCTTCTTTACCAAACTTTGCAGAAATTGTTTATTTGGATACCCTTTTTTTCAAAAACCACATGGCAGACAATTCTATGCAGCCACTACAATGGTATTCGCATGAAAATTTCCAAATTTGAGTGCTCAAATTCGAAATCGCCCAAAATAGGTGGCGCACTGACATCTGGAACATGACGATATGACCTAAAAAAGTTTTCCGTGCTTAAGTGAAAAAAAAATATTTCGGCTATCTCAAAAAATAAAGATTTTATTGGTTTATCGGTGTCCACCTTAAATGAAACGCACTGAATATAGCCCAAAAGTTAAAATATCCAGTTGCAAAATTATTTTTATCTCCTTTTTTAGCCATTGTGACACTGTGGTGCGCTGATATCAATATTGCAATAAATGCCCTCTAGAATGCTGAATTTTCCATAAGGAAAAGCCATTTCAACATGAACGTACAGCAATAATAACATAAAAAACCCGGGTGATTCCCTCATAGAATATTACGGAGGAGAAAATGGATTGGATGCCTGGATTTCCAGCAGACTGACATATTTTTAATAAAATTATAATATGTTCCATCCAATGACACGTATTCGATTTAATATTCTATTCGCACTTAACGTTATTAACATGCACAAGTTTAACAACAACCCTTGACACCGAGTTAAGCCGTCAGAATCTGGAAGGGTTCCTATAAGCTTTGAACATCTTTAATGATCGCTTGGGCGTGAAAGAAGGTGGGATCGAATTCATTTAGGTAAGGCACAAGTATTAGTACGAGAGCCCACCGACAAAAATGATACACATAAGCTGGAGAGTCAAAATTGTTGGGGATGCTTATTAAGTTATTCTCCGAACGTGTGTAGTCGATAATAGCAATCTGGGTTACAGCGGCGCGGCGCAGGGGCAGCCGTTTTTCTGATCTGGCTTAAATAGTTTTTAAAATAACCGAATCAGAAATCTGAGAAAGGTATATTTTACATAAAAAAGAAACAATTTTTCTCTTTAGCATTTTTCTCTAGAGCGTATCCTTTCGTCGTAAAAAATTATTGAAATTAGGAAAATTCGACTTTTTGAGACCAAATTGGCCTCGCAGTAAAAAATTGCAAAAAACAAAAGATTGATATTTTTTAGTGTAAAATCGAAATCCACTATGAGAAAGCGTCGCATTCAAAAATTATTTAAGCCATATCAGAAAAACGGCTGCCCCTTGCTATGACCGACTACACACGTTCAGAGAATGACTTGATAAGCATCCCCACCAATTTTTGACTCTCCAGCTTATGCGTTCCATTTTTGTCGGTGGGCTCTCGTACTATATTATTACTGCAGTTTTTGGAATTGATTTTTCAAAATAGGTCATGATCAAAATAAATGTAAGGCACGCATTTTCCAGCGTTCATTGCTACACAAATAAATTTAGTTTTACTTTTACTTTAGCATATATGAAGTATACAGGGTGTTTCACTTGAAACTACACAGACTACTATACTTTAATACAAAAGGTAATATTTGAAATCTGCCAAAAGGGTTATGGAGTGACACTTATATACTGTTATTTGTGGCATCAATAGTGACGTCATCAGTTGCAGTTTGCTAAAGAATAATTATTCGATGACAGGAACTTTGAAAATGCAATAACTTTACGGTATTCCTAATTCTAAATAATTTATATAGAATTCATTTTTTCATTTAATAGAGTACTTTTTGAATTATTTCACTTAATTTTAGAGACGAATTACACTTAATAGTAAACAGACAAAAGACAAAAGACCTACCATGATTCTGACGTGTTTCCTGCTTTAAACACCACTTACAGACATATTATACAGGGCGTTTTATTAATAATTGGTCATACGCCAACTGAAGAACCCTTAGCCCAAAATATGAAGATTTAACCAAAAACACTTAGATAAAATGTGCCTCCTTACTGAGATACAGGATGTTGTAGTTAAAAATCAAAAAATTATTTTCACATATTATTTTAAAATTATATAATATTTCTTTACCATATTCGGTAAATAGTGTTAGTGGTCCACGACGCATAATATCAGCGAAAGAACTGGTTCCTCACTGTTGCCAGGGAGGTGAAAGAGTCCCTTAATTTGTACGCCACTGGCCAAATATTTGCTTTTGGTTATCTTTTATTTTTCAATGATTTTTACACAAAAAAAAGGTACTCTTAATACATTGCTCTAGAGTGCTTATTTCTCGATATTTGAATTCGAAAAATAAAACAATACGTTTTGCAGGTAGTAATAATTTATTTTAATAAACGTTCAAATTGACTTCGATACATTTCCTTAATCTTGTGCTAAAGGATGCTCTTACTTTAAAAAATATATTGGGCTGGTTTCTGATAAAATTGGCAGCATTCTGTACTTGTTGCCATATTCCTGACGACTCTTGATCGATTGCGCATAAAATAATGATTTCATATGCCCCCAGAAGTAGAAATCTAACGGGTTTAAATCTGGGCTACGAGGTGGCCATTGAAATTTGCTTCCTCGGCCAATCCAACTATGGGGAATTGTTCATTTAAGTAATTGCGGACTACAATTGCGGACTAATGAGGCAACGAGAAAAATCGCATCTTGCATGAACCAGATATTCTTCCTTAAATTTAATGACAAAGTTTCCAGCTCATGAAAAAGATCAGTTTGAAGAAATTCTAAATATGAATTACCGTTCAAATTTGTTGGTAGTTCATATGGACCCAACAGACGATTTCCTAAAAGCCACACCATACATTAATTTTAAATTCATGCTGGAAATGTGATTCTCTGGGTAAAAGTGGATTCTCAATGTCTCAGATATGAGCATTTCTCCAATTAAAAATTCCTCTGCGGGTAAATGTGGCTTCGTCGGTAAAGATAATATTTTTAATAAAATTGAAGTGTCCACTTTGTTTTCCTGTGAAAATTCCACTCGCTGAGGAAGATCCCTAGGTAACAAATTCTTAACTTGGATGAAACGATATGGTCCCAATTTTTCTTTCTTGAGTATTCTAGAAACTGAAGCATTGCTTATTCCAACAGTTGCCGATAAACGTCTTGTACTCAGATGGGGATCGTCAGCAATTCTTAGTAAAACGTCATCCTTTTGATTGACACTAATTATTTTTGGGCGGCCTGCATCACGTTTGGGACGAAATTTTCCAGTTTTCCCTAACCGCCCGTAAACATTTCTAAAAGTTTTGCGATTCGCTTGAATTCTGTTGGGATTTAATTCCAGACAGGGCCGTGTAGAACAGTGTGCGAGATGTACGTCTGCACACCTCTGTCTATTTTAGGGGCGGCCTCCCCGCTCATCAGTTTTTATTATCGAGAGGAAAAAAAAATTTTGGTGGCCCAATTTTTCCGATTTTCTTCCCCCCCCCACTCTTCAATTTTTTTTTTGGGATTGCAATATTTAAATACGAAGGGGCGTAATTTTTTCGATTTTCTCCCCCAAGCTCATCAATTTTTATTTTCGAGGGAAAAAAAAATTTTGGGGGCGCAAAATCAGATGCTTGCTGAAGTAGGAGACGGCATTTTAGATTTTGCACACCAGCAGCCTCTAGAAACGGCCCTGATTCCAAATACCTTCGAGAAGCAGCACGTGCACTGTAATTTTCTTGTGCATAAATACATACAATGTCTCGCATTTCCGTATTCGACAAATTATTATGACGGGGCATTACCCTACAAACACCGAAGGTTGGCCCTTCAGCGGGCCATCACTGGGCCAGAAATTAAACTTCTGGCCCAGTGATGGCCCGCTGATGGGCCGATCTTCGGTGTTTGTTGGGAATCAATAAATAAGTTTTGTGAACTGTTAAAGAACTCCTATTACGGCAAAACTAACGTTTGGCAGTTCTAGGAAAACTAAATATCATTAGCCTACTAAGTAAAAACATTATTGTTTCAGCCTACTATGTATAAAAACAATAAGCCATTGGTTAAATGTCAAAGAGATTAGTGTGAGATAAGTAACACTGAAAAAAAATACCATGTAGCCGCTTTTTCGAATTCAAATATCTCAAGAAATAGGCACTCTAGAGCAATGTATTAAGAGTACCTTTTTTTACGTAAAACTTTTACTGTTACGGCAAAAAGGCGTATTTTCAAAACAATTTTTCACGAAAAATTATCGTCCGATTTGAAAAAACTTTACCAGATTATGCGCTTCTGAGAAATCTTCAATTTTTAATTTTTTCTTCAAGTCAATAATAACTGTTTTGAATCTACCTCGTTAAATTTCTTGGTATTATTGACAATCGTAGAAAACAGCTAATTGCATTGAAAAGGGAAAATTTTTAAAGGAGAATCTAGTATTCAAAACGAGCCGGTAGAATCACACTTCTATACCTTGCAAAAGCAACATATTACCAACACCTTTGAATGCGAAAATGTTACTGCAGGAGACGCTTGTGGACCAAATATTTTAAAAATAATTAATGAATAAGTAATAAGAATCTACAAGAGAATTTCATACCACCAATGTTTAAGTGACACCATATCAATTTTCCTTATTATATCGAAGTGTGACAACTATATAAATGCCAAACAGTATTATTAAACTGTTGAAGAATAAAAACGAGTAACCGCCATTATTTAGTTTCCTGCTTTAGCGTTTCAGTAGTGATGGACATTGGGGAAATGTACCGTTGGCAACAGTGCCTCAAAATAAAAACAAAACTCTTTAGTTTATTGTCTGAAATGTCAGTTACTATTACTATACGCTAGTGGTAAATACTGACAGCAGTAGAATTCCAATAACAAACACAAAAAGTATTTTATACTCCGAATGAACTGTTGGATTCTGTCCAACTTCTTGGTACATTTGACCTACTGTGTACAGTTTAAACAATATAACTTGACCCTTACTAGTATATACCAAGAAAATAAAATAAAACAAAGATATGGATTTCTTTTAAAAACAACTGACATAATTGATAGAAATATTTAAATTGTTAAATTTATTAAGAAAAAACATTTATAAGTAAACCACTTCCATTTATTCTGAGATTGCTGGATATGTCTGATACACTTAAAATTAGCAAGATACCTACTGCTCACGTTCAGCCATGACTGGCCTACATTTCGAATTTGTATGAGTAAAAATGAATTGAGGTAGTAGCAAAATAAGACTGAACTGAATCTAAATACTATTAGTTCAGTCAATGAAAGAGTTGTAGAGAACATTGAGGAGGGGAGAATTTTTCTCTTCAGGAATGTGTTGGGGGTACTAAAAGCCCCTGCCCCTAGCCCCGCCGCTTCAAGGGGAGAGGGGGGTGGAAAGATTCCTTTTTTCGATTCTTCGCTTATAACTGGGAAACGATGCGTCGTACGGAAAAAGTTCATTTTCTTTCTATGTGTTATAGTTTACGAGATATTCGCCAGCGAAAATCGATAATTAATTTAAAAAAAATCAATTATGTACCTTGAATATTTCTATCAAAGCGGTTTACCGTGGTCTGCTAATAAATCACAGTCAGAAAACAATCTTTCTTTTACAACACTGGACGTATTTACTAACGTAATATTTTATCGAAATCTATACATTTCCTTAAATATACAGTGTGACTCACTTAAAATGAAGATACCCTTGTAACTTTTTCATTTTGTTTCCGATTTGAATCAAATTTTACTCAAGTATAGAACAAATTAGGATCTACTTATGACCAAAAAATCATTCACCTGCTATAAAGGCAAAGCCACCTGCGGTACCAAAATATGAGGAAAACGATTAAAAATCATATTGAGTTATAAGGATATCTTCATATTGATTTTTAATCTTACGAACGATGAATTTTACGTAGCCACCACAAACTGCGGAAACAGAGGATCCCCTTTGCCAGATGAGCTTATGTATGAGAAATCCCCCATCAATAACCAAATCAAATTTTGGTGTATGTACGTTTGTGGCGCCGATCGGATGCATTTTTTAGAATTTCTAACATTCAAAATGTTTTATTTTTTTTCAGTATATTTTGGTACCGCAGGTGGCTTTGCCTTTGTAGCAGCCGAATATTTTTCTGGTCATAAGTAGATTCTAATTTGTTCTATACTTGAGTAAAATTTGATTCAAATCGGAAACAAAATAAAAAGTTATAAGGGTATCTTCATTTTAAGTGAGTCACACTGTATATTTAAGGAAATGTATAGATTGTGACAAAATATTACGTTAGTAAATACGTCGAGTGTTTTGTGACTGTGATTTATTAGCAGACCACGGTAAACCGCTTTGATAGAAATATTCAAGGTACATAATTGATTTTTTTTTATTAATCATCGATTTTCGCTAGCGAGTATCTCATCAACTATAACACATAGGAAGAAAATGAATATAAACATTCTTGTGGAAAATTTAATTACGTTTAATTTTGCATAGATTACCTTTTTCCATACGACTCATCATTTCCGAGTTATAAGCGAAGAATCGAAAAAAGGAACCTTTCCACCCCGCTCCTCCCCTAAAGCGGCGGGGCTAGGGGACTTTTAGTATTTTTACCTCCTAACTACTCCCAACACATCCCTGAAGAGGCAAATTCTCCCCTCCTAAATGTTCTCTACAATCCCCTTTTGGGCATTCATTGATTGGACTAAATAGGAAAATCAAATACTGCTTCTTATCAATTTTAGAACTTGGTATCTAAATGTAAAGAAGGTGAATATATAATTCTACATAATATCACGTATTTCAAATTTTCATATTCTCACCTTGAATAAAGTTACTCTTTCAACAAAGTTGTTAAGCTTGGCATAAATGAAATTTTACTTCAAAAGAACAAATAGAAATACAGATAACAGATACAGTAAATACTATAACATAAACTGAAAAATTAATTTGGAAATGTCATAAGGACCTATGCTCGGGCTGCTATCATTCACAAAAGTTAGTTATGATTTTAAGTGCTTCTTTTGGATGTATATTACCCATTAGCTATTCCATATGGAATTTATAGTACTTATTTCTCTCTTAGTTATTATTAGCCCACGGAGTTCCACCCCCTAATTTGTACGCTACTGGCCAAATATTTGTCTTCTTGGCCTTCTTTTATTTTCCAATAATTTTTACACAAAAAGGTACTCTTATTACTCGAGATATTTGTGTGTTACTCATTTCACAAATAAATTTCTAATCATTTTGACATCTAACTAATGCCTTGGCCTTATTGTTTTTGTACATAGTAGGCTGGAACAATAATGTTTTTACTTAGTAGGCTAATGATATTTAGTTTTCCTAGTAAAGTAATTTCTTGATTTTTTCACGAAAAAAAGGAGTTAAGGGGATGAGATTTTTTTGAGGTAGGTGAAATAGATAAGAATTGATGGAGCCGGAAGATGAGGGTGGTGGGTAAATTAGGGGATGAGGGGGAAGGGAGGGAAAGGAAAATCATTCAACACCCTATAACTTTTTTCCCTGCCGTGCGATTTTGAAAAACCAAAATGGAATTTGTTCGCTGTTATCTCTAGTATTTGACTGATTATTTTTTAAAACTTTTTTCAAATAAACAACAAACTTGTGGGAGGGGATAAACCTTGCATTTTTTTTTCAAATGCGTTTTTGAGTACGAAGGAAAGGGTTGAGAGGGAATTTTTTTTTACAGGTAATTGAGGATTTTTTTCATTCATTCATTATCACAATCCAAGCAATAGGAAGGGAGGGAGGGGGCATAATGCGTTTGCGGGAATAAAGAGTTAAGGAAAAGGGATAGGAACTTGGACCTTGATATTCGGTCATATAAATCTTTTTTCCATCTTAATATTTCATCAATCTACCCTTTATCAAATATTTAACTGCTAAAACGGCATATTCTGAGAGCATATTTACAATGTGCCACGGGCTGTTTATAAAACAGCGCTCATTTTAACCGTCAATATACTAAAAACTTAAGATCTGTTAAAATTGAAAAATGTATGTGTTCATTATGAGTCTATTGCAACCATTGAAATTTGATATTTGAATAACTTACGTTGAATAGTTTTGAAGATCTGCTACGTTGTGTTGAAAAATATACCACTTTTTACGAATATTTTAACCATACCAGCTTTTAGTCCGTTATATCTCGAAAAATATGGATACTATGTGAATAATACGTAACGTGTGTAACCAAATTGCCAAAAAATTTTTTTTAAAAGAGTCAAAACACCTCTTTTTCTTGCCATATCCGCTCCAATATTGTATTTACTATCAATATGTTATCTTATGAAAACGATTGTGCCTTTTATTTTGAGGCCTTCTGAAAATTGCTTTCTAGATTACTGTTCTGCTTCTCAGGATCTTCTAATTTGACTGCATAAAACAATTCTACAAAGGCAACAGCCCTATCCTTCAGGAAAAAGGTGACCAGAAAATTGACCCTCTGGGAAAATCATTCTTCACTGTGCCATCCTTGTCTCTACCATACTGTTTTTGGAAAAAGTAAGGTTTACAGCCTTACACTGCGAAACTGAGGCAAAACCGATTGTTCCAAAAAGGGCGCAATTTACAACGCCATAAATAAAGAGCAATACAAACTAGGCGTGGTTGAGTGAGACAGCGCGGCCGGTCGCTGTTATCTCTTCTGAGTTCCAATTTCATCTGATGACAATGTCGCAGGAAATGGTTGTTGTGTTGTGTCTCTGTGTGCTTGTCCTGGTTGAGTGGTAAAATAGCTATGGCTAAGGTGTTAAAATATTAGCTGGAGCCCAAGGCACTGTCTTATAAACAATAACTTTGTTACCGAACGCTTGCTTTATAATACTATGCTAAAACACTATTACAGCCGACGCGCAACGTCAAGATGTTCTTTTCATTCGAAGTGTAAAGTGCATAAATACTACTGTTTAACCGTTTTAGCGTTTGTTTACATAAGCATGAGAAATACTTTAGTTTGTAAGAAAATGTTATGTACGTGTTAAAACTTTTACGTTCCCTTCACATCGCTCTAGTTTCGGTTTGCACTACTTACTCTACACCGACATAGTGCTCCGCCGGATTTTACTTCGCCGCAGTTCTTACGGGAATCCATGTTCGTCCGAGATCCCCAGCCCATCAACGTCGTTCCTCGTCCCTTGAGAGAACGAAGCGGTTTGCCAAGATCAGCACTTATAACTGCACATTACATGTGGACTCGGTCAGAATGGCTCTTGTCAAGACCTTTAGTTTGACGGTCTGGTGCAGACCTTGTATAATCTCATTAATTTATTAGCTAGGCAACAATTATTTCCAAGAGCCTAATGTCGACGTGATATATAATATGTTAATGTTTAAGGGTTCGGGTTAATAGGCATATTCCATATAGTTTTGGGGGAAGTAATTGGGTGCAGTAGGCACGCAAGCTGTTAAGCGAAGTCAGGGAACTAGAACTACAAATTTATATTTTCTTCTACTGAATAGAGAAAATACAGGAAATCATTCTTACATAACTATTATCCTAGGACTATTAGATGAAATGACATTAAAGTCTTGAAATCTAAAGCTAAAGATTAAATAAATAGACCTAATACAGCGGTGAGAGCATAAATCGTGGGGTTTAGTCCGAATAAGTGCGGGAGATTTGAAACTTTGGTAATTTGTATATTTCGATGTCCTGAATGAAGTAAGAAAAAAATGCAAAATGTGATCTTAGCCGCCGCGCCGGCGCCGTCGGCGTCGTATTGAAAAAATTACGCACAAAAACATTTTCTTTTAAATATCTCGCTTCGGGTGCCTCATACGGCAACAAATATTCTTATGAAAATAAAAGAGCATTAAATTTTCTATACATTTTTTCGATAAACTGAATAGTTTCGGTGCAGTAGCCGATCGAAGTTAAGCATTCTTGACAAAATTATGATTTTTTGTAATTTCTCAATTTACTGCGACTTTTATGAAGGAGTATTTTTGTGTTGAGACAAAATTTGTTTTCATACCTGAAAATCCTCAAATATAGTTGATTTTACTTGTCTGCTACGCATAACTCAATGTTCAATACTCGTTTCCACACCACCTTGAGGTAGAGTATATGGCGCTTTTACGTGGTTGTCCCCCTATAATATTCATTCAGGACATATTATCCCATCTGTTCTGCCATCTTTCAAACAGTCTTTCCCTAGCGGTTCCTCTCTCGACTCCTGCGTACACCTCAAGGAAAGGGCAGAAGTGTACGCAGGAGTCGAGAGAGGAACCGCCAGGGAAAGACTGTTCGAAAGATGGCAGAACAGATATGAGAACGCCCATAAAGGAAGATGGACTCACCGCATGATCCCTACAGTCAAAGAGTGAGCTTGTGGAATTCATGCTGCAATCTGAAGACAATTGGGCAAAGGCCGAAACAGCTATTACACGGATCGTCGTGCATAAAGGAGAAGATGAGAGGACAACTAGAGGGAATTCAGGGAACAAAGACACGAAAGAAAAAACAACATCTATACATCGAATAACGATTGACGTGTATCTTGAAGAGAAGCGAGAGCGGTTCCAGGATACATCATACACCGAAGAGGGGTGGTTTTAATGGGTATGCCTAGAGGTGAGTCCCACACTACCGTCCAGGTGTCCATAAAGGATTTCCACCCCGGAAAAAAAAAGGACATATTATCCAGGAGTGGCAGGGGGTTTGCAAAAATGTTGAAGAATGGGGCTGCAAACAAAGCAAAGCTGGGCTTACACCAGTAACAATGCTGAAAGATCCTGCTTCTGAAATGTCTTTCCTGTAAATGCAAGAAAGGGTGCTGTGCAGCATGTGGTTGTAGAAAGGCGGGGTTAAAATGTTCTGCAAATTGCAAATTTTGTAACGGACAAAGCTGCGACAATGCACCAGCAACAAGAAGCTGGTTAGTCGTGGATTATGCCTATAGGGGACAACCACGAAAAAAAGGGGCCATATACTCCACCTCAAGGTGGTGTGGAAACGATATTGAACATTGAGCTATGCGTAGCAGACAAGTAAAATCAACTAGGTATATTTTAGGATTTTCGGGTATGAAAACAAATTTTGTCCCAACACAAAAACACTCACTCCTTCATAAAAGTCGCACTAAATTGAAAAATAACAAAAAAATCCTAATTTTGTCAAGAATGCTTAACTTCGATCGGCTGCTGAACCGAAACTATTCAGTTTAACGAAAAAATATATGACATATTTTTGTAGAAAATTTAATACTCTATATCATTTTCATTAAGAACATTTTTTTGCCGTATGAAGCACCGGAAGCGAGATATTTAAAAGAAACTGTTTTGTGCGCCATTTTTTCAATATGGCGGCGCCGGCGGCTGAGATCAATTTTTGTATTTTTTCTTATTTGATTCAGGCCATCGAAATCTACAAATTACCAAAGTTTCAAAACTCCCGCACATATTTGGACTAAGAATCTACCTATCGACTGTACTAACCAGTTTTGAGTAAGAAATACTTGCGGACAATTATTTGTTTATTGCAATGGATCTCTCTGTTGATGTAGAATAAGCATATAAAAATCCCATGTGAGATAAAGCCACCATTTAGAAAAATGCCCCCCAGAACCGTTTTCTTTAAAATTACATAACTCAGCAACCGTTGCTCCGATTTTAGATATTTTTCTTTTGCGACAAATAAACAACTATCCCCAAATACTTCATGCCGGACCCATTTTACACAGAGAATTGCCTGGGCTATATCTATTAATATCTCTTTTATCTGCTCCTACTATGGCAAGTAGACTATTGTCACATTGTTTTCAAACGGGAAAGTTGATTTTACCGGGAAAGTGGTAGTTGCTATTGTAAGTGAGCTACTTACCTCCCTTGGGTAAATAAGTGTTTTCGACTCATGCAAATAAAAAAAAGACAAAATCAAAGCAGACTACGTAACATCCATTAATGTCAAAAAAAAACTTAATATCACTGTCAAAATAAATTGATCAAGAAATGTGAAATCTGATTTTTTATTTCATGAACCGTAGCTGTGAAAGCAGATGAAAAGTTGTACACCACGCAGGAGGTAAGTAACTTTGACCAGTCTCGGACTGTTACCAGCCCTCGGTACGCTTGGGCGCAAAATCGTCTCGACTGGTAAAAACTACTTACCTCCCTTGTAGTGTAAATAACTATTAATCATCTCGGACTGTTACCAGCCCTCGGTACGCTCGGGCGCAAAATCTTCTCGACTGGTAAAAACTACTTACCTCCCTTGTAGTGTAAATAACTATTAATCATAATAATGATTCTTGCATCATTCACTGTCATATATACTGTTTGGAATATGGTTCTACTACTAGACGGCGCCTCTAGGACTACATTCCATATCTATTTCTGATGACGGGACCAAGAATGCCGGACGGGATGGGACGGGACATTGGTCAGTGTAATTCTCTGTGTCTTTATTCGTCACGTGATTGGTCGAAGCGTGCACGAGAACTCTTTGCAGTAAAGCGGCTTTGAACCAGTTTATATATTACAATATTCCAAGCTCGGTTCCAACGTGTTATTTTATTTTTTGGTTATCATTACATTTAAAATGACGAATTCTGCGCACTGCGTTTGTTAAATATTTATACCTAAGTACATTATTCTTTACTTGACGAGTCACTTTTTGAATACGTTATATAACATAAATTATGAAAAGGTGAGTAAACACAAAAAATGACGAGAAAGCATCTGAAGACATATAACGGTAAAACTTATTATTAAAAATATGCTTTATGTATTTAATTAAATCAGTCGTGAAATATTCTCCCTAAATACCACTCGTAGTTAGTTTAATATCTAGAAATGGTTTCTTCAGCTAAGTTGCCAAAAGTAATATAATTCGCATAATTGGCAGTTTATTATCAGAAATTACATTTAATCAGATAACAAATTGTCAATTTACAACTTCTTATCTCACTGTGTAACCACATTGTGAAATAAATGTTACCGATAAAATTCTAAGCATTAGTGATATTTCATACCACGTTGTTTTTATAAATATAGGATTTTTTTTTGTTTACTATTGTGGGTGGAAGGGTGAGAATTTTGTCCTCTTCAAAAGTCATACCTTTTCCATAACATCAGCAGGAAAAGAGTTATTCCGATAAAACTGAATTTTTGGCCCTGTAAATCGACAGAGTTTCTATTTTTTTACAATATTTTGGATAATGTTCCAGTTACAGCGCGATAAACGACAAAATATATATGCTGGTTTTTTTTTCTGTATTGTCCCTATGAGGTCGGTTATGCAAAACTAGTTGCAGTTTTTGGCGTCGAAATATACTCCGAAAAATGCTGGTTAAGAAACATTTTCTATTTAAATCCTCTAAGAACTGGCCTAATTATTACTCATTATTAGAGACAAAATTATAGAAGTGATGATTTTCATAATATGCGTTTACTTACAGTACTTGTACTCTAAATCAAATACCAAGTAAATAATTTCCCGGCTACCGATTACGAGTTTAACAAGCCATCGTCTAACTAGGTTAGAACTATCTCTATCCAGTCAAGAAACTTTGTTTTGTGAGATATCCCACTAAATTGATAATACTTCATGGTTGACTAATTCGTTGAGTTATGATGGATTTACTGAGTGAGTGTTTTCGGTCCAACGTCTCTCCTTCAATTCAATTTTCTGCAATTGCCTTTATCAAAGTCGAAGGAATTTAAAAACTCTACGGAGATTTTTCTTATTGCGAATTTTGTTTTATTTTAATACTAATAAAATTACGACAAGATAATATCTGCTTCATGACTATATAACCGGTGTCCCACCGGGAACTGCAAATTTTAATTTTAAAATTCAATTTTAAACCGCAAATAATTGAAAAAGTCGTAGTTAAACCCCTACTATATCTACATGGGGAAAGGGGGAGTTTAATTTTACATAATTTAATGCAAAAAATACAGGATGTTTCATTCGACTTAAACAAGTTTTCATGGTTAGAAGTTGACAAAATGTAACGTAAAAAATTGAACACTCGGTGTTACAGGGCCTAGGCCCACTTATAAAAGGGGGCCCCAAAGGCTGCTAAACCTCGAACGCAGGGTAGGGTAGTCACCCTGTGCCTTGAACAAAATTTTAATATTTTACGTGCAGTACCCCCTCTGCAATACGCTAGTGAGGAGGGAGTCTCACACGGCCGACTAGTCAGGTCCTTGGGGGTGGCTTCGATAATTGGGGTGGTGTAGGTGGTCAGATATAAAAGACAACGTCGTTCTAATTAAACATTTAATAAAATATAAGGGTACGTAGTACAAAATATTTCACAATTATCACCGATAACTCAGTACGCAGTACAAGTATCACAATATATTCTAATAAGTGAACTAATAAGTGGGGCCCACACGCTTAACCTAATATACACAAAATAACTTACAAAATAATAAATCCATGATAAATGTACAAAAGGTCATATGCCAGAAGCGTGACAAAAAAAACTACAAGTGACCCAAGGTACGGTAAAACATAAAATTACTTAAAATTATTGACATTTATTTGTAAAATAAGGCAAAACTATTCAGTTAGTGAAGTAACGATACACAAAATATACCAAATATTACTGAAATCTAAAATGTTACTGAGATTTACGTTACGAGCAAAATATTACCAATATTCATTGAAAATGTATTTTACTGTCCCGTGGACGTTGAGTTGATGTACCGGATACTTCGTTAAGAGAATATGATTCCGCTTACCTTTGGTAGTGTCTGAATACCTTTTCCCGTCCTACCAGGGTAGCGTAATTTTAGGTGATAACAGCCGCAGGTGGTAGACCATCTACGTGGAGTCTAAGGTAACGTGCCGAGATCCCCAGTACCATACATACACAAGATGTCAGTCAATACGAGTAACAGATCCAAGTAAAATCATAAGGTTATCAATCCAAATAGCCATAAACTAACAAATAAATCCCAATACTTGTAATATACTCAACAAGGAAACAACTAACAAACGAACAACAAACAAACAAACAGCCCTGCAATAAAATAACCTAAATTACAAATCTGTTTCAACTTTAAGTGGGTTTTCAGAGACGTACCTGAGATGTGATGTGGGCTGAAAGAGGTCCTTTGCCGTCAAAATGGCACTCCAAAATCTTGCATTCAGACGACGCCACGTGCTTTGAAAATTGACTTTATCCGGAAATCCGTAGCTGCATTTCCCCAAAACGATACTCAAAACCAAATGAAAATACAACTAATCTTGTCGTGATGAATACTAAATCCCATAAATGGAGCAAAACTTACAATATTGCTAAAACTCGTATTCAGACGACTCAATCTTCTAGCAGCAAAAGGAAAAATTACCAAGAAAATGTCCTCTATCAAAATGTCAAGTTCTTGTCTTCCGTCTCGGTACGTTCAGAATTTCCACTCTACGGCCATAACTAGAATAGATTTTCCTAACTTCGTTTATAACCACAAATATTATCATAATATACTCTGAAAGCCGTCCCCTCATAAATCTACCCACCAAAAGAAGGTTTAATCAACGATACTAGCCATTGTAGAAGCTTTAAAAGGGCGTTTTTGCAATGCACTCTCTTAATGAATATCTGAACGCACTCACCCGTACTTCCTGTAACAAAACGCATTCAATGGCCAACATGAACCAGGTAGCGCTATTATGCAACCAGTTATACTCTATTAATATCTATTGGCGAGAGACGGTATCAATAGACTCAAATGCACAATAAAATTTGGGAAAATAACGAAAATTAGTACATAAATTTCTGGCCATTATTAAATGTGAAAATCGACCGTAACATCTGTACATTATTATTGAATTTCTTTAATCTGTAGAGCGCAGCTCACCTTATCGTCTCTCTGCATGCCAAAAGCAAACGAGGATTATTTATGTGAAAAAAGTTATAAAGGTTATTGCAAACTGTTACACCCGTCAAATTTTTTATAAAACGTCAAATATCTCTAAAACGACTAGGTTTAAGGATAGAGTATGCTACATGTTTTCGAAAATAAGCAAGTTGGTATCGATTTCCGGTATAAGCGGAAGTGCCAAATGCTTGTAATTGTTTTCTTTGGATTTTCCATACTGACATTAGTAATTCCCTACATTTTCAAAATTTTCTGGTACGTACTTTTCCCTATATCGATCGATGGTGGGGCACCCTGTATAATTAAATCTATTTATTTTGTTAAATGTAGTCAAACGATCTTCCCTCTCGATTAGAGAGGAGGAGCACTTTACCATGGGGCATTGTTTCTTTTTAGTAAAAAAAATCTGTAAAGGTATTTACACAAAGTATTTTCACATTTTTTTTTATTTTTATTTTATTTAATCGCCTTATTTATTTTAATGTCCTGGCGGAGTTTAGCCGATGGCTATTCTACCACTCAACCAGGACGGACACACACATAGACAACATCACAACACCCATTCCCTGCGACATTGCCATCTGCCGCAGCTGAGACTCGAACTCAGGAGAGGAGAGCGACTAGACCGTGTTGTCTCTCACACAGCCGCAGTCTAGCTCACTGCTACCGTCTTGGCACCACACATCCATACCCTAGCCAGGATTCGAACCCGGGACCCCGTGGTCGCAAGCCTAACACATAAGTACTGCGCTACCGAGTCGGTAATTTTAGTTCTTATTTTTTTTTTATGAGACGAGCCCAGTTTTCTCTGTCTTGACAATGCTTATACTCGATTCGAAAGCGAAGTAACAGGAGTAACTATCTTCCAATATACAAAACTATGTCCCAAAACTATGGATACGTTTGAATAACTCGTTAAGATGGCGAGCTATGAGGAAAATGACCTCTATAAAATTTGTGGAGGTCATCGAGGGCACCACTTGGTGACCTTGAAGGTATTTTCTCAAGGTAATTTGAAGGTCAACTTTCGTTTTTTAAATAAGAATCCGTATTTTTGACCCCGGTTCTGAAAGAGCGAAAGATACTGCATTGAGTTGTGACTGAAGGCAGGCAATGGTGATCGTAATGACCTTACAGCTAGATTTTAAAAATCGAGGTCATTTCATGATCGGTCGACTAGGGGTTCCCATTTGATAAACGAAAGTTGACCTTCAAATGACCTTAAAAATTACCTTCAAGGTCAATGTCGCCAAACCCGATGACCTCAACAACTTTTATAGACTATCCTGACGAGATATTACAGTCTGAAAATTTCGAGAGACATTTGACCTTTAGATTATAGCAAAATTTTTCGTTCTTTCAGAATCTGGGGTCAGTTAGAAATCAAGAGTTGACCTTCAAATGACCTTGAATTGACCTTCAGTGTCAAATCCAAGGTCACCAAGTGGTGCCCCCAATGATCGCAACAACTTTTATAGAGGTCATTATATAGGATATTTTGTAATATTTTATTATTTTTATTCATATTACTAGCTAATTATTTTTTTTTTAATTTTAATATGTATCCCTATGTTCCCCCCTCGCACAGGCGTAGCTTCTGTTTTATATTTCTTAAAATTAAAATTGTATGTTTATTATATGTTTTCACATACCACATCTTTTATATTTATTGTTATGTAAAATGCATTTTTTTAATGGCTATTGTAAAACTTTTTGTTAACTGTTTCATAATTGAAATAGTAAAACATTATTCTGTGTTATTTTTTCTGTTATATTCTATTCTATTCTGTTCTATTAATTGTTTTGTAAACAATTCTATATTGTTTTTTCTTTAATTGATAAGCATTTTTTTCGTATGAAATCCAGTATTTATGTTCTTTTATATTTAATAGCCTCTTCTTCAAATTAAAAAAAAAACTTGCTTTATTGCTTTTTTAAATAAATTAATTCTACTTTCACAACCATAGAATTTTCTTTTATGCTATTTAACTTTTTATTATAATTTTCTTTGAACAAATGAATATTATTTAACCTACTTAGCCTACTAATATAAGACAGTATGTTTGTGTTGCTTATGTTCTAAATTACAGCCCTCAGCTATTTGCATAAATTTGTTATTATTTTATTACCTATTTTAGGGCCGAATATAAACATAAACACCTTCTATTGTGTTAAGTAATTTAGTATGTAGTATATTTGAAGAAACCATTGTGCGACGAAATAAAATTATGTTTTAAGTTAAACTAAATTGGCGAAAATCAAGTAATTAAACTTGCTTTTGTTTTCAGTTGAACTATAATCAGAAAAAAAACACGTTTCTTTGTTTCTGAATCAGTGTATTTATATCAAATACTTTTATTTTATTAAGAATCCATCTCCAGATATACGATGTTGATTTGTCAAGAGTGCTTACTGCCACTAGAAAAAGTTCTATACTGTTAGGAGGCTTTTGGTAGACAAAGGACAAAAAAGGCCTCGGGAAGGGCTATTGTTTTCTCCAACGCCAGTGTGTTTTTGGCCAGTCGACTGAAAATGGCAAGCGCGGCAACCCTTGTATTTGTTCTGATTCTAGAATATTTAGGCGTTTGTGTAGGTTGGTGTTTATATACGTCAATTAAAAAGTTTTGTATAAAAAACAAAAGAATTTAAATAAAACTTTAAAATCACACGCGTTATGTGGCGGAAGGTAGACCTTAAAAATTAATGCTCCGATGGGCAAGTATTAAAAAATTTCAAATAATTATTCGACTTCTTTTATTATTCGTATTTCGAAAACTCGGAAAATAATTATGTTGATCAAAATTTCACCGAATATCCAGCGCCCATATTTAAATATACAGTGTGTCCCACTTAAGATGGACATAAGACAATAAAATTTTTATTTTTTGAGATATCGAATGAACCTTTTTTTGTTATTTAGAGCACGGAATGTCGCATTTTTGGATAATATTGCCATGTTCCAGTTGTCGTTCAGGACCTACTGCGGTTTTTTTATTCCCTCCAAAGTTCAATAAATTGTATTAATGATTCAAAATTTGATATCATACCGTTAATTAGGACATTTTGAGACGCCTTAGTACTAAATTTTATTTAAATGCGACAAAAAATATTAAGTTTATTGGGTCAAAGTTGGAGTTAGCGCCGTTTAATGTTATTTTTCTATAAAAAGCTAAGTAGGCCTTGGAGAAAAAGCAAAATACTAATTTTTCAGTAAAAACAAGTTATAAAGTCATTATTTTCTTATGCATTTTTATAAAAAACCCTAAACTTTTTACCCAAGAAAGCCAATCATTTTTCAGAAGGGTTTTTCATAAAACTTCATAAAAAAAACTTTATTATTAAATAGTTATTATTTATATTTTAGTTTAATATTTCGTAATCATTTTAAAAAACTCTCGTCCGTTTAGCAGCTGATTCTATACGTAATAAAAATATTAAGAAAATCTCCTGTAAATATGTGTCCGGTAATGCTTGATTAAAGAACTACTGAGTTCTAAAAGATAATCCAGAAATTTAATTTTCACGGTTAAAAAATATGAGATATTAAGCACGTTCCTGTTTCCCTTGTCGAATCACTAGATTTTAGTCAATTTTGAAGCGATTAAAGAAGTTAAAGATACATGTTAAATATATTTCAGAAATGAAATATTGCAGAAAGTAGATAATTTTTGAGTTTCCACGTAACTGCCCAATGTTCATATATATATATATATACATTTTTTAAATATTTTAAAATTTATTTACAATGGTTTGTAAAACAAAGTTTATTATATTGTATTTTCTTTGTTTCAGGTGAGTTTTCTGTGGATATTGGACATATATGGATCTAAATAGCAGGTTAGGGTAACGATCTTATTAGATTTTATATATTTAATCCCTGATTAATTATGTCTCGTTTGTATTTATAGTCTTTTATTTTTACGGAATTGTTGATTTTATTTTCAGACAGGTTTAAATTTAAAAACTTAAACCTGTCAATTAAAAAAATTAAAAATTGTGTATGCAAAGATATTCTCAGTAGAGGCTTATACAGTGCGTGCTATTTAAGACCGCAGCGTTATTTTGGATCGCATTGATCGATTTTGAATTTTTTTTTTTTTTTGGGGGATATAGTGCTCGGTGAGTTATTCGACTGTTTTGAAAAATGTGTAATTTTCATGCACCTACGTACAGCAACCGAATAATGTATAGAAGCACTATTTATTTAATGAATAACTTTTCCTTTTTCTTCCTCATTTAGTGTCTGATGTTCCTTAAGTCGAATGACCACTTTACCTTTTTAGTAAATCTAACCGACTTTTATACAGGGCCAGTCGAAAAGTGGAAAATTTTAAATTTGGCTATTGAATAACACACACCCTATATGAAGTATCGAGCTAAAATTTTGTATAGAGGTATTTGAGACAACTGCGAATCGAATACGTTATCCAATTTGCCGATAAAAAATTGCCTAATAGTCAATATCGAAATTTCGACCTATTTAGAGGAGCTTAGTAGGCCTTGAAAATATGAAAATTACAAATTTTTCAAAACAGTCAAATACAGCTCATATCCCAAAAAAAAAATTAAATCGGTCAACGCTTTCCAAAATAACGGGGTGTTGCGGTCTTAAATAGCACACACTGTATAATGCTGCGTGTATTTTTAGTATCGTCGTGTTTCAGTGGTTGTGATTTCTATAACGTAATTTGTTAAATCTCGTATACCGTATACAGAAGACTCAAAATTATCATGCCTTAGATTTACTTATCCGTAGAAGGCAACTAATATCACTCTTCAAACTGTCACGTGGTTCAGCATGTCTAATAGGCATACACACTGCTTTATATCATAAAATTGTTTAAAAAAAATTACTTTGGAGGAACTCCTCAAAAAGTTTTTTAAGGGTCCCTTTCGATATCAAGTTTCAAGGAGACCTTTGAAAACGTTCTGTCCAATTCGCAGTCTTAAGACAGTATTTATTTAAAGTAACGTATTATATCTTTTATCTACTCTTATTAGGTTATATACTAAATAATGAACTGCTTTTGATCAATTAATAGTATCCATAAACAAACAGCGTGAGTTATTATAACTCACCTAGCCTGTCCAATCGACGTAACGCGCAACACACGAAGGTGGAGCCAGGGAGGTAGTGACAGATTATTTGCGTTAATATCTATAAAGATTTTCTGAAATGTCACACTATCTATCTATAATCAGAGAAATGGCTAGGGTAGCGTGACCATTCGCACAGTGCCAGAAATGTCACACAAAATGCTACTTTTGATTCGTTCGTGCCGAGCCGAATTTTCGAATTTCGCCGTGCAATTTACGATCAGATTTATCTGGCAGACTTCCTCTTTACGTCGCGACATCGTACGGCCGTCCCAATGGCGTTTTTTTCGAAAAATATGAACGTGTCAAGATTGCATGTTTTTGCAATTTTTTCGACTCCGAAATGTAAGCTGTTTTTTGTTATTATTCGCAGATGTCTCCGAAACGGTGGGAGTTAGCTCGAAATAAAAACAACGTCAAACGAGTATTTTCCATTACGAATCTTTTGCTACTATCAGAATTTTGATTTTTTTTTTCGTTTCGGAGATAACTATTGAAATGTTGGCCATGTACGGCAAAAAATCGCAAATGAGCTTCTACAGTTGGCAACTTTCTAATCTTGGCTCCTACGCCAAAAGACTACTTTAGCTAACTTAAATAGGATTAATTTGCTAAAACTCTTTTTTTTATTTTTTGAATTCCGACAAAAATGAAGGAATTAGAGGGGGCGGGATTTGGGGCTTTTTTTCGGTAAAATTTCTTAATTTTGTCACCGTAATTAATCGGTAATTAATTGAAATCCATCTCATATACGATGTTCACTTAATATCATGTACTACTTTGACGCTCCGTTAATCTTGGCCCTTCGAAACAAAGGTTTCTGAGAAAAATTATTTTTTTTAAGATTTACGTACACTCTATAGGAAAACGTGTAATTTCTTGCATTTCCTCGAATATCTCGATAATTATCGTTTTTTTCGAAAAATTTGTAGACAACTTATGTACAGAGGATTGATTGAGCTTTCTGACGCTTTTTAAAATTTTTCTCTAACATAAAAAACAAGACTTTTGACCGAATATGCGTTCCGGGCTATTGCAGTTCGCGAAGTTTTGCATTTGCATTTTCCACCGCGTATTATTAATCTACAAAACTGATTTTTTGTCTACAAGCGGTTTATGCATTATTTCGATTAAAAATCACATTCTACATCCGCTTAAAGGTGGCTAAATCTTTGAAGACAACAAATATAAAAGGGTGAACAAAAATCAAATTTTACAGTTAATTTTATTATTAAACAAACTGAGTAATTTAAACAAAATTTTCTCAATTTAATATTTATTGTTATAATCGTAGATAAAGTATAGTATTCAACTTGCGGTAATGGTAATAACTCACTTGATGAATTACAGCACTCGCCTACGGCTCCTGCTGTAAATTTTCATCTGCGTGAGTTATTACCTACATTACCGCTCATTGAATAATATACTATTATGTTATTCTCAGGCATAATATAATTGCGCTACGCGTGATACGCCTATTACCGACATTTTTTTTAAATGTCTCGGATTTCAAGTGCTAATCACGAATCGTATATTGATCTATCATATATTTGTCAGTGGAATCTGTCTAACATACATTTAAACCAAGCCAAATGAAATTTTTTTTTTGAAATTTTAGAACTGAAATATTCTAATCTTCATTATAATCGGGGAGCCCTCCCGCGATCTTTGGGGACAATGTTTTTTATAAAGATTAAAGCCTAAGGAACAATTTTAGACATGTCCTAAAAAACTGGCTGGGGGGGGGGGGGGCACGGACAGCCAGCCCCCCCCCCTCGTATTATTATATTAATTTTATTTCCACATCCAGTGGAAGTATAGTAACGACAAAAAAATTTTAAAAAATTTTTATTGTTCAAATAGGCTTAAAATGTCATGAAACGTCGAGATTTTAAGTTTGAGCGAAAAAAAAATTTCTGTCTGTCGGTCTGTCTGTCTGTAACTTTTTTGTGCGCACGTTTTCTCTGGAACCGTTTAAGATATTGACTTGAAATTTGGTACACGTATGTACTTTAATGAGATCTGGAACTAGATTATATTTTTATGTTGTTCCGACGAAGGGTTGGGGGGTAAATTGGGGTAAATTTGGGGTAAATGGGTAAATCAAGCAGGTAAGAGTCGATAAAATTGGTATTTAGTATATACAAGAGAAGCTAGGGTCTCAAAAAAATTTTTGGCATTAGCCACCCCATTACCATCCTCACCCCCTTATTAAAGAGGATGAAAAAAAATTGTGATTTAGTGTATGTACGAGAACCAGAAACCTCAAAATATGTTTTTACTTCATCCACCCCCACTACCACCCCCTATCACCACCCCCACCCCACTACCGATGTGGGGTATCGTTTTATGGGGTAGAGAATTTCAAATATTATATTATTAAAGTTCCATAAACAATTATTTCCACATACAAAGTTTTTTCGTTGTGAGTGACTTGGATAGAGAATCTGGATGTGGAAGTAGTGATTGCTTGGGCAGCGGTTTTTTATTTTTATTGTTGGAATCCTCTGCCACATGTATTTTTTTCTAAACAATATTCGTGATATCTACAAACTAATGCAATTATCCAGTATTTTATTGAAAAATAACCTTACGCCTGTGACTTGTAAAATGATGAATTAAGACAAAAATATAAAAATAACGTATTTTGCTGACGTTTCAGAAACCGAATCTGTCTCTTTTCTCAAAGCTTTGTTACGAAAATGTTTAAGTGCTGAGATTATTAAATACACAGCTTTAAGAATATATTCATCATTTGTCAAAACGCCCTCTAACTTTTTGGAAAACAGGGTCAGTCAGGGAATTTATAAATTGATAGAAAAAGTCGGGGAAGATTTATTAAAACTACTTGCATCCAAAGTTGTTCCCCGCTCCCAGAAAAATTTTCTGAAATTTTATTGAAAAGTCCTGGAAAACTTAGAAAAGTCAGGAAATTTCAAAATAACGACTTTGTACATCCTGTTTAACGTAATAGTCTCAGGCCAAGGAGGTTGAATAAATAATGATACCTCCATGTCTCGGGCGGAGTAAGATACTGGATAATTGATCTTTGTATTATTTTGTAGATTTCACTTACCTTGTTTTAGAAGAAAATGCATGTGACAAAGAATCTCAACAAAAAAAAAAAAAACAGAAAAATTAAGAAAATTCCTCAACCAACATTTAGACAACATTATATTAATCTAGAAAGCCTTGAAACTATTAACTAGAGATTTATGTGTGACCAGCGCATTCGCCATTATTGTAAATTTATTGACCAGTTGAAATTTACAATTTTATTTCTTAGTTATACCATTAAATTGAAGACTAAAAATAATATTCATTGTGTCATAGAAATATATTAATATGCAGTATATTAAAGCGTACTGTACGTTTTAAGGATGTACGGGAGATAAAATTGTTGACAAAAGTCGATAAATACTGAGATTTGAAAATAGACGTTAAAGGCGCTTGCGGTTTTAAAACAAAGTTGACATTAATTGACAATGATTCGTAAAGGTTTTATTGTAAATATTTATGAATTCGCGGTTATTATAACAAAAACGTTGTCAAAAAATATATAAGATTAAATAGTATACAATATGGAGTAAACAAAAGGCCATATATTAGGTAAAGTACCAATCCCAATCCCAATATAAAACGAAATCGCATAATATTACGATTTCTCATAAGATCGCATGTTAAAATGATTGAAAATTCCGAGTTAGTTTTGACTTCAATTATACAGACGATACATCTGATATTTTGCAAGGTGTCTTAGAAACACATAAACTTTACTTTAACTAAATTTCATTCAATTCTGAGTTAAAAAATATCCCTCCCGTACATCCTTAAACATTCGGTACACTCAAGCAAAATATTACACTGGCAGTACAGTCAAATCTGTCATTTGACCCGTGAAAAATTCCTACACGATATTTTTTGTTTGTATAATGTTGGGGGGGGGGGGGGTTACAGCAATAACACAGGTCTGCGAGGTTTTGTTGTTGGGCAGATGGGAGGGGTCATTTCCGAAGTAGTTTTTTGCTCTGAATCCGAATCTGGCCTCAGAATTGGCCTATCACGTCAGAATTTTGAAATATTTGAGGTTAAATGCTTAAAAAATGGCTTTTTTGTCTACTTTTGAGGTAATGTGTAGGATTCAAACATTTTTTCAGCTTATTTCTAATAAATACATCATTTAGTACCATCCTTCCTCTTAAATAAGCTTTCGAATGGTTATCTACGATGTCTACTCGCAAAGTTATAGCCATTTAAAAGTGACATGAATTTGAAACCATGACCCTCTACAACTCAACATTCATAATCAAGTGATTCCAAACGAATTAAGATGTAAGCTAAAAAAAATTAAATCTCTCTCGCAAATGAATTGATGAATTGGAGTTGGTTAAGATTGTTGGGTGGTAGGGGGTCATGGCTTCAAATTCATATCACCTTAAAATGGCTATAACTTTGCAAGGAAACATCGTAGGTGACCATTCGAAAGCTTATTTTAAAGAGGAAGGATGATACTAAATGATGTATTTATTAGAAATAAGCTTTAAAAAAGTTTGAATACTGTATCCTTAAAAGTTGCAAAAAAGCCATTTTTTAAGTACTTAACCACAAATATTTCAAAATACTGATGTGATGGGCCAATTCTGAAGCCAGATTCGGATTCAGCGCGAAAAATTACTTCTGAAATAGCCCTCAGCTGCCCAACAACATTCGCAGACCTGTGTAATTAATTAGAGGTAATGTTTTCCACAAAAATATCGTTGCCGCCAAAAATGTCGGTTAAAATAGGTTTTTCTCAATTATCTCCTTTCCTGTCAGTTCTACCCTAAAATTAGATAGTACCAATATAGTGAAAAAAGCTACAACCTTTATTTTAACTATTTTTCTCTGTTGTTAATATCTCACGATTTACAACCATCATGATAGTGAAAATTTGTGCTTCGCTGCAGTTTCTGCAATTATCTCTGTGCCCGTTGCTCCTATGCAGTAATTAGCCATTATCAATAGTGCACACTATAAAATTTTCCAAAACTTTTACCTAAGCAATTTTCTTCCACTGTTTAAAATTACAGCAGCTCGAAGTTTGAAAAAGTTTCTTGAATTTCGGAAAAATGTCTGCCCCGTTGTTCCGACCTTATAGCTCAGGAGTTTTAGTCAATATATCGCTTCTACCCGGAATTAATTATTGTAAAGCTGAAAATTTGCAGGATTGTAGTTTTGGTCCAGGACAACACGTACCAAAATGTCCCCTACTCTCCCACGTCGGCTTCCTTGTTTTTTTTTGGAGCAGCAAGGGCCTAAGTTGTAGAAATTGCAGAGCTGGCGATAACAAACTTTCTGATGCACTTTACCAGAAAGTTTGTTATTGGTCCGATTTGGGTCGAAATGATAATAAAAGCTTCGGATATCCGTTCGTATTTCAGATGTTTCATGCATATTTTGTTTATAATTTTCCGTTCTAGTGTTGTCAAAATTTCAAAAATTGAAAATATTCCGAAATGGCGCCTTTGAGGATAAATGAAGACTCTGAGGGGAAAACGTACCTAAATAAACATTTCTCTTGATACTTTTGGCTTTCCATTGGTATGTCTATCTTCTCTGTAGCATCACCCGTTACGAAGCTACGCCACTCCGAGTGTTGCCGCGTGGCGACACTCGAACAGTTAAGTGCGTTCATTATTTCGTCGATCAAGCAGGCGCACGGCGAGCTCTGCCTTCTTAGTTCGGTAGCTGTGATAGTCCTCGAAGTGTGTGCATCGGTCCATTGGTGCGGAAAAATTAAGTCTTGATGGACACAGGCGTCAGCTCTACAGAATGGGGAAGCAGAAGGCGTGGAAGCTCCTGAAGAAGAATGGGAATGCTCCGCGGTCTTCGCACACCCTGCATCTGGCAAGAGGGCTGTGACCGCCGCTGAAGAAAGGTTTATCGTAGCCTTTTATAGAGGCAATGAACAGGAGAGCTTGGACCAGCTACAAGAAGTCCGATACAACCAGAACGTGTCGAAACAGTCGGTGACAGCTTCTTTGATTTGGCAACAACATTCGTTCCGCACATACTTCCAGGTGAGGGCGTTAGGGAGAATAGTGTGAGGATTCAATCCCTCAAAAAGCTTGCAACACTCAACTAATGTGCATGTGCTTTTTTGCAGGTTCAGCAATGGCTAGACCGGGAGGACTGGGGTGGAAATCAGGACTCCAGGGCCTGGTTCCTGTTCCTACCACAAGACAGCCAGCTCCTGCGGCCAATTTCCTGTTCCTATAGGGCGGACTGCGCTGCTCGGTGCGACTGCAGGAACTCTGGTATGAACTGCAGCATCATATCCAGGAGCTGTAGAGGATCCAGCTGCACAAACAGCCAGTCAGTGGATATGGATGATGATCCGGACAACCCTAGTTCCCAGTAGATCAATTGTCTTGCCGAATAAAGTCAATAAATCTTATAAAACACCAATAATATATAAACAGGAAGTCTCATCAGCGCAGCCAGTTCAGTTCCACTGGGCGCATGGCGGGTGCGACGACACTCGGAGTGGAGTAGTTCCGTAACGGGTGACGCTACAGAGAAGGTAGACATACTAATAGAAAGCCCAAAGTATGAAGAGAAATATTTATTCTGGTACGTTTTCTCCCCCCAGTCTTCATTTATCCACAATGGCGCCATTTCGGAGTTTTTTCAATTTTTGAAATTTTGACAGCACTAGAAAGGAAAATTATGAGCAAAATATGCATGCAATATCTGAAATACGAACGGATATGCTTCTTCGAAGCTTTTATGATCATTTCGACCCAAATCGGACCAGTAACAACCTATTTGCTGCACTTTCTAGCCAGCTCTGCAATTTCTGCGACTCAGGCCTTTGTTGCTCCGAAGATACAGGGAAGCCGACGGGGACTGTTTGGTACGTGTTGTCCTGAACCAAAACTACAATCCTGCAAATTTTCAGCTTTTCCGGGTCAAAAACTAAAATTCCTGGGCTATTATTAATTGTACTCATTACTATTTTGCGTAATCAATAAAATTGACTTGCAGTAGTGTTATTTCTTCAAAATAATGAATTTTGTCTTAATTTTTCGAGTTTTCACTGATTTATCAACACAACAATTTTTCTCTATTGCAAGTATTTTCCGATTTACACTCGCCCAAAAATGTGAAAAGTTATGCTCCACTGCAGATTTTTGCAGTTATCTCTAACCCATTACTCCTTAGTAATTAGCTATTATCACCTTATAATACACCATAATTTTGTCATAGAGACTGCTGAAAGCGTGTTGTGAGGCCGTAGGCTGAGGGCTATTACCTTTAAGCAACACGTTTCAAGCATTCTCTATGACAAAATTTTGAGCATTTATCAATGCTCGAGGTGTATTCGGTAAGATAATTTTTTACTCTCCATTCAGTTCGTATTTTCTGATCGAACAAACTTCTAAAAACATTTTCCACGTATCTTTTTTACTTTTAATGGTGTTTTGGGTGCATTTTCTAATACAATTTGATTAATTGAATCGTTTACCAAACCTTTATGACATTTTTATAAATTGATTTTTAATTTGACAGTTGTTAAATTTTAATCTGACATTTGAACATATCATGTGCCTTGCCTGATAACACCACATGTAGTGGTGTTATCACTTATAATATCACAAGAGCTTAAATTATTTCCGAAAATTTTCTTGAGGGCACGAATATTTTGAAAATTATATTTAATTTTCTTAAAATATTCGTGCCCGAAAGAAAATTTTCCGGAATAATTAAAGCTTGCGGGGTATTCGGTAAGAAAATTTCACACCACTTAACACCATAATTTGGAAAAAAATTATTAATCCAACCTGACATTTTAAATTAATTTCACTGCTTGTCAAGTTGGCCAGGGTATTGTTGTTTTTGACATATTATGTTGATTTGTCATTTTTGTTTAACCGGTTCTGTCACAAAGCTTAATAATTACTAGTTTAAAAGGTCTGTCGTTGAGTTTAATAAGTGTATATCGAAATGTCGCGATTTGGTAAAGAAAATCAACAAGCAATTAGACAAGAAATTCAAAATATAACACCAGATAACACCCGAAAATCAAAATCAAGTGTATGGAAACAGTTTGTTGAATTTTGTGACGAAAAGTTGTATAATATTCATGAGTGTATGAGTGTAGTACAGGTGGCTACTATACTGGAGGACTACGCATTTAATATGAAAAAGAAAAATTTTGAAGATTATAAGGAAAGTGTGGTCAAAGTGATGTGGAACTTTACTGCTAAGCAGTTACAAGAAATTTATTACGAAAAATATAAAATAAAATTTAATCCGTTTCCTGATGTGGAATTTGCGACCGCCAGAGCTGCACGCGATGCTAAGCGCAAAAAAATTACAGAGAGACCCATTAAAAAGAAAAGTGAGTGCTTCAGCCTTAACCAGCGACGAATACAAAAAAATTATTGAAATGTGGGATGAAAATACTCCAGATGGATTGCAGCGTAATTTTTTTCACATAGTTTCACATGAGCTGGCATGGAGAGGAGGGGAAGGATATTCTGCGTGTATCCAATACTTCAAAGAAGAAACTGATAATTTCGGAAACCCAAAAGGTCGGATAGAATATAATCCAATATTCTTCAAAACCACACAAGGTGGTTCTAAAAAACTGTCTGATAGTAAATGGTTGATTACAAATTTCGATAATCCACAAATGTGTCCGGTTCGTTTGTTTAAGAAGTTGATGGAAAAAAGGGGAAATCTTATTCAGACCGACAGATTATTCTTAACACCAAACCCATACTGGAGTCAACCCAATTCGAAAGGATGGTACAAGAATAGCCCATTTGGTAAGAACATTGTATCTTCATGGTTTAAATCAGCAGCCTCTGATATAGGAATTGACACTAAAAAAGTAAAAATAACTAATCATTCTGCAAGAGCAACAGCTGTTTCGAAATTGGCCAAGGAAGGAGTTGGTGAACAACAGCTCATTAAAATTACTGGACACAGTAATAGTCAGTCAATCAAACCTTACTTACAATTGGACGTTGAACATCATCATCAGATGATTGAATCCATGAGGAGAATTTCATCAAGTACTAGCAAGTTTAATCATGATCAGAGCACAATGCAAAATAAAACAGAAAGTACCCAGATTCAACCCACCAATTCAAGCCAGCCCACAAACATTTATAATAATTGTGTTTTTAATATTAATAAAACCTATAATAATTAAATTTATTTCGTTATTATTTTGCTTATTAGTCGATATCATTACAGATTTGCCAATGAAGATATTAGTTCAACATGAAATAAATTCTAAAAAAATCATATAGGTATATCCACCATATTTCGTTAAATAAAAAAAAAATTACCAACTTTAGTTACACCAAATGTTAAACTCAGATGGGTATTAGTTCAGTCTATCGCCCTTTCATAATTTTAGGTTACTAAAGGTGGTAGAAATGTATTTTTTGTTAAAGTAATCCATAACACTTCTAATTTAAAAAATATAATATTAACATGGTTTGTTGCAGTAGGTGGCCGTGATATAGGCGGCCATGCATTTGACAGATGAGGTTTATATTGGTAAATTACATTAAGTTACTGTATAGTAAACCAGCAAACAAAGATATTTTTATGTAAAACATTTCTTGTAAGCATTTGCGTTAAACAAGAAAAGTGGAATGCTTTGAAAAGTACAATTTATGTAAATACTGCAAAGAGTTGAGTCAAGCGTAAATATGTCATCCAAGATTAATATATTTAACGAATTTAATGGAAGATTACGATCAGGAAGCGTTAGAGTCGAATGGTTTGTTTACGAAAATCCAAGAAAGTCTGCTGCAGATGTCAAGTAAATATGGCCTTTTGCGTAAAAGATATTTGAACAAAATTGTTTCAAAATATTACATATATGTCTTAAAACACAGACATCTAATTAATTCGTCACCTTGCTATTCACCATTAAGAAGAGAGGATGGGTTAGAATTCAAGCAACATTTAAATCTTACTGTTTGTACATCCTACGTTTTTTGAATTATAAATTGTTAACAAATTTGTGTTTTCTGTTTAATGAAACTTTATAGCGAATAATAAATAATAATGTTAATTCAGAAATTTTGCATTATTCACAGGTATATCTACATTATTTAATGGTTGTAGATCATATGTTTACCTTTTCAACTGTCAAAAAATTTTCACTTAAATATCGTGGCGCCTCGAAAAAATTTCCGGAAATTTTTTTAATTGCCATGGTAACTAGTCAAAATTAAGGTATCTTATTGGTTAAAAAGTAGAGGTGTGAAATTTTCGCTGTAATCTTTTATTGATTGGATGAATTTTGACACATGACATGAAATGCAATATTTTGATTGGTTAATACATTTAGTAAAAAATTATCAATATAATAAATTATAAAATTTGCAAAATCTTTTGTTTGAACAATTTTCTTCGAAATTCTAAAATTTTATTATTTTTCAAAATTCGAGCTGCTGTAGTTTGAACAGTTCACCGTGGAAGAAAAATTGTTTAAACAATTTTACTACATAGGAGCAACAGTTACAGGTATAATTGCAAAAATCTGCAGCGAGGCACAAATTTTCACCATTCTGACGGGTGTAAATCGTAAAACATTAATAGTGAAAAAAAAATAGTCCAAATAAAAGTTGTAGCTTTTTTCATTTTCTACAATATTAAGAATGCCTGACAGTAAAGGAGATAACCGAGAAAAGCCTATTTTAACCGTAATTTTTTCCACATTTCCACATCGTAGCGGCAACGATATTTTTGTGGAAAACCTTATTAATTAATTATTGCGTCAACCACCCTCCCTACATTGTACAGACAAAAAATTATCTGTGAGAATTATTCACGGGTACCCCCCGTTTATTTGCTCTACAGACTGCATAAACTGTCTAGAAGTACAGGATGTTCACCTACATGCCATGGCAGAGGCATCGTTCGAAATTAATGGTAACTTGTCTCCAAGTTTGCATCTCATATGTTAACACGGAGCTTATGAAAGCTCTGAGATTTGAAAGCTGCAGTCGCGAACTTGCAGTGTTTTAGTTTTGCCACTTTAGAGAACATAATTCACTCGAACGACTTTAGGACTCCTAAAGTTCACAATGTGTGTGAACTTTCATTCAAGAGAGAAACAAACCATGCCTTATTTCGTCAGTGATATTCATATTATGAAGGCGTGCTGTGTTGTATCCTTGACGTGTCTCCGAGATTCATGAAATTAACATTATATGATGAAGCATAAGTTTGCTATATCTGTGACAAACATTTACACACTAATTTTTATTCTTTTTATTCTGTTCTTTTCGTTATTGACTTTCTTTTATTCAGACCTGGAACCGAATACCGCACTATTGCGCGTATTTTATTGCTTACCTTTATTATTGATAGGCCTTTTAAGTTGAATTTCACGCATAGTAATTCGTTTCCATATAAACCAAAATTGGTAGTGCTGCTATAATTATAATAATAATAATAATAATAATTCTTTATTCTCAATTAATTGTATAAAGGAAAAAATAATACAAGTAACTGTAGAGAGCGTCAGGTTAAGAACAAACAATACATGCACAAAGTTATATAATATACATACAAATATTACATACACAACGATTATTGTATATAACGTCATTGGACAACATATATGTGTCTAATACACATAAAACAAAACAAACACAGTTAAAGGCAACTTAAGTTTAACGTTAATTAAAGAAAAATTCTTCAAGAGTGTAACAGTTTTTATCAATAAGTAAGGTTTTGAGCTTTTTCTTGAAAATAGTAATGTTTTGAGAATTTTTTATCTCAGTTGGCAAAGCATTAAATATTTTGCAACCGTTAAAATAGATACTTTTTTGATACCGTGCTGTCGAATGTTGATCAGGTATAAGATTATTTTTAAATCTTGTGGAGTAACTGTGGCCAGTCAGATATTTTTGAAATGTTTGCAAATTTTTATAAACAAAGCAGCCCAGTTCATAAATATATGTACCAATTAGTGTTAAAATTTTTAAATCTTTGAATGTTGTTCTGCAGGATTCTCTTTTTGACACCTTAGTTAATATTCGCAGTGCATATTTTTGTAGGGTAAAGACACGTTGAGAGTAACTACTTATTCCCCAATTAATGATACCATATCGCATCTGAGAGTGAAAGTTTGCATAATAAAGACTAATTACAATATTTTGACTACAGTGGTTTACTAGTGATCGCAACGCATAGCAACAAGTGCGTAGTTTATTACACAAATTATCAATGTGAATATCCCATTTTAAGCCAGAGTCAAAAGTGACTCCTAAAATTTTACCTGAGTTATGCATGTTGAACAGGTTAGAATTTTGGATATTTAAATTATCTTGCGAAATTTGTTGCTTGAAAAGTATCGAGGTGGTTTTTTGCTTATTTAAGTTGATTAGGTTTTTTTCAGACCAGAGAATGCATTTTTTATATATTTTTTCTGCCGAATTTATTGCTTCCGTGCCGTTGCTTTCCGTGATTAGAAAATTTGTATCGTCAGCATAACATACTATTTGTAAATTCTCAATTGGCTTTAAAAAATAAACTAGATCGTTGGCAAAAATAATGTATAATAGAGGGCCCAGGATGGAGCCTTGTGGGACACCCTGGGTTACCTTCCTGGGTTCACTTTTGACATCATTGATTTGAACAACCTGATCTCGATTGCTTAGGTATGATTTTATAAATTTTAATGGAGGCCCTCTAATTCCATACCTGCATAATTTTTCTAAAAGCAATTGATGATCTACGCAATCGAAAGCCCGGGAAAAATCAATGAATAGACCAAGTGGGCACATTTTTTTGTCAAGTCCATTTACAATTTCTATATGAAGACTACTTAAGGCCGTATCCACACCCCTGTTTTTTACAAAACCATGTTGTTGCGGTGAGATTATGTTATTACGAATGCAAAAGGTTGCTAGTTGACCATTTACGGCTGACTCGTATATCTTGGAGAAGCTTGATAGTAATGTAATAGCTCGATAATTTTCGTACAAGTTGTCGTCACCTTTCTTATATAAAGGACTAACCACTGAGAGCTTTAATTTTTCAGGGAATACTCCTTGTTCAAGTGATAAGTTTATCAGATACGATAAAGGTTGAGAGATAAGATATTTACAATTTTTTAATAAATTATTTGATACATTATCGTAGCCACTAGAATTAGATGGTTTGAGATTGTTTATTATGGCTACTACATCCTGTTCGTTTAAAGGTGAGAGAAAAAAGGAAACATTACCCAAAGGCACATTCGCATTCAAGAATTCAAAATCTCTTTTTTGATTATTAGCTACTAAACTGGTCGTAAAATGTTTATTAAAATTATTTGCAATTTCATTATTGTTTAACTTAACATTATTTTCCACAATATTTATTTCCCTTTTGGGGTTTTGTTTTCCCTGTATTTCTTTTATAATATGCCACATAGTTTTTGTTTTATTATTCGACTGATTAATTTTGTTATCGTAATATTCCTGTTTTGCTATACGTAGTTTTTCTTTGTATTGATTATTTAGGTGTTTACTATAGTTTTTTAGTTCAGGATGTTTTTGTTCTAAATCCGAAAATAGTTGAACTTTATTTTTTAAATCATTTACTGCATCTGTTATCGTAACTATACATCGTCGTCTATCTCACGAAGTGTCCTATCTCAGTTTTCGTGATTTAGCGCTAAAGCTGTTTTAAGTTTTGGTGGTTTTTAAAATGAATAATAAACATATAAAACTTGCCTTTTCGTTTTTTTTTTGCTTATGTTGTGTACTGGAATATGTAGTTACCGGCATGAGGTCTATATTAAAAGTGCGTATTTCCAAATTTTCAGAAAAAATTTGGAAGCGAAATACGACGTTACGTAAGAGATAAAAAATGAAATTTTCTAAATACAATGAGTTACGTCAACTTATGTGATTAGCATTTTATTGTTGAAAATAAAGATACATTCGTAAATATACAACACAATTAACATTTCATTCGTGAAAAAACAAAAATTGTGAGTTTTGAACGAAATAATAGCATTTTATATCTATCGTCTATCATTGTATTTAAAAAAATTAAAAAAATATGATACAAAATTATTAAAAACTCTACAATAAAATAATTTTGTATTATTCATCAACCCATCGTGACGTGGCAGATTCTTATAAAATTGTGCACGTGTTAAGATTATAATTACAGGTGTGGCACCGTTACAAAACGCCATGAAATCGTTATACTTGTCCTTGGAAATCTTGGGTTCAGAATTTAAAATTGACAGTTGCATGTCTTTTAAGTTATCTAACTTTAATTTCAGTGTTATAGAACTGTATTCACTATGAATATGACTCGATTTAAAAAATATTTGCGTTGGCTTATCTTTGACTACCATAATGTTCGAGAGCTAGAATGGATAAAATGAAACTCACCTAAGTCAACATTCGTCAGTTCGTGAGAAATTAATTGTAACTAAATTGAAATACACCAACGTTTACATGTACCCATTCTCGCATAGTATACGCGCTTGACTGACGAGATATTTGCCGCCCTATCTCAAATTTCGATTTTTTTGAGATAGGACACTTCGTGAGATAGACGACGACATGTGCGGTAAATTAAATAAGATATTATTATTAGTAGACCAGTCGTCAAGTCACAAAAATTTCAGCTATAATAAAACAAGCTAAAAACGTACTCTTCACAAATTTACTGAGCTTTTGATATAATTGTTATGTATTCTATAGGATACTCTTCGCAGTTTTCTTATAAATAATGTTAGTTTTTGGACATCCTAAATTGTGTGACACCAACTTTGTTGTGAAAAAAAAAACTGTGAAAAAAAAAAATTAAAAAAAAACACGTCCAACCTGTTTGGGATTTGAACACACGATCTTTGGATTGCAAGGCAAAACTTTAGCCACTGGCTACAAAAATTGAATGTGTGCTATATATCTTTCGAAAATCATATTTCATCGCATTAGATATATTATTATAAAATATATATTAGTAAAATGTACAAACAAAAAAATATATTATACAGATAATATTCCGCAAGATTACGATTTAAGTACAAGCAACAAAAAATAAGAAAATCTTTTTTTTTTAAGTTAAATGATTAATAACTTTCTTATTTACTGATTGATTTTGTTCAAAAACAATGGGGTTCTTCCTGTAGCTAACACTAATAGTTCACGCAAGTTAGACATTTTAAAAGGAATAAATTATAAAGTAACAATATTTGAGATGCGTACTCTAGATAGATACCCGAAAAGTTCCCCCCCTCCAATTTAGGAGTGGAACCTCCCTTTTTTTGCAAAAGACCACTCCTAACGGGGACTTAAAAGCTGGTTTTGCACTTTTATCTTGTAAACCGTTCGTCGGAAAAGAAAAAAGTATAAAAAATAAAAAAATTGTCGTTAAATTCTGTATAAAAAATGTCCTATTTACCTTGTAGCTTATCTTCACCCATTTCGCACTAACAGCGTCCGAACAGAGGAGTAATAGTTTGAAGCGCACAGGTAAAAATCAATCCTATTCAAAATTTCACAGCGAATATCTTAAAACAGGTTACTTTAACGAGAAAAACGCACAGGAATGAATTTTTTTTATTATTAATTTTTATTTATTTATTTTTTGTTTATTGAAAATATCATACAGAGATAAGATATCTACTTTTTTCTCTTCCGACGTACGGTTTACAAGATAAAAGTGAAAAACCAGCTTTAAGTCCCCGTTAGGGGTGGTTTTTTGCAAAAAAAAAGGGACGTTCCACCTCTAAATTGGGGGGGACTTCTCGGGTATCTATTTCTAACCCTATCTAGAGTACGCATCTCAAATATTACTTTATAAATTATTTCTCCTATTCAGTGTTTTTTAATCTAATTTACGTGTACTATAACTTACTTTCCAAATTTCAATACAATCGGACTTTTCTTTCTTCAGTTATTGTGCTTACAAGAAACGTTACGGACGCACAGACAGACGGACATTTTGAAAGTTGTTCAGAATTCGTTCACTTACACAATGATATGAATATTTTTTCTCTACCAGCGATATTTACGGTTTTAGAAGTGTGCCGATTAAATGCAGTATAATAAAGATAAATTAACTCCTATATAAAAAAGTCAATTTGACAGTCACATTTTGTCACTTTGACAGCGATAAAAAAGGTGCATCGTTTTTTATCACGATAAAAATGCCTGTACCTCAAAAGCAGAGTATATCTAGTAGTCGCACGTCATCTTAAAATCTGTACTGTCGGCTATAATTTTTAAGTCTTGTAGAAACTATACTATACGATATGAGTCGTTTTGAGAAAATTATAATTATTTTTAATTGTTGTTGTTCGTTCACATATTTTGTCGTTAATTTATCTTGCCAAAAATCACTCGAGCTTTTCTTTTATGGATAAATTTCTTTTTAACTCAAAATTTTTCCGATCAGTAATTTTGCTCGAAAAACTGACATTTGACAAAATCGTTCGACCTCCGGTCTCGCGATTTTTTCATGTGGTTTTCTCATAAAATCACTGATTGGCAAAATTATTTCGTTACAAAGAGAAATTTGTCCAATAAAAAAAAAGCTCTTGTGATTTTACTGTTGATAAAAAATCTCGAATTTCACCACCAAAAACGCATTGTGTTAATATCGCATGGCCGGCGTATTAAACAAAATACGCGTTGCTATGGATATTACTTTTTCTGCCACTCATAGCTTCAGAAAATAGTATATTATATTACTAGGAGTAGAACGCACTCTTTTTTTGTGTTGAGCCCAGGATTTGCGGCTGAGGCGAAGCCGAAGCCGCAAACTGGGCGAAACACAAAAAAAGGCGTTCTACTCCGTGTAATATATACTATTTTTTCTTCAAGCGTATTAAAATGCAAAAATTCATTTATTTATCATAAATGTACAAATATTCAAACTACAGTCTTACATGTTGACACAATATGACAAGTGGATAGTGGATAGCGCGCCACCGGTGGCTTTCGGTATTAACATTATGTTACTAGTAAAACAATACCCACTGCGGTGGCGCTTTCGGAACTAACATTATGTTACTAGTAAAACAATGTCCACTACGGTGGCGTTCGGTACTAACATTTTGTTACTAGTAAAACAATGTCCTACTTCTACTTCTGTTTTTGGTGACATAATTTAAACATTTTAATACGCTTGAAGAAAAAGAACTTTTACCTCCGTTGTTAATGGCAACGCACAGCCGCCTAAAAAGTCAAACTTTAATGTCGTGAAATGAGTTTAGAAATGTCATGTTTTTCTGACGTTCTGTCGAAGAAAAAAAGTTTTCCACCTTTTATCGACTTTTAGGGGATTGCTTCCCCCAAGTATGAGCTAGAACCGATTTCGCTATTTCGCCTCGAAGTGTGACCATCCTGCAAGATTTGAGAAAAACTATTCAGTCGTTTGTGCTATGGGTTCGGCTACAGATGACCGATATTTTTAACATTTTTTTTGTACTCAGAGGATTTGAAAGCATATAAATCCATCAAGAACTCGAAATCCAATATCTGCACGATCACAATACTTTCCTTATATACTCCATACATTGGAAAGTGAAACATTATTTAGTTTTAATATTTTAACATTATTATAGAGATCAATTAATTTATAAAACAATGAAGACCGATAATTATGTTTCCCTTCAAAACGGATATTGGTAAACATTATCATATGCATTGAATTGCTTGTGAACCTTGAATTCTTTCGCGCACTAGGTCAAACACCGGATGGAATCTTTGAGAGGCGTTATTGCCTTTTAAATTCGTGAGTGCGATACTGGTCAAAGTACTCTCGTTTACGTTTCCAACAGTAAGGTGCGGTATGGGCATGAATCACAATTTACACACTAACCTAACCTATTCATTACTCGAACCGTACAGTATTTTAAATTGCGGTTCCTGAATTGCAGGATGGTAAATACTACGATAAATTCTATTTTAAGTTAGTATTTGGATATAACCCTGCTGTTTTCCTATGAAAATGAAATTTTGATCAAATTGCCTGAAGTTTTAATAAGTTGTAGAGTTTGATTTTCTGATTCAAAAGCTATCATGGCCAATTCGGTTCCTAAGATGCAACTCAAAAAAATTACATGTGGTTGCGTTAAACAATTTCCGAATTTATGAATGTTTTTAATATATTGTTACATGCTCTACCCCCACAGACATCTATGGGGGCTCCCTCTAAGTTCCACGTAGAAGTAACAGAGAACAATTAAGTTAGTTAGTTCGGCAATCGTCTCAGAGATGGCGCGCGGTGCTAACATCTACTGGAACATTGTTGAAAGATGTAGAAAGATCCAGAACTACTTACCCAAAAGTATAAAAGGAAGGTGAATGGCCGCACAAGGACAGTACAGTTCAGTTAGCAGTTTAGTTCAGATAGTGAGTTGAGATACATTAAGAAAAAGTAAGCAAAGTAATAAAGTGACTGAAGTAGTGAATTATAGTATCTTGGGATATTAGTGAAGTAATTATTTGTGTAATTGGTACGTAATTTAATAAATTAGTGGTTAATGTTACCCTGGTGTTATATTTCCGGATCCACGATACAGGGTGTTTACACGTAACGATATTGTATGTTTTGATACTTTCTACTAATGTATTAGTATATTTTGAACTAATTACTGGAGTAAAGATTTTCACTTTGGAAAAATTTGTAATCAGGTAGACTTTGGTGAACAATATTCTTCAAGTATGCTTGAATAACGTAGTGAAAAGCCTACCGCAAAAAAGTGTACGCGTCCTATTTTTATTTAACAATTTAAGTGCGAAAATACAGTTTTTTGCAAATAACTTTTTAAATTTTATTTGTACGAAAAAACTGATAGCGCCTTTCGAAAGAACGGGCAATTCTATGAAAGAAACATATATGACATGTATTTTGTTCATTAAATTGGAGCGAGTAGAAATTTGTTAACTAAGATCCCAAGTGACGCTGCGCCAACCGCCCGCTGACGCTGTAATAGGCTTGCGGTAGCGCGCGCGCTGTACGTAAGTGGCTATAACTTTTGATTGCAAAAAGAAAATGATATGAAACCAATTGGAAATGGAAAAGTATCATTTCCTCGAAGTATTACATGTTTTTAAATGATTTTTTAAGTACTGTAATTACTACATATGTAGCTTGAAAGCGGACCATTGCATGAATTAACGATTATTTAGTAAAAATCATTGTAAAATGAATAATTTATTTAAAAAAAAAATACTTGGACAGCACATTTAAAGGATTATCTAAAATAAGTATTCAGCCAAAAAAATTAAAAAATTTATTTTAGGAAATTCAGACCTTTAAACTTAGTACTTTTCCGAAAAAAGACGTTTTCCGGTGTTGACACCAAATTTAAATCGTCAATATCAAAGCTTAATATCGTGATATCAGCACTTTGTGATCAATTTAAAGGTAAAGATGTGTACTAAAAGCCCCAATGATTTATTTTATATACATACGCGTTCTCATATTAATTTTTTACGTATAAGTCGAACTATACGTTTAGAAAAAAAAAATCGAAAATTTAACACTATTAAAAGTGTAATAACTTAAAAAATATATTTTTATTTTTATTTGAATGCATAGGTATTAGCTAAGGTACTAATCTTGAAAAATATTTCTTGGTTTTATTTTTTTTGAACGTAATAACAATTAAATAGTAAAAAAGGCGAAAAATCAGTAAAAACACGATTTTTGGACAATGCGAAGGTTTTGAATAAAAAATTAAGTTTACCACAACTAATAATTCTACTAAATATTACACATGCAAAAATGGTGACTACTATGGCGTGTTTAAGTTGATAAACAATAGCGTGAAATTAATAGATTTGATTAAATCAACATTTAAAAAAAAATTTAAATAAATTATTGAAAAATTCGAGAAGAATACAACAAGATATAACAAATACCAAATTCGAACCGAAATTTAAATTTTTTTTAATTAATCAATGAATACGTATTCCTGACTACTACTAGCAAGTTCACCATCTAGCTCTTAACTAGATTCGTGAAAGTGGCTCCTTCGCTATGTTTGCTTGCTGTACTTTGCCGCCCATTTTATCGCCTCGTAAAATTAACGTGCACGTGGTGGTGTTCTTTATTTAATTTTGCTTCTTTATATCTTGTAAGTGGTACTCACCAATTATCAGTATTAAAAAACTATTGTACACGTAACAAACGTATTTATTTATAATAGAATAATTTTTGTTTCAGTGCTAATGTGTGTATGTCCTACATATATGTGCAATATATATGTGCAAGGCTCATTGTAGTATTTTTATAGTACATTGTATTTATTTATATTAAACATTTTACATTTATCTACACAATTTTTATAAATTTGACATCAGATTCGTCATCAACATACCCGAAAACCCGTAAAAACTCATTAATGCTCATTATTATGGCGAATTTTGCACACTTAATACGTTTCGGTCGGCCATTTTGTATCCGCCATTTTGAATTTTGCAAATCTTACATCAAATTCGTAATCAGCATGCCCAAACACCCCTAGTACCTGATTTTCATGATTTCTCCTCGATTAATTTTCGAAATATTTCATTTAACAACTAATTTTGCAGTTTTTTGTTATTAATGAACAAATAGAGATTTAGCGTACAATACCAACCGGTAGACTTTGAACTTATTTAGAACACATTTAAAAAGTTTTTATGAACTTTTATGCAGTTACAAATTATTCCGAAACAGTGCCTTTTTTTTACGACGTTTAGGTACTCCACTAAATATGATGTTTCGTTTTGATAAAAAAAGCGTAAGAAAAAACATAAATTTGATTATTTCACTCATTAATGCTATAGCCAATGAGAGCCCGTTTTTTCAAAACATTGCACCAATCAAACGTCATTATTAGTGGTAATTCAAGCTAGATCGGCTTTTGACAGGACCAACATGCAAAATTTATCGCTCTAATTTTTTAGGTCGCTGCAGCGGCAAATATGCGAAAATTTTTTGACGTTTTTTGTCGAGCTTTTAAGTTTTATCTATAAATATCTTCTCTAGCTTATTACTAAGTAATTGTTAACGTACTTACCTTGTAAATTGTAATATTGTATTATGTAGTAGCAAACAAAAACACACCTCAATTCCAAAGCGAATCTTGTCTGAAATATATAGGCTGTAACTTTTGCTTATCTGTAACTATGTTAGTTTTCCTAGTGTTCAATCAGGTAACAATTACACACAAAGATTGTACTTAATATAGCTCATAATACAGGAACAAGTCAAGCACAGCTTTCAATAGCTCGATAACGTAGTTACAAAGGTAAGCAAATCATTTATTATAAATGTCAAGTACACATTCGCTCTGGAACAAACTAAAAATGTATAGTACTTACATATGATAATCTACCAAAAAGTAACTCGTTGAATCAAAGCTGTGCATCAAACATTATAATTTGTTGTATTTAAAATTCTCTTTGCTTAACAAAGCAAACCTCAACATAATTCATAAATTTCGTAAGTTAAAAGTAAGGATTAAATACGTAAATATGAGTCGATGAACATTTATTTATTATGGAATATAACTTGTAGCGCTAGATGGCGCTCTCTATGTCAATCTCGGAACCATGGGTGTACATTTTATTTGGGCGAGACATCGGTACTAAAGTAGTGCTCTCTCTATTGTTCCTCGTCGTATTGCACCTCAGAAACGTCTGAAAGGTGTTAAGCCAGTCTATATATTATAATATCTAAGGTTTCAACTCGTTTTATTTACTAGTTGCCATGGAAACGTCACTAGATTATTTTAAAATATAGCGAATCTCCGTTGTTTCTACTGCGTTTGTTTCAGATTTGCTGTTTTGACAATATGAGTCGGTTTGGAAATATTTCTGTATATCAAATTAGTGATGAAATTGAAAATAAAGGTCAGTAAACTCCAAAAAGTGACAAGAAAACGTCTGAAGGCAGTTAATGAGAAAACATAATATTGAAGATGTACTTAATGAATTATTTATTCGTGAAATATTCTCCTCAAATACCACTCGTGCTTTAAATTTTATCTAAAAATTTTTTCTCAAGCTAAGTCGCCCCTAGTTAATATAACTCGTGCAAATTGGCAGTTTATTATCAAAGATTAAATCCCTCCCGCTAAAGCGGTCGGGATTTAATCAGATAATAAACTGCCAATTTGCACTCTTTATATTACCAGGCAACACGCTTTCGAAAAAATTTTCGATAAAATTTTAAGCACTAGTGATATTACATACGAAAATTGTTCGCGAAGGCAACAGAAAATTTATCGTAAAAGTAACAAGTGGGTACTTTGATGGAGTATTAGTTTTTTGATCAAGATCAAGTTGCCCTCGCCATCATTTTCCAAATTTTATTTTGTTTATAAGCTATTTTTATTAAAACGATCTTATTAGTTCAAAGTAAACTAAAATGCCATTAAAAAATATGTAATATAAAATACAGTGTGACCCACTTAAGATAAAGGTACCCTTATATCTTTTTTATTTTTTCTGATTTGAATCAAATTGTACACAAGTATAGAACAAATTAGGGTCTACTTATGACCAGAAACACATTCGCCTTCTACAAATCAAAACCACCTGCGCCTGCGGTACCAAACTATGCGGAAAAATCAAAAATTCATATTAGGTATTTTGTTAATGAAACTTGGTCAGAATTGTCCAAACACCTTAAATCCAAAATTTAATCAAAATTAAAAAATATTGAAATTTGCTGCCGAGTAGTTGTCGTTTTTCATTTTTTAACTCTACCTCTTGTAACTTTTTTGAGTTATACCTTAGAAACTAGAAGTAGGATCGAGTTAGATCTATGAGAGCTTTGATCAAAAAGACTACAAAATATAAAAAATTCAGCGAATTTGACTGAAATTCAGTTTTCATAAAAGAACAATGTCCTTTATGTATACTCTTTTAGAGTAGTTAGATCGAGTTGTGTAGTTTGCATAAACTTTTTTTTAGCTATGTATCTAACGTCGCGTCGGCATATTGGCGTTACCAAGGCTGATTACCGACGCTTGAAGACCAGCTACCCCCACGTGGAAATTTTACCAAACCTCTTCCCTTTTAGAAAAGTAGAAATTAAATTATTTTGATTGAAATGTAATTTAATACGATCGTGCAGAAAATAAATAGAAATTTCCTTATTTTTGTGAAATAACATATACAACGTGATCTACCATGATATGCGGAAAATTTAACAGTAGGTTGTCCCCACCGAATGGAGTTAAAAAAATGAAAAACTTTTTAAAAAATGACCAAAAAAGTGACCTTATTTTTTTGTAGAAATGGGCCGACAATGACTAACTAATCTGACGTAACGCGGTGCAACCATATCACTTTATCAGACTTGGGATTGACACTATTGACAGTAAGGTTGGAGAGGATAGAAGTGACTTTTTGGTTTTAATCAAATCACACTACAAAAATAGCGAAATAAATCGAAAAGACATTGACCCTATGCTGGTAAACTCTGAAACAAGTACCTAGATATACGAGATATTTCAATGACACGCCGGTGTCCTGATTGTTCGACCGAAAGCAAAAAACGCGGCACTTTGATCTGTGCTGTGACCGCACTTTTTATGCCAATTAAGGAAATGTAAACAACTCCAATATATTCTTTCACAAGTAAGTTCGTCGGCCTATTCCTGACCTACTCAAGAACAGTAGTGTATCTTCGTAAATTTACTAATAATTTAATATACTAAATTACCTCAGACCACTCTAAAATTTTGCAGGGGCTTTCCCACATTGAAGACTAGTACACCATTTTATTTTCCGCATATAAAAATAGATCACGTTGTATATTATTTTAATTTTACTTATCGTTTAGTTCAGACGTCGGTAAGTAGATGACTTACCGACGAGTTTGGCCTAGCAATCAGTAAGCATAAGCTACCGTCTTGGCAACAGATATTGTAAATAGACAAAAAAGCTGGATCGTGCAGAAAATAACATTATTTTGTAAAATCGTCGACTGAATATTGGTTTGTTCTATCTCCATTTTTTACTTCAAATGACCTTTTAGTTCTATAAGAGTTTTCAGATTTGTTTTGATCTATCTCCATAAAAATATTTCAATTATCTTCTCTATTAATGCATATTTTTCATATTAGCATTATTGCATGTCCTCGCGACTACTAAATGTGTAAATATTGTTTTGTATTATGTCCGTAAATAGCTCTACAGTGTTATATTTGTTTTATGTGATTCTATTTCGGTAAGGCATTGTATAAATTAGTTTATTCTATATCCTGAACATGTCAGAACTAATGCATCTCCTTCACAATTACTTACACAAATATGATTATTGGTTTAAGCTATGTCCCAGAGAGTGATATTGTTTTGTTCTATCTCCATATGCACCAATCAAAAGGCAATCCTTAATGTGTAAACTGAATTTTTATTGGTTAAAACAGTACCGACAGTTAATTTATGTTCAGTTGGAAATAGAACGCTGAAGAGTTAAGTTGCATTTATCTGTGGGTTTAAGATGGAAGAAAATTTGTGTTCACCTGCTCCATCGCTTTCACCAGAGGCTACTAGGTAAGTATAATTTTTTGCTGTTGGCACGAAAATTAATAGTTTGTTAAAATAAATATTTGACTCCGTTTGTGTCTCATGCAAACCAGACCATACATTATGTAGAAGGTGCCTCATATTTGATTATGTCTACGGATCATCAGAGAAAATAAAAATTCGTCGATTTTCATAAGGTGCCGTGCTTACAATTACAAAAAATATATACCAATTCAACTTTACTACTCATGATAAAACTATTATAATTAAATTGTAACAATTATGTGACACAATAATATGATATAGGTATAGGACATAATAAAAAATTTCGCTTATCGAGAAAGATATTTACATAATGGAAAGCAAGTAAGTTTAATCTGTATATTAAATAAAATACCTAGTTGTTTACTCAAGGTTTACTTCATTTCAGTTTTTAAAAGCTTATGGTTAAAAGTTGTGACTTAAACTTTTGATTTGAATAAGATACGTATTATACAATAATAATGATAATAATAATAATAATAATATTAGCACGACTCCCGCGTGATATCGGAAGCCATGTGAGACCTGTCTGGTATCCGACAACGGAATAATAATAATAAGAGGAAGAAGAAGAAAAAAATAATAATAACAATAATAGCTATTCGATGTTTCAGTCTAAACATTATTGTAAAGTTTTACTATTTTGTCTTTTCAGAATTATGGAAGAAATTTTTGATAATATATCTCCCGAATCACCTAGTTTGACTGCGGTTATCCAGATACAAAATGTAAAAAAGAATCTATTTTCCCAAGGAGAGCAAAGGATTGTTTTAAAAGAAATAAATAGTCCTAGAGTCATAAAGAATTCGTATCTAGAAGTACACTCAAATGAAAAAAGAACCGAAAATAAAGAAAATACTGGTCCTGTAGAAAGTGTCATGGTCGACATTCAAGAGGGTATGCTAGAAAGCGATATAGATATAGAGCAGCTAGATTTAGAGTTCGAAGATGGTGTTATAATTGAAGGACAAAAGAAGACCGAAGACTGCACAAAAGTAATAAAAAAAATAGTAAGAAAAAGACTTAGGAATCCAGACAATTGGAAAATGAACATTAGAAAAAGGAAAAGAGAATTTGGTGACGAATATAAAGATATAAAAGGAAATATCCACCGGAAAAAACAAGTACAAAATGGTTGCAGAACAGAAAATTGTAGATATAAATGTACTAACAATATAACTGAGAGGCAGAGAGAAATCATTCATGAAGGATTTTGGAAACTGTCTGATACAAAAAAAGCACTATTTTATTCTAAATATGTTCAAAGAAGACCAAAAAAACAGAAAAAGAACTACAACAGAAAATAGTAGAAAGGCATATTCTTTTACGTATTTTTTAGAATTTAATGGAAAAATGAACAGAGTATGCAAGCATTTCTTTCTGGGAACACTTGATATTAGTTCACAAAGAATATATTACTTTTTTAACCATTTCACTAACGAAAAAACTAATATTCCTCGGTCACATTTAAAAGGTAAAAACAGAAAAAAATTTATAGATGATAATTCAACTGAGATGGTTAAAAACCATATTAATTCATTTCCAAGAGTACATTCACATTATTGTATGTCTCAGTCCAGAAAAGAATATCTAGAATGCAATCTTAATTTATCCATGATGTACAAATTATACTGTTTAAGTGTTGACCACCCTGTAAAATTGCATATGTATCGCAAAGTCTTCAACACACAATTCAATATCGCTTTCCATAAACCTAAAAAAGACCAGTGCGATAAATGCGCCGAATTTAATCTGAAAAATAACCCCTCAGAAGAAGAAATTACTCAGCAGAATAAGCACATTCAGAAGAAAAATTTAGGCAGAGAGGAGAAGAAAAAAGATAGAGAAAATAAAGATGAAGGAACTGCAGTTATTACGTTTGACTTAGAAAATGTGTTTTCCCTGCCAAAATCAAATGTGTCCAATTATTTTTATAAAACAAAACTAAATTGTTATAATTTATCCGCATATTGCAATGTTAATAAAACAGTTTATTGTGGCATCTGGCACGAAGGATTCATTGGAAGAAATGGAAATCATCTGGCAAACGCGTTAATTCGACTATTAAATGAAATTGTTAAAGATATTCCAAATTTGACCAAAATCATTCTTTGGTCAGACAGTTGCGTACCACAGAACAGAAATTCTATTATGTCTCTAGCATTACAGATGTTCTTGAAAGGCAATGGAAATGTAAATGTAATAGAACAAAAGTTTTCAGAGCCTGGACATGGCAACGTTCAGGAGATTGACACAGCACATAGTTTAATTGAAAAACACATTCGAAATCTAGAAATGTATAGTCCGTTAGGACTAGTAAAAACTTTGCTCTCCATTCCAGATGGAAAATACAAATTCAGGATTCTTCAAATGAGGCCTAACGACTACTACAACTATCAAATCAAAGCATCTGGCCTTCATTACAATCGAGTACCTTATACGAAAGTTAAAATGCTAAGATATTGCAGTGACCACATCTATACTATTTCCTATAAGGAATCTTTCTCAGAGGAGGAAATTTCTGTAAATATCAATCCCGATGAAATATTGATTTCTGCCATACCAAAACTCATAACAAATACGTGTAATAATATTAGTGATGAAACAAAGAAGTCACTGCATTCAATGTTATCAACGATGCCCGACGAGGACAGAAACTTTTATTTAACCACATTTTTAAAGAACTACAAAGGAAATAAAGGAAAAAATGTTATCAAGAAAAACGGATCTTTGAAAAAAACATTCAAGGAAAAAAATGGGGAAAAAATAGTAACAAATAAAAAAGAGAAAGAAAATAAAAACACAAATAAAAAAGGGGCAAAGAAAAATCTATTCAAGAAAAAGAGACCTTTAAAAAAACACAATCTAGGAAAAGCTGAGGAAAAACATGAAGTAACAAATAAAAAAGAGAAAGAAAAGGAGAAAGAAAATAAAAACACTAACGAAAACGACGAAAAAGAAAATAAAAATACTAACAAAAGCGGGACAAAGAAAAATCAAATCAAGAAAAATGGATCCTTGAAAAAAAACACTCAAAGAAAAGATGAGAAAAAAGAAAGTAACAAATAAGAAATCAAAGAAGAAATAGTTTGTCACATTTTTACAGAATATGTATTTTATTTTTTAACTCTGGTTGTACTTTTAGACGATTATTTATGTTTTGTATTCAGTGTTGTGTTCAATAAATTCATGTGGTACTAATTATTGTTTTGTTTTATATCCCTGAAATGTGTTCTATCTCCACACTTCATACATATTTATCTCAAAATATTCATTTTGTTCTATGTCCAAAATACATTTTTCCTTAATTTTTTTTTATTGTAAATAGAATACTATTAAAGTCTACTTTTATTAGTAAATCGTTATATAATCTATTAAATAGACATAAATATGTTGCTATCTGCATATAAAAGTTAACCAAATCGACTTTCTACACTTTAAATGCAATTTTCTCCAATTTAACTTTTTTGGATATAGAACAAATCAATACTCAGTCGACGAAATGTCAATAATTAATTTTCTTATATGTTTCATTATGTAAACTTAACTTTTTGTATTCAAATTTTAATTTGAATGCAGTTTTTCGTTGTAACTTTTTTCTCAAAATCTATAGTTGAAGTGGAAAAGTCAATCTATTAAATTTTCGAAATTAGCTGCCATATTAAAACTATAAAAGCCATTTTGATTTGACGATGTTTGAAAAAATAGTCTTTGTAATGACAGGAATGGGTATGCCAAATTGCAACATTATATCACTACTAGCCGTTTTCTAAGCATTATTAATATAATAGCTGCCTCACAATTTGAGAAATACGGTAGTGCGAAAAGGAAAATTAGGGGACTTTAGTATGTTAACTAAGTCTGTTGATGTGAGAAGCTAATATTTCTGGGCTATGGACTAATTCGGAGTTAATTAATCCAAAAATAAAAAACGTACTGGTCGAATTAACGCATTTTTTGAATAATCAGAACTCGATTGTCTTAAGAGGGCAATCGACGCTGGCTGGGATCCTTGCACAATTTTAACATTCCCGAAGGTCCACCGTCTAACATTTATCTATTTGAAGACGTGTTGAGTTTGTTCACATTTTCAGCTCCTCATTTTTCACGATATTTTTATTTAAGCTTATAAGATTATCAGAGTGAATCGGGGAGACGTAATATCAGTAATAAATCGTTTCCTGTGTTCGTTCCTCTATGAGCATCCTTAGCCCGGGGCCACATTGGGCATACGAATCAGGGTATGAAATCAATTATTTTATGCTATCTTGGTAATGGTATGATTGTCCGCTGAATTATGTACATAGTTGTGATTGAAATGATGATTTATTGGACTTGGGGGCAACAATTAATCAATCGTTTTGTAACATGGACGCTGTTAGTTGAGGTAGTTAGTGAAACATTATCTAATTGCTTCCACAACAAGTAGTTGAGGCTAACCAAACTAATTAACTAATGGGCGCAACTCTGAACAGCGCGGAACGTTGAGTTCGGGATCTGCCGAACGTGTTTTATGTCTTTCATATTGTTACGTATACGCTTTCCCTAAGTCATATACGCACAAGGGGGTAGCTAAGGTAGATGAAACAAGAGTTTAAAAAAATAGATAGGGGTCCCTAAATCCTCATCTAATTAACAAGTATTTCTACTTACATTATTATAAGGTCACTCATCTTGAGGAGATATGTCAGCCACCAAGCACAGCCACCTTCTTCGAAATTCAAACGTGGAATAACCAAAATTGCAATACTGCAGTCTTTGCAGTATTGCTAAAAAACTACTTGACCTGAATTACGAAATTAAAATATGACTTTGTACTCTTCCAAATAAATAGCAAGTGCAGCACTTTGTTGTTTAATTTTATATTGTTTAATTTTGTAATGCTTTAATTTAAATTTAGATTAATGAATTAATTTTATATGAAATATATTTTTACCAAACTAGAATTGAATTTTCTTTATAATTTATTTTAAAAATAATTTGCTATTATTTTCTGGCTCTTGACAATATCTCGGAGCCTATTTCTGAAATTAAAAAAAAAACAATTAGATATTCGTATTTATCAGATTTTTGAGCAAAATTAATTATAGAAGGTGGTTAATACTGCTATAAAAAGCGGAATTTCAATAAAATTTTAACATCATAACTCGGGAGGCAGCGACCTTTTGGAGCTAGTCATTTCATTAAGGCTGATTTTGACATAATATGTAGTAATTTATTGTATGTACATACAAGAAACGGCAGTCAGCTGACGCACCCGCGGAGGGGGAAGCTACGAGATCGCCACCCACGCGTAAAAAATTTATTGAAATAAAAAAATTACCATCAAAGTTGAAATTTTGTATTTTGTTTAATAATGTTAAGTGATAAAAAATCATAGTCAGCTGTTAAAATGGCGGGGGAAAATGCGTCCACTGCTCATACAGTGTGTCCCACTTAAGAACTAGTCACCTCCGTAAAATCTTTATTTATGTTTTTTTTAAATATGTAGTTCTCGCAAAAACATGTTCTATTAATTCCGACACTCAAAGCCACGGCCAACTACGACCATTGTTTAAGTGCGAAATATTGCGAAGTACTATTAGGGATTTTTTTTTTAGAATATTGGAATGGATTCTTATTCAGGACCACCTACTTATTGTACCAAATTTTGTCGTGATAGTAATACAGGGTGGCCCAAAACATTAAAAATAAGTTTTTAAAATAACATGGTAATTTTTTTATTCCAATAAATTTTTTACGCGTGAGTGGTGTTCTCGTGGCTTCCCCCACCGCAGGTGCGCCAGCTAACCGCCGTTTCGTGTATGTACACACAATAAACTACTACATATGTGAAAATCAGCCTTAATGGCACGAGTCCCAAAAATGTGTCGCTGTCTCCCGATCTATCAGTGATTTATGTATTTGTTGATTGAAATTTAAATCATTGTTGATTTTCTAACCGAGCGCGAACGACAACCGACGATTCTCATCGTGATCATTCTATTTGCTGATGTATTCATTAACAACTTCTTACGGAAGAATATGTGGAAATAATTTTGTAAGAGCCCAGAGCCATAATTTGCCAATACCCCATCGACGTTTGACAGAAATAGCTGGTAAAGTTTCCAATCTTGACAAAGGCGTTCATTTAGACGTACTATTAAGCATACTAAAAGTCCTGAATCTGTTGCGCTTAAGCCGCCATCTTAAAAAAATAATAATTAGGAAAGAATGTTTTCGTCATATGGACTTGTTCATTCATATATTAGGAATAGATTGCGCAATGAAAAACAATCTAAATTAGTATTTCTCTTCAAACATTATAATACTTAATGTCTTGTTTGCGTCAAGATATAAGAAGGCAGTTACAGTTTGAACTACTGGATCTACCCTGGAAAGGACTGCTCTTCTTCGTGGGGAGCACTGGTCTTTTATAGGAGATCCTAAAAGTGCCGATGATGATCCATTCCGATAAATAATTCTCATGTAAACAGTAAACACACTCACAAAAAAAATAGCCTCTTAGCCCAGTCAATGAACGTTCAATAAGGGGGTCTAGAGGGAAATGCCGAGATCACAATTTTTGACTTGAGTGTGTTGGACTATTTAGGAGGTAAACATACCAAAAGTCCCCAAACGTAGGAGGTGGGGGGGATGCAGGGGGGCACGAAGAAGGTCCCGGTTTTTGGTTTTTCGCTCATATCTCGAAAACGGTTAGCCCTAATCAAAAAGTGACTATATGCTAAATTAAAGCTGACTAAATTTTCTACAATAATGTTTATATTAATTTTTTTCATATCTGTTATGGTTCAGTAATGAATTGTATATCTTTTGACTGTATTCTAACTTTATTATAAATTGAAAATAAATTTTAATAATCTTCGTAGAATAAAATTCCTTGTACAGATATCCGTTTCACAGCAGACTGAACTGAAATATCGAATAAAAAATGTCTTTGCGTCTGTAAGTGTGTGTGTGCGTATATATCTATAACATAAACACTAGGGTGGGCTGAAAAACACGAAAATTTGAATTTACAGATGGCCCACTTACTAACTCATTACTATGTATCTAAAACTAATTCGGGTAGATTTTTAGCCAAATCGGTGAATATCTAGCTGGCCCCCCAGGGCCTTGAAAATGAAAGAAAGGGCCAATTTTTCGATTTTTAACATTTTTAAATTGACATTTGAAATTTTTTTTTACTCTTTGTTAATGCCTAAATGCGTGTAGCAAAAGTTTTTCGAATAAAATATTTTTCAGTTCCAGGGAAATTAGAAATTTGTCACTAAAACGTAGAATTCGACGAAAATAAGGTTTTCTGTATAAAATTTCTAATTTCCCTGGAACTGAAAAACATTTTATTCGAAAAACTTTTGCCACACGCATTTAGGCATTAATAAAGAGTCAAAAAAAAAATTTCAAATGTCAATTTAAAAAATGTTAAAAATCGAAAAATTGGCCCTTTCTTTCATTTTCAAGGCCCTGGTGGGCAAGCTAGATATTCACCGATTTGGCTAAAAATCTACCCGAATTAGTTTTAGATACATAGTAATAAGTTAGTAAGTGGGCCATCTGTAAATTCAAATTTTCGTGTTTTTCAGCCCACCCTAATAAACACACCACAGATAGTAGATAGTAGTATATATCTATGTGTGCGTGTATACCGTTTCTTGTAAACACGATAACTTCTCTTAGACTTAAAATATTTGATTTCAATTTGGAACATATGTAAAACAGCATATTACCATAATCCCTATTGAAATTTGGCCATATCTGTAATACATTGTGATAACCAGAAGCGTACAAATTGTAGAGCAAAATATTACTAAGCATACAAAAATAAGAAGATGTATAAGATTTCTAAACCGCAATATACTGGTTGTATGTTAGGCAAACCAACTTTATTTAAATTAGATGATATATCAGTGTTATCCTAAAATATGGAACATGGTATTTTTAATAACATTATTATGAAGTGAGAATTGTAGGCCTCTGGTTATTACCATGTGTTATAGATATGGCCAAATTTCAATAGGGATTATTGTAATATGCTGTTTTACATATGTTTCAAATTGTAATCAAATATTTTAAGTCTAACAGAAGTTATCGTGTTTACAAGAAACGGTATACACGCACACATACATATACTCGCAGACACACACTTACAGACGCAAAGACATTTTTTATTCGATATTTCAGTTGTCTGTTGTGAAACGGATATCTGTACAAGAAATTTTTTTCTACGATGATTATTAAAATTTATTTTCAATTTATAATAAAGGACCCCGCACACAATACATGGGTTTTGCGGCTCCGGTCAAATTTCGTGAAACTCTGGGAAATGGTAGTTCTCAGTGAGTAGAAAAAAAGTCTAAATGGGTGCGAAGCTCCAAACCCCATTGGTTCCGAGAAAAGACCAGCTGAAGCTCTCTCTAGAAACAACCTCTACCAAACTACAAGTGAGCTAATCGACCTGGGAACAGAGAGTTTAGTCGCTTATTTTTCTTGATATTGAATTTCATACCACAAGCGTCATAACCCATCTAACCACCAACCTCCTAACCCACCTAATCTCTAGAAACCACCCCTTCTAAACCACAAGAAGGCTAACCCACTTGGCCCTGGGAACAGAGAGTTTAATCGCTTATTTTTTTTGAAAGAATTAAATTCCACACCACAAGCGGGCTAAACCACCTAACCACCAACTCTCTAACCCACCTAACTCCTAGAAACCACCCCTACCAAACCATCAGTAGGCTAATCCACATGACTCTCGGAATAATAGTACAAAAGTCTGAATATACTGGTTTTGAGCTAGAGCTGCTTGAACGCTGCGACCAGCAAATATTCTGTTCGCTAAAAATCGCGAATATTCAAATACCATTTTCGTTGTTCAAAATCCGCCTATACTCGTACCAAGAATTTTCGAAGACGTTGATCACGAATCTGGAGTCAGATTATCGATATGGTGACCCATAATTGGTCATTTGTTTCCTAAAATGAATCAAGGATCTCCCAAAATGGATCAATTTTCCGATATCTCTAAGAAACAGCCGAAGCTCGTATCAGAGGGTTTTCGAATTATAGTGATCATAAATCTGGAGTCAGATCCCACCCTGGCAGTGGGTTAGTTCGATTGCTCTTATTATTTACAATCATTTATTATCAAAAAACCAACCTATCCCCAACCTCACCCCCTATTGTGTCATAATACTTTGGAATATTATAAAAATATTTTACGGACGTTCGCATAATAACAGAAATGTCTACATAACCTACACTTCATGTGTTCAAGTGTCTGCATATGCTACGTTTCATATAATTAGTATATTTACGTCCGAGAGCAATAAAGAGAAGGCTGTCTCTCTTTATTCCCGAGGGTTGTATACTATTTTTTTTCACAGTAGCCTTTAAAATAGCAACTTTCTATACCCGCCCCGGGCATAAAGTTGCTACTTTAAAGGCTTCTGTGAAAAAATATTACATATCGATTGGTCCGAATTCAGCTGGTCTTATCTCGGAACCAATGGGGTTTGGAGCTTCACGCCCATTTAGACTTTTTTTCTACTCTCTGAGAACTACTATTTCCCAGAGTTTCACGAAATTTGACCGGAGCCGCAAAACCCATGTATTGTGTGCGGGGTCCTTTATAATAAAGTTAGAATACAGTCAAAAGATATACAATTCATTACTGAAGCATAGCAGATATGAAAAAAAAATAATAGAAACGTTATTGTAGAAAATTTAGTCAGCTTTAATTTTGCATATAGCCACTTTTTGATTAGGGCTAACCGTTTTCGAGATATGAGCGAAAAGCCAAAAGCCAGGACCATCTTCGTGCCCCCCTGCATCTCCCCCACCTCCTAAGTTCGGCGACTTTGGTATGTTTACCTCCTAAATAGTCCAAACACAGCGCTCTAGTCAAAAAATGTGATCTCAGCATTTATCTTTAGAAACCATTCATTGACTGGACTATCTGCAGGCTTACTCATATCAGTTAAATGGTCAGTGGTCACATGCACTAAACTGAACATTTTATTTGTAGAGTGTTGTAAAATCCGTTTAAGAGCGCCATCTGGCACCAAAGTAGTAGTAGCAGATTCAGTAACTTGGCACCATTTAATTTTAGTTTAATAGAGTTTTTAAACCTGTTTTAAACATGTTTTAAACATACCATTTTATAACATTAAAAAACTGTTTAAAATAAAAAAAAACAGTTTTTTGTTTAAAATGAAAAAACTGTTTTTTTCCAACCCCGACTTATACTTTATTTATGTCAGAATTCACCTGAAGCTGCAGAGAAATTCCGCCAAAACTAAACATTTCCTATTTCATTTGATTTTAAGCCTGTCTAGAATGGCCTATAAATATACCTTTTATATTCTTTCTGTCTCTAAAATTTCCCTTACCCGAGACACAACAGTTGGCTGATCGCCCCTTTAAACGGGCAGATCCTTATATTTTAATCTCGATTATAATTTTAATACTTCCCAAAGTGTCACGAAATTCATCTATTTCACCCTTCGAGCCTTTATGTTAAAACTTTATGATGCTTTCATCCGGAAAGTTTTTTGTGCGCCATATAAAATATATTCCTGCCACCCTAACGATGTGCTCAAAATAGTTCTATTATAGCAACTGTAATTGGTCTGGCCTTGCCCTATATTTGCATTTGCCTCCGGGACGGCGTTAAACTCGTCACGCTCGTGGTAAAGAACTCCAAGAACACGGAACAGGTATTACAACACTATGGGCGCAATCTAATTGAGCGTGTAACCCAGTTCTATTCGTTCGATTTATTTTATAAGGTTTAATCACGTCGGCGCCTCTCCGGAGAAAAATAAAAAACGTATTGGATTAGCTAATTGTGCTGAAAAGGAAGGACGGGAAGGTTGTTGTTTTTTTCTCGGATAATTTATTCAATTTGCTCCTGCTGAGTTGGCTGATCGATTATTTTATCGTCAAATACGATCACTCGGACTTATATAAATTACCCCAGTTTAATTTAATTTAAACTTTATCGGATGGAGGCCTAGTTTTATAGCCTAATTCGTCTTTTCTAATTAAATTTTTCTCGCTTACTAGAAAATTAACTCGCAGATTTAAACTAATTCCACCAATGATAGTGCTTCTCAGTATACTGAGATGCACTATTATAAAAATATTTATGCACAGATTTCAACAAATTTTTCACAAACTGTTGGTAATACTTGTAAATGGAGTTCGAATTGTGCTTTCCGAGCGAACGGACGCGTCCGAAAAACGCTGCCATTAAAACGTGAAAACGCCCGCTAAAAGTCCGCTAAATTTGATAAAAATTAGGTGAATTTGTAGAGTAAAGAATTCCGCGCAAACCGATATATCATAACAAAAGAACAAAATTGAAATAGAATTAATATTTGAAAATAACTAATACAGAGTATTTAGTGGCAGAACCGATAGTGCAGTGCTATGCATAAAGAAACAAGCTTAAAGGACCAGGCAATACACAAGAGGAATAGATAAGCTAAGTATCTTCTCATTTTTAAAGTACCACTCAAGTTTATTTATGTCTTAATGATTAACAAGTGTCTGCTGGATAAAACCATTGCAATGCTTTTTAGGTCCAAGCCCTAGCTAAATACAAAGTGTAAAAAATATAACTTTTGAGGTGTCAAGTGAATAAATAGATAATTTCGTACATAATTTATATTTGTATCAAAAAGAATGTGTTTTGTGGTGTTGTATGTTTTTTATGCAAATTTTTAAGGTGTCAAAAGTGAGTGATAGGTTTGGGGAATAATACATACCTGGGACGTGCGATTAGTGATTAATTTCGTACATAATTTGTGTTTGTATTAAAAAGAATGTAATTTGGTGGTGTTGCATATTTTTTTGTCAAGTAAGCGACAGGTTTGAGGAATAATACATATCTTGGGAGGTGCAATTAGTGATTAATTACATACATAATTTGTATTTGTATTAAAAAGAGTGTGTTTCTGCATCATAAACGCTGTAATAAACTGGTGAGGGGCTGATTCAAACGACTTTCTTCGAAAATATGAGAAGTGATTATGAAACCATCGACCGCTGTCACCGTAAATTTATAGCAAGGCAATAATGGTGTTATTCCTTAAGAAAAACAGAGTTTCTTAGATAAACAAGCGTTGACTTGGGTAATAAATGGACAATCTGATCAGTGGCGTACTATTGGCTTAATACGCCGGGGGCTGAATTTCTTGCAGTTCATTGGAAATGCATAGTTTTTCTCAGGAAATGGTATCTATACACAAAAATGATGAATCGAATACAGAACATAGGACCACAAAATCAAAGAAACGGGGGAACGAGTTAGGGACAGTAAAGCGGCGGCAGGGGGGCATACAGAAAAAATGATAACGCACACGAGAAGAGGTATACCACGGCAACAGTGGAGATAAACTGGAGGAAGAAGAGAAAGCAAAAAATGAATGAATCAAATTAATACAAGAAGACCCTTCAATAAGCCACCATCCAAGGAATAAATGCTAGAAATCACGGTAGTGATAATAATTAAAATTAAACTCGAAATAATCAATGAGGTATTGTTGATATACTGCGTCAGGGCTGAGTTCGCACATCACTTCAGCGGAGGTATGCCTAGTGAAGGTTTCTTTCAGAAAAATGGTGTTCTCTAAGGGCGGCTACAGACGTAACTGCATACTTGAACGGTATGCATGCGCAAGTTTATTGTACAAGTGTACTGAAATTTGCGTCGCCGCCACACGCAAAAGTATACTTGAACAGTTGTGCAGTGACAGTTAAGAACGAATAAAGAATAAAAATGTCATGAACGGATGAAGACGACACGCTTGCTTTAACTGCGTTTGTTTTAGTACTCAAAATACAACGAAAAAAACGTAGTACGTGGTGTAAGGAGTGGTTAAAGTAAAGGAAGGAGTATTCTCACATTAATCTCTTAAATGAAGTGAGATTTTATCCTCGTGATTGGCACAGTTACTTACGAATTGATGAAGAAACTTACTTGAACCTTCTATCACTTGTCACCCCGTTGATTCAAAGAAGAGATGCAATAATGAGACCAGCAATAACGGCACATGTTTATACAAGTCTGCCAACCTGCCGTACACACGCTCAAGTATACTTGCGCAAACCCAACATGAACAAGTATACAGTATAGAATTTCATCAAGTCTCATGTCACTTGTACAATCACAATACTTGTGCAAGTGTTATAAAACACACGTTCCAGTATACTTGTACAATAAATTTGCGCATGCATACCGTTCAAGTATGCAGTTACGTCTGTAGCCGCCTTAAGAAAACACACACATACGTCGATAATCTCCTAATCGATGCAGAAGAAGAAGAAGAGTTGGACCAGCGGAGAGGAACACAAAATAGATGAATATTCCCTAAGAATACCGAGCAAATTGAAGTACCTAGGAACAGACCGGACGAACCAGCTGAAGCGGAGAGAAACAGTAAAGGAGAGAATCAAAACGGCACAAGGGTAACATTCCGTTCATTGAGAAAAATAAACTATCATGCGACCTTACGAAATGTATGTACATAGCCGTCATACGGACAACGAGGATATATGGAGACAAAAACGCGGCAACAACAAAAGCCAACAGAAGAAGTTTTTGAGAAGAGCAGAAAGGGCATCGTCCAACTAAAACAACAAGACGAAAACAGCGACACAAAACGTCAACATAATACAAATATACCCAAGGAAGGGACCCAACACATTTACTGAAGAAAGCGCTAGCACCGCACAGCAACAAACTAAAAATAGGGAGACCATGCTACAGTGGAGAACGACAATTGAAAGGATTAGGATCAACAAATGAACACCACTAGCAAATCGCAAGGATATATACTCTACCACAATCGGAAACCGAGGAATCAGAAGACTCAGAAAAAAGAAGATTCGAAGAAGCAAAAACGCAAAAAGAGGAGCAAAAACACTCCATATTACGACACAACACTGCAACATATTTCACAAGAAGAGTCAGAATAGGCAGAAGTTCAGAACCAAACACACAAAAAAGGGAGCTTAAACGCTCCTTCACGACACAATGCGGTAACGCATTTCACAAATACCTACACCTCCCATCCCACATTCCTTTACCATGCGCCATGTGGCTCTCGCTGCTGGCAACAAGCATGACCTTAGTCCAATCCAGTGTGGACGTAGCAGGCCCAGCTGTATACCTGGGAGTGGCAGCAATGCCTACCGCACGCTGGTAAATCAATCAATCAACTGTTTGTAATACTTGTAAAAAATTTTTAAAAATATATGAGAAATTTAATATTCTTATAGACTTTATTTTTTAGCTCAGAAGCAGAAGTTGAGATTTTTACCGAAAACCTAAAAAAAACACTTTTTTAGAAATAGAAAATAGCCTAATTTCATATAGTCTGTTCGCTGATAGAGTCCTGGTGTGACTCACGTACGCTGAACTAGAATGCCGTAGGCTCGTTGGTGTTTTCGAATGCACAGTGGCGTCGTTTTGTTTTATATTTTATTTGATCTATTTAATCAGATTTATTTAAAGAAAATTGAATTATAAGCATATATAATACATCTATTGTGAATTTTTAGTAATTTAAGTTAAATAAATAAATTATAATATTGAATTGTTTTGGTTTGAAGTAAAAAATATGACAGAGCAAATATACAAAATAAATGCAGTTAAATAATTGCAGCTAAATCTTTTTTATTCTTTAATAGAATTTTGTCAAATAAGTATATGTAATCTTAAAATAAAAATATATACTTAATACTAATTATGTCGAACCTTATATAAAACAAATATGGCAGTAAAATGCTAGCAGTAGTAGTAAATTTAGTTTTATTCGTCAGTGTCTAATTCTTCCGAGTTCTCATCGTCTCTTTCATTATTAACACTTATAATGAGTGGCATAACTTCAGTATGAACCTCTCGATTATATGTCTCAAAAATCAATTTATTTGTGTGATTTACACACTTGGACCAAATTGAGCTTGACACTTGAGATAAAGCCTCATTCCACATAGCAAGAACGGCTTCGTCACTAAAACCATCTTTCCCGATGTGTTTGTCGCAATACCTACTGGTTACAAATTCCCCAAACAAGTTCTGGGTTGAACCGACAGTGATATGGTGGAAACCGCCTTACTTCATGTCCATCTCTAGTTAAATTGTCGACAACATAGTGTTGCTCTGTTCTGTTAGCTCCAGCTCTTTGGAACAATTCGGCTTTAATTGCGGTATCACTGAAATAAATGTTTTGGTCTTTAACCATGTTTGTATTTTTTTTCCGTCCAAGATCGAGTTGATTGTTTTTCTTCAACCCGAGAGTGGTACTTAGCATTATCTAAAACAATAATGCTTGAATTTTGTAACCCCGGCAAAAATCTCTCTGTCAGCCAGTTTTCAAAATTTTCAGGTAATATTTTTTATTTCATATTTTACAGCATCGTGTAACTCTATTTTGGACTTTTTAAGATTCCGTTTAACCGAAGCTTGAGGTTCCACATTTTCTTTGTCGTTTTTAGCTATTTTTCTTACAGTCTTTTCATCGATTTTTAAAGCCTCACCCACTCGCCTTTGAAGAGCTTTTATTGACAATAAAGGTCCACCATTTTCATTTTCCTTTTGAAAATATTCCAACAAATTCAAAACTAACTGCTGTGATTGCGGACTTAAAAACTGATCAGGTTCTATGTTTACTATTTTAACAATAGAACAAGATTAAATTTATCTTCTCTTAGGCACTAATTGAAATAAGTGCACTATACCTGCTATACCCGACTTCGGAGAAAATCGACCCTCTTCTGGAATCGCCAGCCTCATTCGACGACGACGTTACGCAAATTGGTTTGCTGTCGAACAATAGAATTGCCGCCCATCGGTCGTAACTTGACCACAAGGATTAAAACTTACGTTACAGATTAGGTTCCAAACAATATTTTAATAAAGACAAGAAAGGATAGAGCTCCGAACGATATTACTTACACTGTACGACCGGGATTCTATCAGCGAACAGACTTTACCTATAGTGTGACCATAAAGTGGGAACAGTAGAGCAAAAAATGGGTGGTATCTTAGTCAAAGGAAATAGCAGATAGATGTTCCTGAAGCTGTATTTAAGATTATTATTATGGTTTTGCCGCTTATAAGAGATTAATTCTTATTCTCTTGAACCCAACAGTCATCTAAATGTGACAGGTGTGTCAGGTTGACTTCTCGTTTTGGGCCCCTTGTTCTTTCTATAATCACGGCAAATATAAAATTATCCGCATATATAACTGAGATTTTATGTGGAATCTTGATGATTAGTGAAATATCATTAATATAAACCAGGAAGGGCAGTTAATCCAATACTGACCCCTGAGGCACCCCACTCGTTAATGTCAATGGCCTCCTCCTCAAAGGCACACAAAAAAAAAGTTATTTGAACTGGACATCTGAATATACTTTTCTTTAGTATTTTTTCCCGCTGATTACGAATCTGAAGTCAGAATGGGGGGGTTAATGCGCATATTACAGAGATAAACCCGAAAAACTGTCAAAAAATGCGTTTTTATGGTTTTTTGGGTGGTAAAATATGCATGTGGCGAGTTCGGTTAGGCTGCATGTATTTTTCTTATGTTTTTTTTGCCCCACTGATCTCGAATCTATTAGAACCCAGAGCTAATTGTCAAAATGTTGAGGAAAATTAAAAACCGTCAAAAGTTGCGTTTTTCACGGATACTACCTATGTTTTTTTATGGATATCACGTTTTTTTTCATGAATACATAGCGTGCTACGATGGCCTGAGTACACTTTTTTTGAGTAATTTTTCCCGCTGATCACAAATGTTGAGTCAAATTTGAAGGTCAGTGATGAAAATACTGAGAAGAATAAAAAAAAACTGTCAAAAATCGTTTTTTTTTCATAGATGTCGCATTTTTTCATGAACGCATAGCGTGTTCCAATGGTCTGCATATACCTTTATCGAGTAATTTTTTCCGCTGATCACGAATCTGCAGTCAAATTTTGGGGTCAGTGATGAAAACACTGAGAAAAATAAAAAAAATTGTCAAAAATCTGTTTTTTTTCAGGATACCTAATCATTGTGCGTGATATATAGTATTTCAATTTTATATGGGTTTTCGTTTTCGAACGCGCTTATCTTCAAACGATCTGCGTCGTTTCGTTCCTTTTGGTTTCACTTCTCTTTGTAGCATCCAGCAGTAATCTGCTAACATGTTGACATCCCATTTACCCTGAAATCGACGTTCAAAGTCTTTTAAATCAAAAAGTGTACTTTTCTTCATGGGACACATTTTATTTTCTCAAAAACGGTTTTATTGTTGCAACATATTACATCTATTTCTAATTTTACTCAGAAAACGTTACGAAAACCAATATAAAATTAAAATACTATACAGTGTGGCTACAATTTCGTGGACACAAGCCTGTATCTATGTTATTACTTGACGGATCGTTTTCTAATTTGGGCAGGCCACATATACCATGGTAGTGCATATTTAGAACCTAATAGAATACATTTTAATCATAGGCGTGCGTTGCAGGAAATAAATAAAGGGGCAAATTTTTACGATTTTTTATTAGCGAATCAGATAGAAAAAAATCGATGTCATATTCTTATTTATCATCCTCGAAAACATACCTGAAACAAGTTTCATCCAAATTCTATGCAGGGTTGCTCAGAAAATAAAGAAATATGTTTTCTCCCGTATGTAATTTCATGTTAACATTGTGTCCCATTTACTTCTTCTTTATGGCATGCGTACTACAGAAAAAAATAACACACAGAAACATGACATAAATGTATTAACAGAAAAACAATTGACATTAAGAATACATTTGTGGTAATGATAAATTGTTGAAGGAATTATATGAAATAATGGAATTTTTATTCTTTTCATTTGTCATCATAACTTAATTAATTAATTATACTAATAAATTCTTCTAACTTCAACATAACCGCCATCCAATGTGATGCATGCTTCTACCCTTTTTCTAACATGACGAATCACTTTTATCTGTTCGTGCTTTGTGATACTTTGACATGCCTCTGTAATTCGTTGCCGCAATTCTTCCACAGTACGAGGCCGATTAACGTATACTTTATTTTTTATGTAACTCCAAAAATAGAAATCCATCGGGGTGAGATCCGGGGATCTTGGAGGAAACTCATGTAATGGGCTACGGGGACCAATTCACTTCATAGGAAAATTGGTGTCAAGTCAATTTCTAACCATACGAGAACTATGTGCTGGGGCACCGTCTAACAAAAAGTAAAGGTTTTCGCTCACGTTTAACGATAAATTATCAAGAAAATCCATAATTTCTATTTCTAGAAAATTCAGAAAATTTTGAGCAGTCAAATTCTGAATAAAAAAAGGTCCAATAATTTGTTGATTTAAAATAGCACACCAAACATTCACTTTGAATAAGTATTGATTTTTACTGTTAATTATCCAATGTGGGTTTTCTGACGCCCAGTATCTCATATTTTGGGTGGATCTTACACCATTTGATGTAACAGTAGATTCGTCACAATAGATTATATTTTTCAAAAAATCTCTGTTGTTCAAAAATTCACCTTGCATCCAAAGTGCATAATCCAATCTTCTTTCAAAATCCCCTTCTAAGAGTGTGTGTAATATTTTAGGCTTAAATGGTTTTATGTTATTTTTTTTTAGACATCTTATTATTTCTTTGTTTAGATTTAAGTTCAAAGAAGCTTGTCTTATACTTAATTTTGGATTATTACGGAATGCTTGCAAAATTCTGTTTTAATTTAAATTATTCCGATTATAATTTGTTGGTCTTAATATTGTAACGTTTCCAGTTTGATTAAAAATTCGATTAATCTTAGCTATTATGCTAAAACTTACTGGAGGCCGGTTAGGATGTCGGTCATTAAAAGTTCTTGCTGCTTCTCTTACTGTTATATTTTCTCCTACAATTCTAATAATCTCGACTTTTTCAGCAAATGATAAACGATTTTCTGGCATTGTATTAGAAATCACAATTATTTGAAGTCTAAATTCAACACTAAAATGTAAACTACTTAGCTTATGTCACAATGTGACATTTAGGGATTGCAATACCGGTTAACCGGTTAATCGGTTAACCGGTTATCAGGACAAAAAACACATGACGATAATTACCGGTTATTTAAATTTTTTACCGGTTATTTCGGTAAATTCTGAACTTACGATATATCACATATTCAACATTTCTATTTATGTCAGTGACTAGTATTCGCTAAATACAGAGTGACTGTCCCAACACTGAGCACTTTTAACAATAAATAAATAATATTATAAAAAGTAAAATTCAAACACCAAGCTTTAAGAAATCAATATCTTGCGACAGGAAATTGAATATTTCACTGCCGCAAATATGCGTGGAATACATTTAGAAGTATGTTAATACCAATTCTTATTAACTTATCGACCCAGCAATATCGATTGAGGAAGGGCATCTTCAGCTGGTGGTATTCTATGCACAAATATCAGACGACTAACAGATATAGAAAAACCGCTGCCCAAGGAATCACTACTTCCACATCCAGATTTTCTATCCAAGTCACTCACAACGAAACAATTTTGTATGTGGAAATAATTGTTTATGGAACTTTAATATTATAATATTTGAAATCCTCTACCCCAAAAACCCATAAAACGATACCCCACATCGGTAGCGGGGTGGGGGTAGTGATAGGTGGTCGTAGTGGGGGTGGCTGAAGTAAAAAAATATTTTGAAGTTTCTGGTTCTTGTACACACACTAAATCACATTTTTTTTCATCCCCTTTAATAATGGGATGGGGGTGGTAATGGGGGTGGTTAATGCCATTTTTTTTGAGACCTTAGCTTCTCTTGTATATACTAAATACCAATTTTATGGACTCTTACCTGCTTGATTTACCTATTTACCCCAAATTTACCCCCCAACCCTTCGACGGAACAAGATGAAAATATAATCTAGTTCTAGATCTCGTTGAAGTATATATGTGTACCAAATTTCAAGTCAATATCTCAATCGGTTCCAGAGTAAACGTGCGCACAAAAAAGTTAGACAGACAGGCCGACAGACAGAACATTTTTTTTCTCTCAAAATTAAAATCTCGACGTTTCATGACATTCTAAGCCTATTTGAACAGTAAACATTTTTAAAAATTTGTTTGTCGTTACTATACTTCCACTGGATGTGGAAGCAAAACTAACCCTTTTAACAGGCTATTTTTATAAAATATTGTATTTTTAGATTAGGTATTCAGTAAATGCCCTATCTGAGTTTATGTTTGTAATTTTGTTATTTAAGTTGATATTTTTGTTATTTACAGAATAATTATTTATTTAAATTTATTTCATTATATTTTTTTCTTTTGATAAACAACCTTTTGTCTGTTCATTATATTAAATATACGTATATAAAAATGTTTTTTGTTAAATTTAGATAATTTTGTAAAAAGGCAATTGCCATTTTCGCCACCCTAATCATTCATTTTAAAAATACCTGTAAATACCGGTTAACCGGTTATTTTCATTTTTATTTACCGATTTACCGGTTATTAAAACTTCCGGTAAATTGCAATCCCTAGTGACATTTCGACAAATAAAGCCATTCCATGGCACCATTGGATTTTGCATTATAATTGCAAGCAGCAAAGATTGATACATTATTGTTTTATTATTTTTAGAATTCCCTTTTAATTTGCTCTTACATTGTGTACTAAGTAAATTAGTTGCTAAAAAATCTCATGACAATTCTTATGATTAGAGTAAAAAAGCAGCGAGAGTTCTTAATCACCGATATGCTTAACCGTCCTTCTAGTTAGTTTTAACAGATTATCTAAAAAGGGAATAACGAAAGAAAATTGAAATATTTCTTTATTTTCTGAGCAACCCTGCATAGGATTTGGATGAAACTTGTTTCAGGTATGTTTTCGAGGGTGATAAATAAGAATATGACATCGATTTTTTTCTATCCGATTCGCTAATAAAAAATCGTAAAAATTTGCCCCTTTATTTATTTCCTACAACGCACGCCTATGATTAAAATGTATTCTATTAGGTTCTAAATATGCACTACCATGGTATGTGTGGCCTGCCCAAATTAGAAAACGATCCGTCAAGTAGTAACATAGATACAGGCTTGTGTCCACGAAATTGTAGCCACACTGTATACCACGAACAACTAGGTATCCTGAAAAAATGAGATATCTATGATTTTTGACGTGTCCAAAAAATTTCTCGGTAATACCAAAGATCCAGACTGCAGAAACATTGTATCAAAAATGATAAAGAATTACGAAGAGTTAGGTTGTATGATGAGTTTGAAATTGCACTTTCTCGATTCACACCTGGATGAGTTTCCAGAAAATAACGGCGACTTCAGGGAAGAGCAAGGAGAAAGATTCCACCAAAATTTAAAAGACTTTGAACGTCGATTTCAGGGTAAATGAGGTGTCAACATGTTAGCAGATTACTGCTGGATGCTACAAAGAGAAGTGAAACCAAAAGGAACGAAACGACCAAGAAACCCCTTATACAGATCGTTTGAAGATAAGCGCGTTCGAAAACGAAAACCCACATAAAATTGAAATACTATATATCACGCACAATGATCCTGAAAAAAAAAAAAAAACGATTTTTGACTGTTTTTTTATTTTTCTCAGTGTTTTCATCACTGACCCCAAAATTTGACTCCAGATTCGTGATCAGTGGAAAAAATTACTCGATAAAGGTATATGCAGACCATTGGAACGCGCTATGCGTTCATGAAAAAAACGTGATATCCATAAAAAAACATAGTATCCGCGAAAAACGCGATTTTTGACGTTTTTTTATTTTCCTCAACATTTTGACAATTAGCCCTGGGTTGTAACAATAGATTCGAGGTCAATGGGATAAAAATACATAAGAAAAATACATGGAGCCTAGCCGAACACGCCACATGCATAGTTTACCACCCAAAAAATCATAAAAAACCATAAAAAACGCATTTCTTGACAGTTTTTCGGATTTTTCTCTGTAATATGAGCATTAACCCCCCATTCTTCAGATTCGTAATCAGCGGGAAAAAATACTAAAGAAAAGTATATTCAGATGTCCAGTTCAATTTTTTTTTTTGTGGGCCTGATTTGCATGATTTTTTTTTATAACGAAAATCGATACAGCATCAAAAAAAGTTATAAAAATGTAAAATTTACGATTTTTTGAATGTTAATACAGCGAGAAAATAAATAATTTCATCGGTGAGGAATTTGGATATTTCAAAACGGCAGTTATTTGGCACCATTCACTGTGACGTTTCCCGTTATGATTTGTCCATCGAAATTAATAACAAACTGGAAGGTGCACTCGACTAGAGAAAGTGACACAGAGAGAGAAACTTGCGTGCACTATATTCCATCCTTTTTCTCGGTCTGTGTACAGACGGTTAAGCCAATCGGACGTTTTCTTCCACCAATCAGATCTTGCCAGACAAGGACGGAATAGTGAACGGAAGTTACTTTTTCCATAGAAACATGCTTCTGTAGTTTCGTATAGTAGGAGAGCTGGCAAACATTATGGTGAACGATAAGATTCAAAATTTTCATTGATGGCAGTCCATTCTTTGGTCTTTGGGTATGTCAAAACCGATCGTCTGCCGTTTCAAAGTGGCAGCATTAATTTGGGGGGTGTATTAAAAAAGGGGTGATTTTAGGTTTTAGTGAACCATATTGTTCAAGAAAAATTTTTGCAGGGATGATTAATATAGTTAGTCTAGACGGCTTTTCTACCTAGGCAGACGATTTTTCTGGTAGCATTATCATAGCAGACGCAACTCAAAATGGCAAAAAGTCACATTTCGGTTAACTATATTGTTCAAAAATAATTTTCGCGTCCTTATATTTGTCTACTTATGGTTTAATAAATAACGAATTGGCAGACGAAAAAATCTGTAGCATCGCCCTAGCAGACGCTGTCAAAGTGACAGATCCGGTTTTAATGAACGACATTTATCAAGCAAAATTATGTAAGGAATGATAAATACAACAAGTCAAGATTACATTATCGTCCGGGCAGACGATTTTTTTCGTAGCTATGTGTATGGCAGACGCCTGTCAAAGTAGCAAAAATCACGTTTCGGTGAACTGTAGTGATCAAAAATAATTTTTCGTCTTTCGATTCGTCTATCTATGGTACAATAAATAACGAATCGGCAGAGGAAAAAATCGGTAGCATTTTCCTAGCAGACGCTGTCAAAGTGAAAAATTTTAGTGCTACCGATTTGTCGTCTGCCGATTCGTTATTTATTAAATCATAAGTAGACAAATCGAAGGACGCGAAAATTATTTTTTAACAAAATAGTTCACCGAAATGTGATTTTTTCCCATTTTGAGTTGCGTCTGCTATGATAATGCTACCAGAAAAATCGTCTGCCTGGGTAGAAATGCCGTCTAGACTGACTATATTAGTCACCCGTGCAAAAATTTTTCTTGAACAATATGGTTCACTAAAACCTTTTTGAATACACCCCCCAAGTTAATGCTGCCACTTTAAAACGGCAGACGATCGGTTTTGACATATCCAAAGACCAAAGAATGGACTGCCATCAGTGAAAATTTTGAATCTTATCGTTCACCATATTGTTTGCCAGCTCTCCTACTAGTATATCCAAAGCAGTTTCGATAGGTTTGTCAAATGTCCGTTTACTGTTTATTGTTTGCAGTCAGTTTACGAAGTTCTTGTTTGTGATATTATTGTGTTATTATTTGGTTAATAAGCTAGTGAACAACATTATTATTACTCATGAATTACAAATATTGCATTGTGCCTAAATGTAAAACTAAGAGTATCACTACAAATATGGTAATTTTACATTCAAGATTCTCCAAAATTAGTTGGTAGACAGACGTCAGCGAGAGGTTAGGACACTGCGTCTACTTTGGACAAATTATCCGACTAACGGATGTCGTCATTGACTTCACGCCAATAAGAAACCGTTTGCAGTCACGTGGTTTTGTTTACAAATTACAGCATGATCTAAATATTAATTTTACGGAAAATACATTTTATTTTGAATTTCTTTTGTTATAATCATTTTCTGCGTAATGGAAATTAAGAGCAAATCACTTTTTCGAGCATTTTAAAATTTCATGCATCTTCCCTATGATTCAATATATTTAATAATATGTTATGATTTACACCATCAAAAAGCAGAGGTTAAGTTTGTAAATACAGGGTGCGCCAAAGTTCTGAATTTGGTCGATTACGGCTGTATTTGAAATGGTGGAAAGATATTGTCTATAGATTATTTTCTTGGTTTTCAATTCTGAATAACCAGAAAAGTCTTAAGTAAATTCTTTATTACATACGTGCTGGTATTAATTTCAATTCTTTGTCCAACAATTCTAAGTAAAAAAATAATAATTCAGTTCAATATTTCAGAAGACTAATAATTAATTATGGAAAACTGCTTGTACTACTACACAATTAATCTGATCCAGACAATTAACCTTAATATCTATTCAACCCCCAAAGATAAATACCTACTATGATATATCAATGGAAAGATAATTTAACACTTCATTAGATGACAGAACTGAAAATAGTACGTCCCATTTGAAAAAATTGAATTACGGCTTTTTTTATTAGCGAAAAAATAAACTAAATTTTTTCAGCACTCTGTATAAGATTAATGTTAACAACGTTTCTACCCTACTAGCCCTCAATATGCCCAACATAACAGTATAAGCAGAATTTTGAAAACTCTCTTGTGTATGAAATCAGAGGTACTCAAAAACTTAGCCGCAAACCTCACTTTTTGTCAAAAAATCTCTTTTATTTCGTAAATAGTTCATTTTAAGTACCTACCACCTTAATAGAGTTATGAATATAATTAGATGGGTGACTCGATAAAGGAAAAAAATATAGGGTGTTCCATTTAAAATAACGAAGTTGATGCCCCGCCAACGAAAACGGAATACCCTGTATAATTGTACATATTTTCTGGTTATTCAGAATTGAAAACCAAGAAAATAATCTATAGACAATATCTTTCCACCATTTCAAATACAGCCGTAATCGACCAAATTCAGAACTTTGGCGCACCCTGTATATTAGGGTGGGCTGAAAAACACGAAAATTTGAATTTACAGATGGCCAACTTATTACTATGTATCTAAAACTAATTCGGGTAGATTTTTAGCCAAATCGGTGAATATCTAGCTGGCCCACCAGGGCCGTGAAAATGAAAGAAAGTTTTTCGAATAAAATATTTTTCAGTTCCAGGGAAATTAGAAATTTTATACAGAAAACCTTATTTTCATCGAATTCTACGTTTTAGTGACAAATTTCTAATTTCCCTGGGACTGAAAAATATTTTATTCGAAAAACTTTTGCTACACGCATTTAGGCATTAATAAAGAGTCAAAAAAAATTTCAAATGTCAATTTAAAAAATGTTAAAAATCGAAAAATTGGCTTTCTTTCATTTTCAAGGCCCTGGTGGGCCAGCTAGATATTCACCGATTTGGCTAAAAATCTACCCGAATTAGTTTTAGATACATAGTAATAAGTTAGTAAGTGGGCCATCTGTAAATTCAAATTTTCGTGTTTTTCAGCCCACCCTACTGTATATACCTATACATAGTCTTTTGCTTTTAAAACGGTCCTCATTATAGTTAGTTGACTGGCCCTATATGAAATCACATTTATCGATAATGCTATTTTCTGCTACATTGAGCGTGATGGTGTCTGGTGTCAGGACAACATTTCTTCGACCGCAGGACGAGGCAGCATTAAAATATTATTCCACTAAAACCGAACTCGTCCAACTTTGTCACCTGAAAAAATGGCCGGTTTCTCCACACACCGAAACCCATAAATTAGAATAGGCGCACACGTCTGCGATGGCCCTGGGGATTGTTGCCCGGTAAAGTTTCTGATTCCAACACCAGCGCGCTCCGGGATCATTTCGGCGGCCACAATGAAATATGCATGACGTCCGTAACGTGTAGAATTAATGCCGGGCGAGTGTATTACTTACATCGCGCCGGGACATTTCATGTTAATGGAAAATTAATATTGCTCATTCGTTGCGATGCGACCGAGCGGCAGTCTCAAGCAGAATTTTAAGGTAGCTCTGCACTAGAGATTTTAATTACTGTGCAATTTATCTAGCAGAGTCTCGCATCGAATACGAATTCTTCAGAATAATTCGTCCTCTCTGCTTACTCTATATAATTTCATCAATTCTAAATTTCGACTTTCCTAAAATCAGATAAAGTTTAAATTTATTTTTTGTCTCTTAAGGCTACAAACCAATTTCGTAATGGCTTCTTTGATGAATTGTTTTTCCTTCAGCTTTCAATTTATTTATTGCGTAGCAATTTATTGAAAATTCAATTTAAAAACCCATTTTGGATTCGTAGACTTGTTAAATGAGCCCATTATGCAGGGTGATTCGCGAGCAATGTGCTATAGCCTAATGGCAAGTCAAGTCTAGATCAACAAGGAAAAAATTTTTTGGCCACTGGTTAAGAAGATACAGGGTGTTTTATACATTGATCTGAAAATTCAAATAGCTATATCTCTGCAACGGTTGGATGCAATCGAATGGAATTTACCAATAACATTCCTCAGCTGAGACTTGTCAGAATGGCTTTCTTGGTTTTCAAAAATCCAGAGCCGGACTCGGAAAAAAATCTGCCTTCCTCGTTTTTCGCATTTCTGGAAAACTATTAGCGGACTAACACTTTGACTAGGCATTAATTATAAAACAGTTTGATAGAGTCTGTTCAAATGCTTCAGATCCATATCCCTTCTAAGACTTCACATAATACATGGCAAAGAACCTTTCTGCCTAGTCAATAAGAAGAAGGAAATACAATATAAGAAAGTTTGACGGTTTTATTTTGAAATTGAAAAGAATAGTAACCTATGAATTTGTTATTACCTTGACAAAAATAAAATGTCCTTTTTTATTTTTTTAAAGATCTACTGATAATACCGATTTCAAAAATTAGAGTTTATGGAATATTATCCCAAGATGCTACAAGAAAATATATAATAATTTTAGCATCAGCGGATTAATTTAAAAAAAAAATAAAAATACTGTATTTTTTCAAGTACCAAGTACCACCATTTGATCGCATTAGAAAAAACCGCTGCCCAAGGAATCACTACTTCCACATCCAGATTTTCTATCCAAGTCTCTCACAACGAAAAAATTGTGTGTATGTGGAAATAATTGCTTATGGAACTTTAATAATATAATATTTGGAATCGTCTACCCCAAAAACCCATAAAACGATATCCCACTTCGGTAGTGGGGTGGGGGTGGGGGTGGTGATAGAGGGTGATAGTGGGGATGAAGTAAAAAATATTTTTGGTTCTACAAGAACCAAAAGCCACACACTAAATCACATTTTTTTTCATCCCCTTAAATAATGGTAATGGGGGTGGCTAATGCCAAAAATTTTTTAAGACCTTAGCTTCCCTTGTATATACTAAATGCTAATTTTATGGACCCTTACCTGCTTGATTTACTTATTTACCCCCCATTTACCCCAATTTACCCCCCAACCCTTCGATGGAATAAGATGAAAATATGATCTAATTCCAGATCCCGTTAAAGTACATATGTGTACCAAATTTCAAGTCAATATCTTCAACGGTTCCAAAGTAATCGTGCGCACAAAAAAGTTACAGACAGACGGACAGACAGATTTTGTTTTCGCTTAAACTTAAAATCTCGACGTTTCATGACATTCTAAGCCTATTTGAACAATAAAAATTTTCAAAATTTTTTTTGTCGTTACTATACTTCCACTGGATGTGGAAGTAAAATATGTGTGGTAAAAACCATTTCAAGATTCTATAAAAAAAAAATTTGTAGTTATGCCGAAACTTTATAGAGGTTGAGAAATATCGAAAAATATCCAGAAAAATTCTTTTTTTTTTCAATATTCCCTTTGTCACATTCTGTTCTAATCTATTCCATGTTTATGTTTTGATAGTATCTCTAAGTGGTTAAAATTTTATTTGAATCGGTTATGCCGTTCAATAGTTAAAAATTATTTTCGAAAATTTTCGTTTTTTTTTTAACTCGAAAACAGTTTAATATTAAAAGGGCTGAAATTTGGCAAAATTGTAAGTGATACTGATAACAGTCCGAGCAAAAAGAATGAGCATCATCCTGCAAATTCACCCTCATAACCGACTATGGCCTTTTTTACATAAAATTCCGTTTAGGGAAAATTATACTTATGTTGATGTGTATTGTGGTTTTTTGGAAAACACCTTGCATGAATTATTGGGTAATATTTCATTGCGGAGTAGAAGAAACATGTTTTTTTATGTATGACGCCACACCTCCACATTATAATAGAATATGCAGAAAGGTAATTAAACAACCACTGTCCTAATATATAAATGAGCCGGAAGCAGATGCACCGGTTTCTTGACCTTACTCCTTTTGATTTCACTGTGTGGAGACATTAAAGTTTATAATACTTACTATAGTTAAGAGTTTATAATACATAAATTGAATTGAACAGGTGAGAGAAAAAATCGATCACGAGTTTACAATGCCCCAAAATGTTGCAGGAGTTTTACAGGGTACATATTCCAACGTTTGTAAAAAAAAAGGACTTAAAACAATTTTATAATTATTGATAATTAGCAATTTTCTGTGTTTAATTTAATTACTGTATGTACTTAATATGTCAAAGCATTCTTTGTGTAAACAGTACAGTCTGAGGAGCAAAAAAACGGGGAGGTACGTGAATAATTCGTACAAGGAATTTTTTTTGTATATTATAGTGGGGGTTGCCACAGTGATTAGTTAATGTTTTCTGCTAAAACATCATTGCCGCTACGGCCGCCATATTGAAAGTATGACGGTCAAAATAGGTTTTTCTCAATTATCTCCTTTCCTGTTGGTTCTGCCATAAAATTCCTTGTATTCACGGGTGAAATGACAAATTGACTGTACGGAAAATGTTGTAAATGCACGTTAATTTGTAAACATAATTACCGGCTGGAGGACGGCTGGGTTTATAGAAATGCAATAAGAATAACTTTCTTATTTATAATGATCTAAAAATTATTATTCTGTAAGAATTTTTAGAAATATGTAAAAAAATAGAAAAGTTAAGGGTAAAATACTGACCGCCACAGCCGAACACTACCCCTTAATCAAAAGAGCGTTTAACTGATCCTACGGAAACTAGTGCCCAGACAAGCTATATATAAATTTAAAATATGAATTTTATATTCTAAGGCGGCCGGAAGATATTACAGAAAAACTGGTATTTATTATCCCTCTTCAAAGAGGGTATAACTGGCTTATTATTCATTTTCAGAAATAGTTTTATATAAAATAGTACCTTTATTTTTGATACTACTATCAGCCACAGAAATATCTTGAGACAACTTTAGACTAGCGCAGCGTGTGGAAGTTTTTTAAAAATAGTGGAGGTGCCGGTGATTTAAAAACCCTTTTAAAATCCATATTACTTTTTCCTTTTTACTCCTCTACTCCGTAGTCGTGATGATATATACCTTATAACCATTCCCAGCTGTTATGTTACAATAGTGAATACCGCTTTCAAATGTACTATTAGTTTTGGAATTATAAGGCCACGTACATGCTTGCGTATAGACATAGACACATACACATGGCCAGATACAACCGAATTGAGAATGTCGTTTCTGAAGTCGATAAAACACAGCAAAATAAATTAGCGTATGTAATATCACCAGTGCTTAGAATTTTATTGGTTAATTTTTTCGACAGCTTTGTTGCCTGGTAATATAAAGAGTGTAAATTGACAGTTGATTAAATCCCGAGCGCTTTAGCGGTAGGAGATTTAATCTTTGATAGTAAACTGCCAATTTACACGAATTATTACCTTTTGACAACTTAGCTTGAGTAAATATTTACAGATAAAATTTAAAAGCACGAGTGGTATTTTTGGGGAGAATATTTCACGAATAAATAATTCATTAAGTACACTTTTAATGTTATGTTTTGTAATTATATTCCTTCAGAAGTTTTCTTGTCATTTTTTTAAAGACCTTTATTTTCAATTTCATCATTTACGTCACATAAAAATGCATTTCCAAAGCGACTTATCTAGTAAAAAAAAGTAAGTATACATATTTATCAAACGCAGCTGTAGAAACTTAGATTCCACGGAATGTAATTACAGCATGGGTATTGTAATGCATAGACTGGTCTTCAGTGTAAAGAGTTCTTGTGCATGCTTCGACCAATCGCATTACGAGTAAAGACAAAAAACACTACCCCTTCTCGATTTTAGGTTCTAAGGTTGCCGATATCAGATGAAATACTGCTGTAGTATCGCCATCTAGTAATGTTATATAAACCACACGGCAAACTAGGTACTCTGAATTATTGAAGAAATATTGTATTAAAGTGTTCATTGATATTTTTATTTACCTATTTAATACTTATTTTTAATTCAAGAATTTTAATGGTTAGGTTAAGGTTTGCTTGTTTAAGCAGAGAGAACATTAAGTACATTGTGTTGTATAGTGGATAGTTTTGATTTTCTTAACTTACTTTGTGATGAGTTACCATGCGTAAGTACATTCTTAGTTTATTTGTTTCTAGAGCGAATGTGTTTAACATGTAATAATTGAGTTGTAGTATTCATTTCCTTTTAATTTTAGCTATGATGATTATTTTGTAATTATGTTTTTATAAGTCATTGAGAGCTGTGTTTGACTTGTACCTAGCCTATATATTTCAGACAGCCTTGCCTTGGCTTGGAAATTGGGAGTTGTCAACTTATCTGTTTATGTGGTGTGTTTATGTTATGTACGTCATTATACTACTACGTATATAATTCAAGACTACAATTTACAAGTTACGTTAACAATTAGTAATAAGCTAGAGAAAAAATGTATAGATAAAACTTGAAAGCACGAGTTGTGTTCCATTTGCGGAAAACAAAATATGACATATGTCAAAATATTACCGCGATATTTGTCGACACGTCGCTGCAAAAAATTAGAGCGATAAATTTTTCGTGTTGGTACTGTCAAAAGCCGATCTAGGTTAGTTTACCACTAATAATAACATTTGATTGGTGCATTGTTTGTCAAAGAACGGGCATTCATTGGCTATCCGTGAAATAATCTTGGTAAAATTTTTATAACAAAAACTCTTTAATTTGTTCTTTTCATGCCTGAATTTCTAGTTACTCCTTGAAATTCATGTAACAACTATTATTGTTGAATATTTTTTTTGTGATCAATATATTCTTACTTTATTAACCAATCAAAACGTACATTTTCAAAAAAATCGACCAATAGGATTTGTTTAAAGTGAGAAAAACGGCTGTCGATAAGTGGAAAAAATCGAGAAAAATGTATGTTACTTTTTTCGTAGTAGCCATGTGTCAAACTAAAAAAGTCATTGAAATTATTAAAATCTGACATTTCACGTTTTGATTTCTGTACACAAAATGAATGAGAAAAAGCGATTTGGTGATGTTTCACAAGAAAATATTAACTAAGCATGAATGAATGTGTCCCAGTTAAAACGAGAAACACTAAAAATTCTATATGGAAACAGTTTAAAGCTTTTTGCAAAGTGCATTATTCCCTCGAAAAAGATACGACTACTATGATGAACTTGCAAATATTTTGACTGACTGGGATTGTAACATGATAAAAAAGATTAGAAAATGTTTTTATTTTTTATTATAAATCGTTATTTTTAAAACATTAAATAAACAGTTTTGTTGTTTTAATAATTATTTTAGATAACATTTTTTAATCATATATTAATCTTGTGTAATACACACGAGGTTGATTTTCTACTTGGGTAAATTCTTTTTGAGTGACTCAAACCTGTTTTCCATGAAAATTATGCTCGAATTAAGGGACATAGGAAAAATCGCTCCACTTCGTGTCGCGATTTTTCCATGCCCTTAATTCTCGAATAATTTTCATGGGAAAACAGGTTTTTGTCCAAAAAAATTTTACCCGGTAAAAAATCGACCTCTAGTGTATTAATACCCGAAAATAAAATTGATATTTCATTTTGACTACACAGATTTAAGTAAAAGACTAAATAAAGGAGTATAAAATTTAAACATCTATAAGATAATAAAATTTAAAGAATACCAAAATAAAAAATGTAGAATATACTCAAGGATGAAGAGTGTTTACCTAAATGAACTTTTTAATTTGGAGAAGATTTATAATTTGTTTATTTCAAGCTGATCACTTAGACATTGGATTAGTGTTTTCAATAGTCGAAAAGTCAATGTTACAACAACAAAGAGATGATTCAACAAAGTTATTTTATTAGAATTGTCAATTTTTCCAGAAAATATACTTCATGTCTGTTTTAGTAGTAAAAATTTGCTAATGACGTTATAATCGAGTGAATCTATTTATATAAAGTCAGAGCTAACAAAACTAATAATCTCAAATACTATATTTTCCACTAGGTACGTTTTTATTACATTCTGCTCTGCCGACTACTCTTTAGCACAGAGATGAAAGAGATTTCTGTACTGGATTAATTAAAAATGTTTTACGAGCAAAAAATTGCACATAATGAAAATGAAATTGTGAAGTTTAATAAAGCTTTTTACAATACCAGAGTGGTACAATTGTCTGACAAATTTTGGTTGCACATTTAGTTAGATTGTGCGTTATTAGTCCACGCAAATTAGACGAAAAAATAACGAATAGAAGAAAAAAATCATATACAAATTATATTTGGGCCATGCATAGTTCATGGGGGTAGAAGTAAGGATCCGAAAAGTTCCCACCTTTTGGGGTGAAAGACCACCCCTAGACAGGAGTTAGTTACGATTATTCTCATTTTTCTTCGAATTCGTCATTCCCACGAAAAACAGGTATAGGAACAAAAATATTCGTCATTAAATTCTACACAAAAAAAGTCCTATGGTCGATTTGCGAACTCCCCGCCGTTTTCTCGCTATCGACGTTCATAGTAGGGAGCGCTCGGCGAAAAATCGCTGGTACGCGATTTTTCACAGCGAATATCTCCGAACGGCTACATTGACATCAAAAATGGTTATAATGAAACTTGTAGAGCGGATTCTCCTCTACAAGATTCATCTTGTACTTTTCTTTTTTTATTATTATTTTTGTTGAATTTTCTCGCTTTTATCTACAACGTGTACTTCATAATTTTAATATTTATTATTTCTTTTCGCCTAAAAAAATTTCTCAGCAATCACCACAATAAGGAACGTTTCATTTCGCTTCATTTCGCAGGTTGCCCAGAGGTTCACAGAGGAAGGAATTAATACGCTCATTGCGGAGGATGATGCCGACTTGCTCATCGTGCAAACTGCGATCGAGAAATGTCAGCAGTATGAGACAGTTTTCATCGTTGGACAGGACGTCGATCTTCTCGTGCTCATTATAGCCCTTTCTCCTCAACATAAAGACATTCGACTTTTTAGAGAATCCCAGGGAAACATAAAGGAGGGGATATACAGTTCCCGCGATTTACACAGTCCCCTCGGATGTCTTGAGAAACTGTAAGGAAACTGTGCTGTTTGCACATATATTTAGTGGGTGCGACACTACTTCTGCTTTGTTCGGTAAAGGTAAAGCACAAACTGTAACTATACTTAATAACAGAAGAGATTTGGATGACATTGTGTCTATATTTAACAACCCTCAATCAACAAAAGAAGAAGTCGCAACTGCTGGAGAGCGTTTCACGATGGCGTTATATAAAGCTCCAAAGAAAGAGAAATCTTGAAATAGACATAGATTTCTCACATTCAATAAATTGGTTGGGAAATCAAGTAACGCTGTACTATTACCGAGACTACTGCCAACGTCTGCCGCTTCTCATCAGCATGCTTATAGGGTTTTTCATCAAATTTAGTTATGGAGAGGAATAAACCTTGATCCGACACAATGGAGTTGGAAGAAAACTGACACCGTTCTTTCACCCATTTTTACACCTGAGACACCAGCTCCGTCTTCCGTTCTATAACTTATATCTTGCAACTGCAGGATGGGTTGCGGGAAACGATGCGGGTGTGTAAAAATAGGATTGCGCTGCTCAACCATGTGCTCCAACTGTCACGGACAAGGCTGCTTAAATTCGCCTACCAAAGATGAATTGATTGAAGAAAACCCTATCGACGACTGAAACCGACAATGACGACAGTGGAATAGGCCTACAGGGGAAACCTGCCTCATGGGTGGTGTGGAAACGAGGTCATATTACAAAGTGCGTATCCTCGAAAAAAGCGAAAAAATAATAAAAAAAAAGAAAAGTACAAAATGAATCTTGTAGAGGAGAATCCGCTCTACAAGTTTCATTATAACCATTTTTGACGTCAAAGTAGCCGTTTCGGAGATATTCGCTGTGAAAAATCGCGTACCACCGATTTTTCGCCGAGCGCTCCAAACTACCCCCTAATATGAACGTCGAGAGCGAGAAATCGGTGGGGAGTACGCAAATCGACCATAGAACTTTTTTTGTGTAGAAATTAATGAAGAATATTTTTGTTTCTATACCTGTTTTTCGTGGGAATGACGGATCCGAAGAAAAATGAGAATAACCGTAACTAACTCCCGTCTGGGGGTGGTTTTTCACCCCAAAAAGGTGTCAACGGATAAGGTGGGAACTCTTCGTATCCTTAATTCTACTCCTATGAACTATACATAGCCCAAATATAATTTGTATATGAATTTTTTCTCCTAAAAAGTCTAATTTGCGTGGACTATATATGTGACAACACGAGATAATATTAATTTGGGAAAAACATAAAAGGGAAGTAGAGTTTAAATAAAATGTTCTCTTTGTATTCATGTATGAAAATTTTTCATAGCCGGCGTAGAGGTAGGAACCGCTTGTTGCTGATGGGAATCATTCCACGGATTTGAAGTGTATTACTGAGAATTTATCTTGGATGCTATACCTTGCAGTTATTAACCGTCCAAAGTTTATTGTTTAGAAATGATTAAAAATGGTTTTCCACAATGATGATTTCATACTTGGACAATTAATGATAACAAAGGACACGTATTTTTTCATTTTTCTAAATTACTCAATACAAACCCGTAAAATATTGGCGTGCTAACTAATTGGTACTGTCGTGAGCAAAAAAAATAGGACAACTATTTTTTTCTAATGTAAATCTGTCTCTATTTGAATATGTAATGAGTAGCCGAAATAAAACAGTTAGCACTTTTATTTTATTTTTTATTGTAATGCTGTAGTTATTGCTATAGCAAATGATGGATGGTCAATGAGACTAGTTGCACTGCGTTATAACATTAACAAAAATTTGGTGTTAACATTTAAAAAAAGTGGAGGATAAACGGCACAATAAGTATAAATCCTGGATCAGGGGACAAAGGATATCCAACTTAACAAGAAACTAACTATTAATATTTCGTTATTGCACCATTTCTAGGGATTGCATTACCGGTTAACCGGTTAACCGGTAAACAGGACAAAAAACACATGACGATAATTATCGGTTATTTAAATTTTTTACCGGTTATTTCGGTAAACTCTGAACTGTCCCAACACTGAGCACTTTTAGCAATAAATAAATAATAATATAAAAAGTAAAACCCAAACACCAAGCTCTAAGAAATACAAGTAAGAGAGACATTGACAATATCTTGCGACAGGAAATTGAATATTTCACTGCCTCAAATATCCGTGGAAAACATTTAGAAGAATGTTATTACCAATTCTTATTAACTTATCGACCTACCAATATCGATAGAGGAAGGGCATTTTCAGTTGGTGGTATTCTATGTACAAATATCAGACGACTAACACATACAGCTTTGAAAAACTAGCCCTTTTAACGGGCTATTTTAAAAAAATATTGTATTTTTAGGTTAGGTATTCAGTAAATGCCCTATTTGAGTTTATGTTTGTAATTTTTGTTATTTACAAAATAATTATTTATTTAAATTTATTTCATTTATATTTTTTCCTTTTGATAAAAAAACCTTTTGATAAAAAAACTTTTGTTTGTACTCAAACTAAAAATGGTACAAATTGAACTGTAGAGCTCTTCTTTCATTTGCCCAAATACGAATAACCTAAATCTAAGATTATAAAAAAATATTAATACATATAAATCTAAAATTTCAAGAAAAAAATAAATATTGTTTTATTTGTTAATATTCAGCAATGAATTGTAATAATCTAACAAATGTTATATTTTATAATAATAATAACAACAATAACAACAGCAGCACTCAGACATGCGAGCAGACAAGGGGATCGGGCAGACCCCGCGAAGCAAAGCAAAAAAGTTAAAAGTAAATAAAATTATTTCGGAAAAAGAAAGAGAAATATACGCGCATCCACAACGCACCATCAAGTCTCCTGCTTCTGATCAGCCAAAATGTAATTTTTGACAACTTTAATAAAAATTTTTTTTGATTTATATTGTTTATATTCATTTGGAAATTCATTCCAAAGATGAGATGCAAAATACGTAAATGATCTTTGAAAAATCGCAGTTTCATGCTGAGGCACCAAAAAATATTGTATGTATCTTGTATTATGCAAGTGATCTCGTGAAATTAACTTATTTCTTAAGTACTGAGGTTCGTCATTATGAATTATTCGCCAAATATGTGTGAGCATGTGTAATGTGTAAACATCTGCGGTTTTCCATGTTTAATATGCTATGTTTATTTAGATGTGGTGATATCTAATAGATCAGATCAGATCAGATAATAACTTTCCATATACAACATCACCATAATCAACTAAAGATAATATGAGTGAATCACAAAATTTTGATATACACTCTCTAGATATGTCTTTCGCAAAACTGTATAATTTTTTCAATCGATTGTAAGCGAATTTCAATTTGGAAAAAATATGTTTCTCAAAGCCTAATTATATTAATTATACGTATATAAAAATGTTTTTTTTAAAATTTAGATAATTTTGTACATGGAAAAAGACAATTGCCATTTTCGCCACCCTAATCATTCATTCTAAAAATTACCGGTAAATACCGGTTAACCGGTTATTTACATTTTTATTTACCGATTTACCGGTTATTAAAACTTCCGGTAAATTGCAATCCCTAACCATTTCTATTTATAACTTCTGTTTGGCATAAAATTAAATAACCTTATACAATAATCATCAGTAATAATATTTTCCCATGTATTATTTTTTATTTCCAGTAATTCTTGGGCATTCCTTGGTCTCACATTTGATTTTTGGATACTTCTTACGAGTAGTCCCCATACGTCTTCCATAGGGAGACCGCTGTGTGTTGACTGGAAAGTTTTTTCGCCTGTAAAAACTGCATTGTTCCAAAAATTTACATCATGCACTAAAAATTCAAGCGCAAATCTTAGTCGAGCTTCTTTAAGTATTTCTGTGCTGCTGGATGACAGCGTAGCTCCGATTCTCTTACTCGCCAACTACCAGTACTACTCGATCCAGGAAAATTCGTTTCTTCAGCAGCCTGAATAACTGAGTAAAATGGATTTTCTACGAATGTATTTACCAATTGCAAATCTTGTTGTTGAGTTGATATGCTGATCCAGGTTTTCTACTAATCGTACTGTTTATTCTCCACTTTTTTAAAATGTTACACACCGAATTTTTGTTAATATTATAACGCAATGCAATATTTGTCTCATTGACCATCCATCTTCTGCTTTAGCAATAACTCCAGCTTTAACTAAATCGCTTATATGGGGCTTATTAGTTTTTGCGCACTTGCAATGAATTTTGACAAATAACTGACAATGTCACAAAAATTAAAGTTAGATGTACACAACTAGATTTTAGCAAAAATACGTTATAAGACTTGTCCCATTTTTTTTGCGCACGACAGTACCATTTGATTGGTCAACAATCACTTTGAGTCCCGTAATGCATTCCCCTTAATCCCTCCCATTTCAGTAATTCATGCAACATGTCATATCGACTTGTAATGGGGAACAATCCAAGACAGTTCTTAATATATCCGATAGATTGCACCATGCGTACTCGGTTTAATCATTCTGAACTTATCATATAATATAACCTGCAATAGTTTAAATTTCTGAGAGTTTCCCAATTTTTCATTCACAAAGATGAATCAGGTGGATGATTCAAAGAGATACTGTTCGTATTGACATTGGATATAACATAACCTCAACAGCGCGAACATCCCACATACCTAGAAAGGCATGTAAAACAACCGAGTACGGCTGCTGCACTCTGGCGGAAATGATAAAAAGAAATGTTTCCCATTGGTCTTCTAAAGTTGTCAAAAATCTGTTGCTAATCATGCGTAGTGAAGCAGACTAAGCAGACACAGAAGCTTCGTGTGTGAAGTGGGCTTGAAATGATGTAAATACAAAGAAACCTCGGAGGTCAGACTTTTGACACCATTCATGCTGGTATGATAATTACGTTACCAAGTTCTCCTTATATTTATAACTGTGTAGTGACCTATTATTATTTCATTTCAATAACTGTTTTGTTTACCTACTTGTGAGATACCCCCAAACTTTTTAATAAGACTTATTAGTAGGTATTTATTTATCGGATATCCCAGTATCTACCTATACTATAATAATATACTGTTGAATTTCTTTTCTCAAGTATCATCTGTTTTTTATACCTTTTAAATTACCTGTTTGTTTACTTCATTTAGAATGGAAAAATCAATGGGGTTAATATAAATTATGCCTATAATATGCTTTGGATAATATTTGTAAATTTTCTCACCATAATTTGTTTCTTTTAATGCTGCTGAGTTTGAAACAGCAGGAACACAGATTCACAGATATTCCAAAATGAGTTGTAAAAAGCTTTTTTCGTTCTGATACCTCCATTAGTTTCCTTCAAAGTCTCATGAAATAGTCTCTAAAATACAAATTGAATAAGTAGGAGCTGTATATGGCAGATTAACATTTTGCTCTAATTTGACACGATTTACTTATGCATGGTGCCAATAACATTAAGTACACAACCGATATCTTTTTTTATTTTCATTTTGTAAACAAGTAAAATTCATTCGTTTCGTAATAGTCCTGTTAAAAATACCTTAATGAAATTTTAAAGAAAAATTGCATCACCTAATTTACGTAAAGTTCGTGTGCTTAATCAATACCTTTGTAACATTTTGCTCTAAAATTGTAATAAAACAGTTTATATAAAACACGACAGTTTACACGCCTATGGCGGTCACCCTGTATGATGGATGGTGCACAATTTTATGAGAGAATATTCTACCATGCTAGTTTGCGTATGTCCCTTTGAAATGAAAATTTCAGGTCTAACAGAAGGTATCATGTTTAATAGCTATTCGCAATCTGCGGCGTCTGATTTTAACTTTTATTTGTTTCGTAATAGTCTTGTAAAAAATATCTCAATAACATTTTAAAGTAAAATTGATAGATCACCTAATCTACATAAACGTTCGTTCTAACCTGACACTCTGTACAACAGTACGCCAGTATTTTGGATATCTTCGTATTTTTGTGTGCCTAATTAAAAACCTTAGTAAATTTTGCTCTATAATTGTAATGTAATGTAAACTGTTTATGTAAAACACGACAGTTTACATTCCTCTGGTGATCATTCTGCATAGCGGATATGGCCCAATTTCAACAGAGAGAATTCTACCTACCATTGTTTACATAAGTACACGGACATTGTTATTGAATATTGGGTTCAGTATATAGGCCAGTAGTGTAAAACCAAAAAATTAGACGAATCGAACATAATTGGTACAAAAGGTTTATTGTTTTAATGGCTTCATTTTTTGCCTAATATGACTATCCTAGGTCCCCCCCCGGCGGAGTTGTGTTTAAGTGGTGGGGGGTAAAAATATACCCCCAGAAGGGGTATTTTTGCGGTTTTACGGTTATATCTCGTAAAGGACTCACAATATCGAACACATAGTCCTATTAAAAGTTGTAGGGCATTAAATTCTGCAGACCAGACGCATATTTTTTGGACCACAAGTTCCCATACTAGTGCTCATCAAAGTTGGACATATTTTACATATTTATGAAAAATGTTCGTTTTAACTTCTGCTTTTTGGTAATATCATCTAAACTAACCCATCTATCAATAAAGTGGTCCGTACAAAAGTCATAGAGGAATAAATTCTGAGTTCGATGAGATCAAAAGTGAATTTTTTGGACCACCCGTGGTTGTGGGTGTCGGAAGGCTGGTATTAATTGCTCATTGATTTGTGCCAACTGCAAGGGGAACTCTTGCACTAACTACCTCCAACCAGATCCAATTGACGAACCAGATGTTGATGAATACCTGGACTGCATATATGGGGCGACGAAAATTACAGACTTTCAGGAGCCGAGTGATGGGGCGACGGACTCCGTATCGGAAATTACAGACTTTGAGGAGCCGAGTGGCCCAACGAGAATCAAACGTCGACGTCTGTGAAATTTGTTTACCTACCTATTTTTTTGCCCTTTTCATCTTCATACTTTTAACTACAATTTTTGTTATTATGAAATATAATCATCACTAATTGATTTCAAGAATTGTGTTTCTTATCCTGCCTCCATCTTTATATCAGTTGAATGGATCTCTTCATATTCTACATGTAACCATTTTTTAATATTATCTTTTTATATATTCTACAATTTTATTATTTTATATATTTACTAATTACAAGACTAGTACAATGGAGTGCTATATTACCATGTTTAATATAGTGTAAATAACACATTTTTCATAAATATGTAAAATTTGTCAAACTTTGATGAGCACTAGTATGGGAACGGATGGTCCAAAAAATATGCGTCTGGTCTCATTCAATGCAGAATTTAATGCCCTACAACTTTTAATAGGACCATGTTTTCGATATTGTGAGTCTTTTACGAAATATAACCGCAAAACCGCAAAAATACCTATTGGCGGTACATTTTTACCCCCCACCACTTAAACATAACTCCGTCGAGGGGAAAACCTAGAATAGTCATATTAGGCAACAAATGAAGCCATTAAAACAATAAAACCCTTTGTAGCAATTATTTCCGATTTGGATTTTAAGCCTACTGGCCTAATATTAACCATTGTGAAATGGATTTATGTGTAAGCATTTTTTTTCTCCGATAACTTAAAAAAATGTACGGATTATAATATATTTGTGTGCTTCAATTATGGCTTTGTTTAAACCAATTAGCCAGAGGGTTATAGTATACTTGATGATGGGCCCGTTTATCACTCCAGGCTAAAGTGTTTATCAAGTCGGGTTAAAAGTACCCCTGGGACAGTTGTTGGGTGAAAAGTCAAAGTTATTTTTTTGCGTAAATTATTGAAAATGGAAGCTTTCGACGAAATAAACGATGATGAAGCAGATATTTTGGAATTTTTGGAACACGATATACATACTTAGTTTTCTAATGTAGCTACAAAGCAACACATATTAAAATCTATTTTATTGTATTGTAGAAATCGTTCAGCTTCTTGACTCTGCAAGATATTGCATCAGTTTTTTTTTAAATCTACGACGTGTTTATAATTATTTGCTATTTTAATTAATAGCAACCGCTCTGATGAAAAATTGTTACCTCTGCCTACCTCTGCCTACATTTGTTGGGGTTGCACTCATTTTCTTAAAATAAAAATGTAACTATAGACCAGAAAATATTCTAGTTTATATTATAATTGTTGTTGCTCGTTGCTGTCTCTGTCAGGTGACTTTTCAACAAAAACAAACAAAAAATGACTCATTTATCGGCCAATCACAGTCATCCTACAGCTGACTACACTGTAGGTTACCAACCTCAGGTTATTCAAGATAAACGGATGCGAGTTTAACACTCACTTTGCCCCGAGGTTAAGTTAGCCCGGGGCTAGCTAACACGCAAATTTAACTCTACATTGATAAACGGTGTCTAAATTAAATAGGTATAACAGAGAAATCAAAATACAACCCTCGATTAGTATATGTTGATTGTCAATAACCCCAATCATCCTTGTTAATTTATCTCATTTTTTAAAATCTGATGTCCGCAGTTCACGGACGGTTAAATGTGAATTATATTTCCAGTGACTTCGAAATTGACAATGCATGTAATTCTACTATTTACATACATTTATCGAATAACGATTATGGCGTTGTATACATAGTCCAGAACTGAAATTGTTCGATTTGAATGTAAAACGTTCAAATATGCTTTTCATCGTTCGCCTTTAATATCTTTTAAACCCTGATTGTTGATTATAATCAACGTATTGTTGTCATTAGTGCGCCCATTTTCTCCTAAAAGAGATCACAATTCTGTTAGGAACCGAATTCAATTAATTACGAACATCGACTAATAGTTTTATACAGGGTGAGTCGGGAGGAAAGTGCCAAACTCCGTGAGTGTATTCTACACATAATTCCAAGACTAAAGAATCTCAAAGTTGTAATCATTCATTTGTTTTCAAGTTACAGCGTCTTAAAAATTTAATTTACAAGAAATCTTAAAACATAAATCTGTGACAAATATTAATCTACTCGGAATTCTAAAGTGTGGAAATTGTTTTCAATATTCTTTAACATCAGCACGAGCTTTTCCGCTACAAAAACATAAAAAAAATGCCATATTTGCATTTTCCAGATGAGCGTAGATGTGTAGCATTGTTTATCACTTTTAGAAAATCATAAACAATAAGTGGCAAATGTGTAACGGTCAACTTTTTAAGTATTCGTAAACTATTATAATCCGCTAAATTACATTATTTTATATCTTCATTACCAAAATTATCTATTTTGTTAGTTTTTTTAAACAAGATTTAACGCCGGCCCTGTCGAACAGTTAATTGTTTACGTATTAGCATTCCAGAAATTCCATAGAATGAGCGGGTAAAATAGTCGCGCGGGAACTATTTCTCCAATGGTAAGTACGTATATGACTTAATGCCTGTGTTGCCCTTGGTTACAGCCCCCGAAAGTATTGCGCTGGGCGCGAATGTAAAATTGTAACTGACTGATTTTTAGACACTTCCAAAGCGGCCTTTGGGCTCGCAAAGTCGTCAATAATGGCTGGAATTTGAGCCATTCAAGTGTTTATTAGTTTTGAGATTTAACTTCTTTGGTGAATTGTACTGAGTAATTGAGAAGTTAACTATGTATTTCATTTCCTGTTATTACCTTTATTTACGTTTACAGATTTGTTTATGATATAAAATATCAAAATTTATTTGTTAGTAAAATGTCATTTAATCCTTTCATTTAGTAATAACTACGTTAGCCAACTAATATTTTAGTTATCTATTTTTTTGAAGTATTTACAGTAGTTTTAATGTATTGTGACATTCTGCCAATAATTATCGATTTATCTTTGAAAAACGATTTCTTGTAAATTATACTTTCAAGACACTGAACTTTAAAACAAATAAAAATCGAATTACAACTTTTGGCCTCTTTAATTTTACAATTAGATGTGGAATACAGTCCCGAAGTTTGGCACTTTCCTCCCGACTCACCCTGTATACTCTTCACAAATTCGAAAACGAAGAGTGTACTGCACTGGATCGGCAAATTTTTCAAACTGTAAATATTGCTCATAGAGGAAAATATTCGTCCGTGATTAGCAGGTATGCTCGCATGCAATTATAATTTTAATGACATCGACGAAAAAAAGCCGAACCTAACTAGAAAATAAATTAACAATTAGTTTGAAAATTTCGTAGCCTGATAAAAACAGCAATTAATTAAAGCGGCTGTTAGCATTCAAGTTCGCTCTCAATTTCGACGAATGCAAGTAAGATTTAAATTTAATTTGATGGCAGCGTATTTTAATTATCAACAGAACATTTTCATAATAATTCCTGAAGTTTAATCTACATAATTAGTACATTTTTCTAGCAGTTATTTCTCCATTAACGTTTAAGAGCTTTTTTTAATCACAAAAGCATCGAGAAATGAATAAAAGTTTTTCTATCTTTTCATTTCGCTTTAATTAATTATTCACCCGGCTGAAACCTACTGAATTGTTTTAACGGGATAAAGCTTTTATTTTCTCATCGACTGCGACGACAACCCAGCAAAAGTTACGGAGTTACGGTCAAACAAACATTCTCCTCGGTCTCCACTCGGTGCGACGCGGATTGCTTGCCGGTGGGATCGATTTTTAAACTCGAATGTGTTTGAACTGTTTGATGCGAGAAATATCAGATTGAAGCACGGCAAATATTTTATTGTGGATTCTATCTTCCGTGACTCCGACCTCTACACTATCCATTCATCGCTGTTTGGAATTACTTTCCCGAGTTATATCGACGAATGATGACAAATTATTGCCGAGCTCCGACAGAGATTGCTGAATGAGAGTTGAGAAAACTTCTTAACGAAATCTACTTAATGGTAATTTCATAAGAGTCATTGATTGATTGATAAAATAAGGATTGAAAGAGTTGCGGTCTCACATACGAAAAAAAAGATTGCTCTAAATTTTACCTGGCAATATAATGAAAATGCTTAAACAGGGCGTCACAGTAAATAGAAGGAAACCCACTTCTGTACGTTCTAACGTTATTTACAAAGTACCCCACAAACATGGAAAAAATCGTTATCTCGTTATCCAAACTTACACCATCAAGAGATTATTAATATTACACATTGCTACACTCGCATTTGGTTTTGGAAAAATTATAATTATTTGGTAATAAATAAAAATATTTCAACCAAATCTCAAACACGGCAGCTAACGGCTAGCTGATCTTGTGCGGGGCTGGATTCATGGATTCAGTTTTGATATGAGTTAGAGAGAGAACTAATAGTTTCTTAATATCACACATATATCATTAACCGAAATTGAAGAGGCTATAAAGAAATTAAAAAACTAAATGACATCTGGTCCGGACCTAATACCCTCCTTTTTGATCAAAGATTGTGCTTATGTGCTACCAGTTCCATTGTACACAATATTTAATCTATCGTTAAGAACATCAACATTTCCCAAAGATTGGAAAATAGCAAAGGCGTGTCTAATTTTTAAAGCGGGAGATCCAGATACTAGTTTTTAAGTTATGAAGCTTCGAAGTTGTCTATCCGTGGTATATCAAATTCGGAACGAATTATGATGTGGCTGAAGAACAGCTCGAGTTTGACACGAATTTTCAAAATTAGAAATCCAACAAACTAATTAGCCTCTCCCTAGATATGGTCCACAATACGAACCGGAAGTTGCATGATTAAGTCCATTTTTTAGGGTGAAAACTTTTTCAGTCTCAGTATAGACCTGCGTGTTAAGTACGTATAAAGGGTAAATAAATGGATTTCAGGCCTCCTGGCTAGATAGGGACCACAATAACACAGGGCTGAACTCCGAACCTGAAGTTGCATAATTAAGTCCATTTTTGAGGGTGAAAACTTTTTCAGACCTGCGTAATAATTACGAATTCAGGGTAAATGGATGAGTTTCAGGCCTCCACTCTAGCGCCGTGTTATTGTGGTCCATATCTAGCGAGGAAGCCTGAAACCCGTTCATTTACCATGAATACGTAATTATTACGCAGGTCTATGTATACGCTGAAAAAGTTTTCAACCTTAAAAATGGACTTAATTATGCAACTTCCGGTTCGGACTTCAGCCCTGTGTTATTGTGGTCCATATCTAGCGAGGAGGCCTGAAATCCATTTATTTACCCTTTATACGTACTTAACACGCAAGTCTATACTGAGATTGAAAAAGTTTTCACTCTAAAAAATGGACTTAATCATGCAACTTCCGGTTCGTACTTTCGGTTTGCATTGTGGTACATATCTAGGGAGGAGGCTAATTGGTAATTAGTTTGTGAATTTCTAATTTTAAAAATTCGTGTCAAACTCGAGCTGTTCTTCAGCAATATCATAATTCGTTCCGAATTTGATATACCACGGGTAGACAACTTCGAAGCTCCATAACTATTAATTTTTCGGCCTTGCTCCCATGGAGACTTTTATTCAGGATGATTTCATAAATAAGATATTTCAATTTTAATCAAATCTACCGGGCATTATTTAACATAAAAAACGTCCGGGGTCCTTTCTATTCTGAATAATTTTGCGAAGGTTTTTGAGATAATTTTGTATAACCACATCTACTCGTCTACCAAAACAATTATATCACCATATCAACATGGTTTTATGACTAACAGATCGACCGTAACAAATTTAGTAGTTTTCACTCAAAATGTGTCAAATTGGTTAGATGCGTAAGGACAAGTGGATGTGTTGTACACAGATTTCTCTAAAACTTTCGATAGAATTGACCATAAAATATTACTAAACAAATTGGAGAATTTTGGTTTTAATACCCAACTGTTATTGTTCTTTGGATCATATCTAGAAAATAGATATCAGTTTGTATTCTATAACGGTTTTAAATAATCTATATATGCATCTACATCTGGAGTACCGCAGGGTAGTAATCTTGGACCCTTGCTGTTTCTATTATTTATCAACGATCTATGCGAAACTTTAGAATGTGACAAACTAACATATACAGGTGATTTAAAACTTTTTAAAAGTATAAAATCTGAAGATGACTGCAGAGTACTTCAAAAGGAACTTGACAAAGTCAGTCAGTGGTGTCCTCTTAATAAACTAAATCTGAATGTCGGAAAATGTAAAGTCGTATCATATACGAAAAAGAAAAACTGGTTTCATTACAATTATTCTATAGATGAAACGATACTAAAGCGTGATGCACTAATTAAAGATTTGGGTATTTACTTCGACTCGGAACTGAGTTTTGGAGAACATATAAGAATTAAGTGTAATGAAGCAATTAGAATGCTTGGTTTCATTTTGAGAAATTGCAAATCATTTACAATCTGGAGGCACTAAAATTATTGTACTACTCATATGTAAGATCAAAACTTGAATATAGAGCAATAATTTGGAATCCATATTATCAAACTTACAAAAACGTTTAGAGCAAATTCAGAGAAAGTTTTTAAAATGTATTACATTTAAATCAACAGGACAGTATCCGGAAAAAGGTGTGAACAACAATTATTATTTATTAAGCACATTTAATTTTGAGAGCTTGAATTTATAAGAATTTGTAATTTTTTGATATTCTTATATAAAACCATTCGTAATAAAATTGCTGCCCAGAAATTCTTTTCCAGTTAAATATTTACGTTCTCGTCGAAATATTGTTTTATTGTGAAAGTGCTAATACAATTGTGATGTTAAAGTCACCTGTATACTGTTTGTGTAATTACTGTAATAAAATAAGTAAATTTTGTGATGTAAACACGTGTTCTGAAAATGAAGTGATAAATTGTGAAAGACAGATTTTTAGTTTTTTTTTTCACTAAGAAAATATATATGTGTGTTTAAGTATAATTAATGTGTAGATGTAGATATGTTTTTTTACTATTAGCTTTTATTTTTAAGTTTTAAGTTTCATTTTATTCCTTATTCCATTCCCCTCTAAAAATAAATCATACAAATCTTTAATTTAAAGTAATTGATAATTTTTGTTGATTAAACTTTGTGTATAACTTTTGCTCTGTAATTGGGTTGTACCTGTTGGGCAAATAAAGTGTTTATTTAATAGTTTCACAGGTATTTGACCAATTGGTTTGTTTCATTTCAAATAAGAATACTGTATTTGTAACTAATTAAACTAATAAACATAAACAAAATCAAGTAAGATTTAATTATGTAAACTTAGAATGATGACGTTAATCACTAATTAATGCCATTAATGTAAATTTTAGGTTTACCTAATAAATCTTACTTAATTTTGTTTATGTTTATAAGTTTATTATTATCTATTATTTCTATTATTATTACCTATTTATATTGAATATGAATACTTAATTTTTTGATATTTTAGAAAGCTATTTCATGTTTTATTTATAATGTATACTGTTGTTTCTGTTTTTGTGCAATAAATATGAATTTTTATTTTGAATATGTTGATTGATGTCTATTGTCTAAGTTCAAAATTCAAACATCGGCCATTGGCATCTGCATCGGCCGATCTTCAAGTAAAAACATCGGCATCTGCATCGGCATTGGCCCATCGGCAAAATTCTGCCATCCTATTAAAAAGGAAGTAAAAACATAGATCTTAATAAAAAGGGCGCCATCCACAGTAAAATTGATAATACACTACCCTCCTTAGTTACAAAACCGACTGCTGTAGAAAAGCCTGATAGTAATACAGACACAAACAAATGAAGTAAAACGATGTAAATTTTTTAAGATAAAATGTATCGTTTATTATTGAACATCTTTTAAAATTATGAAATTCGGTTAATTACAAGAACAATACACTAATTTAAGAAACAAAAACTATATATTACAGTGTGACCCATTTGTTTTGGAGTCACCGTGTAAACTTTTTATTTATTGTGCGATTTGAATCAAATTTACTTCCACATCCAGTGGAAGTATAGTAACGACAAAAAAATTTTTAAAAATTTTTATTGTTCAAATAGGCTTAGAATGTCATGAAACGTCGAGATTTCAAGTTTGAGCGAAAAAAAAATTTCTGTCTGTCGGTCTGTAACTTTTTTTGTGCGCACGTTTACTCTGAAACCGTTTGAGATATTGACTTGAAATTTGGTACACATATGTACTTTAACGAGATCTAGAACTAGATTATATTTTCATCTTGTTCCGTCGAAGGGTTGGGGGGTAAATTGGGGTAAAATTGGAGGAAAATAGGTAAATCAAGCAGGTAAGAGTTCATAAAATTGATAGTTAGTATAGACGAGAGAAGCTAAGGTCTCAAAAAAAATTTTGGCATTAGCCACCCCCCATTACCACCCCCACCCCATTATTAAAGGGGATGAAAAAAAAAAATGTGATTTGGTATGTGTACAAGAACCAGAAACCTCAAAATATTTTTTTACTTTATCCACCCCCCCACTTCCACCCCCTATCACCACCCCCACCCCACTATCGATGTGGGGTATCATTTTATGGGTTTTTGGGGTAGAGGATTTCAAATATTATATTATTAAAGTTCCATAAACAATTATTTCCAGATACAAAATTTTTTCGTTGTGTGACTTGGATAGAAAATTCGGATGTGGAAGTAGTGATTCCTTGGGCAGCGGTTTTTACTATAAGGGTCTAATTATCACCAGAAAAAGATTCGCCTCCTATAAATGCAAAACCACCTGCGTTACCAAAATATGCGGAAAGAAAGTCCCACTTTTGATTTTTTCGCTTATATCTCTAAAATGGCGGGTCGTAGGGAAAAACAAAATGAAAGCTCATGAAATTCTCTACAACTTTCATTTTATATACTGTTTTCGAATTCGCAACCATTTTCGAGCTACACGTTCCGGAAAAGTGAAAATTTTTGAAAAACAGATTTTTACCTCTTTAGCTTTAATGAAAAACAAGATGGGCTTCTCAAAATTGTACTTAAGTTAGAAATCATCAAGGAAGCGGCAGTGATCTTTTACAACCCCTCCTCCACGTTGAAGAGGCTGGGAAGGTTTGCTTCCTCAAATGGTATGGGGCACCAGCAAGACAGACCTCCCTCAAACAGTACCGCTTCCAGTTGTTCACAAGGTCAGTGGCAATATTAAGCCTGAGAGCGCAGCTAAACAGCATTCCGGCGCACCTACCACCCAGTGCATAAGTGGCTCGGGAATGAGCTGCCCCCTCAAGAGTGGGGGTGGAAACATGTAGGAGACACCTCGGTGCCAATTACAAGCACCGGAGGGGTCTTACTTTTTTTAATCATCTTTAAAATACAGGTTCAGGTAAAAATTTGTTTTTCGAAAATTTTCCGGAGCGTGTAGCTCGAAAACGGTTGGGAATTCGAAAAAAATATATAAAATGAAAGTTGTAGAGAATTTCATCAGCTTTCATTTGGTATCAGAAATTTCCCTGCGACGCACCGTTTTCGAGATATAAGCGAAAAAAACCAAAAGTGGGACTTTCTTTGTGGCCCCCTCCGGCTCACCTCCTAAACGTCAGGACTTTCAAGATGTTCACTCTCTAAGCACCCTGAACAACTTTCTAAAGGAATCGCTTAGGTCCCTGCTCACGCACTCTACACCTCCTTTATTGACTGGAGTATATGACAGTTTTGTTTGGAATTAAATCCAAGCTGCCAGGTTGTTGTCAAGCAATTTGGAGTTTTTTTTTTAATTATTTTTAAAATTTTAAAAATTTCAATTTTTCAATTTTTTACTTTTGATTAAATTTTGGACTTACGGTTTTTGAACAATTCTGAACAAGTTTCATTAACAAAAATCTACGATAATGAAATGCCTAATATGATTTTTTGATTTTTTCCGCATATTTTGGTACCGCAGGCTTTGCATTTGTTGGAGGTAAATATTTTTCTCGTCATAATTAGATACTAATATGTTCTGTACTCGAGTAAAATCATATCCAAATCGCACAATAAATAAAGATTTTACAGAGTGACTCCGAAACAGATGGGTCACACTGTGTATGACCACAGGGTCTAAATGATTATGAATAATAATAATATTTATCTAAAAATAATAAGATTGTCAAAGATATTATTGGTAAATACCGAATATCTTATAACACTCTGAGAAATAAGCAATAAATATCAAAGTTCAAAAATAATTACAAAATGTACTAAAATATATAAATTGCAAGATATGAATCGTTGATGGGAATGGTAGAATTCACTGATGATGGAAATACTAAGGCTGAATCCTGATGAGGCTTCTCAGCTCTTATCAATCGTTTCATATACCGCATGGAGTATGCATAAGATGGCGACATGGCATACATCTGGTACTCTGGAACACCTGGGTAATCTGGATAATGCTATCAGTTTTACTCCACGCGTGTTGAACTTCCAAAATCCAAAATTACTTCAAAATTGATTCTACTGGACTAAACTGTACTGGACTATACTGTACTGTTAATTGTAAATCTTCAATCGCTAATTTAACTTCGACCATGACCAAACTACATTAAATACTTGGAACTCGTGCTTTCGATAGAATTGATAATTTCCAAAGTATCTAATGAATTTCCCATAAACTAATTATTCATTTAATAATTTGATACTAAATGAATTCCCTAGCAATTAGCTTAAATCTACATGAATGATTAGCTTAAAACAACAACAAAACTCTGCGTTAGGAAAAAATACTTATTAGCACATGTTTGTAAGATAAAGGTTATCTTATGAAATAAATGAAATTAGTTTACACAATTGGAAAATATGGCTTTTAGTTGCAAAATATCGGATTGAGGAATGAATTAAATAAATTTAATAACCTCATTCTTGATAGATTCACTACGTAAAATCAGATAACTACATAAATCAGAAAAAAAAAACTGAGCAGTTACCATATAGGCGATTCGCAATACTAATCTGTGTAACATAAATCGTGTAAACCTTTATCTACAAATTGTACCAAGTTGATTTACTAACACGACTTCACGTAAATTGATGTTCCTTTGCGTTATATGTGAAACAATTTGATAAGAGCTGTAACAAAAAGATAAATAGACTGTTTAAATATAAATACACAAAAAGGTATAACTTACATCTAAACACAGTAGCTATTACCAAGTAATTAAATGTCTGACCTTTATTTAATTTAAGGATGTTAAATATAATGTACTGTATGTACCAAAATAAAGTGTGGTTTATAAGGTTTTAATTAAAAATGCATATTAATCTAACTTATTTTCAATGAACTGGCAAGATTACCAACAATTATCTACAAATTATAATAAACCATTGAAGAGTATCATGTCTACATCTAATTTGTGTAATATGTATATCTTTTTGGCTGATTATACCACGTGTTAAATAAACTTTATCGAGACTGTAGACTGTAACTTAATTAAAGTATAATTTTATAATCTAATAAATTTTATTTCCAGGGGAGCGATTAATTACTTTCATTAACTGAATTTGACAGAGGCTTGCCGGAGAAGAAAGGTAAGTTTTTTATTTATAACACATTCAATAAACGATATTTGTTACTAACAGTGGATATTTATCTATATATAATAATAATGTCCAACGGTGTCCGCGCTGCAAAGAGGTCATATCCGCATCGTGGTTAATAAATGAAATTAAGCGTATGCATTTAAACTATAATATTAAGTACTTTTTTCGAGTATTGGCAATTACGTTTGTAGAGGCTTTTACCGTGTGACATATACTCTATTTGAAAGTGAGGAAGAATAATAGAAGCCTGTTATAGATGCGCATCTTCTGAAAACGTGATCAGAGTGTTAAAAGAAATTTTAAATATTTCTATATTTTATTTGAATTATCTGAAATTTTAGAAAAAAATCACAATACCCGTACTATGACAGCATTTTGGTAAATTACTACCTGCTTGTGCTCGATACCAGGAAAGCTGCCTTATCTGTGCCGTTCTGAACTATATCTTTGATCTCTCTCAGGCACCTGCCTAACAAGTATTCACAAACATCATAACCGCCGTGTAGCGGAGGCGAAACTAAGAATTGGAAATAATTTTATAGTTGAAACAGATGTTTATTTCATATAATAGTTATTTACACTACAAAGGAGGTAAGTAGTTTGTACCAGTCGATGACGATTTTGCGCCCGAGCGTAGCAGGAGCTGGTAACAGAGTCAAAGTTGCTTGTCTCCTGCGTGGTTTATAACGTATCTGCTCCCACAGCTACGGTTCATGAAATAAAAAATCAGATTTCTTGCACAATTTATTTTGACACTGATACTAAGTAATTTTTTTGACATGTTGTTACGTAGTATTCCTTGATTTTGCCGTTACTTTTTATTTGCATTACTCATAAACACTTATTTACCTACTACTTATTTAAGGGAGTTAAGTAGCTCACTTATCTCCCGTCATCAATATCAACTAGCCCTTTCCCGGTAAAATCAACTTACCAGCTTGAAAACAATGTGACAATAGTCTACTTACCATAGATTCGATAGCAATTAGCTTAAATCTACATGAATGATTAGCTTAAATCGACAGCAAAACTCTGCGGTAGCAAAAAAAAATACTCATTAGCATATGTTTGTAAGATAAAAGTTATCATGAAACAAATTAAATTAGTTTACACAATTGGAAAATATTTCTTTTAGTTGCAAAATATCGGATTGAGGAATTAATTAAATCAATTTAATTACCTTATTCTTGATGAATTCACTACATAAAATCAGATAACTACATAATTGACAAAACACGTGTCTTTCGATTATCTTATCGATAATAAATTTATTTATATTTTCTATGAATGTTAAAAAAAAAGCAGTACGCCAATGTCCTGTCTGTGCTTGAATGATTTATTACTCTTTGTATTTACCAAATAGAGTATAGTTCTTAAGTTATGCGCCGTTCAATATCTCCTATAGCCCTTTAAACACTTCTTTTCCATTCGTACAATGAACGAGGCAAATGCTAATGTGTATGAGAAGGGAAAACCACTGCATTTCAATTACTGACAAATTACAGCTAGGGGAGAAAACGAGTGAAGACAAATGAAAATGAATAACACACATTCTCGATTTAAGAGCACACTAACATTAAAAATGTTAAGTTTCTGTGTTGAAAGAAAGGCTAACCATAGAACAAAAAGAAGTGATATCAGTCACAAAAATACTCCTTCGTAAAAGTCGCACTAAATTGAGAAATTGCAAAAAATCATAATTTTCTCAAGAATGCTTGACTTCGCTCGGCAGCTGCACCGAAACTATTCAGTTTATCGAAAAAATGTATAGAAGATATTTTGTAGAAAATTTAATGCTCTTTTATTTTCATAAGAACATTTTTGCCGTATGAGGCACCCGAAGCGAGATATTTCAAAGAGACTGTATTTGTGAGCCATTTTTCAATATGATGGCGCCGGCGGCTGACATTTCGCATTTTTTTTTTATTTCATTCAGGGCATCGAAATCTACAAATTCCCAAAGTTTCAAAACTTCCGCACTTATTCACTGTACTACAATAAGGGTTTTTTAATTATGGAGACACAAAGTTTTCTTTGTCATTTTTATTAAAATAAAAAATCTCATTAGTTCCACATATTCTAAAACGCTATTAGAAAGTATAACGATATAAAATGTATTAAAAACTTTCATAAATTCGGAATATTTTTTACTTGACCGCTTGTAACTTTTTTGAGCATCTCAGAAACTAGCGGGAGGATTTGGGTTGGGTCAATGACAAATTTTGATCAATGTATGTAAAAAATGCCGTTGTTTTCTTAAAAAAAAAGCAGATGAAGTTCTCTGTGCTCTAATTCCGTGACGCCATTTTGTTTTTAAGCCACTTTTTTTTCTCTCACGATTTTAACTTAATCGCCATGTTAATTCGTAAACTACGCCTCTTTGCGAAGAGATTAGTACCGGTCCCATGCTTGTATCATTAGAGATCCCACGGGTCAAGCAAGTTCTTAGGAGATTTGCTTACATACTAAAGTAAAAAAAATAGAAATATTTTTAATGTAGCCTTAAAGTGTGGATATTCACGTATTCCACTATGCATTGAGCAGGGCAGGCATGTAGAGATTACACTGCTTGACTTGTCCAAGGCCTTTGACTGTGTCTCACACAAATTACTAGTAGAAAAGTTGAAATTTCATGAGGTTCGTAGGAGTCCATCGGAACTCTTACGCTCCTATTTATGTAACAGAAAACAGTGCGTCAGCGTAAATAATATAAACTCGGATCTTAATCCAGTAAAGCATGGAGTGCTTCAGGACTCTGTCTTGAGGCCACTTCTCTTTATTATATATGTTAATGATATATTTCATTTTATGTTGCCCCATAGGTGCATTTCTTATGCTGATAGCACCACATTGCTAACTTCCAATAGTAACCTTCACGTTTTACATCAACAAACTTCTTTAATTTCTGATCAAGCCAAAACCTGGTTCATCACTAATAAAATAAAAATGAATGAGGAAAAACTCAGCAGCTTTTCTTTTCCACGAGTAACACAGTGACAAAGGGTGACAGTGTGAAACTCCTAGGTGTCACACTGGACGATAGACTGAACTAGTTTAGTCGTATTGATCAGCTAAACCACAAACTTGCCAGCACAATATGCTCCGCCAGCTAAGAAGGCTTTTGGGTTTGGAAACCTTGAAAGTGAGCTGCTTGTCACTGTTTCATTCACACATTAGTTATGGCATCACTGTATCGGGCAATTCTTGTCATACTGTAAAAATATTTTATTTACAAAAGAAATTGATTAGAATCATTGCTAATGCAGGGTATAGAACCAGTGTAGGCCTCTATTTGTTTCACAGAGCATTATGTCGGTACCTTCTTTATATATTTATCTTAGTTTACCGAATATTCACAAAAACTTTAATTCTTTTGAAAGGAATTCAAATTTTTTGTATCTCGTCACGTATTTCTGTTTTCTTTGGTATTATTTTTGTTTTGTATTGTATAGGTATTGTAAGGTATTGTATTTTAATTGGTTAGTAAGTGATATGATATAATAAGATATAAGGTGGTGTGGGGTAAGTGGGGACTAAAAATTTAAAAGGTTGACTTTGAAGTCACGTAACTTTATGGAAAATTGAGATACATTGGTGTGCTTTGAACAAGAAATAGTATGTTATACTTACAAAATACCCATATATTATTTGTATTAATTCAACGGTGTTCTAAAAAAAAAAAAAAAAAAATCAGTTCTGTAAGTTCACCTGTAGTACCCACTTGCCCCGGTGACTGGGGCAAGTGAGTTTTTCATCTCTACTTTTCATATGAATAGTTATATTCTCAATTGGGGCAAGTGGATTAATCTGCACGATTTTAGCTACACAACGTTTTTTTCAAATCTAAAATATTCCCAAAATTATGGGAGTTTCGAACTTAAGTTAAGTTAAGGTATTTTACTGGAGTAAAATAGTAAAATGTTATTAAACTATTTTATTGCAAAAACAGAACGAAATGATTTAAATTAAAGTTCTGTACAAAGAAAAAGTTCATTGGGCACGTTTAGGGAATGCAACCGCTGAGAATAATCACTCAACCTGATAGTCCACAGTACATCGCCCTTTTTTTTTAATGATTAGTAACAGGCTGAATTTTCGTGAGTAGCTTCGTTGTGACGACTTTTCCCCAACTTTTCTCTCTGCGAAAATTCTCGGTAGTGGTAGCTAACAGCAAAAATTATTTTTTCTATTTCATACGAATTAGACAATTCGACAACCTGTCAAATTATGTTGTTGTGGACAAACACGAGGCTTATTATAATTAACTCGCGCAAACGTAACCAAGGCAATCGAAAAACAAACTCTTTAACGAATGAAAAATATATTGCCAAAATAATTTGACAGATTGTCGAATTGTCTAATTCGTGTGAAATAGAAAAAATAATTTTTGCCGAGAATTTTCGCAGAGAGAAAAGTTGGGCGCCTCGTCAAAACGAAGCTACTCACGAAAATTCAGCCTGTTACTAATCACTGAAAAAAAAGGGCGATGTACTGTGGACTATGATTACTTTTTGATTCAAGTCAATTGTTGTGAGTTTGCTAAACGATGTAAAGCAAGTTTATAATAAATGTCACTGCAAGTGAGTTAAGTCTCACCGATGACTAAACTTAGCGTGAATTTTTGTTGTGGCATAAAACACTCAACAGTTGACGATTAGCACATTTTCAGCATTGTCGTTTAGGGAACCGTTGCGTTCCCTAAACGTATCCATTTTATAACAAAATAAAAATAAAAAATTGGAAAAGGGGCAAGTGGGGACTAATCCCCACTTTCCCTTAAGGAGTAGTCCCCACTTGCCCCGCCAACAAAAATAGCGGGGCAAGTGGGAACTATGAGGCTAAACTTGGGAAACAGGGTAATACAATTTTTTAAAAATTGCAAGAAGTAACATTAGTGACATACAACATCCGCAGTCTTGAAAGTTTGACATATTATAGTCTGCTTTCATAGATAAAAAATTTTGAATTTTTTGAAGACAACTTGAAAATCTGGATCAAATGTAGACAATTTCCAAATGAACAAATTGATGCCTTAAAAATGTTCCAAAATCTATACCCAATACGTTGCAGCTGCATGGAGATCTGAAGAACAATCTACTGTGAGTTAACTTTACAAACAGAATTTTTGTCACAAATTATAATAAAAATACCCACTTGCCCCAGATCCCCACTTGCCCCACTCCACCTTAATGCATTCCTCTGTAAATTAAGCCAAATGATGGTTAAATGTACAGTCCTATAAATATATTGGCAGGAAATACTAATTTACTTGCCAGATAAAGGCGGTATATACCTTTAAAAGTTGTGAAGTATTTTTAAATGAGAGTAATAACGAAAGTACTAAATCTTACTCACCCCGACTGAAAGGTTTTTCTTAACTCCCGTTTCTACGTATTCATTATATATTTATCCAGCCCCGTAAAAAGGGTATAAACGAATAACGGCACAGTTTACGAGCATTCTTGAAGTTTTGTGACACCTACGAATAGGAATTTATCATATTATGTTAGGCACTTTATTGGGAGTTTTTGAAGTTTTATACGCAGATAAATTTCGTACACATGCCCTTATAAAAACCGCTGAGCGTCGAATCATTGAAATTGCTCACATATTATTGAAATATTGAGCCCCGACGGTGATTAATATAGCAGGGAACTGCTCTGCTGAATACGTAATTTTGGTTTTGGCCCTAATTTGGCAGGCGGGTTAATTTTGAGAGATAATTACTTAATTTGGGCTATTAGACCTGTGCAGTTAGACGGTTGCTCGTGCATTAATTTCCCGGTATTCGAAAAATGTTTTTTTTTTCGCCATTCGATTCATAGTACGTCCAAAGAAAGCTGCACTTTTTGATTGGAATATGCCACTTTCTGTGGTCATAGTTGATGCCACAAGATAATTTTTCAGATAGGAAGCCACTGGAAAATCCGCGTATAATACTAAAATGGCGGTCATTACAGATGGGCGCCATTGCCGCACTAATTTTTTTTTGTATCTCGCTCCTAACGGTCCCATTTCGATTTTCTTTTTTTTTTGTTTGAAAGCTTTAGTGAAGAGGATACTTTTTTGTCCCTATAAATTTATTTCTACACCTTAAGGATTCTGCGCAATTTTAAAAAATCTGAAAATTTCACTTTTCTTACGAATTTCATTGAAGTAAGTTTTTAATTGTGCTCGATATCCTTTCTTTCCCCACAAAAAAAGGTTTATGTATATGATTTCCACACTTTCCAGGCAGTCTGTTTCCCTTTCAAATGATGATGTTACATCTGATTCAGTGAATGCATGGATTCCTCTCAATGCAACAGCTTTATGTTTCACCATACTTTCAAACATGACATTAATGCTCATGTATCTCTGACCCTTTCCAGCACCAAAGAGAATCCACATCTAAAGTCCCGCAGTTTTGAGAATGTGAAAGAAAAAGATTGCCAAAACAACTAGGTACATCAAATATTTGTTTTTGCTCCATGTTCAACACTGTCTTTAGCGTGGTGAAAAATGCTACAGTTTGCTTCTTCCTGTTGCCTGCATTATACTTCATCAATTGAAGTTTCATCCAGCCGAGATGAATGAATTATGCCATCAATCTCAGTACTGATGTATGCCCAATCAAACTTCAAAAATACATGTTTTCCAAGTAACTTGAAGAGTTCTACCTTATTCTGATCACAGCAGAGGAAGTTGTTGCAATTTTTTGGTAGCAAATTTCCTTGTGCTACTACCAACGCCTCTCTTTTCTCTCATACGTTTCTTCGGACAAGTTTTTGAGTAAGTATCTTAAGCAAAAAAAATTGTGCAGTACCCTTATAGACCACAAGCCCATGCTAAATTTTTAGGGATTCATATGATACCGCTTGAAAAGGTATAATTTTTGTAGTCCTACAGAAATAAATCACTTTGAGCCCTATGCCGTACATTTTAGGTTTGACATGGGAAAGCCGCGGAAAAGTGAAAATCGGAACCCATGGGGGTTGCATTTTTTCAAACGATCCTGTACGGCTTACGTTTATGTGGACTGTATTTATATCTGTGACTCTTAAAAAGAAAATGCCGTACAAAAATAATGGGACAGAAGTACAGGAATAATTTTCGTTTTCCGAAAAGTGACCTCTATGTACTAAGGTGATACGATACCGTACGGCTTTTATGAAATTCCATTTTTATATTAACAAGGATGAACTTTTTTGCTATGCCGTTCAAATCAGTTGGATTTACGCACTGTTTCGACATAATACAGCGGAAAATTTTCGGAAAATCCTTTTGCGTTTCAGATCCATTAATTTTGAATTATTGGTTTCGAATAATTACAATATCAAGTATTGTTCCAATGTATAAAGTCTTACAATAATTTTTTATTCAGAAAAGCTCATTCTGGGACGGAAAATTCAATTTTCTAGACACATGTACCAACTAAAATGTACGGCATGGTAATAAAAATCATTATTATATAAAATAGTATTAAAATAATCAAGCTTTATGTGGTATCAAATCACCACCCTTAATAGAGGTCTAGGAAGGGGGTTGATCTCGCGTTTGCCACCCCATGGTCCAACTGATTTGTACGGCATAGCAAAAAAGTTCATCCTTGTTAATATAAAAATCGAATTTCTTAAAAGCCGTACGGTATCGTATCACCTTAGTACACAGAGGTCACTTTTCGGAAAACGAAAATTATTCCTGTACTTCTGTCCCATTATTTTTGTACGGCATTCTCTTTTTAAGAGTCACAGATATAAATACAGTCCAAATAAACGTAAGCCGTACAGGATCGTTTGAAAAAATGCAACCCCCGTGGGTTACGATTTTCACTTTTCCGCGGCTTTCCCATGTCCCACCTAAAATGTACGGCATAGGGCTGATTTATTTCTGTAGGACTACAAAAATTATACCTTTTCAAGCGGTATCATATGACCCCCTAAAAATTTAGCATGGGCTTGTTTGTGGTCTATTAAGACGAATGTATAGGGACAAAAAATTGTCCTCTTTACACGAGCTTTCAAACAAGAAAAAAAAATCGAAATCGAAGCATTAGGAGCTGAGATACAAAAACATTTAGTGCGGCTAATGGCGGCCATCTTTAATGGCCGCCATTTTGGTGCTCTACACGGATTTTCAAGTGGCTCCCTATCTGGCGAGTTACCTTTGACCACAGAAAGTGGCACATTCCAATCAAAAAGTGCAGCTTTTTGGTTTTTTTAGCCATTTTTCCGACGTACTATAAGCTCGATGGGAATAGTATTTGTACGCACTTTTAAGGCCTCCCGTTTTTGGTTCATCACCGCTTACTTAGCGATAAAGGTAATAGATACTGTTACGCCTAAAGCGTGCTACAACTGTAAATTAAGAATATCTGAAAATGGCAAATTAAATTCAATCGACTATAGCACAACAATATTTATTTAATAAAATAACACATAACATAAAATAACAAAATAAAACAAATAGCAGTACAATAACAATTATCACAATCCGGGATACAAACCCTCGACGCAGCGAAACGCTTCCAAAGGACAGCACCTTGGGCTTCTTTTCGGTGCCCTCATATATACTCCCGATCCTTATTTACTTTATTGTTTAAGTACTCCTGATACATGTTGCGTCGGCATTTACTAGGTTCAATGTTGATTTTGTTTATAAGCATGACCTTGCTCACGCATCAAGTCTCAGCATGTATATACGTATACCCATGTATTAAAATGGTATTGAACCAAATAATTTTAAAGATGAGTTATACGTAAAGTTTGTTCGAATCTGCAAAACGCATTGTATGCTGTAGTTTAAATATCTTATACATCTTTGTATTGCTGTATTCTTTGTCAAAGACCTTTGTACTTGTTACTCTAAATTTATGATAAAGCAGTTTATATAAATCATGATAGTTTCACGCCTCTGACGACCACAGTGTATGACGAATATGAACCAACTAAGGGGGTATTCTACCATGGTCACACACACACATACACAGACTTATTTATTCGGTATTTGAGTTCAGTGTGTTATGAAACGAATTTCTGTACATTTTTTTTCTATGATAATTGAAAATTTTTGTCGAGTTATGACATACCTATTTCATTAAATCAAATAGGTATAATAATCTTTCTCCTACGGGAAAATTTTTATCTCTCTTCACAAAAATATTTATTTTATTATAAAATCCGAGCTAATATCACCATAAATCAACAATTTTAGTGGAGCTATAATTACCACATAACTAGCTTTAAATCTGTATTTGTAATTTTGAAGTAATATGTTTACAAATCGAGTGGATTTCTGCATGTTACATAATTATTTTTGTTCCAAAACAATAATTCCTCTTCATAAGCTGGTAATTTTACAGCGCACCATTTATAATTATACTATTTGCTAGTTGGGATTTTCATCATGAGTTCTATCAGTATAATTTCGAGTTTTATACCATTTTATCTTCACTGTTGTATAAAACAATAAATTCTGGAAACCAGTGCGGGATTTTGCGAAAGTGCAGTTGTAATTTCATCGCCGCAATTAATTTATATCCTTTGTCTGCGCTGAAAAATTCATGTTACATTAAATAACATAGGTAGAATTGTAGAATTATACAACCCATGAATAATAATTACTTTATAATTAATTATTTAATTAAACTGATTACTCTGGGTTATGCATGTTGCCTTCATGCATTTTCGAAATTTTATTATACATGGTGATTTCGGTTTTGACTCTATCGGTTCGTAGATCTCGGGAGAGTAATTGTATTTAGTTTTTGCGATAACTGTTATCCCACTTTTATTTTCAGCGATGCGGTGTATATTTACAATGGTCTTTTTATGTATAGTGTTAATGTCCAACACACACCATTTAACAAAAATGAGTATGTTGTGCCACTGATTAACCCAAATAACAATTTTAGTTTCTTAAATGTATACAAGGGTGCTATAAAACTATTTATAAAATGCCTTGAAAAATCTATTTTGCTGTGACAATATCCTTAATACCATCATAAAGCGACTTGTAGACTAAAAGGGCCCACCCTTATGAAGGTTATTAAGGCCTTTTTAAATTCCATCATAAAACTCCTTAGTGAGGCATAGTGCTGCTCTTGAAAACCTTGTTCGGGCCGTTTTAAAACCTTTATTAAAACCTATTTTAAAGCTGTCAGAAGCTTTTCTATTAGCTTCTTGCATTTCTAGAAAACACCTAGAAGGCTACTTTGAAACTGGTTTTCAAAACTCTTATAAGTTCATATTAGAACTGAGAAGCTATAAGAATGTCCCGAAGGAATCCAAATAATTTTATTATTGCATTTATTTTTTCTAAACTGATTTAAGCAAACACCATCAGAATTATTGAAGATAAAATGGAATTTGAAATTTATAAAGCGTAGAGTGGCTCTAAGGCCGATTTAAAAGGTAATAAAAAGACATCAGGTATGACAAAAAATTAAAACCAACGGCAGTTTATCGTTAAAACTACATAAGAAAGGCCCAAAAAACAAGAGCCCCTCAGAAATAATAATGATTTTAATATCCGTACAAAATTTGCATAGACACGTACTCAGCAAATTTACAAAAGTGGGCAGCTTCTCGGATCCCACGGTAATTTTTAGTCGTTTCTTGTAATTTGCTAACGAAAAAGTGATAATTATAATTGTGAGATTGACCTTGAATATTTTTATATAACAAGAAAAACATGGCTAGCCAACTAAAATTCTAATTGTCATTTTATAGCCCTCTCCAGTGTTGCCAGGTTTAGTGAAATTTCACTAGATCTGGTGATTTTTTTTAAATCTAGTGATTTAGTGAAAACTTTTATGAAAATGCCCATTTTTAATTATTTTTGAATTATCCAATTTATTGCCCTCTACTGGTAGATAGACAAACATTAAATTCGAGTTGCGATCCATTTAATACAAAACTGTTCACGTTAATCGCTACCACGGTCAGTAAACTCTACGGTTACCTCGATCAGCAGCTCTAAGACGAGAGAGACGCGCGGAGCGGGGAATCGAATGAAAGAGACAGACATTTCCGTGCAAAAGACACAGACAAAGATGCCTGTAGTGTCTACAGCTGACGTAGGCTGTAGACCCTAACAGAATCTTTGTCTCTGTCTTTTGCATTCGATTCCCCGCTCCGCGCGTCTCTCTCGTCTAAAAGCTGCTAATTGAGGTAACCGTATAGTTTATTGACCGTGAATCGCTACAATCGAATAGCCTGGGCTCATTGCCCTCTAGCGGCTCGTACACAACAGTACTTTCCAGTTACAAACCATTTAATACAATACAGAGTACGAAGTCTGGCAACAAAATAATCAAATAGAGGACGCTCAAAGCTATGCTGTGCTCAGAGAGCCCAAGAAAATTACCTGTCCTACTGACACTACAACTTTTGAAAATTAAAGATGAGATTTCAAATCTAGTGAAATTTTAGTAAGATTTAGTAACTTTTTAAAGCGTCGTCTGACAACTTTTAAAATTTTGATCTGGCAACATTGGTCCTCTCATTAAACTATATATTCTAATAATGGTAATGACCTAGAACATTTACTCTAAATGAAGCCCTTTTAGTCTTTTTGTATGCTATCACAAATAATCCCTTCCTTACAAAAATGCAAATGCACTTGGCGAAGATCACATGGACTTGATAAAAGCTGTAATAAAACGTTTGAGACGTTGACATTTGATACAAAAAACTTATAACTTAACCTCAAAATAATTTGTATGTGTGTGTGTTTTAACAGTCCTTTTAAAATGGCCACTCTTTTATTTTCTTCCACTTTTCCAAAAAAAGACTTAATTACACATCAGTAAGTCGTGAAATGCTTTTAATTAACACACACACACACACATGCACCAACGACACTTCAGGCAGACATATTGTTTTTCATAATAAATGTTTTATTGAGGTTTTAGAAAGTGTTTTATGGAATTAAAATTTGCCTTTTAGATTTATAGAGGCCTTTTTTTCTTCATAACGGTTTCATCACAACATTTATCAAGGATGTTTTAAGAGTCTAGTTTTGTAATGGCCTTTAATAAGTACTAATAGGCATTGAAAATGTCTAATTTTAAAAAGGATTTAAAATGCTATAGATTAATTTTGTGTGTTTCAGATAACGTGTTTAGAAATTAGTAATGTTATTTATTACTCGATAGCCCAAAACTGTTATTCTCGAGTCGTACTTTCGCAACGACCGAAAGGTTGATAGACATTGACAATATTTCACAGAGGACTGTTTAAAAGAATTTAACAATGAATTTCCTAATGTTGTTTTTTATTACAATACTGTACTCTGGGCCGCTTTGTTAAATTCTGCCGTGTCACAGATAATGTGAAACGAAAAGAAGGCTGGTGTCCCTCAGGTCTCAATTTTGTGCCCACTATTATTTACAATACTTATATCTGACGTTCGACAAGTTTTTGTATATGCATTTGTAAGCTATGATCCAGTAGATATCCATTTCGCAGCAGATGTTTGTCGCTAAATGTATCTAAAAGCGAGTGTATTTGGTACTTTCCAGTACAAAATGTTACCGATCGCAGTATGAAGTTTGGTGAAAACATATCGTCCAGAACCAATAAAGTTAAAACTTGGGTTTGTGGCTAGTAGTTATAATCTCTTAGAGACACCAAGGCTACATAGTAAAAGTAAAACCATGCCCCGTCCGTCCGTCCGTATATGTCATATAATACCTTTTTACCTCGATTTGAAAATATTAAAAATGAATGGACAAAGTTTTATTCACTTTGTACTCAATTTTAAATATGCATAACACCAATCATAGTGCTTGCTTCTAAAAATTGAATTTTGTAATAATGATCAAATAACTCTGGGAGGCAATGTGAAATCACATCAATTCCAAGACATCACATACTTCAGCATATTTCTTTTCTTATATAAACCTTAAGTAGTTATTATTAATAATATATCCCCAGATTTAAAAAATAATATGATTATTGCCACAAGCAAACAATATTTAACGAAACGGATTTTAGGTAGTGACTCTTTTAGTTCATTCGAATTTATTAAGTCCATTTTTAACGTAAGTTTGAAGAAGAGTCCCTAAAAATTGGAATGGTGGAAAGGTGTTCTTCGGGTAGGGGGAGGGAGGTGAATTATCGAAAACCAAGAACTTAATAAAACAGGCAAGTGGGGTGTCCTTTTCTAGGTTTTTTTGACACCTGAATGTAATAAAAACAAAATCAAGTCGATGAAACCAACCTGTGTATAAGAAAATGACATTTTATTGCTATAAAACTTGAGAAATCCTTTAAAAATTTTAAAAGTATAACAAAAAGTTGACAAAGAAATTGAATGAAGACAAAATATTGTTATTATTGTTCGTTATCATCAGCAAGTTCACATTCTTCTTCATCAAAATCTTCTAAGCTGATTGCTGAGTAATCGCCGGGAACAGTTTCTGAGTCGGTATTAACAAGGTTACTCCTTCACCCGTTTTACAAAGTGATGAACATATCACACCACTTTTTGCACATGTGCACAACATTGTGAAACAATTTCCCTTGCATGAGCAAGATATCAGTTTCATGATCAACTCAGGAGTTGGATTAAGTGTCGTTTGCTTTGGCCTCTAGTCTCCGTGATGCCTCTCCCAACCTCAGTGATGTGGATTTAACTTATCTCCAAGCCAGGTATGGAGTTGGTAATATGTGCGGAAGGAGTACTGCTCATCTCTTGCCTCAGTAGGTGGGAGTGATTCCAATTTTGATGACGTTTTCTTCAATTATTTCTGAAATATTATGAACGGAAGTTCATTGAGAGAGTGGGTCCCATCTTTTGACCTGTTAAATATAGAAAGATTGTTTCTCCAGCTTTCTGGAGTTCGTCGTGAGTAACATTCATGTTATTGAATATTGCTATGGTTTTCTTCAAATCTATTTCTGTTTCAAACAGCTTCAATACTTGTTTTTTTTTCTTTTCAATAGATGGCACTTACACTGTCACAACCACTGAATGCATGTTCTAAAAGAATGTAGTTTTTAACATTCACACGTTATCGTTGTAATGAAACAGAGGAAAAAACTTTTTGCTTGGTTCGACTGATATTAAGTTTCAACATATACACATTCTGATTCTCAGGGACCAGAGCAGTCATAAGAACCATAATGTCTGTATCTTAAGCAACAGTGGCAGTGGAACCTTTTTGGATAGCCGTTTCCACTATAAGCTTGTCAACATCCCCAACAGACTGTTTCACTTCAATGTTGTTGCAAGAAAATTGATTTTTCAACATAGTTATAAGTTGATTTTGTTCTACACATTAGACATAAATTTTTCTTGGTTAGGAAAAACTAGAGTATCTTCTGTTATGTTGAACTCAGGTGTGAGATGTTTAGATCTGCGCAGCTGTTCACATTTCTTTATATTATGGTCATCATATCCATCAAATCCGACAATTGCACACTTGTATTTTTTTGACATACATCACGTACATGTTGCATAGATCTAGGTATGTTTGGTTATGTTGTGTATTCCATTTCACCGTGTGCAGCAGGTGGCCTCCATCTACTAAATAGGTGGTCACGTTATTCAAAAAACTCTCTTCTACACTGTCAAACTCTTCGTACGATGCGGATTTGACAGTTTTTCGCATACCCGATTCCCGATTTCTTTTCACTCTCAACACTTAGATTACATTGGTTTCATTTCACTCAGCAAGCAAAAAAAGAAAGAGGGGGAAAAACATTTCTTTCAACTTTCTTGCTTTAATTTCAATTTTTTAACATGATTTTTCAAGTTGTATACCAATACAATGTTTTTTTCTTATACGCAAGTTGGTTTTATCAACTTGGTTTTGCTTTTATTACATCCAGCTGTCAAAAAAACTTAGAAAACGACAACTCACTTGCCTATTTTATTAAGTTTTTGGTTTTCGATCATTCCTCTCCCTCCCCTCACCCGAAAGGGGCGGATTCTTCAAGCTTATGCTAAAAATAACTTGTCCCCGAAGTTTCATGAAAGGACCAATTTTTTCTTGCTGATGTGCTTTTTGACGCTATTTTACCTGTACTACTTGTATATTTCTTTCTGTTACTAAAATTAGATAGGTATCATGGTAACTTTCTTTCAATCAGACTCCAACATATAAAGTGGGGCAATCGTCACTCTACCTGCTCTACCTCTACCTTAGCGCTTAAAAGAACATTTTGTGACAAATTTCAATCTTCCAAGGGTTATAACTTTCTAATTATTTAATTTATGACAAAAGTGTCTCTAGTAAAGTTGTAGAGAATTCGATTCTAAATTAAAAAACCCTTTTGTAAGATGTAGCGTTACGGAGAGAGGGCAAAAACTGTTAGCACTCCTTTTTTCAAGATGGCTGTCAAATGGGCCGCCGACCCTGAAAACTCAATTTTAAACTTACGCCGCGCCGGTTCCCCCTACACAACGAAAAAAAAACTTGTCCTACCCAAAATGCAAGGTTAGCCTCAAAAAATAATGGACTATACATGAATTTCCTGCGGGATCATGTAATATTACTCCATTCGATTCCTTTTAGTAGTCTTTTTAAAATAACATCTTCAAACTAGAATTACAGAGAAAATGAAAGGAATCAACAACAATGCCATTCCTCTGCAAAACATTTTACATTCCGTTAAAGAGGGTTCACAACTGTCCCAAATAAGGTGATGCACACTTCCTGTACCTTTTGAAAAAAAAAATGTGTTGTATTTTTATTAAAAATAAATGATCAGTTTCAATAAAATGTTATTAATTCGTGTAATATAATCAGTTTTTAATTTTCAATTCTACCAGCCACTAATAAACGATACTGACTATTGGAAATACATTTTAAACATATGGAACGTTCCCCATTTTACATTCCGTTAAAGAGGGTTCACGACTGTCCCAAATAAGGTGATGCACACTTCCTGTACCTTTTGAAAAAAAATATCTTGTATTTTTATTAAAAATAAATGTTCGGTTTCAATAAAATGTTATTAATTCGTGTAATATAATCAGTTTTTAATTTTCAATTCTGCCAGCCACTAATGATACGATACTGACTATTGGAAATACATTTTAAACATATGGACCGTTCCCCATGCCAAATATAAAAGACGTTTAAACTTCCTACGCAATAAAAACGGCAATATATTGATTATTAAAAACGTGACGGGACAGGTTGTAGGAAGTGAGGAATATATTTCGAATGAATACAGCTTTCCAACACTACATTTTTTATGTATTCCCAAATAGCTCACAACACAGACAGGTCAATTATTCACCACTTATTTGAAGAATCCAAGCAAGCGTAATTTTGATACAGATTGTCACAATATAGATCAGATCATTATTTTGTTACGACGCATACAGCCTTTTATTTATCAATTTTTTTAAAATTTAAATCGAAGAATAAATGTTACTTTGGCATCCAGAGGTTAAGTGCGAGGATTATTTTACATTTCTGTAATATACCGAGTGTCCCAGAATCACGTGGCATTGAACGTGTTAACAGACATCTCTGTCATTTGAAAAGATAAACGGATAAATGAAAAAACTGCAAAAGGCATGAAAGATTCCGTCTGATAACACCCCTGAAACCGTGTTGCCTCTTACAATATAACGGTCAACTTTTTAAGTATACGTAAATTTCTATTTATTAAAACCCGCTAAATTACATTATTTTGTATCTTCATTACTAAAATAACCTAATTTTGTTATTTTTATCAAAATTATGTAAAGCCGGTACTGTCCTATGGTTTGTTGTTCACGAAGGGACACTCTTAACATTTCATAATAGCGTTAAATGGGCGGGTAAATGACCACGCTGGAAGTTTTCTTTCAATAAGCGGCCACAGTTATGACATAATGTGGACGCTTGGCCTAGAAAGTAGTGCGCTAGGCGCGAATTAATGTTATATACTCACTCTCCTTTGGGTCCCAGACCTAAGAAGCTGTCAAAATTGTGGCTGAAATCTGAGCCTGTCAGGTGTTTATTAGTTTTGGAATTTAACTTCTTTGGTGAATTTTCCCGATTAGTTTAGAAGTTAGCACCAAAATCTGTTCAAGTGTTCAGTATAGACGTCCTGAATTAAAGTAGAATTTAATAAGTGTAATGCTAGCTGCTTTACGTGGAGTTTTATTAGAAATTACAATTTAGAGTCAGTGTTAATAGACCTGTAGTGGTATAGTTATGCAGTTTGTTCAGATTACAACTGGTACGGACCTATTTTGAGTTTGTAACCAATATCAGTATCTGGGTTATTCTTACAATAGGAGCAATTTGGGGTAACACAATTTAAAAGAAAAAAAAAGGTTTTGAAAAATTTTGAAAAAAGAATGTTTGTTAACTTATAGGCCGTAGCGTAGGATGTCTTGATTTGTAGAGCTCAACATTTTATTTTTATTTTTTTCAAAAATTCATATCCACGCCAATGACTCAAATGACACGCTACTGATTAACTGACAAGTATATTGTTTTAAGTGTTTATATTCATAGTAAAAATATATTCAAGTACTAATACAAAAGTAGACAATATATCATTTCAGTACAGTAAACACATTTTGTCGACTTCTTCAGAATTTGGCACTTGCTTGGGCATATAGAAAATGTATAATTCTAAAATAAATATTAGATATTGGAAAATATCATTGGCGTGGACGTAGACATTGTCGTGGACGTGGACAAGAATCCATGCTAATGACGATTAAAAATGTCCACCTAATGACGAAATAACCTTCAAATTTTGTTTTGACATTAAATGGATTTATGTGGATAAATGAAACTGCATAACTTATGTACTCAGTACAGGTTATCAAAAAAGTCCAATATTATTTTTATACATTTTATAAAGAAAAAATTCTCACTAACACGCTAATGACGCTGAATAAACATACGCACACAAATCGTCTAATATATTTACAGATTAACTAGCCACGCTAAAACCAATAACTTCTTGAAAATAGTTTATTTAGGCTATCCAATGCCAATATGTCGACAAACTACAACGTTTTTTTGGGTGTTTGTATCTTCTCTTACAGACTTCTAAAGAGATTTCTTATTTAATACCTGTAACTAATTTACTGTGCAGTGCACTTTATATTTTTTTGTATGTAACTTGTAGCTTAAAATGGTACTATGTATTTCATTTCCTTTGTCGTTACCTTTGTTTACGTTTAGAGATTCGTTTAGAATATAAAATATTAAAATTTGTTTATAAGTAAAATGTCATTTAATCTTTTCATTCAGTAATATTACGTTGGCCAACTAATAATTTAGTTGTCTATCTTTTTCATAGCATATGCAGTAGTTTTTTTTATTTATTGTGGCCTTCTGCAGAGAATTATTGAGTTATATTTGTAAATTGCCGGATATTGTTACCTTTTTCGTATGTCTGCCTCTCGGTGTACCATTCATTGTATTTATCTTGTATGTTGAATATAACGAAAAAATTGTGGAAATGTGGAAATAATTGCTTATGGAACTTTAATAATATAATATTTGAAATCCTCTACCCCAAAAACCTATAAAACGATACCCCACATCGGTAGTGAGGTGGAGGTGGTAGTGGGGGTGGATGAAGTAAAAAAATATTTTTGAGGTTTCTTTTTCTTGTACACACATTAAATCACAATTTTTTTTCATCCCCTTTAATAATATGGTGGGAATGGCTAATGCCAAACATTTTCTTGAGACATTAGCTTCTCTTGTATATAATAAATACCAATTTTCTGGACTCTTACCTGCTTGATTTAGCTATTTACCCCAAATTTACTCCAATTTACCCCCCAACCCTTCCACGGAACAAGATGAAAATATAATCTAGTTCCAGATCTCATTAAGGTACATATGTGTACCAAAATTCAAGTCAATATCTTAACCGGTTCCAGAGTAAACGTGCGCACAAAAAAAGTTAGACAGATCGACAGACAGACAGAATTTTTTTTTCGCTCAAATTTAAAATCTCGATGTTTCATGACATTCTAAGTCTATTTGAACAATAAATTTTTTTTTTTTTTAATTTTGTCGTTACTATACTTGCCACCCCCTGCATTTTTTTTTCAAATGGCATCCTGTATTGCTAGAGCTGAAATCGTATTCCCACGTCATTCTACAGTGAGCAGTGATATACCTGTAAAATTATGAAAAAAAGTTCCTGTATAACGTGGGTCTGCAAATGCTTCCTAAAGGCGCTACGGTTCCTTCGAAGGTGGCCCCAAAAACTGGTTTACATTGAATATCTCAAGTGCCCTTCGACACACATATTGCAAGTACAATCAGCCTCCGAAGTTTCTCCCCCTATTTTGTGTACTCCATGTATATCACATTTCAGCTACAGTAATGTATAAAACAGTAATCATTTACTCAGTTATACTAGAAACAACTTAATTTTTACTGCTTGCCCCAGTTGCTCGAGCTTTCAAGAATTTGAAATACTGCCAAAATTGTCACGCTTTGTCTCTAATTGTGCACTTAGTTAAATGATGTTTTTTAAAATTAAATCGAGACATCACTTTAATCAGAAAGACAAATCTCTCAAATGGACGCTGCTAATTATGCAACTTTTAAACACGCCTGCCTTTTATTACAGAAGTTCTTTCGAGTTTTTGAATAAACAAAATTAAAGTCAAAACTTTACCGACCCCATTGATATATAAAATATTTTCAAGTCTGGCAGCAGCGAATTTTTTCTCGCAATTATTAGGTTTTGTTAGTATCCATGTGTACGGTACACGAGATTTTCTGTAGGATTTATTGCTTGTTGGTGTGGAATATGCAAGCACTTTCATAAATATTCATCAAAACTATTTTATACATGCGATTCGTGTTTATTTTCTTTCGTTCTTAAAATATGAATTTCTATAAAAACTGCTTGGTTTATTGATGGCTTTACATAAGTTCTTTACATAGAGCTTTAAAGGTTAGTAGATCAAACCGATATAACAGTCCAATCAAATCAAAACTTTGAAATAAATACTTGAATTTTTGATATACGTTACTTTGAAGTTTTTGAACACGATTAATGAATGAAATTTTTTTTCAACCCCCGAGAAGGGGTGAAAAAAATATATAATAAAGTGTTTTTTCAAAATTACTCAAAATGTGTAAAAGCTAGTAAAAAAAGTTTCAAATAAAAATTGTGAAGCATCACTTGATTTTTTTTTGGTATTTCTTTCATTAATCGTGTTCAAATACTTCAGAGTAACTCATATCAAAAATTCAAGTATTTACCTCAAAATTTTGATTTGTCGACCTATTTGATTGGTCTAATAAAGCATTTTTGTTTATGATTAAACAAGGTGAGCCATAAAGAATAGGACCTATACTACGTACAAAAAGAGTAGACATTAGTTAGGGCTAACAAGAGTGTAGCGACACGTCGCGCCCACCCGATGACCGCGCGCAGTGCCATACGCATCCTAAAGTATGCCGATCCACTTTTAAGGTCCTATAATATAATATTTGAAATTGTTGTTTTCCCCAAAAACCGAGAAGACGATATGCCTCATCGGTAGTGGGGGTTGGTGGTTGTGGGGAGGTCGTATTAGTGAAATCTAGAATTAGATTATATTTTGAACTTATTCCGTTGAAGAGTTGGGGGATAAATGAGAGTAAATAGGTAAAAGGAGAAAGTGAGAGTCCATAAAATTGGGATTTTGTGTATGTAAGGGAAGACAAGGTCTCAACATTTTTTTTGTGATATCAGAAAAAATGTTGAGACCTATAAAGATACAAGAATTATAATAGAACTTATTTAAAAAAATGTAAAGACCATTTTTGTTTCAATTACTAAAATAACGATTAAATAAAAAATAGAAAGCAAAATTTTAATTTGAAATGTTCACAGTTTGGTTGTAATCAATAGTTTATCTGAAAATTTTGCAGTAAAACGGATATCCACTACAGAAAACAATTGTATAAAAAGATTATGATACAATAAAATTGAAGGGATACGAAGCAGATTTTAATTACGCTGTGTAAACGGTCGAGCGAGTGCTTGAATATTAGTATACTGCGGGAGTACGCTGAGCGCCACATTGCCATTTCGGTGCACTGCTGGGCAGCTTCAACTCGATACTTTTTCAACAATTTATATAATTCAAAAAATTGTGATATGCTCAACGAAAAGTTTTAAACATTAGAAAAAGTTCAGTGCAAATTCCAAGTCATTATGTCACTTAGTTCGTTTATAGATGATTAAAACGTCGAAAATGTCATACCTAGTTCCCAATTGGTGTAGACAAGAGCGTTTTTTAAATTGTTTCTTTTTTTTGTACCTTTAACGCATGATAATAATTTTTATTGGTATTGATGAGTAAGATGCATTTGTTTTAAAACTAGTTTGATTATTTTTTTTTGAAACTTGTTTGCTTGGTAATATCCCGGCGCCGTAGGCCGAGGGATATTACCTAAAAGCAACGTGCTTGACGAAGTTGTGATAAAAGTAGAGGCACTGGGAGTTTCACTAATTAGCTTTTAATTACCTTATTGACCTTGAGCACGCGAAATGAACGAGCCACCCGCGAACAACTTTTTTACCGCCGACCTAAAAACCTCCACCAGACTCGCATGTATGGTATACACGTACACACGGAGGTCGATGGGGTTTCACATGACGGTAGTAAAAAAATTGTTCGCGAGTGGCCCCTTCACTTCGCGTGTTCAAGGCCAAATAGGTAATTAAAAGCACATTAGTGAAACCCCCAGTACTTTTACTGATAAAATTATGAGCTATTTATCAAGGTTCAAGGGGAATTCACATAGAAAATTTTTTGCAATTTATTTTATTTATTTACTCAACATTATTTCAAAAGTCCATAAATGTATTCCAAATGTACCTTTTACTTTTTATTGTATTATTTGGCATGTTTTTCTATATTATTACATTTACCAAATCGTTATTTGCATTGCCAAACAGAAATTGTGACATTGTCAAAAAATAAATTTTAAACTGGACATACGTGGTAATTGTCCTAGGGAGATTATCAGTGTAATGTTCTTCTAATTGGTTATTTCCTCACACGTGATTAGAAATGGGCGAATTTAATAGGATTTCTATTTGAGCAAAAAATTTTCAATGAAAGTGCGTAAAAAACTACAGTCTAAGAAAAAAATTGTTGTAAGACTAGATGCACTTAAATGGACGATTCAATTTTCGAATTTACTTTTGTTTTTTAGACATTATCAACGTGTTAACTTGAAATTTCACATGGCGATTTAGCTCCATTAGAGGCTTATTTTCCTAAAGATTCGTTAAAATATATGCATTATTCTTTGAGTTATCATACATTGTTTATAATAAGTCTCTCCCAATTGTTTTTATTTGTTGCAACTTAAAATATTCATCTATTTAATGAAAATGTCATTTTCGTTGCTTTCATTTACGTGACCTTCCACGATTGTATAATTTTATTAACGAGATATTACTATACCCCTAAAGGAAAGTTAGCGTTATGCCCAGCTGTCCATCCCATAAAGGCGAAGCATTAACGCGAAGGTATAATATATATTTTAGATTAGGTTCCAGGCAATAACAATGCACGGATATGTTCTCGGGCAGTAATAAGGTATCACAATTAGAGCTTGGTAGCCAATATTAACAGAGCAATTAAGGGTCCGTGTATATGAGCGTCGTAATCGTGGCTTGGTTTATAGCGGAGGTATTTGTTGTGCGTAATTTGAAATGAACCATTGATACGGTACGAGTTTGGTGGAGGTCATTCTAAAAATGTTTAATACTCGTGGTATTAGTAGTTAGATTTTTTAATTTAAGATCGTTAAATAAATCGAAAACTACAAATAAATGTTTTGACAGTGGTGTCATATACCGGAAAATTTTCATGACTTTCATCTCAGACAGTCTCTAGCTAAAATAGTCTCATCCAGGGTTGGCCGGAAATGCTGTTTATTTTGATTTTATATATATGGTGTACTTCCGGGTGTTTTCCCACGTAGTTGATGGCTGGAGCCATTGTTGTCTCAACGACGTTTCGGCAGAATCCCATCTGCCATCTTCAGGTTCTCGCTGCGAGAACCTGAAGTAAGTTTGCTCTTTTTTTCATCTTAATTTATTTAATCTGTTGAAAATATAGTATAATATAATCCAATAATTATAAAAAATTTCCATCACAAAAAATGTTATCTGAGATTTTCCTTCAGTAAACACAAAAATCCGTCCTGGGGGTGTCGCGCAACCCCCTCCCCCCCCCAAAAAAACACCCCTTTGGTGAAAAAAGCCTTATTTTACTTATAACTCATTAACCGTTGAAGATATAAAAAAATTGCTCATCATAAAAAAGACAACTTGACTAATTTCCTAAAAAAAGTTTTATTGTAATTTTATTGTATATGCTATGGTTTTCGAGAAAATCGATATTGAAAAAAATTCCAAAATTTGTATTTTAAATGCGCGCGAATTTTCGTTTATTGGAAATTTTTTGCGCGCGGCCTATAGAAAAAATTGAATTGCTCGAAAACCATACAAGCTAGGAAGAAGAATCAAAATGGGTTTTAAAGGAGATATAAAATACTCTCTTGTATTGCCATTTTTGATGGCTACTGATATTTATTAGTATATAAAAATAACAATATAATATAGTTATTTCTTAATTTTTTGGGTCTCTAACTATTCACAGGCCCATAAAAAATAACTGACTTTAATATAAGTTATAAATGCATTATCTTTTAGTTCAATGCAGAAAAAGTTAGGAATAAAAATATTCACATTTACAAATTTACCAGCATGTAGAAGTTAGCCAAATTTTGGCCAATTATTTATTGCTTCCTAAAAAAGATCCAAACATGTTGAAAATTTAGCTCAGAAAATTTTTTCTGAGTTTATATGTCATATAACTATTTAGTCCACTCATATTAGGAAAAAAAACGCCGTTTTAGAGAAAAGTTTTGAACAGCAGTTTCTCTGCGTCGATAGTAAATACTCAACTTTTAGAACAATTTTTTGCTTATGCGCAGAAAAAACATGATTTTTGAGATATATACATACATATATGTTTTTTCGTGTTTTTTTTTTTTTTCATTTAGACTTTTATATCTCGAAAAGTACGCGTTTTTAAGGCTAAACGAACATAGGTAAACGTGTTCAGAATACGATTTCCTACAAAAAATGTTTTATACATTTTGCGATTATCCCATTGACTTTTCCGGAAAAGCGACCTGAAATATATATATATATATATATATATATATATATATATATATATATATATATATATATATATATGTGTGTGTGTGTTTTTTCGTGTTTTTTATTTTGAATGCAAATATCTCGAAAAGCACACGATTTTAGGGCTAAATGAACAAATAAACTTGGTCAGAATGAGATTTTCTACAAAAAAGCTCCTATACATTTTCGATTATCCCATTGGATTTTCCGGAAAAGCTTCTTGAAGAGTATATATATTTGCAATTTGTGTTTCTTTTTTTTTTCATTTGGACATACAAATCTCGGAAAGTAAGCATTTCTAAGGCTAAATGAACATCAGTAAACTTCTAAAAACGTTCGATATATATTTGAGCGATATATACGTCAAAATGAAAAAAAAAAAAAAATCGAAAAAGCATATATATATTCTTCAAGAAGCTTTTCCGGACAAATGTATAGGAGCTTTTTTGTAGGAAATCTCATTCTGAACAAGTTTACTTATGTTCATTTAGCCCTAAAATAGCGTGCTTTTTGAGATATTCGTATTTAAAATTAAAAAAACACGAAAAAAATACATATATATATTTTTCAAGTCGCTTTTCCGAAAGAGCCAATGGGATAATCGGAAAAATGTATAGAACCTTTTTTACCTTTTTTGTAGGAAGTCGTATCCTGAACACGTTTACCCATGTTCATTTAGCCTTAAAAACGCGTACTTTTCGAGATATATACGTCTAAATGAAGAAAAACACGAAAAACCGTATATACAGGGTGTCTCGAATTGCATAGGCCAAACTTCACTAAGCAATACAACTTTTCAAAATAAGAAAAAAAGTTCCTAAAAACATAGGTCGGGAATTGCTTAGTTTCCGAGGTACAGGCTGTTCAAGTAATTCTCCTGAAAATGTTTTTTTATGAATATTTTCGAAACGTCTAAAGATAAACAAATGATAATTTATACAGGAATTTAACTTTTTATGCTTTTTAAGACAAAATGACAACTGTGTACGAAAATCATTCAGGAGCGGGTGAAACTGTGGGGGCCTAGGTATAATTTAGCCCCAAGTTTATTGTGTGACACTTTTACATTAGTTTATGAGCAAAACTTAAAAATTTGAAGTTTTTTACACAAAAAAAGTCTCTTGTGTTTTTTCTGTAAAATCATGAGTTTTTGAGTAAATCTTATCTGAACTTTATTAATTAGTAACCATTATTACCAGCATTCCTGGTATACAGGAGTGTGCCATGATTGTAATGTTTGTAACAAATTAAAAATAATCTAGCATGCAATGCTAGAATGACAATAATAACATTGTTGTTTTTTGTGATTTCTGTAGTTCATTGTTCTGTAGTTTTATTATTTTCTTTTGGAAAAAGTGTTCTATTGAAAAGTAAAAAATGGTCATGTTTAGTAATGTGAAGTACGCGGATATTCATTTTATTTATGGATATTGTAATGGAAACGCGAATGCCGCGGTACGAGAATATCGCAGAAGATTTGCCAATAGAAGGAAACTATCTAATGATGTTTTTATTCGAACCCGCCTAGAATTTAGAAATGTTGGACTTAAAAGAGGTCCAAGAAATGAAGAACGGCGAAATGGCCGATTTAAAAACATAATTTTGGCCAAATTTAATAATAATAATAAATTAAGTATCAGAAGAGCAGTCCAACAGCTGCATGCGCAAGCTGTGCATAGTGTGCATGTTTCCAAAAACAAAGTTTTTCGGATTCTGAAAAAAGACCACAGAAAAGCTTTTCGAATGCAGCCAGTCCAAAGCCTTCAACCAGGTGATCCCGAAAGGCGTATCAGTTTTTGTAATTGGTTTATAAATGCCATGGAACAAGATCCCGATTTCGGAAGTAAAATTATTTGGACTGATGAAGTTACCTTTAACCGTAATGGATCGGTTAATTTTAATAATTTAAGAATCTGGGCTCATCGGAATCCTCATATAATTCGCCCTAGGACATTTCAACAGGAGTTTAGCGTTATGATGTGGTGTTATAAACGGGACTTTTTGTGGGCCCCACATCCTTCCTCTCGTTTAAATGGACCATTATTTAATGATTTTTTAATATCTCGAGGATATTCCTCTTAATTTAAGAAATGAATGCTGGTTTCAAATGGACGGAGCTCCTGCACATTTTGCTATTGAGAACCGTTTGTGGGTAAACAATAATTATCCAGAACGGTGGATCGGTCGATTAGGTGCAAGAGCCTGACCACCCCGTTCACCGGATTTAACGCCAGTTGATTTTTTTGTCTGGGGCTATTTAAAGGACAAAGTCTACGCAAACCCTGTAATTTTTCTTATATTTTCAATATCGATTTTCTCGAAAACTATGACATATACAAGAAAATTACAGAAGGACTTTCTCTTTCTTTTTAGGAAATTAGCCAAGCAATTTTTTTATGTCTTCAACGGTTAACAAGTTATCAGTAAAATAAGACTTTTTTCACCGAATAGGTAGGTGTTTTTTTGCGCGGCACTCCCAGAACGGATTTTTGTGGTTTTGTGGTGTATAACCTTTGTGATGTATAACCCCCCCCCACTAACAGTTACTGAAGGAAAATCTCAGATAACATTTTTTGCGAGCTTCTGGTGTATTTTTTACTTTACGACTGGACTAATGTACAATTAGTTATGTTTATATTCAAATTTTTGTAATGCAGTTTTACTTCTTTCTGGGACATCAAGTTTTAATAAATAATAAAAAATATCCACGAAAATGATTTAGATATTTTTGAAACAAAGAACAATGTTTATCTGTTTGGTTTTTAAATATTAGTAACCATAAATAATAAAATATTTTTCGTCCGAAATAAATTCAGTCAACCGTTATTATCGTTAGCACAATATATATTTCAGACAAAATATAATGGTCCGTAGATAAATGTTTCAGTAAATCACCGGGATTGACATAACGTACATCATTTGCATTTAGATAAAACAAAATTGTATAAAATACAAACAATTTATCATTATTATCTTCTATCGATAAATTAATAAAAACAATTTCTAAAAGCTTTGTTTTGCGCTATTTATGTAGATAATGGATTGTGTGTAAACTTAGCCGTTGATTAACGTTTGAATTGATAAATTTTATCGTTGATTAAATTATTAAATAAAGCGGAAATGGAATTATGTAAAAGTGTATACACTGTGGGTTATAACCCACACATGGTAGTAGAAGAATCGTAAATTGGTCAATGTTCATGATATGTTACATATACGTAATCTACTGATTTAAAGTCTGGACAAAAAATCAGAGTACCAAGACGAGGCATCGATGTTGTTAAAAATAGCTGCTGTAGATGTTTTGACCACATCATTCTTCCATGTCAATAGAAACAATACCACAATAGACGGAGGGACGACATCGGACATGTAGAAGTAAAATATTTTGGTATAGACACGTACAAAAGATGCAGAGAAGAGCACAACCAAAAATTAAGATGATGTATAAGTGTGCGATAAATAGCCAAAGCTGTAAACAGTCGCTTATTATACAAGGTGTCCCATAAGTTATAGATAAAACGAAGGGGGATGGTAGATGAGGTCATTTCCAACCAAAATAACTACATATGTTGTTATCCAATTTTTGATGGTTCAAAAGTTATATCGACTTTTGTATTTTTGTCCCAAATCGCCTAGCATGTTTAGTAAGAAAGTGGTACAAAAGACTAAGTTTTTTTTTGCTTTTTTTTTTCTTAAATAGGCTACTAAAGGTTGTACCTTTCTGATGGAGACATTTTTATGAAGTCTAGTTAGCAATTGTCAAGTATAATAAAAGATGTTATGTTTGTCATACCTTACTTGTAAAAAACAGAAATAAAACATGTATGAATTATACCTTGTTAGAATCTACATAAATTGCACTAGTTTTTGTTAGTACGGAAAATATTTTTGTAGTTATTTTTTTTTCTACGAGGATCATTTTAAAATTCAAATACTTTCTGATGAACCGATCAATTATCGTAACATCTTTTATTATAATTGACAGTTGCTAACTAAACTTTATAAAAATGCTTCTATTATATCGGAAAGGTACAACCTTCAGTAAAAAAAAGACAAAAAAAAACTGTTTTGTACCACTTTCTTACTAAACGTACTAGGCGATTGCGGACAAAAGTACAAAAGTTGAAATAACTTTTGAACCATGACTTATGACACACCCTGTATTATTAGAGATATTGGTAGATCGTCCAGTGAATACTTACATGTACTGTTGGCAGAGATGGGTAAATGAAACTTTCCATATGAAAGTTTCGGAACGAAATTTTGGTAAAAATTAGAGTTTTCAATAAAATATTTGAATATTACGAAAGTCCCCAAAAGAAACTTTCCCGGAATTTTGGCAACTTTCAAATGTTCAAATATTCAATGTTAATGTTTGTTGTAACAAAAGTTACTTATTAGCTGCCTATAACGATTGATATAATTTATGCTTAGCATGTAAGCTATGTAGTGCCTCGTTATACAAGGACATCCATTTGTAAATACACTTTTGCTTATAAAATCACATGGCCGTTTATCTGTTGCATCATAAATTCGATTGGAGCTGTCTAAGAATTGACATCTTAAATATTAGTGTAATGCTTCGTTATCAACATAATTTTCGTCTCTTTTGAAGCGAAAATAAATAGTTTTAAAGTGTTTCATCGCGAAACCTTTATCCAATATACGGATTAGACCTATCTATTATGTAATTAATAGTTGAATGATGGCTGTTTGTTGTTAAACATGATTAATTTTGATTTGCTGTTATTTTTACTTACTTAGTAAACGAGCAGGGTAAATACATGTTTATGTTCTTTTGTGGTCGGCCGGCCAATGCTGTTCTTGTGCATTAACTTATATGATTTTATTGTGCATGTATAAACATATTATTTATGTACTTATTGTATTGGAAAACGATATAAATTATTTCTCCCATGCCCGTGGATTGTTTTGTGCTCTACCAATGTTTTCGTAATATACCTCGTTATCATTTTATGATTGAGTTTTATTTCAAAACTTTGCATATAATAATAAGCGGGGAGGTACTAGCTTCTGAGGATAAGACTAAAAAGTAATTGTCAGACTTTGCTAAATTTACCATTTTACCTTATACAGTAGTGGCATCGATGTAGTATAGACGTACGCGTTACCATTACTCTCAAATCTAACATGCAGGACAAGCATACGTAGGTCGTAGACTGTGGAAGACACACACCCTTACGTCCATTTCAGGCAGTTCGATTGTAAGAAGTGAGAAGCCAATATACAAACGATGATAGTCTTTGCTTGCTACCTGCATTAGAGAGGTCAGTTCAAAGATCCATTGTGCAGACTATAACATTTCTATGGTTTATAATTGTAAAAAATAATGCAGGATATTTTATACAAACTATTATACACATTTGAAATATATTCCACATTTTTATTGCTCAATAAATTCTAAAAAAAAACTGTAGTGTTAAGGCATTATAGTTAACTTAAAACTACGAACAATTTAAGCCTGCTACTACGCCATGGTTATCTATGAGCCCCAGATAATTGGCTTCGTGTTGCACCCTTGACGCAGAAGAACTCATTGCACGCTTCTACGTTTCGCCCTCATATTAGTACTCCCTTCGAACGGAAGTTGCATGGCTCCCAAATTAGAATTAGGAAATTGGTGAGCAGCAGGTGGCCAATAACGATCTGATTACACGTGCGTCGCGCGGTGATAACGCCAGGGAATGGGTCCTATAAATTATAAACTAATCACCTACTGATGCAACCGATAGGACTCTACTCCGGTGTCACGTTGTTAGATGGATGGCTGTGTACTAGTGTCGGGGAACAAGAAAATTACCAGTAATTGTATTTCGTCGGCGCGGCACTGTAATGTATATGCAGTGTGTTGTGTCGGTGTTGGGGTTAATCTAATTATTTCGGTTGTTGGGTGAATTTAAATCAAATTAGCACGTGAAATATTTATCACCAGTTAAATTTTAATACAAGAATTAACAAGGCTGCTTTTAAAGTACGCTGATTAATATTGCAGAGATTCGCTTCGTTTGGTACGCGGCCAGATTTAAGATGGATAATTTTAAATGCGTTAATTTGTAATTGAAATTAGTTATTGAGAACTACACATACATATAATAATCTAGGTTTATTTCTTCAAATTCGAATATTTAGAAGCAAATCATATTAATTTTTGCCAACCTATGTTTATAAAGTAACTCGACCTCGCTGATTTCGAAAATTTCGGTTGTCATCTCGAAATCGAAGTCGAACGACCTCAAAGGTACATTTTTTTCGATTTATCGAGAATATCTTCGTAAGAAGTGAATTGAAGTGAGAGAAAAATGTCAAGAGAGTTGAAATGTAGTTTATAAAATTTTCTTTAAAATTATGTATATAAAGTTATAATTCCACTAGCTCATTGGCGGGCAATGGGGATCTAAAATGAGACATATTTCAAAAAAAAAAAAAAAAAAATAGTTCATCATAGTTGTTCAGAAGGATATTACTTTGCGTTATGTGTAAAATATGTTTAGGTTTTCATTATCAAATATCTGTTCCATACATCGCTTGATTGGAATATCTACAAAAAATAATATGAAATTATATTACCTGATTTCACCACAATCTGCTTACGTGCCCTTTATTTGCAGCAGCGGTAGGTAAGTTCGAGACAAATCTGAATGAAAGCAGCGTTGCGTGTCACTTCTGTAGGCAAACATTCATTTTCTTCGCATTTTGGTGGTTTTTTAGTAAACAGCTGTTGTGGTAACGAGCCTCAAAAGCGAAGGCGAAGTTCGTAGTTGACTTTCGCGAGTTGCTTTATTTTGTTCTCAATATTAAATGACATAATTTGTTTAGATCGCTCCTTTATTTCATTCTAGCAAAAAACACATAATTTGCAGTCAGGCACATTGCCTCCTTGTTGCCTAAAACATTTTCTCGATTCTCGATCTACAGTTTCCACATTCCCTGAATCAGCAGCGACTTGAGTTGATTTCTTCCGAAGGCGCTCTATCATAGTTTTCCGAATAAAATGATTTATGATATTTAAGATTTTTCGCAACATCACTTTAAAAATATTCTTCAGTTTCAAAATTACACTAGCCCATTTTTTATCTTGTAGAATTTTTCGGAGATGTGTTACCTCAGATAAGTGGGACAGTCCTTTATCTTCAACCGCGCATAAACGATCAGATTTAATTTTCTGACACAACACACACGCACTAAAACTAACGAATGAATCCATTCTGATGTCTATTCTGAAACTCACGCAAGATAGTTGCTTACCTTTTGGACGCCCATGGAATTTCAAATTTTACAAAATGACTGAATATATTTTACACACAAATATCCTTCTGAACAACTATGATGAACTATTTTATAAACTAAAAAGAAAATTTTATAAACTATACTTCAACTCTCTTGACATTTTTCTCTCAATTCACTTCTTACGAACATATTCTCGATAAATTGAAAAAATGTACCTTTAGGGGTGGTTTTGGGGCGATTCAACCCCAAATTCGAGATGACAACCGAAATTTTCGGAATCAGAGGGTCGATTAGCAATTGGGAACGATTCAATAGATGACTTCATTAGAGTTTCGCAATGGACTGTAAAAGTAAACGTGTAAGTCGTGACTAAAAGAATTGAGATCCCTGTTAAGGTACTCTCTGATGGCATAAGGCGAGACACTATATGTCTAATTGTATTCAACGTTGATCCCACGATTTGCTTCAACATTTGCCTCAAGTTCAATTCGCAATTGAGTGATAGTCATTCAAAATTTCTAAGGTAAAAGGAACATTTACCACAACAAAGGGTGTGAGCTACTTCTCTCAATCCAAAGCGTGTTTTTATATTGTAAGAAAAAGGGTTGTACAAGTAGTTGGATTGCACATTTTTGGCAAAATATACAAAATGGTGGCTCAGTATACCTTTCCAATATTACCCAGTACATGGGCCATTCTATCAGACTTTCTTTTACCTCGCAACTTGAAGATGTTGGAGCTGATATAATGTTAAGAGCCGCGGTGGTTGGAGATCTACCACCTTGACACATATATATCGAAGAATCAATCGAAAATTAAAAGAAAATTGGCGAAAAAGACTGATTGGCAAAAGATTTACTTCCATGGGCATACCGCCAATTTTCTCTGAAAGCTACCTCATTATGTACTTCCAATTCTGCTATCGGTTAAACTAGTTTAAAGAAGTGTAGTAATATTTATTATAAATAAGCATTTTAAATGAGTTTAAATACGATGCGAGAAATTTTATCTGTACTTGTTCGGAAATATCAGTTTCCTCTCGCTCTTAGGAATAAGCTATTTAAGTTTATTTGTTTCTCTTATTTTCGTATATAACAATTAGAAACCAAAAAAAGAATTATTTTTATCTGCACATTATATTGTAGTTCATAAATGACTACTTTGGTAGAACCATTTCCAAATTTTCAAAATACGTTGACTTCTATCTCTAACGTAGATTTCTCAAAAACGCATGCATTTAGCGACGTGTAAAAAGTATAACAGTTTTATTCAGAAAAAATGACTGCAAAATATTTCTTAATGTCTAAAATAGTTTTCTTGTTATTGCACACTCAAAGAAATAGTATGGGTAAATTCAACAAAAAAAAATGGTTAACTAACAATATCGTTAATTTTGTTAAACCAAAGTATATTGATGGTATTTTTAAAGAAGAGGTGATTGTTATTTTAATTAATAAAAAGTTGTCGTACAACAAAACAAACATTAACTTAAAAAATAGATGAATAAGACTATTATTTTGTTCGTCTGACTATTATTTTGTTGAATTCTGTCAAATTAAACTAGATAATAGTATGTTTTATTTTTAACTATTATCGAATTGTAATTCTAACCCAGTATTAGTTCGCTGTATTATTGTACTTGGTAGACAAACCAATATTATTGTCGTCTTCTAGAAGTTCTAAAAGAATTGCCATAAGATTTGCTTGCTTACCACGTAGTCTATTACAGAAATTATTCCCAGATGACGCCACATACAAATCACTGACAATAATCAATCATGCATTATCTTACACTCTTATGAATTTATAGAAAATTAATAACATGATTGCAGTGTTCAAATTCTCTCAGGGATCATCGATATATATGGATGGATCTTATAAACGATCTCTAATCTTTGGTTTGGGTGATCTGATGTCTCAATACTGAGATTTTGGCTAACCAAAAAAAACTTCATCATACAATAAATTGTAGATCAACATAAAAATTAGTTGGTGAACAAAAAACAAAGTCGTTGTACTATTTAATTGTAGACCAAATTGAAAATGGTTAGTGAACATAAAAAAATGTCATTGTACTATTTAATTTGTTACAAGAAGATATGATTATTAAACTACTATTTGTTTACGAAAACAAATAAAGTTGTATTCATTTTCTTTGAGTGCAAGTAATAAAAAAAATAACTTCTAACTCGAAATATTTTATTAAAGTATATTTGGCTCAATCTTCATGTATTAATCTGAGAATACAGCTGAACTATATACTATTACTTATAGAACACCCTATATAAAGTAACTGTAATGTTCACTTGCTTGAAGATGAATAAAAAAATGTCGTCTGTTAAAGGCACACCGTGAAACCAAGACCCACTGCACATAAGTGGCTGTTGGGTTGAAGCGGAAAAATAGTTATTTACACTGTTTTTTACTAGACAAAGAAACAAGAGGTGAATTTAATTTTAATGCTACATTTCACACAAGTGCACGTCTGTTACAGGCGCACACGCCATTTTTCATCTAATATTAACTAACCGCGCTTCCTTCTTTTTTGAAGCACTGCATGCAAGGAATTCGAAAAGTAAACAGTGCAAGCATGTCTGTTAAGACTGATAGGCCAATTAATTACACACGGATTTATTTAGCTGTATGTAGATATGTGAGCCTGGTTTGAAACTCCCATTTAATTAATTTTCGCAAAATATATCGCGGCCGCAATGACTACAATGTAATGTAGTATGTGTATGTGTATATAATGTATATAATGTAATGGTCCAATCTTCTGAACTGTAAATAAGGAATTAGTTGAATATAGTTAAGTCCGGAAAGTGATATTTTTCTGGACCGGCGCCGGCGCGGCGTGGCGCGAGCCTTAGGCGAGTGCCGGAAGTCTGCGAGTCCAGAAAAAACACTTTCCGGGTGAGTTTCATACATTATTTTGAAGTGAGACTCTTTGTTTGGTTTTTGCGTTATATTTACAAAACCATGCAAAATATTCAAGAACGCGTAGTATACTTTTTTCTACACTTTCCTATGAAAATAATGAGACCTTAAAAAACTTGTTTCGTTAAATAGAACCTGAGATATTAGACTAGGCACGTTTTCAAAAAAGAACAGTGCAAGAAGCATTTCATGTAACAAATGAGAAAACAGCGTTTTTAGGGTATTTCGACCCCGCTGAATACGAATCTGCCTGTTGCCAAAGCGAAACTTGGACCGGAAGTCCGGTATCCAAGATGGCGACCAAAAGTCTGTTGCCCTATATCTCCCTTGTCCGTTGGCTTAAAACAAAGATCTAAACGTCTGCTTAGGGGTTTTCTCGAATACCACACATTGCAATACTCAAAATTTACTTACATTAAGTTTGGAGTGCATGGGTTCCAAGATGACGCCTAAGATGGCCGTCGAAACTTTATTGCTCGGAAGTAAGCAAGGAAGCAAGGAAGGTAAGAAAACGACCATTTCAAAGTTCAAACATTGTTTATTGCAAGATTGCAAAGAAGATAAAACAATAATTCAAGTCTTTTTAGCTTATGGCAAGGTTGCAAGGAAGATAAGAAATCAACCATTTAAAGAGTTCAAACATTGTCGAGAGCGGTGGCACAACTTGGTCCAAGTCAGTCTATTCTTCTTGCACGTGCACATTGCTTTCTTCGTTGTCGTTGCAAGGTGAGATGTCGAGTCGCAACCAGTAACTGCGTGGAACGCCAAGACATTCTTCTTTTGAGCATTGAAAAGAATTTTGCAGATCTCATGGACTGGGAGATACTTCCTTTCTTTCGCTGTGCCACTCATCATCCACACTTTAGAGCCGGTCATTTTGTCGAAGTGGTGGATCAGCAGCAAACAGATGTGGAATCCCTGGCCATGACGACGATGTTGTCAGCATCGGAGTGGACAGCATGTAGTACAACGCGGGTGTCGGCCTTTTCATGTGTCGCAGCTAAGACACTGGCATCTGATTCGGGGTTGGTTGATCGCACATCCTCTCCATGTGAACATGGCTCCAAAGTCATGTTGAAGAAGTTCTTGAGAGAGGAAGCGGGCGAGGTCGACCTTGTTTTCCCTCATTGCTAGAAAATTCTTCAAATCTTTTGGCAGTGGAATGGCTGCACTTGTGATATCCCTTCTTACTGGAGCGGCTCTCCTGGTTCGTCTGCAGCGGGTCCTACTTTTAATTGACTTCGGACGATACCAGTCGAAAAGGATGTCGACTCTAGCATTCGGTCTTCCAAAGTGAACTATCCTGTCGATGAAGATTGTAGCGAGGTCTCCGAAAGTAGTGGTATTTGCTAGTTTCCCAGCCATGGAGAACATAACCTCACTTCCAAATACCTTCGTTTAATACCTAATTGACTTTCAGCACATATATTCTTTTTGTAATGGTAATTATGGACTCCGAAAACACGAACTTAACACTTCAATTCATATGTAAAGCATTTTAGAGCAAATTATGCTATTTATATAAATAAATTAACTTACCGGTTTAACGCTGCTTGTATATCATAAATGAAAGGTTAAAGTATGACTCACACCACAAAATAGCTTCTTAGCGCCAAATTTGAAATGAGGTTCGTCCACTATTCCCCCCTTCCACTATTACACGCGCCTTCCCTACCTGCAGTAACGCAATTTTATTACCAAATTGTATTTCGGAAGGTGTAAAATATTACTTAAAAACATGTAACCCACACAGTAGTACACATTCAACCACTAAAAACTATATATCTGACAGATTTTACACTCCAAATACAACAAGATACACGGAGCGCACGTAAACACAACAAAGTTTCGGCGGCCATCTTGGGTCCATCTTGGAACCCATGCACTCCAAACTTAAGGTAAGTAAATTTTGAGCACTGCAATGTGTTTGGCATCCGAGAAAACCCCTAATCAGACGTTTAGATCATTGTTTTAAGCCAACGGACAAAGGAGATATAGGGCAACAGAGTTTTGGTCGCCATCTTGGATACCGGACTTCCGGTCCAAATTTCGCTTTGGCAACAGGCAGATTCGTATTCAGCGAGGTCGAAATACCTTAAAAACGTTGTTTCCCCAATTGTTACATGAAATGTTTCTTGCATCTTATAGAGATGGATTTCCTACTTATGGGCCTAGTCTATATACTGCCGTCCTAAGCAAAAGCGTCCTATCTACAAAACTTTTGTCTTAAGTTTTGTCATTTTATGCCTGATATGCATGTGTTCTAAACTCTTTTAACCCCCCGACCCCAAAAGGGTGACGCGTATGTTTGTATGTTTGTTTGTCTGTCTGTCCTGTCTGTGGCTTCATATCTCTTCAACAGGTGATCCGATTTTGATGTAGTTTTTTTTTATTTGAAAGAGTATTTTGTCGAGAAGGTTATAGGCCATATTAGATTTTGATGTTTGGGCGCCATCTTGAATTCGCCATGTTGAACTTTTCTAGAAATTGTCCGATTGAAGTAAAATTGAAAATGTGCAGACAATTATGGTAGCCGAACATGATTTAGGCCTCATTTTGATTCGGTCATATGAAACTGGTACGATTAGATACATTGATCGGGGGGTTTTAAAAAAATTTCAATTTTACTTGTTAGTTAAAATATCTGATACCGTGCGTGTAGCGGAGCGCTAGGTATAGGGAGTGAAATGACAACATCGCGCGTGCCAGCTGGCTGAAATGAAATAGCAGAGCTGGATGCTCCGCCCGACGGAGGAATTTACGGCAGCTGTGTTGTCATATCTTTCGCGCTACGTGAATGTACATGCCTAATTGGAAATTACACGCACGGTATATAGTAACAATGGGTTGTTATAGATATTAGGTATTATTTTGTTTGTTCTAAGTCTACTTAACAGTACATTTACACCTGATACTGTCCTAGTAGCATTATCCTTGAATGTCAGATAGGGCTAGTACGACGATCACGGCGAACTGCGACCGCCTAGTACTCACAGTGTTTTGAGCTTTTCGACTCTCGGAACTACCACCTTGGCCTCAGAGGTATTCAGGCATAATCCCACGGATTCGGATGGTAGCTTCGCACCACCGCCCGCGCGAGCGAGTGCGTGAACCAAATGTCCAAACCTGCGGTTCCTCTCGTGCTGAGCAGGATTGCTATCGCAGCGGCGAGTCATCAGTAGTGAGACAGTAACCTATCTCACGACGCACAGTGTGAAATTTATGAGTTTTTATTTTCAAAATTCCACTCCATGCTCAATTTTTGATCAATTTGGATGAAACTAGGTGCAAAATGTTTGTGAAAGCTGGCCTGGTAATTGGTTATGGCACTTTATCAGATAACTGCGGGTTTTACAATTGAGGTATTATGTGCCAACTGTCAGCTGCCAAAAAATTATGTATATCATGTAATTTTCATTTTTTTTTATTTGTGGATAGTTTTTACCGCTTGTAATTAACCCTTATATTAAAATTTTGCTAAATTATAATCAAACCTAATGAATTTTCAAATTACTAGTAATAACACAGGTTTACAAAAAAAAAAAAGTTGTCTGGATCTGGGGTCAGACCATACGTTTCTTATGTATTTTTCGACGCTGAATTCGAATCTATTTTTAATTTTGCCCTATCACGTCAGGATTTTGAGATATCCTAAACTAAAAGTGCAAAAAACACGGTTTTTGACATATTTGAGGTTATGTAGCTTCGAGAATTTTTTTTCTCAAGAAACCATGTGTGGAATCTTAAAGTACAAGTCTTCACCTTTAAAATGCCGTCGAGTTTGCTCAAAAATTTTTTTTTCCGCTAACATATTGCAATTTAAATAATGACCATCAGGTTTCCGTACTAATTAAATGTATTGGGAAAGATATGATATGAACAGACATATTTCAAAATTCGATATCTCGGCGAAAAAAAAAAAGATATTTGAGCAAACTCAACGGCATTTTAAAGAGAAAGGTTTATACTTTAAGATCCCATACATGGTTTTTTTAAGGAAAAAAATTCGCAAAGCTACATAACCTCAAATATGTAAAAAAATCGTGTTTTTTGCACTCTCAAAATCCTCAAAAATAAAACAAAATGTACTGAGTCATCCTACGACCCTCTGCTGAAAAAGTACTGAATCATCCCGACAGGGATAAAAAGCATATCAAAATGCGGTTTTTAGCTTATTGTTTATGCTTTTTTAACATGTTATTTTATACCACTACGTTTTTGTATGAATAATATAAAATAATCACGTATATCCCGAATTATATCCGGATTATTTGGTATAAGTTACTTAATAAAATGTTATTGTATGGTAACTACATTTAATTTATATACAATACAGCAACATATTACTTAATTTAATATTCTTTATGTTTTCAATTAAGATCTGAGGTAACGCGATACATGTGGTGCGGGTTCAATGAAACTAAGAAATCTTTTAAGAGCGATTGTTGTACGTAACATATTTATTTTTTTGTCATAGTTTTAGTTTTCACTTTTCATGTAGTCTCAATCTTCCAAAGTAATTTTTCACACTTACGAGAGTAAAAGTACTACTTATTATACTCTTCGCAAAAACGAAGAGTATATTGTATTTGATCGGCACATTTCTAAAATCGTAAATATCGCTCGTAGACAAAAAATTTTCATATCATTGTGTTATTGAACGAATTTTGAACAACTTTCAAAATGTCCGTCTGTCCGTCCGTCACGTTTCTTGTAAGCACGATAACTTAAGAAAGAAAAGTCCGATTGTATTGAAATTTAGAAAGTAAGTTAGTGTTAGCTAGAGGAAAAACCCTATTGTTTTTGAAGAAAATCGATCGGTAAATAAAAAAGTTATTAATTATTTAATTAAAAAAAAAATATTCTCTAAATTTTTTTTCCCTTGTACTAAAATGGAAATCTTGCGAAATATTATTTCCATATTATATTTTTTTTGTTTATGAATTTTACTAATATATATTTCATAGAAGTACAAGTTGAAATATGTATGATTGTCGAAAGATATAGGTATATCACAATCAATTTTCGTAGCAATATGTGGTGACGCAGCGGTTAAAGCTTTGCCTTGCAATCCAAAGGTCCCGTGTTCGAATCCCACACAGGTTGGACATTTTTTTTCATTTTTTTTTTTCATATAATTTTTTTCATAACAAAGATGGTATCACAAAATTTGGGATGTCCAAAAACTAACATTATTTACAAGAAAACTGCGAATAGTATCCTATGTATAAAAAGCTGAGTAAATTGGCGAAGAGTACGTTTTTAGCTTGTTTCATTTCTTTGTTCGAAGACTAAAGTGTCACTTTTAATACCGGAGGAATTACTTAAATGTTTGTAAAATTTTTGATGAATTTATGACAGTGTATGTTCTATCAACTTTATTCTTCATAATTATTGTTGTGCCGTCGCACAGTGTGAAATTAATGAGTTTTCATTTTCAAAATTCCACTCCACGCTCAATTTTTTTGGGGTTTTACAATTAAGGTATTATGTGCTAATTGCCAGCTGCCAAAACCCCGCGAAAATTATAAACATTTTATAATTTTTATAATTTGTGTACTCTAAGCTTTTTTTAAACGGATTTTTATGACTTATATGAATGTTTTTTGGGTCGCTGATTACGAATTTCGGGATCGAATAGCCTGGAAATGTGCGCAGCACCCTTAAATTATCAAAAAAACACCTCTTTTAAACACCTGTTTTCGCAATATTCTTACTGCGAGTCTTAAATTATCACATAAACATATTTTTTGACTAGTAATTTTAAAATTCATTAGGTTAAACTATCCCTAAATAAAAAAAAATGAAAATTACATGATATAATTTTTTTAAACCTTTTGCCCTTAAACCAATTAAAGGATGAAATTTTGACGCATTTTCACTAAAAAAAATGTATTCACCTCCTTGGGGTGAAACTACCCTTAAATAACAGTTGACTTAAAAAATAAGATGCAGAACGGGTTTTCAGTATTATTTCATGATTTTGGATGAGTCAGCTTACAAAAACTTTAAAAACAGAATTTCACCCTACCAAGGGTTGCAGCCACCCTTAGTTGAGCGTAAACATTTATAGGAAGGATAACTAGGGTGGGTTAAAACTACTCCTTTCTAAATAAAAAAGAATGAAAAAACATGATATAATTTTTTTTAACTGTTTGTTTTTGAATTGAGTAACGAATGACATTTTTATTTAAAAAAATTATTTTCACATCCTTAGGGATAATCATTATTATTATCTAAGATGGTATTATAGTTAAGACTCTCTGAAAATAATGCAAATCAGCCCCTTGTTCTTTGTAATATTGAATACTACAGTACCTAGAGTACTACCTTGAAAATTACCCATTCCAAAGAAAAAGAACAAATATTTTTGTCCCAATTGCCCATATGAATGTTTTTAAAAATAAATCCATTAAAATCACTAAAAGGGCCAAAAATGGCCTCTTGAACTCTAGATCAAAAAGACCACTACATTAGTAATTTGCGATCAGAAAAAGATAAAATTTTATCGATATAAATGTGTTTTATTTGAATTAATTCAATTAAAACCTCTAAAAAAATAAATAAAAAAGGCAATATCTTGATGTTACCAAAATTACCAAACTTCGATCCCTTTTGGCCAAAATAAATATTGGATTCGTAATCAGCGACCCAAAAAACATTCATATAAGTCATAAAAATCCGTTTAAAAGAAGCTTAGAGTACACGAATTATAAAAATCTTAAAATTTTTATAATTTTCGCGGGGTTTTGGCAGCTGACAATTGGCACATAATAACTTAATTGTAAAACCCGCAGTTATCTGATAAAAAGCCAGCTTTCACAAACATTTTGCACCTAGTTTCATCCAAATTGATCAAAAATTGAGTGTGGAGTGGAATTTTGAAAATGAAAACTCGTTAATTTCACACTGTGCGTCGGTGGTAGAAAGATTCAGCAATTCTATACTGCGGCAGACTCTCCCAGCTCCCAGTATATGCGCCACCTGCAATTAGACTCTTGATATTAAGAAAATAGGACAAATAATTTCTAATGTTTAGCCGTTTGGAAATTATACGCGAAGGGTGGCTAGTTTTTAAAAGCAAAAGAGTTTCCAAGGCGCTTCACCCTTAAAAACCACCCCTTACACGCCCCGCCGCGGTTTTTCGCATTTTTCTGTGTAGTAGTTTTTGATGAAACTTGAAAATACTTTGCCCTGCCAAGTTTAAAGTCTGTACTTTCCACCATGACATTTTAGGAAAAAAAATATTAGAATTTATTTTCTTGACAAGAGGAATCACTCTCTGAGGTACAATTCCATTCTTATACACTATGTTCGTAGGTACCACTTTCATAAAATTATACCTAGGTGTATGATGTTAATTTCCTTCTCATGAAAGTTAATAATTTGCAGTACTTGTTTATGTCAATATTCAACTGTTTTCAGGATAGAATATTTCTCCCACATGGTAGTGTCTATATTTATTTTTGATTTTTCTATGCTATACAGTGTGTCCCAGGATAGATGTAACAAGAGGTGTACTGAACCAAACATTTTGGAATTTTGGAATGGTATTTGGGGATTGAGTCCTGCTTGTTGTACCTAAAGTATACCAAAAATGACTTGATTTGGTGTTCTACAGGGTGTTTTATAAGCAAAGTTGTAAAAATCACCACTAATAAAGTACCTTTATTTTTCAAAATATGAAAAAAATTCCACTAAGAAAAGTTATTTAGAATGCAATTTTATACCTCTATACCAAATTTCAGGAATATAAAATTATTTTTTTGAGACTTCCCATTTTTTCAATAAATTAGTATTTTATTTTGAACCATTCAATTAAAATTGCATAGAAATTATTTTTTGTGAATTAATATTTAAAGTTATGTAGAAGCTAAAAGTAGGCTATGAGAAAAGCAATGGATACACATTTATCATTTATTATTGACATATCTGTCAAACGTAGTCAATATTATCCTTAATTTCTGTTTCAAATTAACAAACCAAGCATAAAAAATTAAGTGAAAATGGTACTCACAGTGCGTGAAAAAATTTATGTTGTGCAATGCTACGGAATTGGCGGTGAAAACTCGCTAAGAGAAGTAGTAAGCCAATTTAATTTGAAATTTCCAAACACTGCTTTGTCACGTACTCAGACTATGATAATAATTAAAAAGTTTCTGGCTACTGGTAGTGTTCTTAACATGAAAAGAAGAACAAAAGCATATGATGAAGACAATGTTGGGTCTATTATAGCTCATGACTCTGTTATAGAAAATCCTAGGATGCCACTAAGAGAGAGATCAGCTCTTATTAATATTAGCAAGTCTGAACTCCAAAGAATTTACGTGGCAAAGAAAATTAGGGCATATAAAGCAAATTATAAACATACGCTTGAAGAGGGAGATGACGGCCGTAGGTTGGATTTTTGTTTGACTATTGGAGAACAAATCATGGAAGAGAGATTTTTTCATCATTTCATAATTTTCTCATCATTTCATAATTTTCTCAGATGAATCCACCTTCACAACCAGTGGTGTTGTTTCATCTCAGAATTGTCGGTTTTGGGCTTCTGAAAATCCAAATTTTAGAATCCATTGTAGAAGACAATATTATAAAAAAGTGAATGTGTGGTGTGTAGTTTCTTATCACGTTGGAATTATTGGACCTTATTTCATTGAGGGAAGGTTAAACCAGCACACTTATTTACAGCTTCTTGAAAGATTTTCTGAAGAACATTTAAATATTTTAAGAGATATGCCTTTAGTTCATTTTCAACATGATGGTTGCCCGTGGCCAGGGCAACCAGAAATGGTTAATCGGTGGTTGAATTTAAATTTTGGAGAAAATTGGATTGCCAGGAATGGACCGATCAAGTGGCCGGCGAGATCCCCAGAACTATCAATATTGGATTTCTTTTTATGGGGTCGCCTCGAGCAGTTGGTTTACGCTGAACCACTTCCTAACGATGCAGCAGTATTGAAGCAGAGAATTACAAATGTCGTTAACTCCATACCGATAGATCATATTCGAAACAGTTTTAAGAACTTCAGGCGAAGGATCGAAATGTGTGTGGATGTGGGTGGTAGCTACGTTGAATAATAAAAAAATTGTAAACATTATTTTGTATTGGTCAATAATTAATTTGTTTGTGAATCTATTATGTTTTTGACATTTATTACTTGTTATAATTTTTAAACCTCATTAATCTTCTGTTAGAAATTGTTTCTTGTTTTACAATTAGTTCAATTAACATTATACCTTCTTACATCTCGTATATTCAATTTTTTATTTACCAATAGCCTACTTTTTGAGATGATTAACATTTGCTCCTACACAACTTTAAATATGAATTCAACTCTTAATTCGCAAAAAATGGGAAGTTTCAAAAAAATAATTTTATATTCCTGAAATTTGGTATAGAGATATAAAATTGCATTCTAAATAACTTTTCTTAGTGGAATTTTTTCATATTTTGAAAAATAAAGGTACTTTATTAGTGATGATTTTTGCAACTTTGCTTATAAAACACCCTGTAGAACACCAAATCAAGTCATTTTTGGTATACTTTAGTTTTACAACAAGCAGGACATCTATCCTGGGACACACTGTATATTAGTATATATGCTAACAGTACAGTTTCTGTAAAGCTTTCTTCTCATTACACCATTCCAAAAGCTCATAGAACTCTTTTTGGTATCAGTTCTGCACTTGCTTTGTTGGCAGCCTCTTGAATGTCATTCAACATCATAAAATATTAAACTAAAGTTTCACACTCAGGATTAAATGAAGCATTTATTTGCTTGCGACGTATTAACATAATATACTTTTCGACCAAACTGTGGGTTGTCAATTCCTACCTTTTTGTTTTTTCTTTTTTTTTTTGCAAATTAGGGTGTATTGCGGGGGGGTCGACGATCTTGATGCAACCATCAACATATTTAACAAGCGGTGAGAGTTAAACAATTAGGATAGTCATACAGATATAAATAAGAATAAAATTTCAAAACCAAAATTTTGTAAATAATCACTGAGTGTTGGAGGACGTGCTTACATATTTTCTTACAATATTTTCCATTAAAAAAGTTGAAATAAAATTAAAAAAAAAAATTAAATCGCTTTCAAAAAAAAAATAAGCTAAACGTATTTTATATATACTGAAGTAGTCTAGCGTTATTACGAACCCTGTTATGGGCGAAATTTCGATTAAAATGAGTCCATCGTAAAAGTACGAAATAAAGTCCCATAAGAAGTGTGCTATTTTTTCCGCAAATAACAAACCCGCTTATAATGAACTTATTAGCTGAAAAACAAAGAACTTCCCCCAATAACCCGGTAAAAATGTCCGCCTTCTTCAATCCCCCCCAGATTGTTCTCAATGGACTAGCGGAGGTAGAAATGCATATTCATGATATTAATTTTATCCAAAAAAAGCAAACTAAAATTTATGATTTTTTAAAGAAAAATTATTAAGAAATATGATTTTTTTAACCCACCACTATAACGAACTTTGCTTATATCGAACCTTTTTGCCGGTCCCTTGAGTTTCGCTATAGTCGGACATTACTGTATTTTCCGACTTGGAAGAAAGACATAAATTAGGATTTTTGATGTTATAATTTTATTGCGTTTTTTGCATCGGGAAAATAATACAGCGGTATTATCTGTACCAGTTACTTCATTTATGTGAGTTCAATTTCGCTCCCCTTCCCGATTAGCAGCATGCATAATAATATTTTAATTTTCAGTTAGCAGACAATTTCATTTCGGTTTAATCTAGCTTGAAATGAATTTCAAATTTAAACTATCAATTTCTGGAAGTTATGACAACGCCAGTGTCTACTTCCGAAATAATCAAGTTGAGCGAGAGCTCTCATTTCCCCCAACGCAGGCAGCGTTTCTAACTTGAATGCACGAAAAACGTGTTGTTGGTGACATTCATGTTTGCACGCAAACACTGATATATTTATGTGAATAAGTTTTCTATTTATGAGTAGCAATGTTAGTTGATTTTTGTATGTTTGAAATAGTTATCTATGCAACAAGTTTGTAAAGTGATACTTTTTTCGCGAATGGGAATTTTGTCGCACGAGCCGTAGCCTGACGATTTTGAAAGAAAATGAAAAAAGTTGAAAAATTTTTAGAGTGGTTTAATCAGTCGAAAGTAGAAGAAACTATTTTATTTATTGACATGCATGTGGCGAGTGACATTTTGTATCCATTTTCTTTGTGAATTTTGGTAGTTGTTGGCTTTGAAATGTGACATTAGTACAGTAAGCGAAGCAGTAAAATGGTAAAATTCCCGGCACGAAAACGATGAAAGGAATTTCCTTAATTTTTCTTGCAATATGCTTTATAAAATACCAGTGGCGGCTGGTGAAATCTCAATATTTTTTTTCTCGTCTGTGGCGCATGGGACCCATACGAAATATGGGAATTAACATCTAGAGAAGCACTTCTCTAATGACCCCTAAAAAATTTTGAAAAAGCAGTTTGCGAAAAAATTTTTGAAAATTCGGTAGCCTCCCCTGGGTCTAGGGACTCCTGTTTATTTTTACATTTTTTTGTCATATGCATTTGACTTTTCATAAAAATACAACAATAGATTTTGGAGTTTATGAAAATATTTTCATTACTAACTGAGATACAACGAATTGAAATATTGTAATTTGTTAAATTGTAAATTACAAAATTTCAGTTCATTGTAATGAAAATATTTTCATAACTCCAAAATCTATTGTGGTATTTTTATGAAAACTGCCCTGCTAAGCAAGAAAGTCGTAACTGACATTTTGTTGCTTTTGAGATAATCGCATTTTTCGATTATTTACAATGCCATCCACATTTTTAATGGGAAATTCTTAATTTTTTTTTATATAAAAAAAAATATATATTTTCAGAGCTATTTCCAAATACCCGATTTTTTCCAAAAATTATGAAAATTTTCATTATTGAAAATGGGTACAGAATGAAAAATAATTATTGTAAAAATTTTAAAAAATTTGAGCATGTTAGTAATAATATGCATTAACAATATTAGAAGGATTTTTAAAAAATTTCAATTAATAAGAAATTAGAGCAATAAAACTAAAAAAAAAAAATTGCACCTAAATTTTTAAATGCGCTACTTTTTTGTTTGTAACTTTTTTAGTTTTATTATAAGAGGTCGTAATACGTCTCAGTCGAAAGAAAATTTTAATGCCTTTAATTTTTACAAGAATAATTTTTTTTATTTTAGATTTTAACGTCGTTTATTTTTTCGGAACGTTTCGGCGCCATTTTGAAATACCACATTTTCAAAACTATCGGAGAAAAAAAAGAGAAAAAACATTCTACTTGTTTTCGTAAAAGCTTTAATTTAGTACCCTTGCATTTTTTTTTATTAAAGTCCACATTTTTTGAGTAATTTAAAAAAAACGTCTGGGAATACTGATTTTAGGGGGTGAAAATTGCAATTTTCAGTTCGCAATATCTCGAAAAATATGCATTTTAGAAAAAAAAGTGTATAAGATCTTTCTTTTTTATAACTCGATTCTCTATCAAATTCTGTGTATTTTTTGTTTTTTTTTTTTGCGACAACCTCTAGAAACCACCCCTAACCAAAAAGCAGGAAAAATGACAATATAGATTCTTATGTATATACTTTATGAAGCATGTTGAAGAAAAGAAATTGGAAATTCATTGTATCGTTTTCGTGCTGGGATTTAAAAGCTTCACTTACTTGTACTATACATACATACGATAGAAAGAATGGTTATTTTTTGTTTTTCATACTGAATGTTAGATAGTAAGAAGTTGATAAGATGTTTCGTAGGGGGAACTTCTTGTGTATGGAAAATGTATATATCTTTTTAATTGCTCTTCACTCTTAAAGAAACAATATTCATTTTTCGGAACAGCATCCATAGCAATTTCATCACAGAACATGTTTCCAGTCTTACACCAAACACATTCCGAGAAATATCGAGACACTTTGGAACCCCTTAAATTATTCATTTGAGTTCACTGAAGTATTTCACCATTAACTTACAGTAATTGATTTCCCTTTAATGTTGATTCCATAATTTATCAGTACAGTTTACGTTTTACAACGTCCTATCGAACGCGGAGCATCTGCTGAACGACTTATTCCTTAAAATATAGGTATTTACGGTAACTCCGTTACACGGGGCTGTCTTATGCTTCGAGTCGGTTGTAGGTTACATACATTACAGTAAATTAAGCCGTTAGCAACCCTATGCATTAATAATCATTTGTTAATTTAGTATACCGTGCCGGTATACTAAATTAACTAATCACTGTCATGCTTTGAGTTCGAGCCCTGGGGCAGATGGCGATGTCGATGGAGGATGGTTATGCAATATTTTCCTTAGTAATACTGTAATTGGTAGTTATGTCATTCTGTGCCAACCAAGCATGACTTTGACTGCTAGTTTGATGTGCTGACTGATTGAAAGCTGTAAGGCGAGCGGAGTCGTACTGCGGTTGGAGAAAAAGTCACACATCTAGTACACAGATGGATCCAAGATGGACGAAGGGGTTGGTGTGGACGTAGCGGGACTTAAATGCAGGCCTTGGTAACACCCAACCATCTTCCAGGCAGAAATCTATGCTATAGATCAGTGTGCCCAGGAATGCCTAAAAAGAGGCACTCGAAGGGCAAAGATCTATATACTGTCAGATAGCCAGGCAGCACTCAAGGCTCTCAGATCCAATACCTTCGAGTCTAAAATTGCCTGGGAATACAGACAATCCCTGAAGCAACTGGCAAAAAACAACAAGGTTACCTTGATGTGGGTGCCAGGGCATGAGGGAATAGAAGACAACGAATTAGCTAACAGCCTCGCAAGAAAAGAAACTGAAGTTCCGCTTGTCTAAGGGACACAACGGAGGAGATCAAAAAATGGGAAATTAACAAAAGAAGTCCTACTGGAGGAACAGTCCAGGCCAAAGACAAGCGAAAAAGTTTATAACCTATTCAACAAAGAATGCCACAAGGCTTCTCGAACTTGAAAAGTTCGACCTAAGGCTGATCATAGGCCTTCTAACTGGACATTGTCCCTTGAGATACATCTCTAGAACATGGACATGGCAGAAGATGACAAATGCAAATACTGTGAATCTGCAACTGAGACTGCGGAACTGGATACTTTATGAATGCAAAGGACTAATCCGCATTAGGCTAAAATACCTAGAACATGCGGAATTAACGCCTGAAGACATAGGGAAATTAGCTCCCAGGAAAATCACAAGCTTTGCAAAAAGTCTTGGAATTCTGGGCACCAACTTGTTGTGGAGTAATTCACAAAATATCTCTTCACCTCTAGATCGAGGTGAAGAAAGGCCAACTCAGGGCCAAGCGACCCTTTAAACAATCTACAATCTGCATCATTCTGTATGATTCTCTCCCTGGCACAGTGATAATGGGCATCAATGTGCTTATTTCGTTGGTGTATAACTGGATTGTAGCTTGATTATCACAACGCAACAGAGACTGCAGTTTTCTTAAAATTTTTAAGCAAGTAAGACAACCACACAACTTGCCTGCATGACTCTGATAACGCCATATACTCTGCTATGGTTGGCGAAGCTCCTGCACTTTGTTGCCTCCAAGAAACAACTGCATTCACAATGAAACTACTATAAGATCGTCTATTATCAGCTGAATTTACCTAAGAAACATCCCTGTACATATAATATAATTTAGGATATAACGTGTGTCTATAAATAATCCCATATCTAAATAGATCCTTTAAAAGATGCTTAGCCGTATTATTGTTGGATCTGAACTAAGCTGGAACAAAGTATTAACAGCATGAGCTGGTCTTGTACCCCTGGAAAAATAAAGGGTTCCAATTTTTTACTGAAACTGGGTTTTGTCAGTTCTCGTTTCATCTCGTTTAGTTTTTTCATATATAATATCATAAGTGATATAATTTTGTCAGCAAAATTTAGTGATTATTAAAAGAGTTTGTTGCTTGGCAATTTCGCGATTGACATTGATAGATAAAAATAACGAGCCGTCAGGCGAGTTATTTTTGTCAATTCAAAAAAGGACGCTGTACTGGGGACTAAAAGGAATACTTTGATGTCAACTTCGTGTAATTTCCTTTTAGGACATTTTTCTCATTCTTATTCGGCTAAACCCTTTAGGTAATAGAGTGAGATCCCAGAGCCGCCAGACCTACGTCATTTTAGCAAAGCTAATATTTTGACAACAGGTAGTGTAATATCTAGTTATAAACGTATGCGTATTTGCTAGTTTGAAAGCGGGGCCCTTTTGCAGAAAAAAGGTATAAAAGGTACATAAAAATTTTACTCAGTACGTTAAATTATGATAGCTGGATTATTTTACAAGTGACACGCTAACTACATGGTGTCAGCATCAACCTCCGAAACTTAAGGTCCGAGGTTCGATCCCTGAGCGTTCTCAGTTTTTTTTTTCAAATATACGTACTAAGAAAAAAGTTATGGCCAAAAATAATAAATATTTCCCTGTCGGTTGTCTCCTTCTTGGTAATCGCCACTTTAAGTTAATATTTGTTGAAAAAAAAAGCTGAGAATGCTCAGGATCGAACATCGGACCTTAAGATTCGGAGGTTGACGCTTACACCACATCGTTAGTGTGTCACGTGGAAAATAAACCAGCTATCATACTTTAACGTACTGAGTAAAATTTGTATGTACCTTTTGTACCTGTTTTCTGCAAATGGGCCCCGCTTACAAACTAGCAAATACGCATACGTTCTTAATTAGATATTATACTATTTTTTGCAATGAATTATTTTTTATTTATTTGCTTTTATCACGATTAGAGAATATTATTTAGGTATTATGCAAATCAGAACTTACACACTTTTTTATTTATTATGAAAATACCTACTTTCTGTATAGCATTTTAAAGAAAAAAATATTGAAAATACTTAAATCATTTATTTACATTTAGTCATTCACACTTTTTTTTTTTTTATTTAATATGAAATTATCTACTTTCTGTATATTGGTACCTTAACCGGTCACGCTAATATACTACTTAGGAAAACACTTTAAAACACTCATTATTGGAAAACCAATCAAAACAACTACTCTTCTAGCTAATACTGACGAAATGCTAAGAATCCTATCATGTAATTCAATACTTCGTCAGTATTAGCTAGGAGAGTAGTTGTTTTGATTGGTTCTCCAATAATAAGTGTTTTAAAGTATTTACCTAACTAGTATATTAGCGTGCCCAGATTAGGGCAACAATATACAGAAAGTAGGTATTTTCATAATAAATAAAAAAGTGTGTAAGTTGTGATTTGCATAATACCTAAATAATATTCTCTAATCATGATAAAAGCAAATAAATAAAAAATAATTAATTGCAAAAAATAAATCAAGAATAGGCTTGTAAATAATGAATGAATGTTTCTATACTCTACTGATGAGAACTAACGAGTTCGAAAAAACTTGTACCACTTTTCTAGAGTTGAAATAGAATGTAAGGTTCAATAATAATTGTTGTGAATGACTGAATTTCAATAAATAATTTAAGTGTTTTCAATATATCTTTTTTGCCTTAAAATGCCAGGAATCCTATCATGTAATTCAATACTTCGTCAGTATTAGCTAGAAGAGTAGTTGTTTTGATTGGTTTTCCAATAATGAGTGTTTTAAAGTGTTTTCCTAAGTAGTATATTAGCGTGACCGGTTAAGGTACCAATATACAGAAAGTAAATAATTTCATATTAAAAAAAAAAAGTGTGAATGACTAAATGTAAATAAATGATTTAAGTATTTTCAATATTTTTTTCTTTAAAATGCTAAAAATCCTATCATGTAATTCAATACTTCGTCAGTATTAGCTAGGAGAGTAGTTGTTTTGATTGGTTCTCCAATAATAAGTGTTTTAATGTATTTACCTAACTAGTATATTAGCGTGCCCAGATTAGGGCAACAATATACAGAAAGTAGGTATTTTCATAATAAATAAAAAAGTGTGTATGTTGTGATTTGTATAATACCTAAATAATATTCTCTAATCATGATAAAAGCAAATAAATAAAAAATAATTAATTGCAAAAAATAAATCAAGAATAGGCTTGTAAATAATGAATGAATGTTTCTATACTCTACTGATGAGAACTAACGAGTTCGAAAAAACTTGTACAACTTTTCTAGAGTTGAAATAGAATGTAAGGTTCAATAATAATTGTTGTGAATGACTGAATTTCAATAAATAATTTAAGTGTTTTCAATATATCTTTTTTGCCTTAAAATGCCAGGAATCCTATCATGTAATTCAATACTTCGTTAGTATTAGCTAGAAGAGTAGTTGTTTTGATTGGTTTTCCAATAATGAGTGTTTTAAAGTGTTTTCCTAAGTAGTATATTAGCGTAACCGGTTAAGGTACCAATATACAGAAAGTAGATAATTTCATATTAAAAAAAAAAAAAAAAAAAAAAAAAAAAAGTGTGAATGACTAAATGTAAATAAATGATTAAAGTATTTTCAATATTTTTTTCTTTAAAATGCTAAGAATCCTATCATGTAATTCAATACTTCGTCAGTATTAGCTAGGAGAGTAGTTGTTTTGATTGGTTCTCCAATAATAAGTGTTTTAAAGTATTTACCTAACTAGTATATTAGCGTGCCCAGATTAGGGCAACAATATACAGAAAGTAGGTATTTTCATAATAAATAAAAAAGTGTGTAAGTTGTGATTTGCATAATACCTAAATTACACTATTTGTTGTCAAAATATTAGCTTTGCTAAAATGACGTAGGTCTGGCAGCTCTGGGATCTTGGACTATAAGTATTAAATATAAACATAAAAGAACAAGAACATAACCTAATTTCTTCTTCTACTTTGCCAGCCGGGTAGCTAGGCGCCAAGTGTCGCATGAATTTGTAGCCAGCATTAATATTTTTACATTGTTTACGTACTATTTGGAGTTAAGTTCACTCCATTATTTTTCCAGTGGATATAAATTAATCGCTCTGTGGAATTTATCGTTATTGGTTCTGTAATTGACTTTTAGAACCAACTCGGTAAAATATTTATCTGCGTTAAAGTTATCTATAGACGATAATATTAACTACGGTGAATTGTAATAGTGCCGTATAGTTGTTAATGAAATTGTTCAGTATTTCAATAAATTAGTTAAGAATGTTTATGAATATCACTGGATCCTCCGCCATTTCATAAAAAACCGCATATGCAAATATATTAATAATAATAATAATCTTTATTATCCAAAAGACCACATTGGTATAGGATTAGTCACAGAGAAGTTAAGCACCTTACAATCCAGTGCTACCATTAATTCTTAAAACTAGGAAAAACAGACATATAAATATAAAAAAACACACATTTTTTTAAACACATATAAAATGACAAATATATATAGTTTAGGTAAAATATTGAAGCGAGCTATTGATTTTCCAAATATTCATCCACTGAATAAAAACATTTATTTATTAAGTATTATTTTGTTTCATTTTTAAATGTATTTATATTTTCAATATTTTTTAAGAAATTTGGGATTTTATTGTACAATTTTATTCCAATATATTTTGGGCTTTCTTCATATTTTGATAATTTATGTAATGGTGTGCTTAACTTGTTACATTCCCTGGTACCATAATCATGATTATAATTGTTTGGTAAAAACTTATTTAAATTATTTTTAACATATAAGAGTATCTCTAGAATATAAATAATAATAATAATACTAATAATAATATGTCTTTATTCAAAACAAATACAATACTTATCAAAAAATATTTGTATTCGCAGAATGGGCGAAGTTCAGTTCAGTAAGCCAACCGGCTTACCGTCTGCTCTTACACTTAACCCAAATGCTTGGCAATGTCAAAATGTTCAGGTCTTTAAACAGATTTCTACAGGACGTATATTTAGATACTCCCACAATGTTACGTACAGCTTTTTTTTGCAATTTAAATAATCTTTCAAAGTGGCATGAAGTGCCCCAAAAAAGAATTCCATATGTTGCTCTTGAAATAAAATTAGTACAATAATATGCCATGACAGTTGATCTGTTTGATATTTTAGATAATCTATACAACAACAGACGGAAGAAAGGTTTTTTGCTGTAAAGTCGATATGTTCACCCCAACTTAATGCATTATCTATATAAATTCCTATAAATTTAATAGAGTGTACTTGTTCTATGGATTTACCAGCTATTTTTATTAAGTGACTTTTATCATGTACGTTACGCCTAGGAGGGAATATAATAACAATAGTTTTGGATATGTTTAAAAATAGCCTATTTGATTTAAAGTGGTCGGTAAATTTTGTTAAAGAAATTTGTACATTAGATATAGCTGCTTCAAAAGTTTTTCTGCAACACAAGTAAGAATTATCATCAGCAAACATTATTAAAAAATCGTCAAAGAAACCAGGCAAGTCATTAATATAAAGTAAAAATAATAAAGGCCCAAGAACTGATCCTTGGGGAACTCCAAACTTAATATTCAGTTTTTCAGATTTAATTCCATTAACTTCTACTACTTGAGATCTATTTGTGGGGTAGGACATCACCCATTCATTTACTTTGCCTCTTAAACCGTATTTGTTCAATTTTTTAATTAGTATTTTGTGATTTACTAGATCAAAAGCTTTGCTTAAATCCATGAATAGGCCTATACATTTTTTATTTTGATCTAAATTTTCATATAAATTATTTAAAAATGTCATTATTGCGGTTTCAATGGAACGATTCTTTCTGAAACCATGCTGTGAATCGGAAATAATATTATGTTGTGTTGCAAATTCGACAATACGGTTGAACATAACTCTTTCTAATATTTTAGAAATAGTTGACAGTAGAGCAACAGGTCTATAATTTTCAGATAATGTATTATCTCCTTTTTTATATAAAGGAAAAACTCTTGCCGACTTTAGAACAGATGGAAACGTTCCTTCCGAAAGTGATAAATTTATTAAAAATGTAAGTGGAACTACTAAGTAGTTCACTGACTGTTTTATCAAATTAGTGCTCGAATTACCAAGGCCGGAGGAATCGCCGTTCTTTAATTTCATTATATTATTATATATTTCTGATTCCGAAGCTGGTTCCAAAAAAAGAGTGGGAAAATTTGATTTTACATCAAAATTGATCTTAGTAATATTTTCATCTAGGTTATCATTTAGTTTAGCTGGCAGATCTATAAAATACTTATTTAAGTGTTGTGCTATAAGATGGGGATCAGTTAACAAATTATTCTTAATTTCTATTTCATTAATTTTATTTTTAGGCTTTTTGTTATTCAAGTTGTTGTTTATTATTGACCAAACAGCTTTAGATTTATTGTTAGCTTTAGAATAAATTGAATCGTTGTACATTTTTTTAGCAGCAAATATTACTTTTTTGTAAATATTTTTATATTTATTATAAATTATAAATTTATATATAAATATATCATGTATTATCACTTGGATCATTTGTTTGCGTCTTTATTTGATGTAATAATTTCAATTTTTGTGATGATATCTTAATACCTCGGGTTACCCATCCATTTTTTATGATATTTTATTTTTTATTTTGATACAGGGGAAACAGATATCATGATAATAAATTAATACATTAATAAAGTTAGTAAATCTCTCTTCCGACGTTACTGCGTTGTATATATCATTCCACAACTCATTGCCTAGGTTATAAAAAAATTGTTTATAATTTTCTTCATTAAAGAGTCTGGTATATTTATAGGCTATGTTATTATCTGATGGTATAAAAAATTCATATTGCAGTATTTGACATGTATGATCTGATATACCATTTTCTATAACTTGACATGTTGATTTATAATATCTACCACAAAAATCTGTACAAATGGAATCAATACAAGTGGCAGAATTATAAGATATTCTTGTAGGTTCATTTAGTATCATATTTACATTGTAGGTTTGTAGCAGATCACATAGCTCAGTTTTCTCTGTCGAATTTGAGAGGTAATCGATATTTAAATCCCCACATACTATAACATCATTATTATTAATAATTTCATTTAATACATCGTCTAATGTTGACAAAAAAATTTTAAAGTTAGCCTATGGTGATCTAGATATTGATAAGAGTTTTACTGAATAATCACAAATTTTAATTTCAACGCCAGCTAATTTAATATCCTTTTCAATTAACGATTCAAGTACATATGTAAGTTCTTTGATTTTAAATTCACTGTATTTTTTATGAAATATGACTACACCGCCGTTATTGCTTTTAGTTCTGCAAAAAATTTTTGCTCTTGTGTAACCATTTATTTTTATTGAATCGATTTCTGGTAGTTTAAGCCAGTGTTCTGTCAAACAAACAATGTCTACATTATGTAATTTTAGATACAACTCAAGTTCCTCAATTTTGTTTCTGATACATTGAATATTTTGATGTAATATTTTTAGTGTCTTTTTTTGTCCTGTTTCATTAAAATAGATTTGGACACTTGTTTAATTTTCTGTTTTTGTGATTCTAATTTTTTTAAATATACGGCACATGACTTATCAAAAATAAAATGATCAGTATTTAAATTGAGGTTAAACTTAGAATTTACCTCTAAACAATTTGCACATTTCATAGTACCACTTTCACAATCGTCTGTTTTATGATCAGGACTACAACACTTCAGACATTTTTCTTCTTCACATTTTTCCGCATGATGATTGAAACCTCCACATTTAAAGCATCTAAAGACTCCAACGTATTCAAATTACACTAACACAAAAAAAAAAGTTAAAAGAGGTCTGTTTCTGGGTATCCATAGGGCAACCCCCATGTATTTCGACGTGCTGAATACGAATCAGATGTCCGTTTAGCTCCTTAGCTCCATCACCCACCAATTTTTAGTAAATCCCGAAAATAAATTAAATCATGATATTTTTTTTTAGGTTATTTTCGTGACTTACAAAAAATTGTGGATGATGGAGCAATTCTAACTCCGGATTCGAATTCAGTGCGTCGAAATACATAAAGATAAGTAGTCTAGTCAAAGAAGCAGATCACTTTTTTAATTTTTTGTGCCTGTGTTATTATTATTCAGCTTATGGGTATGTCACAATGATTTATAAGAGGTTCAGACTGCGAATTTAAAAAATTACTTTCATGTAACTATGGAAATGATCGCCGAGAGACTCACTAATATGAACCTTACCTCCAAGCCTGTCAATTCTATAATCTCAAGTCTACTATCATTAATAAAGATTTAACGAAACGATAAAGACTACTATAAATCACGATTTCCTTCCTTATACCTATCGGATTAGTCAAGTGTAAACGCCCAATGTGTAGAGTAGATATTTCTAATATAAGAAATACCAATCTGATATTGTTAACTGTTAAAAAAAAAATACGTTCAGAATTTTTGGTCAATGATTACATAATGTTCTGCCTTTTTAAAATATGTAAATTACGAAATTACTTTGGTGACCTTTTCACACTTATTTTCGTCGTCATGGACATCAAACATTTAATTTTTATTGGTGGCAAATATACAGTGCTTTTCCTATTAGTCCAGTACTTAGAGGTAAAAAATATGTAAAATTTCGAAATAATCTTATATCTAATGATAATTTTTCTGTATGGGTTTTTATTGTGGTAAAAGGTATCATCTTCATTTTCTATATGGTCCGGACATTTGCTTTTACCCTCAAGGAGTGAAACCACCCCTATATTTAGATATTATTTAATATTTGCAGATGTATGACCGGTTTATTTTTAAAACAAGTGTTTTAAATGGACAAAAAATGACCATCTAGGTGATGCTATATATTAACGTAAAACAGCATTTTTCAAAAAAAAAGCTAAAGAGTGCATTAATACGCTTATTGTGACTTCCGTGGGGGTTTCGTTGTTACAACCTGAATTTGATATAAAATTAATGATGTTTTAGAATCTCAAAGCCGTCAAAAAATGTCCTACTCAAAAGGTCATTATAATCAAAAAACGAGTTATTTCTTAGTGACTTAGGTGTTTTGATATTTTTACTTTTGAGTAATAGCAAATCCTTTTAACCATGAATAGAACTAGTCAAAATAAGTAGATTTTCGAATTGACCCACCTCGAGAAATCATGCCTGCTCCCCTTGTCCCCCCTCAAAGGGGCTGCCTGTATCTGCCTATATATATATATATATATATATATATATATATATATATATATATATATATATATATATATATATATATATATATATATATATATATATATATATATATATATTTTCTCAAAAACGGTAGGAGCTAGAGGAATGATCTTGACGCCATTGGATAGAGTATAAAATTTTGCGTAAGACCCTTCATTTGCTTTTTGCTATTTTCTTTTTTTAAGGCCCCACAGCAAAAAAAAGGGTGAGGAGCCTTCCAACAACGACACATGTTTGGCTATACCTCTAAAACGGCCCAATAAATCAAAATTCTACAAGATATTAAAAATAAAGACAATTATTTTTTCTATCGATTGGTATTATTTGTATATGTTATTTGTTTATATAAAGCCGTCAGTGGCGTACAAAGAGAAAGATGCATATATGCATAATGAATTTATTTAAAATAATTTATTATTGTTGTTACAAACTGCGAAAATATTGATTGTACCTGTTCAAAATTATTACATTATTATTGTAGTTGTGTATTGTAGAAAATAGCAAAAAGCAAATGGAGCAAAATTTTATACTCTAACGAATGGCGCCAAGATCATTCCTCTAGCTCCTACCGTTTTTGAGAAAAAAATATATATATAGACAGATACAGGCAGCCCCTTTGAGGGGGGGCAGGGGGACCAGGCGTGATTTCTCGAGGTGGGTCTGTTCGAAAATCTACTTATTTTGACGAGTTCTATTCATGGTTAAAAGGATTTGCTATTACTCAAAAGTAGAAATATCAAAACACCTAATTCACTAAAAGATAACTCGTTTTTTGATTATAATGACCTTTTGAGTAGGACATTTTTTGACGGCTTTGAGATTTTGAAACATCAGTATATCATCATTAATTTTATATCAAATTCAGCTTGTAGCAACAGAACTTATTTTTATGCATATATCTGGTCACCGAGCACTCTACTAGCACATTGTTTCGGTCCTAACTTCTTTATCTTTATGATACAGAGACAAACAAGAAATCATGATAAATTGTCTTTAATTCTAGAACTTTTGATGAATGCGTCATAGATTCTAAGATATTTAACATTTAAGCTAAATACTTGATCCTATAAACGTTCGAATGCCACCTTTAAATTTAAACATCTCCGAAACTATTAATCGTACATAATATCAAAATAAAATAAATTCGTTCTCAGTTTATAAGCTTTATTTTTGCTCGATTGATTGCTCGATTGATTGATTGGTTATTTTATCGCTAAAACTAATATTTATTGAGATATATATAATTTTACGTTTTCTCGAAAATCACTATAACGGGTGGCTCAACCGATGGGGCACTCTTGTAACTCTTGAATGGGCGAATAGATTTTTTTCAAATTTGGTGTAGTGATATGGAATGAAGTTTCCAATTATGGCCGACTTCCGGTTGCTATGCAATTGATATAAAAATCAAATTTTTAAATGGGACAACCTGTATATTTTTGCATATTTGGATGCTGCTGACCCTCAAATATTATTTTATCTTAAGATATCTGCTGAATATCCAAAATAATATTTTTCAAACCATCTATAGTTAGTAGAAAGTCATTTACGTTTTTTCTTTAAATTTTAGGCCTGGCAAAAATTAATTATATTAAAATTACTTATATATACCTTGGATTACATTCCCAAGTAAAGAAAATTCCCGTGGAAGTTTTAAAAGAGAAGAATCGATAATCTCAATATATCTTGCACGCGAATAAGACTGGAATCACATTCACATTTATGTTATCTTTAAACCAATGATTTTATCATTTATCTATAACAGACTTTAGCGGTTCATGTCAAGTACATAGTTAGTTGATTTATTATCACCTGGAAAGTGCACAAAAGGACCCATACGCACTTCATGTTGAATATATCATGCTTTTGACAAGGCATAGATTAATATTAGAAAAATCACACATTTTCTCGCCATTTTCCCAGGCAACAAAGGAAATTTCAGCATCAGCAAGAGCAGGAAAAATCGAATAAGTATTGCCCAACACTGTGTAATATGTACGTATTGGGTGGGCGCCAATCTCACATAAGGAAAGCGGGTGGGAGGCTTACAGAAATAAGGATTTCCTCTTCCGATAATAGTGGACGTCAGGAGGCCACAGTTTGCCGTATGTTATCCTGAACTGTAAATACTGTTTTTTCTAATTTTGACATATAAAATGACACTTTTCAAAACTGACGTAACTGTCAAAACGTCCAACTTTTCATAACCAATAATGAAAAGTTAAATTTTACCTAACTGGTGAGCAAAAGTTCGTTGTATCATCAATTAAGAAAAATAAACAATTCTCAAGAAGAAAAAGAAACAATGTTTATTTAACACAAAATTGAATACTGAGTCCATAAAGTGGAAGCTTTTAAATTCTTCTTTGATTCAAAATATGCTAACAAAACTTTTTCATTAACACGATTTACCTTATGCTATCAAATTAGGATTTCAAACAATATTATAACTTGGCTAAATAACGTTTGTCAATTTTGACATTAAAATTATATTGTGTAATAATAGCAGCAAAGGCAACTATGAAAAAGACAACTTAATTTTTAAATACACCTATTTCATTTATATTTAAAGCGTTTTTAGACGTTTAAAATTAGAAAAAATCTTGTAACACGTTCCGAAAGACAATTTTGTGTAACTCGTGTTATTTTACGGGATAATAAAGTTTTTCGTAACTGGTTACATAAATAGCTATTAACAATAATCACCCTTTATTGGTAAAACTGTTCATAACCGGCTAAACTGGTAATGGTATATTATTCAACGAGAGTGTTGTGACATCAACTTCTACGACAGGTCAACACTATGTACCAGAAATAAATACTTGCCACAGGATCTCTACTTTTAATTTAACACTTAATTAAGATGAAAGCAACAAGACCAAGTCCCTGGTGTATACCGCGCGCTTTCAGCAGAAAATAAATGTCAAACCAAAATAAAAGGAAACGACCAACACGTCTGACACGGTGGCTATCAAATTGTATATACGAGAGCTCTAAGCCCGAGCTGAGTGGACGTTGCCCCAAATTGGACGTAATCTGGAACAAAAAAAGACCTAACTAAGCTAGATAATATCAAGAATGGGAGAAAACAAGGACTATGAGAATTCGAGAAATATTTCCACCAATATACAGTTTGCGTGTTCTCATCAAAATCTTACTACAAACAAGAACAAATAGCTTAGTATCGGACCATTAATACAGGTAGTAGACCCATAATAGATGCTGAAACTTAAATGAGTAACGTTTCAAAAGATATATGCAATTGTCTGAGGATAATATAAAATATCCACTAGAATATCATACAGACAGTGCTAACTGATCTGTTCAATTGATTTAAAAAAAAAAATCGATCAGTAAAAGTTATTAAACGTTTAAAAAAAATACAAGTGAAGTGTAACTTTTGATAAGATTGTAAGTTTAATTGCTATACTTGTAATTTTATCATTTCCTGATTATACCATCTTGATTGTCGAAACAATGAATAGTATACTATGCAGTATTCTTGTGTTTATACAATTTTATCAAGGGTGTTACCAACACGTCATTTTTTCCTTAAAATGATTCATACCTTTATATTTACCGATCGATTATTTTCAAAAAATGCTAGATTTCTTCCTCTAGCTAACACTAACTTACTGTCCAAATTTCAACAAAGTCGGATTTGTATCTCCCAAGTTATCGTACTTACAAAATCATGATGAACGGAGAGCCAGTCGAATAGATGGACAGACTGACAAACAGACGGACAGACGACGGGCATTTTGACAGTTCTATGACTAACATAATGATTTGATGAATTTTTTGTGTTCTCTTTCTCTAGTTTTACAAATCGATCAAATGCAATTTTCCTATTTTCGAAGATTATAGTAATAGATACGAAACAAATTCACTTAACATTTTTTGTAGAGAATTTTCCATCTTCATTTTTTTATATCAAACAATTTTGATATCGCTAATGGTTAGCGTGATACAAGCGAAAAACTGAAACATATGTATAAGAATTTGACTGCCGTACTTCATATTTCATGAAACTTACGAAATATTTCTTGAAACAATACAGTGCGCTTATATATACAGAATCAGAAAGTCCTTCGTTTGGCATTGCGCTGTTAACCACGGTGCGTCGTGGTGAATGCGTGGTTGGGCGGGACGGGCCTGGTTCGGCTGAAACGGTAATTATGTATGTTATATTAGTACTCCTGTCCAATTTTAATGAATTCGCGAAAATCACCCACCAATAAGGTGGCGCTCTAAATGTCAGATTATAATAATGAACAACAAAGTTTTGACAATTAATAGGCATTTGTGGCGTCAGAAAGGCAGTTTAATACAGTGAAAATTGTTTTTGATCGTGTTTATATATTCCTAAGTATTTAAAAAACGGATAAGTATGAAAAAATGCCCAATATAATTTTATCAAGTGAATTTTCTGACACCTGTTTTGACAGTTTCAGCAAAAGTTAACCTTCCATTAAATCTAATTTGTTGTTCACTCTTAAACATGTTATACCACTCTGAAATTTTCGCGAATAATAATTATTTTAATGATAGTACAGTAATAGTCTAGGTGCCCGCGTACATAAATGCAATTTATACATATCCCCGTATAACTTCTTGTACGGCATAATTGCGCCTAGTCTATCACTTTTTTCCTCTGCGAAAATTTTCGTAAACGCGGCGTTCCTCCTTGGCATGAAAAAGACTATTTCCACACGTCGGACTGGAAAATCGGCAAATATATTTTGTCCGATAATTCGAAAATTGGATTCTACATATTTTTATTAAGCGATCTTGAAAAAATCAGCTGGTTATCAATAAATGTTTTAAAGTTATGTTATGTTATGTTATGTTATGTTATGTTTAGGGTGGTAGACATGCTTAACGTTCCAAAATTTTTGTCGGACAGTTTGTAGAAATATATAGAATACATATGTAGAATCCAATTCTCAAATTGTCCGACAAAATATATTTGCCAATTTTTCAGTCCGACGCGTGGAGGAGGAATGCCGCGTTTACGAAAATTTTCGCAGAGGAAAAAAGTGATAGACTAGGCGCAATTATGCCGTACGAGGATATGTATAAATTGCATTTATGTACGCGGGCACCTAGACTATAAGTGAAGCTTTTAAATTTCAGATGTAATGAATTTCCAAATTTTTTTCTTCAACATGCTTCATAAAGTATGTACATGAGAATCTATATTGTCATTTTTCCTGCTTTTTGGTTAGGGGTGGTTTGTTTCTTTTGCGACAACCCCTCCTTGGGGGTTGTCGCAATAGAAACAAAAAATACACATAATCTGATAAAGAATCAAATTATAAGAAAGAAAAGTCTTATACATTTTGCCAAGTCAAATTCATATTTTTCGAGATATTACGAATTGAAAACTGCAAATTTCACCCCCTAAAATCAATATTCCTAGACGTTTTTTTTTTAATTACTCGAAAAGTGTGGACTCTAATAAAAAAATGCAAGGGTGCAAAATTAAAGCTTTTACAAAAACAAATCGAATGGTTTTTTCTTTTTTTCTTCAATGTTTAGTTTTGGAAATATGGCATTTTCAAAATGGCACCGAAATGTTCAGAAAAAATATACGACGTTAAAATCTAAAATTACTCAAAATCTACAACTATGATAAGTAATTTTATTCTTGTAAAAATTAAAGATATTAAAATTTTCTTTCGATTGAGACGTATTACGACCTTTTATAAGTAAAACTTAAAAAATGAAAAACAAAAAGTAGCGCATTTAAAAATTTAGGCGCCATTTTTTTTAGTCTTATTGCTCTAATTTCTTATTAATTCAAAATTTTTAAAAATCCTTTTAGTTATTGTTAATGCATATTATTACTAACATGCTCAAATTTTTTAGAATTTTTAAGATAATTATTTTTCATTCTGTTCCTATAAATTTTCATAATTTTTTTTTAAAAAGTCGGGTTTTTGGAAATTGCTCAGAAAATATTTTTTTGCAAATAATTGTAAGCGTACAAAAATGAAGCTTATAAAAAAGCGAACAGTGTTTTTTTTTTAATTTTCCTACGACAAACTGTTCCAGAGATATAAAGGTTTAAAAATAGCGCTTGAGCGCATACATAAGAAAATCATATATTTAAAATTGAAATAACTGAAAAACTATAAGATTGATAAAAACATGATATAACAATGAAATGAAGCTTATCAAAAAACGAAAAGTTTTGCTTTTTATTTTTTTTCCTACGACAAACTGTTCCAGAGATACGACAGTTTGAAATAATGTTGAAACTTTTCAGTTTGTATGTGCATTTTAAATGTCTATAGTAGGTAGAGAAACGGGCAATAGCAGTCTATTTTTCGAACAATACGCAAGAAGAGCAGGTTGCATTGCATTTTGGCATGTTTAGAGTGCAGATTAAATGTTATTTAATTATTCTCTGTTTCTTACTCGGATGCTCTGCCACAACCAACATTTAGACAATGTTATTTAATTAGTTTACTTAATTGTGTTAATTTGATTTATTTGTAACAATCTATGTTTTTAATAAAATTGACATATTTTTTGTGTCCATTTTTAATCCATCATTTTTTTTTAATATATTTAGACCTCATTATATTCAGCTACCTAAAAAACATAAGTATGTGGATTTTCGTGAATTTATTTGTAGCATTAGAAGATTTATTAATTTTTCAGGTTTTTGAGGGTGGTTTCAATATTTTTGGCTTATATGAAGCTTGTTTTATAATATCATAATCATATTCAGCGACTTCGAAACATAAGTATATGGATTTTCGTGATTTTATTCCCAAAATTGGAAGACATTAATTCTTCAATATTTAATGATGATTTCAACCCCCAATATTTTCGTCTCTTAAGTTTTGACCTCACAGTCATATTCAACGGCCTCAAAAAGATAAGTATATGGGTTTTTGTTAATTTATTCGTAAAATTAGGGGAGTTACTAATTTTTCTGTTTTGGGGTGGTTCCCCCCCCCCCCCCAAAAAATGAAAAGCAGGTAATGCGACAATATAGATTTTGATGTACGTATTTTATAAAGAGTATTGCAAAAAAATTGAGGAAGTTCCTTCAATCGTTTTCGGGCCGGGAATTTTACCATTTTTACTGCTTCGCTTACTGTACTATGACCATTGGCGATAAATCATGTTCAACCAGCATAATAGCCCACGGAAATTAGATATAAATATGAGGAAACCTGGACAAAACTAGTAAAAATCTGAATTTTTGCACAGACGTTCTTTGAGATGGCCCAAACCCAAATCCACAAAAATCCCAACATGGCTACCCAAGATATTGAAGGTTAAAGTTTTTTGCAAATATCTCGAGTCCTATGTATCGGATTCCCATGAGGTCTGTAAAAGTTGTAGAGAATTAAATTATCTACAAGTTTATTTTTTACCAAACCCTGCTCTCTTTTTCGAGATATTCAAGGTCAAAGTTTCAAAACATGGTTTTTCGTGAATATCTCTCGGTAAAAAAATCAGACAGCAATAAAGTTAACATGAAAGTTGTAGAGAATTCAATTATTATTGTTATTTTATATTTTTTTCCAAAACCTCGCCTTTTTCGAGATACTCAAGGTCGAAGTTTAAAAAAACGGTTTTTCGGCAATACTGCTTTATTGCATTTAGACTTCGTCGCGGTGCAATGCATAGAGATATTTGCAGAAAACCGTTTTTTTAAACTTCGAATTTGAATATCTCGAAAAGGGCGGGGTTTTGGAAAAAAATGTAAAATACCAGTCGTGTAGATAATTGAATTCTGTACAACTTTCATGTTAACATTATTGCTGTCCGATTTTTTTGGCGGGAGATATAGACCTTTTCATCATAAGCGCGCGCATGTGCTGCCGCTATGTTTGTTTGCGGGAACTATGAAATGTTCGGACACTTGGTTGTCAAAATGGCTGGACCGGTATCATTTTTCCACATTAATTTAGACGAAAGTGTGATTGACGGTGCAAAATTAGTACACAACATTGTGGAAGAACACACTTGTGCTCAATTAAGGCGCTAGCTCAAGTATCCTGACCGTAAAATGACTGGAAGCAAGAATAAAGAACTGGTTGCAAGGTTAGAATTCAACTATCAACTTATCAATTTATATACAAGTGCATTAAAAGAAAACAAATGTGTTTAGTCTACAATATGCTTAATAACATTCTTCGTCCAGTAATTGATAATGCAGTAAAAATATTTTCTGTTTTTTTATGAAAATGTAGGGTCAAAAATGCAATTGAAAATGATTTTTCTGTCGATCCTTCTGTGGATAAAGCTGACTCCTTTTTTCTAATTTTTTCAAATAGGTAAACTATACGATATGGCACTACCTATTTTCAGAAAATTCGTAACAGATTCATCATTATTTGGTTAAAAAACGTAATGTTTATGTCAAATCCAATATTGACATGCGAAAACTGTCCGAAGAAACATGGCGGAACTCGACGTTTTTTAAACAAATAATGATGAATCTGTTACCAATTTTTTGAAAATAAGTAGTGCCATATCGTATAGTTTACCTATTTGCAAAAATTGGAAAAAAAGGAGCCAGCTTTATCCACAGAAGGATCGACAAAAAACCTCATTTTCAATTGCATTTTTCACCCTACATTTTCGTAAAAAAACAGAAAATATTTTTACTGCATTATCAATTACTGCACGAAGAATGTTATTAGGCATATTGTAGACTAAACACATTTGTTTTCGTTTAATGCACTTGTATATAAATTGATAAGTTGATAGTTGAATTCTAACCTTGCAACCAGTTCTTTATTCTTGCTTCCAGTCATTTTACGGCCAGGATACTTGAGCTAGCGCCTTAATTGAGCACAAGTGTGTCCTTCCACAATGTTGTGTACTAATTTTGCACTGTCAATCACACTTTCGTCTAAATTAATGTGGAAAAAATGATACCGGTCCAGCCATTTTGACAACCAAGTGTCCGAACATTTCATAGTTCCCGCAAACAAACATAGCGGCAGCACATGCGCGCGCTTATGATGAAAAGGTCTATTCGCGAAAAACCATGTTTTCAAACTTTGACCTTGAATATGTTGAAAAGGGGAGGGCTTGGTAAAAATAAAAAAAGACAACTTGTAGATAATTTAAGTCTCTATAACTTTCACATTGACCTCATGGGCATCCGATGCATAGGACGCGAAATATTTGCAAAAAACTTTGACCTTCAATATCTTGGGCAGCCATGTTGGGATTTTTGTGGATTTGGGTTTGGGACACCTCAAAGAACGTCTGTGCAAAAATTCAGATTTTCACTAATTTTGTCCAGGTCAAATGCTAATTTCCGTGGACTATAATAAGTATTTGGCAACTCACTCTTACTGAAACTTTAGAAAGTCACCGACGGTGACGCTAGCTGCAAATTCGCTCAATGCCCATTGCGGCTAAAATATTTTCAACGAATTATTATCCCTTTGTAATTGTGGTTCAGTGGCTTGTCATACCTTTCATTTATGTCGATGTCATTGACATTACCTAATATTCCAATTTGATACACCAATAATATATACTTTGTCAGACTATCTTAAATGACGAAAATTGAATGAAAAGTTTTTTACAGAATCAAAATTTTATGAAAATCAAACCACCAGATAAAAAATCACTGAACATAGGCCGCAATAGTCCCTATTATGACAGCGTCATTGTCACTTTGTGTTTTGTGCTTAAGTTTTTGCCTGGTCATTTTCGGTGATGAGGTAAAGATAAATGAGAAAGAACCACCGTCGTCGGAGTCATCATTAAACTTGCATCTCAAGTGTAAACGAAGCAATGTTAAAGTAGAGGATTACGATGCTCTAGACGACGTATTTTATTTCGATGAAGTTGGAGCTAATAAAAGAGGGAAGAAAAATGCGAAAATGTGGGACCATTGGGGAAAATGGTCGGCGTGCACTGTGTCCTGCGGCATTGGCAAGATGACCAGATGGAGGCATTGTGTATCAGATGGTTGTTTACCAGGAGAAAAAGAGGCGCAGATAAAAACTTGTACTCAGCCGGCTTGTCCGGCGACGGGTCAATAAATCGATAGTTTATTTGCAGTGTCTTAATAAATATGTAACAACAAAAGTTCAGGTAGTTTTTCATTGCTTGTAATCAAGCATATTTATTTATTTATTTATTTCTTAATTGACTAGTGACTTGAATGTAGAATAGGAAGATAGTTTCTTTTATTGCTTGAACACATTGCAGTATAAATGTTATTAAAACAGTAATAGTGGAGTATCGTTAGATTTATACCTAGGAACCCGGTTCCTATGAATCAACTTTAATGAAACTTTTTGCATTGTGTTGCTAAAACCTATACTAAAATGTTTATGGATTAGAAGTTGACGTTTTTTTTTTTATTTAAAAGTTTATCGAGATCTTCTACATAGTCGAGTCAATGAAGCTTAAAAATCGTCAAAATCTCTTAATTCTCAGAAACAGCTCCGATTTTGATCATTTTTTTTAAATGTGTGTTTTTTAATATTATCCAAAATTATAAACATCCCAAGTGGCGCAAATAATTATTTATAATGTTTAAACAATAATAACAATATTTACAAAAAAATATATTTTAAAAATTTTGTTTAGCGATTTTTATAAAACATTGAGTTGTTTTTATTGAAAATTTAAGTTAAAAAATGTTTCTTACAGTCGGGGTTGATAACTATTTTATACTGTTTAAACGATAATAACAACTTTTAGAGGAAAAATCTATTTTTTGTGTTTTTTCTCGATATTCATGAAAAAGTTAATTTAGTTCAGTGTTTAAGGATTTTTCGCTCAGAATTCTTTCGAATAGAATCGATTGACGTGAAATTTGGACAGTAATTAGGGAATGGCTCAAGAAACAAAAGTTTTATAGTGCCGATGTGTGCTTTTACCCTGGAGGTGGATGCCATCCCTTCTCGTGGGTGGAAATTATTTGTTCAAAGTAATCAGAAATCGATAGATTAATGAATTCTAAGCAATAAATATTCGATGAAATTTTTTCGATTAATCAATTAGTCGGGGAGCCCTCCCTAGCTGTACGTGCACCCCCCGCCCGATCCTTGGGGACAATATTTTTCATAAAGATTGAAGCCTAAGGAACAATTTAAGACATATTCTAAAAAAAAAGCTGGCTGTACTTTCAAAATGGCGGCCATATATTAAAAAAAAACTGTTGCCAATATTGTTTTTGTCATTTAACACAAAAACTAAAAAAGATGGACAAAAACTTTCTTCACAAAAAACAACGTGCATAAAATTTTCTACAATTTTCTACCTATACAATATCTTAATAGGAGTTACCATTTTCCAGATAAATGAGTCCAAAATTAAGAAAACATGGAAATTCATATATCGGTAAATCACTTAGAGGAAATAACTGTGACAATTATTGTAAGGCGTATAATATAACTTTATATTATTAACAAAAATTAAATAAAATAAACTGGAAAAAATTGATAATAATAATATTATAATTTGCAGACATTTATCTCGAAAACGGTAACAGTGGTATCTGGAAAACGGTAACTCCTATCCAAATATTGTATAGGAACAAAATTGTAGAAAATTTTATGCACTTTGTTTTTTGTGCAGAAAGTTTTTCTCCATCTTTTTTAGTTTTTGTGGCAAATGACCAAAAACAATACTTGCTTTTTTTTAAACGGACGCCATTTTGAAAGTACAGCCAGCTTTTATTTTTTAGGACATGTCTTAAATTGTTCCTTAGGCTTTAATCTTTATGAAAAACATTGTCCCCAAAGATCGGGGGGCTGCACGGACAGTTAGGGTGGGCTTCCGTAGTGTTACGTTTTATATTGAATTTTATATTTTATTTTAAGAGATTAATCATTTATCTGGAAAATGCAATGCAAATATTGTATAGGAACAAAATTGTAGAAAATTTTATGCACTTTGTTTTTTGTGCAGAAAGTTTTTCTCCATCTTTTTTAGTTTTTGTGGCAAATGACCAAAAACAATACTTGCTTTTTTTTAAACGGACGCCATTTTGAAAGTACAGCCAGCTTTTATTTTTTAGGACATGTCTTAAATTGTTCCTTAGGCTTTAATCTTTATGAAAAACATTGTCCCCAAAGATCGGGGGGCTGCACGGACAGTTAGGGTGGGCTTCCGTAGTGTTACGTTTTATATTGAATTTTATATTTTATTTTAAGAGATTAATCATTTATCTGGAAAATGCAATGCAAATATTGTATAGGAACAAAATTGTAGAAAATTTTATGCACTTTATTTTTTGTGCAGAAAGTTTTTCTCCATCTTTTTTAGTTTTTGTGTCAAATGACCAAAAACAATACTTGCTTTTTTTTAAACGGACGCCATTTTGAAAGTACAGCCAGCTTTTATTTTTTAGGACATGTCTTAAATTGTTCCTTAGGCTTTAATCTTTATGAAAAACATTGTCCCTAAAGATCGGGGGGCTGCACGGACAGTTAGGGTGGGCTTCCGTAGTGTTACGTTGTATATTGAATTTTATATTTTATTTTAAGAGATTAATCATTTATCTGGAAAATGCAATGCAAATATTGTATAGGAACAAAATTGTAGAAAATTTTATGCACTTTATTTTTTGTGTAGAAAGTTTTTCTCCATCTTTTTTAGTTTTTGTGTTAAATGACAAAAACCGTATTTGGAAATTTTGTTTTTTTTAACGGACGCCATTTTGAAAGTGCAACCATTTTTTTTTAGGACATGTCTTAAATTGTTCCTTAGGCTTTAATCTTTATGAAAAACTTTGTCCTAAAGGATGGGGGGGTGCACAGACATTGAAGGTGGGCTCCCATATTAAATACTTTTTGAGTTATTCTTGATTAAATATGTTGATTTTTTTCATCTAAAAAATGCCTGTTTTAGAACGATTTTTCACTAATAACACGAAAACTTTACGTTTACCAAAAGAATTATTATAAGCAAAAATGAAGCCTATACAATAACAGATCGATTGGTTTTTTTATTTCTGTAGATGCAATACGAACCGAGTTGTTTCTCGTTGACTTTTTGTTCGCTGAAAACTGAATTCGATCCTTTTAACGTTAAATAACGGAAAAACGGAACATTTTTGGAGAAAAGCGTATAAGACATTTTTAAAAGTACTTTAATATGAACTTTGGTAAAAGTCGTTAGCAAGAAAACTAACAGAGTTATGTTGAAAATAAAATGGTTGTCTGTTTTTTTCGGAGAAAAAATCGGCAATGAAACCAATGGCTTCACTGCAAGAATTAAAGTAGTCTATTTACAATTTACTTTATTTTAGTACTAACAATGTTCTAGAATTTTCTTTAAAAATTTTCATTTTTTCACAATAATTCAAAGACTAAAGAAGATACGTAAAAAATGCCTCAGTACAAATTTTAGAAGCCGGTAAGTACTGCACAATATTACTGTATGGAGCTGCTAAAGAGATATAGTTAATGAAATTATATAAAAAAAATATTTTTAAGAAAAAGCTTTTATTTGAAAAACTACTAAAAAGTAAAAATATTTTTTTTAAATTCATACCCCGGGAAACCAAAAGCTTTGGGGACGGTCATATAGCGCTATTGCATAGTTACTTTGCTCAATTGACCGTCTCTAAAGCTTTTGGCTTCCCGGTGTATGAAATTTAAAAACATTATTTTTACTTTTTAGTACAGTTTTTTCAAAAAGCTTTTTCTTAAAAATATTTTTTTATAAAATTTTATTTTTTACTTTTTAGTCAGACAAAACCCTTTCATTTGCCACCGCATCCACCCCTTCCCTCTCCCGTCTTCAGACCCCTCCAACACTACTTCCCACCTCTTTCCACCCTTTCCCCACCTCTCCCCACCCCTTTTCCACCTCTTCACCTCCCCCTTCGCACCTCTTCACCCCCCCCCCTCCCACCTCTTCCCACCCCATCCTCACCTCTTCGCACCTCTTCGCACCCCTTTTCCATCTCTTTCCAACGCTTAGCATTCCTTCCCCACCTCTTTCCACCCCTTCCCGTTCCTTTCCCATCTCTTCCCACCTCTCCCACGTCCGCCATATTGCATTTAGAATAACGTCACATAGTTTATCGTATTTTACTCATCAAACCCTTTCATTTGATACCCACCCCTTTCCCACCTCTTCCCTTCCCACCTCTTCCTACCCCTTCCCCACCTCTTCCCACCCCTTCCCATTCCTTCCACACCTTCCCACCCCTTTCCTACCTATTCCCACCTCTTTCCACCCCTTACCATCCCTTCCTCACCTCTTCCCATCTCTTCCCACCTCCCTCACGTCCGCCATATTGAATTTAGAATGACGTCACATAGTTTATCGTATTTTACTCGTCAAACCCTTTCATTTTATACCCATGTCAAGGGGGTTGTGAAGAGAAAGGCGATCCACCATCTTGGAATGTCCGCCATATTGGATTTAGACCGATAATGGCTACACTATGTTGTATTGTCACCGGACTTATACACGTGTGCCAAATTTCAAAGCTCTAGCTTAATTAGAACTAGTCGAAATTCAACCTGCAAGATTCGACCTAAACCAACAAACAAACTAAACATACAAACATTGCCAGTAAAATAATAGTAGATTGTAATACACGTGTGGCAAGGGCTTCATTGCAAAACGATGTATGAAAGTAGGAACACGAGCGCAGCGAGTGTTCCTATCATACGAGTTTTGCAATGAAGCTTGCCACACGTGTGTTACTTACTATTTTTTCTACGGTTGTGAAGTTATTTCCCTTTTCACAGTCTTTCCAAAATTTTGAATTTGCAGCTTGTCAGATTTTATTTAAAGTGACATTTTCCGCTGTCATTCTGAAGTAAGAAAATTTGACTTAGTAATTGCAATTCATGTGTAATTAATGTACATTTATAGAATTTAATTGTTATTACCAGTAAGTAATATAAAATTCTTTAAGGTAAACACACTATTTTATTCCGGTGCGTGAAGATGTAATCAAGGCGTGTGGCAAATTCTTTGCCGCACGGCGTGCGGCAAAGTGATATTTTCTGCACTCATTTTGAAGTTAGAGAATTTGACTTTCAACACAATCGTAGAAAAAAGCTTTTAATAAAAAAATTGAGCCGTGTCGAAGACTTATCGGCGTTCCTCGAGCAGATGCGCTATGCTTGGTTTATCAATAACTTCCTTAATTTTTAAGCTATTCAATCGCTCCAAAAATCATTTTACAGGGAACTTTCAGGACTGCAAGGCATGTAAAGTTAAACTTCCTTTGAACCTTTCTTTTTTTTGATTTTTGAGTTTAATAATAATAATAATAATGATAATAATAAATGGTCTTTATTTTCCCACTAAAGTACATAAATTAAATAAAGAAAATACAAGTCAGTTGAGGGGAAAAAACGCTGAAGATCAGATGGCTATGCACAGGCATGCCCCTGTTTTTAATCTTAAGCGTTAGTAAATAAGATAGCAATTGAAACTTATTTTGTAACAGCAAATAAATTGCCACACAAGTCTTTAGGTGCATATACGATTACCTTAGCTGAGATGTTGTATTTATGGTTGTTGATTTAAGACAGATTTCTTATAATAATATTTAAATGCGGATATTGGCTTATTTTTTATAGCAGGTGGTAATGAATTATAGATTTTAGTTATTTGGTAAGAGAAGGAGCGTTTGAACAATTCAGTACGATGAAGGGGAGGAGTGAGAGTACCTTTAAAACGGATATTTATATTATGTATATCCGTTCTATAAGGGATCTTCTTGTTTAAATATTTGGGAATTTTGTTGGTTATAATTTTATGAAATATACAAGCGGAATGGAGCAGGCATCGTCCAGACATGTTAAGCCATCCTATCTCGGACAGTTTATGTGAAATATTCTGTCTACGCCGTATACCAAAAATTAGTCTTAAACAAGAATTCTGTATGACTTGAATTCTGCGGTTATCTTCCGCATCTATACATGGACCATATACTGAGTCGGCAAAATTAAGTCTAGATAATACTAATGATTCACATAAAATTGTTTTTACTTTTTGATTGAGATAATGTCTATTACTGTAAATCATTTTAAGGTTCATGTAGGCTAATTGGATACAATTATTTATATGAGGCTTAAATCTGAGTGAACTATCAAAGATTAACCCTAAATTCTTTGCCTTTTCAGTGGGGCTTATGTTGTGTCCTTCCATGTTTATTTGAATTCTATCCGTTAACTGGGACCTAGCACTTGGTTGTCCGAAATTAAAGGACTCGGGGAAGGTGGTCATCGCACTCAAATGCAAACTTATAACGGCGATAAAAAAAAACTAAAATTTTCAGTAATAAAAACCTAAATATTTGTACTCTAGCATTATTTACGTATCTTCTTTAGTTTTTTAATTATTGTGAAAAGATGAAAATTTTTTAAAACATTTCAAAAATCATCAATCAAACTTTTTTTCAAATAAAGGCATCCTAAACCGTTCAAAATTCTAGAACATATTGTTAGTACTTAAATAAAGTAAATTGTAAATGGATTACGTTCAATTTCAATTCTTGCGACGAAGCCATTGGTTTCATTGCTAATTTTTTCTCGGAAGAAAAGAGACAACATAACTCCGTTAGTTTTCATGCTAACGACTTTTAAAGGTTTCTTCAAGTATTTCTAAAAATTTTCCGTATTTCCGTTATTTAACGTTGAAAGCATCGAATTCAGTTTTCGGTGAACAAAAAGTCACCTTCATCGAGCAATAACTCGGTTCGTATTGCATCTACAGAAATAAAAAAAAAAACAATCGTTTTGTCATTTTATAGGATTCATTTTTGCTTATAATATTTTTTTTTGGTAAAACGTAAGTTTTCGAGTTATCAGTGAAAAATCGTTCTGAAACATGCATCTTTTAGATGAAAAATCATTATTTTCAATCAAGAACGACTCAAAAAGTATTGACTCATCGAAAAAATTGCATAGAACATTTATTGCTTAGAATTCATTCCTCTATCGATTTCTGCAGTTAGTTTGAACATAATAATTTCCACCCCCGAGAAGGGGTGGCATCCACCTCCAGGGTAAAAAACTTCAATTTCTAATCCATAAACATTTTAGTATTAGGTTTTAGCAACACAATGCAAAAAGTTTCATTAAAGTTGATTCATAGGAACTGGGTTCCAAGGTTTTTTAGTTTTCACGCCTTACGGCACTCCACAATAAATAAACATTAAATTTATTTTGTATACGCATTAAAGGTCCGAGAGGCAAGCGGAAAGGAATGTTAGCACAGAAGCATTGTCTTGGTGCTTCTCTAACGTGAGTAACGTGCAGTAACTTCGGAATAACGTCATACGAATTAAATTTCATTCATTTTTGCAAACTTATACATTATGCGAGGACTTGTTAGTTTATAGGGAATGGATGCCCTTTTCAGCACCTTTTAAAAAAAAAAGGAGAAACGGAAACATTGGACCCGAGAGCGAATCATATTTTGAAGAAAAAGTTCTGCGCAACTTTACATGTAAATTGATAGAGTTCAAGTTATAGGGACTTGAAAATTATGATCTTAGCTTGAAAAAGCGATATTTTAAAACGATTTTCGTCAAATAACTCAAACGGTACATTATGCGAAAACATGCTAGAGACAAATAAGAAAGCTGCGAAATTGAGGATAAATTTTGTTGTTTTTTTTTCTAATTTTTGTAGAATTATTGGTTTTAGAGATTTGGAAGTATAAAGGTGACGTCCGAACATTTATAAGACGTAGTATTTAGTTTAAATGTTAAATATCTTAGAAACCGTGTCACTTACGTTAAAAATGCTAACCAAAATTAGGCTTCCAAATGATTTTTAAACTTTTTCTATAGCATAAAAAACAAAAAAGTTGCTAGAAACGATGTGCGTCTTCATATTTTCTTAATTAAAACGTCGGCATTTTGTTAATAGTCCAGTCAGTGGGGATTTTGCCTTGCAAAAGGTGGAGTAGTAATGAATTAAATGAACATTTAAAAAACGAAGATTGAAGGTGCTAATGATGTTAACAGAACAGGGAGGTCGAAGAGGATGAAAACCACACTTAAAAAATAAGTAGAAAGTAAATAGTGGGAATTTATTAATGAAACTAATATTATTTATGATTTTGGGGTTGCTGATTACAAATTTGGATCGGGTTTTTATGTTAATAAAAAAAAACACATCACAGATAGTAGACAACCCCCAAATCCATAGCCAAGGCTGCGCGGAAGGGTGTTACACATTTGGAAAAACGCAGACATACATCTACACCCACCGGTGTTATCAATACCGGGGCTGGGGGTCGAACCCAGAGCGCGGTAGGCAGTCGATCAGCATATTCGCCACTCAATATGCAATCAATCAATCAATCAAGTATTCATTTAGTAGTACAATATGTGCCTCCTCAGAGCCCAACCCGGAGCCAGCCACACGACCAGGATAGGTGACGTCGAGGTGGGTGTGGGGCTGGGCGGGGTGGGCCCGATTCAGCTTAGAGATAGTTTGAATGGGGGGCTAGAAGCTTCTGTCCACCTCAGGTGGACTTAAAACTAGGTTAAAATATTTTATTGTCCACATGGACCTAAAAGTAAATTAAAAATAAACACAACACTAAAAACATTGGCGAACGCGCACTATACAATTTTGGTTATTGACACGGGAAAACTGAACGAAAAAACCCGTTCCACAAATGACGGCCTTGCGGTCTGATCGCCGACAAGAAAGGTAAGATGGAAAGATAAAAGCTGTGGTTTAAAAAATTAGGATTTGGATAAGTTTCGGCCTGAAGGGGATTTAGGGACAAAAAAATTACAAAAAACAAAAAGGATAAAAGAACAAAATTGCAAAAACATGAAAGGGAGAGAGAAAGATAAAGATAAGGGAACGGTAAGTTATCGTAGGAGAGAGTGTGGCTAAGGGAGTTACCGGAAGATAGGCAACGCCTGGTATGGTAGGGGCTGTTTTATATTGAAAAGTATGGCATTATGCTGTCTGATTCGACTAATGTTGCGGGTAAGCGGGCTACCGTCCAGTTTGAACTGATAGAATTTTTGAGACGTTTCTTGGGCGTAGTCCGCTAGTGGGGTTATGTCGTGGCAACGTGCATCGAGATCTCTGAGGGAGGTGTACCTATCAGAGGCTGAAATGAGGTGCATAAATTTGTGTTCTAGTACTTTTAATTTTCACATTGTCGTGGCCGGGATGCTGCACCACACCGGCGCCGCGTATGTGATAGCCGGCCTGATTAACATCGTATGCAACAACTTTTTATTGGTCCTGTTGAATCCGCTACCCCGCGCCAGGAGCGGATACAGACTCCTGGACATGAAGTAGACCTTGCAAATCGTCTCGTTAATGTGAATGTTGAATGTCAGTCGTTTGTCTAGGTTCACCCCAGATATTTCACGCACCGTTTAATTGTGATTTCTCTACCCCCGATCGAAAGTGGCGCTAAAATACGGTTTTCAGTGAAGCGGCGCGTGAATAGGATCGATTCCGACTTCTCTTCGTTTATCCGAATCTTCCACTTGTCGTAATACGACGTGGCACGAGTCACGTGCGCCTTCAGCAGCATATTGGCTGCCTGCTCATTGTGCGAGTGCACATACATGGCCGTGTCGTCGGCGTACTTGGCAAGATTTGAATTCGGGAACTCCGGGAAGTCGGAGACGTATAGGTTCTATAGTTTTAAGAACAAGAAAATAACCATTCTTTCTATATATTGAAGATCTAAGTCTGATCATGCCAATATATTGTTAGAAATCCACCCTTAAGAGGAAATCTTTCAAGCATCTCTAGCCCTACCTAGAGGATACTCCATTCAATACGATAAACAAGAAAATAACCATTCTTTCTATATATTGAAGATCTAAGTCTGATCATGCCAATATATTGTCAGAAATCCACCCTTAAGAGGAAATCTTTCAAGCATCTCTAGCCCTACCTTGAATGGAGTATCCTCTAGGTAGGGCTAGAGATGCTTGAAAGATTTCCTCTTAAGGGTGGATTTCTGACAATATATTGGCATGATCAGACTTAGATCTTCAATATATAGAAAGAATGGTTATTTTCTTGTTTTTCATATTGAATGTTAGACATAGTAAATGTATAAAGAAATTGACAAGTTTGTTTGTAAGAGGACTACTCGTTGATATTCTAGCTTGATCAGATTTAGATCAATAATATATGAAAGGAACGAATGATTTCTTTGAAAGTTATCTGCTGAATACCCAAAATAATATTTTATAACAAAGATCAGTTAAAAACAATATCGCAGTCAAATGTACGGATTCAGATGCTGATTATTTAATTGTAAAAACTGCTATCAGCTTCAGCTGATATGTGTAACTCTGTTATAATTGTGGGTCAAGATACAGACTTAATAACGTTACTCATTGAATATTGCAAAACAAAAAATGTGTACATGAGACCCGGTGATGGAGGTAAATCTGATAAAATAACGAATAAGTTACGTTCAGAATTAAGTGATACTGTAGTAAAAAATATTCTATTTACACATACCACCTCCGGATGCGATAAATTTTATAAAAAGGGCAAAAAAAAACAGTATTTTCAGTTTTAGAAAATAATATTGAACTAAGTAACAACCTATTAATTTTCACAAGTAAATTTGCTGAAGCAAATCAGCTTGCAGTAACTGGGGAAGAATTTATTTTAAGATTGTGTGGCAATAAAAAAAACTAATAGTTTAAACGATTATAGGTTCGTTATTTCTGCTAGGCAAAATCTTTTCCAACACTTCGATCTAGCAGTTCTTCCGCCAACTATGGCACTAAATATCATATTTATAGAGTGTATTGGCAAATTCAAGTCTGGTTAGGCAACAATCTTAATCCAGAGAACTGGATATTCAAATACAAAAAGTAATCTTTTTTTATATAAATCTGTCATTTTGACAACCGTAACTTTGCTAATATTTAAACGGTTGCAAAAAACTTTATACCACATTAAAACTTAGCTCCTTCTCTCAATATTTTGCCTCTTTACTTTTTTTCTTAAAGTGTCATCCGTGTGGGCTATTACCGATTAAAGAAAAAAAAAGTGCCTAATTTCAACATGGCGGCGCATTTTTTCTTCATTTCTGCACGGCAGATTTTTTGATATTTTCAGTCAGAGAGTCCTGAATAGCCATAGAATACAATCCCTAAGAAATCAGCTTGTTACGAATTTGTTCCGGGTCAACTTTAATTTCACTGTATTATATGCAATTAACGCTAAAAATCAGCCAAAAAAAAAACATTTTAAAGGTGTCTTAATCCTCTTTAAGGACAGGTCAAAACAGTACAGAGGTTGTCAGTTTATATACTAAAGTAACAGCGGAAATTTGTCATGATATATAAATCGCTGTCACATATTGGTGAATTTGTGTGTATCGAAGGTAAATCCCTATTGTGTTCATTTGTTTGATTTTCGCGAATATTCATTCATCTTAAATGCGTCAATTAAAAAAAAACCGTTAAGAGTTAACTTCAAACACTTCTATCTCCTAAGCTATTGTTTTTATCAAAAAAATAAAAGAAACACCGGTTTTCTTATATTGTGTAAGTCTACTCAATCTAATTTGCTAAATGAGGTTATGTCTCTACTGATTATATGGCGAGTTCCGAATTTAACCGAGAATTTCGTATCATCATCATAGCCCGTATTTCGGATGACATTCCAGAGACGGACTCTGAATTACACGATACTATATAACACTTTTGTAAAGTTACAATCAGAAATATCGGTCGCTAACAATAAGTATTTTTGCCACGCAAACTAAAAAATCTTTAAATACAAAATTTTTATTTTATAAACCTTAGTGAAAGTTGAGATGTTTACGTTACTCAACAGATAAAAAGTGTCCCTGACCTTCCAGACAGGTAAAAAATGATTAGTCGTATTATATATGGTACCATTACACAGTAAAGTATAATTATTCTTAAATATTGCAAGTCCTAAATATTATTTTTTGGTCGACCTAGACAAGATCTAGCTTTAAAGATATAAATTGGATTTTAATATTATTATATAAAACGTTAGTAGTTATAGTTGTATTGAATATTGTTCAATGATATGGAGCCCGAAGTATAATAATTATGTTAATAGACTCGAAAGTATTTAAAATAAATTTGTCAAATTCATTTTACATGCATAGACATAACTCATCGGTTATAAAGTACTAACAGTTTGAGATGGGTCGTTATCTGTGTAACGCTATTTTGTCGCGGTATTTTTAGGTAACGTACCGTCGCGCTACTAAATGCTAAAATAACCGGTTACTCGGAGCGAACGGTTGGTGCCTGACTGCGTCTGCACATAACGCTGTCTGTCAACGTTACCAGTGACCAACGCTTGTAAACTTTAACCAGCGACAAGCTGGAAAGATGCAATGCCGTGCCAGGTAACGAGCTTAATGTTAAGCTCTTTACTGTGGCCCAAATCAACTAAGATAGGTTTATATATAGATAGCGTTGTATAGTTATTCGACTTTTGCATCTTTTGACCTGGCTGTGTATAATTTTCTATCCCTAATAAAAATCCGTAAAATTTGGTAGGTATGTTTTCAGTTTGTCAGAAAAATTAGATGTTTGTTAAATTTTTATTTAAAATATGTAATAATTTACAGCACAAATTTTAGGGCCACAGAAATGTGGTATCACTTTTCGAATTTCAAATCGTCGATATACTGGTTGCATATATAGTGTTTACCATAGACAAAATACCAGTGTTTACTTTTACTGTTTAGTAAGAAAATGTAAAAACCTAATAAACTTATATAACTATAAATTAACAAGCGTTTCCTGTGCATTAGCGAAGCGCGAATTAAGCAACTGCATAGGATAAATTACGGTACATTACATATCCTACCCTCCGTTTCTGAGTTTCGAAAATACCACACGTTACACGACAAACGCGATCTCTTCTACACGGTAGGCGCGTTTGATAGAGCGAGCCCGATCATTTTATTTCTGTCGCGTCGTTCCAAAGTAACGGTATTTTGTCGCGGTATTTCTCTGTAGCGATCGCGATTGTAACGCTACATGAGTGGAATCGCTTTTCCCATCTCTACTAACAGTAAAGGTATGAGATGAGTGTTGGGGCTATCAACACTGCGTGGCTCACCCGCCCGAACGAAACCCAACGCACCCTGCTAAAGCCAAGCTAGAGATGAGTTGTTATTTAACAACCTGTTATTTTATAACCGTTATTTGTAAATAGCATTAACAGACTGTTATTTGTGTTCGAAAATAACAGGTGAGAAAGCAACAGATAAGAAACACGATGTAGTAAAAATGTTTTTGCTAACTGCTGTTAAACTGTTATTGAAGTAGTAGGTAATGAAATCGCAACGCAACCGCTAATGTAGTTGAATATTGTTGTGGGTATCTTGAGTCATCGGCTTTATGTATACACTTTTTAGTTGTTATTTTAATCATAATATATCCAAATCTGTTTGATTTTCTTCTCCGTGTGTATATTTTCGATTAACGCACACCGAGTTTAAAAATGAAGAGCTGCCAGAGTTGAATATTTTTGTAGAAATCTCGAGCCATCCACTTTATGTACTGACTTTTAGCTGTTTTTTAAATCATAATATGTTCAGAGCTTTTATATTTTCTTCTCCATATGTATATTTTCGTTTACCTGTATCTCTAATATTATCATTGCATACGCTGTGTTTGGCGTGCTTCTATGCTGGTATTTCATTATTAATTTAACATGAAACAATAATAATTAAATCAGTGTTTCACTATGCGTTGATTACGCGCTGATATACTATTTCCAGACATGGGTAAAAGAAACTTTCCAATGACTATTTCGGCAGTTTAGTATAATAATGGCGCGTCCATTACCGTAATACAAACGGTACAATCGTGGATTTGTGAAGACGCCGGGTTAACATTAAATGATGCAAAGCTCAAGTACCTATCAAAGGTGCAATACTACCCTGTTATGATCGCGCAAGTTTTTGATTACATGGCATGTGTCCCATCAACAGGGAAATAGGGATTTACAAGTGATATTCTTAGAGAAACGGCGCGCGGCGTTCTTTTCGTGCCGAATATTTAGACTCATTTAATTATCTATTGTTAATTACGTGGTATTAATCTGCAATGTAACAGTTTGATTTAATGTTTCCAATTGGATGAGCAGTTAACTACAAAAAGAGATAAGAATTATTATAATTTTGTACTACCCTCCCATGCCGACTCTGCATTTTACGTCAATGTCATCCAAAATACGGGCTCTGATCATCATCCGTAACTGTTGTCAAAATTTCTGATTATTATCGGACCATACTCTTAGAGTAGTGGCAAATGACGTAAACTTTTTGTTGTTATGAAAACTTTGTTATTTCATCATTTATAATAAAAAAACCGCTGCCTAAGGAATCACTACTTCCACATCCAGATTTTTTTTTATCTAAGTCGCTTACAACGAAAAAATTTTGTACGTGGAAATAATTGTTTATGGAACTTTAATAATATAATATTTGAAATCCATAAAACGATACCCCACATCGGTAGCGGGGTGGGGGTGGTGATAGGGGGTGGTAGTGGGGGTGGATGAAGTAAAAGAATATTTTGAGGTTCCTGATTCTTGTATACACCCTAAATCACAATTTTTTTTCATCCCCTTTAATAATGGGGTGGGGGTGGTAATGGAGGTGGGTAATGCCAAATTTTTTTTTAAGACCTCAGCTTCTCTTGTATATACTAAATACCAATTTTATGGACTCTTACCTGCTTGATTTACCTATTTTGCCCAAATTTACCCCAATTTACCCCCCAACCCTTCGACGGAACAAGATGAAAATATAATCTAGTTCTAGATCTCGTTAAAGTACATGTGTGTACCAAATTTCAAGTCAATATCTCAAACGGTTCCAGAGTAAACGTGCGCACAAAAAAAGTTACAGACAGACCGACAGACAGAATTTTTTTTTTCGCTCAAACTTAAAATCTCGACGTTTCGTAACATTCTAAGCCTATTTGAACAATAAAAATTATTTAAAATTTTTTTGTCGTTACTATACTTCCACTGGATGTGGAAGTAATATGACTAATAGCCTAGTCGACGTAGGTATTTACCCACAAAAAATTGGAAACTGTGTAAACTTTTTTTTAATGAGTTCGTGAAAGTGTGTAGAATAATATCCTGGAAAGTTTACATTTCGCTCGGGTGCAGAACAAAAAAAAAAGTGAAAAAAAAATTTTTTTCATCCAAAAAATGTCCTAAGAAAATTTATCGTTAAAGCCACGGTTTTCCCGAAAAAAATAGTCCAGTGTAACGTTATAACTCGGAGCGAGATCCATGCGTGTACGCGCTTGAATACGCATGACTGTGACACCGACGCACTGAATTACATGTCACTAAATTAGAATTTGTTCAATCTATATGGGTGTTGGTTCATTTAAAAGATGGAAATTGTAGCTTTCTGATGCTTTTTTGTTTTAAACAATACAAGCAAAGGATAGATGTGAAAAATATACTTATATATATATATATATATATATATATATATATATATTATCACGCCCGAACTGAATCGTCGCAATAAACAATATAGAAAAAAAATAAAAGCCTTTCAAAAAAATTCGTTCTTCATTGAGAACTGTTGAAAAGTGTGTACACTTCATGATTATTATGGTTTATTACGTTGTAGTAACGAGGATTAAAAAAAAAGTACATCTCAAATAATTTTAATTTCCTTGCTTGATGATTTTTTTTGATAAATATATGTATTGGAGGCTGTAACTTGTCGAAAAATCGGAAAATATAAAATATCACTATTTCGGAAAAAAGTATATTTTTCGAATGTTCAAACACAAAATCGTTTGCTTGTATGCATTTTTTCGAAAATATGATCAATCAGATCATGATAAGAAATTGCGATTTTCAAGATCTTTTCCTTATAACTATGAAAATACCTTTGATTGTTTTGAATACAAATTCTGGAACTTTTCCAATACATTAACAAATGTATAAGGAATCCATTGGATATAGCTGAAATGTGGATAGGTGTACTTGTAATAAATACAATACAGTAAAGGCACGTAAAAATTCATGCGAGCGATTCAGCGGGTATGTATGGTGTCTGTGTATGCATTGATAATTATATATTTTCCCTGATACTCACTATTTATCCTCCTATTCACTAAGAAAAATGTTTAAAACGTGTAATCAGAAAGAGAAAAAAAGCTTTATTTTACTCGATAGAACAGCTAAGAATTTTTAGAGGTTCCATAGTATGCATTTAACCGTGCGCTAGCCGCGCAGAGTGACAAGGTTATTTCACTATTTTTTCCAGGAATACCGTGGCTTTAGCGAAAAATTTTATTAGGATATTTTTTGTTCAGAAACACGTGGTCTATCCACTTGTATTTATTATTTTTTCCTGTCCTGACTTAATTTAAAAATTTTGAAAAAATTGGTAAAAAAAATTTTTTTTCACTTTTTTTGTGTTCTGCATCCGAGCGGAATGTAAACTCTTCAGGATATTATTCTATATATTTTCACGAAGTTATTAAAAAAAATTATTCAGTTTGCAACTTTTTGTGGGTTTCACTATAAAAATGTTCTCTGTCGTCTGGGCTATAATATGTAGACCTCGATCGCGGCCGACTCTAAGTCGACCGTGCCTCGATGTCTTATTACACAAAGAAACTAAAAAACTGTTAATAAGTTATAAAGAAATATAAACAATAAAGTGCTGTTATTGAAATATTCTTTAAGATTAAAATACAAATTGTGTAGATTTCGAGATTAAAATCATTCTTTGTTCGGTAGGTTTGACTATAATTCATCAAAGTCCAAATCTGTGTAGAATCTACAAGTTATTTTTTTCTAATGGATTATACGTCTTGGTTTGAGCATCTGTGTATTCGAACTATATACTTGTTATGACAACGTCACTGTCAGTGTATGTTTTGTGCTTAAGTTTTTTAGTCGTTTTCGGTGATAATGCGATTAAGAAAGACAATGAAGAATTGGTTCCACTCACACCGTTAAAAGAGCATGTCCATAATAAACGAAGCAATACACATGCTAAAGTTGAAGACGACGATCCTCCAGATGACGTATTTTATTTTGATGAATTCACATCAAGAAGAGGGAAGAAAAATGTGAAATTGTGGGACCATTGGGGAAAATGGTCGGCATGCAGTGTGACCTGCGGCAGTGGCGAGATGACCAGATGGAGGCATTGCATTTCAGATGGTTGTTTAGCAGGTGAAAAAGAGGCGCAGATAAAAATTTGTACTCTGCCGCCTTGCCCGACGGTTTGTCAATAAATCACTAGTTTATTTGCAGTGTCTTAATAAATATGTAACCATAGTTGTTCATATAGTTTTTTATTGGACTTAAAGAAGTAAATATAATTAATTGAATGTAGAATAGGAAGATCGTTCTTTGATTGCTTGAAGACACTGCAGTGAGTATAGATTTTTTTAAAAGAATATGTCCACATTGAACTATATATGGGATATGGGGTTGTATCCTCAAAGATTAGCAGTTTTTGATGTAATAATGATAACAACAATAACACGGTGGGAAACTTTCAACTTCTAGGTGGACAAAATTCTACAAATTTGCAAATAAACAGAAATGTTCATTAGAAAAGCGGAAAAATATTTTAAAAATTTTAGGCACTAAGAGGGGGTGGGGTAGTTTTTGAGGGGTTTGAAAAATAAATTTATAGTTTTAAAATTCTGAAACTTTGTAGATACGATAATATTGTGCCCGTGAATACACCAGAAATAGTAAAAAAATTCTAAGGATCAAGGGTGTTGAAAAAATAAATATCATTAATTATTCGTACTGATAGAGCGGGGGCTAGGTGGCTTTTTCGGCACATCATCGTTTTATGAACTTTGGTTTAATGAATAATAATGATTCATAAAATCGACTTCTGGCGGGGCACCTCCTGTCAGGTGCGTCACGAACACTGTCTAAAAATCAGTGAAATTGTGTCATCGTTACAAGGCTAATTTTTTTTTTCGTGTGTACACATTTTATGTTTAAAATGAATAAAATAAGATCACCAGAAATAGTGGGCCGTCAGGAGGCGCAGCCGGAAAGGTAATAATGATACAATACATCTGAGGCACGGTAGGAAGTCAAGTTAGCCGAAAGTGTTAAATTCCTGTATGTTTAAGAGCCTATGGTACTTTTGTTGACACTAAGAACTTCATGGGTAGGCTATTCTATTGTTGAAGGAGCTTATATGTACGCTTTAAAAAGGAGCCAGAACTTGTAACGATGAGTTTAGAGTTCTGAGATGAAATATGCGAACAAAAATTCAATTTTCTTAAAAAATCCTAAACATTTTCTTTCTGGCGAGCCTTACTGACGGGAGTTTCTTTCTGGGATTTTTTTTTCTGTGTTCAAAACATGCTCAGCCTAAAGAAAAGCTTGTAAAGATCATGTTATATAACTCCGTTTTTTTTACATCTTTGACCTTTCTGGCTGCGCCACACTTTCTGGCGATCTTATTTTATTCATTCTAAACATAAAATGTGTACACACACAAAAAATTAGCCTTGTAACGATGATATAATTTCACTGATTTTTATATCTTGAATCATAGCCAACTAGACGGGCTGACATATGCCAGAAGTCTATTTTGTCGTTATTTAAGTTCGATAGAATTAATCAACGCACAGAAAATGTTTGTAACGATGAGTTTCCGAAAAAGCCACGTAGCTCCCGCACCATGAGTTTTAGTCCACTCAAATTAGGAAAAAAGCGGAGAAAAACTCTGAACAGCAGTTTCTCTGAATAGGAAGTAAGTATTCAACTTTTAGAACAAGATTTTGTTTATGCGCAGAAAAAAAAAGAAATGATTTTTGAGATATATATATATACATATATACGTTTTTTCGTGTTTTTGTTTTTTCATTTCGACGTATATATATCTCGAAAAGTACGCGTTTTTAAGACTAAACGAATATAAGTAAACGTGTTCAGAATACAGTTTCCTACAAAAAAGGTTCTATAAATTTTTCCGATTATCCCATTGGCTTTTCCGGAAACGCGCCTTGAAAAATATATATGTGTTTTTTTCGTGTTTTTTTTTACTTTGAATGCAAATATCTCAAAAAGTGCGCGATTTTAGAGCTAAGTGAATTGGTTTTTCCAGAAAAGCTTCTTGAAGAATGTATATATATTTGTGTTTTCGTGTTTTTTTTTTTCATTTTGACGTATATATCTCTCAAATATATAGAACTTTACTGATATTCATTTAAAAATGCATACTTTCCGAGGTATATACGTCCAAATAAAAAAAAAACACCAAAAAGCAAATATAGCTACAGGGTGTCCCGAATTGCATAGGCCAAACTTCACTAAGCAATACAACTCTTCAAAATAAGAAAAAAAGTTCCTATAAACATGGGTCGGGAAGTGCCTAGTTTCCGAGATACAGGGTTTTCAAGTAATTCTCCTGAAAATGTTTTTTTATGAATATTTTCGAAACGTCTAAAGATAAACAAATGATAATTTACACAAGAATTTAACTTTTTATGCTTTTTAAGACAAAATGATAACCATGTACGAAAATAATTCAGGAGCGGGTGAAACTGGGGGGGCCTAGGAATAATTTAGCCCCAACTTTATTGTGTGACACTTTTACATTAATTTATGAGCAGAACTTAAAAAATTGAAGTTTTCTACACACAAAAAGTCTCTTGTGTTTTTTCTCTAAAATTATCAGTTTTTGAGTAAATCTTATCTGAACTTTATTAATTAGTAACTATTATTACCAGCATTCCTGGTATGCAAGAGTGTGCCATGATTGTAATGTTTGTATAACAAATGAAAAATAATCTAGCATGCAATGCCAGAATGACAATAATGACATTGTTGTTTTTTGTGTCAATCGAGATGTAAAAACGATGGAAGGTGTTAGATCATCCCTTTTAATCACGGCTATCCATCTTTGACGTCGTTTTCTCGACAGATCATTTATATGAGGGAAATATTTAGAATTCACGACGGTAAAAGCTAACCTCGTCATGATTTCCACGATGTCCACAACCCACTACTATGCACATATCAGGCATTTTTTCCAATTATAGCCAATAATATTATCACGAAAAAATCTAATAAGACACATTAAACAATTCTTTGCAAAAACTCATATTAAAAACCTTTAAAACGCAAAAACTACATGAAAAAATGCTGCACTGGTCACAAACCAACCCAAATATTTTTGACAATGTCAAGACTCATTTTAGTTGGTTTTTTAAAGGTAATAATTGTTTATAGCCGTGTTCGGATATTACGTCTGATTGATGGGACGCGTCACAATCGTTCATTTAATGCAAATCAAGCTAACCGAGTTAAATCTGAAACGTTCGAATATTACAAAATAAAGGACTCAGACGAATCTCGACTTGCTCGGGCCTTTTTGATCGTGCAGGAAGATTTTAATTTGACGCATACGTAGTCCGCTTGAACTGTCCATAATGTTATTGACTTGTTGAGGTTAGAGTGTCATTTGGGCTAAATTCTGTATTATTTTTATTTGCTATTCAATGTTCTACAAAATCTTCGAAACGTTATCTGTTAATACCCTTATAATATTGATTAACATGCAACATAAACAAACATGAGAGGTTATGTTTTAACAGATTGCTTGTAGTCCACTTCAGTTCGTTCGATATTTGTCCATGAAATAAATCGCTCCAAAGTCACGTGTAATTTATCTGTTTGCTCAATGCTCTGATTTCCGAAGTAATATCCAAACACAGCTGATTTGGGTCCACCGTGTGGGGAGGTTCCAGCCGCTTCCAGTAGCTGCCTATTTTTTTTTCCTAATTTAAGTGGACTATTTCCCCAAAAAATAGTACCCTAATATAGACAGGAATGAACCAAGACATGTTCAGCCTGCGCGAGTTTCATTCTCCACCCGCTTTGTTTTATTCAGTCAATACTATTTTTCACGTTTTATTTTTTTTTTAATTAGTTATCTATATTCAATTATTTACTACTTTATATTGTTTGCATCAATTTCGTTTATATTCAATTTCCGTCGTACATTATAATAAATTTGTAAGATTTCCCTGGCAAACACAAGTTGTTCACAACTCAGCTGCCAGGTTCTCAAAATTGTCATGTTTATGTAATGTATATAATACAAAAATAAATTTGAATTTGAATGAATATAGGCAAAGTAGTACAATGGGCAAGTATACATTTTTAATAATTTAATAACATCTACACATAAAAACAGTTGACCCGTATTTTTTTATTTTATTTTACTTCCACATCCAATGGAAGTATAGTAACGACAAAAAAAAAATTGAAAATTTTTATTGTTGAAATAGGTTTAGAATGTCATGAAACGTCGAGATTTTGAGTTTGACCGAAAAAAAAAATTATGTCTGCCTGTCGGTCTGTCTAACTTTTTTGTGCGTACGATTACTCTGGAACCGTTGAAGACATTGACTTGAAATTAGAAAAGTTTCGAAAAGTTGAACCTTAATAAACAGTTAACAGCTACAAAGGATGGAAATACTGCTTTCGTAATGGACAATATTGTAAATAATCTCAATGCATCTTTACGGAAATTATCTTCTGAAACAAATATTTCCTACTCATCTTGTCAAAGAATTTTTAAGAGAAATAAGTTGTTAATAAAAGTTGTAGATAAAATTATTATCTACAAAAAAGCTCTCTACAAATTTTATGTGTTATAGTTTTCAAGACATGTTAAAAAACCATTTACACCCTTATTTTCAAGTTGGCGGCCAAATGGATGCATCCTCGACCCCCAAAAACACTCAAATTTATAATTGTTGGACCCCCTCCCCACATAATAAGAAAAATGAAATCGCATTCTACCCAAAATGTACGTTGACCTTTTTTTAATGCTGGATTGAGTGGACTATTTACATATCTTTTTTTCCCAATGTAAAGAAACTGCAACTTATATGCTGCCGATGAATTTAAATCAAGACTGGTTGACATTCTTATTTGAGACACTGACAATGTGTAACATGCCGTAACTGATTAGATTTGAATGATTATCTCCGCTCTACTTAGAATTATGACCGTGATGGTACGCAGACCGTGCGAGGGAAGGACTATTGTTTACCTTTGTGGTATTTAAAATAAACAATATCTTTTTTATATTTCTTAATAATTTTATTATTATTTTTTTAAACATCAGTCTAAAATATTACTCGAACCTTGACATTCTGACCTATAAATACTTCACTGGAAGATTGACAGATTACGTTTTTCTTGCATTTTACACCATACAAGAAGTTTCAACATTAATGATTTAGTCTGACTACTTCGTTTCTTTGACATACTTGTTCAAGTGGTAGACGCATTTTGTCCCGCAAGTATGGTGATGGGCAGAATTTTTTCGAGCATTTCATGATGTCCATAGTTCATAAATAAAATTTGATCGTTAATTGTTTCAGTCAACGACACTATTTTTTTTTGCATAGTTGAAACACTTCCAACGAGCCTTGTCCCGCGTATTTTCTGAAGACAACCATTTTCACTATTTATGGCAAAGAAATAGTAGAAAAAAATGTTAATAAAATCGGCGAAAAATTTCTGTCACTGGTCTCTTCTTTCGAAGCCTATATTTGTTATTATTTTTTATTCTTTAAGTGGGACTATCAAAATGTCCGTGCTCCTTACGATGACTGTTAAAAATGATTGGTGGTGGTCAATCCCCTCAACAGCCGCACCAACTTGCTTCTACCGGAACGGGCTTCATATGTTCACGACAATCTACCCCTTCGACAAGTGCAACTGTTCATACTTCAACAAGGCCTTCGGTCAACAGAAAAGAGGACAACACTGATCTTTTTCGTGCCTAAACAAAAAATTACAGTTATGCATCAAAATATAAGAAGCTTAATAAACAAGGTATTACCTCTTGAACTTCTTTTAATCACCGAACATTGGCTAAGTCCAATGGGAATTGAATCTATACATATACCAAATTATAAAATTTGTTCCTCCTTTTGCCGTACCTCGAGTGAGCACGGTGGTAGCGCTATATTCTGTAGAAATAAAATAAAGTATGAGGTAATTGACGTTAAAGACTATTGCATCGAAAATGTTATTGAATGTTCATGTATACAACTACGAGATTTTTCCATCACGGTTATAGTTGTGTACAGGCCACCCTCTGGCGATTACTATCAGTTTCTTGAGTATTTCTGTGCACTACTTAGTCGATTTGAAAATACGTCATCAATTATAATAGGAGGAGATTTTAATGTTGATCGTTTAAAAAATACTGCAAATAAACTGATGTTTGACGATTTACTGGTTATGTATGATCTTAAGTGAACGATTAATTTTCCGACGAGGGTAAAGGATAATACTGCTACATGTATTGACAACATTTTTGTAAATGTAGATCTGGTCGATTATATGATCAATAACATTAATTTCTGTCTCTCTGACCATTATACTCAAATATTAAATTTTAATGTGTATTGTAATAGAAATGAATCGAAACAATCAAAATCTATAACCAAAAGAAACATGTGTAAAAAGAACATCGACAGGTTTAATGACCTTTTAGGAAATGAAAACTGGATAAATGTTTTTTCTCAAACCTGTCCAAAGTCTGCCTTTAATGAGTTCGCGGATACTCTAAGTTATTATTTCGAGATTTGCTTTCCTCTTCAACGTGTCAAACAAAACAGAAAAGAATCTCCACCTGTGTGGGTTTCGGAGGAGCTTCTAGAATTAAGACAAAGAGTGTGTTTGATCTCAGACCTTGCTCAAAAATATCCTCAACTAAAGCCTATCTGCAGAAATGTAAATAATGAGTATAAAAATAAACTAAAAGAAAGCAAAACAGCTTATAATGATAATGAAATTTCAGAATCAACAAACAAGGTTAAAACAATGTGGAATATGATAAACGAGGTGGTAGGAAAATCTTCTGCTTCACAGATAAAAATAGTTGTTCACGAGGATGGTTCCCTTTTGCCAGATAATGTTATCGCAGATAATTTCAATGCCTATTTTACTACAGGTCATATAAATCCCCAAGTTGACCCCATCGATTTAAATTTCTTAAATACAAACATACCACTTTTTCGTCAATCATTTTTTCTTCAACCAGTAACTGAAATAGATACGTTATCGTTTATTAGTAGGCTCAAGCCATCTAATTCCAGTGGTCTGGATAATATGTCTAACAATCTATTAAAGAAATGTAAAAATAATTTCGCTTCACCGTTAACTTACATAATTCATCTATGCTTTGTAAATGGAGTTTTTCCTGACGACTTAAAAATTAGTAAAGTAATCCCACTCTTTAAAAAAGGAGACAAAAACTCTTATAATAATTATCGTGCGATTAGCATAATTTCAAGTATGTCGAAGGTTATAGAATTTGCATTTTTAGAACAGTTAAGTGGATTCTTTCATAAAAATAACCTCTTATTGCCAGTTCAGCACGGTTTCCTAAAAAATAGAAGTGTTGACACTGCATTAGTAAACTTTCACAGCTCAGTAGTAGACGCCCTAGATAAAGGATTATATGCTTTTGGTCTTTTTATAGATTACTCACGAGCCTTTGATTGTGTTGATTATGACGTACTTATTGCCAATGTGTTCAGATATGGTATCAGGAGTCTTGCTTTAGATTTTTTATCCAGCTATATTAAAAACCGTGCGCAAGTAGTCTATGTGAATAGAACAGAACAAATATCTAATAAATGCCGGTGTACCACAAGGCTCCATACTGGGGCCATTTATTTACCTTGTTTTTGCCAACGATCTTGCATTATACATTCAAAGCAAATACAACGTTTGCATTACTTGTTACGCTGATGATACTAACTTTTTAATTGTTCAAAAAAGTCCCGACGCAGTAAAAAATATATCGAAAGATCTATACAGGGATGTTATAATTTGGTCAGAGAAAAACCGGCTTACACTAAATAAAGAAAAAACAACTAATGTATCATTTAGGTACAACATCGAGCAAAACCCTAACGACGAATTTTTAGTAACAGATTCTACTAAAATCTTGGGTGTTATGTTCGACAGAAATTTGACGCGGGCTGCTCACATAGATAGTTTGTGTGTGAAGCTCGGTAAAGGTTGTTACGGTATGCGTAACTTAAAAAATCACTGCGGTAAAGGTTCTCTATTGACATTTTATTACTCTAACATACATTCCCATCTACGGTATGGAATTATGTTGTGGGGTTTGAGTACTACCTATGTTCGTCGGGCATTTATTCTGCAAAAGCGTGTCATTAGGACTATGGAGAGTTTACATCCCCGAGAATCGTGCAGAGAATCCTTTAAAGCCCTCAAAATATTAACTCTGCCTAGTATATATATTTATGAAATATGTTGTTATGTTTTTAAAAACAAATCAACTTTCCTTACCAACCAAACACATCACAATTATCAAACTAGATTTAAAGATCAGCTAATTCCTCATCAGCATACAACAGCAATATATCAAAAAAGTGTGTTTTACAACGGATGTAAAATTTATAATCATTTGCCCATTGATTTAAAAAATTGTAAAAGCCTATTTACTTTTAAAAAGAGGATAAAGAATTTACTAGTTGAAAAGTGCTTGTATGATGTTAATGAATTTTACTCAGTCTGACTATTTATATATTTATGTGTTTATTTATTTATTGTGTTTTATACTTTTGTAGTTTGTTATTATGTACGTGTTGTCGCTTATACAATTTTACATGTATTTTATTCTATATTTTGTATTGTATTATGCTTATGCATATTAACTCAGATTTTTGACGCACTCCTGAGTTACTTGTATGGTAATTAACTAATTGTACTTGTGATTGGGAAATAAAGATTATTATTATTATTATAAGTTGACTCAAATTTTGAACGCCGACATTTTGAATTTTTCAAGTTTTTGCTTTTTTTTTGGGAGTCGTGAAGGTAATTCCTACCTTTATACCAAAGTCCCTAGCTGATCGGAAAGTATCCAAACAATTCGCAGACATAAGCATATACATAGTTACACTCTTCTTTTGTATAAAACAGTGTAAAAATGTTTTTACCTATATTTATCAGTCCGGTGAATTGGTTGTCGATGAGCTAGGAACTTGAAATTTGGCATGCAGGTAGGGCGTACTTTTCCGACACCCATAAAATTCCAAAATTTGCAAAATTCAAAATGATGGCCCCAATATGGCTACCAATACGTAGATATATGTCATATATGTAGAAAGCAATACCCCACATTCAAATGAGGACGCTGCCAAAATGGAAAGAGCTGTGAAAGAAACTACGAACCAAGTTGTAGAAAATTAAAAAGTAAGGGGCGGCATATATACGTATCTTTTATTGTTTTGGCAATGTGTGCGTTTAAATTCCATGAATCTGTTCGAATTTTGCTTGTACATTTTTTTCATATCTCACCATTATGGCAGCGTTCTCATTTTAAAGTACAGCATATTTATGTATTTTTTTTACGATATTTGCATGCTTTTCAAGTTTAAATCAGACATTTTGAATCGATCATATTTCCAATTTTGCAATTATGATATCAAAATCGTAATTAGTGGTCTCGAATACCCATGTATGAATTTTTTCGTAATTTTATCGTATGTAATATCACTAGTGCGTAAAATTTTATCGAAAATTTTTTCGAAAGCGTGTTGCCTGGTAATATAAAGAGTGCAAATTGGCAGTTTATTATCTGATTAAATCCCGACCGCTTTAGCGGGAGGGATTTAATCTTTGATAATAAACTGCCAATTTGCACGAGTTATATTAACTAAGGGCAACTTAGCTTGAGAAAAAATTTTTAGATAGTGGTATTTGAGGAGAATATTTCACGAGTAAATAATTCATTAAGTACATCTTCAATATTATGTTTTCTCATTAATTGCATTCAGACGTTTTCTTGTCACTTTTTAGAGTTTACTGACCTTTATTTTCAATTTCCTCATTAATTTGATATACAGAAATATTTCCAAACCGACTCATATTGTCAAAACAGCAAATCTGAAACAAACGCAGTAGAAACAATGGAGATTCCCTATATTTTAAAATAATCTAGTGACGTTTCTATGGCAACTAGTAAATAAAACGAGTTGAAACCTTAGATATTATAATATATAGATTGGCTTAACACCTTTCAGGCGTTTCTGAGGTGCAATATGACGAGGAACGATAGAGAGAGCACTACATCTTTAATCTGCGAGCACTACTTTATTCACGATGTCCCTCCTATTTATTACTATACACTCATGGTTCCGAGATTGACATAGAGAGCGCCATCTAGCGCTGCCTCTACTAGAGTTATATTCCATAATAATTGTTCATTGATTCATATTTACGTATTTAATCCTTATTTTTAACTTACGAAGTTTACAAATTATGTTGAGGTTTGCTTCGTTAGGCAGAGTGAATTTTAAATACTACAAATTAAAATATTGCACAGCTTTGATTCAACTAGTTACTTTTTGATAGATTACCGTATGTAAGTAGGTACCTAGGTATTTTTAGTTTGTTTCCAGAGCGAATGTGTTTACTTGACATTTATAATAAATGATTTGCTTAACTTTGTAACTACGTTATTGAGCTATTGAAAGCTGTGCTTGACTTGTTCCTGTATTATGAGCTAGGTATATTAAGTACAATCTTTGTATATTATTGTTACCTGATTGAAAAGTAGGCAAATTGAAATAGTTACAGATAGGCAAGGGTTATAGCCTATATATTTCAGACAGGCTTCTCTTTGGAACTGACGATTGTTTACTATATATGTGGTATGTTTATGTTTGCTAGTACATAATACAATATTACAATTTACAAGGTAAGTTAACAATTTGTAATAAGCTAGAGAAGATATTTATAGATAAAATTTAAAAGAGTGAGTTGCCATATTTGCCGAAAATATTTCACGAAACAAAACTTCAAAAAATTATCGCAGTATTTGCCGCTGCAGCGACATAAAAAATTAGAGCGATAAATTTTGCATGTTGGTACTGTCAAAAGCCGATCTAGCTTGAATTACCACTAATAATGACATTTGATTGGTGCAATGTTGTGAAAAAACGGGCTCTCATTGGCTATAGCGTTAATGAGGGAAATAATCATTTAAATTGCTTAAGTTATCACAGTTTCAAATTATTTTTGATGAAATATTGATTTTTAAAGTTATTTCAAAAAAAATTATTTGCACACTTTTTGCAATTATGATATCAAAATCGTAGTTAGTATGTATGAATTTTTTCGTAATTTTATCATTTAAATTGCTTGAGTTAACACAGTTTCAAATTATTTTTGATAAAATATTGATTTTTTTCAAAAAAAAAATTATTTGCACACTTTTTAATGGGAAAACTTTAAAACTGGTTGTGTTTAGAGTGCGTTGCAAACGGTTTCATTCAAATCTCTTATAGTAAGGCAGCCCGTTGCCAAAAACCCCTATCAACTCAGCGAGCTTTATCGCGGGGAAACTCTCTAGATTATGAAATTCTAAGATACTTTTTCATACGACGCGACGGAACTTTGAAAAACGATACGGGCGGCTGGCAAACGACTTTTCGTCTGTCGCAAAAAATGTCATAATTTTTATACCGCGGCGAGGTAGTTCTCGATTAATTCTCGTTAAAAATGATGAACAAGACATGAATTAATCGAGAACTGATATTTTTCATTGGCCTACGTTTCAATAATATCAATCACAGTGTTATCAAATTGGAGGCTAAAATTATCAAAGCAGCGAGGCTAAAACTTTTTTCCATTTATAGAGTGGGGTATATAAAACGATAAAAAAATGCGATTGCCGTTTTCCGTTGACCGTAGCTGCGCAAAATCGAATGGAGTCGCATATACGTTCGGCGTGGTGGCGCGGAGGACACAGAAATGCTGAATGACTTCGTTGCCTATGACAACGACATGGAGTGTATCCAAAGCCATGTAGCATCTCCAGCAGATAGAATAGAACCTGTGTATATCTAAATAAAAGATGGCAGCTGTCGTTATACAGAGACGGTAAACTCCGTATAGTGCCAACGCAGCATCCTCGGTCAGCAGCTCTATCATTACTGTATGTCCTTGAAATTCAATTCCAATTCCAATTCCAATTAAGCAACATGTGAATGTAATCACTCGTAACTGAACTAGCAAAAAGTTCCGTTCGAACTTTCTTGTGGTCAAGAGACATCGAAACTACTTGATAATGAGCAGAACTGCCTCGCTGCGGTGATCGGTATTTTGACCGGTGGCCATTTTCATTATTTCGGTCTTTGTAACTCGGCGTCTCAGTCAAAAGGACAGTTCTCAATTTTTTCTCATCATATTTACTTCCCTACTTACGACAAGAAGACAAAAGAAACTGCCTCGCTGCGAAGACCGAGATGAACGGTTTTTCTTTACATGTTCAAAGTTCGATTTGAACCCTTTAGGACTAGTAAAACGTTCCGTCACCCTGAACTTTTTTTCTCAGCTCTCCCAGAACTGATGAGAAACGCTGGAATTATCTTCCCTAAAGCAACTTGAAAATGTTGGTAGCGGGCTGCCGTACTATTAAGTTCAAAGTATTTCTGTAATAACGCACTTTTTTCATCTAAACGCACTGGACGGGACGGGATAAGTAAAAATCAAATTGCTATCCATTAATAACAACAAACGGTAAAAAATTACTGAATAATGGTTTGTTTATAAGGCTTCTGCACTGTAACGCTCAGTTTTTATATTTTTAACATATTTATTTATACAGTGAACGTACAACTGAAATAAACAACTCGTGCTGTCCAATTATTGCTGCAGCGAACTCTACATCCTGCATGATATATTTCGTCGAGTTATTTTGGGTATATTATAACATTACATGGCTTGTACTAAATTACTGCAATTATTGGACTATCAAAATATAATTTAGCTGCATTACTGGTACATGTAGGTAAATGTTCAGGAAAATTTACCGCAACGAATCGGTTAATAATAGCCGGTGCAGATAAATCGTCCCTGCTGGTAGCTAAATATTTGTAATTTCTTTTTATCGACAAATTTACAATGTAATAACTGCTCAAAATTGCCATTTATTGCTCTTAAGTGTATCAAATTTGTGGCAGTAATTAGTGAGGAACTCCAGTATTAATGTGGTAACCTTTTTGCGTACCAGGCAATTTGGTTTCGCTAAGAATTTTTAAGAGCAAATTATGCAAAATGATGACCGAAATTTTCCGTTGCGTGCACTTAGTAAGACATGTTTAATATAGGGTATTAGCTTTCTCCTGAAAGTTACGGGAAAGCAAAAAATAACTGTCGCTCGGTGGTTAACGTATGTACGTAGCTTGTATGTACGTATAGTACATAGTGGAGTCAATAGAGATTTTCACTTCGGAAAAATTCTGGGAAGCAGTAACTTTTGAGAATACATCTCTGAACATGTCAGGAACAACATACCAAAAGTTACCAATAATAGTCCTTGAGCGTAATTTGTTATTAAACAAATTAGTTGCTAAATACCAGTCTTTGTCAAATATATCTTAATTTTTTTTTCTTTCAAAAGGTAATTACGCCATTCGAAAGTACGGGAAATTTTACATTAAAAAAGTATATGAAGTTTTTTGCACGATCAATAATGTAGGCTTCAGATTTTTTTGTTCAACGCACGAAAATGGAACGCGGAGACACGTAAGCATGGCATTCCTCATTTAGTGTCTGATGTTCCTTAAGTCGAATGACTACTTTATCTTTTTAGTAAACCTAACCGACTTTTATACAGGGCCAGTCGAAAAGTGAGAAATTTTACACCCTATATGAGGTATCGAGCTAAAATTTTGTATAGAGGTATTTGAGACAACTGCGAATCGAATACGCTATCCAGTTTGCCGATAAAAAATTGCCTAATAGTCGATTTCGAAATTTCGATCCATTTAGAGGAGCATAGTAGGCCTTGAAAATATGAAAATTACAAAGTTTTCAAAGCAGTCAAATAAAGCTCATCGAGCACTATATCTCAAAAAAAAATTAAAGTCGGCCAACGCGTTCCAAAATAACGCACACGCTGTATATACAGTTTTCACGAAATATTGAAAAAATCAAGTTTTTTCGGTAAATCGACTCAATGTTGATTGTTTCTACAATTCCTATCCTGTTTAAAATATAGAAAACATTAAAAATATTCACTGTGTCACGTGAATATTCCTTCGCGGAATGCAGTACGCATCACCTGCCCTGCACGTTGCGCTGTGTGTGTCCGCAGAGCATTGTAAAAGTAGTTTACACTTTTTCATAGATCATCTTGTAATGCTATGTACAATATCACCTTTTTTTTTTATTAGCTTCTTTTTAAGTTTTTATATGAATATGTATTTAAATTGTGTTTTTAATTGAATAGTGTTTTGAATTATTTTATTGCTTGATGGAAGTCGGCCATATTGGATCAGCCATTTTGAATTACCTTTTTTTGACATCATAATCTGTTTCCCCCTTATATGTCAATTTGAATTAAATTGCTTTAACATTTTTCAACTTATAATAATAAAAAAAGTTTCTTTTTATTTAAATAATTAATAAACAATTTCCTCAGGATTATGTTTATAACTTTTTATTTTAAGCTATGTAAAAGTGTTTTAGCAAAATCGAAGCTTCTCGTAATTATTCCGAAATAATGCATATTTTCAGCATCTATTGACTCCACTAACAGTCAATCTGTCATTTGACCCGTGAATAATTCCTACAAGAGATTTTCTTTTTTATATACTATAGAGGGGGTTGCCCCAACCATCAATTCAAGTTTTCCACAAAAATGTCGTGTCCGCTACGACCGCCATGTTGGAAAAATGACGATCAAAAGCGTTTTTTCCCGATTAACTCATTTCCCATTATTTCTGCCCTGAAATTAGCAATTACCAATATTGCAGCAAATAAGAAAATCTACATTTTATATTTGAACAATTTTTCTCTATTTTTAATATTTTACGATTTACAGCCTTGAGAATGGTGAAAGTTTGTGCTTCGCTGTAGATTATTGCAATTATTTATATCCCCGTTGTTTCTATGCAGTAATTAGTTATTACCAGTATTGTAGTTTATAAAATGTCCTAAAACATCATCGTCTAAACAATTTTCTTCTACGGTCAACTGTTTAAAAATGACAGCGAATTTTGAAAAAGTTTCTTCAATTTTGGAAAAATATCTGCCCCGTTGTCCCGACGTTATTAATACTCATTACTAATTTATCATAATCAATAAGATTGACTCACAGTAGTGTTATTTCTTTGAAAGAATGAATTTTATCATAATCTCTCGAGTTTTCGCTGATCTGTCAACATTACATTTTTCTCTATTGCTAATACTTTACGATTTATGCTCGCAAAAAAATTTGTCAATTTTTGCATATTTTTGCAATTATCTCTGTTACCATGGCTCCTACATAGTAAGTAGCTATTATCAATATTGTAGATTATAAAATTTCCTAAAAATTTTCTTGCGGTATCAATTGTTTACAAATTACAGAAGCTGAAAAAATTATTTAATTTTTAATCTTCGACCTGCTGTAGTTTTTAAACAATTGACGCAGATGAAAATTGTTTAGACAAAAGTTTTAGTAAATTTTATAAGTCACAATATTGGTAATAACTAATTATTACGTAGGAATAATGAAATGTGAGCTGAGGATAATGAAGAACAGAACGCTGCTAGATTCCTAAGCAGCATATACGCCAGTGAATAATACAAGAATTATTGTCATTAGATTGAAATGAATGTTGATAGTTATTTAACTATTTTTAATCTCTAAAAGGTTGAGTAAGTGCTACGGATTAATAATAATTTCCCAAATTAGTAACATGTTGTCACTCTGTGACAGATTACCGTCACAAGGTGCATTTTTTTTTACCTCATATCAACAGTCTCTACATACGTACATACATACGTATTGTTGTTATTAGCAGTAAAACAACTAGATCGGCTTTTGACAGTACGAGGATGCAGTTTTATTACTGCAAGACGCGTTACAGCGATAGACATGTTTTAATGTTAAAGAAGGGAAATTTAAATGGTTACAGATAGCCAAGGGTAAGTCTATTTATTGCTATTTATACATAGGTTACTTCAATTAACTCGAAACAACAAGCTCGAAAAACTTGTTTTTTAAAACAAATAAAAGCAGGTTCATGGAGAAAGTTTCACTAAATAAACTAAATAAAACATGAGGTATACGAATGGATACAACGTGCGCAATTTGATTGATGGAATTGTGTCAAAAATTAGGATTTCATTGACTACCATGTTTAATGAGTGAAATAATGATTATAAATTATCCCTAAGAATTGATTCGTATTTTACTAATCAAATCTAGAAACTCATAGATAACACAGGCCTGCAAAAATAATCTTTTTCCTAAATATTTTAAGTTAACTTTGCATTGTTTTTAGTGCTGATTTCAAATATGACGTCCATTTTTTCCATCACGTACGGTTTTTTTTACAATAAGGGTAGTAATATTTAAAAAAACTATGCAAAGTGAGATTTTTCTTAATTAAACTCTTATTAATACAAAGTGCTTGCAAGTGAATTACAACAAAAATCTACTTAATATTATCCAAAAAACATTTAAAGTTAACCGAAAATTGTTATAAGTTTTTATGGTATTTTTTTCTTCTAAGCTTCTTTTGTTACTTTTCCTCTTATGAACGTTCTATAGGTCATTTCTCTTGAGCATTCAGCAATAGTCCTCAATCATATTTTTATTCCATCTTCCCTGGTATCTTCTTTCCATTTCTTTGATATGTTGATAGAATCTTTTACCTTGCTCTTCTCTTACTGCCCCAAGGTTTTCCGAAATATAGTCTAAATAGTATAGCGGCAACCCAGAAAGAAATGGCTCTTAGTGAAACAATCTTGTAATTTGATATACTGATTTCTGTCATTAAAACGACTATTTTTCCGAACAGCGCCAAATCAAAATGGCTTCCGGTTTCAAGATGGCGGCCGATTTAGAAAATTTAAAAAAGCGAGTTTTCTATCTGAACTATTTATGTTACAAAAAAAAAGTTTTCAGAAAAATTGTTTCAAATTAATCTGAATAAAAAAGTTTAATACAGCTTTTTACCTAAAGGTAAAAATAAGGGTGGTACATAGAAAAATATAAAAAAAGTTACCTTTTAGTTATAATTTAAAAGTTCACAAGTTTTTCCAGTGAATAATTGCTGTTACAAAAAAAATTGTTAAGAGAAATATTCTACATTAAAATTTGAATAAAATGACTTTATACAATATGTTTGTTTACCTAACACTAAAAAAAAAGCCGCTAGAGGGAGAAATACTAGAAAATGATTTTATGTGTATTTTTCAATCTAAAGAAATAATTATAATGTTCTTGTTGAGTATTCCTTTACGAGAAAACAAATTATTTTTCAACCTAAAAATAATTTAATAAAAATAAGTAAATATTTTTTTTAGTTAGACTTACATACCTTTTTTAAGTTAGTTGTATTCTCCTTTACAATTTGTGCAAAGTAACGTGCATTACAAGCCGGCTTTTTTACAACCACATTTGGTTTCAATGCATTCTTTTTTGCAACTACATTGAATTAATTGTCTAAGGGCTTTAGATACCTCCGGAAGAGTTGACTATTTTAGCATCCAAACATTTTGGGACAGGTATCATCCCCATTTTTCAAGATTAGGCAAAATCAAATTTGATGTCAGAGTATGTCCCCAAATGTGCCCACTTTGGAAGCTAGCCCCTAAAATGTGTTGCTCCAAAGCATCCTTTGAAGGAGGGATGTTACACGTTGTCCTGTTCTTGGAAGTAAACAGTTTCTTTCGTGCCTGTTTTACTTCAGTGCAGGCAGAAGTATTAAAACAACAAACTGTTGGAATAAGTTTAATATTTTATCAGGAATATTTTCTTGAGGTTTCGAAATGAAAGTGATATATATTTTTTCTACTCCCTTACGTAAATTTGGTGTTTTCTGTACAGTCTGTAGAATGGATAAGTAGGCAATTCCAGTTAATTGAACGGATATATTTCATATCAGTTCTAGGATGGATATGAAATGAAACCGACCAATCACAGTTCGTGTATTAAGTACATAGACAACTATTTGTTTTAAAATCAAATTAGTGCGTAAGCTGTCAAAGTAACTGTCAGTGTGTATTTGTGTAATATATTAATGTTTAATACATTTTGTAGTTTTTTTTAAGTTGGTCGTAGAAAAAGTATACTGTGCAACTCGAGTGGATTATCCATATCGCACTCAAACTTCTTTATCGTGCCATATGGATATCATATCCACTCTTGTTGCACAAACTACTTAATACACGAACTGTGATTGGAGGGTTTCATTTCATATCCATCCTAGAACTGATATGAAATATATCCGTTCAGTTAACTGGAATTGCCTACTTATCCATTCTACAGACTGTACAGAAAACAGCAAATTTACATAAGGGAGTAGAAAAAAGTACATGGACAACTATCCGTTTTAAAATCAAATTAGTGCGTAAGCTGTCAAAGTAACTGTCAGTATGTACTGTCAGTTTCTATTTGTGTAATATATTAAGAGGGGACAATGCCAATCACAAAGTTTAATCGGTAAAGCTAAAACGGAAGTGGGGTGAAGTGTAGGCAGTGTCTATAGGCCAGTCCAACACGCTGTCACTTTGCTTTGTTTGTACTACAGCAGCCATCTTTTGTTGGTCAGATAGGGTTTTTGTCAGGCCTAAAGGCACCATACACGTTCAGCAATAATGTCATTCCGGCAGATCATTACAGAAATATCATTACTAAAAATTTCCCCGTCATTCCCTGTCATTATTTTTCACACCTTACATGTCCATTATTTAAGAAAAAAGCATATCTAGCTATAATTATTGAATTAAGTATAATTGAAGAAATGAGAAAATTCAGGAAATGAGATTACTGAACGTGTATGGTGCCCTTTAGGCCTGTCGAAAACCCCAACTTACCAACAAAAGATGGCTGCTGTAGTACAAACAAAGCAAAGTCACAGCGTCTTGGACTGGCCTATTATAGGTCATCTGCACGTGACGTCACAGCTAACCTCAAAAATATGTGTTTCTTAAGATTTAAGAGTATTACTCAGCTGTTATTAAAATTTCTGCCTGGTTCCCGTATTTTCAACTAAAATCTAGTTCAGTATAATGTTTATGAAGTTCTAAATACTTTGTCCTAATAAAATAGGACTCTTTTTGTAGGTTGGAAATCTAACCTGTAATTAGCCGTCTATTTTTATCAATCAGCAATATTGAAAAATTATTTACGTGAATTTTTAAATATTTGTTTGGAGCCAGTACGGCTTCAAGCTAAAAATCCGTATACAAACATTAAAAATGAGAATAAACTTGAAAAACTTAAAATTTAAGATTATGTTGGTTACATGATGCAGATGCCCTATTGTAGTGCTGTAGGTGGCGGCATCTATTAAAAAGCACTGTACTAAAAGTCTTGACTGGGAAAAAGCAGTTTTTAGCCAAACGGCTGGCGTTATTAAACTGAAAAAAAAATATTCTTGTAAGTAAATGAATACTACACCTACTGAAGAACATTTTTAGCTAAAACTTGTTTATTAGGAAGATCTCTTTCACATTGACTAATAAACAATAGTACGGGAGGCAGCGTTGATTTGAACAAGTCATTTCATACCGACTGAAAATCATAACAATAATAGTTTTCCCCGAATACATCAGCAATCTGAACGTCAGCTACTCTGATAGCGGTGGAGCTAATGGTGAGAGCATGTTATAGTTGTTAAAAAATCGTTTTCCATCGGTTTCTTTGAATATCTCGAAATCTATAAGTTCTATGGAAAACAACAAAGAGGAAGAAAATGTTCGTTATGAGCTGTACCACAAAAGTACATGAACTATAATTCATTCCAATTGTTATTATTATTTAAAAAAAATAAAATAAATAAATCACCAAGTATGTCTACATGTTATATTATGTTCTTACAAACCAGGCCTCAGTCGCCAGAGAGATATTGACTTGAAATTTGGTACACATATGTACTTTAACGAGATCTAGAACTAGATTATATTTTCATCTTGTTCCGTCAAAGGGTTGGGGGGTAAATTGGGGTAAATTTGGGGAAAATAGGTAAATCAAGCAGGTAATAGTCCATAAAATTGGTATTTAGTATATACAAGCGAAGCTAAGGTCTCAAAAAAAATGTTGGCATTAGCCACCCCCTTACCACCCCCACCCCATTATTAAAGGGGATGAAAAAAAATTGTGATTTAGTGTGTGTACAAGAACCAGAAACCTCAAAATGTTTTTTACTTCATCCACCCCCACTACCACCCCTTGTCACCACCCCCACCCCACTACCGATGTGGGGTATCGTTTTATGGGTTTTTGGGGTAGAGGATTTCAAATATTATATTATTAAAGTTTCATAAACAATTATTTCCACATACAAAAATTTTTTCGTTGTGAGCGACTTGGAAAAGAATTTGGATGTGGAAGTAGTGATTACTTGGGCAGCGGTTTTTTTTTTGAGGGTACGGACGTCTCAGGTTCAAATCCTGCTCGCGAAGTATTTTTTTTATTGCATCAGTGATATTAAAAGTTTTACAAAGCTGTATATATGAACATAAGGGTAGTTGTTCAAGTTAGGTTGGTTTTTCGAGTATGAAAATACTCGTAGCATATTTTTTTTTTTTCAACTTTAAGATGCTGTCACCTCTAGCTCCACCGCGGGTGCGGCGACTGACGCTCATTTTGCTGATTATTGAATATTAATCAACTGATTAAAATGAAATTTTTTCGGTATAAAATTCCTCGAAAAAAACAGCGCTGCCTCCCGTACTACAAGTTTTAGCTAAAAATGTTCTTCAATAGTAGTGTAGTGTTCATTTATTTACAAGAATATCTTTTGATCAGTTTAATAACATGAGCCAATTCACTAAAAAATGCTTTTTGCTGGAATTTTTTTTTAGTACAATGCTGTTTTAGTAGATGGAGTCATTTCGATATAATTAAAAATGATTGCAAAAATTGCATTTATAACCGATGCGCACTCATTTCGTGTATTTGAATCTTGGTCTCGATGTGTTCTTGACCTTTTAGGCGTGATTGTAAATAGGCAGAGCAATAGTAAAGAAAGTACGAATGCCAAAACTAGACAACCAACACAACAGCTCTCTGTACTTTATTGGCTAATTTCCGCCCACTCCAATCTGATTTGATCGCGTTGCTCCCTCTTAATGTTTAATACATTTTGTAGTTTTTTAAGCTGGTTGTAGAAAAACTATACTGTACAACTCGAGTGGATTATCCATATCGCACTCAAAAGATTTGAAGCATTCCGCCTACGGCGTCGTGCTCAAACTTCTTTATCGTGCGATACGGATATCATATCCACTCTTGTTGCACAAACTACTATTCTCTACGCGATTCGCTTACAGGACCGAAATTTAAAATATTAAGCCTTCTAGTCTTTTAATTTATTCTATAATTCAACTCTGATTGTTACTTTATAGTCAAAGGATAATTATTATGACAGGTATAGAACATTACTTTGCGTATTTTGTGAAATATCAGAAGAAACTGACTTTGTGATATTTTACCCCGTAGAGTCTTAATTTTTAGTTTTAGAAAAAAAACTTATAAGAACTTTCTTCAAAATTTAATGCGGAACAATTTTTCTGATTAACTTTTTTCCATAAAATCAATAGTTTAGCTAGAAACGTCGCTCTTTTAAATTTTTTAAAACAGCCGCCATCTTGAAACCGGAAGCCATTTTGATTTGGCGCTGCTTGGAAAAACATCGTTTTAATAACAGAAATCAGTATACCAAATTACAAAATTGTTTCACTAATAGCCGTTTTGACTGTATTTGCCTACTAAAATGCGAATCCAGATAGGTATGTATTTTTAACATCATTCGACAACCCAATTCTTTATATTGTATGAAAGATACACTACTACCTACTTCAAAAAATGGGTATTTACAATCATACAAACAAATTTCCATTAAATTAGCTGGATTTTGTGTAATGTGAAAATAAGAATTGCTTCTGGCTGCTGATTTCCGCCATTCTTCCGCATAGACTTGGTTGAGTGTTTGAAGTTTCGACCATGCTGTCGTGGTCTTCTTCTGAAGCGAAGTGAGCTCTGCTGAACTGAGCTTCTCTATTTATACAGGTTCAGGCTCAGTCCAGTAGAGTTCGCTTCGCTTCAGAAGAAGACCACAACAAGATAGTCGAAACGTCAAGCACTCAACCAAGTCTACGCGGAAGAAGACCCGGCAACCAGCAGCCTGATCACCAGCTCCGCGAAAGCCTTAGCACCAAGATAAAAATTGCTTATTTTGAAAAACCATACGTGATGATTTTTTTCACTATTTTTCCCGTAATCAGCACCCAAAAATATATAAAAACTCACCTATTATATATAAGACAATTTTACCATCGCAGACTTGTGTAATAGCTAAAATAAGAATATTATTTTAAAATAGACTAAATCACAGTCACACAAAATTAAAAAAAGGGGTCTATTATTGGAACTCCACTAGGTGGCCCCTATGTATTTCGACGACGAATCAGATGTCCGTTTATCTCCATCACCCACCAATTTTTTATGGCGTTTCTTTATGAGGTTCTTTAGGTTACTTTCGCGATTTATTGAAAATTGGTGGGTGATGGAGCTGATTCGTGTTCAGCACGTCGAAATACATAAGGCTTACCCAATGGAGTCCCAGAAACAGACTACCTTTTTAATTTTATGTGCCTGTGATGTTAATGAATTAAAGGCCCAGTATAATTCCTCAGATCTTTCAAATCGTGTTATCCAGTCTCTAACAGAGCCACCTTTTTATATTTTACGGTCTACAATTACTCGTTTCAGTTGAATTCAACGTTATACTGTTTCGCATCTAATAGGAATGCAGGGCTTCAATCGCGCACATCCCGGATTATCATGGATTACCAACAAAATGTCAACATTCATCGACAACAGCTTTACATTTATGATTCTCATACATAATCTCGTAAAATTTCGTGTTCCATAAGCGCGCGATTCACATTCGCGGAATTTTTCCACAAACGCATTCTTATGTTTGCTTGCATACAACAAGAGTGTCGTAAAAAGTGGAAGTTGAGATCTTGAAATGTGAAGTGCCGAGACCGAGGACAAGAATATCGCAACATTCTCCTCGTATTTGCCATTAAAAGAACGGAGATCCTGCTATGAGTGGAAGCTCATCGTTCTACGTTAGCTTGCTTTTCCTCTTATTGCAGTTATAGTATGGGTACTGCAGTGGAATATATTCGCGTGTTTGGTAAACTGCTTTGAATTGTTGCATTTAACTACGATGTTTTTTTTTATTAGAATTGTTCTTGGAGTTGTACTTATAGTCCAATAAAGATATCATTTTTCAAAAAAATTTCTCCCGGCGAGCTGATTTTTTCAGGGTCGATGGAGTATCCGAGTATCCGACCAAAAAGTCACAGTCCGCACCCCTTGGGGGGGGGGGGTTGCAATAGGGGTGGTTTCTTATTTATTTATTTTTTTGAAATTTTCTTTTTCCAGTTTGTACATAATAATATTCTCTACAACTTTGCCTAATAAAATTTTTTTGTAACTTTTATTTTTGACGGTCCAGCGCCCATTATATATGGGAAAACATTCACCATATATTTATTTATTATGGTGGCTGAATAGCTGGTTTTTGCTCCATAGTCTCCAGAAAAAAAGAAAAAACCTGGTTGGAGACTCAGGAGACAGTTCTCAAATAACCCTGCAAAAACCAGCTATTCAGCCTTTTGTTTGTATATTTCCTGAACCATAATAAATAAATATGGTGAATGTTTTCCCATATTATTAAAGTTCCATAAACAATTATTTTCAGATACAAAATTTTTTCGTTGTGTGACTTGGATAGAAAATCCGGATGTGGAAGTAGTGATTCCTTGGGCAGCGGTTTTACTGTATTATTAAGTTTTGTTATCAAACTACGAAAACACTCACGGCTCACCTTCTAGTTCAACATAAGTTGTATGCTACTCTCTGGAGTCATGATCAAATAATCCAAAAATAAATACTACTTTGTCTAACAATTAAAAATAAGTTTTACTGTACGTAATGTGCATATTTTCTTTTTCTTAATAGAAGGATATATGTTTATAAGTCAATACTTATCTGTGATAAGATTTTTGTAATAGTCAAAATAACTACTAGTATTTTCTGGTAACATTCTTATCCCATTTTATAGAAGTTTTACGACGTAAGGAATTTGCATTTAATTATAATCATATTGTTTTCAGTACATTTATTGTTAAACTTCTAAAGTAAGTTCAAAACTTAAAGCTTTTACTGCACTTTAACTCCACGGGGTGCCGTTTGGCGCGGTTGGTCTTTACACCAAAGAAATTCATTTTCAATGAAAATGCGTCAATATTTTTCTTAAGAAACCAAGACCAAGATGGCGCCCATTTTTTTTTCAAAACGAAAAACTTTAAACTGCAATCAGTTACATTAGTCCATAACCTAAGTATATAATGTTTGGTTAAACGATATTTGATGAACACGAATATGGTATCTATTTTTAACCGACTTTCCGACCTGTAAACTTTTCTAGAATTGAAACAGAATGCAAGGTTCAATAATTGTTGGGAATAACTGAATTTAAATAAATGATTTAAGTATTTTCAGTATATTTCTTCGCTTTAAAATGCTAGGAATCATATGTAATTCAATGCTTCGTCAGTATTAGCTAGAAGAGTAGTTGTTTTGATTGGTTCTCCAATAGTGAGTATTTTAAAGTATTTACCTAACTAGTATAACGTGCCCAGATTAGGGCAACAAAATACAGAACATAGGTAATTTTTCAAAATAAATAAAAATTTTGTAAGTTGTGATTTACTTAACACCTAAATAATATTCTCTAATCATGATTAAAGCAAATAAATAAAAAGCAGCTAATTGTAAAAACAATATATATGCTTTCAGTACTATAATCTACTCTCTAAATCCCGCTATATTTATAATTACAATACTTCATTTTGATAAGCGAGAGAAGTAAAATCCCTAGTAAATTTTACCCTAAAATTTCAATAAAATATAGTATCAAGGTGTAAAGTAGACTTAATTGTAAGACTAAAAAACACAAAAATGGTGAGCGATTCTTATTTGTCTTGAAGTTACGGACCTATTAAATTTGTGAATGTAAATAAAAAACTTATCTTAGTCATCGGGAATAAATATCAAAGAAGAAATTAATTTGCACCCTTTCGATTTGGTTTCCGTGAAAAAAATTTAAAAGAATTCGTTATATGTGCACACATGACAGCATGCAAAAATATTATTGGTATTATTGTTAGGGGAAAATGTATTTTGCCATCTGTCAAAAATATTTGGGTTGGTAACCTTTGTGAATGTTGATATAGGTTTTGGTGCACAGCTAACCTCAAAAATATATATTTCTTAAGATTTAAGAATATTACGTAGCTATTATTAAAATTTCTCGTACGTTCAACTAAAATCTAGTACAGTGTAATGTTTATGAAGTTCTAAATACTTTGTCCTAATAAAATAGGACTCTTTTGTAGGTTGGAAATCTAACCTGTAATTAGCAGTCTATTTTTATTAATCAACAATATAGAAAAATTATTTGCATGAATTTTTAAATATTTGCTTGGAGCCACTGTGGCCCCAAGCTAAAAATGCGTATACAAACATTAAAAATGAGAATATAAACTTGAAAAACTTCAACATGATGGAGAATAACCTAAAAACAACATTCGTAAAGGTTACTAACCCAAATATTTTTGACAGATGTCAAAACTTATTTTAGTTGGTTTTCTTAAAGGTAATAATTGTTTATAGCCATGTTCGGATATTACGTCTGATTGATGGGACGCGTCACCATCGTTCGTTTAATGCAAATCGAGCTAACCGAGCTAAATGTGAAACGTTCGAATATTACAAAATAAAGCCCTGGAACGAAGCTCGACTTGCTCGGACCTTTTTGATCGAGCAGGAAGTTTTTAATTTGACACATGCGTAGTCTGCTTGAATTGTCCATAATGTTATTGATTTGTTGAAATAGAAATAGAAATAGAAATATCTTTATTGATCTTTGAGCTATAATACATAATTATAGATAAGACATGTCAATGGCTTAAACATGAAAAACAAAAAATAAAAGTGTAAATACATTAATGTACAAAGTATAAGGATACAATACAATACAATAAAAAACGTATATATGTAGCTAAAAGGTAAAACGGACATACACATAACATACATTTAAATTGGGAGTCGAGTTTGGTCTGTAAAAAAAGTATGAACTCATTAATGGAATAAAATGAATTACTTGTCAGAAGTTTTTTTAAACCGTTCCTAAAACTGACTAAAGATATGCGATCTTTCATTTCGTTCGGTAGAAGATTATAGACACGACAACCAGAGTGAATAGGTGACTTTTTATAAAATTCGTGTTTATGTTAACTTAAATAAATTAAATTTCTTCCTCTAGTGAGATAATTGTGGAAATCACCATTATGCATAAATTTGTTTTTATTTGCATGAATATATGTCAATAGTTTTAACAGATATATAGTAAGAATTTTGTTCTTTTTAAATACTTCACGGCATGATTGATTATACCCAACATTAAATATAAGCCTAAGTATCCTTTTCTGGAGTATAAATATTCTGGTTGAGATTAGGGTGTCATTTTGTCTAAATTCTGTGTTGTTATTTTTTTTTTCGCTATCCAATGTTCTACAAAATCTTTGAAACGTTATCTGTTAATATCCTTATAATATCCGGCAATTGATTAACATGCAACATAAACAAACATGAGAGGCTATGTTTGAACAGATTGCTTGTAGGCCTCGGCTAGCGCCTCGGCCAACAATTTGCATCGTCGTCCGGGAATGTATTGCTTTCACAACCTAAATACACAATATACTATTTTTTTAAACATTTTTAAACTTTTTTATGTTAGGTATATTTTACTTCCACGTCCAGTGGAAGTATAGTAACGACAAAAAAATGTTTAAAAATTTTTATTGTCCAAATGGGCTTAAAATGTTATGAAACGTCGAGATTTTAAGTTTGAGCAAAAAAAAAATTTCTGTCTGTCTGTCGGTCTGTCTGTCTGTAACTTTTTTTTGTGCGCACGTTTACTCTGGAACCGTTTAAGATATTGACTTGAAATTTGGTACACATATGTACTTTAATGAGATCTAGAACTAGATTATATTTTCATCTTGTTCCGTCGAAGGGTTGGGGGGTAAATTGTGGTAAATTTGGGGTAAATGGGTAACTCAAGCAGGTAAGAGTCCATGAAATTGGTATTTAGTATATACAAGAGAAGCTAAGGTCTCAAAAAAATTTTTGGCATTAGCCACCCCCATTGCCACCCCCACCTCCTTATTAAAGGGAATGAAAAAAAATGTGATTTAGTGTATGTACAGGAACCAGAAACCTCAAAATATTTTTTTACTTCATCCACCCCCCACTACCACCCCCCTATCACCACCCCCACCCCACTACCGATGTGGGGTATCGTTTTATGGGTTTTTGAGGTAGAGGATTTCAAATATTATGTTATTAAAGTTCCATAAACAATTATTTTCACATACAAAGTTTTTTCGTTGTGAGTGACTTGGATAGAGAATCTGGATGTGGAAGTAGTGATTCCTTGGGCAGCGGTTTTTAATATGACCTGAGATCGATAGGTAAAATTCCACCATGATATTTCTCAAAATAAATGTTCTAAATTTTAAATAAAAAATTTTAAGTTCGTGTTATTCGCATTGGCTAGCTCAGCGCCCGACTACATTCATTCGTTTGGTAATAATCTTATTCAGGACCGGCCTTAGTTCCTCAAGCGCCCTCGTGTGAAATTTTGAAAGGCGCCCTTTTTCTGGTCGTCAGAAAAAACATTTTTTTCGTCCCCATCTCAAAATTGATAAGCGGAAGGTTTTTTCGTCCTCATAAATTTTACTCGAAAAAAAGCGATTTATATTAAGCTCATGGCGCCGGACCTGATCTTATTAAAATAAAATTGATATACCTCTTAATCTACGTAAAGTTCTTTCGAGCCTGAGGACACCCTATATATTATATTATTTCGAGATCTTACATACCTTCATATTTTTGTGTACTTAATCAATACTCAATCACTGTGAGGTGAAGTACGGCACCGGTTTCAGTGAGTGGACCTCGATCGGCGAAGTTAAGCACGCCGGGCCGAGTCCATCACTTGGACTGGTGACCGTATCTCATCTTGCCGTCCTAGTTAAGTGGTAGAGTAGCATTAGCTAAACATCGCCAGGACGTTAATATAAATAAAGGCATTAAAAAAAAAACCTTAGTGACATTTTGCTCTAAAATTATAGTATAACATAGAATATAAGATGTAATAGTTTGCACGTCTCTGATGGCAGTCGCCCTGAATAACGGCCATGGTCCAATATAGGGAGTATTCTACCATGCCATTTTACATAGGTACCAAAGGGGGAGGGTCAAAAAGGCCGGTTTTCGCCCCCCCTCAAATTTGGCAAAAAGAAAAAAGAAAATATTTTTTAACAGTCTAAGGTCAATTTAGAGTCGATTCGACCACAAACGGAACCAACCCCACCCCCTCTTAGGGTCATTAAAAGGTCAAATTATGAAAAAGCCGTGAAATAAACTCGCCTTTTCGGAATGAATAGGCCTATTCTGGGACTTCGATTTAATATATATATATATATATATATATATATATATATATATATATATATATATATATATATATATATATATATATATATATATATATATATATATATATATATATATATATATATATATATATATATATATATATATATATATATATATATATATATATATATATATATATATATATATATATATATATATATATATATATATATATATATATATATATATATATATATATATATATATATATATATATATATATATATATATATATATATATATATATATATATATATATATATATATATATATATATATATATATATATATATATATATATATATATATATATATATATATATATATATATATATATATATATATATATATATATATATATATATATATATATATATATATATATATATATATATATATATATATATATATATATATATATATATATATATATATATAGGTTTTTTGGGTCGCTGATTCTTTTGTCTACAGTGTGTCCCATTTTTTGCGAATTAAGAGTTATATATATATATATATATATAGGTTTTTTGGGTCGCTGATTCTTTTGTCTACAGTGTGTCCCATTTTTTGCGAATTAAGAGTTTAATTCATATTTAAATTTGTCTAGGAGCAAATGTTAATCATCTGCTTTTCTCATAGCCTACTTTTAGCTTCTACATAACTTTAAATATTAATTCGCAAAAAATAATTTCTATGCAGTTTTAATTGAATGGGTCAACATAAAATAATTTATTGAAAAAATGGGGTTTCAAAAAAATAATTTTATATTCCTGAAAGGTATAGAGGTATAAGATTGCATTCTAAATAACTTTTCTTAGTGGAATTTTTTCATATTTTGAAAAATAAAGGTACTTTATTAGTGGTGATTCTTACAACTTTGCTTATAAACACCCTGTAGAATACCAAATCAAGTCATTTTTGGTATACTTTAGTTTTACAACAAGCAGGACTCAATCCCCAAATACCATTCCAAAATTCCAACATTTTTGGTCCATTACACCTCTTGTTACATCTATCCTGGGACACACTGTAGACAAACTGACCTCGGATCCGGAATCAGCGACCCAAAAAACCTATATATATATTAAATCGAAGTCCCAGAATAAGCCTACTCATTCCGAAAAGGCGAGTTTATTTCACGGCTTTTTCATAATTTGACCTTTTAATGACCCTAAGAGGGGGTGGGGTTGGTTCCGTTTGTGGTCGAATCGACTCTAAATTGACCCTAGACTGTTAAAAAACATTTTCTTTTTGCCAAATTTGAGGGGGGCCGAAAACCGGCCTTATTGACCCTCCCCCTTTGAAACGAAAATTTTAAGTTTGAAAGAAATTTTTACAAGAAACGGTATACACACATACAGACACAGATATTTTTTATTCGATATTTGAAATCAGTCTGTTCTGTACAATTTTTTTTCTACAATGATTGTTTTTTTCCGGTTATAATATACCTATTTGATTAAATCAAATAGGTATAATAATACGTTTGGTACATTAATTCAGGATCATAAATTACTGCGCAGGAACTGTACTATTTCAAGTTTCGAAGTGCGAGAAAGCGTCAACGACCGATGTGGATGTGGATGGGCATTAGTATGGAACACTTCCCATAAATCAGTTGATAACAACACTAGCGATGGAGAATGGGTTTATTACGGATTGCGCGTGTATCAGGTGGTAGTAGTTTATTGTATTTGCGTTTGCAGGATACACGAACACACTTCATCCTATTATTTAATTTTGCCTATCTTGGAATAGTCCGGAATATGTGAATCTCACGTATTTAATGTTGGATTTATGCTAACTAAATACGAAACTGTTTAGCTATGTATTTGAATGATTGAATAATTCAATTAATTCATACAAACATTATTTTACTTTTTAGAAAAACATTGAATTTGTAATTAATTTTAGTCTACGGTACTCTTCGTGCTTGTAACCACTTAAAAATATTTCCTCCCGGAAGGTAACGTATTGTAAATATTAGTCAATCAATACAAATTTATTGGTACTAACTCACAACCGATCCGGAGCCAACCAGACATTTTGCGCCGTCACAGTTGAAGAGCTAAGCAAGGCAAAGCGATGCCAAGTTACCCTACGAGACATCCTGTCAACTTCATTCATACACTTAATATCTAACGTTCAATGTTGAAAGAAGTTGACAGGATGTCTCGTAGGGGGGACTTCTGTCCATATCTAACGTAACAGCCGAGTGGATCTGGTTTTGAAATGAAACCAACTTTAAAAATTTCTTTTTTTTTGATAATTCAGTTACACGCGTTCTCTTTTATCATGTCATCAAGTTAGTTTAGCTTAATCATACGGGGTGGGGGAGAAATTCGCATTTAAAATTCGTAAAAACGCGTTTTCCGTGATAACTTTGTTATTATTGACTTGACGAAGAAAAAGTTAAAATAAAATTTGAAAATCTCACGTAAACGCATAATTTTGTAGTTTTTTCAAATTGGACGGTAACTTTTCGTGAAAAATTTACAAAAAAGTAATTCCTTGATTTTTTCACGAAAAAAAAAAGGAGTTAGGGGGATGAGATTTTTTTGAGATAGGTATAATAGATAAGAATTGATGGAGCCGGCCGATGAGGGTGGTGGATCAATTAGGAGGGGAGGAGTGGGAGAGAAAGGAAAATCATTGAACCTTTTTTCCCTGACCAAAAAACCAAAAAAACCAAAAACCAAAATGGAATTTGTTCGCTGTTACCTCTAGTATTTTACTGGTTTTTAAAATTTTTTCTCAAATAAACAAATTTGTAGAAGGGGAAAAACCTTTTACATTTTTTTCAAGTGCGTTTTTGGTCCATGTAAAACGCGGGGTTTGACGCTCGGAGTGCCCCCCTCATCGAGACCACTTGTATTTTATGTTTTTTGAATCGCTGATCACGGAAATCGGGAGAGACCAAGACTGGAGAAAACTTAGTACATAATGTTTATATTTTGATAAAATTTAGTTATTTTAATTTTGAACCATATTTATATTTTTTTATTAAAAATATTGCAAACAATATGAAGTGTTCATTTATCAAGAATATTTCCACCTTCTCTTTCAATTCCCTGCAAGCTTGGGGGTAGTTTTCAAAAATTTGTTAGTATTTTTTTCGACGGAAGTTTATCAGAAATTACAAGCAAACTAAAAAGTATACATCTCTACTTACTTTCTAAACGTTAGTTCAATTTAAAAGCGATATAGGGGTAGTTTTAACCCCTGAAGGGTTGGAAAAAAATGCTCTTCATTGTACAATCCCCATTCATCTAAACTTAAATCATAAAGTGAAAAAAAATTCCATCATTTTTCCATTTTACGTCTATTTGGGGGTAGTTTTACCCCCTCGGGTTAACACTCAGCATACAATTTTTCCTTATTTTCGATGAACATACTGAACTGTCAAAATATCATTACAATTAGCACATTCATAACATTATTTTACAGTATTATTCAGATTTCCGCGAGAAAAAACCCAAAAGGGGCGATTTTTGACATTTTTAGAGCCGCGGGACCCCGATTTTCGTGATCAGCGACTCAAAAAACATAAAATACAAGTGGTCCCGATGAGGGGGCCATTCCGAGCGTCAAACCCCGCGTTTTAGATGGACTATTTTGAGTACGAAGGAAAGAGGAGAAATTTTCTTATAGGTAAGTGAGGATTTTTTTATCTTTACTTTAAAAAGAAATATCGCAATCCAAGCAAACGCTTTATGCCCCTTCCCTCCCTCCCTCCTTTCCTTCCTATTGCTTGGATTGCGATATATTTTTTTAAATAAATATTTTAAAAAATCCTCACTTACCTGTAAAAAAATTGTTCTCAGAACCCTTTCCTACGTACTCAAAAACGTATTTGAAAAAAAAATTCAAGAGGCTGTTCCCCTCCCACAAGTTTGTTTATATGAAAAAAATTAAAAAATTAATCTGTCAAATACTAGAGGTAATAGCGAACAAATTCCATTTTGGTTTGTCAAAATCGCAAGACAGGGATAAAGTTGTAGAGGGTTGATATAAAATGTTTGATCATCAATTCGGATTTTTTTTGTGTGTGTCGGTGTTATTATTATACTCTTCGCAAAAACGAAGAGTATATTGTATTTGATCGGCACATTTCTAAAATCGTAAATATCGCTCGTAGAGAAAACATTTTCATATCATTGTGTTAGTGAACGAATTCTAAACAACTTTCAAAATGCCCGTCTGTCCGTCCGTCACGTTTCTTGTAAGCACGATAACTTAAGAAAGAAAAGTCCGATTGTATTGAAATTTAGAAAGTAAGTTAGTGTTAGCTAGAGGAAGAACCCTATTGTTTTTGAAGAAAATCGATCGGTAAATAAAAAAGTTATTAATTATTTAATTAAAAAAATACATATTCTCTTAATTTTTGTCGCTTGTACTAAAATGGAAATCTTGCGAAATATTATTTCCATAATATATTTTTTTTTGTTTATGGATTTTACTAATATATTTCATAGAAATAGGAGTTGAAATATGTATGATTATTGAAAGATATGTATATCACAGACAGTCAATTTTCGTAGCAATATGTGGTGGCGCAGCGGCTAGAGTTTTGCGTTGCAATCCAAAGGTCCCGTGTTCGAATCCCGCACAGGTTGAATATTTTTTTTTTTCATTTTTTTTTTTCATATAATTTTTTTCACAACAAAGATGGTATCACAAAATTTAGGATGTCTAAAAACTTAACATTATTTATAAGAAAACTGCGAAGAGTATCCTATAGAATGTGTTACAATTATATAAAAAGTTCTGTGAACAGGCGAAGAGTACGTTTTTAGCTTGTTTATAATACATTATTAGTGGTAGCTACATATCCTGTAAGTTCAGCTTATCAGAAGCGTCTCTTTTTTTGCAGTGAGGTAGTTAAGTTTATGTATTTTACTAAAGTCACTAATTCTTGACTTTTGAATTACAATGAAGTTAGAAAAAATATGCCTACACATATTTTTACCCTTGTTTTTCAAATATAATGCCTTAAAATACGTATATTTTATGAATTAATAAATCTGAGGTCATGTTGCGTGTTACATCCCCACTACAACTCATCAGTGATGATTAGTGGAGAAGCTGCAGCTGCTAATAATTTGATTGGAGATATTATCTAAAATTATTCGTTGTAATGCTGAAATACGCCAAACCGTTGTATCCAGCTGCGGTTACAATTTCAACAAATAGAAAAGATTTAGTGACAATTGACGTGGTTTAGGTAAATACGAAGGTAGATAAATATGTTGAATGTTGCACAAATTTATGTCGAATGGTTCCATGACAAATACGTGCTTTTATTCAATTTCCGAAACAATGAAATGATTATGCGTATGTTTTTGAGAGATAATCGCTATTTGCTTACAAGCAAGGGTTGTGAACCAAATAACAGTGGCAAATGGAATTTCATAAAATTGTATAATTTGTTGTTTCGCTAAATTACATTACCTTTGAAAATAATAGCTGCTGCTTCTTTTGCTGGAGTATTTAGATAATATAAATGTAAATTATTCTTATTACAATTTCATGTATTCTCGTTATTTATCTTGGGTAAGTATAGCTTGGTTTAACGTCGTATCTTTTTAGAGAGTTTGTTATTTTAAGTGGAATATAAATGAAAGAGCTTCGGACTAAACCATTAGGATAAAAAATGCAGAAAACTATAAACAACTGCAATAAAACAGGTTTAAATTTTGAAAAAAAAAATGTTTTTCTCCGTGATCTTAAAGTACTTAAAGAATGCTACAATTCGAGCCATCGTAAACATTTCATGGTCTTGATGGCAGGATTTCACAAGGGTGCAAAGTTTTAACAACAATTGTGTATTTGATCCGTTTTAGTAATCATTTAATTTAAAATTTTAAGTGGTGATTGTACTGATATCAAATTGAAAGCGGACCTATTTAATAATTTTTTTATAAATATTGGAAAAGACATATAGCGTCATTAAAAAACAATTCTGCACCGGATCCAGATGGATTGTCTGATGATTTTATTAACAAATATCATCATAATATCGCTAAACCATTATGTCATATAATAAATTTGTCTTTTACCAGTTCACTCATCCCTTTAGCCTGGAAAGAGTCGATAGTTACGCCTGTGTACAAAGAAGGCAATAACAAATTATTAATAAACTATCGGCCAATCTGCCTTATTAATAATTTCTCAAAAATCTTCGAAAAGTGTCTAAAAACAAGATTAAACGATTTTCTAGAAAAAATTAAATAATACCAAACAAGCAGTTTGGATTTAGACAAAATATAAGTGCAGAAAACGCAACTATGGATCTATTAGGAAACATTATTAGAGCCATAAATGACAGAAAAGGTCTTGCTGTATTTTTGGATTTAGCCAAAGCATTCGACACAGTTGATCAGGAAATATTAATAAAAAGATTAGAGAAAGTCGGTGTTAGAGGTTCTGCATTGGATATATTTAAAAATTATTTGACGAACAGGCAGCAAAAAGTAAGATTAAATGAAACTTTGAGTGACCCATTAATAATTACAACTGATGTTCCCCAGGGCACAGTATTAGGCCCTATATTATTTTTAATATATATTAACAATATAACAGAAATTATGAATCCAGAAGACAACATTGTAGCACATGCTGATGATACAGCCCTTGTATTTCAACGCAAAACCTGGACTGAAGTATATACTAATGCAGAAACCAGCTTGAAAAGGATACATTCAATGTAAGCCTTCTGAGCCTCAACACCAGTAAAACAACATTTTTTGGTATTTGCCATATCAGCTGATGACCAACCGACAAAAGATATATTAATTCATAATGAAAAGTGCAAAAATGGGGAAATGTGTGATACATAGACAGTTAATAAGTTAATAATTTAAAATACCTTGGTATAATGGTGGATCATCACCTGAGATGGAATGTACATGTGGAATATCTTGCAAAAAGACTTATATACAAATTTTACCAACTATATTCTTAACAGAAAAATCTTATCATTAGGTATAATGCTTTGGCTGAATCTATTATAAGGTATGATATTCTGCCCTGCTATGACAAGAAGTCGTATCTGAGAAAATGTAATTTTAGAGAAATCAACTATTTTCTAAATTATGTTATGCCATCTACATTTCATAATTCATGATTTTTATTTTTGGCAAATAAATATGTGTCCTTTTTATCAGTGTAACCATAAACATTGTATTAGATGTTAAGTTACGACAAATAAATCTGGTAATGATCGGATATGACTTTTCAGCTTAGTGAATAGGTCTATTTTGTAGATACGACACATATTCGTTATGTATATTCACTAGTTTTGCTTTAGATACGACTTCTACGTTTTGTATAGTGGTGAGGATTACTAATACGGTGCAAATGCAATTAAAATCTCAAAAATTATTTTTTTGCAGTTACATCTTGTCTTAGCAGGACAGTATTACTGTCTGGGGTCGACCCTTTAACAACCATTAAAACATTTAGAAATTGTCCAGAATTGCTTACTAAAAATAATATTTAATAAAGAAAAACGATATCCCACAGATTTAAAGTAAACACACGAAATAGGTGTGTTTACTGTATGAAAATTGTACGCTTATGTAATATAATGTTTAATATCTATAATAATTGCAACTACACTAATATTTATAAACTTACCCCACTTACTAGTAAATTAAGAATATAGTATCCTCCTTCTCACACTACTATCTAGTAATTAAAATAAATTTTAAATGTAGGTATTTATCTAATTCTTACCATGTATATTAAATTTTCCACATACTATAATCCAGTTACGTTGCTACTTTATTTGTGAAAATCACGCACAAGCTCCATAGAGAGTTTAGGTGATTTCATAAATTTGTAGCAATGGTTAATAACTTTAATTATATTAACATCAAGATAATGTCATAGTATATATGAATGTTTATCTATGTATTGTATTCTATATGTCTTATACAATTTTTATATCACTTATGAATTATTTACTTATCTATTTTATTTTTTAAACTTTGTCAACAAGAATTTGTATTTTTCTAAACAATAAACAATAAAAAAACTTTATAAGAGCTATGTTTTTCCAGAATTTCATTGAACATTATCCATTATTTTATTTTTGAAAGAACAGTGATTTGTTTAAAAACGCATAAGGACCTTGAACATTTCTTATGGGAAGTGGCCCTTGGTGAAAATGGCTGAAATTAAAATATGTTGTTCCTCTTGATCTGTACATCAAAAGTTCTCATGGGCACAAAGTCTGAATGTGGACAGTTTTCGAGATACAAAGGGGTGAAAAGACGATTTTACAGAATTTTAATGTTTCTTACGGGAAGTGGCCCTTGGTGAAAATGGCTGAAATTAAAATATGTTGTTCCTCTTGACCTGTACATCAAAAGTTCTCATGCACACAAAGTCTGAAAATTGACAGTTTTCGAGATACAAGTGAAAAATCGTCTTTTCACCCCCTTGTATCTGGTTAATAAAAATGTAGACCGGGCCAGCGAGTCTTAACTCTAGCTTACGACTTTCAGTACAGTACGGTGCACTGCCATGAAAAACTTAAGTTTTTCATGGCAGTGCACTTTCTTCAATTTCGTCATTGAAATTTAATCCATTATTTACATAAATAATAAAAAATATTGAAAATAATAAATATATAATATTAAAAAATTCGTGATTCGAAAAGTAATTTTTTTGGTTTTTCTCAATTTTAAGCGGTTTCATGAAAAATAAACCCGTAACATATATAGACCATTTTAAAATAGGCATTTCAACGGTTAAAATGAGCCCAGATAGAATATTTAAATCGAAAAAAACACCAATTAAGTTTTCCGTGGAAGATTTTTTTTTTTTTTCGAAAAATGTATCTCGGAAACTACTTTATATTCAACATTGATAGTATCTACAGTGTGTTTCACTTCTCGTGTGGCCGAATGCATTTCAAATTTTTATCAGCCTTACAACTCCATAAGGAGACTTTATTCAACACATAAACGCCACCTAAAACGCCGCACAGTGTGCCATTTTCGAGTTTTTTAGGTCAAAATTCCTTTGTAATTCAACAAAATCAATGTATTTAGGCTCAAAATTTTCGTAATACTGAGCATTTTAATGAAGAACTGCGAAAATTGCAATCCAGTTTATTTTTGACACATGGCAGCTATCAAAAACCTGTAAAATGTGAAAACCCTATAAAGGCAGAATCTAGACACTGTTATTTCCTATATAACTCCTTGGAACTCCATCAACATCATATTTTATCATGATTTTTGACTTGCAGAATCTGAATTTCAAGATTGAAAAGTGCCAACAATAAATAAATAAATACTATAAGGGACTATTAGGAAACTCAAAAAATTAAAACCTTAAACATTTAACGAATCTTAACATGTTTATGTAACTTTCCTTCTGACAAACTTAATAATGTAACTTAAGACAATTCATATGTCATATTTTCATTTGCATAGAATGGTTCAAAAAATTCAAAATTTATGCCTTTATTGGGCTTCCACATTTTTTGACAGCTGCTATGTGTCAAAAATAAGCTGGATTGCAAATTTCGCAGTTCTTCATTTAAGTGGTCAGTCAGTATTACGAAAATTTTGAGCCCAAATGGATTGATTTTGGTTTAATTAAAGGAGGAGTCGAATTTTGGGTTAGAGATAGACAAAAATTCTGTTAATGAAAGTTGTTCGGAATCACCTGATATGCCCCCCTGTAAAATTTTGTTTCACTTCTTGTGAAGACATCCCTGTATCTTTTTTATTTGTGGCCGAATTCATTTCAAATTTTAATCAGCTTTACAACTCCATAAAGCGATTTTATCTAACACCGAAGGAGAACTTTTTCCAACAAATGAAAGTTGTGAACAAAAATCGACATTCAATAAAACGCTAAAAGGGCCACTTTTTATTAATAGACGTCAACTTAAATGTAATATCGTTTTCCTTTTTTTTAATGGTTTTATAATACTTGGAAATCTGTATGTATGTATCAAATTTACCCACTTCCTGTTATCCAATCGAGCTGAAATTTTGCATACACGCGTAATTAAATAATAAATAATTTCAATAGTAATTGTGCATGACATTTTCTGCAAAAAGTTCATGGAGTTCTATAGCTGATAAAAATTTGAAATCAATTGAGCCACAAATAAAAAAGAGACGGGGTTGTCTTCACGAGAAGTGAAAAAATTTTTTTTTTAAATATCCCGATTTTCACAAAATTTTACAGGGGATGATTCTGAACAACTTTCAGTAACCAAGTTTTTGTCTATCTTTAAGCCTACTGTGATTTCCCGAAAATTGCGATTTTCGTTTTTTCTCAGTAGGCCGGCGTTTTAGATCTTGGCGGCATTTATGTGTTGAATAAAGTCGTCTTATGAAGTTGCACGGCTAATAAAAATTTGAAATAAATTGGGCCCCAAATAAAAAAGATCACGAGAAGTGAAACACACTGTATATTTCCTGTGTTTTCGAATAGAATATCATTGCAAAATCACCGTTATAATTTGATGCTTTGGATGAGTATAAATTCTCTTCCCATAATGGAAAAGTTCAATATTAATATCTGATCGGAAACCTAATACACATAAATTTCATTTATTTTAAATCTACCCGTTCTATGGCAACATTCTCTCCATTTCTGTAATTCCACCACTATCCTTTTATTGTATTGAATGGAACTGAAGCGTGTTGGCAAACCGGCTCGCATACTGACTACAGATGATTATATAGAAAAAAACGCAAATCAGTTCGAACCACTCGACAATAAAAATCATTTACCTTACATGAACCGGATCGACGTAGGATAGACAATGCTCGCCTCGATGCCATCAAAATTCATATCACAATCCGATCGAATGCATTTAGCTTACCAATCACCTTGAATTCTCCTTTTGGTCCGTTGCAGATATGATGCCTTAGAACCATGATGCAGGGACGGATCTACATACTAATAATAATAATAATTGTATAATCGAACAGTAGCAAACACTTTCTAGAATACCAACAATATTAGTGGCAATTTTGTGTAAGAGCTGTGATAAGATACTATAGTGTATATACAGGATGATATGAATTCGAGATACTTAAACTCTCAACGTTTCATGACATTCTAAGCCCATTTGAACAATAAAAATTTTCAAAAATTTTTTTGGCGTTACTATACTTCACTGGATGTGAAAGTAATACGTAACCTACTTTTATTGGAAATCTATTACGGTTGTGAAACTTACTAAAGACGTAGTTGATTCTTTTCCAATTGCAATTGGGAGGGCATTCGACCCTGGCCGAGTGTTAATATTAAATTCTAGTGTACGGCGGTACTTTTATATGTTTTTTAGTAATGTTTTATTATCTCCTTTAATTAGGCAATGCCGCCGAAATTGTGAAACATTGCTTTGGACAAAATCCCTTTAACTATACCTACACTGTGGCAGTTCTGTGCATTTACGTCAACATTTAATAAAAGGAAAGGGTAGACCATCTCAGATCGCAGTTTCGCACTTGCCCAGTACAAATCTAGCCATAAGTATGTAAGTATCTACAAACCTGGCATGAAATTATATAGAGTCGGCGGTATATACATATACATTTAGTCAAAACAATCATAATAATACTAAAACCCCAACAATGATTATAACTCCTGTGGATGAAATACTTGTGTTTAATATCATATCCAACTTAAAAAATTCAATCTCGACAGGAATTGATGATATCAGTACTAACATTGTAAAGTCATGTACAAATTATTGATTGAAACCTTTGGTATATTTAATTAATATGTCTTTCTCATGGTGTTTTTCCAGAAGTTTTAAAGAGAGCCAAGGTTATACCGATATATAAAAAGGGAGATAAAAACTGCGCTGAAAACTACAGACCCATTGCATTATTGTCAATTATCTCTAAAAGATTGGAAAAGGCAATTTATATTAATATTTATTATTTTCTCGATCAACATAACATTTTAAATTGTAAACAGCATGGTTTTAGAAAAGGCAAATCGACAACTTTGGCCATTTATGACTTCTTGGAAGTACTATATAAAAAGTTAGACGAAAATAAAAAAACTATTGGAATATTTATGAATTTAGTAAGGCCTTTGATCTTGTTGATCTTACCCTGCTTATTACAAAAATTAAAATATATGGCCTTAGAGATAACATTGGTAAGCCATTGACCTCATATCTGTCAGGACGCAAGCAGAAATTAAAAAAGTTAAATCGGAAACACTTGAAATCACTTGTGGGGTGCCGCAGGGGTCAGTTTTAGGGCTTTTGTTGTTTCTCATATTTGTCAATGACTTGCCCTCTATAGATGAGTTCAATAACTTAGTAATGTTTGCTGACGATAACAGCTACCTTTGTTGTGAAAATACGACAGGCGAAGTCATAAATAAAGCCCGAATTATGCTTAATAAATTCGTTACATGGTTTAACTCAAATTTGTTATTTTTGAATAAAAACAAAACAGTTTTTATTAATTTCACTTCCAGGAACAAAACTATTAATGAAAGTTATTTAATACAAACTGACGGCAAAAGTATTGAGCAAGTCACAGAAACAACATTTTTGGGTTTATTTATTGAAAACAACCTTAGCTGGGAAGTACATGTTGATAATCTGTGTAAGAAACTATCTTCTGTATGTTTCGCTCTATATAGATTAAGTCAAGTTAGTAGTGTAAATGTCATGTTATCGTATTATTATGCTGGCATGTACTCTAGAATAAGATATGGTATTTTATTTTGGGGATGTTCGCACCATGCACTTCGAATTTTTCGCTTACAAAAAAAGGCAGTCAGAACAATTGCCGGTGTATCCAGATTTACGTCATTGTTAAACAAAATATGGGCAAATTTAGTACCAATAATAGTTATCACGATTATAATACTAGAAAAGGGAAAAAAATGTGCTTGCCAAAACACCATTTGACAACTTATGAAAATAGTCCAAGTTATATAGGCATTAAACTTTTTAATAAATTACCGGATAATATTAAGATACATGATAATTTTATACATTTTAAAAATACTGTTAAAACACTTTCTAATTTCAAACTGTTTTTATAGTGTTGCTGAATACTTAGAAATAAGATGAAACTTTTTATAGTCTTGCATATGTACCTGTGTATAATTCAATGTGTATGTATTGTTCGTAGAAGTATGTTCACGTATAATGTATGTGTATGTGTATATATGTATATATACATATTTATTTATTTTTTAAAATGTTTTCGATCTATGTATCTATAATTGTAAAATAAGAACTATTTTTATTTGTATTTGACTTGACGTATCCTATGCCAATTGTAATGGTCTACTGGATTTAATAAATTATTATTATTATTATTATTATTATTATTTTTTTTTTTGTGAAGCCAGTCGCCCTTCTCTCTGTCTCCGATGCCAGAGAGGGTACGCTGGTAATACCAGAGACCACTCCCTACGCCGTAGGGTCAGTGGTCACTGGGTCCGCGAATCGTGTGCTCTGAGCAGGCGTAACGAGCCAAGGATAACGGCCTTCTGCATTCTTCCGGCTCAGATTTCTGCCGAGTTTCGGCATGCCGGTATCGTCTTCAATTCCGAAAGCAGTGTGCGCCTCACCCCACCTAGGCATCCTATGATAAGAACCACTAGTTTAACAGTGTGCTACGGAGTTCGAAGAGAAGATCTCGATATTTAGTCCGTTTTTCCTCCTCTTTCAGAACAATGTTTGTTTCCCCTTATTATTATTATTATTTTTTTTTTCGCGTGCGCGATGCTGGACAGTTCTCCCGTGTCTCCGACATTCTCACGGGAGAAGCGCCAGCGAATTATCCACAGCCACTCCCCGCATCCCGCAGGGTTAGTGACTGTAGATGCCAGATTCGTGTACCCTAAGAAGACGAAGGGACCCCAGGATAACTGCCTTCTGCATTTGGCCTGCCAACACCTCGGCTGACTTTTGGCAGGCTGGTATGGCCTTTAATTCCGAGAGCAGCGTAGGCCTCATTCCACCAAGTACACCGATTATCAGGACGACCATCTTGACCGAGTAGTCTGGGTATAGCACTCGGAGCTCATACCGGAGATCTCGGTATTTAGTCCGTTTTTCCCCCTCCTTCAAGATGATGTTTGTCTCGGCAGGTTCCGAGAATTCCATGACATACATCACCTTGGTTTGATGGTCGAGGAGGACTATGTCAGGCTTGTTTGCTTGAATCTGCCTCACCGTCGGAAACGAGTAGTTCCAATATATTCGGCACTTCTCGTTCTCGACAACGGACTCGATCTCTCCGGGGACGTAAGGCAGCACTGGTGTTTGGTCTACTTCGTACGAGTGCCGAAGGTGGTAGTACAGCACTCGTAGGGCCGCGTTATGTCTATGGATGTAGGCCGAAGTCGCATATACCGTACGTGCAGATAGTAAGTGCATGAGCGACTCCGGCGCCTGACGGCAGGTCCTACAATTAATGTCAGGGACCTCCACACCCATAACGCGACTGCGGTAGACCAAGGTGTTAATAACACCATCTTGGCAGGCTACAATGAATCCTTCGGTCTCCGACTTTAGCCCTGCTGACCGTAAGAAAGCGAAGGTCAGCTTTGTCGATAAACCCAGCGTCTCTATGTTGTTATAGAATACGCCGTGCATGGGTTTATCGACGTGCTGCCTGAGCAGATTTCTCTGCTCGGCAGCTTTAATTTGGGCTATCAGACGATTTGGCGCAAGCTCAGTTACTGATTCTAGTTCACTACCTCGCTGGCCTCCTCGCCTGAAGTCGAATACGAGACCGAGATCATCTGCGGCCTTACGTGCTGCCTTGAATAAAAATGCGCCAACTCCTGCAGTTTCATGATCCCTCACAAACCGCAGGAGTGGGTCCGAGCTCCTGAGGACGTTGCATGCCACACTCAGCGCTACTCTGCCATGCGCACACTCCAGACTCAAGAGTCCTCGGCCCCCCGTTGGCGTGGGAGGTACACTCGAGGAACGGACGACCTAGGATGGATGCTCCTGTGAACATGCATCATCTTGCGGGTATCCCTATCCAATTGGCGCAACTCTTCTAGCGTCCACTTAACTACTCCGAAGGAGTAGAGCAGAATCGGAACGGCAAGCATATTAGTTGCAGACACCTTGTTCTTCCCCGAAAGTTCAGAAGACCAAATCTTTCGGAGCCGGTGTCTGTACTTGCCGCGGAGAGTATCCTTAACTTGTTTCACGTCCTGGATGTGATGTTGTTCCACACCCAGGTACGTGTAGGTCTCTCCGGCATCCAGATGTCGTAGGATGCTTCCATCTGCGAGCTGCGCATCTTCAAGGAGTATCCCGCTTCGTCCTCTCTTGAGGTGGACGACTGCATACTTGTCCAGCCCGAATTCGATGCCAATGGCCCGCGTATACTCTTGGACCACCCTTAGAGAGTTTTGGAGTTCGCACTCTCCGGAGGCATAAAGTTTTAGGTCATCCATATAAAATAGATGGGTGACCTTATGCCTCCGATTGCTGGGTGGACCACATTGGTATCCGCGGGTTTGGCGGAGCCTGACAGATAACGGCAGCAGTGAGATGCAAAATAGGAGAGGACTCAGGGAGTCACCCTGGAAAACTCCTCTCCTAAAAGTTACCAACTCTGTCGATACCCGCTGAGCACCCGATTTTTATTATTATTATTATTATTATTTTTTTTCCCTTCTCAGGTATTCCTGGTTTGTCTGCTGTAATCGGGTACATGGTACCAAGATCACAACATTGACTAGTCACTCCCAAGGAATGATCTCACGATACCAGCTGTATGGAGAATTACTGCTTTTTGCATTCTTGGGTATATAGTGGGGTCAATACCAAAATTATTATTATTATTATTATTATTATTATTATACAAAAATGTCCCATGCTTTTCAGGCTGCGAAATATTTTTATATTCGTTATAAGTCGTGAAAAATTGCACTCTTCGAGTGAGTGTTTATAATAAACTGACCATATTAACTTTGGATATTATGGAATTCTCTCTAAAAAAGTACAAGGTAATAGTCCACAGTACATCGCCCTTTTTTTGATGGATTAGTAACAGGCTGAATTTTCGTGAGTAGTTTCGTTTTGACGAGACGCCCAACTTTTCTCTCTGCGAAAATTCTCGGTAGTAGTAGCTGATAGCAAAAATTATTTTTTCTATTTCACACGAATTAGACAATTCGACAATCTGTCAAATTATTTTGGCAATATGTTGTTGTGGACAAACGCGGGGCTTATTATAATTAACTCGCGTAAACGTAACCAAGGCAATCGAAAAACAAACTCTTTAACAAACGTGTAACGAATGAAAAATATATTGCCAAAATAATTTGACAGGTTGTCGAATTGTCTAATTCGTGCGAAATAGGAAAAATAATTTTTGCTATTAGCTACCACTACCGAGAATTTTCGCAGAGAGAAAGGGCATCTCGTCAAAACGAAGCTACTCATGAAAATTCAGCCTGTTACTAATCATTAAAAAAGGGCGATATACTGTGAACGATAAGAGATATTGTATCATATTTGCATACAAATCTTTCCGTGTTGACCTTGACCCTGATTTTGACGTCATAGAGATAAAATTCCCGACCCTTGTTTTTATAATAGAGATCTCCATATATATAATACTCGTAGAAATGCAGAAATATAGTTATTGTGCTATCCGCGCAAGCGTCCAAACCGAGGGGATAATCACTTATGCAATATGTGGGACAGGTATGTCTGCAATGGTGTGCAATATCGTGCACTGTGTATGCAATATCTGTGCAATATTGCAATTGTGGGATACATAATTTCAAGTGATTGCCCCCTCGGTCCAAACATTTGTTACATTTCGTGAATAAACCGGGTATTTATCAGATTGGCTTGTCGAAGAAAGTAATATTGCAGACAATAAACCACAGGAAAACCATTGAAAAGCCGGTGAAGGTTTAAATGAACATCAAACGACGGTATTGGACCGGATTTTCTAATTAATTAGTTTATAACACCATTAGCTCGGTTTTGTGTGAAATATGATAATCTCTATGATTTTCTGTAGCAGGTTAAAGCCGTTTTAGCTATAATGCCCATTAATTATGAAATCAATTTAAGACCCTTTTTTATTCTCGGAAAAATACGTTTTCGTTTAAAAATTTAAACGTTAAGAGGACTTTCGTGATCACGGAATATTTTCCGTTTTATCTTTTAATACTCAGGTGTTTTATAAGAAAATTACTTTCATAAATGCCTTTTTCAATTGATAGCAGTTTTATTTTCGCAAAGCCCCATTCTTAAGTTCAGTTGGAAGGAACCGCTGGCAAACTGTTGCGAATGGATTTAAGCATTCTCATATACATTAATAGTAATGTAGTTTGCATACATAACACTCCAGTCAATGTATACATTTGACAAAACATTATATATAGGGGATTTTTTTTCTTCAGTATTGTAGAGGGGAGGGTCCTCATTAAGAATCTAAGTTTTCGCCCGCGAAGCAGCGCTACTTTAGCCGTCATGTTATAAAGGGGGGGAAAATCAGTTTTTTGGGATATTTTCTGTTGATTTTTCGGAAAAAGTATTTATGAATTTTGTAGAGGATACATTTTTTTTTTACAATTTTTGTATAAAGAAATTTTGTACTATTAATAGTTTAAGAGTTATGGCGTCGCGAAAGTTTAACAATTTCTTTTATACGCCAATTACATCTATAAAACAATCATAATACGGCCCTGGCCGACTAGCCGTCCATTAGTCTGAAAACATCTGCTATTGGAATCGGCCATTTTTTATACTTTTTGTTTATAAACATAAATTAGACTGATGGACATAGCCCGGGATTTTATCTCTCTGACGTCAAAATTAGGGTTGGCTCTAGGTCAGCGCGGAAAGATTTTTATGCAATTATGACACAATAATATATCTTACCTTGTACTTTTTATTGGGAATTCCGTAATATCCAAAGTTTCACAGTTTCAGCGGCGTCGCTTACTTAAGGGAGATAATAAAGCCGCATTAGACCGCCGTACACTGGAATCTAATGTTGACTACACTCTAATTTTAAAAGAGTCAACTACGTCTTCAGGTAATTGTCAATACGTTTCACAAAAAATGTAGTAGATTTCCAATAAAAGTAGATTATGTATTAACATTTTAAAATTAAATAAAATTCACTTTATCACGCTGTGTACATGGTGATACCCACGGTACGTGGCAGTTTTATATCATTAATCCTTAACTGTGTATGATTTAATATTATATAAAAATGGTTTATTTTATTGGGAAAAAAATGTTTTGTGTTGCCAGCAGCTTATTGGGTTTTTATATTTAATTATTATGAAAATAAGCATAATAAACACGCTACACATATTAAATAGAACAGGAAAGCATTTGTGTTTGATTCAAAATTGTTTTCTTATTTGCTAGGATATGTATTACATGTTTTTGTAAGAACCATTACCGTTTTTAGGTTTTTATTACAAAAAATACATTGTAGCTGGCAATTATGAATATTTCACCATTTCGTCGTTTCTCTGAATGCGTCAGTGGATGTTTGGAATATAATATTATGTCTGTATGAGAGCCGTCTCTGGCACCGAGATAAAATGTCCGAGCCATGCTGATGAAATGCTAGAAAAAAAATTGACGAATGATAACAATATTCGCTTAATTACAATGCTAAAAAATAAATTCGAGAAATCCAATTTTACGTACGTACGTCAAGCTGCCGAAGATGCCAATGTTTTAATCATTCAAACAGTCATCGAAATGTCCTTGACGTACCATTTCGTTCTCGTATTGGGCGAAGATATAGATCTCTTGGTGATATTGACAGAATTGGTTAGATCGCACAACATCCACTTCTGCAAACCTAGAAAAGGGAAAGTTACAGAGAAATTATATTCTCCGCGAAGTTTTCGTCAACCTCAAGAAAAAGATTACTCAGTTGAATCATTCAAGCGATAGAGATAGATCCTGAAACGATTGCATCAGTCAGAGAACTCTTTTTGGTCACGCTGCGACGTGACAAGGATATAGAAACACTTCGTTATTAACGTTTTGCTAAATATGCAACAATAATACATATTAAGTCTTGCTACACTTCCCCCCACAACAGAAGCAGCACGACATCAATCCTCACGAACCTACCATCAAGTGTAAAATTGCTACGAAGTGAATGAATCCCCAAAGAAATATGGCTGGCAAGAAGCCAAGAATAGGCTTATTCCAGTGAAAGATACAAAATACCCAGCTCCCCCCGCTTTACCGATATTTATTTTTTGCAAATGAAAGACAGGATTTGCCGCGGTTTGTGGCTGCAGAAAAGCAGATTTCTTATGCTCCATTATTAGGCCAGTCACCGTAGACACAAAAATCGCATTAGGTCGCAAAACATTGCACTGTTTGATTTTTTGGGACGTTGTTAGGATAGATACCAATAGTGTAAAACCAAGTTTGCAGTTTTGAAAGACCTGTGGTAACTGCGTGGTGCTCGAAAAACCTTGAAATGTTCAGTTTTTGGCTTATGCCTTCTGAAAGGTGCATCCTACGGAAAAAGTCGTCCTGTACACTTTTAAAGTAGACCGAATTTGCTACAATTTGAGCGCGACTGCAGCTCTGTAAGTCCAATAGGTCCCAACATACACCGCTTCAAAAATTGGCCATTTTTTCCAAAATGTTCAAGATTGTAGTTTTAGCCGTCTTCCAAGCAGGATATCGGCTAAAACACTCATCTTACGAGGAAAGTCATAGGAGATGAAGCTGTAGAGCAGTTACTTTGCTTTAATTTAAGTACAAGCGAAACCCTGTAGGGCCAGTAGTTCCCTTGTTACTGGAAAGACCGAGAAATTAAGGAAATCGGATTTTTCACGAAATGGAGCATGAAGAATTGCAGGACTTTTGTAAAGGATAAGAAAGACATAACTCAGTGGAAAATGGTTTATATCATGCAAAATGAAGTTGAGTACAATTAATAATCTAATATATAAAAATCTCGTGTCACAGTGTTTGTTATTGAACTCCTCCGAAACGGCTTGACCGATTTTTATGAAATTTTTGGTGTATATTTGGTAGGTCTGAGAATAGGTCGTAGACTATTTTTTTATACCCCTAGGTGATAAGGGTGGCCCTGCCAGAAATTTTCTTTTTATTTTGGACAAAAATTTATAATTTATATGACAAAACAACGTTTGCTGGGTCAGCTAGTAATGTATAAATTTATCAAAATTGTATAAAAATTATTTTGATAGTTTGGGAGACCTGGAACGTGAAATGTTGAACGTGAAGTGATGGCGGGACCTCAGCTGACTCCTGCGATATAAATAGACAACACAATGTAAATAAGTATTTATGAAATGCGTGACCAATTTTATAATAAATTACAACGAAGAGGTAGGAATGTAATATTGGACTTAACCTTTACGCACTTAGCGAGACGTCGTGTTCTTTTGGAAGGCCCAGGTTCGTCAGACGACTCTTCTTGGGGCTCCAGAGACTCCTCTGTTGTCGGATTAGATCTACTACTAAATACTAGTGATAACGGGTCGTCGACGTCGTCTTCTTCATCCGACTCATCCATGGCTAAGGGAGGAGTATTCAGGCAGGTCTTCCCCTGACAAATTTTGCAGAGAGCAGAGCATTTCAGCCCTGCTCTCGGGCAGGAACAGCTTCCTCCTCCGCACCCTTTCTTCCAGCTGCATGACAGGAGTTTCAGCAGGGTTAGCGGCGCTGGTTCCTTGGTTGAGGTCACCGGTGTCAGCTTGTGCTGGCTCCTTGTCTACCCCCGGGCTCTTTCTCTACTCCCAACTACTTATGCACCTGGTGGTAGGTTCTGTTTTTAAAAACTGGTTTTCAGCCGCAGGTGATAGGTATACCCAAAAGATGAGGCCTAGGTTATTTCACAACTACGACTTATATAAATATGTAGCTGTGATACAATAAATAAATCAAATTTATAAATATAATGTCATTTTTATAATATTCTATAGGTAACTGTGCAATATTAATAACAATTTACATTGGGAGCTTAAGGTAGTACTGTCGATACTGCAGGAGTCAAAAGTGTATACTGTCTCGTTTGACTTGCGCAGTATTTAGACTAGGCAACGTCGCGATGGAGTGAGAGAGAATTGACAATGATTTATCAAAATCGTCGCTTCAACTGCCTTCGAAATCACTAAACGTCAAAAAATGCCACTTTCGATTCGTTCGTGCCGACCCAAATTTTCCAATTACGATGTGCGATTTACGATCAGGTTTAACTGGAAGTCTTCCTCTTTACGTCGCGACATTATACGGCTGTCTTGCTGGTGTTTTTCCAAATATATGAACGAGTCAAGATCTCATGTTTTTGCAATTTTTCCGATTCCGAAATGCGAGCTGCTCTTTGCTATTTTTCACAGATATCTCCAGAACCATTCGAGCTAGCTAATTTACATAGAATTAAATTTGCTTAAATTATATTTATAATGTTGCAAAAACCGAAGAGTATATTGCATTTGATCGGCACGAATTAGAAATTAAAACCGTAAATATCGCTCGCATATCATTGTGTTAGTGAACGAATTCTGAACAACTTTCAAAATGTCCGTCTGTCCGTCTGTTCGCCCGTCACGTTTCTTGTAAGCACGATAACTTAAGAAAGAAATATCTGAAAAATGCGTTAACTACTGTGTGTCACAAAATCTAGGAGATCAAACTAGCATGGCACAAGCTATTAAAAATATTCCTTATGCTTTTAACCATCACAATGATTGTGGAAGTGGTGCGGTTATAAGTCAAATACTGAAAATTATCAACATACAAATATCGGTGACGGTTTCAAAGATGAAAATATATTTGAAGCTTTAAAATCTATCTTTAATAACCTAGCACTTAAATCTTGTCAATTTGTTAGTGGAGCTTCAAGTAATCCGAATGAGAGCTTGAACTATATGATAGTTAGTAAAGCTCCAAAAACACGATTGTATGGTAAATCAGCCGCAGGAGATGGAAGAATAGCGTGTGCAATAAGTAAAAGAAATATGGGGGAAAAATACATTTCTCATTTATCGCAAAATATCAAAATGTCGTCTGGGGATCATACCGTAAAATTTTGTAACAAAATTGACTCTTTTAGCCAAACAAGATATGCCAAATCCGTGACACGAGCTGCAAAACTAAAACGTATTAAAAAAAAAATCAAAAACTGCATTAAAAAATAAAAATGAAGCCAAAGAGGGTACTTTGTATGAAAGTAATATAGGACTACTTAATTCTCTGCATGAATGTATTCCGGCTGTAAAAGTAGATGATCATAAAGAACCGATTTCAGTTTTAATTGATTTAGAAACAGGAAGTTTTTCCAAGACTTCTGATATTTTACAGATTGCTGCGAAGTACAAGCAGTATGAATTTTCAGTGTACGTTAAACCATCACAAACAATTTCTGAAGAAGCTAGTAAAGTGCATGGTTTACAGTTGGTTAATAGTAAGCTTGTACTTCATGGCAAACCTATTAGAACTGTTACTTTATCAGAAGCATTAGTCTCGTTATATGAATTTTTAGGTTTGTTAATAAATATGTGCTAATAAAACATCGTTCATGTTATTTTTAATAAAGAATTTTTATGAAACCTACAGTCTAATATTCCATACATTTTTAAATTTACGACGTTGCCACGTCTAATAAACTACGATATAAAAAGTAGACTTTTAACATTTATTCGCTAATTTCTACTATCACATTCTCTGAAGCTGTACTTTTAAGAGTCTAAAATGTTTTGTATGTTATTTTTTCTCGTTTTCTCCTTTTTAATTGGAATCTGAACGGTACTTTTTGTAAAATATGATGAAACCTGTGATTTCTCATATGGATCAATGTTCATTCGCTAATAATTACTACTATCACATGCTTTAAAGGTGTTCTTTTAAGTGTCTAAAATGTTTTGTATATTATTTTCTCTTGTTTTCTCCTTTTTAATTGAAATCTAAATGTACTTTTTGTAAAATATGATAAAACCTGTGATTTCTCAATGTTAAAAGCATCAAATTTCAAATGTCAATATTTTTTTACTGGTTCTCTGTAGCTCTTCAAAAATTTAATTGGATCATTAACTTACCATAATCTACTAATATGCCGAATTTTATTAATTTCTGAACATTAATTCTAAGACCTACAGTACTACCTTAAGGAAATTAAGGAAAATCTGATTTCCTTAATTTTTCAAAAAAGTTGACAATTTTTGAAGTGGTGTATCTCGGGACCTATTGGACCTACAGAGCTGAAGTTGCATTCAAATTGTAGCAAATTTTGTCTACTTTAAAAGTGTGCACTGTGACTTTTTCCTTAGGATGCACCTTTTCGAAGTTATCAGCCCGAAAATGAAAAAAGTCCGAATATTTCAAAGAATTTCGAGCACTACGCACTTAGCACAGGTCTTTCGAAGGTGTAAACTTGGTTTTATACTACTGGTATCTATCCTAACAATATCCCAAAAAAATCAGAATAGTGCAATTTTTTGCGACCTACGATGTTTTAAATGACTGGTCTATATCTGCAACTGTAGAGGACAAACGTGTTATAACACACCGGGCATTTCCATAACGACGCAGAATATGTGAATGATACTCTGCTGGACATCGCGGAGTCATTACTAGACGAAGCTGGAGATTCATTGCAAGATGAGATTAAGAAGTTTACGGGGACGCACAGTGGGCCATTTGCAACTTCTAGGTGGACAAAATTCTACAAACTTCTAAATGAGCTTAAAATAGTTGTTAGAAGACCGGAAAAATAGTGAAAAAATTCTAGGCATTAAGGGGGTGGTTTTTGAGGGTTGTAAAATAATTTTGCTTCTAGAATGCCAAATCTGTGTGAATATGACAGTACGATATCTGTAAATATATCAAAAATAGTAAAAAAATGATAAATAGTAGGGCGGTTGTTTTTGAGGGGGTTGAAAGATAAATATTATTTTAAAATTCTGAAACTTTGTGGACATGATAATATTAGATTTGTGAATTCGCTGAAAGTAATAAAACAATCCAAGCAATGAAGGGTTGGATTTGAGAGGATTGAAAAATAAATACATTTTAAAAAGTAAGTAAAAAAGTTTAAAAAACATTTCTTGCCCATGTTTTAATTTTCTAACATAACTTAATCTTAAATCGTTCAAAATATTGCAAAAATTGCAAGACCTTTTTGCTTTCTGAATATTCTATAGGAGGAATACACATTGTGTCCTGTTCCAAGCGCACTGTTTCTTAATAAATTATAAGAACGTTTAGTTTACATTCGAAAAATAAGGCTAACGCTTTTTCTGGACAATATTACCACTGAATTTCGTGTTCCTGCAAAATTTTCTTCACATCAGTAGCGGTTGATATATCCTCATGGATTTTGCCGCTTTCTTGCCCTCGCTCAGCCAATCTTCGAAAAGTTCCTTCCGAAAAATAACACATATATCTAAAAAACGCAATAAAAAAAATCTCCTGCACCCAAGTTTACTTCACATATAAAATGACATATCAAATGGATAAAGGCCAATTACAAATATTACTAGCAATCAAACTGTAGGTCTTAATCAATTACAAGTATAGTGAAAAACTTGCAAGGTAAAATTTAAACTGTTACCTATCGTAACATAATGAGATGCATACAAAACTATTTATATTATTAACAGTATACATACCTAAATAAAATATTTCCGATATCCACAGAAATTTAATAACCTCTAAATACATCCGTCTTATAACACTGAAAGAGTAGACGACTAATAGAGATTTGTCAGGTAAACTGATTTTACCCCACTTTCAAAACATTAGAAACACTAGTTTATGACCGATTTCGGAGAATATTCTAAATAAGTTTAATACTGGTCTCAAAACTTCATTTTTCTTATTTTTGTCCAGCTAGATTTAAAATATGGACCACTGTGCAGTCGTCGTATTTTCTTAAAAAATGTTCCAATTTTCGTGATGATTTTTCCCTCCGTTCCAAAATTTTTGAAGACCACTGTCTTATACTAGCTTCCATAATTGTCCAGCTATTTTCACTCAAATCAGTAATTTTGAATTTGTCAATTACTAATTTTAAAAGTTGTTCATGTCGAGTATTTTCATCAAAACCTCGCCACATATTGAAAAACTCCCTTCGCAACAATTTATGTCGCGATTCTGAAAAAAATTAAAAATATATGTTATCGCAAAACAGCGCAAAAAATGCAAAACCCATGTAAAAACTAGTGACCTTAGTCTGTAACATGAGTCAAAAACAGTATGAAATCTCTTGGACGTGATAAAGTTTCAGCATGCAAAACTTTCAGAACTTTGTTATTTTGCTGAAAAAATATCATCCTATTTTAAGGCCTATAGTTTAACTTTATATGAAAGATTTACAAGCGGTAATATCTCAAACATAATAGACTCTTACCTATAGTTGTAACATCCGTAACAAAAATTATCACTAGAATATTATATCACAAAATAACTTTGAACACTTGCACCTCTCGCTACGGTTGCAAACGAACTAATAACAAGTACGAAAAATTTAAGGGCACTTTGACTACCAGTAGTTTCGTAAGTACTTACAACAGGCAGATAATTCCTCGAATATAATTTAGTTAATGTGTTCTTAATGGGGCTACCTGGTTTTTTGTATGATATTTTGACCTAAATTTTGTCCACCTAGAACGGCCATACGGCCCACTGTGGGACGGTAGCTCAGTGGCTTAGCGCTTCTAGGTTGCATACTGGCGTACCTAGCGAAGCAGATTCAATCCCTGCTCATCGCGAAATAATTTTAATTATAAAATTATCCCCAAGAAGTGGTTCGGACTCCACTATAAGCTGTAGGGCCTCGTTTCTCTTTACCTAACACAAAATCATTCTAGATTTTCAAGGAGTTACTTCGATGACTTGAGAAGCGGTTAAGAAAACATTTTAAGAAGTGATTACCATATGAAGATGACGAAGACATTTAATCCGCGGAACCAGACGAAGAGGCATTAAGTATTAACAAGCCTGGACCATCGAAATGAAATAAACGAACCAAAATTGAATACAACCTGCTGTTTTTGTTGTGGATTAGGTCTAGGGAAAAAGTAGGTAGTTTTTATGACATGAAATTGTGTGTATTTTTTTATACGATTAATAGTTTAAAAGTTGTTGCGTTGTTCATACAGTTTCATTTATTCGCCAATTGTGCAAAGTTGTCGAAAACTGTATCGTCTACAAAATTCATAATAAGTTCTTTTTCCGAAGAATCAACAGAAAATGCAGTCGAAAACTGGTATTCTTAATGACCTACAATACCAAAGAAACAAATTTTCCCCCTTATGTTTAATGTTTTTTCAAGGTCTAACCATCGACAAATTGACGAGTATAAACATATTTGGCAATAATACTATAGCTGTCGGTTTTTATATTTCAATTCATGGTATTCCTACATTTGAAATGAACGAATCATTTTTCACTATTCTTTTTATTATTCGATTATACATCTTAAAAACAAAAATTTGGATAGTTGCTTCCTTTCCACAAAAAAAGAAAAGTTAGAGAAATTTAATTTTAAAAAGTAGGATGGCATCATCTAAGGTCTTGGGCTAGTCCGAGGGGGTAGCCACTCTCGAAATACATGTACATTTTTGCCCCGAAATCCCGAAATCGCTTCCGAAATCCCGAAATCATCTCTGAAATCCCAGAAATCACTTCGAATTCTCGAAATCAATTCGAAATCCTCGAAATCATTGCGAAATCATTGCGAAATCTTCGAAAATCTCATAATCGTACACGAAATCTTCGAAATCATAATCACGTTACACAGTATGAGTCTGCGCACAAGCTCGTCTCGTGTCCTAACTGGTTGACTGAAGATTATCTATACAAGTATTATACATCAGTCGAACCACGGCCATTGTTTTCTGGTGTACCTAAGTGTATTTTCGTATGTTGTCAATTTACTTTTATTCTTCCTGTTATTATAATAAATTTACAGTTTTAAAAAATTTCCATCAATGCTCACAAAGTACATAATCTAGGGAATATGTGTTACAATTCACTTATTGTAGTAGTTAAGATTTGTTTAGGTAATAATAAAGATAACTTAGGTATAAAAATATAGATGCAACTGGAACTCGATATCTATTAATAATAACACGATATATTTTGGACGCATTTTTAAATAAGTCAATAAGTCACGAAATAAGAGTATACTTGTGGTACTCCGTATTCTTTCTTCGTATATGGAGATACTGGATGAAATTACAAATTAAACTAAAAAAACCTTTTTCTCTTAAAAACAACTTGCTAACTTCTAACACATATACTTGTATTGAATTAAACGCCCATGGTTTGTTACTACTAATTGAGAAATGTCAAGAAAACCCTGAAGCATTCTTGCCTTGTTTGTTTAGCAGTCAACCATGCGAAAAGTTTTTTCGACAAAGACGTTCGATGACAAGTGCATACTCCACCGTAGTAAATTTTGATATGCTAGATCTTCTTCAAAGACTTTCCTAGAAAAAATATCCCTAAACTAGGGACATCTGTAAATAAAAATATTTCGAACCCCCTTCCAAAAGTAGAAGATATTAAAACAATTTTAGTGAAGGCAAAAGAAGATGCCATAAAAGATTCAAGGAGCTTAAATATGGTGCTCTCGCCAAAAGAAGAAGAATATGCAATAATAACAGTAATAAAAATTAAAAAAAACGAGAAAACAAAAATGACTCCGACACAAGCTCTGATGACACGTTGGACACAGAATCTGACACTGAGGACATCTCAAAAGACCCGCCCTCGGACGCTCCAAATTTTACAATTAACGAAGAAGAAGACGAAGAGATAAATGAAGATCTGAAAATGTTTTCAAACTATACATCACTGGACATTAAAGATTACAGTAATACATCAAAAAAAGTGAAAATAATGATGTACGATTTTTACGAGTAAATGTTAACAACAAGGAGAAGATAGTAAGAAAATCAACCTTATGTTGGTTGTTCTGTGACAAAAAAGGTTATCTTAAAAAGCACTATAGAAGAACTTGAAACAACTTCCGACGAAAGTAGTTGGAGTTCAGACTCAGAACGTGACATTGATGACGTTTTTTCAGAAGATAATACGGAAAGTAAAGTAAATCTGGAAGAAAGTATAGAACTCGGTAGAAAAATATTATTGTGTTTATTATGATGTACCACAGCCCGCATGGTACGTACTACGTAGGACGTGTCATACAAAAGTTAAACAACAACTGTTTTAAAATAAATATTTAAAGTGCGAATTGGACCAATTTATTTGGCCTAACCCTGAGGACATTCAGATTGTTGATAAAAAATATATTTTTTATAGTTCATTAAATTTATTGGGCAATGGCCCCTTTAATATAAAAAGGTATGACAGACTTAAAATCTATAAATTTTTCAAACAATTTAAATTTTCAATAAAAGATTGAATTCGGTGTTTTCACAAATTTTAAAATCTCATTGACTGTGAAGGTAATACTTAATTATAACTCAAAACATTTGAATTTCCACAACCAGTTGAGTAATATCAAAAAAAAAGTATTTTTAAATTTGAATTAAAATTTTACCGCGCAAAACACTAAGCTATATTGTTGATGTCTGTCATAAACACCTAACCCCAAAAATATAATATCTTTTAAAAATTTCCGAGTAATATGTCACTATTATGAAAATTTCTGCTTGGTTCTCGTACTGTCAACTAAAATCTTGTTCAATGTAATGTTCATAAAGTTTTAAATATCTTCTCCCAATAAAATAAGGCGATTTTTGTAGGTTGTAAATCCAACCTATAATTAGCAGCCCATTTTTAGTAATCAACAATATTGAGACATCATTTGCGTCAATTTTTAAATGTTTGCTTGGAGCCATACTGGTTTCAAATGAGAAGTGCGGATACAATCATTAAAAATGACAATAAACTTAAAAAACCTAAAAGTTGAGGTTATGTTAATGCAACCGATGATGTCACATCCCGTTTTGTATAATACCCGTTCAGTTATTCAGTTTTGTTATTTATTTGTTGAAATTTTAAATTGATAGATGAAAGAAAGATGTTTAAATATTGGTAAGTGCTTTAATGTATGGAGTACTTTATCAAAAAAGCAAATTTGCATACAGTGAAAACACCTAATTGCTTAGATTCCAGGGTTTGTTACGTAAAAAATAAAGGGTTATTTTTGAATCTTCGTTTACTTTTCCTCGATTTTTTCCTTAACGTAAATAAGAAATACCAATACAATAAGCTACACAACAATATTCAACATAGTTACCAAGTAACTTATAATTTTACAAGTGATTTGTGAAAATATTTCCCAAGTAACAATTTCTTAAATTCATAAAAGTTTTCCTAAAATCATTCGAAATCGCAAAGATTTCACCGAAATCATACGAAATCATGAAATGATTGCGGAAATCATCCGAAATCACAGTAATATTTCCCGAAATCATTGTGATTTCCGAAATACATGTACATTTTTAGTAGAGTGGCTACCCCCTCGGGCTAGTCTGTTAAATGTTAGTCCTCTTAAATAAAAATTACAAGAAGCCACTGATCTTATCTAGAAAAAGAAGACAAACAGTAGCAATCTTGTTTAGTTCCTTTTAATTCAATTTATTTTTTACAGATTTTTTACTTTTTAAAATTATTTGTTTTATTTGATTGATAGAGTTTACAATTTTTCAGTATACTTTTCCAATAATAATTTTAGTATACAGTAGCGAGCCAAGAGGAAACATGCTCTTGACTTTTAATAATTACCAATATGCATTTGAGTCGTGACAAAAAAATGAAAAAAAAAAAAATAAATAAAATTTGGAATAACTTGTGTTTAATAAATTATGTTCTTTTTAATTACTGTTACAAATGCTTTTAAATACGTAATTTTTTTTAACTAATAAGATGAGACTTCTAAAGTTTGGATTTTATTTGAACGACTCTAGTGACCATCTTATCGGAATCTCCAATCATATCATGTGTTCCAACGGCTCAGTTTTCTTTTTAAAAGAGATAATTCCATTACATGTAGCCATATAAAGGACACGTAGGTTAGGAGCAAACAAATTTCGGCATGTTTTTTTTCTCTTTTACGATTTCTCGAACGGATCCTTTTTATGATATACCAACCTAAATAAAAAAGGTATCCGATATCTTTCATAATATCATAAAGATCTTGTTTCGGGATGAAAGCATATTGCAGTCAATTTTTCTTTCACGAATAAAAAACATTTCTTTTGACAATAAACTACTCAAGCTTCTATAATATTCTTATATTTTAAGCGTTGGTTTATGTATTATGTACAAAGGGAAGAGCATTATTTATTTATTAAGTACAGGGTGTAACAATAAATCCTCAAAATAACTGAAGGTGTTTGGAACAAGCTGCAAAATAATACTACACATTATTATACCCTTTCGAAATATTACTTACTATTCACTGATACTCAGTCGACTGTGTTTTGGTTAACAAAAAATAGATGTACAGAAAAATCATTAAGTTAGCAAGTATGGCTACATACAGGGTGTCGAGGAATTCGTTTTTTTTTTTATCTATTTTTTTAACGTCGGCCTATTTCCGCTACCAGGGCCTATCACCGACGCCAGGAGACGAGCTACCCCCAACCTGGAAATTTTGCCGAACCTCTTCCCTTAAGAAGAGTAGGGATCTTTTACTTGCCTAACATTTAATAGACAAAGGACCGCCTGCTTTACATCCCCTCCGAAGGATGGTATATCCACTACGTAATCCTCGTCTGAAATTACGTAACTTCCGCGTATACACTGATATACAAGCCGCTAGAAGGTGGGACGAGAACGCTGTATTTCCCAAGATGGGTCACCCATCCAAGTACTAACTGCGCTCGACGTTGCTTCAACGGAATATCGACTGACATTCACATTGAAGTCGCCTCTACGCTCGCCCCTGAGGAATTCGTTTCGTTAACTTTAGGTGGTGATAGTTTTTGCAAGAAATGTGAAAGAAAATTCCTACATAGCGAAGCGGATCTGGTTTTGAAATGAAACCAACTTTTTTATTTTATTTTTTTGACAATTCGGTTGCACTCGTTATCTCTTATGTTATCAAATTATTTTAGTTTAATCACGCGGGGTGGGGGAGGAATTCGTATTTAAAATGCGCAAAAACACGGTTTTCCACAATAACTTTGTTATTATTGACTTGACGAAAAAAAAAGTAAAATTAAAAATTGAAGATCTCTCGGAAGCGCATAATCTGGTGTTATACTATACAGCGTGCGTAAAGTATGTATTTGATGCACGGTAGTACAAAATAGTATTTTATATAACAAGTGGCTAAAATGGTGTTTTTTTTTACAAGTGGGGCGTTTAGAGTACGAGCCGAAGGCGAATGCTATAAACCACACAAGTAAAAAAACACATTTTAGTCTCGAGTTAGATACAAAATTTTTTGTATCGCCATTCGAAATTAGAAAACAGAATAATTTTGTAAAACAATTCTATTGCTGTTTCCATAGAAACCAATAAGTTTTATTTCACACTGTGAAATAATAGTTATTTATTAGGCTAGTGAGTTATGTTACATATAACTCACGCAAGAAAGGTTATTATAACATATAAGGCTAATTTTTTTAAGTGGCATATGTAATAACTCACGTGTCTAATTCAACATTTTATTCAACACTTTCATATAAATGCTTTTTCAGTGACAAATAATAAAATTATTAAAATGTCATGTCATCGATTTTTTGTCAGTTGTCAATGTCAAAGTCAACAGTGTTTCTCTAAAAATATAAAATACAAGTAGCTTATTGCTAAGTAGATTCTGAATGGATGTGCCGAGAAAGCTGTGGTTGTTATCCATTTTGTTTGTAACCAGGGGTTTGTTTAATAAACATTTGTGTAATTAGCATCAAAATGGAAAATTGTGAAAAGTATAATATGGAAATTCCAACTGATATTTTGCAAGAAGCCAAAGAAGCTACAACCAATTTAATTCCAGAAAAGTCCAAAGTGACCTATTTTAAAGAATATCTACAATTTGAAAATTGGATGAAAAAAGAGGAGTTAGTGCTGTAAACGATGAAGTGCTTCTCGCTTACTTTCTACATTTGAGTAAAAAAATTGCACCTTCTTCGATGTGGACTAAATATTCTATGATAAAGGCGATTTTAAAAGTATACAGGAACTTTGATATAACAAGATATGGAAAACTTGTGGTATACTTAAAAAGCCGATCAAAACCCAAACCCAAAAAGGCCAAAATTTTAGAAAGAGCACATATCGAACAATATTTGATGGATGCCCCTGACGATGAGCATCTTATGTCAAAAGTAGGTATTTATTATGATGTTCTTGCTTTTATGTATTCAATTGTTTGGGTTTTTTAGGTTACATTGATATTGGGAGTTTGCGGTGCCTGCCGTTGCGGTGAACTGACCTACTTAAGCGTCGAAGATATAAAAGATAAAGAACAATATCTATATATATCCATGCCAGATACCAAGATGAATAAATCAAGAAGTTTCACGGTTTTAAATGAAGGATTTTCGGTAAACCCACTTGATTTGATTAGGAAATATGTGTCTTTAAGACCACAAAATGTGTCTCACAAAAGATTTTTCGTAAATATTCAAAGGGGAAAGTGCACTCTCCAATGCGTTGGATTAAATAAACTCTCAAAAATTCCAAGAATTGTAGCTGATTATTTGCTATTGCCAGATGTAGATTTGTATACTGGCCATAGCATGCGCCGTTCCTCGGCAACTCTTTTGGCCAATGCTGGGGGTGACATTACCACCCTTAAACGTCACGGTGGGTGGAAATCATCCACCGTGGCGGAGGGTTATTTGGAAGATTCAGTCTCAAACAAAATTGTTATTGCTAAAAAAATACAGGGAGAGTAGCGCAACGAGTCAGGCGATACAGACGTCGTTACTAATATAGAGAAAAATTCTGTGTAGGAGAGCAGTTCTCTTTGTGAAAAATCGAATATGATGACAATGAATGTTAACATAAATATAAATAAAAAACAAGTAAAATTGAAAATTTTTAAAAACCCCCGATCGATGTATCTAATCGTACCAGTTTCATATGACCGAATCAAAATGAGGCCTAAATCATGTTCGGCTACCATAATTGTCTGCATATTTTCAATTTTACTTCAATTGGACAATTTCTGGAGAAGTTCATGGAGAATTCAAGATGGCGACCAAACATCAAAATCTAATATGGCCTATAACCTTCTCGACAAAATACTCTTTCAAATAAAAAAACTACATCAAAATCGGATCACCCGTTGAAGAGATATGAAGCCACAGACAGACAAACATACAAACATACACGTCAAACTTATAAAACCCCTCTTTTGGGGTCGGGAGTTAATAAGTGTTAGTGCATGGATTCCTTTGTTTTGTTAATTTTCCGTATAATAAAGACAATAAATAAATTGCTTGGACTTTTTTTGTATTAAAATTACACTTTAGTGACTAAATCACCTCACTAGTGATCTAAAGTATACTTTAGCTCACTACTTTATCTCACTAGTGACTTATGGGCCACTGGATACCTTCAAATATCATCAGTAAAGATCACTTTATATGAAAGTGTTGGATAAAATTTCTTTATTTAACTCTTTATTTTTCACTTGTCAGTAATGACATTGTTTTGATTCATTGAAACTTTCAAATAAATATCATTTTAGGATATGGCGTTACGAAATAGTATATTATGCAATAAGCAAAAAATGAGGCTCATTTTGTACGAGTGTAAAAATTTGCAGCACGAGCCGAAGGCGAGGGCTGCAATTCATACGAGTGCAAAATTGCCATTTTGTGCGAATTGCATACCACTGCTACTTTTTCTACGACAACCTACTATTCACGTTTAATATTCTAATTGACATTGATACAAAAAAATATGCAAACATCCGTAATGTAACTATAAAAATGTTGACAGAAATACTGATGACATATTCAAATATTCCATCACTAGTGTCATATTCTCAAAGACCGCCGTCGCTCTAGTCGTCACACTAGCTACAGCAGACCGTCCTCCTAACACATAATGGTTCATAATGCTAAGCAACAAATGCAGTATGAATCATAACGTGTCAGGTGCGGTATGCAAATATTGCAATATGATATTCTATGCAAAATGTAGCTGTTTATGATTGAATTTACGATCGTTTAATGGACATATTTCGATGTTGTCGTAGAAAAATGAATTTATTACATACAACTGTTTTTTTATTTTAAACAGTTTTTTTTAGTTTTAAACAGTTTTTTTTTCAATGTTTTAAATGTTATATTTAAAACCAGTTTAAAACGTTTAAAACTTTATAAAATTAAAATTAAATGGTGCCAAGTTACTGTGTCTGCTACTACTACTTGATGCCAGATGACGTTCTTAAGCGGATTTTCCAGCACTCTACAAATAGTCCAGTCACCGTGGGTTATAGGTGAAACCTATAATTTGAGTGTTAATGAATGGATTTTGATGAAACCTTGTGCAATGTTTTTGTAATGACGTTAATAAAAAAGTTGAAAAAAAATTGGATAGGAAATGATCGGAAGGGGTAGAAAACACCCCTGTTATCACGGGTTCCGTAACTTGTAGAATTAGGTCTAAAATGGGAAAGAAATATATTTATCTTTTTTGGCCCAAAATAAGATGTTTTTACTCTTGTGATTTTTTTCGAAAAATTCATATTTTTCGAGATATGGCCACTCGAAAACTAAAAGTGGGGGAGGGGAAATGTAAAAGTTGAAAAAGAGGTCTGGAAAAATTCAGGGGAATGTATCATTTTTTATTTGCAACTTTTCTGTAAAGTGAGTTTTCCGGAAAAACATGAAAAACCACCCCCTTCTTTGAAATTGTAGTGCTTTAAAAATATGTAATTTAAAAATTTGACCTGACTTCAGGCGTATACATTGAGGACTCCTAAACATTTTTTGTCTCTTGGAATTTTTTTGTAACTTGCTAATTTTCCGAGTTACAGGCAGTTGATATAACTATACAGGTTTCATATTTTTTTTATAATATATATAAATCACGCTCATTTTTCGAATTTTCATATATTTTTAACCCACGACCTCAAAATAGGTTTTCACGCGTATGTCTGTGTCTGTCTGTGTCTGTCTGTCTGTCTGTCTGTCTGTCTGTCTGTCTGTCTGTCTGCCTGCCTGCCTGCCTGCCTGCCTGCCTGCCTGCCTGCCTGCCCGCCCGCCCGCCCGCCCGCCCGCCCGCCCGCCCGCCCGCCCGCCCGCCCGCCCGCCCGCCCGCCCGCCCGCCCGCCCGCCCGCCCGCCGGCCGGCCTGCCTGCCTGCCTGCCTGCCTGCCTGCCTGCCTGCCTGCCTGCCTGCCTGCCTGCCTGCCTGCCTGCCTGCCTGCCTGCCTGTCTGTCTGTCTGTCAAGCTTTTATTTAACTTTCCTTGTTCATGTGGGTCAAATCTTGCAACTGAATTTTAAAATAGTTATCCCCAACCGATTGAGCTGAAATTTTGAATATCCGTTTAGTTTGGATGACAGTAATATTATAATTTGCAGACATTTATCACGAAAACGGCAACAATGGTATCTGGAAAATGGTAACTCATATCCAAATATTGCATAGGAGCAAAATTGTAGAAAATTTTATGCACTTTGTTTTTTGTGCAGAAAGTCTTTCTCCATCTTTTTTAGTTTTTGTGTTAAATGACTAAAACAATATTTGCAATTTTTTTTTAAACAAACGCCATTTTGAAAGTACAGCCCGTTTTTTTTTTGGGGACATGTCTTAAATTGTTCCTTAGGCTTTAATCTTTATGAAAAACATTGTCCCCAAGGATCGGGGGCGCACGGACAGTTAGGGTGGGGTCCCGCAGTGTTACGTTTTATATTCAATTTTATATTTTATTTTAAGAGCTGAATCACTTATCTGGAAAATGGTAACTCCTATCAAAATATTGTATAGGAACAAAATTGTAGAAAATTGTATGCACTTCGTTTTTTGTGCAGAAAGTTTTTTAGTTTTTGTGTTAAAAATGACAAAAACAATATTTGCAAATTCTTTTTTTAAACGGACGCCACACAGTGGTCAATTTGCCATATTTAGGAGGAAAATATTATTAACACTTCATTTCTAGCTATATTTTTCTTTATAAGTATATTTTTGTTTAAATATGTTAAATTTATGATACGATGCATAGAAAATACATACATAAATATACACAGTGTGAGGCAGTAGCATGGGGACAATCAATATCTCCTCAATTAGAAAAAATGTCTCAGATAAATATTGTGGGAGATGAAGAGTGTAATATTCAAAAATTAGTTTCAAATCTACAGGGTGTTTCACAGAGTGGTAGCAAGCTAATGTCAGAATTTTTTAAATGGAACACCCAATGGTAAAATCTGCAAAAGACGCATTTTCGTAAATTTGAGCGTCATTTCATGTTGAACGTTAGTCGAGACCATGTACTAATTTACAGGACTCTCAGAGTTGAACCCAATTCTACAGGGTGTTCTCCACGATGATTTAAATTTTTACATATTTAAACTGTCATAATTCAATTTTTTCAAACCAAACACCTTGTATATTTTTATTTAATATGCCTCTGCAATTAATCACCTATATGCTGATACTTTATAGTGACAACTTTTTTTCGACGATTTCAAGAAAAAAAAATCTATTATATATACACCGTTTTTCTTTACCTCTTTTATTGCTGCATGCAAACTTATATTTCTGAACTTTCTCAAAATTTACTCCCGCAATACTGTACGCGGAGAGCTCTTTCCAAGTTTTTTTTTATTACGGAAGCCACATTACGTTTACCACTTGCATGATATGCGGGTTGAGTTGCTAAGCTTAACTCTTTTGGAGTATGTTCCAATAATGGTTGCACTTTTTTTTTCGACTTTTGTCCACTACTCCTAAAACTCTGACGGTTGACCTACTTTCGATCTAGAAAGCTCACATACATTTTCTTTCTTAGTTTCATATTTTAATTCTCCATTTATCCAACCAGAATGTTTTTTTTAAACGAAGCCACATTAAATTTGCAAGACTGCCAGCGTTTAAGTAAATTACATAAGATAGCTTAATAATTTGAATAAGTTCTTCATTTTCTCCTAAGAACCCGCGCTAGTCTTCTTTCTCTTGTTCAATATATTCAATTATCCTGTCAACTGTCCTTACGGATGCTCCATCAGCTACCAATTTTTCATTCAGCATCAATTCAAACAGGTAATTTTTCTTCACGAAAATGACAACATCAGCAGTAAAATTAAATATCTTCTAATAAAAGTACAAGAAAGTAAACTCTCAGTATATGTTCCAAAGTACAGAGGCTGACCTACGATATACAACAGAAATTTCGGTGAAACTTTGTGAAACTTTTTTAAAAACTCAAATATAAGTGCGCAAATGCAGGCTTCTGCGAAATAAATCGGTAATATGGTTTTGTCCAAGAGGACACATACCTCGTGACATTTTTTCGATAGTTAAAGGCATGTATTAACAGCACACGACAACAGTTTTATAATATTGGATACAATAAACAACTTGCTTGGACGAATATTAGCGGTAAATTATCTGCCGCGGAACTACCCAATTACTATTTAACGTCACCACCTTGAACACGTGCGGCATAAACAAAATATTTTTTTGGTTTCTGATGGGCCGGTTATTCAGGTATGGACATATATATTCATTTTAATTTTTGGATAAATTTTATTTTTGTAATACTTTCCTCCTAATATTGGCAAATTGACCATAGTGCGCCATTTTGAAAGTGCAGCCTATTTTTTTTTTTGGGGACATGTCTAAAATTATTCCTTAGGCTTTAATCTTTATGAAAACCATTGTCCCCAAGGATCAGGGGGTACACGGACACTTAGTGTGGGCTTCCATAGTATGTGGAATGAAAAAATTGTACAAAAATCCGTTTCATAACAGGCTGAATCAAATATCGAATTGAAAATGTGTGTGCATGAGTGTATGTGTGTGTCTGTTTCTTATAAACATGATAACTGATGAGGTACATGGTATCGAAATTGTAATTGACTGCAACGTTACAAATTGTACATCCATTATACATACAAATGAATATGCCACCTTGCTTCGTTTTTTTTTTACTTAAAAGCCCAAAGCCATACAGCCATCTATGAATTAAGGAATTAAAATGCTTCTGCATGTTATTTACATTAAAAAATATGTGATCCAGGTCACGCAAATATCAGAGCTGTAAATTTTAAGTTTGAACATATGTGCAGGATAGCATGCATGAGCAAATTTCAGATTTTACTTCGTTAATTGACACAATAATTGAACGATTGCTGTACAAGCAAATGCCGAGAGAGCCGTAAAAAATAATGTTTTAATATTTAATGAATTTCGCTATTTTAGAATTATGAACCTTATTACCAGACAGGTATGGCGTAATTAAAAACTAACAGAAGGTGGCCTTTGAAAATGAACTGTATTTATTTTGCGTTAAGTGAGAAGTAACCACTTCAACAGAAACCCATCTATTTATCCAATCGACTTCCTAAATTAACGTTTTCCGAATCCCAAATACAAGCCAAAGAACGTGCTGGAAGTGCAAACCTAACTTCCTCCCTTTCGAGCGTTTTCTGTTTTCGCTCGGACAGAGCTAAAGTAAATCCAAACACGCATCATTTATTCAGGCCACTCTGGCCTCTTCAATTCCTGGGTACGCTGAAGGCAAAGTACTTTTCTATTTAGTATATATTGCATTGTGCCAATTTCCTACGGCGCGCTCTCGAATGGGATATATTACGGGGGCGAGCAGACCAAATGCGCGCTCGACTTAACCGTGACTCCGTTTATCTCGTGCCCTTACGATGATCCAGGGTCGGATTTTAATATAGTCTATAGAACAAATTAAACTAAATTACAACTAACTATTACAGTGGTCCCAGTTGTCATAAAATCATAAAATTAAGAAATCTGTCATAAAATGTCATAAATTATTTATTTTGTCATAAAAATCATAAAAAATAGACAGAGCACAAGTTTCATACTTACAATTAATTAGATTTATTATTAAAGTCAGTTTTTCAATCAAAGTTCGCGCTTAAAATTGAATTGGTGCTTCTCATTTTTATTCTGTTGCGCGAGCGTCATAACCTAACCTGCAATATGCGCGATATCCACATACCTAAAAAGATATACTGCGAATGGTCGACTTCACATCGATACTGCGTTTGTAACAAAAGGAGATTAATTCAGGCAACGAATGATCAAAAAAGGTGTAGAGTGAAATGTTAGGGACAGAAAATTTGACTTTGGAACTTTGTTTGGACTTGTCTGGAGATGAATATATCGAAAGTCCCCACTCCTAGGTGGTGAGCGGGCACTTTAAAGGTCCCATTTTTTGGTTTTTCGCTTATATCTCGGAAACTATGCGTCGTAGTGGTTTGACCATTCTAAACAAAATTGAAGCAGACAAAATTTGCTATAAGAATCACTATTTACATTTGTTGTTCTGTTCTCGAGATATCCGCCCTATAAATTAGGAAAACAATTTTTTCGCCTCACGTTTTTTGCTTTATTTGTTAAGATAACTCTTCAAATGTTATTCCCACGAAAAAGTCGTAATAAAAGAAGTTGTAGAGCATTAAATTTTCTTCAAAAATATATATTATTTTGATTTTTTTAATCAAACAGTTCAAAAGTTATAGCCATTTTAGTATATTGTCCGAAATCCGAGGTTTCGCGAGAAAACTCAACTTTGGTATTTTTCACTTTTTCTTTATTCCAACTCCATTAGACGTGCCAAAATATTAGTAGTCATTTACGTACTTAGTGTATTGCCAATCTATTGTACAGCACAGAGTGGGACATTTTCTACACCACTCAATACGTTGCCGGTGGTAACGCTTAAAACAGTCCGCCAATCTATCGCGCGATGCAGAGCATCATATGATATACACAATATAGTGCGATGGGTACGTTGGCGTTCTATAGATCCAATCTACGGTCGCTTTCAGCAAAGAAAATTATAGATTAAAGCTAAGTCCTCATATTTTGATTAAAAATGTTGAATTTTATTTTTGACTTCGGAACTTTGTTTGGACTAGTCTGGAGATGAATATATCGAAAGTCCCCACTCCTAGGTGGTGAGCGGGGGGAGGGGGGCACTTTAAAGGTCCCATTTTTTGGTTTTTCGCTTATATCTCGGAAACTATGCGTCGTAGCGGCTTGACAACTCTATACAAAATTATCACAGTATAAATCTATATTAAGCCATCTGTCATTAACCTATTGACATTTCTGTCAGTTATGTTGACTACTCGCTTACGTAAGCTTTTCAGTCTATCTAGCTTCTTGTCTGTCTCTATATTCCTAGCCGCTAGGAAACCCATCTCTCTTTCGTATGATTTTCCTAATTGTCTATCCAACCATTCGTCTATTCGCTTGTCTAGTTATCTGGTTTTCTGATGGTCTAACCACTATTCTGCTTTTTTGCCTACCAGTTTTTCCGTCATCTGCTATCTGACTGTTCATCCGGGTGTCTTGCCTGTTCACTGCCCTCCTATACATCGGTTATTTGCCTATCTTTCGGCCTCATTGTCTACCTATTATCATTTTCCTCTGCCAGTTTAACTGGTTTTCTACGTCCTAAAGTATCTGCTTGTGTACAGTCTACCTGCTATTTGTTCAACTTTCCTTCTTCTCTTACCTTCATGTTATACTTCGTACCTCTACTAAATTTTCTCATATGTTTATCTGTCGTTGTACTGAAACTGTCAATATTATCTGTATGTCCATCTGTCTGTCTATCTCTGACTGCATGTATTTAAATCTGTCTATTCATATTTACCCTTTTTGTCTGTCTAAAGCCTGTCGTTCCTTGGTTTACCTGCATTCATCGCTCCTGTCTTTTTTTTATCACGGTTGTAGCCTTTCACGTTGGTCAAGCAAAAGTAACAGTCAGAAGTGTGATGTATTGGTTTTCTCCATCGCCTAGAGAATATCTGTTTTCTTGATTTATTAAGGACATTGCGACGTCTAGAACATATAGATTTAGGAGTCCAAATATTGTCTAATGTGTTGGTATTGATGTCGAAGCAATTGTTATATCTTTTTTTAAACAAATCTGAAAATACGAGCTTTTTAACCTGGGGAATATATTCCCCACAAACAACACAGAAATTGTTCACGATGTTTATGCAGGATGAAGATTGGCTTGTAACATTTGACTCTACATTTGACCTTTTTAGGACATCATATTTCTTTACAAGGTATATTGCCTTCCCCTGAAAGAGTTGATGTCATTAATAATTTTCCATTACTAACTACTCTTAAACAACTCCAACGTTTTATAGGTACGATTAACTTTTATCATCGTTTTGTATCTAATTTCGTTGAGATGTTGGTCCCTTTACATTCCTTCTGTACAGATTTATCACATAATAAAATTGCGAAAATTGATGAATTTCCTATTTCCTGTTTAGATAGTTTCTTAAAGGCTAAAAAGGCTTTAGTGGGTGCAGTTATTTTAGCTCATCCTTGTTGTAGTGATAAAGCATTATTGTCACTTACAAGTGATTGTTCAAATATCTCCATGGGCGCAGTTCTAGAGCAACAAGATAGCAAAGAATTGTTTACTCCTTTAGCATTTTTTTCGTGTAAACTCACCATGGCTGAAGCCAGGTACTCAGTTTTTGATAAAGAGCTTTTATCCTTATGTTCTGCCATTAAGCATTTTAAACATTTACTAGAAGGTCGTAAATTTACCTGTTTTACCGACCATAAACCTTTAATAAATGCTTTATTCACGAAAACTGAAAGATCACCGAGACAAATACGTCATCTGGAATATATTGCTCAGTTTTCTTGTGACATTAAACATATTAAAGGTTCTAAAAATATCATAGCGGATACCTTATCCCGTATTCATGACACGTCTTCTTTGACCTATGCTGTTTCACCGATTCAAATCGAAAAACCCCCTTCATTGAATGTTAATTTCGATTTGAGATTATTATATAAAGCACAAGAAAAAGACTCTGACCTTAAACACTTATTGTCAGTCTTCAAATTCTAAACATACTTTTATTTTGGAGAAAATTAAAATCCCAGATTCGACAGAATTTATTTGGTGCGATGTTTCTCTTCCGAAACTACGCCCATATGTTCCGATTGTTTATAGAAGAATGATATTTGATATATTTCATGGTCTATCTCATCCTGGAATTAAAGCTACTAGAACTTTAGTAACGCATAATTATTTCTGGCCCAAAATGAGCACTGATTGCAATTTATGGGCAAAGACTTGCGTTAACTGTCAAACTGTCAAAGTTTCACGTCACACAAGAAGCCCCCTTGGAAAATTTGAAGTACCCAAGTCCAGGTTCGATCATATTCATATAGATTTCTAGTTTCATCTAGTTTCTGACAAATGCACATGCGCATGCGGAATTGTCAAAGCCAAAGCAGAATCGATGTCGCTTGACGCCGACGTCCGACTTTCTCTCTCTGACGTTTCAGGCAGATTTTAATCGCTTATATTTCTGGAACAGATTTTTTTTTTAATTTCTTGTTGTCTATGGGGTTTTTATTGATGTTATTTTGCGATTTTGAATATTTTAATTCAACTTTATTTTTCGGGCAAGTTCGCTATTGTTGCTTTCTGTGTGATTTTTTAGATGCGAGCATTCACGTCAGTTTTTGATCGGAAATAATATCTTAACTCGCTAGCAGAAGGAATTTTCACTCCATTCATCCTAAGGCTTTTTTCATGTAAAACTTTCAATGTACTTCTGTTTCAGTTAAATCTAGATGATACGTAGAAATCGTAAACGTGACGGCAATGAGCAACTAAAAAAAATACGAATTATTCAATCGAGTATGCCGTATATTTTTAAATTATTTCACGTTCTGAAAAAAAAATTCGCCGAATGTTATTAATGCAACGTTTAATAAGTAAGTTTTTGCTTGATATCTCGAAGCAAATAAGAATACTTGAGTTGGTCGTTACCGATTGCATTGTATAAATGCATGAACTTTTTCCAGCCAAAGCCCAGTTTTTATGAAAACACAATTGTTTGTTAACTGGTTTGTCGCTCGTTTAAAACTAATTAATGGCCCGTATTTCTGTGCACTTCAGCGAAAAAGCGTTCCTTGATAGTCCGGAATTTGCAGTGTTTGTTCTGCGGTCTTGGTTGATTCATAATAAATATAAATACACACAATGCTTTACAAATAAGAGAAAATAAACAAAGCGTATAATTGCTGATCGCAATGGCGCAGGGCGGTAGGATGATTTTATTATGAGAGGAATATATACGTTTCTGCAGTTCAGTTCAGTTCAGTTCAGTCAAACCACAGATGTTTTTAACTTTTAAAAATTCTATATATTTTGAAATTTAACCTGCTGCTGATTTTAAAGGAAATTAAAAAGTAAATTTTGAATTTTGTAAGTATATGAAAACATTTTAGTAAGCACTTTTTTTAAACAGAACAATCCTACGTAGACAGATTTACTCACGAACGTATCTCTTATACGGGATTCAGAAACTGGAATCATACATTTATCTGTACAATCTGTTCAAAATACTTTATTATAGATTGAAAACTGTTTTATAATGTCTTATGTGGCAATTCTTATACAGGGTGTCGCGGCACTCTGGGGCAATACTTCGGGAACGTATGGTTTGGGTCAAAATAACACTATAATTTTTTTTCCTACGGCTCCCCCCTACGGAGATATTACCATTTAAAGGTTGCATATTCAAGAATATTTTTTGCCTATTACTTCCAAACCGTTGTATCGACTTTAATAAAATTTGGACTGTGTACATATTAAATAAGTATCTTTATTCCAGAAATATGGCGCCCTTCGTATGCTGAATTTCGACGTAATTTAATTTTTGAAAATTAAGGTCACATTTTTAAATGCCTTAAACAATTTTCTAAAAAAAGATATTCTAGTTTGACATCGATAAAGCGATCCGTTTTTGAGAAAAAATGATTTTACTGATAAGGGACTAAGGAATACTAGTAATATGAACTATCGCCTGTGAGGAAACAATTGAATTTTTTTTTTTTTTTATTTTAATCGCCTTATCTATATTAATGTCCTGGCGGAATTTAGCCGTAGGCTACTCTACCACTCAACCGGGACGGACACACACACATAGACAATATCACAACACCCATTCCCTGCGACATTGCCATCTGCCGCAGCTGAGACTCGAACTCAGGAGAGGAGAGCGACTAGATTGTGTTGTCACTCACACAACGGCAATCTAGTTCACTGCTACAATCTCGGCAATACATGAAAAACGCCACTACACATCCATACCCTAGCCAGGATTCGATCCTGGGACCCCGTGGTCGCAAGCTTAACACCTTAAGCACTGCGCCACCGAGCCGGTAAATTTAAACGTCAAATTTGAGTAACAAGTAATAAGTAAGTTGTAAGTAATTCTGTGATGGTAGTTTATTGACATGGCAAATTTTTCATCGGGTGAATATGCCGACATGCAACTTATGTACGGACTTGCCGCTGGTAATGGTTCGGAAGCCAGACGGCTTTATGGGGAACACTTTCCTAACAGAGTTATTCCAAACAGGAAAACTTTTGAACGGGTAAACCGTCAAGTACGAGAAACAGGTAGATATCCATCTTAGCAATAAAAATACAAAATAATAAAAATTAAAGAATATATAACTGTTTAAGAAAAATAATCCTATTAATTTTTAGGGAGCGTGGAATCGAAACGAGGAGGTGAAGGTGATCTTAGAACTGTTCGTATAGTTGTACTAGAAGAAGCTGTATTAGATGCTGTTGCCGAAGACTCATCACTAAGCGTTAGGAAGCTCTCAGCGCAATTTAACACTTCGAAGTCGGCGGATCACAGAATTTTGAAAGAACACCTTCTCCATCCTTTCCACATCCAGAAAGTTCATGCAGTGTCCCCGGACGACTACCCTGCTCGAGTTCAATATACTAATTGGTTCCTGCAAAAGCAACAGGAAAACCTTAAAAGTTTATTGGTAGTGTTTTTTTCACGGATGAAGCAAGATTTCGAAGGGATGGTGTAATAAATTCTCACAATCTACATAGTTGGAACGATGAAAATCCTCATGCATCACCAACGACAATTCCAAATTAGTCTGGGCGGGAATAATTGGAAATTATTTAATAGGGCCATTTGTTTCGGAAAATCGGTTAAATGGGGAAAATTACTTAAAGTTTCTACAAGAAAATCTAGATGGTTTATTGGAAGATGTGCCATTAGCAACTATAAGAAACATGACGTACATGCATGATGGAGCTCCTCCTTGTTTCAGCATCACAGTCAGGGAATATTTAGATAAAAAATTTCCCCTCCGATGGATTAGCCGAGTGGCCTCCTCGTTCTCCTGATCTAAACCCATTAGATTTTTTCTTTTGGGGTCATCTCAAAAATTTAGGGTACAAACAAGGGAAGAGAATCACTACCCATGTGAAGCCATTCGGAACAACTCTGGAATGCTATTTCAGGTTCAGCGATCCAACGTATCTCGCTTACGAGAATGTATTCTTGTACAGGGTGCTCACATCGAACATTTATTTTAGTTATGTGTGTATTGTAGTTGTAGTATGTAGTTATGTGTTGACGTAATGTCAGTCTTTGTACCTTATCAGTAAAATTATTTTTTCTCAAAAACAGATCGCTTTATCGATGTCAAACAAAAATATCTTTTTTTAGAAAATGGTTTAAGGAATTTAAAAATGTGACATTAATTTTCAACAATTAATTTATGTCAAAATTTAGGGGTAAAAAGCATTATGGATGTTCCACCCCTGGCTTCTTAGACAAGATACGAAGGGCGCCATATTTCTGGAATAAAGATACTCATTTAATATGTACACAGTCCAAATTTTATTAAAATCGATAAAACGGTTTAGAAGTAATAGGCAAAACCTTCTTGAATATGTAACCCTTAAAGGGTAATATCTCCGTAGGGGGGTGTCCTAAGAAAAAAATTATAGGTACCTTTAGTGTTATTTTGACCAAACTATACGTTTCCGAAGTATTGCCCCATAGTGCCGGGACACCCTGTATAACAACTTCCTCTTTACACAAACGTTGAAAATAGAATTGAAATAGGGCATCCAATTTAGTGTTGTAAATTATATAATTTGGCAAAGTAATCTCCCCCGCCATTTAAATACGTCGGACATAATAAATATAATGCAATGAATAGATTTTATCACAATCTCTGGCGTAACTCTTTTCCTATGCAGATGAGCATTACTTTTAAATTGCTATCTACCGACAAACATTTTCCTCTTTAAAATTAAATGAATATTATGCAATATTGACATAATAATAAAGCAGAAGCTAAATAAAGAACCCACAGCTTTATGTGCCCTATTTCGGAATTATAAAAATTTAACGATGGTAAATGTACAATAACATGACAACTATAACAGATGTTAAACATACATAATAAGCGGAGCCAGTTTTAGTCTTCTGTACATGGTGGATTAAGTGAAGCGATCAAACCACACATATTAAGAGATATTAAGTTATCTTGATATATATTTTTTATTTGCGTAACACACCCATAGTAGATTAACAGATATTTTGAAGTGAAGTACGGTACCGGTTCCAGTGGCGAGACCTTCCTCCACCAAAAACTAGACATTAACCAAACAAGAAGACAATAACGAGGTATTACACAGACAACATCCATCCCAACAATCATCCCTCAACTTCAATTTAAATTCACAAACATTGGGCGCTGTCTAAACGTCTCTCGGCCTGCCATCGGCCGACAAAACCGCTGCACGCCTTTCACGTTTGTTACGCATTTACTTTACATTTATTGTACACTGAATAAGACAATGAAATAAAAGTAACCCCATTTTGTATCTACCCCAAAAGAAAAATAAAGATATTTAAATGGTAAATAGTGGATACACCTCGATTGGCAGAGTTAAGCACGCCGGTTGAGTACGGCACTTGGAAGGTTGACCATATCTCATCTCGCCGTCCTGGTAAAGCGGTAGAGTGGCATAAGTTAAACTTCGCCAGGACGTTAATATAAATAACGCAATTAAAAAAACAATGAATAGTTTTGCTGGCTACGACGAGGTTTTTTTAATCATAATAATGGCATTTTTTGTAATGTTAGTATTCAGTCCCTCACAACTCTCTCGTCATATTTCCCTACCTTCATATTACCTCCTAAAATATTTTCTCTTAGTTGGAAAGATGTCTACATGTCTACAAAATTTGATCAAACTGTGTGGAGGCATTTTCAAGTTATGGTGGAATAAAAATTCAAACAGACACGCAGACAAGAATTCTGTAAATATATTCTGGATTTGCTATCATTAAAGCCGAAAACATCGAAATTTCTAAGCAAAATGAAATTATAACCTCTACACATACTTAAAATATACTAAACATTATACAAAATCTCAACCCATTTAACATGATACCATCTTAAAAGGCCACTAGACTCATTAAAAATAATTCTAGTTGACACCAACTCACTGTCTAAATGTCAATACAATCGAAATTTTCTTTCTTAAGTTAGCGTGCTTACAAGAAATGTAATGGACTGACCATCAGTCGGACATCCATCTTAAATGATCACTAGACTTTATTTTTAAAAATAACTCTAATTAACACTAACTCACTGTTCAAATTTCAATACAACCGGAATTTTTTTTCTTAGGCTGCCGTGCTTACAAGAAACGTGACGGACGGACAGATGATAATTTTCAAAATTATTCAGAATTGCATGCAACGGGTGCGGATCGCATATATTTAAAAATGCTAGATTTAATTTTCCCACATCTGACCATTCACTTCACATTTAGGTAGCTTACCAGAGGCTTCGAAAGACGCTAATGTCATACCACTCCCAGAAAATTCCAGCCTATCTGACTTCTCTCACTTTAGGTCAATTAGTATATTACCTACTATTTCAGATTGCCTCGGAGCAACTAAATTCATATTTATCTGAAAAAGGAATTATACCTTCCTTACAATTAGGCTTTGTAAGTAATCACAGCACTTCTGAATGTTACTGACGATATTTTTAGAGTAAATAATGTTGGTAAAAATACATGTTTAATTCTCCTAGACTTTAGCAAGGCCTTTGATACCCTGGACCACACAATTCTCTACAAGAAACTGAATTTCTTTGGCCTTGGTGGAAATTTTCTTTGAATTTTTTAGAAACTAACACTCTAACAGGCGGCAGAGAGTTGTTATTAACGATCAGTTTTCTAATTATGTCATAACTAACAGGATTACCACAGGGAAGTATATTAGGCCCACTGTTAATCTCTGTTTATACAGCAGACTTTAATGATTATCTCAATAATCCACCAGTACCATATCACTAATTTCTAAAGCGCACAGTTTGGTATTAAATGAAGGAAAGGAGCTACTCGTATTCGGTGAAGATAGCAAAGTAATTATTGAAAACCCAGAATTTGAAATTAAAATAAAAAATATAAAAATAGAACCTAAGATGGGGTGTAAAACTCATATGGACGTCAAACTAAGGTTTGACAAACATGTGAACCATATAGTACAAAAGCTGTTGAAGTACGTATATGAAACCTTCAAATGCTCAAAAGGAGAATGCATAAGAGCATTTAATAATGCTACTGATTGAAGTACAAAAAATATTCGCTTGACGAATATAGATTTAATATATTTCAAAATCCAAATGTTTATTGAAAGAAAACCGCAAAATTGAAAATATTTCCTCCTCAGCCGCTGCGCAACATTCTTATAGAATCTCTTATCAAGTGCAACAGTGCTTGGTAATAAGATGTCGCCAGAACAGTGGGGCTGGACTAGAATAAAATGAGTTCTTGCAACCTGTAATAAACTTTAGAAACCTCACCTGAATCCATATAAAATTTAATATCATGCACGGGATCATGTACTACTTAAAGATGTCGTTATGTAAAAGTTGAGGAAAATTGTTTTTCTTATATAAAATTTGCCAAGGGGTAACTGCTTAAACAGCGAGCAGGGCCAATCACTCAATTTGATTGAAACTAACGATTTCGATAGTTCTGTTGTGAGCGATGATGAAAAGCATTATGAAGATGGGGATGGGCATAACACTGATGCTGACTACCGACGCTGATGGTGAAGAAAACAATTATTTTTGTTTTTAACTATATTAAATCCATTACTTATATTAAAAACAAATATGGTAAAATTTCATACGTACAAAAATGCCCTACATTATAAATTATTAATATTTTATAAAACACTTACACATAGACACACGCGCACACACACGCAATCTTACATGCAAAACTTAGTTTTTAATAGGGATATAAAAATACCCCAACTTCAACTCTCTGTATCTAGGACAATTTTCATTGCACATAGATCAGTAAAAAATAAAATTGAAAGTACTTGACTCGGCTATCAGCAAAAAAGTTTTTTTTAACAAAATGTTTTGAGATATTTTTAAGAAACTCATTTTTTATCCCTTTACAACCCTAGAAAACACCCGTCTGCACCCTTTGGAGTTAGGGACTCATTGGTTCCTTAACATTAAGGGTGGGACCTACAAACCTCCAAATTTACATTGACTCTCTAATTTGTTCTTTTTTTTTTAACTGATTTCATAAAATTTTAAAAAGGAAGAGGTTCTCAATTCGACGTATGTATGATTTAAATTTGTTCAATTACTACTCTGGCGTAGCTTAAGCGATTTCTGTCAAACCTGCTGCAAACTGTAGGCTATGGTCCCACACTAAATTTATCAAGCTACATCTAGAGTAAGCTGAACAAAAATTGGAAACAATTTTTTATATTATGATCATATTCGAAGATTTGGCGGAGGCGCCGGTGATATCAATAACTTTGTTTTCGATTTATAATAACGATAAATTTTCACAAACAGAGCATTATTATAACTTCCTATCAGGTCATATACCATTTCGCAACGAAAGAGAACCTTGCTTGGACGCGAATCCGCTGAAGAATGTTTTCTACGACAACAGTATGAACTGAGACTTTTATTGAGAAACGCGCCGTTGAACAATTTGCTTTTACAAACAAATTATACAGCATGCTCTCGCTCATGTCGTTGTTTTCAATGCTGTTAATGGTGATGATTTCATTGCATGATGGTTTTTAATTAAGATGCGATAATGCTAGCAATTTTTTTGTAGATTTACGTGAAACCTGGTACAATAGCGGAAACCGAAAGTAAACGACTATTTGATATTATGTACTGTGGACTAATACCGGGTTTATACGTGCATGGATTTAGTGGCGCCAGTAAATACTGGCACACCAGTAAAAAAATATTGTACGTATAAACAGTTACTGGCGAGAAATGGCGAGCAAGTTTTGACCTTGCATGCATTGCTGCATACTCGCAAGTAATTATTTATAAGTGCAATATTTTTTTACTGGCATGCCAATATTTACTGGCGCCACTAAATCCATGCATGTATAAACCCGCTGTAAAAGTATATTATTATAAGGAACTAAAGTGAGGTTATGATGTATTTTTTTCCTCCAGACAGGGACCTTGAAATATGTGGAGCTACTAAAAAGGTTGAAATTTTTTTTTAAATCGAACCACCTTCAAAAAATATCTCTAAAAAGTACGATATAAAATTTCACTCAGTTTTACAAATACCTATCTACCTGTTAGTGGAAAGTAACCAGGAACTGCACCTTCTTACTAAATATCAATTTAAAGTCGGTGCAAAACGTATTTTTGAAATTAGTAATATTTTTTTGCACCGACTTCATTACTACTATAAGCCAATTCGTCTCTTATTGAAATAATCACAATGTAGTTACTTACCCATTTCGCACTTCTCTTTGTACATGTTACTAGGTTATTTGTCTTTGTCTATGATGCAGGTACTGACTGACATTTTTTATTTTATTTTGTGTAAAATTTATTTTCTTACTATTTCCTGTTAATATTTCTATTTATTGATGCTATTGTTTATATTTATATGTTATTATTTATAATTATTTATATATTTTACATTTTACACTCTCACTCTGTAATATTTTTACTTTCCATATGTACATTCATAAATGTATAACTATTGGCCAATAATAAATGTCCATCTATTTATGAAGTTGTTTTCTAATTACTGAATGACCCATTTCACTAAAAATGGCACGCTGCAATTTATACATTTAGTTTTACATTAAAGAAACTAAACAATAGTTTAATTCCATATTTTGGTTACAGGTTGCATTGACAAGAACTGCACTGTGCCAGAAGGGGTCACAAGGTGAGTTTTTATAAACATTATACAAAGTTGTTGGTTAAGCTGATTTATCGTTTCCGTTCTTCATTCGCAAAATGAAAACTGCTATAACAGTCAATATAAAATAAAATTTTATGGGCTTTACGAAGCGGCAAATAAGTCCTTTGTATCTTAACTTTAAACAGTAGACCGCATCGTTCATTTGTTTGACAAATGGTGGTGGCTTATCCTGTCTTATAATCTGCAGTCCGCAGTGGTTGTGTTCGCTATAAGCTTGATGTAGATACAACGGAATGGACGTTTTGGGACATAAACTAAATTGGAGGGGGACCAACTCGTTCCGTTTTATTCGCGTCAATTTTGAAATATCGCACGGGGCGTTTCAAATGATGAAAAATGTCATGTGTACGTTTTACTGCCGTTTGCCACCGCGCTTACACAGACGATAAAGCAAATCAGAATAGATGGATATCATTAAACCTGATACATTTTAACGTTCGGAACTTCGAGCACTTAGAACAAGTTTAGAAAAAGGAGGTAAAAAGTTGAGTTAAATATTTTTAAGGTATATAGCTATTTAATTACAGGCTATTTACTTCTACTAAAAGAATGATTTCATTAGCACAAATTTAACTACCTCTTACCAAAAAGAATGAAAGTACTTTTATTTATCTAGCTAGCTCTAAGCGGTAAAATGGTTAGCTTAACAGAGTTATTATTATATTTAAAGTTTTGAAATAAAACTCAATCATAAAATGATAATAAGATGTATTATGAAAAAATTGGTAGAGTATAAAACAATCCCCTTACATGGGAGAAATAATTTATACCGTTTTCCAATACAATAAGTACATACATAATATGTTTATACATGCACAATAAAATCATAATAAGTTAATGGACAAGAACAGTATTGGCCGGCCGACCACAACCACAAAGAATATAAACCTGTATTTACCACACTCGTTTACTGGGTAATGAAAAATAACAGCAAATCAAAGTTAATTACGTTTAACAACAATCAGCGCATCATTTAACAATTAATTATATAACAGACAGATCAAACCTGTATATTGGGTAAAGGTCGCGCGAAGAAACACTTTAAAACTATTTATTTTCGCTTCAAAAGTGACGAAAATTATGTTGATAACGAAGCACCACACTAATATTTAAGATGTCAATTCTTAGACAGCTCCAAATGAATTTATGATGCAACAGGTAAACGGCCAGGTGATTTTATAAGCAAAAGACTTACAACTGGATGTTCTTGTAGAACGAAGCACAATGCTGCTTACATAAGTACAAATTATACCAATCGTTGTAGGCAGTTAATAGGTTAACTTTTGTTACCACAAACACTAACATTGAACACAAATTGGGCATAGCAGGATAAGTATGTAAAATCTGACCCCAAACAAAATTTTGTTTGTTATTAACTATTTGAAGGTGCTTACCCTAAATATGATTTTCCCAAAATTTCAAGCCTGCAGCCGCCATATTAGAGGAGTGGTGGGGGTTTTTCGATTTTCGTTATTTAAAATTTTCTCGGATATCGTTGTACTAAAAAATCCGAAATAATTCACAGTTGTTACTTACATGTTGGACTATTTACCCAATTTTTTTCATAATTTTTAAATGAAAATTTCGTATGCAAAAAAAAATTTGCAAATTTTTGAACACAATTTTTTGGCACTTTAAGAAAGAAGGCCACTCTGAATTTTTCATCGTAAATTACTCACTTATCAAGGCCTATTCTCAAATTTTTCATATTTTTAAAAAATGTGGAAGATAGTTAAAAAACGAAAAACTGCATTACCGACCATTCTCTTATACGCGCCTCACTATTATTTGGACGCATGTTAGTCTATCTAATGAAGGCAAAAATAGTGTAAATATTTCGTGCAAAGACGAGATTACCTTTTCCCCCGTTTTCGAGGATGTTGAACACGATACAAGTGGTGGGAGAAGTTTTTGACCGCCGCAACCCCCTGAAACAGCCACCTCTTTTATGGATCCCTTTATGTTTTCAGATATAAACGGGTCTGGGAATGATTTATCGACGGGTTATACTTGAAATAACATGGAAGGGGATTATAAAGTAAGTGGAATTCAGACAATAGGCCTAGCGTTGATTAAACCCTCCCGAGGAGTGGAAGATATTTTTTTTTTCAAATGATTCGGTTCAAACACGTATCCACCCGTTTTCGGGATCGCTGATCACGGGAAAAATATTCATTTTTCCTCATCCCTCAAACGGTGAGTGAGAGGTGGTTTCTGCCCGGGGATTAATACGTATACTACTATCGTCACACAAGTAGCGTTTTCTATCCATCATTACAGAAGTTATTAATATTAACATGCCCTGATTTTTATAAACGTTATTTTTTGGAAACTGTTGATAAGTAGTACTTACTAAACTTGTACGACTATCGGATAGTTAAATTGTAACGAACAAACCATGTAATTTTCCATCGAACATTAATAGAAGAATAATTAATTCCACATCCAATGGAATTAATCGAAAATTTTTATTATTCAATTAGGCTTAGTGAAACATCGAGATTTTAAGTTTGAGCGAAAAAAAAATTCTGTCTGTCTGTCTGTCTGTCGGTCTCTCTGTAACTTTTTTTTGTGCGCACGATTACTCTGGAACCGTTTAAGACATTTACTTGAAATTTGGTACACGTATATACTTTAACGGGATCTGAAACTAGATTTTCATCTTATTCCGTCGAAGGGTTGGGGAGTAAATTGGGGTAAATAGGTAAATCAAGCAGGTAAGAGTCCACAAAATTGGTATTTAATATGTGCAAAAGAAGCTAAGGTCTCAAAACTTTTTTTGGCATCAACCATCCCCATTACCACCCCATTGTTTAAGGGGGTGAAAAAAAATTGTAATTTAGTGTGTGTACAAGAACCAAAAACCTCAAATTATTTTTTTTCTTCGTCCACCCCCACTATAACCCCCTATCACCACCCTCACCCAAGTACCGATGTGGGATATCGTTTTATCGGTTTTTGGGGTACACGATTTCAAATATTATATTATTAAAGTTCCATAAGCAATTATTTTCACATACAAAATTTTTTTGTTGTGAGAGACTTGGATAGAAAATCTAGATGTGGAAGTAATGATTCCTTGGGCAGCGGTTTTTACACATAAACGGTCGATATTCTGAACTAACCTGGTCTTTCCGATGGTCCCGTGAAGGCTCCGCTCGAGCGCGCGTCGTTCTTTTCATTACTGGGCATACTTGAACGTAGGTAATAAAAACTGTTAAAATGATCTATAACGGTGGCAGATTGTTAAAAATGCACTTATAGACGTGGAAAAACTGTAGATATTTGTTAACAAGACATGCGTCCAAATGATCGTGAGGCATGTATAAGAGAATGGTCGGTAATGCAGTTTTTCGTCTTTTTAACATCTTCCACATTTTTTAAAAATATGAAAAAATTTGAGAATAGGCGCCCTGATAAATGAGTAATTTACGATGAAAAATTCAGAGTGGTCTTCTTTCTAAAAGTGCCAAAGAACTGTGTTAAAAAATTTGCACATTTTTTTTTACATACGAAATTTGCGTTTAAAAATTATGAAAGAAATTGGGTAAATAGTCCAACATGTAAGTAACCACTGTGAATTATTTCGGATTTTTTCGTACAACGGTATCCGAGAAAATTTTAAAAAACTCAAATCAAAAAACCCCCCACCACTCCTGCAATATGGCGGCTGCAGGCTTGAAGTTTTGGGAAAATCATATTTAGGGTAAGTAAGCCCTTTCAAATAGTTGATAACAAACAAAATTTTGTTTGGGGGCAGATGCTTATCCTGCTATGCCCTTTTTAGTTAGATTCTTAGGTAGCCAATATGTGTTATCCAGTGCTAATCTCATACGGGATGATGTGCCACAAAGGCCGTTCTTCTCTTCCTTTTTTGAGCTCGGGAGGGGGGCCAACAGGACGGAAGAAGAAATTAGGCCACTAACCAATTAGTCTTTTAAATATCCCGCCTTAGAAAGAGGAAGTCTCGAAGCCTTTAAGTTAAAATATCACACGTAATATTTAAAGGAAAACACTCAAAGAATTTGATAACGGGTGCGGCTCTAGGTAGTTTTAGTACTCGCAAATGTAAAATACTATATAAAGGTACAAATTAGCAAAAATGAACAACAATTCAGTAAAACGTCAAAATTGAACCGTTACAGGCAGCTGTGGCTTGTTGAGAGAAAAAAATAAAATAGTAATTTATTAAATACGATCAAGGAAAACCAGATGGCAAGAGATGAAGATGATGTTCTTCGAAGTGTAAGGCTGATGTTACAATGGAGCTAATGGCAAAGAGCTTTGGTGAGGCCGTGAGCATAACAGGCAACCGCGACCGATGGCGTACATAATGCTGTTAGACATGCTATGCAGCAAACGAAGACCAACTGAAATAATGCATGGACAATAAAATGTCTGTCGAGACGTGAATAGGAAGAGGAGATTTAATATGAACAAATGTCGAATATTATAAAGGGAATAAGTCGAGGTGAGACACTAGTTACTATTATGCAGCCGAAAGTCTTTTTTTCTTCAAGCGTATTAAAATGTTTAAATTATGTCACCAAAAACAGAAGTAGAAGTAGGACATTGTTTTACTAGTAACAAAATGTTAGTACCGAACGCCACCGTAGTGGACATTGTTTTACTAGTAACATAATGTTAGTTCCGAAAGCGCCACCGCAGTGGGTATTGTTTTACTAGTAACATAATGTTAATACCGAAAGCCACCGGTGGCGCGCTTATCCACTAGCCACTTGGCATATTGTGTCAACATGTAAGACTGTTGTTTGAATATTTGTACATTTATGATAAATAAATGAATTTTTGCATTTTAATACGCTTGAAGAAAAAATAGTATATATTACACGGAGTAGAACGCCTTTTTTTGTGTTTCGCCCAGTTTGCGGCTTCGGCTTCGCCTCAGCCGCAAATCCTGGGCTCAACACAAAAAAAGAGTGCGTTCTACTCCTAGTAATATAATATACTATTTGCTGCAACGTCACTGGGACTATTATTTCTGGTACTGAATATTCATTTCTACAACTATCAAATGTCAGATCTTGCAAATAAATTAACGGAATTAGTACTTAGGCTTAGGCCAGTCTTCAAGTCACAAAAACTTCAGAAATTTAGAAATAATTCAAACAAAAGGTTTCTTACCTTAAATTGGTTCATTGTATTGCCGTGGAGAAATCCCAAGTTTTCCCATTCGAACGAGGTCCGAAACCCCCCTCCACCACCACCAAAACACACGATCTCCTTAATGCGTCAGTAGTAATGGGTAAAAGCTGTTATTTTTTAATAACAGGTTTAAACTGCTACTGCTATTTTGAAATAACAGTTTAAAAATAACATATCGCTGAGAAGTACTGGTATGGATACAATACATATAATAGGTATCTATATATGTAATATTTTTCGTCTGTGAATATCATAATCATAGATATACTCGCGTACTACCTAACAGTGGCGCAGCCAGAAAATTCATCTGGGGGGGGGCAATAGACCGGCCTCCCTAGAGGATGAGGAAAATTTTTCAGAAAATGGTTGAAAACGGATGTGTATGTAGATTCCTCTTTTAGATAATATTGGCATTAATTACAAAATATTTATTTCAAGGGTTAATTTAGATACTGCTTTGTACTGCTTCTTTATTTTTTGGCTCATGGAAGACGGCTTGGGGGGGCCCGGGCCCCATGGCTCCCCCCTGGCTGCGCCTATGTTACCTAATACAAATTACATTTTTGTTGCTGAGATGTGGATCTATTTGTGGTTTATCTATGCTATATAAACCCACTGCTCGCTGTGATCAAGGTTAAATAACAATTTGACTCGCCGATCGCCTACCGCCAACAAATATCAAACACAGCATATGTAATGACAGTATTTAAGCACATAATTCTACGCGATTGCGTTGCGAGTTAATTACCCGCTGCTGCTGTTTTTTTTTCTGAATAACAGTTTAACAGCAGTCAGCAAGAACATTTTTACTACGTCGTGTTTCTTGACTGTTATTTTCTCACCTGTTATTTTCGAACAGAAATAACAGTCTGCTAATGCTATTTACAAATAACAGTTATAAAATAACAGGTTGTTAAATAGCAGCTCATTTCTACTTGTCAGTAAATCATTGCGCTCAGTGAAACTTCAGCTTCAGTCTAATGTTTTAAATTCCAAATTTATTAGTAGTGTATACTGTGACAAGAGACAATAGAAATATTTTACATACTCAGGCGAAGAGAGGCGGTGGAGTCTGCAAACAAAACGGTTAAATTAGGTGAAATTAATTTAGATTTTATTCATGATTCCGTCCCCTGTATAGATATAGTCGGAGCCAGAATGAAATTACGCTAGTACACATTCTTTATTTTTGTTGTTTATATTCCACTTGGTTTAAATATAGCCTTTTATAATCAATTATTTGAGTGTCTTGAAACTCTAGAACACATTTATGAAGGTGACATCTTCTTTGTTGGCGATTTTAATATTCCCGAGTATCATGGTTGTTACCTACGTAATATTTACAGTGATCTAGCATTACTATTAAAGTCTTTCTGTAATTTCTATGACCTGAAACAATATAATTATATATTTAATCTAAATAACAGGGTATTAGATCTAGTCTTACGCAATAAAAATTGTGATGTGAAATCTGAAGATATATTACTTCCTGAAGATCCTCATCATCCCGCACTTAACATAGGTATAATTTGTAAAACATCCGTGAAGAATAATGTATTTCCGCCAAACAATAATGAAACTCACTTGATTGGACATTTTTATCTGAGTGAGATTCAGGACTGTAACTTAGCATGTGAGAAATTTCATGAGCTGCTGTTGTATGTTTTTGAATTATATGTCCCCAAATACGTGTCACGCCCAGGGTGTATTAAATAGGTGATGCCTCACAGTGGCTTTATAAGTGCTTACTTTGTACATAATGTAATATATGGCAGGACCAATAAGTTCTCTCATTACTTACGCATAGATAGATAATTTTACAGGTTCTGTGCATACGTGCATACGGTGTTGCATCATTCCCGGCCTTTTGTTTTTTGTTTAGTGAAACAAGAGTCCAGTGACATCTGACATTAAGTAGCTAAATTAAAACATTGAAAGAATATATGCAACACTACATGCAGCATTGCACGTGTCACCACAGCTAACCTCAAAAATATATATTTCTTAAGATTTACAAGTATTACGTAGCTATTATTAAAATTTCTGCCTGGTTCCTGTACTTTCAACCAAAGTCAAGTTCAACGTAATGTGCATGAAGTTTTAAATAGTTTGTCACAATAAAATAAGACACTTTTTGTAGGTTAGGAATCTAACCTATAATTAGCAGTCTATTTTTATTAATCAACAATATTGAAAAATTATTTGCGTGAATTTTTAAATATTTGCTTGGAGTCGGTATGGCTCCAAGCTAAAAGTGCCTATACAAACATTAAAACATGAGAATAAACGAAAAAACCTTAAAATTTGAGTTTATGTTAGTTATACGATGCACATGCCCACGGTCAGTAAACTATACGGTTGCATCATCCCGCAGCTTTTAGACGAAGGAGCGCGCGGGGGAGGTAACCGAAAATGACGTAGCCTCTAGACCCAGCCAGGGCCGGCACTAGACATTTTGCTACTCACTCAATTAATAAACACCGATATAAACGAATAATATACACTGGGGCGACAGCAAACTAGTTTATTACACCGGACAGTGACAGTGCGACGTGCGACAAACAATATAAAAATAAACACACTGTCGTTGTAGTATGCCAGACAAATTGAAAACACGACACGCGGTAACTAATGCCGGCTCTGGATCTACCTAGACTTTGACCTTGATCTGAATAATTAAACAAATAAAGCGTACAAGAGAGATAGATATCCTATTCCCATGCAAAAGATAGAGACAAAGATATCGGTGGCTACATGACGTAGGCACTAGACCCAAGTTCCCCTCCTGCGCGCTCCTTCGTCTAGAAGCTACTGGATGAGGTAACCGTTATAGTTTAATGACCGTGGCACATGCCCAGGTAATTGTAAGATCTTATTACTCGCGCCATCTACTAAAGTAAATAGAAACCATGCACTTATGAAGCCATTATTATAATAGGAAAGTGCCGTACGTCGGACCACCTATTTAATAGACCGTGGTCACGCCCCAGGAAATACCCACCCTGGTATACAAACAATATTATCTTGGATATCAAGAAAAAAAGCGATTCTGTACAGAAATTATAAAAAACATAATAATGCAAATAGTCCAATCAAATGGTAGTTTTACGTGGAAAGTTCTGGTGTAATTGTTTTTAGTGGTTTATTTTATGTTTTTTGGTGTGTTGAATACGAATCTGGAGTCGTCCAACAAAATTTTCCCCGCAAATATGAGAAATCATCAAAAAACCACTAAAAATAATGTTTTATAGTGGTCTTCAGCCTATAACTTGCAAAGCAAGCAATTTACGCAAAAAGTGGCCCTGTAGTTAAATAAGGAGGAGAAAATTACCTACAATTTATGTTTCTAACATTTTTGTGTACGTCGTATGGTTTCCACGCAAAAAAGTGTTGAAATATCGGGGAAATCAGTAATTTTTGGAAAATGGCAAAAAACACCATTAATATATATTTTTTATTTCATGTAGGTAAACATTATTCTATATGCTAATGAAAGAGGCGAATTTCTGTACAATTTAGATGTACTTAAGTACTAATACGAGCTCTCTTAGACACGGGTTCCGTAATTTCTTCAGGGCAGCCTTCCAGTTCTTCTACACCTAAAACAAATAATCAGTGACTTAATTCCAAATACTTGTACAATTTATTGAATCGATATGAAAGCAGTACCTGTTAAGAAACATATTTTCAACACACAAATAAATAGTGAGTGAAGAAATAAAGGTGAGATAGAATTATTTATGCAGTTACCTTCAAGTAATTCAGGGAACTCCGGGTCATCCTCTGCTTCTTCTTCAATTTCTGCAACGGGCATGTTATTGCAGCTGTTCTCGCAGTTCAGGCACGTATTGGAACAGTTGAGGCTTGCTTTTTGTATCCACAGTTGGTCTGACAGGTCTTCATACATTTGCAAGAAATAAGTTTTAAAACTGCTTCTGGTGCTGGTGGCTGTAGCATTGGTACTGTAATGAAGCATTCATAAATTCATGTTCCATTATTAAAGTTTCCGGATTTACACACGACGACACGGCACCAATGTGCACACGGCACGCAAATCTACCCAGCTCCCGTCTAGAGGCACGGATTTGCACACGACACTAAACTATAGTTCTACGTCACCAGTAAGCAAGGATTCTCGGATATAAAAGCCCGGCCACAAGTCAACTAATTCAGAGTGTGGACAATTCTGCCAATCTGTCTTCAGCGTGCTGAGCTGGACATATTACAGCTTTATGCATCTCCCGACGCAAACACGTAGAAACGAATGCAATCTGACCCTGGGAATTCTTCAGCGTGTTAAGCTGGGACCCCTCGAGTCGTTAGTCATTCCACGACGCCGTTTCGCCGCCAGAACCAGAGCGGATGAGCCTGACCTGGAGACCTCCTACAGTGTGTTGAGCTGGGAAACTTCTTGAGTCGACGATATTCGCCCGACGCCCGATGCCACTCCAGTAGCAGCAACTAACTTCGCATCGCATCGTTACGCTCTCTCTCTCTCTGATGATAGAAAATGTTATCCTAAGAACCGTAAAAAATGCGGACCTGTATAACCTGTACCTATATGTTATGTAACACTGCCACATATTACCTGTTTGAAGAAGAAAATAAATTGTTTATATTTTTATTGGGCTGTCTTATTAACTAGTCTGGACCCTGATTAATCTCCAAACCAGCTACCCGACAACAAACCGTTACAGTACTGGCTGCAGACCACTTTTGATTTTCTTCCAACCCCATTGCTCAGGATCTTTTTCATTTCCAAGGCATTGTTGTACTTGAAAGTATACTCTCAACGAATGTTGCTGTGCGGCAGCCTCGGTAGAAGGTAGGGACGCCAAATGGGTTGTTGTTCTGTATGCAGATCTAAGGTAGCATTTATACCTCAATTTGTTCAAGGACGTGCCTTCCTTGTCAGTCAAGTTGTACAATGCAATGAAAAAGGTAAGGCCAGCATTAATAACAGCGTCAGCATGTGCCGTATGATCTTTAAAAATTTCAATGGTCTTGGTTAGAGCAGGATTTTTCTGGAGAAACCTCATCTTTCCTACTTTGAACGAGGCTAAAGTTATGTCACATCCTCCCATGGCATGCAAAAACAATATGCTGTCACTGAAGGATTGGTCTGGTTGGCAGTCAGGAGAAAAAAATAGTTGTGAAACTGTCCCTTTGCCCGACTTCAGAAAGTATACATTTGAATGTACACCGCGACAACGATCAATCATGATCACCAGCAAATCTCCACTTCACCCACAATAACTACAGAGTTATGCTGTTGTGCGAGATCCATTGCTATGGTTACAATAAGTGTATCGGGATCCTCTTGTGCCTGCTTTGTGTGAATGCCAGCTGCTGCAAAGTTGCCCTTCAACATTGAGATGAGACGGTTTTTGTTTTTCATATTGCCTAGGAATTTTTCTTATGGCACTGTCGGGATAATTGTTTCGTCGAACATGACATCTACTGACATATGTTTGCGTGATCTTCTTGCTCGCTCAGCATATTTAGTACCTTCTTCGAAGACGACTACAGACAGTACTGTCCTTGTACTTAATAAATGAAACATAATTTTCACAAATTGATGAAAATGATCGACTCCTGGTCCACACGACTCTGTGCAGCAAGTATCCTTCATCTATGATGTACACACACCCTTGGAGATTTGCCTGTTCAGTTGGTGTGAATGCTTTGTACAAAGCAGACTTGGTTCATTTTCTCATACCATAGTCGTCAAAAAGAGGCAACGGATAAGGGCACAGTTCGTATTTTAAGAACTCTTCAAGTTCTTCATCAGATTGTTTAGCAATTATGATTCTTTGAAAAATACTCGTAGGATTGATGGGGATGGTTTCATCACTTATTTTGATTGCAGATGAAATAATTCACCTGAAGGGAAAATTGCAATTTATTTATTTATTTTTGCTATGGGGCGAGAGTAGATGCGACGTCAATGTGAATATCAGTCGATATTCCGTTGAAGCAACGTCGAGCGCGGTTAGTACTCGGATGGGGTCCCATCTTAGGAAATACAGCGTTCTCGTCCCACCTTCTAGCGGCTTGTATATCAGTGTATACGCGGAAGTTACGTAATTTCAGACGAGGATTACGTAGTGAATATAACATCCTTCGGAGAGGATGTAAAGCAGGCGGTCCCTTGTCTATTAAATGTTAGGCAAGTAAAAGATCCCTACTCTTCTTAAGGGAAGAGGTTCGGCAAAATTTTCAGGTTGGGGGTAGCTCGTCTCCTGGCGTCGGTGATAGGCCCTGGTAGCGGAAATAGGCCGACGTTAAATAGTTAAAAAAAAAAAAATTTGCTATTTTCCAAAAATTACTGATTTCCCCGATATTTCAACTCTTTTGCGTGGAAACCATACGACGTACAAAAAAATGTTAGAGACATAAATTGTAGGTAATTTTCTCCTACAGGACCACTTTTTGCGTAAATATCTTGCTTTGCAAGTTATAAGCTGAAAACCACTAAAAAACGTTATTTTTAGTGGTTTTTTGATGATTTCTCTTATTTGTGGGGAACATTTTTGTTGGACGACTTCAGATTCATGTTCAGCACCCCAAAACTTTCCTCTTTGAGCTCTTTTTGTGCACCATTTGACTGGATTAAAAGTCCTATAGCGATTTTCAACAATTAAGAGTAAAAATAAAAATCGATTGTTAATAATTCCAACAAAAATTATCTCAATAAATTACAAAAAACAGTTCTGATCCTATGTAAATTCTAAAAGAAACAGTGTCTCTATACCTAATCATGTAATATATAATGACCGTGAATACAGATATCCTTTAGACATTGTTAACGCTTTTGACTCGTTTTTCCAAACTGCATACTTAGAGTAACGCTAATTTGCACCCTTGGACGCTAAATTGTGTACGACTTGTTTTGACAAGCTTTAATTCTATATTTATAACCATTTTTCTCGTAAATTCAATTGGAAAGGCGGAAATTCCGAAAAATCATATTCTCGTGACTCCGCCCCCATGAAGGGGGTTCCTTCAAGTGAGATAAATTAACAACTTCTCAATGACAACCCAATGAACCAATTCAAGGTAAGAGACCTTTTGTTTGAATTATTTTTACTCGAAAATTCTTAGTGCCTGGTCTAACTACACTGTGTACTCAGTCAATTTGAAAGACATCAGTTCATTGTCATCGAAGATGCGTTTAATAAAACAACCTTCAATGACATGGATATCGCTGTTTAAATGCATGTATGCCAAACTCCACTCACAGAATGAATAAAAATTGAAAATAGAGGGACATTCGAATTAACGTAAAAACGGTAGTAACAACCAATGTGGTAGGAAGAGGCTATCCTGAATGCTGGTGTCCATAAGTGAAATATTTGTATGCTTACTGCACGCACAATATATTAAAATTTTATTTTTATTATCCAAAACTTAACGCCTTCTTTATGAAAGCTACTTAGGTAGAACGCCTCTCTCATCTTTTTCAGCACTTAATATTAGTACGCCTACCTCGAGACCAAATAAAAGAGAGAAGAAAAAAACTTTTATTACGCCATCAAGTTGTTACGCCAAATATTAAATTATACCCTAAATTACCTGCACTAAAGTCGAATGCAATTTTGTGATTTTAATTCTGCTCTGTAATGAAACCGTAAAGCCTGATGAAACCATAAAAGTCGAGCACTACATAATGCCATTAATCTTTTAACGCACCGCATAAATAACGGCGATGGCCATTTTATGAGTTATTACCAACAGCTTGTCGCGTAGATTTCGGTTATTTTCAACTGGAAATAAACGGCTCGTGGACCTGCACCATTTCCCCCTCGCATTGTTTTTGTGGTCGGACTACAATAATAATCATTTTCTTTATTTAATCGTTCTGTGCGTATTCTCTAATGAATCCTGTTCTTGACAGCAAAAGTGATGACAGTTATTACTGTTGGTTGGGGTTGGGGCACTTGCTATTTCTCGAATGACTAAATCAAATTGAATTTATAAAGAATAAATGGCGACAAGGGAACACCAATCTCACAGGGATTTGTAGTCGTTTAATTGCAAATAAAAGTTTTGTGTACATAAGAATTTGACATTTAAAGATTCCGCCATCTTGAAAAATGGCGTGCAAATTTGTTTTTTAAAATTATATCCTTAGCAATGGGTACTGGGATAAAAAATAGCTATCATCAATTTTATAAGGATGACATAATTTCAGGAAGGAGCAAGCGCAGATCCTTTTTGACTATAAACTACGGTAGTCGGGGTTGGTACTTGGAAGAATGTCCGCCAATGAAATACACCGGCTTGTACATCAGCGCAAACGCAAATGCTATGCGATTTTAGGCGATACTTGCGTAATGGATATGCCATCCTTCAGAGGTGATGTACAGCAGTTGGTATCTTGTCTATTAGATGTTAGACAAGTAAGAAATCTCTTTCTTACGAGTAGAGAGAGGTTCGGAAAATTTCCAAATTATGGATAGCAGTCTTCTGGTGGCTTCGGTGATTGGATTTAGTCGCTGAAATAGGTCGACGTGAAATAAAAAAAAAGGATTTCGAATTATTAGCCAGATAAACTCACGTTCACTCATACTTATAGCCCTGTGAATGAACGTTTAATAAGGGGGTCTAGAGGGAAATATTGAGATTAAAATTTTTGACTTGCTGTGTTTGGACTATTTAGGAGGTAAACATACCAAAAGTCCCCGAACGTAGGAGGTGGGGGGACGATGAAGGCCTCGGTTTTCTGTTTTTCGTTCATATCTCGAAAACGGTTAGCTCTAATCAAAAAGTGGCTATATGCAAAATTAAAGCTGACTAAATTTTCTACAGTAATGTTTCTATTAATTTTTTTCGTATCTGTTATGGTTCAGTAATTGTATATCTTTTGACTGTATTCTAACTTTATTATAAATTGAATAAAAATTTTAATCGTAGAAAAAAATTTATTGTACAGATATCCATTTCACAGCAAACTAAACTCAAATTTCGAATAAAAAATGTCTTTGCGTCTGTAAGTGTGTGTGTGCGTGTATATGTATGTGTGCGTGTATACCGTTTCTTGTAGACACGATAACTTCTATTAGACTTAAAATATTTAATTACAATTTGGAATATATGTAAAACAGCATATTACAATAATCCGTATTGAAATTGGACCATAGTACATGGTGATAACCAGAGACCTACACTCTCATATGTAAAATAGGTTTTATATTAATTTCAGAACAAAATATTACTAAGGTTTTTGATTAAGCATATACCGGGTGTATGTTAGGCAAACCAACTTTATTTAAATTAGATGATATATCAATGTTTTCCTAAAATATGGCGCATGGTATTTTTAATAAGATTATTATAAAGTGAGAGTTTGTAGGCCTCTGGTTATCACCATATATTACAGATATGGCCCAATTTCAATAGGGATTATTGTAATATGCTGTTTTACATATGCTCCAAATTGTAATTAAATATTTTAAGTCTAACAGAAGTTATCATGTTTACAAAAAACGCTATACACGCACACATACATATACACGCACGCACACACTTACAGACGCAAAGACATTTGTTATTCGATATTTGAGTTCAGTCTGCTGTGAAACGGATATCCGTACAAGAAATTTTTTTCTACGATGGGTTATTAAATTTTTTATTCAATTTATAATAAATTTATAACAAAGTTAGAATACAGTCAAAAGATATACAATTCATTACTGAACCATAACAGATACGAAAAAAAAATAATAGAAATATTATTGTAGAAGTTTTAGCCAGCTTTAATTTTGCATATAGCTACTTTTTGATTAGGGCTAACCGTTTTCGAGATATGAGCAAAAAAACCAAAAACCGGGACTTTTTTCGTGCCCCCCTGCACCCCCCTCCTACGTTCGGGGACTTCCGGTATGTTTACCTCCTAAATAGTCCAAACACAGCTCTCAAGTCAAAAATTGTGATCTTGGCATTTCCCTCTAGAAATCATCCATCGTCAGGACTGTTAGGCTTAGAAAAGGTAAATAGCTTTTTTAGGTGATCAATTTTTAATCAAAGTTCTTTTTGAAGTTGTCTTTACTCATTGAAAAAATAATGCAACTAAGACAACATCTTGTCCAAAATAATTTGATTCCTATGACTCAGTCTGGATTTAGGCCTGGTCACAGTTGTACCACAACTTTGCTTCATATAGTTGATGACATTATAGGAGCAGCGGATCGAGGAATGCGCACATGTTTAGTTCTGCTAGATTTTAGTAGAGACACTATAAATTATGATATGCTTACAGCTATACTTCATTATCTCTGAAGATTCAGTACAATATATATATATATATAAAAAACGCGAGCAAAGTGTGCGATTAAATAACATAAGCTCTAATTATTTAACTTTGAAATTCGGTGTAGGGTCCGTCCTTGGCCTACTGCTCTTTACAATTTATAAAAGTAACATTGTCAATTTTTAATTATTGTAAAATTCACTTATATGCAGATGACACACAACTTTATTACTATTAGAAGTGGAGAGGGTCGGTTTCCATATAAATGAAGATATTAAAAAATTCATAATGGCAGTTCTAGGTCACTGTTTAATGATAAATCCAAACAAATCAGAAATTTTTGGACCCAAGAAACAAATAAATTATGTTAAATCTATTTTAAATATTGTTGTAGAAAACAACGTGCTGGATAAAAAAAGATAAGTTAAAACTCTTTGGTGTTATTATTGACAGTGATTTGAGATTTGGGAGACATGTTGATAAATTGCTTCAAAAACGTTATCTCTAAAATTAATATATGGAAATAGGTACTCTGTTCCCCAGAAAAGATCATGTTTGGGAAACTCTAGTTTTATCTCTTCTTAATTATGCAGATTCTTTATATATTCCTTGCCTTAATATACTTTACACAAGAAAAATACGAAAATTGCAAAATTCATGTCTTAGGGTAATATACGAAATTCGTAGAAATTAAAGAATATCACACAAATTACGCGAAGTAAAATGGCTTAATATGAAAAATAAAAAGATTCATCATGCTGCATGTTTGTTCCATGCATTAATAAATGCAGACACAACACAACAATCGTTTATTACTTAGAATAGGTAAAAAAAATCATGTGAATGTTTTATGTTTCAATTTTAAGCTTTTTTCAGATGTATTACTTTCTATTAAAAGTAGAGATATTAGAGGATTTCCATCGTCTTCATAATATTTGTATTTTATATACTTATTTGAAACGAAGTTATGGGCATCGTTTGGTTAATATTATAATAAAATACCGTACTCGATAAAGACTTACAAAAATATGAAATTTATAGTTTGATGGTTTTATATAACTGAATTAACCGTAATTTTAATCAACTCTGAACTTTCCTCTCGCTGTATAATAGCCTATAAAAGTAAAGTATACATTGTAATCAGCAGATAATTCGCTTTGGTTAATCTCCCATTACTTGCAAAATCGTTAGCTTGTAAGCTCATTTTGTGTCACTGAATCAAAAAATGTAGTACTTTGAAGTTCCACGTTATCGTATTCACGATAATCTATTACCACAGGTTTGATATGTGATATTACTTTTTGTCTTTTATTAACAGATGTAGGGAACTAATTCAACAAATTACTATGGCTAACATAATTTGTTCCATAAGCAATATTGCTTGTTGTCAATATTATTATGTATGTAAAATTGGAGTAAAACTAAGACTTTAAATTACATAAGAAATTGTTTTACAATAGCATTTTTTTTGTGGAACTTGTCGGAAACATTACAAGGAGTGTAACAGAAAGTTTTGTAATAAATCTTTGTCTCTCAAGTCATTTGTTTAAACAATGGAATGTTGAAAATTGTGTGTTTTCGTAGTTTTTCTTAAATATTTCTGGTTGTATAGCTCGTATCGCAATGAATAAGAAAATAAATTGTTCATAATAACATTCCTCAGAAAACTAGATTTATTCGAACCTTTTTGGTGAATTTGTTGGGTTGCTAAAACAAGGGTCGGAATCCTTCAGCGGTAACAGAGTCGCACTCAGGAGCATTGAATAAAGTACAATGAATTATATTAAATGTACATTGAAAAATAATATAGGTATTCCTTCATGAAATTTTATATCAATGTGTAAATTTACCTGTTAAATATACAACTGTATGGAATGGATTCACGAATATTAGACAACACCGGCACCGGTTGCCTCGTTCTGTCCGCTGCTCTATCCACTGAAAACTTTAACTAGCTGTACGGAAAACGCGGGTGAAAAGTTAATATTTTATTGTTGTAATTAATATAATGGCATAATATTTATTGATTAAAGTATGTGCATATTGTAGATTGTTTAAGAGGTCGCTTGGCCCCGAGCTGGCCTTTCTTCACCTCGACCTAAAAGGTCTTTTGTGAAGTCTTGTGTGTATTTTTCAGGTCATTCGTCAAATGCAACTTTATACTTTTTTACACTATTTACTTACAAAACACTTTTATTTCAGGCTAGTGCATACAAATAGCAACATATAAAACGAAGCAATTTTCGGTTGACAATAATGTAAATCGAAATTATTTGTTAACCAAATTACGAAACCAACAAATCCATAAAACTTGTAGATATTAAGTGAAATTAGCTGTCGCTTCGCATTATTTAGACACCTACTAGCTTATAAAATTAATTTAACTAAAACAAATACTCTTACAATCCGTATTTATATTTATTAATTATTAAAAGACAAAAATACGGTTAATATAGAAAACAAACGACAAAAAAACATATAGCAAAATGTCAAAATAACATTGCTGCTGCGACCATGAGCATACTGCTCAGTGATAGTTTCAATAACGCCATTGAACTGCGCAAACAGTTTATACGAGTCAACCGGTATTTTCTATTAATCGTGGGCTGGATTTTGGCAGGTTGCCGCGAGTAGGCTGGACTTTGGTATTCCGCGTTAGCGAAACTATTTGTCTAGTAATTCTGCGTAGTTCTTATTGTGTTTATATTACGCAAAATGCCAAAAATTAAAAGACGTGACGACTTAAAAGAATGGAAAACTACCCTGAATTGCATTTTGTTGATGTCAACGTACACTGTGATGCTTGTAAAACAATGGTTGACTTTAAAAGAAAGTGCAACTTTGATTACCACGTCAATTCGATGAAACATGTATCGAATATTAAAGTGCGGATGAATTCAAGTTGGATTTAATTAATTTTATGATTTCGTCCGACAGTCCATGGTACCAGCTCAACCGTCTGCGTTTTAGTCAATTTTTCGAAAAATACGCGAATTTCAAGCTTCCAGATGAATCATATCTTTAGAAATGCTATCCTAAAGAAGAATGTGACAAAATGTTGGAGAAAATTCGAGAAGATCTTCAGAATAAGCACATAAATACAATTTTTAGAAAAATACACGAATTTCAAGCTTCCAGATGAATCATATCTTCGGAAATGCTACCTTAAAGAAGAATGTGACACGAGGTTGGAGAAAATTCGAGGTCTTCAAAATAAATACATATGTCTGAGTATTGACGAAGTGAAAGATGCAACAGGCCGCCAAATAATTAATATCCTTTTATGGGGTTTAAATAAAGGAGATGCTATGAAACCACGTTTAGTGTCGTGCAAATTTGAAAAAAACTGATCACGTCACGATTGTTACCTCAGTAAAAGACAAGCTTAAGTGGTTGTGGAGGGAATCGAAACAATGTAATAAAAACATGTTTATTTTATTAGTCACTGATGGGATATATGCTTAATGCAAGGAAGGTCTTCCAAGAGAAATATCCTGATTTAGTTTATTTTACATATGCGATTGCATCGAGTAGCAAAAAAAATCAGAGATTTATTTCCCAATGTGAATGACTTAATTTCAGAACTGAAAAAAAATTTCTTGAAGGCACCGAGCAGAATCGCACAATTCTATGAACATTGTCCGGGGATACCCTACCACCGAAACCTATTGCTACGAGGTGGGGCACTTGGCTGCAGGTGGCATTTTATTATGCTAAAAATTTCGTAAATATTAGTAGTTTAATCAACACGTTCGATTCCCGTGAATCTATTACAATGTGTAAAGCGCAAAAGTTTTTTGGTAGTGGGGGTGAATGATACTTGCTCGATTTACCTATTTACCTCCATTTACTCCAATTTACCCCCCAACCCCTCAATGGAATAAGATCAAAATATAATCTAGTTCCAGATCTCGTTAAAATACATACGTGTACCAAATTTCAAGTCAATACCTTAAACGGTTCCAGAGTAATCGTGCGCACTAAAAAAAGTTACCGACTGACAGACAGATTTTTTTTTGCTTAAACTTAAAATCTTAATGTTTCATGACATTTTAAGCCTATTTTAACAATATTTTTTTTGCATCACTATACTTCCACTGGATGTGGAAGTAATTAAATATCAAGTCAAGTCCGACTCTGTTAACGCTGAAAAAATTCCGACCCTTGGCTATAAATGAAAACAATAAATAGCAGCCATTTTTAAACAATTCATGATAACTTAAACAATAATGTAACTATTTTGACGAAGTTTTAGGAAACGATGTCTCTAAATCGTCATACGAAATTTCAAGTTAGTATGTTGGCAACAACGCCTAGAAAACAAAGGCAAAGTCGAAAATTCAATCCTCGATTGTTTAAATGCATCAAGTTGTGCAGCAAAAAATGGTTTTCAATTTGTAGTTTCATTTATCTTTTTTTAAATTATTAAATCATTTTTTCTTAATTTTTTTATTTTTTCTTATAAGCAAATTCACTTTTCTCATCAATGTTTTGCTTAAGAAGAATGTCATATCTCGGCTTCTATTTAGCCTAGGAAGAACTTTTTTTTTAATTGTTTTTTTCTTTATGTGCTTTTAACACATGTTAATAATTTTTATTTTTGGGCAACATATTGATGAGAATAATGAATTTATTTATAAAAAAAATTAAACAAATTTATAAAAATGGCTTAAAAATTAAAAAAAAATGGTTAATATCACTGAGAAGAACATAAAAGAAGAATCTGAAAAAAAATTTGCTGTACGACTTGTTACACTTAAACAATCGACGATTTAATTTTCGTCTTTGCTTTTGTTTTTTAAGCGTTGTTGTCATCATATCAACTTGAAATTTGGTACGACGATTTGGCTCCACTAGAGACATCGCTTCCTAAAATTTCGGTAAAATATTTGCATTATTGTTTAAGTTATCAATTGTTTAAAAATAGCTGCTCATTAGTCTTTTTGTTTGTTAAGTTTTGTTTACATTTTTATTTATTAAGTTGCAAACTTAAACAAACTAACGAAGAAGGTTCGGATAAATCTAGTTTTCTGCGGAATCTTATTATAAAGAGTATCTTTTTTTATTCATTGTAATACATACATATTTAAGAGAAACTCCGAAAACACATAATTTTCAACATTCTTTTGTTTAAGCAAATGACTTGCGGGACAAAGATTTATTCCAAAACTTTTTGCTGCACTCCTTGTAATGTTTCCGATAAGTTCCAGCAAAAACAAAAAGCTATTGTAAAACAATTCCCTACAAATTTTAATTTTACTTCACTAGAAACCTACCAAGTAATTCTCCATTGTCTCATTTTATGGATACATTTTTGTTTAACGTAATTTATTCTAAAGTCGTTGAACAATGCATTATTTTTTTGATTTTAGAAATATGGCCTACAGTTAGATATCTTTCAAATAATCAGTGGCTTTCTAGTTACAAACAAAGCATATGCTCAATTATTCAGAGAAGTGGGAAATGTATGTCCACTAGGGTGGCCCTTATTTTTCAATATATATTTTTTTCTTTTGCGACGCCCCTTATATTTGTTCTACTTGGTAAAAAAATAATTTCTACCAAATATGAAATTTTTTGGAGCACGGGATCACGTGGCACATTACAGTTAAAATTTTTTATTTTTTTATAACTAGGTAGGTACCGTAAATTTATATCCCTCTTATTTAAACAACTGAGCAAGGTATATAGGGCGAGTGGAGCTTGGAACATATGAGTTCTGAGCTCCACCAACCCTGAAATAATAGGAGCAATAAATATTGTAGTGGGGAGATATGTAGGAGGTGCCCTTATCACCTGATATGCTCAGTTCTTTAGTTTCTTGCGCCCGCGCCCTTGGAAAGTAAACAAGTTCTTACTAGTCTATAAAACGAATTCGTTTTGAATTATGAAATAAAGTAAAAGTAATAAATAAAAATCTACAAATGAAATGGCAACAAGACAAAAAGAGAAGCTGTATCTTCTTCAACATGACGAAAGTCAAATTATTGGAGCCAAATTACCATCAAATGGACCCAGTCTAGCCATCAAGTATTACAAGGTATATTTTAAATTAAACTGTAGAAATCATCTCATGATAAATAATTTTTTTTTTCATTTTAGAAAGAGAAGTGGTTGAATTGGAATTTTCAACAGATTATGAATAAGTACAGGAACTGGAAATCCAATTCAACCACTTCACTTTTTAAAATTAAAAAAAAAAAAATGATTTATCATGAGCTGATTTTTACAGTTTAACTTAAAATATACCTTGTAATACTTGATGGCTAGACTGCTTTAATTCCTTTTGCTTCTTTCGAGATTCTTTCCTTTGTTCCTTTAGTAATAAAACACGATCTCCACCGATCATTGATCCAGGTCGGCCTTTTTTTCTTTGGTTTAAAAGGAAAAGTTTGTCTTCTTCAATGCTAATCATCTCTAACGCATCGGCATGAGCGATATCGAATAAGTCATCCACTTTATTAAGAAAATTTCGCTCCTTCTTTTCCTGTAGTTGATTTCGACGTTTACAAGTTTTTTGTAGTGTTTTCCATTCTTGATACAATAATTCCAATTTCCCAATGCTACGCTGAAACTTTCTCTCAGAACTTGTCCATTTCATGGTAATTTGGCTCCAATAATTTGACTTTCGTCATGTTGAAGAAGATACAGCTTCTTTTTTTGTCTTGTTGCCATTTCATTTGTAGATTTTTATTTATTACTTTTACTATATTTTACAATTTTAGCACAACAAATTCGTTTTATAGACTAGTAAGAACTTGTTTACTTTCCACGGGCCGGGCGCAAGAAACTAAAGATATCATATCAGGTGATAAGGGCACCTCCTACATATCTCCCCACTACAATATCTATTACTCCTATTATTTCAGAGTTGATGGAGCTCAGAACTCATATGTTCTAAGCTACACTCGCCCTATATACCTTGCTCAATTGTTTAAATAAGAAGGATATAAATTTACGGTACCTACCTAGTTATAAAAAAATAAAATTTTTAACTGTAATGTGCCACGTGATCCCGTGCTCCAAAAAATTTCAAATTTGGTACAAATTATTTTTTTACCAAGTAGAACAAATATAAGAGGCGTCGTAAAGAAAAAAAAATATATTGAAAAATAAGGGCCACCCTAATGTTCACACAGATTGTAAACTGTTGCTAAAGTCAGTTGGAAAATCATAAAAAAGGCAGACAAAGCGCCGATGTTTGATCTATGCTGGAGTCAATGTACCGCCGCGGTAAAGATGACATGCTTTCTCAATTGGTATTAGCAATACTATAGGATAATGAGCGATTGCAAGGGCTATTAATAATAAATTAAAGTGAATATCAATGTTTATTTATTTTTTTGTCCTTATTTTTAATTTGAAAAGTTTAAAATGGAGGTAAGCTTGTTTAGTTGAGCAGAAAGATTGAATAAATGCCACGAATTGTAATGTTGTAATCTACGTGTTGCGACGAATTGCCGCAAGTACATTTTTATCCTTATATCTTGTCAGAGTGAGTGTGCTTAATTGGTCTCTATATGTATCTTTTTGTTATTTTTCTAAGGTATTTCTATTCAATTTTTATTATCGTAGTGAGAATTATTTTTTAACTCTGTTTTTTAGCCATTGAGGTTTGCGTTGAATTTATTTCTGTATGGGTTAGCCCAATTGAAATGTTACAGATAGGGAAATGCCAGTCTATACATTGCTGTGTCTATGGGTGTAATAAAACTGTTTGTAGTATTTTACGGCGACAAAACTGCATGCTGGTACTGTAAAAGGCCGACCCAGCGATTTTACCACAAGTAATGACGTTTGATTGGTGCAATTAAAAAGTGGGATTTCATTGGCGTGTTATTGAGTTAAATAATAAAAATTAATAGTTTAAAAAACTAAAAAACACGCTTTTATAAATACTGCGCTAAAAAACAAAAAATAATCATCGAACCTAGAACTTTAGACCCTCATTTAAAATGGAATCATCATATCACCAACACCGTAAAAAAACTAAGATCTTTAATTTACAGATTTAAAATATTAAAAGATATATTAAGCAAGAAACACATTAAAATCATTTATTATGGCATGATTGAATCGATTTTAAAATATGGTATTGTAGCATGGGGAGGTGCAAACAAAACTAACATTACACCATTAATATTAATCCAAAAAATATATTTAAAGATCTTATATGGAAAACCCAACCTTTATCCTACTGAATTATTATACAGAGTCAGAATTATTAAATGTCCGTAAGCTATATTCGCAATGTTTATTAATGTACCAATACAAAATATACTCAGAAACAACACTCGTTGATCATAACTACTACACAAGAGGTAAAACTAAAAAACAAATAAAGGTAGTCGTTGCACAAAAGACTATAGGAACAAAATGTTTTGTCTACTTAGGTCCTAAATTATATAATAAGCTCCCAGAAGATATTAAACAAATCAGATCTGTAACAAAATATAAAAAAGAAATAAAAAATGGCTGCTGAACATAAATTACACAGAAATAGATACATTTATTAATACTGGAAGTCTTTAAGCTTTCTTTTAGTCTTTAAGTTTTGTAATTCCTCAAATTTATGTTTTTTACTTTTTGTAAATTTTCGTTTTTAAGTTAACTTCTAATATTTTAATTTTAATATTTTTCTTAATATTAATACCTGAAAATTCACTAACAGCAAATTCTATTACAATTAAATGAAAATACATGTTTTATAAAATCCATGAAAACTTATATTGATAATATCCAACACGGGTCTATTGCCTTTGCATTCAGGTTCTTAGGACCCTTCGCAAAATAAATAGAACTTAGTTGGGTATTTCGCATATGTACGCACACTCTTATGAAACTACCCATTGCTCACAGACTCTAACGAGTCTAAGCAATCACTCATTTATTTATTTATACCTATGCCTATACCTTTATATTAAAATTAATCATTGTATCTTTTGTTAACCTATATAAATAAATAAATATTCTATTCTATTCTATTCTATTCTATTCTTTGTCTACCCCGTAAGGGTCTTAGTGTAAGCCGTGTTTGTAATTACCATTGAGTTAGAATATAAGGAGATGCCATGCTGTACAAATTTCCTATACAGAAACGGCACCGGTAGGCGTGGCTAAACGTTGGAACAAGATGGTGGTTTTGCCAGACCCGGACTATTTAAAATTATAAGAACTTTGTACCCCGACGAGACGGCCTATCTGAATAACGCAAAAAAAATGTTGAATTCAGTAAATGCAAGATTTTTAGCAAAAAGAATTAGAAAAACATATACAAATAAAACGCAAAATAAACAAATTAATATATATTTATTGACCTCTAAACAATAAAATTTTATTATATTTAATTAGCTGTTTTTTTCTAATGCGGCTCTGTTTGTTGTTTACACTACCTATGAAATATTATCCCCATTAATTTTTTCTTGTCAACACCATCTAGAGAAGACCAACTTCTTTTGGCACACGACACCATAGTCCTTTTAATGTTTATTGTCCAAAATTTAAAAAACTATCAATAAAAATCACAATAAATCGCACGGAAAACAAACTGTCACTATTTGACAGAAAAGTAGTAACATGGCGGCCAAGTGATGCCGTTTTTGATCACGTGACTGCTTCTCCCGTCCTTCTAACTCAATGGTAATTACGTATAGTATTTGAGTATAAAAGCGTTGGGTGTTTTTCGAACGTTATTTCGAACAGTTTCGATAATTAAAACGCTAAAGACGTCATTAGATTAAATAAAAAGCGCTCCACGCTTTTATAGTAAAAAATTATACTTAATTACAAACACTAAGGCCATTACGGGGTAGACAGAAAGAACAGGTTCGATGATTATTTTTTGCTCTTTAGTGCAGTATTTATAAAAACGTGTTTTTTTAGTTTTTTAAACTATTCATTTCTTTTTTTTACTTTTTAGTGTTATTTTTAAGGAAAGAATTTTGACACTTTCGACATTTATGTAAAGTATTCGACTAAATGTTTATAATCTGTGACCTCAAAAATTCCCAGATATTGATTTTAATATGAGTCTGACCATAGATTACAAAACTTATCCGCCATTTTGACGCCACCATTTTGAATTGTTAAATTTGGACCGGATAATTATAATCTGCAACCTCGATAATCCACAGATATCGATTTTCAGTCGAATCCGAAGATAATTGATAAAACCTATCCGCCATGTTGACGCCGCCATTTTGAATTTTTAAGTTTGGATCACATATTTGTTTTCTACTTATCAAGCCCTTTCCTTTGATACCCATATCAAGGGAGTTGTAAAGAAAATGATAATCCGCCATTTTGGGGCGGCAACCATTTTGAACATATTATAATATTGAGTATACTATATTGTATTGTCGTCAGAGCTACACTCAGTTGCCAAGTTTCTTGATGATAGAACAATTAGAAGTGGGTGAAATTCAGTGCCTTAGACTTTTTACTTACATACATACATACAGATAGTTAGTAAAAATAAAAAATTACCATCTTCAAGGAGGTAATGATTTTTTCTTCCATAATAATAATGTACTATTATAGTATTTACTCATTTTTATAGCATGTGGGAATTTGTTATAAAAATGGTATTAAGCCAACTCGCAATTTAGATATATGTAAATTATATCACGTATAGCCTTCACCTCTAATTGAATAGTAATTAATGATGAATACATATATGCAAATGCGTTTATGTGTAGCCAATATTTGTGTATGTAAATAGGGACTGATTTGAATCAAAGATGTTTGTATTACTCTGTTTGCATTTGAGTGAATCTCGTGAATTCACCTTTGAACCTTAGCCTTATTCAGATATTGTAAATTAATTGTAATAAGTTTCCCTTCCACCCACTTTGTATATGAAGTTGCTTGTTATACAGGGTGGGAATAATTTTCTTCCATCTACATACAAAAATAGTACAAAAATTTATTTATATCATACTTTTATTGACCTTTTTTAAAGGCAAGTTCAATTTTTTTAAAATATTATTTGCTTAAAACACAGTAAAGAACATCTGAACTGTAAAATCACCATTAAACTGCTCAAAGCTATGTCTGCATCAGACCAAAAAATATTTGGGATGTATACTTTTGAAATTAAAACCCTGTGTGATAAACTGTAATTAAATGTTTTTCTTCATGAATACATATCGTCAACTGTCAGGCTCCCATCGCCCAATAACGCTCCGGGCCAGCGCTGAAATATTCACTAACTTTCTTTGATCTGCTGCTGTGGAAAACATCCAAGAGCTCATAAAGACCCTGCGTCGGTTTCAGGTCATGCGAAGAGTAAAAAGTGTCCTTTACGGACAGAAATTCCGAAATACAACTAAGGCTTCGATGGCCTTAGGACGTGATAGAAAATTCTCTTTTAGCGGTGTTCGATTAGATGTACAAACGGGGTATATCTGCAAGCAGTGCCCGTAATTTCCAACGTGGATATCCTTTATTTGGGGGAACGTGGGAACTTAACCAAAATAAAGCCGTTGCACCGTTAAGATAAAAAAGTGAAATTGAAAGGAACAGTAGGAATTTCTTTGTTGTTTGTTAGATAAGCCTCCTTAAAGAGTGTTCGTGATTACGGACTTGTATGTTGAGAAAGGTTTTTGACGCAAAATAATTATAGTTATATTGTTAATCCCTCGGCTGTTCTTTTAATTAAACAAAATTGCTCAAATTTGTAAAATAAATAATCATATTAAGTAAATAATGAATTAATTTTATTTGTCTTTTAAAAGGTGGCTTTTCTCCACTTCGGTTTTTAATATTGTAGACTTCAAACGTGAAACATAAACAAATCAAAAACGTACTCTTCGCCGGTTTACTAAACTTTTTATATAATTGTTACACATTATATAGGATACTCTTCGCAGTTTTTTGTACATAATGTTAGTTTTAGACATTTCTAATTTTATGGTACGAACTTAGTTGGTGAAAGACTCAGGACCGGTTTATCAGTGCGCGGTTAAGCACTTTATCCTACAGCTAAATTAACTAGAAGTTTAGAATGTGCTTCTAGTAAACATTTCAAATTGCAACTTCACATTCTAAACTTCTAGTTAATTTAGCTGTAGGATAACGTGCTTAACCGCGCACTGATAAACCGGTCCTTTAACATTTCAATATTGCAATGTCACATTCTAAACTTCTAGTTAATTTAGCTGTAGGACAAAGTGCTTAACCGCGCACTGATAAACCGGTCCTAAGTGTAAAATAAAGCAAAAATTAAAAAAGACTATACCATTCCCCATGTGGGTTTCGAACATGGGACCCTTGGATTCCGAGTCAAAAGCGTAAGAACTACCTAACACGTAAAAAATGTAAAAAATATAAATTTTTACAAAAGCACAAAAATCAAAAACAAATTCTCAAATTTAAATCGTTAATAAAATTTTTATTTACTGATTTACTGATTTTGTTCAAAAACAATAGGGTTCTTCCCCTGGCTAACACTAACTTACTGTCAAAATTCCAGTACAATCGGACTTTTCTTTCTTAAGTTTTCGTGCTTACAAGAAACGTGACGGACGGATGGACAGACGGGCATTTTGAAAGTTGTTCAGAATTCGTTCACTAACATAATGATATGAAAATTTTTTCTCTACGAGCGATATTTACTGATTTAGAAATGTGCCAATCAAATACAATATACTCTTCGTTTTTGCGAAGAATATAATAATAGGCTATTCAAAAGTAGGCACAAAATTTTAGTTTCAAGTTGATTTTTACATATTTTCCAAAAGAGGCATTTGGGAATCTAAAATTAAAAATAACCATTTGTCAATATAGTTCAGTAATATAACGATTTATATTGGACAAAATTCATAAAGTTTTGAAAATTGGTAGAAATGTTAAGGATAGCATAAGAATTACTAAACCGAAAAGTTCCCACTCCCAAATAGTGCGCTTCATCCCCTAGGAGGTTGCTTCCACCCCCATTTTGAGGTTTTCTAGATTATCTCGGGAACGGTGCACTTTTTGATAAAAATACCTATATATAAAATTATTCAGAAGAGCAGGCTTACGTTGCTCCGCATTGTGTTACCATTACCACGGACAAGCATGCATGAATGTCAAATATACGAAAGACGACGAAGATTAATTAGCGCAGGTAACCTTGTAATCATTAGTGGATTAAGTATACAGGGGTGACCACGTAAAAAAAAAGCGCCAATTACTTTATCTTTATGAATTTTGTCCCATATATTAAAATATTAACTGTTATTTTACTGCACTAATAGTGATATAACAACACCTTACGTTTTTATCGGATAATTTTGTTTGTACCTACGAAAGCATTGTTGTCTAGCTAAACCACGAGAACTCACTTGTACCCTCCTTGCGATGCAATTTGCAGCCAAGATATACACTTAAGCGGCGAGCGCAGTCTTATTTGTCCCAGTATTCGATATAAAAAGTTAAGTAACAGAAGTCGCGACTACTATTTGGATGGGTGATCCCCACGTATCACCTTGTAGTGGTTTACTTATCAGCTTAAACGCAGAAGTTATGCAATCTTAGACGATTATTGCCGCAGCGCGACGGATTTTTCATGCATTGTAGTCAAGTAATTTTGCCTAAGATCAAATGTACAGGGTGTTCTATTTAAAATAATGAAGTTGTTATAACCGGAAGTGACGAAAAAAAATTTAGTTGTACGGATAACCTCATAAAACCTATATTAAAAAAATCCTAATTGTACTCTTTGTAGTTGGTGACACACCCTGTGTGGTTGTCCGTCGAAATAAGAAATTGATTATGTTTTATCAAAAAGAGAACATGAAACGGCCCTGTTGAAATATCCTCAGATGTCGCAGATTTATATATCGCACAGATTATATTAAAAACATGGATTGTTAGTTTTATAGAGCACTGTCACCCTCCACATCGATGATGAAAAGGGAAATAGAAAGAAGCGACGATTGCGACATGGTTTTACGTTTTAAATTTTCTTTCATTACAGAGAGAATGAGTCTTATTGTCGATGTTCTATGCCTGGAGATGTAATAATGGCGACAGCAAATGATTACACTCATCTGCCAGATGTCATTTTGCCGTGGAGTTTCTTATTTGACTTTTGTTTCATATTTCTCCGTGGAATGTAAACGGTCACTTTTTGCTTTGTTTGTTGGTAGTTTTCTTTCTCTGCCACATTATAGGAATTATACGGCTCAAACTTTTATTGCGGAAAGATGAAGTATAACTAGAAAGTCACTAGACGTTTAATGTTACAGTTAACGTCCAGTGCGGGTTGTTTTGTTTGGTTTTTTTTTTTCGATATGAATAATAACAATCGCGTCGTGTTTTATACGACGTTTACTAGAATTCGTTGTTCATATTTTCGATGAAGATTAATGAAAAATTTGCAAAAACATTTTACTAGATATCAGTCTCAGTTTGAAAAATTTTTATCTTTAGGTAGTTTCTTAATCGAATTTTCTATGTAAGAAATGTTTTATTTTAGTAGATCTTCAAGGGAGCTCTGTTTCACAGGCCTCTTATTAAGGTATTCCTGCCGAGGTTTCGTTGACTATTACAGTGTTACATGTCAAAAGCAAGCTTGGCTATTTAATTTCTGGATTTAAGTTATTGTCATTGACAAAAGTAGGCATCAAGCATCTCACTTTGGTGTAAAGAGGCTTGCAGCTTCTAAATTCTTTTCTCTTTCAATATTATTGGCTTCTTTCCGCGTCGCCGAGTGCGCATATTTCTAGGCTAGAGAAAGACAGTTGACCTCAAGATGGCGAGCTGAGCACGTTGGCAGTTTCTTCTGGTGAAAACTTTCTATTTTAATTGCCGTTTATAGGCTTTCCATTTGATTTGTTTATGGGATTTTAGAAGTTCACTAATTTGTGTGTGCAGTTTTGGTTATTTTGGATGCCGCACAATGTTCGTTTTGACGGATTTTTAAGAAATTGTAAGTAGCATTTTTTTTTTAACTTTGGAGCACGTGTTTCACTAACATATTTTCCTGGTATTGTAGAAAGCCATTTTGTTTTGATTACATCCAGATTGTTTGATATTTTGGATCACCGATTCAACGTATTTTCCTGGTATTGTAGAAAGCCATTTTGTCTTGATTATATCCAAATGGTTTGATATTTTGGATCACCGATTCGAGCCGCTCTCCATTTTTGAGTAAGTTAATAAGGTTGATTTTTTATTTTTTTATATATATGTACTTATATAGCTGTATTTTTTCAGGGCTCTCAATATTAATTGCAGTTTTTCCATTCCGACTTAAATTTCAATTCTACCTTTTCACGTTTACCTTATTCAACTTTACCTTATTTCTATTTAATTTATACCTCATTTTATTCGATTTTACGTCGTCTATTCCAACGATGTTAGTTGAAAGTTCCATTACCTTCTTGGGTATGGACTTTCTCTAGTTTATGCTTGGCACCAATCATTTTCCGTGCAGGAGTAACCTTGGGTTTCAGCGTTTGTCCCTGCACAGCACTTGTGGTCCCTGGATTGATTTAACGACGACGACTTTACGCATTATCTTGGATTATAAATTGGGTTTCTTTTGGGTAACATAAGTGGAAGTTTCTCTACGAGGGACAAGGATCTGTCCGGAAGGCTGTTTTGCCATTCAGGTTTTTATGTAATATATGGATGATTATGGACTTGATCGATTCAACGGTCAATGTTTAGATATTAGGACATATTTTGTTTTATTTTCATTTGGCTATTCAAAAATCATTTTAATACATTTATTGAGGAAATCATTTAATTATGCAACTCTTATTGAATTTACAAATCTAAGTACCCTTTTCCTTGCTAACGTCAAAGTAATTTAAAGTTTTATGTATCGTCCAGAATTTATATTGTAAATAAAATTATTATTATGGGGAGGTGTTATTGTTAATATCAATTATTAAGATTAGTGTTAAATTTATGAGTCAATTTACGGGTTTTCCTTTTAATCGGCAAGATATTTCGTTGTGATTAACAGGGCCAGTCTTTTATCATTATTTAACTGGTTGGTCATAAATACAGTTTTCTTTTAACTGATGGCAAAATATTTTGTTGCGATTAACAGGGCCAGTGATTTATCATTATTTAACTGGTTAGTTATACCTATAGGGTTTTTCTTTTAACTGGCAAAACATTTTGTTGTGGTTAACAGGGCCAATCTTTTATCATTATTTAACTGGGTTGTTGTACACAGAAGGTGATGTGTTAGGTAGCCTAAATTACATTTACTATTTATTGTATAAGGTCAAAATTTGTGAGACTGCCGTGATATTGTAGAAGAACGCACTACCGGGCGTCAAAATGACGCGACACCAATTTATTTCTCAGGGGGCGCCAGTCGCGTATTACCCCGTTCTTCTACCTCCCAGGCGGGTTCGAGATAAGATGCACTTCGGTAGCCGAGTAATGGGACCAAGGTTGTACTACCACAGATCGGAAACTACGCTCTCTCTGGACCCGAATTCCCTCGTTAGGGGTTTAGGCACCTCTTAATTTCCTGAATTTTTGCATAAAAAAATCCCAACCGAAGAATTTCTCTGCGGAGGGATTAGTTTTGGTACGCGAAAATCACGTTTTGGTCCATTAATAACGGAATATATTTCTCAAAAAACGCATAAAAAAATCCCTATCAAACCTCCGTAAAGCAACCAGAAGGTCGAACGTTAATACGAATTAACTCGACACATCCAGTTTTCTATACGAAAGTTCCAGGGATTATAGACCGTCAACAGGCCTCAAGATCAATTAAGAAATATTAGTTCAAAGAATCCGTTTATTTAACAGAATTGGTTATACAAAATTCTCAAGATAAGAATCGTGCCTTCCCCAATCAAGGTAGTGACTTTCAGACCATACAAGCGAGAGCGCTCACGCTAACGATCGATTAGGTAGAAAAGATTCATACATACCTTCTCAGAATCAAAATGCGAGCTTTTAGAATCATTTCAGACTCTGGGTAAATGAATAATTAAGGCTGACTGAAATTAACTTAAAAAAGTTTTACTAAATGAATTTAGTTTCGCTAGAGACTACTTAGCTTTAAAGTTCTTGTATCGTGGAGATTCACGTACTCAAACACATTCAGAGGACTTATTACTGCATAAGTTGAGTGGCGTTCGATCAGTCCACGACTTACTAACCCTTATCACAGTCGATTAATATTATCGATTTGGCAGCGTCTCACCTTCGAGCGACTTTTAGGCAAAATTGAATTTTTGGATTTTTATGCACAAGGCGTTTTCCTCTATAACTTTGTCATTTGAAAAGCCCTGTTATTGGATTTTCTACCATTGCTTTGTCTGGACCACTCAACGCGCTCGACCAAATTGCGAGCCGCTGAGTCAATCCAAACTCTTTCTATGCGAGAAACCGGCCTTGTACATGTGCATTGATTTTTATCAATTTTTGCTTATCGGCACTACGCCGGCTTTGACAAAATCTTCTATTTTGCCTTTCGGATGCAGTGCATCGTTAAAATTTTATGCTCATACTTTAGAATTGGGCTTTCAATGACCGTACCTCAAAGGTCAATGTCTTTGGTTGAGGAATAAAAATAAAAAATAATTTAAATTATATTTTCGTGGTACTTTTTAAACTGACTTTGTGGTACTTTTGAAAAATCCATTTTAAGACCAATTTTAGCGTACTTTTGAAAAATCGATTTTCGAGCCAAATTTCAAGGTACTTTTGAAAAACTAATCTGCGGGTGAAATTTTGGCGTACTTTTGAAAAATCGATTTTCAAGCGAAATTTCAAGGTACTTTTGAAAAGTTAATCCGCGGGTGAAATTTTGGCGTACTTTTGAAAAATCGATTTTCAAGCCAAATTTCAAGGTACTTTTGAAAAGTTAATCTGCGGGTGAAATTTTGGCGTACTTTTGAAAAATCGATCTTCAAGCCAAATTTCAAGGTACTTTTGAAAAGTTAATCCGCGGGTGAAATTTTGGCGTACTTTTGAAAAATCGATTTTCAAGCCAAATTTCAAGGTACTTTTGAAAAGTTAATCTGCGGGTGAAATTTTGGCGTACTTTTGAAAAATCGATCTTCAAGCCAAATTTCAACGCAGTTTTGAAAATTTAGTCTGCAAGTGAAACTTTGACGTACTTTCGATAAATCGATTCCTGGGCCAAATTTTGACGCCCTTCCAAAAATATTATTTTTCAAAGTCCAATTTATGGTACCTTTGAAAAAGTATATTATTCATAAATCTTTGTCATTATATACTTCTACTCTCATATTCTGAACCAAAAACATTTTTCCTAAGTGAAAATTCGGTGTTTCTTCGAATTTTCACCTGGTCATTTCCAACGCCTTATAGAACCCAAAACGGCCCTTGTGGACTGATCTGCGCCTCTGCAGACTCCCAAAAATGTCTTTAAATGAAATTTTTGCCTAAGTCGAATTTTGATTATGTCTTCAACTTAGGACGATTTTGGAGAGTTCTACAACAATAACACGTACGGTAAAGAAAACTAATTAATACTTAACATTTTTGATAACATAGTAGGTAATCTTACGGCTGTCTACTTAATACATATTTTTATCACCTGAGTACATGTCACCACTTATTGCCCATAGTTTGATTGAATAGGTGTGTTTCCTTTTTAATTTATCCCATGATAAAACTTACCCTTTTAATTAATGCCTCATTTTGGAATTAAAAGATGGTTTTTGGGTAACCTTGACAATTTTGGGAGCTTTCTAGCTAGGTTACAGTTTTGTTTTGCTAGTGTCGCACTGTATGCATATATTTGTAGTTCTGATACTTAAATTTTTTTTTGGTAGTGTCAACCGTAAACCTACCCTTCTCACCGACTAAAGCTGAGCTAGCCCTCGGCACACATGTTGCGAGCCTCTGCAGCTCAAACACTATCACCTTGCTAAAATTTATCATTATTTCTTTTGTTATTTTGTCAATTTTGGCTATTGACCAAAAGGCTCATGGCAACAGGTGACATCCTCATGACATTTTATTGGTTGATAGCTGGAGTAAGTATATTCATGCCTCATGCCTTACAGATGGTACAAGTTGGAGTTGTTTCTATATGTAAGGACACTGTGTTTTTCGCTTGTATTAGACTCTTATTTTCTATCCATTATAGATTTTACCTAACTATCAGCACCATGAGAAATATCTTTAAATGCATGCACTTAATGTGATACACGGAGGATAAAATCAATACACTGTAATCTCGTATTAAGCCATTTACAATTTTATAGAGACCTAATATGATGCTAATATATAGTCATATTTAACCGTAGGAAGCTAGATATTCAATACGTCCAAGAAATTTTCACACTCCTCGAAAAAGTCTAGCTTTAAACCCTATAGGATCAAATGGGATGAGAAGATTGACCTATGCAATAACCGGATTTTTATGCGACTTAAAGAAGGAACTTCTTAGTCCGATTGTGTTTGTCTGTGTGTGTGTGTATGTCTGTATGTATTCAAATACCTATGTGTAACCTCATTACTCCAAAACTACAGACTTAAACTGTGGTTTCAGGAATAAAAATCACCTTTTCTTTTGACTTCCTTAATTAGTTATTTTTAGAGTAACCACCCTGTATACTTTTCATCAAAAGCATATCGGTAACAGAAGCAATTACATACCAAATGTGATTTTGCGCCATCGTTTCTAGATATTTTTGTTTAGGATGACCATACCAAGTCAAAATTATGAAATAAACTTTCGCCCGGTTAATTACTCGCCTATTTTGTATTCTTCCCCACTTACTGTACTCCCTTTTATTGATCGATCTTGCACCATTATTAAAGTTTATTTTCAGTCCAGATGTGGTTTCTCTTTAGCTGAGGATATTGTTGATGCATGTGACACGAATGAAGTCTGTTTGAATAAGCTAACGAGTTATTCCCTATTATTTTCCTATACCTTTAGATTTATTTCGGTCTCCATCCTTTTGGGAAGGATCCCGCTAGTAAGGAGAGGGAGAGTGTAACGGTCAACTTTTTAAGTATTCGCAAAATTCTATTGAGAATATCTTTCTCTTCTTCCGTGACGATCATCCATGTATGCTCGTAGGGACCGTCAATGTTTCTGTGTTTTCGTTAATCTTTGATGGTTTTTTATTGTGCTTTGTATCACTTAATTTAGAACCGTGGTGAATAGTATGGAGGATAGGGGGCATTCTTGATTGACCCCTATATTCTTCTGTTTGGTTTCCGTTATCTATCAGCTCCATTGAATTGCAGTGCTTTCCTGAAGACACGCTTTTATTTACCTGTATATTAGGTAGTGTGATACTCCTTTACTGCGTATAGTGTTGACTATGTCCTTGTGGCTGATAGTTAGTATCAAATGCGTTCTAAAGATCTATCGCGATTGTGAGCAATTTTGTCCTTTTCTCTTAATATTTCATTCAGGGTACTTCTGGTGGTGTACATAAGATCGTCCTTTGACGAATGCTTTTTGGTAGCAGGAATTGTGCGTAGTATTTATGTCTTCTGTCGTAGAATGTTACTCTTCTGTAAAGGTGAATGGTAGCCAAATTGGCTACAGTATATGGTATAACGTAACTACTCGATGTCTATTTCTCCTTAATTTGAGTTCCAACTTTTTAAGAGTATTTCCCAGTTCCTCATTACTTTAGGTTTTGAGGATTGTCTAACTCATGTGCTATATGTAAGTTTATAAAGTTTTTTCTTTCAATTTCAATTCATATAATGATCTCTGTTGTTAAGAAAACATAAATGTAGTTTAGTATATAGCCTAATTAAATTACGAAAATATGTGCTCTATGCTCATGACAATTTTTAATGAATTCAGTAATTTTTCAACATTAAATATGAGATGCCTCAGAAGGAGCAATAAAAATAACAAGATCCTCAACATTTACTAAAAACATTTTACTAAATAGTTTGTTGGAATGCTTATCCGCCTAAGCGGGCACACCATTTTAGCAAACAAGCATATTAAACGTGCGCCCCCTGGACAGCGTGCGTCGTGCATCGTACATACAAGTTATTTAAAAACTGCTACTACATCAAAGAAGTTTCTTGCAGCGCCCAGGCAGGCACACACGAAGAGTTAATGAGTGTACTCGAACTAATTAATTTTTGTCTGATGTAGAGGTTGAGCCATGCGTCTCTCGTAATTGTAAAACAAGTGTTGAAAGTTATATAAAATGGTCTCGTCAAGGACCGTTTCCGCAACGGCTCTGGTTATTTTAACTGTTATCAGCTACTTTAGTTCTGGGATGAACTTTTTGTTTTGAAGTAAAATATAAATTACTTCCACGTCCAGTGGTATAGTAACGACAAAAAAATTTTTAAAAATTTTTATTGTCCAAATAGGCTTAAAATGTCATGAAACGTCGAGATTTTAAGTTTGAGCGAAAAAAAAAATTTGTCTGTCTGTCGGTCTGTCTGTAACTTTTTTTTGTGCGCACGTTTACTCTGGAACCGTTTAAGATATTGACTTGAAATTTGGTACACATATGTACTTTAACGAGATCTAGAACTAGATTATATTTTCATCTTGTTCCGTCGAAGGGTTGGGGTGTAAATTGGGGTAAATTTGGGGCAGGTAAGAGTCCACGAAATTGGTATTTAGTATATACAAGAGAAGCTAAGGTCTCAAAAAAAAAATGGCATTAGCCACCCCCATTACCACCCCCACCCCCTTATTAAAGGGGATGAAAAGAAATTGTGATTTAGTGTATGTACAGGAACCAGAAACCTCAAAATATTTTTTTACTTCGTCCACCCCCCACTACCACCCCCCTATCACCATCCCCACCCCACTACCGATGTGGGGTATCGTTTTATGGGTTTTTGGGGTAGAAGATTTCAACTATTATATTATTAAAGTTCCATAAACAATTATTTTCACATACAAAGTTTTTTCGTTGTGAGTGACTTGGATAGAGAATCTGGATGTGGAAGTAGTGATTCCTTGGGCAGCGGTTTTTTATATTTACACAGCGGTGTAAACATACTTTTTTGTACTAATAATATTCCCAAATTTGATATACACGCTGTTTCAATCATATACGTTCAAAACAGGCAAGGTGATATAGGACTCCAAGATCAACAATGCTGACCTTACAAACTGTTATTTGAAAACAATAAAAAAAACTATTTATTATTTATAACGGATTTTCAAAATACCGGGGGGAGGGGGGCATTTGCAATGCAAATCCGATATCTTTTAAAAAATATATTTTTTTGAGTTGGAAATGGCATAGTGCTCCGCCGTTTTGTAGCCAAAATGACATGCTACCTGCACTAACGACCAATGGCAACACAGCCCGATAGAATGATATAGGCTTACACAATAGCCCGTTTCTCACTCTCTTTCTCTCAGGAATGTGAGAAAACTCGTTCTAAATACATAACAATGCTTTTATGTCAGATAATATTCGTTTTAATTCACTTTGACATTAACTGAAAAATTCATAATTTCTCACTTCTTTCACATTAATGTCACATTATGTTCGATATAGTATTCACAGACCCATTATGATTATCAATTTTAATTAGGCACATATTAAATTAGTTTTTGTTTGTTTTCTATAATCGCTTGTAAAGTGCCCCGAAACATTAAAATACTGCACAAAATATTGTAAACATTTTTTTTTGCATTCGATTGTTGTAAGTGGGTTAATGGTTTGATAAGGTGAGTACACCATTCAGCTATCACCAATGAAAAATCACCTCGCTTCAGCAAATATTTTTTTTCACAGCAATTACATTTTTAGTGTAGAGTGAAGTACATCTGTTATGTAATGGTCAATATAGTTGCTCTTGGGGTCCTTTATCACCTTGTTGGTTTTGGACGTCTATTAATGAAAAACCCTGTATAAGGACTGACTGCCTAAAAAAATATATTAACTTCTCTTCCGAGCTATTGAAAGAGCACCATGTAGGTGAAAAGGTACCTATTTACATTATTGTTTTTTGTACATGCCTCTTATTTTAAATTTCCTGATAAAGATGATAGTGAAAGAATTATAGTCTATGTAATGAAGGCAGAAATAGTGTAAATATTTCGTGCAAAGACGAGATTACCCTTAACGTAAAAAGGGTGCTGAACAAGAGTGGCGGGAGAAGTTCTTGACCAGCGCACAGTGGCGCTTTTTAGAAAACATCCATCAAAAATCGGTAACCAAGCCAATTTTCGATAAAAAATTACGAAATTTTGTAGAGTTAAGTATTTGGATATGCTAAATTCAGTTTTGTTGCAGAATTTTTTTTTTTCAATATGTCGGTTTCAAAATTAGGGCCAGAAAAAGCAAAAAAGATGAAAAATTCAATCCCAGCCACAAAAAAGTCCTGATCCTGGAACTCGACCCGAGTACTCGACGCTGAATTCGAATCCGACCGAAAAGCACAAACGCCATCAACATTTTGAACTAGAGCGAAAGAACACCCTTAGAATAGGGTGACAATAAATACATGCAAAAAGTACTCCTAATGTATAATCCTAGGGTTTTTGAAGTTGCTAATTTCAAATTTCAACATGCCAAAAGCCAAAGATTGATTATTAATATGAAAATCGAGTAAAATGGGGGTTGAAAGGGGTGTAAAAATGAAAATTTGACAAAACACGTAATTTTCATTCTAAACTTATATTTCTAGGAGTTTTTGAGGCTGATGATTTCAAATTTCAACATGCCAAAAGCCAAAAATTTATTTTTAGCGTGAAAATCGAGTAAAATAGGTGTTGAAAGGAGTGAAAAATGCTAATTTGACAAAATACGTAATTTTCATTCCAAAAGTATATTTCTAGGAGTTTTTGGTTGATGATTTCAAATTTCAGCATGCCAAAAGCCTAGAATTTATTCTTAGGTTGAAAATAAAGTAAAGTAGTGGTTGAAAGGGATGTAGAAATAAAAAGTTGAAAAAATACGTAATTTAGATTCTGAAATTATATTTTTAGGTTTTGAACTTGTTGAGTTCAAGTTCGAAACCGATCTCAGAAAAGCCCATGTACCCTCAAAATTTTGAGCCTTTAGCGAATAAGCAACCCTAAAATAGAGTAAATCATCCCTGATTTGTGGTAATAATAAATACATGCAAAAAGTAGTTAACATGCCCAAAAGTATTGTATTCAAATATAGATATTTGGTATATCGCAAAGGATTTTCTCTGAGGTTTCAGGATTTATAAATTGAAGTGAATGATTGGTAAAGAATATCAAAACAGAGGGTTATGTTTTATATTTAGCAGGCGGAACAACTGCCCTTAGATTAGACTAAAAAATATACCCGTTCTTGCAAAGAATATACACCATCATACCATCACAGAGTATATAAATGCTAAAAAATGACATAAAAAATGAAGATTTGAAAGTTCGGAATTATGTAGAACTAGAGTGACTTAAAGTTTACCTCTTTTATCAAAGTACATATGAGTGCAAAAACTACCCTTATATAAAAATAAAATACATGATTACCATTAAAATATGAAAGATGTAGAAGGTTTTGGTTTATAAATTTTTGAATAGAAACTAAAGTGACTTTAACCCCTCTCATGAACTTTATTTTTATATTAGAGTGATTTTCCTCTATCTAGGGGTTGCTTAACCACCTCGGTGGTTAAATCATTTGTCATATACCAAAAATCAATATCTAAATACAATACGCTTGTTAACTACTTTTTACATGTATTTATTGTTACCACAAATCAGGGATGATTACCTTATTTTAGGGTTGTTTATTCGCTAAAGGCTCAAAATTTTGAGGGCACATGGGCTTTTATGAGATCTGATTCGAACTTGAACTCAACAAGTTCAAAACCCCTAAAAATATAATTTCAGAATCTAAATTACGTATTTTTTCAACTTTTTGTTTCTACAACCTTTCAACCCCCATTTTACTCAATTTTCAACCTAATAACAAATTCTAGGCTTTTGGAATGCTGAAATTTGATATCAGCAACCTCAAAAACCCCTAGAAATATACTTTTATAATGAAAATTACGGATTTTGTCAAATTTTTATTTTTCACCCCTTTCAACCCCCATTTTACTCGATTTTCACCCTAAAAATAAATTTTTGACTTCTGGCATGTTGAAATTTGAAACCATCAACCTCAACCAGAAAAATAAGTTTAGAATGAAAGTTACGTATTTTGTAAAATTTTCATTTTTATACCTCTTTCAACCCATTTTATTCGGTTTTTATCGATTTTTACCCTGAGAATCAATTTTTGGCTCTTAGCATGTTGAAATTTAAAATCAACAACCTCAAAAATCCCTAGAAATAAACTTTTAGAATGAAAATCACGCATTTTGTCAAATTTTCATTTTTACACCCCTTTCAACCCCCATTTTACTCAATTTTCACCCTAAGAATCAATTTTTGGCTTTTGGCATGTTGAAATTTGAAACCAGCAACCTTAAAAACTCTAGGATGTACATTAGGAGTACTTTTTGGAAGTACTTATTGTCACCAGGGGCGATTTTACCCTATTCTAAGGGTATTTTTTCGCTTTAGCTCAAAATTTTGACGGTGTTTGGGCTTTTCAGAGGTCGGACTCGAATTCAGCGTCGAGTACTCGGGTCGAGTTCCAGGATCAGGACTTTTTTTGTGGTTGGGATTAAATTTTTCATCTTTTTTTTGCTTCTTCTGACCCAAATTTTGAAGCCGCCATATTGAAAAAAAATTCTGCAGCAAAACTGAATTTAGCATATTCAAATACTTCACTCTACTAAGTTTTGTAAATTTTTATCGAAAATTGGCTAGGTTACCGATTTTTGACCCTCGTTTTCTAAAAAAGCACCACTCTGCACCGCAACCCCCTGAAACGGCCAAAAACCACCCCTTTTATGGATCCCTTTATATTTTCATATATAAACGGATCTGGGAAGTGATTTATCGACGGGTTATACTTGAAATAACATGAAAGTGGGTTATAGAGTAAGTGGAATCCAGACAGCAGGCCTACGATGGGGTGGAAAATCTTTTTTTTCAAATGATTCGTTTCAAACGCGTATCCCCTCCTTTTCAGGGTCGCTGATCACGGGGGTTAATTCATTTTTACCAATCCCTCTTCATCCCTCAAACGGGCAAATACCACCTCTCACTCATCAGAAACCATGCTATACAGGATTTACAGGTTTTTCGACACATGATCGTTATTCCTGTGCATATTCCTTCATTTTTCATGGAAGAGAATGTGGTAACGACCTCGGAGGTTGCTTCAACCCTTCCAAGGGGTGTAAAATTAATTAATCGTACTTTGTATCGTCAACACGTGTAATGAAGCAAATTCCGAGGCCCAAACATATTATAAATATTGTTATTTAATTTTTGTATTGCTTATTTGAACTCAACCGGCTACGAACAATTTGTTACCGTGTAAAATTACATTCCCGCGTTAGACCTCCACCAGCACCGCGCCAAGAAATCGTCGTAAGCTCACGCTCTCTGTGGCATCAGTCAGTCGATCCGAAGCAGTAGCAGCGAGCAGAGGTGCCCACCCGTGACCAGCCGTCAAGCGTAAGTGAATATTTCCGTAAATTATTTCAGGTCCAACTTTTCGGACTCTGTCAATATTTCTTAAAATATACCATTGTACGAAGTCCGTAAAATCCATTGTAATGAAAATTTCACAAGTGCCTGCTACACCGCTCATGGCCTACGCGCATTCACTTCTCCCACTACCGGGCGAGAGAAGGGATACTACCTATAGAAAGCGGCACCGAAAGTTAAGTTCCTCACGAGCTTCCGAAGCAGGTAGACGTGCCAGTCCGGAAGCCAGTCGGTGTACTGCTCCGTATTCAACCAGACGCGCCAGGAGCAACTAGAGGATATAAGTAAGAATAATAGTAATAATTATAATAGGTAGCGGTTTTGGCTGTGAACTTTTATTTGTCTTTATATTTATTTTACTGGTTGTGTTCGCGTAATATTTCCTAGTGCGGGTACCCTGTGGTCATCAAGTAGAGGTTCCTGGAGTCTTCGTAGTATCTGCTAATGTGGAGAAATCAGGGCCTTTAATTTTAATTGCTGTCTGGTAACTCTTGTGTGCCCAGGGTGCGTGTAATATCTGCTAGTGCACGCAAACTGTGTCCATGGAGAGAGCGTTTTGGAGTCTTCGTAGTATCTGCTAATGCGGGAAAGGAAGACGCTCACCCAATTTCAGATCCAGAGTACGAGCTCACATCCAGGTGCCAACAGTCGTGCTAGCGTGGCTAACTCCGGTGTACCCAGGGTATTCGTAATATGTGCTAGTGCACTTACCCTGTGGGCACAGAGAAAGCGTCTCCGAGGTCTTCGTAGTATCTGCTAATGCGGAAAAATCGGGACGTGGCCATATTATTATTTTTAACTGTTTTCAGGTTAGGAGCTGCAGAACCCCGTCTTGTCTTAATTAATCATACATCTCTTTTCAGCTTTAGGGTTCCTGGTATTAGCCAAGCCTGACATCTAGAGTAGTCATTTTTCTTATTGTTGCATTAGTTATTGTTTGCTTGCTCCTTCCTGGTATCCGACGACTGTATATAACCTAACCGCTTTTCGTCACCTGCATCGTAACCCGTCACCTTGTCATTTTCGCGCCGCTAACTATCCTTCACCGCCATACCTCGAGTTCACGTCATACTGCTGCTTCGCTCCCGTCTGCCATAAGTAACCTCGCTGTAACCGCTACACGATATTCATATCATAGCTGGATACTGTCTGGTATATATTAGTAGATTTAGATTAATTTGGAGTTGATATTGTAGCTTGTAGGAAATAAATTGATATTGTTTACCGAATTATGCGTTTTACTGTGTGTGTGTGTGAAAGTCTGATACATCCCAATTGACCCACTGGAATTTTCTGTTTTTCTCCACTGTAGCTACTCCAGCCCTACTGCAACAGGCTGTGCTAAGAGGCTAGTGTAGGACCTTTGCCCCACGTAAAAATTGTAAAGGTGGCGCCCGAGCAACCGAACCGTTGCTAAGGTGTCAAAAGTGACCACTTTCCGGCCTCACCGGAAAGTATACGTCACACACGCCCTCCTCCGTTTTCGTAGGCGCTAATCACGATAAAAATATTCACCTTCTTCTCCGACTCTCCTCAACCCCTATAATGGACGAAAACTTACCCTCATCCACCAGTTATCGCTGGAGCGATGATTGTGTAGGTTGCTGAGTAGAGTATAATGATTTCTTCATTGAGGAGTAATGAATAATAAATTTTGTCGTCAATGGCAATATTATTTATTCAAAGAATTACATGGAAATATTTTTATGACAAAATGAATTATTCGCTTATAACAATTAATTTAAAAAACCTAAGTCGTTTACAAATAGCATAACAATCCTCATATTCCTCAAAATGCACATCGCACGCGATCTCTTTCTCTTCTTCATCTGCCCTTTCAGTGAGCGAATCTGAATCGGAATCTCTTAAACCAATTTCAAAGATATTAAATTTAAATAAAAATCATCATCATTATCGTCATCGTCACCTGCTATCTCTTCGGTACATACATCTTTATCATCTGGCGTATAATTTTCAATTTCGAATTTGCAGTTTTTTGTTAACCTTAATTTTAAACAACTGCATCGCTTTGAACAGCTGTTCTTATAAGTAAAGTGGTAATCTTGATAAAAAAAATCTGGTATCAATTTACTTTCTGAAAATTTTGGCTCCAAAGAATTATATTATTTTTCATTATCCACCCCCACTGAGTGGGACCAGATCGTTTGAAAGCCACGCTTGGCATTGAAAGTAAACACGGAATGCGTGTTCTCTGAGTAAAGGGTGGTTTCTGCCCGTTTGAGGAATGAGGAGATGTTGGAGCTAAAAATGAATATTTTCCCGTGATCAGCGACCCCGAAAATGGGGGATACATGTTTAAACCGAATCATTTGAAATAAAAAACAAGATTTCCCACCTCTCGGGAGGGTTTAATCAACCCCCTAGGCCTGCTGTCTGGATTCCACTTACTCTATAACCTCCTTCCATATTATTTCAAGTATAACCCGTTGATAAATCACTCCCCAGACCCGTTTATATATGAAAACATAAAGGAATCCTTTTAAAAAGGGTGGTTTTTGGTTTCAGGTGGTTGCGGCGGTCAAAAACTTCTCCCACCACTGTGTTCAGCACCCTCGAAAACGGGGGGAGAGTAATCCCGTCTTTGCACGAAATATTCACAAAAAAGTCGTCTCATAATGATGCTTCATTACATAATCTATTAAGTTACGCGTTCGACACACAGCGAGTACAAAAAAATACAATGTGGCCTTATGACACTTTCTACTCTAATCCTCTTTGCTCCGCAGGATAGAAACCATGCTCTCTCTACACAGCCTGAAGGCACGTACATACATGCAGCAGGTGCTTCTGTAAATCTTGCCGCCTACATATGAAATTATAAAAATGGAACATAAAACGTTTTTTTGTTGAATTATTACCGCGTTAAATCGCATTACATTCCATAAACCTTTTACAAATGAAACAAATGTTACAAACAAGAGAAAATATTTAAAAGCGGATCGTTTTGCATTATTTTTGTGACAATGCCTTTTACGACTGTTTTTATTATTTTCGCGGTACGAGGTCTACACTTCCATTCATTATTCGCGGCGCTAACAGAAATAAAAACACTTTTGTCTGCAACAGAACGTACAGTTTGAATAAGTGTATAGCAGCGTCTGATTACTGGCTGCGAGAGCAAACCCAAAAGAGTTTAAGATAAGAGGATTGGAACATGACAAACTTTTTCCTCATTTTCATCCAACAATTTCCATTCTTTTTCTCAATTTTAACGACAGTATAAATAAAAAGTTTTGTATTCGGGGCACTTGATGGACTTGGCTGGGTGTTGTGTACGGCGAACGCTGCAAAAAAATTGAATGAAAGAGCTGAAATATTCAGTATTTTACATCACGCTGTTCTTAATCATAAAGTTCATGGCTTTTACAAAAATAGGTCTTGACGTTCTGGTTGGATATATATTGTACAGGGTGTTCAGAAATATTTGGCATTTGGCATCAGCCACTCCTCTACCACCCCACACACCACTATTGAAGGGGGTAATAAAATAAAATAGTGATTTAGTGTGTATACAAGAACCAACGACTTTAAACAATTTTATTGACATCAGCCTTCAGCTCTACCACACCTACTACTCTATGTCATATCGTTTTATCGGTTTTTGGGGTAAACGATTTGAAATAATGTGTTATTTTTCTATGAACAATTAATTCCACATATAGTGAGGTGGCTTATTGAAATTACCGTTACCTGGCGGATAAAAGTACCAAATTTGGTATGAAGGTACCTTAGGTATACTGATAAATATTAGCCTAGGAGCCCTCTGGAATTTCTAAAAATTTTCCTGTTTATATATTATTGGTGTTTTATAAGATTTGTTGAATGAAATTTAACTTGTCAGACTCAGAAGATGACTTTTTTTTTTCCTTCTAAATATGGCCTAACAAGCTCAGTGTTTTGGCCACGAACATATTAAAAAATATATAGTAATTTAAGTAAAAAGTAATTGACAAATAATAGATATATGACTTTATTCGACAAGACAATTGCCATTATTGACGAGACTGATTTTAGCAGCGAAACTAGCAGCGAAAAAAAAAATTTTTATTGCATTTTCGAATACATAATGTTATATTCGTAGGTAATGATAATATTAGCATTTTTACCTACAAATTATGACCCAAGAAGTAATAAGAAGGCTATTAGCCTCAAATTCTCAAAATAATGTTGTCGACCAACACGTATTTTTCAGGTAAAACTCGTATTAAAAAAATAGTAACCTGGACCTTTTCGGTCCGATTTTAATCGAAAGGTGGGCTCTTTAGCTTTAATTTAAAATTAAGTCCCTAGTACATCTAACATAGAAGCCGCGAAATAGACGACAGCGTTTTCGCTTATAGAGCGTAATTTCTCAAGTAATATATTGTGCTGGCTAAGGAATGCGGTGCCCCCAGAGAAGTAAAGATTTCCCAGCTCCAAAGAATTCCAAGTAGTCTGCTGTTGCAAGGATATGTGAATGGAAGAAAATGTGTGTTTACGATAGACACCGGTGCTACGTCATCAATAGTGCGGCCAGGGTTTATATCAGGCTTGCAGATTGACAAGAAGCAAAATGGAGTAATCATTCGGACAGCCACGGGGGACAGGGCTGCGGTCCATGGAGAGGTTAACTTGGAACTGCAGGTTGGACGTTTGAGGTTCAATTACAAGGTCATTGTGGCTGACATTATGGATGATTTCATTTTGGGTCTAGACATCATGGGAGAGCAGGGATTCATTGTTGACGTAGGGGAGCGAGTCTTAAAAATTGGAAATGAGGAATTTATTCTGGCAACCGCAGATGACCAATTCCATAAAGCAAGGTTGTTAACAACAGAGACGATCAAGATTCCTGCTCATTCAGAACAAATGATCGATGCTGCCTTAGAAGGAAATCCTGGAGGGTACCGTGTTGGCCTAGTTGAAGATGACGAATCGATTAAGTCCCTATCCAATGTTATTGTGGCGAAAACTTTAACCCGGACTAAAGACAAAATCCCAATAAGAGTCGTTAATTTAAATTCCCACTCAGTGACAATTAAGGAAGGCAAACCGATTGGCTCCTATGAACCAGTCACATGGGTAGTGAGGTGCGAGGAACAAACAGAGGGAAGTTCGTCTATAAAAATAGACTAGGAAGTTTTGACCTTGCTGAGTACTCAGTTGGAGCATTTATCTGAGGATGAACGAAGGGAGGCAATCAAGTTCCTGGAAAAGGAAAGTTCAGTATTTGCCAAGAATACAGAGGCCCTTACAAAAACAGACATAGTCCAGCATCGGATAAATACTGGCGACTCACCAGCTATTCGACAACCACCTAGGAGGCTTCCATTAGCAAAACAAGAAGATGCCTCGGCAATGATAGACAAGATGCTACAAGATGGAGTCATTGAGGAGTCGACGAGTCCCTGGTCATCGCCAGTAGTTTTGGTTGCCAAGAAGGATGGAACATTAAGATTTTGTGTCGATTATCGGAAATTAAACGATGTCACAAAGAAAGACAGTTACCCATTACCACGAATTGATGACACGTTAAGCACGTTGGCAGGCTCACGATGGTTTTCTACGTTAGACCTTAGGAGTGGATACTGGCAAGTGGGGCTTCATTCTGATGATAAGGAGAAGACAGCGTTTTCAGCAGGCAGTGGTCTTTATCAATTTACCGTGATGCCTTTTGGACTTTGCAATGCGCCAGCTATCTTTGAAAGATTGATGGAATTCGTACTGCGAGGGCTAACCTGGAGGACGTGCCTGGTTTACCTTGACGACGTGCTTGTTATGGGACAGGACTTTACAGAACATTTGAAAAATCTTCAAGAAGTATTTGGGCGAGTCAGGAATGCCCATCTGAAGTTGAACCCGAAGAAGTGCCTGCTATTCCAGAAAGAAGTCAAATTTCTTGGTCACGTGGTGTCTTCGGATGGAATACAAACAGACCCCGACAAAATTTCTGCTGTACGAGATTGGCCAAGACCATCTAACGTTCATGAAGTACGGAGCTTCCTTGGCCTCTGCACTTATTATAGGCGCTTTGTGGAAGGGTTTGCAGAAATTGCGAAGCCATTACACCGGCTGACAGAAGAGAAAGTGCAGTACCAATGGACACCGGAATGTGAAACGGCATGGAGAAAATTGAAGGCAGCTCTATGCACTGGTCCTGTGCTAGCGTACCCACAACGGGAAGGACTTTTTATTTTAGACACGGATGCCAGCAATTCTTCGGTCGGTTGTGTACTGTCTCAAATCCAGAATGGGCAGGAAAGAGTGATTGAGTACTTCAGCAAGGTGCTGTCCAAACCGGAAAGAAACTATTGTGTAACCCGGAAAGAGTTACTGGCCATCGTTAAATCAGTGGACCATTTTCATAAATATCTTTATGGACGACATTTCAAGATTCGGACCGACCATGCTGCATTAAAATGGCTGTTGCAGTTGAAAACCCCTGAAGGTCAACTGGCTCGTTGGATAGAACGGTTGCAACAGTATGATTTCAAAATAGAACATCGACCTGGAAGATCTCATAAGAACGCAGACGCTTTATCTAGAAGACCATGCAAGGAAGATTGCAAGCACTGCCGCCACGTTGAGAAATTGCAGGGTACGGTGGCCGTCAACACTATTAAAATAGAGGTTCCGGACGATTGGACGACCGAAGCCCTGAGACAAGAACAACTGAATGACACAGAAATTGGGGCTATATTGAGAGCAAAGGAGAAAGGAATTCGACCAGCGTGGAAGGATGTTTCGGATAAGGCAGTTGGATTGAAGGCTTTGTGGGCCCAATGGGATTCACTTAAAGTCATGAACGGGCTGCTAAAGAGAGCTTGGGAAAGCCCGGATGGCAGGGAAGTTGTTATGCGTCTAGTGATTCCCAGGTGTCGAGTACCGAAAGTACTTCAGGAAGTGCATAATGGAGCATCCGGTGGGCACTTCGGCGTTAATAAGACCCTGAATAAAGTACGAGAACGATTTTATTGGGTAAATAGTCGTCAAGATGTGGAAGCTTGGTGTCGCAATTGCAAAATTTGTGCAGCCAGTAAGGGACCACAGACTAGAAGTAGAGGTGCAATGAAGCAATATAACGTCGGAGCTCCTTTCGAGAGGATCGCGATCGATATAGCCGGCCCATTCCCAGTAACCAAGGATGGGAACAAGTATATACTGGTTGCCATGGACTATTTTAGTAAGTGGCCAGAGGCCTATGCAATTCCAAACCAAGAAGCAGTCACTGTTGCCAAAGACTTGGTAGATAATTTGATATGTCGGTTTGGTGTACCCCTGGAGCTGCACTCAGATCAAGGGAGGAACTTTGAGTCAGGGGTGTTTCAGCAAATCTGCAAGTTATTGGGGATACACAAAACACGGACAACAGCCCTTCACCCGCAATCAGATGGAATGGTGGAACGACATAACAAGACCATGAAAGAACCTCTCTCTAAAGTGGTTCATAAGAATCAACGTGATTGGGATCTCCACATACCGTTCTTCCTCATGGCATACAGAGCTGCTATCCACGAGTCTACGAAACAAACACCAGCCCGTGTAGTATTTGGACATGAGATCAGACTGCCGTGTGATTTGATTTTCGGAACACCAGGCGGAGAACAGCTTCCTGTGAACAGCTATGTGGATGAAATGAGTGAACGGCTAAGAAATGTTCATGAGCTGGTTAGAGACCAAATCACCATAGCCAGTAACCGAATGAAGGCTCGATACGACCGTAAGGGTAGTTCAGAAGGGTTCAAGGCAGGAGATCTGGTTTGGCTGTATAACCCACAGCGAAAGAAAGGGAAGTCACCGAAACTTCAACCTCCTTGGGAAGGACCTTATACTGTTATTACCCGAATTAATGATGTCGTCTATCGGATTCAACGAAACAAAAAGTCCAAGATGAAGATCGTACACTTGGATAGACTAGCGAAGTACGTGAAAGAGGCTGAACTGCCTGACCGGGACGTTCAGGCTTAAGGAGGGGGCAGTGTAATGTGTTACAACCCTTAGAATGAATGTAGTGTATTTGCACCTACTCGAAAAAGAACCTACCAGAAGATTCCAAAGTGACATCTGGAATTCTCTAGAGAATGGTGGCGTCATCACAGAACAATCGAGATCTGTCATTTTAGGTATAAAAGACCGACCGCATTCTCGGCGAGTAGTTCAGAAAGTTCAGAAAATATAGAAAGTGAGGTTAAGAGTTTAATGATAAACAAAGTAATAAACATTGTGATTTTAGTCAGTAAAGTGTATTTAAATTAATAATAGTATCGTGAAGTATCCAGTAAATATTTAATAAAGTGTGTTAGTGGACAATCTCTTGTTATAATTTTTGGAACCCACGGAATTTGCGAGGGTGGTTTCCTAAGGGTGGAAACACGCGACAATATTAATAAACAAAAATTGAATAGCCTGGCCCATTCCAGACCACTTTTAATCGAAGGGTGGGTTCTTTAGCTTTAATTAAAATAATAATAATAATAATAATGGAACCAAAGCTCCGTCTACATTGTTCCTATCATAATATCGGCAACAGGCCTGATTCCTAAAACACTCCACGATAGCCTAGCACGTCTTCAGATAGATCCAGACGTATACATTGAAGCGCAGAAAAACATTATAATAGACACAACAAGTATAGTAAGAAAATTCATGCAAGTCACATAAGCCTAGACACTCAAGATTGATTGATCAGCATCACAAACAAAAATAGTTACTTAATATGTTAATGTTTGGCTAAATGAAAGCCCGCACTAACATAAAGGACCGACGGCAAAGTCGAGAATTAAAAAAAAAAAATAATAATAATGTTCTGTTCTGTTCTGCTCTACTCCTTTGGAGTAGTAAAATGGACGGTAGATGAGCTGCGCCAACTAGACAGAGACACCCGCAAGATGATGAACATCCATAGGAGTATTCATCCTAGATCGTCCGTTCCTCGTGTTTACCTCCCACGTCATCGGGGGGGCCGAGGACTCTTGGGTCTGGAGTGTATGCATGGCAGAGTAGTACTGAGTATGGCATGTAACATCCTCAGGAGCTCGGATCCACTCCTGCTATTAGTGAGAGATCACGAAATCGCAGGGGTGGGCGTAGGATTGTTTAAGGCAGCAAAAAGAGCCGCAGATGAACTCGGTTTCGTATTCGACGCCAGACGAGGCGGCCGGCGCGGTGCTGACCCAGAGTCAGTCACTGAGCTTCAGCCGACTCGTCTAAAAGCCCAAATAAAAGCTGCCGAACAGGAGAGCCTGTTTAGGCAGCATGTCGATAAACCCATGCACGGTGTATACTACAAAAACATGGAAACACTGGGTTTATCGACTAGGCTGACATTCGCCTTTTTAAGGTCAGCTGGGCTTAAGTCGGAGACCGAGGGATTCATTGTGGCCTGTCAGGATGGTGTAATAAACACCTTGGTCTACCGAAGCCGCTTAATGGGTGTAGAGGTCCCTGATATCAGCTGCAGGACCTGCCGTCAGGCGCCGGAATCGCTGATGCATTTGCTTTCAGCATGCCCGATATACGCGATTTCGGCCTACATCCACCGCCATAACGCGGCTTTACGAGTGCTATACTACCATCTACGGCACTCGTACGGGGTAGATCAAACACAAGTGCTGCCTTACATCCCCGGAGATATTGAGTCCGTTGTCGAGAACGAGAGGTGCCGAATTTATTGGAACTACTCCCTTCGTATGCTTAGGGCACGTGATTCAGGTGTTTACAGTCACTAACTCCACAGGTCGTGGAGAGTGGCTGTAATGAATTAGCCGGCGCGGCTACCGTGTGATGTCGGAGGCCACGGAAGCTCTGTCCGGCAGCGGGAAACCGAAAAAAAAAAAAAGTCTCTAGTACATCTAACATAGAAGTTAATCGCGAAATAGTCATTGACGGCGTTTCCGCTGCTACCGCATTTTTATGTTAAACTAAAATAAAATAAGATCTATTATCCTGGCCCTTTTTGGACTGATTTTAATCGAAAGGTGGGCTCTTTACCTTTAATTTAAAAGAAGAAATAAACCCCTAGTACATCTAACATAGAAGTTGACCGCGAAATAGTCGTTGACAGCGTTTCCGCTGCTAGCGCATTCTTTACGTTAAACTAAAATAAAATAAGATCTATTAACGTGGCCCTTTTCGGACCCATTTCAATCGAAAGGTGGGCCTTTACCTTTAATTTAAAAAAAATTAAGTCCCTGGTACATCTAATATAGAAGTTAGCCGCGAAACAGACGACAGCGTTTTCGCTGCCAGAGCGTAATTTCTCAAGTTAATGTCATGTTAATGAAAAAAATCGAATAGCCTGGCTCTTTTCAGCCAACTTTTACTTGAAGGGTGGGTTCTTTAGCTTTAATTTTAAAAAAATATTAAGTCCCCAATACATCTAATATAGAAGTTAATCGCGAAATAAACGTTTACATTGTTTTCGCTGCTAGCACATTTTTTAAGATACACTAAAATAAAATGAGAACTATTAACCTGGCCCTTTTAGCACCGATTTTAATCGAAAAGTGGGCTCTTTGCCTTTAATTTAAAAAAGAAATTAAGTTCCTACTACATCTAATTTTTTTCAAATTTGGTGTAGTGATATGGAATGAAATTTTCAATTATATGATATAAAGAACCAAAATGGCTGACTTACGGATGTAATTGATCCAAAAACCAAATTTTTAAATGGGACAACCTGTATTTTTTTCCATATTTGGATTCTGCTGGCTAAAATTCATATGATCTGACGATCTGACCCTCAAATATTATTTTGATTTTCAAAATTTTTTTTAGTTTTTAGTTTCAATAAGGCCGCGATTTTACTAAAATTTTTAAAAATTGGTCCGTAAGCACCTTTAAAATATTATCTCTTCAGATACTAACACGATTTATTCTTCATTAAGTTCAACGATATCGGTTTTTCAACGAAAACTTTTTTTTAAATGTTACTTAATTAGATCTTTAAATTACGAATGCATAATGTCTACCTTCTCTTTGTACTAAAATAATTAAAAGAAAAAAAATGTTTTGATATATATTTTTTAATATTTTAAATTTTAGTGTTGTACATAAACATTTTTAGAAATTTCAGAGGGCTCCTAGGATAACATTTATTAGTATACCCTAAGGTGCCTTCATACCAAATTTGATGCTTTTATCCGCCAAGTAACGTTAATCTTGAAATACAGCTCTAACCGACCCCACTATTAGTAGAGTGCAAATATAATAGCACATTTTTTCATTGTAAAAGACCTGGATAGAAAATCTTAATGTGGAAGTAGTGATTCCTTAGGTAGTTGTTTTTAATGATTGAAATATTCCTATAATAAACCTGTAGTTACTTAGATCAGGAATAATGTGACATATTTCATTGTTTATTGATTTTCAAACTTACAAATAATGTGAAATAGTTTTTCATCATTCATTGACGTGTGAATTGCTTATTTATAATGTTTATAAATAAATTTTTTAAATTAAATATGTTAATTACATGTATTATGTGATCCGCACACGCAATCACATTCATCTTATTGTGATAACTGTTGCATGTTATTAAAAAATTCAAAATTGAAAAGAGGAACAATACCTACCACATTGCAAGGTGACATAAATCTGCACTCACTGCCAACGGGACTATTTGCTATCTTTCATTAAAAAGTAGAGGTACTGAGTGACTTTTTTGTTATATGCTTTTTAGTGTTCTTTTATTTTTTTTTTTTGAAGGAGGTTCAATGTTTTTTAATATTTATTATTTGTGTGTACATCGCTCACTTTTGTTCAGAATGGTGGTGATAATATTAGTCAACTGCTTGGTTTCTCATTTTACCTACTTCACCGATAATCTATCGCTGGAACCGCAATCCCAAAATAGACACACCGTCAACGTGTTTACTCAGTGTGGCAGTAATTTAACTTCCAAACTTAAGTAATTACAGCTTTAATTCATAATTTCTGCTTCGAGACTTTCCTCTAGTGCTTATTGCAATCAAACTACTATACTAACCTTGCCCTACAATCTCTGATTTGGTTATAAGCGGATTTCCAGGATACGTAAAGATATGAAAACTTCGAACTTTGGTCTCTGTTTCAATCCTCTGATTGAATTAGTGCTGATTCAATCAAGGTAAGTTATGATCCATGCTTGGTTTAGGTTTTATCTCTCTAGTTTAATTAGAAATATAGGGATACATTTATACACGCGAATAGAGGGTGGAAATGATAAATGGTGTACTCTATACCAATTAAAACCATACATAATTTCGCAGGTGAATTACTTAAGTACGGATTGCATTCATTTTTTTTAATTTTTTGAGTAAATGTAAGACTACGGTACTAGATACTAAATTACACAATTGACAGTTCGATATGTTTGTATTGACTTAACTGAAATTCGTCACCATTGAATCGACGACATTTCATAGTTAAAGAAGGCACAACAGTTATTAATAGCGCTGAGATTAGGATTTAACATTTTCGAAATATTCAAAATAATTTGACTTATTCCAGCCTTCTGATTGGTTGATATCGGTACGGAAAAATAATGGACGTGATTTTAATTTTGGGAAACAGGCATATCAGTATCTTTAAGCTATGAGTTATGATTTTCGTTTGTGCCCAAAAATACACAGAAAACCCACTAAGAGTATTCACGTAGAGAAACACCGAAAGTTTTTAATTAAAACTTGTAAGGGGGCATGTATCGCTGTTGCATGGTTGTGGATAAATATGATAAGCCATTTCAATTTCAAACTGCCCAGAGGCTTAGTACATGTCATGTTTAATCTAGTAAGGCCTGCTTTACCCTACTTGCCTTATGGTGTGTTCGCAGAGCTGGTAACTCAGGTAATATTATAAAGAGAACGAGAAAGAAAACATTTAAATTAGATGGGTGTTAGAATTTTGGTTTTTAAATACAACAATACAAGTTAATATCAGTGTGACAGATATAAAGCTAATAATGTTATTATTCTAACAATTACTGCATAATCAATTTAAACCAGAACAATAATTTCGTAAATAAAAATAAGAAATAAGAATACGCCCGTCTAGACGCAGATTTCAAATGATTTTATTTGGCGGGAAATAATTTAACCAATAATAGATAGCTTTCGCTTAGACTGTAACTATCTTATATGAAAATTGTGTATTTACTTTACATTATTTTACCTATAACACTTTTATTTTGCTCAATATCTTAAAAATCAATAAACATTATATACATATATTAAGAAGGAATTAAAAGGTATTTATGTTTGTTATTATTTAGAAGTTATTTTAAAAATGTAAACAAAACTCACGGCGAGGATTATGTGGCAACAATATATAAAAACGGCTCTCCCCCTTTTCCAACTTTGCTTGCATACTGTCAGTTGTCACTTCTTGTCACAATACAAGTGAAAGAGGCATATTTGATTAGATTTATTTGTTGTTTATTTATGTGACGTTTGATTTTGTTACTTTATATTTTATCAATAAAGTATTAAGATGGAATGAATTTTGTGAAAGGAGATTCATCCAATTTGCGCAAAGTTGATTATGACATGATATATTTTTTCTATAAACAAAATTTGGATTTTTGAAGAAATGGGATCAGAAATGTTGGAAGCTTGCCACCAAGAGCTGTTTTCTTTCGTGCTGAACAAAGTGAATACAATCAGTAAGTAACCAATAGAGATTAAGGATTTCAAAAATATCTCGATTTGATTGGCTGTTTAGTGATTGCAATCAGTTCGTTCAGTATGAAAGAAAACAGTTAAGTTCTTCGAATATCCATATTTTTCGGAGCAGTTAAAAATTTTTTTCCGGAGCACATTTTCCACAATTTTTAAAAAAACCGCTTTTAAATGACATTATCTATTATTTGTAAATTACAGCAAATACCTGGATAAATGAAACTGAAATTCTTGAAATCAACACGACGCGTTAAATCACATCTGACATTTGACTATCCGTTGACATTGTTGCCATATATTGCTAAATACGTTTTTAAAAATCTTATCGGCATTAAAAATTATTTAAAATATTTAATAATTCACGTCTATTATTATTTTTTACATCACAAAATTAAATTTCGTGGATAAATATATTAAAATTGATTTAATAAATAAGCTTTATACTGCTGTTTTCTTCAATTATCCTTACTAGAAGTAGAGAAAGAATTTCAACTTGGCAACACCACACTGTTTTGTATAAAACTATTCTATCAACAAATCCATACAGACTACCTACGTCATTGGCCGATTACCTACGTCACCAATTTAAAATACCTGTTGCGCCACTTATTTTACGTTGTTTTCTCAAAAAATTGATAATTATTTTCGCGTAAATCTGTATTGGAAGGCTTGTTTGTACATATTCGATGATATTATTCAATAAAAAAAAATTAGGAAAATACCCCATTCATACACAGGTCATATCTATATTAAATTTTTGAAGGTAGGTATTTTTGTTTTTGTTTTTTTTAATTCATTTTCGATATTTTCAGGTTTATTTAATACTACCACAGCCAGAAAATATATTTTCGGAATTTTTGTCTGTGTATATATTTGATGCACGATAATGGGGAATTTCGGTATTTTTTTTTTGATTCAAAAATCTTCAAATCTTCAAAAATCATTAGATTAAAAGAAGAGACCCGTATTTTTTTTAAGCAATATAAACGTGAAAAAAATGTTAAAGTTTAGTTATATATTTTCCCCTAAAAATTTATGACGTATGTAAACGTAGTTAGAAAATTTTAGGCTTACTATAAAAAGGATATCTACCCTGGCCAAGGAGTTGAGAAGAAGAAAATTCTTAATTGTCATCTGAATTTTAATTGCTTTTTGACAGCGACAAGTGTCAGTCTATGGCAGAAAATAACATGGAAGTAGATTCAATTACGCAGTATTTGCAACCGTCACCGGTAAATCAAAGAAATTTTCTGCTTCGCTTGTCTACGTCACAAAACGTTTAGTGACTTTTTGAGACCAAAACTTATGGAGCTTTAAAAAAATACAACGAACTGAAAATACCCTAAATTTGATGAACGTGTGTACTTGATATCTGAGGTGATGAGAAGGTAGGGGAGGATGGTGTGAAGGTGGTCGAGAGAGTGGGAGAAGGCCGCGAGATGGAAGATGCTGTGAATGTGGGAAGATGATAAAGAAATGTGGGCGAAAGTAGTAAGAAAGTGAGTAAACGTCAGGGAAAATGGTGAGAAAGGAATATGTGATGTTAAAGGGGAACAGGTGGTGGGAAGACAGAGGAGGAGATGGTGGGTTGACGAGAAGTTAGTGGAATAGTGGGGACGGTGGTAAAAAGGGGAGGATAGAGTTTTGTGTGAAATTATCTACATCTTCACCAACAACAATGCTTGTATTTTTATAAGATTGTTCGAACACTGTTTTAATAACGGTAATATCGGCATCGTCGTCAAAGCCGCATACAAAAATTCAGCTTGCTGAGAATATTTCCGCAGAAGAATCATAGTTTCCCTGGTATATTTATAGTTGAATGAAAACAGATAACTCTAATATGATGTAATACGAGATTCAATCAACCAATACGAAAATAAATCAAGTGTAGACATTCGGTCCTATAAAAAACAGATGAAAAGTCTATATTTTATCGTTTCTTTTGAATAAGTGCTGGCAAGTTGTTGAGTTCCGATCGCCCTTCGATTTATTGTTGTTCCCAAACTCTTTGATTCGCCATAATGCGGCATAGCTCATTTGACCTTATTTGGATGAACAAATTAGTTTATAAATCGACCTAAATTACACTATAGGACTGAAATACAAAGAAGAATGAAAATCGAAGAGAGGCGGGCGAGTTTTATACGTTCATTCATGAATAAATTGTAAAATACGGAGCACAAGCCAGACAAAAGTTTTGCAATTCTGCCTGTTTATCAAGCCTCCTCTATATAAACTACCTGAACAAAAGAACGCGGTCGGGCGGCGATACGTCCCGCCGCAGTACATCATCTTTATTATTATATCGTACATACACCGATGGCGGAGTAATAACGCGAATCTGCAGACCACGCTAAAGTAAGCGTCGTTTCGGTATAGACTGCCGTTTCGATAGCCCTCGGAGATTTTTATGTTCAAGTTTTGTCCGTGCAATTTTATTAAAATCTCCGGAAAACGTGGACGTTTATATTTTATATTCAATTTTATTTTTCGTGTTGCATCTACAGGGAGTTGAGGTTGTGAGTTGCAAGGTCACTGCAACGCGAGTGGGTCAAGATAAGCACATTTCCATCGGGAAAATACAAATGTGCAATGGTATAGCCCCATATTCTTATGTAAAAATGTATGTGAAATAGTGAGATATTGCACATTCTAGCAAGTTAGACATAAAGAAGTGCTGGAGTGCTTGAATTTATAAGTAAAACAATTTCACGAACTGAGGTGACTCCAGTTACGCCGGCTCGTGTAATTAAGGAAGAAAGATATTCAGAAATCAAAGATTTGCGAACACGCTTGGGAGAACTGACATAGAATAAACTGGGACTCGGTAAAAATGTTAACAAAAGAGACAGATGGTGACAAAAAAAGAAAAATTAAAGAATCAGGTTTAATATTATTGAATGAGGATAAATGCGTGTCGAATTGTTCTGTTCAAAATGAAGAAAAAAGAAAATTTTCATTTTAAAACGAGTTTTACAGGAACTTCAGAAAAAACATCCAATGCTGGGGTGGCCTAAATTCTAAGAGATATAAAAAGTTTAATAATGACATTTCAATTTTTCAGTAATTTTTTTTCTTGGCATTTGGCCACTAGTCATACAGCCAACCGCTGCCCTAAAAGCCATTACTTCCAATTAATCTATGTCGAAAAAGAAAAAAATATTGAAGATAAGCAAAGGAAAAAACATAGACTTAACCACCTTTTTCTCCTGTACTTACATCTTATATTAGCTGTAAAAACAAAAATGGCATCTGAAACTATTCTTAATCAGAGAAGAAGTGCTAAAGCTGCAATTATGAGAATTGGAAACTTTTTGTCAAAAAATGAAGGGCAAGAGTTAGTTTTATAGTACACGACAAGAGAGGAAGCTTTAAAGCGAGCATATGAGAAATTTAGTGATACACAAGATGAAATTGACAGAAGTGACAGTACTTCTGATGAAACAGAAAGAATCCGGCTCGTAGGACCATATGTTGATTGTAAAGCCCTTAGTTCATGCTCCGAAAGCTCTCTAATATAACTTTCAACAACAGCTATTATATTCCCATAGGAGCAGGGAAATGTTCTTGTATTAAAACTTGATCTTGGATTATTAACAATTTATTCTATTTTCTTAATAGTTTTTTACAACAATAATTATAATTTCTTTGACAGTTTTTTCTTAATTCTGACACTCGCACACTCAATAATATTTACTACTAAATATAAGAGAGTTGGGGTTTCCCCAACATAAGTGTTAAAAGAAGATAATAAAGCTGTGTATTCAATATACACAACACATAAACATTTTCATAATAAAGGAAACATATTCCGTTTCCAAAACGTCAGCAAAATAAATTGTTTTTATATTTTTGTTTGTAAAAAAAACGCCCTCTAACTTCTCCTTTGACGAAAAAGTCTTCTTCTTTTTCTTTTAGCGGTGCGACGAAAGGTCGCCGCACTCAGGCCTTGTGCCCATTGTGCTACCGCTACGAGTTTAGGGAATACCCTCATTCAGACCGGATTCTAACCCGAAGGCCAAAATCCTTCCTACGGAGGCACTCCCTGTTTCTTCCAGCACCAGATAACCAGTGCCGAAGTGTTTGTGCCTCAAGTTCATAAGACTAGGGCAGGAAATTAGGGCGTGGATGGAAGTTACCTTCTGGTTCCCGCAGAACCTGCAGTCGGGGCTGTTGACTTAGTCGCGGGATTTGTTCTGCTCGCTTCGGCAAAGGCCCTGATATAAGGAGCTTCGCTTGCCGAAGTCCTGGGTAGAAGGCCCAGAAGTCAAAGAACTGGGAACGAGACCAGTTCTTTATTGACTTCTTGGCAGTTGATCTTAGGTAGCCGACAGCCGGCTCCAGACCCAGTAGGGGTCGCTGACAGCCTTCCCTGGCCAGAGCATCTGCTTGCTCGTTACCCTCAATGTTGCTGTATCCAGGTACCCAGAGACGTTTGACCCAGTTGGATGAGCCAAGTTCACAGAGAACCTGTTTACAGTTTTAAACCAGTATTGACTTGGTCCTGACTGACGAGGGCCGCTTGACTATCGCTACCTATGTATATATGTTTATTGGAGTGTTTCCTTCGGATATTCTCCTGTGCCCAGACTAAAATAGCAAAGATTTCATTCTGGAAAACAGTGGTAAAGCTACCCAGGGCATGAGAAAGTTCAACCCTGTGTCTTACACCGTAAATCTCCGCTTCGGCACCTTCCTCAAACCCAGATTCATCCGTCAACCAGACAATATCGGCAGACCTGAGTGTCCTCAAGTGGGTTCCAGTCCTATTAATGATGACAACCTTAGAGGGTTCTGAGAAGCAGAAAGCAGACACCATGTCATCACTCCTTGCCTCCAGAAGCGAGTGAGACCCTATCGCGTCAGATAGAACCCTTGAGTGACCTAGTGATTCTCCTCCAACCCTACACTGAGAGTTAAGAAATTAACTTGAAACTCACTCACTTTCGTGCGAACCATCAACGGGACGGTTACGTGACGTGGACGGACCAGTAGAAAATGATACCAGCAACTGACCCACTGCTTACAGAGGGTTTTAATTTGTAACTATTTCTAATCTCTCAAATTATCTGAATCATGACTTTTTAATTGATGTAATCATTAATATAAAGCGATTTTAGTAAATTAAAGTTATTATCATGCGTTAATTTTTAATTAAAATAAAGTGTTAATATGTTCGGAACAATTAACTGAAACATTCAAATCAAAGGTAATATTCCACACAAAATGCGAGCTAAGATTTTATCTAGTAACCACATTGTAACTATAGTAACTACACTGTAAAAAAACAATTTATTACGGAAATGTAAACCGTTGAAGTACAGCAAATTGATAGTTGAAAAAAAAATAGCCACAGCCGAGGAAGTAGAATTTCATTAAATCCAACCACTAATGATATAAGTTGAGAATGCAATCGTTAGTTTCAGAACAAATAATGCACTCGAAGCGTGCAGGGAATCATTGCATTTTCCGCTCTATTTATTTCAATATCCAATCGACTATCACAGTAGGGCAAAGGAAGCTGCGGTATATAAATCAACATTTTCTAGAGAGCTCAAAACCTCAATATGATAATTGTTGTAAACACATGATATATGATTTAATCTACAAGTAAAACCGTAACCAGACTTAAAGGAAGATGAAATCATAATAGTGCAGTCAATCTGTCATTTGACCCGTGAATAATTCCTACAAGAGATTTTCTTTTTTATATTATAGAGGAGGTTGCCTCAATCATTAATTCAAGTTTTCCATCAAAAATATCGTGTCCGCAACAACAGCCATATTGAAAAAATGACGGCGGTCAAAATTGGTTTTTCTCGATTATCTTATTCCGTTAGTTTTACCCTAAAATTAGCTATTACTAATATTGTATTGAATAAAATAATTTTTCTCTATTGTTATTACTTTACGATTTATAGCCGACAGAATGGAAAAATTTGTGCTTCGCTGCAAATTTTTGCAATTATCTCGGTTCCCGTTATTTTCACCTAATAATTAGTTACTACCAATATTGTAGATCATAACTTTTCCTAAAACTTTTATCCAAACAATTTTTTTCTACGCACAACTGTTAAAAAAATTACAGCAGCTCGAAGATTGAAGAAGTTTCTTGAATTTCGAAAACATTTCTTGAATTTCGAAAACATTTCTTGAATTTCGAAAACATGTTTGTCCCGTTGTTTCGACGTTATTAATACTCATTATTTTTTTTTAAATAAAAATCTTGTATTTCTGCTTAATCAATAAGATAGACTTACAGTAGTATTATTTCTTTAAAAAAAATTAATTTTATCTGAATTTTTCTAGTTTTTACTGATCTGTCACTCCAATTTTTCTCTACTCCTAATACTTTATGATTTACACTCTTCCAAAAATGTGAATATTTATTCTTCACTACATATTTTTGCAATTATCTCTGTCCAATTACTCTTACTAAGTACGTAGCTATTATCATATTGTAGATTATAAAGGAAGGGTATCGATAAGGCCCTTATAAATTAAAGCAACTCGAAAATTTATTGTTTTTCAAACTTAGAGCTGCTGTGATTTTTAAACAATTGACCGTAAAAGAAAATTCTTATTTAAAAATTTTCTTCTACAATATTGATAATAACTAATTACAACATAGGAGCAACGAGGACTGAGATAATTGCAAGTATCTGCAGCGAAGCACAAATTTACACCATTCTGACGGCAGTAAAACGTAAGTTTAAACAAAGTTGTAGCTTTTTCATTTCCTACAATATTGGTAATACCTAATCTTAGAGTAGAATAAATTTCCTTGTAGGAATTATTCACGGGTACCCCTATTTATTTGCCCTACCGAAAGTATTATGTCTAGAAGTACAGGATGTTCACCCACATGCCGTGGCTCTACGGACTGTATTATAAATGCAGTAGAAAAATGTGACTAACTTTTAATTAATTGGAATTAGATATCAAAAGTGTATTTATTATTTCCACAATAAATTCTCAGCCAATGTATTCTTCTAAAACTCTTTGAGTGAATTATACTTCTAACATTAGGTTTAAAGAGATTTTGTTCATTATATAAAGAGACTGAGCAGTCTTACCTTTTCTTCTGTTTAGAGTTGGCTTTTATGTTGTTCAATCTGGCCAGATGATTAATTGCTAGCTCCCTGTAACAACACAAAAAAGTAGCGTCAGTAGTGATTAGTTCAAAGTAAAATAACGAAACGAAAGTGTACATCGACGCGACGTGACGGTCTCGATATGATGTATTACCAGTTCATTTTTTACTTCCACATCCAGTGGAAGTATAGTAACGACAAACAAATTTTTATTGTTCAGATAGGCTTAAAATGTCATGAAACGTCGAGATTTTAAGTTTGAGCGAAAAAAAATTTCTGTCTGTCTGTCTGTAACTTTTTTTTTGTGCGCACGTTTACTCTGGAACCGTTTAAGATACTGACTTGAAATTTGGTACACGTATGTACTTTAATTCTGAAACTAGATTATATTTTCATGTTGTTCCGACGACGGGTTGGGTAAATTGGGGTAAATTTGTTTTAAATGAGTAAATCAAGCAGGTAAGAGTCCATAAAATTTTTATTTAGTATACCGGGTGAGTCACGAATTGCGCTCGCCCCGATATCTCCTAAAATATTTGGAATAGAAAATTGAAATGTGGAGGGCTTATTACACGACTAAAATGCCATCTTTTCAATAAAAAATCAAGTTTGGTGCACATCCGGTTTGACCGGAAATGCCCACAACTTTCGATTTTTAAATGGAACACCCTATATATTTTTACATTTTTGGAATCTAGAGGAAATTTTGAATACAATACATCCATTTTGGTCACTTTTTGATAAACATTAAAAAGTTTATTAAAAAATCTATTTCTGAATCCAGAGTGCTGTGGTGCCCAAAACATATTTTAGTTTGTGTGCTACGTTACTATAAAAATACAAAGAGCAATATGATTGCATTACTTAATTGTCTAGAGGCGTTTAAAATTTTCAAATGTGATTTTTACCCACTAACTCGGTTTTTTTAAATGGGAAGTTAATCGTTCACCAACAATTTTAAATACCTCATTTTCATACGAATCTAATGATACCAAAATTTTGAAATTCCGCTCAGAAATATTTGAGATTTCAGCCAAAATACAATGCAACCAAGCTTTCAGAAACATGCTACTAATAGATAATAGATTAGTGAGCTTTGGAAACTAAAATGACACATTTCTGTGTAAATCTGGTAACCTAATAACATTGGAAACATCATAGTAGCCATTGAATGTAATAAAACAATATCAGCTGCCAGACAGATAAAAAATAAAGCGTTAGTTATAAAGTTATTTATAGGCCCGATATTTATGTTCATTTAAATAAAACTCTGAAAACCGTACTGATGTCGCATTCTATTGCTAATTTCCTTGTGGATGTAACTGTGTTTACCTCAACACACCTATGCTAAACTTACTTGTAACGTTCTTTGCGCTCACAATTATTAAATGTTTGATAGCTCAAGAGTGCCTATAACTACACGAGTCTGTCTGGCAGCTGATATTGTTTTATTACATTCAATGGCTACTATGATGTTTCCAATGTTATTAGGTTACCAGATTTACACAGAAATGTGTCATTTTAGTTTCCAAAGCCCACTAATCTATTATCTATTAGCCGCATGTTTCTGAAAGCTTGGTTGCATTGTATTTTGGCTGAAATCTCAAATATTTCTGAGCGGAATTTCAAAATTTTGGTATCAATAGATTCGTATGAAAATGAGGTATTTAAAATTGTTGGTGAACGATTAACTTCCCATTTAAAAAAACCGAGTTAGTGGGTAAAAATCACATTTGAAAATTTTAGACGCCTCTAGACAATTAAGTAATGCAATCATATTGCTCTTTGTATTTTTATAGTAACGTAGCACACAAACTAAAATATGTTTTGGGCACCACAGCACTCTGGATTCAGAAATAGATTTTTTAATAAACTTTTTAATGTTTATCAAAAAGTGACCAAAATGGATGTATTGTATTCAAAATTTCCTCTAGATTCCAAAAATGTAAAAATATATAGTGTTCCATTTAAAAATCGAAAGTTGTGGGCATTTCCAGTCAAACCGGATGTGCACCAAACTTGATTTTTTATTGAAAAGATGGCATTTTAGTCGTGTAATAAGCCCTCCACATTTCAATTTTCTATTCCAAATATTTTAGGAGATATCGGGGCGAGCGCAATTCGTGACTCACCCGGTATACAAGAGAAGCTAAGGTCTCAAAAAAATTTTTGGCATTAGTCACTCCCATTACCACCCCCACCCCCTTATTAAAGGGGATGAAAAAAAATGGTGATTTAGTGTATGTACAAAAACCAGAAACAAAGGAGTACCGTACTATCTAATAAACAAGATAATAAAGGCCTGCCTTCATGAAACCACTGACATACAGTGATTCGGACAAATGACGGAAACTAGACAAAAGTACAGAGGAGTCAAACAAGGATGCCCCTATCCCCTCGACTATTCACCACGGTCCTAGACCAAGTAATACAAAACACAATAAGGAAAACACCAAATATCAACGAAGACACGGAAAACTGAGATGGCCTCCTAATCGTCGCAGAAGAAGAGCAACAAATTCTCAACTTCCTAGAAAACATGAAACCGCATCTAGACACATCTGGGCTGAAAATGAACTTCAAGAAAAATCTAATTATGGAGCGAGACCCGCCAACAAGAGAGAGTGGAGAAAAATACAAAATAGGTGACTACTTCCTAAGAAAACGGAAGTAACCAAACATACTGAAAAAGAAAAGCGAGGGAAAAAATGAATTCCACAAAGAAATCGCAGCGATATATACTCTACCAGAATTAGAAACGGAGGAATCAGAAGTCTCAGAAGAAGAAGAAGACTTGTAGAAGCAGAAGTACAAAAATAGGAGCAAAAACAGCAGCGACACAACGCGGCAACATATCTCACAAGAAGACCCAGAATAGGCAGAAGTCCAGAACCAAAAATACAACAAAAGGGAGCTTATACGCCACAATGCGGTAACGCATCTCACAAATACCTACACCTTTCATCCCACATTCCTTTACCATGCTCCATATGGCTCTCGCTGCTGGCAAGAAGCATGACCCTAATCCAACCCAGCGTGGACGTAGTAGGCCCAGGTGTATACCTGGGAGTGGCAGCAATGCCTACCGCACGCTGGTAAATCAAACCAATCAAGTGTACTATCGAGTACGTGGCTCGGCAATACACTTCATCCAGAAAATTGAGCCAATGGAGCCAAATTCAAACGATGTTACCACCTGCTCCAGATATTTCATTAAATAACATCTTTGCAATCGTTCCAAAGGCTGTGGATCAAAGTGTCGTTGCAGAAAAATTGAATTACATTGCTTTGTTTATAATAATTGCAATCTTGTGAAATTCTAACCTGATATGGAAGAGCAAAACAACATGACAGAAGATGTAGATCCTACGAATTTCTTAGAAGGAGGAATAAGTTGTTTGATTGTCAAATAGCAACACGCCGCCACCATCCTCTTTTATGCGATGTTTTACATATTTGCAAAATAAATTTTTCAAAGGAAACGTCAAAAATTCAAATTTATGAATAGTTTATTTTATTTAGTTTTGGGACGCTCCGTAGAAAAAATCTTATTCATAACACGGTTGGGAAAGGTATTTTCCGACTTTCACATTCAGACGGGAAGTATCTAGTTATGAAAATAACAATACAATTTCGATGTGAAAACCGAATATTCCTGTGTTATAATGATATTGTATAACTTGGTAAAATACTGCACATACGCCAGTGAATGAAATCACTTGCGAACAAAACGCGACTTCTCATTTGGCGTACGAGAGAGTTCGTAAATTATAAAATAATAAAGGAAGGTGTGAAATGCAATTAAAAAAGCATATTTATTAAAGTAAAAAAAAAACAAATGAGAAACATTATACAAAGATTGTACTTACATTAATTATTTATGACGGGCGTTGCCTGAAGCCCAGATTTGTTTAACCAGCGAGATAACGAGTAAATTAATATTATAGATAACGGAAAGCCTGGGACCAGAAAAAAGACCCGGTAGTCACCCTAAACGACAAATAACTTTTTAAGATAATCATCCTTTGCTCCGTTTTATGATTTTATTTTATTTTATTTTTCTGTTTACAAATAAAAGGACAATTATCATTTGGCTAGTTTATTCACAAGATATAAATAAAAACGAGGAAATCTGTGACTGCCCATACATGAATAAAGTGAATTATGATAGTGAATGTACACATATAAGATCTTATAAAAAGGCTAAGAGGGCTTATACATAAATTGTGTCAGTTAATAGTTAGGGAGCTGGTGGTAGTTATGTGATCTTATTGTGTGACTGAAGTTGAAAGTGTAAAGACGTCATAATAAAAAGCTTTAATTAACAGAATATGCAATTAAAAAAACGCTCCTATATGATTTTATTGTGCCACTTGTTTTAAACGTTGCTTGTCAATGTGACATTGATATAAATGCAGTCGGCTGAAATCTGTGTCTGCGTATTTTTTGCAATTTAATTGTTTTAATTAATTTACGATATACTAAAAAAACCGCTGCCCAAAGAATCACTACTTCCACATCCAGATTTTCTATCCAAGTCACTCACAACGAAAAAATTTTTGTATATGGAAATAATTGTTTATGGAACTTTAATAATATAATATTTGAAATCCTCTACCCCAAAAACCCACATCGGTAGCGGGGTGGGGGTGGTTATAAGGGGTGGTAGTGGGGGTGGATGAAGTAAAAAAACATTTTGAGGTTTCTGGTTCTTGTACACACACTAAATTACAATTTTTTTTCATCCCCTTTAATAATGGGGTGGGGGTGGTAAGGGAGGTGGCTAATGCCAAAATTTTTTTTGAGACCTTAGCTTCTCTTGTATATACTAAATACCAATTTTATGGACTCTTACCTGCTTGATTTACCTATTTTCCCCAAATTTACCCCAATTTACCCCCCAACTCTTCGATGGAACAAGATGAAAATATAATCTAGTTCTAGATCTCGTTAAAGTACATATGTGTACCAAATTTCAAGTCAATATCTCAAACGGTTCCAGAGTAAACGTGCGCACAAAAAAGTTACAGACAGACAGACCGACAGACAGAAATTTTTTTTTCGCTAAAACTTAAAATCTCGACGTTTCATGACATTCTAAGCCTATTTGAACAATAAAAATTTTTTAAATTTTTTTTGTCGTTACTATACTTCAACTGGATGTGGAAGTAATTAAGTGAATTTTTTGTCGGTGTATCATATATCAAAAGTTTCGTAAAGTGATAAGAAACAATAAAACAAACTTCAGTCGTCTGTATACTGCTGCGTTTAAAGGGGGTAAATTTTCAAAAATGGAGGAAAAACGCTTCTATATTATTTTACAGTGTCAGCCACTTTGCAGGAAGCTTTGTTTATTCATAAAAAAATATTGGCTGAAGTCTGCTATTCTGATTTTTGATTGGCTGAGGTTTCTTAATAATTACATAGGCCGACAAAAAAAAGTTTTTTGACATGCTGAAACCGATTCTGATATTAACAAAAAATCTACCGCATCAGTTTTTGTCTACTACCCCTTTTATCCCCTAAAAAGGGCAAAAAAATCTTCTTATTCTCCATCTTTCTTCGAGCGTTGCCGAATTATTTTGAAAAACATTTTCTGCACCTTTAATTCAAGATGGCGACTCACCCCCCTCTCCCCCCAGCCCCCCAGGTTCAAAACTTGTATTTTTTATCAAATCCTCGACTTAAACAACATATATCAAAATCATTGCTACTCCACCTTTTGCAGGGCAAAATCCCCCACTGATTGGACTATTTTCTTACTTTAACATTTTTTGCAGTAAATTGGGAATATTTCTGAAAATCAACAAGGTACACGTCACCCAATGTTTTTCTCTATTTATGGATATAAAAACTAACTAATTAAAACCAGTGCGAAGTACAATGAAAAGTCTTAATAACGCTTTTTTTGCAAGTTAACAATTCATTTTATAAAAAAATCAGTCATGGACTTCAGCCAACCATTTTTTTTATTTATATTTTTGATAAATGAACAATTTTATAGCAATGGCTGAAACAAGAAAGCAACATAGGTGCGTTTTTTTTGCGATTTGAAATTCATTTATTTAAAAAAATCAGCAGCAACCAAGCTCGGTAGCTCTAATCGATCTGCTATATCAATACCTTCATTCCATATTGTTGTTAATTACAATGAAATCATATACCCGTATTACCACCAGCTCCCTAGGAAAAACCGTATTATTACGTACAGTGCTTTTGCTGAATCTAATGTTAAGTATGTCCTCACAGTCTATTTTGGTTTTTTAATAATTTTTTAAAATGTTCAGAAATTATCCAGAAGTCCTTACTGAAAATATTTGATAAAAAAAACGATATCCCACTTTATTGTATAACGAATAGATTTGTAAGAAAATTGCATACTGATAATTCTGGCTATTTAAATAACCACGGGATGTTGTAAACCATAACGGTGGAACCTTCTGGAATATATACAATAATGTACAAGTCTATCAAACTTATAGTGACCCCAATGTTATTTAAGCTTTTAATGAGAGAGCTGCTCTTACATGCTCCATGCATATGAAGAAGTGTATTTTTCTTACCGTCTCTTAGGCAAGGGTAAAATTTTGGTTATTTTAAGCAGAATGGGCAATTTCCTTTCATCAACACATGTATTAAACAGTATCATTAATAGTTTAATTGGGAATTCGAAGGGAGCCTTTATCAAATTGCTGTTCACACAGTATAATTTTAAATTAAATTAAAACAGTTTCTTTTCATTTTAAACAAAAAAACTATTTTTATTTATGTTAAACAGTTTTTTTTGTTTTAAATAGTTTTTTTCAATGTTTTAAATACTGTTTTAGGATCGGCATCGGCCATCTACAAAATATAAGACCGATGGTACCGATGGATATTCTTACGGGTTGCATACTTAAAGTCTCTGTTGGGAATGGAATGTTTATTGTTTAGATTTAGAATGAATCAAGTGTGAGTTAAGGGGTCTATACATCCAACCTATCGACCTTCTCGGTACATTTTGAAGACGCTGGAACTCCATCTTTTGCAATGTATACCTTTGGTTCTGTTTTAGTGCAATAAATATTCATTTTTATTTTTGAACATGTTTTATTTTTGAACATGTTGATTGATGTCTATCGTCTTAAGTTCAAAATTCAAACATCGGCCATCGGCATTGGCCGATGCTCAAGTAAAAACATCGGCATCGGCCCATCGGCAAAATTCTGCCATCCGTCGAGTATGTTTAAAACATGTTTAAAACAGGTTTGAAAGTCTTACAATTAATTATTTTTTATTTATTTGCTTTTATCATGATTAGAGAATATTATTTAGGTATTAGGCAAATCACAACTTACACACTTTTTTATTTATTATAAAAATACCTACTTTCGGTATATTGTTGCCCTAATCTGGGCACGCTAATATACTAGTTAGGCAAATACTTTAACACACTCATTATTGGAGAACCCAATCAAAACAACTACTCTTCTAGCTAATACTGACGAAGTATTGAATTACATTAATGTCTATTGTCTGAGTTCAAAATTCAAACTGCGGCATCGGCCGATGCTCTAGTAAAAACTCTGTTAAACTAAAATTAAATTATACCAAGTTACTGTGTCTGCTGCTACTACTTAATGCTAGATGACGCTCTTAAACGGATTTTACAGCACTCTACAAATAACACGTTCAGTTTAGTGCAAGTGACCACTGACAATTTGACTCATAAGAGTAAGACTACAGAAGTTATTTTTTTGTGAGTGTGTTTACTTATATTGAAATTATTTATCGCAATGGACCATCATCGGCATTTTTCCTGCTCTCCAAAATAAGAAATTTGTTTAAAACCGTCGCACTGTGTTTTAAACTGTGTTTTAAACATTTATTTAAAACATGGTGCGATGTTTTAAACATGTTTTAAACATCTTGTTTAAAATATGCCAACCCTGGTAATAATCTAAACTGGATGTATGTATAATTAAAATGATTACGACTGTTACTCCAGTCGAATTAGACATAATAAAAAATTTTGCGTACTGCGAACTTTTTTTTGTGGAAGTTGTTTAAGAGGGCATAATAAGCAAGCACAGAAAACTACACCCTGCTACACCATGTGCGTCCCCTATTTTTAGGGGAAATTTTTGAAATTTTACTTATGTGTCCATATCTATTTCCCTATTGCCCGCAGGGCTCTTTACCAAGTTACACTTTTTGAAGATTCATTCCTCCTCTACATAATATATATATTACACATTTGCTGTAGGACAAACGGTTTTGGCTGTACGAGTACGGAAAGGTCGCGCTGTTCAAATTTGGGGGTCTTCTGTACAGGACAAACGGCTATTATTTCCAATCTACAATACTACACATACTAATGCCCTTAAGGAGGGATGATGATTTGTGAAAAAACTTTCATCGAATACCGCGCGGTTTTCATGATACGGGATGTTGAAATTTTGAAAACCCCTTTTTTAAAAAAAAGTGAACCTAGTTTTTCTCGCCCATTTTTTTTTTCATGCATGTACGACCCTAATATAAGAAAATTTACGTTGGTTTCATTTTAATACATTCGTTGGTTTAGGAGCTAGATAGCAAAATATGCCAAAAATGGCTATTTTGGTATTGTTGCATTAAAAAAACCAAAACCAGTATAACTCTGGTAAGTGTTTTTGTTTATCCTAAAAGTCCAATTCATTGCGCATAGAAAATGTGTTTTTGTATTTAAGTAATAATAACGATTTATGTCATGTGTTCTCCAGTCTCCTTTTTCACAATTTTTTTTGCGGCCTTATAGTTCATAGTAGCGCAGAAAGCATTATACACGTGGACAGGGCACATAATAGGGTTTTAAAAAGGGTCTCTTGTTAAAATGCGATAGGACGTACCGTTGTCGAGTAAAACGCACTTGTTTGGTTATGTTTGCTTTGAGTTTTCATTGTGTTCTGAATTGTGATATGATAAATAAATTCTACATTTTGGTACGGCAAATGTGTAATATGTATATTATGTAGAGGAGGGATGACTCTTCAAAAAGTGTAACTCGGTAAAGAGCCCTACGGGCAATAGGGAAACAGATATGGACATATAAGTAAAATTTCAAAATTTCAACCCCTAAAAATAGGGGACGCACATGGTGTAGCAGGGTGTAGTTTTCTGTGCTTGCTTATTATGCCTTCTTAAACAAATTCCATAAAAAAAAGTCCGCAGTACGCAACATTTTTTATGATGTCTAATTCGACTGGACTGTCTAATATTTTAATATTTATGAACTTTCTTCAAATATTAGTAAAAGATAGTAAAAATTTAACATCTTCCTCGCACTACCCTAATCATAATTGTGACATTTATTTATTTTACTTTTATTATGCAGAAATACTCGAAATACTACGAAGTTTCAAGTAATTTCTAGAGTCACGCCAAATTCAAATAATGAAAAGGTTGTAATAGTCTCATGCTTACAGTATCAGAATCACAAATTACTTATCATGAGGGTGCTTTTTATTATACTTTAGAAAATAAGCATGTAAATTATTTTCAATAATCCGCGGAGAGTACGTAGTGATCGGAAGATTTTTTTTTCATAAATAATGGTTGACATGAGTCTTTTTAAGCCTCGTATTATCTATCAATCTTATGTCCTTACCCTGTAATGGAAAACTGTAATGACGGACTAAGTTTCACCGTAGGGGAAATGTGGATTTTGAAGAGGGTGATCCTGTTAAAAATATAGGATGGATCAGAACTTTATCTAATCTATCATCATCACTCATAATTTCGAACAACTTCGCGTTACTTCCACTAATACAATCATTTGTTTTCATTTCCTTTAAAGCGAATGGACGTAAAGTACTATTCATATTTCGGGTTAGATATAACGATCATTTGATATATTTGTGGAACATATTCATGAGATTCTAATAAGGAGGATCGTTCTCAAGGGTATATAGATACTCGATCAAATGTAAAATTAAAAATATCATGAATATAAATTATAAATAGGGACGACCTTCAGAGGAATCCTTGGGGGACATCATACAGTATATGTACAAAAATTTAATATTTAAACAGGCTTCGTAGCGACCGGGAACCAGGAAAACCGGGAGAAGTCAGGGAATTTCGCAAAGAGGCGAGAAAGTTAGGGATTTTCATTAATTCACAGGCCCACAAAAAAGAAAAGTTGTCTGCGCTGGGGTATTGACCATACCTGGCCCTTGTATTTTGACCTGCTGAACACGAATCTGACCTTAATTTTTCCCCTATACGTCAGGTTTTTTTTTATAGTGTTTTTCGCCGTCTATTAACGCGATTTTGTGCTTTCTGTTTTAGAAAAGTAAAGTATCGTTAATTTTTCTATACTCTGCATTTTGTGGCTTTTTGTTAATGTTGTTTTATGTTATGTGGTCGGTGTCTGATTAATAACACAGGTCTACAAAAAAAGGGTCTTCTCCTAAGGTTGTCATCTAACTTTTTCGAAGAATTTTGACGCGTTGAAGCCAATTTTGGACAAAAATGTTTTTTCTATCGTGTCAATTTTTGTCTACCACCCCTTTTATCTCTTAAAAATGGCAAAAAAAAAAGGTTTGTCTTAAGGTTCTGATCTAACTTTTATGAATTATTTTGACGCGTTGAAGCTAATTTTGGACATAAAAAATTTTTCTACCGTGTCCGTTTACCTCTCCCTCCCACCCCCACCCCCTTTTTTTATCTTCTAGTGGGTAGCAGAGGAAAACTGACACGATAGAAATTTTTCTTAGTTAGAGAAGAGCATTCCTACTAGAGAATTTAAGAAGTTTCGTTTTAAAAATGTATTCTAAAAGGTTTTGTATTATAATATAAACCAGTTAATAAAATTTTATTTACAATATGAACTAATTTATTAGCTAGGTGGCTTTTTCGGCAACTCATCGTTTTATGAACTTTGAGATATTTTTATGGTTTAATGGATGATAACGATTCATAAAATCAACTTCTGGCGACTTTTAAAGATTGATTAATAATCTTTAATTCTAGTCCCTAAAATTTTTGACGGGACTATCATAATTTCTAAGATATTCGACATTTAAACTAAATACTTATAGGTACTAAATACGTGTTATTATTAGTAAACTTCTACTATTCCAACTTTACTCAAAATAAAATGCCGCAAATCATAAAATGATCACTGATGATTTTATCTCATAGCTCAATTGAAAGTATGCGAAATTAATGTACTTATGGTAATTATTGGCTTACAAAATTACGAGGATATTGTTTCAATTTGATTATACACTTTACTATTTGCATTTGAAAGAAGCGATCGAACAATTTTCTTCAACTTTTATTCAGTAAACAACAATTCTTAAAATGCTTTTTGAGGGACCTCCAAAAACAAACCAAACACTTCATTAAATGGTAGTCTATCATTGAAATAATCCTGAGTTTTCCGTTTGGTTGTTTTAACCAATAAAATAAAGTACCTGCTTTGTTGTTGACGCGCTAAACTTTTCAAGTACTTGTATATAGAATAAAAGTTGATTCATTATTCTCTAATTAAAAGTTTTACAAAGGTATTATAAGCAGTTTATCAGCACGTACCTAAGCTGGTAAGATAGACACAAAATACGCGACAAAATCAGTAGCAGTAGTTGAATTAAAATTGTATTATATGTTTATTTAAAAAGAGAATGGGATTTTATCCACGACTATCGCATAATCATTGCATTCTACTTTTAACAATTGACAAATAATGATGGTCATTATTCCAACCGAACGTATAATGAACATAATCTCATTCTAACACACCTTTGACCAATCAGGAACTACTTGTTTTCATTTTAATGCACCACCAGGAACTAGCAATTTTCATAAAGAACCGGCGAGTCTATTTATTCCAAGGGACAGTCCTTGTTTTCGTGTTTGACGTTTTAAACTTCAAAGTTTTACTGTAAACTAACTTAATTTTTCACTTTTAAACGATTAAAACAGTTCAAATATACAATAGGCGTGGATAAAGTATAGTATTCAGTTCGCGTATAATGGATATTACACGCTCAGATGATTTACGACACTTGCCTTCGGCTCGTGACGTAAACATCACCCTTGCGAGTAATAGGCATTATTATACGTTCGCTGAATAATCTATTTTTTTTTACGTTTTTCTTAGCATTTGCAGCAAAGAGAATTAATTTACATTTATGACAATATTGTTACTTGACATAAACTATCTATACAGTAGCATCAATACGACAGACGACTCCGCCGTTTTATGTAAACGAGTGAAATAAATTTCACCTATAGTCTAGGTGCCCGCCGACATAAAGTGCAACTTATTCATATCCTCCTATAACTTCCTGTATGGCATAATTGCGCCTAGTCTACCACTTTTGTCCTCTGTGAAAATTTTCGTGAACGCTGTTTTCCCCCCTCTCATTTTTCCGAAAGACGTGCATTTCCCGTTTATGAAAAATTTGTAGATACTGTACTTTTACAAAATGTAGTCGCAGGAAAACTTGATGAAACGCACGAGAAAAAATTGTCCGACAAAAATTTTTTCACGATTGCTTAATAAAAATATGTAGAATCCAATTTTCGAATTGTCCGATAAAATATATTTTCTGATTGTCCAGTCCGACGCGTGGAAATCGCCGGTTTCATGACGACCAAAAACTTATTAATAACTGTCGGACAAAAAAAATATATGTGTCTAAGACCGATACCTAATGTGTGGTATAAATGGCGGACAAATATATTGCGGCGAATCTACAGTCGGACAAAAAAAAACAACAATTTTTCACAACATTTATATCTAGCCCGGGTAGTTTCGGCGCCCCCGCTAGGAAAAATATTCTGGTTCCGTTTTTTTTGCACAATCTTACTTCAAATAGTCCCCTTATAAAAAATCTGCATGTTGCCGTTCACTGTTCACGGTCATAAAGAATTTTTATTAAACAAATTCCAAACGTTTTTTTTAACATTTTTTTTTTTTTTTAGGATTTTTTGACCATTTTAAACAAAAAAGGCTAATTAATTTTTATTAAAATTTAGGTTAAAATTTTTTAAAAATAATTGCAATTTTTTCACTCTTTATCGACCTCCTTATTCAAACTTTCTTCATCCGTATCACTTGAAAAATCATCTGCCGCGTTATCCTCCTGATCGTTTTCATCATCAGAATCTGAAAAATTAATAAATTTTGATTTCTTGAAAGCTATTGTAAATGTAACATTAAATTGTACAATGTAATTCAAAATAACGAAAATTCGGCGAATATCTCGTAAACTATAACATATAGGAAGAAAATAAATATAAACATTCTTGTAGGAAATTTAATTATGTTTAATTTTGCATAGATTACCTTTTTCCATACGACGCATAGTTTCCGAGATATAAGCGAAAAACCAAAAAATGGGACCTTTAAATCACCCGATCACCACCTAGGAGTGGGGACTTTTGATATGTTCATCTCCAGACTAGTCCAAACAAAGTTCCGAAGTCAAATTTTCTGTCCCTCTTCACCCTTTTTTGAGCATTCGTTGCCTGGCCTATATCATGTACGTACTAGATGACATGCTAAGATCTGAAACGTTAACTCAAATTGATCAATACGCAAACAATTTACATACACGATATTAGTGGACAAGTAATTGACGTTGTAAAAGTAATGCAAACGGAAATATAGTTGAATTTTTCCGTAAACACATTTTCGGACAGACGCCATCCCAATTTTTCAAGATTATGCAAAATCAAATTCGATGTCAGAGACTGTCCCCAAATGTGCCGACTTTGGAAGCTGGCCCGTGAAATGTGTTGCTCCAAAGGATCCTTTAAAGGGGGGGGGGGGGGGGATGTTACACGTTGTCCTGTTCTTAGAAGTAAAAGGTAAATTCGGGTTCTGAAAATTACTGTCCGAGAACTGTCAGGAGTTTGCGTAGAAACTGCGTAAACTCCTGACAGTTCTCGGACGGTAACTTTCAGAACCCGAATTTGCCTAAACACTTCCTTTCGTGCCTGTTTACTTCAGTGCAGGCCGACATACGGCACTTTCCTAGAGTGCGTTTTTATGCTCCAATTCCGCAACCGGAATGTCAAACTTTGTCGTTTTTTTGGTCACCATTCTGATTCTAGTTTGAAACTTTTCATTCTCTTTCACGAGACGGAATGATCGGTGGAATGTATAAAATGTCAATAAACGCGTAGGAACGGAGATTATGTTTGCTTATGAGATTAGAAAGTGACGTTTTTGCTGCGTTTGCAAATTACAAATATTTATTATATAGCGTTTATTATTAAAATGGAAACTCACAATATCGTCCAAACTGACAGTGGTGAATATGTGTGGTTTAATCCAGAAAGTAACCTATGATTTTTTATAATGGTTTCGGTTTGGTCGTTTTTTTTTTGGTAAATGTCATTCTGTTAATTCTACCGCTACCGGTTGGTGGAGCATAAAAACGTACCTAATGGCTTTATAAGTGCATGGTTTCTATTTACTTTAGTAGATGGCGCAAGCTTTAAGGTCCTACAATTACCGGTGTATTACCGGGCATGTGCATCATATAACTAACATAATCTCAAATTGTAAGTGTATTCTCATTTTTAATGTTTATATACGCATTTTTAGCATGGAGCCATACTGGCTCTAAGCAAATATTTAAAAATGCACGCAAATATTTTTTCAATATTGTTGATTAATAAAAATAGACTGCTAATTATAGGTTAGATTCCTGACCTGCAAACTGCGTTTTATTTTATTGTGACAAACTATTTAAAACTTCATAAATATTACGTTGAGCTAGATTTTTTTTGAAAGTACAGGAACCAGGAGAAATTTTAATAATAGCTACGTAATACGTGTCAATCTTAAGAAATATATATTTTTGAGGTTAGCTGTGACTTTACGTGCACATGCTCCATAGACGAATTTCCATGCTGCATGTAGTGTTGCATATATGGTTTTTAATTTAGCTATTTAATGTCAGATGTCACTGGACTCTTGTTTCACTGAACTAGTGTTGCCATCTAGACAAGACAAGACAAGAGTTGCCCTACTCTTGTCCTGTCTTGAAATATCAAGACAAGACTTGCCTAAGTCTAACTCTTGACAAACTCTATACAAGAGTCTAGATTAGAGTCTAGAAACAAAGTACATACCTAAACATAATGATGGCATACTGATTAGGAGAGCATTTATTTCTCTCAACGTTCCATGATCATAATTTAAGTATAAAACCCAAACATCGTTGTCGGTGGGCAGCGGTCGGCGCCGTAATTGACATTATATACCTAATCTTAATGGAACTGAAAATTGATATTGCTGTGGCGCACAAATAATAATTGTTTCTTTCACTGCAAAAATTTGTTTATATATTTTTTTAATCGGGCAATATTACCGATGCCCGCCGCTAGTCAAGCGACATAAACGCGCCATTGTATGGAATTTGCATTGTATAATGTATATCAACCCATGAAATGATCTAGTTCTCAGCACGAAAAAATGAAGCGTGCTGTGAATTGTTGTAAGTCTCTGCGGTCAAAAAAAAAAAGGTTTTGCATAAAGAACGAATATCTATAGCTATACACAGTGATACCGATAGTGCATCAGTTAATAAATTGGAGACCGACCCAAATCTCAAACACCCCTACCAGTGTATCCTTACCAAAAACATAAGGATACACTAGTATGGTCCGCCGGGCAGACCATTTTGTGGGGGGGAGGTGTTTTTTGGGGGTTGGAGGAGAAAACGAGCCAATCTGACAATTCTAATTTCGAATTCGATTTGAGCGGGTCTAAATATCTATGGATACATTGGTATGTTCTGCCGGACAGACCACTTTTTTTGTTTTTGGGGTGTTTTTGAGGTTAGGTGTGAAAGCAGAGAGCAAATCTGACAATTCCGGCTTCGAATTCGCATTCAGCAGGTCAAATTACATAAAGATCCACTGATATAGTCCGCCGAACAGACCACTCTGTTTTTTTAGGGATGTTTTTTGGAGTTGCGGGTGAAAAACGAGCCAATCTCGGATTCGGTTTCAGCGGCTCCAGATACATACGGATACACTGGTCTAGTCCGCCGGACAGATCACTTTTTTTTTGTGGAGCTGTGTTATTATAAGTATAGAACATTACTTTGCGTATTTTGTAAAATATCAGAAGAAACTGACTTTGTGATAGAGTCTTAATTTTTAGTTTTAGGAAAAAGCTTATAAGAACTTTCGTGTTCAAAATTTAATGCGGAACAACTTTTCTTAATTACTTTTTTTCATACAATCAATAGTTTAGCTAGAAACGTCGATCTTTTAAATTTTCTAAAACAGCCGCCATCTTGAAACCGGAAGCCATTTTGATTTGGCGCTGCTCGGAAAAATAGTCGTTTTAATAACAGAAATCAGTATACCAAATTAGAAAAATGTTTCACTAATTGCCGTTTTCTAAGGGTTTTTACTGTGTTTACCGCCTTACTATATTGCTAAGGTTTTCTTATGCACCTGGCGACTTCGCCATTTCATCGAAGTAAATTGAGTGTTAAAGGTGATGTCTAGTTGCCTATGCAATTAAAAAGAGATTGCTTAGATTGCTTTCTTTAAGTTTGGTTACAGTTACAGCGTATCTTCATAATTATGACCTTATTTTGTGTATTTATTTCATTCTCAAAGATTTTTTAAATTAATTTTTCTATTATTTTAGTGATATTTTATGTCATTGTGAAATATAAATTATGTTACGGAATATGAACTCTTGATAAGAAATTGTCCCACTATATTTATCACCGACTCTAAATTTTCCATTTTCGCATAGCTGGTTTATTCTTCTAGCGTTTTCATTTTAACTATTATTAGGGTAGTTGTTAAATATAATGAGCTGGGTATATAAAGCGCCATATAACACTATTTCCTTACTTCCTTTTGTAGCGTACCGGACATGTAGTTTGTCTTTTATCTCTAATGGTGATGCTCTCTGCGTTAATAAAAAGTTTTTATAGCTTATGCATTCGTTGGACATTTTACTCCAGTCCAAATGCTTTGAGAAATACTTCTCTAATATAAGACTCATGCAAAAGCTTTTGTTATATTTTTATTATTTCAAAGAAAAATGTAGTGATTAATTTAATTGGTAGCAATGGGCATAAAACTGATTAGATTTTGCCACAATAATCCAGTAACCTTGCTATAAAAATAAAGGGTTACCTGACGTTAAATCAGGTATCTATGCTTTTTTAATATGTTATATAGGATTAAGAATTAATGTTAAATCCAAGTTTACAACCTCGGCAGATCTCCAGGTCTTGGTCAAAAATCAAAAAAACTGTGAGATTTTTGTTTTTTCTTTTTTCAGTTTTGGCGATTTTAACACCTAAGGCCCACGTTTTTGGTAAAAGTAAATTAGTATTTTTTAAAGGTAGACTAAGTTTGCTACAAATTAGTACCAGAGCGGACTCGGTAGATCAAATAGTATCCGAGATACAGCTGTTCAAAGTTTTGCAAAAGTTACATTTTTCAACTTTTTTAACAATTTTTAACTTGAAAAATCTGTCAAATACATACTACTATAACTAGGTTCAGAAAATTCATTTTATCCCGAACCCAAGCCCCAAATGAGGTCAGAGGGGACCAAACAATACCCCCCCGCAATATATAGTACTATTATAGTGAATGGATCGGAAAAGATGAAGGAATATTTAAAAGAAATATATTAAAAAAATCAGTTATAAACAAATCTTATACTGTTTAAACAACTTTAGCTCTTTTGGACGGTCCGGGAGTGTCGTCTGTGTCGATGTTCTCTCTTATCTTCTTTTCTTCTTGAGCCCAGAAGAAATTATCCATCGCCTCGTCGTCTGCTTTTTCTTTGAGGGGAATGTATATTTATACTTAATTCATTTGTTACGTTCATTTGTTACATTTCAAAGCCAAGAACTACTAAAAATCACATTGATTGAAATATTTTATTTATTACTAGCTGACCCAGCAAACGTTGTTTTGCCATATAAATTATAAATTTTTGTCCAAAAATAAAAAGAAAATTTCTAGATAGGGCCACCCTTATCACCTAGGGGTATAAAAAATAGCCTAAGACCTATTCTCAGACCTACCAAATATACACCAAAAATTTCATAAAAATCGGTCAAGCCGTTTCGGAGGAGTTCGATAACAAACACTGTGACACGAGATTTTTATATATTAGAAGACGTGAGTGAAATTTTATACCTATATTTCATTTTGCTTTTTAGTAGTTCTTGGCTTTGAAATGTAACAAATGTTTGTTTGTGATGGAAGGTTAGAGAAGCTTGAAAGATTTCCTCATAAGGGAGGATTTCTTAAAATATATTGGCATGATCAGACTTACATCTTCAATATATAGACATATTGTTTTTTTTATAATTCGTTTTTCTTCATTTAACATAACTAGTTTTTTAAACGACTCGAACCTCGACCCAACTACTGAGCTTAGCTGGTTGCTACTTTTCCTTCACCTTTGGTCTTCAGCCGCCAACTGGGGGAAAAGGTGACGTTGCAAAGTGTTATCACATTTACGTGTGTATGCTTTTTCTAGGTTATATATTTGCTCATTTTAGATAGATAGATGAGATACCATAGTTCGGAACAAATTAAAAAATTCACAAGTACGACCTTGTATTTTTCTTGCTTAGTAGGAAAGTTTTTTGCTATGTACTATGTGAACTCTTAGAAGGGATATGGATCTGAAGCATTTGAATAGACTCTACGAAACCATTCCATAGATAATACCCGGTCAAAATATTAGTCGTGATGCGCTAAATTGTTTTGTGATTTTTTTTGCCGAAACTGTTTAGGTGTGCCGTCAAAATTGAATCGATATTCTGATAGAATTTTTTCTGTACTTTCCGAATCGCTAATAGTTTTTCAGAAATGCCATAGAAAAAAGTACTTTTTTGTCAAAAACGGGGAGATTTTTTCTGAGTCCATTCGGTTACATCCAACCGTTTAAATTTTCAGACAAAATGCATAAAATACCCTGTATCTTCTTAACCAGTGGCCAAATAGTATACAGGGTGTTTCGAAAAGATTGGGACAACGCTTAGCCGTAGATTCTTGACATCGAAACAAGTCGGTTTAACCCAAAAGTAGTGGTCTAACTATTTTCGTTTTCAAGTTACAGGGTAGCAAAGTAAAAAAAAATATTAGTAATTTGTCTCTATCTTGGAGACTATTATACGTATCTAATTCAAAGTTGGTAACGACAGGTTCTTCAGGTCGCTAATTACAATGGTGATATTGCCGATGCCATATTTTATAGATGGCGCTAGTTACAGGACTTTTACATGACACTTTAAGCCGTAACTTTTTTGAGGTTAGGTTTTGGTCATCGTCTTCTATTATAATTAAAACGCAATTTAGTTTCCTAAAGAAAAGGTGTACTTGTTTAAACGCGATAAAATGCACGCTTTCAGAGAAATACGCGATTTAAAACTTTATCACATGCCAGTTCGAGGAAATTCAAATCCAAATTCAATCGGTTTCTTATCTAGTAGGTGTACGTCAAGTATGATGTCTTGAAATCGTCAATAGTGCTTGTTGTAGATACGTATAATATTCTCCAAGATAGAGACAAAATAAGAGTACAATTTTTTTACTATACCACTCTGTATCTTGAAAACGAAAAGAGTTAGACCGCTACTTTTTGGGTTAAGTCGACTCGTTTTTATGTCAAGAGACTATGCTATGCATTGTCCCAATCTTTTCAAGACACCCGGGGTGTTGAATTTCTTCGAACTGGTGTGTGACAAAGTTCTAAATCGCGTATTTCTCTGAAAGATTGCATTTTATCGCGTTTAAACAAGTATATCTTTTCTTTATGAAACCACATTGCGTTTCGATTATAATGGACCGAAATAGTGTGACGTTTCACTCCCACTCTAACTATTCCATCCTATTTCTAACATCGACCTTATTACCACTGTACATAAGACACTGGTCAAAATTGAATTTGAAATTTCAGAAAATCTGTGAATATTTAACTATTGAATTATCATACAAATGTTTTAACTTTAAAAGCTGCGCCTTCTTGTAATAAAATTGTAATTTTTAAAGTCCTCTTGAAATTTTTTCAGAAATTAATTTTTTATTGCGCACGCGTGTATACGTATGTCGAACATATCTGCATCTTTTTATTTGTTTACCTGGACTAGATGAAATTTAAGGTTATGTATAATGGATTATTTCTTTTATAATTTTCAAGGATTTTACAGTATTTAAAGCGTTTGCATTCCTAATTTGTACTGGAGTCAATAATAATATATTTCAACGGCATCGTAAGTACCTACGTTTGTGATTGAAATTATATCAAAGTAATTTTTAAATATGTATGTATCAATATACTTACCTATTTTTAGCATTGAAAAATGGTTAAAAAACACGTATTGCATTTTCCTGCGATTGCTCAATTTTTTAAAGATAAAGGAAAACTCATGGTCAAGGCAGAAAGTTCTGTTGAAGCGAGCCATGTGAAAGGAATGATTTATGATCTCGAAGTACCGATTGTTAAGGGACAAGTTCATGCCAGCATGAGATATAGAATCTATAAAGTAGAGGTGTGTGCATTTTTTTTTAAACATCATATTTGACTTTTAACGTAATTAATTGTTTTTAGATATTTTTGAATAACGATAAAAATATAACAGATGCAGAATGTACTTGTCCAAGGGGATTATGGTTATGACATCATATATAGCTGCTCTGGCTCTCTTTGCACACTATAATATTTCTGCAAGGGTACGAACATGCCGAAGATACTACGCAGATATAGAAGTTCAGGCCGCAGTTTCAGTCAATGCATCGAAGCTATCAATTTGTGCTAAGAGCAGTTCACTCTGCTAGCATCCACGGTATGTGCGGACACATTTAAATGTATAGGTTTGTTTTACACGTTGATGGCTTCGATACATCTTCTGAAACTGCGGCATGAACTTCTAGCTGGGTAGCATCTTTGGCATGTTCGTACCCTAACAGATGAAGCATGTTCATGGAATATGTCGTATTTATTAGACAGTTCAATTTTAAACTATTTTAATCATTTATAGATTTAATAGAAATAAGTTGTGAATAAATTATACAATATGTAATTTCTTTAATTATTTGTGTTTCTAAGTGAAAATACTTACTTACAAATATTTAAACACGAAGTTATAGGTTTAAAATCTATGATAATAGTATAAAATAATGGAAAGCAATTCAATTTCAAATGAAAATAAATAAAACAGGCTTTGAGGTTAGAATACAAAGAAATAATCAAAGAACTACGTTCCGAATAATTTTCAAGACACTTGTAGAACGCATGCGCAGAAATGGCCATCCAGAAAATATTTTTTTTATAATTTTCGGTAGAGAAAATTGATTACCACATGTAAAAAACCTATAATCCAGCTCTATTTTTATATCAGTAGTTAGGTTTCAATAGCTAAATATAAAAAATAACATACCAATCCTTAGATACATTTTTAAGTAATTTATTGTGACCCTTAAAACACATGTACAGAAGGCATGCTTCAAAGACTGCATGGAATGCAATTCAAATTAACCGCCTCATGCATGACGTCACGACTATTGTGGTCCATAGAAGACGATGTCTAAAACCTAACCTCAAAAAAGTTATGGCTTAAAGTGTCACGTAAAAGTCCTGTAACTAGCGCCACCTATAAAATATGGCGTCGGCAATATCACCATTGTAATTAGCAACCTGAAAAACACCTACCAAATTTGAAGTAAATACGTATAATAGTTTCCAAGATAAAGACAAATTACGAATACAATTTTTTTACTTTGCCACCCTGTATCTTGAAAACGAAAAGAGTTAAGCCACTACTTTTTGAGTTAAATCGACTTGTTTTGATGTCTAGTATCTACGGCTAAGCGTTGTCCCAATCTTTTCGAAACACCCTGTATTATTCAACGAGCGGTAATGTAGGTAATAACTCACGCTGATGAAAGTTTACAGCACGAGCCGTAGGTAAGTGCTGTAATTCATCAAGTGAGTTATTACCATTACTGCAAGTTGAATACTATACTTTATCTACGATTATAATAATAAATATTAAATTGAGAAAATTTTGTTTAAATTACTGAGTTTGTTTATTAATAAAATTAACTGTAAAATTTAATTTTTGTTCACCCTTTTATATTTGTTGTCTTCAAAGATTTAGCCATCTTTAAGCGGAGGTAGAATGTGATTTTTAATAGACTGCTTGTAGACAAAAAAATCAGCTTTGTAGATTAATATTACGCGGCGGAAAATGCAAAACTTCTCCGCGAACTGCAATAGCCCGGAGCGCATATTCGGTCAAAAGTCTTGTTTTTTTATGAGAAAAAATTTAAAAAGCGTCGGAAAGCTCAATCAATCCTCTTTACATACGCTGTCTACAAATTTTTCGAAAAAAACGATAGTTATCGAGATATTCGAGGAAATGTAAGAAATTACACGTTTTCCTATAGAGCGTATGCAAATCTTAAAAAAACAATTTTTCTCAGAAACCTTTGTTTCGAAGGGCTAAGATTAACGGAGCGTCAAAGTAGTACATGATATTAAGTGAACATCGTATATGAGATCGATTTCAGTTAATTACTGATTAAATCCCAAATCCCGCCCCCTCTAGTTCCTTCATTTTTGTCGGAATTCAAAAAAAGAGTTTTAGCAAATTTAATTCTATCTAAGTTAACTAGAGTAGTCTTTTGGCGTAGGAGCCAAGATTAAAAAGTTGCCAACTGTAGAAGCTCAAAATTTGCGATTTTTTGGCATACATGGCCAACATTTCAGTAGTTATCTCCGAAACGAAAAAAAGAAATCAAAATTCTTATGGAAGCAAAAGATTCGTAGTGGAAAATACTCGTTTGACCTTATTTTTTATTTCGAGCTAACTCCCACCGTTTCGGAGATATCTGCGAAAAATAGCAAAAAACAGCTTACATTTCGGAGCCGAAAAAATTGCAAAAACATGCAATCTTGACACGTTCATATTTTTCGAAAAACACCATTGAGACGGCCGTACGATGTCGCGTCGTAAGGAGGAAGTCTTCTAGATAAACCTGATCGTAAATTGCACGGCGAAATTCGAAAATTCGGCTCGGCACGAACGAATCAAAAGTAGCATTTTGTGACATTCCAGAAATTCTTTATAGATATTAACGCGAATAATCTGTCACTACCTCCCTGGCTCCACCTTCGTGTGTCGCGTGTTACGTCGGATTGGATAGGCTAGGCATGAAGATAAAGGTGATTGGCTCTAGCGTGAGTTATAATAACTCACGCATTATAACTCACGCTGTTTGTTTATGTATACTATTAATTGATCAAAATCAGTTCATTAATTATTATATAACCTAATAAGAGTAGATAAACGTTTTTTTTTCGTTGGTGATCTAGACTCAACCTTGAAGTGCTCTGTCTGTCATTAGGCTATGGCACATTCCTCTGATCCGAATCACCCTGTATAATTGTTTTTTTTTTCTTAATTTTTACCATTTTCAAGAGGCTGTAGAAGTCGCTGTAATTAAGAGAAATGAACGCAGTTAGTCCCATTTGAAAGATAACTGAATAAAATTTATCTCACGGCAGATATTTATAAAAAAATTTTTGTTTAAAGATGATCGCTTGTAACAAATTCGGATAAAAGTAGGTACGTTTTTTCCAGAAAATATTGATTGAAAATAATAAATTATTTTTCTGTAAAATATTAAATGCCACTTTATTTATTATTTAAAAAACTGGCAAAAAATTAACCTTTCTGTTGAAACGAATACATTTGCAATTTAGATTTTCGTGAAAATAAATTTTTGACAACCTGACTGTTACTACGAGACTATCTAGTTTCCAAATTGGTGGTTTTAAAACAAACCGTATAATTTTTTTTTTTTTACTTACAACATCAATTCTATTCTACGTGTATTTAAATGTAAGTCGCCTTTTTACCACTTCCTCCCAACTCTCTCTATGACTCATTTAATAATTGCGTATAATAAGTTCATGTCATATTTTAAAATGCTTAAACCAGTAAATTTATCGGAAACTAGTATGTTGCTAAGTAACTGGTATTCAAGTGAATTTTCCTTCATAATGGCGAGCGCATTAAAGGGGAAAAACTTTTCAGCTTTACGCGAATTTTTGGTATCTGACGCCTGGCCTTTTATTCTTTAATAAATGACCACTAAAGTAAGAACGTTTTGTGACTTTTCCTTACGAGCCATTCCATTCAACTCCGACCTAAAAGTCCGTAAACCGCAACATAATCCTTAAGAGTCACTATTTCAAAGACATCTTGTCCACCGTTCAACTAATTTTGTTTTTTTATTAATCACTGTCAACCATCTATATGTATAAGGAATGTAGAAATTTCCGTAATTCCTCCAGCACTTTAGGAAGCCCTTGTAGTTCTTTGTTTGCCTTGCGGCGGCCTGCTTTTAATCGATTTGAGTGTGTACTTGACGTTTGACACGAGGACTGTCCCTCTTGCGAGGTGTGTCTGGGTCAGGCGAGCTCTCATCTTCTCGAATCTGCAGGAAACCTGTCAAGATATGAAATTACACCCCGATGTCACATCCATCAGTGTTTGTATAATTCCATCTAAAGTTCTCCTCAACTCATGAAGTTTTAGGCTTCTGAACTTTGTCAGGATTATTACTTATTTTGTTAGATTGAAAATGTATAAGTTCGCTCCAGAGGCTTATCGGTTGAAAAAATCCAAACTACTTATCTGTTAATTGAGTTCATGAAGTTTAAGTCAAATTGATTTTAGGGTCGTATTTTTCACAGTATTTCTATGTAATATTTGAAGCATCTCATTTTAAAGGCGCTATTGTTTAAAAAATATATTATTTTGGGTATTCAGCAGATAACTTTCAAAGAAATAATTCCTTCTTTTCACATACTATTGATCCAAGTCTGATTATGTTCGTATGTTAACAAGAAGTTCCCCCCACGAAACGCCTCCGAGCGGAACAAGCTTTGGTGAAGTTGTGCACCTAACATTCAACCGCGGCAGATAGCATGATGTTGTCAAACATGGTATACAGCAAACGGGGCCAACTAGAATAATACATGTGTCACAAAACATCTGGCAAGACATTGTATTGTAAATAAGAAGTGAGTTGGAAAAATTCACTGTCGAAAGAAATTTACTGGTCAATAATTAATTATTTGTCACAATTCACAATCCTAATTAAAGTGAGGTCTAGAAATTGAATTCAAATAAAATGATATTCGGGCTTAAAACTGTAACAATATTATACCAAGAACGAGAACGAGTACTGTAACATAGCCACACAAAAAAAAAGTTCAAAGCAGCGAACCAGACCTATGTATTTTCGGTCGCTGAATCCGAATCCGGTCAAAAAAAATCGTACACCCCCAAAATCATTAGGTAGAGCCAAAAAACACCCCTGAAATGGGGTAAAAAGAATATTAAACTACGAGAATAGTTGTTACATCTTAATCAATCGAATTATACAAATTGAGGTTAAACAGCAGCGTACCTACAATAGATATGAAACGCACCCCCAAGGAGGGGCGAAAACTAGCACCCATATATAAAAAAATCGATCCAAAACAGCAATGACTGCTGAAAAAGCTCAAAATGTCTAAGTTTTGTTAAAGTGATAAGAAACTGCATCAGGTCCGACGTAATCTTCATAAACTGCCCATATAGAGTTGAGAACAACCACCAATAGTTTAAAGGACACGAGAAAAAAAAGAAAAAACGTAAAGTGCAACAGGATTTCTATTTTCATGGATTGGCTGAAATTGCGTAGTACTCTAAAACAGAACTAGAAACTTACGTACCATCAACATTCTACAGTGTCAACCTTCAGAGGGTGTGAAAACTACCCCCTATGTAAGGTTTGACCATAAAAAGTTATAGTGACTTCTATAAAAATTCGAAACACCTGCGTTGTGTGGAAGAGAGAAGAACCTAGACTATGTTCGACGCTGTGCTTGAAAACCATCCCCACGGGGTTGAGAGACGCCACCCCTATATATAAAAAAAAAACTATGGAAATGAAACGAATAAGCAACAGTATAGCTTTTTCGTTACATTGTACCGTAATTTTTGGAAAAGTTAGGTAACAACGTAAACGCTAACGGTTACTCAGTTTTTACGGGAGCCTTTAGGTCGTGGATTACTTTTATTTTTTTTTTTGTATTTTTTTTATGTTGTTATGCTGATGTTCTTTTTTTTTTTTTAACTATCTATTCTTACTTATAGAGGGCGCCAATTAGTTGTAACCAACAGTGTTTAAAAAATGTAATCTATAGTTAACCAACCAATAAATTTATCTATAAGGTTATTAGATGGTTATGTTTGTTAAAATGAGATAGACAAAAAAATATTTTTGTTTGAGACTTATATTACTAAATAGACGAACACACACATGTAGACAAAAAAGGGTATTTTCATGATATACCTAGATAGCATTAATTCCTTAGGGAAATCTAATAATCAGGATTATAATATGTCTGATTAAACTTTAAAAATAGTATAAAAATATTATTTTGATTAATGATATATTAATTAATTATTATAAAGTATATGATTAGCAATGGCATACGTATGTTTTTGCTTTACAGAAATTTTACTGTTTAAAAAAAATATGTAAATGAAATGTAATATCATATGAATATTTTTCAAAATTGTTTTTATATAAATATGTAATGGTACATTTAGCATGTAATTTTAATCAAATAAAAGTGTAATGAAATAATCGCTTAACTGAGATATATCCTTTGGTGGAATAAGAAATTTGCTCCTAGGAATGTTCTGGATTACATCTGGACATTACTCGTGGATAGCAACAATTTTCCAGGGGATGTTACCATGATCCATATATCCAACGACTATTTCATGAATTTTTACCAACAGTGAAAAGAGAAACATCCAAAAGACATATATAATATAGTTTTTTCTTAAACGGGAACAGGCACAGGAACAAAAAAAATCGTAGTAACGGGACAAAAACCATATAACAAATCCTTACATATATTTTACTAGAGACGTAAAATAAAATGAATAAAGGGGAACAAAAAGAAAAAGGCCTAAAAGAGAAGGAGAAAAATCGAAATTAAAATTAGCAAACACTTACAAAAGTGGAAAAAACTCACCCAAGATGTTGTGTGGGCCTTATAAAAAAGGTTGCTCATTTACTAGTTTAAATTTGAGAATTGCACTAGACAAAAATGCCCTGTGGTTTTATTTGCAAAGCTGATAAGACATCATAATATTTAACCACAAGTACAAACTATTTTTGTGTGCTCTCATATTAACATTCACAGAATAGCACCTTATCACATATCAGTTCTTTAACCTAATGTTCGTTTTTCTCAATTTTAAATTCTTAGTCCTTCAAGATTATGGCAGAGGGCAGCTCAATGCAGAGACATTGGGAACGTTGAAAACACCGCGTACTATACCGTATGGACTTCGAACTCAACATGTTTTACAAATAATTCCTTGATAATTCTGATCACTCTAGAAATTCGGTATACTTTAGATGTAATAAATAATGTGGCATTTTTAAATGCTACACCATCTTTAATTACGGTACTGGGGGTTTTACTTAATAACATTTATAGGACATCAGTTTCAAACTCTAAGTGTGCAACACGAGTTTTGCCGATCATAGCATCCATAAAAATGTAAATCCGGTTAGTTTCTCTCTGTTTTTCCAGCATCCTACAGATATATGTCGCAAGGATGTTGATGGTACGTAAGTTTCTGGTTCTGTTTTAGAGTACTAAGTACGCAATTTCAGCCAATCATAGCATCCATGAAAATAGAAATCCTGTTGGATTTTACGCTTTTTCTTGTTTTTCTCGTGTCCTTGGAACTTCAGAGTGGTTGTTCTCAACCCTATAGGGGCAGTTTATGAAGATTACGTCGGACCTGATGTAGTTTCTTAACACTTTAACAAAACTTAGACATTTCGAGCATTTTCAGCAGTTATTGCTGTTTTGGATCGATTTTTTTATATATGGGGGCTAGTTTTCGCCCCTCCCTGGGGCTGTGTTTCATATCTATTGTACGTATGCTGCTGTTTAACCTTAATTTGTATAATTCGATTGATTAAGAAGTAACAACTATTCTCGTAGCTTAATCTTCTTTTTATCCCATTTCAGGAGTGCTTTTTTGGCTCTAGCGAATGATTTTTTTTTACCCCGGATTCGGATTCAGCGACCGAAAATACATAGGATGGGGTCTAGTTCGCTGCTTTGAACTTTTTTTTTGTGGGGCTGTGTAATTCAAGTTCAAGAAAATACGTCTTCCAAAACGAGTGCTCTTTTTTTACCACGTCCACCAGAGATAGGACAATACAGAATGGTTGATAAATCAGGAAAAACCAGATGGGAAGGGACGAGAAGGCGCCCTCCAAAACTTTACTCTTGTAATTTTTCAGAAAAACCCATTGACCGGGGGTATAGAGTCGATCTAGAATACTCATACTGGAGATCCTTAACTATCTATAAAGGATTCATCATCTCATAGATATTTTTTTTATCTATTCATTTAACATCGGCCTATTTCCGCTGTCAGGGCCTGGCTGTCACCGATGCCAGGAGACGAGCTACCCCCATCCTGGAAATTTTGTTGAACCTCTTCTCGTAAGAAGAGTAGGGATCTTTTACTTGCCTAACATTTAATAGACAAGGGACCGCCTGCTTTACATCCCCTCCGAAATATGGTATATCCACTACGTAATCCTCGTCTTGAAATTACATAGCTTCCGCGTATATACTGATATACAAGCCGCTAGAAGGTGGGACGAAATCGTGTTGTTTCCCTAGATGGATTTCACCCATCCAAGTACTGCATGTTGATTCACTGGAGTATCGAGGATACATCCACAATCAAGAAGCATCTACGGTCGCCCCTCTTCTCATAGAGTTTGACCCCAACCTTCTTTGGGGGTACTTCACTCTTGTAATTTTTCTGAAAAACCCATTGAGCGGGGTATAGAGTCAATCTAGAGCACTCATACTACTGACTTTTAACTATCTCTAAAGGATCCATCTCCTTATAAACTTGAGCCCCCCAACCTTCTGTTTGGGGTACTTTACTCTTGTAATTTATCAGAAAAAACCATTGACTGGGGGTATAGAATAGATCTAGAGCACTCATACTAGAATCCATTAACTACCTATGAAAGGTTCTCGTCTTCCTATAAAATTTGATCCCCCCAACTCCCTTTTTAGGGGTACTTTATTCTTGTAGTTTTTCAGAAAAACTCATTGACTGGGGGTATAGAGTCGATCTAGAGCACTCATACTACAGATTCTTAACTATCTGTAAAGGATCCATCATCTCATAGAGTTTGAGCCCCCAAACCTCCTTTTAGGCGTACTTTTCTCTTATAATTTTTCAGAAAAGCTCATGTTCCGCGGGTACAGAGCACTCATACTATAGACTTTTAACTATCTCTAAAGGATCCATCTCCTCAGAAAACTTGAGCCCCCCAACCTTCTTTTTAGGGGTACTTTACTCTTGTAATTTTTCAGATGAAACCATTGACCGGCGGTATAGATTCGATCTAGAGCACTCATACTAGAATCCCTTAATTACCTATAAAAGGTTCGTCTTCCCATGAAATTTGAGCCCCCCAACTGCTTTTTTAGGGGTACTTTACTCTTATATGTCACCAAAGAACTGATGGAAAAGTGGTTTAGTGAGGCCGTACAAACAACAGGCAACCCCATGGTAAGGCGTGATGCTGTCAGATGTGCTATACAGCAAAGGGACGCCAATTGGAATAATTCATCGATCACAAGTCAATCAAGACGTTGTGAATAAGAAGTTCAAGTAGAACCCACACCCCACCACCCCACACATCTTAGTTGGGATGGGTGAATGGGAGATATCTGCCTTTGACAAGGGCTTTAAATCTTTGGACATGAAAGAGAGCTTAACGCCTTTATGAAATACTTGAAGCTGTTGGAAATGGTTTCAAATCTCTTAGATGGCTTAACCCTGAAATTATTTACAAGCTCAATTACATTTGGAAGGGGTGATTCAGCTAGAAGGCATTCATTCGTCATTTTGTGAGGTTATTTTGATTCAAGCTCAATAATTAATTGAAGCCCCCCTCCCTCCAACAGTTCATTTTTAATTAAATTTACTGTCATCAGGGAAGTTGCCAAAATAGGAATTTCTAATGAACGTCTGAGTAAGCTTATCAAATAATTCGAGGACTCCGGTTGTTCATGTCAGTGAAGTCTTTGATTAGTTCTAAAGGTATTAAATTTTAGGTACTTGTATACTAAATTGAACTTTTACAGTTTTAAATATAATTTGGTATACCAATAAAGTGATTTTACACTTGAATTTTCAATAAAACTAAAATCATCCTTTTAGTTTCGGAGTAATCGATTTGGAAAGTTTGACAAATATGCCTTACTTGACAATACATAGTAGAGCTCGGATGCACGCTAGGCTAAGTTAATTTTCGTTCTTAATACCACAATTTTTTAGAAATACACTTGAAAAACATTTAGTAATTTCTTATTAACACTGTTAAAACCCTGAAAAATTCCCCGTCTAGTATAAAAGTTCTTAGAATTTTAATCAATTTTAAGTCCTTTTGTATAAATAAAGCAGCTGTTGAAATTGATTTGCAACTCTGCATATTTCGAAGATGGCGAGAATATTTAAATTTTTAAAAAGTATAAAATTAATTGTAGTAATATATTTGTGTTGTGTTTATTTATTTGTTTTTGGAGTTGCAGAGTTTCGTTTATATTCAATCAGGGTGTCTACCAACCGGGAAAATCGGGAAAACCGGGAAAAAGACTTCAAAAAGTAATCGGGAATTGCAAACGTCGGCCAATAACTATAGGTATATTTGCATTCGCAAGATACGGGGTAGCTTATACTGTACTGTATTTCCCCATATGCTTGTTTACATTACCCAGTAATATGAGAATATACAGTGTGTCCAACATTCCAAATTGAAAGTAAACCACAATGTTTTTCACTTTTTATGTCTTCCAAAGAAATAATTAATGAGCATTCTAAACATTTTAGATTTCTGCCAAGCACCTTTACGTTAATCATGAGATTTTCTTCACAAACGTGATCTTGGTAATCGGTAGAAAAGAGTTTATTATTTGTAATACCTTTTTTTAAGTCTCAACTGTTTTTTAGGGCATTTTTTTACAATAAACTAGCCTTTATATTTTAGTTGTTCTGAGATTTTTAAATATGTTGTATTTATTATTTAAGGTTATTATCTATTTCTAACTTAATCTAAACTGAAAATTAACAAGCAGTGACAAGCAGATTTGTATATGACAGTCGTATTCATTACAATGTTGCCAAATGTTTTTACTCTATCTCTCTCGCGTTTTAATTTATTAAATCCACCTTTAGATTCGCTCTTATCAGCATACAAATACCTTAACAAAAAGGAAAATGTGGTTACAAGCGAATTTTGTTTACTACTAAAACGAATGTGGCACTATGAAGATTTTCAAACTTTTGATGGCCACAGGCTGTACATACGAATTTATATCCAATGAATACCTATACACGCGTATTTTAATATTCAACATATTTCATTAAATTAGCCCTAAACTAAGTGCATTCCAAAAACAATAAATATAAATTGTTTAGTAATGTAATATGATATTTAAATCAACCATCAATATATTACATAAAATAGATAAATAAATATTGGTGGATAAATTAAATTCCAATTAATTTCCATTATATTATTCTATTATACTAGTCCTGCCAATCAATGGTTTCTAGAGTGAAATGCCGAGATCACAATTTTTGACTTGAGGGCTGTGTTTGGACCAAAAGTCCCCGAACGTAGGAGGTGGGGGGGTGCAGGGGGGCACTAAAAAGTTCCCGGTTTTTGGTTTTTCGCTCATATCTCGATAACGGTTAGTATCAAAAAGTGGATAGGTATATGCAAAATTAAAGCTGACTAAATTTTCTGCAATAATGTTTCTATTAATTTTTTTCGTACCTGTTATGGTTCAATAATGAATTGTATCTTTTGACTGTATTCTAATTTTATTATTTTATTATAAATTGAATAAAAATTTTAATAACCATCTGAGAAAAACATTTCTTGTACAGATATCCGTTTCACAGTAGATTGAACTCAAATATCGAATAAAAAATGTCTTTGCGTCTCTAAGTGGTTGCGTGTGTGTGCGTGTATACTGTATATGTACGTGTGCGTGTATATCGTTTCTTGTAAAAACGATAACTTCTGTTAGATTTAAAATATTTAATTACAATTTGGAGCATATGTAAAACAGCATATTACGATAATTCCTAATGAAATTGGGTCATATCTGTAATACATGGTGATAAGCAGAGGCTTACAAACTCTCACTTTATAATAATCTTATTAAAAATATCATGCTCCATATTTTGGGATAACATTGATATATCATCTAATTTAAATAAAATTGGTTTGCCTAACATACACCCGGTATATTGCGGTTTATAAATCTTATACGTCTTATTTTTGTATGCTTAAAAACCTTAGTGAAATTAAAATAAAACCTATTTTACGTATGAGAGTGTAGGCCTCTGGTTATCACCATGTATTACAGATATGGCCCAATTTCAAGGGATTATTGTAATATGCTGTTTTACATATGTTCCAAATTGTAATTAAATATTTTAAGTTTAACAGAAGTTATCGTGTTTACAAGAAACGGTATACACGCACACATACATATACACGCACACACACACTTACAGACGCAAAAACATTTTTTATTCGATATTTGAGTTCAGTCTGTTGTGAAACGGATATCTGTACAAGAAATTTGTTTCTACGATGATTATTAATTTTTTTTTATCTATTTATTTAACGTCGGCCTATTTCCGCTAACAGGGCCTATCACTGACACCAGGAGGCGAGCTACCCCCAACCTGGAAATTTTGCCGATCCTCTTCTCGTAAGAAGAGTAGGAATCTTTTACTTGCCTAACATTTAATAGCTTTACATCCCCTCCGAAGTTATTAAAATTTGTTTTCAATTTATAATAAATTCGTAATAAAATTAGAATAGAGTCAAAAGATATACAATTCATTACAGAACCATAACAGATACAAAAAAAATTAATAGAAACATTTATGTAGAAAATTTAGTCAGCTTTAATTTTGATTAGGAGCGAAAAACCAAAAACCGGGAAAAACCGAAAACCGGGACCTTCTTCGTGCCCCCCTGCACCCCCCCACTTTTGGTAGGTTTACCTCCTAAATAGTCCAAATACAGCTCTTAAGTCAAAAATTGTGATCTCGGCATTTCCCTCTAGACCCCCTTATTGAACGCTCATAGACAGGGCTATATGTGATTTCATATTAATTATTTAAAAATTGTAATTATGAACATATTGATGAATGCTAATTTTTTAATTTCAGATTTGGTATAAGACTGGTGTTCCACAACTTGTGCATAGGTGAGCAGATTTTTATGTAATTTATGTTAATTTGATTTGGGTAAATTGTATTTGCTATGAATTTTAATCGTCCTTTATTTTGCGGGAGTTAATTCTACAAGAACGGGATTAGGGCGAGAAGTTGCTTAGTTGCTGTCATGAAATGTCATCTCGTGGCAAATCAGCCTCGAAAATAAATGTAAAGTTAAATGTACCGTATTATCGCTTGAATGTTAATGACCCGAGATTTTAGTTTTTTGTGGTATTTTATCAATCAGAAAATCCAGTATATTTATTTGCAATTATTTTTATTGATTTTGATATAGTTGTTGTTAATTCTTATTTACGTATTAGAAAATATTGGTTCGGTAAAAATAGGAATGATAAAAATGTATAAATTAGTTATTTATGCAACAAGTGCGTAAAGTGATACTTTTTTAATTTTGACAATCCCATGTGTAAAAAAAAACACTTTATATGCAAATCGCATACAATATTTTGTCTAATACCGAAATACATATACGTATACCATAAAATATAAACAATATACTTTACACCCTGGAGCGTAAAATGTACTTTACGCACTAGTGCGTAGAGTGAAATAATAAAATAGCAAGGTATTTGTTTAATAATCGCAATATTACCATAAACAACCTAATCAAAATCTTAAGAATATAAGTGAAACGTCAATTTTATAAATTATTCAAGCATTATTGTTAAGAACACTGAAAATAGTATTTTATAATGATATACCAAGTGATAGTAAATAAATGGACACCATAAAATTAAATAACTAGTTTTTGACCATTACACATAAGATAATAAAGTTTTACTTTACGCACTATACAGCATGCGTAAAGCCTGTACTTTACGGACGGTAGTAGAAAAAATCCTTTTTTTGTCTCTTATCCGGTGCACTTCATAAATCCGGGTATCAAAGGGGTAGTTTTTGGCCATTTGAGAGGTTAGTTTGCTTCGGGGAGAAGATCACCATCGTGTTCAGCATCCTCGGAAACGGGGGTGCCGCAGGTTTAGTCTGTATGAGACGCCGTATCCGCATTAAACCCTTTGGAGGGATGTTTTTTGGCCGTTTGGGGGGTAGGGTTAACTCGAACAGAGTTTAAACCACCGCCATCATGTTCAGCGTCCTCGAAAACGGGAGGTGACGCAGGTTTTGTGAGTATGAGACGGCGTATCCGCGTTAACCCCTATTGGGGGGGTGGATTTTGGCCGTTTGGGGGGGTGGGGTTAACTCGGAAAGAGTTTAAACCGCCTCCATCGTGTTGAGCATCCTCGAAAACGGGGGGAAACATAGTCTCCTTAAGCTATAAATTAGTGACATGTCTGTCCGACTCACAGAAGCCACTATATGTAGAATCCAAGTTTTAGACCCCCAAGCCCTTGGCAAATTTGTGTGTGGAACGAAAAAAACCACAAATTTTTGGTACTTTCTTCAGTTTGTGGCCTATAACTTATAGTCCACTCAAATTAGGAAAAAAGCGGAGAAAAACTCTGAACAGCAGTTTCTCTGCATAGGAAGTAGGTATTCAACTTTTAGAATAAGATTTTGCTTATGCGCAGAAAAAAAGAAATGATTTTTGAGATATATACATATATATACGTTTTTTCGTGTTTTTCTTCATTTAGACGTGTATATCTCGAAAAGTACGCGTTTTTAAGGCTAAACGAACATAGGTAAACGTGTTCAGAATACGACCTCCTACAAAAAAAGGTTCTATACATTTTTCCGATTATCCCATTAGCTTTTCCGGAAAAGCTACTTGAAAAATATATATACATATATGTGTGTTTTTTCGTGTTTTTTAAATTTTGAATGCAAATATATATGTGTCCGATTTTAGGACTAAATGAATATAAGTAAACTTGTTAAGAATGAGATTTCCTACAAAAAACGCCTATACATTTTTTCGATTACCCCATTGGTTTTCCGGGAAAGCTTCTTGAAAAATATATATATATTTGCTTTTTCGTGTTTTTTTTTTCATTTTGACGTAATATCTCTCAAATATATACAACCTTTTTTGTAGGAAATCACATTCTGAACAAGTTTACTAATGTTTATTTAGCCTTAAAAATTCGTACTTTCCGAAATATATATGTCCAAATGAAAAAAAAAACACGAAAAAGCAAATATGTATATTTTTTCATGAGCTTTTCCGGAAAAACCAATGGGATAATCGAAAAATGTATAGGAGCTTTTTTGTAGAAAATCTCATTCTGAACAAGTTTATTTATGTTCATTTAACCCTAAAATCGCGTTGTTTTCGAGATATTTGCATCTAAAATTAAAAAAAAACACGAAAAAACATATATTTTTCAAATCGCTTTTCCAGAAAAGCCAATGGGATAATCGGAAAAATGTATAGAAAATGTAGAAAATCATATTCTGAACATGTTTACTTATCTTCGTTTAGTCTTAAAAACGCGTACTTTTCGAGATATATACGTCTAAATGAATAAAAAAAACGAAAAAACATATATGTATGTATATATCTCAAAAATCGTGTCTTTTTTTTCTGCGCATAAGCAAAAAATTGTTCTAAAAGTTGAGTATTTACTATCTACGCAAAGAAACTGCTGTTCAGAGATTTTTCTGTAAAACGGCGTTTTTTTTCCTAATTTGAGTGAACTATTAAAAAGAATGCATCCAATCGAAAAGTCATCTATTATCAAAATTAAAGAGCATTAAATTTCGCTTCATATTTTTTCCTAAAAATTATTATTCTCTTTCGGTTCCAGAGAAGGAGGTGCCGCCCCTATAAATAACAAGGCCTTGCATAATATAGAAATATTTCTTTGATGCATTTATTAGATTACTCTGAAGGAGCGGGCGATTGGCCTTCCCCCACTGCGACCTATAAGGTCTATTGTAGTACTCCTTTTTTTGTGTGCCTCAGGGCTCCCCATCCAAACATGGTCTTCCTAGACTTCGAGTCTGTTGACAAGAGCCCCCAGGCACGGTTATCAGCCTCTGTCTTTCTCTCGCCGAGCCGTCTCAGTCCAGTCAGGCTTTTACAGCTCAGCATATGGTCTGAGATCTCCAGCGAGAACTTGGGTCACCATTCCAAGCGCTGGACGCGACCAACGTTGCTTAACATCGCTGATCGAGTGCCGGCGCCTAGATCGGAGCCCGTATAGAGAGCCGTGTGCATTGCATTTATGCATTTATTACTATATTATTAAAAAAAGAAGTAAAAAAATAAAATTGTGATTTAGTGGGTGCACAACAACCAAAGGCGTCAACAATTTTTTTTTACTTTATCCAACCCCACCCCCATTACCGCCATATCGTTTTATGGGTTTTTGAGGTCGACGATTTTAAATATTATATTATTAAAGTTCTATAAACAATTATTTCCAAATAGTGGAGTGCAAATATAATATAAAAAATTTTTTCGTTGTGAGAGACGGATGGAAAATCTGGATGTGGAAGGAGAGATTCCTTGGGCAGCGGTTTTTAGTCTTTCATACTATTTTTTAATAACTTGTAATACTCAGGAAAATCATAGTATGTTTTTATAATATACCTGTCGTGAATGTCTATAACTAAATAAATGTTGTATTCACCTATTTTTCCTTCATTTTTTACTAAAAACATGACTAAGCTTCGATAGAGTAAATACGTTTATCAATAAACCGTTGTAGCTATAACAAGCTTAACTGATCGGAATTTGTATAATTTAATGTAGCTTGTAATAATTTAATCGAGCTCGAAAGTTTGGGAAAACAACCGAGATCAACTTGGGCTGGGTCGTTCATAAGTAAACATTTAACAACGCAAAACTGTATTATGGAGTTAATAATTAATTTATCCAAAAGTATAGGACCGTTACTAGCTTGTTTGTTAGACATTATACTTCAACGAGTCATTCTCGTTGAAGTTGATATTGAATTTTTCAAATATTCTGTATTTTATATGTTCCCTTATATGTAAACATTATATATTGGTGGCGACAGATTGTGAGGGTCAAGCGCAAATATTTATCCAGGGGTTACAAATCGATATGAGCTGTACTTTCGATACCGCCAGAAACTTTAAACTTAAATAAAGGTTGGACATAAAATATTTACTGAAAAAATGTAGGCGTGTACCACAATTATGACATAAATGTAGTTATGCCAAAAAGACAATATTCTAGCTACTAAATTTCTTTCTATAAAAAGTTGTATATGTAGGTCGAAAGTTTCTAAAAGTGAAATACTGTGTCCACAAATGGAGTCCGGAAGAGGAAAAACTTTTTAATTCTTGTTGTTGCGAAAAAGTAATTCTTGATGAAAAAGTCCGCTTCACCCGAAACCTTCATTTCGGTTATCGGATCCTTGCCAGTTCTACAGGGATAGCCACAAAACTTGAGTTGATTATGGATATTTTATGGAAGTAATTTTAAAATGACGGTATGAAACGTAATTTTTTATTATATTACAAAAAAAAAATCTGGTCTGATACATATATCGATATTAAAAAGTTTTTTCAATTTTAAATATGAAAAATAACACATTTTGTTACATAAAAATTCAAACTAAGCTATTCAAAAATGTCACCACCAACTTCTGCACATAGTTCTTCTTGAGCACTAAACTCTCTGTAACTGTTCCGAATTTGGTTTACTGGTATATCCGCAATTGCCTCTTATTTTATCTTTTAAGAAATTGACACTATTATGAATCCTCACAAATAAAAGAGTGTAATAAGGTGGGCATTCAAATATCAGGTATCTGACTTTTTTTTCAAATTTGGGCGAGCGCTAGCGCCTCCTTGTACCACCCAAAATGAATGGGAGTCTGGATTCATGATTTTTGGGGGTAAATTAAGAAATCCCTCCAACCCCCATGCGTAAACCTATGACTTATTTGTGGCTTTTTTTTTACTTTTACAAGTCATATTTCTTACACATTTGGGAGCCTGCCGTACGCCCCTGTACAAAAAAAAGGGCTGGCATGGACATTTCTGTTCTACTACCCCAAATTAATAACAATTCACACATTTTGGGAGTAAACCTATAACACACAATTAGTAGTCGGCGGGCTCCTGGTCTAACCATGAGTTTTAGAACATAAATTTATGCGCCTCATTTCAGACTCCGGTAGGTACACCTCCCTCAGAGACCTCTACGCACGTTGCCACGACATAACTCCACTAGCGGACTTCGTCCGAGAAACATCCCGAAAATTCTACCAATTCAAATTGGGCGACAGTCCGCTAACTCCATACCAGGCGTTGCCTATCTTTCAGCAACCTCCCTAGCCAAATCTTTCTTATACCAAAATTTCCATTTCACCACCTTTTGCCTTTCACCACCTTTTACTCTCAAACCCCTTCTATATTCTCTCTATTAGTCTTATTTTTGTTCGTTTGTTTCTTTTTGGTCTTTTGTTTCTTTTTGTTCTTTTTAAAATCCCCTCTCGACCAATAACTTCTTACAAATCAAAACCTTTTAAATCATAACTTCCCCTTCACCCTACCTTTCCGAATGCAGGTAGACCATCGGATGAAGGTTGTCATTTGTTCGAACGGGTTTTTTCATTGAGTTTTTCCCGTACTAGTAACCCGACCTCTTAAAACAGTGCGCGTGTGCGCGCTTAAACAAAAATTCGCCATTTTCTATTTACTTCTAAATATTTTAAAATCGTTCATGATTATTTTTCAATAAATTGTTAGGTTTAAGTTTTACTTCTTATTAAAACAGGAGCCCTAACCTCCATTCATTTTACTTACCGTTCTAGCCGAGGCTGGACCTGCCCCACCCGGCCCACGGCGTTGCGCGCCGTGGTGGTGTGGCTGGCTCTGAACCGGGTTCCAACTCAGGCGCATTTTTTGTAACTAAAATGTTAATAAATCTTTTTGAATTGAATTGAATTGAATTAAATTGAATTGGTCTAACCGTGGTGGTGGCAGAATTTCTCGTTATCCCGCAAACAGCCAACAACAACCCCTCAAACGGGGTCAAACGCGTATTATAATTGTTTGGTGATCTCCCGTTTCCGAAGATGCTGAGCACCGTGGTGATGGTAGAATCCCTCTCGGGGTGACCCACCTCCGTAAATGGCCAATAACAACTCTCCAAATGGGTGAAAGTGCGTTCTCAGCATACCTCCGGGTAATGCTACACAGGAAAAAAACATTAAGATGTCACCTTGATCTCGTCAACAAAATAGACATCTTCATTTACTGTGGAGCTGAAAAAAGATGAATGTATATTTTTTGTACATATTTTTTGGGAAAAATAGGTTTATGTAATAATTGAAACATCTGTTTATTTAATTGTAATATATTATATAAAATATTTTTATTGAAGGGGTATTCTTTTGCCATTGAGGGGGTAAACGGGTGTCAAGCACTCGATTCGTGGTCTTCTCCGTGTTCGGCATGTTCAAAAATGGGAGGACAACCTTTTTGTCCAGTGGTACGATGAGACTGTATAGCGACTATAGCGACTCACTCACTGGAAATCGAGAAGTTCCAAAAGCGAGAAGTTTCCATGGAGTCGCTAAGAAACAAAAAGGAAAACTCGATCCATAATGGAGAAGTTTCCATGGAGTCGCTAAGAAAAATAAAAAACATTCGATATAATAATATAATATCAATATACTTTAAAATACCAAAATCACATAAAATATGAACATGTATTAAAAACAAATATACGTATATTAACTTCGATTTTAATTTTATTTATAGCGATAACGCTATAAATTTGGTGACCCCGACGTGATAATTTTATGTCCAACGTGATAAATATATGCCAGAAGTGAAAATTTTATGTCCAACGTCATAAATATATGCCAGAAGTGAAAATTTTATGTCCAACGTGATAAATATATATAAGAAGTGATCGATATATATGTCCAAAGTTATCTTATAACTTACATGATGAAATCTAGGTTATTTAATTAATTTGAAGGAGAGATAAAATCATTTCCACTTCAAAAGATAGAAGAATATCTCAGATATAATTACCGAAGTACAACACTTTCCTGTTTTGGAACAATTATTATCAATAATTTCAAAAAGAGATTCAATATATCAACTACCGTTATAAATTTATCATTTTATGAAGAGAAGAATTTTCCCGATGAATTTTGAATAGAGGTTCCAAATTTGAATAGATGTTCCTATAATTTATGGTAATTTCCTAATTCAATCAACTGAAGTTGTACATTACAAGTACTGTCATCTGTCGGTGAGTGAGTTAAAGTACATTCCCTTTTTAATCTAAGAGAGTAGTCAATCAATCAATCAATCACAATCGATTAGTTATGCCAAGACAACCTTCAGACGAGGATTTTCCTCAAACCCATTATGTCACATCTGTCAAACTACCCCCATTCTGGAAATCAAAACCAGAAATTTGGTTTACCCAGATCGAATCACAGTTTTCTGTTGCAAAAATTGCCAATGACAAGAAAAAGTATGATCAGGTTATAGCTAATTTGCCATTAGATGTGATAGATAATATATACGATATAATATCTAATCCCCCGGAAACGGATCTCTATATAAATTTAAAGAAAGTTTTAATTTCACGTTTATCATCGAGTGAGGAAAAACGTCTGAATGATCTGTTATCAGGTTCCCAAATGGGCGATCTGAAACCTTCAGATTTCTATAGATCCATGCTGAATATGGTTGGAGGATTCAGCATGGTTAGTCAAGATTTATTGATAAAGATATGGAAAAGACGTTTGCCTCAAACAGTATATATTGCCATTACAGCTTCAGGGAAAACAGACACAAAAGAGATTCTAGATATTGCGGATCGGATCTGGGAGTCCTGTCAAAATTCAATGGTTGCATCGTACTCCAAAAATCCTCTTGACTCTGGGTCAACCCCGTTATCAGATTTAACTACCACTATCAAAAATTTTTCAATCACTTTGCATGATTCAATTAATCAAGTATTACAAAAACAAGAAATTTTTAATTCTCGATTAAACTCTTTAGAATCCAGACTTTCCAATCAATCCTTCGAGCCTCAACCTTCTACTTCATGCTGCAACAATTGCAAAAGTAGAAATAATTCACAAACTCGTACCACTAATCGCAATCGTTCACCCAGCCGTAATAATGTTTCCAATAAATTTGATCGTACAGACAATACTATTTGTTACTACCATCAACTTTATGGTGCCAATGCCTATCGTTGTGGAGGTGAATGGTGCAAATTCAGTAAGAATTGTAAAAAATCTGATAATTCTCAAAGATGACTGAAGTTTGATAATTTTATGACGTCTGATTTTGACATTTCTAACAGCAAACGTCGTCGACTTTTTATTTACGATAGATCTAACAACCTGAACTTCCTAATCGACACTGGTGCCGATTTATCTGTGGTGCCACGCAATGCCTTCACAGATTTAAAAAAGAATTTTGATACGATATTAACCGCGGCTAACGGTTCAACCATTTTTACATACGGTAAGAAATTGTTAAAAGTCAATCTAAACTTACGTAGATTATTTCCTTTCGTTTTCAATATAGCAGACATTGACATACCGATAGTCGGAGCAGATTTCTTGTCTCATTTTGGTTTAGTTGTTGATCTTAAAGGAGCTCGAATAATTGATAACAAGACTAATTTGTCAGTTAATTGTTTTATTAAAAATAGTCCTTTAGACAATTGTAGATTAGATACACTTAAATTATTTCCTTTGACAGATAAATATAACAAATTACTTTTACAATTTCCTAATCTAATTAGTTCACCAGATTACAATTTACCTATTAAACATTCTATTGTACATCATATAGTTACTGAAGGTCATTTACCTTTTTCACGACCTCGTAGATTAGACAATCTTAAATTTAAAATAGCTCAAACAAAATTTAATAACATGGTAGAATTAGGTATCTGCAAACCATCATCTTCTCAAGTTTCCTCTCCACTCCATCTAGTGGCGAAAAAAGAGAAGAATGACTGGAGACCTTGTGGAGATTATCGACAACTAAATACGATTACCATTCCAGACAGATATCCATTACCTCATATCCACGACTTTAGCTCTCAGTTGCACGGCTGCACTATTTTCTCCAAGATTGATTTAGTGCGAGCGCACCATCAGATACCTGTCGCTGAAAATGACGTTTATAAGACAGCTATAACAACTCCATTCGGACTGTTTGAATTTTCCCGCATGCCTTTTGGTCTACGCAATGCCGGTCAAACTTTCCAACGTTTTATGAATGAAGTACTTGTCAATTTACCTTTCGTTTTCGTCTATTTGGATGATATATTAATCGCAAGTCAATCAGATGTACAACATTCGGAATATTTGGAAAAGGTTTTCAAGAGATTAGACACATACGGAATTAACATTAAACCATCTAAATGTATCTTAGGAGTTGACAATTTAACCTTTTTAGGTCATCACATCTCTTCATCAGGTATTTTACCATCAACTGAGATAGTCGAAGTCATTAATAATTTCCCTTTACCGACAACTCTCAAACAACTACAACGTTTCATAGGTATGGTGAATTTTTATCATCGTTTCATACCTCATTTTGCTGAAATATTACTTCCCCTATATTCTCTTTGTAACAGTTTATCTCATGATAAAATTACAAAGATAAATAGTTGGCCTGATCAATGTTTAGACGGATTTTCGAAAGCCAAAGACGCAATAAGTAATGCAGTAGTTTTAGCTCATCCTTGCAATAATGACGATACTATCTTATCTCTCTCAGTCGATTGTTCTAACCTTGCCATGGGTGCAGTTTTAGAGCAAAAAGATAATAAGGGATTTCTTGCTCGCTATAGACTGCTCTCTCATCCCTTTGGAGGGTGGTTATTGGCTGTTGAGGGGGTGGGCGGGTGTCAGGCACGTTCCCAGGGTCCCCCCCATAATTGGCATGCTCGAAAACGAGGGTCAATAAGTTTGATTCCGTGAAACATTTTGAATACGCGTTTGACCCCGTTTGGGGATGGTTTTTGGCCGTTTCTCGTTGGGGGTCACCCCACGCTTTTATACTCAAATATTATACTTAATTACAAAAACGGCTTACACTAAGACCCTTACGGGGTAGACACAGAGGACAGGTTCGATGATTATTGTTTGCATTTTAGTGCAGTATTTATAATTTTTTCTATTTCTATTCTTCGTGGTTTTATGACTAACTTCTCTGCAGGTTGCGGTTGAGATGACATTGATGTTTGAAGTAAATCTTATTAATTGGTATTGAATATAAGGTTTTATTTTCAACTTTAACAAATTTCTAATGACTTTTTAAGAAGAAATGTTATTGCTTAATGCAGATTCTACCAAAATATTCACTTAGTGCAACAACAATAGAAAAAAATTATGGCACGTCAATTTTTGAAATTTTGTTATTATTAAAAACGAACAAATTGTTTCTTATTACTTACAATTAAACGGTCGCTCGAGTTTAACGTAGTTGAATATAACTAAATTTCTGTTACATAAAATTTTCTCTAGCATGTGCTCAAGTACATAAAACATTTTTTAAAGTTTGTATAAATTGTAATAATAAAGATAACAGCTGAATCTTTTAGTCCGTTATTTATGCTGAAATTTGAAGTTCATTAAATGAATAAATAGTTAAGATAAATGGCAGTGTGGTATCCCGTAAATAATTTATTTTGACTAACATTTCATCGTTAACTTTCATTTTTGTACAGAATTAAACCTTACAAAGCGATGTGAGTTATGAAGGAACATGGAAGTGCACTCATATTTCCGGAAGTTTGATTTAATGGAAGAGTCATGTATGTTTCTGTGTATATGAAAATTGGTAAGGCTGTCATGACCGGCCCCTAAAATTATATTTTCTATTGAATACTATGTTATATTTTCGTGGCAAATATCGGATACACACTTTGTGCATTACCTTAAAGAGAGCTTTTAGTAATTTTTGTTGTTAATCTATATTTCTATACGCTAACAAATAGGTCGGACCAGTAAGCTGAAATTCATGACCCCTACCGTTAAGATTGATGAACTTTGATGGCGAAAATGGAGACTATATAGATTTCTGAAATTGAACATTAAGTCAAACAATTGGCCAATGAGTCGGACAGGGCTATGTTCTGTTACTAATCCTCTTTAACATTTATAGTGAACATGTGATGCGATACGTGCTGGAGGATGGTAGGAAGGTTTAATTAAAGGCGGAACTAAGATTTCTAACTTGAGATTTACAGATGGTCCTACCTTAGGCGCGGCAAGTGAAGATGAGCTCATACACCTGCTTGACAGTCATCAATAAAATAAGCTCTATGTACGGTTTTTAGTGTAAATTATAATAAAACGGAAATTATCATTGTAGACCGAGTAGCTGAGACAAGACAGCGTAATGACGCTTTCTGGATTTGTATTGTCTGCTTTCACCTTTATCCTGTAATTGGGCCGTAGCCCTGTTGAATATGATAATTTAAATAAATAAATAATTACATAAATGTACTGTTGGTCGTATGAACATTACAATATTCACAATCACAATATTTTACAGTTAAAAATGTCGTCGAAAAAGTAAAAAAAGACTTATAGTCCAGGGAAATTAGCATTTGACCTGGACAAAAATCAGAATTTTTGCACAGACTGAGGTGTCTCAAACCCAAATCCACTAAAATCACAAAAATCCCAATATGGCTACCCATGATATTGAATTTCAAAGTTTTTTGTGCAAATATCTCGCGTCCTATGCATCGGATGCCCATCAGGTCAACGTGAGAGTTGTAGAGAATTAAATTATCTACGTGTTTGTGTTTTTCATTTTTTACTTCCTTCTCCCTTTTTCAAGATATTCAAGGTCAAAGTTTCAAAAATATAATTTTTCGCGAATATCTCGCGCCAAAAAAATCGGACAACAATAAAGTTAACATGAAAGTTGTAGAAAATTCAATTATCTACAAGATTGGTATTTTGCATTTTTTTCCCAAAACCTCGCCCTTTTCGAGATATTCAAGGTCGAAGTTTAAAAAAAAAACGGTTTTCCGCGAACGTCTCGTTATGCATAGGAAGCGAGATATTCGCGGAAAACCGTTTTTCTAAACTTCGACTTTGAATATTCGCGAAAAACTATATTTTTGAAACTTTGACCTTGACTATATTGAAAAGTGGGGGGGGGGGGTGTTAAAAAATGAAAAACACAACTTGTAGATAATTTAAGTCTCTACAACTTTCACATTGACCTCATGGGCATCCGATGCACAGGACGCGAGATATTTGAACAAAAAACTTTGTAATTCAATATCTTGGGTAACCATGTTGGGATTTTTGTGATTTTAGTGGATTTGGGTTTGGGATGCCTCAAAGAACGTCTGTGCAAAAATTCAGATTTTTACTAATTTTGTCCAGGTCAAATGCTAATTTCCCTAGTCTATAAGTCTTTTTTACTTTTTCGACGACATTTTTAACGATAAAATATTGTGATTGTAAATATTGTGATGCTCATATGACCAACAATACATTTTTGTAATTATTTATTTATTTAAATTATCATATTCAACAGGGCTACGGCCCAATTACAAAAAGAACTTTGACCTTCAATATCTTGGGAGCCATGTGAGGATTTTTGTGGATTTGGGTTTAAGACACCTCAAAGAACTCGAAGAAATTCAGATTTTTACTGATTTTGTCCAGGTTTCCTCATTTTTTTTGTCTGATTTCCCTGCAGTATTATAGTATACCGGCTGATTTTGTTTGTAGTGATTATTCAACTTATTAACCTGGTAACCAATGAAGGCCCATTTTTTTTGATTATTGCACCAATCAAATGTCATTCTCAGTAATAAAACAACTAGGATTTTAACAGCACGAGTATGCAGTTTTATCACTGCAAAATTATACAGTTTTATCGCTGTAAAACGCATTGCAGTCGTTGACAGTGTCATGTCTTACTTTGTGGAATATTTTTCACAAATACCACTGGTGCTTTTAAATTTTACCTATAAATTGTTTCTAGAGCTTGTTGCCTAAAGATAATGTAACTCATGCAAATTACAGTAATTACATAGTAAGATATAGGCTTTGTAGCATGCATATTGCTGCTTCATAAATTAAAACATAAATTAACTCAAGCATGAAAGACCGCGGAGATTTCAAATATTGTTTCTTAAAAATTTCTTCATAAACAAACACAACGGTATGCAACCAGAGTCACGTCTAACTGTACTCAAGGTAGCTGGTGTTGTAACTTAACTTTGGAGAGGGTAAACAGGCGAAACGATTTGCATATTGTGAAAGGGGGAACAGAATGAATTATTCTCCGTTACAAGAAGCTTTGTACTTCGTAATTGTCTGCTAATTTTTTGAGTAGTGATGTGTCTTCATTAATCAAATTCGTCTTTTACCAACGACTTCAACATCGTAAGGGTGAACATGAAGCAGGCCTAAGTGTTCTTCACCGATTTAATCCGGTTCTAGATGCAGATCGTAGATACGCATTCTAGATACGTTTTTTTTAATGTCACATTTAAGTTTGGGTTGGAAACTTTTATTTTAATCACCTAATGTGGTTGTCTTTCTTCTCTACATATTTTGAAGATGGAACGTATATATTAGACTAGGACTACCTTTTGCGGAGACCGCGACGGTAATATGGTAGGATAGATGTAAATTGTCCTTATGGAATTTCTGGAAGCGTCGAATATGGTACTGGGAACTCCCTGACTTAATATTGGGCTCATCTAGAATCCATTGAGAATACCAGATAAGTGTAGCAAATAAAATTTTTATCTAATGTTTTTTTATACATCTCGTATTTTTATGCTTTAACACTTTTAGAGTTCTTCATAGAATCAAATTGCAAATGTTTTTTTTTTTGAAATTATTTCAATTTTTAACTTTATCTGTAATATGTTTTCAGGAACAATTAGTACTTTCAATTATCATTTAGGTGTAGGTTATCTGCGTAACGTCTAATTAAAAACAAATATATGAAACGATCTGTAAAGACTGTGTGATCATAATTTCTACGAAACATTTTCATTTAAATAATTAATTATGACTTTTAAAACACTATATTGTTGGTTCATTTTTAAGACAGTATTTTAAATAGTATCTACGTAACATATTATCGTCCATTGGTTTTCCCTATTGTACATTAATTTGGTTAATTTTAAGGCCTCAGTTTAGTCGTTTTCTAACAAAAACACATCCAGTTTTATTGGTTTATAATAAAATCATTTTTTTAATTACTTTGTCCACTTATTTCAGGTATTTTGATACAAACTCTACAAACCATTTAGATAATACCTACTGAATTAATTAATTAACCTTTTGTAAAAAAAAGTTGAATATCTTTTAGAAATATTTGCAAGTATTAATCTAATCTTGATTTCTGCTAAATTTGGATTATTAATTTACACTTTTTTATAGTCAACAATTTATACTTTCTTTATAATTTGATTAGTTTATCTTTCTTGTAATCAAACTCCACTCTAAGTGTAAATTTCGAATATAGAAAGATTGGCACCCCGCCTCTCTAGGAAAATTATCATTATATAAGTCAAATTAACATTTCTTTAAGATAAATTATAAAAACATCTGTCATTTATTAACTACAATCTACCAAACACGTAAGACCATTTGGAAAGTGTTTTCTGACCCATGACTCGTCTGCCGAGTCTCTGAGCTGCTGGTGTAGTAATTTGTTTCCTCTAAATAATACAAAGTTCAGTCTGAATCTCGAACACATTACAAAAAAATTAATAATGATTGTACAGCGAAGGAAACATGTTACAGCTTACCCTTGCCTATGTGTAACTATTTCCAATTTCCCTACTTTTATATTTCAATATAAATTACACAGGTCTACAGAAAGAGCCTTGTCCTAAGGTTCGGATCTAATTTTTCTGAAGTATTTTTACGCGCTGAAGCCAATTTTGGAGAAAAGAAATAATTCTATAGTGACATTTTCCGTCTACCACCCCCTTTTATCTTCTAGGGGTGACACGCGGTAGAATTTTTTTTTTTTGTTCAAATTTGGCTTCGGCGCGTCAAAATACTTCAGAAAAGTTAGATCAGAACCTTAGGACAAACAAGACCATTTTTTTGCCCTTTCCGGGGACGGGAAATTAAAGCTGTGCACTGTACATTCAAATAATTCGCCAACAGAGTTGAATGGCAATTTCGTAGGAACTGTTGGATATGACATATGACAAATACTGATCTAGACTTAGTAAAAATAATAATAATAATAATAATAATCTTTATTAATTTTTAGAAAACAGAGCACAAAGTACATTTGTTTAAAAAAATTACGTCAAAAAATTAGGTACAAATAAAAAAATATTAAATGTAAAAGAACAGTCAACTCACAAACTATATGTGAGGCGGAAAGCAAAAAGGGACCTCTTGTCGGCAATTTCCGATTTTTAGTTATTGATATTAAATGAATTAAGCTCTAATTCTGAACGATTTGGTGCAAAAATCATGTCTCTATGATTTTTTTTTGTTTAAGTTACTAGTGCGTTTATGAAGAGGGACCTCTTGTCGGTCCCATGTTATTTCTCCATAAGTGACATGAGGTACCTTTTCCAGGGCTGAACAATACTGAACATTGACTGCTTTATCGATTATTTTAAGTGTTTCATTCAATTATATCGGTTTTGTAATCGATTACAACTTGTAAAGGACAAAATCCGAAAATCGATCATATTGACCCAAACCACTAATTTCAACTGTACTGAAAAATTAACATCGGCGACAAGAGGTCCCTTTTTGCTTTCCGCCTCACATATACTATTAACATACATATAATATAATGTCCTATATACACATACTTTAAAAGACTGACATAAATTCCTCCACTGTATAAGTTTTATCAACAAGTAACGCCTTTACAGCACGTTTAAACTTAAAAATGTTTGACATATTTTTAATATGTTCTGGCAATATATTAAATAACTTACAACCATTGAAAAGAAGGCTCTTTTGAAATAAAGCAGCGTCATGTTTAGGAGGTAGCATATAATCTTTTTTTCTTGTATTATAATGGTTCATTTTTTTATCCCCAAATTTACATTTATTCTTATACACAAAACAAACTACTTCATAAATATACAAAGTAAGAATGTTTTGAGATTTAAATGCCCCTCTGATTCATCATATTTTATATTAGCAATAATACGTACAGCTCGTTTTTGCAGTACAAACACTTTTTGTGCTTCATATGAAAGGCCCCAGTGTACAATACCATATTTAATGGTATTATGGAAACATCCAAAATACAATATCCGATTCAATAAAAGTTGAATTATGTTATGATTTTATGATATCAAAACCAGTAATCACTTATTCAAACTCTCAGAGAATAAATACTCTGTGCTTAACTAAACAATCATAACTTAATTTTCCATATTCTTAAATTAGAAATAAGGATTAAATAGGTCAATACTAAATATTTATCAATAAACACTTTAATATAATAACTCCTGCATCGTTCACTAGCGTACAAACTGTCTGGAATGTGATTCTAACGTAGCTGCTAGATAGCATTACTAGAACTGTAATCTATTTCTATTTTTGATAACGGGTCCATGGACACTTAATGCGGGATATTGGTAGCTTTCTTTACTCATTGTATGATTTATTGAAGCGTGCACGAGAATTCTTTGCAGTGATATGAAGACCTTTGAGCGGTATTGAGACAGTCTATGTATTACAATATATATCTCCAACATGCTCTTTTGTTTCTTGGTTGTCATTACATGTAAAATATGGTAAATTCCGTGGGCTTTAAGTTCTTCAAGTCTGGCGCTAAAGCGATAAAATTATACAATATCACTACTTAGAATGTTCAAAAGGTGCGAAGAAGGTGTCAGGAGTTTAAGACGAAGAACCATTGTACTATGTTTTTTACGTTTTTGGTGACATTTTTTAGAGTTGTCGATTTCCACCAAATATGGGTATAAAATGATATGAAATAATAAGGAAAATAATCAGTGACTCCTAGACTAATTGCATATTCAAACGTATTCCTGTCGCAGTACTTACCGTTATGGGTACAGAAGATTTCTGATGAAAAGAAAAAATTGTATATGCTTAAACATTATATATGAATCCGTAAATATTCATGATATTTATATATTACTATACTAGTGGAAAATAAACATACTGCGAGATGTATACAGCTTTGTGCAATATTTGGTTGTTGCTTTGAACAATTTAAATGTCTGAATCTAGAATCATGTTTGAAATAGAAAATTGTATCTCATTTCTATACTATTCACATTAGATCAAAGGTATATAATTCAAATTTATTGCAACTTGTCTGATGTGCCAACAGCAACAGAATTATTCGCGAGTACGTAATAGATGCTGATATAGGCCGAGAGACAACGGTGAAACCCCACGTCATCGAACATCCGATTAATTTATGATAAATTCGAAAGAATATATACTAAAAAACACCAAACGGTTGGCGTGCTTGAGCATATCCTGACGGGATGCCTTTAATTAAGCTAATTAACTCTTGATTATCTTATTTAAAGGCCGTTCTCTCGGATATGCTTATTACTTCAATCAAATAGGGAAAATTAGAGGGGAAAACCGATAATTTTTTGAAATTTGGCAGAGATGTTAAGACCCAGTGTCAAACATACTAAAAGTCCCCAATTCTATATTTTGCGCTCGAGTCGCCATTTTGGAAAAATGGCGCCCCGTTTAAATTTTTTGCTTATCTCTAATCATCGACATCGAAATTATACTTATATAAGAAGTAAAGCTTATAAAATTCTCTACACAAAATGTTATATGCATTTTTTTTGTATCTATTATTATACCCTATGGAGATACGAAAGCAAAGAGTATATTCCATTTCATTGACACATTTCAAAAATTGTAAATATCACTCGTAGAGAAAAAAAATCTTATCATCGTGTTATTCTAGAATTCGCAACAACTTTTAAAATGTCCGCCTTTCTGTCAGTCCGTTCATCTGTCCGTCTGCCATTCCGTCCGTTATGTATCTTTTAAGCTAAATAACTTAAAAGAGAAAAGTCCGATTTTATTGAAATTTGGATAATAAATTTGTGTTAGCTACAGTTCGTCTCAAAGTTATAGCAACCTAAGCCGTAAGCCAGAGAAGCGCTCGATCTAATAAAGACATGACGTTCGTTTGCTCGACGAGAACTTGAAATATTAGAATTTTGCTTTTACGCCAAAGCTACAGATAATAGACAAGGTCTTAGTAAGAAAAACCGAAAACTCCCCTATCATTTATATAGAAAGTGGAAAGGACCTGCAGAAATTGAAACACACCACGAACCTAAATACGACTCTGGCTAATAATTAACTCTACTTAAGTGATAATATTTTGCTTTGTATCCGATAGTTTTTTTATTACTCTTTAGATTAGTATTTCTTTAAGTTTTTTTTTTTTTTTCTTATTATTTCTCATATACTGTGTATTATTATATTATAGAAAAATGAATAATTATTTAACTAACATTGATAAAAATAATAAAATCATTACTACTACCATCCACGATATTGAAACAAGTAAAAAACACTTAACTCACAATAACGCTCTTAATAAAAACTACTTTTACTTAATGCATACAAATATTAGAAGCTTAGCAAAAAATTATGAATCGCTAGAATTGTTTTTACATGCTTTTAATAATATTTATCAAGTCATTGTTCTGACGGAAACATACAAGATTTTAAATATTGAAAATTTTAAACTCGAAGGATACTCTATATATTATAATGATGGGACAATTAACAAAAATGATGGAGTTGTTATATTTGTAAAAAATAATCTGAATCACCATGTTGAAATTCTATCGTACCAAAATTTTAAAATATTAAGGTTATCTGTGTTTATTGATGGACAAAAAATTGGCATAACCGGTGTTTACAGACCTCCTTCTTATATTGTACTTGAATTTATTGAACATCTCTCAGAATATATAAAAAACTACTGTAAGGAAGCAACAGAAATAATATGTGGGGATATTAATATAAATATATCAATAAATAATGAAATCACTGAAAAATATCTTAATGTTATGGCAGAGAATAACTTTTTGTCGTGTATAAATGACAATACTAGAATTTTTAATGACAGCAAATCATGTATCGATCATATTTTTATAAAGACAGAACTAGACGTAAGCAGCATATTTCCAGTAATACTCCATAGCAAAATCAGCGACCACTTTCCACAATTACTTAAAATATCATTAAAAATTAAAATAGACAACATGTCACCACAAAACGTAAAGCGAAAAATAAATATAATTAACTATAATGTGTTAAATAATTATCTAAAGAATAATATAAAATGGGACCAAATTTTGCCAGATAATAACGCCAATAATGCAGCAGAAATATTCGTTGATGCTGTAAAAAGGGCGATCGCGATCTCAAGTGAAGAAAAAATATTGACACATAATTTTTGGAAAAGAAAACCCTGGATAACAAATGGTCTATTAACATCAATAAATTATCGTGATAAACTGTATAAAGAAGTTTCAAAATATCCTCGAAATATACAACTAAAAAATCAATATAATTGTTATAGAAATCATCTAAATAAACTTATAAAAAAAATGCAAACAAGACTACTATAAACAAAAAATAAATGAAAATATAAACAATAATTCTAAAATATGGACTATTACAAATGAACTAATAAATAAACAAAAAACAAAACAAAATAACATAAATTGTATAAAAAATGAAAATAATGAACTAATAAAAAATGAAAAAGAAGTAGCCAATTCCGTCAATAACTTTTTTATAAACGTTGGCACAAATATAGCAGCAAAGATTAAAACACCTAAAGAAAGTAATTCAATAAAAGAAAATAAAGTAAAAGAAACGATATTTGTTAAGCCAGTATTAGAAAATGACGTTATAAGATTTATAGATAACCTAAAAAATGACACACCGCCTGGTATAGATGGAATAACTAGTAAAACATTAAAACTTATAAAGCACAGTATAGTTTCACCTTTAACAAGAATCTTGAATATTTCATTAAAGGAAGGTATATTTCCTAATACTTTTAAAGAAGCTCTTGTGATACCTGTCCACAAGAATGGTGACCGTGATCAACCTAACAATTATCGCCCAGTCTCGCTAATATCTAACATAGCAAAGATATACGAATATGCAATAAAAGAAATTATAGTAAAATTTTTACAAAAACATAATTTACTTGCGAAGCAGCAGTTCGGCTTTCGTGAAAATTTAAGTACTGAAGATGCCATAATAAACTTAACAGAGAAATTGTACAATAGCATTGATAAAACAAAACCATCCATGACTGTTTTTCTAGATCTAGCTAAAGCGTTTGATACAATATCGCATAAAAAATTAATTTCCAAATTACCTTTTTACGGATTTCGAGGAAACATCCTAAAACTTATTGAAAGTTATATTAGTGAAAGGGTACAACGTGTGAAGGTTGGGACCACGATCGGTGACCCGTTGGTAATCCAAAGTGGTGTGCCACAGGGAACCGTTTTGGGTCCCATTCTTTTCATTTTATATATCAATGATATCTTTGACGTAGAAAAAACATGCGATATTGTATCATACGCTGATGATACAGCTATATACATTGAGGGAAACAGCTGGGACGAAGTAAAAAGAAAGTCTGAGAAATGCTTACAAAAAATTAAAATATGGTTGGACGATAATCATCTTAAGTTGAACTATGATAAAACGAAATTCCTAACATTCTCGTCGAATTCAGCCACACAACCCCAGATGGATAAAATAATAATACATGAAGAAGAGTGCATGCCAAATAATATCTGTGGTTGTAAAATAGATATAGAAAAGGTACCCAAAATAAAGTATTTAGGTGTTATTATTGACTGCAACCTTCGATGGGAAGAGCAAGTTTATGCAGTTTGCGGCAAGCTAAGGAAACTTATATATACATTTAAACTATTAAGAAACACTCTAAACCTCGGATTACTGCGGACTGCATATTACGCTTTGGTGCAGTCGGTGATTACATACGGTATTATAGCTTGGGGGGCCGCCTATAATAATGTTATGAAACATCTATATACTGCGCAAAAATTAATTATAAAAATAATTTTAAAAAGGCCTATTCAATATCCAACCGAACAAATTTATTTAGAAATGCAGGTAAATAATCTACGAGAACTATATGCTCTACAAATAATAAAATATATATTTAGAAATAAACAAACAATAATCATAGAACATAATTATCCCACTAGGTATGTAACAAAACTTAATTATGCTCCACCATTTATGAAAAAAAGGCTGGGACAAAGAAATTTCATATACATTTCAGCAAAAATATATAACAGATTATCACTAGAACTAAAAAATTTTCATAATAAATCATATAGATATTATATAAAATTGGCCAAAGCTTGGATTAAACAAGAACATGTCTTTATTAATGAATTACTTGATGCAATATAACGGCTTCATCATTATCCAATATCTGATAAAAACCTTCTGTTTATAGAATACGCAATTCTCACATATTTTTACTATTTATTATAGCACAATATTTGCCACAGACAAGTCACTTTGTGATTTAAGTGGCAGATTTACTTGTTTCAATAACGAAATTATGCAATATGAATTCATATATTATATCTTGCAAAATTAATTAAGATTTAGATTATTGTCATAATTTGTTGTTGCTGTTATTGTTATTTAATAAATATATTATTATTATTATTATATTATTATTAATAAATTGGGACACGTAAGTAAATTATCTCGCTGATTAAATTGGATTGGCTGAAGTCTTATTGAATACCTACTTCTTGTTAGTTAAATCTTATTGGACAACAGGCATGTACACTTACTTGCAAACAAAATAGTACTCTTTTGAAGTAAATATAATTATTAAAAAATTATGATCTAAATTGCCAGCCTCTATTCCAAAAAAAACCACGAGTAAAATTGAATGCCGGAACTTTTGACTCGAAACTGCCAATATCGTTAGAGTTATGAAAAAAATGGACATAGACAATTTTATGGAGAATTAAATTTTCTATAAAAAAGTCAGTGATGGCACAAGAATTCTTGGCTTACGAAATTTGAAAGTACAGGTGACGCTGGGTTGTAGAAAAAGTGAATTTAAATAGAAAATGAAGAATGACTTTTTTCGAAATACAATTCGTTTAAAAGTCGTTAATTATTTAATATTTGAAAAATATAATTTTAAGGGGCCGTAATTCGAAAATCATAAATCAAAATATCTTCAAAATTTGGATATACGGGTTCTAAAGCATGCTGATCAATAATATTACATTAGTCTTTCAATAAAAAACAACGGGCCCGCATTAGACATACAGGCCTGCGTACCTGCAAGGTAAGGGATGTCATATTACTAGCCTCTACCTTGGGAACGTTTTTAGCCTCGCTGCGTTCGGGTGATTTCTATTACTAGTACAGTCACTGAAGGTTTTCACCTCCGATTTCGTTGAACCTCCATCGATTTTCATGAAAATTTGTGAGTAGTTAGAGGATACCTCAAGACACAAAAGTGACATAGTGCCAACTTGCGCTTTTACCCTGGGGGTGGATGCCACCCCTTCTCAGGGGTGGAAATTATTTTATGAAAGATAACCCCAGGAATCGATAGAGAGACCAATTCTATAAAGTTATTAAAATAAATCAATACTTTTTGAGTTATTAAAAATCAAAGATTTTGATTTTTCGTGAAAAAAATGCGTGTTTTAAAGCGGTTTTTCATAAATAACTCAAAAACTATAAGTTTTTACAAAAAAGTTGTCATTACCAAAATTGAAGCTAATAAAAAAACGAATAAATTCCTTCCTTAAAAAACCTTTTAATATTAATTCAAAGTGAGCTATAGGTAATTGAATGTATATTTTTTTTTCGGCGAGTACTCAAATCTAAGTATTCAAGCTTAAATAACGGGAAAACGATGCATTTTATAAAATATACTTACTGAACACTTTTCAAAGTACTCAGAAATACCTATCAAATGAGCTGTAGAAGAAGTTGATAGCATCAAAATTAAGCAAGTTATGATGAAAATAAGAGGACCCTTTCGAATTTTTTAGGAAAAAGTGAAAAATAAAACCTACACCATTTCCACAAAAATTAAAATTTATAGTAATCCCTATAAGACTTTCTTTATTTTAGCATAAGTAATGACTTTAAAAATTTTGACCGGTTTAGAATGCATATTTTTGAAAAAAAATATGATTTAAAAAAATCAGAATTTTTCAAATTTTCGTAAATTTCATTTTCTTTTGATAATAACTCCAAAAATACTCGATATACGTAAAAAATAATAGAGAACGAAATTTGAGGTTTTTTTTTAACAAAGATTTTAGTTTTTTTTTTAATTTTTGTAGGATAAAAAATAAATAATAAATTTTATTGCGAGAACCATGTAACCGGGGCCCTTAAACCTTTTATCTTTTAAAAAATAAGGGTTTTAAAAGATTAAATTTAATACGATCTTATAGCCCTTGAAATTACCTTTCAAATGGTTTTTGGATGAACCTGATATCATAAAAATTAACGGAGTTATTGTAAAAAAACCAATAACATTTTCTTGGAAAAATTTTTTTGAGCAGAGATTTTGTATGCATATATAGGAAAAAAGGTAGATAGTAAGAAGTAGACGTGTCGTGTCATGTTAAAAATGATTTTTTGCAACTGCAAAAAAGGGTGCGGCGCTTCTTGCGGGTGTCGAAGAGTAGGGTTATTTTGCAATGCAACCTGCGGATCATGCAGTGGGGACAATTGCCAAAATAGCCCTCCAATTAATGAAGAAGGAGAAGATGATGAAGAGAGCTCTGATGAAGAGTGAAAAATTAAATTTAATGTACTATTAATATTTGATCAATTTATGAAACATTATGTAAATAAAAAAACCGCTGCCCAAGGGATCACTACTTCCACATCCGGATTTTCTATCCAAGTCACACAACGAAAAAATTTTGTATCTGGAAATAATTGTTTATGGAACTTTAATAATATAATATTTGAAATCCTCTACCTCAGAAACCCATAAAACGATACCCCACATCGGTAGTGGGGTGGGGGTGGTGACAGGGGGTGGGAGTGGGGGGTGGATAAAGCAAAAAAATATTTTGAGGTTTCTGGTTCTTGTACACACACTAAATCACATTTCACATCCCCTAATAATAATGGGGTGGGGGTGGTAATGGGGGTGGCTAATGCCAAAATTTTTTTTGAGACCTTACCTTCTCTTGTCTATACTAAATATCAATTTTATGAACTCTTACCTGCTTGATTTACCTGTTTACTCCAAATTTACCCCAATTTACCCCCCAACCCTTCGACGGAACAAGATGAAAATATAATCTAGTTCTAGATCTCATTGAAGTACATATGTACCAAATTTCAAGTCAATATCTCAAACGGTTCCAGAATAAACGTGCGCACAAAAAAGTTACAGACCGACAGACAGACCGACAGACAGAAAATTTTTTTTCGCTCAAACTTGAAATCTCGACGTTTCATGACATTCTAAGCCTATTTGAACAATAAAAATTTTAAAAAAATTTTTTGTCGTTACTATACTTCCACTGGATGTGGAAGTAAAATGAATAAACTTTTCATATATTTTAATATTTATTTTAATACATTTTCCTCTTAATTAATAAATTAAATTTTTATAAGTCACATAAGCACTGAAAAAATTGTTTTCAACGTTAAATTATGCTTTTTCATCAATTTGTGCACGAAGGGTAGTTTGGGGAATGTGGAAAGAATAATATTAATGAAGTTTGAAATATATTAATAAAGTTTATCATAAGTAATAAAAAAGATTCTAAATAATTAAAGCTATTAAAGCTGATAAAAAAAAATTCCATTATTTTTATGACAAGTGGTAGTTTTTAAAGGTGGAAAATTTCGCAATAAATAAATAATTACTTTAATACTCAGTAAATGAGATTTCAATTCAGTAATGTATTATTCAAATAATTAAAGTTTCTTGAAACCAATTTTTTCAATGATTCTGCATTAAGGGGGTGGTTTTTAAGGGTTGAAATTTCACAGTCAACCAAAAATTATATCATAAACATTAAACAAACCGTTTGTGTAATGTTAATATGCGATTTCATATTTCAGAAATACAAAAAATGATTTTTTCATGATTTTCGATTTGAGGGGTGGTTGCTAAAAGGGTTGAAAAATTAATTAAAATCATAAATCATGCATATAAGTGTTGAAAAATATTTACTTACGCCAGAATGCTTAAATCTGCATTTTTTCCCATTTTTAACAAAAAGCGCAAGTCGAGCATATGTCACTTTTGAAGTTGAGGGTAAAATATACTCAATCCCAAATTTTCATGCAAATCGATGGAGGTTCACCGAAATCGGAGGTAATAGTTGATTTTTACCTTCATTCTCTGTACTATACGAATAATTGACAAAATTAAAATATTTATTACTAAAAAAAAAATCTGATTTGGGTACTAGGGGCTCTAATGTATGGTTTTAAACAATATTAATGTATATTATTTTTTTTTGTGGACATGTCTATTGGATAACGGAAAGTGGTCAAATTTTAATTACTAAATTTGACCCATACGGATAAATCCCAACCGACGTCATGTCGAACTTAAGAAAATTATTGAAAAACAGTCACTGAAGAAACCGTGGTGGAAATATAATTCCTCCAAAAAACGCAAGTCAAATATTCGACAGTGTTGTACTTCTCTATCTTCGTCGTACAGCTGCATTAAAATGAAAGGGAAGGAGGTACAAGGTTTAATGACAGACGTCGTCGTAATTACCCGCATGCCGATAGTGTAAAAGGAAGGGATTCACTTGTTGAAGGCATTTCGTAGCTCGACTGGACACTTTTACTACGACTTAGGTTGCTATAACTTTGAGACGAACTGTAGAGAAAGAACCCAAGCGTTTTAGTAAATAAAACGTTGGCCATATATTCACCTCCTGAATGTTCTTACGTCCCTGTATACTTGGTGAAAACGTCCCTGCTAGCTGCATTTTTACACATTTTATACTTGAATATCTTGGAAACCCTTGATTTTAGGGGGTTGGGCCCATTGAGACTTTTAATCCAGCATGGTTTGAAGTACAGCATACTCCAGTTTTATGACATTTAACTGCAACCACTTTTTACATAGATTCAGATACGGTTTTAACTGGATGTTTTGTAACGTAGCAAACATATCTTCTTTTTCAAGTTTATCATGAATTAATTGGGGATGTTCGATGACGTAGGGTCGGACTAATAATTATTCTGTTTGAAACCATAGAGTCTAATTAAAATTGATCATTGGTAACTTTTTAATTATGAATTTAGTTGGTTTGAATGCCTTTCAACGCTTTGAAGATAAAAAGTTTGTTTCTCATTTATATACGGCAACTGGGAAACTGTTTTTTTTACTAGAATAGGATTAATGTATAGATAAGCTCCAAAGCAATCAGAATTACTTGTCAAATATATCTTTGCCGATAAAGCGTCGGAATTGGAGAACCTATACGCCTTTTATATTTCACCACAGATTTATCTAATAAATTATAACGATAAGCAAACTCGTAACCCTCAATCCTGCAATCAAATCGAGCTGATATCCTGAAGTACTAATCTCCATTTTACTGATTTTAATGGAAATATGTTTTGCGGGACGACCGTAATCCTTCACTCAGGTGGAAAAACATTAAATATTCAACGACAACAATAATGTATATCAGCATAATTGAATCTATCTCCAGCGTCACAGAAAATTAATATGATGCCTCTTATCTATCGTCCTTGATTTTCTAAACGTTGCAGCGGCGACGGAAGCACGATAATAGTGCGGCGTAATAAGCAAACTCCTGGCGTGCATTCTTCATTTTTACTGAATATTCTGTTTTATTAAAATCATCCTGGAAAATAAGTTGAACTAATAGACTTTTTCCTCGCTTCTTAGTTCTTACTTACGTCTCTTAAGCGAATAATATTTTAAATTAAATTGAAAATATGCCGGCAGGTTGTTTTTAATAAATCAGTGGAGAGCGCTTCAAGACGTATTTAGAGCAGATAAAATAAAAGATAACGCGTACAATTTTTTAATGCAGCCTAACTCAACTATTCAGGTTGTCCAGTTTTAAAGAATCGAAGATCAAGGAGGTGACAGAACAGAACACTAGAAACTAGATTTAACGCCACACTCTTCGCCGGTGTATTAAAGTTTTTATATAATTGTTGGATATTTTATAGGATACTTTTTGCAGTTTTTTGAAAGTTAATTTTACTTCCACATCCAGTGGAAGTATAGTAACGACAAATTTTTTTTATTGTTTAGATAGGCTTAGAATGTCATGAAACGTCGAGATTTTAAGTTTGGGCTAAAAAAAATTCTGTTTGTCAGTCTGTCAGTAACTTTTTTTATGCGCACGTTTACTCTGGAACCGTTTAAGATATTGACCTGAAATTTGGCACACGTATGTATTTTAATGTTATTTGGAACTAGATTATATTTTCATCTTATTCCGTTGAAGGGTTGGAGGGTAAATTGGGGTAAATGGGAGTAAGTGAATAAATCAAGCAGATATGAGAGTCCATAAAATTGGTATTTAATATCTACAAGAGAAGCTATATAAGGTCTCAAAAAAATTTTTGGCATTAGCCACCTCAATTACCACCTCCACCCCATTATTAAAGGGGGTGAAAAAATAATGTGGTTAGTGTGTGTACAAGAACCAAAAACCTCTAAATATTTCTTTACTTCATCCACCCCACTACCACCTCCCTATCACCTCCCCTAGCCCACTATCGATGTGGGATATCGTTTTATGTGTTTTTGGGGTAGAGGATTTCAAATATTATAATATTAAAGTTCCATAAACAATTATTTCCACATACCAATTTTTTTCGTTGTGAGACTTGGATGGAAAATCTGGATGTGGAAGTAGTGCTTCCTTGGACAGGGGTTTTTAGGTATAATGTCTACATTTGCAATTTTAATTATCTCCTGATGATGCAAGTTTGGTTGACGAAACACTCCTCAATATAGTATGCAGTATTTTCGGTTTTGTAAAATTTTCTCAAAGATTATCCTCTGTCTACATGTTTTTATTAAAATGTTTAATAACTTACGGTCCAAAGTTCAATACGATCGAACTTCTTCTTCCTAAGCGATTGTGCTTACAAGAGACGTGACGGGCGGGAGATGGACATTTTAACAATGATGCTTGTGATTTGAGAAAATTGTTCCTGTGAACAGTATGACAATAGTACTTTTTCAAAATGTTGGGAAAGTGTATTTTGCGAGATAGGGTCGTTGATATTTCGAAAAAAATCGTTTTTATTTATCTAGCTAAGCGCATTGGACTATTAAAATAAAATTTTTGAAATGTCTAGTATCTAGTCCAGTATCAAGCTTTAGGGAAAACTTGATGAAGCGCATCATATTCTTGATCAGGGGCGTGGCTTTAGGGGAAGCTGAACCTTTTTTTGCAGAAAACACGATACGCCAATGACCAGCTTGGCAAAATTATAATGCTTTTGAATTTGTAGATGATTTTTGAATTTCACCAAATGCATGGTTTCTGGATAAATGGCAAAATAGATATTCTTTTGCATGTTCGTCTAAGTTTAGTTTTACCTATCTTCCGAAGTAATCTCAAAGTTGCTACACATTTTGATAGTGTTATTTTTCTTTAGGTTATTATAATATTTTCTCCGACTCAGAAAAAAGATATAGTTTAAGTAAACTATAGGTATTTTTTTTATTATTTTTTATTTTATCAACTTGACCGTATATTTTTGTTGCCTCCTTGAATATATATCAAACTTGATTTTATCCAAAACTGTCATATAAGTACAATATAATTAGAGAGAGGAATATATCCGACAATTTATCGCGGTATCATACAAGTTTTTGTTGTCACGAAAACTAGCAACTAACAGATTTCTGTGTATAAGATAGCAAGGAATATTTTCTGGAAATGTCCCATACTAGTGTTATATTTGGCAAGTCTTTACGAAAAAATATTACAAAGCTAAAATTTGTTTTGACAAGTTGACAGACTATTAACTTTTATAAATTGTACAAATATTAATTTTAAGTAATAGCTTTTTATTAGATCTTCGAAGATTTCCCCGAGGAAATTGTCGAATATTTCCCGCCTCTAAGGTAAAATCCTAAGAGACGGGAAATATATATGAAATAAAAATGTTTATTGGCTTTCAATTGAGTAATGCGTCGTTTTCATTGGTGTATTTGAATCATATTGTGATGTGTTGCAACTCCTTCAATTGACTCAAATGTATTTCCACCTATTCGAGAAAAAATCTACCAGCAGTTCTAAAGTGATGACATCTGGAATTATCTAGAGAATGGTGGCGTCATTACAGAAAAATCGAGATCTGTCATTTTTAGGTATAAAAGACCGCATTCTCGGCGGGTAGTTCAGAAAGTACGGAAAGTAGAGAAAAGAGAAGTTTTGATTGACAAGTGACCTCACTTGTCCAAAGTGATAAACATTGTTATTTGTAGTCAGTAAAGTACATTTAAGTTAATAACAGTATTGTGAAGTATCCAGTAAGTTATTAAATAAAGTGTGTTAGTGGTTATCTCTTGTTATAATTTTTGGAACCCACGGAACTTGCAAGGGTGGTTTCCTAGGGGTGGAAACACGTTACAATATGGTAGATGAGGGCGATATACATTACATTCTCTACTTTGTGGTTTTTCTTTGAAAATATTTTTTAAATTCGAAGTTAGGTCGAGTATAACGCCTTCTTGAATGAGGATATAAATGAAATATGGATTTATTACGAGCGTAGGATGCTGATATGACAGACTTCATTTGCTTAATGTGTTTCAGAACCCACGTAAAGTCGGTACACCTAATTCGTGAATATTTTTCATGATTTTGGTTGGTTGCCTGATATTCATTTCAATCCAGAATCCTTCAGTTCGCGTTAAAATCATTACGACTCTTCATTGGATAAAATTTTATAAAACATTTTTCCGTGAGTAGCTATAATTTAATCAGACCTTTTTAAATGCAATATATTTTATTAAAAAAATACTCAGACGTAAAATTGGTTAGCATTAACGTTCATATTTTGTCCAATGCTATGCTATCCTTACTTTCTAAGACAGTCCTAAATGGCGAACATTTTTGTTTAAAATCTTAATATTCATGAGCGGAATGTTTGTAAATTATACAGTCTTCGGATGGGCCGCACTCTTGCAAATTTTCTTATTTTTGATTTGCCTAAAAAAAATCATTATTTATAAAAAATTTTGCTTGTCTTAGGAAGTCATAAAGAGTTGTCAAATTTAGGATGAATATACAGGGTATTCTAAAAATAAGAGACTGTGAAATCGACTTTAAGCAGACTACCATTTTTTACATTTTTATTGAAAATTGTACTTAACAAAGTTTTTCCAATTATTAAGAACATCTTAAATATGGAGTTGCAAAATAGGGAAATACCAATTTTCATAAAAAAAAACATTCAACAAAGCTGAAAACTATTTCACACATTTTTCTAATATTTTTCAAAATTCTTCATAGACAGATGAAATTACATCAAGTAATGCCATGGATTAATGTCAATGTTAGTGTAATAGATATTTATTCGTATTTTGTATTTTATATAAAAATATTAATTACTGATTATTAAATTATGCTAACCCTGGAACCAAAATTTACTTGGTCAAATGCTATGGTACCGGAAATGTTTCTAATAAATACGAAATAGAAGTTTTTAATGAGAAGTATCCAGATGTTAAAGTGACTCGCAAATCAGTACTTAATTTAATCTATAAATCTGATTCCACTGGGGATGTAAAAAATATAAGAAAAATCAAAAGACAATTAATTCAAGATGACGCCGCTACCCGCTTGTTTTAGACTGTGTACAAAAACACCCGAGATGGTCATTAAGGTAAAGATCAATATATTTTATTATTAGCAAATCTCATATTCAGAGGATTTTTATCAGCAACAAATTTTATGTATTCAAACTTCAAATAATTTTTCAGCAATTCTACAATTCTACATTCTACAATTCAAGTTAGACAAATGGTTAGACAATCATTTCCACAACAGGTGGATTGGCCGCTATGAACCAATGGCATGGCCAGCCCGTTCTCCATATCTGACCCCGTTGAATTGCTTCTTATGGTGGTATTTAAAGGAAAAAGTATACGCAAACGATTTCGAAGACAACGTAGATTTATTAAAGCAAAAAATTTTGGATGCTGTTGCAAGCATAAATGAAGATGTGATCTCATCTGTCTATGAAAAATTTAGAAAAATAAAAAAATGTGTAGGAAGTCTACACGTGGAATAGTTTTCAACTTAGTTGAATAAAATATTATTTTTTACAGGCGATGTACGGCAAAAATCGCACATTTTTTTGTTTAAAAAGTTGGTAATTCCTTGACCTTGGCTCCTAGGCCGAAAATAGAATTAAATTTGCTAAGACCCTTTTTTAAAAATTTTTTGTCTTGCTCTTTATGGGGTGAAATAATGTGAGTGGGTCTGGATGAAACAAAGGGTCTAACCGGATAAAGGAAAATACAAGAAATGGGCATCAAAGTATTCCCTTGGACGTAAGAAAATGTTTGATATAATATTATTCCAGAAATCCGAGGGAAGCTGAATTTTTGCAAAAAAGGTAGTTGTTTATTGAAATTTTATTGCAACTTACGTAAATGCCAAAAGATTCTGAAAATACTCTCGAATATAGAGGCCTTCCAAATGAACTCAGAAAAAATATTACGCCGTATTTGGCGCAAAATTCAAATTTTTAAAAATGAATAAAAATAAAAAGTGCCCTTCTCACTTTTCTGAAAAGGTGCATGATTTTTGTCTAATAGACGCGCCTCTACATTGCTAGTGTACTCAATTTTTTTCAGATTTTTTTATTTGGTGGCACATGCTGAAAAAAAATAAGAACCTAGCCAAAAATTATTTATTAGTTTCTACAATCACTGATTTCCACTAATATAATACGATACGATCGGTGTTTTTTGCAGTCTATATTTTCTTTCAGTTTCTCTTTCAATAATTATATCAATTTTTTTTATATTTTCACCCTTTATAGTAGGTTTTACCCATTTTTAGCAAACACAACATTTCAACACAAATTGGACATCATTTTTACTGAATTCAAACCTTAGCCAATGTTTTTATTGAATTATTCACCTTTTTTCCTTATTCTGACCGAAATTTTGAAGCCATCATTTTGAAAAACAAAATTTAGGCAGGAAAACTGAATTCAGCGTATCCAAATCCTTTAGTGTACCATGTTTTGTTAATTTTAATAAAAAATTGGCGTGTTGACAGATTTTAAAGCCTTACATTATATGGACTTATTACATAAATAGCTATTTCATGAAAATCGGAATTGCCATATTACTTTAAATTGAGTTCTGATAATAAAATTAATTTGAAATTTTTCGTAGTTTTCAAATAATAAATCAAATGGCATATAGTATTCCTTAAAATAACTTATAATCTAAAAGATCAATAATAATTATAATTTTTTGGAAAAAACATGTTTTTATCCTAATATTTTATTATTGTCAGATATAATTTTTTGGAAAAAACATGTTTTATCCGAATATTTTATTATTGTCAAAAATATATTTTTAAGGGGTACAAAAATATATAAAATACTTTAGGATGGTCTGGGGTGATTTTTTTTGATAGTGTATAATAAAGTATTTTCAAATTAATAACTATTCTTAGTGTAATTCATTGTTCGAGCACCATCAAAATGACTATCATATATTCCTATCCTATTATGTAGTAATACATTTTGATACCTACATAAATACCTAAGGTAAAAAGTAAAATTTTCTTACGGCAATATAATATTCCGAGTTTTATAGCAGTCATTTTGCGTTCCCTATTCCTCCTTATCGAAACAGTTCAACCGCAGAGAGAAAGCACACATGCATAAATGATTTATCAATGCAGATGATCTAAAACTACTTATAAACGTTACTCGGAAGAACGTCAGTATGAATATGAAGAAAATTTCCATATAGAGGATATTTCCAGGAGAAATCTCTACGGTATAGGTTATCACCTAAATCTGTTCGGCGGATATAGTACGCATCTTGGGCCCGCATACTTATTTTTCATTTTTGATCCTTCCTAAAGCTACGACCCCTTCTGCTGACTTCGATAATAGCAAATGTAATAGATTCTCCGTGATACAAACGATGACAGATTAAATGATTAAATAGTGTAATATTTCTGCGTTTTTACCGCACGTCAGCTGAATGCCTTTATATAAAAATAGGGTGTCCGTCCTAATCCCAATACCGGTCGGCGTTATTTGTCGAATTAGATTGAAAAAAATTGGGATTTATGAGGCGAATCATTTGATACGTGCGCAGGTCGTAAAAATAACCTGCGTGGAAATCTTACACAGAGTGATTGGAAATGCTAACTTGAATTGCTGAGGAATTGTCACTGTTACTTAAAATCATCTATAAACTAACTAGAGAAAAAATTATTGCTAATCACGATACAGGTTGTTAAACATCTTTTAAATACATAGAGATAGTAATACAGATCTGCTACATTTCATAAATTAAGTATTGTGTCTTAGTCCAATCGAGGAAAGCCCCAAACGGGGATTATAGAGTACATGGAGGGGGGGGGGGATTTTCCTCCTCAGGAATATGTTGGGGATAATTAGGTAAACATACTAAAAGTCCACACCCCTAGCCCTGCCGCTTCAGGGGGGAGGAAGGTCCCTTTTTCGATTCTTCGCTTATAATTCGGAAACGATGCGTCGCCGTTGTGTCGTACGGAAAAACGTACTCTATCCAAAATTAAACATAATTAAATTTTCTACAAGATTGCCCTTATTCATTTTCTTCCTAGTTTCCGAGATATTCGCCAGCGAAAATCGATGATTAATGAAAAAAAAAACAATTATGTACCTTGAATATTTCTGTCAAAGCGGTTTACCGTGGTTTGCTAATAAATCACAGTCACAAAACAATTTTTATTTTGCAACACTCGAAGTATTTACTAACGTAATATTTTGTCGAAATCTGTATATTTCCTTAAATATACAGTGTGACTCACTTAAATGAAGACACCTTTATAACTTTTTTATTTTGTTTCCAGTTTGAATCAAATTTTACTCAAGCATAGAACAAATTAGGATCTACTTATGACCAGAAAAACATTCGCCCGCTACAAATGCAAAACCACCTGCGGTACCAAAATATGCGGAAAAAATAAAAAATCATATTAGCATAGACTTAAGAATAAATAGACCCCAAGATCCATTGTACGTTTTCTTAAATACCTGTCTCCAAAGTTTACACATGCGTTATTAGCTCTGTTGCCTTTATATACACTATAAACCATATCTTCTATCTCTCTTTGGGATATCTTCAGCTGGAATGCGCTCCGACTTACGCGATGATGTATCCGCCAATAGGAGTCGGCGTTTGTCAAGTTTGGGCGTCTGGTCAGAGAACTGGCTAGTCGCTGTCAAAAGTACAGACAACGAACAATTATTTAGTTTAGCTGTGACGTGTTTGCTTAGAATTTAGTTAATATATATATTGTTATAACATTTTGAGATGGTTAAGTGTTGTGTTTGCGGTGCAAAACCCAAAAATAGCTGTAACTTATCATTCCATAAGTAAGTATTCGAAAAGTCAAAAGTGACGTTTATATTTCGCGGCAAGTCCAACTTGTCAAATATGATATTTTTATTTTGACTTTTCGTTTATTTAGTAGAATTTAACGTTCAGAAGGGTGGACTTGCATACTACAGTGTTGTAAGCAAAAGTTATGACTGTAGCCAAGAGGTTATGTATTCTCATATAGGCCATCCGTCGTTTATATATTTCTTGGAACAGTACCCTAGGTACTAACTTTTCCTTTTCCGCTGTCGGTGGTGAGGATGCACAAATTTTTCCTAGAAGTGTTAAGCACCCCTTGGCTGCAGGCCTGACCTTTCCCTGGCTTGTCTAAAATACATCGTTGAATTTGTGTCTTTCTCCAATCGTGCAGGAACATTTCTCTACTTGGCTACATACATAACCATTCCACATCTAAATTATATATAGCCATCTCTTTTACATCTTACCACAGTTAGTTGTGGTAAGCTCGCGAAAAAATGCCAGTTTAATTGAAGTGAGAACGAAATAGAAAGAGACAGTTGCTCATAATCCCAAAGAGAGACGGCTTTATATAACTGCTACAGTATGAAAGGAGATGGAGAGAGCGCTGAACGTCGTAACTATTCTGACCCCAAGGAAATGAGTTGTCTTGGAGTCTATTTCTTCTAAGTCTATGCATATTAGGCATTTTTTTATCGGAAAATTTGTTAATGAAACTTATTCAAAATTGTCCAAAAACCTTAATCCAAAATTTAATCAAAATAAAAAAAATGAAAAATTAAAATTTTGAAAATTTTTAAAATAATTATTTTAAAAAAATTTGCAAACTGGTTGACAACTACCTGGCAGCTTGGGATTTAGTCCAATCAATGAATGCCCAAAAGGGGATTGTAGGGGACATGGAGGGGAATTTTTCTCTTCAGGAATGTGTTGGGGGTATTTAATTTGAAATGATGAAAAATAAAATTACATCTTATAATTTTATAAGTGTTGTTGGCCTGGCTCTCTTGGCACGAGAGGGTCCGGCTTCTTGCTCTAACTCCAGAACTTCAACATCCTCGTCGTCGTCTGTTTCCTGGATATTGGATTCAGTGTCCACAGGGGATGTGAGGAGGGGTTCCACGTCATCTTCGTCATCATCCTCGTTCATTAAAACGGAAACTCCGTGTAAACAGTTCTCCTGGCAGTTCTGGCATAAAGGGGAAGAATTCATGCAGCTGTAACTGACCAGCTTCAATTTTTAGTGCATTTGCAAAAAATCAAGCCCAAAATTTTTTTTTTGTGCCGCTGGGTCAGCTTCGAAGCTAGATACTTTGCCTTGTGTTCCCAAACCCGCAACTCTGGGGGTAGCTAGTTTCCCAACCAGAGCTGCACCTGGTGAAATGTGCGAAATGAATGCTCTTTTGTTGTCCCCTCGCTTGCTAGAAGTGATGAGAGATCTAATTTGATATTTGCTACGGATTTCAAAAATGAATGGTATCGTAGATGTTGAGGGAGCTCACCTTTACTGGGGCGCCATGCCATTTTAGCATACATAATCGTCTAGCTTTCTCAACATCAGCATGAGAGGAGGAAGGGTTGAGAAACACTTCGGCTGCTCTTCGAACATCAGGGTGTTTTTGGTAAAGTTTTATAAAACCAAGTTTATTCTTCCGGAATATTGCAGAGGTTGAATCATAGCCAGTTGCTTGAACAGTATAGATTTTTTGGTTTTTTTCATACCACCTTCATTGAATAAGGCTAACGGAAATGAGGCCAATTCGTATCGTAAATAATCCTTCAAGTCTTCATCACTTTCTTTGCAAATGGAAATCCTTTGGAAGAGTAGGAAAGGGTCTACTGCAACTTCTTCATCATGGAGCTTGATGGATGAACTAACAGAGGAAATAGGGAGTGTCCTGAGATCACATAAAAAAAATGGTCTTTTTTTTATACCGACGAATGTCAATGAGTCTCCTACTCTACAGTGTAAATTTGCTGTACAGTTTTTGGCGCCGATCCGATGCATTGTTTTAGAATTTTTAACATTGAAAATGTTTTTAGTTTCGTAGTATGGGGCTTACTAATTAAATGATATTTTAATCAAAATTCCAATTTTTTTAATTTGATTAAATTTTGGACTTACGGTTTTCGCGCAATTCTGAACAAGTTTCATTAAAAACATTTTCTGATAAAAAAATGCTTATTATTTTTTATTTTTTTCCACATATTTTAGTATCGCAGGTGGCTTTGCATTTGTAGCAGGCGAATGTTTTTCTGATCATAAGTAGATCCTAATTTGTGCTACACTTGAGTAAAATTTGATTCAAATCGGAAACAAAATAAAACAATTATAAGGGTGTCATTTTAAGTGAGTTACTCTGTATATTTAAAGAAATGCATAGATTTCGACAAAATATTACGTTATTAAATACGTCGAGTGTTGTAAAATAAAGATTGTTTCGTGACTGTGATTTATTAGCAGACCGGTTTTTGCCGGTATCGATTTTGGCTGGCGAATATCTTGGAAACTATAACACATAGGAAGAAAATGAATATAGACATTCTTGTGGAAAATTTAATTTAATTTAATTTTGCATGGAATAATTTTTTCCTTACGATCGACGCATCGTTTCCGAGTTATAAGCGAAGAACAAAAAAAGATACCTTTCCATCTCTGTACCCCCTGAAGTGGCGGGGCTAGGGGCGGGGACTTTTAGTATGTTTATCTCCTAACTAATCCCAACACATTCTTGAAGAGGAAAATTCTCCCCCCTCCATACCCTCTACCACTCCTTCGTTGACTGGAATATCTACTAAAACAAGTTACAAAGTAGTTGCCATTGATTACCAGTAGATTGAGTGATTGGCTCTTTTTTATAATTTTATAATTGCTTCTTGACTACTGTACATAACTGTATCATCGAAATAATTCGCATGTCAGTATATACACCTCACACTGATGAAGGTAATTAGAAATCAGTCTGAGAACCTTTTTATGATTTTAACTACTTCTTTGTCATGTTTCTTCTTCTTCTTCTTCTGTAAGGTGAGGTACGGTACCGGTTTCAGTGGCGAGACCTCGATCGGTGAAGTTAAGGCACTTAGATGGGTGACCGTATCTCATCTCGCCGTCCTGGTTAAGTAGTGGAGTAGCATTAGCTAAACTTCGCCAGGACATTGATGTAAATAAGGCAATTCAAAAAATATTAGGTATATTGGGAAGGAATACAGATAAAAGATGGGCTTTGAAGCATGTTTTCTCTAGGATTCTAGTTTTCGAGAAGAGAGTTTCGTTTAGAACGTCGAAATGTTTAGTGTGTTAGTGTGTTAGTTAAAAAAAGAAAGATACGTTGATAAAATTTGGTAAAGCAACCGTAGCAAAAAAATTCTGTAAAAATATGATTATCCGTAATAAAAAACTGTTATTTTCATATATGAAACTTGCCAACGTGTTGAAATGAACAGAAAGAAACAAAACATTAAAAAAATAAGTCGAAATAAGGAAGAATGGAAAACACAACATCAGAGCATAAGTTTTAATAATCACAGGCACAGAAAAAAAAAGTGGTCTGTCCTTTTGACTAGACCAACTTATCTTTATGTATTTTGACGAGTTGAATTCGAATCCGGAGTGAGAATTACTCCATCAGAGACCGTGTAGACGTAACCGATCCCGAAAAAAGGTAGTAGTGTCTTCCGTACACTGGTGAATCAAATCAGGATTGGTAGTTTTCGAGAATATCGTATGTGCAGGGGCGGTCTGAAGGGGGGACTTTAGGGGCTTAAGCCCAGGGCCCCGGATACTGAAGAGGTCCCCGAATACTGAAAACGGACCAAATACGATATGATTATGACTATGCTCTGTACTGGTGATCTCATTGACAGCGTAAATAATAAATATAAAAGTATATATAACATTTTTTGCTCTTGTCTGCTTCCGCATCGCAATCCACAGTCTTTGTGCCTATTCATCTGGATTTGATCAGTCCCAACCAAGGCCCAGTGCAATGCGGCTACTCGCTACTCGCTATTATTATCATAGTTTAGTTCGGTATTTAGCCAAAACACAGTGAAACATGTGTTGGTTGTGCGTGATCCGGCATGATCTCAAAAAAATTTTTATCTGAAATGGGAAGGGCCCCAAAGCAATTAATAGCCCAAGGTCCCGCACCCGGTTAGTCCGCCCCTGCGTATGTGGGTTAGTGATTTCCTCTTTGGTGACTGGTGGTCCAGTACTGCAGTTAGTTGCTAACTAGATTTCCACGTTTTTCGTTATTAAACAAGTTATTCATACAGGGTGTAATCAGTTTCATATCATTAAAAAAAACTGGTGGTGGAGAACGACTGAACGAACAAAAAAAACCTTATATAACATGGGGGTCTACAACCCATAGTTTTATAAAAAATAAATAAACAAAAATTTCGAAAATTTTCAATAATATTGTTTGAGAACTGCTGGAATGTTGGCATAGGCTTTTATCTTCGCGTATGTCGGCGCCTCCAACCATCAAATACGCTAATACGGCTCTTTCAAAGTGTTCACGCTCCTTTCATTAGAGACCGCGCGTCGGCGAGGACACAAGTTGATAATCACACTTTTTATGATTTTTTAAAAGTAGGTAAGGTAAGGTCTAGCGGTGCGGTAAAGGTGAAAGACGTCGGCGTTTTCTGAGTGCTTAGTAGATCTGAAGAAAACTATACTCTCCCTTGTGCAATATTTTAGTTTCTGTGGGCACCTCGTTAAGTACAAACGTCGAACCCGTTCGTTGTTTTTGTATGTGCTTTTGTTCTTTTTGAATTTTGGGCCACGTATTTACAATTAAGATTTATTTTATTGACTTACCGTTCAAGTCATTAAGTTCTCGATTACGTACAGACACTACTTGTTCGTTCTTTTTGTGTTTGTTGTGGATTTTGGACCAAGTTTTTATTTTTATTTTCTTTATTGACAACGTTAGTTGATAGTTTAGTGTGGTATTTTAATGTGTATGGAAACCATAAAAAATGATCCTAATTTACCAAATGTGTTGAACGGAGTGCGTATGTCCTTAATTCGACGTGCCCAAAAGTGTATTGATGCAGACGGAAGCCATTTGGAACAATTTATGTAAATCAAAAGTAATTTATTGGTAAGTTCTAGATTTATTTATCGAATATTTTAGTTTTCGATACCCGATTGGCAATTCGTTAAATAAATCAGATTTTTTCCTAATTTAAAATACACATAATTGTTTTCTGTTATCGTATCTCAGACGTCTAACTCTTTATTTACCAACGTCATGCAATAATTACTCGTTTTTTAAGCTTAACCCAAAACACTCATTTAGGTTACAAATGTTAATAAATCACATTTAAATCTGATAAATTATAAACAACAATAAGAGCTCCAATATCTTGTTCTAAATTAAAAAAACACACATGTAAAGAAATGCTGTGTTTAAACCTCTACGCCATCATTTGCTTGCAATTCTGCAAAAAGAGATAACGAATTATTTACATTTTTATAATTGGTTCGGTTTAGGCGATCATCAAAGGTGCCCTTCTTTGCTTTGAAACGCGGGCCGGCGAGAACGAGTCGGTCGGTAATCTTTGCATTTTTTTATGACAATTTAAAAGTTGTATAATTGGGAAGTACACATCCATTGACCCAGAAAGGCAGTGGTTCTCAAATGTTTCCTACCCTAATATTCAAATTGTTGACCTAGGTCAGTTTTTTTTTCAAAGTACCCCTAGAGGAAAAAGTAATAAAGGTTTTTTTGTGTTTAGTCGGTCCCCATTACCAGTTTTTTTAATGACATGAAACTGATTACACCCTGTATATTCCCTACGTCGTTTTGCCTTGTTTCTAATATTCACTAGTACCATTCACTGATTGTAAATTGTTTAGAACAAAAAATTAACCGCTTTCAAAAAAAAATAATTTGACCATTGCTCGCACAGCTCTTATTGGATAAGACTTTTGGTTTTACTCATCTCATCTCACTTTTCTGTTTGAATTCCTTGGTATTTTATTGTATACCTTTACTAATCTTCTTAATACATGTATTTCTCTAAAATTTTGAACTTAGCTTCAACTAGTAAGGCCAAGGGTTCGGAAATAATATTCTTGCTTAGAACTGTTAATTGTTTAATTCTTTGATACATCCTGTGGAAAAGTGCTCCTAATATTTTTTGAAATAGGTGGTCTTTTGCTAAATTGTAATTTTAGTGTTCTTCATACATTGTACAATTTGGTTGGACAAAAGAAATAAACGACACACTCGTTTATTTAATGACACCTACCCAAATTGTTCAACATATCAGTTTGACCATATCGTTTAGTTTGTTTATTAGTTAACAAATACATTTGGGCTCGAATTTTGCTCAAAATCACTATCTAACCGTGTATTATTTTCGCATTTGAAACTATTTTTGGCATTATTACTCGACTATAAAGCGGTAATATATTCATTTTACGCTCAATGTGGCATTGTAAAGCAAATACCAATATTATACATCTTTCCGGAAAGTGTTCAGATATCTGATATATCAAATACTAGGTATATTATGTTATTTTGCAGCGTTGGTGCTGTAGTCCAGTGGTATTGTAGTGCTGTAATGTATTATGGGACATAAATATACAAGATGTATTATGTGACGATGTTGCACCGCGAGCACTGAGAATGAGATAATAGTATGGGATTCCAACAGTTGAATTTGTGTTTACTAGAGAGTAAGTAATAGTAAGCCGTTGTTGTGATATAGAAATATTGCATTTGCTTTGATTTAAAGCGAACAGTGCTGGATTTTATCGACTATTTTATTTAACGTGGATAATCTTTGTTGATTGGTGGTAATAGGTGTATTAACGAACACTGTGTGATTTCGTTTTTGTATTTCCGCTAATGATTGGACGTAAACTCTGTTTCTGCATTCTGCTTTGTTATTGACAGTTTTATTCAATACTGAAGAGCACTACGGCTGTGATCTTGTTTCCACAGTTACCAAATAATCCAGTCTAGTGGAGTCAAATTAAGCATCAAAATAGGTGAATCAGGAATTCTATGTCTACAGCAGTTTCATTGTTTTAATTTCTTGTAGGTACAAGTGCTACGAGCAATTTTGTATTAAATCGGTCCATTGCTTCTTGTAAAATTTTAACAGTTCGTTTTTTAACACTGTTTTCTGCTATTCTCCTTATTATCTATGGTCCTAGTAATCGTATTGCAAAAAATAAAAATAACAAATTGTCCGCAATAAAATTTTGACTAGACCTGTGAAAAAACTTTCTGAAAAATTATTAATTTGTAAAAATATAAAAATCACCAAGAAATTTCCTTTTTCTGACAATTTAAGGTGGGCGGTGTGCCATGAACGTAATTCGACAATTTCTTCTACATCTTTGAACCGATTCAAAAAATTTGTTGGTGGGCTTTTAGAGACAGCTTTATAGAATGATACTAGCCTATTGAAGATTAAAGAAAGAAAAATTTTTTTTACATGTGCGAAAATCAAAAAATAGATTTTTTTGACTTTTCAGTCGCCTAGTACCATTCTATAATGTTGTCTCTAAAAGCCTACCACAAAATTTTTTCAATCGGTTCAGAGATGTAGGAGAAATTGTCGAATTACGGAATCGTTTTTTTAAGCACGGCATCGTCACCTTTAAGAAATATAACGTAATAATACTTCAATTTTAACAAACATTGGTGGAACTATGCCCTTTATTAAACTAAATCTTCGAGCCAAATTTTAGTGCAAAATATTTATTCAAACGGCTAAAAACCAATAATAATTTCGAAATTTCCATCGCTTATTGTTTAAGTGCATCGACTCGTAGGACAATTTTTTTGAATGTAGGTTTTTACATGTATTTTACAATGCTGTTAAGAAAAAAAGTTATCTTCATTTAGACCGTTTTTTTTTAATTTGTTTATAGTTTTCAAAATTATAGTTATAAACAAATTCAAAAAACTCTGTGGATTTTTTATCAAACCTAAGACGTCAAACGATTATGAAAATAGATAAAATATCTAGCATTTTTCTAAAAAAATTAATGATCTACTTGCATTTGGGGCCGAGATACGTCTTTGCGCCTCAGTCGCTTATAAATAAGCAAATTGATATATTTTCTTAAAATTTGTAGTGGTTATTCTTCATTACTTATATTTTTACTAATTTAAAAAATATTTATTTTTGTTTATACCTATATAAAAATTTAAACATCGATTTATAGTCTTATAGACTAGTTCACAAGTTCAAAGCCGTGTTAATGTTTGATAAAGCTCGTAAAAATATAAGTGAGGGCTCATTGGATTCGGAATGACGTCTAAAAAAATGTGCAAAAGTTTCAAACCCGCACATAAACAATTGCAAAAGTTATAAACAAATGAAGATTGAAAAAATAACGAGTTTCGTTTTTTGCAAATAACTCGAAAACTATTAATATTTAAGAAATTTTAAAGAACGATTCTTAAAGGGGAAGAAATTTCCAATAAAAAAGTCCAAACTCCCGAAACTCTATCTCTATTATTAATAATTTTAATTTAATGTTGAAAATAGAGCTCCGCGCGGCGAACACTAAGCTGTTACGATGCTCTGAGACCGGCCGTAATAAGTAAATTTTTTTTTTATTAAATATTAATTTAAAAATTTTAAAAAATTATGGTATTATTTAAACAATATCCCGGTGAAAAAAAAATTGTTTCACCGATTTTTCATAAAATGAGCCTAGTAACAAATTTTTTTAGAGTTTGAGTTTATATTTCAAGTCGGATAATTGTTAAACAAAAGCCACTAAAATTATTTCGCTTCATTGGATAATTATTTAACCTAACAAAAAACTAAAAAATAAGAGGCTGACAATTTTTTTTATCAATTTTAATTATTATTAAGTACTGTTTTTATATTCAAAAATACTATAAGAATACATAAACTTTAAATTTTTATTGCTATTTGTTTAAACAAATTTTATAAACAAATAGATAAATTACGTATTTTTGAAAACAAAATTTTTGCCATTATATTTGATATAAAATATGACTAAAAAAAAAAAGATTTCTTAAAAAATTTTTTTAATCGTTTATAATCATTTTTGTTTTTCTTTTTCATTATTTTAACAAATTATTAAGAAAAAATGTTATTCTTAAAATTTATTATTTGCATTTCTCTACAAGGTGGAAAAAAAAAAATTGTTATTGATTTATTTGTTTATTTAATAAACAATTTTTTATTAACAATCGCCGAATATGTTTATATTTCTTTTTAGATAAAAAAAGTAAAAAAAATGTCAAAAAAAAAATTAATATTTTTTATAGAATTTTAAATTTAATTTTTTTTTACATGTTTATGTATACGGTTGTTTTTGTTTTGTTTTTTCTAGAATATACACACATTCCGCGATTGTTACTAACAAATTGTTTATTAAATAAACAAATAAATTAACAACTTTTTTTTTTCTTTTTTCCACCTTATAGAGAATTGCAAATAATAAATTTTAGGAATAAAATGTTTCTTAATAATTTGTTTAAATAATGAAAAGAGGGAAAAATGATTATAAACAATAAAAGAAATGTTTCTTAAGAAATTTGTTTTTAATCATAATATTTTATAACAAATATATTGGCAAAAAAAAATCAGAAATACGTAATTTATCTATTTATTCTATTTATTTACTCTTCTATTTATTTCTATTTATTCTATCAATCTATTTGTTTATAAAATTTGTTTAAACAAAATAGCAATAAAAATTTAAAGTTTATGTAATCTTATAGTATTTTTGAATATAAAAACAGTAATAATAATTAAAATTAATAAAACAAATTCTTCAACCTCTCTTTTTCATTTTTTAGTTTTTTGTTAGGTTAAATAATCAACAACTAATAGGCTATAACAATTAAAGACATCGCATTGTCATAATCCCATAAAGTATAGTTGACATAAGGTCTCCACGAAGTGAAATAATTTTCGTGGCTTTTGTTTAACAATTATCCGACTTGAAATATAAACGCAAACTCTAAAAAAAATTGTTAATTAACAGTAGGCTCATTTTATAAAAAATCGGTAAAATATTTTTTTTCCAACTGGATATTGTTCCTTTAAGTGTCTAAATAATACCATATTTTTTAAAAAAATTTAAATTAATATTTAATAAAAGAAAAAAATATTTTTACTTATTGCGGCCGGTTTCAGAGCACCGTAACGACTTAGTGTTCGCCGCGCGGAGCTCTATTTTCATTAAATTAAAATTATTAATAAGAGATAGAGTTTCGGGAGTTTGGACTTTTTTTATTGGAAATTTCTTCCTCTTTAAAATTTCTTAGATATTAATAGTTTTCGAGTTATTTGCAAAAAGCGAAACTCGTTATTTTTTCAATCTTCATTTGATTATAACTTTTGCAATTGTTTATGTACGGGTTTGAAACTTTTGCACATTTTTCTAGACGTCATTCCAAATCCAATGAGCCCTCACTCACATTTTTACGAGCTTTATCAAGAATTAACTTGTGAACTAGTCTATTATGTTGGATGCTCCCCTCTAAATTCTTTATGCAACCCAAAATCTGAATTTTGATAACTGGAACAGTTTATAAAAGGCAAGTACATTATTTATGTTTTTGAAAGCATAATACTTATATAAATATATCTGTAAAATCACTTCAGATTCTGCATTTGCTCGAAATTTTCCGTCATCAAAATTGATGTATGTTGTTTGACTTATAGAAGTTTTTCAATTATATTCAACATGAGTGCTCCAGCAATTTTGCTACTCCTATATGAGAAAACACGTCGTTATTTTTAGATTCCTTTATAGAGGGATTATTCTCTATCTTGCAACGCTCCATTAAAATACCAAATCCTTTAAATAGCGGATTTCCTTATTCGGATTCTTTAAAAAATCCTATTTCGATTCAGTCGTAAGAATACGTACATAATAGGGATGTGGCTGGTATCGCTGATAAATCGACTGATCATTTATAACGTGGGGTTAACATAATTTCCTTTAATCACCAGTTTTAAATATTTTTGGTAACTTTTTCTCACATCTCCTCACAGAATATGATCGACAGATCGGCCTCTGTCGTAATTGATAATGGGTAAATTATAATTGTTGCATACAGTGGCAGAATAATGGGGTTCTTTGCACAGACCGCTGCCATAACTTTCGTGGTTTTTAGTTACTTAATGACGAAATAAATATTTTATCTGTTGCAGTTACCGCATTTTTGCATTTGGAAACAATGTAATACTTGTACGGTTCTTTTTTATCACTCATATTCACAGATTTCTCACATAATCCCATAAAAATACCAGTCGCTAATGAAATCAGCACGCTTCTTCACTACAGCGCACGTATTACAGATGTTGCTACCGGCTGAACTGTGAATCGACTGATGTGACGTCACGTTTGGCCACACTCCGTTTCGTGGGGCACACAATGGTCGATTTTTAGATTTATGGTGGTCAAAAATGTAAAAGTCAATGTTAAGTAATCCAGATTAGTTTCTCATTATTTGTTACAGTACACATCGTAGTAATAAAACCCAGGTCAGTTTTCTTGGAAACAGATTTCCCCCGTCCGCAGAAGGGTGCAGGCACGTATAAAATCTTATTACATACACGTGCTTACTTTGTATATTTTCGCATTCCAAAGAAAACTGTGTTGACACCTTGTTACTACTGTTACTGGTAAGCTAATTAATTTAATAAATTAAGTCTGTTTTGATGATCATTTATAAAATATACCTTAATATGTTTTGTCGACCTGAAACTAGAATACATTGAAATTATCTAACATTTTATTAGTCCGGCGGTATTTGGCGGACTTAAATTCTCCATATATATATATATATATATATATATATATATATATATATATATATATATATATATATATATATATATATATATATATATATATATATAAATATATATATATATAGCTATTTGTTTCAATAGAAATTATCTGCATACAGTTGCATAACTGCTGTGTGTTTATTTCAGAATCAACCTATGTCATCTCGCGTCAAGATCTTTTTAATATTTAGCTTGAGAAAACTGATGCTGCTGAGAAAGCAGTAGCTGTGTATAACCATATTTTGCAGTCCCTGACACTTCAAAGTTTTCAGGATGCGCTCGACAATGAGATCAATAATAAAAGTTCAGGTATTCGTAAGCAATTTAAACAGAAATGGCTAGCGTAGCCTTACCAATTTTCGTACCAAAATTTCGATATGCTTAAGTGGTCGATTTTCATTTGATGATCTTATGGAGAAAGTACACAGCATTCCAAATACCAGTACCCAAATTGTTCCCTCTCTAAGGGGTAACCAAAGACGGAGTTTTCGGATAGTACCCAAAGAACCAAACGAAGAAGAGTTCAACCTCTTTTGCAGCATAGTACAGAGGAACTTACCTATGCGGCACAAGTTTGTTTGAGGTCTGAGAGTAAATATATTGAGAGCAAGATGCTAAAAGAAACATCTGAAAACAAAGAGAAGCACCGACCATAGAAATCAAATCAAACGAAATCAAAACTGTCTGCGGATGAAGCATTAGCCTCAATAGTAAAGAAGTGATTAACATAAAATCAATATATCGCCCTGTATATAGATATATTGTTGATATTGGTGACGAATATGATATTGACAGTGAATAAATTTTCCTAAACACACCAATTGATTTATTTTTAACCTAAATTATTTCGTTTACCTAACTGTTTCTTTTACCTAATCATATTTGCTGCGTATGGCTCAGAAGTCTAAATGAAAACCTGTTACCTTATTAAAGTGTGAATTTTATTTCGAATTTACATAGCAGATTATATTTTTAGTCCAATCAATGAATGCCGAAAAGGGGATTGTAGAGAACATTTTGGAGGGAAGAATTTTTCTCTTCAGGGATCTGTTGGGGGTAGTCAGGAGGTAAACATACTAAAAGTCCCCAACTCTAGTCCCGCCGCTTCAGGGGGAGGGGATGGAAATGGTTTCCATTCTTCACTTATAACTCGGAAACGATGCGTCGTATGGGAAAAGGTAATCTATGCAAAATTAAACATAATTAAATTTCCCACAAGAATATTTATATTCATTTTCTTCCTATGTGTTAAAGTTTACGAGATATTCGCCAGCGAAAATCGATAATTAATAAAAAAAATGAATTATGTACCTTGGATATTTCTGTCAAAGCGGTTTACCGTGGTCTGCTAATAAATCACAGTCACAAAATTATATTTATTTTACAACACTGGACGTATTTACTAAGTAATATTTTGTCGAAATCTATACATTTCCTTAAATATACAGTGTGACTCACTTAAAATGAAGATACCCTTATAACTTTTTCATTTTGTTTCCGATTTGAATCAAATTTTACTCAAGTACCTGCAGTACCAAAATATGCTGAAAAAAAAATAAAACATTTTGAATGTTGGAAATTCTAAAAAATGCATCCGATCGGCGCCACAAACGTACATACACCAAAATTTGATTTGGTTATTAATGGGGGATATCTCATGCATAAGCTCATCTGGCAAAGGGGGTCCTCAGTTTCCGCAATTTGTGGTGGCTACGTAAAATTCGTCGTTCGTAAGATTAAAAATCAATATGATTTTTAATCTTTTTCCTCATATTTTGGTACCGCAGGTAGCTTTGCCTTTATAGCAGGTACATGATTTTCTGGTCATAAGTAGATCCTAATTTGTTCTATACTTGAGTAAAATTTGATTCAAATCGGAAACAAAATGAAAAAGTTATAAGGGTATCTTCATTTTAAGTGAGTCACACTGTATATATAAGGAAATGTCTAGATTTCGACAAAATATTACGTTAGTAAATACGTCGAGTGTTGTAAAATAAAGATTGTTTTGTGACTGTGATTTATTAGCATACCACGGTAAACTGCTTTGATAGAAATATTCAAGGTACACAATTGATTTTTTTTAATTAATTATCGATTTTCGGTGGCGAATATCTCGTAAAATATAACACATAGGAAGAAAATGAATATAAACATTCTTGTGGGAAATTTAATTACGTTTAATTTTGCATAGATTCCCTTTTTTCGTACGACGCATCGTTTCCGAGTTATAAGTGAAGAATCGAAAAAAGGACCCTTTCCACCCCCCTCTCCCCCTGAAGCGGCGGAGTCTTTTAGTATGTTTACTTCTCGACTATCCCCAACACATTCCTGAAGAGAAAAATTCTCCCCTCCAAAATGTTCTCTACAACTCTTTCATTGACTGGACTATTTTTCCCACCATAAATCCGAAAATCGACCACTGTGTGGCGGTACATTTGATAATTATTTTGAGTGAGAAGCCGTTGTGACAAAAACTCTGATTTTTTGTACACCTAACTACTCTTTGAAACATACATTTTCAAAATAAGCAAAAAAAAACCATTAAATGAGCCCACTCGATCTTAAAGTGTCATCGTATATTTTGTATTCAATACATTTAGTTTAAAGGAATTTATTTTGACATAAATAATCGACAAGTTTAAGATCTGGACTATTAGCTCATCCATTATTTCATTTATTTGCTACATTATTAGCTCCCTCCAAATGTACTTGCAAACGACTGGTTTGTATTCTCTATCAACGAATAAACTATAACTGGGTACCACAGTACCTAACTTTTACTATTAGGACTAGTACCTCAAGATCAAAATTGAATGAGTTCGTAAACCCCGTACAATTTTAGTTTTATTTTCTATTTAACAATTTTAACTTAAGCGGTGCGGCGCGGCGGAAAGGCTTATCCCCGACTAACAAGTAGCATATAATTTTTAAATTATAATACATCCCAGCTGTGTCCCTAAAAGAAATCCATTTATCATGACATAAAAATGATAATTATCCTTCATTCTCTTCCTTCTATTATTCATGTTGGTTCCTTAGAAGTTTTACGAAGGCTTAATTTCTAAATAGAGTACTAACTTTTTTAATAAAACACGATATAGTAACAGTTATAACTTGGGTTAGACATCTTTAAGTGAAATTGATTAGCATTTTAGTTTAATGTTATCTCTCCAAACCGTTTTATAACGAGCGATCGTAGAAGTTTCAATGAGTTTCGTATGCCACTAACTAATAACGAAAAACTTGGCGCAACTTGTAGCGAAATGGACTGTAATGTGCGAAGTTTTCCTACCGCAGCGCAGCGAGGATAATTGGCCTTTTTTGCACGTTTTCAAGGAAGTAAGCAAATATAATCAGAATGTATCTCGTACGGGCTGGCTTGAGGTCAATGAGTCTTGAAAGCCTTGGTGCAAAATGTACAGCGAGAAACTGCATGTTAATCTCACTCCACGTTTTGCGATTCCGAAATCGAGGTGAGAATTGTAAAGTATTGCCTAAGATGCTATTTTAAATCTTTTGATATTTATGACACGTGACTAAATCTAGAATTTCATGCATTTTTCACCCCCAAAACAACTTTAGATCTAACCGGTCTAACCGACTTTCTTATTTCAAATGGCGATACACAACTTTCTTTAGGCCAGAATTTATTAACAAACACTACTAAATAATATGAAAATTGAGATTGTTTAATTCACTGCTTGAATGTATCATCTACCAAAGGACTTACTTCAAAGTGTAGAAATCGCCACTTAAGGAATTACTACTTCCACATCCAAATTTCCGGTGGGGATGGTAGTGGGGGTGGCTAATGCCAAAATTTTTTAAGCCTTTGGTTCTGATACACACCAAATCAAAACTTCATTTTTTTTCTCCCCCTTTAATAATCGGGTAGGGGTGATAGTGGGAGTAGCTGATGTCAAAAAAAAAAAATGAGACCTTGGCTTGTACATATACTAAATCCCAATTTTATGGACTTTTACTTGCATGCTATTTATCCCCCGCTTCAACTGAATACGATCAAAATATGATCTAGTTTCAGATCTCGCTATAATACATTTTCAAGTCAATATGGTAAATCGTTCCAGAGTAATCATGTGCACAAAAAAACATTCATGACATTCTAAGCCCATTTGAACAAAGAAAATATTCAATTTTTTTTACGATTGCTATACTTCGACGAAATGAAAGTAAAAATACGGTTTCTATTCAAAATTTTGAAGTTAAAGGCAGTTTTAATTCTAAATTTTCAATTTTATAATTTTTTTAATGCCATTGGTATTAGGTAATGTTGGAAAAAATCTTATTTTAATGGATAGAAACAAAATTATTAAAAAAAAAAAACTGCGGAAAGCATGCTATAGAACGAGCCATAGTATGTGAACAATTATATAGAAATATATAGAACTCGATGTAGAATATTCATATAAGAAATTAATGTGTATAATAATATACATGCCTAATTCAAAATATGTATATAAAAATAAATTTTAAAACATTTGATTAGGTATATACTTTATTTCTAACAAATGTATCATTCAAAATAGAACTTGACAGATTTACAATAACACAAGAAACAATAAAAATATTATGAATAATTGGGTTTAAACTCACCGTCAGCTGATCATTTACAATCCTTAATAATTTAATTCGTTTGTTTGTTCTCTCAACATGAATCCTGTCAGATTTCACTATTTACTTCACGAAGAGTAAGAATATGTTAATATTACTTCTGGCCTAAGCTGGACTGCTGTTGATAAGCATATACAGGGTGACTCAGAGTAACATTCAGTTTTAAAAATTCATAACAAAATTATTTAAACTGTTCACAGATTTTTATTTTGAAATTAAGATACTAGGTACACGCGGATTTTATTGTTTAAACACTACGTTATTCAAATGTCGACCACGGAAGGTACGTAATTTCAGACGAGGATTACGTAGTTGATATACCATCCTTCGGAGGGGATGTAAAGCAGGCGGTCCCTTGTCTATTAAATGTTAGGCAAGTAAAAGATCCCTACTCTTCTTAAGGGAAGAGGTTCGGCAAAATTTCCAGGTTGGGGATAGCTCGTCTCCTGGCGTCGGTGATAGGCCCTGGTAGCGGAAATAGGCCGACGTTAAATAAATAGATAAAAAAAAATGTCGACCATCTTGTCTACAGCACTCCTCCAACCTGGTCCTTAAATTTTGGAAAACTTGTCGACACATTTCAACATTCGCACTTTTTTTATTCCGGCTTTTCAGAACTTTCCTGGTACGACCCCAATTGGACCTGGTTTCAACAAGATAGTGCCACGGCACACACAGCAGCGTTATCAATGACCAGTCTACGTGAATTGTTTCCAGGCTTACTTATTTCCAGATTTGGTGATATCCCCTTCCCCCTAAGATCACCGGACCTAACGCCCCCGGATTTTTTTTTATGGGGATACTTAAAGAGTATTGTTTACATCAATCCCCCGACCAATACGAACCAGTTAAAGAACAACATTACCAATATTCCTATTGAAATGTATCGACGAGCTTTCCAAAATTTAAGGATCAAATTGGAAGAGTGCCATAGGCAAGATGGTCGACACTTGAATAACGTAGTGTTTAAAAAATAAAATCCGCATGTATGTAGTATCTTAATTTTAAAATAAAATTTTTTGAACAGTTTAAATAATTTTGTTATGATTTTTTAGAAACTGATTTTACTCTGAGTCACCCGGTACTTTCATAATATGCTCCAAAAGATAGCTTTGCCTTACGAAAGTACGTGTAAAGAACACATTTTATCCATATCGTGATGACGTCACGATGGAGATAGTCGTAGTTCCTCAGCTTGACGCTTAGCTAAAATCGCCATATACTGTCGACAGGGTATATAACATACTTATTTAAAAAATTTACATTTTAATTTTCTTTGAATAAAGAAAATATGCATTCCTAACAAGATAACCAGTTCACTTTTTGATAGCAGAAACTTAAGAATCCATTAACTTTGTTCTAGTATAAGTTGCAAATTTCGGATTAACGAGTTTGAACCGAATATTACAAAATCCTGAGAATCTTTCATAATTATATTAGAGCTGGAGAAATTGGCAAGCCTAGGGCTACGCAGAAATCTTGCTGATTGAATTATTATCCGATGGAAAATACATTGTTTTAACAGAGGATCGGTAATTCCATTATTGTGTTTACTCTATATTTAGCCCTTTCTGCTAAACCGTGATAATTAATTAATTACCGCTTTGTCCTCGGGGATGTTTGGAAAAAGACTTAATACGCAAAACGGAAATTCCTTCGCAGTAAATAATTATCAGCTCAATTAGTAGTAACTTGTTTACAGTTTGATATACGTATTCTGCATGTTAAAAAAATTTCAATGGCAGGGATTGCTCAACAAATCGATAACTATTTGTACCCAGCTAATTTTCTACAAGACAGGTCCATTTCTGATAGGTGTAAAAATATTTTTCTCCGACTATTAAAAAACTTGTATTTTTTTCATAATTTTTCGTGGGTAAAACAGGTTTTTGGTAATAGTGTAAAAAAAGTAAAAAGTATAAAAGTATATAAAAGAAAGTAAAATTGATAAAAAGTGTACATGGAAAGAAACCATAATCAGAAACTAAAAAATGGGACGTTGGCAAAAAAAACAACGTTTTTCAGTAAAATCTCTGAAAATACTAAAAAGTCGTAAAAACTGTCACACCAGACGAAAGGGAATTTCTCCACAAAAGGTCTTTACTTATTTTTCAAAAATGTGACTGTCTGGCTACAAAATGGGGTTAATAGACAGTAAATTGGAGGTTTCGAAAAAAGTTAATGGTTTTTAAAATACCCCAAAATAGAATATTTCTTTGAAAATGTAAGAGAAAGAGGTAACTATCATTGATTTAAGAAATTAGTAAATGTTACCGAAATGGAGCAAAATGGTCTATTGGATAATTGTACGCCTATATAAACAGTATGGTAACGAAAAAGAAGTAAAATAGAAAAGTATTTAATGAGGTTATTAATGGATCAGTTATTTGCAAAATTTGTCAAAATAATAATTTTTGTGTATTACGTTTATTCACAGAGAACCGCATTTTAACAATTTCGATCGGGGGTCGCCAAATTCCAATCAAAAGGTGCGTGAAATATTTAGGGGTGAACTTGGACACTCACGTTAACGAGACTATACGAAAGGTCTACTCCATGTCCAGGAGTCTGTATCCGCTCCTGGCGCGGGGTAGCGGACTAAACAGGACTAATAAAAAGTTGTTGTATACGATGGTGATCAGGCCGGCCATCATATACGCGGCGCCGGTGAGGTGCAGCATCCCGGTCACGACAATGCGGAAACTTAGAGTTTTAGAACATAAATTTATGCGCCTCATTTCAGACTCCGGTAGGTACACCTCCCTCAGAGATCTCTACGCACGTTGCCACGACATAACCCCATTAGCGGATTTCGTCCAGAATATATCGCAAAAATTCTGTCAATTCAAACTGGGTGATAGTCCGCTAACCCGCGACATTACACGAATCAGACAGCATAATGCCATACTTTTCAACTTGAAACACCCATTACCATACCAGGCGTTGCCTATCTTTCGACAACTTCCTTAGCCCCACTTTCCTAAACCACAATTTCCCTTTCACCACCTTTTACCTTCAAATCCCTTTCTATTCTCTCTATTCGTCTCATTTTTGTTAATTATGTTAATTTTTGTTCTTTTGTCCTTTTTGTCTCTTTTGTAAATCCCCTCTCGACCAATAACTTCTTGCAAACCAAAACCGTTTAAATCATAACTTCCCTTCCACCCTACCTTTCCGAAGGCAGACAGACCATCGGATGAATGTCGTCATTGGTTCGAACGTGTTTTTTCGTTGAGTTTTTCCCCGTACCAGCAACCCGATCTTAAAAAAAGGAAAAAACAGTGCGCGTGTGCGCACCCTAATAAGAACTCAGTTTTAACTTTAAGTAGTCTTAAGTATTTTAAAACTTGTTCATGGTTATATTTACAAATTGTTAGATTTAAGTTTTTATATTTTAAACAGGAGCCCTAACTTCCATTTGATCCGTTGTCATAGCCGAGACCAGACCCGCTTCATCCGACTGCATATTCACCACGACGCTACGCTACGTGGTTGTGCGGTCGGCTCTGAATCGAGATCTGACCCAGGCGTATTATTGTAATCTCCAATACTAATAAATTTGTTTTGATTGATTGATTGACATGGAAGTTCGAATTAGAAAATGCATATGTCAATGGATGTGCAAACGCACCGTAGGTCCCAAGTGGGGAATAAGTCCGAAGACCACTTTTACTCCTGCAAAGCCACCTGCGGTACCAAAATATGCGGAGAAAATAAAAAAATCATATTAGGCATTTTGTTATCGGAAAATTTTGTTAATAAAACTTGCTCAGAATTGTTCAAAAACCTTAAGTCCAAAATGAAAATAAAAAAACTTTTGATTAAAATAATGTCCAAGTCTGAAAATATCATTTTAATGGTGTTTTTTGTTTGGAAAACTGCACTATGACAATTTTTTTAAGTTAAGTTAAGTTAAACCCAAGCTGCCAGATAGTTGTCAAGCAATTTATAGTTTTTTTAAAAATAGTTGAAATGCATATTATGCCTTGCGTGGAAACTTCGAAGCACATTTTTGCCTAAACCGTTCGTTGTACATAAAATGGAAGAGATCATTTTTGTGCGGAATTTCATTATCTTTCATAATAACCTCAATTGGCCTCCGAGCCATAGAAAGCGCGATATTCGCAAAAAACCGTTTTTTGTGAACTTTGACCTTGAATAATTTTTTATGCCATTGAGATCTCGTCGATTTTCAATATTTTCTTTAAAACACCAAAATAAATCGATTAAAAAAAATGAAGGATATATTTTGTTAGATCAGAAAAGTCTAATTTCACTGGATTATTTTAGACGTATATTGTTATTATAAAATTCCTTGTAACATATATTATTATGGTCCTTGTCGTTCCTAACTATAGGTTTACTATTCCATATGCAGTCATGTTCCCTATTCAGGATGACTGGGATTGTAATAAAACGCATATTCTGAGTTTCGGGGGTCTAGAATGGTATACAGTTGAATCGAGGACTGACGCACACAGATACAAACTAGTTATCCAAGATGAAGCTCGTTCAGTGTTGCACAGGCCAATCCAAGGCACAACACCCATAATACAACAGAGTATCAACAGTTGTACTCAGAGCTGAAGGCAGATTCCATTCTGGGAATGTCCACAGACACTATGGTCCCAAAGTATAACTTCCGTAAAAACTTTCAAATCAAAATACCAGACAGAGAGAACTGAAAGAACAACTCTCCGATGTGCACAAACAGTCTGGTATACGTACGGCTCCAATACAGAACTGGGATTTACGGGATAAGGTCGAAAACGCAAATACCGATAAGAATAGGAATACACAGTATTTCAGGCTGACGTGGCTGTTTTACGGTGGTGTCCAAAGGAAATAATGAGGTAAGGAACTGTTAACCAGTCAATTGCCATTCTTTTCCGATGGCCAAGCAGCGCTAAAGGCAATCGATTCCATGTAGGCCGATTCGAGACTGATATGGGATTGCATTAATGCCCTTACGGACCTAGGAAGTCAGAATAAAGTGGCCCGTGGCATGGGTACCAAGACACGCGGGACACGGGGAAATGGAAAAACTGATGATTGGCCCGGGAAGGCGCGTCTAAGGCCCTGGTAGGACCCATCCCTTTTGTGATGCATACGATCATCCATTAATAAATGAGTACAAGACAAATCTCTAGAATGATGGAAGAGTTCCCCGCGACAGAGACAGGCTAAAGAGTTCGTTAAAGAACAATCGGCCAAATTCACGGAGGATCTACTATACCAAAACAGAAAGGCCATTAGGTTAATAGTGGGTCTTCTAACATGCAGATTCTGTCAAGAGGAAGAGGAAACCTCAGTACATGTGCTGTGCCACTGCGAAGGCTTAGACTGATCCGAGTTACTTGGCGAAGAAAGATCAAGGGCAGATAGCTATACTAAGGAGCCCCTATCAAGGCTATGGAGTCTGGTACAAAGGTTAAAGCTGGATAAGGAACTCTAAATAAAATTAGATTAGGAGTACCACAATAGATCCACAGGGGTTGTGGTGGCCAAGGCCAAACGGCCAGCTCCTCCCTTCAAATCTAATCTAAAGGTTCGTAGATTAGCGCTACTTAGCAGATACCCAAATGCATTCCAGGTAGAGGTTATGCCGTCCTACTGTGTACAAGGGATAATCTCAAAAGGTTTCGTTGAAAGGCATCTTTCCATATGCAGCGATAGCCAGTCAACTTTATGGACTCTTGAATCAAAGAAAGTGACTATAAGCTGGTACTGAACTGTCAAAATATTTTAAGTTGTATAAACACAACTCAGTCAACCTCGTATGGATACCAGCGCTTAGTGTCATTGAAGGAGCCCTTAGGGAGAGAGAAAGAGAGAGAAATTCTTTTCCCTGGTCCTGACCGACCCAGCTTTTGGTTTGTTAAGAACTCTTATTCATTCAGAGCTACGAGACTGGACCATGGCACAGTTCAATAACTATCGGGGTTAAGCTACCGGAGTGAGTTAGCCAAGTCTCCATAGTCTTCAACTGACTTCTAAGAGGTAGTACCCACAAACAATTAAACAGAATAATCATAATTTTGAGGTGGGTAAAGGACCCCGCAATAATCTTATGGAAATTGGGTTTCGGTCAAATCGTCTGAATTTTGGATATGTTTTAGGTTTCGTCATCCCAAGCAAAAGTCTCAATGGGCACAAAGCTCGAAAATCAATACTTTGGCTGCTACGGAGCTTGAAAGCTCCATAGCTCCACCACAGATTTATTTATTCGTGCAGTCTTTATAGATTTTTAAATAACTTATTTTTTCGATTTTAATGTCTAGGTTTATGTTTTTGAGGTTGCTGAATTCAAATCCGATGACAAATTGTCGAAATTGACACTTGACAGCTGTCAATTAGCTGTCAAAGTGCCTTAACAAAGTGCAAATCTTATTTTTGTGTTATGAGTTTATGCTGTTTGGGTAACTCAGTTCATGTATGATGTGAATACAATAATTCGACAATTGGCAGCTGTCAACAGGCTCTCAGCTAGTTGTCAAAGTGCAATAACAAAGTGCAAATCTTATTTTAGGTAACTGAGTTACCTAAAAAGCATAAAGTCATAACAAAAAAATAAGATTTGCACTTTGTGATTGCACTTTGACAGCTAGCTGACAGCCTGTTGACAGCTGCCAATTGTCGAATTATTGTATTCACATCATACATGAACTGAGTTACCTAAAAAGCATAAAGTCATGACAAAAAAATTAGATTTGCACTTTGTTATTGCACTTTGACAGCTAGCTGACAGCCAGCTGACAGCTGCCAATTGTCGAATTATTGTATTCACATCATACATGAACTGAGTTACCTAAACAGCATAAACTCATAATATAAAAATAAGATTTGCACTTTGTTAAGGCACTTTGACAGCTAATTGACAGCTGTCAAGTGTCAATTTGGACAATTTGAAATCGGATTTGAATTCAGCAACCTCAAAAACATAAACCTAGACATTAAAATCGAAAAAATAAGTTATTTAAAAATCTATAAAGACTGCACGAATAAATAAATCTGTGGTGGAGCTTTGGAGCTTTCAAGCTCCGTAGCAGCCAAAGTATTGATTTTCGAGCTGTGTGCCCATTGAGACTTTTGCTTGGGATGACGACACCTAAAACATATCCAAAATTCAGACGATTTGACCGAAACCCAATTTCCGTATGATTATTGCGGGGTCCTTTGTCATTCTAGGTGTCAATATCTATTCTGTGGTCCAGCCCTGTTTTTCCTTTGGAAAGTCGTTTCGAACTCACTTCTGTACTTGCAAATATGCTCAATAGAAATGTTTCTTAGCTGCGTCTGAGATTGGTGGCTGTCTTTTAAGGTTTACTGTTTTGGAAATAGATACATCTGCAGTGTGTCGCACTTAGAATGTTTTTTAATTTCATTTCCGATTTGAACCAAATTTTTCTCGGATTAGAAAAATAGGTTTCTACTTATGGTCAAAAAAAAAAAAAAACATTCGCCTACTACAAATGCAAAGCCACCTGCGATGCCAAAATAAACGGAAAAAATAAAAAAAATCATGTTGGGCATTTTTCAATCGGAAAATTGGCTAGGATTTTGCAGAGTGAGAGGGAAATATGCGTTTATTTTCGATTTATTGTAAATATTTAAAAAACTACACATAGTATAATCTTAAAACTGCTTTAGATACTTGCTATTGTTCTAACGCATACAACTATGTATATTTTTTATTATAAATTTCTGTTATATTTAAATATAGTAGTTTGTCAATGAAAATAGTTCCTAATTTCATTATTAAAGTATGGCATTTGACTATATACAAAATTAATGATAAAAACTATATATGATTGTATTCCTTAGAGCAATGGGAAGTATCTGAAATTATTTTAAAGATTATACCATTTATGATTTTTTAAATATTTATAATAAACCGAAAATAAACGCATATTTCCATCTCGCTCTACAAAATCTTAGCCTTAAACGTCAGTTGTTCAGAATTGTCCAAAAACTTTTAGTCTACTTCATCACTTATTATTTATTATTATGAATGTTTCATGTTTTTGGCCATTCTAGCGAAAAAACATTTTTTTGACCACTGCCCCATTATTTTTTACTTTCGGATTATGCTACCTTTGCAAACTTTTTATTTCCTTCCAGGTACAAAACACTACTGTGTAAATAATCATGCTGTTTGTAATTAATGTGGGGTTAAAACCCTTGGGGCTGGACCATTATACAACTCTGCTTGTAGAATGAGAAGATGAAACGACATAATTGCTACATGTGTTTTCAATATACGTATTTTCGAAACATATGGTGCCATTTGTGAATCGTTAGCACCAAAATTAATTGTCATACATCAGAATTAGCTGGAGACGTGTAACCTAAACCCTTCTAAAATACAACGTGAATCACTGACGTTAATTGTCCAATTCTATTTTAGAATTACCATAAATCAGGCTGCACTCATGTTGTTTTTCTGTCAGAATAATATTTTCAAAGAAGATTTAAATTGCGCAAGTAAAATGTAAATTTGAAATCCTAGTTATATTAGCATTCCGTTTCATCTTTGGAAGTACTTTTAAAATATTTTATGACATAAATAATTCATTTTGCAGCGACAATGGAGGCAATAAGCGTAAAAAATTTAATAAGTTTCGGATGAAAATATTAAACGAGAATAAAGAAGTTCGGAGTAATAAATGATGACTTCATGTCAGATTTAATTGGGGATTGGCAGTTGTAATAAAGAATTGTGTTCTTATTTGAAAGTTTTTATTTATTTATTTATTTATTTATTTAACGTCTGCTTATTTCCGCTACAAAGGCCAATCACCGACGCGCGACCCCAGGAGACGAGCTACCCTCAATCTGGAAATATTGCCGAATCTATTCTTTTTAGAAGAATAAGGATTTTTTACTTGCCTAATAGACAAGGATGATATAGCCATAATAATATAGCCAGTATGCAATTCTCGCCTTAAATTGTACAGCTTGTGCATATTAACTAATATACAAGCAGCTAGAAGGTGGGACGAGATCGCTGTTTCCCTAGATAGACACTCATCTAACTACTGACCATGATGAATGTTGCTTAACTATACGTATCGAAAAACGTGCATAGTGAAGACACCTTTGCGCTCGTCCCTTATTGGAAATAGTTTTATTGCAGGGGCGAGCGTAGAGGCGACTTCAATGTGAATATCAGTCGATATTCCGTTGAAGCAACGTCTAGCGCGGTTAGTACTTGGATGGGGTCCCATCTTGGGAAATACAGCGTTCTCGTCCCACCTTCTAGCGGCTTGTATATCAGTGTATACGCGGAAGTTACGTAATTTCTGACGAGGATTACGTAGTGGATATACCATCCTTCGGAGGGGATGTAAAGCAGGCGGTCCCTTGTCTATTAAATGTTAGGCAAGTAAAAGATCCCTACTCTTCTTAAGGGAAGAGGTTCGGCAAAATTTCCAGGTTGGGGGTAGCTCGTCTCCTGGCGTCGGTGATAGGCCCTGGTAGCAGAAATAGGCCGACGTTAAATAGTTAAAAAAAAAAGTTTTATTGCATTTAATGTGCATGTGTTGTATCAATACACACCGAAAACTTTCTTGACGATAGTTTTCTTGAAAGATTTCCAACGTGAATTTCCCAACTTAACATTCATCCCTAAAGATTTAGTTGAGCTAACCTGCTCAACTGATTTATTATTTATTTTTAATAAATGACTTTCATTAATTAAAGAACTTTTAGGAGTAAAATGAAAATATACAGTTTTTGATACGTTTCGATGTAGTTTATTTAACTGAAACTATTCAACAAATTTAAAAATCATTGATTGCATTTTTGCAATTGCATCATTTACGGACTGACCGCTACATAAATATGTATTGTCATCAGCAAACATAGCCAGATTGTTATAAGGATCTATATTTGGTAAATCATTTACAAAAATCAGAAAAATATCGACCCTTGCACACCGTTATATTCCTTTCAGCAGATCTAGGCCCATTGATTTCTACAATTTGTTTTAAATTTAAAAAAAAATATTGTTCAAATAGGCTTAGTCAGGCTTGAAAAAAAAATCTGACTGTCTGTCGGTGTGTAACGATTACTCTGGCACCGTTTAAGATATTGACTTGTTTGGAATACGTATGCATTTTAACGAGATTTGGAACTAGATTATATTTTGATCTTATTCCGTTGAAGGGTGGGGGTAAATAGGTAATCAAGCATAAGTCCATAAAATTGGTATTTAGTATACACAGGGTGTCCCACTTAAAACTCCCGGCGCCATTTTCTCGATAACCAAAAACGATATTTGAATTCTGTAAAAGCTATCTACTAGAATATATAAATGACTTCAGTTTTGAGTAAAAATGGTTATTTTACACATTGAGGTATAGATGGCGTTGCGATGCAAAGAAATTTTTCGATCCTAGGAACGATGAAATGTTTGCATGAGATGGAGAACTATACATATTCTAAGCAACTTTTTTAATATGAACAATTTTCGAAAAATTTTCGAGATATTTGAACTTCAGTGTAATTTTTTAAGCAACAAAAATCCCATTTTTTTTTCATGTCTACAATTTATAGTGCAAAATTTAGTAGAACATACAACATAAACATGATGCAAAAATTAGACAATACATAATAAACAAAAATGTCAAAATCTTTAATTTCCAAATAACAGTTGCAACCCTGCCCGCGCCCCACCGTTTTACTTGAAAAAAAAATTATCTTGTTTTGAAATAAATGATTCATTACCATCTAAATGAGCCTGATTCACTATGAAAAATGTCCCAAAGGACTTATTGTCTAAAATTTTTTTTTATATTCAAAAAAATTATATTGAAGTTCAAATATCTCAAGAACCAGTGATTTTTCGAAAATTGTTCGCATCATAAAAGTTGCTCAGAATAAAATTCTCCATCTCATGCAACTCATTTCATCATTCTTAATATCGCTTTTGGTTATCGAGAAAATGACGCCGGGAGTTTTAAGTGGGACATCCTTTATAAGAAAAGCTAAGGTCTCAAAAATTTTGTTTCATTAGCTACCCCCCCCACTACCGCCCCCACCTATTATTGAAGGGGGTGAAAAAAACAAAATTGTGATTTAGTGTGCGTACAAGAACCAAAGGCCTCAACATTTTTTTTTTACTTCATCCACCCCCCCACTACCACACTTCCCTCTCACCCATAATCCCACTACCGGTGTGGCATATCATTTTATGGGTTTTTGGGGTAGACGATTTCAAATATTATGTTATTAAAATTCTATAATAGTATATTATTCAACGAGCTGTAATGTAGGTAATAACTCACGCAGATGAAAGTTTGCAGCACAAGCCGTAGGCGAGTGCTGTAATTCATCAAGTGAGTTATTACCATTACCGCAAGTTGAATACTATACTTTATCTACGATTATAACAATAAATATTAAATTGAGGAAATTTTGTTTAAATTACTCAGTTTGTTTATTAATAAAAATTAACTGTAAAATTTAATTTTTGTTCACCCTTTTATATTTGTTGTCTTTGTTTTTTATGTTAGAGAAAAAATTAAGGAAAGCTCATTCAATTCTCTTTACATAAGCTGTCTACAAATTTTTCGAAAAAAACGATAATTATCGAGATATTCGAGGAAATGTAAGAAATTACACGTTTTCCTTTAGAGAGTATGTAAATCTTAAAAAAATAATTTTTCTCAGAAACCTTTGTTTCGAAGGGCCAAGATTAACGGAGCGTCAAAGTAGTACATGATATTAAGTGAACATCGTATATGAGATCGATTTCAGTTAATTAGCGATTAATTACGGTGACAAAACAGAGAAATTCTACTGAAAAAAAAAAGTTCCAAATCCCGCCCCCTCTAATTCCTTCATTTTTGTCGGAATTCAAAAAATAAAAAAAAGGAGTTTTAGCAAATTTAATTCTGTTTAAGTTAACTAGAGTAGTCTTTTGGCGTAGGAGCCAAGATTAAAAAGTTGCCAACTGTAGAAGCTCAAAATTTGCGATTTTTTGCCGTACATGGCCAACATTTCAGTAGTTATCTCCGAAACGAAAAAAAAAATCAAAATTCTGATAGTAGGAAAAGATTCGTAATGGAAAATACTCGTTTGACCTTGTTTTTTATTTCGAGCTAACTCTCACCGTTTCGGAGATATCTGCGAAAAATAACAAAAAACAGCTTACATTTCCTAGTCGAAAAAATTGCAAAAACATGCAATCTTGACACGTTCATATTTTTCGAAAAACACCATTGCGACGGTCGTACGATGTCGTCTCAGATAAACCTGATCGTAAATTGCACGGCGAAGTTCGAAAATTTGGCTCGGCACGAACGAATCAAAAGTAGCATTTTGTGACATTTCAGAAAATCTTTATAGACATTAACGGGAATAATCTGTCACTACCTCCCTGGCTCCACCTTCGTGTGTCGCGCGTTACGTCGATTGGACAGGCTAGGCATGCAGATAAAGGTGATTGGCTCTGTACCTAGCGTGAGTTATAATAACTCACGCATTATAACTCACGCTGTTTGTTTATGTATACTATTAATTGTTCAAAAGCAGTTCATTAATTAGTATATAACCTAACATTTTTCTCATTGTGAGACTTGGATGGAAAATCAGGATGTGGAAATAATGATTCCTTTTGCAGCAGGTTTTTTTAATACCCTAAACAAAATTTATATTCACAGAAATCGATTTCTAACGCGTTGAACCTAATAAAACACTCTGTCTGTGTGTATGCATGCATCTAGTAAGTATTAGTACATGAAATTTCATGAGTATTAAAAGACATGTAACTTTTTCGATGAAACGCTTACTTTTCAAGATATTTGCAAAAAAACTCATTTCTCCCCACTTTTCACCCCGGTGAAACAAATTTTGCCCTTAGAAGTAGACTCACCGGTTCCTGAGAGAGTAAGTTAGAATGAATGTCTATGAAAAGTTTTCTTGATTCTGTAATTTTTTCCTTTATATTTCCTATTTTGATCGAACTAACTGCCCACTTTCTATCGAAACGAATGTTTATCCGAAAAAGTATAACTTCCTCAAAAACATATTATTTACTCGCTGAGATGGAAACAATAATTGAATAATTTCTCATAAATCATGATGTAGGTCAAAAGTCTTTGGCATCGTTTCCATTGAAATTTTCCAGTTAGATGATATACAAGCAACTGACACGATTATCCTTTCAATTTTTTCCAAGTTCAACAAAAGCATTTTCCATTGAATTACATAATTAAATTTATTTGAGAATAACTGGGAACCGGTTTATGTTTATAAATGAGAAAATAAATGCCGTTAAAAATGAAAATGATAAATTATCGGTGTATTTATTTTGCGGTGTTCTCGTCGATTACGGGATAAATCCATCGAGAAATTAACTCGTTCATATAATTGCTGAATAACAAGAATGTGGGATAAAATTGTAGGAAAACCGTGAAACGGCTAATCCTTTGTAGATGAAATTTGTTTGTCAACTCTCACATTATTCTAATTATATGCAAATTGAAATTTGTTCCGTTCGTTTTGTTATACGGTTCCAGTGTTTTGTGCAGAGGTGCACAAAACAAAATAAAGTGTCAGCAATCAGGAAGAGAGGAAAATGGTTTGAAAGTACACAAGCTGTTATGCTTTGAAATAATAATAATAATACTTTTTATTAGTGGTTGGTGGTCTGTGCTTTAATGCTGGTAATGGGTATAGATCAAAAGGTGTTAGGAAAAGACTTTCTTAATGGTCGACGTTTCGTCAAAATTTATTCACACCCTCAGGACTATTTAGGTGAGTTTTGGTCTATACCCGTTAACCGTTACCAGCAATAATAATAATTTCAGGAATAATACTGGTATGGGGAATATGTAAATATATTTATGAACAAAGATTATTATGATTTCGAGGAAAACCAACTAGATATACAGTGTGATTCACGAGGAAAAGGGCAAACTGTTATGGTAGATAGAATGATGAATTAGTAATGGCCATTAAAAATGTTATCCTTTTTATTATTGAACTACAACATGATTTATGAGTTTTGCCCAATATTGCTCTTAATGTCACATATTTTAAACCATTTGCTTAGAATCAGCTCTTATTTTATTTGTGCAGTACACTATTGTCAATTTACATACATAATCAAAGATAGGAAATTCCAGGATCGGATTAATTATTTTTATTTGTAGGGTTCCTAGGAAAAAATTCACTCTGCATACGTATTTACACACTAAATTATGACACTACATACTTTGAAAATTTTTTGGTGATTTCATGCATGATTAATGCGTATATAATTAAAGAGAAAAAAATTCGAGAACAGAGTATAGTATATTATTCAGCAGCGTTTAATTATGGCTATTACTTGCGACACGAGCCGAAGAACTGTCTTAAATCATCAGATCGTGTAATAGCCATTATACGCGAGCAGAATACTATAGTTACCCACGACTATTTGAACTGTTTTAATCGTATAAAAGTGGAAAAATAAAGTTAGCTCACGGTAAAACTTTGTTTGACGTTTTAAACGTCAAACAAAAACATGGACTCTCCCTTGGAAAAATGGACTGGACCGTTGATTACGAAAATTGCTAGTTCCTGATTGGTCAAAGGTGTGTTATTATGAATTCTTGTTCATAATACGCTAGGTTGGAATTATGACTACCATTATTCGTCAATTGTTAAATGTATAACGATTATACGGTAATGGATAAAGTAATTTTTATTACAAGGATTTCTGTGAAAAAAATCAGTCACAATACAATACATCAATATATAGAACATTATACCACAACAAATTCACAAAACATAAAAAACCTTATAATTTATTTTCAAAATGAAATCCTTCTGCTTCCCCACATTTTCTTTACCGTAAAATTGTAATAAACAGAGGATTATCCCTAATATCATCACAACTGTTGTTTATTCTTCCAATTAATTGATCGCTTGTATTCATATTTACGCTATATGTCATAGTTTTTAATAACCCCATACAAAATTATCCACAGAATTATAATATGAGGATCTGGTTAGCCATAAGTGTGGACCTAATAGACCTATCTTGTGTCTTTATCTATCTGTTTTGATAAACATCTTCTAGGTGGTTCCTAATAGCTACAGAAAATGAGGAGGCGCTTCATTATGTTGAAAAAGCGTGTCTCTAAAATCTACACTGAAAAAAGTCCTTGTGTAATTTTACGTGCTTCTTCATGTAGTTCTGTGACCAGTGATGATGACTAGAATTTCATAGCGATTTCTTATTATATTATTCTAACCAGAGTTGTGCACCTTCTTTAGAAAAAGATGACCCACTGGGTATTTAGGTGGGTTTTATATGGGTTTTTCTGGGCAATTGTGGGTAATTGTGGCTTATTCTGGGTTTTTGTAAAATTCAAATATCCCGCCTAATTTCTAGTAAATATGTGCGATGTTTTTTTAAATTGCTTAGTTGTTCCATTTCTAGTGCCGCAGTAGAAAGAATTTTTTCTACATTCTGCCATATTTCGAGCAAACTAAGGAATAAGCTTGGTGCTGAAAAGGCATCAAAACTAGTTAAGATTTATAGACATCTAAATAAAACATAAATATCTTTTCAAAAGATATTAATCTTTTGCCTTTCACATTCCAGTTTGAGTAAAATTTGTTAAATTTTTGTTATTTGTTTAATATTTTTATTTTTCTCAAGTTTATTATTTACTCGTTTTATTGTTTATTAATATATTGACACGTTACATTTTTGTTATTGTTTTGTTCAAGTATTTGTGAGGCAAAAATATATTTTTTTATAATTCCTTTTTTTTTCCTGCAAAAAACGAAAATCAAACAAAAACCCAGATGGGTTTTTCTAAAATCAAAAACCCAACTATTTTACCCACCGATTTTTTCTAATGGTGTGTTTTTATGCCAACCCTGATTCTAACAATAAAATTTCATGAATTCTAATGTAATGAGTCTGTAATTTTACGTGCACTTTTTTCAGTGTATGTCTTGTAATAAAAAACATTTTGTTCAAAATTCAAATAAAATTATGCCATTAAACGTTCTTCAAAGCAACCAGGCATTTATTGAAAACTTATGTTGAGGACGGCTCTCCCGTGTTGCGTACGAGTTTTCCCAGTCCACATGTGGTCATTTCTTTATACCCTCTCTGGTAAATTGTGCTTCGTCAGTAGGGATGCCCCAAAGCATCGATTCGGCTTCGGTATTCGGCCGATTCGGCCTATTTTTCAGGTATTCGGCTTCGGCCGCTTGGCGACGCTGCTTCTGCCGAAGCATGTAGCAAGAACATACTTGTCAAAACTCACAAATTAGCTACGCGCAGTTAAAAGTTAGAATAGATTTGTTTTGATTCTAAATTTTCAGAGTAGTTTCATAAATTAACAATTTTAATATACTACGCATGACTGTTTATTTATTGCGCATGATGGGAACTGTTCTAGAACCATTCTTGTCAGAACCAAAACGTGATTTTTATATGATTTTTATGATTTATATGATTTTTATAGAATTATTTTATTGCTATTTAGAAAAATATGTTATTTTTCAGGATGTTCCTTTTTCGGTATATAATTCGGCCGAAGCTTCGTGCTTCGACGAAATTTAGGATGAATATTCGGTATTCGGCCGAAGCAGAAAAAACCCGCTTCGGCGCATCCCTATTCGTCAGTATGTTATGTAAACGGCTAGTCTATGATTGACAATCCACTGACAAAATGCTAGGCGGTTTATGTTATCCCCTGGCTGCAGGTGCTGTACTTGTTGTATGTGAAATGAGTGCAGTTCTGTTCCTCATTGGTATATTGATAAGGCGTTTTTCCTGAACTAGTAGTAGACAACAACTATACGGTAACTGCAATAAACAACGAACTGCTACTAAATATTTCAGTGACTCAAAATATCAAGGCACATTCTTTTACATGTGAATTGATGTAGCATCTCTTCCTCTGATCGTAAAGTGACATGTAGAATTTACGATATTGAGAAATAAAAAGAAACAATTTACACAATAGCCAGGAAGAGGAAAATATTTATGTGAAAGAAAAATTTCCTATAAAGGCGAATTTTCTTCACAGAAACCCCAGAAATAAAAGTTAATAGAAGAATTTATTTTGTATGGCCCATCGATTTTGACAAGAATTGATCGTTTATTTAAAATTCGCCAAAAGTATGACAAAACAATAAAATACACATTTTCGATCGTTAGAATTTAAAAAATACGTATTCAGGATGAATTATTTCCTAGGAACCCCACAAATAAAAATGGAATTTTCTATCTTTGGTTATGCATGGAAATTGACAACTAATCGTGTATACTACACACATAAGATACGATCTGATTCTAGTAAGGTAGTTTAAAAGATATGACCTTAAGAAGTATTGGGTAAAACTCATAAATCACCTTGTTCAGTGAAAAAAAGGCTCAGGCATTTTTTAATAGCCATTTCTAAATCACCAAAGTGAACTCCATCTACCATAACAGTATTTCTCGTTCTTCGTAAATCACCCTGCATAAGTCAAATGAGAAAGAAAGTGAGACGTGGGATGCTATGAATCAAATTATATATAGTGAAGTGGTCTTCACAAACACCGAAACGCTGACCACTACAATTATATACATTGAAGATTTTATTATTCCTTTCTTTATTCTAAATATTTATTGTCTTTTGTCTGTATAATGCAAGGAGGAGAGAAAAATAATCCAATCCTGGAGAATTTTGGAACTTTCAGTGTGACTCTGCCTCTGAAGGAGTTTTCACAAGCACCAAAACACTTAAACACTATACTCGAATACTATTTACTAGGCACGCGGTGGTGAAATTTTATTTCATAATTTTTAGCGACCTTTCTTGATTATTTTTTGTTTACAGCGTATATGAAATTGATATTTTTAACAAAAGAAATCCGGTTTTTTGTACATCAGGATTCCTTCTACAATTTTGAATTAACAAAAATCACAACTGTCGAAGAAGAAACCTGCTTTACTCTTAGTGAAAAATACAGGCTGTCTAGAAACTTGTCATTAACTTTACTTAAATATTTTTCGCCACAAAATAATCAAAGTTCTCTGAAATATATCAAATTCAAAATATTTTTGAAAAGTAAATGTTTTTTTTCGATTTTCTAAAATATTCAATGAAGAGAAATTGTTTAAAATAGGTGACCTTTGACCTGTTTTACACTTAAAACATGTCGCAAAATGTTTCAGGTAAATATAGTAATTGAGGATTTATTCGAAAATAATTTTGAGGTCTAACTTGCAAAGTCTAACTTGCAATCCTCCAACATTATACTTTTGCAGCCCTTTCAGATAAATCTCAAATTAATATTTTACCCTATTATGGTTTAAAAGAAAGTCTATAGTTAGCTACGCTTTTCTGCGACATTAACCCCGAATGCCGCCAGTCTGTTCAACCCTCGCCTTTAAATGTAAATTGTGAAACTGACGTTACGAAGAAGCTTATTATCATTTTTATTGCATTTACAGCTAAGCCAATAAAATCTGAATATTCGACCTCACCAAAGTGAATATTATTGAAAATTGTCCATTAGCTGGCGCGACGTAATACATTCGAGAAACTTTATATTATATCAATAAAGTAAAGTAATTTGCTTTCTAACATGAGATCTAGTTACATAGGGGATGTCGACTTGAATTTTCCGAATAAATCATCTTTATTCTTACATTCCAACCCCATTTCGCGGGCATTAGGTTACTCAGACGATAAAATCAAGATAAGTTGGGAGGTTCATGTCGCGAATCAACAGAAGTTTTGTGATTTCTATTTTTATACATAGGGTGAAAATGAGGTTACTACGTACATCGTCAACACTTGGGTGTATTATTTTATGTGTAAAAATTTATATCGTGATGCAAACGGCGTTATTTTTATACCATTCTGCATTATTATACTCTTCGCAAAAACGAAGAGTATATTGTATTTGATCGACACATTTCTAAAATCGTAAATATCGCTCGTAGAGAAAAAATTTTCATATCATTGTGTCAGTGAACGAATTCTGAACAACTTTCAAAATGTCCATCTGTCCGTCCGTCCGTCACGTTTCTTGTAAGCACGATAACTTAAGAAGGAAAAGTCCGATTGTATTGAAATTTGGAAAGTAAGTTAGTGTTAGGTAGAGGAAGAACCCTATTATTTTTGAAGAAAATCGATCAGTAAATAAAAAAGTTATTAATTATTTAATATAAAAAAAAATTCTCATAATTTTTGTCGCTTATACTTAAATAGAAATCTTGCGAAATGTTATCTCCATAAACTTTTGCCTTGCAATCCAAAGATCGTGTGTTCGAATCCCACACAGGTTGGATATTTTTTTTTCATTTTTTTTTATGTAATTTTTTTCACAACAAATACGGTATCCCAAAATTTAGGATGTTCAAAAACTAACATTATTTACAAGAAAACTGCGAAGAGTATCCTATAGAATGTATAACAGTTATATAAAAAGCTCAGAAAATTGGCGAAGAGTACGTTTTTAGCTTGTTTTATACTTATAATAGAGATAAAGAGTATATGTTCTTATGGCCTTTCTTATTACCTTGCGTCTGAAAGATACAACAAGAATTTATATTGAAGGGCGCCAGTGCCTTCTCCTTTTCAACTCTAAGAGAACGACTCAGGACCTTAGTCTTATGATAAAGGAGCAAGGACAATATTTGCTTCTTTAAATTGCTACTGTCTCTGTATTTATCACTAATAAATCACACGGATCTCGCCTCATGCGTTGAATCTTTGATGCATTTTTTGATTTATGTCTTAATATTATTATTATACACTTTTTAGGGCTCGACCGATGGATCGTCATCGGCATCGGCATCGGCATCGGCCATCTGTAAAATATAAGGCCGATGGTGCCGATAGATTTTCTTGCGGGTTGCATACTTAAAGTCTCTGTTGGCAATGAAATGTTTATTGTTTAGATTTAGAATGAATCAAGTGTGCGTTAAGGGGTTTATGGACGATCCAACCAACCAGCCGACCATCTCGGTACACTTTGAAGATTGTCATGCGAACTCGTAAAAGTGAGCTGGTCCGCTGGAGCATATTGAATATGAATACTTAATTTTTTGTTATTTTAGAAAGCTGTTTTATGTTTTTTTCATGTTTGTTTTTGTGCAATAAATATTAATTTTTATTTTTGAACATGTTGATTGATGTCTATTATCTAAGTTCAAAATTCAAACATTGGCCATCGGCATCGGCATTGGCCGATGCTCAAGTAGAAACAACGGTATCTGCATCGCCACCGGCCCATCGGCAAACACTTTTAGAGTTTACCTCAGCACTGTCCTGTGTTGTGATCGAAGTCCTGAATAGACATGTGGAACTATGTGAAGCTCCTTAGGAAAAATGCTTGCTTTCTTTTCGTATCTCAATTAGTTAAAAAAAGATAAAAGCTGTAGAACGATAAATCAAACAGTTATAAAATTAAAATCGAAAATTCGAAAAAAAATGTGTTAGCTATAATTTGATCGGATAACTTTATTACCAAGTTGGGGTCGAATTTGGACGGTGGTTTTAAATCTAGTTAGGCCAGGCAACGAATGCTCAAAAAAGGGTGTAGAGGGAAATTTTAGGGATAGAAAATTGACTTCGGAACTTTGCTTGGACTAGTCTGGAGATGAACATATCAAAAGTCCCCACTCCTAGGTGGTGAGCGGGGGGCACTTTAAAGGTCCCATTTTTGTTTTTTCGCTTATATTTCGGAAACTATGCGTCGTATGGAAAAAGGTAATCTATGCAAAATTAAACATAATTAAATTTCCTACAAGAATGTCTACATTATTTTCTTCCTATGTGTTATAGTTTACGAGATATTCGCCAGCCAAAATAGATAATTAAAAAAAAGTATTAGGTACCTTGAATATTTCTATCAAAGCGATTTACTGTGGTCTGCTAATAAATTACAGTCACAAAACAATCTTTATTTTACAACACTCGACGTATTTACTAACGTAATATTTGGTCGAAATCTATGCATTTCCTTAAATATACAGTGTGACTCACTTAAAATGAAGACGCCCTTATAACTTTTTTATTTTGTTTCCGATTTGAATCAAATTTTACTCAAGTATAGAACAAATTAGGATCTACTTATAACATTCGCCTGCTACAAAGGCATAGCCTTCTGTGGTACCAAAATATGCTGAAAAAATAAAAACATTTTGAATGTTAAAAATTCATAACAAAATTTGATTTGGTTATGGGTGGGGGATTTCTCATACATAAGCTCATCTGGCAAAGTGGGTCCTCAGTTTCCTCAATTTGTGGTGAATACGTGAAATTCGTCATTAATATGATTTTTAATATTTTTCAGCATATTTTGGTACCACAGGTGGCTTTGCCTTTGTAGCAGGCGAATGTTTTTCTGGTCATAAGTAGGTCCTAATTTGTTCTATACTTGAGTAAAATTTGATTCAAATCGAAAACAAAATAAAAAAGTTATAAGGGCGTCTTCAATTTAAGTGAGTCGCACTGTATATTTAAGGAAATGCATAGATTTCGACACGTAGTAATTACGTCGAGTGTTGTAAAATAAAGATTGTTTTGTAACTGTGATTTATTAGCAGACCACGGTAAACCTTTGATAGAAATATTCAAGGTACCTAATACTTTTTTTTTTAATTATATATTTTGGCTGGCGAATATCTCGTAAATTATAACACACAGGAAGAAAATGAATATAGACATTCTCGTAGGAAATTTAATTATGTTTAATTTTGCATAGATTACCTTTTTCCATACGACGCATAGTTTCCGAGATATAAGCGAAAAATCAAAAAATGGGACCTTTAAAGTGCCCCCCCGCTCACCACTTTGGTGTGGGGACTTTTGATATGTTCATCTCCAGACTAGTCCAAACAAAGTTCCGACGTCAAATTTTCTGTCCCTAAAATTTCCCTCTATAATCATTCGTTGCTTGGTCTATGTACGTTATAATTATGTAATATGTAATGATCGCATTCGTCCGCTCTTGACTACAACCAGCTCAACAACTTCACAGTCGTGCGCTTTATGAGGAGAGATAAATACCAAACTTACTAGATACTTCGTACAACATGGCCGTAACACAATGTATTCAAATGACAAAACTTTAATGGATATTGTAATGGAGGATTCGGAGAAGATGTAAAATCTATTGAATGCTAATTTAAACCTTCACGACAACACGAACACCGAGCTGGAAACATTTACAGCCTTTCCGGCTCTTTCTTTTATAATGAATTTTAGTGCAAGCTCTGAAATACGTCTTTCTTGAGGACTTTTTGTCTTGGGACGGTTTAAACTTGTGAAATTTAAATACGTATTGACGTATGTACGTTTTATATAACTATAGAACTAGCGAAAATACCTGTTGTTCGAAGTATCTGGTTGTTTAAAATGATTTATAGTGGGTGCGGTACGACTTTTTTTGCGTCATCTCAACTTCACGGGATGCTATTTGGCATGGTTGTTCCTTACTCCAAAGAGATTCATTTTCAATTAGGACGCTTCAACATTTTCTCTTAGGAACCAAGATGGCGGCTATTTTTTTAACTACAATCCCTCATATTGGCGCAAAACATACGTTTGGAGTATGACCTCTGGTCAAATTATATCTGGCGAATATGAATACGCTGTCTATTTTTCACTAGAAAGCAATATGGCTGTTATATTTTGATCAAATACACTGTAATATTTAAAAACAATAATATTTTCGGCAGCTACAATGGAATCTTCCGGAATGTTACGGGGAGAAGTACGTAATAATATTTGCTCCTTTTCATACTGAGCAAGTATTTTTAAGATTAATTGGGAAGTTTTTGAAATGCTTTAACTGAGTAAATGTAGTAGTTATCTCAAGTTAGTTTAAATTACGCAAGATTCTCTAATATGAACTTAAAAGTCATCTTGTTTTATTTACATTTCACTTTTATTTCCGTACTTCGATTATTAATATTAGTTGTTTAAATAGTGTATATATAAAATAAAACCTATTAACTTGATCTAACAGGAAATAAGAACTCCAAATAAGTTATCAGGGAGCAACAAACAGTCGAAAATCATACATTACTTTTTTGGATTATTTTCGAAAAATTTAATATATCTCTGAGGAGGTCATGGAAAACTATTAACAACAACAACACTTCTTATAATATCAAATAATTTTGCCAATAATAGAAAAAATTTACTACAGTAGATGTTCGAATTGCCAAACCCTGTAGGTGGGGCAATCTCGTTTTCGAGATATATGGCTGCCTCAAGTCAAATGGCGCACCTTATACACGAACTATTCAAGCGGCGCACTATATAACTATAATATTTGTGATATTTAACTATGTGAAATCAATAATCCGATGGACCCGTTTTCCGCATGTTTGACCCCCTGTAACTCGAAAACTGTCCATTTTTCTATCTCGCTTCTTTAAGACTTTTGATCAGGACGTCATAAACTACATTATATAGTAGGCCCCACATTTAACACAGCGATATAAAAAAGCTCGCAAAAAAACGTGAAGGGTTCCGACCATGTATCAATTTCAGTCTATTTACATAAAAGGCCATAAAAGTGTTCGGATTCGTTTATTATGATCACAAAAAAATGGTCACGTATTTCGTAACAACAATGTGGGGCACTCCCACTGAATATAATCGGTTGAAATTTTCTCTACCGGAATTATGATAGGTTGGAATAAACTGGGTGGTCAACGTGGACTAGCAATAGACAACGTGGACCGGCGCACAGTGGCGAGAAATGCCAGTGTTCCACCCAAATTACTCTAGAGGTCGTAAATTTTAAGTTATTGAGACATTCTTTTTTTTTTAAATGTTCGTCTTGAATTTACCTATCGATCCCTCTAGCCGGATTTTGAAATTTCATTTTTCGCTTTTTTAAATTTTTAATAGAAAATCATATTTTTACAAAAAAATACTGTTTTTTCTATTACATTTATTCTAACGGGCCGTAAATTTGAGTTTTCGTAACAAATTTTTTTCCAAATCTTCGTCTTCTAATCAGCTATTGATCTGTCTAGATCAGTTTTTGATTTAAATTACTGTCAAATATAAAAAAAACGATTTTTAGATAAATAATTAATACAAGAGGTTGGTATTCAGAAAAATATATATAGTGTTTTCAATGTACCTGGTTCCGAAGTTGACAGGAAAATATGTATTTCTAAATTTGGCAGCTACCATAATTGTGGTCAAATTTCCAAATATAGATGGAAGAGCTTATTAATTTTAAAAATACCCTGTAAATGTATAGAAAAATAGATATAATTGTTTTTGATCCGTTTGATTTAGTAATTGACAGGAAAATATGAGTTTTAAATTTGGCAGCTGTCATAATTGCTGTCAATTTTCAAAATATGGAGGTAACGCCTTATTAATTTTAAAAATGCACTATAAATGTATAGAAAAATAGATATAGATATATATATATATATATATATATATATATATATATATATATATATATATATATATATATATATATATATATATATATATATATATATATATATATATATATATATATATATATATATATATATATATATATATATATATATATATATATATATATATATATATATATATATATATATATATATATATATATATATATATATATATATATATATATATATATATATATATATATATATATATATATATATATATATATATATTGTTTTTAAACTGCCAAATTTAGTAGTTGACAGGGAAATATGGTTTTTAAATTTGGCAGCTACCATAATAATTGCTGTCAATTTTCAAAATATGGAGGTAACAACTTATTAATTTTAAAAATGCACTACAAATGTATAGAAAAATAGATATATATTGTTTTTAAACTGCCGGATTTAGTAGTTGACAGGGAAATATGGTTTTTAAATATGGTTTTTAAATTTTCTGCCAAATTTCAAAAAATAGAAGTTAGAGCTTATTAACTTTAGAAATACCCTGTGAATATATAGCAAAACGGATACAAATTGTTTTTAATGTACCTGGTTCCGAAGTTGACAGGAAAATATGATTTCTAAATTTGGCAGCTGTCATAATTGCTGTCTCATTTCAAAATATAAAGGTAAGAGCTTATAAATTTTAAAAACACCCTATAAATGTATGGAAAAATAGATATATATATTATTTTTGATCTGTCTGATTTCGTAACTGATAGGAAAATATCATTTTTAAATTTGGCAGCTGACATAATTGCTGTCAGTTTTCAAAACATGGAGGTAAGAGCTTATTAATTTTAAAAATACCTTATAAACGTATAGAAAAATTGATGTATATTATTTTTTATCTATCTGATTTCGTAAGTAATAGGAAGATATAATTTTTAAATTTGGCAGCTGCTATAATTGCTGTCAAATTTTAAGGTGTGCAGATTAGAAGTTATTAATTTCAAAAATACCCTTTGAATGTATAGATAAATAGATATATATTATTTTTTATCTTCCTGATTTATGAACTGACAGGAAAATATTATTTTTAAATTTGGCAGATGCCAAAAGAAATCACATTTTCCTGTCAACTTCGGAACCAGGTACATTAAAAACAATTTGTATCCGTCTTGCTATATATTCACAGGGTATTTTTAAAGTTAATAAGCTCTAATTTCTATTTTTTGAAATTTGACAGCAATTATGGCAGCTGTCAAATTTAAAAACCATATTTCTCTGTAAACTACTAAATCTGGCAGTTTAAAAACAATATATATCTATTTTTCTATACATTTATAGTGCATTTTTAAAATCAATAAGTACTGTACTTTGAAAATTGACAGCAATTATGACAGCTGCCAAATTTAAAACTCATATTTTCCTGTCAATTACTAAATCCAACAGATCAAAAACAATATATATCTATTTTTCTATACATTTACAGGGTATTTTTAAAATTAATAAGCTCTTCCATCTATCTTTGGAAATTTGACAACAATTATGGCCGCTGCCAAATTTAGAAATACATATTTTCCTATCAACTTCGGAACCAGGTACGTTGAAAACACTATATATATTTTTCTGAACACAAACCTGTTATTGTATGAATTATTTATCTAAAAATCGTGTTTTTTATATTTGACAGTAATTTTGACAGTTGTCAACAACTAAATCAAAAATTCATCTAGAAAGATCAATAGCTGATTAAAAGACGAAGATTTAAAAAAAATTGTTACGAAAACTCAAATTTACGGCCGTTAGAATAAATTTAATAGAAAAAACAGTATTTTTTGTAAAAATATGATTTTCTATTAAAAATTAAAAGAAATGAAAAATGAAATTTCAAAATCCGGCTAGAGGGATCGATAGGTAAATTCAAGACGAACATTTAAAAAAAAAGAATATCTCAATAACTTAAAATTTACGACCTCTAGAGTAATTTGGGTGGAACACTGGCATTTCTCGCCACTGTGCGGCGGGCGGTACATTAATCAAAGGCGGTCGGTACCCTTTTCCTTTTTTTTGCGAGCTTTTTTATATCGCTGAATTACCGATGGACCAAACTATACCAAATTTTCATCCAATTCAACTGGGACCCATTTTCCCTTAGGTTTAGTGCGTTGTTCTTTGTTGAAAATTAACCACTTTTTCTAGAGATAAATATGACATGATGATATATCGTTGGAGAGCTAATTTAAGTTGTGATCTAATAATTAAATAATTTACAGGATGTTCCATTTAAAAAAACACAAGTTATATCTATATCTCGAAAATTGATTCATGCATAATTTTCTTCTTATCAGCAACGGATTCTACTCAAAAAAGTGCCTTAAGAATGTGTTACTCGATTTTCGATTCGACACTTGATAATTGAGCATAGAGGTCATCCAAAAATGCCAATTTTCCAAAAACGCTCTGTAGCTCGATAGTGTTGTTTATAATGAAAATAATGTCTCTCTATTACACTTGTATGAAACTACAAACATTAAGCTTTCGATTGATATAAGAATTATTAAAAAATCTTTATAAATAAACTTGTAAATGCAATGTAAACGAAAGAAAATGAAATATTTAAGTTCCAAATTTTTTTTCAAATTATTATTTTTTTTGCAATTTCGCAATCTTGGCCGACATCGCGCCCTCTGGAATCGAATTCGGCATAAAATTCTGGATAATATCCACATTTTTTAAATTTTATACCCGCGAGTTCAGGGTTCGGCATTTTAGACGCGTCTTTTTGGATGCTAGATTCCTTACTATTTCTCGAAAATCGAACACCTCTGAACACCTACATTGGTTTTTGTCATCTGCCATAGTTTTAGAGAAAACCTCAAATCCCTAATTTGGTCCACCCTGTACTGTACAATGTATTTGATCAAAATATATCGGCCATATTGCTTTCTAGTGGAAAATAGATACCATATTAACAAGAGACCATACTCCAAACGTACGTTTTGCGCCAATATGAGGGATTGTAATTAATTTCTTTTAAATTAAATCTTATTTCCTAAGGGAAAATGTTGACGCGCCCTAATCGAAAATGAATCTCTTTGATGTAGGGACCAACTCTACCAAATTGCACTAAGTGGAGTTGAAGTGCTTAACTGCGGCGCGCGGCGTACCGCACTCACTATTATACCGATTATGTCCTATCGTATTTTTCTGATTAACTTAGGAGTCTAAATAAAACTCTAGGCTGTTTACTTAGTTAGTGCTTCTTGGTATGCTGTGTAAGTTTTAATCACATTCAGATTATGTCAACACGTTGGCGAAACGTACGTCGGATGATAGAATAGGGTTTTCCCAGAAAAAAAAATTATTGCTGAAATACTTAATTCACGTAAAAAAATGATTTATGGCATATTTATTATCTTTTTAAATTTACTAATAGTAACAAAAAAAAAAGTTAAAGTTCGAAAAATATTGAGTTCATTTTAAACAGTCATAAATTAGCGCGTTGTGACGTCAACGCCCTGAAATCCAATAAAAAGTCGACATAAGATAGCCGTGAAAAATATAAAACAACCTCTATTTATTGACAGCACTTTTTAATTATTATGAGTTGTAATGGATTATCAAAATGACTAAAATAGCTTGTTTTGTACCTTTGTGTAATAATACTAGTGAAAATGCTCCCTCAATATTATTTTTGACAGTACCACTCAATATTGAAAGACGAAAAAAGTGGTTTTCTGCTGTAAAATCTAAATATATATTTCATCTGGGAAAAGATTTAAATTATTCTCCATTTCAAAGTCTAGGTAAATTATCAGCAGCACCTTTAACATATCCCTCTTCCACTTTACTCATTTTGATCGTAGAATTAATAAAACATAAACCAGAAACTGATAAAATATTTTCACTTCAAACAATCCAAACATCAAAATATAAATAAAGTTTTAGGTTAATCATCTGATTGATGTGAACTGTCAATGCAGAAGCGGGTGAAGGTTAAGCCTAAACTACAACGCTTTTACGAATAACTTGTGTGGTATTTATCTGGATTCTAATTGGCCAATATTTACAAGTCCACTGCTTTAGACCAATCACAGTACAAACAATAAAAGAGAAAATTCTGAGGAGTTTTAGAGGAAAGCTTCCTTTAACACACAGTTAGAACCTATTATTAACTAATAGTCCAGGAGGCAGTGACGATTTTCGGCACTTATTTTCCCAGGTAGCAAACATGGATAGAATTGTTCGGTTAGTAATTCTAAGCAAAATTCATATATATTTAGGGGGGATTTTCTGATGGGTTGAGGCGGAAAATGCGTCAGAACATACGAATACACTGCCCTTTTTTTCCCAGTGATAAAAATAGTTCTAGTAGAAAGAGGTATACTGAAGTTAAGTAAAAAAAAATAGTCTGGCTAATCTGTGAGTATGGATAATATGTCTGGCAGGTGAAAAACTGAAAAGTTTTCATCAAAAAAATTTCCCTCATTTTCGCAGTCATGAAAATTTATCAGATGATGGCCTATATTATAATAACAGCTTAAAATACAATCTGGCTAATGTGGAACACCCCTAAAGCCTTGCCAGACTCGTCTAATGATCGTCAGGCGCGCTGAATTGGGCACGTTCAATTATACAGGTGATTAGTGTCATACGTACATGTTCTTTTTTATGACAGCATTAAATAATTGAATACAAAAAAGCAAATACACTGTATAGAGTGTAGAATTATGATGGGGCAGGTTGAAAAAATTTATTGATGAAATCGAATTTTAATGAAAGCCACAAAAAAGTCTTTATTTTACATCGGCTAATGAAAAAAATAACTATAATTGATCAAAAATAATAATCAATAATTTAATGAAAAATATTATTATGATTAAATATTATAATCAAATGAAAAATAGCAAATGAAAAATATTATTGCAATTAAATATAAATTAAATGAAGCTGTCCTATAATGAGCCATCGAAAAGGTGTATACTGTATAGTGTATTAGTGATGGGCTGCTAAATAGCAGTCTGCTATTTTTTAACTGCTATTTGGTTCGTAGCAGTAGCAACTGTTACGAGCTCTGATAAATAGCTGCTATTTTTATAGCAGGTTGAAATTACTCGCTGAATGTCAATGCGCCCTTGCAGCAACACAAGCAGGCAGCGGGCAGCATCGTCGGCCCAATAGCAGTGATAGCACAAGCAGCGCATGCATATTCTTTCAGCTACAGCTAGCAGCAGGTCCACAGTACAGCACTTAGGAAGTGAATTGTAATTCATGTAAAAGTAAAAACTATTATTTTAACAATATATTACACATGATTATGTTCGTTCTGCTAGCGGAATATAAAAAATAAACTGTAATAAACGTTATAGAGATAATTTATATTTCTTTTAAAACTAATCATATTTAACCACCCATACAGATATTGCGTTTTTTTATATAAAGTTTCATTTGTTATCTGCTAATAGTGCTAATACTGTTAATATGTGCCATTTAGCCAAAACAACAACTAATGCTAAAAAATAGCTGCTATTAAAATAGCAGCTATTTTTAACTGCTAATTGAAAGTGGTAGTAGCAGAAGTAGCTGCTAAACAAAAATAGCTGGTTCGACCCATCACTATAGTGTATATTGTCATATGGTAGTAAGAACGAACTCAAAATCCGAGTAACTGACAGAGATAAGTATACAAGGGACAGGGGTCTAGGCAGCTGCGCTCAGGTAACTCGCATTCCAGCGTCGTTACCTAAATACGCACGTGCTGCTATTCCACTCCTCGTTTAACTACCTGGCTTGTGAGTCTGGCAAGGCCTTCGTGATTGTAAATGTCAGCCAGACGTGTATTTTCTATGAAATTATAGTATAATCTATCATGTGGCAAATTTTCAAATCCGGGAAAATAAGAGCAAAAATTTTCTATTTTTCCCACTTTGAAGATGCCGCCAGACTCATTTGCCAATTTCTTAAATGAGCCAGACTTATTTTTAATTACAGTTTAGAATTGTATCAATTTATGTGCTAAATTTCAAGCCTGGCAAAATAAGGGTTACGGATCCGCAAAATTCGTCAAATTTTGAAATCCGCAAATTTTCAGCCAGACTCACTTTCCGCTATCTGAGATAAGCCAGACTGCTATTTTCATAAACTTTATGTTCCACTTTAGTAAATGTAAAATATTTATGACTGGGAAATTAAGTGGACTTGCATTGTGTTTTTATTTTTTGAATCCATCCAAAAATTTTAGCCAGACTCAAAAATTCTTGTTTTTTGTCACTAAGAGAACAGATTAATTCATATACACCGACTGGGAAAATAAGTACGAAAAAATTTCACTGCCTCCTGGACTATAATTATATCCATAATCTTATTGGTTTTCCGGGCAGACACGTCATTCTGGCGCGTTCAAATGCCCGTTTTAAAAAGCCCTGAAATTATCAGCAAGTTGTTTTAACGATATTTTCTTAGAAGTAATTTCTATTAGAAAAGTAAATTGTTGTAAATTAATAGAATGTTTTATTATATCATTTTCACGACATAAAATGTTAAAATAAAATTAGTGGGAAAACCCTATTCTAATGTAGTGTTCAAAGTGTTTTGATGTTTGTGGAAATTATTTCAAAGACAAAATAACTGTAGTGATATAAGGCGAAAACGCTTTGTTGCTTATTACTAAATTTAGAGACACAAATGAGAACGATGTGTTTTCCTTATATCATCATGGTCAACTGTTACAAAGTAACGGCTTTTACAGCACAATTTTTAAAATAATTATGTGTAACCATCCACTGATAAAATTTGCCACAATTCTAAAAGGATTTTTTAATCAATCTTATTTTACAAATATCCATCTGGCTTGCACATTTTGAATAGGTTTGTACAGTTTTTTTTTCAGTTTAGAATAAAACTGATTAGGTATGCTATTGTTTTAATTAAAATGTAAACTGTAATTCTACATGCACACTGCACACCCATAAATTAATCTAGCGTGCAACTAACTCTATTTCAGGTGAAATAAAAATACATCATTTTATTTTCATTAATTTCATTAGTGTGTTCTATTTTATATTCGAGTTACGACAGCAAATATGCATGCATTAGGTAGAAAATTACCATGTCATAACTCAAAACTTTGTATGAAACAAGGTTATTTGATACTTAATAATAATTGCACAAACGATTCACGGCTTCTTTCACTACTCATGAAGCGCTGCTAATATACGCCTGCAGCTTGCATTTTGTGGAGGCTCCGACGCGAATTCTCTTAACACCTCTTTTCTTTTTATTGCCCACAGAATATGACATCATAATCGCGATAGAAGATTTCATACCCGTAACAAGTATGGCGATAAAATTATAAAACATCGAAAATTAAATCCTCAAATTCTCAAAAATTTATAAAATTACATTTCAATAAATTATCAAAATAATTACTCGATCATGTTTAGATACAACAGAAGTCAAAATTTAATGTAAAAAAACTTTTTAAAAACAAGCTTTAATTATTATATAGGTGTACTCAGGCACCCCGCATCAAATTGCGGCCCCGTAACCGCTGAGCTTGACGGGCCCCGCAAAATTTATGAAGCTTTTCTAGGAATAAACCAGTACGGGACTTTTGCGGGACGGCACCTCAAACAACGGAATCGACCCGCCTAATCCGGGACGAATGGTCACTCTAAAACAGACGGGCCCTTTCTGCGGGCCCCTCACAAGCCCGGGCTCCTAAACTCTGTACCCGATACCCTGAGTGTACAAAAACGAAAAAAATAAGTTAAGTTGAATAAATTATGTTAAAAGCTTGTCGTGCGCAAGAAGTTCATACAGACATTTTGTTTGACAGAGAGATTGTAAGTACCTAAGCAAGTATTTTTTTTCTATTCACGTGAGAAGTTCACTGCAATTAATGTCAACCTATCTTAAAGAACGTAGTCAATGTGTTGTTATATATCAAATGTCTCAATTTAACACTTTAAAGGCAGATGTGCCACAAGGATCAATCCTAGGGCCACTACTGTTTTCACTATATGTTTCAGATATATCTAAAATTATTAAAAATACCACTCTCTATCAATATGTCGATTATTCGCAAATTTATTTTCATTTGATCTAGTAGATAATAACTCTGTACAAGTTAAGATCAATCAAAATTTAAATAATTTATATAAATATGCTTATGACTATAACCTAAAATTAAATGCATCCAAATCACAAGTCATTTTAATAGGAACAATGCTAATGAATAAAAAATTTCAATCAATGAATTTAACTTTCAAAATAAATAATGACATAATTCCAGTGAAACGTCGAGATTTTAAGTTTGAGCGAAAAAAAAAATTATGTCTGTCTGTCGGTCTGGTCTGTCTGTCTGTCGGTCGGTCTGTCTGTCTGAAACTTTTTTTTGTGCGCACGTTTACTCTGGAACCGTTTAAGATATTGACTTGAAATTTGGTACACATATGTACTTTGACGAGATCTAGAACTAGATTATATTTTCATCTTGTTCCGTCGAAGGGTTGGGGGGGTAAATTGGGGTAAATTTGGGGTAAATAGGTCAATCTAGCAGGTAATAGTCCATAAAATTGGTATTTAGTATATACAAGAGTAGCTAAGGTCTCAAAAAATTTTTGGCATTAGCCACCCCCATTACTACCCCCACCCCCTTTTTAAAGGGGATGAAAAAAAATTGTGATTTAGTGTACCTATGTACAGGAACCAGAAACATCAAAATATTTTTTTACTTCATCCACCCCCACTACCACCCCCCTATCACCACCCCCCACCCCACTACCGATGTGGGGTATCGTTTTATGGGTTTTTGGGGTAGAGGATTTCAAATATTATATTATTAAAGTTCCATAAACAGTTATTTTCACATACAAAGTTTTTTTCGTTGTGAGTGACTTGGATAGAGAATCTGGATGTGGAAGTAGTGATTCCTTGGGCAGCGGTTTTTTGTTTGTAGAAAAAATAACGGTCGAGACAGATTTTTCTCGATTATCTCCTTTCCTCTTAGTTCTATCCTAAAATTAGATATTACTAATGTTGCAGAAAATGAAAAAAGCTATAATTACTTCCACATCCAGTGGAAGTATAATAACGACAAAAAAATTTTAAAAAATTTTTATTGTTCAAATAGGCTTAGAATGTCTTGAAACGTCGAGATTTCAAGTTTGAGCGAAAAAAAAAATTTCTGTCTGTCTGTCGGTCTGTAGTTTTTTTTGTGCGCACGTTTACTCTGGAACCGTTTGAGATACTGACTTGAAATTTGGTACACATATGTACTTTAACGAGATCTAGAACTAGATTATATTTTCATCTTGTTCCGTCGAAAGGTGGGGGGTAAATTGGGGTAAATTTGAAGTAAATAGGTAAATCAAGCAGGTAAGAGTTCATAAAATTGATATTTAGTATAGACAAGAGAAGCTAAGGTCTCAAAAAAAATTTTGGCATTAGCACCCCCATTACCACCCCCACCCAATTATTAAAGGGGATGAAAAAAAATGTGATTTAGTGTGTGTACAAGAACCAGAAATCTCAAAATATTTGTTTACTTTATCCACCCCCCACTCCCGCCCCCCTGTCACCACCCCCACCCCACTACCGATGTGGGGTATCGTTTTATGGGTTTTTGGGGTAGATTATTTCAAATATTATATTATTAAAGTTTCATAAACAATTATTTCCAGATACAAAATTGTTTCGTTGTGTGATTTGGATAGAAAATCCGAATGTGGAAGTAGTGATTCCTTGGGCAGCGGTTTTTTTATTTAAACTATTTTTCTCTATTGTTAATATTTTTACGATTTACAACCGTGATGAAAATTTATGCTTCGTTGCAGATTTTTGCAATCATCTCTGCTCATGTTGCTCCTACATAGTAAGTAATTATAGTTATTATGAATATTGTAGATCATAAAATTTCCCAAAACTTTTTTACCGAAAGTTGAAGTTTGAAAATGTTTTCAAATTTCTGAAAAATCTCTGCTCGGTTGTTCCGACGTTATTAATACTCATTATTGATTTTAAATAATCAACAAAATTGACTCACAGTAGTGTTATTGCTTTAAAAGAGTGAATTTTATCTGAATTTTTCGAATTTACACTGATCTGTCAACACAACAATTTTTCTCTATTACTAATTCTTTACGATTTACACTCGTCCAAAAATGTTAAGATTTAAGTGTATGATTCACTGCATATTTTTACAATTATCTTTGTCCCTATTGCTCTTACGTAAGAATGAGCTATTATCAATATTGTAGATTATAAAATTTCTTATAATGTTTATCTAAACAATTTTTTTCCACTAACAATTGTTTACAAATTAGAGCGGTTCGAACATTTTGTTATTTTTAAAACTTCGGGCTGCTGTAATTTGCTGTAATTTTTAAACTATTAACCGTGTAAGACAATTGTTTAGGAAATTTACCATATACTAGATATAACTAATTACTACATAGAAGCAACGGGGACAAAGATAGCACAAGCACAAATTTTCATCATTCTGACGGCTGTAAATCGTAAAATATTAACAATGGAGAAGAATGGTTTATATTACAGTTGTAGCCTTTTTTATTTTCTACAACATTGGTAATACCTAATTTTAAAATAAAACTAATAGGAAAGGAGATAATTGAGAAGAGCTTATTTTGACCGTTATTTATTTAACATGGCGGCCGTAGCAACGATATTTTTGTGGAAAACATTAATTAATGAGTGTGGGAACCCTACATTATGCAAACAAAAAACTCCTTGTAGGGATTTCACAAATACCCCCCCCCCCTCGTTTTTTTGCTCTGGAACTAAAAATCATGAAAAAATAAATGATATGGGCAATGATTGGTGAGCAACAATTACGTTATCTATATTGACTATAGAATATAAAGTTGCATCAAATCTTGATTTATAAAAATGTATGGAACAACCTTCCTGATCACCTCAATGACCCTCTCAGGTCTAGGAGATCTAGGCACGTTTGGGTAGAGGAGACGGGGCCTATAGTTTATAGTGGAATCGGATCCACTTTTTTCCATGAAAAATTATTTCATGTGGGGCTCGAACCCAGTGCGGTAGGTACGATCGGATTGTAATTTCCACCACTTTTGGGAATATCCTCTCGAATTTTCCACGAATTCAGAGAATTTCCTAAACAAAAATCTAAATACATTGGATTAATTGTGTCCAAGGAGAAGTTCTTTGAAGTATGATTTTTCTCGGGGCAACGGTTGACCAGAAAAATAAAAAACCTGTAAAAGTATTTACGAAAAACTTCTCTCTCTATTTAGCACCGCACAGTTAGTTTTTTTTTTTTTTCAGAATGACCACTAAAAATATGTCAACTATAGTCCAAAATTATTTTCCACTGTCTATTCTAATTTATATTTTTTAGGATGCTCACCCTGTAAATTTTTTTAACTAAAATTATATCAATTTTTCTTTCTTAGGCCAGTCGCCAAGTCAAAAAAATTTCAGAAATCTAGAAAAAATTCAAACAAGTTTCTTGATGTTAACTAGTTCATTTGGTCGTCAGTAAGAAGTAGTTAATTTATCCCATTCGAGAGAGGTCCGGATGGTTTTTCGCTCTTTCCAGCTTTCCCGTTCAATTTACGACAAAAATGGTTATGTGCAAAATTAAAGCTTATAAAATTCTCTACACATTTCTACCAATAATTAGCGTCCAAAGTTGAGCTAAGTTGCGCGGTCTACTTTCCAAGTTTCGCCCATGAAATTATGTTTATACAAGCTATAATAATCGTTGGTAAAACCAAATGTTCACACTCCTCAAGTTGCTTTACCCAATAGATAATATCCATGATTTTCACAAAAAAAATCACTTTAATTTTAGTTCATTAATCGGTCAGCACAAAAAGAAATTAAGTAATGCATATAAGTAAAAAATGTCCAGATAAAAAAATATTCTTTTTGTTTTCTATTTTATATTTGATAACTATGAAAAAACATACATACGGGTCGAATTGAAAACCTATTTAGCCCAATCAATGAATGGCTTAAAGGAGGTTGTAGATAACATGGAGGAGGGGAGAATTTTCCTCTTCAGGAATGTGTTGGGGGTAGTTAGGAGGTAAACATACTAAAAATCCCCGCCCCTAGCCCCGTCGCTTCAGGGGGGGTTCCTTTTTTCGATTCTTCGCTTATAACTCGGAAACGATGCGTCGTACGGAAAAAGGTAATCCATGCAAAATTACACAATTAAATTTCCTACAAGAATGTGTATATTCATTTTCTTCCTATGTGTTATAGTTTACGAGATATATTCGCCAGCCAAAATCGGTAATTAATAAATAAATTAATTAGGTAGGTACCTTGAATATTCCTATCAAAGCAGTTTACCGTGGTCTGCTAATAAAACACAGTCACAAAACAATCATTATTTTGCAACCTTTGACGTATTTACTAACGTAATATTTTGTCGAAATCTATACATTTCCTTACCTTTATAACTTATTTTGTTTCCGATATAACTATCACATGCAGGCAGGTACAGGAATATCTACAAACATATTCTTAATAATGAAAATCAACAGACTCACAGTTATACCTGTTGCAATAGGGCCGTTACGTAGTAAACATTTAGAGAATTTGAAGGTCGCTCCACTTTCGACGCTAATTACTGGAAGAAATATGCATCTGGCGATAAAACTGTATAATATATAGCCTGTTTTGTAGAGAATTTTATAAGCTTTGCCTTTTTTTTATAGCCATTTTTGGCGTAAATTAAACGGGAAAGCTGAAAAAGCATATTTTTGTGCCTTTCCCGTCCCTAAAAAGGGGGGTTCCGGGCCTCGTTCGAGTGGGATAAATTGAGTACTTCTTACTGACAACCAAATTAACTAATTAACATCAAGCAACTTTTTGTTTGAATTTTTTCTACTGCAAAATATCTGCCGTATATTTTTCACTAAAAGTATATCAGGTTGCCTCCCCGATAATAGTGTCAACCTTCGTTTGTTAATTAATCATTAATCAAAAGTATAACAGATTTCTTACTTGACTGACTTGTTAGGTACGTATGTGCCAAATATTATTGTCATCCGTCATATTTTTTTCATGTGTCCACCCTGTATATTTCTCACTAAAAGTATATCCCAGTTCTTCCCTGGCAAATATTATTTTTCTCTGTCAAGCGGTTTTATAGATATAGTGCCAACAGATTGACGGAACTGAATGACTAAGTTTCGTAATCTACATAATCTGAAACGTGAATATGCAAAGAAATCTCAGAGGGAGACTTTTTCTCGATTGCAATATTTCCTTCGGTAAGCAAGAGAAGTAAAAAACTTATTTTTGGCCGCCATTTTGCAAATTCGCTAACATTTGTCCAATGTGGACGGATGTGAATTTTTGAGTGTAACCTATAAGGATTTTGATAAAAAAATCATATGCGATGCGTTAAACTGTATCATTGATTAATAAACAAGTCATCGAATCCATGTGTAATACGTACAATAATAAATAATTCGCTAGGGGTTCACTTGCTGACCTATGTTGATACGAGCTATTTTCATCACTTACCCACCCATAAAGTAGCTGATACATTTTCTGTTACACCTGTATATCATGTTATAGGTTAGAACTAGTCAATATTAAAAAATATTTTCAGGCTGAAATTGGAAATTAGATCTTAAAATTCCCCAAGCTTACCAAAAATAACTAAAACCACGTTGGATAAGACGAAAAATTTACAAATACGTGATAACAAATAATGAACATAATTAATACAGGTGGGTCTGTCATTTAACCTGTGAATGATAATTCGTACAAGAGATTTTCTTTTTTTATTATGTTAGTCCAGTCGATGAAGTAAAAAATATACCAGAAGCTCGCAAAAATTTTTGTTCCTTCAGTAACTGTTAGTGGAGGGGTTATACATCACAAAACCACAAAAATTAGTCCGCACAACCCCCCAAAAACCCCCCTTCGGTGAAAAAAAGCCTTATTTTACTGATAACTCGTTAACCGTTGAAGATATAAAAAAATGGCTCATTATAAAAAAGAAAGCTTGACAAATTTCCTAAAAAAAGTCCTTCTGTAATTTTTTTGTATATGCCATAGTTTTCGAGAAAATCGATATTGAAAATATAAGAAAAATCGAATTTTTAGAAAATGCGTTATATAATCGTTAATATCTTCGCCAATTGTCGACATATCTAAGAAAATCAGGAAGCAAATGAAAGATATTTTTATAACCTTCAATTTTTCACCATAGAAAATTATAAAAGTAACTAGATTTCTAGGGTTTTTAAGGTCGTGTTAGTAAAAATTGATTTTTTTCCCGATTTTTTTTTTTTTTGAATATATATTTGCCAATTGTTAACATATTATAAGGAATAGAATCAGATATGAAATACATTCATTTAATAACTTTATTTTGTAACCATAAAAAATAATAAAAGTCTATATGTTTTGTAATTTGGAGATTGTGTAAGTAAAAATTCAAATTTTTTTAAGTAGATCTTTGCCAATTGTTGACATGTTATGGAAAAAGAAGCAAATGAAAGATTTAATAACTTTATATCATAAAAAATTATACGTCACTATATTTTTACTAATTTTGAGATTATGCCAAAAGTAACAAAAATATATTTTACAATATTAACGTTTTTTTTTTACATTACATCTTCAGCTTCATTGGATATTACTTCTTCGTCGTAATCAACTTCTTCTAGTTCAACGGGAGGTGTATTTGTGTATGTGTCGTTCTTGCAAGAACCACAAGCTTCGGTACCAAACAGGCCAGCGTTTTTACAAGAGCAAGCATTTCCGCAACCCTTTTTATAATTGCAAAAAATTATTTTTAGAATTTCATTTGATGCTGGCGGTTTTGTCATCATATTTAGAGTTAAAATTTTTCCTTTTTTCTATCCCCATTGTTCTGGTAATAAATCATTTGACAGCCATTTCTGAACTTGTAAATATACTCTGAAACAATGTTGTGCTGCTGCTTCATTGGTAGGAGGACGAGATTGTGGGCTCCCCAAAAAAAAATTAATAAATAAATAAAATAATTAATACAAATTGTTAGAAAAAGTATAATATATTTTGCTAACCAAAAAAACTAATTATTGTTAACAAAAAAAATAATTGTTAACAAAAAAATAATTGACTGATTAGTTAGTAATTTAATGAGTGATGGATAGCTACAAGCAAAATTTAGGAAAAATGAGTTGGTTATTTACATCAAAGGTCCAAGACACGTTACTGCTACTCTAAATTTTAAGGGAGCCGACAAAAATTTATAAACCTGGCTAACTCATTTAAGGTTGGGGGTGAGGTCGTGGTTTCAGTGGTAATGATCACCTGGAATTAAACTACACAAATATCTTAACAAGCGTATATTTCATGAGTTTAACAATTATTCAAGGATTGTAATAATAATTATTCAAGCAAAGGTTGACGATTATTCAAAAGTTATAGTAATAATTATTCAAGCAAGGTTACGGTACACCTTACCAAAAAAAAAGGATATGACTTAGCTACAATGAGTGCCCAGTGGCCTAAATGTACCTGGTGGTCTCCCTCGAGGATAATCGAGCGATATCGAATAGTGAGGTTATTTTAGAACAAACAGTATCTAGAGCCGAATGGCTCTCGAGCTATACACTCAATAATAACGCAGAAAAGGCCTTTCCCTTGCTGTACAGGGGAAGAGTGTGTACAATTATATTATACAAAGCAGATTGAATGTCTAAATGTGGACCTCCATCATGGCCAACATACTAATATTTAAAATGGCACTCGCCTAACCGTATAAAATGCCAATAATTATTTAAAAGGAAATTCCGTATTAATATGACCTACACTACTTACAAAGGTACTAAAATCATGGCCTCTAAGCCAACTCACACTAACTTACATGTAAAAGATTGATACGAATAAATATATACGAATAAATACATATAACTTACCACGGACAAATTAAAAATTCAAATAAAAGGTGGCCAGTGACTACCACACGAACAAGGTTAATAAACTAATAGACCGACGAGTCTTAATTACACATGAAAGAATAATAAAAAAGGTAACACACACAAGGGGTGAGTGGTGGTTGGGCTTCGGCTTCAACTTCCAGCGGGGTAGCAAAAATAAAAGGTGTAAAAATTACTTACAGTCGGGGCCTCTCAGGCTTATGTAACACCCCAAGGGTTCCGATTCGGTTTTTTTGGCCACTTGAAGTGGGTCGCGCGATTGTAGGTCGCCGACAATGGGGTAGCAGCACCCCAGCTCTGCCTCTACAGCGATGTCTCCCAAGACTACCTCTCGCCGTCTAGGTTCCCATATTCCATAGAACCAGCACACATCATTGCAAGGCCGAACACACCAGACACAAGTCCTCACAGCTATCGAGGGGAGGCCTCCAGAGGGTAAGAACCTCCAAGGGTGAGACGTCTCCAGCGAAAATCCGCCAGGGAGAAGAAAAGAACAGACAAGAAAAGAAGAAAAGAACCCTGAAATATAATAAGAGCAGAACTTAGTTCCTTGTTAAAATAACAAACCATTAAATAGTACTCACGGACGTCTCCGGTTCTTTTCACCACAAGTTAAAATAAGGCAAAATGGCGGGGCCACGCCAGCTTCGTTTCCCAATAATTTGGTTTCGGTGAAGATTTCCACATCAACACAATAATATCCAAAATCCCAACTGATATCACACAATAAACAATCAGGAAACCTCTCGAAATTAGGGCTGCGTTTTACAAATCCGTGATTTCCACGTCTTCTAATATTCACACAAACTTACACGCTCACCAGCTGACGTTCTACTTTGACCCCGAAAAAGTGACTACTGTTGCCGTCTCGCCCGGTAACCACACTTCCTACAACGGTCGAAATCGAAATCGATGCCACCGATATGCAACCAAATATACTCGTCGTCTAAGTGTACGCAGTGTACCAAGAAAAAGGCGTTCTAATAGAGCTTTGAGTTACAGCCACTAAGGAGGCTGTAACAAGATGCAAGATTCACAGCCTTTTTTTTGACCATGTTTTTCAAGAAAATTACATGTCACAACTCAGGCATTTAATTTTCTTCCCTGCGTTGTAGATTTGTAGAATACAAGAAATGCCATTTTCATTTTTTTTCCACCTGAGAAATATAGTATAATTTTAAATGGTATGATCAAATAATATGAAGTCTTACCTTTATTTTCAGATGGGGACATTAAAAAATATTAAAATACAAGGACGCTAGATTAATTTTTAAAAAAATCCAAAAAAGGCTGCATATTCAATTTTTTGATGATATTTTACATGCTGGTAAATTTGTAAATGTGAATATTTTTATTCCCAACTTTTCTGCATTGAAGTACTACCTTGAACTAAAAGACTATATAACTATATATTAGTCAGTTATTTTTTATGGGCCTGTGAATAGTTAGAAGCGCAAAAAATCAAGAAATAAGTATATTATGTTGTTATTTTTATATACTAATAAATATCAATAGCCATCAAAAATGGCAACACAAGAGAGTATTTTATATCCCCTTTAAAACCCATTTTGATTTTTCTTCCTAGCTTGTTTGGTTTTCCAGCTATTCAATTTTTTCTATAGACCCCGCGCAAAAATTTCAAATAAACGAAAATTCGCGCGCATTAAAAATACAAATTTTGCAATTTTTTTTCAGTATCGATTTTCTTGAAAACCATGGCATATACAAGGAAATTACAAGAGGACTTTTTTAGGAAATCAGTCAAGCTTCCTTTTTTATGTTGAGCAATTTTTTTATATGTTCAACGGTTAACGAGTTATCAGTAAAATAAGGCTTTTTTTTGGGGGGGGGGGGGGGGGGTTGTGATGTATAATCCTTCCACTAACAATTACTGAAGCAAAATCTCAAATATAATTTTTTGTGATCGAAATTTTTATAATTACTGGACTATGTAGGGGGTTGCCTCTATTAATTAAAGTTTTCCACAAAAATATCGTTACCGCTACGCCCACCACGTTAGCCTAAATAAATGGCAATCAAAATACGTTTTTCTCAATTTCCTTATTAGTACCCAAAAATTAGATATTACATCGGATACTACCAATATTGTACGGAATAAAAAAGCTATAACTTTTATGTCAACATTTAATAGTTTACAATTTCTCGTAAACATTTAACAATGGCTTGTCTTTATTTTTATTTTTCCTGTCCTTATTTTTATTTTTAGCGTTTGCGCCATCCCCCAAGAGACTCGAATATATTTTGTAAATCTCTTTTAGAGGGTGGTGAGACAACTGTATAGTTTTACGGGTGAATCGCGTTGAATAAACATTGTTTCTGGATACTGCATATAATGCGTCGCGACGGATAAGCTGGGTATTCATTTCCATTAAACATAGTCAAGTGCTTGAATACCTTATTTATTGTAATGTAATGCGACGACATAGTATTATGCAAGTCAGTTTAATAGCTCAAATGTCACGTTGCCAGTTTCTGCCGCCAGATTAAACTCAAGTTTCTAAACTCTCTCAAACAATCTGCAACAAGTCACTTGCAACGAATATTACGACAAATTATTTAACACGAATATCTATTAAAATCGCGGTGTATGGAGAAATATTTATATGTATACCTATCCACATATTATTACTCCTATGATTTAGATGTATAATAAGGGCCGGTTTTATAGGTTCCGTCTATCGTAGATCTAATGGTTAATTCTAAGTTTTGTCGAAAAGTAATTTTTATACCCATCAGTAACTGCCAATCTTAAGTTTAAACGCCAAACGGTGGACGGGGTACCGCTTAAACTACAAACTTAGGGTCACCAACGCGTGCGTTGAAATTGCAATAGTTCGAAGGAAGCACTCAACTCAAAGTAAAGTTCAACTCTGTTCAACATAACCTGCAAACATTTACCTATCCTATATTCTATAAAGTAAAAGTAGTCAAAAATGGATATTTTCGATTTTACAAAACACTAAAATCTACAGTTTATGCCCCCAGTAAATTTTCAAATTAAACTCCTAGTTAAACTCTGGTTTAATCTGTAGCTATAAAACTGGCCCTAAGGGCCGGGAAAAAAAATATTTACTAAGTGAAATTTTTGGCGTACTTTTGAATTGTGCGCCTTGTTGTGCCTTACTTGTCTGTGAGCGTGTATGAGTCCTTTTGTGCCAGTCTCCGGCGCTGATGCCTTAAATATGTTATGCTCTAAATTAATTGTCTTTGGATAATTTTTTTCCTAAGTCGAAGTTTTTATTTATTCTTCGACTTAGGTCGATTCTGGGAGGTTCCATAACAATAATACACTGACGATCTTGACAAACGCTGATAAAACGGTATTTTACAAAACACTAAAATTTACAATTTAAACCTCTAGGTGAAACTCTAGTTTAATCTGAACCTATAAAACCGGCCCTTTAGTCGAATAAAACTGTGATTTTTTTAACGATTTGGGCCAATTTTTTTGTGGAAATGCAATAAATATGTTATCAGGAAGTTACAGTAAAATTTTGTTGAATCTGGAAGGGGAAAGACAAAACACGAAATTTTTAAACGACCAATTCTTCTTTAATACATGAGTGAGAAGGCCATACGATGTGATGAGGAGAATGGCATTTTAACCGGTGCGTAAACTACATACGCCAAAACGAAAATTCGATCCAGCAAGAACATACGAAAAATGGCTTTTTCTGATGTTTATTGAAACGCATTTGACTTTGTCTGAGCACTTTAGATGAGCAAGTAAAACGCATGAAAATGATCTCCGCACGTTCGTTTAAAATTTTGAAGTCTTGTGTAACCAAATGGCAGTTTTTCATGAGGCTCCAAAGATTTTTCGAAAATCTCGTTTTTTTCTAAGAAGTTAAATATTTCTGTTTGTGATTTTCCATAATAGTTTACATCCGGAAAACCTGTAATTTCACCAAATTTCATATTTTTAGCAATTTCTCTATATTTACGTATCCGCTGCCCAAGGAATCATACTTCCACATCCAGATTTTCTATCCAAGTTCCTCACAATGAATTTGGGCCTTACAAATTGGGCCCGAGTAAAGCCCACTGGAAAAAAAAATGAAAATCATATTTGAACGTATTTTTTCCCGTAGAATACAAATCTGCAATAAAAAATTGATATTTCGATTAAAAAAAAAGTTGGGGCCCCAGGGCCGTTTGAAGGGCCCGGACCGGGTACTGAACTGTAGCATTCATCGAATCCTACAACTTCTGTTTAAGTCATTTTTCAATAATTGTTAGCTTAATCAGCGAGATAATTGAGTTCTTGTGATTTTAATTGTTGGTATTGGGCCCGAGTAAGGCCCACTGGAAAAATTTTTTGAAAGTCGTATTTGAACGTATTTTTTTCCGTGGAATTAGATTCTGCAATAAAAAATAGGGGTTCCCATTTAAAAAATAAAGTTGGGTATCACAGGACCTCACCAAGGTCACGAACCCGGTGCCCGACCACAGAATTAGATGGACCCTTAGAACCCAACAACCTTTGTAGAAGTCATTTCTTAATTGGTAGCTTACACGACGAGATATTTGCAATAATAGATTAAAATGGTCCACCCTGTAGATCTGATGTCAGTAACTATCAACATCATGTTTTGAATAGGAAATCTAAAATATTTCAAGAAGAAAATTATCCCATATTTAATCTACAGTATCACTACATAATTTGTTTTTTGTTTAAGTCACGCGCTAATTTTGCGATTTAGTCAACCTATCAAACGTTTTCAAACAATTGCTACAAAATTTCATTGAAACAAGTTTATTTAATTTTAATTTTTTTTTAATGTAAGTATAAGATTTTCGCTTCGATTTAATCAATAAATTGAAATGCTTTTTTTATTATGCAGAAACTTTTATACCTGCTTTAATTCAGCAGTAATCACCTGATCGCATTCAATTCTTATTTTCCATCGTGGCTTGTCAAACATTATTTTTGATTCGCACTTGGTCATCGACGTTACGTATTTATTAGTATGTCTAAGGGCTCAAAGATATAGAGGTACAAGATTATTGGCCCCATTATAGATCCATGAAGGACACCAAAATCTTTATTATTTTTATGTATTTTTATAAAGAGAAGAAATTGGATTAGGTGTAACATTTAAAAAAGTCTCATTTGAAAAATACTATTACCGAGTTCTACATTCTCTTCAGTTCTAGTTGTATGATATTTCCAACGATTTGGTATTATTGTAGCTAATTCCATTTTTTTAGCATGTTTTACTTTCAAAAATAGAAAAACTGACGTAAATATTTATACATACTTATTTCGATTGAAATCTTGCGTCGAAAAAATACTAAAGGCAAACCAAAAGTATAAAATTATTCATCCGCTTTGTTCTAGTCGTTATTGGGATAATAAATAGTAGAATCGTGAACATAAACATATGAGGCAATAATAGCATAGTATCTTGTGGCTGGCAGAGAAGACGTATCTATATGGTTTCAACAAAATTCTCTGCGTAATCTTTCATGTAATATGAGAGATTGATATAATAACGTGGAATGGCTTTGCCTGCCTAACAGAGGCGTCCGTACTGGGAATCTGACTAACGTTTTACAGAAACACATTGAAACTAAATGTAAACATTAAACTTTTCGTCCGTTTATTGGAGCTTTATATAATTGTTGAACATTCCATAGAATACTCTGCAGTTTTTTTTAAATACATTAACTTACTACATATATGTATTTGACATATATTTTAATTTAATCATCGCCCAATGATGCCAACTTAGATGGCGAAACGGTCATCAATAGACTACGCATTGTTTTTGTTTTTGTAAAATCTTATCTATGATCAAACTGTATTTTCATACATTATTATACTCCTCGCAAATACGAAAACCAAGAATATATATACTAGTCAACTATCGTAGCTTTTGTTTTTCTAAAGGCTCTCAGGACCTATAGCTTCGAGTCTAAAATTGCCTGGGAATGCAGACAATCCCTGAAGCAACTGGCAAAAAACAACAAGATTACCTTGATGTGGGTGCCAGGGCATGAGGGAGCAGAAGGCAATGAATTGGCTGATAGCCTAGCAAGAAAAGGGGCTGAAGCCCCATTTTTTGGACCCGTACCGTTCTGTGGCTTATCTAAGGGACACATAATGGAGAAGGTCCTAAAATGGGAAAAGGAACCAAAGAAGTCCTACTGCAGGAATACTCCAGGTCAAAGACAAGCGAAAAGGTTTATAACCTATTCAACAAAGAATGCCACAAGGCTTCTCGAACTTGAAAAGTCCGACCTAAGGCTGATTTCAGGCCTTCTAACTGACCATTGCCCCTTGAAATATCATCTCAAGAACATCCCAGCTAGCAAAGTAGTTCTATAAATTTAGATTAATAGGACTTTTATATTCTGTTAATGTTTTTTAGTTGTATCTAGAACACTGAATTGTTGCATTCATGTGGCACATGAGACTATTTTGCCTTCAGAAACTAAATTGTTTTTCAAATTTATTGCAAGAGCGTTCTTAGAGCATAATTATAGAGCATTATAGAATCAAATTACTGTAAAACCGATGTAAACTAGTGCCTTATAGAATTAGTCCATCTTCTGTGACACTCTTATAAAATTATTCCATAATGTCGCTTATAATTTCTTTATAAAACTATTGTGTAAGGGGTTTCTAAGTTACAATTCTGCTGCGGACAACAAATTACAAATATGGAAGCTGCTATCGAACTTAAGGGAAAAAGCTCGTTAAAGCAGTTATAGAGAATAATAATTCAGTTGTTATAAAATCATTATAGAGGAAATAGGTATTAATACAAGCCTTTTTGTTCTATACAAAACCGCAATAGAACTACCATACTTTAATTGACGCCATGTTTTAAGAGTTTATTTTGTTGTTGGTACACGAGTTTTGTGCAACATATCTTGAAAATAATGTCATTAAGTAAATGGAAACAAGTAAAAAAATGTGGAGCGTTTCGGAGGAAAACGAAAAAAATTTTGACTTGACTTTATTTAACGACATACTACGAAACGAATGTCATATCTTCCTTGTCGCTTTTACTCCTCTGCATCAATTTCATTTTTGAAAGTAAGAACATATGGATTTATATATAATATTTCAAAAGCACGTATACCTACACGTATACCTCTAGCGTTAGTAGTTTAGGTACTTCCCATAAGAAATAATGTGCTAAAGAGAGACGAAAATAATATAGTCAACCTTATGGTTCAGGAACTATCGTAAAATATGACAACACTGTGGATATTAAATGGCATAGATGCGTTCTAGTAGCTGTTTACGAAGCATGCCCTATAATCATTGCAATCGACACAAAAATATCATATTAGTGAGAATCCATATTGGAAGTACAAGATAAGCCTTTCTTTCTGTCGCCATATTGTGAAGCAAAAAGAAGAAGCATAATTAAAAATATATAGAATATAAATAGGTGAAATTATATCAATATTTTGGTTTTATTTTTTTTTTCTGACTATTTTATAAACATCTGGTTGCTAAATTCATCAATTTAGAATTTTTTTTTTATTAATAAATTTCCAGCATCATAGAAAATATAAGGTAAACTGAGGGCGCGTCAAAAAATTACCATATATATATACCACATATTTCACAATAAGGCTTTCTCCGCATTAAAATTTACTGCTCCCTGAACTCTATAAATCAACTAAGCAATTCGTAATGATGTGAGTACTCTTACGCAGGTTGATTATTTTATGGTGTCCATCCATATTGTTTCTGACATGTGCCAGCGTTGTGATGCGATACATTTTTGTTTTTAAAAGATACAATTAAACGATTTTAAAGTTCTCTAAATGGAACACCATGCAACACAAAAATTGTATACCGAAACAATATGCGCTGCTAAAGAATAATTTTATAAGAGTTCTTTATTTGTTCTATACCAGAATTCGAAGACAGCATTTTAGAACTGCTATAGAATTTTTATGAGATTGCTTCGTAACTGTGTTATAAAAATTCTTTAAGACCTGTGAGAACGTTTATTCAACAATTCAATAAGTGTTTCCTGCAGACCTTACAGAGCAGCTTAAAGAACTAAAAAGTTCTATAGAACGGTGCCCATTTGTATGGTATGTGTTCTAAGAACGTTTTGAAAATGTTCTTAGAACAAACATTGCTCTATAAAATTCGCTCTGGAAACGTTATTACGATTTTTATAGAACATGAAATTGTTAGCTGGGATGGGCATGGCAGAAGATGACAAATGCAGATATTGTGAAGCTGTAACTGAGACTGCGGAACATATACTTTGTAAATGCAAGATTGCAAGGTACTAATCCGCATTAGTCTTAAGTACCTAGAAGAAGCGGAATTAACGCCTGAAGACATAGGGAAAATCACAAGCTTTGCAAAAAGTTGTAACTCACAAAAGACCTTTTAGGTCGAAGTGAAGAAAGGCCAACTCAGAGCTAAGCGACCCCTTAAACAATCTACACAATCTACAATCGTAGCTTTGCCTCCGAGATGCGCGGAAGATGAACAGAGAACGTCGTCGTGTAACGAGGACAGACAAGCGGTTATCCGTAGAAAGTACAATCGGAGGTGGAAGTTTAGCATGATTGATATAAAAACACGTTACTTTGTTATTTATCAGTTTATCACCAATTTATTATAACTTAAAACGTTACTGCAGTTTCGGCATATTAACGTGCTATTTTCAAACAATCGATTCAAATGAATGAATTTACAGGTGATGCGGGTATTTATAAATTATTTAATTACAGAATTTAAGTTTGGGAATAAATTTTACAATTAATATTATGGTGCAAAAAACATAAACACTCTAAAAAACCGCTGCCCAAGGAATCACTACTTCCACATCCAGATTCTCTATCCAAGTCACTCACAACGAAAAAACTTTGTGTGTGAAAATAATTGTTTATGGAATTTTAATAATATAATATTTGAAATCCTCTACCACAAAAACCCATAAAACGATACCCCACATCGGTAGTGGGGTGGGGGTGGTGACAGGGGGTGGTAGTGGGGGCGTGGATGAAGTAGAAAAATATTTTGAGGTTTCTGGTTCCTGTACATACACTATATCACAATTTTTTTTCATCCCCTTTAATAAGGAGGTGGGGATGGTAATGGGGGTGGCTAATGCCAAACATTTTTATGAGACCTTAGCTTCTCTTGTATATACTAAATACCAATTTCATGCTTGATTTACCCATTTACCCCAAATTTACCCCAATTTACCCCCCAACCCTTTGACGGAACAAGATGAAATTATAATCTAGTTCTAGATCTCGTTAAAGTACATATGTGTACCAAATTTCAAGTCAATATCTTAAACGGTTCCAGAGTAAACGTACGCACAAAAAAAAAGTTACAGACAGACAGTCCGAGACAGACAGACCGACAGACAGACAGAAATTTTTTTTTCGCTCAAACTTAAAATCTCGACGTTTCATGACATTTTAAGCCTATTTGGACAATAAAAATTTTTAAAAATTTTTTTGTCGTTACTATACTTCCATTGGACGTGGAAGTAATTATAGGAATGAATTTACAAATGGTTAGGAATTGAATGCAATAAAGGAGCTGATATAGGTCTAGCATTAAGTTTATTTATTTTCGGAAATTTTGTCTGATTTGAATAGGTATTACTATGCAGTGCTAGTTATAAAAAAATAGCGAATAAAAATAATTACGGCTAATGAAAGTAAACAAGTAATTTACATGTATCAATAACTGATTTGGTTCAGACAACACTTTATGTTTCAGTTTGCTCATAAACGGCATGTTTAAAAAAATACACTATTCACAGAGGTGAACAAAATATCGCTTTTCTCGAGACAAAGTTCAAAGGCAAAGCTACGTTATTTGACTAGTACATTTGATCGGCACATTTCTAAAATCGTAAATATCGCTCGTAGATAAGAACATTTCACATCGTAGTGTGATCCAATTCTGAACAACTTTCAAAATATCCGTCCGTCCGTCTGTCAGTCTGTCCATCCATCAGCCACGTTTCTTGTAGGCATACTAACTTAAGACGGAAAAGTCCAATCGAATTCACAGTAAATTTTTTGACAGTAAGTAAGCGTTAGCTAGGGGAAGAATCCTATTGTTTTTGAAAAAAATCTATCGGTAAATATAAAAGTTATGAAACATTTAAAAAATATGGTATATGAAGTATTGAAATCTTTGATAAAATTCTGCACACAAAAACACTGCGTATTATACCGATGAGCACTCCTCCAGTCAAGACGAAATCATCGGGTGGTGATTATAACTATAAGTAAATCAAATAGATTTAAGGAATGAATTTATTTTTTTTAAATTGCAAAAAGTATATTATGGTGTTCAATAATTATTATACAAAGTTTAATAAATTTGCGAAAAGTATAACGTTTACTGTAGTTATTATACCTATTTGATTTAACCAAATGGACATATTATTACTTCCACATCCAGTGGAAGTATAGTAACGACAAAAAAATTTAAAAAAACTTTTATTGTTCGAATAGGCTTAGAATGTCATGAGACGTCGAGATTTTAAGTTTGAGCGAAAAAAAAAAATTCTGTCTGTCGGTCTGTCTGTCTGTAACTTTTTTTGTGCGCACGTTTACTCTGAAACTGTTTAAGATATTGACTTGAAATTTGGTACACATATGTACTTTAACGAGATCTGGAACTAGATTATATTTTCATCTTGTTCCGTCGAGGGGTTGGGGTAAATTTGGGGTAAATAGGTAAATCAAGCAGGTAAGAGTCCATAAAATTGGTATTTAGTATATACAAGAGAAGCAAAGGTCTCAAAAAAATTTTTGGCGTTAGCCACCCCCATTACCACCCCCACCCCATTATTTAAGGGGATGAAAAAAAAATGTGATTTAGTGTATGTACAAGAACCAACCTCAAAATATTGTTTTACTTCATCCACCCCCACTACCACCTCCTATCACCACCCCCACCCCACTACCGATGTGGGGTATCGTTTTATGGGTTTTTGGGTTAAAAGATTTCAAGTATTATATTATTAAAGTTCCATAAACAATTATTTCCACATACAAAATTTTTTCGTTGTGAGTGACTTGGTTAGAGAATTTGGATGTGCAAGTAGTGATTCCTTGGGCAGCGGTTTTACTGTAACATTTGCCTTGACAAATTTACAGTTATCATAGTTGTTCGCGCTCTGAAACGTGAGATCTGAAAAGTAATCACTTTTAGACTGTCAAATATTGTTGCTTTATCCATCTTGAAATACCTGAAATATTTTTTTGAGACGAGGTGTCACACACATAAATTTGATACCAGGCTAGTTCAGTCGGTAGAGCATGAGACTCTTAATTTCAAGGTCGTGAGTTCAGGCCTCACGTTGGCGCCAAATTAATGTGTGACGCCTCTCCTCAGAAGAATACTTATTGCCGGTATTTCAAGATGGATAAAGAAACAATATTTGACCAAGTCTAAAAGTGATTACTTTTCAGATCCCACGTTTCAGGGCGTCAAATTTAAGGAATGCGAACAATAACTATGTTTGCCAACCGCGAATCTCTATTTGATCAATGTAAATAAAAAAGATATTAATTTCAGTGGCACTACGTAAAAGTGAAAAGATCGCATATAAGTAAAATGTTAATCAAACAGATATCAGACGGCCGCGTCCAACTGCACTTTCTGCTTTTGTGAATAAAAATGGGTGATAACTTTTATATTTACATTTACTGATAGATTTTTTTTAAAAAAGAAAGTTTTTCCATTAGCTAACACTAACTCTTCAAATATTAATTGGATCGGAATTTTTTAACAAAAAAAAAACCTGTATGTTCCATAAAGACTTAATGATTTTGTTTAGGGTCGATCTACAAAACTATGGAAGATAGACAAAAACCAATATAGATGTCCTGAGTTCGATTTTCGATTATCAAACAATGGCGCAAACGGCGATCGTCTATCTTTTTCGACTACCGAGCTACAGAGCGTTTTTGGAAAATTGGTATTTTTGGATGACCTCTCTATCTCAATTGCCAAGTGTCGAATCCAAAATCGAGTAACACATTCTTAGGGCACTTTTTTGAGTAGAATCCGTTGCTGATAAAAAGAAAATTATGTATGCCTCAGTTTTCGAAATATAGACATAACATAACTCGATAACTTCGATCACAACTTAAATTAGCTATCCAACGATCATGTCATATTTATCTCTAGAGAAAGTGGTTAATTTTTGAAAAATTTTATATATTTGTGAGGAGGCCATGGAAAACTATTAACACGATGGCGCCCCAGGTCATGCGTCAAATGAAACACGAAATTATTTAAATGCTCAATTTGGGGAGGATTGGATAGGTATCTATATATCACTCAGGACTACTTTATCAATGTCTAGTTAGCTCAGCTAAATTGATAACTAACAATTAATTTAGCTAACTGGACATTAACAAACAACAGAGTAGTTTAGATATTGTTTAATTTTTAGGAAATAATGGTCCTATTTTGTGGCCAGCTAGATCTCCCGATATAACGCCTGCTGACTTTTGGCTTTGGGGGCTATTTAAAAAATATATATAGAGAACGTTCTAATAACGTAGAAGAATTGGAAAATAAAGCATTAGCTGCGTTTCGGACAATAACTCCTGTCATGATTGGAAATGCAACAAATGCTGTAAGGAGAAGGTATCAAGAATGCATAGATGTCAATGGAAGACAATTCGAACATTGACGGGGGTCGGTAGCCCAGTGTGTTAGAGCGTCTAGCTTGCACTCTGAGCGTACCTAGCGAAGTGGGTTCGAGCCCCACACAGCGAAAAAATTTTTCATAGGAAATTTTCCCCAAGAAGTGGTTCGGATTCCACCATAAACTGTAGGGCCCCGTCTCCTTTACTCAGTCAAATCTAGATCTTCTAGACTTAAGAGGGTCATTGAGGTGACATGGAAGGCGGTTAAAACACATTTTTTTTTAAACATTTATTGTAGTTCAGTTTTTCCTATTTTTGGCAAAATTATTTTATATTATAAGAAGTTGTGTTAATAGTTTTCCATGGCGTCCTCACAAACATATTAAATTTTTCGAAAATTGACCGCTTTTTCCAGAGATAAATATGACATATATCGTTGGATAGGTAATTTAAGTTAGGATCGAATAATGAAATAATTTACAGGGTGTTCCATTTAAGGAAACACAATTTATGTCTATATCTTGAAAACTGAGGCATGTATAATTTTCTTCTTGTCAGCAACGGATTCTACTCAAAAAAGTGCTTTAAGAATGTGTTACTCGATTTTCGATTCGACACTTGGTAATTGAGATATAAAATACCAATTTTCCAAAAGCGCTCTGTAGCTCGGTAGTCGATCGCGGTTTGCACCATTGTTTGTTTCTCGAAAATCGAGCTCAGGATACCTATATTGTTTTTTATGTGTGCAATAGTTTTAGAGAAAACCCAAATCTAATTTGGTCCACCCTGTTTATTCTGGGATATCTGTATTTGGCGTATTCTGCTTGATGTGTGTTAAAATTTATGTTTAGTATTTTTGTTGGTAAATAAATTATCAATATTATTAGTTTTACATTTCAAAAAGTATATAAATTATCTTTTAAAATGCCATTTTATTTCAGTAAAGCTATTTATGCCTTCAGCCAAACTACACATATTTAGATTTCAAACTAAGATACGTATTCCTCCAAAATATCGAGGCAATCGCGGTACTTAGATTTATATTTATTGCCTCTAAATGCCCATAAATACCTATAAATGCCTATAAATCGGAACAGAATTTGACATTCCCACTTAATAGACTAAAAGGAGACATTTAAGCATAAATATCTTCGCAGTATATATATTTTTTCTTTTTTGCATCGACTCTGTTCTGTGAATATGTAGACACTGATTTATTATTACAAGTTAGACACAAGTTGAACGGTTTTGTGCAAGCAAAATGCTGTAAATAAAAAATACTGCCGATTCTTTGACAAGTTGTAAATAGCAGTGCACAGAAGTGATTGATATTCAATGAAAAATGCGTCTCCAGAATAGCGCTTATAAAGCTTGCAGCACTTGATTTATTGTTCAGACCTGCACGGAAAGTTTTAATATTTCAGATATTTATATTCACTTGCAGATTTTCAAATCCGGTTTAAATGTATAAATATGATTTAAAATTTGAATATATTTCTTACAGAGTTGGCGCAAAACTCACCATTAGAAAAATGGGTAAAATGGGTGGGTTATTGTGGGTTTTTCATTTACAAAAGCCCAAGTGGGATTTTGTTTGGGTTTCGACTTTTTCTTCGTAAGTTGGATGCAAGAAAAACCAAATTATTATAAAAATGTATATTTCCACTTCACAAACGCTAAAAAATAAAAAAAATATAACATCAAATGTCAATTTATCTGTTATTATTATACTCTTCCCAAATACGAAAACGAAAAGTACATTTTACTCGACATTATATTTGTTCGTAAATATCGTTGTTAGTCATTAAATTCTGAATAACTTTCAAAATGTCCATCTGTTTGTCCGTCCGTCACGTTTCTTGTGAGCGCGATAACTACAGAAAGAAAAATCCGAGTGTGTTGAAATCTGAACAGTAATGTAATGTTAGCTAGTTTGAAAGAAATCAATATGAAGATATTGTTACATCTTCAACTCCACTAGATGCTTTTGAGTGATGCGGGTGACTTTGGCGTCTTTGAATTCCCCTCTTATTCTCGAGACATGTCTCAAAAAAAAAAGAAAATAAAAATCCAAGAGCGCTGGCTCTCGGGTAGCTACTGAGTTAGAGAAGTTCCTGGTTCGTCTTACCTTAGGCTAACTGAATTTGAATACAATCATTTGTAATCTAGAACTTTGTCTCTACCAGGATTCGTTACTCCAGAACGTGGATATTTAGCAAAATTACTTCGTAAGAAAACTCAGTAAATCATACGCAGGTTTATTCCAATAATTAAATAATCCTTGTGAGAATATGAATAATTTAATTATGTCAATAATTAAATTTTACTAGGTTTCAAAATAAACCAATTTAACTAAATGATTTGCAAAAATATAAATAGCCAAATAGATGTGTAGCTATGCAGATATATAGCTGCCAGAACTATAGCGTTTTCAAAAAGAAATGAAACCAACAATTAGTATTTTCAAAATATTCACATGGTCATGGCTTGAAAATATTATGTATCGAAGGTGCCTCTGGTTATGGTGCGCAATCAGTTATGATGCGCAAAATAACTGCAGCTATAACAAAATTAGACAATGCCTCGTTGATATCTAGAAATGAGCTTTACTGGTTTGTAGCAGTGCAGAACTTAAAATGAATTTGCTACGTTTCCTAGAAATAAGGTAGACTGTGGGTAGCTGAACCCTACTTAAAATCTAGAGCATTACCGCCCTCTAGTTGGAAAAAAATAGTGAAGTAACTTTGTCACTCTGCGCGGTCAAGCGCACGGTTAAATACATACTATACTACAGTACCTAGAGGTAAAAAATATGCAAAACTTAGGATAATAGTAAATGCTTCACAGAAAAGTTTCTATATTGTGCGGGGGCTTGCTAATTTATAGGGGGTAGATGCCACCCCCTCTCAGGGGGTGGCACTTAAAAAATATATTTATTTATTGGAGCTGAAGTAGAATCTGATTTTATGAAGAAAAGGTTCTATGCAATTTTTCACATAAATTGATAGTTTTTAAGTTATAACGACTTAAAAATTGCGATTTTAGCTTAAAAAAAAGGGTATTTCTGAACGGCTTTCGTCAAGTATCTCGAAAAGTGTTACTTTATCGAAAAAATGACCAATTACAGAAGTACAAACTGGCAGCTAATTATATTTTTTGTTTATTGATGTAGGATTAATAATTTCGGAGATATTTAAGTTTACATGTGGCATCCAAGTGTTCATAAGATAATTATATAGAGTGAGAGTTAAATATCTCAGAAACTGTGACACCTACGTCAAGGATGCTAATAGGTAGAATAATAGGTTATTAATGAAGCTTTCAACTGTTTTTCTATTTGTTTCTGTAGCATAAAAAACAAAGAAGTTACGACCGAAGCAATGTGCGTCTACACATTTTTTTAATAACAACGTCGCCATTTTGTTACTGTAATTAGCCAGTAATTAAAAAAAGGAATTACAAACACTGTTTCTCATTAATATATAGCATGACGTAGATGCTCCAATTTTTTGGTTTGTATACAGCACTTGCTTTAGAAAAAAATACACTTTAAACTAGGTATTTTCCTTTTCCAAATATCTCAATAAATATTAGTTTTATTGAAAAATAGGTAGAGAGATCAAAAATAAAGCTGATAAACTGATAATGAATTTCGCCTGTTTATTTATTTACATAGATTTAATAGTTTCGGAGATATGAAAGTTTACAAATGGCGTCCAAAGTTTATAAGACAAAAAATGCAGTTTAAATGTTAAATATCTCAGAAATTGTGACACCTACGTCACGCATGCTAAGAAATGAAATTAAAGACAATTGCGCTTTCAAATTATTTTTTACTCGTCCCTGTAGCATAAGAAATAAAGAAGTTATGACGGAAAGATGTGCGTATTTATATATTTTTTATATAAAAAGGTCGCCATTTTGACCATTTTGTTACTCTAAATAGCCAGTAATTTAAAAAAATTATCTCAAATACAGTTTATCGTTAAGATGTAGCATTACCTAGATGCGCAAATTTTTTTGCTCATTTAAAGCACTTACTATATAAAAAAATGCATTTTAAACTTAAAAGGTAATTTCGAAACACTTGGATACCAAATATAAACTTAAATATCTCCGAAATTATTAATCCTACATCAATAAACAAAAAATATAATTAATTCCCAGTTTGTACTTTCTGTAATTGGTCTGTAACATTTTTTCGATAAAGCAATACTTTTCGAGAGACTTGAGGAAAGCCGTTTGGAAATAACTTTTTTTTTAAAGCTAAAATCGCAATTTTGAAGTTGTTATAACTTAAAAACTACCAATTTATGTGAAAAATGGCATAGAACCTTTTCTTCTTAAAATTTGATTCTATTTCAGCTCCTATAAATATATATTTTCTTAAGTGCCACCCCCTGAGAGGGGGTGGCATCCACCCCCTATAAATTAGCAAGCCCCCGCACAATACAGAAACTTTTCTGTGAAGCATTTACTATTACACTGCCAAAAATGAACGAAATCCGTTTAATATGACATTATTCCTAAGTTAAAACCTCTAGTTTACTGTACTACTATGGAACCTCTAAAAATTCTTAGCAGTTCTAACGAGTAAAATAAAGCTTTTTTCTCTTTCTGATTACACATTTTTAACATTTTTTTTAGTGAATAAGACAAATAGTGAATATGGAGGGAAAATTAATTGTGAACGCATACACAGACACCACACATAGCCGCTGGATCGAAGCAGATCTGCCGCACCGTCACTCACATGAATTTTTACATGCCTTTACTGTATTGTATTTATTACAGGTACACCTATCCGCAACTATATCAATAGATTCCTTATAAATTTGTTAATGCATTAGAAAAGTTCCAGAATTTATATTTAAAACTATTATAGAGAGGATAAGATCGATTAATAACGTTATTTGACTATTTTTTCCGGGAATAACGTGTCTTTAGCGATAAATTTTGTTCATAAACACGTGATCTATCCATCTGTATTTTTTATTTTTTGCCTTGCCTTAATTTCAAAATTTTGAAAAAACGGATGAAAAAAGAACTTTTTTCACTTTTTTTTTATGTTCTGCATCCCGGTGAAATGTAAACTTTTCAGAATATTATTCTATACACTTTCACGAACTCATTAAAAAAAAAAACCGCTGCCAAGGAATCACTACTTCCACATCCAGATTTTCTATCCGAGTCACTCAAAACGAAAAAATTTTGAATGTGGAAATAATTGTTTATGGAACTTTAATAATATAATTTTTGAAATCGTCTACCCCAAAAACCCATAAAACGATACCCCACATCGGTAGTGGGGTGGGGGTGGTGATAGAGGGTGGTAGTGGGGGTGGCTGAAGTAAAAAAATATTTTGAGGTTTCTGGTTCTTGTACACACACTTAATCACATTTTTTTCATCCCCTTTAATAATGGGGTGGGGGTGGTAATGGGGTTGGCTAATGCCAATTTTTTTTTAAGACCTTAGCTTCTCTGGTATATATACTAAATACCAATTTTATGGACTCTTACCTGCTTGATTTACCTATTTACCCCAAATTTACCCCAATTTACCCCCCAACCCTTCGACGGAACAAGATGAAAATATAATCTAGTTCTAGATCTCGTTAAAGTACATATGTGTACCAAATTTCAAGTCAATATCTCAAACGGTTCCAGAGTAAACGTGCGCACAAAAAAAGTTACAGACCGACAGACACAAATTTTTTTTCGCTCAGACTTAAAATCTCGACGTTTCATGACGTTTTAAGCCTATTTGAACAATAGAAATTTTTTTAAATTTTTTTGTCATTACTATACTTCCACTGGATGTGGAATTAATTATTCTTTTTGAAAGTTTTTGGAGGTAAATACCTGCAACGACTGGGCTATCAATGGAAAATTCAATTATTTACCATCTATAAGCAGCGTTGGCATGTTTAAAACAAAATGTTTTAAACAAAGTGTTTAAAACATGTTTAAAACATCGTACTGTGTTTTAAACAAATGTTTAAAATATATTTAATACACAATGCGATGTTTTAAACAACTGTTTAAAACACAGTGCGATGTTTTAAATAAATGTATTATTTTGGAGTTTGTGAAAAAGCAGGAAAAGTGCCGATGATGGTCCATTCTGATAAATAATTCCGATATAGTGGTCATGTGCACTAAACTGAGCATTTTATTTGCAGAGTGCTGTAAAATCCGTTTAAGAGCGCCATCTGACATCAAGTAATAGTAGCAGACATAGTGTGCCTGGCACCATTTTTTAGTTGAATATAGTTTTAAACGTTTTAAACTTGTTTTAAACATACCATTTAAAACTTAAAAAAACCTGTTTTAAACAAAAATAAAACTGTTTTTTCCAACCCCGTCTATAAGATAGTCAGTCCATCATCACAGTTCAAAGACCGTTCCTTTCTTGCGCAAATAATGAGTAAAATGTATATATTCACGATGTTTTCTGGGTGAGAAGTTCCGTCCCAGAATGAGATCGGGCGTTATTTACCTTGAACCGAGATAGTAGAACGAACGCTGGCGGATCTCCTGTTCATATAGCAATTTGTACTACGGGAGTGCAATATCGCGTTTGCTAATATTTTCCAAATGGATTTTTCTGTCAGCAGAACACGAGAAGGAGTCTGAAACATGATAGTAGACAGCCAAGAATAAACCCGAAGTGGTAAAATATTGTGGTATGTTGAGGGAGTAATTTACTGGTTTATTCCTGGGAAGATTTACGAGACTTTATCTTGCGCTCCTGCTTTGTTAGTTTTGCTAATGCAATGAAATTGTGCAGCACATTTTTTAGTATCCTCCGCAGAAATAGTGTTAGATTATGTAAATCATCGCTACACATTTTACCAGCCAATGTAGTACTTATCGTAGTATAGACATAGACATAGTAAACTATTCGAGATTTTCTGAAGCGCAGATATTTGAAGGCGTTTATTAATTAACTTTATCATAGTACACATTTATTATTCTAATCTTTTCAGAAAGTAGCATTGTTCGGATTAAATGTGGTGGATTACATTTAGATTTTTACTTTATAAATAATCCCGTCTCTTAAATCTTAAGAGGACGTTCCTAACAGCAAGATAAATAATGTTTAAAAGTTCACCTTCTTAACCAATTTACTTCATTCAACAATTAGATATTAAAAAACCAAGTTCTTTAAATATAATAATAATAATAATAGTAATAATAACACAGGCCCACAAAAAAAAAGTTGTCTGCGCCGCGGTACTGACCATACCTATCTCTTGTATTTTGTGCCGCTGAACACGAATCTGACCTTAATTTTTCCCCTATATGTCAGGTTTTTTTTTTAACAGCAAATAAATATATAAATATCACAATTCAACACGACTTTTTTTGCTGTTAAAAAAAAACCGGACGTGTAAGAGAAAAACTAAGGTCAGATTCGTGTTCAGCGGCTCAAAATACAAGGGATAGGTGTGGTCAGTACCCCCGCGCAGAGCACTTTTTTTGGTTGCCACTGTGCCACACTCAGTGTGGCGCAATACCACAAAAAAAAGTCATCTGCGCGGGGGTACTGACCACATTTATCTCTTGTATTTTAAGCCGCTGAACACGAATCTGATCTTAGTTTTTCACCAGCACGTCAGGTTTTTCTTTTAATAGCAAATAAATATATAAATATTAGACTTTTTTGCTTTAAAAAAAAAACCTGACGTATAGATTCGTGTTCAGCGGGTATGGTCAATACCGCGAGGCAGACAACTATTTTTTTGTGGGCTTCTGTAATAATTAGAAAAAAGATATACAAGAAAAGAAATAATGATCAGGTAGTTTGGGCGAGATTCAGTGTTCAGCCTAACAAGTAAACTACTCCTGTTCTTCCACCTAACTCTAAATAGCCTCCAGATGTACTTTCCGACATTTTCACAAAATATTTTGTATTCCTCATTGTACTATATATCAATAATTATAAAAAAACAAACATTTCTCTAACTACGATTAAATATACAGGGTGTTATTAAAAAGTATGTCAATCACTTTACCACAGATTCAGCACCTTAAAAAAAGTTGATTGAACCTAATTTACCTCTATCCAAAATCGCACCCCCGTGACGATACAGCCCTCTAAAGCTGGAAATAAAAAAACATGTTCTTTAAATATTGTACAAATGGCTACAGATATTTTTTTTCAATAATAGTACGCTGTAACATATGTCAGAGGGTAACAGTTTAAAGTAAACATATTTTAAAATAAAGTTTTAGAAATGGCTAATTTAGATTTAAACAACCCTCCCCCCTACCTCCTTTTTAAGTGGTACGCTTATGACTTTTTTGGTATATTGTACTTTATAGAAAATTTAATTCTCCAACTTTTTTCCATCTTGTTTTTTATCGTTTAAGCGATCATTTTTAAATGAAACTAAAATAATACTAAAAACATTGTCATATGTTTGAAAGGGTAAAAATGCTGAAAACTAGAAAAAATAATGAATTTTTTTATTTTATTTTTTTTTATTTTTGTTTTGTTTTTAATTTTATTTTGGTTTTTTACTCATACTAGGTACATATAGAACTGAAATTAACAAATTAATTTTTATATATAATAATATTTTTTAATTTTTTTAAGTTAAAATTAAGTGACTGATAAAGTAAATGATTTTTTTAGAGTTCTCAACATTTCATCCTTTAAAACACATGACAAATTTTTTGGTATTCTAAGTTCCATTTAAAAATGATCACTTAAACGAAAAAAACACAAGATGCAAAAAAGTTGTAGAATTAAATTTTCTATAAAATGCAATATACCAAAAAAGTCATAGTACCTCTTAAAATGGGCGAAGGGGGGGGGGGGGGGAGGGTTGTTTAACCCTAAATCAGCCATTTCTAAAACTTTATTTTAAAATATTTTTAATTTAAACTGTTACCCTTTGACATATGTTACAGCATACCAGTATTGAAAAAAATATCTGCAGACATTTGTACAATATTTAAAGAACACGTTGTTTTATTTCCAACTTTAGAGGGGTGCGATTTTGAATAGAGGTGAATTAGGTTCAATCAAGTTTTTTTAAGGTGCTAAATTTGTGCTTAAGTGATTGACATACTTTTTAAATAAAAATAATAATAATTGTTAGTTATACCATTGAACAACACAAAATATGGCTTTTATTGTTGCTCAGCTTTATTGATCTGAAGTAAAATAGATCCTTGAACCTCTTATACATTTTATTTTTTAAGGTTAACTCATTAAAATATTTGCTGATATGATAAGAAAGCGAACGTTTGAATTGCTGGGTTGAGTAAATTGTAGTTGTTATAGTATGTATGTTGATATTATGTACATCGACCCGAAAAGTCATTTTGTTGTACAAGTATGGGGGAGATTTGCTTTGCAAAATTTTATTAAAGAAACATAGAGAGTAAAGATATCTTCTGTTACGCATATTTATCGAATAATTTAGTTTGAAACTGTGACTGATATGTTCCAATTTTCTTATTTTAAAAACTAATTGTAAGCAGCAATATTGAGTTTTTAAATACGATTAACATCATTACCAAGCAGGCATTAGGTATATAAAACATCACAATAATTCATTTGTGATAAGACCAAAGAATCACACAACAACGATTTAATGCCTCTATCTAAGATATCCATATTATAATAAATAATTTTAAGATTCTATACTCTCTGAAGGCAGATACTAATATGGCTTGAAAATCTCAAATCTGCATCCACATATAAAGACCCAAATTTTTTATCTCATCTTGAAATTTAATTATATTATCATCAATTCTAACACAGTGTGAATCACTTGCTAGCAATTATGTCTGTCACTTTTTCTACCGAATAGCACAGCCGTTGTCTTACCAGCATTTAATTTTAAACAGATCCTAAGATTATGGAGATCATAATTTAATGCGGTTATTGTATTCACACTTTCATTCAAATTGAAAGTCAGTTATGTATAATTGTGTATCGTCAGCATAATAGTGTTGTGAACAAGAGACAAAAATGGATGGAAAATTTGATGTGTATATACCGACTAGCAGTAGGCCCAATGTCGAACCTTGCGGAACGCACTTGGAAATATTTGAGAAATTAGATGTGTCATCTTTATAAACCACCATTTGTTAAGTAATGTGACAATAAAGATGCTGATTCTGTAAATCCTATGTAATTTAAAATTGACAGTAACATTTGACGATTTAAAATATCGAAGGCCTTCGAATAATCAAGCAATATTAATGTAGTCAAATTACCTTTATTAGTAGACTCGAAAATGTCATCTGTAATTTTCAAAAGTGCAGTTGTATAGCTGTGGCCTGATCTAAAGCCACATTGAGTAGTTTGGATGATGATGTTTTTATGCACGTTTTTGTAGTTGACTTTCAATAGCTTTTTCCAAAATTTTTAATAAGGCAGGAAGAATACTGATTAGGTTTATAAAATTTAAACTCAACGGACTGGAGACTTTAGGTAGGTATCTCAAACAATATTTCTTTTAGCGAAAAATACCTGTTTAAAGCTTATAACATGTCTTTAATTTGGTTTATTTTTATATATGTACAATCAATAATGTACCGACATAGATTCTAACCTCCATATCCACAAAGATGGGGAGGTTATTGCAATTGATCCAAAGTCGAAAATTAAGATAAGACTAGATTTTTTCGCTTTAGGGTCCGAGGAACACAAAAAAGTTAATTTTAAAAAATGTCTATACCGGGTGTCAACGAGATCACTTTCCGGTCGCCATTTTTTATTTTCTAACAGATCGAGATGAAACTAGGCATGTGTCACATGTCATCAAAACGTCATTATCCGATCCATGTCAAGCAATACCCTGTATATTTGTGCATTCTTGGAGTCTAGAGGCCATATGACTGCACTAACTTCATGACTCTTTCCGCCATTTTGAAATTTTTCAGCCAATTTTAATTTTTCATCTAATGTCCCGTTGCCAACCTGGTACCAAAGTAATTTTGAATTATAAGGAAGGCGCACCTGGTAACGCGCCTGGTTGATTCAGGAATCATTATTGATACTAGGATTCCTGAAATATGAAATGGTTTTAGTCCCCTTAGGAAGCATTTCCGGGCGCATGTCTATACGAACTTCATTTTAGATTTTTGAAAAAAACTATCATTACCTATAATACACCTAGTAGTCACATCGCCGAGCCATGTAACCTTGAATGAGGGTACAACTTTTATTTTATGATTGATTCTAGTATTGTTTGATATACTTAACCATAATCCGTAGGGTTCCAGAGTGGCACCCTTGGGCAATTTAAAATATCGAAGGTCAAAGGTCACGGAGGTCAAAAAAGCTGAACCACTCATTTTATTGCAATCTAAGGGCAATCGGTCAACCCAAATAAAATATTTGTAGTTAGATATTATAATATATATTATTTATATTGTATTTTATTATATTTTATTAATATGCAGCCTTCCAACTTTGTTTGGATATGAATTATCACCAGTTCCGTCAGCACTATTTGATGAATTTGGAGACATGAATCCCACATCCCAGAAATCAAAATTAATGAATGAAATAAGAGTGCAGGTCTCGTCTAGGGGGAAATCTGCAAATGCATTAATTATAGATGCTAGTGCTCTATTGTGGCATGGTCATTGGTCAAAGATTGGTACAATACAAACTTACATTGATAATATAATTGCAGTGATCATGAAGCATGTTGTAGAACAGGACACATTCCTTGTATCTGATAGGTACTATGAGTACAGTCCAAAGAGTGCACCTCGATCTAAAAGAGGAGTTAACAGTAAACAATATAAAGATTTTATCAGACGACACCGACGTTGACAAAGAAAAGCTCTCAGATATAGCGGCAACAGTTAGTAATCTAGGAACCCAAGCAGACTCACTATTAGCAGTACATTGTCTCACTGGCTGTGATACTACTTCACAACTTTTTGGCATTGGAAAGAATAAAGCCATAAAAGTTCTCAGATCTGGTGTTGAACTTAAGCATTTAAGTTGTGTAGAATCTTCAATGCAACAATGTACAACAGAATGCACAAAATTCATTGCACATTGCTACGTATACAAGAAGGAAGTTCACAACATGACAGATGTTCGATACAGAGTGTGGTTGTCTAAGAAAATCCTTCCTAAAATTAAGAACCACCCCCCGACAACAGAGGCATTTGAACTTCACGTAAAACGATGCCATTTGCAAGCATGCACATGGAACGCAGCAGCATCTTCGTTACCTCCGCCCTTGAATCCAACTGATTATGGATGGAAAAAGGATGAACAAACACACTCTTTGGTACCCATTTTACTTCCAAGTAACAAAGGATTGGCACCACCTGAATTGCTGAAGAGTTTAAGATGTAGCTGTTCAAGTGAGAAGCCATGTTCAACAGCAAGGTGCAGTTGTGCCCATGCAGGTCTTCCTTGTAAAGAATTTTGCGCGTGTGAAGATGGCGATTTGTGTGGCAATGTGAAGACTCAGGAAACTCAATTTAATGACAGTGAGAGTGAAATGTCCACTTCTGACTCTGAATAACGTTATAAAGTTCTATTAAAACATTTATCTAACTATTGTAGTTTTATCAAATAAATGAATATTTAAAACTTATTTGTCTTTCATTTAGATTTTATATACATTTATATATTGTTATAAAAACACCTAATCATACATTTACAGATATATTTCGACTATTTTTCGGCATCAGTGGAATTAAAATCAGTAATCACTAAAATTCTACCATTTTATGTTATCTTGTATATTATGTTATTTTTAATTTTAATTCCGCTGATGCCGAAAAATAGTCGAAATATATCTGGAAATGTATGATTTGGGTGGACCTATTTCTCTTAATTCGCAATAAAATGGGTGGTTCAGCTTTTTTACCCTCGTGACCTTTGACCTTCAACAGTTTAAATTGCCCAAGGGTGCCACTCTGGCACCCCACGGATTATGGTTCAGTATATCAAACAAGACTAGAATCAATCATAAAATAAAAGTTGTACCCTCATTCAAGGTCCAAGCTTTTTTCCTTAGTTGGCGACGTGACTATAGAGCATTGATAATATCGAGATAATTTTGTCATAGAGACTGCTGAAAGCGTGTTGCTATTACCTTTAAGCAACACGTTTGAAGCATTCTCTACTACAAAATTTTGAGTATTTATCAATGTTCGAGGTGCATTCGGTAAGATTTTTACTACTATTTTTATTACTACTTTTATTACTACTATTACTACTTTTTGCTTTTTTTAACTAAGTACTCAGCATTTAAGTTAATATTTTATTTATTGAAACTGCAGTTACTTTTTGGGTATATTTTCTGATACAATTTGATTGATTGAATTGTTTGAAACATTACCAAACTTTTGTGACATTTTTCTAAATTGATTTTTGATTTGACATTATTTGTTGAATTTCAATCTGACATTTGAACATATCATTTGTGCCTTGGCTGATAACACCACATGTATCCGTGTTATCGCTGTAATCTTTTACTGACTGGATGAATTTTGACACATGACATAAAATGCAAAATTTTTATTGGTTAATACATTTAGTAAAAAATTATCACCTAACGGCAAGAATTTCTTGACACCCTGTCTCTTATTGGTCGTTTTAAATATAAGCGACACTTCTAGTAGTAGTGATAATAATAAAGTAACAATTTTACTCACCCGGTAAACGTTCTTAAGGAACTAGTAGAATAAATTAGGAACAAAAAGAGGGAAATAAATGTGCGGTGGGTGTCCGCTTGCCGCTTTTTGTTGTCTAAACGTGTCCGTTTATTGAGAATCAATGCCGTCTTCATTCATATCATGGAAACTGTCGTAGTCAAAAAAACCTTTCACAATCGTATACGAGCTTTTCACGCTTTTTTGTCATAGTCGATCACACAGACACGTTTCTTATGTTTTTGTACGCTAGGCATTACTATTTTTATATTCTACTTTTTTGTTGTCGTTTTACGAGCTGGTAATAATTGCTCGTTGAAGAAAAAAAATACATTTTGATGAGTCAACACAAAATGTACACTCTGAGAGATGAAGCAGAAAGTATTTGTTCAAAACCAGAGGTGAACCAAACTTACTATATTTCTATATTTTATCATTTGTAAATTAATCATTACTCCCATTTTACTTCCACATCCAGTGGAAGTATAGTAACGACAAAAAAATTTTTAAAAATTTTTATTGTTCAAATATGCTTAGAATGCCATGAAACGTCGAGATTTTAAGTTTGAGCAAAAAAAAAATTCTGTCTGTCGGTCTGTCTGTAACTTTTTTTGTGCGCACGTTTACTCTGGAACCGTTTGAGATATTGACTTGAAATTTGGTACACGTATGTACTTTAACGAGATCTAGAACTAGATTATATTTTCGTCTTGTTCCGTCGAAGGGTTGGGGGGTAAATTGGGGTAAACATGGAGTAAATAGGTAACTCAAGCAGGTAAGAGTCCATAAAATTGGTATTTAGTACATACAAGAGAAGCTAAGGTCTCAAAGAAATGTTGGCATTAGCCACTCCCATCACCGCCCCCACCCCATTATTAAAGGGGATGAAAAAAAAAAATGTGATTTAGTGTGTGTACAAGAACCAGAAACCTCAAAATATTTTTTTACTTCATCCACCCCCACTACCACCCCCTATCACCACCCCCCCCCCCCCACTACCGATGTGGGGTATCGTTTTATGGGTTTTTGGGGTAGAGGATTTCAAATACTATATTATTAAAGTTCCATAAACAATTATTTCCACATATAAATTTTTTTCGTTGTGAGTGACTTGAATAGAAAATCTGAATGTGGAAGTAGTGATTCCTTGGGCAGCGGTTTTTTATATTATTTTATTCATCCTTTTAAAATATCCCATTTTAAACTTTAATCTACTACTACCCCTAGAAATTTCATCTACTTTAATAGATATTTTATTTGACTTTAGTAATATACTTTTATTATCCTGCTTGCTATGTATGTTATTAAATTTTATTACCACTGACGTTGGTGGATTTAGAATCAAATTATTATTTTTACACCGGTCATTCATAGCTTTTACAGTTATATTACAATTTTTTAATAAGTCACTTTCTGTGTTTCCTTTTATTTTCATCGAGGGATCGTCTGCAAATTGACGAAAGTTAGCATCTGGGCTTACACGTGTACGTGCACACTAATATTTATATAAACTACGTTCTATTTTAATTTTAGAGCACAATATTTCATACAAAAATACGAAGATGTTGAAGGTATCGAAACTTCAACATACAGTGTGTCTCTCAGATTTAAACGTACTGGGTAGATTAGGTGATATATCAATTTTACTTTTAAAAAATCGGCAGTTACTGGAAGCGGCTAGAACCTCCCCACCCAGTGAATCTTTGAAGCCGAAAAGAGCACTAAAAAATATGAACGATATCATTTAATATATTTATCTAGTTGAAATATTTTAAAACAGAAAAAAAAGTCTTACGTACGGTAGGTTTTGGACCTAAGAACTTGGGTGTTAAATTTATAGTCTGCCCAAGATTAATATTTTATTCAATGTTTTAATACAAATATATGCCTCATCGGATCCTAGCCCGGTGCCAGCCAGACAACCGCGGTGAACACCGCCGAGGCGGGTGTGGGACTGGACGGGGTAGGTCCAGTTTGGCTTGGAGAAAAATGTGGGAGAGTAGCTCCTGTCTTCTGTAGGCAGCCTTAAAAAAAACTAGGTTAAAATTATAGTGCGTCCACCTGGACCTAAAATTAATATAAAAATAAACACAACACTATAAAAACTAAGTTCGTAGGCAAGAGTACTTAATAATTTTGATTATTGATACGGGAAACACAACTAAACGAAAAAATCCGTTCGTTGGTAATGGGTGGTAGGGATGGCCATCTTTTGGAAAAACCATATAACTCTTAGTGGACAGCTTCCCTGCCAGATGTGGCCGGGGTAGTGTTCATGGTGGATCGTTTAAGTTTGAGTTGATATATTTTGTTTTATCTTCTGTCCTCGACAGATTTTTCACTAAATCGGTCGGCGAAGTAAGCTGTCTCATTTTTGATTCCAATGTTTTTCTGGAGGAATTTGGTTTTTGACAGTTTTCAAAAAAATATTTTAGGTTGGTACCAATGTCTTAAATTGTTTTTAAGTTATGTAGCACTATTTTTAGGTTATGTTGCCGGAGGAATTTCCGACGGGATGCCGAAAGTAGCGGAAATATAATGTCACTGTCACTTTTAGAGTTTTATTAGAAAAAACTCCACCGAAAGCGTTCCGGTGAGATTGCTTATACTTGTAGGGCTTGTGAGCGGTTCACGAAGGCCTCTCACACCTTCCGTGGGCTTTATGAACTCCGAAAAAACTTGTAATCTCTCGATGCACTTGACACTCAAATAATTTTTCTATATTTCTAATTACGTGTTAGATTTCCAACATACAAAAGGAATCCTGTTTTATTAGGATAAAGTATTTAGAACTTCATAAACATTACACTGTACTATATTTTAGTTGAAAGTACGGGAACCATGCGGAAATTTTAATAATAACTACGTAATATTCTTAAATTTTAAGAAATATATATTTTTGAGGTTAGCTATGACGTCAGGTGCCCATAACCTATAAATCAACATTCACAAAGGTTACCAACCCAAATATTTTTGACAGATAGCAAAATACATTTTCCCCTAACAATAATACCAATAATATTTTTTGGATGCTGTCATGTGTGCACATATAACGAATTCATTTTAATTTTTTTCACGGAAACCAAATCGAAAGGGTGCAAATGTGATATATCGTTGAAATTGAAATTTTTACTGCTTTTCAATGGTTTGGTTATAAATTGTAAGTAATCATAAAGTAAGCAACTTGTTGTGCCAAAACGGCACTAAACGTAATCCGATCTCAACCAAAACCTTTTCAGATCTTCTTGAGCACTAAAGAAACCCTCATGCAAAGTTTCATCCAAATCCGTTTATCAGTTTCGCCGCTAACGTGTTTACTCACACACATATACACAGACATTTTTCAAAAACCACTTTTTTACGTTCTTGGGACCTCAAAACGTAAAGATTTGATGTTATCTCAGTTTTCAGTTTGGACTAAATGTAGTAACCTCCCACAATTTTATTGTGGGGAGGTTAATATTGTTATTTTGGTGTTTCTAATAAAATTAGTACGAAACGGATGAGTTGCAGTCGAGCATAGCCTACTGCGAATACCTTTTTGAACGATAAAAAAAGTTATTCGCTATCTAGTTAAGGGGTCTACAGACGATCTAGCTGCCGGGACCCGACATTGTCGGTGAGCTTTGAAGATAAAATTGAAATTCCAGCGGACCAGTTCACTTTTACGAATGAGTTCAAAGCATGCCGACAAGGCTGGCTCCCTGCCGCTGGATCGTGTGTAGACCTCTCTAGTTTATTGTGGGACCACGTAAAAGTGAATTGTACCATATTCTAGCAGTTTTAATTAAATAGGTATTCGCAGTCGGCCACACCTAGTTGCAACTTCTACTCGTTTCTTATGTTAATTTATCATTCTTCTTCTTTCCTCTTATTTACAACGTCTTGTCACACGTTTAATTTATCATAACCGTTAATTTTTTTTTCAATTATTATGGCTTTAGGAATAGCTTCATACAGCCAGTCACAATTTGAAAAAATCTGTAATTAAATAATGATAGTTTTTTTAGAAATTGCCGTACTGTGTCGTAGGAGTGAATGATGAAAACCATCCGTTCTATGAAGCATAAGTTTTAAATAACTGTATTGTTTGTTATATTTTTCACTTTACGTTTATTTTACGCAAAAATATTTTAAATTTATAATTTGCACAATGCACATGCAAAGTAGGTACTATATTAGACAAACATAATAACGTTAAAACTAATAACAAATATTGCCTATGTAAACAATGCTTCTACTCGAATATACAATGAGGCTTGCATCAAATGTATGCAGAAAGTTACAAAAATATTCGCATTTTATTTTACTGTTGGCAATCGATCCACTTGTCGAGTATTCATATGATAAACAGCATTTCAGGAAAATATTGTACTAAGCCCTTATAGTAGATCTCCCGAGGCATATAGCTATGGATGGGGATATATAAATATCATACGACGCACAAGAAACATTGACATGTTTTGAAGTTTGAAATATCAAGTTGAACTAAAATTATTATATTATACACTTCTGAATGTACGATGAAGCGTTTGCTATTGATTTATGAGTGAATAAATGCGACTCACTGTTTATAAGCTTTCATTTTGTACAAAATTATAAGTACAAAATGTTCATATTGTGGAGTCAAATTAAGCATTAGAATAGATGAATAAAAATATTATATTCAAGTACTTTATTATTTTTTATTTTACAATCTAAAGTCATTTTATTAGTGAAATTAATTATATAAATTAAGAAATTTTGAATTCGCACCCATCGCCACGTCAGATGTGAGAGCATACGCAGTTAGATAAAGGAATAATCGACGGGGGTCGTGGTTTGCTTTGCTTATTTGTTGTTGGTGTGATACTCCGGTCAACAAGGTTTGAGTGTTAATGAATGTATTTTGATGAAACCTTGTGCATTGTATTTATAATCATGTTAATAAAAAAGTTGAAAAAAATATTGAGTAGGAAATGATCGGAAGGGGTAGAAAACACCTCTTTTAGCACGGGTTCGGTAACTTGTAGAATTAGGTCAAAAATGAAAAAAAAAGAAAACAATATATTCACTTTTTTTGGCCCAACATAGATGTTTTTACTCTGGTGAATTTTTTCGAAAAATCCATATTTTTGAGGTATGGCCACTCGAAAATTCCTAAAAGCGGGGGAGGGGGAAAGTAAAACTTGAAAAAAAATCTGAAAGAATTCATGTGAATGTATCATCGAAATACAAGACTTTTTTATTTGCAACTTTTCTGTAAAGTGCGTTTTCACCGAGTTTTTCCGGAAAAAACTGAAAAACTACCCCCTTTTTTGAAGTTGTAGTGCTTTAAAAATACGTAACAAATATTAAACACACAATGTAAACGTAAACAACAAATCAACACAGCACTACCACCAACATGATAAATGAAAACATGAAAATTCTCTATAATTGAATTCTCATTATATACGTCATTATTTACCGCCTTTTTATTTTCATAACCAATTTGTTCTTGCGTGTGATGATTAGAACTTTTTTTAATATGATATATACAAAGTATATTTATTTATAGTCCACTCAAATTAGGAAAATAGCGGAGAAAAATTCGAAACAGCAATTTCTCTCCATAGATAGGAAGTAAGTATTCAACTTTTAGAACAAGGTTTTGCTTATACGCAGAAAAAAGAAAGAAATGATTTTTGAGATATATACATATATATACGTTTTTTCGTGTTTTTTTTTTCATTTAGATGTATATATATCTCGAAGAGTACGCATTTTTAAGGCTAAATGAACATCAGAATACGACTTCCTACAAAAAAGTTTCTATAAATTTTTCCGATTATCCCACTGGCTTTTCCGGAAAAGTGACTTGAGAAATATATATATGTTTTTTTTTCGTGTATTTTTTATTTTGAATGCAAATATGTCGAAAAGTGCGCGATTTTAAGGCCAAATGAACATAAGTAAACTTGTTCAGAATGATATTTCCTGTAAAAAAAGCTCCTATACATTTTTCCGATTATCCCATTGGTTTTTCCGGAAAAGCTTCTTGAAAAATTATGTATATTTGCGTTTTCGTTTTTTTTTTTCATTTTGACGTATGTCTCTCAAATATACAGAACTTTTTTTGTCGGAAATCACATTCTGAACAAGTTTAATCATGTTCATTAGCCTTAAAAATGCGTACTTTCCGAGCCATATTACGAAAAAGTAAATATATATTCTTCGGAAAAACCAATGGGACAATCGAAAAATGTATACGAGCTTTTTTGTAGAAAATCTCATTCTGAATAAGTTTATTTATGTCCATTTAGCCCTAAAATCGCGTGCTTTTCGAGATATTTGCATTCAAAATAAAAAAAACACATAGATATATTTTTCAAGTTGCTTTTCCGGAAAAACCAATGGGATAATCGGGAAAATGTATAGAAGCTTTTTTGTAAGAAATCGTATTCTGAACACGTTTAATGTGTATATATCTCAAAAATCATGTCTTTTTCTTCTGCGCATAAGCAAAAAATTGTTCTAAAAGTTGAATACTTACTATCTATGCAAAGAAACTGCTGTTCAAAATCTTTCTTTAAAACGGCGTTTTTTTCCTTATTTGAGTGGACTATTAATATACTTTTTGATCATATAACAATATTTTGTAAATTTTGTTGAAAGACCCTATTGTCTTGCTGCAGCGATTTTATGGTTTTAATTTGTTTTAGATGGGACAAGTGTAATGAGAAATTTTAGATTAAATATGTATATTGCTTCCTTTAAAATTTAAACAACTTAGGTTGCAAAACTCAAATTCTCTTAGTATCTCCGGTCCTAGTAACTGCAGCGCAAAAATTAAAACCTTTAAAAATAGCCGCTTTTGTATAATTTAAAAAATATGACGATGTAATTATGCATGAATTTTAACGAAATTACGTGAAACCATGCTTTTTATTGAACTGAACGTTCCTGCCAAATTTTAGCACAAAACATTTATTTAAACAGCTGAAAATAAAAAAGATTTCGAAAGGAGGTATCGATAAGCTAAGAAAATTGACCCCAATATGACAAAAAATGTATCTATATATTTTTTTATATTTCTCATCATCTTAGTAAAATACAGGACACTAACTTAACGTTACAATAAATTAAAAGTAAAAATGACTACGTTTTCTTCACGAGAAAGATCGACAAACTGAGGTCAAAATGGCTTTTTTTGGAAAATTGTACCCTTTTTTTTACTATATCGAGTTTTTTTAGACATGAGCGCATTTTTTAGCAGTTTAATTTTTGTATTTTTATATTTGCTGACGTCTAAAAAACAACATGTAAAAAAATCATCATGCTAAAAAAATGCGCTCCGATCTAAAAAAACTCGATATAGTAAAACGGGGTACGATTTTCCAAGAAAAGCCATTTTGACCTCACTTTTTTCTCGTGAAGAAAACGTAGCCATTTTTACTTTTAAATTATTGTAGCGTTAAGTTAGTGTCCTGTATTTTACTAAAATAATGAGAAATATATAAAAAAAATACAGTAAAATTTTTTGTCATATTGGGGTCAATTTTCTTAGCTTATCGATACCCCTCCTTTCAATCGCTTATTTTTTAATTGCATCAACTAGTAGGGGGATTATTTTTTTAAATGGTTGTCACATGTATTTTATAATGATGTTAAGAAAAAGAAATGTTTTCGTCATTTAAGTTGTTTTTTTTTTGGAATTTATTTACAATTTTCGAAATTGTAGTTATAAACAAATTCAAATAACTGTGCATTTTTTATCAAACCAAAAACCGTAAACGAATTATGAAAGTAGATGAAAAACAAACACATAAAAAAGTAATAATGCTCTACTTGGTTTTGGAGCCGAATATACGTTCGTTTATTTGTTTCGGTCGCTTATTGACGAGCAAATTGATATTTAGGTATTCTTAAAATTTGGACTGATTGTTTTCCAACACTCCAAAATCCGTTTTTTAAAAAAAGCGCATTTTTTACAATTTTCAAAAATGCATTTTCCTGACTACTGATCATATATCTATATATTATTATTATTACCATGGGTATGCTTAAATTTCCTCTTCAAATTAATGAAGTTTCATTTTATATTACATTTTTGAAGTTATACGAGACATTCTATAGTATATTTCCAATTATTTCGTCCGCCATCTTTGACCGTTCTATTGGACTTACATCGTCCGAGTTGCATTATATTTGACCATATATGAGTTTTATTTTTGCTAACTATGGTGAAATGACTACTTTTTATCGAAGAAAAATTCAATTTTGGTTTTTTCGGCCATTTTTGGAGTTTCTATTTTTTTTTCAAGATAGTGGATTGACCAATACATATCGGACAGGTCTATATTTGTTAAGAATTTTATTTCAAATTTCAAAGACAATATTAAAAAAAATCCCATCCGATTACTAGTACAACATATACTAAGCAGATAAGTAGAAAATCCGCGAAAGCGCGTCAAAAAGTGCATATAACTTTTGACGCACCAGGAATTTTTGGGAGGGGGGGCGTAGAGGCGTCTTCACTGTGCTGTACTTTACTACAGTGAAGCAACGTTCAGCGCGGTTAGTACTTGTGTGAAATCCATCTTGGGAAACACAACGATCTCAAAACGAGGATTACGTAGTGGATATACCATCCTTCGAAAGGGATATAAAGCAGGCGGTCCCTTGTCTATTAAATAAAAGTAAAAGATCCCTACTCTTCTCAAGAGAAGAGAGAGGTTCGGCAAAATATCCAGGATGGACTTAGCTCATCTCCTGGCGACGGTGATAGGCCCTGGTAGCGGAAATAGGCTGACGTTAAATAAATAGTTAAAAAAAAAAAGGAATTTTTGGGCGCAAATATTTTTTTTCGTAATCGGGATGTCATAATACATAAGTATCAACAATAAAATTTCTAGTGGAATTTTGTCGCCGAAAATAATCAATTCAACTGTACTATATGTCTTTAAAGATTATTTGTATATTGCCAAAGATACTGCTTTTTAGGATCAAGTAGATAAAAAAACAGTTACAGTTACCTTCAATTTTGAGAGAACTGAAACTGATCTTGGTGGTAGTTTCATCGATTTCCCACTATACAATTGCCAAGTTTCTTTGTTTGCAATTTTTTTTATTACTCCGAAATACTTCGCGGTATTCCATTCCTCGCTAAATTGTGACATACTTCAAGAATGATCACGACAGGACAACATAGCGCCTTCGGACAGAAATGCGCTTTTAGTGAATTTAATTGGCTTTCAGAACATATACAAAGTCCGACCAGGAAGGTCCCATAGTCCTAATATTTGGCAATTTCTAGCGTACTCAATTGTGTTCTTTCTGTACTGCCGGCAGGACATTGTACGTTTTATCATTAAACCGAGGGAGTAATCACTTATGCAATATGTGGGTCAGGTATATGTGCAATGGTGTGCAATATCGTGCAATGTATGTGAAATATGTGTGCAATATGTATGCAATATGTGTATAATATTGCAATTGTGAGACACATAATTTCAACAATGCATTATACAATGAGTGATTGATATTTTGCGGTAAAACTTGGCAGGAAGGTTTAGTTCAATAAAGAGCATAGTTTCACCAACTTTTGTTAAAATTGATGCATTGTTACATTATATTTCTTAAGTTATCGAAAAAAATACATTTTTTAGTGGTTATTATTTTGTTACAAATGAACAAATTATCAAAACATTTTCTAAATTTTATTGCGAATAATTTCGTATTTTTATTTTTGCGACCGGAGATAAGGAAAATAGCAGAACGTTTCAATGTTGAAACATAAATTGTTTAAATATTATATGAAGCAATGGGCAGATTTAAACCAAAACTTCTCATTGCACTTGTTGTCACACCAAAAACAAACTAAAACCATAAAATCACTGAATTTAAACAATTCCATTTGAAATTTATTTCGATGCCCCTATTAATAATAATACTCGTGAAAATCGATTTTCTGTATCCGCAGTTTTTCTATTCATCATTTAATGTATAAATAACTATAACAAAACAAACATCTGAGTTATAGGTCAGAAAATACTATTGATAATACACCCTGTACAGGGGCCATCATTTCGTTTTCAAGGAAAGGGAAAACGGAGAAAGCGCAATCTTCGGATGAGTAAAAATTAGGACCAAAAAAGGTTAATTCGTCTTTATGGGATTGAACAATTCGTACGGACCAAAGGTCTTGTGCAAACAGCAGATAACAAGTAAATGTGGTCCCTTGACAATGAGGGAAACTGACATAAATGAAGCTTGGACAGTGTCCTTTGGGGATGACCGAGATCCGATTACAGGAAACTCCAAACAGTATTTGATTCTGAAATAATGAGTTTATGTTCATCATTACATGTTTAATTTTTTGTAATTTAGGGATGACCTTTGTATTATCCATTCATTATACATGTTAAGCCGCTACAAAAATAATATAAATTACTGAAATATTAATAAACCAATTTATTACAATTAATTCTTAGTTTGAAAGGGCATCTTGTAGATGATGCACAGGGTGTTTTTTTAAATACATCCATATATTCAGATCTATGAAGACTCACACCTTCGTGGTGGTGATGGTGGATCCATCATATTTCCTCATCCAATGTTTGGAGAATGAAAAATTAGACTGTAAGTAAATTTTCAGTTTTTGGGCCTTTGGGCCTTGAGCCCGATGACAATCTAGTAGAAAAGTTAAAGTCGGTCGGACGGAGGTTTAAACGGTTGCAGTCTCTTTTCGTGAAAGGATATGAAATTACGTTATGTTACAATGTCTTCTAAAATTAGAATAAATGTTTTTTTCTGAAATGAATTATGCATGGAACGCCAAAATAGATTTTTTACTTATTTTAAAAAATAACATTTATCAATTTTAAGTAAAAGGTTCCCACCTACGTCTGTGTTCAATAAATCAATTTATGTAGCAGTGATGCGGTGTTTTATTTTCTTCATGATGACTACGTTCATGTCAGAAGTTTGCTTGGTGGTGAATTCTGGAAATTTTTTATTTATTAAGTGGCAATTAGACAAAATGGAAAGCAAGCATTTTGAAAAAAAAATAATTAACAAAGATGATGTCGACTCGTTATCAAATGATAACCTTAATGTAAAATTGATGTATAGTTGAAGTTACCATTGCATTTTTAATCAGTTTCGAATAATACAGGGTGTAATCAGGTTCATGTCATTAAAAAAAAACTAGTAATGGGGACCCACTAGACAAACAAAAAACCTTTATGACTTTTCTCCCTAGGGACCTAGGTCAACAATTTGAATATTAGGGTAGGAAACATTTGAGAACCACTGCCTTTCTGGGTCAATGGACGTGTAGTAGTTCCCAATTAGACAACTTTTAAATTGTCATAAAAAAGTGCAAAGATTACCGACCGACTTGTTCCGCTGGCCGGCGCGGCGCGGCGGTTCAAAGCAAAGGAGGGCGGCACCTTTGATGAGTGCCTCAAATAAAAATGTAAATAATTCGTTATCTCTTTTTGCAGAACTGCAAAAGCAAATGGTGGGCGTAGAAGTTAAATACAGCATTTCTTAACATGTGTGTTTTTTTAATTTAGAACAAAATATTGGAGCTTTTATTGTTGTTTATAATTTATCATATTTAAATGTGGTTTATTAACATTTGTAATCCAAATGAGTGTTCTGGGCTAAAAGCTTAAAAAATGAATAATTATTGCATGGCATTGGAAAATAAAGAGTTAGACGTATGAGATACACGATAACAGAAAACAATTGTGTGTATTTTAAGTTAGGAAAAAATCCGATTTACTTAACGAATTGCCGATCAGGTATCGAAAACTAAAATATTCGGTAAATTTAGAACTTACCAATAAATTTGTTGATTTACATAAATTGTTCGAAATGGCTTCCGTCTGCATCAATACACTTTTCGGCACATACGCACTCCGTTCAACACATTTGGTAAATCAGGATCATTTTCTATGGTTTCTATGCACATTAAAATACCACACTAAACTGTTAACTAACGTTGTCAATAAAGAAAATAAAAATAAAAAGTTGGTCCAAAATCCACAACAAACACAAAAAGAACGAACAAGTAGAGTCTGTACGTAATCAAGAACTTAACGAGTTGAACGGTAAGTCAATAAAATAAATCTTAACTGTAAATACGTGGTCCAAAATTCAAAAGAACAAAGTAACATACAAAACAAGGAACGGCTTCCACGTATGTACTTAACGAAATGTTCACAGAAACTAAAATACCACACCACTAAAGACCTTACCTTACCTAATTTTAAAAAGCTATAAAAAGTGTGACTATCAACTCGTGTCCTCGTCGACGCGCGGCCTCTAACAAAGGAACGCGCTAGTTTGAAAGAGCCCTATTAGCTTATTTTATGGTTAGAGGCGCCGACATACACGAATATAAAAGCCTATCCCAACATTCCAGCAGTTCTCAAACAATTTTAATGAAAATTTTCGAAATTTTTGTTTATTTTTTTTCTCTCTAAAACTATGGGTTTTTGACCTCATGTTATATAAGGTTTTTTGTTCGTTTAGTCGTTCCCCACCACCAGTTTTTTTTAATGACATGAAACTGATTACACTCTGTATAGCGAATAATAAGAAGTAATATGAATACACTTTTTAGTCTCACAAAGTACATTAGTAAATTCAACTCAACAATCTGTTGAAACCATTTGTTTGAAACATTTGTCTATGAGAGTCTGTTGAAATTTAACTGCTTTTATTTTTTCAAAGAAAATTCCATCTTCAGGATATTGCGGAAACCCATAAGAGCCCTTGTTCTGGCTTTCCAGTTGCTTGAAGCTATTAATATAGGACATCGATTTGCTAAAAATAATCCGCGTTTCCCAATTAAGACCTGCTTCTGACTGGTTTATTTTACTTTTGTTCTTACATTTAATGTTTCAAGTTCTTTGAAAGCATTTAATTAGTCTATAAAAACATTTTGAAATAATAATTTTAATTCGAATCGATTGAATGCCGGATGAGATAAAGACGTTATTTTTTCAATGTGGTTAAATATTTCCACATTTCTTTTATAAAAGTAGATGTATAATTAGGAAGTTTCCTATTTTAGAAATATCATGTACATTCAACCCCATTTAGTAGTCTTTCAGATAACTAGTCAAACAAAAAAAAAATTATCTCGATATCTGAAAAACTCACGAACTTATTCAATTTCTTATTCGAATACTTCGCCTCGGCTGAAGTCCACCGTGACGTCACAATACACAATGTGCTGACTTGCCATGCCGGCGGCGCGCTGTATGTTCCCTTTATTTAGTGTATGTGCTCGATTTTCTGAAACGTCACAAAATGTCACTTTTGATTCGTTCGTGCCGAGCCGAATTTTCGAATTTCGCCATGCAATTTACGATCAGGTTTATCTGGAAGACTTCCTCTTTACGTCGCGACATCATACGGCCGTCCCAATGGTGTTTTTCGAAAAATATGAACATGCCAATATTGCATGTTTTAGCAATTTTTTCAGCTCTCAAATGCAAGCTGGCTATAAACTGCCGGTGCCTGCCAGCGAGTATAAAAGTGCCCGCGCCCGCTCGCTGTTGGCGAAATCGTGTATTGTGACGTAATCGAGCCTCAGCCCAGATGATCGCGATATTTTAAACTTGGAAGGACCATAACTTTTTTATTTATAGAGATAAGTTAATAAAAAATTATAGATGTTTTTTATATTTTTACGACTATTTATTACGAGAAAATGAGAAAAATGGAAACTTCCTAATTGTTTTCGCACGATCGTGTGTATTTGATTACTTTTCGCTATTGTTGTTAGGCTTTATAAGTTGAATTTCCTACATAGTAATTCATTTCGCTAGAAATAAAACATTCGTTGTGCGGTTATAATTCATAACGATACATGTGCGGTAAGCAAAGTAAGATATTTTTATTTGTAAAACATGCAATTTCAACCTTGATAAAAATAGTAAACATGAAACTTTATTTACTAATATTAAGATTAAAAATACTGTTTGTACTGTTTGTATTTTTTCTCAACAACCTAGTTTGACATCATTTGGTTTTATGTTCGGTAACTGAATATTGCACATTTAAATTCAGGCGCCGGGCACGATTAGAAACAATATTAGCAGTTAAAACTAATAGCAGCTGAAAATGGAATATTCAGTGAAGCACAGAAACTAGAAACAGAGCGCTCTAAATCCTACTTTGTTTTAAATTAAAACTTACAATTTGAATAATAAAACAATCTGTTTTTACATATATTTTTGTTTATTGTGCATGCACATTGATACATATGCATAATTGAAAATGTTTTATGGGTAGGAAGTACAATAAATTTTTATATATTTTACTTCCACATCCAGTGGAAGTATAGTAACGACAAAAAAATTGTAAAACATTTTTATTGTTCAAATAGGCTTAGAATGTCATGAAACGTCGATATTTTAAATTTGAGCGAAAAAAAATTTCTGTCTGTCGGTCGGTCTGTAGGTCTGTAACTTTTTTTGTGCGCACGTTTACTCTGGTACCGTTTGAAATATTGACTTGAAATTTGGTACACATATGTACTTTAACGAGATCTAGAACTAGATTATATTTTCATGTTGTTCCGTCGAAGGGTTGAGGGGTAAATTAGGGTAAATTTGGGGTAAATAGGTAAATCAAATGGGTAAGAGTCCATAAAATTGGTATTTAGTATATACAAGAGAAGCCAAGGTCTCAAAAAAAAATTTGGCATTACCCACCCCCATTACCACCCCCCACCCCAATATTAAAGGGGATGGCAAAAAATTGTGATATTGTGTGTGTACAAGAACCAGAAACCTCAAAATATTTTTTTACTTCAAGTGTCGAGTGCTGTAAACCACACGAGTAAAAAAAAAACGCATTTTAGTCTCGAGTTATATACAAAATTTTTTATATCGCCATTCGAAATTAGAAAACAATACAATTTTGTAAAAATAGACTAAATTCTATTGGTGTTTCCATAGAAACCAATAAGTTTTATTTTACACTATGAAATAAAATTTCTTTATTTCACACTTTTTTTTTATTTTACACTTGTCAATAATGTCATTGTTTTGATTCATTGAAACTGTCAAATAAATGTCATTGGTGGTCATATGGTGTTACAAAAAATTATTTACAATAATATTAATACTTACAAACACAATAATAAAACTTGATGTAATTATAAAACCACCTATATATTTAAAACAAAAACCGTTTTCTTTTTCGGTTTTGCCAGCGGCTCTCACTGGACCGATCTTGATTATTCTCTTTTTTCAATAAAGCTTTTTTCCACAGCTGTGTCATCACTAATAGCTCGGCAGGCTAGACACTTTCCAGTCCTCACTACTACAAGTACTACTACAAGAACTTTCCTCTTCTGTTTACATTGGATCAGCTGTTGCCTTGCTAGTTAGTGGTACAAGTAACTAACCCATTCACTATACCAATGTAAATTTGCTTATGGACTAAATTATAAAAAACCGCTGCCCAAGGAATCACAACTTCCACATCCAGATAAATTTGTATGTGGAAATAATTGTTTAAGGAACTTTAATAATATAATATTTGAAATTATCTACCCTAAAAACCCATAAAACAATACCCCACATCGGTAGTGGGGTGAGGGTGGTAGTGGAGGTGGATATACAGGTTAGTCGTATATAAAGTATTGTATACAACTCGCTATAACGGCTGTTATTACCTCGGATGGTTACAACACTCGCTCGCTGCGATCGCTCGAGTTGTAATCTCCATCCTCAATAATAATAGCCTTCATTATAGCATAGTATATACTATGATTAAACGCTTGATATATTGGAATCACTATATCTACATTATTGTTTGCGTTTTTTATAAACTACTCCCAATAATGTGAGAATTTAACTTATTCCTAATATCACAATTTCTTCCATTGCCAGTATAGGTCAATGTTAAATATTGTACCATTGACTTGTGCATCCGGACTATTATAAAAATTAACTCATCCCATAAAATCGAGCTTATAACGTTATGAGTAATTTGTCTTTCCTTAAAACAGATTGCATCTCTTGAAATTACTCCTCCAATATAAGATGACTTTGATTGGCACAGTATTTGCATAATAATAAATGATCTAGATAGTAGTACGACTGAAATTGAAGCTGCCTCGTGTAATCCCCGTAGTTTGCTAATGAAATTAGTTTTAAAGTACCATTTGCTAATTGATTTATGAAAGTAATTAATATCTACAATTGTTTCGACATTGTGGTAGTTCTAGTGCGTGCAATGAGTGGTTGGCTCAAGATTCCTCCGCGTTGAGTTCTCTATGGGAAGAGCTCGAAATTACGTTAAGTGTAGTTTGGAATTGTTACGAACAATTGCCGGAGAATACGGAATATATGAATCTTCCATGTATAAGAGTACATATTACTTTGGTATTACATCAAAATAGTGAAACTATAACAGATATAATTATTTAAAATTATCAGCTGCAATCAATTTTAACAGAAATATGTATGGCCCAGTCGATGAAGGTATTTACCTACAAAAATTTGCAAACTAAATAATTTTTGTTTTAATAAGTTCGTGAAAGTATATAGAATAATATCCTGAAAAGTGTACATTTCGCTCGGATGCAGAACATAAAAAAAAGTGAAAAACATTTTTTTTCATCAAAATTTTGAAATTGAAATTAAGTCTAGCTAGGAAAAAATAAATGGATGGATAGATCACGTATTTATGAACAAAAAAGCCACGGTTTTCACGGAGAAAATAGTCAAGTGTAACGTTATAACTCGGAGCGAGATACATGCGTACGCGCGCTTGAATACGCTTGATTGTGACACCGAAGCCACAGTGGTCGTTTTAATTATTCTAGGAAATAATAAATAGCGGTGTCAAATTTATTTTTCTAAATTATGTTACAATTCATTTGTGTAAGATTAACTGATAAATAATTTAAGATGGAGCCCTTAGCTATGATATATATAGAAAAAAAAAAACAACAAATAAATCTTTAACATTTCTATTTTTCAATTCAAACATTTTGATTTTATTTTGAAATAAATATTAATTTACATTCAACATAACGCAGCGTTAATGGAATACAATAACCAATACCACTATAACTAAAGTGCTGGGAACGTAGTCTATGGAATACAATTTAGTATTCGATGTCAGAATCGTCAAAATCATCAGGATCATCATTTGTCGATAGCAAAGTACTCACCAAATGTGGCTCTTGTAGCAATTCTAAAACCCCTTTAATCAGTGGTTCTTTGTGTGAACGTTTTCCTATGCACTGTGATGATGATATAAGAGGGTCGGAAGAAAATAAAAGAGCATTTAGCAAATCTCGAATAGTTTTTTCCCTGGAAAATGGGCGCCAAATGCTGAACAGATCTCTCCTCGATATCGACATGATACCTAAAATATTTTAGTTCCTGGCACTTCTTGGCAGCTAACTTTAATGGAGTGAGAAGATGAGAAAATTACTTAACTGAAAAAAAATATTTTACTAAAAACAAACATGAACACTCGTAATGAAAGTCAATTTAGTTACAAATAAAATTTTTTAAAAAATTATGAGAGGTATCATATGCAATAGCTCATTTTCTACATTTTATTAAGAAATAAAAGTAGTATCTATAATATATATTGTAAATACAAACCTTTAACTCAGTATTTAATAGACAAAAGTGAAGAATCGTAAGGCACAACTGTCACTATAGACTTTATTGTAAGACGCACGAAGCACGACTGAATTAAGTAAATATTTACCCTTTCATTTGACACATGTTTATGAAATTACTATTAATATACGCCTTTACTGATTTCTTTAATTTTTATACCACGTTTCACACAACCTCTTTGAAATAAAATTAAAACGAATGACATTGGTGATGTTAAATTTTTAGTATTATTAATTCCTAGAATAATTAAAACTCGAATTAAAATGACCACTGTGCGACGCACTGAATTACATGGCACTAAATCAGAATTTGTTCAATCTACATGAGTGTTGGTTCATTTAAAAGATGGAAATTGTAGCTTTCTGATGCTTTTTTGTTTTAAACAATATAAGCAAAGGATGGATGGGAAAAAATCGGCAGCTACTGGAAGCGGCTGGAACCTCCCCACACGGTGGATCCTTATCAGCTGTATTTGGATATTACATCGGAAATCAGAGCACTGAGCAAACAGATAAATTACACGTGACTTTGGAGCCATTTATTTCATCAACAAATATCGAACGAACTGAAGCGGACTACAAGCAATCTGTTAAAACATAACCTCTCATGTTTGTTTATGTTGCATGTTAATCAATTGCCGGATATTATAAGGGTATTAACAGATAACGTTTCGAAGATTTTGTAAAATATTGGATAATGAAAAAAAAATAATAACACAGAATTTAGCCCAAATGACGCTCTAACCAACAAGTCAATAACATTATGGACTGTTCAAGCAGACTACGCATGGGTCAAATTAAAATCTTCCTGCTCGATCAAAAAGGTCGAGCAAGTCGAGCTTCGTCCGAGGCCTTTATTTTGTAATATTCAAACGTTTAAGATTTAGCTCAGTTAACTCGATTTGCAATGAACGATTGTGACGTGTTCCATCAATCAGACGTAATATCCGAACACGGCTATAAACAATTATTACCTTAAAAAAAAACAACTAAAATAAGTTTTGACATTGTCAAAAATATTTGGGTTGGTAACCTTTACGAATGTTGATTTTTAGGTTATGAAATATATTTAGGGACATAACATGTTTAAGTTTTTCAAGTTTATTCACATTTTTAATGTTTGACTACGCATTTTTAGCTTGGAGCCACAGTGACTCCAAGCAGATAGTTAAAAAACTCATGCAAATAATTTTTCTATATAGACCATCTTAGGATGACGTCACGATAAGTCGATCATATTGCCTGAGGGATAACCAAACTTTTTATTCCAATGTAAACAAAGAAGTAATCTCAGTTTTAAATGTGAAATAAAAATAAAACACCGTCTTTTTTTGCGACAAGGTGCGATTGTGAGATAAGGTTTATTTTGAATGTAAAAAAGATTAGAAGAAAGGTAAAGAAATCACTTTCTGGCAGAGTCTATTGAATACTACATACGGATAATATAACAAGCTTATCACTGAAATCTAGCACTTAGTTATTTAAATGTAAACTTGCCTTGCCCATAACAATGAATACATTTGAGTTTATCTTTCTTGCACAAACTTCTTGCACAAATCCGGCCTCATAATATTTATATGCTTGTAAAGATTTGTATGCCTTTAACTGCTGATCTGCGAAGAAGCTGTGAGTCGACACTAAGTAATTTACCATATTAATTACGGACACACAAGGTAAAATAGACAAATCTGCAGAAAGGTCTCCAGTCTCCACTCAAAGGGTGTATGGGTCAATATTGTCTATTATTTTGATTTTCTCATCGTAGCGACACTTTACATCACCCATAAGGGTTGGATAATATTCACTATATGACATTATTACGAAAACACACACAGTTTCTCAAGAAAATCAGAAAAAAATATATAAAACCACGCAAACTGCGTTTTGTTGTCCCTCAAGCAAAATGTCAAAATTGTCAAAACCATGTGACCTAAAAATGGTTGATTAATAAAAAAATATATTGCTAATTACAGGTTAGATTTCTAACCCACAAAAAGAGTCCTATTTTATTAGGACAAAGTATTTAGGACTTCATAAACATTACACTGTACTAGATTTTAGTTGAAAGTACGGGAACCAGGCAGAAATTTTAATAATAGCTACGTAATATTCTTAAATCTTAAGAAATATATATTTTTGAGGTTAGCTGTGACGTCACGTACCATAAGCTATAAATCAACATTCACAAAGGTTACCAACCCAAATATTTTTGACAGATGGCAAAATACGTTTTCCCCTAACAATAATACCAATTTTTTGGATGCTGTCATATGTGCACATATAACGATTTATTTTTAATTTTTTTAACGGAAACCAAATCGAAAGGGTGCAAGTGTGATATATCGTTGAAATTGGAATTTATACTGCTTTTTAATGGTTCAATTACAAATTCTAAGTAATCATAAAATAAACAACTTGTGCCAAAATGGCACTAAACGTAATTCGATCTCAACCAAAACCTTTTCAGATCTTCTGGAGCACTAAAGAAACCCTCATGTAAAAATTTCATCCAAATCCGTTTAGTAGCTTCGTAGCTATCGTGCTAACACACAGGCATTAGTCACAAACCACTTTTTTGGGTTTCCGGGACCTCGAAATCGTAAAGATTTGATGTTATCTCAATTTTCGATTTTGGATTAATTGTAGTAACCTCCCACAATTATTGTGGGGAGGTTAAAATATACTTATATATATTATCACACCATAACTCAATCGACGCAATAAAAAATATAAAAAAAATATAAAAAAAATAAAAGCCCTTCAAAAAAATTCTTTCTCCATTGAGAACTGTTAAAAAGTATGTACATTTCATGATTATTATGGTTTATTAAGTTGTACTAACGAGGATTAAAGAAAAGTACATCTCAAATCATTTTAATTTCCTTGCTTGATGATTTTCTTGATAAATATATGTAATGAAGGCTGTAACTTGCCGAGAAATTGACCCATTGGAAAAAATAAAATGTCACTATTTCGGAAAAAATGTGTACTATTCGAATGTTCAAACAAAAATTCGTTCACTTGTATGCATTTTTTCGAAAATATGATTAATCAGATCATGATAAGAAATTGCGATCTTCACGATCTTACCCTTATAACTATGAAAATATCTTTGATTGTTTTGAATATAAATTCTGGAACTTTCCAATACATTAACAAATGTATGAGGAATCCATTGGATATAGCTGAAATGTGGATAGGTGTACCTGTAATAAATTTTTTTTTAACTATTTAACGTCGGCCTATTTCCGCTACCAGGGCCTATCACCGACTCCAGGAGACGAGCTACCCCCAACCTGGAAATTTTGCCGATTCTTTTAAGAAGTGTAGGGATCTTTTACTTGCCTAACATTTAATAGACAAGGGACCAACTGCTTTATATCCCCTCCGGGGGATGGTATATCCACTACGTAATCCTCGTCTGAAATTACGTAACTTCCGCGTATACACTGATATACAAGCCGCTAGAAGGTGGGACGAGAACGCTGTATTTCCCAAGATGGGACCCCATCCAAGTACTAACCGCGCTCGACGTTGCTTCAACGGAATATCGACTGATATTCACATTGAAGTCGCCTCTACGCTCGCCCCTGCCTGTAATAAATACAATACAGTAAAGGCACGTAAAAATTCATGCGAGCGATTCAGCGGCTATGTGTGGTGTCTGTGTATGCGTTTATAATTATATATTTTCCCTCCAGACTCACTATTTATCCTCCTATTCACTTAGAAAAATGTTAAAAATGTGTAATTAGAAAGAGAAAAAAGCTTTATTTTACTCGTTAGAACTGCTAAGAATGCTTTTAAACGTGCGCTTGGCCGCGCAGAGTGACAAAGTTACTTCACTATTTTTTTCCAGGAATACCGTGACTTTAGCAATACATTTTTTGAGGACATTTTTTGTTCAAAAACACGTGGTCTATCCACCTGTTTTTTTTTTTCTACCCTGTCTTAATTTAAAAATTTTGAAAAAAATGGATCAAAAAAAATTTTTTTTTCCTTTTTTTTATGTTCTGCATCCGAGCGGAATGTAAACTTTTCAGGATATTATTCTATACACTTTCACAAACTCTTTAAAAAAAAAATTACTCAGTTTGCGAGTTTTTGTGGGTTTTACTATATAATGTTCTCTGTCGTCTGGGCTAGTATACAAGTGCCCTATTAAAATTTAACTTGGATTCTTTGCCCAAAGATTAAGGTGGGTTCTTCAGTTGTTTTAAGTGAGCCTACACAGTCGCCTTTAAAATGGTGTGTAAGTGTGTGTGTGTGTGTGTGTGTGTGTGTGTGTGTGTGTGTGTGTGTGTGTGTGTAAATAAGTATGCAAAAGTGGTTTTTAATTTTTGTCTCGAAATATCGTAAGCGAAAGAACAAAATTTTATTAAAAGGACATCAAAAGATTTCTTTCACCCACATAGCTTGTACAAATGGATGAAATTAACAACCTCTCTTAAATTTCTTCACTTTCTAAATATTTTTCCAATAAAAAAGCGCTCTGTTTCCTAAGTTATTTAAATTTTTTTTATTTGTTGAAGAAATGTCTCAATATCAACCGTTAAAAAAAATCAGGTACCTATGTAAATCAATTCCATCATATTCATTGATGGAATTAGTTTAAGACACAAACTAGGTTAGTGTCATATTTCAACTTGACAAGATTGTATAGAGATATGCCAAATTTCTTTTTTTCCCTTTAGGATATTTTGAGATAAAAATTAAAAACCGTTTTTAGCTTCTTTTAACGGAATTTAGTTAACAGGGAAAGCTTATTTTGAAAAGTTATATACAACGTGATCTACCACGACATGCGGAAAATTTAACAGCAGGTTGTCCCCACCGAAAAGAGTTAAAAAAATGACCAAAAAAATTACCTTATTTTTTTATGGAAATGTGCCGCCAATGACTTTAACCAATCTGACGTAACGGTACAACTGTATCACTTTATCAGACTTGGGATTGATACTATTGACAGCAAAGCTGGAGCGGGTAGAAGTGACTTTTTGGTTTTAATCAAATCACACTACAAAAATAGCGAAATAAATCGAAATAAATCGAAATAAATCGAAATAAATCGAAATAAATCGAAAAGACATTGACCCTATGCTAGTGAACTCTACACAACAAGTAGATATAAGATATATTTACTTAAACCCGTCAATAACACAAAAACACCAACTTCGACGGTGCTTTGTACTTGTCGGTGTCCTGATTGTTCGACCGAAAGCAAAAAACGCGGCACTTTGGCCACACTAGCCAGCTTCAGTTTTTATGCCAATTAAGGAAATGTAAACATCTCCAATATGTTCTTTCACAAGTAAGTTCGTCGCCCTATTACTGACCTAGTCAATAACAGTAGTGTATCTTCGTAAATTTTAACCATTTTTAATACACTAAATTACCTCGGGGCACTCTAAAATTTTACAATTTTGCCCACATTGAAGACTAGTATACCATATCATGGTAAATCACGTTATATAAAGAACCCGCCTTAATTTTGGACAAGGATTCGACGGCTCATTTTTTTCCCTTTTACTATGGAACACTCTGTATAGAGGGTGTAACGCAACTTACCCGACCATACATGCACCTTTAAATAAGAAGTCGACTTTTAAAAAAAAATGAATAAAAGTCCAACGCAGAAAAAGATACACATTGTTAAAATTACAAATTGATGAAAATGGTAATTTATTGAGCTCTACTTAATTGAAGGACTGTTGTACTAAAAAAAAAAAAATAAAAAAAATAAACAAAAATTAAAAAATTAAAAAAAAATTTAAATTAAAAATTTAAATTTTAAATAGTAGGTTATTTTAACATTTCCTTTAATTTGTAACTTTAACAATGTGTATCTTTTTCTGTGTTGGACTTTTATTATTATTTTTTTTTTTTTAAGAAGTCGACTTCTTATTTAAAGTTGCATGTATGGTTAAATTTTTTCGGGTAAGTTGCGTTACACCCTGTATAAAACTGAAAGTATTTTTTTCCGAAAATGAACGCCAACTTGTCGATAAGCTAAAGACTTCAAATGTGACACACCCATAGATAATATTATAATGCTTTCAGAGTAAAGAAAAATAAAGCCTTTAAAATTCTAACCGGGATGAGAATAGGAATTGAAAAAACATCCTTTAAATTTAAATTTGACACGCATAGGTAATATCTTCCGCGGAAGCCGAATTTTTCTCACAAAAATAGATAAACAGCTATTTCGGCACTACGGTAGCAAAAAATTTTTCATTTACTAATCTGTTACGTTTTGAAACTTCAGTCAGTTTCGAAAAGTGGCACTTTACGTGTCAAAATGGGATGAAATGATTTGTTCTGTATAATTGACAGAAATAAATTCTTGATTTACAAACATTTATCATATAACTTTACGATAATCTTTAAGAGTTAAACAAATGTTGATGTAAATTTTTGCAAAAAAATATCTTGTATTTCTGCTTATAGAGCGGGAGCTAGGTGGCTTTTTCGGCAGCTCATCGTTTTATGAACTTCGAGATATTTTTATGGTTTAATGGATAATAACGATTCATAAAATCCACTTCTGGCGGGGCACCTCCTGTCAGGAGCGTCACGAACACCGTTTAAAAATCAGTGAAATCATGTCATCGTTACAAGGCTCATTTTTTGTGTGTGTGTACACATTTTATGTTTAGAATGAATAAAATAAGATCGCCAGAAAGTGTGGGCCGTCAGGAGGCGCAGCCAGAAAGGTAATAATGATACAATACGGTACGGAGTCAAGTTAGCCGAAAGTGTTAAATTCCTGTATATTTAAGAGCCTATGGTACTTTTGTTGACACTAAGAACTTTACGGGGAGGCTATTCTATTGTTGAAGGAGCTTATATTTACGTTTTAAAAAGAAGCCAGAACTTGTAACGATGAGTTTAGAGTTCTGAGATGAAATATGCGAAAAAAAAAATCCAATTTTCTTCAAAAATCCTAAACATTTTCTTTCTGGCTAGCCTTACTGACGGGAGTTTTTTCTGGGAATTTTTTTCTGTGTTCAAAACATTTAAATAAACATGCTCAACCTTCAAAAAGTTTGTAACGATCATGTTATATAACTCCGTTTTTTTACATCTTTGACCTTTCTGGTTGCGCCCCTGATGGCCCACACTTTCTGGCGATCTTATTTTATTCATTCTAAACATAAAATGTGTACACACAAAAAAAATTAGTTTGTAACGATGATATAATTTCACTGATTTTTATATCTTGAACCATGGCCAACTCGACGGGCTGACATATGCCAGAAGTCTATTTTGTCGTTATTTATGTTCGATAGAATTAATCAGCGCATAGAAAATGCTTGTAACGATGAGTGTCCGAAAAAGCCACTTAGCTCCCGCACCATTACATTATTGTTAACTTTCTGTAAGTTTTTCAGAGAAGAGTCTTGAAACTCACTTGCTTTTAAAAACACAATTTTTATTATTTTTCACCAGCAAAATATTTATTGAAAATAATATGAATTGATTTCAAACCGTGTTAGAATCAGAGCAATTTTAATTATCAATTATTTTTAATGAATATTTAATTATTGAAAATTAATATTAATATTGTGCTCTGATAGAGCTCTATGTATTATATTTAATTATTGATAATTTATAATTTTAAAATGCCATATTTTAATGTTATGTGACTGTTACTAAATATACTAATTATTGCTTAAATATAAATATTGTAGTATTTATAATGAAATGGACCAGTATGGACGCACAACAAATAATATTATGGTATCTGTTGAAAAAATAGTATTGTCGTTCAATGACCAAAATGTAATGATGTTAAGAAAAACGACGCGACGCCGACGGTACGATGGAAGGATCATTTAAAATTTCTTCAAATGCTTTTTAGATGATTGTACTGTTAGAAGATCTTTGTAATAAATTGTTCCGGTAATCAATAATTAAGAATTTTGGTCACATTTACACAAGCCACTTATAGTACAGGAGCCCGCTACTTCCCAGATTGGACAAAACTTGACTGTAACTTCCTGGTAACATACAGATTGCATTGTTATATAAAAATTGCGACCCCCCAAACAATCATTGAAGAAACACTTCTATTCGACTAATAACTATATTATCGAAAGTTTATAACCGGCACCTCCGCCTAAACTTCAAATTAGAATCTGGCATTCGAATTTCAAGTTTTGGTGGAGGTGCCGGTAATAAACATTAATAGCTCTTTGCGACGCGACGCCGGCAGATCATAATAAGTAAGTAAATTATCGGTGCGATATACAAAAAGTATTTGCACAGGTGAACACACAACACACACGACATCAAATAAAATATAAATAATATAAAACCTCGTATAAAACAATAGGAAATATTAGATATCACACCGTGGGTCCAGTCAACATAAAAATAAATCATCAAAATTATAAAAAGTGTTGTCGATTAAAAATGTGTTTATCAACGGTTTTACAACTTCTATAATTCAGTTTTTTCATGTTACTAGGTAATGCGTTAAAACACTTTATTGCGTGATAATCTGTTCTATAGTGTTTTTGAGCAGTAAAGATTCCAAAAATTATTTTGGTGGGGTTAAAATATATTTTGAAGGGAATTGTTTGGCTTGCAAGTTTCATAAAAAATTCACAGTTATTTGATAGTTATTATTATAACTACAATTTCAAAAATTATAAATAAAAAGAAAAGAAAAAAATGTTTTATGGATTTTCATACAATTTTCACTTAATAAGGTAGTTAGTTTTATAGGGAACTGAACTTGTTCTTTGAGTAGTGTAGATATCAGTTTTGTTGTAGCCGGATAGTTATTTTTACTTGTCCAAATTAAGATACCGTGCGTGTAGTCGCGGGCTAGGCATATGGAGTAAGAATTACAACATCGCGTGTGCCAGATGGCTGAAATGAAATAACTGAGAGCTGGGATGCTTCGCCGATGACGCACACTGGGGCAAATAGCTCATTTTTTGGACAAACGATAATTCCCAAGCCTGGAATTAATGAAACTTATTTTACTTCCACGTCCAGTGGAAGTATAGTAACGACAAAAAAATTTTTAAAAATTTTTATTGTCCAAATAGGCTTAAAATGTCATGAAACGTCGAGATTTTAAGTTTGAGCGAAAAAAAATTTCTGTCTGTCGGTCTGTCTGTCTGTAACTTTTTTTTGTGCGCACGTTTACTCTGGAACCGTTTAAGATATTGACTTGAAATTTGGTACACATATGTACTTTAACGAGATCTAGAACTAGATTATATTTTCATCTTGTTCCGTCGAAGGGTTGGGGGGTAAATTGGGGTAAATTTGGGGTAAATAGGTCAACCAAGCAGGTAAGAGTCCATAAAATTGGTATTTAGTATATACAAGAGAAGCTAAGGTCTCAAAAAAATTTTTGGTATTAGCCGGCCCCATTACCACCCTCACCCCCTTTTTAAAGGGGACGAAAAAAAATGTGATTTAGTGTACCTATGTACAGGAACCAGAAACCTCAAAATATTTTTTTACTTCATCCACCCCCACTACCACCCCCCCTATCACCACCCCCCACCCCACTATCGATGTGGGGTATCGTTTTATGGGTTTTTGGGGTAGAGGATTTCAAATATTATATTATTAAAGTTCCATAAATAATTATTTTCACATACAAAGTTTTTTCGTTGTGAGTGACTTGGATAGAGAATCTGGATGTGGAAGTAGTGATTCCTTGGGCAGCGGTTTTTTTTTTTTTAACTATTCGTTATAAAATTAATTCTATCGAGCCCGAATTTTGAAATTTCAAAATTAAAGATGGCTAATCCAATATCGCGGACATAAATTTTGAAAGTAAATTAAAATTTTATCAAAAGATTGTTTAAAATTATAAAAAATTGTTAGTTGGGGTTTTTTTTTGGTTTCTAATCTCATTTCTGATCCCCGAATTTTGCGACTCAAAAAAACAAGATAACGGATCCAATATGGCGGCCATAATATATTTTTAAATGAAATGTACATGCACAAACTGTTATAAATTGTTATTTAGGACTTTTAAGGGTTTCTGATCGAATCTGAAATCTAAATTAAGTAATATCGTAATCCAAAATGGCGAATCCAATATGGCGGCCATAATATTTTTTAATTGACATGTAAATGCGCAAATTGTTAAAAATTGTTACTTAGGGGTTTTAGAGATTGCTGATCATAAATCTGAAGTCCAAATTACGTAATATCGAAATCCAAGATGTCGGATCCAATATGGCGGCCATAATATTTTTTAAATGAAATGTACATGCGCAAATTGATAAAAATTGTTACTTGGGGCTTTTAAGGGTTTCTGACCATGCATATGAAGTCTAAATTATGTAATATCGTAATCCAAGATGGCGGATTCAATATGGCGGATCCAATATGGCGGCCATAATATTTTTTTAAATAAAATGTACATACGCAAATTATTAAAAATTAGGTTTAAAGATGTCAACATTTTTTATTGGTTATCTCATTTTTTTATAAGTTGGCATATTTGAATCTGCCATCTTCGAGTTCGAAATTATGAATGCGTAGTCAGCAATCGCAAAAACCCTCAAGTAACAATTTTTAAATATTTTCGCATGTACATCATAATTTTTTAAAAATTTATGGCAGCCATATTGAATTTAATTTTCTCGTTTGCAAAATATCGAAATTTTAATATCCGAAACGAGATTAGCAAACTGCGAAACCCCCGAAAAACAAATTTTAACAGTTTCCTTCTTGATTTGTCATTCTTGTTTAACTTACGGACACCATATTGGATCCGCCATCTTGGATTTCGATATTACGTAATTTGGACTTCAGATTCATGATCAGCAATCTCTAAAACCTCAAATAACAATTTTTTAACAATTTGCGCATTTACATGTCAATTAAAAAAATATTATGGCCGCCATATTGGATTCGCCATTTTGGATTACGATATTACGTAATTTAGATTTCAGATTCTCGACTTAAAAGTCCTAAGTAACAATTTTTAACAGTTTCTGCATGTACATTTCATTTAAAAAAATATTATGGCCGCCATATTGGATCCGCTATCTTGATTTTTTGAATCGTAAAATTCGGGGATCAGAAATGAGATTATAAACCAAAAAAAAAACCCCAAGTAACAATTTTTTATAATTTTAAACAATCTTTTGATACAATTTTAATTTACTTTCAAAATTTATGTCCGCGATATTGGATTAGCCATCTTCAATTTTGAAATTTCAAAATTCGGGCTCGATAGAATTAAAGGCAATTTTATAACGAATAGTTAAAAAAAAAAAAAAATTAAGTTTCATTAATTCCAGGCTTGAGAATTATCGTTTGTTCAAAAAATGAGCTATTTGCCCCACTATGCGACGGGCGAATTTACTGTGCTGTGTAAACTGTGTTGTCATATCTCTCGCGCGAGGGGCGAGCGTAGAGGCGACTTCAATGTGAATATCAGTCGATATTCCGTTGAAGCAACGTCGAGCGCGGTTAGTACTTGGATGGGCTTCCATCTTGGGAAATACAGCGTTCTCGTCCCACCTTCTAGAGGCTTGTATATCAGTGTATATTCGGAAGTTACGTAATTTCAGACGAGGATTACGTAGTGGATATACCATCCTTCGGAGGGGATGTAAAGCAGGCGGTCCCTTGTCTATTAAATGTTAGGCAGGAAAGAAATCCCTACTCTTCTTAAGGGAAGAGGTTCGGCAAAATTTCCAGGTTGGGGGTAGCTCGTCTCCTGGCGTCGGTGATAGGCCCTGGTAGCGGAAATAGGCCGGCGTTAAATAAGTTAATAAAAAAAAAAATATATCTCTCGCGCTACGTGAATGTACATACCTAATGGGAAATTACACGCACGGTATTCTCATTTTAATAGAATTGAAAATTTTCCAAACTTTTATCTGATTGGTCGTACGCAGCATATTAAAATCAATGATAAACTTTCTGAACCTTATTATTTAGCCACTGGAGTTTCTTAGGTCCACTTTTCATTATACTGTATACAACTGACATATTAAATCCAGTTAATGTTAAAGAGCAATTAATGAAAATCTAGTGTTTTATGTTTGCAACTTAAATCAACAGTTCTTTCTTTTTTGCAGATCTCTCCCCGCCCGAGAGGAAAAATTAAAATTCTCGTCATGATGAGGTGAAGCGACCTTCACTATGCAGCTGCCGCGACCTTTTCGCGGAGGCCTCAAAAAGGTCTTGGGATTGTTTTGTGCTGTTCTAAGCCTGTATCTCTTGGTCCACTGTTTCGTTGGTCTCACTAAACCTGAAGCAACGTCGAGAATGATACCGGAAGAGAAATACATGATTGGAAACGACAGAAAAATGTACGAGTACAACAGGCAGATGCCACTCATTTTCATTGGTGGTGTTCCGAGGTCCGGGACGACGCTGATGAGAGCCATGCTGGATGCTCACCCCGATGTTAGGTATTTATCCAACATTTTATCTACATATTAAGTAAGGTTTGAATCGAAGTAAACAACGTGAAGAATGATGTGTACAAACAGTCGTAGATAAAAATAGTCAATATGAATTATCTTTACCACTTAGAATTTTACAGTTCTCTTTTGGTTCCAAATGCAAGTCCAAATTATATAAAAACGGAACCCTATCGACTTTCAGTCGATTTTTCAGTGCCGGTTTACAACTTGGGTTAACTAAATGAGTTTTTTAACCAGAATTTTAAACTAGGTTAACGCCACCACTTATTTTTTAGTATATTAAAGTTCATTTCAAAAATTTGTTTATCTTACTCGAGAATTTGTGTGAATTTTTCGTTGGTTTGACAGAGCCGACAAAACAGTTTTTCGAGATAATAGTGGAGTCAAATTAGGATTTTAATGTGAATTGTCTGGTCCAGAGAGTTATTAGTTAAACCAGAGAGTTATTTGAATTTATTTATGACTACAATTTCAAAGATTAAAAACAACTGCAATAAATTTTGAAAAAAAATTCTCTGTCCATAATCTTAAAGTACTTATAAAAAGCTACAATTTGAGCCATCCTATATATTTCTTGGGTTTGATGGCAGGATTTCACAAGGGTGCAACGTTTCAGCAACAATTGTATATTTGAGCAGTTTTAATAATCATTTTGATTTGAAATTTTAAGTGATGATTGTACTTTATAAGAGCTATATTTCTCCAAAATTTCATTGAATCACAGGTTTACAAAAAAAAAAAAAAAATGTTCGACCAATGGGAACCCATTACCGTACCCCAAAGGTTTTTGACGTGTTGAACACGATGCCGTAGCCCGTTGTGTGCCATCACGTCAGGATTTCGAGAAAACCGCTGCCCAAGGAACCACTACTTCCACATCCACATTTTTTATCCGAGTCACTCACTACGAAAAAATTTTGTATGTGGAAATAATTGTTTATGGAACTTTAATAATATCATATTTGAAATTCTCTACTCCAAAAACCCATAAAACGATACCCCACATCGGTAGCGGGGTGGGGGTGGATGAAGTAAAAAAACGTTTTGAGGTGTCTGGTTTTTGTACACACACTAAATCACATTTTTTTTTCATTCCCTTTAATAATGGGGTGGGGGTGGTAATGGGGCTAATGCCAAAATTTTTTTTGAGACCTTAGCTTCTCTTGTATATACTAAATACCAATTTTATGGACTCTTACCTGCTTGATTTACTTATTTTCCCCAAAGGGTTTAGCCGGATAAGCATGACGAGTCGGCCCCCAAATGGCAACCTATATCGAAACTTATGTTTTAATATCAACTTGATGTATGAACGCGATTTATGTGTTTTGCCGCCGTACTCCGCTTTGACCTTGAGATATGGAAAAAAAAGAGCGCATGCATGACTATCGTTTAAAGAGACATGTCTCGAAAACTAATTGAGCTAGAAAGGTAAAACCAACGGGAGGTTGCAGGTAACCTTAAAGAGTATATTTTATATATTTTTTGAATTTTTAGAATAATTACGCACATTATTAAAAAATAAATAAAAAATATAATAATTAATATTTCAGTGTTCTCTCTGACTTACAATCACTAAAATAATATATGTTGTGCTACTTTATATGCACTATTACTCATAAAAGTTGCGTTAGAAAAAAGTTGGTGCAACACTTCGAAAAAAAAATAAAATTCTACGCGGAATACATCACATAAGGATACAAACTTGACACGGAACACATATATAAATATTTTATGAATTGAAATTATTGCTAGAAGAGAAATTAAATAAATATATAAATAATTGTCACGTAAATATCTATTTCATACGGCGCACAGTGGCACGAATGGTAATTTTTTCGTTCAAAATTATCTAGAGCACTTCGCAACTGATTGGGATAATTTTTTTTTTTATACTAGTTATTTAATTTCAAAAAAGCGTAAGAGAGCCGATTTTTGAATTATGTCAACCAAAGTTATTGAGCTTAACCAAAATGTCCATTTTTTATTTAAATCTTAATAAAACTTATAAAAAAAAATTTTTTTCTAATCCAATTTACACAAATCTTGTTGCTCGGGGGGTTTTTGAGGTCGCTGATTACGAATCTGATATCCAAATTGTCATAAACCAACCTACAAGATGGCGAAATCAATGGCGGCTATAAAATGCTAAAAAACTATGAAAAATGAAATATTTTCGTTAAAGTTTATGCCGAGAAGTTTTGAATATTTCTGATAAGTACTTTTAAGTTAAAATAGACTAAATTTTAAGTTCCAGGAAGAAATTCAAGATGGCGGATCCAATATGGCGGCAATAAGATGATAAAACTAACTTAAAATTAAATTAAATGCGTTAAACTAAATAGGTTATATATATTTACACCATGAACTTTAAACCTAACTTGGGGTTTAAATAATATTAATACTCCAATTGAGTTGATAATTTTTTAAATTGTTGATTATCCTAATTACATTTAAATAATAAAGGCCTTTATATTTTTATGTTATATTAAACTATAGTACATACCTATATTAAATATCATTTAAAAATATATTATTTATATAAATAGAGGACCGAATCGCATATTTACGATTGAAAATTAGTGTATGGCAGCCATATTGGATATATTTGAAAATTTCAGAAAATTTGTTCCTTTTTAAATTTTTTAATAATTCTTAGGAATAGCCCATCTAGTTTAATGCATTTAATTTATTTTTAAGTTAGTTTTATCATTTTATTGCCGCCATATTGGATCCGCCATCTTGAATTTCTTCCTGGAACTTAAAATTTAGTCTATTTTAACTTAAAAGAACTTCTCGAAAATATTCAAAACTTCTCGGTATAAACTTTAACAAAAATATTTCATTTTTCATTATTTTTTAGCATTTTATAGCCGCCATCTTGCAGGTTGGTTTCTGACAATTTGAATATCAGATTTGTAATCAGCGACCTCAAAAACCCCCCGAGTAACAAGATTTATGTAAATTGAATAAGAACAAAAATTTTTTTTTGTAAGTATTATTAAGATTTAAATAAAAAATGGACATTTCGGCTAAGCTCAATAATTTTCGTTAGCATAATTCAAAGATCGGCTCTCTTACGTTGTTTTGAAATTAAATAACGAGTATTTAAAAAAAAATTATCCCAATCGGTTGCGAAGTGCTCTTGATAATTTTGAACGAATAAATTACGATTCGTGCCACTGTGCGCCGTATGAAATAGATATTTACGTAACAAATATTTATATTTTCTTTCAAGTTCTCTTCTAGCAATAATTCCAATTCATAAAATATTTATGTGTATTTCATGTCAAGTTTGTATCCTTATGTGATATAGTGCGCGTCGAATTTTATTTTTTTTCGAAGTGTTGCACCAACTTTTTTCTAACGCAACTAATGTGAGTAATAGTGCATATAAAGTATTACAACATATATTATTTCAGTGACTGTAAGTCATAGAGAACCCGGAAATATTAATTATTATTTTTTTTATTTTTTTTTAATGATGTTGGTAATTATTCTAAAAATTAAAAAAAAAATATACTCTTTAAGGTTACCTGAAACCTCGCGTTGGTTTTAACTCTCTAGCTCAATTAGTTTTCGAAATAGGTCTCTTTGAACGATAGTCATGCATACGCTCATTTTTTTTTTTTCCATATCTCAAGGTCAAAGCGGAGTACGGCGGCAAAACACGTAAATCGCGTTCGTACATCAAGTCGATATTAAAACATAAGTTTCGATATAGGTCGTCATTTGGGGGCCGACTCGTCATACTTATCCGCCCCCCCAACCCTTCAACGGAACAAGATGAAAATATAATCTAGTTCTAGATCTCGTTGAAGTACATATGTGTACCAAACTTCAAGTCAGTATCTCAAACAGTTCCAGAGTAAACGTGCGCACAAAAAAGTTAGACAGACCGACAGACTCAAATTTAAAATCTCGCTATATCTCGCCTATTTGAACAATAAAAATTTTTAAAAATTTTTTTGTCGTTACTATACTTCCACTGGATGTGGAAGTAAAACTTAACCTAAAAGTGCTAAAAATACCTTTTTCGTTCATGCACAAATTAATTCACTCAATATTTTGGGCTGAATTTTGTTACTTGAGGTCGCTGATCACGAAACTGAAGTCAGAATTTAATAATTTCTAAATCCAAGATGGCAGATCCAATATGGCGGATGCTAAAATCCAGAAATTCATCAAAATTTATTAGTCGGGGGGTTTTGGGGTCGCTTGAGTGAATTAATTTGTGCATGAATGAAGGCAAAAAAGGTATTTTTAGCATGCTTAGATTAAGTTTTCTCGAAATCCTGACGTGATGGCGCAAAACGGACTACAGCTTTGTAAACCTGTGATATTATCCATTATTTTTGAAAGAGCAGTGATTTGTTTAAAAACGCATAATTTTGCAATATTCATTTTTTTTTTAAATACAAACATACAATTGGAATGAATTATAGTTTAGGTACTTTTTGTGTACAGCTCAAAACGAACATTTTCCTTCTTTTTATTGTTTTCCATAGGACTTATAGATTTTGAGATATTCAAAGAAAACCGATAGAAAACACGGTCTAAGAAATTAAATTGTTTAAATAAACAATACGCCGACCTCGCAGAAACTGCAAAACTGAGCTGTGAACTTAAGTTGACCCCCTGAGCACGCTAAAACAGAAAAACTGCCCTATGACTAGACAATTCACATTGCGGATTTTTTAGTCCTAATTTGACTCATATAAAGCTTGCGAGTAACTTAATCTCGTTTTGCTTTGATTGCGAACTGAAAAATTGCTAAATCGAAAATAAACAGTTTGACCAGAAAAGTTTGGTTTAAACCACCACTAAAATCAACAACATTAAAAAAATATACCAAAACGTAATAAACTATAAGATTTTAACGAAACAAATACTTCAGTAGATGTTTAAGATGACCACTATTTACATAAATGCATTTTTTAAACGTAACTAAAAGCCTAACGTAGAACAAAATAATTTTTAATGATCATTAGTTAGTTTAGTTTTAGTTAATTGGCTTCATTAGTTTCTACCTACAGCTCGGAGCAAATATTCGTATATTAAAAACTTCTTCATGAAGACTTAAAAATCCAATGGATGAAAGTCTGGTCTTGGAGCTGGCCACGCAAATTCGCTCACGTGCCCAATACAACATTGTGGAAAGTGCAGATTTGAATGGTTACGCACTGAAAAATTAGGTGGTGCTCTGTCGTGAGTAATCTAACATGAATGAAGTTTATTCACGAATAAATATAAATATAAATAGATATATAAGGGTGTAAATAAATTTAATACTTCAAAGAAGTGCCACGCAGATACTATGCATGTGGAATGCAGACAAGTAACAACAAATTATTTCAGGTTGATAAAAACTAAGCATTTAAAATACATCGAAAATAACCTATAATAATTTTTAATGGGCAACTTATAAAAATGAACTGAAAATCTAATAAAAATTGAACAATGATCAGAGTCGATGTTATTGTCACTGTTACTATTAAAGTAGTGAATTTTGTTACATTCCGACACAGTTGACTACATCCACTGTGCAAGTGTGGAATTTTGTTTGTTGTTCAGTATTATAATTGGAAAAAATATAGGCAATATGTATGCTCCAAGCAAAATCAATGTTTTGTAGCGTGAATCCATGTAGAGACTGCCCTCAGAAATATAAAATGAATACAGGGATTTTATAACAAAACCGATTTCAACGAGGGAAGAACCATTATTATTGTTGGAAAGTGGGGGAATGTCGATAACTCATTATACCATAAATTGAAAAAGAATTTCCAATAATTGGTTTTAGTTCGTCAATTAGTTAGCTCACATTAATTATTATGTAATAACAAGTACGCAAATAATTATACCAATGATTGAATTACTGATGGCCAGAATATAATATCATGGAATCACAAATATATATCTAGTAACAAGTAAATTTATTATTTAAAAAACCTGACTATGGTGCAAATCCGAAGAGGTATACGTTCTACATACGCCAATTTGTTTTTTTTTTTTAAATTTTAATATACGTATCCAATTTTTATGTACAATGAACGGTTTAGACATTGTGCGTAAAAAATGAATAAAATATTTTTCGTTCAAATTTGTGTACCTATAATGTGTAAGCACATTATACAAATTTTTATTCTACAGTACAGTAATTTTGATTGGATTTTTTTTCTTGTATATATTATATTAACTAAGGTTATTATGAAAATGAAAGATAATCAAATTTTGAACGAAAAATATTTTATTTATTTTTTACGTACAATACCTAAACTGTTCGTTGTACATAAAAAATGGAAGATATCATTTTTGTGCGGAATTTCATTATCTTTCATTTTCATAATAACCTCAATTGGCCCTCGAGCCATAGAAAGCGCGATATTCGCAAACAATCGTTTTTTGTGAATTTTGACCTTGAATAATTTTTTATGCCGTAGTGATCTCATTGCCTATTTTTAATATTTTCTTTAAAACACCAAAATAAATCGATTTAAAAAAAATGAAGAATATATTTTGTTAGGTCAGCCATATTTTTGCCTAAAATGACTGGAGTATATACAGTGTGTGTAGTGGCGGGCTAGGCATAGGGAGTAAGAATTACAACATCGCGTGTGCCAGCTGGCTGCAATGAAATAACTGAGAGCTGGGATGCTTCGCCGGCGGGCGAGTTTGCTGCTGCTGGGTTGTCATATCTCTCGCGCTACGTGAATGTACATGCCTAATCGGCAATTACACGCACTGTATTAATATATATAAATGTATGGCACATGCAAAGGGGCTATTAGAGTATACGCTATTTTGATTTTCAAGAGAATTTTGTCTACTTTTTCATGAGAACGTGCTTTCACAACAATAAAGAATAGCTGTCCAGGCAGAGCTGTATTCTGTCACCTTGGAGCTCTTATAGACAATACCGAAAATTTCAAGTCTGAGATTTTATGAAAATACAGATGACCTTGCCTTCGGGAAGGTGGGGAGAACCGAGGAACGATGGTGGAAAAATGGGCGATGGTGAAAAGACAAGGAAGATTGCCGTAAGGTGGGAAATTCGTGCAGTAAGATGGTGTGAAAGTAGTAGAAGTTGGTGGGAAGATAGGATAATACAAGGTGAGTCATGAGAAACTGTACATTCTTTTACCGTAAGTAGGGGCTCCTAAGACAAATGCCAAGTGATTATTAAAAAGTGTTTGTTCTCTTTCTTTACTACCATACAGAGTGATTTATGAATTTTATCCAAAAATTGTTTTGGTCATAACATTTTAACGGTTAATCCGATTTACTTCATTTTTTACAACAATGTACACTGTTGCCTAGCAACCATCACACGTTTCCAAAATTAAAAAAATCCAGGGACGGTTTCAAAAAAATTTGTTGGATTACTTCGTATACGATAGTTCACCCTGTATATGATTTATCTAAAACTTGATATGAAATTTGTATAGGACACAAATAGGTAGTAAAACCTGAGTATTTGAAATTTTTGTCAGTCTCAACAAAAATTTTTGTATTAATAAATATTAGTATACCGGATATCCTCCAACATACCGGATATTGAGTCTCTTACTATAAAGTGTGACGAGAGTGAATTTACAATCAAAGCAGCAAAATCGGTCAAATACCTTGGCCTAACACTAGACCCCCACCTTAGATGGAACACTCACATCGACTCGCTTATAAGAAAACTAAGAGGATTATTACCTAAATTCAAACTATTGAAAACAATTATTGAAATAAATCAACTAAAGATGGTATACTCTGCCTTAGTAGAATCTCAATTATCCTATGGTATTCTTGCATGGGGCGCTGCTACAAACATATATATCAACAAATTAGAAGTAATTCAAAAATGGATTCTGAAAATAATATTTAACAAGGAACCTACCTTTTCCAGTGATAATCTCTATAAAGAAGCTCGTATACTAGACATTAGACAATTATATGCATTAAGAACATTAATATTTAACTTCAAAAATAAAAAAGCTACAGCAAATATTGACCATTGCTATCAAACTAGATACAAAATAGGTTCTATAAAAATACCCAAAATGTCAAAAACTATAGGGCAACGAAGTTTTATATACTTATACCCAAAAATATATAATAATTTACCACATTATATTAAACAAATAAATTCAAAAAACATGTTTAAAAAACACACAAAAGGATGGCTATTAGATAATCCTCGACTGAAAATACATGCTCTTATAAATGAGAAATATTGAACTAGCAGGCCCAGGTAAATGGTTTTGTGCATTCTAAAAATGGTATATATTTATAAAATGCTCCCACATGATAAATAAACAACAACATAAATATATGTCTACATATGTATATGTGTACATATATTATAACAAAAACTAGATAACATCCTAATATCATGTCTCTAAAATGATTGGATCCATTCTACTCGATAAAATAAAATAAAAAAAAGCTACATAAGGAGGTCCTGTACTTGCAATATTACATTCATAAACAAGATTTCTTCTGTGAATTGTAATGTTGACAAACAACCTTAAATGACTTTTCTATCAAACTTATATATAATCGCTATAGTTCTACTACTCTCTAGTTTATTCTTAACTTTAGAAATTGTAAACACACATGTGTAACCGAAATAACAGGATGAATAAACTTATTATTATTATACATTAAAATATCCGCTTTTCTGCTTTTTACCTTTTTCTTTTGTGGGGTAAATACACATTTGACTGAATCGTTGTTATTTATTTATATATATTTGCATTCCTTATGTATATGTTTATATATTTTGTTTCTTCCCTTTTCATAAGATATGTGTACGTATAATGTATACACATGTTTACGTATTGTATAATACTTAAATATCACTTTAGTCACCTATTATTATTTGATTTTCTTACTGTTATTTCAGTATTTTATTACATTTAATATAGCAATAGTGTTGAAAAAATATATTACTCCCTAGGAATTCGAGGCCTACAGTCAAGTTTTTTCGAAAACTTAAGGAAGTCTCGGACACCTACTTTTAGTAACTATTATAGTTTGCCACTATTCTCAATATTTATTTACACTGTTATCTAATTAATATATGCGTATGTGCTATGTAAATTAATGTAAATAAATATTATTATTATTATTTTTTTTTTTTTTTTTTTTTCGGTTTCCCGCTGCCGGACAGGGCTTCCGTGGCCTCCGACACCACACGGTAGCCGCGCCGGCTAATTCATTACAGCCACTCTCCACGACCTGTGGAGTTAGTGACTGTAAACACCTGAATCATGTGCCCTAAGCAGACGAAGGGACCCCAAGATAACCGCCTTCTGCATCTGACCTGCCAACCATTCTGCCGAATTCTGACAGGCCGGTATGATCTTTAATTCTGAGAGCAGCGAAGGCTTCATTCCTCCGAGTACGCCGATTATTAGGACGACCATCTTGACCGAGTAGTCTGGGTACAGCACTTGGAGCTCATACCGGAGATCACGATATTTGGTCCGTTTTTCCCCCTCCTTCAAAGCGATGTTTGTCTCAGCAGATGCTGAGAATTCGATGACAAACATCACTTTGTTCTGATGGTCGAGGAGTACTATGTCAGGCTTGTTGGCTTGAATTAGCCTGACGGTCGGGAACGAGTAGTTCCAATAAATTCGGCACCTCTCGTTCTCGACAACGGACTCAATATCTCCGGGGATGTAAGGCAGCACTGGTGTTTGATCTACCCCGTACGAGTGCCGTAGGTGGTAGTATAGCACTCGTAAAGCCGCGTTATGGCGGTGGATGTAGGCCGAAATCGCGTATATCGGGCATGCTGAAAGCAAATGCATCAGCGATTCCGGCGCCTGACGGCAGGTCCTGCAGTTGATATCAGGGACCTCTACACCCATTACGCGGCTTCGGTAGACCAAGGTGTTTATTACACCATCCTGACAGGCCACAATGAATCCCTCGGTCTCCGACTTAAGCCCAGCTGACCTTAAAAAGGCGAATGTCAGCCTAGTCGATAAACCCAGTGTTTCTATGTTCTTATAGTACACACCGTGCATGGGTTTATCGACATGCTGCCTGAACAGATTCTCCTGTTCGGCAGCTTTTATTTGGGCTTTCAGACGATTTGGCTGAAGCTCGGTGACTGACTCTGGATCAGCACCGCGCCGGCCACCTCGCCTGACGTCGAATACGAGACCAAGTTCATCTTATTATTATTATTATTATTATTATTATTCCATTTTGCCAAACTTTTCATTTGACTTGAAAATTAATCGTTAACAAAAATTTCAAATACTCAGGTTTTACTACCTATTTGTGTCCTATACAAGTTTTATATGAAGTTTTAGATAAATCATATACAGGGTGAACTATCGTATACGAAGCAATCCAACAAATTTTTTTGAAACCGTCCCTGGATTTTTTAAATTTTGGATATGTATGATGGTTGTTAGGCAACAGTGTACACTGTTGTAAAAAATGAGGCAAATCGGATTAACCGTTAAAATGTTATGACTAAAACAATTTTTGGACAAAATTCATAAATCACTCTGTATGATAGTAAAGAAAGGGAACAAATACTTTTTAATGGTTACTTGGTATTCGTCTTAGGTGCCTCTACTTACGGTAGAAGTATGTACAGTTCCTCATGACTCACACTGTATAATGGCGATGTAGTTAAATGGTGAAAAACTCGGATGGTAGGAAAAACTGAAGGAAAATGGTTGGAAGTAGAAGAATATTGTGAAAAAATGGGAGAAGGTAGTGAAAATGTAAGAGAACACGACGCGACGGGCGGTGGGGAAAATGATACGGGAATATAGTAGGAAATAGATAGATGATGGATCCACGCGAACATAGCCACGAGCATAAGCTATTATATTATAAAATGTGTTATTTTCTTCGGTTACATTAAGTGTGCGATATCGGGGTTAATGTTAATCAAATATAAGTATTTGCAGTTTGCAACAATTCCAAATTGTTGAAATACTGCGATAAAAATAAAAAATTCGAAAACATTTCGTTGTAGTAAATTCTGAAAATCCTATTGTAAGAAATGTGACATTAAGAAAGTTTTAAAATATATCGAAACTGCCTCGCGCCGCCATTAGGATGGCTTTATGTATAGTGTGATAAAATGTGCCATAAAAATATTCAGAGTAACTTCTCGGGGCTACTATAAATTTCTCTTATTTTTTTTTGTCCCTCACACATTTCAGCGTTCGTTCTACATTGTATTAACTAATCTGAAATTCCAACCCCTGAAATGTATTAATTCCCTGGCGGGTTGCTGCTAACCCTATTAAAGGCTGCAAGTGTCTCTCCAAACACGAAAATTAAACTTAGCTACGGAATGCGTTCGCATCTACTTTGTGTATAATGTCCATAAAAATCGTTTGCATTTTAACGCAAGCTCGCTAAGAAATTGAGTAGGTAGCGACTCGAAATGTTATTTATACGAATATAGGGTATATCTACTAGGTAATTTAACAAAATGGATTTTAAAGGATCGACTTTCTTAACTGAAGATTGTGCAAGATGATTGTTTTAAGAACCGTCCTAAAGTTTCTCACTTAAACCAGAATAATTAACCTGGAAAATGAAAGATTACGTAGAAACTTACCTTTAAACTAAGCTGCTGGCTAATTGCAACGGACCAAGCGAATTTAAATCCACATTTTTTTTGAGAACGAGAATCGAAATCAATGTGCGGTTTTCAAGATTGAAGAGATAATTTATTTGTGAAACAGCGAGTTTTGCCCGATTCTTTTATTCTGTCTACAGGGTGTGAAAGAAAACTGTGTAACTTCCTAGATTACATAGTAATTATTTTACATTTTTTTGATGCGCATTTTTTAGTAACTGATTTATGGGGAAAAAGCAATTTCTCAAATTTTTGATATCTCCAATTTTATAAAATACCGATTTTTTTCTAAAAACCTGTGATTTTCTCCATTTTTTTGCAGTTAGGCCCTATTGTGTTTTATAAGAACCAATCGTTGTAGGTTATTGTAATACCTTATGACGGCTCCTTTAAAATAATAGTAATAATAATAAGTACATTTGTGGCAAGGGCTTCATTGCAAAACGATGTATGAAAGTAGGAACACGAGTCCAGCGAGTGTTCATATCATACTAGTTTTGCAATGAAGCTTGCCACATGTGTGTTACATACTATTTTTTCTACGGTTGTAAAGTTATTTCCCTTTTTTAAAGTCTTTCCAAAATTTTAAATTTGCTGCCTGTCAGATTTTATTTAAAGTGACATTTTCCGCAGTCATTCTGAAGTTAGAAAATTTTACTTTGTAATTGCAATTCATGTATAATTAATGTACATTTATAGAATTTAATTGTTATTACTATTAAGTAATATAAAATCCTTTAAGGTAAACACACTATTTTATTCCTGTGTGTGAAGATGTAATCAAGGCGTGTGGCAAATCCTTTGCCGCACGGCGTGCGGCAAAGTGATATTTTCTGCAATCATTTTGAAGTTAGAAAATTTAACTTTCAGCACAATCGTAGAAAAATTGTATATTGTGTATTTAGGTGTGAAAGCTATACATTCCCGGACGACGATGTAAATTGTTGGCCGAGGCTCTAGCCGAGGCCAACAAGCATCGAAGTCCGGGAATGTGCTTTCGCACCGAAGTACACATACTATTTTTTCTGAAATCACAGTCAATATTATTATAAATTAAGGAATTTGTATTAATGCATAACATTTCTTCATTACAATCTAACTGCTTACTAATAAATACAATTTTAATGTGACTTGATTTGTCTGCGTGTATTTATTTACTGTCTAAAATATACATAAAAAACCGTACGGGAATGTTACTTTTTCTGAAATCGATCGGCAATGTCTACATTTTTGGCGCGATTTTAGATCGAAAAATGCACAATTCCAGCATTTTAGTCCGTTGCTAAGAAACTATCAGAAAACAGACCGGAAAAGATCCGTTGCCAAGCAACGATCAACAAAACCGTACGGGAATGTTACTTTCCCGGCCTAGGCCGGGAAAGTAACATTCCCGTACGGTTTTTTATGTATATTATAGAGAGTAAATAAATACACGCAGACAAACCAACTCACATTAAAATTGCATTTATTAATAAGCAGTTAGATTGTAATGAAGAAATGTTATGCATTAATACAAATTCCTTAATTTATAATAATATTGATTGTGATTTCAGAAAAAATAGTATGTGTACTTCGGTGTGAAAGCACATTCCCGGACTTCGACGCTTGCAATTTGCATCGTCGTCCGGGAATGTATTGCTTTCACACCTAAATACACAATATACTATTCCCGGCCTAGGCCGGGAAAGTAACATTCCCGTACGGTTTTGTTGATCATTGCTTGGCAACGGACCTTTTCCGGTCTGTTTTGTGATAGTTTCTTAGCAACGGACTAAAATACTGGAATTGTGCATTTTTCGATCTGAAATCGCGCCGAAAATGTAGACATTGCCGATCGATTTCAGAAAAATATATTTTTCCTCGCCAATACACATTTTATTATGATTGCTCCATTAATAATAAATAATATGGTTTTTCCTTTTTTCTTTAGTTGACATTTTATATAATAATAGTGCTTATAGAAATATATAAATGAATATTTTTTTCTTATTGTTTATTTAGATTTCATTTTGTTCTATTAAAAAGATATACATACAATTTTTCGTATATTTTTGTATTTTTTATGTGAAAAAAAAACATAATTAAAAAAAATATTTTTTGTATCTACAGGTAAAGCTATTTGGACCCTTTACATGTGTGCTAAATTTCAACTTGATATCTTCAACCGTTCCGGAGATAAGTGGGATTCCGTTTTTTACATTTTGATGCAGAAAACCCAAAAAAGTTCCCTAATCCGTGAAAGTATACCGATTTTGGGTACTACACTGATTACCATGCAAAAAATGTACTTATTTTATTACTTTAAGGTATTATAATAATCCACAACGATCTGCTCTTACAAAACCCAATGGCAAAAAATGGATAAATGAAAAAAGTCGGGATCTTTCAAAATAAGAAAAATATCAAAAATATTGCTTTTTTCCTGATAAACCTGTGACTAAAAAAATACGCATCAGAAAAATATAAAATAATGTTTGTGGAATTTCGGAAGTTATAAAGTTTGGCCAAAAATACACACCGTTCTTTCACACTCTGTAGATAGTCGTGCTTCAAAATAAAAGAATCGGGCAAAACTCGCTGTTTCACAAATAAATTATCTCTTAAGTCCTGAAAACCGCATTTCGATATCTATTCTCTTTCTCCAAAAATGTGAATTTAAATTCAACCCAAAATTCGCTTGGACTATTTCAATTGGCCAGCAGTTGTTTTTGAAGTTAAGTCATTTTGATTTATTATTGTGTCAAATTATGTAGATTATGTTTGTGTATTGTATAGTTCTTGCGATACATTTTTTTTACTTCCACTTCCAGTGAAAGTAGTAACGACAAAAAAAATTTTGAAAATTTTTATTGTTCAAATAGGCTTTGAATGTCATGAAACGTCGCGATTTTAGATTTGAGCGAACAGAAATTTCTGTCTGTCGGTCTGTAATTTTTTTGTACGCACGTTTACTCTGGAACCGTTTAAGATATCGACTTGAAATTTGGTACACGTATGTACTTTAACGGGATCTGGAACTAGATTATATTTTCATCTTATTCTGTCGAAGGGTTGGGGGGTAAATTGGGGTAAATGGGGGGTAAATAGGTAAATCAAGCAGGTAAGAGTCCATAAAATTGGTATTTAGTGTATACCAGAGAAGCTAAGGTTTCAAAAAAATTTTTGGCATTAGCCACCCCCTACCCCATTATTAAAGGGGATGAAAAAAAAATGTGATTTAGTGTGTGTACAAGAACCAAAAGCTTCAAAATATTTTTTCACTTCATCCACCCCTACTACCACCCCCCTATCACCATCCCCACCCCACTACCATGTGGTATAACGTTTTATGGGTTTTTGGGGTAGACGATTTCAAATATTATATTATTAAAGTTCTATAAACAATTATTTCCACATACAAAATTTTTCCGTTATGAGAAACTTGGGTAGAAAATCTGGATGTGGAAGTAGTGATTCCTTGGGCAGCGGTTTTATTCACATATAACGTTCTTAATTTTTGTCATATCTGATCGTATTGGAACCCTTTTCTTAAATTGCTAGAACGCTTTTTTAAAAAATGTTTGTTTTTTACGTAGACTTCGAGTTTTAGTTTATGTAATGAAGGCAAAAAAAAGATTTTCCACCCCTCGCGAGGGTTTAATCAACCCCCTAGGCCTCCTGTCTGGATTTCAATTACTCTATAACCCCCTTCCATGTTATTTCAAGTAAAACCCGTCGATAAATCACTCGCCAGACCCGTTTATATATGAAAACATAAAGGGATTCATAAAAGGGATGGCCGTTTCAGGGGGTTGTGGCGGTCAAAAACTTCTCCCACCACTTGCATCGTGTTCAGCACCCTCGAAAACGGGGAGGGGGGTGGGGGGGGTAGGTAATCTCGTCTTTACACCAAATATTTACAAAAAAGTCGTCTTATAATGCTTCATTACATAGACTATTTAATTTAACGTAAACTGCACAGAGCTATTTGAATTTATTTATAACCACAATTATTTCAAACAAATGCAAGAACACGGTTTAAATATTTTTTTTAATACTATTGCAAAATACATGTAAAAACCTATTAGTTTACTTGCTTATAGTTCATGTGCATCGATTCTTATTAGGTTTTTATATCTTTTGCAATAGTATTAAGAACAAGTTTTCTCTTCATTTAAATAATTTTCTGCATTGGTTTACGATTTTCGAAATTGCAGTTAAATAAATTCAAATAAACTTGAGAAATGTACGATTAATTAAAGGGAGCAATTAAAATCTACTTAAAAACAAGCAATTTGAAAAATGTCCAATATGACAAAAATTAAGAACGTTATAAAAAATGTACCTATTGCATTTTTTTATAAACAAAAGTTAAAGAAGTTATCTATGCTATATTAAATAAAATAATCAAAATCTACAATAAAAATTCTACACTTCTTCACTTGGCATTTTTTAAGATTTGAAAAGACGTAATTTCTTATATCCTCGATCTTGAGGTAAATTCTTCAGTTCCTGAACGAGTAAGTAAAAAGTTTCATGCATCGCTAATTCTTTCTTCATATGGCAAATTTGAAGTTATTTTTACTGCGTTAATTATAAACTTTGTCATCGCATTCACACCACAAAGCCACAAGTCCCTAAAAGAATGAACTCGAATCCTATTTTAGTTGATTCGTCGAACAGAGTAAGCATACTGAAAGGCAAGTTTTGTAATATGCCCTGGCATCATTTCGTTTCAACAGTCCATCTAAATTATTCTAAATGTTAGTTACTTTGTGGTTTTGAGCTGTACGAATTTCATGAGCACAGGCATTTCAGCTTTGCAAATTAAAATTCCCGAGTTTCAAAAATATTATACAAACTTAAATGTTCTTGTTTGATTTTCTTTCACCACTTTAGAAGTTGTATCAGCAAGGATGTACTTTATATCCAGCTGCCATAAAAGATAAATTGTTTAATGTAGTTCGTACGTAGATGAAGTGCTTCGGTGCTTTATTTGAGTTAAGTTGAAAATAATGTCTGCTACTTATAAATAATTTGTACAACTTAACGAGCGGACTCATTAGTGGTATTAAGCGGGAAGAGCTTTTATTTTTATTTTATTCCCTTCAATACTCTAGTAGAAGTAATGGCTTAAGAATTCGAAATCAATATTTTAACAAATCTAGATACATTTTACTTCCTAGAGAATATTCTAGCATTTTGATGCTGTAGTAAAGACTCCGATATAACTTGGACTAAATTTTGCATGTAGGAGGGAGTACATTTACATAATGCAGTGCACACTGTAAAAATGTATGTAAAAATACATTTATTTATGTAAAACACTGGTTCAATTTTCTATGAAATTATACATAATTTATTTATTTTTACCAGGACTTTCAGGGTAAAGTTAAACATATTTATGGTTTATTACATAAAGTAAACTAAAACTACACACATTCATGTATCTTTACTTCAATTAATGTAATTTTCCATATAATTATGTATAAATTACATAATTAAATGTATAAATGCATAGTTAATCCGGTGAATTACATCAGTAACGCGCCGGCGCAAGTGCTATTGTACACAAATATTTGGAATTTTTACAGGAAAGTACGAAACATTCCATACATTTGTGTACCATTACCAGAATAATCGCTGGCAACAAATGGATCATCAATTATCCATGTAATCGCGATTACATGGAAAATCGATGGTCCATTTGTTGCAAAACCATAAATATGTTAGTCCTGGTAAAAATAATATAATTATGTATAATTTCATAGAAAATTGAACTAATCTTAATTTAACTTTCAAAGTATTTTTACATTCATAATGTACTGTTATATCCACTTTCAAAGTATTTTTTATATCCATAACATAATGTATTTTTATATCCACTTTTTACAGTGTAAGTTTGTTATAAAGATTTTAACGCCTACCCTCACAGCCTATTCCTGCGTTTTTTAGGAAGAAGTAATCATGTCATGCTGATACTAAGTGAGTAAATTCTATCAAAATCCTTAGAGCCATTTTAGAGAAAAATGTTTTCTAAATTTTTAAACTATATTTACCGGTTTTCAAGAGCAAGAACCGATTTTGCGATTTCATCTCGAGATGTGACCGTTCTGAACATACTTGTAAAATTTGAATTAAATCAATCTAATAGTTTGGTTCTAGATGTGACCATAGACAGATAGACGACAAGCAGACATTTTTTAAAAATCACTGTTTTAGGGCCAGGGGATTTCAAAATTCACTCAATCCCCAAAACTTTTCAAGGCTCGGGAGATTTATCTCTGCGCCAGAGACGGCTCTCATATAGACATAATATTATACTGCAAACACCTACTGAAACATTCAGAAAAACGTCGAAATGGTGAAATATTCATCATTGCCAGCTGCAGTGTATTTTTGGTGATAAAGACGGTTAAGTATATTCAATTGGGCCCAGCGGCTTATTAGGTTATTCATTCACATACATGTTGCTTATAACTAGGAATGCTCAATCTATCTATATATATATAAAAGAATACCCTGACTGACTGACTCATCTATCAACGCACAGCTCAAACCGCTGGGTCTAGAAGCTTCAAATTTTGCATAGAGGTTCCTCGAATGACGTAGGCATCCACTAAGAAGGGATTTTTCGAAATTCGATCCCTAGGAGGGTGAAAGAGGGGGTTGAAAATTTAGGCTTTTTCGGAAACGGTCAGATCTGTGAAATTTGGCAGAAATATTTTTTGTTGAAATCTATTAGATACGTGTAAGACAAAATTTCGATTCTCGCTTTTTGGAGGTGGTAGATGATTTAAACACATACGGAGCAAGCGGCTGTCAGTCCGATAAAGTATATCATTTTCACACTGAAAATGCTGTCTATAATTAAGTCATTTTGACACGCCAGAAGATAAAATATTATTGTTCTGTTCTGTTTCATTTTTTCATTTTCAATGTCTTCAATGGTTGCAAGGATTGGGAAATCTGTGAATTTTTACTTTTTTTTACTGTAATGACATATTAGGCGGGAAACCGCAAAAACTCTAAACTGGCGGCGCGCTTGAAAACCGCCAGCAGTGTAATCTTAATGGTCAGCCTTGTGGTAGACAATTGGAACGAATTTTTAATTATTTAACAGTGAGGGCGACAATTACTCCTCATGAGCTGAGGTATCCGTATCTCTGAAATCGCGTAAGTCAGAAACGTGATATTGCAGTGGCGGGATCTTCTGAGGAAATAAGGAGACACGTATTCGACGGTTTTCAAAAAGGGACACCCCCCCCCCAAACGGGTAAACAGGGAGAGGGATGTTTTTAAGCAGGAAATTTGACACATACCCACCCATGTGCTCTACTGTCGATTAAAATAATTATTTTCGATGGGAAGACGGCTTCCTTAAATGCAATGAATGTGCAGTGGGTTAGTATATCAATGTTCTTAATTCCACGCAGACGAAGTTCCACCCGAACGAAGTTCCATGCGGACGAAGTCACGGGCATCAGCTAGTAAAATATATAATAAACCCCTATCCCCTATATTACCAGAGTTATGGTTATAATTTTCGCTAGTGTCCTTTCCTGAGGAGATATTACTGTAGAATAATTAAAATGGTCTAACCATATTATCTAATAAAATCAATATTTTTGAAGCAAAAAAAAATAATTGAGAGCCAAGCTAAAAGTAGTAGTATATTTCTTCTATTAGCTTCCAAATGAGTAGGGATTAAGTGGTCTAGGTCTTCGCACTTCATTTTTTTTTTGTGTGTGCCTGTGTTCATTACCTAGATTTATATATTTAAGCATCTTCCACCAATCTCACCTTGAAGTAATTTTTACGCACAATAATTATGTTAGTGTTAAATAATATAGATTTATTTGGTAGGTGTCATTAAAGGGGTTGATATAAAAACAGCACCTTCAAAAACTAAGTTATTTTTTTCATATATTAAATGACGTAATAGGAATGCAAAAAAATGTAAAATATAAAACTATTTTATATTTTCTATTTTTTTTACTTTTTTTATTTTTAACTATTTTTATATTTACTATTTTCCTATTAATTTCAATTAATTATCTTCAATAGTTTTGAAAAAAATTAATTTTAAAGTTGATAGTAATATAAGGGATGGAGGTTTATTATATATTTTATTGAGCATTCCTAGTCATAAGCAGCATTTGTGTGAATGAATAGCTCAATAGCCCAATTCCATATACTTAATCGGCGAGACTCTTTAACCTAAAAACGGTAATGATTGTTAAAAAAACATGTAATAATGCATATCTAGCAAATAAAAACAATTTTGAATCAAACAGACACCTTCTTCTTGTGTTTAATAGTTTTACGTTTATTTTAATGATAATTAAATATAAAAACCCAATAAGCTGCTGGCAACATCAAACATTTTTTTCCCAGTAAAATGAACTCTTTTTATATAATATTGAATCATACATAACAAAGTTTTAAGGATTAATGGCATAAAACTGCCATGTACTATGTGCATCACAAATGTGCACAACGTGATAAAGTGAGTTTTATTTAATTTTAAAATGTTAAAACCTACTTCCACATCCAGATATTCTATCCAAGTTTCTCACAACGAAAAAAAATTTGATATTATATTTGCACTCTACTATGTGGAAATAATTGTTTATAGAATTTTAATAATATGATATTTGAAATCGCCTACCCCAAAAACACAAAACGATATGCCACATCGGTAATGAGGGAGGAGGTAGTGGGAGGGGGGTGGTAGTGGGGATGGATGAATTCGAAGAGTAACACAAAAATTTTTCTCTACGGGCTATATTTACGGTTTTAGAAATGTGCTGATCAAGAATATAAAATACACTTCCTTTTGTATTTGCCAGGAGTATAATAATACATCAGAGCCTTCGTGCATATAAAAATTTACTAATATTTTTAGTAGGTATCAATTAAAAAGAGAGCAAAAAAGTTTAGTGAATACAAACGCAAAAATTGTTTAACAAACTTTATTAATTTTACCCATAAAGCGTAATGTATTTAGTAAGTTAATAAAGTTTTTAGACAGTTGTTACTAAGTTAAAACTTAAATTGAAACTTTTTACAAGGGCCTATCCACTATTATCAATGTTGCCGCTTAGCTTAGAAATGCAATTCCTTAGTTCTAAATAACCGCTACTAGAAGCTGAATTGTGTCATATATTCGAGTTTGTTTCGGTATTTCACTGTGCACGTAATTCCATCGTATTGTTATTATGTTTGTTTAGTTTCTTGTGGGGATCGGTTCGAATTTAATTGCTTTGTCCTTTACCGTTTGAAGTCTGTCATTATTTCGTCTCTTTTGGCGCAATACAACAAGCAGAACAAATACAAATATGGTAGGCAATCAGAATATACTATGTAGGTATGTTCTGTTGATTTTGTAATTTAGTAATTGGTTCTATGACTCTAAAGAGTGGTGATTAGTCACAGGTTAGATTAAAGTTTAAATTTAGATGAATTAATACAAGAAACTTATATTGCATCGCTGCTTAAAATGAAAAAAAAGATTATTATCTGTAAATCAATTAAGATAAGAAATTTTGAAATAAATTTGGACGGCATCCAAGAAATACCTAGTACAATCAACAGATATATTTTTACTTCCACGTCCAGTGGAAGTATAGTAACGACAAAAATTTTTTTAAAAATTTTTATTGTCCAAATAGGCTTAAAATGTCATGAAACGTCGAGATTTTAAGTTTGAGCGAAAAAAATATTTCTGTCTGTCTGTCGGTCTGTCTGTCGGTCTGTCTCTCTGTCGGTCGGTCTGTCTGTCTGTCTGTCTGTCTGTCTGTCGGTCTGTCTGTAACTTTTTTTTGTGCGCACGTTTACTCTGGACCCGTTTAAGATATTGACTTGAAATTTGGTACACATATGTGCTTTAATGAGATCTAGAACTAGATTATATTTTCATCTTGTTCCGTCGGGTTGGGGGGTAAATTGGGGTAAATTTGGGGTAAATAGGTAAATCAAGCAGGTAAGAGTCCATGAAATTGGTATTTAGTATATACAAGAGAAGGTAAGGTCTCAAAAAAATTTTTAGCATTAGCCACCCCCATTACCACCCCCACCTCCTTATTAAAGGGGATGAAAAAAAATTGTGATTTAGTGTATGTACAGAAACCAGAAACCTCAAAATATTTTTTTACTTCATACACCTCCCACTACCACCCCCCTATCACCACCCCCACCACACTACCGATGTGGGGTATCGTTTTATGGGTTTTTGGGGTAGAGGATTTCAAATATTATATTATTAAAGTTCCATAAACAATTATTTTCACATACAAAGTTTTTTCGTTGTGAGTGACTTGGATAGAGAATCTGGATGTGGAAGTAGTGATTCCTTGGGCAGCGGTTTTTTTAAAAGCGGAAGTCAAAAGTTATAAAAAGTATGTGTAGAGCATTAAATTCTCTGCAATTTTTATTTTAATTTTCTTTTGGAACAAATAGTTTTAAAAAAAATCCCCTAAAATCGTACACTGACATATGTTATTATCAATCTTGTTGGGCACTAAATTCTCTATAATTTTTATTTGAATTTCTCAACATATAGCTACTCCAATATTGTTTTACTGCATAGTGACTATTATATTTTGACTGTATATCTATCAGTTACCATCACCACCTAAGCTGCGATGACGCTATTTGAATCATTTATATGGTTTTTTAGTGAATACATAATAACTCTCAAAATAAATGATTATTTCATTTGTGGTGACGTTAAAGAAATGACGAAACGCTGATTTCTACAGAAGGACAGTACAATGATACCCAGCTAACAATTTAGGTGTCGACGACTTCAGCTAAAGGAAATTCGATCAAAACAGGTCGAAATTGTGAAATATTAAAATTCAATTGGTTAAGTCGCTATGTTCCCTATTAGGTACAGCTAAACTAGTAATGAAATTAATACCCTAATAGGTTATGGCAAATATATTAGTAACTATTTTCACCCAATAGCGGGGTAGGTAAAAAGTGACCCATTAAAAAGAATTTGGTAATGTAAATAAGGGGATATTTGTAACCTAATAAGTAATTTTCGTAAAATATCTTTATAAAGTAATTTTATTGACGTTATCGATATATCCAGATAGGAGATATTAGTGAAATACAGTGTGTTTCTGTTTACGCGCATATTAATTGTAGTATAAGTTTTTTTTTTCACTTCTTATATATTTCGTTGTAAGTACTTTATAGAAGTTTCAAGGTCTAGCAAAAAGGTGCATAAAAAACTAATAGCACCGGGCGCTAGATATGAATTGATTAATAGAAAGTAGATAGAATAGCACGCGGCCTCACGCACATATATAGTTATCAAACGCATATATAGTTATCAACTAGAAAAGTGAATTACAATATACTTTTTTATTTATTAGTTATTAGTTTAATCAATAATAATTTAAAGTGTCGGAAATTTGACATCCCTAATTTCCTATCCTTTCCACCTTACCGACATCAACAGTGAAACCACGAGACATCCCGAAAGTAGGTAAGTGTTCGACATTTTTAAGTTATTTTTCTTTTGTTTGGAAATATGAAATATCACTCCTATAAAATACAGTTCTCAATTAATTATTTAGACGCACCCGCTGATAAGGCTTAGGCCCATTCAGTTTCACTTGAAACGGTAACACCCCCAATAACTTTTTTATTTTTTTTTCCAATTTGAATAAAATTTTACTTAAGCATGGAACAAATTAGGATCTACTTATGACCAGAAAAACATTCGCTTCTACAAATGCAAAGCCACCTGCGGTACCAAAATATGCGGAGAAAATCAAAAAATCACATTAGGCATATTTTTATCGGAAAATTTTGTTGATGTCCAAAAAACAGGGACCGAAACCGAAACCGAAATGCGCACCGTACTTACAACTTTAAAGTTCAAAAAATGTGGTTGAAATCAAAGATTCAAATCTTTAAACCATGATGTAGAAATACCAAATTGTATGGTGAAAACCATATCTAGGTCGATTCGTCCATTATAAAGATTATGCAGGGTGTAATCATTTTCATGTCATTAAAAAAAAACTGGTGTTGGGGAACGAACAAAAAAACCTCATATAACATGGGGTCTAAAACCTATGGTTTTAGAGAAAAAAAATAAACAAAAATTTCGAAATTTTTCAATAAAATTGTTTGAGAACTGCTGGAATGTTGGGATAGGCTTTTATTTTGGCGTATGTCGGCGCCTCTAACCATCAAATACGCTGATGCGGCTTTTTCAAAGTATCGCGCTCCTTTGTAGAGCCGCGCGTCGGCGAAGACACAAGTTAATAATCACACTTTTATGGTTTTTTTAAAAGTAGGTAAGGTAAAACTATACTCCCTCTTGTGCAATATTTTAGTTTCTGCGGGCATTTCGTTAAGCACACACGTCGAACCCGTTCGTTGTTTTCGTTCTTTTTTAATTTTAGGCCACGTATTTACAGTTAAGATTTGTTTTATTGACTTACCGTTCAAGTCGTTAAGTTTTTGATTACGTACAGACACTACTTGTTCGTTCTATTTGTGTTTGTTTTGGATTTTGGACCAAGTTTTTATTTTTATTTTCTTTATTGACAACGTTAGTTAAGTTTAGTGTGGTATTTTAATGTGCATAGAAACCATAAAAAATGATCCTAATTTACCAAATGTGTTAAACGGAGTGCGTATGTCCTTAGTTCGACGAAAAGTTTATTGATGCAGACGGAAGCCATTTCGAACAATTTATGTAAATCAACTTTATTGGTAAGATCTAGATTTATTGAATAATTTTAGTTTTCGATACCTGATCGGCAATTCGTTAAATAAATTACATTTTTTCCTAACTTAATAATTCTGTTATCGTATCTCAGACGTCTAACTCTTTCCCAATGTCATGAAATAATTACTCGTTTTTTAAGCTTAACCCAGAACACATTTAGTTAATGTTAATACACCACATTTAAATCTGATAAATTATAAACAACAATAAAAGCTCCAAATTTTGTTCTAAATTAAAGAAACACACATGTAAAGAAATGCTGTGTTTAAACCCTTTCTACGCCTATGAATTGCTTGCAGTTCTGCAAAAAGAGATAGCGAATTATTTACATTTTTATAATTGGTTCGGTTGAGGCGCTCATCAAAGGTACCACCGCCGTTCTTTGCTTTGAACCGCCGCGCCGGCCGGCGACGAGTCGGTCGGTAATCTTTGCACTTTTTTGTATCAATTTAAAAGTCGTAGAATTATACCTAGTACACGTCCATTGACCCACAAAGGCAGTGGTTCTCAAATGTTTCCTACCCTAATATTTAAATTGTTGACCTAGGTCAGTTTTTTCAAAGTGCCCCCTAGGGGGGAAAAGTCATAAAGGCCGAATTGCCGCGGATCTGTAAACTGAAACCATAACCGAGAACCGAATTGTTGCTGCCTTGACAACCGAAATCATAAATGAAAACCCAATTGTCTCTGCTATGAAAACTGAAAATGGTATACGTTATTTAACCCTAACCGAAACTAACTGAAATTAATTTCGGTTTCGGTCTCTGTCCAAAAAACTTAGGTCCAAAATTTAATCAAAATAAAAAAAAAATGTATACACTTTTATCAAAATAATGTTCAAATCTGAAAGTATCATTTTAATGTTTTTTTTTTTGTATAGAAAACTGTACTATAACAATTTTGTTTAAAATTAAACCCAAGCTGCCAGGTAATTGTAAAGCAATTTAGAGTTTTTTTAAAATAATTATTTTTAAAATTTAAATTTTTCAATTTTTTAATTTTGATTACATTTTGGGCATAAGGTTTTTGGACAATTCTGAACAAGTTTCATTAACGAAATTTTGCGATAAAAAATGCCTAATATGATTTTTTTATTTTCTCCGCATATTTTGGTACCGCAAATGGCTTTGCATTTGTAGGAGGTGAATGTTTTTCTGGTCATAAGTAGATCCTAATTTCAAGTGAAACACACTGTTATTGAAATGACTGGATAGGTGATGGTATATCTTGAACAAAGCTTCTTAGACACCTAATAAAGACCCTAAAAATACTTGATTTTTCACTTATTACATAATAGATGGCAAAAATAGTTTGTTTTTTAATAAGCTCTAAAGATGAGGTCAAAAATATTGGTGAAAATTAAGTTGTGCCACCTCTTAAGTAACATTGCAAGAAAGTAGCTATATTTATTTGAAAATAGGGAACGCCGAAAACTCGCCATGAAAATTTAAACTTTGTTTTGGAAATAATTTATAATCCAGGCGTTTTAGTTGTAAAATTGCTGAATTCGTGCCATACAAAAAAAATTTTTTGTTTATTTGGACATTTTGCATGACACTTGGTAATTACACCACGAGACACCTGGAGGATTTCTTGAAAATCGGAAGGTCGCGGAAACCACGGATTTGCGATTAACTCAGTTTTAATGGCTCAAACGGGAACAACATTATAAAAGTTGTATATCTGTAAATTCTCTACCTTAAAGGTGCTATACATTTTTTTCGTACGCCTAACCGTTTTGGAGAATCGACGCGGACTAAGTGAAAAATGCATCACTTCCTCCAACATCTTCAGCAGCTCAGCAGCAATTGTGTATAGTGTATTATCAAGTTCAAACTGGTTGGGAAAAGACATCGATCCTGAGCAGTGGGGCTGGATTTAGTCCGGTCAAGTTAGCCCTAAAAATGGGGGTACCGTTGCATAAATTCCCAAGAAGCTGATAATTTACATGAACGTTAGGGATACCATTATAATGAAGCTGTGAAAAGTCCCCATTGATCCCGTGTGTGCAAAAAATTTTATGCGAGGTCAAAGTTCGCAAAAATGGGTTTTTTGGATTTTTTAGCGAAACGGTTAGTTTTATGATAGAAATAGCTTAGACAAAAATTGTATATCTTTCAATTCTCTACAAAAATGGTCCTTACACTTTTTTTCCTAAAATTCACCTTTTTTGAGAAAAGACCATTCTAAATTTATATTCTCCATAATATGCACACGTTTCTACGCCACCTATGAGGTGGCGCATCTTTTTAATGTGGTTTCCCCGGTAGGCCTACTCCACGGTCTTTTTATTGAAGTTTAATATAATATTAGGTTTTCTTATTCAACTTCCTCTTCTTCTTCTTCTTCTCTTCCTCCACCTTCTTCTTCTTCATCTTCCTGAGTTGACGTAAATTGTTCAAACAGCGATACATCAGTTGTTTCGTCGTTGATGTAAGAATCATCTTCTGTTGGAGATTCAGTATTTGAACACGACTGGCCTTTGCAGCCGCATTTCGAATTACACCAATTTCTGCAGTTGCAATAGTATTAAGGAGCTTTCCTAGTGCCGGTGGAAGTAGAGTGTGGATTGGTTCCAATACATTATTAATTAGCTTCCAACCCCATTTTTCTGGGTCCAGTTGATTACCAAGCCACACTTGAACCTGATAATATATATACTCGGTAAAAATGTAATAATAATGTGATAATTTTTTTTAAAATTTTTTGGTAGTTTGATAGTTCTTTATCTACATTTAAATTTTTACATACATTTTTCAATTTTTTCAATGTAAATTGACAGTCATCACTATTTTCGATGTATGTAACAATTTCTTTCATGGCAAGATTTAAGGACGGCTGGCTTTACTTCCAGTGGTCGGTTTTAAAAAGGAAACATAACAGTCATTATGATACCTGGCCTCAGCAACAACTAAATCTTGCTCGAACCCGATGCGAGGAACAATAGTTTTTGCTGTGTCATCAGAACGACACTGAGCTACTTGAAGAACTGATTCTTTGAATGAAAGTGTAGTAACCTTACAAATTCTACGCCGAAATTTCAGTGCTCGCTTTTTTTTATATTCTTCATTCAATTCATCGCCACAAAAGAAACAACAATTTTTAAGGCAGAGAGCTGATTCACTTACGCGTGCTCTAGTACGAGGAGGACTTATTTTAGAAGTACTGGCTTGTTCCTCTTCATGTTGTCTCTTCACTGCAGCAATAGTACTCTTCCGAGTGTAGTTTTTACGACACTGCACATGAATTTTCACTGATTTTTGGTCTTTTAGGTAGTCAGTAAATTCATCACCTCTTTCAACACATGCGTCAATTAACGTCTTCATGCCACGATCAACAGTAACAGATTCACTTGCATGCAGAGGTTGATTACACACGAAGCAAATTTGCCACATTTTAAAAACTGAATACAGCACAAACTTTAGTTAAGAATATTTGCAATAACCATGTCTTTTCACTACGAGGGAACGTTTAAGACTATTTCGTTGGGACCTTAGAAAAAAGAGCAGGTAGACGGACACTGCCACGTTCACAATTTAACAGCAGACAGATGTTGCTCAAGGCCACGTGGTCACAGAAAATTAGTCACGCAGACTAATAGTTTTACTTATATTATACGTCCATAATGTACATAGGCAGCGTAGTCATGCATATTATGGAGAATATAACTTTAGAATGGCTTTTTCTCAAAAAAGGTGAATTTTAGGAAAAAAAGTGTAAGGACCATTTTTGTAGAGAATTGAAAGATCTACAATTTCTGTCTAAGCTATTTTTATCATAAAACTAACCGTTTCGCTAAAAAATCCCATTTTTGCGAAATTTGACCTCGCATAAAATTTTTTGCACACACGGGATCAATGGGGACTTTTCACAACTTCATTATAATGGCATCCCTAACGTTCATGTAAATTTTCAGCTTCTTGGGAATTTATGCAAGGGTGAATGTTTATTTTGACCGGAGTAATTAGGAAGAATGCTATTTTGCAGCCAGTACCAACGCAGTTACCACCAGCACCAGACATATTGTTAAATTCAATTTTTTGCAACTGTACGAAGGGTTGTGCAGGAAAATGTGGCTGTAAGAAAGTAGGACTGAATTGTTCAATAGCTTGTGGCCATTGCCACGGTCACTCCTGCTTGAATACCGCACCTATAATATAATGACGAAGTGGACGACGTAGAATCTTATCAGAATGAAAGTAACGACAACGATTTGTCATTGGACGATAACGTTTCAGATACCGAAGATCCGGCATGGATTAGGCCTCCTGGGGAACCATGTAAAAAAAAAGCCCACTGAGCATTCTACCTTTAGGGTGGTGCGGAAACGAATGAAGTTTTTGACTTATTCACTGTAAATAAATATAAATAAAATCTATAAGACATTCTGGTAGAGAATAAAGATCACCGAGCTCTATAACAGTAATATTTAATTTTCATTCTGAAACATAGAAAGCAAGATAATTGCGAAATATGTGGTGCGAAAGTGGTTAGGCGGAACTAAATGCATTTTTTACTTGTATGCGTCATATCTCCAAAACGGTTAGGCGTACGAAAAAAATTTACAGATGTACATCTTTTATAATAGGTGTTGTTCCCGTTTGAGCCAAAAAACTGAGTTAATCGCGAATCCGCGGTTTTCGCGACCTTCCGATGCGATTTTCAAGAAATCCCCCAGGTGTATCTTGGCGTAACTACCTAGTGTTATTCAAGATGTCCAAATAAACACAATAAAAAAAAAATTTCGTATGGCACGAATTTGGCAGCAAAAGTCTAAATCGCCTGGAGTATTAATTCAAAAACATTTGATTGAACGTATTGAAAATTGTTGAATTATTATTAGTTCGAAAACAGAGTACCAAGTCGAAAATTGAAAATAAAAATTTTATATATGTATACCGGAAATAATTAGGAGAATAGCAGAAAATTTTAATTTTGCAACATAAATTGTTTAAATTTTGTGTGAAGCAATGGACAGATTTAATCCAAAACTTCTTATTGCACTTGTCATACCTGAAACAAATGAAAACAAAATAGGCTGTACCAAGGCAGTTCCTCTTCACCGTTTTTAATGCTGCTTGATACCTCTATAAATTTCATATGTATTTTGAGGGCTGATCTTTGTGAGACAAATAACTTGATATAAATTAAACAATGCCCTAGAAAGCTAGTTTGGTAATTTATAAATAAGTATCGCCATGTCGTTAACTAGAAAACCCATTTTCAAAGTAATTAGGGAAGAGGGTAATTACAAGTTAGTCTTAGAAACGGTAGAGTGGAGATAATAAGCGGTTTCTTTTACATAAAAACTTAATAAATATCATCGCAAGTTACACGTTTCCTTCGTATTTATCTTCGCTTTTTCGTTTAAGTAGCTCGACCTCTTGAGCAGACTCGCTGTATAACCTTTAAAAACTCGGTGATACCCTTAGTTAATTTAAAACAAGAAAATTAAGTAATTTAACTTTTTAAATCGTCGAGCTACTCTAACTATATAGCAATTGAGTTTTTTAAGAAAAATTGTATCATATCTCATCAAAAAAATGCTCACACCTTATAAAATGTTCCAGCTATTTATACTGATAAGAATAGAATTTGTACAGCTTGAAGATGTGATTACTTGATCAATTTATTATCAGTCCGATGTCTTTTCCAATTGTTTATAATGAATTGCGGTATAATTCTCACAAATTTGGATGATACCGTATTTGGATACTTATTAAAAAAAAACAAAGGATACGTGTTTTTATTTTTCTCAAACATACAGTAGAAGCTCGTAAAAAATTAGAAGAAAATCAAATTCTTAATATGACGTACTAACCAACTAACTAACATCATTTGATGGTTATTGATCACTTTGAGTCCCGTCATGCCCTGATCGCATTATTTCGTGAATTAGTCTCTGTTCATATTCAAGATATCATGTACCGCGCGTCGACTTCTGATTGGTCTATTAAGGTTGTCCAAAATTTGCTGCCAATCACGAATCGTGAAGTAAAGTATTCAGGCAGTGAACATGCAATGACGTAAAACACAATTGAACATAACCTCCATGTTCACAGTTTTAACACCGTTGATATTGACATGATGATAGGTTGCCAACATCAATTTAACCTTAATAATCCAATCAGTAGGCACAAAAAAAGGTGGAGTAGTAATGATTTTGATAATATGTTGTTTAAGTCATGGTCCCGATGAAAAATACAAGTTTTCGACCTGGGGGGGGGGCAAACACGAAAACGAAGACTATGTTGCATTTAATCAGCACATTTCTAAAACCGTAAATATCGCTAGCAGACAAAAAATGTTCATATCATTGTGTTACTGAACGAATTCTGAACAACTTTCAAAATGTCCGTCCGTCCGCCACGTTTCTTGTAAGCACGATAACTCAAGAAAGAAAAATCCGATTGTACTGAAATTTGGACAGTAAATTAGTGTTAGCTAGAGAAAGAACACTATTGTTTTTGAACAAAATCGATCGGTAAATAAAAATGTTATTTATTAATGATTTAAATTTGAAAAAAAAGTTTGTTTGATTTTTATGTTTTTGTAATTAAATAGAAATCTGGTGAAATGATATTTCATTTTAATATCTAAATATTTATATATTTTACAAATATACATTTCATAATGTAATATACAACCGTGAAAATTGATTTGATTTGATGATTTTAGCTCATGTCTTATAATATAAAAATTTACATTTTTTACGTGTAAGGTGGTGGTGTAGTTCTTACGCTTTTGACTCGGAGTCCAAGGATCCCGGGTTCGAAACCCAAATGGGGTATGGTATAGTTTTTTTTTATTTTTACTTTATTTTACACTGAGTATTTTACCAACTAAATTAAAAATGTCTAAAACTAATATTACTTACAAAAAACTGCGAAGAGTATCCTATAGAATGTGTAACAGTTATATAAAAAGTTCAGTGAACATGCGAAGAGTACGTTTTTAGCTTGTTTTAATACTATAATATGTCTGTCTATATTCAATTTATTCTTTTGTTGTTTGTGTAAACATTTTGTACGTATTGGCACTAATAAATATCATTTATTAGTGTTAATATATTATTAATAAAATATTTGTATCTGATGAAGTTTACAAATGCGACAAAATTTGTTCTAATTCATGATACGAACAGGGAGGAAACTTCTAGCACAAAAATAATAATCAAGCACTGAGCGGCTTGAATTTTCAACAGTTTCAGGAAATCGATCCTTGGGAAGATTGAAGATGAAAGCAGATAATAATTAATGGCGAATATAATGTGGTCTTGTTAGTGGAGGCACGTTATGTCCTTATGCAAATTTCAGATTCTCATATATTTGCCAATTTCCATTTGCGGTTAATTTCGTATTAAAATTAATGCCGCTTGCAACATATTCCAGTATTCCGTTGCGGTATACACATTATTATTCATTCAAGGGAAGTTGATGGTATAATGCGCAAAGTAATAAAAAATGCTTAAACTTTATTAAATGCAGAGACATAATTTTACAGAATAAAATTTTACATGATATGATATAGTGTGCTTAATACAGATGAACACATATTTCTTAAAAAGACACGTAAAAGCATAGTTTAGCTATAGTTTATAATGGAAACATCCTGGTACTTAACTGAACATGATTTAGTTTGATTTATCTTGTTATCAGTTTTCATCTAGTCAAAGAACCGAATAAACATTTTTTATTTGATTTGATTTGACATCACTATGCTTAAATACCTTTAATTTATATAATATAGTAACGGTAAAATTTCTGTTACCCTTATAAACCCATTAAAGCACTTAAATGAAGCAGAGGTTGCCTTTTGTTCAATGACGGTTATAAGTTTATAATGAGTAGTATTTTAGCTTCTTATATAACCGTAGGAAAATAGTGTATAGATACTTTTGGTGATGAAATGTAGTTATATAAGTGTTTCAGTTACCCTTATATACTTTGCATGTAATGGTGTTGGTAATAATTTTGCCACCAGATTACGGTTACCTATTTCTCTATCTCTTCTGACACACGCACACATGTTCTCTCTTTTGAACATTATTTATACTCTTTCTTCTCACAATGAAATAAAAATGGAGGTATAATATAATTAGTTATTATATTTGCAGATTTGTTACCGTAAATATGTCCAAGACACCTTTAAAAATTGCGGAGGCCTCTAAAATATTATTTAATAATAAAAGTGCCATCTCTATAAAATTGCATCAAATAATTGTATGTTTCGGCTTCAACCTAAAATAAGTTAAATATTAAGTTCTAATAGGATCTCTAAATAATGTCCGCTTCATTTTAACAAAACAACATGGCTGAAAGCAATGTAAATTCACTTGTAAGTACTGACAACTGTAATACCATCTATGGTAACCTTATATAAACTTTATTAATACTTTATACCTTTAAATAGTGTCGTTATAAAACTGTAGGCTCTCTATATGCTCTTAAATGATCTAGCGTTCCTAAAAGTGTTGTTATAAAACTTAAAGGTTTTTAAAAGTATTGAAAAAACTATAGTAACACGTAGTACTTGAAATGATGTTATATACCTTTGATTATTATACTACTTCACTAAATCTAATTGAAGGTTGTATAAGGTATTCTTATTACTAAATTGATCACAAGAAGTTTTATAATGTATCAAATAAAATTATATAAAAAAAATATTTTTAAGAAAATTTTTTAAAAAATTTATACACCTGGAAACCAAAAGCTTTGGGGGCGGTCATATAGCGCTATTGTATAGTTACTTTGATCAATTGACCGCCCCCAAAGCTTTTGGTTTCCGGGTGTATAAATTAAAAAATTTTTTTTTGCTTTTTAGTAGTTTTTTCAAATAAAAGCTTCTTCTTAAAAATATTTTTTTTATATAATTTTATTTTTTACTCTTTAGTCTACTTATTTTACAGAGACAAAACCCTTTCATTTGCCATCGCCATCCACCCCTCCCCTCCACCATTTTCTCACACTCACACTCTAACACTACTTCCCACTTCTTCCCACTCCTTTCCTACCTCTTCCCACCCCTTCCCACCGCTTCCCCACCTCTGCCCACACCTTCCCCACCTCTTCCCACCCGTTCCCCATCTCTTCCCACCCCTTCTTCATCTCTTCCCACCCCTTCCCCACCTCTCCCACGTCCGCCATATTGAATTTAGAATGACGTCACACACTTTACCGTATTTTACTTTCATTTGATGCCCATATCAAGGGGGTTGTGACTAAAAAGCCGATCCGCCATCTTGGGACGTCCGCCATATTGGATTTAGAATGACGTCGCATTGTTTATCGTATTTTACTCATCAAATATTTTCATTCGATACCCATATCAAGGGGGTTGTGACTAAAAAGCCTATCCGCCATCTTGGGACGTCCGCCATATTGGATTTAGACCGATAATGGCTATACTTTGTTGCGTTGTCACCGGACTTATACACGTGTGCCAAATTTCAAAGCTCTAGCTTAATTAGAACTAGTCGAAATTCAGCTTGCAAAATTTGACCTAAACTAACAAACACACAAACAAACAAACATTGCAAGTTAAATAAAAGCTTTTAATGAAATGTTATTAATCTCCTTAATTGTATAAAGGTAATTAACGATACCATTATATAACCTAGGAAATATTAATTTTATAATGGGATAACAGCAAACCTTATACAAACTTGTTATATGTATTGTAGTAACGTTTGCCGTAGGTTTTATAAAATGGTGGTGGAACTACTTATATCACTTTATTATGTAAGTGTAACTGAAAGTAATTTTATAAAATCGTCATAAACCTTGGTGACTATAGGTTCCTACTGAAACCTTCTTTATATACCTTCGTTACCTCTACATATTTTTTATATCACTAAATGTTACTATTAGTACCGTGAAATGTTTATTGGGAGGATCATTATCTTTGCCTGTACCTGGAATTTGCTTTATTTTCAGTAGATAAAAATCTTCAATTCAGTTCAATCTCGTTTTAAAATGAAAGAAAATAAAGTTTAATATAATGATCTGTGTTTATATGTTTTTAGGTTATGAAGCGAAACAATATGTTAGATTACATTATTTCAACAGTACGTTTCATGGAAGTTTATACATCGCAAAAAATTAAATGTGCACAGCCAGATAGATAGATACTTAAAAAATGTCGACGCAAAGAGAATTTGTTGTCATCAAGCGTCTTCAAGAAATTGAACTAAAACGTGACTGTCGACTAAGGCACTTTGGAAAGTAAACCATTAAATTAATTACGAGATTTTTGAAACTTTTAAAATTACCTCGATTAATTGAAATCCAAAAAATATTTTTTGATGAGAGTCATTGTGAAAATTTTTTTCGTCCTCATCTCAAAATTGATGAGCGAGGGGGGGGGATGTTAAAATCCGAAAAAAATTTATCCTCCCCTCAAAATTTTACTCGAAAAAAAGCTAGTTATATTAATCTCGTGGCGCCTTCGTGCGAGGCACGGTTAGGCCGGCACCGTTCTTGGAAAATTGCATCATGCATCATATACTAGAATACTTCTAACAAAAAATAATTTATGTACATATTCCAATAAATGATGAATATCGTTAGACGAATTGTATGCATATAATGTTGCATGTAACTTTGCAATATCAAAGATTTCTGGATAACGACATCATTATTTGTAACTGAATGGATTCTCAAATATAACAAAACTGATCCTTATTCAATAGGATACTTACAATAAAATTAATAGGCAAGATGGATTATAATTATCGCTTGAATTTATGCGAGTTGTAACAAAAAACATTTTCAGACACCAGCAATTAATATGATATTTCGATAATAAATAAGGTCTGGAAAATAATTTAAATCTACAGACAGACCAGACCTCGTTAGGGGAGCACGAGACCCAATTCAAATGTTAGCAAATTGATGTAGAAGTAGTCGCTTTATGTGGACCCAGTTCAACTCAAATTTAAGCAAATTGGTGCCAGCGCATTAGAAGACGTAAGAAAATAGAGGAGTGCTTCATTTTCCACTTTTCGTTATTATTATACTCTTCGCATATACAATGTGCCCCAAAAAGAAGTGCTCGAATGAAAATGTAAAGGGAAATTGACTGAATAGTTCAAGATCTGTGACTGAATTTAGAATTAACGAGATTTTCCACGGGTAAAAAATTCGAAGGCCCACAAAAAAAAAAAAAAACTAAACCGTTCCGACCTAAAAAATAGGTTCTTGTTGATGAAATGACGCCCTTTCTACCATTTTCGTTTGAGCACTTCTTTTTCGACACATTTTAATTTCAGCCGTAGAGAAAAAAATCATTGTGTTAATCATCGAAATGTGAAAAACTTTCAAAATGTCGTCTGTCCGTCCGTCACGTTTTTGTAAATGCGATAACTTAAGGTAGTTCTATTGAACTTTGAACAGTAAGTTGATATTAGTTGGAGGAAGAACCTTATTGTTTTTAAAAAAAAATTGTTCAATAAATATTAAACAGTTTTATAAAAAGAATGTACTTGAAGATAAGATTCTACAAAAACAATGATACTGAATAGTAAACAAGCGTTTTGACCATCAAGTGTCATCATCGGAAAATGATTAAAATTTAAAAAATAAATACCTAATTTATACCTAAAAAATTAACTAAACCGGTCGAGGCCTCAAATTTTTCCCAAATTTTTATAAAAGACTGTTAAAATACAACAGAGTGTAATGGAACAATACCAGTATGGAGTGTCATTATTTTTTAATATTTTCATAATTACTTGCGTTTTTTTTTTGTAGATTTTTTAAAATTGTCTAAAGCAATTTTAACAATTGCAATTTCCAATTTTTAGGTTTAATATTTTACTAAGTTTGACGTCACAACTTATAGTTTAAATAGTTTGCCTGACAAGTGTTAGAGTATCCAGGCGATGTCGAAGTATTCAACGTACCCATTTTACAAAAAGACTATCTCGATTTCAGTTGTATGCAACTTGCGTAATATCGTATTACTTCCACATCCGATGGAAGTATAGTAACGACAAAAAAATTTTTAAAAATTTTTATTGTTCAAATAGACTTAGAATGTCATGAAACGTCGAGATTTTAAGTTTGAGCGAAAAAAAAATTTCTGTCTGTCGGTCTGTAACTTTTTTTTGTGCGCACGTTTACTCTGGAACCGTTTGAGATATTGACTTGAAATTTGGTACACATATGTACTTTAACAAGATCTAGAACTAGATTATATTTTCATCTTGTTCCGTCGAAGGGTTGGGGGGTAAATGGGGGTAAATTTGGAATAAATAGGTAAATCAAGCAGGTAAGAGTCCATAAAATTGGTATTTAGTATATACAAGAGAAGCTAAGGTCTCAAAAAAAATTTTAGCATAAGCCACCCCCATTACCACCCCCACCCCATTATTAAAGGGGATGAAAGAAAATTTGTGATTTAGTGTGCGTACAAGAACCAGAAACCTAAAAATATTTTTTTTACTTCATCCACCCCCACTACCACCCCCTATCACCACCCCCACTCCACTACCGATGTGGGATATCGTTTTATGGGTTTTTGGGGTAGAGGATTTCAAATATTATATTATTAAAGTTCCATAAACAATTATTTCCACATACAAAATTTTTTCGTTGTGAGTGACTTGGATAGAAAATCTGGATGTGGAAGTAGTGATTCCTTGGGCAGCGGTTTTTTGATTTGGTGTTCGACTTGAGAATTGTTTAATTTCAATAATTATTTATTGTATATTGTTAAAACCGTGATAATTACGTATTGTTATAATTGCATTTTTCTTGTGTATTGTTTTAAACTTATTTTTTCACGAATTACTATGTAAATGTATTTTTAATAATTTTACGCACGAATGGCTCGTGTGAACGAAAAGGTTTAAATTTGACAGCCTGCATCACTTTTAGTAATTTTTGGTTGGAAATGGAAAAAAAAATTAATTTGAATTTGTTACTAAACCCGGCCGTTTCGGGGTGCCAGAACTTCCGTTTCGTGTTTAGTGTGTTAAGAAGGGTATGCATACCGAATCTTATGACTGTTGAAATAACATATGTAAATCCATTGCTGGCTCTTAGTCTACTATAAAACGACATGCTACAAAAAATTTGGGGCCTTGAGTTCTTGTAGGCGCACTAAATCACAGTTTGATTTTTTTACCCCTTTAATACTAGAGTAGCGTATTTTGGAATCTGAAATTGCGCCGAGAAAGTAGACATTCTTGACCGATTTCAAAAATAGTACATTGTGTATCTAGTAGTAAAAGTAATACATTCCCTGACGACGATGTAAATTGTTGGCCGAGGCGTTAAGCCTACTTTGAAATGCTCTTATTACGACTTACTGCTATTTTTCAAATGTAAAACGTATAGAAACACAAAGATCATATGTTCAACTATAAATAAATAACGTTTAATGATTTTAAGGAGAATTTTTTATTTCTTATGAAATTAGTAGGGGAAAATATATAGCTTATCTACCCTTATCCTTTCAAGTCAATATCATAAACTGTTCAAGAGTAATCGTGCGCACAAAAAAAGTTAGACAGACAGACAGACAGATTTTTTTCGCTCAAACTTAAAATCTCGACGTTTCATGACATACTAAATCAGTTTGAGCAAACAAAAATTAATTTTTTTTACGATTACTTTGTGGAAATAATTACAAAGGAAGCTATAATGACGTGCATTGCATTTTAATATATAGATAAATACATTAATATTTTCAATCGATCGTTAATTACTCTATTAAAAACCTGTCAGCGAGGGAAGGAAATTGAGGGATTTTATCCGGAATCAAATAACGAACACATCTAAAAATATATATATTTTATCCATTTTATTCACCATAGAAATCGTTTTCCAGCTCATAGAAAAATTATGCTTCATTCCTAATTTAACTTGATAAATTTATTATTGTCCTTCTGAAAACTGTGAGAATAGAAGATGAAATATTTATTTCATGGCGTTGAAATGCACGATTTCTGATTCCACCTCTGTTTTACTACAGGCACTAATTATTAAATCGCTCGCAAAAAAGTTAACCGCCACTTTCGATGGAACTGTATTTATATCACATCATATAGTTCAGTTTTCATCTTTTCTAATATCCTATTTTCCATTAATTATAATTGTACCACTATATAATTACCATTACGCTCTTTTATTTTAAATAAAATTTCCTACTTTCAATCAACAGTCAAATGAAATCTAAACAAAAATCACCTCTCAGCGACCTTTCAATTTATATTTCTTTCAGCTGAAAACATTCTGTAAAGGAAAACCTTAACAATCTGTTATTAAAGTAAAGCAACAAAGCTTGACATGTGGGACAAGCTCAAAGCTTGGCCTTCTGGAAAATTTCAACCTCATATCAATTACCTAGGAGGAGAATTTAGAAATTGTAGGCGTTTACGTATTATTCCCAAACGGTCGATATGTAGCTTTCAGCTGTAAGGCTTACAGGGTCTAAGTAAATTGATCTGTTAATTATCTAAAATTTTGTTTCTCGAATAGTAATTAAGTACAAAAGACTCAAGCTCAATAGCCAAATGTTAGCCATTTTTAGCTAGGAGGTAGAAATTTTATTTGTTATAACGGATAATATTAAATTTTCATCAATCATATCAAATGGTTGCTCCACTTCCTTTTATTAAATAAAACTATAGATATTATAAAAGTACCAATCAAATGAAAACTTATGAGAGCGACTAGCCGTGTCTTCTCTCACATAACCGCGGTTTAGCGTACTGTTACCGCCTTGACAACATGTGAAAAATGCCACTGAACGTCCATACCGTAGGCATATTTATGGAATACGTCCATGATGTGGTCGTCTTTGTGCATCTAAACCTGACCTTTTGGCGCATCGTTCTGCGGATTTGTGCTAAATGCAACAGGTGAATAGTAGCAGTAAGTGTCCATTGCGTAGTGTTTACTGCTGTCAAAATACGTACTGGTCGTTATAGTGGATTGCGTGAGTCAGACGAAAACCCGACTATTGTCTGAGGCGCCCAGATTAGTCCTCGCCTTCGTTTTTGACGATGCTGAACACCGTGGTGGTGGCAGAATTTCTCGCTGGAGGGACTCACCCCCGAAAACGGCCGAAAACCATCCCCAGACGAAGGTTAATGCGTATTATAATAGTTTGAGGGACTCTTACTTGGCGATCCACGTTTTTGAGGATGCTGAACTACCCGTAAATGGCCAATAACAACCCTCCAAAGGGGTGAAAATGCGTTCCCAGCATACCGCCGGGCAAAGCTACCTCCCCCCCCCATTTTTGAGGATGCTACACAGGAAAAACATGAAGATGTCACCTCGATCTCCCAACAAAGTAATCTTCTTCATTTACTGTGGAGCTGAAAAAAGATGAATGTATATTTTTTATACATATTTTTTTGGGAAAAATATAAGTTATATAAGTTTATATAATAATTGAAACATCTGGTTTATTTCATTATAAAATATTTCTATTGACGCAAACAATTACTTCATATATTGTTACACTGTAACAATAAGGTTATTTATTTTTTATTTCAAATTTATTTTTTACGTTCTTTGAACCCGTGCATTATGAAAATGCGAAGTGATATTTATTGCCATTAAGAGGGTGAATGGGTGTCAAGCACTCGATTCGTGGTCCTCTCCATGTTCGGCATGCTCGAAAATGGGAGCCAGTGGTATGATGAGAGCGCTCTCTTATTCCTTTGGAGGGTGGTTATTGACCGTTGAGGGGGTGGGCGGGTGTCAGGCACGCGTCCCAGGGTGCTCCCCATAATTGGCATGCTCGAAAACGGGGGATCAATAAGTTAGATTTCGTGAAACATGATCAATACGCGTTTGACCCCGTTTGGGTTTTTGGCCGTTTGCGGGGGTGGGTCACCCCAACAAGAAATTTTGCCACCACCACCGCTATGGACGTCTTCAATAGAGGACTATCACTTACTTTAAGTAAATAAAATATTAACTTTGTGCGTGTCATTTTCAGTTTTATTTGTAGTTTGATCATTTTTTGCAAACTTTGCAACGGTGTAAAAGAAGTGAACAACTTACGTTATGGACATCGATAGATACTGGATGGATACATTTTTTTTGTAAATTTTTTAAATTTAAAAAGTGACATTCGTCTTCACGTTACAAAAGAACTCACAGAATAAAATATATGGATGTATTTCAAAAACACCTGTATGTATAGGTTCTTTTAATTTTAAGACAGTCCTCTCAAAATTTCAGCTACTGATGATTCATAATCCTCTATTCTGTATTGTAAGACATTTATTAAGTAGACACAAAATCTCGTTACAAGAGCACCTTTTAATTTTTTTATATGTTTGATAATCAAATTAACTTTTTTAATTACGCCAAACGATGAAAAGCCGTAGGAAATTTGCAAAGCGTAACGTAAATAGACTCGTTACTCGCTCTCCAATGAGACGCATGAACGAAATTGGATCTTGTCCTATGGCATGCTTCTGGACTATGTATAAGTGCAATTCGTTTTCATTCCCGGTCGAGAGGTTCCAATTTCGACAAATTAGAATTGATCATGGCGAACTTTGAAAGGTTTTCATCAGATAAGTACGAATAAAACGAGAGACGCAAAGTTGCGTCAATATTGTCTTGTTTCACTTTGTTCTCCTTTTTATAAAAAAAAAATTACTTGGTAGAGAATTCTTTCTACGATATAGATAAATTGTGTACTTTAAATTCTGCTTGACTAGTGTTCATAATAGTACATAATGTTTGTTTTACATTTTCAGTGTTGTACGTACACGAATTTTTTCTACTACCTGCGTAAAGTTAAACTTTACGCCCTAGAGCGGAAAGTAAAAAAAGTTAAAAATTGCCCATAATAATCTTTAAAGGTCATATTACTTATGAACATTGATCGGAATTTGGGTTTAATTCCAGTGGCGCATATAGGTAGGTACATAAAATTTTACATAAAAAAAGTTTGTTCTTTCTTACAAAATTAAATCGAAATTAAATGTAATACGAACCTACCTTACGAGTTTCTCATTTATTTTGGCATAATAGAATACATGTATACATATGTACAACTAAAAATGTATGCATATTTTAATAAGTCCTTGTAACGACGCACGTGAAATTAAACCCAAAATTCCGATCACTGCTTATGAAAGTAGTATTTTACACTTAGTAAATTAATTTTACATAATAATATTAACTTAACTTAACTTATATTAAAACATTTTGGTAATTATTTCTTTCTTTATGTCGGTAAAATGCTTACGATATTCGCTAACAATCTGAATTATAAATTGACGCTGTCTTCGTCTGTTGTTAATCTGTTGTTATATTCGTCTGTTAATTTAATACCTCTTTCAGCTGTATCGTTTACAATTTTTACCTTCAAAACAATTTTTGTACTGCTGATTAGCCTCTCAGGTTTGAGGATCGTCATTAAGAAATTCGGTAGAGAGGTTAAATCGTTCAAAAAAATTTTTTGTGCCCGAGGAAATAAAATAGTATATTTCCTTACTTTGTATCTCATCAGTACTACTAAATTTGAATCGTTTATTGCCTTCTTTAAATAAGTCTTCTTTTGCTAAAGCCTTAATCATGCCCTTTTTAGCATCTATTGAAATATCATCAAAGAAAGATAGAGCAGAAGCTTCAGGAGTTAAATACCACAAATGGTTTTGAATTTTTGAAATTGCACTTTGAGATATAGCAGGATCAATGCTTTTGTAGTTCATAAGACTTTTTATAAATTGAAGATCATGATATGGAGCTTTATGTGGAGAAGGCGTATATTTTAACAATAAAAATACATATTTCAATAATGCTTTTTGTTTCTTTTGCTGTTAACTTAAATTCATCTCTAAATAAAAATATCTTTAAGCAGTAGATTGCTTTTGCCATCCAGCGTGCATGGTGGAAAGCCCCAGGAGCGCGAATATTTATTTGATTATTTATCTGTTTTATCTAGAAATAACCGAGTCAGATTTAAAATTTTTTAGGCCAAGCCTGTTTAAAACGTTTAAATAATGGACCAGGGCCACTAGAAGAAAACATGTTCACATCATTTTTAAAATAACTTTATAAATGTGATGTCTACAAGGCAAATATAGTAAATTTCTTTCTAACATTTGTTCTGATAAAACACTTGCACCATTTAAGTAACCCAAGTTCGAAGCAGTTGTATCGCAACGTAAAGCCTTCACTTTATTACATAAGTTCCAGTCTAATAGTGCTTCATAAACTGTAGTTGCTTGCTCTCTTCCTGTCAAATTCTCTAAAACTGGTGTTCCTAGTATTTGTTCTGTATCTCTACTTGTATTTATTATCACGGTCCTGGGTATGGATGTATGTCTGCGTTTTTCCCAATGTTTTTCCCTTCCGCAGAGCTTTGGATTTGGATTTGGGGGTTGTCTACTATATATAGTGTGTTTATGTGTCTGTCGTGTTTGTCAGTGCCAGTTAAATCCCTAAAAAAATTCCCATCTCTGTGAATAACAGGAGATAACAAATTAGATCCTGTCAAACGTTCCATTGCTTTTTCAGCTCTTGCCTTTCGCAACTTCTATCTACAGCGTTGAATAGTTGTCCTGCTTATAGACGAAGGAAGTACATCATGCCCTAGTTCTTCAGCAATAGCCGTTAATATGTGGACTGCGTCTCTGTCACTCACTTGTCGGCTTTGGGGTTATTATGTTTCGTGTTCCCACTAATGTTTTCTTTTTTGGTTCTGAGGGTCCAGGTACGTCAGGGTCTAATTCTTCGTAGGAAGAGCTTGCATGCGAGGTGCTACTTGATGACTTAAAAGTGTCTAATTCGGCTGAATTTTCAAAAATGTTGGCGCTTTTCTCCATTCGTTCAAGATTCTTCTGTTTTCGTTCTTCCACTTTTTTTCCTGTTCAGTTAGTATTCTATCGAATTTTTTAGTTTTGATTAAATTTTGGACTTAAGGTTTTTGGATAATTCTGAATAAGTTTCATTAACAACATTTTCCGATAATAAAATGCTTAATATGATTTTTTTCCGCATATTTTGATATCGCAGGTGGCTTTGCATTTGTAGGAGGCGAATGTTTTTCTGACCATTAGATCCTAATTTGTTCTATACTGAGTAAAATTTGATTCAAATCGTACAATAAATAAAAATTTTAGAGAGGTGTTTCGCTTAAATGGGTCACTCTGTATGTAATATTTTTTAGGTTTGGCTATTTTCTATCTAAAATAAAGCCGTTTTCTGTAAATTTGATAAAATATTTATTTATTCTTATTATAAATAAATACTGAATGCTATGAACTCATCCTCTTCCTCTTTTCGCCTTCTAACTTGTCACGTCCTGTAAAGATGCATTTAGCATTGACGTTCTGAAATTGGAGCAACTCCTCTTCTTTCCCCCTCTACTTTAATGGACATCTTACTGGCTATATCGTCTGCAAGGTAGATAACTGCCCATTTGTACTGTATACAAATAATTGAATTGTCATAAACACCAATTTATGTTCGAACATCCTCTGCAGATTGGTTCAATTTATGTAGAAAGGTTCTCAATACTAGTGACCACATAAATATGCTTCCATGTAATGGAATACGTTGTTGTTTTGCATACACGGGATGTGGATAGCAAATAAAGCGATAATGATTTGGTACATGTGCACATTTTTCACGGATGATGGAATAATTTGAACGCTGGCTATTAAATTCCCGTCGAATATTGATTTTTCAAATAATTGCGAGGTAAGTACAACGGGAAAATCACGGCGTATATGTCAAAACATACAAAAACGGGATAGTCTGCTTGCAAATCCTGCTAGGAAAAATATTTAATTCCTTCAAACCATATATTTTGCAACTAAAAATCATTAGGAAATTTGTGCAACAAATTAGGACAGTTGATTTATTTACTTATTAGGCGTATGATTTTTGATCTGGGCGAGAACCAAGATAAAAAATATGCCGTATACGGAAGAAACACTTTTGTCTGTAGCCCACATGACTTTTGTTACTAATTTTTGGAGAAGGGATTAAACTGAAATTTTTTTAATAAAATAGAAATCCTATTAAATTCGCCCATTTCTAATGACGTGTGCGGAAACAACCAATCAGAAGAACATTACACTGATAACACCATCCAAGGAAATTTTTAATCACTATGACAATAAAATTATTTAACTTTGACAACTTCAAAATAACTGCCAAATAAATTTCAAAACGTCACGTTTTGGCAATGCCAATTCTCAATCTATAAATAAGTAATTGTTTTGTTGTGTTACGACTTTTTGATTTTATTTTTTCAAAAAATTTTCTGACCGAATATCCCTCTGACATTGACAATGCCTCATAATTTTACGCCTTCCAGCCGTCGGGCTATTACCAAGCAACGTGCTTTCGATTGTCATAAAATTATCTCGTACATTATTAATGTCCTAGGGATATTATAGCTAAAAATTTCACACGTCACTTTTTTAGCCAACCAGAGCCAGAATCAGTTTGTTCTTAGTTTCGTTACCAAGGCAACCCAAGAAATTTCCGGAAATTTTCATCTTCCAGAGTATCCTGAACGAAATTAACAAATGGAAATGTTTCTGTCAAATTATTGACATAAAATCATATTTGACATTTCGGCTGCTCCAAGGAAGAACACAGTAACCAAAATTTTTTCCAAACTTGAGATTTTCACTCATGTGCTGATACTGTGCTGTGCTGCGTCTTTTTATCCAACAGCCGAGCCAACAGTGGTAGTTCTATCTGCAAAGGATATAAAATGCTGTTGGATAAAAAGACGCAGAACAGCACAGTATCAGCACATGAGTGAAAATTTCAAGTTTGGAACAAATGTTGGTTACTGTGTTCTTCCTTGGAGCAGCCGATTTGGTTTTACATAAAAATGGAATTTTATTTGTCATAATAAACGAGATAATTATAAAAGAAAATCATTGAGCCCGTGAAATAACATTATATTACATGTTTAATTATATTATGATACTGAATATTTCAAATGTGTTTGAAAATCCTTTAAAAACTCCTCACGTTTCAATGGTGAATACATCGGTGAAAAATCTATACCAATTAAATGTCTATGCTTGACTACATAAATATAATACTTTGAAACAATTTTATTTAACTTAACTTTCCTAGTTCGTGAAAACTTAGTTGAAACTTTCAGTAGCTTTCTCTGTACTACGCGGAATAACTTCTCATTTTGGTTTTCGTCCATATTACACTTTTTAATCAGGTATGATAAGTACTTCAATTTTGGATGGCTTTTTTTAACCTCACAAAGTTATTCACAATATGTGCATAATGTATATTTATGTTCTTTTTACATTTTAAAAATCTTATTCTTTAAAACCTCGAAAACAACTTCAACAATAGAAAATATTAAGCTTACACTGTCAATGAAATAATGATAAACAGCTAATGTCGTTTTGTTTCCAAGCCATCTCTGTTAAGTTATATTGTGCTGAAACTTAGCTATACCATGTGCATAAAACATGAAAATAAACTAAAAAAAAAAAAACAATGCTCGACCAAACTTATTTCATAACACACAAATAGAGTTGTCTTAAACAATTTTCAGTAATTTTTTGAAACTGAAATGGGTGAAAAAGATATTATTTATCTATTATACGAATATAGATATTCCGTTTCACCCAAACTGTTGTAACATTAGTAAAAACCGCTGCCCAAGGAATCACTACTTCCACATTCAGATTTTCTATCCAAGTCACTCACAACGAAAAAATTTCGTATGTGGAAATAATTGTTTATGGAACTTTAATAATATAATATTTGAAATCCTCTACCCCAAAAACCCATAAAACGATACCCCACATCGGTAGTGGGGTGGGGGTGGGGGTGGATGAAGTAAAAAATATTTTGAGGTTTCTGGTTCTTGTACACACACTAAATCACAATTTTTTTTCATCCCCATTATTAATGGGGTGCGGGAGGTAATGGGGGTAGCTAATGCCAAAATTTTTTTTGAGACCTTAGCTTCTCTTGTATATACTAAATACCAATTTTATGGACTCCTACCTGCTTGATTTACCTATTTACCCCAAATTTACTCCAATTTACCCCCCAACCTTTCGACGGAACAAGATGAAAATATAATCTAGTTCTAGATCTCGTTAAAGTACGTATGTGTACCCAATTTCAAGTCAATATCTCAAACGGTTCCAGAATAAACGTGCGTACAAAAAAGTTACAGACAGACCGACAGACAGATAGAAATTTTTTTTCGCTAAAACTTAAAATCTCGACGTTTCATGACATTCTGAGCCTATTTGAACAATAAAAATTGGATGTGGAAGTAATATAAGAAAAACAGAATTCCACCCATTTTAGTGAAGAAAACGTAATATCAAACATTTCAGTGAATATACAGTAAGTACTATTTAAGACCGCAACACCACGTTATTTTGGAACGCGTTAGCCAATTTAATTTTTTTTTTTTTTTTTGATATAGTGCTCGATGAGCTATATTTGACTGTTTTGAAAAATTTGTAATTTTCATATTTTCAAGGCCTATTAAGCTTCTCTAAATGGGTCGAAATTTCGAGGTCGACTATTAGGCAATTTTTTATCGGCAAATTGGATAGCGTATTCGATTCGCAGTTATCTCAAATACCCCTATACAAAATTTTAGCTCGATACCTCGTACAAGGTGTTTGTTATTCAATGACCAAATTTAAAATTTCTCACATTTCGATTGGCCCTGTATAGCGTTATCGCTATAAATAAAATTAAAATCGAAGTTAATATACGTATATTTGTTTTAAATACATGTTCATATTTTATGTGATTTGAGTATTTTTAAATATATTGATATTATATTATTATATCGAATGTTTTTATTTTTCCTAGCGACTCCATGGAAACTTCTCCATTATGGATCGAGTTTTCCTTTTTGTTTCTTAGCGACTTCATGGAAACTTCTCGCTTTCCAGTGAGTGAGTCGCTATAGTCGCTATATACACCCCCTCGTTAAAAAAGAAAATAGTCAATCAATCAACGTGTCGATTGCAAAACGTACTTTTTTAATCGGGGTAGGCAAAGGTCACATCTGTCAACTAATACAAAAGCTGGTTTAACCCTATCAATATTGACAGTTATGACTTTGTCTCCTTTCTTAAAGGTAAATAACTTATCTGAACGAGATAAAACTTTAAACGGTCCTTCATATAAAGGAGTAAATGAACGTTTTAAACGTTCAATGCGAACGAAAATAAAATCGCAAGAGGCAAGATCTGAACTAACAAAAGTTTTGTAATTGCCATGCGAAGTTGGAGGAACAAATTTTAAATTATTAAAATAAATGCGTAATTTGTCAATGAAATAAGGAATATCTGGGGAATTATACGATTCAACGAAAAATTCGCCAGGTAAACGAAGGGTTTGACCATATATGAGTTCAGCAGGTGAACATTGCAGATCTTCCTTGGGAGTTGTCCTAAATGCTAATAAAATGATGGGTAATTCATCTGTCCAATGTGATGTATTGGCTCTAGTTAACAACACAAGTTTTAAGTGAGCGATGAAATCTTTCAACTAAAGAGTTGCCTTCTGGGTGATATGGAGTTGTACGTATTCTATGAAAACCTAAAAACTTTGCAAATTCATTAAATAATCTTGACTCGAATTGTACTCCTTGATCAGTCGTTACTGACAAGGGAACACCGAATCGACAAACAAAGTTTTGAAATAAAGTACGCGCAACTGTTTCTGCTGTGATGTCGTGAAGAGGGTACGCTTCCGGCCACCTAGTGAATCGTTCAATCACCGTAAGAATGTAAGAGTTACCTTTGGATGGAGGTAATGGTCCTACCAAATCTATGTGGATGTGGTCGAATCTGATTTTCGGAATGGTGAAGTTCCCGAGAGCACTTCGCGTATGTCGACTGACTTTGACAGCTTGACAGTTAATGCACGATTTTGACCATAAATTGCAATCTGTGTTCATTTTCGGCCAAAAATAGTTATTTGAAATCAACAGTCTAGTGGCTTTAATACCAGGATGAGATAAGTTGTGAAAAATATCGAATATCGTTCGTCTGTAAACAAGTGGGACAAAAGGTCTGACTTTTGCACGAGAAACATCACACCAAATAAAATCATTTGAATCTGGAATTTGTATCTTTTTTAAAATGAAATTGGTTTTAGTTAGTGATGATTTATCTGACAATAAATAGTTGAGATTTGAATCTTTCTCCTGAGCTTCACTAAGCAACTTTAGGTCAAAGTTAACATTAAGGAAGGGAGAATTTTTAAGTTGAAGTGGTAAAATATCTTGTTTTAAGGAAGAAGTGTCGTAAATACGTGACAAGCTGTCAGCTATTACATTATGTTTTCCTTTAACATGTTGTATTTTACAAGAAAATTGAGCTATGTATTCTAAATGACGTATTTGACGAGGAGATCTTTCTGCTTTTGTGAATAAAGCGTTGATTAAAGGTTTGTGATCTGTAAAACAATTAAACTTTCGACCTTCAAGTATAAACTTAAAATGTTTAATTGCAGTATATAATGCTAAAAGTTCTTTGTCAAAAACCGAATAATTGGTTTGTGCTGTGGTTAATTTACGGGAAAAGAATGTTAAAGGAGCAAGAAATCCCTTATTATCTTTTTGCTCTAAAACTGCACCCATGGCAAGGTTAGAACAATCGACTGAGAGAGATAAGATAGTATCGTCATTATTGCAAGGATGAGCTAAAACTACTGCATTACTTTTAACTACTACACACTTAACTTTAACACTACTACTATTAATCTTTGTAATTTTATCATGAGATAAACTGTTACAAAGAGAATATAGGGGAAGTAATATTTCAGCAAAATGAGGTATGAAACGATGATAAAAATTCACCATACCTATGAAACGTTGTAGTTGTTTGAGAGTTGTCGGTAAAGGGAAATTATTAATGACTTCGACTCTCTCAGTTGATGGTAAAATACCTGATGAAGAGATGTGATGACCTAAAAAGGTTAAATTGTCAACTCCTAAGATACATTTAGATGGTTTAATGTTAATTCCGTATGTGTCTAATCTCTTGAAAACCTTTTCCAAATGTTCCAAATGTTGTACATCTGATTGACTTGCGATTAATATATCATCCAAATAGACGAAAACGAAAGGCAAATTGACAAGTACTTCATTAATAAGAAGTTGGAAAGTTTGACCGGCATTGCGTAGACCAAAAGGCATGCGGGAAAATTCAAACAGTCCGAATGGAGTTGTTATAGCTGTCTTATAAACGTCATTTTCAGCGACAGGTATCTGATGGTACGCTCGCACTAAATCAACCTTGGAGAAAATAGTGCAGCCGTGCAACTGAGAGCTAAAGTCGTGGATATGAGGTAATGGATATCTGTCTGGAATGGTAATCGTATTTAGTTGTCGATAATCTCCACAAGGTCTCCAGTCATTCTTCTCTTTTTTCGCCACTAGATGGAGTGGAGAGGAAACTTGAGAAGATGATGGTTTGCAGATACCTAATTCTACCATGTCATTAAATTCTGTTTGAGCTATTTTAAATTTAAGATTGTCTAATCTACGAGGTCGTGAAAAAGGTAAATGACCTTCAGTAACTATATGATGTACAATAGAATGTTTAATAGGTAAATTGTAATCTGGGGAACTAATTAAATTAGGAAATTGTAAAAGTAATTTGTTATATTTATCTGTCAAAGGAAATAATTTAAGTGAATCTAATCTATAATTGTCTAAAGGACTATTTTTAATAAAACAATTAACTGACAAATTAGTCTTGTTATCAATTATTCGAGCTCCTTTAAGATCAACAACTAAACCAAAATGAGACAAGAAATCTGCTCCGACTATCGGTATGTCAACGTCTGCTATATTGAAAACGAAAGGAAATAATCTACGTAAGTTTAGATTGACTTTTAACAATTTCTTACCGTATGTAAAAATGGTTGAACCGTTAGCCGCGGTTAATATCGTATCGAAATTCTTTTTTAAATCTATGAAAGCATTGCGTGGCACCACAGATAAATCGGCACCAGTGTCAATTAGGAAGTTCAGGTTGTTAGATCTATCGTAAATAAAAAGTCGACGACGTTTGCTGTTAGAAATGTCAAAATCAGACGTCATAGAATTATCAAACTTCAGTCATCTTTGAGAATTATCAGACTTTTTACAATTCTTACTGAATTTGCACCATTCACCTCCACAACGATAGGCATTGGCACCATAAAGTTGATGGTAGTAACAAATAGTATTATCTGTACGATCAAATTTATTGGAAACATTATTACGGCTGGGTGAACGATTGCGATTAGTGGTACGAGTTTGTGAATTGCTTCTACTTTTGCAATTGTTGCAGCATGAAGTAGAAGGTTGAGGCTCGAAGAATTGATTGGAAAGTCTGCATTCTAAAGAGTTTAATCGAGAATTAAAAATTTCTTGTTTTTGTAATACTTGATTAATTGAATCATGGAAAGTGATTGAAAAATTTTTGATAGTGGTAGTTAAATCTGATAACGGGGTTGACTCAGAGTCAAGAGGATTTTTGGAGTACGATGCAACCATTGAATTTTGACAGGACTCCCAGATCCGATCCGCAATATCTAGAATCTCTTTTGTGTCTGTTTTCCCTGAAACTGTAATGGCAATATATACTGTTTGAGGCAAACGTCTTTTCCATAGCTTTATCAATAAATCTTGACTAACCATGCTGAATCCTCCAACCATATTCAGCATGGATCTATAGAAATCTGAAGGTTTCAGATCGCCCATTTGGGAACCTGATAACAGATCATTCAGACGTTTTTCCTCACTCGATGATAAACGTGAAATTAAAACTTTCTTTAAATTTATATAGAGATCCGTTTCCGGGGGATTAGATATTATATCGTATATATTATCTATCACATCTAATGGCAAATTAGCTATAACCTGATCATACTTTTTCTTGTCATTGACAATTTTTGCAACAGAAAACTGTGATTCGATCTGGGTAAACCAAATTTCTGGTTTTGATTTCCAGAATGGGGGTAATTTGATAGAGGTGACATAATGGGTTTGAGGAAAATCCTCGTCTGAAGGTTGTCTTTGCATAACTAATCGATTGTGATTGATTGATTGATTATTTCTCTTAGATAAAAAAGGGAATGTACTTTAACTCACTCACCGACAGATGACAGTACTTGTAATGTACAACTTCAGTTGATTGAATTAGGAAATTACCATAAATTATAGGAACATCTATTCAAATTTGGAACCTCTATTCAAAATTCATCGGGAAAATTCTTCTCTTCATAAAATGGTCAATTTATAATGGTAGTTCATATATTGAATCTCTTCTTGAAATTATTGATAATAATTGTTCCAAAACAGGTTGTACTTCGGTAATTATATCTGAGATATTCTTCTATCTTTTGAAGTGAAAATGATTTTATCAATTAAATAACGTAGATTTCATCATGTAAGTTATACGATAACTTCGGACATATGTATCGATCATTTCTGGTATATATTTATCACGTTGGACATAAAATTTTCACTTCTGGCATATATTTATGACGTTGGACATAAAATTTTCACTTCTGGCATATATTTATCACGTTGGACATAAAATGATCACGTCGGGGTCACCAAATTTATAGCGTTATCGCTATAAATAAAATTAAAATCGAAGTTAATATACGTATATTTGTTTTAAATACATGTTCATATTTTATGTGATTTGAGTATTTTTAAGTATATTGATATTATATTATTATATCGAATGTTTTTATTTTTCCTAGCGACTCCATGGAAACTTCTCCATTATGGATCGAGTTTTCCTTTTTGTTTCTTAGCGACTTCATGGAAACTTCTCGCTTTCCAGTGAGTGAGTCGCTATAGTCGCTATACCCTGTATAGTAGTTTTTTGCAATTAAAATGGGTGGAAATATTTTTTTTAACATTGCATATATGTCATGTAGATATCTTTCTTACAACTATATAGATATTTAGTGTTATGGTATTAAATTAGTATTTATTTAATTTATGTAGGTATGAAATTTTCTTACCAAATCCCCGTGTGCATGAATTAATTGCAGGAAATTTTTCTCGTACATGAATTTTTTGAAAATTATCCCGAGTCGCGCAGCGGCGAGTTTAAGCTCTTGGGAGATTACAAGTGAGACATTTTTAATTTTCGTATTTGATATTTATATATTACTTTCTTGAAATTTATGAACTTCAAGTAGCATCCAAAATTTTTGCCAAAAAGGAGATAGTACGGGAGCCAGTACCCACTGAAAACGGGAAAATTGCGAAAAATTGATTTTTGCACCTGTTTTGAAAAATTTCGAAATGTTCCGATCCACTGTCATTGTAGAAGACTTGAAACTTTATATTTGTCCAAATGCAGAGTTTAAAACAGTTTCCACCTTTTTCCCATTTTCTTCCTGATCAGCATCCACCTCTGCCGACTGGCCTAGAGGTGGATGCTATTCTTTTTCAGGGGGAGTGACACCTAAAAAAACCATTGGAACTGAAAGGGTATCAAATTTTGAGAAAAAGATTTTTTCACAAAAATTAGTAGTTTTTAAGTTACCTACAACAACTTGAAACTAGCAATATTAGGTTGAGGAAACAGGTATCTCAAAACTATTTTCGTTCGAATAAATGGAAAAATATCACAATTTGCTTTGCGAAAACGAAACTGTCGGTGAATTTGATTTTAAAAAATCTGTAGAATATTAATAACTTCCGAAATAACGAATATAAGATACTTCGTCGTATAAACGTTCGGACGCCATTTTTGATCTACTATATCTCCGAAACTATTAATCTTACACAAAAGAAAAATCATAGTTTCTAGGATTTCATTCTGGTCTCTAGCATTTCTTCGTTAAATCTGATAGTTTTTGAGTTATTCGACGAAAACCGTTTTGATATACTTTTTGCTCAAACTTAAATTACCTACTTTCAAAATACATTAAAATTAGCCATAATAAATATTCTATAAATTTCCTGTGCCATGGATTAAAAAAAAACATCAAAAACTTCTTAAACTGGTTTTATTCAATATCTTAATGTTTGTGTACTTCAAAAGCACGGCAATATTCTATTCTTAGTTTTAAAACAGTAAAACAGTAAATTTATCGATTACATGACTCGCCGTGTAGATGAAAAATTAGTTTTGTATTTTCTCCAGATTGCATTATTTTAAAATAATAAAATGACATAATTTAACTGTTGTCAGTATTAGTGATATAACATTTTTATCTGCTTGAATGGATTTTTGGCAGGTACATCAATCAACTCCTTGTAGCACTAAATTGTCTTTTAATGAATGCAAATCGATTGCTACAACTCGACGCCGCTTTCGGCGTCATTTTAATATTAGGAGACACGTCTCGGTAAATGAAATTACCATTATATGGGGGTGTTTCGCAATATAACTCGGTTTGATAGACATTTTGTTTTAAGGCTTCTCGTTATAAAATGATGCAGCATTATAATCACTGTTACCAACAAAACATCTCGATAATGTAATGAAGTTGGTATTTTAGCGTGAAAAGTAAACTAAATTCGGTAACCTCTGTGTTGTAAATCAAACTTTCTAGTTTGTGACTTTGATAGTGTGAGAACTTTACTGCTATGTTTTTGTCGTCAGATATGTATGGCGATGTAGACCCTAGATAAGGGTGCTTCGCTGAATAAAAAAATGGGACAAGAACTTTAATTTTAGTTGAAAATTATGAAAACGAATAACATTTTATACAGAAAACAGGTTCTGAAATAAATTATAAACGACAAATTAGAACATCATATTCGATTCATCCCTTCTTTTTTCTCATCGTATTGCAAAGTGACATTTTTTTAAATTTTGACTTCAGTTTTCAAAAATGTTTCGTATTATAGTACAGTAACTAGAGGTTTTAGCTTTGGAATAGTGTTATATGAATTAGATTTCGTTAATTTATTTTTGGCAATTTAATAATAAATGCATTAAAGTTTTTATATTATGTGGAGGCTTGCTAACTTATAAGGGATGGGTGCCTTTTCAGGGGGTGGCATGAAAAAAACATTGGAGTTGAAGGAGAATTAAATTTTGAGAAGAAAATATTGTATGTAACTTCATATAAATTGATAGTCTCTCGTTATAACGACTTGTCAACTGGGATTTTAGCTTGAAAAAAGATGTATTTCAAATCGATTTTCGTCATACTTACGACTGCCGTGCATTTTCCGTATGTCAAAACGAGGATTCAAGTTGTTGCCCGATCCCGAATCTATTACCCTGAGGTGAACTTGTCCTTCATAAATCGAAAAGTATTACATTGAGTGAAAATATGCTATAGATAAATAAGGAAGTTACTACACCTAGAGGGGGATGAGGTACGATCACCGGTTCAAGTTCCGTCCCTTGATTTTCTTCGTAAATTTAGTGCGCGCGTGCGACAGTGCGCATGTGTTAAAAATGCAATTGTTTCTTCGTAGTTCTAGCTATTTCTAAGTAGGTATGTTAATATATTCCCGGATTATTGTTCAACGAAATTGTTAGGTTTAAGTTTTTTATATATGTTAAACAGGAGCCCTAACGCCCCAATTTCATCTGTTATTACAGCCGAAGCTAAACCCCTCCACCCGATCACCTACCTACCGCGACGTTGCACGCCGCGGTAGGGTGATCGGCTCTAGACTGGACCCAGCTGAGGCGCATTCATGTCTTTAAACATTAATAAATATCTTTGATTTGATTTGATTTGATTCCGTCGCTTGATCAGCGAGGTGCAGCAACGCTGTGCGTGTCCGGCACTTGGATGGGTGACCCATGATCTTGTTGTAGAACTCTCCAAAATCGTCCTAAGTTGAAGACAGAATCAAAATTCGACTTAGGCAAAAATTTCATTTGAAGACATTTTTGGGAGTCTGCAGAGGCGCAGATCAGTCCATAAGGACCGTTTTGGGTTCTATAAGGCGTTGGAAATGACCAGGTGAAAATTTGAAGAAACACCGAATTTTCACTTAGGAAAAATGTTTTTGGTTCAGAATATGAGAGCAGAAGTATATATAATGACAAAGATTTATGAATAATATACTTTTTCAAAGGTACCACAAATTGGACTTTGAAAAATAATATTTTTGGAAGGGCGTCAAAATTTGGCTCAGGAATCGATTTATCGAAAGCACGCCAAAATTTCACTTGCAGACTAATTTTTCAAAACTGCGTTGAAATTTGGCTTGAAGATCGATTTTTCAAAAGTACGCCAAAATTTCACCCGCGTATTAGCTTTTCAAAAGTACCTTGAAATTTGGCTTGAAAATCGATTTTTCAAAAGTACGCCAAAATTTCACCCGCAGATTAGCTTTTCAAAAGTACCTTGAAATTTGGCTTGAAAATCGATTTTTCAAAAGTACGCCAAAATTTCACCCTCAGATTAGTTTTTCAAAAGTATCTTGAAAATTGGCTTGAAAATTGATTTTTCAAAAGTACGCCGAAATTGGTCAAAAGTACCACAAAGTCAGTTTAAAAAGTACCACGAAAATATACTTTGAATTATTATTTTTTTTATTCCTCCACCAAAGACATTGACCTTTGAAGTACGGTCATTGAAAGCCAAATTCTAAAGGATGAGTATAAAATTTTAGCGATGCACTGCATCCAAAAGGCAAAATAGAAGATTTTGACAAAGCCGGCGTAGTGCCGATAAGCAAAAATTGATAAAAATCAATGCACATGTACAAGGCCGGTTTCTCGCCTGGAAAGAGTTTGGATTGACTCAGCGGCTCGCAATTTGGTCGAGCGCGTTGAGTGGTCCAGACAAAGCAATGGTAGAAAAGCCAATAACGGGGCTTTTCAAATGACAAAGTTATAGAGGAAAACGTCTTGTGCATAAAAATCCAAAAATTCAATTTTGCCTAAAAGCCGCTCGAAGGTGGGTCGCTGCCAAATCGATAATATTGAACGACTGTGATAAGGGCTAGTAAGTCGTGGACTGATCGAACGCCATTCAACTTACGCAGTAATAAATCCTCTGTACGTGGCTCTTCACGATACAAGAACTTTAAAGCTAAGTAGTTTTTAGCGAACCTAAATTCATTGAGTAAAACTTTTTTAAGTTATTTCAGTCAGCCATAATTATTCATTTACCCAGAGTCTGAGACGACTCTAAAAATGCTCGCTCTGAGAAGGTATGCATGAATCTTTTCTACCTAATCGATCGTTAGCGTGAGCGCTCTCGCTTGTATGGTCTGAAAGTCATTACCTTGATTGGGGAAGGCACGATTCTTATCTTGAGAATTTTGTATAACCAATTTTGTTATATAAACGGATTCTTTGAACTATTGTTTCTTAATTGATCTTGAGGCCTGTTGACGGTCTATAATCCCTGGAACTTTCGTATAGAAAGCCGGATGTGTCGAGTTAATTCACATTAACGTTCGACCTTCTGGTTGCTTTACGGAGGTTTGAGAGGGATTTTTTTATGCGTTTTTTGAGAAATAGATTCCGTCATTAACAGACCAAAACGTGGTTTCCACGTACAAAAATTAATCCCTCCGCAGAGAAATTCTTCGGTTGAGATTTTTTTATGCAAAATTTCAGGAAATTAAGAGGCGCCTAAACCCCTAACGAGGGAATTCAGGTCCAGAGAGAGCGTCATTTCCGATCTGTGGTAGTGCAGCCTTGGTCCATTACTCGGCTATCGAAGTGCGTCTTATCTCGAACCCGCCTGGGAGGTAGAAGAACGAGGTAATGCGCGACTGGCGCCCCCTGAGAAATAAATTGGTGTCGCGTCATTTTGACGCCCGGTAGTGCGTTCTTCTACAATCTCATCTAATAGTCGGTAGGCTGCCAACGAAGGCAATCCTAGGGCTAGTGAACCACCTTGAAAGACGGTGGCTGGTCCAGGAGACCCGGGAACCTCGGGCTAATGCGCCGCCTTGAAGAGTGGTGTAACGGGACCAGGGTGGGTCAAAGATGGTGGTCGAGGACCGTGATTTGGAGTCCACGCTAAACTGTAGATCTCTAGAGCAAAATGGGCCATCCCGGCCTGATTGTCTAGTAAAAGAACAGTACTACTACTACTACACCTAGGATGAATTACGTTTTTTTTTTCTAATTTCTGAAGAGTTAATGGTTTCGGAGATCTGGAAGTAACATGGCGGCCGAACGTTTATAAGACGAAGTATTTAGTTTAAATGTTAGAAACTATGGTGGCACTTAGGCCAAAAACACTAATAACCAAAATAAAAAACTATTAATTAGGCTTTCAAATGACTTTCTAATTATTTCTATAGCATAAAAACAAAGTTATAACAGAAACATTGCAATGTGCGTCTTCACATTTTTTTGATAAAAACGTCGCCATTTTGTCAATGTAAGTAGTCAATAATTAAAAAATATATAAAATCATATAATATATTTTCATATACTGTTTTTAGTTAATATATACATAAGAAAAACATTGCATTTTAAACTGCAAAAGTATTTTAGAAAAAAAGTAAAATTTTTGTCTTTTTGCAAATATCTCAATAAATATCCATCCAATTGACATGAGTTGCAGCTTTACAAAATGATTTAAAATGTTATTATTTGACCACGCCTTTTCTCACTGCAAACATTTGGCCACGTATACTTAACATGGGTTTGTCCAAGGCACGTCGACTGTTAGTAGCTTAGTTTGTATGACAGAATTCTTAACTGTGGCTATCGATGAGGGTTTCCGAGCCGGCGTAAGATACTGATATTTCGAAGGTCTTTGATATAATCGACTATTAAATAAACTGATTAATTTTGGTTTCTCCCAAGATTTTTTGAAGTTATTAAAATCTTACTTCTCAAACAGTATCCAACTTGTAGTGTACTGTTGTTACAATTCTATCGAAATATCGGCTACTTCTGGAGTCCCCCGGGGATCTGTTTTAGGACCACTTTTCATTATTCTAATCATTTATGATATTATTGATAGCATGACAGCACCCTGCCTGTTGTATTCCGACGATTTAAATTTTTTTTGTAGAGTTGCAAGCATCGACGATTGTCTTGTACTGTCGTGAGCAAAAAAAAATTGGACAATTATTTTTTTCTAATGTAAATCTGTCTCTGTTTGAGGAACTTGCAATGAATTTTGACAAATAACTGACAATGTCACAAGAATTAAAGTTAGATGTACACAACTAGATTTTAGCAAAAATACGTTATAAGACTTGTCCCATTTTTTGCGCACGACAGTACTTTAACAAAATTTAATTCTGATCAAGGATTGGTACACAAGAAATAATTTACCTTAAATATCCGAGAAATGTAACGCAGTGTCCTATTCCACCAAAAAATCCTTGGTCTACTTTGATTATTCTATTGATAACAAGGCGTAACATTTTCTGTGACTTAGGAATTATCTTTGGCAATAAATTGTCTTAGCATGAAACTATCAACTATGGGGACACTCGAATTGCGCACACATTAATGAGGGTCACACTCGAATTGCGCTCACATTAGAATCACGTACTTTATTCCCATACTGAACTGCGCTCACTGCTTCCAGGTACTGTCGTGAGCAAAAAAAATAGGACAACTATTTTTTTCTAATGTAAATCTGTCTCTATTTGCACACTTGTAATGAATTTTGACAAATAACTGACAATGTCACAAAAATTAAAGTTAGATGTACACAACTAGATTTTAGCAAAAATACGTTATAAGACTTGTCCCATTTTTTCGAAAACCAAAAATCAAAATGTTAAATTCTGGATATAGTGATTCTACAGCATGCTGATCAATAATATTGCATTAGTTTTTCAACAAAAAAATGCCTAATATAATTAGTAGAGTTGAAATCAAGATCTTTGTTGACTTCCGTGGAACATGAAAGGTAAAAATGTGCTGCTTACGTCATTATATAATACTTGACGTGTATATACACCCCCTAAATTCGTCTGGCGATGTCGGTGTCCAAACAACCACCAGGGGTGAAAAACCGAAAAAAGCAGAAAATCAGATGTTTGCTTCATCTTTCTAGCAGTTTTTTAATTTTTGATGAATTATCCATAATAACAAAGTTATGGCTATTTGCATTCAAAAGAACTGTATTGTTTAAAGCGTAAAATATTTCCTAAAACCTTGCATGGCTCTCTTATTATGCGAATATTTATTTTATTATTTTGGCAAATTCGTCCCACTCGCGATTGTGGACAGAGCAACTAAAATTTTAAAAATTTAATAAGAATAAGAGTTGTAACGTATACTATCAAGATTCGATTACTTTTTTCAGTTTTAAATTTCGATCATAAATAAGCGAGTTATCAATTAAATAGTTAGTTGTTGTCAAAATTATGCCACAACCCCAGTCGCATCTGTCTCTGCTTCTATCATTTCGCCGTCGCATTTAAAGATGCCTGCCCGCTCGTCTCGCGGCCCGCAGTGCTCTATATACTCACGCGGGAATGCATATAATACTGGCAAGTAGAAAATTGTTAATTACATCTTTTTAGTGTTTTTTTTTTGATTAAGTACTTTTATATATTTATACAATTATTGTAAAATATGGGATCTTCATCTAGCAATACGGATTAAACGACAAATGTTTATAAATCAAACTGTATAATTTAATAATTTGTAACTAAACTGGTAAATTATGTGAAAGTACTACTGACTAAAACTGTTTAAAAATAATAATTTTAGTAAGCAATGTGGACTGTGCAAAATATTTGCCATTGAAAACTCAAAGGTAACGTGGCATAAAACTCTCACAAGCAAAAAAAATATTTCTATTTGAAATAATAGGAAGGTGGATAGGTATTATTATATTATATTAGAGAGACTGAAATCAGAACCAGGGGGAATAAATTACGAAATTATTGTAAAGCATGCAAAAATATCGTAATTCGAGTATATTTTTTAAATAAATGTCATTTCAGCAAAGATTAGTGAATTTTCTCTAATCTTTGATTTCAGGATGTGCAATAGGGGGCGGACAATTCAAATTTGTAGTGAAAAGAAAGCAAATTAGAGCAAAATCGGTTGAACACGTGCCTCCGAGACCATCTATTTTATTTCCATGTATGAACCTCCATAAAATCCTTTTATAGAGTTCTAGAAATGAACTTAAGGGCAAAAATAGAGTATCGCGTACTTTTGATTTTTATTTTTGTTTATTGGTAATCGTTTTGTACAACCTATTATATTATATTATTAATTAGTGTTTGAGGTTTTCTTAACATTTTTAAGCATTTGAAATTGTTTAGACAATTATATTTTGATATATATTAAATTTATAGCAAAATAAAATTGTTAAATAAATTATAATTGTTTGAATAATATCATAAACATTAAAACATAGTGTATAGTGTACGTCAAAAATAATATTTTTATTTATATTTAAGTCCTGGCGGAGTTTAACGTAGCTACTCCACCATTCAACCAGGGAATTCGCGATACTCTATTTGTGGACTTACGGAGTCATCTTTGCGCCCCTATAAAAGAGTCTTATGGGGGTTAAATTTGAAGAGGAACAGTTAATTTTCGAATATATCTGGCGGTAAGACAGAAAAAATCGAACCTATTTTTCTCTGGTATAAATTTGAACTACCCTATTGCGCATCCTGAAATGATATTTATTTTAAAAAAATGTAGTTGAATCGATTTACGGCGGTATTATTTGCTTTACAACAATTCCTTAATTTTACTTCCACATCCAGTGGAAGTATAGTAACGACAAAAAAAATTTAAAAAATTTTTATTGTTCAAATAGGCTTAGAATGTCACGAAACGTCGAGATTTTAAGTTTGAGCGAAAAAAAAAATTTCTGTCTGTCGGTCTGTCGGTCTGTCGGTCTGTCTGTCGGTCTGTCTGTGCGCACGTTTACTCTGGAACCGTTTGAGATATTGACTTGAAATTTGGTACACATATGTACTTTAACGAGATCTAGAAGTAGATTATATTTTCATCTTGTTCCGTCGAAGGGTTGGGAAGTAAATTGGGGTAAATTTGGGGAAAATAGGTAAATCAAGCAGGTAAGAGTCCATAAAATTGGTATTTAGTATATACAAGAGAAGCTAGGTCTCAAAAAAAAATTTGGCATTAGCCACCCCCCTTACCACCCCCACCCCATTATTAAAGGGGATGAAAAAAAATTGTGATTTAGTGTGTGTACAAGAACCAGAAACCTCAAAATGTTTTTTTACTTCATCCACCCCCACTACCACCCCTTATCACCACCCCCACCCCGCTACCGATGTGGGGTATCGTTTTATGGGTTTTTGGGGTAGAGGATTTCAAATATTATATTATTAAAGTTCCATAAACAATTATTTCCACATACAAAATTTTTTCGTTGTGAGTGACTTGGAAAAGAATCTGGATGTGGAAGTAGTGATTCCTTGGGCAGCGGTTTTTTCCACTGTTTCTGATTGCTGCAACGTCACATCGCTTTACAGCACCTTCCCATTATTTAAAAGATAAATATTTTTTTGCTTGTCAAAACAGAGTAAAAGGTTTTATGCACTTTACCTTCGAGTTTTTAATATTCATAATAATGTTACACACTCATTGTTTACTAAAATTGTTATTTTTAAACAGTTTTAGTCAGTAGTATTTTCACATAGTTTACCAGTTTAGTTACAAATTGTCTCGCAAATTATTAAATTATACAATTTGATTTACAAATATTTGTTGTTTAATCCATATTGCTAGATGAAGACTCCATATTTTACAATAATTGTATAAATATATAAGAGTACTTAATCAAAAAAACACTAAAAAGATGTAATTAACAATTTTCTACAAGCCAGTATTGTAAATCTGTACTTTGGAATGAAAAGCGCGGGTGTCCAATTTTTTGTGAATTTTATGTAAGAACTGTTTCTAATAAAGAAAAGCCTTATATTTCTATAATTAAAGGCCAGAAGTTCATATATTATGTAATGTTTTAATATATTTCAACTTTGAATAGACGGTTGTCCAATACTTGCTCCACATGTCTTACAAAAATGGCCGTTTCTGTCACAAAATCATATTTTTTGATTTTGTGACAACCGCCCTTTTCATTCCAAAGTACAGAAATATGCATTCGCGCGTGAGTATATAGAGCTCCGCGGGCTGCGTGACGAGCGGGCAGGCATCTTTGAGTGTGACGGGAAATGATAGAAACAACTAACTATTTAATTCATAACTCGCTTATTTATGATCGAAATTTAAAACTGAAAAAAGTAATCGAATCTTGATAGTATACGTTACAACTCTTATTCTTATTAAATTTTTAAAATTTTAGTTGCTCTGTCCACAATCCCGAGTGGAACGAATTTGCCAAAATAACAAAATAAAAATCCGCATAATAAGAGAGCCAAGCGAGGTTTTAGGAAACATTTTACGCTTTAAACAATACAGTTCTTTTGCATATAAATAGCCATAACTTTGTTATTATGGATAATTCACCAAAAATTAAAAAACTGCTAGAAAGATAAAGCAAAAATCTAATTTTCCGTTTTTTTCGGTTTTTCACCCCTGGGGGTGGTTTGGACACCGATATCGCCAGACGAATTTAGGGGGTTTATATACATATCAAGTAATAAATAATAGCGCAATCAGTACATTTTTACTTTTCAATGTTCCACGGGACACGTTTCTAAACGACTTTTTCGAATTCTGAACCTCTACTAAATTTCTCGAAAAATCAACTCTTTTTTTCTTAATAAAAATGCACGCCAATGACTGAAATATGTTTTACTTCCACATCCAGTGGAAATATAGTAACGACAAATTTTTTTTTTTTAATTTTTAATGTTCAAATAGGCTTAGAATGTCATGAAACGTCGATATTTTAAATTTGAGCGAAAAAAAATTTCTGTCTGTGGGTCTGTCGGTCTGTAACTTTTTTTGTGCGTACGTTTACTCTGGAATCGTTTGAGATATTGACTTGAAATTTGGTACATATATGTACTTTAACGAGATCTAGAACCAAATTATATTTTCATCTTGTTCCGTCGAAGGGTTGGGGAGTAAATTGGGGTAAATTTGGGGTAAATAGGTAAATCAAGCGGGTAAGAGTCCATAAAATTGGTATTTGGTATATACAAGAGAAGCCAAGGTCTCAAAAAAAATTTTGACATTAGCCACCCCCATTACCGCCCCCCACCCCATTATTAAAGGGAATGAAAGAAAATTGTGATTTAGTGTGTGTACCAGAAACGTCAAAATATATTTTTACTTCATCCACTCCCAGTACCTATCACCACCCCCACCCCATTACGAGTGGGGTATCGTTTTATGAGTTTTTGGGGTAGAGAATTTCAAATATTATATTATTAAAGTTCCAATAAATAATTATTTCCACATACAAATTTTTTTCGTTGTGAGTGACTTGGATAGAAAATCTGGATGTGGAAGTAGTGATTCCTTGGGCAGCGGTTTTGTTTTACTCAAAAAGGATATGGTAACTATCTGTGATACCGATCCAAATTTGGTTGAAATTGGATGAACAATAACTGAGTTACGAAGGTGTTTCCACGTGAAATGGGTCACACTGTATGCTAGGCGAAAAAAATATTATAATTTGTTCGCTTCGTATTGACTATTCATTAGTATTGTACTATGTGGTTTTCTTAACCTGTTATCTACGTGAATAACAGTAAATAAATAAATAATTATTTCCACTGTTCAATATGGAGGATTATGCAAACTGGAATAGAGTATGGTGGAGAGTATTGGTCTAGTGCCTACCTTTGGAACAGCTCTCACCGGTCGTTATAATAACTTCGTATGATTTTACTTTGTGTAATATAATAATGTTTACCTGTGCACCCATTCAAATATATTCTGGGTTTCATTTAACACAGCCACAACATAAATATAAGCCTTTGGTTTATGTCTGCTCTGAAACTTAAGTCGTCTTAGCATGTACCATTACTTGTCTCCGTACAAATAACGACTCCTGCGGCTTCTTAATGAGATTACTGCAATCTTAGGATGTTACATTAATTAATTCGTGCAAATTATATGTTAGTAACTATAGTGGAGTGAATTAAAACGAAAAAGTAAGTTATTAGGAAATCAATCGGACCTGGGTGGATTTGCCTAAATATATTTTTATTGATTTTCTATAACCATAAATGATGTTCCGTATTACATTTTTCCGGAATTTTTTTCTTAGAATTCTAAAAAACTCTCTTTGAAATATGCCACATAGAAAGAGGCGAAGAAACACTAAATCTTAAAAATCATATCTCGCTCAATTTTTGGCCAAATTGGACAGGATTGAAGGTAATGTCATAGGCTGCAAATTGTATATTAATACTTTTTCATGAAATTTGTAGTTTTCAAGATATTTGCAATAAGACGCCCCCCCCCCCCCAAAAAAAAGTAATAAGTCGACAGCCAAGTTTGGTCGACCTTTTTCTACATGTTTATGAGACACTAAATTTTTATTTAAAATTTCGAGTGGTATCGATTTCCAAGTCAGAATTTAAATACACTTCACTACTATTCAACCCTAGTTTATCACAAACAGCTTGTCCCCAATAGTAATAATACAGTAAAATTCGACCTTCTCTATAGGGGGTGCTCACAAATAATTCCCGGCAAGCTGATTTTTTCAGGGTCGATGGAGGGGTGTCTCCCGAGTATCCGAGCAAAATGTCACAGTGCACACCCCTTGGGGGGTGTTGCAATAGGGGTGGTTTCTTATTTTTTGTTTTTTTGAAATTTTCTTTTTCCAGCTTGTACATAGTAATATTCTCTACAACTTTGCCTAATAAAATTTTTTTGTAACTTTGATTTTTGACGGTCCAGCACCCATTATATAGGAAAACATTCACCATATTTATTTACTATGGTTCAGGAAATATACAAACAAAAGGCTGAATAGCTGAGTTTTGCAGGGTTGATTGAAAACTGTCTCCTGAGTTTCAAAAAAAAAATTGGTTGGAGATTCAGGAGACAGCTCTCAATCAACCCTACAAAAACCAACTATTCAGCCTTTTGTTTGTATATTTCCTGAACCATAATAAATAAATATGGTGAATGTTTTCCCAGATAATGGGCGTTGGACTGTCAAAAATCAAAGTTACAAAAAAATTTTATTAGGCAAAGTTGTAGAAAATATTACTATGTACAAGCTGGAAAAAGAAAATTTCAAAAAAACAAAAAATAAGAAACCACCCCTATTGCAAGGGGTGTGCATTGTGACTTTTTGATCGGATACTCTGGAGACACCTCTCCATCGACCCTGAAAAAATCAGTTTGCCGGGAGAAATTTTTTTGAAAAATGATATCTTTATTGGACTATAATAAAATATATCAAAGTTGAATGTTAATAAGAATCAAAAATGCTTTATTATGCAAACAAAAATTATTCCCCCGAAAGCGCGTGTATATAGACCTTGCCGGACTCTCCTGATAAAAGTAATCTGTTACATGTGTCAAAGATATCAACAATAAAATTGCATACATGATTTATCTATGGTCAAGAAGATTAACTTTATATAGACTTACATTTCCCTATCAGTCGGCAAAGAGATTATTAATTGAAAACATTAAAACAATATTAATGTATTTCTTCAGTCAAAGAAGCACTTCTAATAATGACTTTTACAGAGTATAAGTCGAAACAATCTTTCCGATTATTAAAATTTAAAAATAAATTGGAAGGTATACAGAAGCGAGGATGATAAAACCCTCGAAAAAGAAAATTATCAACTGGCATTATGATGTCGAATGTAAATTAAGTCTTTAAATGATCTCAGAAATTCAGAAAGGAAAAACTGGCAGAAAGAAATCAGTGATTTAGAGAGTTCTTCGAAGCAAATATTTTATGTTCTAAAATTATTGTTACCTTTACTTCGATCATTTTCAGTTCACTGAACATATTCGAATGATTAATTCAATTCTCTGCCAATTTATATAAAAGATATTTGCTGTACCTACAGAATATTGAATTTATAATTTATAAAGAACAATTGACTAGTTCTTATAAAATTCTGCACATAATGGGCCTTTCCCACGTAATTAGGTGTTTTCACTGTATGCAAATTTGCTTTTCTGATATTATTAAAATGAAGTACTCCATACATTAAAGCACTCGCCAATATTTAAACACCATTCTTTCTTCTATCAATTTAAAATTTCAACAAATAAATAACAAAACTGAATAATTGAACGGGTATTATACAAAACGGGATGTGACATCATCGGTTGCATTAATATAACCAACATAACCTCAACTTTTAGTTTTTTTAAGTTTATTGTCATTTTTAATGATTGTATCCGCACTTCTCATTTGAAACCAGTATGGCTTCAAGAAAACATTTAAAAATTGACGCAAATGATGTCTCAATATTGTTGATTACTAAAAATGGGCTGCTAATTATGGCTTGGATTTCCAACCTACAAAAATCGTCTTATTTTATTAGGAGAAGATATTTAAAATATGAACATTATATTGAACAAGATTTTAGTTGAAAGTATGAGAATCAAGCGGAAATTTTCATAATAGTGACATATTACTCGGAAATTTTTAAAAGATATGTATTTTTGAGATCAGGTATATAACCGATGACGTCAACAATATGGCTTAGTGTTTTTAGCGGTAAAATTTTAATTCAAATTTAAAAATTCTTTTTTTTTTTTGGATATTACTCAACTGATTGTGGATATTCAAATGTTTTTAGTTATAATTAAGTATTACCTTCACAGTCAATGAGATTTTAAAAATTGTGAAAATACCGAATTGAACTTGATGTTTATTATGTCATAAATCATTTATTAACACCTAATGAATATTGTATATGCACGTCATATCATATAATATCTTCATTTTAAATGGATATTTTAAAAATAAAAATATTGTCTACTTTACTCCATATTTCAAACAAGTAAACGCGCTCAAATTACGTCATGAGCCGACCCTCCAATCAAAATTAAACAATTTCCGGCTTCGTACGAACATTAACCGAACGTGTTGGCATTTCTGAATTTTACATCTCATCTGTAAATCTGCCGATGAGACTATTTCCATGTTGGCTAATGTATATGAATGTTTAACGTTAGAGACAATGCTTAATTATTTCACTAAAGAATGTCCATTTCTTATCTCCGCTTTTGAAAATAATGAATTTCCATCGAATAATACCACCTACTATAATAAAAATGATAATAATTAACAGAAGAAACACACTTTACATGTCGGCCTTCAGCAAATAACTGACACTTGGCAACACTGATGGAAAATGATAATAGATCTCTCTTATTTACGTTGTGATCGTACGTATCTAGTATTTTGACTTTGTAACTTTGTTTCTTATTAATTATTTAAAAGTGTGTGTGTGCGTACGTGCGTACGTGCATGCGTGAATGTGTGTGTGTGTGTACTGTGTAGAGATTAAAAAAATGGAGAAAACTTTTGAGAAGGCAGCAAGTGACAATCTCCCTATTATTGACAGTGAAATGGTGAATGAATGAACTTTTTATCAGCAGAAGTCAAAAATGTAGAAACTAAACGGTAATTTAATAATTAGCACCTAAACTTTCATTTAACTTAAATGGAATACTGAGATAGAGTCTTGTTTATTCAATATAATTTAAATGTACCTACACAGTAGAAGTATTAATAGATGAAAATGATGAAAAGGTGTTATCCTATGAATGTCCTATCATGTCTGACAATTCGGTTAAGCTAGAAAGAGACAGACACTTATACGTACAATCTGCTCATATGTAGCCTCTACTAAGGGTGCTAGAGTATACTGATTGGTCCGTCCGCCCAATGCGTCATTAGTGAAAAAATAATACCGCCAATTTTAAATTCACATAATTTTTTCTGTAGAAAAGAAGCAAATTTCGCAAAAAAGAAAAAATACGGCTGAGTTTTTTTAAAGAGAACTTCTCAAATATTCAATAAAAAAACGTGGAAAAGGCCCATTGCGCACCCCACAAGGTGTGTGTATGTGTGTGTGTTCTAGTTTTGCTCAGCATTCCAGCGTTAAGTAATTTTTAATTGGTTAATTTTGCAAAAAATCGATTTCAATTACAGCTCTTTGAAAAGTGATGATCCTATATGGTATCATTTTTAAATTGATTTTAACTTTTAAGTTCTAAAATTGGAAATTGTCATACTCTCGATCAGTTGGTCTGTACGTATCTATGTACGCAAAATATAGAATATATGATCTTTTTTCTAAAGCCACTTCGATAAAATGTGAGAACTTGCAGGGTTAAGCATAGCAAGCGGGAAGCCTTTTATCTTTCGAAATAGGTACCAAGTATATATCGGGGGGAAATTATTATAAAGGATGAAGCAACTTTTTTATCGGAAACTTTTTTTCTAGAATTAGCAGTTTTTGAGAAAATTGCACATGAAAATATATAATGCTCGCGCGGATGAACCGACCCTAAAATTGGTGTAAAATTAATATTTTCGTTTAAAGAGGAATGAGAAATAAAAAGGGCATGCAGAAAACAAATATCCACAAATAATAGTTTAGGAGATAGCTACATGTATGGGGCCTGGAATATAACATGTTGGCATTGCTGTTATGTGTTAGCAAATATTTCTGACCGGGCGGAAAATTTTCGATGTCGATGCTCATTGCTGGGAAACCATACGCCAACATTTTCTGCTTGCCCATTTTCCAGATTTTTGGAAAAAATTGGACTTTTGGCCAAAAACGGGCCAAAACCTGGTGCTTAAAAAAAATGTTGGCACCTTCTCAAACTTGTAGTTTTTATACCAAAGAATAATCTCTGTGGGTGCCAACATTTTTTTCTCAATATAACACAATATTGAAATTATTATGGATGACAAGAAAATGGAGAATCTCTTTGGTGTTCAGCAGATAAAATACTGCCTCAATCGCTTCCTGAAATTCTTCAGGAGATGATTCCAAATCAAATCATAATAGACGAAAGTGAGGATGACGATGTCATAAATGAAGCAATAAAGGAAGAAGACGGAAGAAATATTCGATATATCGGGAGACAGCGATAGTGAATCTGAAAGCGAATGAGGTGTTACTTACGTTTTAATAGAGGTGTTACTTACGTTTTAGAGCTGAATCATTTATCTGGAAAATGGTGACTCCTGTCCAAATATTGTATAGGAACAATATTATAGAAAATTGTATTACTTACTTACTACTATTACTTACTATTACTTTGTTTTTTGTGTAGAAAGTTTTTCTCCATCTTTATTAGTTTTGTGTTAAATGACAAAAACAATATTTGTAAAAAAAAATGTTATATACATGGACGCCATTTTGAAAGTACAGCCACTCTTTATTGGGGACATGTCTAAAATTGTTCCTTAGGCTTTAATCTTTATGAAAAACATTGTCCCCAAAGATCGGAGAGGAGGGGGAAGTACAGTTAGGGTGGGCTCCCGTAGTAATACATCTATACCAAAAATATAAAAACCTGAATAATATAGGAAATTTTCCAGTAGCTACCAGTAGTTATTTAGAAAACAAATACCAAAATCGAAAAAAAAACTACCCTCGTACAAAGACTTGGATGATTTTAATCTTATTTATTTATTTGTCAGGAAAATGAAAGTAGTTGCCCCTAAAAAAATTATATTATAAAAACGGTCGAAAAATATATTTTTTTATATTAGATACAAATAGTTTTTTGCACAAAAATATTCGTGTGTCAATTTTTCCACCTTTTTTTTCAGTCCTGCTCTACACTGTTCATTATTATTGTGTACATCCGCGTTACCTAATGACATTTTAGGAAAATCGCAGATATACATTATCGCGAACTGAATAACATCCTGTACTGCCTAACGTTTACTCGGTATTCTATATTGCTTTTCGTAGCGCTGGATAAAAATATCAATATTAACCGGAGGGTAGAGAACGACAAACTGAACGCCTGCCTGATGTAATGGTGCCTGGATACGGTGGTTTGGTAACGGGTCAATTTAAGACCGCACTAATTACCATAGGCAGGAATTCTCGACAGGCGTCTCTAAATACCGTATCCCCATAAATTCACTAAACCGTTTTCCTATACAACTGCATTACGAACATTCCTAAAATATATGTAAAGAGGACAGGTCGCTTGTTCAACCTTATAGAATAATATTTTCTACGCCTGTTAAAAAAGCTGTACCTTTTTTTAAATATTTTTTTGCGCGTAAAATATGTTTATGGTACTAGTGAAAAGTAGTAAAAAGTGTGGAAAAAAGTAACATTATTTCACACATGTATAGCCGGATCTGAGAATGCACATTGATAACAATTGAAGTTGTCCCACGGTCTTCGCTTCGCTATACGTCAAATTATGGATTTTTGTTTTGATGTGTAGGCTAATTTGGAAATTTATTTGTCTAAATATGGAAATTGAGGACTGTTGTGGAAAAAATATTTTTTGTAACGCCATATCCTAAAATGACATTCATTTGACAGTTTCAATGAAAACAATGCCATTATGACAAGTGTAAAATAAAGCGAAAAGGGTGAAATAAAGAAATTTATTGGTTTCTATGGAAACAGCAATAGAATTTAGTCTATTTTTACAAATAGGCCAACATCCCGTGAACGCCAGACCTACGTTATTTTATAAAATCTGAAAATTTTTCTACGGAAGTACACTACTACATGTAAGAAGAATTGGCTACTATGAACAGTCGGTCGCGGTGGCAAAGGTGTATAGAATTGCTGCTCAAAATCGTCATACTATAAAGCGTAATTTTTTTATATTGTTTACGAGATGTTATAATAATTCACGTCCTCCACTGCCAGACACTTTCTATGGTGGTACACTTTCCTTTAAAGTAAAAAAAAATGTAATTGTACTTACGTTATTTTATAAAATCTGAATTTTATATATGTTACTTCGGCAACTATTTTAAGGTGTTTCCCAAGCAGCCAGACAGTTTCGAAGGTTCCAACCCCCTACCAGACATAGTTGAAAGTCAGCTGTATAGTCCACGCAAATTAGATTTTTAGGAGAAAAAATTCATATACAAATTATATTTGGGCTATGTATAGTTCATAGGAATAGAATTAAGGATCCGAAGAGTTCCCACCTTATCCGTTGATGGAAACACCTTTTTGGGGCGAAGGACCACCCCCAGACGGGACTTAGTTACGGTTATTCTCATTTTTCTTCGGATCCGTCATTCCCACGAAAAAATAGGTATAGAAACAAAAATATTCTTCATTAAATTCTACATAAAAAAAGTTCTATGGTCGATTTCCGTACTCCCCACCGTTTTCTCGCTATCGATTTCAGAGTAGGGGGTAGTTCGAAGCGCTCGGCGAAAAATCGGTGGTACGCGATTTTTCCACAGCGAATATCCGAAACGGCTACTTTGACGTCAAAAATGGTTATAATGGTTATAAGTATATGGGCTCTGATTATAAATAAACAATTTGTCCATCAGACATTTTATTATCAAACTATTTTTTTATTATTAAGTTCATAGTAAACAATAAAATTTGAATAAAATATTGAAATTTGGTTCATAATTACTTTTAAATATATTTTAAAAAACCACGGTTATAAACGGAAATTAATTTGCTATTGATTTATTAAACTTATTTTTTAACAATTTATTAACTGTATTTATTTTTAAAGTAATACATAATATAATAGATTGTAGTGCTATCAAGTTTACTAAATTTTTCGAACATCTAGACCAGGTTCTCATTATTCTATTTGTCGACCCTCAGAACTAATGTTCAGAAATGCTCGCCACTATACAAAATCAGGCTCCCCACGTCAAATCGGGGGTCCCGGTACCAAATTCACTGGCGGACCCCCACGCTTAATAATTAATGTGGGAGGAAAAAAATTGTCAACATCTCTGCCGGGCCCCTCGAAAGCCCGAGCCCCCAAACTCAGTACCCAATAGCCTACCCCCCCCCCCCCCCCTATGGGTTGGCTGTACAATATACGTAAAAACTATAATAATCTTCAAGACCAGTTTTATATCTTCCACTGCAATGTAGAGAGATACAATTTTTATTTTGTTTTCATATGTTTATTTTACATTCTTATGTTTCTACATTTCTTTGTTATTTATTTGTAAATGCTTATTGCCCCCTGTCCTGTAACTGGAATGCTCTGTTGGGTAGTATGCTGTTATAGTATATTACGTAATGAGTGTTGTAAGAAGCATATTACGCACTGTTTTGTTTACCGTGCGATTTGTTTACAGTGCGATTTGTTTACAATATGTAAAGTTCAACTTACATAGATGGCAGGTAGTGTGTTTTTTACTATTTACAGTATAGTGGAGCGAAAAAGAGATAAAATTGTGTCGTTTTTTTTTATGAGCTTAGAACAAAATCAGACTCAGTGGGTATTACCAACATCATTTTACATATAAAAACACAAAATACGACATTTTTTAGTGGTCACAGATATTCTTATTTAAAAAAAAAGTGTAAAATTTAATTTTTTTTTAAATCATGTTTTTTTGTACATCCATTGCCATATCTCAAAAATGAATTGAGCTATCGATGTGAACTTTTTTTTGTTATAAAACACACACTTAAGCGCTTCTCTCTATTCATAGAATTGCTAATAAAAAAAAATGTAAACATGCCGAAAACGTAGATGACCCTGAAAGTTTAGAGAATACGCCATCAAATTTTCACTAAGCGAGGAAATTTTTTGTTTTTGAAAATTTTGTGTAACATGCTGTGAAGAAAATGAAGTCAATAAACTAAAAAAGTTTTTTTTCTTCAAGCGTATTAAAATGTTTAAATTATGTCACCAAAAACAGAAGTAGAAGTAGGACATTATTTTACTAGTAACAAAATGTTAGTACCGAACGCCACCGTAGTGGACATTATTTTACTAGTAACATGTTAGTTCCGAAAGCGCCACCGCAGTGGGTATTGTTTTACTAGTAACATAATGTTAATACCGAAAGCCACCGGTGGCGCGCTATCCACTAGCCACTTGTCATATTGTGTCAACATGTAAGACTGTAGTTTGAATATTTGTACATTTATGATAAATAAATGAATTTTTGCATTTTAATACGCTTGAAGAAAAAATAGTATATATTACACGGAGTAGAACGCCTTTTTTTGTGTTTCGCCCAGTTTGCGGCTTCGGCTTCGCCTCAGCCGCAAATCCTGGGCTCAACACAAAAAGAAGTGCGTTCTACTCCTAGTAATATAATATACTATTAGAAAAAAAATATTTTCATTATTAGCAATAGTTTGCTAGTTACGAATTTTTTAGTATGGAGGAATTGTCGAAGCGTACGCGCGCCGTACTTAGAATAATATGATTATGTATTGTGTGTAACGGAACTTTTCATCATTATTTTTTTATGTTTAGGACTGTTTTATCACGTTTTAGGATCTGAAAGGATAACTTATTTTTTCCAGTGACACATTAAGGACTAAGGTTGAAGGCAAAAAGGAATTAAAAATCTTAAATGGAGTATGCATTGCATTAGGATCTCGGAAACGGTGAAAAATAATATTATAGTAAAATGGAAAAAATGTTGCGCAACTAGGTGCTTAATAAAATCCCATAAACAGAAGTTTAGGAAAAGTAACAATTTTGGAGTGTTTTGATAAAAAGTAAACTATCGAGTTTTCCTTTTTTTGCGTTATTATTGGAGCTAAATAAAAAAGACAGTTTCTTAAAGCACGTGACAATCTTAATATTTGTATCCGACATTTCCTCTGTCAGAGTCCCTATCCGAAACTCCCATGCATTGCATTTTTACCCTAGATCCACACAATAACACAGGTCGACAAAAAAAAAATCTACTCCAAGGACTAAATCTATCATGCCTTAAGTATTTTTGTATGCTGAATCCAAATTTTCCACTTAGATTTCGAGCAAACGTCAAACATTATCAAAAAATCGTATTTTGACGATAAAAACCGGGTTTTACTCGAAATCTACACGGTAAAAAAAATTTTAAATTGAAAATTCGGATTCAGCACACAAAAATACATAAGGAATGATAAGTTTAGTCCTTAGAACAGAACTTTTTTCTTGTAGATCTGTGGCACAGGTGCACTTTGTACACAGGTCTACAAAAAAAGAAATTCTGTTCCAATGACTAAATCTATCATTTCTTATGAATTTTTGTATGCTGAATCCGAATTTTCAATTAAATAAAATTTTTACCGCGTAGATTTCGAGTAAATCCCGGTTTTTATCGTCAAAATACGGTTTTTTGACAATAAAAACCGGAATTTACTCGAAATCTACACGGTAGAAAATTTTTTTAATTGAAAATTCGGAGAAAAATTTTTTTTTTGTAGACCTGTGAATTGAGTAAACGTGTTATTTCCGCCTAAATTAGGTAACAAAAAACTCTGTTTCCATGGCTTGTGCACAAGTTCATCGTTTTCCTCTATTACTACGCCACATAAAATTCATTCCATTTTACAATGAAATTTAGATTGCTTATTTATCTTAAATATTTTTTAAGTAGATAATCCACGCACAATTCGCACAATGATCATACGTTCTACAATATAATACAAGTGGTAATAAGAGAAAGAATATCGTTACATATTTTACTTCCACATTCAGTGGAAATATAGTATGGACAAAAATATTTTTGAAAATTTGTATTATCCAAATAGGCTTAGAATGTCATGAAACGTCGAGATTTTAAGTTTGAGCAAAAAAAAATCTGTCTGTCGGTCTGTCTGTAACTTTTTCGTGCGCACGATTACTCTGGAACCGTTTAAGTCATTGACTTGAAATTTGGCACACGTATCAAGTATTTTAACGAGATCTGGAACTAGATTATTCCGTAAAAGGGTTGGGGGTAAATGGAGGTAAACAGACAAATCAAGCAAGTAAGAGTCCATAAAACTGGTATTTAGTATATATAAGAGAAGCTAAGCTCTCAAAATTTTTTTTTGGCATTAACCACCCACATTACCAACTCCCACCCCATTATTCAAGGGGGCGAAAAAAATAAAATTGTCATTATTTAGTGTGTGTCCAAGAACCAAAGGCCTCATTTTTTTTTTTACTTTATCCACCACTACTACTACCCCCCTTCCACCACCCTCAGCCTCACTACCGATGTGGCATATCGTTTTATAGGTTTTTGGGGTAGACGATTTCAAATATTATATTATTAAAGTTCCATAAAAAATGATTTCCACATTCAAATTTTTTTCGTTCTGAGAGACTTGGATAGAAGATCTGGATGTGGAAGTAGTGATTCCTTGGGCAGCGGTTTTATAATTTGACCTTCGACAAAAACGAATAACGTTGATAGTACACCGCCCTGAGACTAGTTAGTTTTAGTGGACGCGGGCGTATTAATATTCAATTTCTACAATTCGCGCGCTCTAAAAAAAAATCACTGTACCTAAACTGTAAAAGACGCAATAAAATTTATGCTATCAAAAACTTTTTTTGTCTTTTGGCTTTATTTTCTTCGCAGCATGTTATACAAAATTTCCAAAAACAAAAAAGTTTGTAGCTTAGTGAAAATTTGACTACGTATTTTCTGAACTTTCAAGGTTATCTAAGTTTTTAACAAACTTAAAAATGTTTTAGTTAACAATACTATACACAGATAGAAGCGCTTAATTGCGTGTTTTATAACAAAAAAAGTTCATATGGATAGCTCCATTCGTTTTTGAGTTATGGCGTTAGATGTTCAAAAAACATGATTTAAAAAAAAAAAAAATTCACACCTTTGTCCGTGACCACTAAAAAATGTCGTATTTCATGGTTTCTAATGAACATCGACCTACTTAACGAAATGGTATATATCTAGGTTTGTTCTAAGATAAAAAAAAAAACTCGAGAAGGAAGCGACTTTTCCCCTGTTTTTTACTCCACTAGTAGTGATCGTGTAAAACAAATAAATAAATAAGCATAATCCCCATTTAGGAATAAAACTAGGTAGTTACTTTAGTCATTCAATTGTATTTGATTTTTCCAAATTTTAATTGGGTTAGAAAACAAATAAGAGGGGCGACACAAATAAAATACCGCTATTAATTAACCAAAAATACACGGCACAGAATGTTATTTGGGAAACAATTTTCTCCGAGTTAATTAACAAATTTTAGGAACCCATTAAGCCCAAATAAAACAGATTTCACAAGTCCATTAACACTGCCAGGTCCACAAAACGAAAGAAAAAAGATTAATGAGTATTGCTTAAATACGAGTAATTAATGATTCTATAGATCCGTGTGTTTTAATTAAAAAAAACGTTATAATTACGTAAATGTTCAACAGCCAAGTTATTAAGTAATCGCCAATTAAAAGCTCTTGTTTCACATAAGAGTACTCGTATATTGTTAAAATACCTTGAGTCTATCGGTGCCAGTTACATTAAATGAATTCAAAAGGAAAAAGCATAATTTCATATATCATCCAAGAAACAAAAAGAAAAATTAATTATCAACCCGTATTTTTAGGATTTAAGCATATGTATCTAAAAATGATTGTCGAGTATATAGTGTTTCAAAATTATTATAATAATTTCAATATTTTCTGGGTGAATGTTGCACATTAAATTAACTTTTTAAAATAATATACTCCAATGAAATTGACAAGGTGTAATTTCCATTTAAAAAAAATCGAACCGCCTTTAAAAATCGTGAAATAAAAAATAAATTTCACCGTCGCGCGTCGCGTCGGTCGTCGGCCAGTTAATTGAAGCTTATTACCTAATATCGATATTGAGGTTTGAATTCGTTTGAATTCGTTATTTGTTAATTTTACACCCACTTCAATATCGATATGAGGTTCAATTAATTGGGCGACAGTGATATTTTATTACATAATTGTTAGCGGTTTTTTCGAAGGCCATTCAAATGTTTCCAAACATTTTTTTTTGTCTCTTTTAGTGACATCTTTATTTTTCTATACAGTGAACCAACATATCTATCATTTAGAATTTTTAAACTTTAACGTCAGGCTCGCTATCAAAAAATCCTGAAATCATCATATATCAATATTTTATGTAAATCTGCAATAATATTGCATTATGACAACCGTATTGGATTCACTGTTTTGAATTCTTAGTTTTCGAGATTAGTTTCGGTATCAGCTACTCCTAAAATACCTACTAATTACCAATTCTAATGCAATTCCAACGAAATTTACGCTGCGCCTTCGTCATTGCCAAATTTTCAACTAAAAAAAAATCTTGTTTCCCATTTTTGCTCACTTTGCACTAGAAGTAGCTTGATGAAAATATATATAATATAATCTAGTCCAGATCTCGTTATAATGCATAGATGTACCAAATTTCAAGTTAATATCCTAGTCCGACTCAGAGTAATCGTGCGCACAGGAAAGTTACAGATCGACAGATAGACATTTCTTTTGCTCAAACTTAAAATTTCGACGTTTTATGACATTCTAAGCCTATTCGAAGAAAATATTTTTTTTATGTACGGGATCATTATAGTTCACATGCAAACGTTGTTTTTGACGATATCTGTTAGATGATAGAAAAAAATACAAAGACCGCTATAGCGACTATAGCGACTCACTCACTGGAAATCGAGAAGTTCCAAAAGCGAGAAGTTTCCATGGAGTCGCTAAGAAACAAAAAGGAAAACTCGATCCATAATGGAGAAGTTTCCATGGAGTCGCTAGGAAAAATAAAAACATTCGATATAAAAATATAATATCAATATACTTTTAAAAAATACCAAAATCACATAAAATATGAACATGTATTAAAAACAAATATAAGTATATTTACTTCGATTTTAATTTTATTTATAGCGTTATCGCTAGCGATAACGCTATAAATAAAATTGAAATCGAAGTAAATATATGTATATTTGTTTTTAATACATGTTCATATTTTATATGATTTTGGTATTTTTAAGTATATTGATATTATTTTTTTATATCGAATGTTTTTTATTTTTCCTAGCGACTCCATGGAAACTTCTCCATTATGGATCGAGTTTTCCTTTTTGTTTCTTAGCGACTCCATGGAAACTTCTCGCTTTTGGAACTTCTCTATTTCCAGTGAGTGAGTCGCTATAGTCGCTATATACACCCCCTCGTTAAAAAAGAAAAGAGTCAATCAATCAACGTGTCGATTGCAAAACGTACTTTTTTAATCGGGGTAGGCAAAGTGTCACATCTGTCAACTAATACAAAAGCCGGTTTAACCCTATCAATATTGACAGTTATGACTTTGGCTCCTTTCTTAAAGGTAAATAACTTATCTGAACGAGATAAAACTTTAAACGGTCCTTCATATAAAGGAGTAAATGAACGTTTTAAACGTTCAATGCGAACGAAAATAAAATCGCAAGAGGCAAGATCTGAACTAACAAAAGTTTTGTAATTGCCATGCGAAGTTGGAGGAACAAATTTTAAATTATTAAAATAAATGCGTAATTTGTCAATGAAATAAGGAATATCTGGGGAATTATACGATTCAACGAAAAATTCGCCAGGTAAACGAAGGGTTTGACCATATATGAGTTCAGCAGGTGAACATTGCAGATCTTCCTTGGGAGTTGTCCTAAATGCTAATAAAATGATGGGTAATTCATCTGTCCAATGTAACGTATTGGCTCTAGTTAACAAGGAAGTTTTAAGTGAGCGATGAAATCTTTCAACTAAAGAGTTGCCTTCTGGGTGATATGGAGTTGTACGTATTCTATGAAAACCTAAAAACTTTGCAAATTCATTAAATAATCTTGACTCGAATTGTACTCCTTGATCAGTCGTTACTGACAAGGGAACACCGAATCGATAAACAAAGTTTTGAAATAAGGTACGCGCAACTGTTTCTGCTGTGATGTCGCGAAGAGGGTACGCTTCCGGCCACCTAGTGAATCGTTCAATCACCGTAAGAATGTAAGAGTTACCTTTGGATGGAGGTAATGGTCCTACCAAATCTATGTGGATGTGGTCGAATCTGATTTTCGGGATGGTGAAGTTCCCGAGAGCACTTCGCGTATGTCGACTGACTTTGACAGCTTGACAGTTAATGCACGATTTTGACCATAAATTGCAATCTGTGTTCATTTTCGGCCAAAAATAGTTATTTGAAATCAACAGTCTAGTGGCTTTAATACCAGGATGAGATAAGTTGTGAAAAATATCAAAAATCGTTCGTCTGTAAATAAGTGGGACAAAAGGTCTGACTTTTGCACGAGAAACATCACACCAAATAAAATCATTTGAATCTGGAATTTGTATCTTTTTTAAAATGAAATTGGTTTTAGTTAGTGATGATTTATCTGACAATAAATAGTTGAGATTTGAATCTTTCTCCTGAGCTTCACTAAGCAACTTTAGGTCAAAGTTAACATTAAGGAAGGGAGAATTTTTAAGTTGAAGTGGTAAAATATCTTGTTTTAAGGAAGCAGTGTCGTAAATACGTGACAAGCTGTCAGCTATTACATTATGTTTTCCTTTAACATGTTGTATTTTACAAGAAAATTGAGCTATGTATTCTAAATGACGTATTTGACGAGGAGATCTTTCTAGCGACTCACTCACTGGAAATTGAGAAGTTCCAGTGAGTGAGTCGGTATAGTCGCTATAACCGCAAAAAGACTTCGCCGATCGAAGAAGAAGACAACCTCAGATGTCCTCTTCGACGAAACAATGCCGGTTCAAGTTTCCAATGAAAGATTTTTAGCCAATGAAAACGATAAAGTTCGTCTTATTTCTTTGCTGAAAACAAAATTCGAACAGGTTGCTTTTAAGGTTAAGCAGTCTGAGGATGCTGATGTGTTGATTGTCAATACAGCGGTTTCCTTGTGCTCAACATTTGATGCTGTTTTCATAATTGGCGAAGAGGTCGACCTCCTTGTTCTGCTAACAGCATTAGCACCATCGCAAAGGAACATCTATCTTCGTTTTTTAAATGTTCATTTAATTTAATTTCAATATATTCTACTCTACTTCACATATTACATTGTATCATCCGCAAACAATTTGAGGATACATTTCTTATAACAGTTTCAAATATCGTTAATGTATAAAAAAAAGAGTATAGGAGCAAGTGCCGACCCTTGAGGTATACCATGTTTTATAGCTAATTCTTATGAATAACTGTCATTAAATTTAATAATTAATTAATTTGTTTCCTATTTTCGAGGTATGATGTAAACCGCTGTAATTCTATCCCGCCAATTTCATATTTTTTTTTTAGTTTCAATACAAATAGAACTTTATTGTAATAATATAAATAATATAAAATATCTTATGTTGTAAGCGTACACTATAGAATAAAAGAAATTATTTTTTTCTTAAATCCATCTTTCTGACGCTTTATCTGTTTAAACATTGAACAATAAAAATGTATATACGAAAAATGTAAGAAATTGTGTTGTCTTCAACTTTGTCTGGAACATTTTTCTCGTAGTCTCGAGCGTTGCCGAATTATTTTGAAAACACACTTTTTTGCACCTTTAATTAAAGAAGGTCTCGACTTAAACGACATATATTAAAATCATCATTACTCCATCTTTTTCAGGGCTAAATCCCCCACTATTGTTTCTAAAAGTTTTTTTACATTTAATTTTGTTTTTAAATTTTTAGTTACGTCTTCGTCCCTACTTAAAATAACACCGGATCCTTTGCTATTTCTTTATATTAGTGTATTGTCACCAGATTTACACGTGTATGCGAAATTTCAGCTCAATTGGACGTCGTTAAGTGGTTCAAAATTGACTTGCAAGATTTGAGCTAAACATACTAACATACAAACAAATTAACTAACATACATACAAAGCAAACTAAATAATAGCTTGTAATAAAGTTGATTATAAGAATTCACTAATTCTAAACAGACTGTTGAGGTAGTTGTCGTGCAAATAGCTTTTTTGTGAAATCTTATGAAATTTTAACTGAATATAGAGAATAATATCAGACTCTTTTTCCAAAAAAAAGTTTTTTTTAGAAACTATTAGGACTACAGTTTTATTTTTTGTTTGTTTGTCGCAAAATTTTATCTGCTTTCTTTCCTCTCAGAGATTCTTTTAAGATAAGAAGAACAGAAATAGAACAATCCTCGATTTTGTCTTTTTTCCACCATTTTCCAAAAAAATTTTTGGGTTCTCGATTGAGACGATCAGGAAATTCAAAGAAAGGCTTAATTTATTTGAATTTCCTGCGTTATTCCAAAAGTACTTGATAAAGTGAAACTGCAGTAATAAATGTACGATAAACACATGAAAGTGTTTTATGTTTCTCTTTATTTCATTGTAAAATAGAAATGTGCTTATTCTCTGCCAAGTTTTAAAACCAAAGGGACAATATCAGAGTTATCGGGTCGCAATTGAGTAATACTTTTAACACGAGTTAAATTTAAAGCCTGGCAATACATTAAAATTTGTCATTGGCCCAGCCAGATTATCTGCACGTTCCAGACAGACAGTCTAATGCAACACGATTGGTATCGAGTTCAATTTGCAATCAAAGAAAATTGGAAAACGCAATCCGCGAGATAGAATTAAATATACCTACGTAAAAGTTTTAAATTGAAAAAAGTCGCCGGTAAATTGCATGAATATATAATTTCAAAAAAGGGTCGATATTCGCTCGAATGAACAGTGATTGCTTTCAATTAAAAATCAACTCAAGCGGCAAATGAAACGGGAGGAAAGGTACAAAGGAACAACCTACAAAAATGTTTCTGTAAGCCAATTGCTGTAATCATTGTTTGATTAAAGTGAAGATACAATAATTTTACAGTCTAGATAGGGCTGATGAAAGATAATATTTATATTTTATTTTTTTACGGCATTGCCTACTTGGGTCATTAGCCATCATCAGTTTTGTTCTGTCTGTTGTGTTGATTCATAATGGGTTCATATTTTATAGTAGAGGTCACAAGCCTTCAGGTAAGTTATTAATTTATCGGTGTCGTTATCATTTAAAACACCTTTTATTGTGTTTTCAGGTTTAAGCGATTTCTGTGGATGGAGTAACTGGGACACTCGACCGGGAGATATTTTATTATCACGGGAACATTACAACATGTGCACCTTGGTTGTCGTTCTCCTCTTAAGAGATGCATTGAGGTCAGGTTTGTATGACCAATTCGTAGTCTTTCTATAACTACTTGTGACCTACTAAGGTTTTGTGGTTGTGCCCAGGGAAGGACTGATGGTTATATCTGTCTAAGTGCTGTCTCCTCTCTTTGCTACATGGTTTGCCATTCATTCGTGTCTCGCTTCTTCCACGTATTTGTGAGGTCTTCTGGGTGAATTTTTATATCTTGGGACTAGTCTCTCTCGGTGACCTGGCGTGCTGCTTGGCCTGCTTTTTCATTCCCCTGTATTCCAAAGTGACTTGTCCACAGAAACGTAATAGTTTTGCCGTTGCTTCTGTATCATATAAAAGACATAATATAATAGAGACAAGTGGGTCCGAGGTGAATTTATTTTTAATAGCGATAAGGCCACTTTCGGAGACATATGAGGAAGCGGTGATCGTTGGCAACTTGAGACTACTTTAATGCTCCGTAGATATCGTGCAGTTCTGCTTTGAAAATTGAGGCATCGGGTTGTAATCACCAGGAAAAGGTATCATTTGGTGTGATTAGCGAGCTCCCCACGCCATATGTCTTGGGGCCATCCGTGAATAGTTTCAGATGTTGTGGGTACTTGCTTATGTGTTCGTGAAATATGACTCTAATTATGGAATTATCAAGGTCCCTCTTATTGGTTGTCTTCATTTGGATATCAACTTTTGGGGAAGGGAGTTTCCAGTAAGGTGTTTTTGGGTAACCGTAATTCGCTACTTAGGGTAAAGTAGCGTCCCAATTATATTTTGGAAGCGATAACCTGGTGGTTTTGATATCGTAGGTCTTCCTTCGTATATCTCAAAGTTTTCTGTAAAGAAGATCTTATAGTTGGATGTTGTTTGGTTCCGTAGTTCAGTAATAGACGGTTCCTTTGTAAATATAGTGGGGGGAGTGTGGACTTCTACGAAAAGCGTCAAGTGCGAGCTTGAGCGCATCTCAAATTGTTCTAATATTCATAAAAATTTGAAAAAAGGCGTTGAAATTTGTTGTTGATTTGTGTTACAGAAATATTCAAAGTTGATAAATTCCTTCTAATGAAACCAATAAAAGTAGATTTATTTCCACACTGTCTTAATAATTAGAAGCTGCTAACATCAACCTGAACAAATCTCAAGACTATGCGATATGCTGGTGTCATTGAAAGAGCACTCAATCTTATACAGGTACTGTTGTTGGCGAAGACGTAGATCTATTGGTACTCTTAATAGCAATTAAATTTCTTCTGAGAAAGAAATTCATTTTTTTAAACCAGAAAACGCCAAAGTCGAAATAAAAATATATTCAAGAGGTTTTTTCCATATACAAATAGTAAAAACCATATTTTAATTTTATGCGCAATCACTGTGTGCGGCATAACATAGTTTTGTTCAATAAAGGCAGGTATTAGGAAAACGTGACTACTTAAGAAATCCGCAGAGGTATTTAAAATGAAAGAATGTTCACCACAATTAATTTTCTACAATATAGAGGGCCCTCCACATAAAGCGTCATCAATAAAGACATTCAGATATTTTTGTTTCGATAAATCAACGTGGCTTGATAAAGGGCTAAAATTATTGTTAGGTACGAATTTAATCCTAAAGACTGGGGATGGATAATGAGCAAGGGATTCCAAATCTGCTACCACTTGAGAAGAAGAAAGCAATGCCGATAAGATATAGATCTTGCCAATTTATTAGTGGGAGCCATGCAAATTGAAGAGATTGACGCAGACGTGATGGGCATTAATTCAACCGAGGATATTGAAGTAGAAGAAACTTGTTTTTTTTTTTGGTTTCTAATAAAAAACAACATGATTAGGCCTATGACGACGCTACGTTTTAAAAACCCGTTTAGTACTCTACATTCTAGGTGATGTGGGAATGAGTGCATTATTCCTGAAAACGGTTACTCCTACGAAAAAAATTATAAGCACGAGTGGTGTTTGGGGAGAATATTTCACGAATAAATTAATTAAACAGTATTAAAGATATGTTATCGGTTTGTTGATTATAGATTTATATATTATTAATATTTTCTCTCAGTTTCTTGCAAAAAGATTTGAATTTTCCTATTATAAATTCGCCGTAGTTAAAAATGATTAAATTTTGATTTCTGGTGAATGCTCGAATGAATATTAATGAATGCGGGCGAGAGATATTTCTCATTTAGATGTCTTAATTTTTACCGCCTCTAAAATTCAATTAAGGCATCGGCTTAATCACTTCTCTCAAGGCGACCTGAATCTATTTATTCATGCTTAGAGAATCTCCATTGTTGGTTGACCGTGCATGATGCTGTGTATACCAGTCATTGTTATGCGTTGCATAATGGAATGAAGTGCACTAGCAGTACATGTGTCTGTTCTGTCATACGCTATTTAATAGAACGCTTTGTCTTGCCGTGTTTCTCGCGATAAACGGAGAAATATCGACGTGTAGTCTTCAATAGGACGATTTGCGTTGAATTTCTACATGCTAGATTTCAAAATCCAATGAATTTGTTCACTGTTGATAATTGTTATTTGAACAATTCTATATTTGCTATTAATACACGAATGTCTGTTACTTACTGTTCGTCTAAAATAAGATATTAATATATACACCAGTTACGTTGTCTTTTTCAATCGAAACTTTTAACATTGAGCTAATATGACTTATCAATAATTCAAAAACCACAATTGAATAAATGCAGTACAGTGCGACGATCCGTTTTTAAGATATTCAGTTGGAAAGTTCTTTCTGTAACGTGATCTACCGGAAAGTCTGATCGATTTTCGTTATAATTTGGGGCAGTCTCGGTTATTACTAAAGTTAATCTATTCTTTTATTCCTAATACTTATATCCAATGGTAATATAGAAAATCTTTTTTTCTTGTGGTTATAATTGAAAATCGATCTATCTGATATTCTTAATGTGAATTCACTAGAATTGCAATTAGATTTTCACTCCGGAAAATGCTTAGGCACTGAAATTTTGAAAGGTTATTCTTAAAGGTGGAAGAAATAATTATTCCTCTATTAATCGATTCGCTTCATTTATTTATTTAACGAATAAACTTTGAAATTAAATAAAGAAATATTGCTTTTAGTGAAAAATACAGTCTTTTTTTTTAATTCTGAAATAATCTTTAATTTGTTTTTAATCTTTCTACAATAAAAATTGATCGAGATAACTTTTGCAAATTACATAATGGTACAGTAATAATGCAGCCAGCGGTGAGAGCATAAATCATGGGGTTTAGTTCGAATAAGTTCGAATAACTTTGGGAATTTGTAGATTTCGATGCCCTGAATGAATTAAGAAAAAATTCAAAATGTGATCTCAGCCGCCGGCGCCGTCATATTGAAAAAATGGCGCACAAAAACAGTTTCTCTTAAATATCTCGCTTCGGATACGGCAAAAAATATTCTCATGAAAATAAAAGAGCATTAAATTTTCTACAAAATATGTCTTGTACATTTCTTCGTTAAACTGAATAGTTTCGGTGCAGCAGCCGATCGAAGTCAAGCATTCTTGACAAAATTATGATTTTTTGTAAATTCTCAATTTAGTACGACTTTTATGGAGTATTTTTGTGTTGAGACAAAATTTGTTTTTTATTCAAGCGTATTAAAATGTTTAAATTATGTTACCAAAAACAGAAGTAGAAGTAGGACATTGTTTTACTAGTAACAAAATGTTAGTACCGAACGCCACCGTAGTGGACATTGTTTTACTAGTAACATAATGTTAGTTCCGAAAGCGCCACCGCAGTGGGTATTGTTTTACTAGTAACATAATGTTAATACCGAAAGCCACCGGTGGCGCGCTATCCACTAGCCACTTGTCATATTGTGTCAACATGTAAGACTGTAGTTTGAATATTTGTACATTTATGATAAATAAATGAATTTTTGCATTTTAATACGCTTGAAGAAAAAATAGTATATATTACACGGAGTAGAACGCCTTTTTTTGTGTTTTGCCCAGTTTGCCCTGGGCTCAACACACAAAAAGAGTGCGTTCTACTCCTAGTAATATAATATACTATTCATACCTGAAAATCCTCAAATATAGTTGATTTTACTTGTCTCCCACGCATAACTCAATATTCAATACTCGTTTCCACACCACCTTGAGGTAGAGTAGAGTATATGGTGCTTTTTTGCGTGGTTGTCCCCTATAGCATATTATGAAGTCCAGGAGTGGCCAGTGGCGGATCCAGAGTAGGCTTCCGGGGGGAGGGGGCGCTAATTAACAATAAGTAAAATTTTTAAAAATAACCTTTATTCAATACGTACAGAACAAAAATAAAAAAATTTCTATATAATGCGAATCTATCATGTCAGTTTTTTAGAGAATAAAGGGGGTGACAGAAGGATTTTTTTTGTCCAAAATTAGCTTCAGCGGCACAAAATACTTCAGAAAAGTTAGATTAGAAACTTAGGACAAGACTTTTTTTTTTGTAGACCTGTATTAGTAATTATTATTTACGTGTGATGACGGGTAAAGTCCTTCGAAGGTCCGGGGGGGGGGGCGACCTCCCCCAGCGCCCCTCTCTGGATCCGCCACTGGAAGTGGCAGGGGGTTTGCCAAAATGTTGAAGAATGGGGCTGGAAACAGAGCAAAACTGGGCTTACACCAGTAACAATGCTGAAAGATCCTGCTTCTGAAAAGCTACTTAAATTTCTTTCCTGTAAATGCAAGAAAGGGTGTAGTGCAGCATGTGGTTGTAGAAAGGCAGGATTAAAATGTTCTGTAAATTGCAAATTTTGTAACGGACAAAGGTGCGGCAGTGCAACAGTCGACGAGCTTCATGACGACGAAGAAGTCGACTCTCTAGTCGAAACATTTCTCGCATGCATGGAGAACAATCAATACGTAGAATCAGTGGAAAGCGCAACGGAAGTATTTTCCGAAGAAAGTATTGTTGAAGACTACAACGAACCCGGACCTTCGACATCAAGCACCTAAAACGCCTCAAGAAGCAAGCTAGTCGTGGATTAGGCCTATAGGGGACAACCACGTAGAAAAAAGGGACCATATACTCTACCTCAAGGTGGTGTGGAAACGAATATTGAACATTGAGCTATTAGTCGGGGAGCCCTCCCTAGTTGTACGTGCACCCCCCGCCCGATCCTTGGGGACAATCTCCGATTAAAGAACTTATATCTAGATACATAATGGCTACCTTTTCTTCATATATTATTTGCTCCTAACATAGTCACATTATATGTCCATTAAAATGGATAGATGAACATCACTTCCCATAGGCAACAGAGGCGGGTATGTGTAGAAGGAAAAATGTACAATATTGTACCTATTTTATGTGATAATTATTGGTTAACCTCTAGGAATATTACCGCAGATTTAAAAAATATAATAGGTAAAGATGTTTTATTCAGGGGAAATATGTATTGAAAGGATATGATTTATAATATTATTATTAAAACTATAAACTGAACCTCATCATGTTACGACTATGACCTACTTACTTATGAAACGATTGATTTCTGCAAACGGCACAGCACTGTTGCAAGTTGCACTAAATTGTCACTAAACTGTGTAAATATGAATAGAGAATATTATTTAGGTATTAGCAAACCACAACTTAAAATAAAATGACTTTTTCACCACTTTTTAATCGGAGAACACGAAAAACATTTATTCACATTAATGGCGGAGCTGTCAAACTGAGATTATGATAATCGAACTGAAGCCGATCGTGTACGAGCGGCCGCGAATACGCCGATGAGCCAATCAGCAACTTATGGGAAGAAGTGCCTTAGATTGGGAGTCTTTCGGGATCATAAAATTAATGCCATTATGTATCTAGATATAAGTTCTTTAATCGGAGGGGACAATGTTTTTCATAAAGACTGAAGCCTAGGAACAATTTAAGACATATTCTAAAAAAATAAAAAAAATTGGCTGTACTCTCAAAATGGCGGCCATATGTTAAAAAAAACTGTTGCCAATGTTGTTTTTGTCATTTAACACAAAAACTAAAAAAGATGGACAAAAACTTTCTTCACAAAAAACAAACATGCATAAAATTTTCTACAATTTTGTACCTATACAATATTTTGATAGGAGTTACCATTTTCCAGATAAATGAATCCAAAATTAAGAAAACATGGAAATTCATATATCGGTAAATCACTTAAAGGAAATAACTGTGACAATTATTGTAAGGCGTATAATATAACTTTATATTATTAACATAAAAATTAAATAAAATAAACTGAAAAAAATTAATAATAATAATAATATTATATAAGACATTTATCTCGAAAACGGTAACAGTGGTATCTGGAAAACGGTAACTTCTATCTAAATATTGTATAGGAACAAAATTGTAGAAAATTTTATGCACTTTGTTTTTTGTGCAGAAAGTTTTTCTCCATCTTTTTTAGTTTTTGTGTTAAATGACAAAAACAATATTTGCATTTTTTTTTAAACGGGCGCCATTTTGAAAGTACAGCCAGTTTTTTTATTTTAGGACATGTCTTAAATTGATCCTTAGGCTTTAATCTTTATGAAAAACATTGTCCCCAAGGATCTGGAGGGTGCACGGACAGTTAGAGTGGGCTTCCATAGTGTTACGTTTTATATTGAATCTTATAGTTTATCTTAAGAGCTGAACCATTTATCTGGAAAATGGTAACTCCAATGCAAATATTGTATAGGAACAAAGTTGTAGATTTTATGCACTTTATTTTTTGTACAGAAAGTTTTTCTCCATTTTTTTTTTAGTTTTTGTGTTAAATGACAAAAACCATATTTGCAAATTTTTTTTAGGACATGTCTTAAATTGTTCCTTAGGCTTTAATCTTTATGAAAAACATTGTCCTAAAGGATCGGGGGGGGGGGGGGGCGGTGCACGGACAGAGTGGGCTCCCGTAGTATATGCGTAGCAGACAAGTAAAATGAACTATATTTTAGGATTTTCAGGTGTGAAAACAAATTTTGTCTCAACACAAAAACACTCCTCCATAAAAGACGCACTAAATTGAGAAATTACAGAAAATCATAATTTTGTCAAGAATGCTGCACCGAAACTATTCAATTTAACGAAAAAATGTATAGGACATATTTTGTAGAAAATTTAATGCTCTATTATTTTCATAAGAACATTTTTTGGCGTATGAGGCACCGGCAGCGAGATATTTAAAAGAAACTGTTTTTGTGCGCTATTTTTTCAATATGGCGGCAACGATGACTGAGATGACATTTTGCCTTTTTTCTTATTTCATTAAGGGCATCGAAATCTACAAATTACCAAAGTTTCAAAACTCCCGCACTTATTCGGACTAAGAATCTACCTATCGACTATTATACCTATAATTAGAGGTTTTATTTAGACGGATTGTCATATGAATTATTATTATTATTTTTTTTTTTTTTGAATAATTTAATAGTAACTGTATCTGAGGAACGTTTATATATTATGCGGGGGCTTGTTAAATTATAGGAGGTGGACACCACTTTTCAGATAGTGTGGCTCCCAAAAAAAAATACGACTGGAACTGAAGGAGAATCAATTTTGAGAAAAAAAAAAAGGTTTTATGCAATTTTCCATATAAATTAAGAGTCTTTAAGTTATAACGACTTGAAAATTGCGATTTTAGCTTGGGAAAACACTCAAACCGGTTTTCATCGAATAACTCGAAAAGAATCACATTTAGCGAAAACTGGTAGGGTCAGTAAGGAAGATTATAAACTAAGCATGATTTTTTTTTTGAATAATTTTAAAAAGTCTCTGTATTCCAAACAATTCCTTTTTTACCAACATTCCGCTCTTATGCCTACAGAAATTAATGTTATATTAGGTGTAGTAAAATATTTTTTTAAACGAGCTTATTTATTTTAGAGTAAATACAGTCTTGATAACGTGTGGAAATTTTCAATTTACATAGGAGAAAGACAGCAACTTTGGGGAAGTATTAAATGAGTGCCTGCATGTCTTAACAATTACAAAGTTAAAATGAATTTTGACAAATTATAATGCTTTGGAAAGTTATAATTTTGTTTGTAATATAACCAGGCTTTCGTAATATGTTTAACTTTGGTATGTCGCGAATATTGCGATGGTAGAACTGTAGTGTGAATTGTTGAAAAGTTGAGAAAACTATTTCCATTCTCCCGTTTCAGCTGGAGTTTCCCTTTTGTCAAATTATGTGCTCTCTAAAGTTTCACTTACTAAGGGGAATAATTAAATGAATTTTCTCTTCGATTGATATTTTAATTAACGTTCTTGTGAATAATGCAATAAAAATTACAAGACCATATTATGAGATGAGTTTAATAATGATCGCGAGAATTATGAAACGTCTTAATTCAAATGATGCTCCTACCATTTTGTACTCTTGTAATTCATTGCAGGTCGAGTGCTACTCGAAATTGAAACCATAAATGACAATTTTAATTGCATCATGCAAAATGGCGCCTCCCCATATTGCGGATTACAATAAACGATGGAATGGCTCATAAGCACCTGTAGTAGAGTAACGTAAGACGAAAAGATATTTCGGAATAAATCTCTGAGAAATAAACTTAGCTCTATAAACGCGTGACTAATTTCGATAAAAAAAATGTTTTCATTCTTGAGAGAGTGAAAATGTTCACACCTTGTATTTTGAAATTTGTTTTTCGAAATATGTTTATATGATACATTATTTTGTAACTGTCAACTTTTTGAGGATTCGTAAATCTTTATTAAAATCTGTTAAATTACATTATTTTATATCTTTATTACAAAATTACCTATTTTGTTAGTTTTGCTAAAAAAGATTTAACGCCGGCCCTGTCTGACGTTTAATTGTTTACGAGTTAGCATTCCAGAAATTCCATAGAATGGGCGGGTAAAATAGCCGCGTGGGAATTATTCCTCCAATAGAAGAGCATGCAGAGCTGGGCAAATACTTTGAAAAAGTATTTAAATATTAAATACTAAATAATTTCAGAAAATTGTATTCAGTATTTTCAAAAGATAAAAGTATTTAAATAATAAATAACAAAAGTAATTAAATAGTTTAAACTTAGTATTTAAATACTTTCTGAATATTTAAATACTTTGATAACACTGAAATATTTTGAAGCATAGTTAAGTGTAAAAATAGCCTTTAATGGCTAAACTTTAGCCCAGTCGATGTAGGTATTTACCTACAAAAATTTGCAAACTGAATATATATACTTTTTAATAAGTTCGTGAAAGTGTATAGAATAATATACTGAAAAGTTTACATTTCGCTCGGATGCAAAACATGAAAAAAAAAATATGAAAAATGTTTTTCATTCATTTTTTCAAAATTTTAAGTCAAGCTAGGAAAAAATAAAAAATGCAGATGGTTAGATAACGTATTTATGAACAAGAAATGTCCTAACAAAGTTTACCGCTAAAGCCACGGTTTTCCCGGAAAAAAATAATCAAATGTAACGTTATAACTCGGAACGAGATACATGCGCGCACGCGCTTGAATGCGCATGCTTATGACACCGACGCACTAAATTACATGTTAGTAAATCAGAATTTCTTCAATCTATGAGTGTTGGTTCATTTAAAAGATTGAAATTGCAGCTTTCTGATGCTTTTTTGTTTTAAACAATACAAGCAAATGATGGATGGAAAAAATATACTTATATATTATCACGCCCGAACTCAATCCTCGCAATAAAAAATATAGAAAAAAGTAAAAGCCCTTCAAAAAAAGTTTTTCTTCATTGAGATCTATTAAAAAGTATGTAAACTTCATGATTATTATGGTTTATTAAATTGTAGTAACGTTGATAAAAAAAAGTACATTTCAAATCATTTTAATTTCCTTGCTTGATGATTTTTTTGATAAATATGTATATTGAAGGCTGTAACTTGTCGAGAACTTGACCCATTGGAAAAAATAAAATATCACTATTTCGGAAAAAATGTATATTTTCAAGTTCAAACACAAATTCGTTTACTTGTATGCATTTTTTCGAAAGTATGATCAATCAGATCATGATAACAAATTGCGATTTTCACGATCTTATCCTTATAACTATGAAAATATCTTTGATTGTTTTGAATATAAATTGTGGAACTTTTCCAATACATTAACAGATGAATCAGGAATTCATTGGATATAGCTGAAATGTGGATAGGTAATAAATACAATACAGTAAAGGCTCGTAAAAATTCATGCGAGCGATTCATCGGCTGTGTGATGTCTGTATGCGTTGATAATTATATATTTTCTCTCCAGACTCACTATTTATCCTCCTATTCACTAAGAGATATGTTAAAAACGTGTAATCAGAAAGAGAAAAAAGCTTTATTTTACTCGTTAGAACTGCTAAGAATTTTTAGAGGTTCCGTAGTATGCATTTAACCGTGCGCTTGGCCGCGCAGATTGGCAAAGTTATTTCATTATTTTTTTCCAGGAATACCGTGGCTTTGGCGATAAATTTTATTAGAATATTTTTTGTTCAGAAATATGTGGTCTATTCTATTTTTGTTTTTTTCTACCCTGCCTTAATTTAAAAATTTTGAAAAAAATGGATGAAAAAAAATTTTCTTTCCCCTTTTTTTTGTATAAAATGTTTTCTGTCGTCTGGGTTACTTTACCAAATTGTATTTCCTACTTTTGTAGAAATCAATAAAGACTTATTATTATCATTATCATTATTATATTAAATACTATTTGACTATTTGAGGTGTCAAAATTTTAGGTTTCATGACTTTCGTGAACTTCTACAACACTATTTTAATACCTCTATACTTAATCAGTTCTAGTTGGGTATTGGACTTTTACTTATCCGTAGAGCTAGACCTTTGCGTCTTCTGCAAATACCCAAATAAAGCACAGAGACTAGTTCAACTGTTCTCTGTCACAATCACAAAACATGTGTGTTAACATTAACAGTTAACACTTACTGTCTATGTCTGCTCTCAACTAACTTTCTGGGAATTATTAAGACGTGAATGACTGAAGACTGAATGATGCAATGTATTTATTAACTACATAGTATAGTACATATCTTGATTCTTGACGAGTATCTGCCTGTCTCTCTGGCGTATTTGATTATATTTGTTGTATTTATTTAAATGCTTTTGAGATTCATATACTTCTGAAAGTATTTAAATACTGTCAGAAAAGGATTTAAATACTTTTTTAGAAGTATTTAAATACTTCCCAGTTATTTAAATAGTTTAAGTATTTATAAATACTTTAGGATCATTTTCACAAATACTAAGTAGTAAATATTTCAGATAAAGTATTTGCAAGTATAAATACAAATACTTGTCGCAAGAAGTATTTAAATACTCGGTATTTAAATACTTTCTAGTATTTAAATACTTATGAGGTATTTGTAAGTACATATTTGCCCAGCTCTGAGAGCATGAATATGACATAATGCCTAGTTGCCTTGGTTATAGACCCCCGAAAATAGTTCGTTAAGGCGCGAATATAAAACCGCAAATTAATGTTATATATTCACTTCCGAATCAGACTTTGGCTCGTAAAGTCGTCAAATGTGGCTAGAATTTGAGCCCTGTATTTGTTTAGTAGTGTTGTTCAACTAATAATGGCGAATCTTACAAAATAGTTAAACAAAATATTAACAGTACCATTTGTCTTGTGCAGAATTAATCAGAATCTGTGCCAGTGTTTAATATACGTAGAAGGGTATAATTTGGCTGTTAATTGTGGTGTCATCTGATGCCAATTTATATCTTTGTGCTGCAACCATCCCTATAGTGTATGCTACAATGTAAAGCAGTTGTTGTAAGTACATAAACATTTGTTTTCCTACTTACGTTCATCAACGAATCCCGTTGTCAAGGGGTTATGACGCCGCTGGCAGTTTGCCGGCTTCTTAACACTTTCACCAGTAGTGAAGTGCGTATTTGTTACTTTGCATTCCACTAGATAACGTAGACCGGTTATAATTTTTGCTTATCTGGTTTCGTCCTAATAAACAGACAGAATAGTTTTCGCGACTGGTACGTCTTATTTATTTAAAACTCATAAAGATATTTCCTCAGAATAACCTACGTAACATGCATATTTTTGTACGCTTAAGTTAAGTTTATTACCTTGTTTTGGAATGCATAATTCTTGGTAATATATAGTTATTTATTCTTAAGCAGTTTGTTTATAGTTTTTCTTATATTAGGGGGATGAATTGTTCGTTTGTAATATTTAAATTTAATAATAATAATAATAACTTATTCCCAAGAAACTGTACAGTTTATAATTAGGGATTAACATAATATACACATATAAATATTTAAACAAACAGTATATGATAAATATGACAAACAATAATACTCTGAATTGATCAATTTCCCATCTCATATTTCTTTCATTTTTACAAATTATCTTTTGCCATTATGTTATATTTATGTCTGTCTCTATTTGTGTACCTTTTATTTAAAATTTGTTTGTAATAATATTATTATTGTTAGCACATTTTCTATTTGTCCACACCCTGTATATCTCTCAATGCTCTACCGGTTTATTCATCTTCGTAATAAATTTTGTTATTGTTAAATAGTTATTTTTTATTTCAAAAGTCCATTAATTTATTTATGAATTTTACTTTTAGAACTTTTATAAAATAGCCAATCTATTCTTTTTGTCTCTTTTTGGGGACTGTAATAAAGATAATTTCCTTTCAGAAGATAACAACGTTATAATTTTACTTCCACATCCAGTGGAAGTATAGTAACGACAAAAAATTTTAAAAAAATTTTTATTGTTCAAATAGGCTTAGAATGTCATGAAACGTCGAGATTTTAAGTTTGAGCCAAAAAAAAATTTCTGTCTGTCGGTCTGCCTGTCGGTCTGTCTAACTTTTTTTGTGCGCACGTTTACTCTGGAACCGTTTGAGATATTGACTTGAAATTTGGTACACATATGTACTTTAACGAGATCTAGAACTAGATCATATTTTCATTTTGTTCCGTCGAAGGGTTAGGGGGTAAATTGGGGTAAATTTGGGGTAAATAGGTAAATCAAGCAGGTAAGAGTTCATAAAATTGGCATTTAGTATATACAAGAGAAACTAAGATCCCAACAAAAAAATTTGGCATTAGCCACCACCATTACCACCCCCACCCCCATTATTAAGGGGGATGAAAAAAAAAATGTGATTTAGTGTGTGTACAAGAACCAGAAACCTCAAAATATTTTTTTATTTTATCCACCCCTACTACCACCCCCACCCCACTACCGATGTGGGGGTATGGTTTTATGGGTTTTTGGGGTAGAGGATTTCAAATATTATATTATTAAAGTTCCATAAGCAATTATTTCCACATACAACATTTTTTCGTTGTGAGTGACTTGGACAGAAAATCTGGATGTGGAAGTAGTGATTCCTTGGGCAGCGGTTTTTAGACATAGTATCCGCTAGCGAAGTTTCCAATTTAAATTTGGATTCCACCCCCCCCCCCCCCCCCTCTATATTTTTCGTTAATTTCATTATCACGCGAGAAAATAAATACATTTAATTATTTGCTTTATTTGTTCAAATTAGTCAGCTTTATTTTCCGAAATTAATACATTCGATTATAAATATGACAGCCATTAAATATTTCAATACTTTATGTTGCTTTCTAAATAACCCCAATATATGTTGAACCAGATTTCCTGAAAACAGTGTAATTTGCATATATATGTTCATACTAAATTACGCTGTTAAAATTACTATCTATGTAATTATCACAGATTATTACCACATGGCGCATATAAATTTCTGGCAGTAATTAAATTTAATTGTTAAAATGTTTATCAGAACTACACAGATAACGTCAGTGCAACAGCATACTTAATCCGAGCTTATCAATAAATTTTCGCACCGAACATATTTTGACACCTCTAATCTGTTCGCATAATATTTGAGTTTCGTTAATTAATTCCAGCTGAGCATGCTTGTTGCTTGGTATTCCGTACACGGCACCCTCGATCATGGAGAATATGAAATATGTATAAAGTCCGACATTAAATGTAAAAAGAAATGTCGACAAGCATTACTTTTATTAATTCCTTTGCAGATATTTCAGATTAAAATTTATTTATGTAGGGCGAGATGTAAACAGGAGGTTTATTTTGGTCTTTACCCAAATACGCAACGTATTTTGTTAGAGTTAAATTGTAACCGAACAAAAAAAGCACGTAGATTCGATCACTGAAATGTATTTTAAAAAACCGCTGCCCAAGGAATCACTACTTCCACATCCAGATTTTTTTATCCAAGTCACTCACAACGAAAAAGTTTTGTATGTGGAAATAATTGTAATTAATAATATAATATTTGAAATCCTCTAACCCAAAAACCCATAAAACGATACCCCACATCGGTATTGGGGTGGGGGTGGTGAAAGGGGGTGGTAGTGGGGGTGGATGAAGTAAAAAAATATTTTGAGGTTTCTGGTTCTTGTACACACACTAAGGGCCGGTTTTATAGGTACAGCTTAAACCAAAGTTTAACTAGAAGTTTAAGGTGAGCGGTTTCGTGAACGTAATTCGAGAATTTCTCCTGAACCGATTGAAAAACTATTTTTATATTCTTTTAGAGACAGCTTTATAGCTTGTACTAGGCTATTTAAAACTAAAAAAAGACAACATTTTTTTAATTGTACGAAAATCAAAAAAAAATATTTTTTTGAATTTTCAATAGTCTGGTACCATTCTATAATGTTGTCTCTAAAGGCCTATCAAAAAATTTTTTGAATCGGTTCAGGGATGTAAGAGAAATTCTCGAACTACGAAATAATTTTCTTAAGCACGGCACCGGCACCCTTAAACTGAAGTTTTACTGGAGGTTTTAGATTTTACTGTTCGCTAAAATGCCGTTTTATAGGTGCTTGTCAAGATCGTCAGTTCTATCGCCATTTTGTTAGTTGGTAGCATAGTGACAAATTGGCGATTGATGTCATTTTCATTACTGGTACTTTTCGCGATGGGTGAAAGATCTTTGAATTTCAACGTCAACGAAATCAAACTATTGATTGAATTAATGAAAAAGCGTAAAGATGTAATCGAATGCAAGAAAAGTGATTCGGTTACTTGGAAGGATAAAACAAATGTTAGTCGAGTTAAATGTGGACTAATATGTTCTAATACTATATGCACACATTCTTTAGATATTCGAAATAGATCTATATAAATTCTTTGTTATTCCATATCTTGGTCTCTCTCGGAATTTTCGCCCACGACGAGCTGCTTCTTTTATAATTATAACACCATCTTCATCGCTTGATAAAAGTCCTCAAAAATATCGAAAATCTCCATTTTCTGTAACTTTTTCTTTACAGAATATATAATAGGCAATTATTTGTAGGTTAAGTTGAATTTTGAAGTTTGCATTGAGTGCAACATCCTTCAAAATATTGCTAATTAATCAACGTAAGCGTGCATAAACTAAATATTTCCCAAATGAACAAATTCCTAATATACTTTTATACTCAAGTTTTTATTAATAGGTACATACACTTTTTTTTATATAAGTTAAGTAACAATCATTATTATTTTATGATATTAATTGACGGTGATGCGTTCTATAAACTACTTTTGTCTCGTGGCCATAGAAACGGACGTGGTAGATGCTGATTTGACTTTTGTCAGCATCTAGCATAAGATTCTTGTTCAGTTCATCAGCACGAACAAGGACATTGGTGTTCTAGAGAATTTTGCACCTTTTACAAATTCATTGAATGCATCCCAAGATACTGTTAAGGATTATCAAAAATAATTCCTATTTATAAAAATTGAAATAATAATAATAATAAAAATGAGCTATCAAATTAGAATTGCTTTACTGTGTGTAATGTCGAAGATTTTAGATGTACTTCCAATACAGTACTTTGAATGTAATTACTTACTATGTTAAGAACAATTTGGTGTAAGGAATAATCATTATTCTGAACAAGCTATTATGTCCGATGGACATGATTGTTGAAGGAATTGAGAATAAAAGGTACGTGAATAATTTATTGTGATTTAAGGAAGATTTTTGCAGGGGCTTAGCGAAGGGGGTGTATAGTATTAGAACGTACTCCCCAACTTTGTCAGACTTGGCAAAAGTTGGAAATTTGAGACGCAAGTTGCCAATTTTTATTTTAAATTTTTTTTTCTAGAATTTCTCCCTCCCCCGCTCATTAACTTTTATAGATTTTCTGCCTCCCGCTTATCAACTTTTCTTTCGGTGGAACTAGGAAAAAGTTGGGTAAAAGTAGGAAATTCGAGTTCTCATCCATTTTTTTTTTTTTGAGGAATCATTATGTAATTATTTACAGAGTTGGCTTTTGAAGTCTTACGAAGTTGGCAAATTTGAAAAATAACCCCCCAAAAAAGTTGGCTCGCTACGCCCCTGGACTTTTGATTGCATTTTACATAACATCTTGCTAAACAAACTCTAAATTTGATTTTGTGCAAAAGATTATTTCCCTAATAAATATTCATATCAGCCGAAGAATGTTTTCAACGACAACGGTATGAACTGAGACTTTTATTGAACAATTTACTTGTACAAACAAATTATACATCAGCATGCTATCGCTCATGTTGTTGTTTTCAATGCTGTTAATGATGATGATTTCATTGCTTGATGATTTTTAATTGAGATGCGATAATTTTTTGTAGATTTACGTAAAACCTGGTACATTGGCGGAAACCGAAAAGTAAACGACTATTTATATTATGTACTGTGGACTAAAGGTATATTATTATAAAGTGAGGTTATGATGTATTATTTGTTTATCCTCCAGGCAGGGACCTTGAAATATGTGAAGCTACTGAAAAGAAATGGAGGTCCGATTAGGTTCTTTGCTTATATCTCGCTAACCATTAGCGATATTGGAATTGTTTCACATAAAAATTAAAAAAAAAAATCTCTAAAAAGTAAGAAATAAGATTTCACTCAGTTTTACAAATACCTGTCTCTTACCTATTAGTGGAAAGTAGCAAGATACTGTACCTTATTACCAAATATCAATTTCAAATCTGTGCAAAACGTATTTTTGAAATTAGTAATTTTTTTTGCACCGACTTCAATTTGATATTTAGTAATAAGGTACAGTTCCTTGCTACTTTCCACTAAGGTATTTGGTAAAACTGAGGGAAATTTTATTTCTTACTTTTTAGAGATTCCAATATCGCTAATGGTTAGCGAGATATAAGCAAGAAACCTAATCGGACCTCCATTCCTCTGAGATGGAGGCTAGAACGCAATATATTGAACTCGGGATTTTTGACATGTTTAAAAGTTTGCCTGAGTGAATATATTTACAAAGTTGCAAAATTTTATCAGTTATTTCCTCCGGAAGTCAAAATTTGTTCCTATTGCACTACAGTATGCACCTTACCTTCAAACTGCTATAATATATTAGTGTTGTTCAGAAAAAATTGAGTCTCCTTCAAGTAAGCTAGCTAAGAATTGTTGAATAAAATTTTACCGCCGCGCCGCCCAGTTAATTGAACTTTATTACCTAATATCCTTGATTGAACAAATATAAAAACATACATACTGGCCGACCTTTTTTAGTTTATTTTATTTTTTTTTAAATAGGTTAAAAAGCAATATTTTATTACCGAAAAGGGGAAAGTTTTATTCCAAACTATTTTTTATTTCTTAACTTTCAACGTAATCTTACTAATAGAAATAACGTCCAATAACTGGTATTATTAGAATTTGATTAGCAGATTAAAAATCACCTTAAATTGTTTAATTACTTTAGCAGCTGCCTGTGCTATCCAGTATGAAACAAAGTTGAAAAAGAAATGAACAAATCCCACAGGAGTTGATAAACCTGCCACATTAAGCGTAGTTGGTGGACCCTCAAATAATATAACGAGGCCATCATTCATCGTTATCTCATGCTCATTCGTTTCATATGAAATATTTTTATGTCAAAATTTAGTCAAACAGCTAACATAAGCTATTTTGCTCGTGTACCTTCATTTATTTGATATATGAAACTTAATGGCCGTAAGATGGAACACTGAAGCACACCATAAATAAAACTAAGGGGCTGTTTAATACATTTGTGAATTATTTAGGTAATCATCTATTTAGAAAATTCAATGAATATTCTTGATTACATAAAATGGGGAATATGAAAAATTATCGCTCTACAGCTACTGTTAAAGAAGTAAAATGGGGTTGTATACAAGACTCAATGACGGCGACATCAAAAATGAGGTTTAGTGTGCATAAATTCTACAAAACAGGTTATTCTCCCATTTTTTTATTTTAAAATTTAAAACTATGAAAAAACTAAAAAAAAACATTATACTCTTCCCCGATTTATTGAACCTTTTATATAATTGTTACACATCCTATAGAATATTCTTCGCAATTGTTTGTAAATAATGTTACTCCGCATTTTACTTCCACATCCAGTGGAACTATAGTAACGACAAAAAATTTTTGAAATTTTTTACTTTTCAAGATTTTAAGTTTGAGCAAAAAAAATTTCTGTCTGTCGGTTTGTCTGTATCTTTTTTTCTGCGCACGATTACTCTGGAACCGTTTAAGATATTGACTTAAAATTTGGTACACGTATGTATTTCAACGAGATCTGGAAAAAATCCTAAAACATATAAGCATTTCCACTTTCATCACAGATCAATGAAAATACCCATTGCCGAAGTTAATGTACAACTTAAGTAAAATTACTAAATAAAGTAAGTTTTACATAAGTTTTATAAATTTTCCTAGAACAAACATCAATACATATTAAGAAGTGTTTATCTACGTGCATAATAAAATATACTTATTATAAACTTCAGTGATTAATAGCATTAATGCACTAAAGGATAAAGGGATGAAATAGTTTTAAAAAATTAGTGTTTTTAATATTTGAAAACTAAATCCACGTTTTAACTTAATTTTTTGAATATATTGTGTAATACTTTTCTAAAATTATTTTTATGAAGTATTTTCATCAACAATAAATAACAACAACATGCAAATGTCAAATTTCATTTTCGAAGGTAAAATTGAAGAAGAATGCATGTGGAATGAGATGCTATTCATTTTGACAGTAAAATCTTTAAAAATGTAAACTTTTTAAAAAAATTTCGGGTTTTCATCAACCTTCATAATATCAGGTGAAAAATAAACCATCAAATACCAGGTGGGGATCTTAAGAGACTCCACACTATTTTTTTATTGCTAGCACCATTTTATGAATCGTTTACCTAATGAGAAAGTTTTCTATTTTAGAAATATCATGTACATTCAACCTCATTTAGTAGTCTTTCAGTTAACTAGCGAAACAAAAAATCGTATCCTGAACACGTTCACTTATGTTCATTTAGCTTTAAAAATGCGTACTTTTCGAGATATGAAAGTCTAAGTGAAAATAAACACGAAAAAAGGTATATATATGTATATATCTCAAAAATCATGTCTTTTTTTTCTGCGCATAAGCAAAAAATTGTTCTAAATGTTGAGTACTTACTATCTATGCAAATAAATTGCTGTTCAAAATCTTTCTTTAAAACGGCGTTTTTTTTCCTAATTTGAGTGGACTATGTAGTTAATCACATTGTTGGCACAAAACTTTTTTTGACTTGTGATTCTTACAAACATGCTTTTTGCAATTCATGCAGGTTGGGTTTATCTTTAGATCTAGGACACATATAACAGCGTAATCTCTTTTTTTCTGGTGGTTGCGTTACGTTTTTTATATAATTTATTTCCGTGCTTATTTTGTAACGCATATTTTTTATTTTCTTTTTATATCGATTCCCAATAGTTTGAGGATCAACGTCACGGAGCCCCATAGAAAACTCATAGTTTTTCATGGGGCTCCGTTTTTTTTTTTAATATTAAGCATGGCGAGACCCCGCCTGGTATTAGAAAGGTAAAAGCGAATATTTGCCAATGCTCAGGCTCATGAAGTCGCCAGTTTCTGAATTCATGTAAAGAATTTTTAAAAATGTTAATTTTTGTTTCAGATGCGGCCAAGAAACCCGGGTGATTCCCCGTCTCCTCCAAATGCGCTTCCATTGGCTGAAGTCAGAGAAAGAATCGATGAGGCTAGAACAAGCCGGCATCACGAAATCAGTCCTTGATTCAGCAATCGCGGCCTTCACCTTAGAGATAATAGCCAAGCACGGCGAACCAGCGTCCAGGCTTTGCAACAAAGACCCGTTGACGATTAAAATGGGCACGTATGTGATAGACTTATTTCCGAACGCTAAGTTCATATTTATGGTTCGCGACGGTCGTGCCACGGCACACTCGATTATATCTAGGAAAGTGACGATCACCGGCTTCGACCTAACCAGTTATAGGCAGTGCATGAAAAAGTGGAATAGTGCCGTCGAGGCGATGAACAATCAGTGCAGGGAGCTCGGACCGAATAAGTGCCTTCGAGTGCCCTACGAACAGTTGGTGCTTCATCCCAAAGAGTGGATGGAGAAGGTACTTAAGTTCCTCGATATTCCTTGGAACGAGTCGGTGTTACACCACGAGGACTTTATTAATAATGGAATTGAGCTCAGCAAGTAAGTTGAAGCTTTTTATTTAAGTGACCTACTAATGGTATTAGAGAAATTTCGTCTCTCTTCCTAGTTTAACTCTGATAATGTCTATGTCTAAATTTACGGGGTGGCTCGCTTTAAATAAACGCATCCCTTTGTAGAATTTTGTAAACAATTTTGAAGAAAATAAGCTAGTTTAGTTAATATTTTAATATTGTATGTTTACAGAGTTTCCAATCTTTATCAGTTTTTTCCTTCTCATTTTCCTTATTTAATTGAAGTAAGTTGCCAGGTATTAAAACAGTGTGTTAGATTACATTAATTGCTAATAAGTTAAATTTTTGTATTGTGGTATAGTAAGGCTCACATATAATTCAGCGATGTAAAAAAGCTCGCAAGAAAGCCTAAAAGATATAGATCGCTTTTGGTTAGTGTACCGCCCACCGCGCCGGTCCACGTTGACACTATATAGTTTATTCCAACCTATCATCATTCCGGTAGAGAAAATTTCAACCAATTATATATAGTGGGAGTGGCCTACATTCTTGTTAGGAAATATGTGACCATTTTTTTGTGATGATAATAAAGAAACCTTTTATGCGGTCGGTACCTTTACGCTTTTTTTTGCGAGGTTTTTTATGTCGCTGAATTATATGTGGGCCTTACTATACATTTTATTTCCCTAATTAACATCTCATATTTTTTATGAAAATTAACATGGGAACACATTAAAAAACAACCCTTATTTAGAAGTGACATTGGAATTGATATTATCTAAATACTAACAGCCAGTTTCATAAATATGGGCAAAAGGTTCCTTTAAGTAAAGTGAACTTTATGATAAAGTCGACTTTAACTACTCTTTAAAGTCATTTCTGCTACATAAAGCAACTTAAATCTCCTGTTAGGTAAAGCTCGGATGTTGAAATATTTGTTCTATTGGCAACTCTGAAATACTAGGGTGATATTAGCCACTGGACAATGTGACTGCTGTCTGGCTGTTCAAGATCTTCCTAACCTGATATTTCCTGTCTGGTTTCTTGATTGTTCTCTAGTTGCTGCGGTGTTCAACAAATTAAATATGAGTGCAAGTGATGAACTTAAAAGTAACAAGCTAAAAACGTACTCTTCGCCAATTTACTGAGCTTTTTATATAATTGTTACACATTCTATAGGATACTCTTCGCAGTTTTCTTGTAAATAATGTTAGTTTTTGGACATCCTAAATTTTGTGATACCATCTTTGTTATGAAAAAAAAAATTATATGAAAAAAAAAATGAAAAAATATCCAACCTGTGTGGGATTCGAACACACGATCTTTGGATTGCAAGGCAAAAAAAATCAATCAATCAATAACAAGTTTATTAAAATTAGAGTACATGTATGTGCTTCCCCGGAATCTGGCTCGGAGCCAGCCAGACAACCACGACGCGCAGCGTCGTGGTGGGTGTCGGACTAGGCGGGGCAGGTCCGGTTTAGCTAAAGCTGAGTGTGAAGGTTAAAACTCCTGCCTAAGAATAAAGCTTAAAATTAACAATTTGGATAAATAATAGTACACAAAAATACTTAAAAAATAATTAAAATTAGCACTTTAAAAAACTAGAGGTTTCGCGCACAGACGAACACTTTGGAATTTTGATTGCTGACACAAAAAACAGAAGTCAACGAAAAAACCCGTTCGAAGCAATTCCACCCTGGTCTTCCTGCCAGGAAAGTGTGGTGGATGAAGGTGTGGTTTAAAATATTTGGATTTTTGGAGAATTTTTGGGCCAGACGGAATTTAGAAACAAAATGGACAAAAGAACAAAAAGGACAAGAACAAAATTGAACAAAATTAAACAGAGATAAAGAAGAGGGGGTTGTAAAGTTGCAAAGTTGAGGAAAGGTAAAGAGTAGGGTAGAGATAAGTTATGGTAGAGGAAAGTTTGGCTAAGGGAGTTGCCGGAAAATAGGCAACGCCTGGTATGGTAGAGGGTGTCTGATATCGAAAAGTATTGCATTATGCACCACATTTCGCAAGATTTCTATTTAAGTACAAGCGACAAAAATTAAGAGAAAATATTTTTTTAAAATTTAATTTATTTACTGATCGATTTTCTTCAAAAACAATAGGGTTCTTCCTCTAGCTAACACTAACTTACCTTCCAAATTTCAATACAATTGGACTTTTTTTCTTAAGTTATCGTGCTTACAAGAAACGTGACGGACGGGCGGACGGACAGACGGACATTTTGAAAGTTGTTCAGAATTCGTTCACTAACACAATGATATGAAAATTTTTTCTCTACGAGCGGTATTTGCGATTTTAGAAATGTGCCGATCAAATACAATATACTCTTCGTTTTTGCGAAGAGTATAATAAGAGGAAGAAAAGTTCGACTTTCTCGAAAGAGGTCGAAATAAAACTATTAAATGCTATCTATTTAGAGAAAAATACTCGAAAATTAAGAAACGAAGAAAATAACAAATATTGTAAAGGACAAAGGCTTGGGGGCGTGTACAATGCTAATTATATGGAATTTCGGAATGGTGATCAACTGAAATGCAAATTTGATGAAAATAAAATAGAAATCCATATCATCGTATTTTGTTAAACACTGCTGCCTTGTCTTATATATCTTGACTCTCGTTGAAACCATGAGATCTTCGTCCTTCTCGTCTGACGATGAACTTGAACTAATGTCGATTAGAAGACTGGCGAAAACCGCATTTCATTATCTCAACTAGTTCAAAAGTTATATAGGTTTAAAAAGGGTGAAAATATAATGAGGCACCAGGTATTAGAACTTGCAATAAAATGTTATTCTTTATTGCAGGAAATTCTTTCAAAATACTCAGTTTCGTTAGGTAAGTAGAAAAAGAAGCAAAAATTTTTAATTCACCCCCCCCCCCCCCCTCGTTTCCCTCACCCTTCACCGCAAATAGGAACGGTGTAAGTTACAATATCTAATATACGGTTATTTATTTATTTTTAAACAAACCAAAACTATTCGTTAAATGGCTGTGATTATTTCTGAATACTTTTACACCCATCACCACCAATTAAGGTGGTGGATTTTATCTTTTTAGAGTTTTTATTGGTTTTAATTCCAAAATAAATCCCTAATAACCCAGTTTGATGTTTTTTTATCATAATAAGGTGATTTAGTCAATTCAGATGAATATTTCTCACACTTTTGGTGTGGGGTGTATGGTGTGCATATCACTATCCAGAAAATATTACTTGTTTTTTATATTAAAAAATTCTTTTAAATAATTTTTTACTATAAGAATCAAGGAACATTTTATAAAAGGGATATTGACACCCTACACCTCCTCCCTAGAGGGGTAAGAAATATTCAGGAGTGATCTGAATTGGCCAAGTCACCTTAATATTAAAAAAAAACATCCAACTGAGTATTAGGACTTTTTAATGTCAGTAAAACCGATCAATATCCCTGAGAAGGTGAGACTCACCCCCTTTATACATTTTAGAGTGAGGAGGCATATTTGTGCTCAGAAGTAATCAGATTATTATATTCTTATAGCAACCGCTTAATGAGGTGTTTTTTTTAAAATATGTAAATAACTATATATAGTGTTTACAACCTTCTTGGGGGTGGTGAGGGAATGGCGAGGAGGGTTGAAGGGGTGAATTTGTTTTTGTTTTACTTCTTTTTCTACATAGTTATCGAAAATTATTATTTAGACTAATATCAATTCCAAATAAGGGTTGTTTTTTAGTGTGTTCCCGAGATTTTTCGCCAAAACGGATGACAGATTCATATTCAGCACACCCCAAAATTAGTAAAAAAAATTTCCACACTTTACCACGGATGGGCCAAAAAAGCCCTTTTTGTAAATAACTATATAGTGTTATAGTAGCTTCTATAGTACCTTCTTGGGGGTGGTGAGGGAATGGTGAGGAGGGTTGAAAGGGTGAATTTGGTTTTTTTACTTCTTTTTCTACTTAGTTATCGAAACTTAGTATTTAGACTAATATCAATTCCAGTGTCACCCCCAAATAAGGAGGTGACACTTTAATGTATTCCCGAGATTTTTCGCCAAAACGGATGACAGATTCGTATTCAGCACTCCCCAAAATTAGTAAAAAAAAAGATGGTTTCCCCACTTTACCACGGATGGGCCAAAAAAAGCCCCTTTTTGTAAATAAGTATATAATAGTATTACAGTAGCTTCTATAGTACATTCTTGGAGGTGGTGAAGGGTTGTTTTTTAATGTGTTCCCAAGATTTTTCACCAAAACGGATGACGGATTCGTTTTCAGCACCCCAAAATTAGTAAAAATCTTCCACACTTGGGCCAAAAAAACCTGTTTTTTAACATTGCTCTTTCCAAACCTTATAGATAATTTAATTATAAAGCGTCTTATATTTTTCTCCCCAAAGCAAACTACACCACTATATTTATTGATGAATAGACACCATTTTTGTCTGCTTCAAATTCCAGTGGTGATTTTTAATGGTTCTCGATCTATTAGAAATGAATTGAAAGAACTACAAATGTTATCAGAACGGCATTGTACAAGGTGTCCAGATATTTCTGTCGTTACTTTAAGTGATAATAAATTGCTATGGAGGCATATATCCTGAAAATTTTTCTAAGGGAGCTTGGGCCCTTTTCATATGCGATCTTAGAGTAGATTTTTATTTAATATTTCAGGAGCCCTTTGTGCTACAGTGATGACATTCGGTGTGCTATTTAATATAATTAAGAGCTTCATGGTATTGGCTAAAATGAAATTCAACCATAGCATAGAAAGGGGGGGTTCAAAATTTTGGTACCAGATTATGGTTTTTTTATCAAATTTATACAAAAATGATCCGCTTTGTAAAACACCGCAAAACCAACCGTTTTTAATGAAAACTAGTTTAAAATAGTTATTGCAGTGCCATTTTGTGGGCCGATTTTAATTAATAATCTAAATTCTGGCTTCAGTTAAACTTAAATGTCAATTCGACAATTGAAATAGCTCAAGAAGCATCTTAATTCTGAAAATTTTTTAAGAAATGTAAGAATAATTGAAAACGGGCCACAAATGACCTTGCAACAACTATTTTAAACCTGTTTTTATAAAAAAACAGTTGGTCTTGCGGCGTTTAACAAAGATGACTTTTTTTGTATAAATGTGATCAGGGAACCATATTCTGGTATATAACCCGTATATCCGTATATAATTCAGCGATATAAAAAAGCTTACAAAAAACTGTAAAGGGTACCGACCGCATAACACTTTCAGTTTATTTACAAAAAAGGTCATAAAGGTGTTCGGCTTCTTTTATCATCAGAAAAAATGGTCAAACATATTTCTTAACAAGAATGTAGGCCAATCCCACTGAATGCAGTTGGTTGAGATTTGCTCTAACCGAGTGATGATAGGTTGAAATAAATTATCTAGTCAACGTGGACTATCAGGGGTGGAGTAACTGTTTCTTCGTCTTAAAAGTTTAATGAAAAGTTTTATTTAATCGTTCTGTTGAAACAAATAGTTTATCTTGTTTAACAGTAAAACAAATCTTTACAAATAGCGGAAATAAATTCATCATCGACTTTGAAGGGGACAGTGACAATGGCGAAGAATTCGAATAACGGAAAAGATTTCTATATTTTGTTTAATTTACTGTTTATATTTAACGTTCCGCGGGTACATTTATGACAGTGACAGTGGCAGTGATAGTGAGAGTGGTATTCTGTGATAGTGTTAGTGATTGTGGTAAGGTTCATTATTATACTCTTCGCAAATACGAAAACGAAGAGTATATTGCATTTGATCGACACATTTCTAAAACCGTAAATATCGCTCGCAGAAAAAAAAATTTCATATCATTGTGTTAGTGAACGAATTCTGAACAACTTTCAAAATGTCCGTCTGTCCGTCCGTCCGTCTGTCTGTCCGTCCGTCTGTCCGTTCGTCCGTCCGTCCGTCACGTTTCTTGTAAGCACGATAACTCAAGAAAGAAAAATGCGATTGTATTTAAATTTGGACAGTAAGTTAGTGTTAGCTATTGTTTTTGAACAAAATCGATCGGTAAATAACAATGTTATTAATGATTTAAATTTGAATTTTTTTTTTTGATTTTTATGTTTTTGTAATTGAATAGAAATCTGGTGAAATGATATTTCTTTTTAATATCTAAATATTTACATATTTTACAAATATACATTTCATAATGTAATATACAAGCGTGAAAATATGATTTTAGCTCGTCTTATAATGTTAAAATTTACATTTTTTTACGCGTAAGGTGGTGGTGTAGTTCTTACACTTTTACTCGGAATCCAAGGGTCCCGAGTTCGAAACCCAAATGGGGTATGGTACAGTTTTTTTATTTTTTTTACTTTATTTTACACTGGGTCTTTTACCAACTAAGTTCGTGCTATAAAATTAAAAATGTCTAAAACTAACATTATTTACAAAAAACTGCGAAGAGTATCCTATAGAATGTGTAACAATTATATAAAAAGTTCAGTGAACAGGCGAAGAGTACGTTTTTAGCTTGTTTTTATTTTGGAAAAGTGTTATTATTTCTGGTAAGTATAAAATATGTTTTATTTGCAACATTTTAAGAAATGCTTTTATTTTATTTATTTTACTGTAGGAAAATGCTATTCATTTTCTTACTAATTTAATTTTTTTTATATTGTGTTGTTATTTTTATTCAGTTTTTACTTTGAAACTTTATTATGTTATTTTAATAAGAACATTTATTACGTTGTTATTTTGTAGAATAGTTAGTTATTTTTAACTGAAAAATGCTGGTTTATTTTTTTTTAACCTCTTACTCTCTAATCCCGTCACCATCTTATCCTGGCAAAGGATATGCTTATACCTTCTCGTTGAATCTTGCTGGGCAATAAGAAAAACTGGTATCGTTGAAGTTTGTGTACATTTTTGTAAACATACTTATTTTACAGTTCTGATGTCAGATATCGTATTATTCACTGTTCAAAAAATTATGTCCTTTAAAGAACACTAGTTTTTGTTTTTGGCTAAGATGAGCATAAAAACGTGGATTTAATTGTATTTTTTTAATTAATTGTTTGAAACTAAAAATACATTTTAAGTCCGGTCCTGTGTACTTCTCAACCTATCGTCGGCGGTACACTGACCAAAGGCGGTCGGTGTCCTTTACGCTTTTTTGCGAGCTTTTTTATATCGCTCAATTATCTACGGAACCTACTATACTAAAGATTGAAAAAAAAACGGCACAAGGAAATTTTGGATTATAGATCTCTTCTCTACGCATCTGAATTGAATTTCATTTTAGCCATGCCATGAAATAATAGCGCTCCAAATGGTATCGCTGTAGCAGGAAAGATTCCTGAAACATTAAATAAAAAACCTATTCTAGGACCTCACTTTCAAAGGCCCCCTTAAGAAGTATTTCCGAACATTCGCCTATAGAAACTTTTTTTCATACTTAGGTAAAGATTATCAGCTAAAGGTAACGACAGAAATTTCCCGACACCATGTATAAGCCCTGGTCGTATACTAAATTTCTAACTTGACGTAACCTGGACGTGATGGAAAAATAATCACTAAACTTCATATACGTACGTAAGTGTTAAAAGTTTTGATGAGCGCACCACCCTTGTATTTTGGGTCCTTCGCCTAAAAATTGTGTGGTAGCAGAAACAATTGTTTTCTCCTTTTTAGTGCATTTTCAATAAGAGCTTGTTGTAACTGTCCTATATTTATTATTAATGTTAATTTCTCTGCCGCCCTATATTTCACAAGATAAATTTACGGTTGTGTGGGGACCGCCCTCTATGTAATGCGAAGCAGTTATAACTTTAATCATTTTAATTTGACACTGCGGGATAAAAATACGTATAACGTGCTGGGGAAAAAATTGTAAAGCGTAACGATGTAAAGGGTTTTTTGATAAAAAACAATTTAAATTTATTTTGATGAATAAATCTCCTGCAGCACTGCGCAAATTATATACAACACATTTGCAATTTATTGGAATAACAACAATAAAATTAAAAAAGTCACTGGCGTGTAGTTTTAAATTAATAATTTCGATTTGAATTTTATAGCTTGTTTTCACGGGTTTAATTATTCATTATATGACTATTTATTTTGTTTTTGATACATACCTACCCCGAATAAATTTAAATTAAAAACATACATTTTGCATCGTATTTATTTAATGATAATGAATGTATAACAATTTATGATGTTTAATCCAAATAGACTAGTGCGGTAGAAGGAGGAATTGAATAGGAGTCCAATATGGTTGGATTTTTGCAGTCATAGTCATTGCGATTATACTCTTAATGAACGTAAAACTTCTCACTCATAGCCCTTATGCTTGCACCGCCATTTTGATAAAATGGCACAGCGCCACGATTTTCTGCAAATATTTCGGAATCCATAGATCGATATTATTCCCTTGGCAAATGTAAAAGTTATCCGCAAATTTCTAAAAATCGTAATTCGCTCGTAAAGAAAACATTTTCACAACAGTGGGCAGTGTCTGAATAACTTTCAAATGCGTTTCTATCCATCCATAACATTTCTTATAAGCACGATAACTCAAAATAGTTAGAGGAAGAACCTTATTCTTAAAAAAAAAAAAAATCTATCAATAAATATATTAATTCTAAGAAAAAAATGCACGCAAAAAATTTAAATAATATCGTAAACTGAAACCACATTATGTTAAATAGGTTTTTTTTAATGCCTTATTTATATTAACGTCCTGGCGAAGTTTAGCTAATGCTACTCTACCACTTAACCAGGACGGCGAGATAAGATACGGTCACCCATTCAATTAAGGGACTCACCCAACGTGCCTTAACTGCACCGATCGAGGTCTCATCTCAACTCAACTCTTAACTCAACAGATATTTATCGGTTCGGTTTTAATGACGATAAAAATGCAAGGGGTCCATGCTCCTGTCTTAGAAACTGAAGACTTAATATTAACAATTTATTTGGAATAGGACATAAGTATAAAAATGTTTAAAAGATAATTAAAAATAACGCTTAAAATTGGTCGTTGCACACACGCACTTGGTCTAAATGGAATTTAGAAACAAAAAAGGGTAAAAGAATGAAAAGAATAAAAAGAACAAATAGAGCATGTAAAGAGAATACAAAGGTTAGGTTATAGGTTTGGGTGGGGAAATAAGAAGTTGTCGTATAGGAAAGTATGGCTAAGGTAGAGGTTGCCGGAAAATAGGCAACGCCTGGTATGGTAGGGGGTGTCGGATATCGAAAAGGATTGCATTATGCTATCTTAATCAGGCGGTTAGTTGCGGGTTAGCGGACTATCGCTATCGACTATTGAATTCGTAGAAATTTTGAGAAATTTCATGGACGTAATCAGCTAGTGGGGTTATGTCGTGGCAACGATCATATAAATCTCTGAGGTAGGTATATCTGTCCTAACCAGAGATGAGGCGTATAAGATTATGTTGGAGAACTCGAAATTTTCTCATTGTCGTGGCCGGTATGCTGCACCACACCGCCGCCGCGTATGTGATGGCCGGCCTGATCACTATCGTGTACAATAATGTTTTATTTGTCCTGTTAAGTCCGCTACCCCTGGCTAGGAGCGGGTACAGACTCCTGGACATGGAGTAGACCTTGCGTACCGTTTCATATTTATTAATTCTTTATCTCTATATTTTCATTTTTTTTTAAATAACACATTATTTTCAAGAATAATTGAAACTCTTCATTTATTTCTACTGTGGAGTCAGAAGGTATATCGTTAACAAGAAGAATAATTACAGTTGATTTTGAACTATACCAAAATATATATAAATATATTCAACGGAAAATGATCGAAACGAGTCTAAAAAGCTGCTGATATTCGTGATAGTAAAACTGCCAACAGACTCACGCAAGTGGGTCGATCCTTATAGTCACTGATATCAGTATCGCAAGCGAATATGTCGTGTTTGAAGAAGTGCGAGAATTAAAAAAAATGCTGTGCTTTCTGTTTCATAAATCTCGTATTTACTGTGTAATCTATTTGATGTTCCTTGCTTTCGCATATAGCACAATTTAACGAGCAAGATTTATTGATGAACGAGTTTCTCCTCCTTCACTTGTTACTGCGATATTTTCTGTTTGAAGTGGATTTTTTAAGTCTTTTACGAGCCATGATTCTTTCTAACTTATTCCTGTGAGTTTACATTTTATTGGATACACTAGTTGCGTGATACTTAAAGATGATGCTATTTCGACCCATTTTCGTGACTCTCTTGAAAGTTTAATCTTCAATAATACCATCATCTTCCTAGACTCGTTTACGATCATTTTCCGTTGAAAATGTTTTAACTGTAACTCTTTTTTAGCATACGACTCATAGTTCAGAACTAACTGTAATTATTTCGGTAATTATTCTTCTTGTTAGTGACATACTTTCTGGCTCCATATTGTAACTAAAATACTTTCTACCACTTACAGTTAGCAGAAATTATTGAAGAGCTTCAATTTTCCTAAACCATAATATGTGTTATGAAGAAAAAATGTAATAAATGCAAGCAGAATGATGCCACATTCACTAATAACAGTTTTACATAAAGTTGTTTCAGTTTTCGCCATTATTTCAATTTTTGTTAAGATATTTCTACCGAGAAAGTCGTTAACTTCAGATTGTCTTCAAATTTCGGTAGGATGTAGATAATGGTTTGGTGAAACCACTCGCAAATTTTGAGAACGATCTTGTGTCTACTTTTCCAGTTATGATACATCAAAATTCACGTTATTAGCAAGGAAACGATAGGGAAGGGTAATTTCCCGTGAATTTATCGCCATAATTTTTATCTCAAACGTCAGATTCTTTTAAATTTTTGACTGAGTTTTAATGGTTATTACAAAAGTGTACCCCCAATTTGAGAAACTTCTTGTGTCTGGTTTTTAAGTAATTCGTGATACAATGTCTGGAAACGATGGGAATTTCACGCATAATGAAAACTGGTAACACCGCATTAACCAGTCTCGCCCGATCTTCAAACAGACGAACAGGGGTTCAATTTTTTATCCTTCGCTAAATAACGATGTCTTTAGAATCATTCGTATTTTGCGCTAGAGACAAAAACCAATTTTTCATCGCACGTTAGATAACGTGTCCAAGTTAACAGCTATCGTTTCAAAGTAAGCGTGCGCTCATACAGTGCTATAAATCACAAATATCAATGCAATATCAGCAATAACTTTTCATTAATATTAATAAATTTATGCTAATACTATTTATGACAATAAATACGTAAAAATATAAATAAATATATATAAAATAAATATCAAACCCAAAAAAATATAATATGAATCAACAATATTTTATTAGAATAATGCATGATTTTTTGAGCGATAATCGTCAGTACTTTCATTTGAAACAAGTTTTATTTTCATTAATTTGTTAATATCACTTAAGATTTTTAATTTTAACTTTCCCACAAAATTGTTGGAGGTTACTAGAATTGGCCCAAAGTCGGAAATTGAGACATTAAATCTTTACGTTTTGAGGTCCCAGGAACCCAAAAAATTGTTTTTTGAAAAATATATATCTGTGTGTGTGTGTACTAAACGGATTTAGATGAAACTTTGCATGAGAGTTTCTTTAGTGCTTCAGAAGATCTGAAAAGGTATTGGTTGAGATCGGAATACGTTTAGTGCCGCTTTGGCCCAACAAGTTGTTTATTTTATAATTACTTACAATTTCTATTCGAACAAAAACAGTAAATTGTTTCCCGGTTTATGATCTTTACCTGGTAGATTTCTATTTTTTGCTAGGAGTGATACTTTTCGATTTGTTTGATAAAAACTGTGTTGAGGCGTCCGTTTTCGCAATCTGCAAATAAGGCAAAACACGAAATCTTTGAACGTTCAGATCTTTTTTAATATATGAGTTGAAGGGTCATACTATGTCATTATAGAAAGAGGAAGAATTACATGTGATGGACATCGTAAATCACACCGGCGAAATCGATAATTCGCGCCTACAAGAGCGTACGAAAAGTGTGACATTTTTTGACATTCTCATGTCATTGTTTACGTGCGAGATTAAAGTTGCGATGTTGCCACGTTCCGTCGCCACGCGCTATCGCTCCCACCGTGTATCACTCTCTCTCTCGCTCCGATAGAAATACCTTAAAGTGTTTTTTTTAATACAATGTCTTTAACGTGTTCTGCAAGTTAAAAACCGTGTAGAATGACACCTTACGTGCCATGCATTTTCAGTAAGCATTATTTTTTCCAAAATGGCTACTCGCGCCGACCATTACCCAATTTTTTTTTCACTCAGTATACGATTACCAGCAAGCTCCAAATGTGTGATTCTCTGTTAAATGAATGCCATACAGAAGCTTGCTCAACTGTATTACTTGAAGAGTCATGGATTTCGTATTTGCGAAGAAGCCATGCTGCGCCATTTTTTCAATATAGCGACACAAGCATACGGGTTAGGGTGTAAAAGTTTTACTACGTTCGTTGCGAGCTTAGATTAAACTGAAGATCTGTGCAAAAATCCAGCTTTATTGATTAGGGTACTTCCTTAATTGGGCCTAGTAAAAACCGTATGTGATCGTATTGTCTTCCGACGTCGATAATGGTTGAGCTAATATTAAAGTTATTATTTAATTTCATATAATTATTCTTGAGACAGATAAACTTGGCTGAAATTGTTTAATATTTAAATTAAGTTTTAATTAACTGATATCGTTCTCTGATATCTATATATTTTTATCTATTTATATCTTGCACGATCTTGCACTTACGAGAGTAACAAGAACAGAAATATACAAATTGTCTATCTTGTCAAACAGAAAATATATCGATTTTTGTTAGGTGGAAGCATATCTCGCAGAATTTATTATCTATTTTCAAGGATATCCACTTAGATTGCAGAGTGCTAAATCTGGAAAACATCTGTCTGTCAAGGTACTTGTAAAATCTCTGCAATGCGGAACGCATACAATTGAAATTCTCAAATTAAAAGCTCTTCATATGGATGGTATTTCCGTACTTTGCTATAATGTGGCATGCTGTCAATTAAACCGTAAGATATCTTTTCCGTTTAATGACGTGCGATTTTAAATTAGTCACGATTCTGTAGACCGGGCCGAAGCTAATAGTCCAAGGGCTGGTGAATTTTTTTGGGATTATTTCGCTAACAAAATGGTACTTTTACTTCCACGTCCAGTGGAAGTATAGTAACGACAAAAAAAATTTTAAAAATTTTTATTGTCCAAATAGGCTTAAAATGTCATGAAACGTCGAGATTTTAAGTTTGAGCGAAAAAAAAAAAATTTCTGTCTGTCTGTCGGTCTGTCTGTCTGTAACTTTTTTTTTGTGCGCACGTTTACTCTGGAACCGTTTAAGATATTGACTTGAAATTTGGTACACATATGTACTTTAACGAGATCTAGAACTGGATTATATTTTGATCTTGTTCCGTCGAAGGGTTGGGGTGTAAATGGGGGTAAATTTGGGGTAGATGGGTAAATCAAGCAGGTAAGAGTCCACGAAATTGATATTTAGTATATACAAGAGAAGCTAAGGTCTCAAAAAAAAATTTCCACGATGTGGAAGTAAAATGGGTGCAAGTGTTAATAGTACAGTAATTAGAGGCTTTAACTTCGGAATAATGTCATATGAATTAGATTTTCGCTAATTTTTGGCAATTTAAAAGTAAATGCAGCACACAAAAATTTTATATATTATGCGTGGGCTTGCTACTTTATAGGGGGTGGAATCCACCCTTTCTCAGAGGGTGACACCTAGAAAAACAAAAATATTGCAGCTGAAGAATCAGATTTTGAGAAGAAAAGGTTCTATTCAACTTTTCATATAAATTGATAGTCTTTAAGTTATAACGACTTAAAAATTGCGATTTTTTCTAAAAAACAAGGTATTCCAAAACCGTTTTCGTCAAATAACAAGAAAAGTATTACACTTAGCGAAAAAATGGTAGAGACAAAAACTACTAAACTGAGTATGAATTTCGTTTTTTTTTTTCTAATTTTTGCAGGATTATTGGTCTGGGAGTATAAAGGTGGCGTCTGAACGTTTATAAGAAGAAATATTTAGTGTAAATGTTAAATATTAGAAATTATGGCACTTACGTCAATAACCAAAATAAAAGAATATTAGATTATGCTTTCAAATGATTGTTTGACTATTTCTACAGTATAAAAAAACAAAGGAGTTATGACATAAAGAATGTGCTTCTTCACATTTTTAAATAAAAACGTCCCCATTTTGTTACTGCAAGTAGTCAGTAATTAGAAAAATATAATTCTCAAGTACTGTTTTTCGTTAAAATATAGCATGACCTCGTAATCCAGGCATTAGAGAATTTTACCTGGAAAAATTCATGGTAATTCTGGAAATAGGTTTACTTTATATTTTTTGTCTCAATGAATCCAAATTTTTAACTTCTCACCAAAAATTCCCTCCGCAACCCCCTCAAATTTAGAGAAAAAAACCCAAAAATTGGTTTTTGATTTCTTTTATCGTTTTTTTTTTTTTCGTTTTAGAGAAACAGTACCCAGATATTCAGAAAGTAAACAAAATTTACAACAAAAAAAGTCCTTTGGCATTTTGACGTACGACGAACGGGAGGGAAGCGAGTGGGTCCCGAAACATACGCCTCGGCGCCGCGCGTGCCTTTAGGTATCATGCGAAAATTTTTTTTCAAAATTCGGGCTGATTTTTTGGAATTTCGGTAAGCTTTAATACAAATTGTTCATTTCCGACAAGATTAGCGCTCTCTAGCCTTTAACTTAATATAATAAAAAAGGATTTTTTTTTCAAAATTCGAGGATTTGTTGGAATTTCGGTAGGTAAGCTTTAATTTAAAAAAAATGTTTATTTCCGAACAGATTTGCGGTCTCCAGCCATTTTTTAACCAAAAAACTCAATTTGGGACCATTGTACGGCGTCGAGGCTCATGTTTCGAGGCGTGCTAGCGCTTCCCCATTCGTTCAACGTTAAAATGTCCTATACATTTTGTTGTAAATTTTGTCTACTTTTCGAATTTCTAGGTTTCTTTTTCCTAAAACGAGGAAAAAAAAACAAAAAGAAAGATTTTTTGGCTTTATTTTCAAAGTTTTGAGGAGGTTGCGAGGAAAATTTTTGGTGGGAAGTTAAAAATTCGGATTTAGCGCTCCAAAAATCGTAAAGTAAGCCTATTTCCAGAACTACCATGCATTTTTCCAGGTAAGGGCTCTATATGGTCTCTAATGCATGGAGTATAGACCCTCAATGCTTTTCGCCTACAAGTGGAGATCAAAAATAGAGCTCATAAACTAGGAATGAAATTTTGTTTTTTACTTAGTTATATAGAATTTATTTCCGGAGAAATTTAAGTTTAAAGGCAGCGTCCGATCGTTTATAGAATTAAGTATTTAGTTTAAATATCGAATATCTTAGAAACTATGACACTTGCGTCAGAAATTCTGAGGACCAGAAGAGTTAAAGATAATTAATAAAACTTTAAAATTATTCTTTGTTTGTTCTGTTTCATAAAAAACAAAGAAGTTATGACCGAAACAATGCACGTCTGAATGTTTTTCGTTAATATATAACATCACCTAGATGCTCAATCTTTTAGTCCGTTTAAAACAGTTCCTTTGAAAAAAAATTCCATCCGCCATATTGGAGCCGCCATTTTGAATTTTTTAATTTTGATTTCATATTCCTAATCAGCGATCCCAAAAGCATACATATTAAATAATAATAAATCATCAATACTTACAAATATTAAATATATAAATTTAGAGGTGGTTTTCACCTCTTGAGGGTAAGAGCAAGTGTCAGATACATTTCACTACAACAATCACCCGTAAAAAAAATTATCATTACATATGAGAATATTTTGCTTGAATTAAGGTATATGAATAACCATACAAATTCTCAGACAAAAATTTCAGGCAACAGGAGGTGTAAGAACACCTCAAACATGTATTTTTTTACGTGAAATTTGTATTATTTGCTCCTGTCTGACAATTGATTATGTTATTCTAGACAACTTTTTGACCGTGTAATTTAATTGTCAGACAAAAATTCGAGGCAGCACACCCTGTAAATTCGTTGCAAACTTTCCTCTCGGCCGGCCGCCAGTGACCTCAAGCGCGCCATATATTTCAAAAAGAGATTACGATTTCTATGGCGCAATGATTTTGTTTTTTTTTATATTTTGGAGGTGATTTAAAAAAAAAAGGTATTGATATCGTGCTTAATTTTGAAGATACACTCCATTCTCCGATTAAATAATTAATCCACGTTATCTTTTTAACTATTTCATTTATTAAAAAAATGCATATGAGTATTTACGTTGGCAATTTAATTTTCTATAAAAGATATTTAGTGACTTTTTGATTATCTCACTCGATTCTCGAGATGTAAGCTGAGGTATAAAAAAAAACGATTTAATTTTTTCGGATACTGAAATTTTATAATGGATCAATCAATGCGCAAAATTTTCTAAACTATATATTTTATTGAAAAAATGCTCACAATCTTTTACATACAAATTTATTTATTTTTAAACAAAAAATTTCCAATGACTATTGTATTTCGCTTAGTTAATAGTAGTCCATTCAAATTAGGAAAAAAACACCGTTTTAGAGAAAAATTTTGAACAGCAATTTCTCTGCATAGGCAGTAAATACTCAACTTTTAGAACAATTTTTTGCTTATGCGAAGAAAAAAAAGACATGATTTTTGAGATATATACATATATATATATACTTTTTTAACGAAGAACGGACATAAGTAAACGTATTCAGAATACGATTTCCTACAAACAAAGTTCCATACATTTTTCCGATTATCCCATTGATTGTTCCGGAAAAAACGACTTGAAAAATGTATATATATATGTTTTTTTGTGTTTTTTTTAATTTTGAATGCAAATATCTCGAAAAGTGCACGATTTTAGGGCAAATGAACATAAGTGAACTTGTTGAGAATGAGATTTCATACAAAAAAGCTTCTATACATTTTTCCGATTATCCCATTGGTTTTTCCGGAAAAGCTTGAAGAATATATATATTTGCTTTTTCATGTTTTTTTTTTCATTTTGACGTATATATCTCTCAAATATATAGAACTTTTTTTGTAGGAAATCACATTCAGAATAAGTTTACTAATGTTCATTTAGCCTTAAAAATGGATACTTTCCGAGATATATACGTGCAAATAAAAAAAGAAAAAACACGAAAAAGCAAATATATATATATATATATATATATATATATATATATATATATATATATATATATATATATATATTCTTCAAGAAGCTTTCCCGGAAAAACAAACGGGATAATCGAAACAATGTATAGGAGCTTTTTTGTGGGAAATCTCATTCTGAACAAGTTTGCTTATGTTCATTTAGCCCTAAAAACGCGTACTTTTCGAGATATATACGTCTAAATGAAAAAAAACAGGAAAATTCGTATATATATATGTATATATCTCAAAAATCATTTCTTTTTTTTTCTGCGCATAAGCAAAACCTTGTTCTAAAAGTTGAATTCTTACTTCCTATGCAGAGAAACTGCTGTTCAGAATTTTTCTCCGCTTTTTTCCTAATTTGAGTGGACTATAGATATTAATATTTTTTAATATATTTTAATTATAAATTTCAAAGTCCGAAAAAATTAAATCGTTTTTTTTATACTTCAGCTTACATCTCGCGAATCAAGTGAGATAACAAAAAAGTCATTGAATATCTTATAGAAAATTAAATTGCCAACGTAAGTGCTCATATGCATTTTTTAAATAAATTAAATAGTTAAAAAGATATCGTGGATTAATTGTTTAATCGGAGAATGGAGTGTTCTTCAAAATTAAGCGTGATATCGAAATCTCTTTTTGAAATATATGGCGCGCTTGAGGTCACTGGTGGCCGGCCGAGAGGAAAGTTTGCAACGTATTTACAGGGTGTGCTGCCCCGAATTTTTGTCTGACAATTAAATTACACGGTCAAAAAGGTCTCTAGAATAACATATTCAATTGTCAGACAGGAGCAAATAACAAAAATTTCACACCCCCTGCTGCCTGAAATTTTTGTCTGACAATTTGTATGGTTATTCATACACCTTAATTCAAGCAAAATAGGAAGTTTTAACCAACTTGCAATAATGCAAATTTCGACTACTATTTTACGACTTTAGGGTGTTCTTACACCCCCTGCTGCCCATCACCAAGTTAAAACGTTCGAGATGGCAACTCATTACCTCTATGGCAACCTTTTGGCAAATTTTTAGCCCACTTCGAGTAATGACGCGAAATGTTCACTAGCTCTTAGTCTATTAGGTTCAAAGTATTTCCGTAATAACGCACTTTTTTCATCTAAATGCACTGGACGGATAGTGAAGATTCAAATCTTTAGCAAGATTACGCAATAGTTGTGATTAAGCAATAAGTTTCAATTAGCTGCTTGTCGCCTTTTTTAAGAACATTAAGCCCTTTGGATACTGGCCAAACTTTCAAAAATGTTAAGGTTTTCAACGATAAATCGATTACGGAGTTGACAGTCGAGCTAGTCGCGTGAAAAATTTCAATCACCCCAATCATTTTATATGTTGTTTCGTCATATTTCTTCAGACACTCTTTAACCAAAGATTTTGTTTCAGGGTGGAACGATCGTCAGACCAAGTCATCAAACCAGTCAACTTGGAGGCGTTAACCAAATGGGTGGGCAACATACCCGAAGACGTGGTTCGTGACATGGCCGACATAGCACCCATGCTCTCTATTTTGGGGTACGACCCTTACGCAAACCCCCCGAACTACGGTAAACCCGACGATCACGTAGCCCACAACACTAAGGAGATTCAGAAGAACAAAGTGGTATGGGATAAGAAAGCCAAAGAAATGTTCAGCGTCGGCTGGGACAATGGGGACGGAGATACGGCTTTAGATAAAGAGCCCAGTGATAGTCCGAATAATACGACGTGATAATACGTGTACACCATTAGGTGTTTGAAATTTAACTGCGTGTGGACCATTGACTGATACTAAATCTACTTAAGTGTTTGTACATTGAACTGATGTGATTAGAGGTACTACGGCGTTATCTTTGACTTTAGTTGGAGTCAGTTTGTTGATACCTGCTTGGTCCACAAATTGTAGGACTGGTGTTATTTATTCGACTTTTTAAAAGCTGACTGATATTTGTATAAATTTCAAAACCCTACTGGGTTCTGTACTTCAGTTATGAAGAACCTGAGTTATGCATATTTTTAAATTGAAATCAGACAAAATGCGGCGTGTATTTCAATACGAATATGTGTATAGACTTAATATACGATTCAAATGTATTGAGCTTCTCATTTTAACTGCGAATATTTCAAAAACGGAGGAGCGTAAAAATTAAAAAATAATGTGTTACAGGGGATAAAGGGTTACAAGTAAAGGGTATTAGAGGAACTAATTTGCAATCATTTCAATTCACACGTGTTAATATGCAAAAGATATTAGTTTTCGAGATATTTCAATGTTTCACTTTTTATTTAAAAACCCCAAAATTGCAGATTCAAAATTAAATTTAAAAATTTACCCTAATTCAAAGGCACCGATTTTAACTTTCTTACTTAGATAACTCCTCAACAATGCATTACTAACAGTAAAATGGTCCAAAGATGCAACAAAAAATAAAATAAAAAATTTTCGATTTTTCAATTTCTATTACATTGACGGCGAATTTCTGTTATTAGCTTTCCAACGAGGTAAAATGTTACGAAAGAAAAAACAATTTCCACGAAAAGGTTCAATACGAGAGGTGAGCAGGTAGAGCGCGTTCATTGTTTCAAAGGAACTTAACGTTGACAATTAAATGAAACAGTAGTCTTAAGTTGATAACTAATTTATTTATTATAACAAATCTTATTCAAAATGAGGACCTCTCAATCCCTTGAGGTAAAGCTTTTACCCCAAAGTTCTGCGACTGGACCACAAGGACTGGACCGTTTTCGAACGCGAGGAACACGATGGTGACAATATGTTGCGACCCTCCAACCACTACCCTTAAACTGAAAAACCACCCCCTTTTCCGATTTTCCGGTGCTAGGCATTTTTTTATCGGAAAATTTTATTAATGAAAGTTGTTCAGAATTTTCCAAAAATTCAATATCCAATATTTCATCAAAATAAAAAAAGTGAAAAATTTAAAAAATTGATCAATTTAAAAAATATAAAAAAGACTACTAATTACTTGACAACTATGTGACAGCTTGGGTTTAATTTCAAACAAAATTGTCATGAATTTTTTAAACAAAAAAACCCATTTAAGTGATATTTTCGGACTTGGATAATATTTTAAACAAAATTTCAACATTTTTTTTATTAAATTTTGGACAATTCTGAACATCTTTCGTTAATAAAATTGTGCCATAAAAAAATGCCTAGCATCGGAAAATTGGAAAAAGGGGGTGGTTTTTCCGGTTTAGGAGGTTAGGTCGGGAAATATTATCACCATCGGGTTCCCCGCCCTTGAGGATGGGAGGCAAGATATCTTCCGGTCCAGTCGCAGAACTTTTTGGCTTTTTGCCTTTTTCTGGTTTACCTCAAGGGACTATCTGTTCCGTATAGAGACATGAAGTCTTTTCCTCACTTCCGTTTTGGCCACTCTTGAAGTGAAATTGTTTTTCATTTGCTCCACTGTGTCGATTATCCTCTGCCTCAATTGTTCTGCCGAGTTCACCGGTGTTTTGTATACCAACTCCTTCATGGAAATCCAATGGAATTAAGTCAGGGCATCTCGCAGGCCACGGAATTGGTCCTCCTCTACCGATCAAATTATTTGGATAGTCTTCATCCAGCCACTGACGTATTGTAACTCGACATCGTGCTGGAACACCATATTTTGCCTCGTTCTAAGTGGGTCATCTTCGAGCAACGGCATCAACTCTTTTCTTAAGGACAATTCATAACTTTTGCCATTTTTTTGGGACAGAAAATAAGGACCGATTAAGTGATTTTGGGTTACTCCCATCCAAACATTCAAACTAAATCTATTTTGAAACTCAAGCTTGTCGAAGTGTTTAACTACTCGTCGTACCGTTAAAAACAAGTAAATGGGACTCTCTAAAATATCAAACAGTGAACGCCCTCTATCTGCTCACCTGTTATTGAACTTTTTCATGGAACTAGTTTTTTTTTTCAAAACATTTTACCTCGTTGGAAAGCTAATAAAAAGAGATGTTATTTAAATGATTTTTACGATTAATGTATTAATGCATTTTTGTAATAAATCGCCGTCATTGTAACAGAAATTAAAAAATCGAAAATTCTTTTTTTTATTTTTTGTTGCATCTTTGGACCATTGGCTATTTTTTGACATTTTACTGTTTGTAATGCCATTGTTTAAGAGTTATCTAAGTACGGAAATTAAAATCAATGGCATTCAATTAGTGGAAATTTTTAAATTTAATTTTGAATATGCACATTTGGGGTTTTTCAATAAAAAGTGAAAAATTGATATATCTCAAAAACTAAAAACTTTTGCATATATCACACGTGAGTTGAAACGATTGCAAATTAGATCCTCTAACACCCCTTGCCAGAAATACGTCGAGTTACCACTAACCCTGTATGCCTATCACTCACTGAAACTTGAATAACTTAGGTTGAACAGTTTTGAAGATCTGTTAAGTTGAAAAATGTTGTCTTTTTTAAATCCTCTGTATCTCGGAAAATATGCATCCTATGTGAATAATATTTTGAGTACCGAGAAACCACGGCATTTTTCGTGCCATGAAATCTTTTCGTAATTTTTCATCCTCGCAGTAGTTGTCAAAAACGTGACCTCATGTTTATTCGGTTATTTTCTTAAGGTATTTAAATTTTTTTTGATAAAATGATGAATCTTCAAAAAAAATATTTTGGGTATATCAAATATCAATTGAGTTATCAAGCACAAGAGATACTATTAATGCGAGAGAGAGGGAGAGAGAGGGAGAGAGAGGGAGAGAGAGGGAGAGAGAGAGAGGGAGAGAGAGGGAGAGGGAGAGAGAAAGAGAGAGATAGAGAGAGAGAGAGATAGAGAGAGAGATATCGACTACATCACTGGTCATTCAGTAAGTATGTCCAGGCAGCAAATGTTCTTTAAATGTATTGATACTGGTATAAACGGCAAAAGTGAAAAATACTGACTAAAAAGTCCATTCTTAATCACTCACAAATTACTTACGTTAGAGAGTGTTCAATGTTTTTATAGTGCTGTAGTTGGTGAATTTTGATGCATCAATGTTTTAAAGTTATTCCTTGTTGAGAGAAAAAAAACTGTTAAAGTAAGATATATTTATTATTTTGTTGTAAAATAAAAGAACCTTTTAAAAATTGGTACATTTTGTCTTATAAATTAAAGAGTCTTCATAACGCTTTAACTTAATATATTCAAACTTCAGTCAATTAAAACATATTTTTTTAAGTTGTTTCCATTTCTCCGTTTTTTAAATATCCGCGATTAAAGTGGGAGCTAATACATTTGAGCTTATATTATTAGTGCATTTCTAGCGGTAGATCCTTCTGCTTCATATTTATTTCCTTGCTTAAATCAGAGTATTATTATTTTCCGTTTTCACAGAATTTAAGAGCGAGAGACCAAATTTATTTTTAAAAGAAGTAGAATAATCTCTGTAGTATTATTTATAGCATTTCTTTTACTTGGTTATTTATAATATTTATTCTTATACATAGTTTGGTTACCTACTTTAGAAAACTTCAGTTCTTTGTTTATCATACGTATTATTTGTGAATTACTGTACAATACACAATGTTTCCTAACGGTGTGTCGAAATCTTAACTAAGTGTTCTCGTATTCAAATAATGTATTTAAAAAATTACTCTTGTCGAGATACGATAGATATCCAAGGTGTAAAAATAAAAGTATTTTATCTCTCCAAAATTTTCTGCAATGTATCATATACAGGGTGGACCATTAATAATAGGCCATAGTTCAAGGGTAGATTCTTTGGACCAAATTATGAGCATGACCAAACATGCTTTAGTAAATGGTTGCTGTGGAAAAAGATACAGGGTGTCAAAATTGTAATTTTTGTTTCTTTTTTTGCAATATCTTAATTACTTCTTGGCCGATCTTCTCCCAATTTGGTAAGGAAACATTTTTTTAAGCTAAGAAACAGTAATTTATATATCACATCACGCTAGCCCATGGAGGGTGCCTCATGAGCTATCCCTGATGATGAATATTTTTTCTCTTTTATTTTACGAAACTTTGTGGCACTTTTGACTAGAAAGTCTCATGCAGGAGTCATTTCTACGTAAAAAAGGTACACCTGATAGGACTTGATAATTCCAACCGTTTTTGAGAAGACCGTCGCATAGATCTCAAAAATTCTTTGAAAACAAACTCAATTTGAAAGAGATAAATTGTATATTTATTGAAATGTTTGCAGGCAGTTTTCTCGAAAATGGTTGAAATTATCAAGTTCTATCAAGCTTATCTTTTTTACGTAGAAATAACTCTGCATGAGATTTTCTAGTCAAAAGTACCACGTTTCGTAAAAAAAAAGAAAAAAATATTCATCATCAGGTATAGCTCATGAGGCGCCCTCCATGGGCTAGAGCGTGATGTGATACATAAAGTACTGTTTCTTAGCTTAAAAAAATGCTTCCTTACCAAATTGGGAGAAGATCGGTCAAGAGGTAGTTGAGATATTGCAAAAAAAAATTACAATTTTGACACCCTGTATCTTTTTTCTCAGCAACAATTTACTAAAGCATGTCTGGTTATATCCCCATATTTGAATCCAAAGAATCTACCCTTGAACTATGGCCTATTATTCCACCCTGAATGTATCACTCAGAATGTTCCTTAATCTTTCTTAGTTCGCCAATATAGCCTAAGAGCCAGTGAACATTTTTCTTTCATTACTCGAAGTAGGTTAAAAATTTGCCAAAAGGTTGCCATAGAGGTAATGAGTTGTCATCTCGAACGTTTCGACTTAGAGATGGGCAGAAAGGGGTGTAAGAACACCCCAAAAAGAGATATCGATTTTCTGAAACGTCACAAAATGTCACTTTTGATTCGTTCGTGGCGAGCCGAATTTTCGAATTTCGCTATGCAATTTACGATCAGGTTTATCTGGAAGACTTTCTCTTCTTTACGTCGCGACATCGTACGTCCGTCCCAATGGTGTTATTCGAAACATATGAACGTGTCAAGATGGCATGTTTTTGCAATTTTTTCGGCTCCAAAATGCAAGTTGTTTTTTGCTCTTTTTCGCAGATATCTCCGACACGGTGGGAGTTAGCTCGAAATAAAAAATAAGGTCAAACGAGTATTTTCCACTATGAATCTTTTTACTACCATTCGTTTCGAAGGGCCAAGGATAACGGAGCGTCAAACTAGTACATGATATTAATTGAACATCGTATATGAGATATATTTCAGTTAATTACCGATTAATTACGGTGACAAAAGGGAGAAATTTTAATGAAGAAAAAACTCCCAGATCCCGTCCCCTCTAATTTCTTCATTTTTGTCGGAATTCAAAAAATAAAAAAACAGTTTTTGCAAATTCAATTCTATTTAAGTTAGCTAGAGGTCTTTTGGCGTAGGAGCCAAGATTAAAAAGTTGCCAACTGTAGAAGCTCAAAACTTGCGATTTTTGGCCGTACATGGCCGATATTTCAGTAGTTATCTCCGAAAAGATAAAAAAAATCAAAATTCTGATGGTAGCAACAAGATTCATAGTGGAAAATACTCGTTTGATCTAATTTTTTATTTCGAGCTAACTCCCACCGTTTCGGAGATATCTGCGAAAAATAGCAAAAAACAGCTTGCATTTTGGAGCCGAAAAAATTGCAAAAACATGCAATCTTGACACGTTCATATTTTTCGAAAAACACCTTTGGGACGGACGTAGGATGTCGCGGCGTAAAGAGAAAGTCTTCCAGATAAACCTGATCGTAAATTGCACAGCGAAATTCGAAAATTCGGCTGATCACGAACGAATCAAAAGTGACATTTTCTGACATTTCAGAAAATCGATACCTCTTTTTGGGGTGTTCTTACACCTCCTTCTGCCCATCTCTAAATCGAAACGTTCGAGATGGCAACTCATTACCCCCATGGCAACTTTTTGCCAAATTTTTAACCTACTGCGAGTAATGATGCGAAATTTTCACTAGCTCTTAGTATAATAGGAGTGCATTTCAGTTGGCAATTTTACCGAAGATCTTCAAATAAAATAATGCAGTTTGAATTTTTGTAATCGATACAAGCCAATAATGGAGTAACAAAATATTATACAGAAAACTAAGTTTTGTCCGTAATATTAGTGTCATTTTGTCACACTTTAAAACATTTAAAATTATAAATGTCTTCTTACATATAACGATAAAATTCTTTGCTTAATGCTGAAAATTTTTTTACATACATATTCTCGAAATCCAAAGCTTAAATAAAATAAGAAAAGGCTTTAACACCGACCTTCTAACACTGTAACTGTTAGGCCCTATCCTCACGGCGCTACATTACATCAACACAACATGTAAGTGATATGTTGCTTCGGTGTTGCGCCCATGTAATTAAATACTGTCACGCACACGGCGCGGTACGACATGAAAGGGATACGATATGCGGGATACATGTTGCAGTCAACATTCCTACTCAGTCGCCGCTCAACATTTGTAGCCTGGATTTTATGCATTTTTGAAATAAATTGTAATATGCCATGCGAACATGACATAAATTTAAAAATTTCACTGGAAGTTGAAAAATATCCATGTCTGTATAATTTTAAACTAGCTGAAAATAGTAGAAAAGATCTAACAGAGAAGCCTTCGTTTTCTGTTTTTTATAATACAAGGTGTTTCGAAAAGATTGGGACAACGCTTAGCCGTAGATTCTTGACATCATAACAAGTCGATTTAACTCAAAAAGTAGTGGTCTAACTCTTTTCGTTTTCAAGATACAGGGTGATAAAGTGAAAAAAATGTATTCGTAATTTGTCTCTATTTTGGAAACTATTATACGTATCTACTTCAAAGTTGGTAACGACATGTTTTTCCGGTCGCTAATTACAATGGTGATATTGTCGATGCCATATTTTGTAGATGGCGCTAGTTACAGGACTTTTACGTGACACTTTAAGCCATAACTTTTTTGAGGTTAGGTTTTGGACATTGTTTTCTATTGTAATCGAAACGCAATTTAGTTTCATAAAGAAAAGGTGTACTTGTTTAAACGCGATAAAATGCATGCTTTCAAAGAAATACGCGATTTACAACTTTATCACACCAGTTTGAAGAAATTCATCCGCTACTTTTTGGGTTAAATCGACTTGTTTTGATGCCAAGAGTCTACGCTAAGCGTTGTCCCAATCTTTTCAAAACACCCGGGGGTGTTGAATTTCTTCGAACAGGCGTGTGACAAAGTTGTAAATCGCATATTTCTCTGAAAGGGTGCATTTTATCGCGTTTAAACAAGTACACATATTCTTTGAGAAATTAAAATGCGTTTCGATTATAATAGAAGACGATGTCCAAAACCTAACCACAAAAAAGTTATGGCTTAAAGTGTCATATAAAAGTACTGTAACTAGCGCCATCTATAAAATATGACATCGGCAATATCACCATTATAATTAGCGACCTGAAAATCATATTGTTACCAACTTTGAAGTAGATACGTATTCTAGTCTCCAAGATAGAGACAAATTACGAAAACAATTTTTTTACTTTACCACCCTCTATCTTGAAAACGAAAAGAGTTGGACCACTATATTTTGAGTTAAATCGACTTGTTTTGATGTCAAGTATCTACTGCTAAGCGTTGTCCCAATCTTTTCGAAACACCCTGTATATGGGTGTACCCAATATTTTTTTCTTTTTCTCCGATTTCTTAAATAAAAATATATAGCTAGCTCCTCTTCTTCCTCACTTGAAAAGAGGTCTTCTTCACTTGACATCTTTTTAAAAACTAACGAGTCACTTGTGTTTGCGATAAATATCACATGCGTGTCGTCTCGTGTGGATAGGATGTTTTGGATACAATTTTTTTGGTGGGTCGTATGGATGTCGTGTTGATCTCGTGTAGCGCCGTGAGGATAGGGCCTTACGTTGATGTAAATGAACTAAGAAACAAATGTAAAACAGTTTTATGAATTGTCAACGTTAGTCTTGATTTTTGATACTCAGTACCAATCTGTAATCAGTCAAATAACTGGGAACTATTTGGAAAATGTAAAATAAAGTTGCCCTTATTTTTACTCCTTTGACACGATTCTGCTCAAGAAGAGTGCATTTTTAGTTAAATCGACATTGATTGAATCCCACAATTTTCGTTAAATTTTTAATATCGGTCTTGGAAACATCCATATATAAAGTTGAAAAAATTATACCTAACACATATAATGAAAGGGTTGAAAATTTTTTCAAAGTAGGTCATTTTCTTTTATTCTTCACTTGATGAATTTTTGTGCTATGTATGTATATATCCGAAATAATATCCAGCCATATTTTGGGACCAGCTCGATATCAACTGTATTTATTTTAACGGGCCAGTTTGATCCAGATGATGACGTTTTTCATTACGTTACGTCAATTTATAATAAACAATTCATTATCGTTTTGAATGAATTTTTACATTTGTTATAATGTTTGAAGAATTGATTTATAAAATTTGTTGTATTTTAATAATAGGGTTTGTAAAATAAAATATTTTACTAAAAGGTTGTTTAATTTTCCCCCTACCATTCATTAATCACAAAAAGAACAAAAATAATATTTTAAGTTAACAAAAGTACAAACAATATATGCAAGTAAATAAATACGGTACAGAGTGCAGATAGAAAAAACTGGATGTAGATGAATAAAAGTATACAGAGTGACCGGAATTTCCGTTGCCATACTTCAACGGGCGATCGGGTACAAAAAAATATTAAAAAAAGTTCCTATGAACATATGGAGGAAGGGAGCTATGGCCTTTGGAAGGTGTAGCCCTGAAGTACACACATCGGAAAAGTCTAGGGATATTTGTATACATAAACGTATTTTTTTTTCTTAATTGATTTAGGGAAAACAAAAATTATAGGCCAATTAGTAAACGTTTAATATGTAATTAATTAATGTTTTGCATAAAAGGAACAGAATGTTTTCGAAAAAATAAATAAAGTAAAAAATCATAGTTTTATGAGCTATAGAGAAAATTATCGCATATGCAAAAAAATACTAATAGAGAGTATGATCTCCACGTTGATTTAGCACAGCTCTACACCTGTTGTTCATAGACAAAATGGTATTATCAGTGTCCGCTTGAGGTAAACGTGCCCATTATGTTCTCAGAAGCTCCCGGAATCGAAAAGCATTGTGAATATTGCCCGTAAGTGGAGTAATTCTTCGTTAAAGCATGTCCCACACATGCTCAATCGGATTAAGGTCTGGGGATTGTGCGGGCAGTGGCAACAATTCAATTCCCTCGTTGTCCAACCAGTTCGTCACAACACGTGCGGCATGGGGAGGAGCATTATCATGCATTAGGCGGAAATTTTCACCAACAGTACCAGCAAATAAACGCACAATGGGTTGAAGCATACTATCCCCATACTGCTGACCTGTTAGGAAACCATTTGGAAATACGAGATCGGTTCTGCCGATTATAATTATTCCGCCCCATACCATTATTATACCGCCTCTGTATGTGTGAACTTCCTGAACGTGTCTTAAACGTTCCACATTTCCGGATCGTCTTCACATTCGTGTCACAAAACTATTGCCCAAGCATTTGCATCTCAATTTTGATATTCTTGGCACCAATCTAATCTGGCAGCGCGATTGCCTCTAGAGAGAGGTGGACATCTGAGTGGTCGTCGACTACGAAGATTGGCTTCGTGGAGACGATTTCTCACAGTATCTCGACCAACGATTATGTTATGCGCTCGCTGCAGCTCCGAAACCAATTCAGGTGCTGTAATTGTAGGGTGTCTTCTAGCACTTAGTAATAAAAATCTGTTCTGACGTGCCGTTGTACAGAGTCCACGTCCTGGATGTTGTTCGGCCGGACTTCCAGTTTCCCTAAAACGCCTCCATAACCGACTTATGACACTTTGGGAAACACCCTTCGACTTGTCTCAGGCCTGCTTGAAGAAGGTCTACCGCTCGATTCATCTCGTCTGAAGTTAAATGTTGTCGTTTCGTTGTAAAACACAATATTTTCAATGCAACTACTAAACAAGAACACCACAGAATGAATGAAATCGAAACTATGAACTATAGGAATTCTACTTTTTCCATTTATCGTGCTCATCAATTTTTTTTTAGTATCTTTTTACGTATTTTCCGAACAAGATGCGCAGTTAAACTGGGCAAATGATTTAATAAGTATGTTAGAAGTACGGTTTACAAGATACGAAAATTTCTTTTATTGCTGGTATGACTTTATACAAATATCCCTAGACTTTTCCGATGTGTGTAGGTTTCTATTTAATAATCCCCCCATTTCTGATACAGCGATAAGATTCGGTACATTATTAAGTATTAGGTAAGGTAAGGTATTAGTAAGTATTAAGTATAAGGGTTATTATTTTATGGTATTGGCCAAATTGAAATTCATTCAGGGGCGTCAGACACCCGCCTTTATAAACCAAAATTGTTTGTTCTATTGATGCTACTGCAAAAAGCTATTAATAATAATTTTAGGGAATTCTATACTCCAAGAATTGCCCTTGTGCATTTTTTTCCGTGGGATCAACCTGAAACGAGAAATTTCAAACCCGAAAACTTTAGTTTGTACTCAGTCCATGAATAAAACAGCTTCCATCATTTTTTCAATGCAGGAGTCACATACTACCTATTGACTACTATTAAATTTGTTTTCGAAACTGTTTTTTATTTATGGCATTAGTTTTAATGGTTATAAAGTGAATATTACCTCAAGCATTTTCTATTTAAGACGTTGTAATAGGACTGAAGTAGTATTCAGCAAAAAATAGTTCACATCATTTCTACATGGATCATGTATTTTGTGAATTATAAATGAATACATATTTATACATTTATTTATTGTATTATGTCTTGATTGAGAGCATTTGCTGACAAATAAAAAATTTAATGATAAAACAGACAAGTTTAGACATGATGTCATTTTGCTATAAAACTGAGTTACTCCCTTCTTACACTGGAAAAACGATGACGCGGATATTAGAAGTTAAGAAAGTTTTGGTATGTTGTTCAGTACATTTAACTGAACCTATTTGAGAACTTTTATCTTTGCATTATTTTTTCAGAGTTGAAAATATTCCCGGGCTATTAGAGGCGTCCAAAGCAGCCTCCGATGGTTTCAGTGCCTCATTTATTTTATTTATAAACTCCCCTAGAGTAGTGTCTAAACATTTCTGCTCAATAAAACCATGTTGATGTGGTGACAACAGCTTATTTACCGTAAGTAATTCATCAGCTAGTTGTTAATTACTACTTCGAATATCTTAGAAATACTTCAGGACAGAGACTGATGGCTCTGTAGTTTGAATAGAAGGATACTCTTGATTTCGAAAACGTAATAATATACAAGTTATACAATCTTACTCCTGCATTGTAAAACTAAAAGCCAATTTTAAAAAATAAGGAGAACACACGAGTGGTATTTGAAAATATTTCACAAATAAATTAAGTACATAAAACATATCTTTAATTTCAAGTTTCGTCCTTAGTTGCCTCCTGATGACGTTTGTTGGTGTTTAGTGACCTTTTTTTTTTTTAATTTCATCGTTTATGCCACATAAAAATGTGTTTCCAAACCGACTAGTCTAGTAAGAAACGATGAGGTATACATATTTGATAAAATATAGCTGCAGAAACTTAAAGTCTTTGAAATTCGCCATATTTTGAATGTAATGTAGTGACGGTTTCTATGACAACCAAGAAACAAAATAGCACGTTGGAACCATAGATATTGTAATACCAAGCCGCTGAGAAGTCTGTACTGTAAAGACTTCTCGCGTACGCTTCGACCCATCACAGGATGAATAAAGACAGAGACAGCATTACTACACTGACCAATGTCCCGCCCATAGATATTATATATCTATCTATCTATTAGATATCTATCTATGATATACAGGGTGATTCTTTTAAGGCGACCATTAGAATATTTCCCACTTGCAGATGAGATAGACATTTGAGATTTGGTACTCAACCATAATCGACCATTATGAGTCCGAAAATAATAATTTCAAAATGGCGGCACTTCCGGAAATACCAGAAGTCGATACCAACTTGCTTATTTTAAATGGAACACCCTACATATTTTCGACTTTTCGAAATGGCCATAAAATTCTGAGTTAAAACATGTAACACACCCTAAACCGAGCAGTTTCGGAAATATTTGACATTTTATAATAAAATTGACAGCGTGCAGCGGTTTGCAAGAACCGTTAGAAGTTTCTTCGTATAGGAGATCCTTATTTGCTCTTTGGTACGTAGAAAGAACACAAGATGAGCTACTCTCTACAAAAAAAAAATAGATTCCAAAATAGTATACCAAGTGTTTTATTTTTCACGTTACATTGTGTCAAATTCAAGCCTCAAAAACTTTCTTATTTCAAATGGAATACTCTGTATTTTTTCACATCAAATTATGTTAAATTAAATTTCCTTTTTTCTAGTATAAGCCCTGTAGGGGTTAAAGTTACAACTTTTCGAAATATTGGCGATTTTCTTAAATGTCCAAAAATTTTTAATAAAAATTGTCATTAACTTACCTATGATTAGAAACAATCATTAATGTCAGTCATTCTGTTATGTTAACAAACTCCAGCACGTTTAAATTACACCCACGAAGACTTTTAGGTTTGTTTATTATTTATGGAGAATGTGATAAAGTAATACCAAGAACATTTAACACATTTGCTACTCGATATCCACAAGAACAGAAACTATACACCATATACTGTAAAACGCATATTGGATAATTTTAGAATATTTGGCCCTGTCAAATGGCACGTGCCAAATTTTATTATAGCAATCGATGTAGAATTAAATTTGAGGTGGACTTATATCAACATATCCTATATCTAACACATGTACTTTTTGAATTATTTGCAAGTTTTTGTTGAAAATTATAATTTATCCAAAAAAAAACGTAGAAGCCTATGAAACAATTGAAACAATAAAGTCGGTATCGATTAGCAAATGTGTTACATGTTCTTGGTATTATTACTTTATCACATTCTCCATAAATAATAAACAGATCTAAAAGTCTTCGTGGATGTAATTTAAACGTGCTGACTTTTTTTAACAAAAAAGAATGACTGACATTAATGATTCTTTCTAATCGTGGGTAAGTTGATGGAAATTTTTACTAAAAATTGTTGGACATTTAAGAAAATCGCCAATAATTCGAAAAGTTGTAACTTTAACCCCTACAATGCTTATACTACAAAAAAAGGGAATTTAATTTAACATAATTTGATGTAAAAAAATACAGGGTGTTCCATTTGAAATAAAATAGTTTTTGAGGTTTGAATTTGACAAAATGTAACGTGAAAAATAAAACACTTTGTATACTATTTTGGAATCTATTTTTTTTTTGTAGAGAGTAGCTCACCTTGTGTTCTTTCTACGTACCAAATAGCAAATAAGGATCTCCTACACGAAGAAAGTTATAACGGTTCTTGCAAACCGCTGCACCTGTCAAATTTTTTATAAAGTGTCAAATATCTCCGAAACTGCTCGTTTTGACTCAGAATTTTATGGTCATTTCGAAAAGTTAAAAATATATAGTGTTCCATTTAAAATAAGAAAGGTGGTATCGACTTTCGGTATTTCCGGAAGTGCCGCCATTTTGAAATTATTATTTTCGGACTCGCAATGGTCGACTAGGGTAGGGTACCAAATCTCAAATGTCTATCTCATCTGCAAGTGGGAAATATTCTAATGGCCGCCTTGAAAGAATCACCCTGTATATGGTTCCGTTATCAGAAATCGAAGTGGAATATGATTTTAGTAGCGCTATTTAACGCTACTAGACAGAACAATATTCAAGGCAGTATGTACGCCAGTGAATTATTCCAAGAATTATACTTATAATTAAATTGCTTATTGGTATATACAGGGTGTTTCTTAATGACGTGCTAATATTTTAGGATGTGATTCTTTAGATCATTTTATGAATAAAAGTTCATTTGAACATATGTCCGCAACGGCTTCAGTTTTTTGTTACGATAGATAGAGATCGTTTTCATGGAGAATTGACCAGACTAATTAAAAATAATATTCACATGGCAAAATGTCAGTGGCGTATCGAAATATCAAAGGACATGTTTGAAGGGATGCCACTGGTGGAGTGATAAAATAACTTTTCTAACTGAAATATGTAGTTTGATGTCCCATTAACACATACCAAGAGGTCGATTTTTTACCGGGTAAATTGTTTTCTCATGAAAATTATTCGAGAATTAAAGGCATGGAAAAATCGCGACACGAAGTGGAGCAATTTTTCCTATGTCCCTTAATTCGAGCAAAATTATTATGGAAAACAGGTTTGTCACTCAAAAAAAATTTAGCCGAGCAGAAAATCAACCTCTTGTGTATTACAGAAGATTAATATATGATTAGAAAGTATTAACTAAAATAATTATTAGAATAACAAAACTATTTCTTTAAAATTTAAAAAATAACAATTTATAATAAAAAAATAGAAACTTTCTCTAACGTTTTTTATCATCAAACATATTCATTGTATCTATATGAAATACACAATTATTATAAACAGTGCTATTACATTTAGATTCTTCCTCATGGTTTCGTGGTTAATATTTTCTTGTGATTTCATATTTTAATAGTTTCAATGACTTTTTAGTTTGACACATGGCTACTACGAAAAAGTTTTCTCGATTTTTTCCAGTGATCGATAGCCGTTTTTCTCATAGGTTATATCCCGAGAGCTCTGAATTTTATCGGTTAAACTGCGGGTAGCTTTTTTTTTGGAAAATTTTGCTTAGAAAATATTCTAGACTTAATAATTTACCTTAAAAGCCCGAGACCGACGGTTTAAGTTACCGAAGGTTAAGTAACAATCATTATTAAAAATCATTATTATCATTATCAAACATACTTTGTCCAGCATTATTGCACATAGATGTTCTACAGACATTAATATTCGGTCTGAATCGACTTTATGTAACATCAAATTTCATTTTATACCATTAAAACATGATTTTTAAAAATTCGCGACTTTTCCATCCTCTGATGTCGTAAAGTATTGATCCTACATAAAAAATGAATAGGAACTTATTTGCTAGAGGTCGTAGTTTTCGAGTTATTCAAAAAAAAAACGTCAAAAGGGGACCTTTAAACTCCCCCAGCTCACCGATCAGAACTTTTAGTATGTTGTTCAGGGCACTCCCTCCGATTCCAACTGAGAGTAAATTAAATTAATTATGTGCATTTAAAAGCTAGACGTAATTTATTCGCTGTTAAATTAAAAAAAAGCTAGCTTGCGTTTATTCAGTGTAAAACTGTTGTCATTACTTGAAATTTAAAAATTCGCGAAATGTCATTGGTATATAAATGCCAATAAATCGCAAGAAATGTTAAAGTTTTTATAGTTTGGAATACAGTACATGAATCTTACGCGTGTCTCAAAACCACCCATATAACAGGGTGGAAACCACCCTTATATAAAAATAGACTGCGTGAATACCAATAGATTGTGGGAAATGGAGGAGTTTTCGATGTTTTAATTCCAGAATAGAATCTTGGGTGACCCTGTTCTATCTTATTCTTAGTCGGTACAAAAACTACCCCTACAATATGGTGGAAACCATCCTTATTACAGAATAAAGCATAAACGCCAGTAAATCACGGGAAATAACTTTTTTATAGTTTAAGTACAGAACATGAATCTGGAGTGACTCCCAGGGAAACTTGCTTACACGTGACCCAAAATTTCTTCTATATAGGGTGGTAGCCACCCTTATATAAGAATAAATTGCATGAATACCAATAAATCGTGGGAAATGTTGGAGTTTTCATTGTTTCAGTTCCAGAATAGATTCTTGAGTGACGTTGGTACCCAAAATCATCCCTAAAAAACCACCCACAGTAGGGAGCCAATGAGAAGATCATTTGAAAATAAGAAAAAAGGTATTCTAGGAAAAAAAGATTAAAAAAACGTTCATATTCTTCAGTCAAGCTGCATTAACCTTTTCGTGCAATAAATGCAGCTTGACTGAAGAATATGAAAATTTTTTTAATCTTCTTTTCCTAGAATGCCTTTTTTCTTATTTTCAAATGATCTTCTCATTAGCTCCCTATGGTGTTCTTCATGTGTGTCTCTTTTTATGGACCAACAGTTGTCCGCCATCCAGAAAATTTGGGTGGTGAATACAATGAAGAGCAAGGCGAACGCTTTCACCAGGATATTTCGGAGATGGGGAAGCGGTATCAAGGAAGGTGGGATGTCCACATGGCCGACTACTGTTGGTCTATGAAAAGAGACGCACGAAGAACATAAAAGAGAGCCAGTGAGGAGATCATTTGAAAGTGAGAAGAAAAATTGAAAAACTGGCATATGTACATTTTATTATGTAGGGGTATTTTTTTAGGGATGATTTTGGGTACCAAGTGAGAATGGGGTAGATCAACGTCACTCAAGAATCTATTCTGGAGCTGAAACAACGAAAACTCCACTATTTCCCACGATTTATTGGTATTCATGCAATTTATTCTTATATAAGGGTGGCTACCACCCTTTATATAAGAGATTTTGGGTCACGAGTAAACGAGTTCACTCCAGATGGGAGTCACTCCAGATTCATGTTCTGTACTTAAACTATAAAAAAGTTATTTCCCGTGATTTACTGGCATTTGTGCTTTATTCTGTAATAAGGATGGTTTCCACCCTATTATAGAGGTAGTTTTTGTACCGGCTAAGAATAAGGTAGAACAGGGTCACCCAAGATTCTATTCTGGAATTAAAATATCGAAAACTCCTCCATTTTCCACAATCTATTGGTATACAGTACATTCCAAACTATAAAAACTTTAACATTTCTCGCGATTTATTGGCATTTATATACTCTATGCCTGTACAGGGGGAATTTTCAGCATATTATAAGGGTAGTTTTCCAGTCAATATTCAAGTAAGTGACTGCTGAATATAAAATATTTTCCATTCCCATGTTTTTCACCATTAATTTACATCCATTCATTGAATATTATTTTCTGCTATATGGGACGGTTTTACCCCTTTTCGGGGTTGTTTTTGGCTCTAGCGCAAAAGTTTGGGGGTATACGAATTTTTTTGACCTCAGATTCGGATTCAGCGTCGAAAAATACATAGGAATACTATGGTGAGTCATCCAAATCAAGAACTTTTTTTTCTTTTGTGGGGCTGTGTAATTTCTGAGGGAAATATTCGCTTTAAAAAAATCCTATTGGTCGATTTTTTTGAAAATGTACGTTTTTATTGGTTAATAAAGTAAGAATCTATTAATCAAAATAATAGTACAGTGCTCCGTTGTCGTCTCCGACAGACGACTGCATAACTAGTTTGATAACATAATTTAATTGTCTTTGATTCTGAAACATGTATTTTGTACATAAATTCAGAGCTTTATCATATAGCAAGTGTAATGGTATGATCTAACTCGATTTAGAGGAACGTAATCGAGTACACTCTTGTAACATGAAAATTGTGAGAATAACACTGCCACCGGAATATCGATTCATCCAAAGATAACTTCTATATATTACCAATTAACAAGTCCATTAAACCGATTTAATGAAATGCAAATTGAACTTTTTGTCAATTACCGTTTTCAGATAATTCCAAAGCGAATGTGTGGATGTATATTTTCAGCTTTGATGTTTTCGATTTGTTACACAAAAAGAGACACGCATATCTCTATTGCTGCTATTTTCAGGAAATTCAGGCTGAAAATGATTACCGTTAGCAATAGACCAGTGCCGAACCGATTTCCAGAGGCCAAAAATCTGAAAAATTCTTTGCGGTATATGGGTGGTAAGAAAATTTAGGATTAATGGTATATAAATGGGGAAAAATCGATTAGTCCGCAACAGATACCCGGCAGTGGGGAGGGGGTGCGAAAAGGTGTGTTTTTAGAGGTAAAACGTGTTTCTTTACGATTTCTGGCAAAAGTAGACCTTCTATCGAAAAAAGTTTAATAGAAAAGTTGTAGATAATTGAGAGATCTACAACTATTTTTTTACATAACTTCAAAAATTTTGAGAAAAACGCCAAAAACCAATTTTTTGTTTTTTATTTTTATCTTTCACAAAAATAATTTAATTTTGATGAAATTTGGTGAAAATGTACATTTTTATGCATCAAAAAAGCTGTAATTTTTTTGAGGCGTAATATTTATTTCTTCTTCATTGTTCATTTAATTGAAGTGTTGTAAGTGGTGCAAAACGGTAATTTCAATGTAATATGTATCCCGAAGCTGATGTGACTATTACAAAGATAACATCAACATTAACCGCTTCAACAGCAAGTTCAATGAGTACGAAGAAAGGCGAGCGTTCACGCAGAAAAACTGCATTTGAGTTTCGTAGTCATACAAAAATTCTATTTACTCTTAATTTTTGTCTAATGAACAAAATAAGAAAAAATTGATAGAAACACTGTCAGAAAAATTTCAATCGGAACGAATTTTATGTAAAGCAGAAGAAGATGCTGATGCCCTAATTATACAGCCATTGAATTAGCTGAAGATCCCACAAAAATCGTAGTAATTGTGGGTCAGGATATTGATCTTCTAGTTCTGTAGAACCAATTAAATTCAAATAATTCCGATATTTATTTTCACAAACTAGGTTCAGGTAATACAAAAGATACATTTTACACCTCAAAAAGCTTCAAACATGAATAAAAAAAGAACATTGTTGCGTTCCTCCACTGTTTTTCTGGATGTGACACGACTTCCAGTTTCACCGGAAAAGGGAAAAAACAATTGTAAAATTATTACTGGCTAACCAATATTTATCAAAGCTCACAGAAATTTTTTATCGGAGAAATGCAGACAAACAAACAATAGCCGAAAATGGATTGAAGCTGATAGCGTCTATTTATAAATGTAAGAAAAAGGACATGACACTGAACGAATTGAGGTTTGAAATGTATCAAACCGCTACGGTAAGGACTTCATTTAATTTAGATTGGTATTTAAAACTTTTATACTTATGCTTTTTTTAAATGTTCCACATACTGTTTAATGGCTAATTGCAGCGTGATGGGCTATTTCCCTTGTAGATGAGCTACATGAGCTAATACTTCTATTTCAGTATTTTGATTTATAATGAATCTATCATCATCATTGTTAGGTGCTCTTCGCAGTTTCTGTTCCTCCCTTGCAAACTGGCGACGCTTAGGATGATTCCTATATGGATAATGCCTCGCGTATAACGCCGCGGCTTGAACAGAATTTTTCTTACATTCCCCGTATGTTAAAAGCAGGTCGACTTTCTCACTTTGACTGTAACGAAATTCCATTTTCAAAATCACTTTGAATGCTAAACACTTAAAATTATCAAAATCACTTTAGACGCTAAACACTTTAAATACGAATAATTTATAAAATTGACACGAGAGCCTAGGAATTGTTTTCAAGGATATTACGATGACAGCAAGTACCTACTTTGATTAACTTTTTGTTTTTGCATTTCTGCGATGATAACAGTTTGACTAATAAACAAAAAACATACTGGTGAAAGGACTTTTCTTACTAAGATAGAAAGTAAGTAATGAAGAGTCTATGTCCATATAATATTTAAAAACTACATCATGTGAGTTCTTCTAACTCGGAGTTTATTACTGAAAATTTAATTAAAAAATATCGGAGGAAATTCATATTCATTCTAAAATTTATAAAATAAATATAATAATTCTAAGAACGCCACCCTCCGCAGGATACAGAATGGGCCTCTGGCTCATTCTTGTTGCATATCATAAAATATTAACACAAATATACAGGGTTGATCAAAATTTAATTGAAGTTAGATATAAGTCATAAATTTCTTAAGAAAAATTGTCATTCCTGCCGGTAACGATTACACATTACGGAACTTTTGGTACCGTTTAACCCTTACTAAATAGGGCTCTCTAAATATCCAGGTGGCTCATATCATAATATCTTTAAAAAATTAGTCATTTTGAAAAATGTTATTTTAATGAGTTTACAGCACCCTATATGATGTATTATTGGACATATTGACATTTTCGTATTTTTTATATGAATTACATTGGAGCAAAAATAATTCTAACATATTAGCAGCCATCTAGACTGACGACTAAAATTCAAAATTATTTTTCGTGCAACACTCTATAAATTGTTCAAAATTCTATAAATGTATCCAAAATGTGATCTTTATTTCAAAAATGTAAAAACATACGGGGTGGTCCATTTAGAAAAGATTATTAGAGCCATTTCCGGTGAAACCGGAAGTGATAAATATGGTGGATAGGTCTCAAAAAGTTGGAAATCTTACCTAATTTCACTATACAAAATTTCATCCTGATATCTTTAAAAACAAGTTACAGGGGTGGCCCACTATTCGTTTAAACCCGGTATTTGAAACATATTTCCGTATCGCTAGTGGTTAGCGACATACCGGGTGGCTCAGTCGATAGGGACAGTCTTGTAACTTTTGGATGGGCGAATAGATTTTTGTTCAAAGAGTATGAGCGGGTAGCAATGTAAAAAGTGCCCCCGCACCTACTGAACTAAAATGGCTTCCATAAGATGTCTCGTATGCTGACTGTCTTGTGTACAAAGTTTTAAGCTCGTGGACTTTGCATGGGGTGGAAAAAAATAATTTACCTATGTTTTATTTTTTTCTCACCTATTTGACGGATCGTTTTGTAATTTGGCACAAATAATATTAGTGTTAGGATAGTTTATTTTAAAAAATATTACTCTTCTACGATGATTTTATGCATTAAAAAAAAATTAATATATTTTTTCAATGGCCGGAAGGGTGATTACCCTGTTCGACACTATTACCATATTTTGATATAATATATATTTAAACTATAACTATAACAGATAACAGTTATAGTTTTATTAATGCGGTGGAACAGGATAAAAATAAATAAAAATTATCTGAACTTGCAATATTACGAGTATATTATTTAATATTTTGATAGATAATTATATAATTCATTCAGACACGAGTAACTGAGTGATGCAAAAATTGGACCCATATTGTGAGCAAAGGAAAAAGGAATCCGAGAATGGAAGGATGTCTCAACAAAGGAGTAGGATTGAAGGCTTTGTGGTCACAATGGGATTCACTTAGAGCATTAGACGGGATGTTATTATTACATACGAACATCTATAAGACCTATTTTATTAACCATTAGGAATATGATAACACATACAAAACAAAATTATTTATCCAAGTCACTTTCCTCATCTAACTGCGGCAGTAAAGAAAGTTTTATTGGTTGATTCGATTATAGTACCTCCAATTTTTTTACATATTATACATTGTTACTGTTTTTGCATTTTAAATTAAGTGAGCTGATTTTGCTCTCAGAACTATTGCTATCAGTTTTAGAACTTTCCATTTCGTGCATAACACTAACTACTATCTAAGTTTTTTAAAAATGGAAAAATTAAGTATTAGATACAATACAAATAACATAAGAAAATCACGGGTACCTACGATACACACACTTAAAATTCCGGAGATAAGATACTATAAATGAAAACGTAACAGTATGAGATGGAGCTACAGAGATTTGTAAGACAAATGTGGCTGCGGCATAGCGGGGGCGTAAGTAGCCAGCGGTCCGGCAGCTAATTGAAAAATGATTTATTTTGTATTTATAGTGCCTCTTCAACTATCACAGCACGCACTTCTGACCAATAGGTGTCTTTAAAGGCAGCTTCTACTTCGAGGACACGCACCAAAGCCTCGCTAATACTTTGATGCCGCGATATTCTAAGAATACGCCTGACCTCTTCGGCCCTGATGCCATCTAAAAAAGGCTCCCACCGCTAGTTGATCCTGAAATTCTCTTGGTGCACTCGGATATGCCAGGTGTGCCAGTCTCTCTATCGCAGCTTCGAATTCTTGTAAGATTTCCCCAACCTTTTGCGTCCTTGATTTTAGCTGAGCCTGGTATACTTGGGCAAGTTGTTGGTCGCCATATCTCAAGTCTAATGCGGCTTCCAAGACTTTGAAGTCCCTTTGTTTCTCCACCGGGATGGTCTGAAGTAACTCTGGCCCCTTAGCGCCAGAACTAATGCCATAGCCTATTCCTCGTTATCCCAGTTATTCGCACTTACAGCCGCCTCAAATTGTCTCTTGTACTTTGTCCATGAGCTTTGGCCGTCAAATGAGGGAGGTTTTAAACGAGGACCTGATGATGCTACTAGCTGGCTTCCATTCTCTCTCAATTATCGTTTAAAGCGCTCCACTTCTCCTTCGACATCCCTCATCTTTTCTTTGATGTCGTTTACTTCCCCTTTGACTTGACTGACTTCAGTATTGACCACACCTACTATCTTCGACCTTGTTTATCTCTTCTTTGATTTCGTTAGTGATTGAATTCATAGCGCCTTGTTGGATTTTCATTTGATCGCTCAGGATTTTCCTCAGTTCTTCCTGGCGTCTTTCTTGTTCCTCTTTTTCTTCTTGGTGTTGTCTTTCTTGTTCTTCTTTCTCCTCTTGACGCCTTATTTCCAGGTCTTCCATTATTTCCTTCAATTCGTGTCTTTCTTCTTGACGCCGCCTTTCTTCCTCTTGACGTCTTCTTTTTTGCTCTTCTTTTTCTTCTTGACGTCGCTTTTCTTGTTCTTCTTTTTCTTTGCGATGTCTTATCTGAAGTGAAATAACTAAACATGAATGAATTATATGATTACCTATCTAAATATTAAATAATATACTCGTAATATTGCAAGTTCAGATAATTTTTATTTATTTTTATTCTGTTCCACCGCATTAATAAAACTGTAACTGTTATATGTTATAGTTATAGTTTAAATACATATTATATCAAAATATGGTAATAGTGTCAAACATGAATGAATTATATGATTACCTATCTAAATATTAAATAATATACTCGTAATATTTCAAGTTCAGATAATTTTTATTTATTTTTATCCTGTTCCACCGCATTAATAAAACTGTAACTGTTATATGTTATAGTTATAGTTTAAATACATATTATATCAAAATATGGTAATAGTGTCAAACAGGGTAGTCACCCTTCCGGCCATTGAAAAAATATAATAATTTTTTTTTATGCATAAACTATCTTAACACTAATATTATTTGTACCAAATTACAAAGCGATCAGTCAAATAGGAGGTGAGAAAAAAAATAAAACATTTAGGGGTAAATAATTTTTTTTCCCACCCCATGCAGAGTCCACGAGCTTAAAACTTTGTACACAAGACAGTCAGCATACGAGACATCTTATGGAAGCCATTTTAGTTCAGTGAATGTGGGGGCACTTTTTACATTGCTACTCGCTCATACTCTTTAGTGTAGTGATATGGGATGAAATTTCCAATTATATGATGTATGGAACCAAAATATCCGACTTCCGGTTTCGATGCAATTTACATGAATCAAATTTTTAAATGGGACAACCTGTATATTTCTGTATATTTGGATCCTGCTGGCCAAAAATATATATGATCTGATCCTCAAATATTATTTTGATTTTCAAAAAATATTAAAAGAAAAAAATATTATTATTATTTATTTAATTATGAATTTAGTACAAAGAGAAGGAAGACATTATGCTTATCATTTTCTTCGTAACTTTAAGATCTAATTAAATAACAGGTTGTCCCATAGGAGTTCCACTAAAAAAAAATCGGCAGCTACTGGAAGCGGCTGGAACCTCCCCACACGGTGGATCCTTATCAGCTGTATTTGGATATTACATCGGAAATCAGAGCACTAAGCAAACAGATAAATTACACGTGACTTTGGAGCCATTTATTTCATCAACAAATATCGAACGAACTGAAGCGGACTACAAGCAATCTGTTAAAACATAACCTCCCATGTTTGTTTATGTTGCATGTTAATCAATTGCCGGATATTATAAGGGTATTAACAGATAGCGTTTCGAAGATTTTGTAAAATATTGGATAATGAAAAAAAAATAATAACACAGAATTTAGCCCAAATGACACTCTAACTTCAACAAGTCAATAACATTATGGACTGTTCAAGCAGACTACGCATGCATCAAATTAAAATCTTCCTGCTCGATCAAAAAGGTTGAGCAAGTCGAGCTTCGTCCGAGGCCTTTATTTTGTAATATTCGAACGTTTAAGATTTAGCTCAGTTAGCTCGATTTGCAATGAACGATTGTGACGTGTCGCATCAATCAGACGTAATATCCGAACACGGCTATAAACAATTATTACCTTAAAAAAAAAACAACTAAAATAAGTTTTGACATTGTCAAAAATATTTGGGTTGGTAACCTTTACGAATGTTGATTTTTAGGTTATGAAATATATTTAGGGACATAACATGTTTAAGTTTTTCAAGTTTATTCTCATTTTTAATGTTTGACTACGCATTTTTAGCTTGGAGCCACAGTGACTCCGAGCAGATAGTTAAAAAACTCATGCAAATAATTTTTCTATATAGACCATCTTAGGATGACGTCACGATAAGTCGACCATATTGCCTGAGGGATAACCAAACTTTCTATTCCAATGTAAACAAAGAAGTAATCTCAGTTTTAAATGTGAAATAAAAATAAAACACCATCTTTTTTTGCGACAAGGTGCGATTGTGAGATAAGGTTTATTTTGAATGTAAAAAAGTTTAGAAGAAAGGTAAAGAAATCACTTTCTGGCAGAGTCTATTGAATACTACATACGGATAATATATCACTGAAATCTAGCACTTAGTTATTTAAACGTAAACTTGCCTTGCCCATAACAATGAATACATTTGAGTTTATCTTTCTTGCACAAACTTCTTACACAAATCCAGCCTCATAATATTTATATGCTTGTAAAGATTTGTATGCCTTTAACTGCTGATCTGCGAAGAAGCTGTAAGTCGACACTAAGTAATTTACCATATTAATTACGGACACACAAGGTAAAATAGACAAATCTGCAGAAAGGTCTCCAGTCTCCACTCCAAGGGTGTATGGGTCAATATTGTCTATTATTTTGATTTTCTCATCGTAGCGACACTTTACATCACCCATAAGGGTTGGATAATATTCACTATATGACATTATTACGAAAACACACACAGTTTCTCAAGAAAATCAGAAAAAAATATATAAAACCACGCAAACTGCGTGTTGTTGTCCCTCAAGCAAAATGTCAAAATTGTCAAAACCATGTGACCTAAAAATGATTGATTAATAAAAAAATAGATTGCTAATTACAGGTTAGATTTCTAACCCACAAAAAGAGTCCTATTTTATTAGGACAAAGTATTTAGGACTTTATAAACATTACACTGTACTAGATTTTAGTTGAAAGTACGGGAACCAGGCAGAAATTTTAATAACAGCTACGTAATATTCTTAAATCTTAAGAAATATATATTTTTGAGGTTAGCTGTGACGTCACGTACCATAAGCTATAAATCAACATTCACAAAGGTTACCAACCCAAATATTTTTGACAGATGGCAAAATACGTTTTCCTCTAACAATAATACCAATAATATTTTTTGGATGCTGTCATATGTGCGCATATAATGGATTATTTTTAATTTTTTTAACGGAAACCAAATCGAAAGGGTGCAAGTGTGATATATCGTTGAAATTGGAATTTATACTGCTTTTTAATGGTTCAATTACAAATTCTAAGTAATCATAAAATAAACAACTTGTGCCAAAATGGCACTAAACGTAATCCGATCTCAACCAAAACCTTTTCAGATCTTCTGGAGCACTAAAGAAAGCCTCATGTAAAAGTTTCATCCAAATCCGTTTAGTAGCTTCGTAGCTATCGTGCTAACACAGGCATTAGTTACAAACCACTTTTTTGGGTTTCCGGGACCTCGAAATCGTAAAGATTTGATGTTATCTCAATTTTCGATTTTGGATTAATTGTAGTAACTTCCCACAATTATTGTGGGGAGGTTAATAAACACAACACTATAAGTTCGTAGGCAAGAAGCACTTAATAATTTTGATTATTGATACGGGAAACAACTAAACGAAAACATCCGTTCGTTGGTAATGGGTGGTAGGGATGGCCATCTTTTGGAAAAACCATATAACTCTTGGTGGACAGCTTCCCTGCCAGATGTGGCCGGAGTAGTGTTCATGGTGGATCGTTTAAGTTTGAGTTGATATATTTTGTTTTATCTTCTGGCCTCGGCCGATTTTTCACTAAATCGGTCGGGGAAGTAAGCTGTCAAATTTTTGGTTTCAATGTTTTTCTGGGGGAATTTGGTTTTTGACAGTTTTCGAAAAAATATTTTAGGTTGGTACCAATGTCTTAAATTATTTTTAAGTTATGTAGCACTATTTTTAGGTTATGTTGCCGGAAGAATTTCCGGCGGGATGGCGGAAGTAGCGGAAATAGTTTTTAAAATATAATGTCACTTTTGAAGTTTTATTGGAAAAAACTCACCGAAAACGTTCCGGTGAGATTGCTTATACTTGTAGGGCTTGTGAGCGGTTCACGAAGGCTTCTCACACCTTCCGTGGGCTTTATGAACGTCGAAAAAACTTGTAATGTCTCGATGCACTTGACACTCAAATTTACTCAGCATACAGTTTGCACGCTTTAACACACTAGTCTATTGAACGTTAGGTTAGACCACTGAGTACAGTAACTATACAGAGGCGAAAGCTAGCCTTCCCGCCAAAACCAAATTTGTATACTCATCGCCATTTCTTAATTGTTTAACAATCAACCTCACTTTTATCTTGACACTGTTGATGTTTATCGTGTTAAGTTTGGATTTGTGAATTTTTTTTTCCACTCATTTTGGGATATTGAAAACATTAACCGAGAATTAAAATTCTCATAAATAAAACCTAGTGTACAACTCAATTGAAAATAGGCGCCGATTATAAGCAATTCAAATCGTAATCTTTTTCAATCCAACTCGAAATACACTGTCTTTTCAGTGTATCCTTAAATGGGGATCTGCACATGACGTCATAGCTAACCTCAAAAATATATATTTCTTAAAATTTAGTACTACGTAGCTATTATTAAAATTTCTGCCTGGTTCCCATACTTTCGACCAAAATCTAGTTCAATGTAATGTTTATAAAGTTCTAACTAGTTTGTAATAGATGGCAGGACCAATAAGTTCTCTCATTACTTACGCATAGATAGAAAATTTTACAGGTTCTGTACATACGTACATACAGTGTTGCATACATTCCCGGCTTCTTGTTTTTGACAAGAGTCCAGTGACATCTGACATTAAGTAGCTAAATTAAAACATTGAAAGAATATATGTAACACTACATGCAGTATTGCACGTGTCGTCACAGCTAACCTCAAAAATATATATTTCTTAAGATTTACAGGTATTACGTAGCTATTATTAAAATTTCTGCCTGGTTCCTGTACTTTCAACCAAAGTCAAGTTCAACGTAATATGTATGAAGTTTTAAATAGTTTGTCACAATAAAATAAGACACTTTTGCAGGTTAGGAATCTAACCTATAATTAGCAGTCTATTTTTATTAATCAACAATATTGAAAAATTATTTGCGTGAAATTTTAAATATTTGCTTGGAGCCAGTATGGCTCCGAGCTAAAAATGCCTATACAAACATTAAATATGAGAATAAACGAAAACACCTTAAAATTTGAGGTTGTGTTAGTTATACGATGCACATGCCCAGGTAATTGTAGGACCTTATTGCTCGCGCCATCTATTAAAGTAAATAGAAACCATGCACTTACGAAGCCATTATTATAATAGGAAAGTGCCGGACCACCTATTTAATACACCGTGGTGTAGACGCAACTGGTACGCAAGGTCACAGAAAACGAGCCATCAAAACTGAAAGGAACCGCCAAAGACTTCGCCTCTGTGCAGTTACTGTATTCTGTGGTTCCACTATAAAATACATTTTACACAAGAAGCGTGTTATTTGGTTTTTAATTTTTTTCACGGAAACCAAAGCTAAAGAGTGCAAGTGTGATATATTGTTGAAATCGGAATTTTTACTGCTTTTCAATGGTTCGATTACAAATTGTAAGTAATCATAAAATAAACAACTTGTTGTGCCAAAACAGCAACAAACGTAATCCGATCTCAACCAAAACCTTTTCAGATCTTCTGGAGCACTAAAGAAACCCTCATGCAAAGTTTAATCCAAATCCGTTTAGTGGCTTCGCCGCTATCGTGCTAACAGACATACACACACACACACACACACACACACACACACACATACAGGTCTGACCGTATTTGTGACAAACCATCCTCAAATGTATTTGTGGAAGCTTTGCTAATATGGTTGCCTGCCGATCAGGTAAAAATTCTCCTTTTCGTAGATATATCTCATTTTTCGATACACTCCGTGGTTAAGAAGTTATAAGGTGCATATATTTCTGACGACGTTTGCCACTAATACTATGTACGTGTGTAAAATGTATTCCATAAATTTACTGTGTATCATGTACGCCACATATATATTTAATGAATGTGTGTATGAAATATCAGTAAAAATACGAATTTCCAATATTACAATTATATTTAATAAAGATATAAGTGTATCTGTTTGTCATTCACAACATTCTAGCTAACATTTAGATACATTATTTAATTAATAACCACAGATTACGTTATATATTCCTATATAAAATTTGTTACGTATTTAATAATTTGTCATTAGGAATTTATCTTTAGAAAACTTTTATGTACGATAAGTAGATAGGCACACTTATTACAAGCTTTTGTTTAACTTGCTTTGTATGTATGTTAGTTTGTATGTTGTTAGCTTGTATGTTAGTATGTTTAGTTCAAATCTTGCAAGTCAATTTTGAACGACTTAACGACGGTCAACTGAATTTTGCATACACATGTAGTTCTGGTAACCATACCATAATATGATACTAAAAAGAGTATTTTTACTTCCACATCCAGTGGAAGTATAGTAACGACAAAAAAATGTTTAAAAATTTTTATTGTTCAAATGGGCTTAGAATGTCATGAAACGTCGAGATTTCAAGTTTGAGCGAAAAAAAATGTCTGTCTGTCTGTCGGTCTGTCGGTCTGTAACTTTTTTTTGTGCGCACGTTTACTCTGGAACCGAGATATTGACTTGAAATTTGGTACACATATGTACTTTAACGAGATCTAGAACTAAATTATATTTTCATCTTGTTCCGTTGAAGGATTGGGGGGTAAATTGGTAAATTTGGGGTAAATATGTAAATCAAGCAGGTAAGAGTTCATAAAATTGGTATTTAGCATATACAAGAGAAGCTCAAAAAAATTTTGGCATTAGCTACACCTATTACCACCCCCACCCCATTATTAAAGGGGATGAAAAAAAAATGTGATTTAGTGAAACCTCAAAATATTTTTTTACTTTATCCACACCCACCACCACCCTCTATCACCACCCCCACCCCACTACCGATGTGGGGTATCGTTTTATGGGTTTTTGGGGTAGAATATTTCAAATATTATATTATATATTATTAAAGTTCCATAAACAATTATTTCCACACACAAAATTTTTTCGTTGTGAGTGACTTGGATAGGAAATGTGGAAGTAGCGATTCCTTGGTCAGCGGTTTTTTTCTTTTAAAGTGCATGTACTTTACGGTGGTGTTAGGAAAGAAAAAAAAAATTAAACTTAAACCAATTTTTTGGATTTTAATTTTAATTATGGATATTTCACGTATAAACAATTTCAAATAACTACGTAATTTTTTTGTGAAACCAAAAAACGATAAGTGAATTATAAAAGTATATGAAATAATCAACGTTTAAAAAAAGAATGATGTTCTACTTGCATCTGAATCCGTGATACGTTAGTTTTTGTTCCAAAAAGATTATATTTCTCTCTCTGCTAGTTGAAAATTATCCACAACTAAAATTTTTTAAATTACATCGCATAAAGCACCATTGAGGACATAACGCACGTTCGAAAAAAAAATTATCTCCTCACCTCTTAAATATTGTAACTAGGCAACTAACTTAATTAATGATATACACACTCCATTTTCAACATTCGAGCCTTTTTTTTTAACATTTTTAGTCTTAAAAAATGTTAAAACTTTTATTGTTCAAATAAGCTTAGAATGTCATGGAACGTCGAGATTTTAAGTTTGAGTGAAAAAAAAATCTGTCTGTCTGTCGGTCTGTCTGTAACTTTTTTGTGCGCACGTTTACTCTGTTTACCGTTTAAGATATTGACTTGCAGTTTGGTACACATATGTATTTTAACGAGATCTGGAACGAGATTATATTATCATCTTGTTCCGTCGAAGGGTTGGGGGGTAAATTGGGGTAAATAGGTAAATGAAGCAAGTTAGAGTTCATAAAATTGGTATTTAGTATATACAAGAGAAGCTAAGGTCTCAAAAAATTTTTGGCATTAGCCACCCCCATTACCACCGCCACTCCATTATTAAAGGGGATGAGAAAAGATTATGATTTAGTGTGTGTACTGTGTACAAGAACCAAAAACCTCAAAATATTTTTTTACTTCATTCACCCTCCAATACCCCCCTATCACCACCCCCACCCCATTACAGATGTGGGGTATCGTTTCATTCGTTTCTGGGGTAGAGGATTTCAAATATTATATTATTAAAGTTCCATAAACAATTATTTCCACATATAAAATTTTTTCGTTGTGAGATCTGGATGTGGAAGTAGTAATTCCCTGTGCAGCGGTTTTAAACTATAATTTGATCGATGTCATAGTGGGGGTGGATAAAGTAAACAAATATTTTGAGGTTTCTGACTCTTGTACACACACTAAATCACATTTTTTTTTCATCCCCTTTAATAATGGGGTGGGGGTGATAATGGGGGTGGCTAATGCCAAATTTTTTTTTGAGACGTTAGCTTCTCTTGTATATACTAAATACTTTATGAACTTTTACCTGCTTGATTTACCTATTTACCCCAAATTTACCCCAATTTACCCCCCAACCCCTCGACGGAACAAGATGAAAATAAAATCTAGTTCTAGTTCTCGTTAAAGTACATATGTGTACCAAATTTAAAGTCAATATCTCAATCGGTTCCAGAGTAAACGTGCGCACAAAAAAAAGTTACAGTCCGATAGACCGACAGACCGACAGAAATTTTTTTTCACTCAAACTTAAAATCTCAACGTTTCATGACATTCTCTGAACAATAAAAATTTAAAAAATTTTTTTTGTCGTTACTATACTTCCACTGGATGTGGAAGTAAAATAAGTTATGTTGAATTAATTGTCTTAAAAGCTTGTTATGTGAATAGAAAAAAAATACTTACCATCTCTGTCAAACTAAATTAATGCCTGTATGAACTTTTCGATCGCAACATGCTTTTAAAACAATGTATTGACCAATTATTATCTTTGTTTATAATTGTAAAAGCTGTATTTAGAGCAATTAATACAACTTAACTTATTTTTTTCACTTTTACACCTAAATAATAATAAAAGCTTGTTTTTAAAAAGGTTTTTTTTACATTTAATTTTTACTTCCACATCCACATAGTGGAATGAAAGTGTAGTAACGCAAAAAAAAACCTTTTTTTTATTAAAATAGGCTTGGAATGCCATGAAACGAGATTTTAAATTTGAACAAAAAGAAATTTCTGTCTGTCGGTCTGTCTCTACCTTTTTTGTGCGAACGTTTATTCTGGAACCGTTTATAATATTGACTTGAAATTTGGTACACGTATGTACTTTAACGGGATCTGGAACTAGATTATATTCTGATATAATTCATTTGAAGGGGGTAAATGGGGGTAAATAAGGGTAAATAGGTAAAGCAGGCAAGTAGGAGTCCATAAAATTGGGACTTGCGGCATGTACGAGAAGCTAAGGTCTCAAAAATTTTTTTTAGCATCAACCACCACCACTATCACCCTCCACACTATTATTAAAGCGGATTAAAAAAACTGTGATTTAGTGTGCATACAAGAACCATAGGCCTCATTTTTTTTATATTAGCCCACCTCCATCCTATTATTAAAGGGGGTAAAAAATAAAATTGGGATTTAGTGTGTATACAAAAACCAAGAGCCTTAAAATGATTTTGACATTAGCCATTCACTCTACAACCCCCGTTACCACTCCTACTCCGTTATTAAATGGGGTAAAAAAAATAAAATTGTGATTTAGTGTGTGTACAAGAGTCAAAGGCCTCAAAGATTTTTTTTGGTATTAGTCACACCCTCTACCAATACCATCGCCACTCTGGCGCTATTATTATGAGGTAGAAAATAAAATTGTGTATACAAAAATTTTTTGGAGTTAGCCCCTCGACTACCCCAACCACCGTATGACATATCGTTTTTTTATTATTTTATTAATATTAGTTTTTATTCATATTCTAGTCACGTTTCTTTTTAAATTAAAATAGGCATTTCGCGCCATTTGTGCTATCTTATATACAGTATATATGGTCCTATTTTATGGTCCTGTTAAAAGTATTTTGTAAAAGTAGAATAATAATTTTTTGATACACTCCGTAGTTAAAAAGTGATAAGGTACATATATTTATGACGACGTTTGCCATTAATACTAAAATTTGTAGGTGTTTGCCATTAATACTAAAATTTGTAGGTATTCCATAAATCTACTGTTTATGATGTACGCCACATATATATTTAATGCATGTGTGTGTGATATATCAGTAGAAATACGAATTTCCCTTAATATAATTATGTTTAATAAAAAAATAAGTTTATCTGCTTGTAGTTCATAACATTTTAGCTAAAATTTAGATACAATTTTAAATTAATAATCACAGATTACGTTATACGTATCTGTAGAAAATTTGTTACATATTTGATAATTTGAAATTATGTCAATCTTTTAGAAAACTTTTATGTACGGTAAGTAGTTACACCCATTTATTACAAGCTTTTATTTAACTTGCTTTGTATGTATGTTAGTTAGTACGTTTGGTTCAAATCCTGCGATTCAATTTTGAACCATAGGCCTCAATTTTTTTTTATATTAGCCACCCCCTCTACCCACCCCCATCGTATTATTAAAGGGAGTAGAAAATAAAATTGGGATTTAGTGTGTATATAAGAACCAAGAGCCTTAAAATGTTTTTGGCATTAGAGGAAGTGGCTAATGCTACTTCCTCTACCACCTCCGTTACCACTCATACATTCATACTCCATTATTAAACGAGGTAAAAAAATAAAATGGTGATTTAGTGCGTGTACAAGAGCCAAAAGCCTCAAAGAATTTTTTTGGTATTAGCCACACCCTCTACTACCCCCATCGCCACCTTCACCCCAATATTAAACAGGGTAGAAAATAAAATTTTGTATACAAGAACCAAGGCCCTCAAAAATTGTTGGCATTGACCACCCCCTCTAATACCCCAACCACCGTGTGACATATCGTTTTTTTAATATTTTATTAATATTATTATTAATTTTAATGCCTTATTATATATTATTAAATTTCTTTCATTGTAAGAGACTTCGATAGGAAATCTGGATGTGGAAGTAGTGATTCCTTCGGCAGTAGTTTTTAATTTTTATTACAATTAATATTAGTTTCTATTCATATTCTAGTCACGTTTCTTTTTAAATTAAAATAAGTATTTCAAAGATGTTTCTGTTATAATTTCTTTGCCTTTTATTCTATAAAAATAGTTAAAAAAAATTATTTGAAAGACTAATTTATTAATAGTCTAAGAAGAAAAAAATTTTTCTCTACGACTTGATGGTATTCCAAAACAATTGCGACTCAATTTTCAAATTTGTTATAGTATTTTAGGCGTTGTTATAAGCATTTCTACTTGAAATTTGATATGACGTTAATTAGTTCCACTAGAAGCACATTTTTTTAAGTTATCTGGTATCGTAACAGAAAACCAGATTGTTGGTTATGAAATTGCGAAGAAAATTGGAACTGTGCCATCTTTTTCGTAAATAACAAAACAATTAAGATCGATCTTTTTTAAACAATTGACGAAAACTTAAGTGATAATATATATGATTTAATGAAACTTTCGAAAAATATGATTCTAGGGAAACAAAATACCTAATTTTCAGTCAAAATGTAAATATTTTTAAACATTTCTGTTAATACCACTAAAAAGTACAAAAAACCCATATTCTAAAAACAATTATGTTGTTCGGCGACTTAATGTACTTAAACAATTGCGATTTTTAGGCACTATAATAATTTTTTTTATTTTAAATTAGACATTTATTATTATTATTATTGTTATTTTCGTGAATTGCTTAAGGATGATATATCGTAATTGTTTTCATTTTCCGCAACTTAACAATTTGAGCAAAAATATTTTAGTTTTGTTCGCAATTTCATAACGAACAATCTGTTTTCAATATATTGCGATTTTTTGTTTAAAACCAGAGATATTTTAGAAGAACTACGAAAAACACAGTATGACACCTTTTGAAAAAATGTATTGTACAATCGGCAAATAAAAATTGCCCAAAGTAATTCATGTTTTTACGGTTAAAGAAATTAAAGAAATAAAAAGACATGTATTTCTCGAAAAAGGCAGATAGAAAATTGCATTTACTGCAATGTATACATAACTTTCATTGACTTTTATTACAGACTTTTTTCGATTGGTCTTGCGGAGGAAGCAATTATGTTGCCTAATTATTTCTAGCACGACTCATAAAAATATGAAGGGGATCCAATATTTGACATCTTAAGCAAAAAATGTATAAATATTTAAAAACAGCGCCGCTACCCGACTGTGCTATCAATATTAAAATATTAAAATTATGTGTTTTAAATATGGCAGAAAATTTAAAAATTTGTTAATCTCAACTCAACATGTGGCAGGCAGGTCATAAAGTCATTATTAGCTCTGCAAGTGGTTTGGGCTTGAAAATGAAATGCAGGTCATTTTATCCCTCGACAACCTTTAATGAGTCTAAATGCAAAGCAATCGGATTCACAACAAAAAAGATCCTATTATAAGTGAATATGATACTATAAATATATTAAATCGTACCTCTGAAATAAAAGAAGTAGGTGTCAGCTATAAAAATAATTTTAGCTACTGAGGAGGAGGTGTTGGTCAAGTATTCGTAATATAAACATCACCACCCCATTGGTTGTTTAATTTTATTATTCACTGAAACGTAAATTGTTGACACAAAAAATCGTACTAGTAAATTCAAAACATTAACTTTTACTACAAGCTGCCATATATTACTTATGTTGCTACAAAATTACCTATGGAAACAAAGAAAAAGTTTTAGGTAAATATATAGGGTGCCTCACTTAAAATTCCCGGTGCCATTTTATTGATAACTAAAAGAGATATTTGAATTCTGTTGGAAGTATTCATCAAAATATATAAATGACTTCAGTTTTTAGTAAAAACGATCTCTCTACAAATTAAGGTATAGATAACGTTGTGATGCAAAGAAATTTTTAAGGACTTAATGGATTTCCTATAATAATACATTTAACCGTGCAAATAAAAAAATTACATAATTTATATTTATTTGACATAATCTTATTTTAAACTTATCGAAAAGATATTTATTATTTATTGTATTTCCATAATATCGACGTTATTTTTATAAGTTTGGTTTAATAGTTTATTACATCTTTTGGGTGAAATACTTGAAAATAAATAATTTTTGTAGATCAAAGGAAATAAGTTTAACAATAATGGGTAACCTGAGATCTGTTTTTAATGATACCAAAAACTAATCTTTCATGGAAAGCGTAGAGGAAATGGATCATGCTGTAGTTTGAGAATTCCTATCCCGAAATGGATAAGGAAGCGTCGACTAAACGGTATACAAAATCAAAAACTAGATTCTTATGCAGAATTTTCTATCGGATTCAAATTTCGACGGTTTATATGGAATTGCAAAAATAGAACAAAAAGTATTTGTCTGTAAAAACAGCAAAAAATATGAAAATATGTATGGAATTATCTTTTTAGTTCTTACTCAATATTGCCATTAAAAATATCAAACATCATTCAAACCGTTTTTCAGCTGTAGCCAGACTAAAAGTGAACCTTACATGAAGTTTTATAGTAAATATTTAGAGTTGACTTTTCTATTTATTTAATGATTGATTTTAATTGCCTTCAAGTAAATATATCCCGTGCACTAAGATTCTTTTACATTATACGTGTCATTAGTTAGTGCGTTTTACTAGGCTTCTTAAATTATTGTTTCAGACAGCTTCATAGAAAACATAGTTCCAATAATGATGAAAAAAGAACCAAAGCATGAAAGTTTCAATTTACATTCATTTTGTAAGACTTACAAACTGCTGTAGTTATTATCGTTGCAGTGCAGCAAAACCGCAATGCAAACGAATTTATGTAAACAATTATGAATAATGGCACGTCGTATTTTTGTGTGCTTCTTCAAAAACTTAATAAAATTTTGTTCTGAAATTATAATGAAACAGTTCGTACAATATGCAGTTAATATAAAACGCCTCTAGCGATCACTCTGTATGTTGGATATGGTCCAATTTCAATCAAGTATTCTGCGATTACATCAAATAAGGATCATAATGCATTTGTAGTTTTTCTATAATTTTTTTTTCATTTGGGCAATAATAAAAATTTAATAATATAGTTAAATTTATTTTGAGAAAAATGATAAAACATTATTTCTTATTATTTAGTCTCATATAATGTTATTTTTCAATTTGTTCACGACATATAAAATCTTATGTCATTTTTGACTTAGTGAAAATTTCATTTTCCTTGAAACCAAAGTGCTACTTAAAATTTCTTTAAGAAAAATACGTACTTATATATCTGCTTTCTATTTAAAAATAAGTCAGTCTTCAGTTAGTCAAATCTTTCTCGTTATTATTAGACACTTTACGAGTACCTAGGTAAAATTTTATTACGGTCGCTGAGTTAAATTCTGTAAAAATAGCGCGAAAATGATAATATCTACAGTTTATTCCCAATGATTCATCTTCAGGTAGTTAGTTTCAAAATTTAGAACACGTAATGAAAATAAATTATATGCACTTTATATATTATTTTGTGTTTGTACATTTTAGCATGTTTTATCAAGTATGCTTTCTTTTCATGTTTGATTTAATAAATACGCACTTAGTTATTGTTAATTTTTTAAATTCTCTTAATATTATACAGTATGTCCACGGATTAAATTCGGAAGAAAGGAAACTTTTTATCTGCAAGTTTTTTTCACTAAAAGCAAGAAATTTATACTAATTATAAGAAAATGGCTCAAATAAAAACTTTTTATTTTCATGCTCATACTAGGCTTTCAGAAACAAAAAGATCATAATCCGTAAAAGTAATTATAATCTACACCAGTAGTACAACCACACCAAATTTATCCAATATCCAATTCTATCCAATATATGCTTTACTAAAAGATAAATATGAAAGATTTTGAGAAATTACTTAAAAGAAAAAGTGAAAACATAACAGCACCTATTAAAAATTTCACTGGAAGATTATTTTACTCTTCGCAACTAGGAAAACGTTGGTGACTGAATTCTGAACGACTTTCAAAATGTCCATCCGTCCATCCGTCCGTCCGTCCGTCACGTTTCTTTTAAGCACGGTAACATAAGAGTGAAAAGTCCGGTTGTATTTAATATTATTTTTCATTATATATATTTTTTGCTGTGCAAATTATGTAAGTATGGAAAACTATTATTAAGACCATAAGCAATATTCGTGATTTTTTTTTCGGGCTGAGGCAATGCAATTTAATATCTTTTTGGAGTACTTAAAAATTTAATTTAGCAATTATAGAAAGTTAAAGAGCCAGAAAATTTCTTTGAATTTATCAAAGTAAAAATTATATAATTTGACAACAATCTCCAGATTATCGTAATTTTTTCTAAAATTGAATGTTTAAAGACTTAAAAAACATACTAAATCTCATTGCCTCGGTCAAAATAAATGACGAATATTGCTTGTGGTCTCAATAATAGTTTCCCATACATAGTTGCCCAGAAAAGTAGGATAACATACAAAAAAAATGTATTGTTAATTTCTTTGTTAAAATAAAACTTAAAAATATTTAAAAAAGCGATACGATTGTTTCAACGTATATTTTCACGTTTCGGCGTAGCGTTCGGTTTTTTTTTCAACTCTAATATACCGGATACCCACGAGATCAGTTACACCACCACATCTTTTATTTTTAAGGAATCACTACTTCCACATCCAAATTTCCCATCCAAGTCTCTTTAAACGATAACATCTTGATACTATATTTGCACTCTAGTAAACGAAACTAATCGCTCATAGAATTTTAATACAATATTTGAAATCTTCGATAATATGTGAAGTCGTCAATTAAGTTAAACCGTTCGAATGAAAATGTGCGCTCAAATAAAGTTACAGACAGAAGAACAGATACAATTTTTTTTTTCTGTCAAATTTAAGTCTCGACGATTCATTATATTCTAAACTTATTTCAACAAAAAATGTGTTTTTTTACGATCACTATAATAGTAATACTTTTCGATTGACTAGTGCGGGCACTTACTAGGTATTATAAACTTAAATACGACTTTCATTTTTCCTGTGCATCATGTCTTTCTCAAAAAGAATATCCGAGCCAAAACTTTTGAACTTCATTGCACCTCAGCTTGTGAAAAGTACAATGGTGTAGATTGTACTAGGTAATTGTAAACCTGCGGAAGATTTAATAGATACTAACGGAACAAATGAAACTTTGGAAGTTGACGAAACAAATTCATTTGATGAGTCTTTACTATAAATAAAATTATGGTTACAATATTTATACTTTAAATAAAATAAGTGTTATACTTGTAACTATATAAACTTATTTCAATCCTTTGAATCAGTTCTCCCACTTTTATCATTACCAAATAAAAATTGTGAAAAACAAAAATTTTTCGGAAAACTTTTTCACATTCTTAATCTAAAAATTATATTGAACCTTTAAAAATGGTATAACTATATAGGTTCCATATGTTTTTATAATAATATATATAGTTCACGCTCATTTTTTGAATTTTCATGTATTTTGTAATGTGCAAAAAATGTAGTACATTATTTATCGTGAAAAACTGCCTGCAACTCGGAAAATTAGCAAGTTACAAAAACATTCCAAGAGACAAAAAATATTTAGAAGTTCTCAATGCATACGTCTAAATTTTTTCAAATTTTTAAGTTACTTATTTTAGCGCTACAATTTCAAAAAAAAGGGTGGTTTTTCATGTTTTTCCGGAAAAACTCGGTTTTTTTTTTCAACTTTTACATTTTCCCTCCCCACACATTTTGGAGTGGCCATATCTCGAAAAATATGCATTTTTAGAAAAAATTCATAAGAGTGAAAACATATTATTTTGGGTCAAAAAGGTAAACATATTGTTTTATTACATTTTTGACCTAATTCTACAAGTTACGGAACCCATGATAAAGGGGGTATTTTCTACCCCTTCCGATCATCTGCTCTAATCTTTTTTCAACATTTTTATTAACGTCATTACAAACACAACAAGGTTTCATCAAAATCATTTCATTAGCACTCAAATTAGATGTTATGGAATCCAGATATATTATATTTTGATATGACAGAAAAAATTACATAGTTTTTTTTTTTTTAATTTATTACTTATATTCCTTAAGTTAACGGACGGAGCTATAGTTTCCTAATATCATTTGTTTAATCCGTTAAATAGTTCAATTGAAACAATTTGTATAAAATTGCATGAAAATAAAATTATTAAAATTCAACAAAAATATTTAATAGTTTAAAAACTATATATTTTGTGCATATGAGTAATATGAAAAAGTTGATTTATTTGATTTAATCAAATATCAATTTAGTCAAAAAATCCTTATTATCACACATAATGCTAGAAATCCCGAAATTACATAAAGAAATAAAATGATTTTTTGGACCAAAGTAAATTTTTTTAAGTGGGACCATATTGGTAACAAGGTATTATAATGCAGTACTACCATTAAGAAGAAAGATATTGATAAGCTAACTTTGCTTATCTGACAGGTACAACTGAAATTACCGTCCATATATATTTTTTAATTGAAGGGTAAGATGTAACTAAGGGGTTTTGAAAACAGTGAAATATTTAGCTCATCAAACTGTTAGGTCGGCTTATCGATATTTTCATTATTACTTCCTCCACGTAATGGAGGTTTTTGACGAGTGTTGAGACTTAAAGAAAATGACATTTTTGATGATGGCCATAAAAAAGTATTATTTAAATTTTTTGCAGAGATTAATGTAGAGATATTTACTAGAAATCGGGCAAAAACGCACTACCGCCTCTACGTTTTCCACCTCCTACGTCCCTCAGGCCGGTAATTTACTTAAAACATGTTAACCTCCATCTGCCATTTTTTTTTTTTTTGTTAAATGCTTATCACTGAAATAATAGACATTTTAGACACATAGTACCTTATATGACGATGATGAAAATTTGAAGTAGAATCTAAAACTAAAACAATATACAGGGTGTTCCATTTAAAAATACCACTTTATCTTGTCGCTTCGTATAAAAGCATGAACAAAATTTTATGTTAGTAAAAAATAATAGTTAATTTCATTTGGAACAACTTTTACTTTAACATTTATTTGTTACTTTAACATTTTTTTTATTGTTTCCGAAAAATGTATAAATTAATAATGAACATTTAAATATATGGCTAACAATAGGTGTCTGTTGAGTACACTATTAGTATTATATTTATTTTTAGTAAGTATCACTTTTAATTTGATCCACTCAAAAATACCCATTTGTGGCTAACTTGAATCTGTCGGAAGCAGAAACTCCTAAAAGTGCTTGCTGTAAAAAATATAACGTAGAGGGCGCTCTAGCACAGTATAATAATACACAATCCGTGCATGCCACAAATATTGTAGAAAGTACCACACGTAAAACTATGCATTTCTGGCAACTTTTCACACATTTTGCCTTTTGAGAAAATAGTCGATTAACTTATTTTCTATGATAACGATTATTGTGAACCGTGACGGATAAATGGTCCCCCGAAGGATTTATAATAGATAGTCCGCTAAAATATGATGAATCACAGAGTTTTGGTGGATAAAGACTCTGGCATACGCGTGTATGTATGCCACAGTTTTGGAGTATCCCAGAAATGAGTTTGATGCACACACAGGTCTCCATAAATATGACGGCACATACACACACACACACACACACACACACACACACACACACACACACACACACACACACACACACACACACACACACACACACACACACACACACACACACACACACACACACACACACACACACACACATACACACACACAGACATTTTTCAAAAACAACTTTTTTGGGTTCCTGGGACCTCAAAACGTAAAGATTTGATGTTATCTCAATTTTCGATTTTGGACTAATTGTAGTAACCTCCCACAATTTTATTGTGGGGAGGTTAAAAAATAGTTTTCGTTAAAAAAACCAATATCGTCGAACTTAATGAAGATTAAATCGTGTTTAATATTAGTATCTGAAGAGATAATATTTTAAAAGTTCTTTTAGACTGATTTTTAAACATTTTCGCGACCTTTTTCTATGGTTAAAACTAAAAATTTAAAAATCTATATTTTTTGAAAATCAAAATAATATTTGAGGATCAGATCATATGTATTTTGGCCAACAGCATTCAAATATGAAAAATATACAGATTGTCCCATTTAAAAATTTGATTTTCATGTTAATTTCATCGAAACCGGAAGTCGGCCATTTTGGTTCTTTATATCATATAATTGGAAACTTCATCCCATATCGCTACACCAAATTTGAAAGAAATCTATTCGCCCGTTCAAGAGTTATAAGAGTGTCCCTATCGGCTGAGCCACCCGGTATAAGCAAAAAACTGAACCGGAGCAAAATTTTTCAGGATATTTAACCATGCCATATTATATTCATATTCAACCATATCCTGTACAGTTTATGTGATACAATGTGTTGGATTTCGACTGTATGATTTTATGTAGAAATACTTAACACAACAGCAGTACATTTCAACCCTTAATAATATTTCACATTTAACAAGAAATGGATGTCTGTAAGTAAGTCAGATGTCTACCTTCACCTTGATGAATGTTACTCTATATTTTCTTAATAAAGGTAAGTATATCATTTTAAACGAGCATTGCTAGAACAGTTGTGACATTGATTAAAATGTCACATAAATCAAATAGTGAGGATATTCAAAACGGCATTAGGCATCACTATGGTTTCTCATCTCGGATCGGATAATCTTAGCCTGTCACCATGACTACTTATTAAGGGTATATCTATATTCCATAGTTGTAATTATTAAACTTACCGAGTTCAGTATTTCACCCTACAACGATTCTTGTTAATTACTCGCATGCTTATGTTCAGTCGCCGCAATATTTTTTTCGGTTTGAGGGAACATCTGTGTAGTTTAGTATTGCATATTCGACTGAAATTTTATCATGGTATAGTGCAGGTGCACTAAATGAAACAGAAAATTATCGAAACATTGTTGAGCTATTCAAACCAGTATTTCAGTCATGTTCAAAATCTATAGGGTGTTCCGTCAGCAACTGTAGGGGTGAAGCAAATTGCAAACCGCCCCCATATGCATCCCCTGGAGAATTTCGTTGCTGATATACAGGGGATTTTCTAATTTTTGCCACATTTTTAGCCTGCCACATTTTTTTTATACGTTTTATCAAATTACTTAATTTTTGACATACTCAAATACTGTGTTTTAATAAATACAGTGTCAGTCTGTAAAATATCATGTTTGTTGTTAAAGTCGATAATAACAACCCTGTATAAAAAAATTTCTTATGAATACGAGAACTACACTTCTGTGCAATGAAATCCCGTACACCTATTTTTCACTATATTAAATCATTCTTTATTTATTTGTCAGTGAAAGTGTCAGTATTATATTTTAGCGATGCCAAAATTAACTGAACATGGAAACATTTTAATTCTCTCTAAGATTGAAGAGGGATGGCCTATCAGCGCTGTTGCTAACCATAATCAATTGAATAAAACTACTGTTATGAGTGTGAAGAAAAGGTGGGAGGAGGAAGGTAGCGTAAAGAAAAAAGACGGTTCAGGCCGATCGGGAAGTTCGAGTCTCGTTCAAGATGAAGCGCTCCTTGGCTATTTGAGCGAAAATCCGTTTCAAAGAGCAGGAGACGCTGTGCTCATGACAAATTTTTCAGCATCGAGGTCAACAGCTAGCCGAAGGACAGGAAAATCGGAATTAAAAAACTGTACAAGTGTCAAGAAGACCATATTAACAGAAGAACAGAAGCAAACCCGCATTCTGTTTTTTTTAATTATGTCTATCTCCCGTTGAACTTTTGGAACAATGTTGTGTTTACCGATGAAAAAGTTTTTCAGTCTTGTAATGATTTACACATTCGGCTGTACCGTCCTGCAAATACCAGGTTTCACGAACGTTACGTGTCTCCGCGGAACAAGTCCGGGCGACTTTCTGTTAATGTTTAGACATGAATAAGAGTGCATGGCCCTGGTGTAAAATGGCGTATTATGGACAGGTTTATAGGGATATTTTGGAAAATGTTATACTTCCTTTGGTGGAGCAATTATATCCAAACAACACCTTCATTTAGCAACAAGAAAACTGCCCTATTCATACTGCCAGGATAATTACTCAGTGGTGTGGAAGCCATAATATTGAATTATTACCGTGGCCTTTGCACAGTCCCGATGTAAACCCAATTGACAACTTCTGGGGTTTGCTAGTAAAAAAAATATGAACGAAACCAAGAAATGAAAAAAAATTGTGATCGATCATTGAAAATTGCTGGGAGGAGCTAAGAGGAAAAAAACTATTGTCGCAGACTAATTGCTTATTCTATTCCAACAAGGTTTAATCACGCCTTGGAAGGAAACGGAGCCATGACAAAATATTAGGTTACATTATTTACACAATAAATACAATCGCAGTTATGTGCAGTCGTATCTGCGAATTTTTCAACGTCAATTTTTACAGTTGTTATAAATAGAAATTATTCCCATCGAATGGTGTAAAAAAAGTAAACAAAAACAAAAATACGTATGTTCTTCTTCTGGATTAACATTATTCAAATACCTTACTTATGACGTTTCACAAACAATGTCAGTTTTTTATAACCTATATGATGATAAAAAAGTTTAAATTCCAAAAAGACTGATTCACACCACTCAATATTAGTAAAAACTGGAAACAATTATTTTTCAAGTGTTCGGGATTTTATTGCACATAAGTGTACTGTCGTGAGCAAAAAAAAATAGGACAACTACTTTTTTCTAATGTAAATCTCTCTCTATTTGCACACTTGCAATGAATTTTGTCAAATAACTGACAATGTCACAAAAATTAAAGTTAGATGTACACAACTAGATTTTAGCAAAAATATGTTATCAGACTTGTCCCATTTTTTTGCGCACAACAGTACAATACATGTTTCTCGAAAATTCATGGCGTTAACTTTAGGTGAAGATAATTTTACGATGTGTGTCCGACGAAAGACGAATTTATCAATTAGGTGATTTGCGTTTTCGGTCTCCAAAATTTCATACCTAATTCCAGGTTGCGATTTTTGAACTTAACCGAATAAACTGCTTGACAGTAGATCGATCGCGCACGAATATTTCCGTGAACGAGAGAAAAAAAATTAAATAAAAAAAAACATTTTTAAAAACAAGCTTTTATTTAAATGCTCTAAATCGAAGAAAATAAACTTTAAATTAAATCAAACCCATCAATTTATTACATTATACAATTTATATGATATAAAAGCTTGACGCGAGATTTACCTGTGTAAATTTATTTTATGAAATACATACATTTCTTCTTAGAATTACTTTTGTCAAGCTCAAGTTACATATTGTATTCTTGTTTATTTACACAGGTAAATCTCGCGACAAGCTTTTATGTCATATAAATTGTATAATGTAATAAATTGATGGGTTTGATTTAATTTAAAGTTTATTTTCTTATTTTTAGAGCATTTAAAAAATGCTTGTTTTTAAAAATGTTTTTTTTTTAATTTAATTGAATTTTTAAATTTTTAGCTATGCCTTAATTAGTTTTATATATTCATTGCGTCGTTCCTATCTGATATAAAACTTGTAGTTTAAACCGAATCCTTCACCATTTCTTAGAATGCAACGTATGAGCGAATACACTATACGATCAAATTATAGTGTTAAAACTAGAAAATTTTGTCCGCCATCTTGAGGCGTCCGCCATATTGAATTTAGTGTGACGTCATTTTATTTTCGTATTCTTCTCAGCATATTCTTCATTTGATATCCATATCACGGGAGTGCATAAAAAATAACTGGTCCGCCATCTTTGGGAGTGCGCCATATTGGATATGGAATGACGTCATTTTATTTTCGTATTTTTCTCAGCAAACTCTTTCATTTGATACCCAGATCATGGGCGTGCATAAAAAATAACTGGTCCGCCAACTTTGGGAGTCCGCCATATTGAATTTGGAATGACGTCTTCGTATTCTTCTCAGCAATCCCTTTCATTTGATACCCATGTCATGGGGGTGCATAAAAAATAACTGGTCCGCCATCTTTGGGAGTCCGCCATATTGAATTTAGTGTGACGTCATTTTATTTTCGTATTCTTCTCAGCAAACCTTTCATTGGTGCATAAAAAATAACTAGTCCGCCATCTTTGGGAGTCCGCCATATTGTATTTAGAATGACGTCACTTAGCTATCCAAACTAAACGTGTATGCAAAATTTCAGCTCAATCGGTTGGGGATAACTGTTTTAAAATTCAATTGCAAGATTTGACCTAAACATACATACAAACAAACAAACATTGCAAGTTAAATAAAAGTTTGTAAAAAGACGAAGTTCCGAACCCATTCGAATAGATTTTTTTTTAATGGCATTGGACATAAATTTAACTTTTCGTGCTTTATTAATATTCGCACGAGCATTTCTTTCCTACGATGATTACTAAAAAAAATTCTAGTTATAATAAACTTACTTATTTAAATCAAAGAGGAATTTAAGGTATTTATAATTTAACGCAATCTCGAAAATGGGTAAAAAGTAATTTTAGCTAATTTAAAGATGATCATTCGACAATAGTATTACGTTTTAAATCTTGTTAAACAAAGTCAATTACTGACAAATGCATCTATAAAACCCTAATACAATTACCGTACCCCGTAAAGCTTTTAACCTGATCAAAATCCTCTGTGTTGGAATAGGAAATTTATTTAGCAAATCACACATAACGTTAAGTCTTCAATTTTAAAGTTTTATTACGCTCTGGAGATTATCCTTTCACCGAGTTACTACAATTCAGGGGCTCGAGGTATAAAAGTCTAGTCTCCATAGGCGCCCACGTGATGGATGTCTCTTACGGCAATAGGTTTTAACGTAAATAGGCAATATACTGCAGCAAAACTAAATGGCTCGGGAACATAAAGGGTTATAGAATTCTTTTGATGAGCAAAAATTATATGTAAAAAAAAGTCTATTTAAAAATGAGCTCTTATTATTATTTACTGAAACGAAAAAAAAAAAAATTATGTTGAATTAATTGTCGTAAAAGCTTGTCGCATGCGAGAAGTAATAATAAAAATGATTTTAAGAAGTTTTTTTTACATATAATTTTATTTTTAAATTTTACTTCCACGTCCAGTGGAAGTATAGTAACGACAAAAAAATTTTTAAAAATTTTTATTGTCCAAATAGGCTTAAAATGTCATGAAACGTCGAGATTTTAAGTTTGAGCGAAAAAAAAATTTCTGCCTGTCTGTCGATCTGTCTGTCGGTCTGTCGGTCTGTCTGTCTGTAACTTTTTTTTGTGCGCACGTTTACTCTGGAACCGTTTAAGATATTGACTTGAAATTTGGTACACATATGTACTTGTACATCTTGTTCCGTCGAAGGGTTGGGGGGTAAATTGAGGTAAATTTGGGGTAAATGGGTAAATCAAGCAGGTAAGAGTTCATGAAATTGGTATTTAGTATATACAAGAGAAGCTAAGGTCTCAAAAAATTTTTGGCATTAGCCACCCCCATTACCACCCCCACCTCCTTATTAAAGGGGATGAAAAAAATTGTGATTTAGTATATGAACAGGAACCAGAAACCTCAAAATATTTTTTTACTTCATCCACCCCCACTACCACCCCCCTACCACCACCCCCACCCCACTACCGATGTGGGGTATCGTTTTATGGGTTTTTGGGGTAGAGGATTTCAAATATTATATTATTAAAGTTCCATAAATAATTATTTTCACATACAAAGTTTTTCCGTTGTGAGTGACTTGGATAGAGAATCTGGATGTGGAAGTAGTGATTCCTTGGGCAGCGGTTTTTAGTTACGTCTTAACCTATGCATTTCTAATAATGTATGGACCACCTCCCGACTCCATCATTAGACCCTGAATACCACCTAGGCCCAGAGTATTCATCGAGACAAATTCAACGAGCCCAAACTCGAAGGGGTTCCATTATATTATTGTTGGGTTTCATAATATTGTACCATTGGTACAATACTATTGTATTATTGTTACGTCCGTGGGAGTTCCCGTGACGGGTTGTTAAAATACTCGCTTGGCATACAAGAGGATTTGAATTTAGGTTATTAAATAAATACTTTATAAAATAAAACATAGTGGTAGAAAACAAGGAACAGGTTTATTATTACAACACAACACAACAACACAGAATAATTTGTACTTACATTAATTACCCTCTGGGGGCTACCCTCTAGGCGGGGAGTTGTGCCATGCATCAATCCACCGTATATCCGCCCCAAAAACCGAAACTAAAATATTTTCCAGGTATTAGCTTTTTGCAATTCAGCAGTTACCTAGTTATCAAGTAACTTGAGTTAATGCACCAGCTTCCTGCTGTCTCATCAGTTTCTGTTTGTAAGTGGAACGATATTAATTTCCATGTAACAATAATGTGATGTACTGGGTGTCTCAAATAACATCTACATAAATTATAATTACTACGTGACATTATCATCAGAACTACACCTGTATGCAAAATTTTAGCTCAATTGGACGTCGTGTCTTGAAGAGGTCCCACTATTTTATTGTTGGGTTCCATAATACTGTACCATTGGTACAATAATATTGTATTTTCATCAGAACTACAAGTGCATGCAAAATATCAGTTCAATTTGATGTCGTATGTCGAAAGAGTTCCATTATATTATTGTTGGGTTCCATAGTATTGTATTGTCATCAGAGCTACACGTGTATGCAAAATTTCAGCTCAATTGGATGTCGTGTCTCGGAGAGGTTCCGTTATGTTATTGTTGGGTTTCATAATATTGTACCATTGGGAGCATAATATCGTATTGTCATCAGAACTACACGTGTATGCAAAATTTCAGCTGAATTGGAGGTCGTTAAGTTGTTCAAAATTGACTTGCAACATCTGACATAAACACAAGATTTAAACTAAACATACTATCTAACTAAAATACATACAAAGCAAGTTAAATAAAGGCTTGTAAAAATAAACAAATTTAGTTTCTGATCTTACTACTTTCTCTAAATCATCTTATTTCTAGACGTTTTTATAACTAACTTATCTATATTCTTTTCCTTAGTTTTTATTTACTGATACTTTTTATTACCAATTACAGTTTATAAGAATAAGGTGGTTGTCCTGTTTTAATTTTGTTACGCTCTCATTTTACGGTGTTGCAAACCAACACCCTTTTTAGGTATAATTTCTTATACCACTAGCGCCAGTTTCTACGTTAAAGTGTAGAAGCACCACTTTTTGTATCACAGAGACACATGTCAGTGAAGAACGGTCGTTTCAGAGAACAAATACTTCGTCGTCTTTTCTTTTAATGAATGGACTGTTGCGGGTTTTTACAACACTTTTATAAAGAGAGATAAGTAAATCTTGAGAAGCAGACACAAACAATTCGGGACTATTGAGGATTTTTCAAATGTGGACCTCGACCTACAGAGAAAACATGTTAAATTAAATCTAATCTAATCTGGATTATTATATCTTCGCAAATAAGAAAACTAAGAGTATTTGATCGGCACATCTCTAAAACTTAAATACCACTCATATAGAGAAAAATTGTGTTAGTGTTCAACTTTTAAACAACTTCCAAAGTGTCCATCTACCCGTCTGTCCGTCACGTTTCTTGTTAGTGTGATAGCTGAAGAGGGAAAAGTTCGATCGCATTGAAATTTGGACAATAGGTTCGTGTTAGTTGGATGACGAACCCTATTGAATAAACTCGATCGTTAAATTAAAAAGTTGGAATGTTATTTCGTATCATTATTATACTCTCCGCAAAAACGAAGAGCATATTGCATTTGATCGGCACATTTCTAAACCGGAAATATCGTAGAAAAAAAAATTCATATCATTATGTTAGTGAGCGAATTCTGAACATCTTTCAAAAGTCAGTCTGTCCATCCGTCACGGTTCTTGTAAGCACGATAACTTAGGAAAGAAAAGTCTGATTTTACTGAAATTTGGAAAGTAAGTTGTCGTTAGCTAGCTAGCATTGTTTTTGAAAAAATCAATCGGTCAATAAAAAAGTTATTAATCATTTAAAATAAAATAAAAAAATTCTTCATTTTTGTCACTTGCACTTAAATAGAAATCTTGCAAAATGTTATTCTCTATAATTTTTTTTTGTTTATACATTTTACTACTATACATATTTCAGAATAATATATCTAATCCGTTGAAATATAATTCTCGAATGATATACATTATAGAAAATTTCTGTAGTAATGTGTGATGGTCCAATGGCTAAAGCTTTTGCCTTGCAATCCAAAGGTCGTGTGTCCTGAGAGGGTGATTGTTTTTTTTTTAATTTTTTTTTCATATATATTTTTTTTTTCACAACAAAGTTGGTATCACAAAATTTAGAATGTCCAAAAATTAACATTATTTACAAGAAAACTGCGAAGAGTATCCTATTAGCCCGGGAGACAGCGACCTTTTGGAGCTAGTCATTTCAGTAAGACTGATTTTCACGTATGTAGTAGTTTATTGTGTGTACATACAAGAAACGGCGGTCAGCTGGCGCAGTCGCGGTGGGGGAAGCTGGTGTTCGACTAAATGAAGAAAATTTCACGTTTTCCTAGACAATGCATGTAAATCTTAAAAAAAATACTTTTTCCTAGATACCTTTGTTTTGAAGGGCCGGAGATTAATGGAACATCTAGGTAATACATAATATTAAGTGGACATCGTATATGGGATCAATTTGATTTAAATACCGATTAATTACGGTGACAAAGTGGCGAAATTTTCTCGAAAAAAAGGAAGTCCGAATCGTAAATTGCACGGCGAAATCCGAAAATTCGGCTCGGCACGAAGGAATCAAAAGTAGCATTTTGTGGCACTTCAGAAAATTGAATCTCTACTTTAGCTATGACATATGCATTTGACGGAAAGAAAAAAAGTCTCCACTTTGACCGATCCCTGCTTTACATCCCCTCCGAAGGATGGTATCCTCGTCTGAAATTACGTAGCTTCCGCGTATACACTGATATACAAGTCGCTAGAAGGTGGGACGAGAGCGCTGTATTTCCCAAGATGGGTCACCTCTCCAAGTACTAACCGCGCTCGACGTTGCTTCAACGGAATATCGACTGATATTCACATTGAAGTCGTCTCTATGCTTGCCCCTTCAAAAAATGTTCAATTTTCCGCCGTACATCGCCACATATTCAAGTCAATAACTCTGAAACGAAATAATTTAGGAAAATTCTGATGGAACTGGACGATTCCTCATGAAAAGAACCTGTTCTTTGGGAGTTTTTATTTTTGAGCTAATTCCAATAGACAGGGAGGCAGCGACACATTTTTGGCACTCATACCACTAAGGCTGATTTTCACATATGTAGTAGTTTATTGTGTGTACATAAAAGAAACGGCGGAGAATGAGATGTATTAAAATGAAATATTTATTTTCTTATGCCAAGGTTGCCGTGCACTCAACAGGCAACCGAGACAGAAGGCGTGCTACTGCCACACGTGCCATACAAGGAGGGGAGGCCAACTAGAATAAATCATTGATTATAGAACGCCTGTCAAGACGTTGTAAATAAGACGAGGAGATTTGTTTTCTTCGGGAATATTTGATAAAAGAATTATATATTTTATTTAAAATGTATTTCTCTTACCCTATTCACCCCTGAGTATAAGCGATTGCACCATATTGGCACACATTGCACATATTTAATAACATTAAATAAGATAATAAAAATATTTAATAACGTATCAGAATTTACATAAAAACACAATCTTAGGAAATAGTTCTCTAGGTAAACTACCCCTTGGATTTTCTACACGTGAACGCTCATGTAAAGCACAATTTAAAACACGTGTTAGTAAGTTTCAGCTCATTCTGTTCCCGGCTCCAGTCGCTTTCTGTTTTTTTTGCTCTGTGGGAAGGCATAGTAATTGCTTTACGTTAACTCTTGTTTTCTTGTATGTCGCAGTGAAAATGACCCAGCACCATAATCGTTAATTTCTCAACGACTTCTCAGCAGCATCAACAGTATTTTATTGTATGTTCTGTAGAAGAATGAAAATTGATGAGTACCTATTTATTATTAAGGACAACATATTATCTGGAAAAACAATAATGCTTTTTATAAATGCGAACTAAAATGATATCAATGCTGTTGAGTCACATTAGAATATGCTACATAGTATCGCAATTTTTCATAAAAAATCGTGTTTTTAACTGACTTAAGATTTAAACTAGTGGAAGCCGATTTACTGAGCTTTTTATATAATTGTTACACATTCTATAGGATACTCTTCGCATTTTTCTTGTAAATAATGTTAATTTTTGGACACTCTAAATTTTGTGATAACAACTTTGTTGTGAAAAAAAAAAAAATCACGATGTGAGGGATCGAACTCGGGACCCTTGGATTTCAATCAATCAATAGTATTTATTCAGTATTAATAGTACAATATGTGCCTCCTCGGAGCCCAACCTGGAGCCAGCCACACGACCAGGACAGGTGACGTCGAGGTGGGTGTGGGGCTGTGCGGGGTGGGCCGACTCAGCTTAGAGATAGTTCGAGTGGGGGGCTAGAAGCTCCTGTCCACCGCAGGTGGACTTAAAAACTAGGTTAAAATATTTTATTGTCCACATGGACCTAAAAGTAAATTAAAAATAAACACAACACTAAAAACATTGGCGAACGCGCACTACACAAGTTTGGTTTTTGACACGCGAAAACTGAACGAAAAAACCCGTTCGAACAAATGACGGCCTTGCGGTCTGATCGCCGACAAGGAAGGTAAGATGGAAAGATAAAAGCTGTGATTTAAAAAATTAGGATTTGGATAAGTTTCGGCCTGAAGGGGATTTAGGGACAAAAAATTACAAAAAAACAACAAAAAGGATAAAAGAACAAAATTGCAAAAACATGAAAGGGAGAGAGAAAGAGGTTGAAAGATAAAGATAGGGGAAAGGTAGGTTATCGTAGGAGAGAGTGTGGCTAAGGGAGTTGCCGGAAGATAGGCAACGCCTGGTATGGTAGGGGGTGTTTTATATTGAAAAGTATGGCATTATGCTGTCTGATTAGAGTGATGTTGCTCGTAAGCGGGCTACCGTCCAGTTTGAACTGATAGAATTTTTGAGACGTTTCTTGGACGTAGTCCGCTAGTGGGGTTATGTCGTGGCAACGTGCATAAAGATCTCTGAGGAAGGTGTACCTAACAGAGGCTGAAATGAGGCGCATAAATTTGTGTTCTAGTACTTTTAATTTTCGCATTGTCGTGGCCGGGATGTTGCACCACACCGGCGCCGCGTATGTGATAGCCGGCCTGATTACCATCGTATACAACAACTTTTTATTGGTCCTGTTGAGTCCGCTACCCCGCGCCAGGGGCGGATACAGACTCCTGGACATGAAGTAGACCTTGCGAATCGTCTCGTTAATGTGAATGTTGAATGTCAGTCGTTTGTCTAGGTTCACTCCCAGATATTTCACGCACCGCTTAATTGAAATTTCTCAACCCCCGATCGAAAGTGGCGTTAAAATACGGTTTTCAGTGAAGCGGCGCGTGAATAGGATCGATTCTGACTTCTCGGCGTTTATCCGAATCTTCCACTTGGATTGCGAGACGAGACTCTTGCCGCTACACCACCATTTCTTATTGCTAAAATTGTTAATGAGTGTAATATATACCATTAGAAAATTTATTGTGATTATTAGGAAACACACATTAGTAAAATGTATTAAAAAAAGTAGTGATAGGAAATAACATTTCGCAAGGTTTCTATTTATTACAAACCATAAAAAAATGTAAAAAATATTTTTTTAAATTTTAAATTACTAATAACTTTTTTATTTACCAATCTATTTTGTTAAAAAACAAAAGGGTTCTTCCTCTAGCTAACACTAAATTACTCTCCAAATTTCAATACAATCGGATTTTTCTTTCTTGAGTTATCGTGCTTACAAGGAACGTGACTTACGGACAGACGGACATTTTGAAAGTTGTTCAGAATTCGTTCACTAACATAACGATATAAAAAATTTTTCTCTACGAGCGATATTTACTGATTTAGAAATGTGCCGATCAAATACAATATACTCTTCGTTTTTGCGAAGAGTATAAAAAAGGAGGAGATTATCAATTCGACCTTATTATACTCTTCGCAAAAACGAAGAGTATATGTGAGGCGGAAAGCAAAAAGGGACCTCTTGTCGGCAAATTCCAGTTTTTAGTTATTGATATTAAATGAATTAAGCTTTAATTCCGAACAATTTGGTGCAAAAATCATATCTCTATGTTTTTTTTTGTTTAAGTTACTAGTGCGTTTATGAAAAGAGACCTCTTGTCGGTCCCATGTTATTTCTCCATAAGCGACAAGAGGTACCTTTTCCAGGGCTGAACATCGACTGCTTTATCGATTATTTTAAGTGTCTCATCCAATTATATCGGTTTTGTAATCGATTACAACTTGTAAAGGTAATAAATCGCAAAAATCCAAAAATCGATTATTTTGACCCAAACCACTAATTCGACTGTACTGAAAAATTGACATCGCCGACAAGAGGTCCCTTTTTGCTTTCCGCCTCACATATTGTATTTGATCGGCACATTTCTAAAATCGTAAATATCGTTCGTAGAGAAAAAATTTTCATATCATTGTGTTAGTAAACGAATTCTAAACAACTTTCAAAACGTCCGTCTGTCCGTCCGTCACGTTCCTTGTAAGCACGATAACTCAAAAAAGAAAAATCCGATTGTACTTAAATTTGGACAGTAAGTTAGTGTTAGCTAGAGGAAGAACCCTATTGTTTTTTAACAAAATCGATCAGTAAATAAAAATGTTATTAATGATTTAAATTTGAGATTTTTTTTTAAATTTTTATGTTTTTGTAAAAATTTACATTTTTTACATTTTTTTTACGTGTTAGGTAGTACTTACGCTTTTGACTCGTAATCCAAGGGTTCCAGGTTTGAAACCCACATGTGGTATGGTATAGTTTTTTTAATTTTTACTTTATTTTACACTGAGTCTTTTACCAACTAAGTTCGTACTATAGAATTAAAAATGTCTAAAACTAACATTATATACAAAAAAATGCGAAGAGTATCCTATAGAATGTGTAACAATTATATAAAAAGTTTAGTAAACCGGCGAAGAGTAAGTTTTTAGCTTGTTTTTTTTTTGTATTAGGCCAGTCATTTAAAACATCGTAGGCCCCAAAAAATTGCACTGTTCTGATTTTTTGGGATATTGTTAGGACAGATACTAGTAGTGTAAAACCAAGTTTGCAGCTTCCAAAGACCTGTGCTAACTGCGTGTAGCTGGAAAAACTTTGAAATGTTCGGACTTTTTTCATTTTCAGGCTGATAACTTCGAAAAGGTGCATCCTACGGAAAAAGTCACAGTGTCCACTTTTAAAGTAGACAAAATTTACTATAATTTGAATGCAACCGCAGGTCTGTTGGTCCAATAGGTCCCGAGATACACCACTTCAAAAATTGGCCATTTTTTCTGAACCATGACGCCACTCATGAGGAAATAACCTCTGCTTGCAGCAAATGTCTCGTGGTGCTCCATGGTGGGGGAAAAGATGATTCTCTCCACGCCCCGCGTTACAGGATATTTGTCCGATCTGCTGCCAACGCCAAAGTCCACCTCGCTCGTCTGCCCCCAACCGAAGAGGCTGCTGCCCAACATTCCTACAGAACCTACCACTAGGTGCAGAAGTGGTTGGGAGTAGAGAAAGAGCCCACCAACTGGGGGTGGACAAGAAGCCAGCATGAGCTGACACCGGTGACCTCAACCAAGGATCCAGCGCCGCTAACCCTGCTGAAACTCCTGTCATGCAGCTGCAAGAAAGGGTATGGAGGAGGAAGCTGCTCCTGCCAGAGAGCAGGACTGAGATGCTCTGCTCTCTGCAAAGTTTGCCTGAATACTCCTCCCTTAGCCATGGATGAGTCGGATGAAGAAAACGACGTCGACGCCCCTTTATCACTAGTATCTAGTAGTAGATCTAATCCGACAACAGAGGAATCTCCAGAGCTCCAAGAAGAGTTGTCTGACCAACCTGGGCCTTCCAAAAGAACGCGACTGTCTCGCTAAGTGCGTAAAGGTAAGTCTAATCAAAAATGCTAACAGCCAAAAAAAATGATTAATTAAGCTTTCAAATGACTTTTTACCTGTTTTTGTAGCATGAGAACGAAAGAAACTGTTACGAAAGCAATGTGCCTTTCACATTTTCTTTAATAAAAACGTCACCATTTTGTTACTGTAATTAAAAAAAATCTCAAATAGTATTTTTCGTTAACATGGAGCATGTGCTCGAGGCTCAAAATATTTTAACCGCTAACAGCAAAAAATTGCACTTTAAACTATAGATATTATGAGCTATTTTCGAAAAATCGTATTTTCTTTTTGCTAATAGTATTAGCTTTAGTTAAAAATGGTGAAGAGAAATAATAACGCTGAACTGAATTTGTTTCGTTTTCTAATTTATGTAGGATTGATAGTTTCGGAGATATGAAAGTTTAAAAATACATCCGAATTCCTATAAGATGAGGTAAATACCTCATTTAAATATTAAAGATCTGAGAAACTATGACATTTGCGCCAATAATGTCAAAATTAAAAGATAATTAGTCAAGATGAGCTTAAGTTGTTAAACTAGTTAAGCTAATTTTTTATTTGTTTCTGTAGCCAAACAAAAATCCGAAAGAATGTGATGTCGCCATTTTATTTTGCTGTAATTATCGAGTATTTAAAAAAACCCGCTGCCTAAGGAATCACTACTTCCACATCCACTCTTCCTATCCATGTGTCTTGTCTTAACGAAAATACTGTGTTTGCACTCCACCATGTGGAAATAATTGTTTAATAATATAATATTTGAAATCGTGTACCCTAAAAACACATAAAATGATATGCCAAACAAATTCTTGATGACTTTGGTTCTTGTACACACACTAAATCACAATATTTTTTCACCCCCTTTAATTATGGGGTGGGGGTGGTAATAAGCTAATGCCAAATATTCTTTTGAGCCCTTAGCTCCTTTTATATTTACTAAATACCAATTTCATGGACTCTTACTTGCTTGATCTACCCCCATTTACCCCAATTTTCCCGTCAACTCTCTAACAGAATAAAATCAAAATATAATCTAGTTCCAGATCTCATTAAAATACATGCCAAATTTTAAGTCAATATCTTAAACGGTTCCAGAGTAATCGTGAGTACCAAAACGTTACAAGGCCAACAGGACAGACCAACGCCACAGACAGACATTTTTTTGCTTAAACTTAAAATCTTGACGTTTCATGACATTCTAAGCCTTTTTTTACAATTAATTATTTTTTATTTATTTGCTTTTACATGATTAGAGAATATTATTTAGGTATTATGCAAATCACAACTTATACACTTTTTTATTTAAATAAAAAAGTGTGTAAGTTGTGATTTGCATAATACCTAAATAATATTCTCTATTCTAAGCCTATTTGAACAATGAGAATTTTCAAAGATTTTTCTTGCGTTACTAGACTTCCACTGGATGTGGAAGTGATAATCAAATACTGTTTTTCGTCATATAGATGTTCTAATTTTTTTAAGGTTAAAGCACTTACATCTGAAAAAAATTCGTCTGCCATATTGGAACCGCTATTTTGAATGTTTTAATTGTGACTTAAGATTCGCAGTCAGCGACCCTATAAACGTAGGTATATTATGTTTCAAATATGAAATTTTTCAATCACTCCTTAGGTGTAAAAGCATGTGTCACGACCATACAGTACCGGCAAGCATTTGATCAGGTACGGCAATAAGAACAAGCGAGACCGATTCAACTAGGCTATTCTTTTTTATCGTATAACGCATCCTACTCATGCCACCTGCTTTCCCCACCACATGTGCCATTTCTCGTTTAGCCTAATAAGCAAAAGTTGTTTTTATTCAGTAGCTACTCAAAATGTCAATTTATACGCCTGCTGAAAAGGTTCAGATATTTAAATCGTCAATGATATACATATGATTTTCTTCATGCGCGTGTCACTATTTGCCCCTCTTCTAGAACACTGGTAGACGCCTTTATAGTGGGCGGTCGTTGAAACTACCAATACCTAATCCAGAACTTTCCGATACTGTATAGAAACTGAAGATCAGTTTTTGCTACAAAAATTATTCATAAAAGAACGCACATTACATCATTTCAAAATTTCTCTGAAACGGTAAGTCGTATTAAGAAATGTACGGCAACAAAGTTGGGGCCAATTTTATAGAAGTAATTTTATTAAAAACACAACCTTTTCTTTCTCTAATTAACTTGGAAAATTGGGAATGGAAAAGTAAAATAAAGTTTTAATATACTCGGAAAAATCCAACTTCGGAAAAAGCAAACCGCTTTAACTTTTATATGTAGGTGTATTATATCCCACCCGTTAAGACAGTTATATTAAATTTTCATAATATCTATAGAGTAGAATGCCATTCCAATTGATTCGAAAAGTTGAAAATTTACTCTAAGCAGCTTTGAAAAGTAAGTAACAGTGAACAAAAGGCATTAAAACTTATTATTAAAATGTCTGTTAATACTCTCCAGAAACGTCTATATAGTTTCCGTGCCGACTACCTCGGAATTAGGGTAATTTCGTAGAGACATTTGTATCTGACAATATTGGAACTAAGAATGAGATAAGCTAGATTAAATTAATAACTTAAACCGGGTAGATTAAACCAGATTAGCTTACTTAACCCAGAATATTGGTGGTAATTTTCCTTGACCTAAAAAAGATGGAATCCCCAACTCATTTCTTCCCTCATATTACATAACTGTACTAGGCGCGCTGCAAATTAAACATTTGCCTTTATTATTTAATACAACTTTTTGAAAAGTTCTCTAGAATACGGGGTATTTAAATGAAGCTGACGACAGTTAACTTCGTAAGAGTTTGAACTATTTTCGGGGAATTTTGCAACTAGTCAGTGAACATTTTTAAGACACTATTTATGTTTATTAATATTGCATGTATTTTTGTATATAAAATACTCATAAAAACAAAGGAACCTTCAGAAATTTCAACATTTTAGGTATAATTAAGTTAGTTTGAAATGTATAAATACAAAAACTTTGTAATTTCAAGAAGCACAATCGATGGTAAGTTTATTACAACTGATTAAAACATCGAATTAGTAAAGCAAACGTTCAGTCCACGCAAATTAGATTTTTTAGGAGAAAAAATTTATATACAAATTATATTTGGGCTATGTATAGTTCATAGGAGTAGAATTAAGGATCCGAAGAGTTCCCACCTTATCTGTTGATGGAAACACCTTTTTGGGGTGAAAAACCACCTCCAGACGGGACTTAGTTACGGTTACTCTCATTTTCCTTCGGATTCGTCATTTCCACGAAAAACAGGTATAGGAACAAAAATATTCGTCATTAAATTCTACGCAAAAAAAGTTCTATGATAGATTCGCGTACTCCCCGCCGTTTTCTCGCTATCGACGTTCATATTAGGGGGTAGTTTGGAGCGCTCGGCGAAAAATCGGTGGTACGCGATTTTTCACAGCGAATATCTCCGAAACGGCTACTTTGACGTCAAAAATGGTTATAATGAAACTTGTAGAGCGGATTTTCCTCTACAAGATCCATTTTGTACTTTTCTTTTTTATTATTATTTTTGTTGAATTTTCTCGCTTTTTTCGAGGATACGTACTATGTAATATGACCTCGTTCCAACACCACCCACGAGGTAGAAGTCTCGGTGCGCATTTTTTGTAAGTGGTTTCCCCTGTAGGCCTATTCCACTGTCGTCATTGTCGGTTTCGGTCGTCGATAGGGTTTTCTTCAATCAACTCTAAAACTAAACTAAAAAAACGGTTTGTTGGTTTTATTTTCAATTTTTTGAGGAGGTTGCGGGGGTGAATTTTTGGTGGGAAGTTAAAAATTCGGATTCAGCGCTCCAAAAAACGTAAAGTAAGCCCATTTTCAGAACTACCATTAATCTTTCCAGGTAAGGACCCTATATGGTCTCTAATGCCTGGGGTATGTCTCAAATTTCCAACTTTTGCCAAGTCTGACAAAGTTGGGAAGGTAACGTACCGCCCCATACTACGGCCCTGTATGTATGAATTAAAATATAAACAATCTACATTACGCACTAGTTCGTAAAATGTTTAACTATACGCACTAGTGCGTAAAGTGAAGTAATAAAAATCCGATATTGCGATTTTTATTACTTCACTTTACGCACTAGTGCGTATAGTTAAACATTTACGAACTAGTGCGTAATGTAGATTGTTTATGGCTAACTTAATTTTAATTGAAATCAAAATCTTTATTTTAATCAAAATTTTAAGAATATAAATAAAACTCCAATATTATAAATTAAAGCATTATTAACGCAATGAAAAATTGGTATATTTTATAATAATGCACCCAGTGATAATATTTAAAGTGAGCTATTATGATTATGGACTCTACAACTATTTAAATTTTTATTCTACACAATAGTGCGTAAAGTCTAACTTTGCACACTCCACAGCGTGTATAAAATAAATACTTTACGCACGGTAGTAGAAAATAGTAATTTATGCAACAAGTGCATAATGTGGTACTTTTTTTCAAGAATAGAACTTTGACGGACGATCCGTTGGCGTTGGTGAGTGTGGCAATCCCATGAGTGAAAAATGCACTTTATACCTGAGTTTCATAACTTGTTTTTCTACGACAGACCTCAATTTCCATATTTAGACAAATAAATTTTAGCTGAAAAGTCAAAACAGAACTTCTTAATTTGACGTTTCTATAGCGAAGATCTTGGAACAACTTCAATTGTTTTCAATCTACTTATGGACCTGGCTATACATAAGTTACTTTTTCATACTTTTCACTTTTTTTCACTATTACCATAAACATATGTTTTGCGCACTAAGGATAATTAAAAAAAGTACAGTTTTTTTAAAAGTCGTGGGAAGTAACAATATATTTTACGCCCTAGTGGGTAAAGTGAAATAATAAAATAGCAAGGTAGTTGTTTAAAAGTCGCAATATCACCATGGCAACCTAATTTTAAATGAGTGACACTAATCAAAATCCTCAAAATATCAATGAAACATCAATATTATAAATAATTCAAGTTATATTATATGCCCAGTGATAGTAACTAAATGGACTATATAAAATTAAATAAGCAGTTTTTTACTTTTATAAGCAATTTTTAACTTTTTTACTTTACGACTTTACGCACTACACAGCGTGGTAGTAGAAAGCATATATTTTTATTCAAATTCATATATCAGTTGCCCTATTCTGTTGCACTTCCTGATTTTATTTTTGAATGCGTACAATATCTGTTTTAAATATGATGCTTCACTTCACTTCACTTCAATTTTGAAACAAATCTGTAAACTAATGCACTGGGTATACATAAGGGTATCTCAACTCTTAATATCAGTGAAATTTAATGCTAATAGACTTCATTTCAGTCATAATTAACTATTTTGAAACTTCACTCTTTAATGAACTAGCGCGGAACTAATTTGAAAGCTCAGTGCTTAAAATTAATTGAGATGAAACAAGCGAAACAAAAATTATTAATCATTATTTAATTAATTATGAAACTGTTTCGTGGCAAAATAAACACCGAGGAGAAGAAGCAGGAGGACATGTTTACATGAAATTGTTGGTATACTTTCAATGTTGTAGAATCAACTAGTTGTAGATAATTAAAAATAATTTATTTCATTTCACATAATAGTTATATAAGGTGAATTAGTGGAAATAATTCGGAAAGTTTTGAAAATTTATGGAGATGTTCATTTTGGCGTCCCGAATATAACTTTAGATTTTCCGTATCGTCGACAACGCTTAAATATCAAAATGGAGGTTGTTTAAAAAATGTACCTTTTAAATTTGTGCCCAAAAAATATTATACAGTTTTCCTGAAATCGAGCTAGAATGTTACAATTACTTCCACATCCAGTGGAAGTATTATAGTAACGACAAAAAAAATTTTAAAAATTTTTATTGTTCAAATAGGCTTAAAATGTCAGAAAACGTCGAGATTTTAAGTTTGAGCGAAAAAAAATTTCTGTCTGTCGGTCTGTCTGTCTGTCGGTCTGTCTGTCTGTAACTTTTTTTTGTGCGCACGTTTACTTTGGAACCGTTTAAGATATTGACTTGAAATTTGGTACACATATGTACTTTAACGAGATCTGGAAGTAGATTATATTTTCATGTTGCTCCGACGAAGGGTTGGGGGTTAAATTGGGGTAAATGGGTAAATCAAGCAGGTAGGGGTCCATAAAATTGGTATTTAGTATATACAAGAGAAGCTAAAGTCTCAAAAAAATTTTTGGCATTAGCCACCCCCATTACCACCCCCACCCCCTTATTAAAGGGGATGAAAAAAAATGTGATTTAGTGTATGTACAAGAACCAGAAACCTCAAAATATTTTTTTACTTCATCCACCCCCACTACCCACTGCCACCCCCCTATCACCACCCCCACCCCACTACCGATGTGGGGTATCGTTTTATGGGTTTTTGGGGTAGAGGATTTCAAATATTATATTATTAAAGTTCCATAAACAATTATTTCCACATACACAGTTTTTTCGTTGTGAGTGACTTGGATAGATAATCTGGATCTGGAAGTAGTGATTCCTTGGGCAGCGGTTTTTTTTTATTCTCTAGGAAAATCCATAAAATATTTTTTATATCTTAAAATATACATTAAGATCGCAGTAAGCGAAACGGATGTAAACTCTAGAATATTCTTTGCACATTATAGCCTGGGAGGCAGCGACACATTTTGTTGACTCTGGGTAAGGCTAGGAACGGGTTATTCTTAAAAAAATAAAATAATTCATGCTACAATAAATAATCTTAAAACTATACGTCAAGGTAAAAGTCAAGGTTACCACAAGTTAGTTTATTTGCCTTTCTACAACTTTTATCTGGATCAGTTTTCACCAAATCTTGATTTCCAAGCTAACAGTGACTTTTTAACAATAACTTATTTGACTTTTAGATGACCTTCATGGGTCAATTTTACCCCCGCCCCCTCTACAACTTTTCCTTGAAAGATTAATATTCTACAGTGAGATCATGCGTTTCTTCATAATCCAAGGTGAAAAGTATGAGTTTTATTGGAACAAAACGAGTTTACCTCCAAATGACCTTGACAATGTAGCTAGAGGTCAAAATCAAGGTCGTAACAAGACAGCTTACTCATATTCCTACAACTTTCGTTTTGGTCAATTCCTTCGAAATCTCAACACTGAGTTAGTATAGCATTCGGAAAATTGAAAACGCTCATCATTATTTGACCTTCAAGCGTCCGTAACTTGAAATTTATGGATTTTTTGGACCTGGTGTACATAAGAACTTTTATTCGGAATGGTCCAACGAATACATTTCAGTTGGTTTTAGCTCAAACGACTGTCTTTTTTTCTGTGAATTTTTTTATCATTATTTGACCTTCAAGCGTCCGTAACTTGAAATTTATGGATTTTTTGGACCTGGTGTACATAAGAACTTTTATTCGGAATGGTCCAACGAATACATTTCAGTTGGTTTTAGCTCAAACGACTGTCTTTTTTTCTGTGAATTTTTTTATCATTATTTGACCTTCAAGCGTCCGTAACTTGAAATCTATGGATTTTTGGACCTGGTGTACATAAGAACTTTTATTCGGAATGGTCTAACGAATACATTTCAGCTGGTTTTAGCCCAAACGACTGTGTAATTTTTTCTGTGTATTTTGTGCGGGGTCCTTTATAATTTGGCGTTTCTAAAGCGAAAATCGCCAGAAAAGGTTATTTCTTCTTCTAATTTTGATATATAAAGTTACACTTTTCAAAACTGACTTTTCATAACCAGTTATAGACGGAGAGCCAGACCCAAAACAATTCTCTGAATTTACTAAGCCTGGTTTTTTGCCAGTTGATTACAGAAGTTGTGTACACTAACATACTGAGATCAGTCAAGCGAAATCGAGAACAGGTGTCTCAGGTACGCCATCAAAGGTGTCATAATTACGGAGGTAATAAAATGAATTTACTAAGGCTGAAAATCGCTATGCAAATTAGATATTGAATATAAATAACAGTTATGTCAGTCAGTCAGTTGAATGTGGGGATGAAGCTGGTCAGTCAGCCCCAATGTATGTACAAAAAATAAATAACGTACAATTCATTTACTAAACTTCAAAATCTTTGTAAAGGTATTAAATGATATATTATTCATAAATAAAATGGTCAGTCAACCATTTTGTGGGACAACGCCCGTCACTCAGCGAAAAAAAAAAAAAAATCGCGCCCGCGATCGGTGTGGCAGGCGACGACTCGCTCTTTTCCTTATTATTACTTGATGAACTATTAAATAACTTTTATTTTAAAGTGTAATTGACAGCAATGTTAATACATTTTGTAAATAATTAAATTTGTCCTAATTACATTGATATAATAGTAAAATACATAGTAAAATTATTTGATCTCCGTCAACTTTGATTAAATGTCTTTTAAGAATTCATCTATACTGTAGAAGGCTTCCTTTATTAAAAACTCTTTGAGCAGCTGCTTGTATCTCACCTCCGGTAGGACTTTTACCCAGCCGGGAATTTTACTATAAAATTTGGGGCTGTAACAATTAAAACCACAGTCACTATATTTTAATCTATTAAAATCAATTGCAATATTATCTAGATTCCTTGTATTGTAGTTATGAATTTCCTCTTGTTTTTTATAAGAGTGTATGTTTTTATAAATATATACTAAGCAATGAAATATGTAAAGTGAGGGGAATATTAGAATTTGCAGTTCAATAAATGTTTGCCTCACGTCATCTCTGTATCCCAAGTTTGTGATTATTCTAACCATTTTTTAATTATGTTATGTTTTACAAATATTTTAATGATTTATCTTGTTGTAATAGTTGTAATAGTGTTGTAATAATCTTTTTATAATAATAATATATGTTAAATATAATATTTTAAGTGCATACATTTTTCAATATTTTTTTCATAATGAATGGTCTATTCAATGTAATTAGGACAACTTTAATTATTTGCAAAATGTATATTATTAACATTGCTGTCAATTACACTTTAAAATAAAGTTAGTTAATAGTTCGTTAAGTAATAATAAGGAAAAGAGCGAGCCGCCACCTGCCACACCAATCACGCGCGCGAATTTTTTTTTTTATTATTTCGCTGACTGACGGGCGTTGTCCCACAAAATGGTTGACTGACCATATCATTTAATACCTTTACAAAGATTTTGAAGTTTAGTAAATGATTGCATGTTATTATTTTTTGCACATACATTGGGGCTGACTGACCACATTCAACTGACTGACTGACATAACTCTTATTTATATTCAATATCTAATTTGCATAACGATTTTCAGCCTTAGTAAATTCATTTTATTACCTCCGTAATTATGACACCTTTGATGGCGTACCTGAGACACCTGTTCTCAATTTCGCTTGACTGACCGCAGTATGTTAGTGTACACAACTACTGTAATCAACTAGCAAAAAACCAGGCTTAGTAAATTCAGAGAATTCTATATTGCGACTTTTTCAACATTACCATAATTTGTTTAATACAAAAACTAGTCATACAAAATTTCACGTCTTTATCTATGATAGTTTTCAAAATATTAAGCCCCAAAGTTGCCGCGGACGGGAAAAGAAACTCGTGCCCGCGTGACGTCATTACGCTTAAACCGACAACAGCAGCATCTTGACGGTCCGCGCTGCGCCGTCTTATCAGTAAAATTGCATGTATGTATTACATGTAATGTAATGTGTAATTATATATGTAAAATTTATATGTGCATAAAGAGACGCGTAGATGGTTTTCTTATATACTTTGTGCTTTTTAAAAACAAAAAATGTACGAAAGGGGCTTTGTAAAAGCAGATTCTTTCAATCTTCCGGAGGCACACTTGCTAATGGTTATGGGATATTTTAATTCCAATCACGAATATTTAAGTGCAGAAATGAGAGGAAGTAAGTGCAAAGGTAAATAAGATTTTATTTTATTTAATAATACATATAAAAATTACTTCATTGTACAGGATTTTCAAAATAAAACTAAATATGTCTAGCATGGAATTTAATACTTAGAAATAGAAAATTTGACAAAAAAAAGTTCTTATTTAACAGTTTGCCGACAACAAACACCTGGAGAGTAAACAACCATTTTAAGGGCGAGTGGGGCAAATATTTTTCTAAATTATTTTTGTGGGAAACATTATTACCTGCTTAATCCCTCCAGAATATTAGTGAGAATAATTATTGTATTAATTAAATATATTTTTGGGAATTCTTATAAATTATAATTATGTTTTACACGCTTTCTAACTAAATGTTTTAAAATTTTGTTTGCTTTTTGTTTGTCTGTTTTCTATTTTCCAAAATAATCCGGAGCATAAAATAAATGCAAAATATTATAAAGTTTCATGTGGGATAAATGAAAAAGAACATAATATTGTAGAGGTAAAGTGCGAAGATTGTGCAGCTTCTGATGGTGGTTGTAACCATGCAATAGCTTTTGTAATGTGGTTATATCGCCGAAGTGAAAAACCCTTGCCAACCGGTACAGTTTGCTATTGGAAAAATCTAGCATGCTTTATTTTTCTACAATATATTAAATAATAAAATATAATGTATTACTTAATAGATAAAACATCTCTATTTTCATGTAAACTCCATGTTCTGGCCAGGTCTGTAGCTAGGGTGGGCTAGGACGGGCGTAGCCTATCCTGGAATAATTTTCGCCCGACCTACGGCGACCGCAAGGGGGGTAATTTCAACACTGCCCTTTTTTGGATTTCTACCCCCCCCCGCTCATCGAAAAATATTCCTTTTTTGATTTCTCACCCCCGCTCATCAAAAAATTTTTGGCCTACGCCCCCCCCCCCCTGAAAAATTGTTTTCCCGCCCTTAAAGCACTTTTTAGCTACAGGCCTGGTTCTGGCATAATTAATTAAGATTTTTAACTCTTGTGGTAAAGTTACGCGAGACGCTTGTCGCCCCTAGACGAAATAGGTAAGAAACCTTTGCGGTTTTTATGTCCCCTTCTAGTCGTGGACACAGAAACGAACTTCGAATTTATCGGTCAGTGTTTCGAACGCGAAGGACAGTTAGTGGTATTATTATTCTAGATTTAGATTAGGAATTTTCGTTAGTGTATCAATGTTGTGTACAGTTCGTGTTTTCCACGGTACATTACATTTTAGCGGATTAAATCTCTCATATTATTATTTTCATTGTAATACAAAAACATTTGAAGTACGGCTCTGAACAACGGTGACTAACTCTAGCCAGCATGTAAATGACTTCGACTGTGATATTTTTTTGGGTTTTTTTCTTCCTACTAAACTTCTGACGTAATTTATACTTACTTATTTATTTAAAAAATATATCTCCTTCTAAATTTTATGTTTATTGGTATTTACCTTTATTTTTTATTAACCTAATTTACTTACATTAAAATGAGCAATAGGCTCCTTTTTTTTTATTTAAGAGAACAGCCCGGCGCATTGCTTGTTGCCAAAGAACTGTTTTCTTTTTGTTTGTCGGCAAACGAATAAAATATTTGTCTGGTGTTGACGCCGTCGTGCGTCGTGCTTTTGCATTCGGAAACAATAGATACAATATTTATATTTATTTTTGATGCGGTATGATGACATTTTTATCCAAATCACAGAACAAAACAGTTTCGAAGTTTAACAATGTCTTTATCCGATGATTAACAACGTTGAACTATCCTAACGAGAGCAATATAGCGCGCGCCCTGTGTATTGTACGGGAGTCGCCTCACAGCTTTAAGCCTAATGACGTCATTCAGCTTGGTCGGATTTAGATGCGCCGCGCTACTTTAATATATTTTTTTAACATGATCGGATTGACAGAATTTGATAATTTTTGGTAGATCATCTTTTTAAAAGTAGTTCTACAAGAAAATAAGGTTTTTGGAATAGGTCGAAATGACCCCATTGTTTTGGGTCTGGCTCTTATATTATTATGCAAAGTAAAATTTTACGTAACTGGTGAGGAAAAGTTCGTTATATCATCAATTAGAAAATATAAACAACTCTCAAAAAGAAAAAGAAACAATGTTTATTCAACACAAAATGGAATACTGAGTCCATACAGTGGAAGCTTCTAAATTCATCTTTCCTTCAAAATATGCTAACAAAACTTTCATTAATTACCTTATGTTATTAAATTAGGATTCAAATAATATTGTAACTTGGCTAAATAACGTCTGTCCATTTTAACATTAAAATTATAATGTGTGATAGCAGCAAAGGTAACTATGAAAAAGATTACTTAATTTTTAAGATCTTTAAATACACCAGTCACAAGACACGAAAATAAAGAAAATTGTCCCACGTTATTATGTAGTTTCACATATTTAGTTGCAAATTATATCCGAGTAGATAATTATGTAATTGTCAATTAGCATCTCAGTCATATGTAATACCAGTAGTTGAAAATGAACGTTTTACGGTTTTCTAATAAATGGCGGAGGATCCGGTCACAGTAAACCACAACTATAAATATATCTTTACGGGATTCCCCCTGAATGAAACGCGTAACAGACGCAGAAAATAAAACATAGACATAATTCATAACGAAAATGTATGTTAGGTTAGTAGTGTGTGAAAACAGCATTTAAACAAAATAAGAAAAACATTTCCAATACGTTCTATACACCGCCCAGAAAGAAAATATTCACATTCGCGTGTGATACAGTTATGAATACGTGGGGTTCTTGTTAAAAGGTAGCAAAGTGATTTACGATATCCGCTGTTTTGTATTATGGCCATTTTTTTTATAAAACATTTTTATGTTCCTTTTTATATTGCTCTCGGTTGTATATATCATTCTTTTCTATTTCAGATGTGAAATAGGTACTCACATTCAATCTTTTTTATTACTGAAAATATGTTAGGTTGAAATACAAAAATGATGTTGCGGAAAACTCTTCATGCTTGTTTCGATGAGTGCAATAAATCTCGATTACCAGCGTATTTGGGTCGTTAAAAGTACAATTGAATTAAGTTGTGGAGTTTGAACGGAGTCTTGTGATTTAACGTAAAAACACAAAGCAATAACGTGTGAACGTAGTATGAAATGAACTTTATATGGTTTTTGCAATTTGAAAAACAGGAACAGATATATATGCATATGCGTATCAAGTTTAACATTAACTGTCTCCTAGCAGGTCCATTGCAGATAACTAGTTTTAAGTACGCTACCCTTTATAGGCCACACTGGTGTTAAATTGGTTCGAAAAAGGCATTTCAAATGAAATAAATTCTAGAGCTTTCATTTGGGTATGAGTCACAAAATTTCCAACATGCAAGCACATAAGTAACGGTAATTTAATCCACCGTAAAATATGGTCAAAATAAAACACGTTTAAAGTCGTTTTCAGTGCCGTTGTCCGACTAAAACATGGAGAATTATAATTTATAAAAACCGGCATAGTAGCTCACTCAGCTGAGTGTATCGTGTGGCGAATACGTTGGTCGCACTGTTTCTCGTGCACTGGGCCAGCCTCGGCACCAGCAATGTCGGTAGATATGGATGTATATATCTGCGTTTTTTCAAATGTGTAACCCCCTTCCGGACAGCCTTGGCTTTGGATTTTGGGGTTGTCTACTATATGTGATCTGTTCATGTTATGTTTATTATGGAGAAAATTTTCCCTAATATCTGATGGGTATTTAACAAGCGACGCTAGTACAAAAAGCACTGAGCATCAACAGTCTATATATTTAAAATACAAAACGTTTTCTCCGGCTTCGCCAGCGGTTACCACTGGGCCTATTTTGATGATCCTTTTTTTAAAATAAAGCTCTACACGCGTTTCGTACTTACAGCGCCCCCTACATCAAACGCCGCATGTTCGCAAGAAACTAGAAATTGAGGAAACGAATGAGGAAACTCGAGCAGTTAAGTAGAGGCGGCCAGCGCTCGAGCCAGCGTGTGTTTCACACATTGGAGTTGAGAACATCAAATTAATTTATGCTTTTCACTTTTGTTTTATTCATTTCTTATCAGGTATTTTTATTTATTTTTTGGAGAATATCTCTTTTCATCATGAAACGACATGTTATTCCCATTTTAGGTGACGTAAATTGTTCATGGTGCTGTTTTTTATCGTTTATTTAATAATATCGAGTCGACGAAAAAATTCTAAATTAATGGGAATATTATGAAGGTTTTGTTGTTTGACCAAATCTTATACACAGCCCATAAAAAGATATTTTAACTGAATATGGAAAGACGACAGAATCTGGAATGTGGTTGACAAGGATGAAAATCTGATACAATTTTTATAAAAAAATTACATAAAGTGGTCACTGAAAAGAATAAAATAATTAATGAATAAAAGGTCAAATAGAGAGTGGAGATTTTGGCAAATAATTTTACAAATTCTTTATATTCTTCGCCCTTTCAAAGATAAGTATTCTGTCAATTTTGACTGTATTTATCACACGTTTTAATAAGACATATCAATAAATTCCTTCTTAATAGTAGTAATAAATGGTACCACGGTACCAATATGGTTCCATTTGAAAAAATGGTGTTTTGTCCAAAAAACCATTTTGATGAAATTTATTTGCTCATAAATCACATTTTCGACGAGATTTCGATTTTTCTTGCATTACAAGGGTCATCTAGAATAAATGGGAATAGTCATGGCACATTTAAGTAAAAATTAAACTAAAATAAATATTGACGTTTAAAATATCACTTATGTGGTATTATTCGCTTCAGAAAATTATACAGAATTCAAAAATGCATACAGGGTTTTCCATTTGAAAATCAAAAGCTAATGTCACTTCCGATGAAACCGGAAGTGAAGAGAAAATTTATACGTCAAAAAGTGACGTCTGTTAAGTATATAGAATGTTCCAAATTTCAATAGTTTATCTTAAAAACTAAAGGAAATGGGGGTGTAGCATGATCCTCTTACACGCGGTGTATCAGTACGTAAATGCTCAAATTTTTTTGCCTGTTTAAAGCACTTGCTATTGGAGAAAATTCCATTTGCCATAAGGTGTCATTTTGAAATTTGGTTTTGTCATTTTTATTTCAAATCAGCTATCCCAAGAACATAAGGTTTAAAAATAAATTAGTACTTAATACTTTTTCATAGTTTAAAATTTTAGATAGGAGTGGTCTCCACCCCTTGGGTATCGAGATCGTGTACAGTGTCCGCCAAAAAGTGTGCACCATATGGGAAATTCTGTTGTTATTGACTTTGTAAAAATTTTATTCTTGGTAAAAGTTAGTGCATGTTCTCAAATGAAAAAGGGGCTCCACAAATTTGTGTTAGTTCTGGCGCTTAGGTCGAAAAATATATATTTTTTTTGAAATTGGCTCATTGCTCATTGGCTTATTTTTGAAAAGATCGAAAAATATTATTTTAAGAAGTTGCTTATAATGCGTTGTTATATCCGAATATGAAATTTGGCTGTTCTATTTCAAAAATAAAAATTCTGTGCTTTTTTACTCATAATTCCAGAACCATATTTTTCAATATTTTTCTGATATTAATAATTATCTCTGTTTAACAGTTTCAGCCTAAATAATGGATTAAATTCCACTTTCGAGAACGTTTAGCAGTACTTTTTGACCAAATAAATATTTTGGAAAAAATACTGAATTTCTTGTTCTCCTTTTTTCAGTGTTAACTTTTTTGAAATTTTTAAATGCAATCGCTTAAAAAGGAGTTTCATACAACTCAAACAATGTTAATAACAACCATAAACGTTTTACAAAAATCACTACAGGCCATAGAGAACAACTGTGCACCAAGAAATTCAGCATTTTTCCCCAAAACATTTATTTTGGCAAAAATGTACTGCTAAAAGTTCTCCAAAGTGGATTTGAATCCATTACTTAGGCTGAAACTATTATATAGAGAGAACTATTAATAACAGAAAAATATTTAAAAATATAGTTCAGAAATTATGCGTAAAAAGTGGAAATTTTTTATTTTTAATATAGAACAACCAAATTTCATATCTGGATATAACGTCGCATTATAAGCAACTTTCTAAAATAACATTTTTCGGTCTCTTCAAAAATAAAGGTAGTTTACTCTTCAGCCAATTTAAAAAAAAATAATGTTTAGACTAAGCGCCATAACTAACACAAACTTGTGAAGCCCCTTTCGTTTGAGGATATGCACTAACTTTTATCAAGAATAAAATTTTTCAGAAAGTCAATAACAACAGAGTTTCTCATATGGTGTAGACTTTTTGGCGGACGCTGCAGAAATTAGAGAAGATATTTTTGACTATAAGAATTATCCATAAAAAAATTATAATTGTTATATATGACATTCTTTCTAAGTTTTGCATATTAACTTCACCGTTTGTTTTATTTGTAGATTTTTTGTTTAGAACTATTCAGTTTTTTAAGGTTTTGGACTAATGTATCACAAGACAAAGTGAAGTGGGCAATACTGTTGAGATTCGTATTAAACTAAGTAGCGTTCGATAATATAAAACTTATCTAATAATTTTTTGTAATTGATATCAACTTCTATTTAATTTTAAGGGAGCGTCTAAGTCACCCTGTATATGCGTATCTTAATGTCTTTGCTCTCACAAAAACTTTCATCAGGTATCAATTTATCATTTAAATATTTTAATATGTCTGTTGCATATTGACATGACAACAAAAAGTATAAAAAGTAGAGAGATCAAATGTTAGCAAGAGCTTCGTTACACGTGTCTACGTGTGTAACGTCGACGTGAACAATGAACATGAAGGCGTACCATCGATTGATGTTCCGTGAAAATACCGACAAGATGTGAACCGAAGCGAACCTCGAGCCGTTACCAAGGAAAACTGTATTGCTAGTGCAGAAGTACAATTTCCAGATTAATTCGAACTTTTTGACTGGAAATCTTAACTACTAACACGTAAAACTTCTAGTATACTATAATTTAGATTTACGTATCCTTAAATTTTAGGAAACACGTCACTGTAATTATTATTTTTATTAGTAGTAGTATTACTCGCAATATTGGCTTTGCTTTATTAATAAATCATTAGCGCTCAGCGTCATGTGGAAGTTTACGCGTTGTATTTATTTTCATTAATATTACAGTTCTATAGTCCAAGGGCTGAAAAGCAAAAGTATGTTGTTCTATGGAGGGTCTATTTTGAATGTATATAAATAGCCCTCTAAGAAGAACAATACGTACACATTTATTAAAAATACTGTATTGTGCTATGAAACTAGACTAGACAAAGAGGTGTCAGCCATTTTGCCTACGTGGTTTTTTAATTATTTTTTATTTCATTTTTTGTTTGTTTTATAATATTCTCCTGATATAGTGAAGTGCGCTTCGACGTAAAAGTAAGTTATTAGAAAAACAATGGAATCTGAATGGATTTGACTAAAAACTTTTTTAAAGGTTTTCTATCATCATAAATTAAAGTTTTCTGCCTCTTATTTGTCCCGCAATTTTTTTGAGAACCTCTAGAAATCCATATCTATATTACAATTTCTATTATTTTGGTCTGAAAATATTCACTTACAATTTTTCAAGGTTGTTAAATACGAATATTGGTATTTAAAGAAATAATAAATGAAACGGCAGCTCCAAAATCAAATCATGGTCTTTTCATTATGTTTTGTGCGTAAAACATGTTTATGGTAACAGTGAAAAAAACAAAAAGAGTGAAAAAATAGTAACTGTGTATCTAGTAGTAAAAGCAGTACATTCCTGGACGACGATATAAATTGTTGACCGAGGTATTAGAATAGAATAGAATAGAATAGAATACATTTTATTCACCATAAATTTGTTACATAAAGGAACAGTATTGGTTTTGTCAAAAATGTAGTACAATGTAAAAATGCAAAATATATATATAATAAGATAAAGACATAGTAAGTAAACAGTATGAATATGTCATAAAAAAGTAAAACAAACAAGGCTACAAAAAACATATAATAAGAAACAAGACATATTAAGAACAAACTAATGAAAATATAGGTGTATTTATATACAATGCAATATAAAAACATTTTAAATAAGTATATAAAAAACACGGGAACGATTCACTCACAGTTGTAGATATGAGTCAGATATGATACAGTTGTAGTATGAGTCAAGTAGAACTTTTTGTACAGAATTCATCTGTAGTGTAAAACGAATCATTTAATAAGTAATTTTTTAGTTCATTTCGAAATAATTTGAAAGTTGGTGCAGTTTTGAATTTATCGGGAAGTGCATTGTAAAGATGAACACCTGCATAATAAGGAGATTTTTTATATTTGCTGAGCCTATATTTCTCTAAGTGAATTTTATTTGCGCCACGAGTTTCATATTTATGTACATCTGCGTAGAGACAAAAATTTTCATGATTGTTGTACATATAACATAAAATTTTAAATATATATATACAAGGTGTGGTCATAATTTTTTTTCAATCTGAAAGTGTCACGACAGGACTGTCTGTAAGAAAGGTTGAAAATTATTCTGATTATGCGTTTTTGCATGACAAAAATTCTATTAACTTCTGGTGACTGACCCCATATAATAATATTGTAGCTGAGTCTAGAATAAACTAAGGAATAATAGGCTGTGAGTAAGCCATGTTCATTTATTTCCTTTTTAAGATTTATTAATGCGTACGTACTCTTAGCTAATTTCGAACATAACTTGTCTATATGACCAGAGAACCCAAGAGTTGAGTCTAGTATAGTTCCTAGAAATTTTGTCTCATTACTGGTTTCTACACAGTTTAGAATAGGAGCTGATTTGGGTAATGAACTATAAAAGTGGACAAAAACTGTCTTGCCAGTGTTGACTATAAGTGAATTTTTGTGACACCAGTTTTCAAACTGTCTAATTGTTGTATGTGCCTTAGTTTCTAATTCCTGCACAGTTTTAGCATTTATGACTACCGAAGTATGATCCGCGTACATAAAGATATCTCCTTCCGTCAAAAATGACGGGAGGTCATTTATAAATATTAAAAAAAGTAAGGGACCAATAATCGACCCTTGGCCTACACCAATATCCATGTCATATATGTCAGATATTTCCGAGTCTATGGAAACGAGAATTTTTCTATTTTCTAGATAAGACATTATCCAGTTCAGTATATGGCCCCTAATACCCAGATTGCCCAACTTTAATTTAAGGAAGTTTGAATTCACACAATCAAATGCTGCGGTCAAATCAAAAAATAAACCTGCAACTTGATTACCCATGTCGAGGTGGTTATAGATTTTTTGTATAAATTCTTGGCTAGCCAATTCTGTAGATCTAAGAGTCCGATAACCATACTGACAGTTGGTAAGTAGCTGATTGGTTTCTAGATAATCACATAGTCTAGTGGAAACTGCTTTTTCAATTATTTTTGAAATATAACTAAGAATTATGATTGGCCTAAAATTCTCTAATAGTTGGGGATTGTCTTTTTTGTGTAGAGGAACAATTTTTCCTAGTTTTAAAGCATTTGGGAACTGTCCAAACTCAATTGATGTGTTAATTAAAATTGTGATAGTACTGGCTAATGTGTATTTGCAGAATTTTAGGAGACGAATAGGTATTTCGTCAACACCAATACAGTTTTTTACCTTCATGTTACTTATTATTTTAATTACCTCCCTCGTCTTCAGTAACAGGCTCTATGAAAATGGAACTGGCATTATTTTGAGTTGGGAGTGTGCACATTACAGACTGATTATTTCCAAAGTGATTCTGCAACTTATTTTCTATGCATGTGGAGAAATAACTACCAAAAGCATTTGCTACATCCGTTTACTTTAATACTGAAATTTAATTTGCTTTTATTACTTCCTAACCTGTTCTTTACTATTTGCCATAGGGTTTTGACTTTATTATGTGATTTGTTTATCTGTTCTGTATTATTCTCAATTTTCAATTTGGATATAGTATTATTAATTGTTTTCTTGTGATTGTTATATGATTTGAGTAATTCTTTAGAGCCAGATTCCTTAGCGATGTGATATAGAAATTTAAGATTGTCATATTCATGTTGAATTTTTGAATTAGTTTGTTCCCTTTTATTTTTTATTTGACCTTTTAATTCTTTTATTGGACAGGCGACATTTAGACACCACTGAAAATATAGCAAAAACTCATCATAATAATCGTTAACATTATCATGTGGTTGGGTAAAGAGGTCATATTGGCTAGAGAAGATTCTTTGGAAGTTTCTCATATTGTGTTCAGAAAATATTCTGCGCCTCTTTGTGGTTTCTATTGTATTTTCTTGATACTTAGATAATGTTTGTAGATTACATAACTGACTTTTGTGATTTGATATGTGTGAATCTAACACACAACAATTGCACATTTTAATATTGGTTACAATATAATCTATAGAGATGCCTGAATTCAAACCAGCTATTGGGTTAATTCGAGTGGGTTCGTTAACTAAAGAAACCAGATTAAATGAGGCAAAGACATCCAGCAACAATTTGGTGTCTCTGTTCTTTTTAAGGCTGTCAACATTAAAGTCACCAACCAGAATAATATACTGAAATAGTTTTGTGATGTTAGACAGAACTTCAGACAATTTCATTAAGAAATTACAATAGTTACCACGTGGTGACCTATACAAACAAATAATACATACATTTTTATCAAAAGTAATGCCCGTTAATTCAAAGTCTATTTCAACACAATATTTATTTAAATTAAAAGATTTACACTTATCTACTATGCTCAGATTACAATATATTGCAACGCCCCCATGAATGTGGGATGCAGAAGCTGTACCTTATTTGTTAGACATTGTATATTGATGTGAAATAGGGAAATATCATTATAATTATAATTTACGGTGTTAATAATGGGGGGAACTAGGTTAGCTGTGAAATTTGCGACAATCTTGGGTATAAAAAAATATCACTATTAGGATTACCCCCACTAGCATTTACCCTACTGCTATCCTCTCCAGAGTGGTCGTCATCGGGCACTAAGATTGATTTTGAACTTTGTATTTGTGATTTATTAGAGCACATTTCAATAGTCGACGCCTCGTTAATTTTACCATCCAACGGTTTAATAAAGATTAGATTTTTAATTTTAGGTTTGCTTGTTACGTTGACGATTATCTCTTCGGTGAGAACATTTTTCAATCTTGAAGTATTAGTTATTTTACTAACAGAGTCTAAGTAAGTAACATTTCCTTCAGTGTAGGAATTTATTTTTGAACAGAAAGATTTCAAGTACATATTAAATTTGTTGATAAGTTTGTTGAAATGTCTTTCACCACAGTTGGGTAATGAAGAGATAAGTATGTTTGTATGTGAACACTGTTTTATTTTAGTACATAGGTTTTTAAAGCTGGGATAATGCCGAGATTGAAAATCATTGAGTCCACCCATTATAATTACGTAATCAGATGTAGTGTAGTGTCTAACAAGGTTGTCCATATTTTCTATGACTTGGGATAATTTTGCACAAGGTTTGATAATTGATTGGATATTATATTTATTTGTATCAAATTTGTATCTCAATTTCTTATTTATACCCATGCCCAGTTCGTCAGCCAATATCAATATGTTGTCCTTTTTTATATTGTCATTATTTTTTTGTGGGGCATCGTTATCAATATTTTCATAATAAGCACGAGTGATCTCAACCGGTTCACCATTGGTAGGTTCAGCAGGATTAATGGTAGTTACTAAAGTTGGGATATCCTTAATTACTGCTTTGGTATTTGTTTGGGTAGATTTATGGGTGCTTTCATTCACATACTTTTTATTTGATAAGCCACTGTCAGTTAATGTAGAAACAGATTTATTGGATTTACACTTTGTTTGAGTGCTGACAGTTTTTGTCACAGTTCTTTTAAGTATAGCGTTTTTTTTTTAATTTCTTTTAATTCTTCTTGTAGGTCATAAATAATTTTTTGTTGTTCATGAATTAAAAGGTTTGTATCCTCTTCGGCTTTTGTAACTTCTTGAATGAATAGTTTATTTTTCTTTTCTATTTTTCAAATATGTTGGTCTTTGAGTTCACTATCACTTGATAGATCGTTTATAGTTTTCTCTAGGATACTTATTTCCAGATCACGGTCACTTAAGTTACTCTCATCTTTGTCAATACAACAAATTATTTTATTCTCCTTAACAAATTGGATTTTACTTTTGAATCGCGGTAAGCAGCTTTTGTGATATATGCCTAAACACTTGGTACACACGTAGTGTATAAATTGTTTATTAATACTGCATTTATAGCTGATTATGCCGGAGCTTCGCGAATTCATGATACTCTCCACAACTCAGCAGATCCAACAAGCATTGAAGTCCGGGAATGTGCTTTTACAACGAGGTACACACTATTTTTTCTGAGATTGCAATCAATATTATAAATATTAAATATACAAAAATAAAGAAATATATAAATATTAAAATGTATATAAGAAACATTCCGGGAAAGTTGCTTTCCCGACCTAGGCCGGGAAAGTAACTTTTATGTATACAGGGTAGCATAAAAGTATTGGAACAGCAGGATAACTTGAAAAATACGAATCCTAGAAAAAAACTTTAAATACAAAAGTTGTAGGAAATTTCCCTGTCTATCTGACGATGACCTTGAATTTGACCTCGGCCCATGACCTCCAAGGTCATTTGAAGGTCAAGTCGACTTTTTTAACTAAAATCCCCCGGAAATGAAATGAGCGAAAAATTTTACGTTCGGATATGATCTTCGGCACTTACAACCTTGACCTCTAAAGGTCATCTGAACAGCAGGATATCTTGAAAAATACGAATCCCAGAAGAAAACTTTAAATATAAAAGTTGCAGGAAATTTCCCTGGCTATCGGACAGTGACCTTGGATTTGACCACGACCTTCAAGGCCATTTGAAAGTCAAGTCGATTTTTTTAAAATATAACTCCCTACTTTTAGCCCCGGAAATGAAACGAGCGGAAAATTTTACGTTCGGATATGACCTTCGGCACTTATAAAATTGAGGTTCAAGAGTAAAGTAAAAATGACCTTTAGAGGTCAATTTTGTAAGTTCCGAAGATCATATCCGAACGCAAAATGTTCCGCCCGTTTCATTTCCGGGGCTGAAAGTAGGGGGTTCCATTTAAAAAAATCGACGAGACCTTCAAATGACCTAAAAGGTCAAGGTCATCGTCAGATGGCCAGGGCCTACAACTTTTATATTTAAATTCTTTTTCTAGGATTCGTATTTTTCAAGTTATCCTGCTGTTCCCATACTTTTATGCTACCCTGTATATAAAAAAAAAGTCCATGAAAGTTCACTTTCTCGGGAAAGTAACTTTCTCGGACAGTTTTCTGATAGTTGCTTGGCAACGGATTAAAATACTAGAAGAATAGCGTATTTTGAGGTCTGAAATTGCGCCGAGAAAACATTCTTTATTGATTTCAGAAAATTTAATTGTGTATAGTAAAATCAATACATTCCCGGACTACGATGTAAATTGTTGGCCGAGGCCAACAAGCATTGAAGTCCGAGAATGTGCTTTTACTATGAGGTATACATACTATTTTTCGGAAATCGCAATCAATATTATTATAAATATATAAAAATTTAAAAAATATATAAATCTATATAAAACAGTCCAGGAAAGGTAACTTTCACAGACTGTTTCCTGATAGTTGTTTGGCAACTCTCTCTCTCACGTAGTTTTGGAGTTATAAACAGGTATATGTGACGTTTCGTCAAGAATTAATGGCCTTCAACTTGGATCGGGGTGAAGTTGATACAGAGGTATTTCATATTTCTTGCTAGAAATTTGAAGTAATAATAAAAAACATCATCGTAAGTACTCGCCAAAACGCTAAAAAAATTCTGTCCATTTACACGGGTCCTATTCAGTTTACTTGTTTTAAGTTTAGTCACCTTTGTAATCGTAAACTTTTTTAACTTGATAGTAATGGAAGCTTTGTAGTTTACTTATGTTATTATTTGTTGTTTAAATAATTACGCAGTTTTTTTTTATTTACACAAAATTTGACACAAAGGTGTTTTTAATGAAGCCCTGTAAGATGGTGGTAATATTTTCCTTCATAATAAAACCTTAATACAATTTATCTGAGAATTGACAATGCTTTCACCTCCTTGTTAATGGAATAAATTAGAATTACCTAAGTTTGAAATAAATCAGTTGATTAATAACTGAGCTAGGGTATAGCAGGGTTAAAATTCAATAATAAAATTTTTATATATATATGTATATATTCCAATAAGTTGTTTTTAAATTAACATTTTTAAATAAACATGTTGTTATATTTTTTGATAAAAATTGTTATTCTAATATATTTTGTTTTTCATTCCCCTCCTTGGTTACTTAAGCTTCTGGTGTGTGACTTATATTTACCCAGCAAGTGAACTGATCGCCACACTACTCCCCCGCTAAGAAAAAGATCAGTCAGTCATTCAATTCGTCAATAGCAAAACGAACTTTCTTAATCAAAGGTGAAGTGACATCACATTTGTCAGATAATAAATATGCTGGTTTAATCCTGTCAATGTTTACCGTGGCGGCTTTAGTTCCTTTAACAAAAGTAACCAATTTATCTGTACGGGACAACACTTTAAAAGGTCCATCGTACAGCGGAGTAAAATATTTTTTAAAACGTTCTTTCCGAACGAAAACAAAACTACAATTCGAGATGTCTGGGCTGACAAATGATTTGTAATTAACGTGGTGAACTGGTGGAATGAACGTTAAATTATTAAATGAAGAACGTAATTTAGTAATAAAATAAGGAATATCCGGACAAGTATATGATTTAATAAAAAATTCACCAGGTATTCGTAATGTTTGACCAGAAACGAGTTCTGCGGAAGAACATTGCAAATCGTCTTTAGGGATAGTTCTGAGAGCTAATAGTATGATGGGAAGTTCATCTACCCAATGTGGTGTAGAAGTCCTAGCTCTCAGAGCAGTTTTAAGAGATTTATTAAACCGTTCAATCATCCCATTCGAGGAAGGATGATATGGCGTCGTACGAATCCTATGAAATCCCAAAAATTTTGAAAATTCTTTGAACAGTTTTGATTCAAATTGAACGCCTTGGTCGGTTGTCACTGTGACAGGGACACCGAATCGACAAACATAATTCTGAAATAACGTACGCGCTACAGTTTCCGCAGTAATATCCTGAAGTGGATAAGCCTCGGGCCATCTAGTAAAACGTTCGATCACAGTGAGAATATAAGAACAACCTTTAGAAGGAGGTAATGGTCCTATTAAATCTATATGTATGTGATCGAATCGTCCTTTAGGTATATCGAAGTCAGTAATCGGGCTCCTCGTATGTCTTGTCACTTTATTAGTTTGACAACTAATACAAGTTTTTGCCCAGATATTACAATCTGAAGTCATTTTAGGCCAAAAATAATGTGTAGAAACTAATGTTCTAGTCGCTTTGATACCAGGGTGAGATAAACCATGAAATATATCAAAAATTGTTCGTCTATAAACGATAGGAACATAAGGACGAAGTTTAGGGCGAGAAACGTCACACCAAATAAACTTGTCAGAATATGGAATTTTAATTTTATTAGTATTATCAAATATAAAGAGACGAGGTTTACTATTCGAAATTTTAACGTCAGTTGTCAAAATATTATTGACATTTAGTCATCTCTGATTGTCGGTTTTGACATCTTTGGCGAACGTGCACCAATCTCCGAGACACTTAAATGCTTTACGACCATAAAGTTGATGGTAATAGCAAACCTTGGTATTAGAAGGATTATATCTAAAGGTACGGTCAGACATAGCTACTTTTGCTGCGCAGTTTTGGGGTTGCAGCTGCAAAAGTTTCGTATAGTGTTCAGACTGATCCTAAAAGTAGCGTGCAGCGGGCAGTTTTTTCTACTGCAGCTACCCGTCAAAACTTCAAGTTTGGAAAAAGGTTGCAGTGACGTTCACACACAACACGCTGTTTTTGCACCATGCAACCAGATGCTGTATGTTAGCCGTTAGCTATTGTTCCTTCACATCTCACTGTGTTCGTGCCGTAATATACGTAATAAATTCCGATTTGTGTACTGTAAAACATGGATGACGAGACACTAACTACAGTTTGCTTATTATCTGTACTATTAAAATGAAGAAGATGCCGACGCCAGACGAAAACTGGAATTTGGATGAAAGAATGGATAAGAAATAGATAAAAGTTAGAACTTTCGGACGGTGACAGCCCGCCAAATTAATTTCAATATATATTGACTTTTAGGTGTCAAAACAATGTTTCTTAGCTATAAATATCAAATACTTAAAGATTTCTCCAAGATCAAACATGTATCTTATTAAAGAATAGATAAAAAAAATCACTACAAGCTGCAGCTTTAATTCTATATTTAATTTGTTTTATACTATAAACTAACAAGAATGAATCATTTAAAAACATTAATAGTTTTGTCAAATCGAAATTTATTCACAAATATATTATTTAAAATGTTAGGTCCACAAATGGACACCAACTTTAAAAATACTGCACTCGCTGCCGCTGCAAAAGTTTCAACCAAATAGATATTTTTTGCAGCCATCGCTACTCTTTAAAATTCAATTCACACGTGGCTACTTTTGAGGCTGCACGCAGCATATAAATGTTGCACGCAACCAAACAGCACGCGCTACTTTTAAGGTTGCACAGCTATTCACATGAAGATTCACTTGAACTGCGCAGTTTTTTAGACTGCACCGCAGCAAAAGTAGCTGTGTCTGACCGTACCTTAACGCTGGTACCACTTCGACTATTAGAACGGGGCTTTGAGCCTCTGCGATTTCTTGAGTCGAGTCGACTTCTACAACTATCGCAATAAGTGCCAGAAACTGTAGGAATAGTGGAAGGAATTGAAGAAACTTTAGATTCAATAGCAAGTAATTGAGATGTAAAGATTTCTTGTTTGTGTAAGACTTGATTTAACGTGTCTTGAAATGTTGCGATCAAACTAGATGTAGAAACTGTTGGATTGATGTTACAAATCGAATTCGAGGTAAGGGAAGTCATAGAATTCTGACACGACTCCCATATACGATCGGCAATGTCGATTAACTCCTTAATTTCAGTTTTTCCCGACGCTGTAATTGCAATGAAGATAGTTTTGGGTAGTCGCCGCTTCCACAACTTGATCGGGAGCTCCTGGCTCACCACATGGGAACCTCCGACCGTTGATAGCATTGATCGGTAAAAATCTGATGGTTTTTGGTCTCTTATCTGGGAACCAGAGAGTAGGTCCTCCAACCGCTTTTCCTCGCTTGAGGTCAAACGAGAAATTAGTATATTTTTTAAGTTGTCATATAGATCTTTTTCTGGCTGATTAGTGACAACGTCATACACCGTGGTAATAATTTCAGGGCAATGACATAATCGTATTTTTTACGATCGCTAACAATTCTGTGAATAGAAAATTGCGACTCAATTTGAGTAAACCATATTTCTGGTTTAGATACCCAGAAAGGTGGTAATTTAATGGTCGCGACGTAATTACCATGAGATGTCCCTGCACCTGATGAAATTTGAATGTCATCTAATAAAATATTATCTGTTGGTGGTGCCATTTTTAAAACAAAGAAATAATAAATCGATGACTAATTGATTGAATGATTAATTGATTGTATATATTATGCTTTTTGCTATGTTTTTGAATGAGATCTTGAATGAGACTGACATGATTCCCTTTAATAACGAAGAATAAATGATCAATGGCAAAACAATTCACTTACCGAATAAATAAAGTTTTGCCTCTTCGCCGTCTAGTTTTGATTTAGGAGAATATTGTTCCAAGTCTACGAATCTGAATCTGGACTCATGCGGAATATCAGGTCTAGTTGTAGTTTTAATCTTCCAGGATTCCAGAGAGATATCTTGCTTGATTCTTTATTTTGTGTTGTCGTTTAACTTTTGCTTTATAATTATTAAGATTTCCTTTTAATTTCGCTGCCTTGTTGTCCTCGTCGTACTTTAAGTTCCAATTGTTAGAAAAATAATAATGTCTGCATATTTCTTGTACCAAATTCGTATCACGTCGGGGTCACCAATTTATAGCAGGGTTAAAATTCAATAATAAAATTTTTATATATATATGTATATATTCCAATAAGTTGTTTTTAAATTAACATTTTTAAATAAACATGTTGTTATATTTTTTGATAAAAATTGTTATTCTAATATATTTTGTTTTTCATTCCCCTCCTTGGTTACTTAAGCTTCTGGTGTGTGACTTATATTTACCCAGCAAGTGAACTAATCGCCACATAGGGTGTTATCGTCATCCAATCGAGACGTACCAAGAAGCAAATTCAAGATAACTCCCAAAAGCAATTAATGCATGCCTAAATTTCGTATTTTTCAATAAATTTGCAGATTTGAAAATTTTACAAAATCACTCAAATTGTTCCAAAGCAGTAATTTTCAAACACGATTAGCAAAAAACTAAGTAGTAAAAAATAAAATCCATCCGTGATCGTTTAGCTGTAATTCCACACAGTATAAAGAAGCTACAATAACGTTTTTTTACTAATTAAAAAAAAATTGACTAACCATAAATTTAGTTTTTTTCTTTTTCAGTTTCAAATGGCCATAAAAGAGACTGTAATTAAAATAATCGAACATAGCTGGTCTCATTTGAAAGGTAATTGAACAAACTTAATTTAAAAATAGAAATTTGTAACGGCTTGTATGTTTATATGTAAATATGATTGCTCATAACTAATTTGGATAAGTACACCTTCTTAAAAAAAAAAAATGACTTTTGCATATTATAAATAATTTTTAAGAAACATTTGACTAATTATTTCCAAAACTACTTATAAGTTTAAATGAATTTTTTTGTCATAACGCAATTTAAATGAATAAAACAATTTCAATTCTCATAAAATTGTCCTTTTTAACAAAAAAAAATAGCCATAGCTGGGCCAATTTTTATCTTAGAGCCAAATTGTAGCTTTCAACATTGTAATGAACACTTTATTTTTATAAAGCTTTAATTTTTGAGTTAATCACGAAAAATGCGTATTGAAACTCGACTTTTAGAAAGAGGTGAAATTGCATTAAATTTAATAAATCTTAGTCAGCTTTTTATCTAGCCTTTCATAATTTTCAAGTTGTATTTTTTAATAATTTTAGATCAGATTCGTAGTTTTTAAAATATTTACAAGAACTGCTTTTAATCTCTTTGGCCCTTCCTAAAAAGTTTAGCAGACAGTCGATTTTGGTTGACTTTAAACAACAGTTATCTATAATAAAATTTCAGGTCGCATCGATGGCCAATTCAAATCTAAGTGCAGTCCACTGATATCGAAGGAGCAATATGTTAGTCTGACATACGCTAATACTAAAGTCACCTCTAAAATTAACTAGACCGGTGAATACTGGTGACCCTCAAGGGTCTGTATTGGGACCAATACTATTTATATTATATACGAATGACCTTGAGAACTGGACACCAAACGCATTTTCAGTACTATATGCCGACGACAAATCTTTGTTGGTCTCCGATATATCGGACGATTTATTGACATATGAATGTAATAATGTGATGGATATGGATGGACGTGGTATGGTAATAATTCACTTTATTTTTAACAGATATGACAACTGTTATAAGGTTTCATAACAGGCAAAAAGAATGTTCCAAATTAAATATTAAAATAAATGGTGTCACACTAAAAAGTGAGGAGCAAAATAAGTTTTTAGAAATCACATTTGATGAGTATCTAAACTGGAGGGCGCACTGTGGCAACTAAAATATCAAAATTAAATAGTTTGTTAATTGTTCACTAATATTAGATGTTATGACACGAGAACAATTTTTTAAAAATTTTTATTGTTCAAATAGGCTTAGAATGTCATGAAACGTCGAGATTTCAAGTTTGAGCGAAACAAATTTTTCTGTCTGTCTGTAACTTTTTTTGTGCGCACGTTTACTCTGGAACCGTTTGAGATATTGACTTGAAATTTGGTACACATATGTACTTTAACGAGATCAAGAACTAGATTATATTTTAATCTTGTTCCGTCGAAGGGTTGGGGGGTAAATTGGGGTAAATTTGAGGTAAATAGGTAAATCAAGCAGGTAAGAATCCATAACATTGGTATTTAGTATATACAAGAGAAGCTAAGGTCTCAAAAAAAAATTTGGCATTAGCCACCCCCATTACCACCTTCACCCATTATTAAAGGGGATGAAAAAAAATTGTGATTTAGTGTGTATAAGAACCAGAAATCTCAAAATATTTTTTTACTTCATCTGCCCCCACTACCAACCTCCATCACCACCCCCATCCCACTACCTATCGTTTTATCTTTTTCTTTGGTAGAGGATTTCAAATATATTATTAAAGTTCCATAAACAATTATTTCCACATTCAAAATTTTTTCGTTGTGTGTGACTTGGATAGTAAATCTGGATGTGGAAGTAGTGATTCCTTGGGCAGCGGTTTTTATAGAAGACGCCATGCATTGGCTTATCCTTATGAAGCTGCAGAAAGATGTTGTGTTCTGCAGCTTTAATTTAGGCTTTTCGCCGAGCAGGTTCCAACTCGGTGACAAAGTCGCGATTTACCTGCTCGACGTCGACGGAGACACCAAGTTCATCGGCTGCTCTCTGTGCTGCCTTAAACAAAAACGCTCCTACCCCTGCATTTTCATGGTCTCGGATCATGCAGAGGAGGGGATTCGAACTCCTGATAATCTTACAGGCTCCATCCAGAACCATCCTGTTATGGAGACTCTCCAAACTCAAGAGTCCACGGCCTCCCCGATGTCGCGGGAGGTATAACCGTGGAACGGACGATTTAGGATGCAAACTCCTATTGAGATGCATCTTCTTGCGGGTTCCTACGTTGAGTTGACGCAACTCCTCTCGACTCCATTTCACCACTCCAAAGGAGTAGAGAAGGCTCGAAACGGCAAGCATGTTGGTTCTGAAGAGCAGATCTGTCGGAGTCGGTGCTGATACTTGCCGCGGAGAGCGTTTTTCACTACACTCACTTCTTGGGTGCAGCGTTGCTCGACACCCAAGTAAGTGTACGACTCTCCGGCATCTTTTTTTTTTTTTATATGGGGACGTAGGGGAAGCAAGCTACCCACAAGTGGCCCCCCTGACACCTGATCGCCACCCTGGTACTGCTTTCGCATTTCTTCGGGGTGGTGACTGTTTGCGCCCGGTTGGGCTCCGCCTTTTATGATTGCCATTTCCCTACGTCCCCCATCCTCTGTGAGATTTTCTTGCACATTGTTTCTAGCTCTTTGCCTCTCTTCTTCTTGTATTTTCCTTTCATCTGATTCTTTATTTTTGAGCACATGCTTTATGTAGTTGTGAATTGTTCGCCATTTTTCGTCATTTGCCAACATCAGTTCTATGATATTGTCCACCGTTACATTTTCCCCAGTACTTTGGCACATTTCCTCCCTTTGGGTTGTCCATTTCTTGCATACAAAGAACGTGTGTTCTGGTGAATCCCCGTCTTCGCAATACCAGCATTCCTCCGAATTTCTGAGTCCAAATCTTTTAAGGTAGTTATTAAAACATCCGTGTCCCCCAAGGAATTGTGTTAGGTAGTAATCTATTTCCCCGTGCTTTCATTCGATCCATTTTCCTATATTTTTATTAGCCTTTTGGTCCATCTGGCTTTTCCAGTATCCGTTTCCCATCGCCTTTGCCATTCCTGATTTGATTCTTCCTGAATTTGCCTCTTTCCTTCTCTACCTACTTCGTATATTCTACTGCGTTCTTTGATCATCATTTCTATTGGCTTGATCCCCGTTATAACCTGGATTGCCTCTGTTGATATAGTGCGGTATGCGCTACCGACTCGTATGGCCAATCTCCTCTGCAGGCTCGCAAGTATGTCCCTATATTTTTTACTCCTCATGGCTCTCTCCCAGATTGGTGCTGCATATAACATAGTTGAGTGTGCCACCGACGCTAGTATCTTGCGGTTGCTCGCCGACGGTCCTCTGGTGTTTGGCATTAGTTTGCTTAAGGCCATAACAGTTTTTTCCGCTTTTTTGCTCATTTCATTTATATGTATGTTCATGTTGGTGTTCTTGCCGAAGTGGACGCCTAGGTATTTTAGTTTGTCTTTAGGTTCTATTTTCTTACCACTTAGCTCCAGCGTTATTTTATTCAACTTTCTTCCTCCGTACAGGATCAGGACCTCCGTTTTTTCTTGTGCTAGCTGCAGCTGTTTAGCTCTGATTATTTGTTCTATTCTATGTAGGGCTATGTTTGCGTTTGTTATTAGCAACTCCTCTGTTCGGGCCTCAACTGTTATGGCCGTATCGTCCGCGAAACCAACTACATTTACTCCTTCTGGTTGGCGTGTTTTCAGCACATCATCATAGTAGATGTTCCACAGTGTGGGGCCCAGAACTGACCCCACACTGTGGGACTCCACTAGTTGCTTTCATACGGTGTTTTCCCACCAGGATCCATCTGTCCTCTAGATAGCTACATATTATTCTTATGAGGTATCTGCTGACCTCCATCTGAGTAAGTGCTTGCACGATTCCCTTCCATGGTGCCGAGTTAAATGCGTTTTTGATGTCGATCGTTATTAGTGCTCCATACTTTTTATTTTTAGCGTTCTCTGCTGCGTCCATGACTCGCTTCATGGCGTCTATGGTTGATCTTTTTTTTCTGAAGCCGTATTGGTTATTTGATAGCTTGCCTTCCACCTCGTCGAGACTCTCCGGCATCTAGATGATGTAAGATGCTTCCATCTACGAGCTTCGCGTCCTCTCCGTAGTCCCCGTATCGTCCACTCTTGAGATGGACCAGTGCATATTTGTCCAACCCGAACTCCATACCGACAACCTGCGTGTACTCCTGTATCACCTTAAGGGACTGGTGTAGGTCCTTTTCTCTATTATTATTATTATTATTATTGATAAATAAAAAGGACGTCTGACAGAAGAATGCGGGGGCGTTCGGTGCGGGGTGGGATTAAGAACTTTCCAAACGCCCCCGCAGCTAATTGTCTTTTCATTCATCTACAACATCAAGATAATATTATTAGACATTTTTGTCTGGAAAATCATGTAGACAAAGTAGCTGATAGCTCTTAGACTATATTGAAATTCTTATTGTTTGCTCCCCAACTCCTCCACTACGAAGTCATTATCGACTAAAATATAGAACTAGTTACTAGCAGTCGTATATTGTAATTTCAAAGTTCGAGACGCCTTAACTTTCAACACAATACAATCCCATAAAATAGTTTACTGTTAAGTTTTGCAGTGTATTTTGCTGATCGTTAATTCATGTACGTGATATTACGTTTGTAACAGATTGTTTTATACTTAGACTATGCCCGCCTGCCTCGCTTAATTATACTTTTGATTAGCTTGGTTAGTTTCATCTTAGAGAAGTAGACGGGTTTCAAGGGAATAATCTTAAAATTTCATTTAAAGCGCAGAACAGCACAAGTGTCACCGTTTCCGATGGCAATTATGCCACACACAGCGCTCAAAGAGGCAGACTCGTGGATATTATGAAATGTAGTAGCGATACAGGAATGTGTATGTCTGCATTTGTAATTAGAGCAGAAGAAAACATTTTACTTTCTTATACAGCTTCTTAATTGTTATGACCACGTTTTCTAGTCTGAAAGTTCCTGTTGAATTTGTACTTCCCTCGCTTACTGATGAAAAGTATTTAATCTTATGTGATATTACTAGTGCTTAGAATTTTGTTGGTAAATTTTTTGCCAGAGCATAGTTACCTAGTAATATTAAGAGTATACATTGACAGTCTATTATCTGATTAAATCCCGAATCACTTTAGTGCGAGGCGTTTAATCTTTGATAACAAATTGTCCAATTTACATTATTACTATATTGGCAACTTAGCTCAAAAAAAGTTTATAAAGAAAATTTAAAGTTAAAAAAATCACAAAAGGTTTTGAAAATAAGGAGTATTTTGGGATTATGTTTTGCGATTTGAGCGACTGCATTTCGCATGAGCTATTCTTAAATAAACTTACCCAATACGATTTTGTAAAGGAGAACATTGAATTGATGGATGCTTACCTGATTCTATTTATCAACGTTAAGTATGTGGTTTATCGACGTTTAATTTTGTTCAATTTTTCTAAATTATACAGTGAGTTGCCACGGAACAAGTTCGAAATCTTGAAAAATACATAATATAGAAAAGATCACAGGCACCTGACTTGATTATAATTACTGTTCACTTTTTACATCATAGTTAAATCGGTGACGTCATTCACATTTTTTTTTAAGACCAACCATTGTTTTTTAAAGGTAGGTTCTGTACTGATCATCAAAAGGATTTTTTTATGGAAGTATAAAATTTTTAAGAATCTCGGCACTATAAAGAAATCGATTCAAGTGGCAATTATTCTATTTAATTGAAATTAAAACAAAGTTTTTATAAAAATGAACTTGTTACAGCAAAGGATCAAAGTTTTGACCATTTATTGAATCAAGACGTAAGATAAATTCTTATTGAACGTTTTCGTAATTTGTCCCCTTTCATATATATCTTTTACGTTCCTTTAAATTTTCAAAATTATAAACTTTTGTTCTTAAGTAATCCTATAGGAAAAATATCTAAATGCATGGGTTAAAGAGAACTTCTTTCAAATGTCACCGGATATCAATAGCCTAAGCTTGGCCTCCATTTTTATATGTCAAAATTTATGGTTAGGCAGATCAAGGTTGAATTCATTGGGGAACAAAACAAACGAAGGGGAGTCGTTTCTGAAAAGAACTGTAGGTTCCTTGGACCAGTCAGCGAGTTTTCAAAAGGGAGTAAAATTGTAACACCCAGAGTTCCTGTTCACGCACTTATTTTTTAAAGATAATGTTTATGTGCTACTACTTATATATAATGTTAGTGTCTAGTATAAAATATATTCGAAAATAAATGTTATAACATTTAACTAGATACTTTATTAATAAAAAATGTATCATCTGTCAAAAGAGAATTAGGGAGATTTACAATAGGACAAGAAATAATACAAATATAATGAATATTTGGCTTTAAATTCACCAGCAGTCATTTATTTACAGTCCTTGATAATTTAATTCGTTGGATTGTTTTCTCAATACGAATCCTGCAGGTGCAACAATTTTAGTATTCACTTCACAAGCAATGGAAATATGTTAATATAACACTAACCTAAGCTGGTTAAAGTAAATAGGCGAATACTTGATTAGTAGCCTGCAAAAGACAACTTTCCATACAAAGGTAGGTGCAAACAACACATTTTATCCCCGTCGTTACGTCAATCCTATAGTCCCTCAGCCTAAAGGCAGGGGCGTGGCGCTTAACCGAAATCGCCAATATAGTTACCAGGATAAACATTGTTTCTAGTAAAGCATACTACATAAAAAACTAGCACTATTTCTTTTATATATTTACCATGCAAGTTAAAAGTAGAATGGTGCGAAGAAGAAAGGGAAGTATAAAGAGCAAATTGAAAGATAAATTGTACGTTAATTAGTCAACATCACAGAAAATAAACCCCTCATGAAACTACATCAGTAACAAAGAGCTAATGAAGGGCAATATTATGTTCCATTGTATGCAATTTACCCATTCAGAGATGCAAAATGTCTGTCAGCGAGGAATTCGCCAGGCAAGTGTATGAAATTCTAGTCTGGTGGTGTCTATTATTTGCGACGAAGTCTTATTATTCAAGCTAATAGAGGCATGCTAGGTGCCAACGTCAGGAAAAGTCAACTCTGTTACGTGCTTCGCCTCGCGTGCCTTTACCACGGTGTAATGGGTCTATTTGAATCGAATTTTTTTTATACGTCTATTAGCGACGCTCCTTTGAAATTGCGTTAAATCATGATGTTGATGCCTTTACAAAGTTAACTTAATTTTCCGTTACGAAACAAGGTTTAATTTATTCTTTGAAGGGATTGCTGTGAAAAATTCAGGAAGCTTGTTAAATTTAATTTCATTTATAGTATAGTTTTATAGCAAGAGAATTAAAAAAAAAATCTTAATTAATGTTTTTAAAAAATTTTCATTTCGTAATTGACGAGATTGTGAATTAAAAGGAAGAGAAGTGGGAGTAGTAGTAGGCTGGCGTCCGAAGAGGAAGAAAAATCTTCATTTCTTAGAAATTGAATTGAACGTTTTTCATCTGATATTAAATTATCTTTTTACATTAGCCGGGAAAGGAGGATAACGATGAATTGAACTGTCAATAGTGTCAAGCGACACCAATAGTGTCAAGCGACACCAATAGTGTCAAGCGACACAATATGTCATTGAGCGACGTCGATTTGATAAGCCTTTGTAATAGTTATTTATTTACATTACTAGGTGTGAAAATTTACCTTTAGCTGTGAGGTGATTTTTGAATGGTCGAGGCAAAGCCGAGACCTTTAAAAAAACACCAAACACCTACAAGGTCTTTAGCATCATGTAATATTCTTTCTACTACCGAAAGATTTTATGGGATTTAATAATTTAAAACTAATTATTTCATGAAATTATTTGTCGTTCTTAATAGTTTAGGAGGCTGTCTGTGAAAATTGTTTCCATGCCAACGAAACATTTACTATCTGTCATCGAGGTTTATGTTAAACATTTTAATACCTGGTGGTTTCAAACCAAAATAAACAAATATATTTGGTGATGATGAAAAAGCCAATAATGCTTGTGCCTTGCTTTACCCTAAGAAATTCAAATAAAGGTATATGCAAACTTATGAAGCGTTAAAATTTGTTTTTTTTTATTTTTCTGTCCTGGCCACGAAAGCTCTACTTTCGTAGCTAGCAACGCCTTAGCAACCAGGTAACTCGTTATCACGCGTGTTGCTAGGGTTGTCATAATTATTTATGTACCAAGGTTCGTGAGTGTATTTTACAGGTCGAGAATACAGTGCCAACCGAAGCCCGTAGAGCTGAGGTTTGCAATGTTCGACGTTTTTCGTACTACTAGGAACATTACAATTTTTAGGAAAATTAATTCAAAATTATTATATTTCAATATTTGCCGAACTTAGACTCTAATTGGAGTGTCATTGTTTTCTGCCATTATTACTGTCAATAAGTTGTCAAATTGATAACTTCATAATAATTTCCGCCATTCAAGTTATTTACGTGAGTTTTTGCAATAAAAATATGGATTATGATGAAAATATCGACGTTCAGGAGGCAGCCAAAAATGCGTGTGCTTCGTTGGTCCAGAATTTCATTATTATTTAACTTCCTTATTACTTTACTTTCTTGCCCTAGAGCATAAAAGTAAATATTGTGCTTTTTTGCATATAGACTGTAAGTAAGAATTCGATATTAACTGGTATTTATTGATAGTGTTTGAGCAGCTTGCAGCTTGTTCAATTGCAGTTATAGTATCAAATCTAGTAATAGCTTTCTGTGTTACAACATAATTTAAACCTTTAGTTTAAACAAACTTTCGTGAATATTAAGGTCATGATTTGGCGGATTAATGATAGAACTTAGAGATTATTTTGAAAATTTTATAATTCTACATTTATTTTTTCATTATACAGGGTGATTTATCACAACATGCGGAAAATAAAATGGTGTACTAGTCTTCTATGTGGGAAAACCCCTGCAAAATTTTAAACTGATCCGAGGTAATTTAGTATATTTCCTTGCATTAAAACTTGCGAAGATACGCTACTGTTATTGTCTAAGTCAGTACATAATTCAATGAACTACAACCTAGAATTGATACGTCCTTCAAATAAGAGTTAAGGCAAATCGAATTCGGCCACCACGCAATCGTGACTGTGTCTCTTTCTATTCTATTACGAACTTAAACGATCGGGTCCGTTGCAGGTACGTAGCAAAAAAGTTTACCGACATACGGTTAGTGTGTTTATTGCCTTCCCGACTTCCAGTTGGAGCGTACCGTTAAATTTAAATTGTATTCGTAGATCGATAGCGTTCAATATGCCATTTTGCGCTTAGAACAGTGCATTGAATGTAATGCATTAGAATATTTTCTTTGACTTTTCATTACATTTAAGTTTTGTGCTTTGCTGAGTTCTACAAAAATTATTTTAATTTTTGCTATTTTTGTAATGCGATTAAATTCAAAAATCACTTCTAACCCCGCCCAAGTCTGATAAAGGGGGAGGGGAAGTGAAGTCATATAGGTAATTTTTTTCGTCATATTTTTTTAATTTCTCATTTTTTTAACTCCTTTCGGTGGGGAAAACTTACTGATAAATTTTCCGTATGTTGTGGTAAATCACCCTATATAAATTTCTAATTTATTTAAAGGTATATTCCTTTGTGAATTAAAAATATTATTGTACTTACCTAAAACTCTGCTGTGCATATGTTGTAGTTGTTCGACGTAGTGGCCAAAAATCTGTAAATAAATTCCAATATCTTTAAATTAGTTTATCTACTCTTATTAGGTTATATACTAATTAATGAACTGCTTTTGAAGAATAATTAATAGTATCCATAAACAAATAGCGTGAGTTATAATGAGTGAGTTATTATAAATCACTAGGTACAGAGCCAATCACCTTTATCTTCATGCCTAGCCTGTCCAATCGAGGTAACGGGCGACACACGAAGGTGGTAGCCAGGGAGGTAGCGACAGATTTTTCGCGTTAATATCTATAAAGATAGATTTTTTCCCATGATAGCTTAGACAGTATCAATGATGAAATTGCATGTCTACCAAACTTTTAGTGTTGCAAAAATGAGTAAAAAATTAAAGATGTTATAAAAAGAAATCGATTTTCTGAAATGTCACAAAATGCTACTTTTGATTCGCTCGTGCTGAGCCGAATTTTCGAATTTCGCCGTGCAATTTACGATCAGGTTTATCTGAAAGACTTCCTCTTTACGTTGCTACATCGTACGGCCGTCCCAATGGTGTTCTTCGAAAAATATGAACGTGTCAAGGTTGCATGTTTTTGCAATTTTTTCGGCTCAGAAATGTAAGCTGTTTTTTGTTATTTTTCGCAGATATCTCCGAAACGGTGGGAGTTAGCGCTAAATAAAAAACGAGATCAAACGAGTATTCTCCACTACGAATCTTTTGCTACCATCAGAATTTTGATTTTTTTTTTCGTTTCGGAGACAACTACTGAAATGTTGGCCATGTACTTCAAAAAATCACAAATTTTGAGCTTCTGCAGTTGGCAACTTTTTAATCTTAGTTCCTACGCCAAAGGACTACTCTAGTTAATTTAAATAGAATTAAATTTGCTAAAAATCCTCTTTTTATTTTTTGAATTCCGACAAAAATGAAGGAATTAGACAGGGCGGGATTTTTTTTCTCGGTAAAATTTCTCCATTTTGTCACAGTAATTAATCACTAATTAACTGAAATCGATCTCATATACGATGTTCACTTAACATCATGTACTACTTTGACGCTTTGTTAATCTTGGCCCTTCGAAACAAAGGTTTCTGAGAAATATATATATATATATTTTTTAATTTACATACACTCTATAGGAAAACGTGTGTAATTTCCTACTCTTCCTCGAATATCTCGATAATTATCGTTTTTTTCGAAAAATTTGTAGATAGCTTATGTAAAGAGAATTGATTGAGCTTTCTGACGCTTTTTAAATTTTTTCTCTAACATAAAAAACAAGACTTTTGACTGAATATGAGCTCCGGACTATTGCAGTTCGCGGAAAAGTTTTGAATTTTCCGCCGCGGAATATTAGTCTACAAAGCTGATTTTTTTGTCTACAAGCAGTTTATGCACTATTTCGATTAAAAATCACATTCTACCTCCGCTTAAACGTGGTTAAATCTTTGAAGACAACAGATACAAAAGGGTGTACAACAATTAAATTTTACAGTTCATTTTATTAATAAACAAATTGAGTAATTTGAACAAAGTTTTCTCAATTTAATATTTATTGTTATAATCGTAGATAAAGTATAGTATTCAACTTGCGGTAATTGTAATAACTCACTTGATGCGTGAGTTATTACCTACATTACCGCTCGTTGAATAATGTACTATTTTCATTTTATATATTTTTGGGTCACATTCAGTGTTATATCAAAAAACCAACTTCTGTCTGATCTATTTGGTGCAAACGTTTCTATCATTAAATTTTTAAACAGTTTCAGAGAAGTGGAAAAGTATCCAATAAACAGTAGGTAAGAGATTAATATGTTGCTAACATTATTAAAAATTTTATATATGAGGGGATGAAATCGAGGATTTCTCATTATTTTTCGTTATTCTCGTCATGTTTTAACTATGAGCGCAACGTTGATACACTTTTATATTTCCATATTTTATTAATCTCTTAATAACACATAATATATACCAGTAACAGTGTTGGCACGATTGATTGATTTTCAGGAGATTTTTTCTTATATTACGAATACTCATCCTTTGATTCGTTCCTCATAAGTACTTTATGTTGGAAACACACAAAGTAACAGACGTACCGACAGATAAACGAACATACCAGTGTATATTCTGAGAGACAGACAGACAACATTGGAAGAATTGACGCAGTGAATTCATTATTATTATACCACGGATTGCGGCTCCGGGTTCAAGATGCTTATCATGAAGGAAACGGATGAACTCTCTATTTTATTATATCTTTCAAAATTTTTCGACGTGCAGATCTCGATTCAGATAATGTTTGCGTCTAAAAGAAAATATTTCTTTTATTTGTAATGCGCTTATTACAATTTTTCCAGAAACAATGAATGAACATTTTAAGAGGAGAACCCTTTATAATTACTTAGGAAAAAAGTGTTATATATCATAGAAATAAGATACGAAGTTGAGAATCGGATTTCCGAGTTTTCGTCCATTAAGCGGCACGTCTCATGGTGGAAATTAGTAAAACGAACTTAAAAGAGCAGCGCAAAGAGATTTAGAATTTCCCTCTGTCGGCCTCAATATTCCAGGCAGGTGTATGAAACAGTGCGGTACACTGGCAGAAATATTGTTCCTGATAGTTTAGTTGTCTACTTGTTTTACAACGAAACTTGGAGTTAAAAAGCTGAAGTTTTCAAGTTCTATATAAATTGAATCAATAGCAAAATACTAGACGTATTTTACTAATTTAAACAAAATAATAATAAAAGTAATTCGCGTTTACTTATTGTTGTGTGAAATAAATACAGAACATATCCCCGTCACATAGTGCGGCATTTCTCGAAATAGCTGGCCAAAATTCAATATATCCAGCCTGTACACTAAAATTAATATTCGTAAGTTTCCAGACTCACTGATTAGGAATCTGATGTTACAAATTGCAGAAACAAAGTTGCGGATTCAACATGGGGGACTGAAACCTTAAAATGTCCAAAATATTAAAAAAAAAAATAGTTCGATGCCCTTCATCTCTTTACTCAAGAATCTGATATTATAATTTTTAAAAATAAATTGGCTGCTTCAATATGATGGACTAAAGTTTGTTTTTTAAGTTTCAACACTATTTTTGAAAATTATAATATCCGATTCTTAAGTAAAGAGGTGAAAGGCATAAAACCAATTTTTTTCGAACATTTTGTGCAATTTTTTAAAGTTTCAGTCTGCCATGTGAATCCGCCATTTTGTTCCTGAAATTTCTAACATCAGTTTCATAATCAATGAGTCCAAAAGCTTTAGACTATTAATTCTAGTGTACATACTGGATATTCTGAATTTTGACCAGCTATTTGGAAAAATATCCGACTGTGCATCGTGAGACTGACTCTGTTTGCCTGTCTGTCTGTCTCCATCTGTTGATAAATAGGTTCATTCCATTTACCGACCAACGACTTTTTGTTTCCAAAAATAGTATCGTAGAATTTTCTCTTCATTAAAATTGTGTTTATTTCTAACACCATCAGGGTCCTGCAAATTGGCTTCAGGTAGGTATTTGTAAGTTGAAATTATATATTAAGCACTTATAAAATAAATACAATATATCTGCTCAATATAGGCATCAGCAGCATTATTATTCTTATTAAGAACGCGGACAGATTCTAAGACTCGCAGTATTCAGGTTTGTCGGCCCATTGTACATTGTGATACCTCGGATCTTCTAGAAAACACTAATGCTCTCCACGAGGGATAGCAGTTCATTCCAGGATGGATCCCGTAGTACCTTCGGATGTAAATATTGCCTTTACAGGTACATATGCCTTGATTCTCCTAGTGGTTTGCTATAGCACAGAATATTAGTGATGGTTTCATCCCCCACTACACACATTCGACAAATAGAATCATCTTTAAACCTCATTGTATATATTCAGAGGACAGTGTCTTATTTATTATTCCACTATCCATCATATTCTATTCTATCGAGCTCAACCAACCACTTTACGGTGAAGTCAATTAAAGGTCCATTTATATGAAGCCTCGACTACCTCACTCAGAGGATTTAAGCCCTATAGTTGTCGAATTGTGCCATGGCTCAGCCCTCAATGAATCAGACTTCTTGACAAACCGAAGACTGGCTCAAGGTCAGGGCAAGGAGATCTTGCTCCTTCTCGGTTTGTTCCTTCATGTCCCTCCACACCACTGTGTCCGGACACCCATATGAGTTTTACTGAGTTATGTTCATACAGCTCAGGCAAAATATTGCGACAGTGGGGCGTCAGCTTAGATATTACTTTATTTGATGCAAGAGCCTTCTGAACTGTCTCACTGTCGCTGCACATATAAATATGTCTTTCTACGACTGGCTTCGAAAACGACAAATAACGCACAGTAACCATGGCTCGAGACTGTCTTTTTTCACACGATGTGTGTAAAAATCCAAAAAGACACAGTACTGTCATGTTTTTCATACAGTCTTGTTGAAAACAGACATCTCTTATTTGTATTTTTTGAAGTAGGCTGGCCTATTCAGGTTCATAGCAACGACTTATTTAACAATTAAACATCAGTTTTGAAGTCTTCAAACCACATCATTTTTAAAGAAGTTTATTAAAAATGGTTGATCTGTTTACTTATGAAATTGTTTGTATCCCTGCAGTCGTAAAAAATAGTATTTTAAACAACAAGTTTCGAAAACTAATCTTTTTACACGAGTGAGACAGTTTGGTGGAATGAGCCGAATGCGAGTTTCACAAGTCGAATGAGTATGAAAATATGTTTTCAAACGTGTTTTTTACGATATTTTTTCTACGACTGCAAGGAAAACAAACAATTTCATAAGTAAACAGATCAACCATTTTTAATAAACTTCTCTTCAAGCGATGTGGTTTGAAGACTTCAAAAATGATGTTTAGTTGTAAAATAAGTCGGTTGCTATGAACTTGAATAGGCTAACCTGCTTCAAAAATTGCAAATAAAAGGTATCAGTTCTGTTTTCAACAGGACTGTGTGAAAAATATGACAGTACTGTGTTTTTGGATTTTTGCACACATCATGTGAAAAAAGACAGTTTCGAGTCATGGTTACTGTGCGGTATTTTTCGTTTTCGAAGGCAGTAGTAGAAAAAATATTGTGAACAACACGTTTGAAAACATCTTTTCACACTCACTCATTCGACTTCGACTCATTCCAAACTGTCTCACTCGTGTGAAAAGATTCGTTTTCGAAACTTGTTTAAAATATTATTGTCGACGAAACCTCTTCTGAGATTTTCATTTGCACACAGTCAGATGGCATATACCTGTACTTAGAATACACTAGCGTACTTGCCAAGTGGCACTGATATACGAGTCCTTGGTTCGCATCTGTGTACGCCACACAGTGGGAAAAATATGCTTATTTTTGGACAAAAATCTTCCGACAATAGAGATTTCAATCAAATTAAATTAAAAAAAATAGCAAATACCCTTGAGACATTGTACTTTAGAGTAGTGCTGCGGCAAAGTGGCTTTGGGTTAACCTAACCTAGAAATCGCAGATATTCAACATACAGTGGAAGCATAGAAACGACAAAAATTTTTTAAAAAATTTTATTGTTCAAATAGGCTTGGAATGTCATGAAACGTCGAGATTGTAAGTTTGAGCAAAGAAAAATGTCTGTCTGTCCGTAACTTTTTTTTGTGCGCACGATTACTCTGGAACCGTTTAAGATATTGACTTGAAATTTGGTACACGTATGTATTTCAACGAGATTTGGAAGTAGATTATATTTTCATGTTATTCCGTTGAAGGGTTGGAGGGTAAATTGGGGTGAATGGGGGTAAATAGGTACATCAAGCGGCTAAGAGTCCATAAAATTGGTATTTAGAGAAGCTAATGACAAAAAAAATTTAGCTAACCCCATTACTACCCCCACCCTAATAAAAAAAGGAGTGGAAAAAATTGTGATTTAGTATGTGTACAAGAATCAAAAGCTTTATTTTTTTTTATTTCACCCACACAGGTAAAAATAAGGATAGTTTTTTATCCATATGATTTTATTCCTATGCATTCAGACTAACATAATTAACAGATTTAAACCTAATATAACCTATAAGTGAAAAATTGTACGTATTAAATAAAAGTCATAAACCTAAAAGTTTTAACCCTAAACTTTATTCTGCGAATAATGAATGTTATTGGGTAGCTGAGGGTCATTTCTGAAGTAATTTTTCGCGCAAAATCCGAATCGGCCTCAGAATTGACCCATCCTGTCAACAATAAAAGCGTGTTTTTTTAGTTCTTTAAACTATTAATTTTATTTTGTAACTTTTTAGTCTTAAATAAACTTAGAGTTTTACCCATATCAAGGAGGTTATAAAGAAAAAAGTAGTCCGCCAGACGCCATTTTGAATTTTTGATGACGTAAGCTACGCTATGTTGCATTGTCATCTGACTTACAGGCGTATGCAAAATTTCAAACCTCTAACTTAACCAAGAAGTGGGTATGTACGTTTTAGATGAAACACCCTGTACATATAGCAAAGCTACATAGTTTATTGTATTTTACTCGACAAGCCCTTTCATCTAATACCCATATTAGGTTATAAAGAAAAAAGTAGTCCGCCATTTTGGCGACAGACGCCATTTTGAATTTTTGATAATGTAATAAAGCCTATGTTGCATTATCACCTGACTACTTACAGGCGTATGCAAAATTTAAAATCTCTAACTTACCAAGAAGTGGGTATGTGCATTTTAGATGAAACACCCTGTATATATAGAAACGCTACATAGTTTATTGCATTTTACTCGCCAAGCCCTTTCATCTGATACCCATATCAAGGAGGGTATAAAGGAAAAAGTAGTTCGCCATTTGGGCAACAGCCGCCATTTTGAATTTTTGATGATGTAATATAGCCCGTTTCATTGTCAATTAACCTGTGATCTCATAAAAATTAATTTGGTACCCAATATACATGAACACTACTTCGTTTGTATGTGACTCTCGACCAGGGAGGAAAACGAGGAATAATTTTTAGGTTAGGTTAACCCAAAACCACTTTGCCGCAGCACTACTCTAAAGTACAATGTCTTAAGGGTACTTGCCATTTTTTTAATTTAATTTGATTGAAATCTCTACTGTCGGCAGATTTTTGTCCAAAAAGGGCATATTTTTCCCACTGTGCGCTAGCTGCACCAGAGTATTCCATCCCTTCAGGACACTGAAGATGCCTTTTACCGCGTTCCAAATCATCTCGACTAGGGAACACGACTGGGGAGACATCTCCTCTGACTGAATGATGACTTGTTCCCTTACAGATACGGCGAGAGTCTTAGTATGCCCCAGCCATTGACAGATCGCACTGAACATTCCATTCCTGAACGGTAGGATTGCTGCTTTCCTCGCTTCCAATTCTCCTTCGACATGCAAGGAACTGAATTACTTCCATTGCAGCCTCTGTAGTGGTTCTAATTTCTCCTATTATTCCTAGACAGGCTAGCCTTTGAACTTGACATAGACGAGCCCAAATTGTGGAATGCTCTTGGCAGGGCCACCATATGAGAGCTTTTACCATAATAGTGTACGTCCAGACGTCCAGAGAAGTGTCTTTGGACTTATCCCCTATATAGGACTGAAGATGTGTTTGCACAACCATAGAAATGTGCTGGCTGTCAGCACCATTAAATTTAATTTAAAATACGGTTGGAAACACGTAATTGTTAATTTCCAAGAAGCAAAAATCAATTATTTTAAGTTTCCTGTTCCTCAGTTAATGTAAAACGTTTTATATCAAAACAAAATATTAAGCATTAAATTTATAAATGCGATCGGTTGGAGAGAATTATCCTTAACAACTACCAATATTTTGTCATTGTTTCTAATTGCTAATTGCGATTTGATAGCTTTGCCATATGACGGAAAATTAATAACACGGCACCTTAACCGGGTTAGGGGAGGTGTGGCCCCAAACCACTAAATAATAGTTCGAAACCCGGTGTGAAATGGGTTTGTGTGTCGCATTGTCAACTGGACACAAGCACTAATTTTAACTTTATTTCTTGAATTCGTCTTAAGACAGAAACTAGCAATTAATCAGAATACAAACTTGTAGGAAGACATATATTGTAAAATATATTTTTTTGGTGTGCTGCGACCCAAAATAAATTATAAGAACTCATGTACGACTGTTTCAAGTAAAGATTTATGAAGATTGATATATTCTTTTAGCGCAAAGCTGAAAATAAGGGTAAATAATAGCCAAATAAAGGAAGTTATTTATATGGGAACCATGTCATCATGAATCGCAGAATTTTTGAAATAAAGTCTGAATTAAGACTCGAATTTATACAGTAAAGCGAAAGGGATAAAACTGCTTTGAGGGACATCCTATTGCAGTTCTTTGGGCTTATCCGAGTCTAGCCCTTCGCACAGTGACGGCGGAATAACATTTTGAGTTTTAGAGAAAAAACGTATAAACATTGAACATACATTGAACTTGATATTTTACATCCACATCCAGTGGAAGTATAGTAACGACACAAATTTTTTTAAAATTTTTATTGTTCAAATAGGCTTAGAATGTCATGAAACATCGAGATTTTAAGTTTGAGAGAAAAAAGTTCGTCTGTCTGTCTTGTAACGGCCTCTAGTGGCCATTACATCGAATTGAATTAATAAATTAAATTAGTACGAATAAAGTTACAGGGATCTGAAATGTTAAAGCGTTAATCAAGTTAACTTCATTTAAGCGTGCGTGAATAAAGTACGTCCAGTCTCGTGAGGGCGGTACGATCGGCGATTCGGGTAGCATGGGCTAGAAATTAGCTGAGCTCGCTCTCTCTAGTTCAACAGCCACAAGATATAGGCGTTTTTGGCCATACTCCGTCAATTAAATTTTCAATCTCTTAAATGGATTAACTAAGTAAGTTAATTGTTGGTAATTATTGTATTAGTAAATATTAATCGAGGTTATTTTATTTTAGATGTAGATTGATCTGAAATTTTAGAGTTAAATCTCAAATGCAATTTCACATATAATTTTCAAACGTGGACGCGACTGGATATCGTCATTTTTAAAACCTCGTCCTTGACAAGTAAATCTTGATGTACAGTGTAATGCCTTGGTAGACGCTTATGGAAGGCTTACCTTATTATTAAATCGAACTGGACGTTTCTTATGCCACAGCAGGGACGTATCGGGATCTCGTTGAAGAAATAAATTTTAGAATTTTTTTGTCTGGAAGCCATTATCTGGTAGAGCAGTGACGTAAACGACAAGGATGGTAGATTCGAGTGACATTTAGCTGTAGAATTTTGTTTCGTGCCGAAAGTGGGCAACCCATGTGAGGAGCTGTCTTTCTAACCTGTAGAAAAGTGTCAACTTTGTATCGACATCCAGTGAACATCACGTTTTTTTTATTTGAAGATCCCTCGAACTAAGACAACAACAGCGTCTTAAAGCTAAGATAAGTCTATCATTTTATTATCTATTTATAATACCCTTCTAACAAAGTTCATAGTAACAGCTGCTATAAGCAGGATATAAATTCAAAACGTACTATTGACTGCTATTGAACGAGAGAGCCACTTTACGATTTAGTCGTATATTTCTAATGTTTTGGTCGGTATAGTCCTCAACTCAGGGGGGGGGGCTACAGGCCTGTGATAACAGTACCGTTAGTGAGTCCCACTAATTTATTGTGTTTAAAGGTTTATGTTTGGTACTGCCATAAAACCACGGGGTTGGAGTGGACCTTCAGCCACTAGCCCCGATATCAGGTTAGTTTCTACGTTATATTTAGTGATAAAATTTTTCTGGGATCGTGGGATTGTGTGTGAATTTATGGTGTTTTAGTGATAAACAAGTTTTATTAACAATCTACAAGGTTGTGATTTTTTTGTAGAGTTTTTACTCAAGTACGGTAGATTTCATAACGTAATTCCTGTTACTCCAGTAAGAGTTTTACCACAAGGTGAGGTTAGAACCTTTTATTGCAATTTTGTTTGTCAGTCCCTCAAGGTATTTAATAATCAAATTTTATGAAATAATTTTAACGTTTATAGTGAAATAGTGGTAGGAAGTTTGCTTCCGTTTGTGTATTTGGTTGGGAATTTGCCTATATATTTCCTCAACCGTCGTGAATAGCTCACTGTAAATGTTTGACCTTGTTTTGCATAAACTTTCTTCAGAAATTTAATTGTTAGGGTTGGCCTTATGCCCATAAATAAATAAAAAAAATATATATTTTTATTACTAGTTTTCCTTGGAGAACTATATCGTGGGCTTATAGCCAAAAATCCAATTTTGTCCATCTTTCGGGAATCAAATAATTGAAAATTGTAACTTTCAACTTAAAATTTGTAACTTAACCTGGACACCTTTAATTATTCTCGTTTTAAATTGGCCTAACTTGTACTGGAGTTTTGATCATTGACCGATTAAGCTAGGTCATTATTTCTTTTCTGTAGTTTACGAAATTGTTTATTGCTAACTTCATCCAGAATACTAAATTAGGAATATAGAATACTAACCCAAGTTATCGTCACAGATTAGATATTTTTAAGCATTTCAAGCCATAAAATTGGCCAGACTAGTTGTTATTCACTAACCTTGTTAAAAATTTTGCGAGTGACGAATTAATTTCGTATTAAACTGTTGTCATTTTAAATTCGTGTTTCTCTGATGTATGTGTTGTATAGTACCTTTCCTTTCTGATCTTTCTATAGGATCTGGCGCCCAAGATACTCTTGAATTTTAGCCTACTTAAATTCAAAAATTGAAACAAAAAAAAAAGGAATTTTAAAAAAAAAAAAATTTTTTGACAAAAAAATAAAATAATAATATTCCATCTTTTAAATTTTTATCACGTAAATTACTCTTGGCCTTACTAGGAGCGTTGCTTACGCTTACCCATGGCCCTTAGCCTCCTAAAAAACTGGCTAGCCGAGCCTAATTTGTGTTGGTAACGAGTTATAATCCTTGTGTAATGTATTTTTATAAAGTCCCCAAACAAATTAGTTTTGTGTCATAGAGGGAATGTCAACTGGCCTAATAAATACTATAAGTCAAATTGTAAGTGATGATGTCATTTTGGGCTCATCCTAATTAAATATTATAGTAAAACCTCAGGATCCAGAACTCAACCACTATAGAGTTATTAAATAATTCCCAAGTTGAAAATAAAGTATTACAGTCTGTCTGTCTGTAACTTTTTGTGTGCGCAAGGGGATGAATAAAAATTGTGATTTAGTGTGTGTACAAGAACCAGAAACCTCAAAATATTTGTTTACTTCATCCACCCATCACCACCCCCACCCCGCTACCGATGTGAGGTACCTATCGTTTTATATAGGTTTTTGGGGTAGAGGATTTCAAATATATTAATAAAGTTTCATAAACAATTATTTCTACATGCAAAATATTTTCGTTTTGAGTGACTTGGATAGAAAATCTGGATGTGGCAGCGGTTTTTTAATACATAAACTGACGCCTATTTTCTTTTGTAGATTGCTATTAAAATTATCAAATAAATATTTACTATTTGAGAAATCCAGCTTATAATTTGATGGACATTACTTTGTTTAATGCCATTTGCAAGGGAGCTTCTACTACAGAACAAAGAGTTCAACGTTATGGGACTATATCAAAGGGGGTCAGGATTGGCACTTTATCATTTTAATTAGTAAATAGATGAGCTAGATTTAAATTACCCTCTACAGTTTTAGTTAAAAACCAGACCACCTCGACTGCAGCTTGAATAAGATAACGGTATCTTAGAAACTAGGAAAACAATAAAAAATAATCATTACCCTGCTACACAAGGAAAAAAAAGTTCTGTGCAGCGGACCAAATTATATGGATACACCAAGGATCTATCGTGTCAGTTTTGTTTTTTAGTCAAAAACATCCCTTAAAATGGTGTAAAATCATAGAAATAATGTAATAATTCTTAATGAAGTGTGAAAAATGGTAGATATTATGTGGTCGAGAGTAGAGAATATAAATTCGAGCCATAGCAAGCTATTTCTATAAATTAAACCGAAATTCGCCATTATGTGGGTTGAAAACTACCACTCAAAAGACGCAGGTGAATAACATGTACAAAAGCCAAATTTTTGTATCTCTTAGTGCAAAATATTTGCCTCTGGTGTAACAACCAGGCATTACTCTCAACTTATGGAGGGTTAAAACTACCCCCCACCCCTCGTAGGTTTCAAAACGGGAAAAAAATTCAGGCTTTTGTAGTTTTAGGCAAGGTGAACAAATATGGAGTAAATTCGTTCTAACCACCGATACATGACTAGAGACTACCCTTAAAGGGTGGTAAGTGCTACCCCCATGCTCAAATGTTACATATGGTGCTATTAAAATTCGGAAAGGATCAAATACTTGCTAGCTCATTGTGCCAAATATATAAATCTGGTACGATAACCACCAAACCTTTTTAATAAGGTTGAAAATCACTCCTATTGGAGGGGGGGTAAAAACTACCCCCGCATTTCTCGGCCCGAAAACGATGAAAGGGACTTCCTTAATTTTTTTTGCAATATGCTTTATAAAATACGTACATCAAAATCTATATTGTCGTATTACCTGCTTTTTATTTTTAAGGGTGGAAACCACCCCTGAAATCTGAAAAATTAATAACTCTTGTAATTTTACGAATAAATAAGGGCTTAAATTCTGGAAAATTAATGTCTTCTAATTTTACGAATAAAATCACAAAAATCCATATATCTTTGAGGTCGCTGAATACGATTATGAGGTCAAAACATGGGAAAGACGAAAATATTAAGGGTTGAAACCACCCTTAAATACTGAAAAAATAATAATTCTTCTAATGTTCTCAGTCTCAGTCCATATGCTGAGCTGTAAAAGCCTGACTGGACTGAGGCGGCTCGGCGAGAGAAAGACAGAGGCTGATAACCGTGCCTGGGGGCCCTTATCAACAGACTCGAAGTCTAGGAAGACCATGTTTGGATGGGGAGCCCTGAGGCACACAAAAAAGGAGTACTACAATAGACCTTATAGGTCGCAGTGGGGGAAGGCCAATCGCCCGCTCCTTCAGAGTAATCTAAAAAAAAATGTTACGAATGAATTCACGAAAATCCATATACTTATGCTAATTAAATAACATTTTCAATCTGCACTCTAAACATGCTAAAGTGCAATGGAACCTGCTTTTTTCTGCGTATTGTTCGAAAAAATAGACGGGCTATTGTTCTTTTGTCTGCCCACTATAGACATTCAAAATGTGCGTATAGACTGAAAAATTTCAACATTATTTCAAACCGTCATAGCTCTGGAACAGTTTGTCGTAGGAAAAAAAATAAAAACCCAAACTCTTCGTTTTTTTATAAGCTTCATTTCATATCATGTTTTTATCAATCTTATAGTTTTTGAGATATTTCAATTCTTGCGTATGCGATCAAGCGTCATTAAACTTTTATATCTCTGGAACAGTTTGTCGAGGAAAACAGAAAAAAACTAAACTATTCGTTTTTTATGAGCTTCATTTTTGTACTCATCATTTTTTATAAAAAAATATTTTCGGAGGTATTTCCAAAAATTCGATTTTTTTTTAAAAACTATGAAAACTTTCATTATTGAAAATGGGTACAGAATGAAAAATAGTTATTTTCAAAATTCTAAAAAATTTGAGCATGTTGGTAATAATATGCATTAACAATATCTAGAAGGATTATATTTTTTCTGAACGTTTCGGCGCCATTTTGAAAATACCATATTTCCAAAAACTGATCATCGGAGAAGAAAAAGAAAAAACCATTCGATTTGTTTTCGTAAAAGCTTTAATTTTGTACCCTTGCATTTTTTTATTAAGTCCACATTTTAGGGGATGAAAATTGCAATTTTCAGTTCGCAATATCTCGAAAAATATGCAGTTTAGCAAAAAAGTGTATAATACATTTCTTTCTTATAATTTGATTCTCTATCAGATTATGTGTAGTTTTTGTTTTATTTTTACGACAACCCCTAAGAAGGGGAACTACCCCCAACCAAAAAGCGGGAGAAATGACAATACATATTCTTATTTACATACTTTATGAAATATGTTTCAGAAAAAAATTTGGAAATTCATTACATCGTTTTCGGGCTGGGATTTAAAAGCTTCACTTACTGTACTATACGGACGGAAATAAATAGACGGAAATTTAGTTAATTTAGGTATATAGTTTACATAGATAGAAAAAAATGGTCACTGAAGAGATACATCCTATATTTATGACTAAAGAAAAGGAAAAAAAAGATCACGGAATAGTATATTGTGTATCTAGGTGTGAAAGCGATACATTCCCGGACGACGATGCAATTGTTCGTCGAAGTCTGGGAATGTGCTTTCACACCGAAGTACACATACTATTTTTTCTGAAATCACAATAAATACTATTTTAAACGTATAAAAATCAAAAATTTATAAACATTTAAAAAAAATTTTTCTGAAATCACAATCAATACTATTTTAAACGTATAAAAATCAAAAATATTAACATATTAAAAAATATATAAAAAAGCGTACGGGAATGTTACTTCCTGGCCTAGGCCGGGAAGTAACATTCCCGTACGGCTTTGTTGATCGTTGCTTGGCAACGGATCTTTTCCGGTCTGTTTTCTGATAGTTTCCTAGCAACAGACTAAAATACTGGAATTGTGCATTTTTCGCTCTAAAATCGCGCCGAAAATGTAGACATTCCCGATCGATTTCAGAAAAAAGATATTTTGAACATAAGAGAGAAAAATCATAAGAAAAGAAAGTATTTAGATTGATGGGCGAAAATATGATATAAATCGGAAAAAGAATAGCTTTACACAGATAGATAAGTTGATAAAGTTAAGATAAACAGTTAAATAAGCAGGTATGGTATAATAAATAAAACACAACTGGTTAATGTTTAATGCATAAATTTACTCCACATTTGTCTACCCTGCCTAAAAGTATAAATGCCTGAATTTTTGTTCCAGAATATCAGAAGTAATAAAATATGTCCGTCTGTGAGGGTAGTTTTTATTTATTCTGCATGATCCTCTTTATATCACCAAATTGCAGGAAGATAATTGAACCTTCTGGCAGACAAAATGTTAGATGTTCTCCAAGACAACGTTCACATTACCATCATGTCGTCGTAAATAAAGAAGAAGTATTTTAATATTTTTCTTAAAATAATAACAATTGAAGTGACACTCGCTAACTTTTATTAATAATAAAAAATATAATACAAAATATTTATGTACTAATATAATAATAAGAAATTTATTGAACCAAAATTGATTGAACAAATCGAGGTCTTTCCGCCTTTTTATGTAATAATTTTGTATTTCTTATATTTCTGATAGTATACGTCAGTATGTCGATAATTTATTTACGTATTTTTAATCTACGGAATTTCGAAATAACGCCACAGAAACATTTAAAAGTTTCCAGTATGGCTTCTGCTCGACGCTACTGCCTTTTGACATTAATATCTCAGCACCCAGATTTTAATGAAATATGTATAAAGGTATAAAAGGGTAGGGTAAATGCATTTGTTGAAGAAGTTTTAGGCTACATCTGGAATATTAATATCACTTTCTTAAACTCTTTTTACCAGACTTAGGCAAGTACCCCCGTTAGTACTTGCAAGGAATACAGGATGAGACAATTAAGAATTTAATTTCTTTTACGTTTTTATGCATGTCTATTAGTACGGTCGATATGATTTAATTTAATTTTTTTCGACGATAACATTCCACCTGACATTTTATTGTTGATTCTTATTTATTATGGACATCCTGATGGACGAAAAAAATATTTGCGCCCGAAAATTCCTCGTGCGCCAAAAATTATGCACTTTTTAACGTGGATGGGAATTTTAAAAATACTGGCTTAATCGTTTTAACACTGCTGTTGATTTGAAAATCGAATACAATCAAGTTATAATAGTTGGTGAAGATATTGACCTTTTGCTCAACCAGCATGGAATCATAAAAAAAAATTATTTTTACAAATATAAGGCTGATAAAATAATTGACAAACATTATGATGAAAATAGAATTGTTTGCAATTCCACCTTCTGAAGAGGTAATAGAAAAACACTATTTAAGAGTCTATTTCTAAATCCAAAAATGGTTAGGTTCTGAGAAAGATCCGTTACAATTCGGGTGGCTTAAAACTGAGAATGGCTTAATGCCTGATGTTATGAGTGAAAGTAATGTTTTTCCTAAAAATTTACTAAGTGATATTTCTGGTAAATGTAAGAAAGGCTGTAAAAATAACACAGGTCAACATTCGATCTAAGAACAATCACCAGACTTTACCAGTATACATAGGTTTTTTGGGTCTCTGATTCCGAATCCGAGGTTGGTTAAGCTTCATCACGTCAGGTTCTTGGTCATTTGAAGGTCAAACTGAGAAAAAATGTAAAAAATTTAAAAAAATTTGCGTTTATGTTTCTGAGGTAGCTAAATTCAAATCCGCTGTTATTTTTACCCTTCAAGAACACCAGAACATCTAGAGGTCATTTCAAGGCATTTTGAGATCTACTTGAGGTCAAATTGAGAAAAAGCGACTAAAAAAATCTGGAAAAATGCTTATATGAGTTTTTTAGATCGCTGACCTCGAATCCGTGGTTGGCTGGACTCTATCACATCGGATTTAAGGTCATTTGAAGGTCAAACTGAGAAAAAGTGGTGTAAAAAGTTTGAAAAAATTTATGTTTATGTTTTTGGGATCACTGAGTTCAATTTTGTCGTTATTTCATCTCAAAGTTTCTTTAAGGCCTTATCATGATCAAATTAAAACAAGACTGTTGAAAACCAAGAAACTGAAAAATTTTAGGTATAGGTTTATTTTATCACGGAGTATAAATCTATATTAAGCCATCTGTCATCAACCTATTGACATTTCTGAGCGACCCCAATAGTCGGGGAGCCCTCCCTAGCTGTACGTGCACCCCCCGCCCGATCCTTGGGGACAATGTTTTTCATAAAGATTAATGCCTATGGAACAATTTAAGACATGTTCTAAAAAAAAAAACTGGCCGTACTTTCAAAATGGCGGCCATATGTTAAAAAAAGACTGTTGCCAATGTTGTGTTTGTCATTTAACACAAAAACTAAAAAAGATGGAGGAAAACTTTCAGCACAAAAAACAAAGTGCATAAATTTTTCTACAATTTTGTACCTATCCAATATTTTGATAGGAGTTACCATTTTCCAAATAAATGAGTCCAAAATTAAGAAAACATGGAAATTCATGAATCGGTAAATCACTTAGAGGAAATAACTGTGACAATTATTGTAAGGCGTATGATATAACTTTATATTATTAAAATAAAAATAAGACAAAATAAACTGAAAAAAATTAATAATAATAATAATATTATAATTTGCAGACATTTATCTCGAAAACGGTAACAGTGGTATCTGGAAAACGGTAACTCCTATCCAAATATTGTAAAGGAATAAATTATAGAAAATTTTATGCACTTTGTTTTTTGTGCAGAAAGTTTTTCTCCATCTTTTTTAGTTTTTGTGTTAAATGACAAAAACAATATTTACATATTTTTTTAAAACGGACGCCATTTTGAAAATACAGCCTTTTTTTTAGGACATGTCTTAAATTGTTCCTTAGGCTTTAATTTTTATGAAAAACATTGTCCCCAAGGATCGGGGGGTGCACGGACAGTTAGGGTGGGCTTCCGTAGTGTTACGTTTTATATAGAATTTTATATTTTATTTTAAGAGATAAATCATTTATCTGGAAAATGGTTAACTCCTATGCAAATATTGTATAGGAATAAAATTGTAGAAAATTTTATACACTTTGTTTTTTGTGTGGAAAGTTTTTCTCAATCCTTTTTAGTTTTTGCGTTAAATGACAAAAACCATAATTGCAAATTTTTTTTTTAAAACGGACGCCATTTTGAAAGTGCAGCCAATTTTTTTTTTTTAGAACATGTCTTAAATTGTTCCTTAGGCTTTAATCTTTATGAAAAACATTGTCCTAAAGGATCGGGGGGGGGGGGGGTGCACGGGCACTTAGGGTGGGCTCCCGTAGTACAAAAACATACAAAAACTTTTTCTCAGTTTGACCTTCAAATGACCTTGAATCCGATGTGATAGAATCCAGCCAACTACGGATTCGAGGTCAGCGACCCAAAAAACCCATGTAAGCATTTTTACAGATTTTTTAGCCGCTTTTTCTCAATTTGACCTCTAAATGATCTCAAAATGCCTTGAAATGACCTCTAGATGTTCTTGAAGGGTAAAAATAATGGCGAATTTGAATTCAGCGACACACTTTCGGCAGTCTATATGACAAAATTATCTCGGTATTATCAATGCTCTAGGTGTATTATAGGTGATAAGTTGAAAATCCGTGAAAACGCGCCAGTGCATATAACTTTTGACGCACACGGAATTTTTGCGCCAAATATTTTTTCGTAATCAGGAGGTCATAATACATACGAATCAATAATGAAATTTCAGGTAGGATGTTGTCGCAAAAAAAAATCAATTCAGCTGCACTATATTTATTATTAACAAATACATTTAAAAGTTTCTTATTCACAACCTCTCCAATGACGTCTTGTGATCTATTTCATTATTACTAATTGGCCTTTTTCTGCTCTATGGCGCGTATAACAGCATTACGGCATCTGTTGTCGATACCTGTTAGGCGCCCGGCCTCAACAGAGCCTCAGCTCTTTGTTGATATCAGCCTATCTTGAAGAGCGCCCTCTTCGTCTCTCGTCATCTAATTTTCCCTGAACCATCAACCATTCTATTTCGTCTTTTCTTAGGCTAAAGAATGAGGGGATTTGGAAGAATACGATGTTGAAGACTAGAAGTCAAGAGGCGAAGAGGACGACCCACGAAACGCCGACACGATCAAGGAGCTAATGATAATGGAAAGTGAGGCTGTGTACCTAAAAGGCAACCGCGACAGACGGCGTGATGCTGCTTGGCATACCATACAGCAAGACGAGAGGTCAGATGGCCATCAAAATATTTTTTCAATCGGTTCAGGGATGTAGGAGAAATAGTCGAATTACTTTCACGGCACCGCCCACTATCTATTCATCACTATCACTTCCCGGCTAAGATATAGACTAAACGCATTAACATTCGACGAAGGATGTATAGTATTTTGTGAACCTTTTCTGGGAAAAGGTGAGAGTACTGGTAGTAAGTTGCGCTATTGTAATTGTACGACTTGGAGATTGTGGATAAATTGTGGAAAACTAACCTCAGTTAATATATTATCGAATGACTTCTCGGAATTAGATGTACATATTGTGCAAAATGATTGATATAGAAAATACACAATTTGCAGATTTCATATTTCAGTATTTAACTTAGCTTTTGCTGCTATATATTTTCGGAAATTTCGGCTGTCAGAGCTAGCACAATTTTGAAAGAACCGAGAACCACACTTCGCAATAAAGTAATTGGAAAATCCTGAGGGAATGAAATAGGCACTGTGGTGGATTCAACTCCCATCTTGGAGATGGGACTTATATTAGTGCACGAAAATGGAATTACTGACAAAATAAAGATTGCCTTCTAACATCCGCTCAAAAACTTGTGCAAGAGGCAAATACTCAAATCCCATTTGTGAACCATCGACCTGTGAAAAATTGGGTACTATGTTTCACTAAACAGGCATAAGGAATTTTCTCAGAAAAAAGTCGAGTACATCTACGGCGGGAAAGGTGTGGGTAATAGAAGAGAAAATTCGAAAATTACTATTATGCATAATAGTAATAATGTATAATGTATGCAACAAGTGCACAAAGTGGTACTTTTTCACGAATGGGAACTTTGATAATTAGTGGAGTAAAAAACAGAGGAAAAGTCACTTCCTTCTCGAGTTTTTTTTTTTTTAATCTTAGAACAAACTTAGATATATACCATTTCGTTAAGTAGGTCGATGTTCATTAGAAATCATGAAATGCGACATTTTTTAGTGGTCACGGACATTGTTATTTTTAAAAAGGTGTGATTTTTTTTTTCTTTTTTAATCATGTTTTTTTGAACATCTGATGCCATAACTCAAAAACGAATGGAGCTATCCACATGAACTTTTTTTTGTTATAAAACACACACTTAAGCGCTTCTATCTGTGTATAGTATTGTTAACTAAAACATTTTTAAGTTTGTTAAAAACTTATATAACCTTGAAAGTTCAGAAAATACGCAGTCAAATTTTCACTAAGCGACAAACTTTTTTGTTTTTGGAAATTTTGTATAACATGCTGCGAAGAAAATAAAGTCAAAAGACCAAAAAAGTTTTTGACACCATAATTTTTATTGTGTCTTTTATAGTTTAGGTACAGTGATTTTTTTTAGAGCGCGCGAATTGCAGAAATTGAGTATTAATACGCCCGCGTCTACTAAAACTAACTAGTCTCAGGGCGGTGTACTATCAACGTTATTCGTTTTCGTCGAAGGTCAAATTATAAAACCGCTGCCCAAGGAATCACTACTTCCACATCTAGATCTTCTATCCAAGTCTCTCAGAACGAAAAAAAATTGAATGTGGAAATCATTTTTTATGGAACTTTAATAATATAATATTTGAAATCGCCTACCCCAAAAAACCTATAAAACGATATGCCACATCGGTAGTGAGGCTGAGGGTGGTGGAAGGGGGGTGGTAGTAGTGGTGGATAAAGTAAAAAAAAATTGTGGCCTTTGGTTCTTGTACACACACTAAATGACAATTTTATTTTTTTCGCTCCCTTGAATAATGGGGTGGGAGTTGGTAATGGGGGTGGTTAATGCCAAGAAAAAATTTTGAGAGCTTAGCTTCTCTTATAGGTATATACTAAATACCACTTTTATGGACTCTTACTTGCTTGATTTGCCTATTTACCTCCATTTGCCCCCAACTCTTTAACGGAATAATCTAATTCCAGATCTCGTTAAAATACATGGTACGTGTAGCAAATTTCAAGTCAATATCTTAAACGGTTCCAGAGTAATCGTGAGAACAAAAAAGTTACAGACAGACCGACAGACAGAATTTTTTTTGCTCAAACCTAAAATCTCGACGTTTCATAACATTCTAAGCCTATTTAGACAATAAAAAGTTTCAAAAATATTTTTGTCCATACTATATTTCCACTGAATGTGGAAGTAAAATGTGTAACGATATTCTTTCTCTTATTACCACTTGTATTATATTGTAGAACGTATGGTCATTACGCGAATTGTGCGTGGATTATCTACTTAAAAATATTTAAGATAAAAAAGCAATCTAGTTTCATTGTAAAATGGAGTGAATTTTATGTGGCGTAGTAATAGAGGAAAACGATAAACTTGTGCACAAGCCATGGAAATAGAGTTTAGAGACTATAATTAGGAAATTAAAAAAGACTTAATTTAGGTTGTTTTTTTCTTTTTTGTTACCTAATTTAGGCGAAAATAACACGTTTACTCAATTCACAGGTCTACAAAAAAAAATTCTGCTCCAAGGACTAAACCTATCATGCCTTAAGTATTTTTGTGTGCTGAATCCGAATTTTTAATTAAAAAAATTTTCTACCGCGTAGATTTCGAGTAAATTCCGGTTTTTATTGTCGAAAAACCGTATTTTGACGATAAAAACCGGGATTTACTCGAAATCTACGGGGTAAAAATTTTTTTTAATTGAAAATTCGGATTCAGCATACAAAAATACATAGATTTAGTCATTGGAACAGAATTTCTTTTTTTGTGGACCTGTGTACAAAGTGCACCTGTGCCACAGATCTACAAGAAAAAAAGTTCTGTTCCAAGGACTAAACCTATCAGTCCTTATGTATTTTTGTGTGCCGAATTTTCAATTTAAAATTTTTTTTACCGCGTAGATTTCGAGTAAATCCCGGTTTTTATCGTCAAAATACGATTTTTTGACAATGTTTGATGTTTGCTCGAAATCTAAGTGGAAAATTCGGTTTCAGCACACAAAAATACTTATGGCATGATAGGTTTAGTCCTTGGAGTAGAATTTTTTTTTGTCGACCTGTGTTATTGTGTGGATCTAGGGTAAAAATGCAATGCATGGGAGTTTCGGATAGGGACTCTGACACAGGAAATGTCGGATACAAATATTAAGATTGCCACGTGCTTTAAGAAACTGTATTTTTTATTTAGCTCCAATAATAACGCAAAAAAAGGAAAACTCGCAACATTTTTTCCATTTTACTATAATATTATTTTTCACCGTTTCCGAGATCCCAATGCAATGCATACTCCATTTAAGATTTTTAATTCCTTTTTGCCTTCAACCTTAGTCCTTAATGTGTCACTGGAAAAAATAAGTTATCCTTTCAGATCCTAAAACGTGATAAAACAGTCCTAAACATAAAAAAATAATAATGAAAAGTTCCGTTGCACACAATACATAATCATTATTATTCGTAAGGACGGCGCGCGTACGCTTCGACAATTCCTCCATACTAAAAAATTCGTAACTAGCAAACTATTGCTAATAATGAAAATATTTTTTTTCTAAAAAATGTTTTAGTCTATTGACTTCATTTTCTTCACAGCATGTTACACAAAATTTTCAAAAACAAAAAAGTTCCTCGCTTAGTGAAAATTTGATGGCGTGTTCTCTAAACTTTCAGGGTCATCTACGTTTTTGGCATGTTCACATTTTTTTAATTATCAATCCTACAAATAGAGAGAAGCGCTTAAGTGTATGTTTTATAACAAAAAAAAGTTCACATCGATAGCTTAATTCATTTTTGAGATATGGCAATGGATGTACAAAAAAACATGATTTAAAAAAAATTAAATTTTACACTTTTTTTTAAATAAGAATATCTGTGACCACTAAAAAATGTCGTATTTTGTGTTTTTATGTGTAAAATGATGTTGTTGGTAATACCCACTGTGTCTGATCTTGTTCTAAGCTCATAAAAAAAAAACGACACAATTTTACCTCTTTTTCGCTCCTCTAAATCCCATGATTGAAAAAACGACACTTTGTCCATGAGCTTTATAAAAAAAAATTTACGGCTGTCCTCTGTTTCGATTACGTCAGATGTTGCTTTTTCACACTTTTTATTTACTTTTTTTCTCTATTGTTACACAAACAAAAAAGATAATGAAAATAGTTTCCTTTGGTTAAGAAGGGGAAGTAAAAAGTACAGTTTTTTTTTACATTGAACAAATATGTTTATTGCGCTATATTGTAGTAACACACTTACTCTCGCTTCTTAAATTAATTTAATATTCACCCCTTTCGGATACTTTGCGTTATTATCTAGTTAAATGAGTTTTAAAGGGTCTTCGTTTCGCCTTCCAATTATTTATATTTATGTAATATTATACTTTCGTAATCACTTTGGGAGTGTTACAAGGATCCTGAAATATTTTATTTCAAAGTTAATAATTATGGGTATACATTTCAAGTTACTTAATTATTATTTTCTGATGCCGAGAAAATCTTTGAGTTTAAACAGCGTTTGTTGTACGTTCCAGAGTTAGGTAAAGGAAACTTTCAGTTGAAGTTTCCAATAACATATTTGAATATTTGAATGTTTCCAAAATTCCGGGGAAGTTTCCTTTGGAATGTTTCGGAATATTGAAATGTTTCATTGAAAACTTTCATTTTTATCAAAACTTCATTCCGGAAACTTTCATATGGAAAGTTTTCTTTACCATCTTTGATTTTTATCAATACTTCGTTTCGGAAACTGCCGAAAATTTCCTGGAAATTTTCATTGGAAAGTTTCCTTTACTCATCTCTGGTACTGTCGTGCACAAAAAAAAGGGACAAGTGTTATAACGTATTTTTGCTAACATCTAGTTGTGTACATTTAACTTTAAGTTTTGTGACATTGTCAGTTATTTGTCAAATTTCATTGCAAGTGTGCAAATAGAGGCAGATTTGCATTAGAAAAAAATAGTTGTCCTATTTTTTTGCTCACGACAGTACGTCCACACGATTTTTTATAAAATAACAATTTTTGGCATAACTATAACTTTTATCAAATAAATTAAACAGACATGCAGTGTTGTTGAGCACTGCGTACACATATTTTGGCAGTAACTCATAATGCGCTTAGCTTATGGGCAAATCAGTTTCTTCAAATTCTTGAAGACCTTTCAATTTTCAGTTTAAATATTGTGTGTAAAGGGATCCACTTTATTCAAAAAATAGATATATCTTCATTCTCTTTTTTGATTTTACCTGATATCAAAGTAATTTGAAATTTTAATGAATTCGCCCTGTATAATTATTATAGTAACCAATTCAAGAATTTATGCACTGTTTTGTGTCTGTATATTTTTTCTTAGATATTTAGCAACTTGTCATTAACTTGTCAGTACATTAAACGATTTATATTATAAATTACACAGGTCAACAAAAAAAATTTAATCAAATCAAACGCTTTTGATCAAAACCATCTTATCCTATGTTTTTTGATATGCTGAAACTGATTCTGATATTTAAAAAAAATCTATCCCATCAGTTTTTGTCTACCACCCTTTTTATCCTCTAAAATGGCCTAATATTCTGATATAACTCTTCTGAAGTATTTTGGAGCGCTGAAACCAAATTTGAACAAAAAAAAATCTATAAAAAAGGTCTTGTCTTAAATTTTCTGAAGTATTTTGATGTGCTGAAGCCAACTTTGGGCAAAAAATAAATTCTATCGTCTCGGTTTCTCTTTGCCACCCCTAGGAGATAAAAGGGAGTTGTAGAGGGAAACTGACGTGATGGAAAAAAATGTTTTGTCCAAAATTGGCTTCAGCGCGTCAAAATACTTCAGTGAGTGGACTCGATCGGCGAAGTTAAGCACGGCCGGGCGAGTCCATCACTTGAATGGGTGACCGTAATTCATCTCGCCGTCCTGGTTAAGTGGTAGAGTAGCATTAGCTAAACTTCGCCAGGACGTTAATATAAATAAGGCATTAAAAACAAAAGTTAGATCGAAGCCTTAGGACAAGACCTATTTTTTGCCCTTTTTAGGATATAAAAACAAAAACTGATGCGATGCTGATAGATTTTTTAAATATCAGAATCGGTTTTAAGATGTCAAAAAAACATATGATAGGAAGGTTCTGATCAAAAAGCCTATCAAAATATTTTTTCAATCGGTTCAGGGATGTAGGAGAAATTGTCGAATTACAAAATCATTTTTTTTAAGCACGGCACCGCCACCCTTAAGCTGCACATGTCAGTGACTGACGTTGATTTGGTCAACGATTGCGATTAGAAACACGAGTTTGTGAATTGCTTCTACTTTTGCAATTGTTGCAGTATGAAGTAGAAGGTTGAGGCTCGAAAGATTGATTAGAAAGTCTGGATTCTAAAGAGTTTAATCGAGAATGAAAAATTTCTTGTCTTTGTAAGACTTGATTTATTGAATCTTGAAAAGTAACTGAAAAATTCTTGATGGTAGTAGTTAAATCCGATAATGGGGTTGATTCGGAGTCAAGAGGATTCTTTGAGTATGACGCGACCATCGAATTTTGACAAGATTCCCATATCCGATCTGCAATATCGAGAATTTCTTTGGTGTCCGTTTTCCCTGACGCTGTAATAGCGATATACACGGTTTGAGGTAAACGTCTTTTCCATAATTTCATTAATAACTCTTGACTAACCATGCTGAAACCTCCGACAGTATTCAGCATGGATCTATAGAAATCTGACGGCTTCAGATCACCCATCTGGGAACCTGAGAGTAAATCGTTTAGACGTTTTTCCTCACTCGATGATAAACGTGAAATCAAAATTTTCTTAGTTGAGATATAAATCTCTTTCAGGAGGATTAGATATTATATCGTATATATTATCTATCACATCTAACGGCAAATTAGCTATAACTTGGTCGTACTTTTTTTTGTCATTGACAATCTTTGCAACAGAAAACTGTGATTCCATTTGGGCAAACCAAATTTTAGGTTTTGATTTCCAAAACGGTGGTAGCTTGACAGATGTGACATAATGGTTTGAGGAAAATCCTCGTCTGAAGGTTGTATTGGCATAATTAGTTGATTGACGATTGGTTGATTGACGGTTTTCTTAAGTTAAAAAGGGAAATGTACATTAACTCACTTACCAGTTTTCTGTGTATTCTTCTTTATATTCTTATTTATATTCTTTTTTAAGTGAAAAGGTTAACATCATCTGGACTCAATTTATAGTAGTATTATAATGGTTTCAAATCTGGGATGTTGATGTGTGTCAATTTATAGTAACCAAATTATAAAATAAGTTTTAAGCGTTTCATTTTGCTTTCTACTTCTTTCAATGGGTTGCGAAAATTCCAGAATTCTCGGAGTTGGTTTATTGGTTATCATGTATGGGTATTCTCTTGTGTTAAATTTTAATGAGATTTTCTTTTTGAAATACCGTCTATATCTCTATTTACTTGGGTTTTTGAAATAATTTATAATTTCTTCATATCGATCTTCGAGTATAGAAATGGTTTTTGCTTACCCATCAACTAATTTCATTAATTAATATGATCACGTCAGATCAGAAGATTGTGTGCTCGTCGGGGTCACCAATTTGTAGCAAAAGCTATAATAAAATAAAATTTTGTTGGAAATATACGTATATTACAGTTGTTTTTATAACATCGTTTTTATTTCATGTACATACAAAAATATTTTTGTTTCTTGTATATTGTTTTTCATGGTATCCCTAGAAACTTCTGTCTTCCGTAGTAATATGAAAGCGCGTGAGTGAGTGAGTGACTCGCTATCGCTATATAATTTATAGCAAAAGCTATAATAAAATAAAATTTTGTTTGAATATACGTGTATTATAGTTGTTTTTATAATATCGTTTTTATTTCATGTACATATAAAAATATTTTTGTTTCTTGTTGTATATTGTTTTTCATGGTCTCCCTAGAAACTTCTGTCTTCCGTAGTAATAAGAAAGCGCGTGAGTGAGTGAGTGAGTGAGTGAGTCGCTATCGCTATAATAAGCTGTTGTAAAGATTATTTTGAATTACACCATCTCTAGATTTGAACGGCAATAGGATCTGTTGCACGCACTCTTCGCGTACATTTATTACTATCCCTTTTTCCCAGCCAAAGGATAGTTAATTATTCCATTTTTTTTTAGTGTATCACTAAATCTAAAACAGGTTTCTTCCTTAGCAACTGCGTAAACTACATGTCAAATATTATTGTTTTCCTTAACATTTCTTCCTTAATTATTTTTTTTTCGATCAAAATATACCAGAATTTTTCCATGGTCTCAATTGCCTGCCGAATATTATTTTTCTCAGTCAAAATAGTTTTTTAGTGTAGTAGTGATTTTTTCACGATTACAATACTTCTCTTCCATAAGCGAGGAATATAAAGAATTTGTAAAATTATCACTACTTGATACCTTCTGTTCATTAATTATCCTGTTTATTCAGTGATTACGTTGTATATATTTCTTTACCAAAATTGTGTCAGATTTTTATCCTTGCCAACCACATTCCAGATATTATTTTCCTGTCGTTTTATTTTTTAAAGTATCTAACCTGTATATTTTCCTGTATTGGGTAAGTAAAACATACCGTGTGTGTAGTCGCGGGCTAGGCATGGGGAGAAGAATTACAACATCGCGCGTGCCAGCTGGCTGAAATGAAATAACAGAGCTGGACATGCAACAACACCTCGTTCCACAATGGAGTGCAAAATTTGTCAAAATGATTTCTCTCGGTGCAGGCTCTGTGAAAATTGAACCGGCCTTAATTTAAGGTTAGGCTGTTGGGAATATAAAAATATAAACGCACCACATATAATAGATAACCCCCAAATCCAAAGCCAAGGCTGTCCGGAAGGGGGTTACAGATTTAGAAAAACGCACACATACATCCATACCCACCGATGTTGTCAATACCGGGGTTCGAGCTCGAACCCAGGACATGATAGACAGTCGGTCAGCAAATTCGCCACTCAATACCAAATTATCTGTAGTAATATATTAAGTGCACTAAAAATTATCGAAAATTTAGCATGAAAACGTGTTGCCTAGGAACTGCTTGAGTTAATTTTGATGAGATTTGACAATGGGGTCTGAGACGCAGTTTAGGGTATTTTCTCAGTCAAATCACATCAAAATGAACGAATGCGGTTTCTTAAAGGCAACACGCTTTGAATGCTGAATTTTCAGATTATTTTTAATGCACGAAATATATTTATTAGACTATTTCCAGAACAAAACATAGAACAAGAAATATTTTTTATTGATATTGATTCAACTAACGTTTTAGCTGTCAAGCCTAGTGCAATTTTCGCTAGCTATCATTATATGCAGGCCCGTTGAGAGGGGGGTACAGCCGGTACAAATTACTGGGGCCCAAGCGCAGTCAAGAGGCATCTGGCCGTCTTAAAAATTTCATGAAATTGCCATCTCATATGGGTATACCAAACCAACCGTACCAAAATCTTTCATTTTCCCAAGTATTAAACATACCTTGAATACCATCACAAGGCACCTGCATATCAAATATCAATGCAAAGAGAAAATTACTAAAATCGGTAGATCCACTAAATTGAAGTTCAAAATATAAGTAAGGTATCATTACCTTTGTCGGCAAAGAAATTTTCCAGCACGTATCTGCTTATCTGCTTGGAACCTCTTCTAAGTTATTTTCCCGAGGCCCAAAATCGTCTCGGCACGTGCCTGTGATAATATAGGCACCATCGACATCGGTATAGAGATAAATTGTATACTACTCTTAAAAAAACTATTTAAAAATGTGGGGCCCCGGCAAAAATTCTTGTACTGGGGCCCGCTCTGGCTCTGGACATTCCTGATTATATGTAAAATTATCACTTGGAATGCAATCTTCGCTGAAAGTTTGTTCTTATTGGTCCAAATTTTCAAAATCTTGCTACTTCATTGGTTCTTATAATGTGAGGGAAATTGTCGTATGTAATATCACTAGTGCTTAAAATTTTATCGAAAATTTTTTCGAAAGCGTGTTGCCTGGTAATATAAAGAGTGCAAATTGGCAGTTTATTATCTGATTAAATCCCGACCGCTTTAGCGGGAGGGATTTAATCTTTGATAATAAACTGCCAATTTGCACGAGTTATATTAACTAGGGGCGACTTAGCTTGAGAAAAAATTTTTAGATAAAATTTAAAGCACGAGTGGTATTTGAGGAGAATATTTCACGAATAAATAATTCATTAAGTATATCTTCAATATTATGTTTTCTCATTAACTGCCTTCAGACGTTTTCTTGTCACTTTTTGGAGTTTACTGACCTTTATTTTCAATTTCATCATTAATTTGATATACAGAAATATTTCCAAACCGACTCATATTGTCAAAACAGCAAATCTGAAACAAGCGCAGTAGAAACAACGGAGATTCGCTATATTTTAAAATAATCTAGTGACGTTTCCATGGCAACTAGTAAATAAAACGAGTTGAAACCTTAGATATTATAATATATAGACTGGCTTAACACCTTTCAGGCGTTTCTGAGGTGCAATACGACGAGGAACGATAGAGAGAGCACTACTTTAGTTCCGATGTCTCGCCCAAATAAAATATACACCCATGGTTCCGAGATTGACATAGAGAGCGCCATCTAGCGCTACAAGTTATATTCCATAATAAATAAATGTTCATCGACTTATATTTACGTATTTAATCCTTACTTTTAACTTACGAAGTTTATGAATTATGTTGAGGTTTGCTTTGTTAAGCAAAGAGAATTTTAAATACAACAAATTATAATGTTTGATGCACAGCTTTGATTCAACGAGTTACTTTTTGGTAGATTACTATAATATGTAAGTACTATACATTTTTAGTTTGTTCCAGAGCGAATGTGTACTTGACATTTATAATAAATGATTTGCTTACCTTTGTAACTACGTTATTGAGCTATTGAAAGCTGTGCTTGACTTGTTCCTGTATTATGAGCTATATTAAGTACAATCTTTGTGTGTAATTGTTACCTGATTGAACACTAGGAAAACTGAAATAGTTACAGATAGGCAAAAGTTACAGCCTATATATTTCAGACAAGATTCGCTTTGGAATTGAGGTGTGTTTTTGTTTGCTACTACATAATACAATATTACAATTTACAAGGTAAGTACGTTAACCATTAATAATAAGCTAGAGAAGATATTTATAGATAAAACTTAAAAGCTCGAGTTGCCCTATTTGCCAAAAATATTTCACGACAAAAACGTCAAAAAATTTTCGCATATTTGCCGCCGCAGCGACCTAAAAAATTAGAGCGATAAATTTTGCATGTTGGTCCTGTCAAAAGCCGATCTAGCTTGAATTACCACTAATAATGACGTTTGATTGGTGCAATGTTTTGAAAAAAACGGGCTCTCATTGGCTATAGCGTTAATGAGTGAAATAATCACTTATAATATCCCTAGAGCTTAAATTATTTCCGGAAATTTTTTCGAGGTCATGAATATTTTGAAAATTATCCCGATCCGTAGGCGAGGGATAATTTTCTTAAAATATTCATGAACGAGGAAAAATTTCCGGATATTAATTTAAGCTCGTGGGATATTCGGTAAGAAAATTTCACACCATTATTTTATAAATATTATGCCAAAATTGAACATTTTTATTACGAATGACAAAAATTCATTCATCATAGTGAACCATGAAATAACAACGGGTGGTTAAGTTCCACCACCTGTCATCGAGTCATTGTGTTTGTGCAATTCGCTAATTTATTAGATTGTGTTTTTGAAAACGAAATTTCTTAGTGAAATAACATACCATTCTCCAAGTTTAGTTACATGAACTTTTTATAAATAACATAAAAACATATTATATTTCCGTTTTTTATTAACTATCTACTAAAATTGGTGGAACATCATTTATTTTTGATAATTATTCTGAAGTACCTACCTACTTCAAGATTTATATGTTTAATAAAATAAGAAATTTCTTAGTGAAATAACATATCATTCTCCAAGTTTAGTTACATGAACTTTTTATAAATAACTTAAAAACATATTATATTTCCATTTTTTATTAACTTTGGTCTACTAAAATTGGTGGAGCATCATTTATTTCTGATAATATTACTTAAATGCGAGCACAGGGAATGTATTCATTCTTGTCGCCGAGCCAATAATTAACAACTTCTAGGCGGCCATGGAATAATAAAAGGTAACAAGATAGTAATGGCTGCCGCACTTACAGACGTCCATTAGATTAATTTTTACATTCTAATCATAACAAAATTTGATTATCAGCCAAAAGAATAAAGTGCGTGGGCATATATCACACAAATGGCTCCAGGTTCTAAAACATATGGATTGTTATTTTGTGCAAAAAATATTCAGATATTGAAAAATATCACGTCAGCTTACCTACTTGTCACAATTGGTTGAGGATATTCATTATGAAGAAATATCGGATGTAAAGCTATTCAGAAGAATCCAAGAATATCTTCAAGTAAATTTAATAGATTATCTAAATTAAAATTAAATAAAATTGTGTCGAAATATTTCATATATTTTATTAAACATAGACATTTATGTTACTTACATGAGTTAATAAAATTTGTTAGTTTAATATATATTATTGTGATACCCACAACTTTATTTTTGTAAACAAAAAAATAAATATTAACATATTAATTTCTGTACTTATAATATCCTCGTGAATATCCTCCTTTGCGTCGCCAAATAAATTTAATTCTAAAAGCACTCCAACTCCGTCGCGTCTTTACTTTGACATTTGAAATTACAGAAAAATTTCCACTTATTAATTTGACAGGATGTAAAAAAATTCCGGAAATTTTTTGGGTTGCCATGGTAACTTAACAAAAAACAAGCCTCTGATTGGTTAAAAAATGTGGTGTGAAATTTTCACTTGTAATCTCCCTAGTGCTTGAATTATTTCTGGAAATTTTTTCGAGGACAGAATTTTCTTAAAAATTCGTGAGCGAGAAAAAATTTCCGAATTTTTAATTCAAGAGCGAGGGAGATTCGGTAAGAAAATTTTAGACCAAAATTACTTGACAAAAAAAAAACTTTAGAAATGTTTGCAAAATCTTGTAGGCTGGTGCCGGTGATAGATTAATTTTTTTGGTTTTTATTTTTTTATGTGGTTTCCTCATATCTTAGTAAAATGAAATATTTAATAGTAGATAAAATATGGAACAATGAGAGTGAAGTGAAATTAAAACAAGTTTAGTATACTTATTTCTTATATTCCCTACGCTCTAGTAGCGTAAAAATAATATAGCGAATTAATATTAGTCATAATAATTTATTTCGTATGCAATCTTTATACTACAGTAAAGGAAAATCAAGATGAAATGATATTTGCTGTGATTTAAAGTGGTGACAAATAATATCCCCTAAAAAAATCGCCAATAGCCATGGAATCAAAAGTGTCTTGGAATATGTCATAAAACGGCTTTGTACTTTATTTTTTGAGGAAAGAAGACGTACAAATGGAATTTTTAAAGCATTTGGAATTAGTTAATGATGTAAGGAAATATAGTAAGCCAGAATTGTACTTATTTAATTTAAAATAAATATAAAAATATTTTTCGTAATATAAACGCCATTGTCTAATCATTGCTGTCAAATCAGGGAAATTTACACTTATTAATCATATAGGTAGGTGCTCATGGGTAAGTAAGATTTCCAAAAAATTTGATAGCAACAATGACAAAATAAACGTGTCCGATTGGCTAATAATGATTGGTATAAAATTTTCAAATTAATATACTTTTATTTTGTTTAGCTTTAGTTAACATTGTATATCATTTAATTCAGAGTACAATCAAATAAATTACGTTACAATATACGCGTACTGAAGACGCAGAGTAACGCAGGGGCCGAATTCTGTGGCCGGTGACATTCAGACTATGTTATTTTCTATTTTTAAGGACGGTCTTCTAGAACTTCAACCGTATTTGTGTAATTATGCATAATTTCAAATAAAGTCGCTCTGTTTTTAGACTTTTTTTATTCATACAAGAGACTGTGCAGGGAAAAGAAAAGAAAAAACCTGCTTAAGTTGTCAGCCACTCAATACGCCTTAACCGACTGATGCATACAGTTATAGATAATGCAATAATTGTAAATATTTCAACTAATTTTCCGTCGAATTAACGAGACATTTTAAACAAATGTCTCGTTAAAACAAACTAGTTTATTCTATTAAGAATTAATTAAATCTATTTTAGGATCTCTTCTCTGATTAAATCTGTGTTTAATTAACAGATAAATCATCTCAAATTAATTAATTGAATTGAATAAATCTCGGGATTTACACTTAATTATTTATTTTCAGTATTTCATATTCAAAATCAAAACGTATATTAATTATTCAAAAGCTTAGCGAGTTTAATCAGACATCTAACCTCTGAAGACAACAAGCAATGCGATAACTTATTTTACAGCACTACTACATGCAGTTTCTCATTTTCTGTAAATTTATAACGTTATGTTATTAATCTATGTTTGATATTAACCCAGATTAAGTAAGGTCTTTGACTATACATGTCATCACGCGTCCAAAGCAGGATATATCAGTAATATGTTTAGCAAATGTATATTAATGTTAATAATAATAATAAATTGTCTTTATTAGAGAAAAGAAATATAACTTGCTTATTCTAAAGGGCGAAGTTTAGCATAACAGCTATTCTACCACTTCTACCCTTAAAAATATATTCGCTGTGGTAATTTATTCAACTTACTTTATGTAGTTTGTCCAAACCACTACTTGTATGTCAACAATATTTATCCAAGGAACTCTACACCTTATATTCTATTCGTCTTCAATGTAGAAAACTTAAAGCTTGATATGTTTCTATAATATACCTTCTTTCTGTATATGTGTATATATGCACATCCGTACACAGTTCTCTAAAAGTCCATAGTTTAGATGGATGAGAATGCAGCTAATGACCATAGAAGTCGATGCTGCGAAATCAAAAAAAAAAAAATATATATATATTCGCTATTGTCTGACGCTAGAAGAAAACTGTGACGTGATGGTGCAATTCTAACGTCAGAAAGATACATGTCATGGAAAATATATAAATATACATGATATTATAATTAACCCTTTGACAGCTCAAGTCTGATATATGCACATGCGTTTGCAACGGCTCAAATTTTTTTCTAATTTTTTTTTAAATCGTTATTTATAAATATTTCAGTATGTACTTTAGATATTATTTTCAATTTTGGTATGTGTTAAAAGCATATAAAACCATATAAATATTTCAGTTAGAAAAGTTATTTTATCTCTCCATCAGTAGCGTCCTCTGATATGTTTACCAAAAAAGTGGTACGCCACTGACATTTTTCCATGTGGATATTTTTTCTGATTAGCCTGGTCAATTCTACATGAAAACGGTCTCTTGCGTTTTTCTCGTCAGACGCACAGTTCTTGATTAAAAAAATTGAATTCAAATTAAAACTAATTATTATTAACATTGACAATGATAAACTTTGTTTTATAAAAATTGTTAGGAATGGCGTGCTTCCCGCCTATTAAGTGAATCGAATTACGCAGTCGTTCAAATATTCCCGGCGTATTCTGTATTGTTTCACACTAGGCAACTTTTAAATCTTCCAAAGTGTTAATGGGAGTTTTATACACCAGGGTTTAAGATGATCCCACAAAAAGAAATCCAAAGTATTGAGATCGGAGGATCTTGCTGGCCATTGTTGAGGTCCTTCGGGACCTGTTCAACTATTAGGATAAACCACATGTAAATGATCGCGAACAATTATACTGAAAACTGAAATGATCAGGAGCTCCGTCGTGCATGTACCACATTTGATTTCTTAACGCAGTTGGTACATCTTCAAGTGGTAAGATTGTCCATTAAGGCACCTTGGCAGAAAAAAGGGCCTATAAGATTATTACCAGTAATTCCTACCCATACATCAACCGAAAATTGCTCTTGGAAATGGGTTTCGGTTATGTCATGGGGTTTTCGACTGCGATGAATGCTCGAAAAGAATCGGCTATCTGGCAAGGCACGATTAAGATAACTTTCCTGATCCATACTTCTGACTTTTGTTGCATCACCATCTGCTAGACCATATACGTAATACTTTGTCGCCATTTCCGCATTTATATAATTCACCATATTTACTGAGGTATTCGAATAAAAACAGCGAAAAAATAAAATAAATTCAATGACACCCTAAAAATCAATGAAATAATACGTTGAGATGGTTTTGAACACCAACAACTTACTTTATGTCAACAAATATTGTTTTAAAAATGATATTTGTAAAAACGTCATTTATTCAGGATAACTAGATTTTTGTGTTCAAAAATTATTAATCAATACTGTTGAATGAAGCAATTTCAGTTTAATTGTTTTAATCAAGAACTCTGCCGAGAAAAACGCATTTTCAAGTAGAATTGTCCAGGCTATTAACACATACCAAAATTGAAAATAATATCTCAAGTACTTTCTGAGATATTAGAAAATAACGATTTAAAAAAATATTTCAACACCCTGTAGCAAAAAATATATTCAACACCCTGTAGCAAAATATATAAGCGGTTGCGGAGATATGTTCATATGAACTTTTCTTCATAAAATGATCTAAGGAATCACACCCTGATATATTAGCACGTCATTAAGGAACACTCTGTATATTATGCTCCCACATCTATTCAGTAAAGTGGATGTACATTTTATAAAATAATGGCAAATAAATATTATTATGAGAAGATATGACAGTTTGATGAGCAAAGTGTTGAATGTGCATAGTTTACTTGCTCTTTTTATCCGTTAACTAGAATTTTTTTAATGACAGTAATTTCTTTGTGTACATTTGCAAAAAAATGCAGTGCTTGAATATACAAAATTATTACCTTGGTAAACACGAAAAGACTGTTAAACAGCTCAAGACGCATACATCCGCTGCATCAATTTATTGTTAGCGCTGAAGGCACGTCTTCGTAAAACGTCATTAGAGGTAAAAAAGTTAAGAATAGATACAACTGTATATTCACACAGTTTTTCCCTTAGCTTATAATTAATTATGATAGAAAGAAGTTTGAGTACAACGTAAGTTTTTTATACCAATTTGTAAACATGAGTTGTAAATCCAAACTTAACTTCAAACATAATATATAATTCTTTGAATTACTTCCACATCCAGGGGAAGTATAGTGATGTAAAAAAATGTTTGAAAATGTTTATTGTTCAAATAGGCTTAGAATGTCATGAAACGTCGAGGTTTTAAGTTTGAGAAAAAAAAATTCTGTCTGTAACTTTTTTGTGCGCAAATTGGTATTTAGTAAATATAAAAGAAGCTAAGGTCTCAAAAAAATTTTTGGCATTAGCCACCCCCATTACTACCCCCACCCCATTATTAAAGGGGGGTGAAAAAAAAATGTAATTCAGCGTGTTTACAAGAACCTAAGGCCTCAAAAAATTTTTTCTTACTTCAACCACCCCCACTACCACCCCTCTAACAGCAGCCCCACCCCGACTACCGATGTGGCATATCATTTTATAGGTTTTTGGGGTAGACGATTTAAGATATTTTGTTATTAATGTTCCATAAACAATAGTTTCCACATAGTGAAGTGCAAATATAGTATAAAATTTTTTTCGTTGGATAGAAAATCTACGTGTGGAATTTTAAGATTTATCAACAGGTGCATTGTAATTCGAGTCCTATGAACAAATGAACATCAACGTGCCTGCCTTTCTAGATTATTTTAGCAACTTCCTGAATACACACCAATGTTTCAAGGATAGATGAGGGGATAGCGTCAGAGAGGCGTCATCACGTGTGTGTCTAGCTTCTAAGATTTCAAATTAGAATATGCAACCTGTACGATGTTTATAGATTTTTCTATTATTTTCTTGATTCTATAATAAGCGGGTATTATAGATACGCAGTACTATGGATGTCAGTAGCTTTCCCCGAGTATTATGGATGCGCAGTGGCCTTTCTCGAATACTACGGATGCGCAGTGTACCATTGCAGTAAATTACCTCGAGAAGTATGGATGCGCAATAAGTTTCCTCGAGTATTTTAGATGCGCAATTGCTTTCCTCGAGCAGTATGGATGTGTAATAGATTTTCTCGAAGAAAATGCTTGAAGTAGAAGCTTTACTTCTATCGTATAGTCTACGGCACACAATTATTTTTCATATCTTTGTCATGCCATTTTCTGCATATTACATCCACATCCAGTGGAAGTATACTAACGCAAAAAATTTTTTGAAAGTTTTCATTGTTCAGATAGGTTTAGAATATCGCGAATCGTCAAAATTTTAAGTTTGTGGAAAAAAAAATTCCACTGAAGGTTAGCGATTACAATGGCATATTCGTCTCTATTCTCCGCTGTCCGGATTAGCTTCAAATCCTAGTCCTGTCCAGTACCTGATATTACACAACCAGGAAAGTTTTTATCGACCTAGGTAAATGGTAAATAGGCAAATCAAACAAGTAAGAGTAAGAGTCCATGAAATTGGTATTTAGTAAATATAAGAAAGGCTAAGGTCTTAAAAAATTTTAGGCATTGGCCATCCCCATTACCACCCCCACCCCATTATTAAAAGTGATGAAAAAATATTGTGATTTAGTGTGTGTACAAGAACCAAAGTCATCAAGAATTTTTTTCACTTTTTTTAACCACCACTGTCGATGTGGCATATCATTTTAGGGGTTTTTGGAGTATACGATTTCAAATATTATATTATTAAAGTTTCATAAACAATTATTTCCACATAGTAGAGTGCAAATATAGTATTTTCGTTGCAAGAGGCTCGAATAGAAAGTCTAAATATGGAAGTAGTGATACCCTAGGCAGCGATTTTTCTATTGGGACCTTATGATTATCCAATAAAATATTTATATTTTCAAATAGTATTTAATGATGCATATTTTGAATAAATATCGTTACTGTCGATTTATTTGGGTTTATTTTCAAATTATGTTTTGTAGCTAAATTATAAATCTCTTATAAGTTTGTAGATGTGCGGTACATGTTAGGACCGAATGTGTATGTAAAATCTGTATCATCTGAGTATGCATACGTAGAACAGTGTTGTATGTTTATAAATATATCTGCTGTGTAGACGAGATAAAGAAGAGGCCTCAATACGAAGTCTTGAGGCACACCTGATATTAATTGTTTCCAAGAATAATTATTTTCAATAGAAGCTTCCTGGCTGCAACCAGCAAGACAAGATTAAACAACATTTTCAGCGATTTTCAGCGATGTCTGAAAAACCAAATTTTCTACATAGAAGTTCTTGATTTAATTTGTCGAAAGCCTCTGTGAAATTATGCACAACTAAAGCTCTAGTTTATTTATTATCCAGGGCTCCAAAAATATATTGTCGGTCACATTTACCAAAGCAGATGTTGCACTATGACCCTTTCGGAAACCTGACTGAAATAGAAGAATAATTTTGTGTTTTGTGGATCATCAGTCTTTGCCGACGGACTAACCAGTGCTTCCTTCCGTTATTCAGGGAAATAGTCTTGTTCCAAGTAACAATTTGCAATGCGAGTTAAATAGTCACCAATGATTGAAAAACTATATTTTAACATTGTCTAAACGTTGGTTGTGGCATTTTCTTAATATTTCTCTGTTCTCATTGGGATGCTCTGCCACATGTATTCTTCTAAACAATGTCTGAAATCTACAAAATAATACAATTAACCAGTATTTTACTGGAAAATAACCTCTACGCCTGTGACTTTTACGTCAAAGGATCAGTTAGAGGGTGGTTTTGACAAATAATGAATAAGAACAAAAATATAAAAATGACGTATTTTGCTGACGTTTCGGAAAACGAATCTGTTTCCTTTCTCAAAGCGTATTATAATGTTTGTGAGCTGTAACTGATCCTTTGACGTAAAAGTCACAGGCGTAGAGGTTATTTTCCAGTAAAATACTGGTTAATTGTGTTATTTTGTAGATTTCAGACATTGTTTAGAAGAATACATGTGGCAGAGCATCCCAATGAGAATAGAGATATATTTTAACATTACTACGTAAATTTTATCGAAACTACAAGCATTTTATTTTAGATTATTTCACTCATTAACGCGATAGCCAATGAGAGCTGGTTATTTCACAATATTGCACCAATCAAACGTCATTATTAGTGATAATCCAACTTAGACTGGCTTTTGACAGTATCAATATGAAAAAATTATCGTTCTAATTTTTTGTGTCGCGGCGTCGACAAATAGAAAATTTTTTGACTTTTTGCTTTTGCTTTTGGGCAAATAGGAAAACTCGCGGTTTTAAATTCTATCCATAATTATATTCTCTAGCTTATTACTAATTGTTAACGTAAATTGTAAATTGTGTATTGTATTAGATACGTACCCAAGCAACACAAGATGCTCTATAATTAAACACATAAATATACAGGGTGTCCCGAATTGCATAGGACAAACTTCACTAAGTAATACAACTCTTCAAAAAAGTTCCTATAAACATGGGTCGGGAAGTGCTTAGTTTCCGAGATACAGGGTGTTCAAGTAATTCTCTTAAAAATGTTTTTTATGAATATTTTCGAAACGTCTAAAGATAAATAAATGATAATTTACACAGGAATTTAACTTTTTATGCTTTTTAAGACAATATGACAACTATGTACGAAAATCATTCAGGAGCGGGTAAAATTGGGGGCCTAGGTATAATTTAGCCCCAACTTTATTGTGTGACACTTTTACATTAATTTATGAGCAGAATTTAAAAATTTGAAGTTTTCTACACAAAAAAGTCTTTTTTCTCTAAAATTATCACTTTTTGGGTAAATCTTATGTGAACTTTATTCGGGAATAGTTTTTTATGAATATTTTAGCAGAACAGAAAAAACAATGACAGTAAAACAAAATTTGATTACATTATTTTTTATTAGACAACAATGAATTAGATTAAAGTAAGGTAAATTACAAATTACTAGAGTTGTTCAAAGTGCATTCCGCCAGCATCAACACATTTCTGACATCTGCGCCATACAAAGTGTGTAGCTTTACGAATGAAATCAGGATTAGCCCGCAAATTTTCACATTCTTCGAGAATTCTTTCTATTAACTGTTCTCTTGTGTTTACAGGGTTTGCGTAGACTTTGTCTTTTAAATAGACCCAGACAAAAAAATCAAGTGGCCAGGCTCTTGTACCTAATCGACCGATCCACCGTTCAGGATAATTATTGTTTACCCACAAACGGTTTTCAACAGCAAAATGTGCAGGAGCTCCGTCCATTTGAAACCAGCATTCATTTCTTAAATTAACAGGAATATCTTCGAGATATTGAAAAAAATGGTTATTTAAAAAATCAAATAATGGTTCATTTAAAAGGGGAGGAAGGATGTGGGGCCCACAAAAAGTCCCGTTTATAACACCACACCATACATTAACGCTAAACTCTTGTTAAAATGTCCTAGGGCGAATTATGTGAGGATTCTGATGAGCCCAGATTCTTAAATTATTAAAATTAACCGATCCATTACGGTTAAAGGTAGCTTCATCAGGCCAAATAATTTTACTTCCGAAATCGGGATCTTGTTCCATGGCATTTATAAACCAATTACAAAAATTGATACGGATTTCGGGATCACCTGGTTGACTGGCTGCATTCGAAAAGCTTTTCTGTGGTCTTTTTCAGATGACATGCACAGCTTGCGCACGCAGCTGTTGGATCGCTCTTCTGATACTTAATTTATTATTATTGTTAAATTTAGCCAAAATTATGTTTTTAAATCGCCCATTTCGCTGTTCTTCATTTCTTGGACCTCTTTTAAGTCCAACATTTCTAAATTCTAGGTGGGTTCGAATAAAAACATCTTTAGATGGTTTCCTTCTATTAGGAAGTCTTCTGCGATATTCTACAATATCCATAAATAAAATGAATATCCGTGTACTCCACATTACTAAACATGACCATTTTTTACTTTTCTATAGAACGCTTTTTCCAAAAGGAAATAATAAAACTACAGAACAATGAACTACAGAAAACACAAAAAAAAACAATGTCATTATTGTCATTCTGGCATTGCATGCTAGATTATTTTTCATTTGTTACAAACATTACAATCATGGCATACTCCTGCATACCAGGAATGCTGGTAATAATGGTTACTAATTAATAAAGTTCAGATAAGATTTACTTAAAAACTGATAATTTTAGAGAAAAAACACAAGAGACTTCTTTTGTGTAGAAAACTTCAAATTCTGCTCATAAATTAATGTAAAAGTGTCACACAATAAAGTTGGGTCTAAATTATACCCCCAGTTTCACCCGCTCCTGAATGATTTTCGTACATAGTTGTCATATTGCCTTAAAAAGCATAAAAAGTTAAATTCCTGTGTAAATTATCATTTGTTTATCTTTAGAAGTTTGGAAAATATTCATAAAAAAACATTTTCAGGAGAATTATTTGAACACCCTGTATCTCGGAAACTAGGCACATCCCGACCTATATTAATAGGAACTTTTTTTCTTATTTTGAAAAGTTGTATATCTAGTGAAGTTTGGCCTATGCAATTCGGGACACCCTCTATATTAATAAACACTTTAATATAATAATTCTTGAAAAATTCATTGTTTCCACAGTTAAGTTAAGCTAGCGTTGCTAGATGGCGGTACCATTTCATCTCGGTAACATTAGAACGTAAAAGCGAGAGATTGGAAAATGCAATTTTGTCTGGCTTTACTTGTAGTGTGACAGGTTCAAGCTTGCAAGAGAACTCTATACATTGAAAGCAGTCTATAAGTTACAATACCTATGGTTTAACGTATATTGTTTTTCTTGATTGTCATTGTCATTTATACCTGCTTTGTTTTTTATTAGATTAATGCATTTTTATGTGACGTAAATGATGAAATTGAAAATAAAGGTCAGTAAAATCTAAAAAGTGACAATAAAACGTCTGAAGGCAATTAATTACAAAATATAATATTGAAGATGTACTTAATGAATTATTTATTCGTGAAATATTTTCCCAAAATATCACTCGTGCTTTCAAATTTTATCTATAATTTTTTTCCAAGCTAAGTTGCCAAAAGGTAATATAACTCGTGTACATTAGCAGTTTATTATCAAAGATTAAACCCCTCCCGCTAAAGCGCTCGGGATTAAATCAGATAATAAACTGGCAATATACACTATTACCAGGCAACAACGTTTTCGGAAAAAAATTCGATAAAATTTTAAGCACTAGTGAAATCACATACGATAAAATTAGTACTTTAATTTATTTATTTCTTCAATAGAAATAATTTTAAAATTAAAACTCACATTTTATTATATTTTGTAGAGCAATAAAAATTAATTGTTTCCTCATATAATTTGTTAATATGGAATACACTTTGTGATGTTAACAGAAAAATATCTTTATAACATAATGTCTGTCTCTTTAATAGGCATACTTTATGATGAGAAATAAAAGACGTAAAAAGTGTATTTATCTTGTAGAAAACTACGTACAAGTTTAGTTAATGGTAATAGAAAAACTTGGCTGGTATAAACAACTGACTTAATTATCTACACGAATATCACGAAAACATACTTCCTAATTTGTTTCTCTTGTTCACCATCTGGAAAATGTAATAATAAATTGCGAGAATGATAATATATACATTTTTCCCCTTATCTGCAGCAATGATTTTCATATATATTAGAGATATTTGTCTCCTACAGTGAAGGCTTGCCTTCTATTACCCCTCCCAGTTATACTATCACTGTTTACAACAGAAAAGGGACGGATCTAACATTATTCTCCACAAAAAATCCTGTTTTTTATTTAGATAGATGGTTGTGCGTCAGTAGATAATAATTCTAAATAAACCGAGTCTATATTTACATACACTGAACACAAAAAATTGAGGTAGTCGGAAGTCCCTCGAATATACGGAATATTTATGTATTGTATATATAAACAAAGTATATTTTAAACTAAAGTAATCATTATACTCTGAGGTAGATTTATTGAAATTTTTATTTTATATAATTGTTGCACATTCTATTGAATACTCTTCTCAGTTTTTTTTTATAAATAATGTGAGTTGTAGATATTTTTAATTGTATGATGTCAACTTAATTGGTGAAACAGTATAAAAAATTAAAAAAAAATAACTACCTACTTGTGTTTTGAACCCAATACCTAACACAAACAAACAACTAACCTCTTTTGTAGATCACCTGGATTTAATTCATGGAGAAGTTGTAACTGGTAAGCTTTTCGGTGGCAGAATAAACAACCATTTAGTCAGTGACGTGGGGAAAGGAAGTTTGAGGGAAGCGATTATGACAAGAACAAAATACCATCTTGTGTATGTAATCTTGGCACAACTCCCATGCACAAAGTACATGTATCAAATTTAAAAAAGATATCCCATTTATGTTTGAAGTTACAAGGAAAGATATCTGGAAAACCGCTGCCCAAGGAATCACTACTTCCACATCCGGATTTTCTATCCAAGTCACACAACGAAAAAATTTTGTATCTGGAAATAATTGTTTATGGAACTTTAATCTGAAATCTGAAAACCATAAAAGACTGATTCGATAATCACCTCCTTACGATCAATATAGAGAAGACAAAATATCTACAATTTTGTTCCTATGAAAGCCATCTTCCACAGTCCACAAACATTACCATCGAAGGAACCGATCTGAAAATCCAAAGTGCAAAATATATAAAGTATCTTGGAGTTATTCTTGACAACCACCTAAAATGGAACTTACATATAGAAAATGTATGTAAGAAACTAAGGTATCTCATCTATACATTCAAACAACTAAAAAATATATTAACCGAAAAACAATTAAAAACTGTTTATTATGGACTTATACAGTCGCAATTATGCTACGGTATCCTAGCCTGGGGTGGCATAAACAAAACCAATTTAGACCCGCTAGAGAAATTGCAAAAAAAAATTTTTAAAATCATTTTTAAAAGAGATTACTTTTACCCGACAGATTTACTATATAATGGATTAGAATTATTAACTATTAGAAAATTATATTGCAAAGCTTTAATACTACACCACCTAAAAAATAAAAACAGACAGAGTACCTTATCTCTCCCTTTTGATTATCACACTAGAAGTAAAGAAAAATATGTAATAACAGTACCTCGGGCCCAAAAAACGATAGGACAAAAAAGCTTTATCTATTTAGCTCCTAGAATATATAATAATACACCAGCAATTAAAAACTGTAACTTAAATAAATTTAAATACGAAATAAATAAATGGCTCCTAACTTATCCATTCCAAATACTACACAGATTTATTGACACTGGCGCCTTTTTGGTCAATTGAAAATTATATTCTATTATTATCCACTTTTAAATATTAAGAAGAATTGTAAATTATAGCATTAGTTATACTTAATATACCTATCCAATAATCAGAATATACTTAATTATAATATAACTCTTATTCGTACTGTTGAATTTCAATAGAATTAATTTATTATTTAAGTTATTTCGGCCAATTCAAAATTGTATTATCTACTTCTAAATATTAAGAAGAATTGTAAATTATAGCACTAGTTATACTTAATATACTTATCCAATTATCAGAATATACCTAATTATAATATAACTCTTGTTCGTACCGTTGAATTTTAATAGAATTAACTTATTACTTAAGTCATTTTTATTATAAATAGTATTTTTTATAGTATCGGTATAGCACTCACGGTCAGTTTTTATAACTATGTGAGGTTTACCTAAAGGTTTATTTTCCTTGTAAAGTTGTTCAATAATTAAGCAATTTAATGTATCTAAATCAACCTTGTAACACTTGGTTCAATAAACTTTATTATTATTGTTATTATTATTATTATTAATAATATAATACTTGAAATCTTCTACCCCAAAAACCCATAAAACGATACCCCACGTCGGTAGTGGGGTGAGGGTGGTGACAGGGGGTGGGAGTGGGGGGTGGATAAAGTAAAAAAATATTTTGAGGTTCCTGGTTCTTGCACACACACTAAATCACATTTTTTTTTTATCCTCTTTAATAATGGGGTGGGGGTGGTAATGGGGGTGGCTAATGCCAAATTTTTTTTTGAGACCTTAGCTTCTCTTGCCTATACATATAAATATCAATTTTATGAACTTTTACCTGCTTGATTTACCTATTTACTCAAAATTTACCCCAATTTACCCCCCAACCCTTCGACGGAACAAGATGAAAATATAGTCTAGTTCTAGATCTCGTTAAAGTACATACGTGTACCAAATTTCAAGTCAATATCTCAAATGGTTCCAGAGTAAACGTGCGCATAAAAAAAATTACAGACCGACAAACCGACAGACAGACCGACAGAGAGGCAGAAATTATTTTTCGCTCAAACTTGAAATCTCGACGTTTCATGACATTCTAAGCCTATTTGAACAATAAAAATTTTTTTGTCGTTACTATACTTCCACTGGATGTGGAAGTAAAACTAAAGCTCACCTATGTTATAGAAACGGTGCGTCCTAGGGATAAAGATTATATAGCAAATCTCCCTAATTTTAACAAATTCTATCGATACCTGAAGTTACCATCAAACAAATTTAGACACCCTGTGTATCAGTAGCATGTACAGAGTGGTCGCGCGAACGTTAGAACCTCACTTAACTTCGTTATTTTTGGGGTTACGTAAAAAAGTTCAAAAATAAGTTATAGAAAATCACATGTATTTTTTCCAAAAATCATTTCAGGGAAACGATTGAAAGTCGCACTTCGGAAATATGAACTTCACTTTGTTTTTTTTTTTTTTTGAACACCCCATATATTTTTACACCATCTGAAAGGCCATAAAAAACTTTTTAGTGATATATAATACATAGTATTTATCTTAATTTTTTTTTTCTAATTTACTATACATTTACAATTTATCAAATTAGTCGTTGAAAACAAAAGTATGCAATTTAAGTAAACAATACGGTAGTTCTGTCCGTTGTTACTTTAAATAAAATGGGGAATTTCATTGATTAATATACGTTTTTTTGGATTATAATGACTTAATGGTAACAAACTATAAAATTTAATATCTAGTATAGTTTCTAATAAAGATACTGTTTTATATCTCATTAAAAATCTTTTTTATGGCCTTTCCGATGGTGTAAAAATATACGGGGAGTTCTATTTAAAAACACCAAAGTAAAGTTCATATCTCCGAAAATCGATTTTCAATTGTTTGAAATGATTTTTGAAAAATACATGTGATTTCCTATAACTTTTATTTTAAAACTATTTTACGTAACTCCAAAAATAACGAAGTTAAACGAGGTTCTAACGTTCGCGCGACCACCCTGTAATTATCTGAAATGATTTTATTTAAACAATTCTTGAATTCATATAGGATTTCGTTCTCGTTACTCACGTCAATTTGGATTTCGCCAATTTTAAGGGGAATTACTTCGCTGTTAGTCAACGACGCCGACGTTAAAAGACGTTCTTAACAATCAACATAATTTTTTCCATTTGGCTTCCTTAAATATTTCCTTCAATCAAATTAGTTTCTCTAACAGAACAGTGTACGCAGGCAGCAAACAGCTCATCAAATTAATTTAGTAAAGTATTGACTATTTCTAGATAGAAATTTATTGTAAATATAACTACTATGGAATGTTTATTCCATCCATTTTATTGCCTCATACATTGTTAGGAGCAAATAATTAAATTTAATCCAGACATTATTCCATTCCGATGAATGAATAAAACTTGTGTAGGGAGTACAATATATGAAGCGGGAATTCTGATATTCATATAATTGTGTCAGGAAAGTACGTATATGAAAAATATTTGTTTATATTAAAAATAATGAGGATCAATTCTATGGCCAAACCAAATATCAAAACCATGCATACTTCTTCGTGAAAGGATATTGCCGTTTGGCACACTAACCTGTATTACCGTAAGGAACGTATTTCGAAGGAGCGCCATCTTCAGTTACCATTTGGATCCAAGATGGCCGCCATTTTTAAGAAATCAATTGAGGTAATTTCCTGGCGAATCTATTAACTTCACAAAAAAATGTAACTAAAAAGTGTTGCTTATTTTATTGCCAACAAAAAAGTATTTTATGTATTTTGCGAAATTTTTGAAAATAAGGCTACCATTTACGAAAATTAAACATGGTACCTTTTATTTAGGTAGGTTTTCATACATGGTTATTTCCGCGACACATTATAATATATTTCTGTTGTTTTTAGATATAAAGGAACGTGGACTAGATCTATATAATAAGTTTGTTGATGAACGCTTAAGCAGCAGAGAGGTATCCATATATGATCCAATAAAAGCGAATAAAATTCGCTTATTTTGTAAACCTAAAAAGGTTGTAAAATCCGCAATGTTGATAAAGTCCCTCAAATCTGATGTGGATTTATTCTCTAGACTTTTCATAGAATGTTCAAATCGTGACATAGATTTGGATGATTTTTTTGCACATGAGAATCAACTATTCCCAACAGCTCTATCTTTAAACGGAGTCCAGAGATCATCAGATAAATCAATCCTTGTTAAGATTCTGGAAAATGTGCTTAATGACGTACCTTTTATTTTAGAAGAAACCGATGCTATGCCAAATTTACTTCAGACAGAAGAAACAGCAGAATTTCGGTATGATTGTGTGGTCTATGATGGACCTGCATTGGTACACCTTTTACTGCCTAAGGGTGTTTTAAATTTTGCTGAATACTCTGCCGAAGTGTTTCAATCGCACATCAAACATAACGCTGATAAATTTAATTTAATACGCGTTGATATCATTTGGGACATATACAAGAACAATAGTTTGAAACATCACACTAGAGAAATTCGTGGAGGAGGAACGCAACGCCAGGTTGGTGGTAATGTACTACTTCCTAAAAACTGGTCGGATTTTCTTAGGAACACAGACAATAAAACAGACCTGTTTCACTTTCTATCCAATGAATGTACAACATCATCCATTCTTTATCCTGTGGAAACACTGTGCACAATTGACGATAGGATTATTTCAAACCGCAATTCCCAAAATTCACATCTATCGCTCTGCAGTCGCAAAGAAGCAGATACACGTATTATATTACACGTACAGGATTGCATCCGCCAAGGTTGGAAAAATGTTTGCATAAGAACAGTAGACACCAATGTTGTAGTGTTAGCTACTGCTTTTTTTCATCGGTTGTATGTGCAAGGATTGAAAACTCTATATGTTCACTTTGGTGCCAATAAGCACTTTAGAATAATATGTGTTAATGGGATAGCTGCACATTTGGGTCAACAAAAATGTTAAGCTTTGTTAGATTTTCATGCATTCATGGGATGTGATACCGTCTCATTTTTCTCAGGCAAGGGAAAGTCGACTGCTTGGAAGACGTGGCAAATTTTGAATTTTATTAAATAATGGCTTTATTTCAATTCTAATCGCGAAATGTCCGAAATACTTTTTTGTTAGCTGTTCAAAGCTCAACAACTTTGTATAAGACTATTTTTTTATAAAGTCAATGGATTTACCAAAAAATCATATTTATTAGATTATTAAAAATCAGCCGCCATTTTGGATCCAAATGGTACCTGAAGGTGGCGCTCCTTCGAAAATGATTATTTAGGGCATTACTAATAAGTATACCAAGCGGCAACATTCTTTCACAAATAGCCGTTTTTTATTGGTTTGCTACTCTACTAAAAATTATTATAACTTAATAGCATTTGTAATAAAACTATTACCAAACAAGTAAAAGTCGGACGTTGCCGACTATAAATACTCATTTGAACAGTAGAAATAAAAAAATACTGGTTATGTACTAGCACTGGCAGCACGTAACAGTAACTTGTGTCGTAGTCGAAGCACAATGTTAATTAAATATGTAGTCGGCGACGCCCGACTGCAATTTCTACTCATTTATGAACACTAGTAGATCGAAAATTGAAAAATGTCACAATGTCTAAATATATATGTTATTATGCCATCTGAAGGTATAGGTGATGATGGTTTTGTTGAGTTTTTCTTATTTAAAATTTGCTCTACGAACTACGAGGAACAAAATTAAAATATCAAAAAAACTATAACCTTTGGGAAAAAATTGTAGTTTTTTTCACTCCATATAATCAAACGTTTTTCAATTTAGAATCCAAGAATACTATCTTATATGATGATTTCATTCAAGAAAAAATGTTTCAAGCTATTTAAACAATGTACATAAATTTCCATATTAATTATCAATAAGTAAAAATAGATCTCAAAGAATAAATACATGCATTTTGACCATGTCTATCAATAGTTATGAAGATCTTGCACAGATTCGATTAACTAAAATTTTGGATTCAATATAAATAGTAATTTGTATGATACACCTCTTACGTGGTCACTTGTTTTGTTGCTAATATCAACTTTTTTTTTTTTCAATTTTTGGGCAGTTCGTAGCAGATAGTCCAATCAATGAATGCCCAAAAGGGGATTGTAGAGAACATTTAGGATGGGAGAATTTTCCTCTTCCGTGTTGTGTTGGGGGTAGTCAGGAGGTAAAAATACTAAAAGTCCCCGCCCCTAGCCCCGCCGCTTCAGGGTGGAGGGGGGTGGAAAGGTTCCTTTTTTTCGATTCTTCGCTTATAACTTGGAAACGACGCGTCGTACGGAAGAAGGTACAAAAAGGTGCAAAAGGTGCAAAATCAAACATAATTAAATTTCCCACAAGAATGTTTATATTCATGTTCTTCTATGTGTTATAGTTTACGAGATATTTGCCAGCGAAAATCGATGACTAAGATGCGGTCAAGGCCCCCCGATCATCAATTTTTTTTTGGAGGAATTATTTAATTATTTACAGAGTTAGCTTTTTAAGTCTTATGCAGTTTGCAAATTTAAAAAATCGCTGCCCAAGGAATCACTACTTCCACATCCAGATTCTTTTCCAAGTCACTCGCAACGAAAAAATTTTTGTATGTGGAAATAATTGTTTATGGAACTTCAATAATATAATATTTGAAATCCTCTACCCCAAAAACCCATAAAAAGATACCCCACATCGGTAGCGGGGTGGGGGTGGTGATAAGGGGTGGTAGTGGGGGTGGATGAAGCAAAAAAACATGTTGAGGTTTCTGGTTCTTGTACACACACTAAATCACAATTTTTTTTCATCCCCTTTAATAATGGGGTGGGGGTGGTAAGGGGGGTGGCTAATGCCAAAATTTTTTTTAAGACCTTAGCTTCTCTTGTATATACTAAATACCAATTTTATGGACTCTTACCTGCTTGATTTACCTATTTTCCCCAAATTTACCTCAATTTACCCTCCAACCCTTCGACGGAACAAGATGAAAATATAATCTAGTTCTAGATCTCGTTAAAGTACATATGTGTACCAAATTTCAAGTCAATATCTCAAACGGTTCCAGAGTAAATGTGCGCACAAAAAAAAGTTACAGACAGACAGACCGATAGACAGACCGACAGACAGACCGACAGACAGACAGATCGATAGACAGACAGACCGACAGACCGACAGACCGACAGACCGACAGACCGACAGACCGACAGACCGACAGACAGAAATTTTTTTTTTCGCTCAAACTTAAAATCTCGACGTTTCGTGACATTCTAAGCCTATTTGAACAATAAAAATTTTAAATTTTTTTTTGTCGTTACTATACTTCCACTGGATGTGGAAGTAAAATAACCTCCAAAAAAGTTGGGTCGCTACGCCCTTGGATGCGGCGCTAAACCCCCACATATAACGTTTCAGGCTGTATGTTATTAATATTAACAATTAATATTTTGTATGAGATTAGACTACTGAGTTTCTCAGTATTTATTTGTGCATTCCTCGATTCGCAGGTAACTGATTGTTTGCAGCATGGATATTTAAAATTTTCAGTTAAACAAAATTATGAGCAGTTCACTACAAACTTGCTTTGACACTAAGCAATGCATAAAATAACACGAATCTCTACGCAACTCACATGGCACCATAACGAAAAGCGATTTGTTTGTGTGACTAAATACTCCCAGCTGTTTACTTTATTTCTTTGATCTTTGCTGCTACAGATGAAAACAAGGGACAACCGAAAGTTACATCCGAAACATATTGCTGTCACTATAATTTCCTGTATGTTTTTTGGTGTGGGTACAGCTTTACATACTTTTAGAATCTCTTTTTCACGTATTTGTCTATTTTTATCCATGAAGTGTTAATACCTCTATAACACACAGTTTCTCTTCCAACAGATAGGCGAGATTTTTCTTTTCTTCCTCATAACCCACCATAATGACAGGCACTTTAAAAACGCGCAATTAGATAAGCAAATGTTTATTACAGACAACATTTAATAATTTTAAAATAATAATAATTAAAAATAGAACAAGGCATTAAATTTTTAGCAATAAAATATTTCGTACTTCCTGTAAAATTTGTATTTTCGGATTACGAAGTATACTTTCACAGACGAATTGTAACATTAATCAACTTCAAAGTATTCCCCTCGTTTTAAAGGTAGTGGGTCAGTCATTTAAAGAAACATATATTTCAGAATTAACTGCAAACCTGCTTCATTTATCTTGATCTAGCGAAAATTCCCCTTCAAAAAAGGTAAATGGGACAGTCTTATCTTAATACCTGTCAGGGCACAGCACATACATTTAAAATGATGCAAATCTTTATTGGGACATCTACTTAAATTTGAATAAACATTTTGTAAAGAAAATATTTAAAAACTCAAAATTTTTTTTGAAAATTGTTTGGAGCTTATGGATGTCTTTGTTGTATCAAAAATTTCGAGTTCAAGATGAGAAATAATTAACAGCAAGAACATGAGTGGAACCGAGAAAAAATATAGGGTTAATAATTAAAATACGAGGTCAGATTCGCTTGCACGAAAATATGACAGAAATAATGGATGGCCGTTAATAAAAATTTTGTTTTAAAATCAAACTTTATTGATGATTTAGTACAATATTAATGTAATTAAACAAGACTTTGAATAATCCATTTTATTTAGTTCGATAAAAATAGAAAATATAAAAGATTAATGTTACTTTGCATGTTAATTTTTATCTACTCTCTCAGGAACTAATCAGTCTATATTAGAATCAAGTCAGTTTTTTTAGAAGAAAAGAGAGGGAAAAATGCATATTTTGCAAATATCTCAAAAAATAATCACTTTATTGAAAAATATCAAGTGACTTCTTTCCGTTAATTCAAGACTTACCACGTCCATTTTCGATGAAAAATGACTCAGGCGCAGCGTTTTGAATGTATGGCCTTTTTCGTCCTTTTGAAGAAATCAAATTTTTACGCTCTATTTTCTCAATGTCCTCAAACATAGTGCATTCTACGTCAAAAATAGTGAATATAAATTTGAAAACTTATTATTCAATTATCTTTAAACTGAGAGTATCATAGTCTTTATTAAACAAATCAGTCAAGATATGACCAGAAGTCCTCAAAAACTGCATGTTATATGTAACTCGTTAACGATGCATCCAATCAAAAATATAAATGGCGTCTCATATTAATTTTACTTCCCCGCCGTGGAAGTGTAATAATCGGAAAAAAAATGTTTTTTTTGTTCAAATAGGCTTAGAATGTCATGAAACGTCGAGATTAAGTTTGAGTAAAATAAAAATTTTTCTGTGCTGCATGATTACTCTGAAACGGTTTATGATATTGACTTGAAGTTTGATACAACTAGGTATTATAGCGAGATCTGGAACCAGGTTGTATTTTGTTCTCATTCCGTTGAAGGATTGGAGGGGCAATTGGGGGTAAATAAGTAAAGCAAACAAGTAAGAGTCCATAAAATTAGGATGTAGTGTGTATGTACGAAAAGCCTAGGTCTCAAAATTTTTTTGGCAACAGCCACTACTATCACCCCCATTACACCCACGCCCCATTATTAAGGGTGGTAAAAAGATAAAATCATGATTTAATGTGTGTGCAAGAACCAAAGGCCACAACATTTTTTTGTCATCAGCCACTCCCACTACCCCCCATTATCACCACCACTGGAAATTTGGATGTGGAAATAGTAATTCGTTAGGCACCAGTTTTTCTATAAGAACTTTCGTAGTGTATGTAGCTTTTTAAGAAAGTAATTTTTTACCAAAAAAAAAACAACAATATTTTCATGCCTATTTCAAAATGTTTGTCAAAAAAAATCCAATGTAATTTTGTTGGTTACCTGAGTACAAAAAAAATCCGGAAATTTTTAGTTGCTATGGTAACAGCAGTGATAAAAGCATCTTAATTTTATCAGTAAAAGGCTTCGAATAAATTTGTTTACATTTTAGTATTTACTAGAAAAAAATTATATATCTGTGATTTACAACTGAACAAATGTATTTAAAATAGATACCTAGTTTCGGTGCAGAAATCTAGTTAATTATAACTGTATTGTTTTCATCAAATACACTGTACTGAAATGTAAACTTTGACTTCATTGTTTAGCATTATAATAGTAAAAGCTCAAACAGGTGGTAATGAATCATAGCATTTGATTTATAATGGGTCTACAACTCTCTAGTTGGCAAAACCCACTAAATTAATTCAAATTAAAATTACCATTTTCTTTCAACAGGAGTCACTCAAAATATTGCTAGAATTACACGGAAAATTTTTTAAATCGATATTTGGACAGCAAATATGAATATGAATTAATTAATGAAATAGTTTGGTGGTATTGTAAAATGAAAATATATCAAAAATAAATATTCAATAACGGATCTGTCATTAACCAGAGAAATTGAAATATGCGTAAAATTAGACTTAAACTGTATACTTTTCGACAGTTCTTGAAGTTTTACATAATTGTTGAAAATTCCATAATATAATTTTTGCATAATCGAGCTTTCTTGTTTAATTACAATATCTGTTGCCAAGACGGTAGATTATGTTTACTGTTTGCTAGGACTAACACGTCGGTAAGTAATTTACTTATCGATGTCTGAACGGTAAGTAATAGTAGTTTACACTACGAGGGAGGTAAGCAGTTTTTACCAGTCGACGACGAGTCTGAGACTGATCAAAGTTACTTTCCTCCCGCGTGGTGTATAAAGTTTTATCTGCTCCCACAGCTACGGTTCATGAAATAAAAAATCAGATTTTACATTTCTTGATCGATTTACTTTGACAGTGACACTAAGTAACTTTTTTGACATTAATGGATGTCACGTAGTCTGCTTAAAAACACTTATTTGCCCAAGGGAGGTAAATAGCTCACTTACCACCCGTCGTCAATAGCAACTAGCACTTTCCTGGTAAAATCAACTCACCTGCTTGAAAACAATGTGACAATAGTCTACTGACCGTAGTGGGAACAGATGAAATTAATATAATATAATATATAGGGTGTCCCACTTAAAAGTCCAGTCGTCTGTCATTTTATGAATAAGCAAAAGCGATATTTCAATTCTGTAGAAGGTATCCACTAGAATATATAAATAAATGACTTCAGTTTTGAGTAAAAATGGTTATTTTACACATTGAGGTGTAGATGGCGTTGCGATGCATAGAAATTGTTCGATCCCAGGAACGTTGAAATGAGGTGCATGAGATGAAGAATTATATTCTAAGCAATTTTTTTCTAATGAACAATTTTAGAAAAATCTGTTTTCAATGTTTCTAGAATCAAATAATTTCTTTGCGTCGCAACGCCATGTATACCTCAAATTGTAAAGTGACCGTTACCGTTTTTATTCAAAACTGATATCATTTATATATTCTATAGACGTCTGAAAATAAGAAATACGCCACCTGGTGGTCTATAGTCAAACTAATTATGGGCTTTTCTGTCATTGTCTCTTTAGTGTACGATAATATCAACAATAAGTAAAATGATAAATTGAGATGCTAAGTTATTAAAAATATGATAGCGTTTAAAGGGGCTACACAAGATACAATTTGCTGGAGCCAACCTAGTCGGTATCCTTTGTAGATTGCAGGGACAACTCGTGAAAGTTGAGTTGCACTGCAATGTTCAAAGCATACCTACCCTCTTTAATGTAGATACCTTTAACCAGGCATTGAGAGGGGAAAAGCTGGTGCAAATAACCGTGGCCCGAGTAGAAGTAATAATAACCTAGACAACCACACATTGTAAGTGAAATTTTTGAAATAAGTAAATATATGTAATTTCAGTATATTTATAAAAGTAATATATACTATTGCACCATGCACTATTATGTTTTACCCCTGAATATTTCTATTTCATATTTTACAAAATACTGTTTCATTTATTTCACTTAAAGAATTAATAAATGTCTTTTCAGTTATATTCAATGTACCACTAATTACATGGGTATTTGAATCTGAGACACTTGTTTGTGAACATGGAGGCATACACATTTATTAAGTTTTGTGTTGAATATGGGTTGTACCACACAAAATAATATGTCCTGCATTTAAAACATATTCCCCTTCATACACTCTTAGAATTTTTACATTTTTAGTGCTTCCCAAATGTTCCATACATTGCAATATGCTAAATGTCACTCATGTTTCCTGAAAGAAAACTGATTTATTAATATTTAACTAGCCAGACACCGTTTATGTCGAAGAAACTGTACTTTTCAAGGGAAAAACTAGATAACCTAAAAAAATATGAATTTTGCCGAATAATGCCATTAACATATTGCAAATCACTTACAACAAAATCTTGCAAACCTTTAGGTCATATATTATTAATGTTATTATTTTTAACGCCAAAAATAACAATAAACAAAAAAAAATCAATATGAGTATTCGCAATATAAACAAACAAAAAGCCTATAATTAGTTCACGAGTTCTCCACTTTGGCACTGGCATCTTAAATTAAGACGCCTATTGAACACATTTTACAGAATTCAAATATCTTTTTTAGTTATCGAGAAAATGTCACCGGGAGTTTTAAGTGGGACACCCTGTATATGTGTCTGTTTGTTTGTAAATAACGCTAAATAATGTCTTGGAAGCATTTAGTACACCCGCCTAATTGTATAAAAAAATACAAATTGGACTTACCGCGAAATATAAACGTCACTTTTAACTTTTCCTTTATTTGGTAGAAATTAAATTAATTTCTGCCAGAAAAGGAGGTGGCACCCAAAAAAAATAACCATTGGAACTGAAATAGAATAAAATTTTGAAGAAATGCTCTACGTAATTTTTTATTGTCCAAATAGGCTTAAAGTGTCATGAAACGTCGAGATTTTAAGTTTGAAAAAAAATTTCTGTCTGTCTGTCGGTCTGTCTGTCGGTCTGTCTGTCTGTCTGTCTGTCTGTCTGTAACTTTTTTTTGTGCGCACGTTTACTCTGGAACCGTTTAAGATATTGACTTTAAATTTGGTACACATATGTACTTTAACGAGATCTAGAACTAGATTATATTTTCATCTTGTTCCGTCGAAGGGTTGGGGGGTAAATTGGGGTAAATTTGGGGTAAATAGGTCAATCAAGCAGGTAACAGTCCATAAAATTGGTATTTAGTATATACAAGAGAAGCTAAGGTCTCAAAAAAATTTTTGGCATTAGCCACCCCCATTACCACCCCCACCCCCGTATTAAAGGGGATGAAAAAATATTGTGATTTAGTGTATGTACAGGAACCAGAAACCTCAAAATATTTTTTTACTTCAAATACCCCCCATCACCACCCCCCACCCCACTACCGATGTGGGGTATCGTTTTATGGGTTTTCGAGGTAGAGGATTTCAAATATTATATTATTAAAGTTCCATAAACAATTATTTTCACATATAAAGTTTTTTCGTTGTGAGTGACTTGGATAGAGAATCTGGATGTGGAAGTAGTGATTCCTTGGGCAGCGGTTTTTTATTCAAATTGGTAGGTTTTAAGTTTTGAGGTATAACTCGAAAAAATATCACGTTTAGAAAAGAAGTTCTTCAAATCAAAAAGAAAGCCTATTAATTGAGCATGATTTTTTTTTCAATTTCCTAGTTTAGAAGGTATGGAAGTTTAAAATAGCGTACGAATCTTTCTAAGACAGATCGAATAGAATGTTAAATATCTCAGAAACTATGGCACTTATGTTAAACATTTAAAGAATGAAAATCAGATATCATTAATTAAGCCTCCAAGTGGCTTTGTTTTTGTAGCATAAGATTAAAAGAAGTTACGACCTAAGCAATGACGTCTCACATTTTACTTTCACATCCAGTGGAAGTATAGTAACGACAAAATAATTTTTTAAAATTTTTATTGTTACATGATTTCAAATATTATACTATTAAAGTTCCATAAACAATTATTTCTACATAGTGGAATGCAAATATAGTATTTTGTTGTAAGAGACTTGGTTGTGGGAGTAGTGATTCCTTGGGCAGCGGTTTTTCTAAATAAAAATGTCGCCATTGTGCCATCAGCGACACTTTTTCAAATATTAATTTCTTTCGACGAAAGAAAAATCTTTAAAAAGTTCTTGAGTAGTTTCGTGAAACACCCATACATATTTACATATTTACATTGTGCCCTATTTGCTTTGTAAACGCTTAATATCCATTGAAGGACTCGTGCCAACTCCCCTGTCTGGAAATAATCTTATGCAATTTCCAAATCCTCTAAATTACAGACCTATAAACCATGAAGATGTACAGAATTTAAATCTTGAGCTTGTTGCTGGACCCTGCTTACGCTGCATAAATCCCTAAACTCCTTAGCGGCTGAAACGGTTGGCTAGGGAGGATCTCAAACCTCATACACTTTGCAGCAAACTGAAAACTAATGCGAACTTTCTGCAGTATCAGACTAGATTATAAACGGTTGTGAATAATTCATTGGAGAGCACTTCATGTTTATGTATGGAATATTAATGATATTTTGTTATGAACGATCCCTGCGTTACGCAAATAACTGGTAATTACATAATATCTAAATGGGAAGGTAGAGGCGGAGAGAACGCTGAAATATAATTCGGAAGAGAAATAGCTGATTAACATATCGGCAAATTAAGTTCTCTTGAACTTTTCATTATCCATTATTAGCCTTGCCTCTTAAATAGATTCCAGAAACACCAAAACACTTGATTAATTTACTCGAATCCTGTCACTTGTCATACGTTTCGCCAACCATGTTGGAATCACCTGGAGACGAATAAGACGGTGATATCAATTAAAAATTTAGTTCTCGATTTATAATAATGATAATTTTTCACAAACAACAGGGCATTATTATAACTTCCTATCATGTCATATACCATTTCGTAACGAAAGCAAGCCTTGCATGGAGGCGAATGTTTTCTACGACCTCAGTATAAATTGAAACTTTTATTGAGAAACGCGCCCGTTGAACAATTTGCTTTTACAGTCAAATTATACAACATGCTCTCGCCCATGTTTTTAATGCTGTGATGACGATTTCATTATATCATGGTTTTTAATTGAGATGCCATAATGCCAGCAATTTTGTTGTAGATTTACGTGAAACCTGGTACAATGTAAAAGTAAACGACTATTTGATATTATGTACTGTGGACTAAAAGTGCAAAAGTGCATATTATTATAAGAAACTAAAGTGAGGTTATGATGTATTATTTGTTTATCCTCCAGACAGGGACCTTGAAATATGTGAAGCTACTAAAAAGGTTGAAAAAAATTCTTTTTTAAAGTAAGAATTAAAATTATACCTGTCTACTTATTAGTGAAAAGTAGCAAGGAACTGTACTTTGTTACCAAATATCAGTTTGAAGTCGGTGCAAAACGTATTTTTGAAATTAGTAATTTTTTTTGCACCCACTTCAATAGGTATCTCCGATTACGCTTGTATCTTTTACGAATCAGCAGCAAAAATTCATCTTCAAAAAACTGAACAAATTAAAAACAAAAGTCTCAGACTATGTGTTGGATTTCTACAAAGCACTCCCTTGAATATCCTAGAATCCGAATGTGCTGAACCTTCTTACTACTACAGCAGGAATAAGGATGTTGTTGAAAACATACACAAATTAACCATACTGAGCCACACAACAAAATACTGGGAAAAAAAAATGCCGTTATTAGTGGAAAGTTATACATGGATATCTCAATTTAAAGAAGAGATACATCAGTCGGACATTCTTCCTTCTTTCACACCAGAATAATCAAATTATGAAAAATTACCCAGAACATCATTCATAGATATTCAAGGTAACGTATTGTTAAACAACATAATATTTAAATCAAATCTAAACACTAACTGGACCAACTACGATTATATATTCACCGAAAATAACAAAATCGGCTGTGCTATTTACCATAAAAACGAAAATATCTCTAAAAAGTATCTCTTACCAACCAACTCGTCTATTTACACAGCAGAATTAGTAGCAATCAAGGAGGCAATTAAATGTTGCTCAGAATATGAGAAAAACAACAAATTTGTTATATTCACAGACAGTAAGAGTGCACTGTTGAAAATATAGAACAAGGTCTGACCAACTATATAATGATTGATATTATAAAATATTACACCAATACAACGAGACAAGAGCCTTGAAATAACATGGATAAAAGGACACGCACGTATTACACAAAATGAATATGTTGACAAGTTAGCGAAGGAAGCAACTGAAAATGCCGACATCATCTCTAACTTTAAAATACCCAGCACAGACATTAATAGACTAATAAAGGAACGACTTAGAAGAAAATTGGCAGCAGCACTATCTAAATTATCCAGCAGGAGAGAAATATAAAAAACTTCAGACACAAATTAAAATCAGACATCCTTGGTTTAATGGTGAAATCAATCGAAATTTCGTAAGAGTAATGTGCTGAATTAGAAGTTCACATTGTCTTTACCTTCAATACAAATACAAATTGAATCTCAAAGAGGACCCGTACTGCAACTGTGGAGAAGAAGGCAATTTACAACATTGCTTGATGGAATGTCCTTAAAAGTTCCAGGAAATTAGTGAAATGTTTTTTAAACTTGCCCGCAACAAGATTTCACTACCCACAAATCTATCCAATTTATTAGCATTAGAAAACAAAGATGTGTATAAAATACTCTATGAATTTATAATAAAAAACAAAATAGAGCTGTAAACTAGTTAGGTAAAAGTATATATCTAATATAAGTATGTGTGAATATACACGTATATATGTATATAGTGTATATATTATAATTTAGGATAGTATTTTTGTAGGTGTTTTGGGAAAAAAAATATAAAAATTATCAGTAAAATAGAAGTACAATAAAGGCAAAAAAAAAAACAAAAAAGAAAATCAAAAAAAGGGAACATACTAATAGGTAATAACTGAGACCATTGAAGGATAATTAGAAAATAAATAAATAAAAATAATAATAATTGAACTGAACCCATATTTTGTAACAAATATTTGAAAACAAGTATTATTTGATTGTAATTTAAATTAAAAATGTATATTAATTTTATTTATTACATATTTTAAAAGGTGTAATTTTTATTCCACTTTCTCTTGACTATTTTTAACAATCCGTTGAATAGACAACAAATATCTGGCTATTTGGTTTATGACCAGTGCCATTTAACAAAACACACACACACTAATACGTAGACAAGTATTTGTAAAACTGAGTGAAATTCTAATTCTTATTTTTTTTTTCGTATGCAATGTATTATTATATTATTTATTATGAAGTATTGTACAATTATGCTTAATATTATCTCATAATGCATAATGCATACTTAGTTTAATCAACTTTATTTTTTGAATAGCAAATTTTGTAATATTCCCTATTGTAATTTCTCCCGTAAATGGATTTCTGTTCAGCAAATAAATAAATAAAAATAAATAATTGTCTTCCATGATTAGGGTGGTTTACTAGGTCAAATTATAGTTAAGCACACAATACAGTGAATTTATTACAAGTCATTGTCTTAGCAAAGCTCTCCAGGGTTTGCAGTTTCAAACAGATTTATTGATTGTCAGTATTTAGTCAAATTAGCATTGACAATCGCCAACGCCTGAATACAATTAATATATAAATACACCATTAATAACAATCATCCGTCGCTAAGTCCTTCCTCTGATATAACTAATATTCAGACACATGTCGACTCTAGCAATTTAGTTCCAATTCTGGTTCTGACAAACGGTATATATTAGATGTCATGTTTTAAAAATGTATAACTTGTTTATTATCTATCACTGATCTGAGTGAGATACTACGTTTCATAAGATAGTATGCACTTTCTCTAGATTTAACCTCTATCAAACTTCTGGCAGGTCAATATTTGAAATAAATCTAGACGTCAATTTTATGCTCTTCGATCAATTGAAGTATTTACGTAATTGTTGAACAATCTGCAAGACATTCTTGGTAGTTTTTCGAAAAGAAGTTATTTCATCGGTGTAATTGCTATATTCTTTAAATATTAATCATTTCCCGTTTAGTTAGCGAAACGCTCATCGGTATATTACGCAGCAGTTTTATTTTGTTAGAGTTTTATCAAAAGTGGCAATATTCTTCAAGTGCATTTAAAATGTCTACAAATACAATCATACATTTACCGATTAATTTTTTTAAAAACAACAAGTTTCTTCAATATGATTATCAGTATCTCTTTAGTATTTTTCAAAATCTTTTCTTATAACATTGGATTTGGTTGGTTTGTATTCTTCAGTTTTTCTGTTATATTTCTTGCATAGATATCATTGTTCCCAATATTAATTGGTCCGTAATGAAGAGGGTCTCTGTGTTATGCTTTTAGACTTAAGTCAACAATATTTGTTCGCTAATATTTTCCACTCACTACCTCACTCTTGACTGAAATGAACTTAAGTAATCTCATAGTCGTGTTTTGATGTACGTAACAATGGAGACGTTGCAGATGAAGCATCCGGTTTTATATCAGATGAATTTGAATCGGATTCATTCTTTTTCACTGTTTTCGCAGTTTTCAGTTCACCTCGTTTACAGAAGTTTTAGGCTTGCAAACCATTTTGTTTCATGCCATATAGTACAATAGCTAGAGGCTTTAATTTCGGAATAATGTCATACGAATTAGATTTCGTTTTTTCTTTGACAATTTAATAATAAATGCATCCAAATGGAAGTTTCTATATTATGCAGGGCTAGCTAATTAATAGGCAGTTATGACTCAAACAATGTAGGTTTTCACATTTTTTTTCTTTAACAAAAACATCGCCATTTTGTTACTGTAACTGTAGAGTAATTAAAAACAAATCTCAAATGTTGTTTCTCGTCAATATATTTCGTCACATATATGATCAATTTTTTAGCATGTTTAAAACATTTGTTTTAGAAAAAAAAATCCATCCGCCATATTGGAGCCATCCAGTGGCGCAGCCAGAAAATTCATCTGGAGGGGGCCAATAGAACCGGCCTCCCCAGAGGATGAGGAAAATTTTTCAGAAAATGGTTGAAAACGGATGTGTATGCAGATTCCTCTACTAGATAATATTGGCATTAATTACAAAATATTTATTTCAAGGGATAATTTGGATACTGCTTTGTACTGATAGAGATTATGCTTCTTTATTTTTTGGCTCATGGAAGACGTCTTGGGGGGGGGGGGGGGGGCTCCATGGCTCCCCCACTGGCTGCGCCCATGGAGCCATCGTTTTGAATGTTTTTATTTTGACTTCAAAATCATGATCAGCTATCCCAAAAACTAAATATCCTGCGTTTCAAAAATAATTCAGCGATTCTTTTTCAAATATTAAACATTTATATTTAGGTGTGCTATTCACCACTTGGGGGGTCAGAGCAAGTGTTGGGACCATATAGAAACTGAAGATGATACCTTTTACCACAATAATTTCAAACAGATTTATTGATTGTCAGTATTTAGTCAAATTAGCATTGACGATCGCTAACGCCTGACTACAATTAATATATAAATACACCATTCATAACACATTAAAAAAATTATCATTACATATGAGATCATTTCAAAGCTGAAAAAGATTTTAAGAAAAACGACCCACGTCAAACATATAGGGGTATAAATTATTTTAAGAAAAGTATCGAGCCGAAAACCAGTCTGTGCAAGGATAAGGATGGAAATATTCTAGCGACCAAAATTGAAGAAATGATCAACTACAGAAGGGAAATAGTTGAAAATGAGTCTTTGACGGAACCACCCACACTTAACGATATCAAAGGAGCAATACATAAATTAAAAAACTGTAAACCATCAGGGACTGATAACTTATCAGGAGAACTTTTCAAGTACGCTGGCGACCAACTGATAAAGGCAATACATCATCTGGTGGTAAAAATTTTTTCAATACAAATTTAATTCTATTTAAATTAGCTAGAGTAGTCTTTTGGGTTAGGAGCCAAGATTAAAAAGTTGCCAACTGTATAAGCTCAAAAAGAAATCAAAATTCTGATGGTAGAACAGATTCGTAATGGAAAATGCTCGTTTGACCTTATTTTTTATTTCGAGCTAACTCCCACCGTTTCGGAGATATCTTTGAAAAATAGCAAAAAACAGCTTACATTTCGCAGCCGAAAAAATTTCAAAAACAGGCAATTTTGACACGTTCATATCTTTCTAAAAACACCATTGGGAAGGCCGTGCGATGTCGCGACGTAAAGAGGACGTCTTCTAGATAAACCTGATCGTAAATTGCACGGCTAAATTCGAAAATTCGACTCGGTACGAACGAATCAAAAGTAGAATTTTGTGACATTTCAGAATATTGAAGATGTTTTTCCGACGAATTTTAGGTTAGGTTGTGTTCACTGCTAGTTGTTTCTAACAAATGCGCATCCGCATGCGGAATTATCAAAGCTAAAGCAGAATCGGTGTCGCTTGACGTCGTTATTCGACTTTCTCCACCTGACGTCCGGTTTCAGGAGTGGGTAAAATCCGGCAGATTTTAATCAACAGTAAAATCACAAGAGCTTTTTTTTATCGGATAAATTTCTCTTTGTAACGAAATAATTTTGCCAATGAGTGGTTTCATAAGAAAAACATGAAAAACGTGATTTTGTCAAATGTCAGTTTTTTTCGAGCAAAATTACTGATTAGCAAAATTTTGAGTTAAAAAGAAATTTATCCATAAAAGAAAAGCTCGAGTGTTTTTTGGCAAGATAAATTAACGACAGAATATGTGAACGAACAACAACAATAATTATTAAAAATAAATATAATTTTCCCAAAACGACTCATATTGTACAGTATAGTTTCCACAATACTTAAAAATTATAGCTGACAGTACAGATTTTAAAGTGACGTGCGACTACTAGATGTACTCTGCTTTTGAGGAACAGGCATTTTTATCGGTGATAAAAAACGATGCACCTTTTTTATCGTTGTCAAAATGACAAAAATGTGACTGGGAGTTGTACGTACAACTAGGGAGGGCTCCCCGACTAAATGTATACTTGTCATTCGTTTGGTGTTCGCACTGTTCCGTTGGTCGGTGTAAATATAAACAAATAACGAATTCAAAACGTATTACTTCCACATCGACGCATTTCTAATTGAGTTTAATATTGATGTTAGATAATAAGTTCAATTAATTGGGCGACGCCGATGGTAAAATTTTATTTCATGATTTTTAGCGGCCTTTTTGAAGGCGGTTAATTTTTTTTTAGACCTAATAAACTCTCTTTTTTGCCTCGAACAATATTTTTTCATGCTGTAGATGTTGCTTTAAGGGGCATATTTTCTTTTTATACAAAAAGAAGGAATATGGAGAGTTATGCTGAATGCTCCAGAGCTATCTAAAACGCAAAGTAGATAAAAGTTATTCTAATCTACTTTTAGAAATAGGAATTGTATTCGTACTCCACATCAGAATAGCTCGTATCTACTATTACAAATAAAGCAATTGGGCGGAATGCATTATTACATTTGGAAATTTCTGCATTTATAACTCTGAAATTGTACACATACGAGTAAATAAATATCAAAACCGTGGGTATACCCGTATCATAGTGCTTGAAAAGTTTGGGGCCATTTATTTCTCATTATAAACATATTATTCTCAACATATCTGTAACGGCTTGCAATTTGTAATATTTTCATGCGATACAGTTCTGTGGAAGTCCATCTGAAAGTCATTTTGTATAATTTAATATGCATAACTATCCAACTATTTAATGAAATTTCCACTCTCGCTAATCACATTATGGTCATGCTTATATACAGAGATTATATCCACAGTTTTATTTAAAGTTTGGTTTAGCTACAACAATAATGTTGGTGTTGGTATACATATAATTGCATTAGATTGGTCTTCATTTCATTTTATTATATTTTGCTTTATTGTTATGAGGAAACATAAAATGAATATTTCAGTGTGATAATCAAAAAAATGTAAACTATCCCATAGACAGGTTCTTAAATTAACCTTAATAGACATTTCTTAGACGCATTATGTTCTCTGAGATTTACTGTTTATTTACATTATTGCAATGTGTAATTATTGTGAATTTTTTTATTGATCGCTACCGGAGAGGACTTCCGTCTTCCGACTTCGATACCACATAGTAGCCACGTCGACAAGTTCCTTAAATCCACTCTCCACTACCTGTGGAGTTAGTAGCTGCAAATACCCGAATCGTGTGCCCTAAGTATGCGAACAGAACCTAAGATAACTGCCTTCTCTATCTGGCCTGCCAACCATTCGGCAGATTTCTGACAGGTCGGTATGATCTTCACTTTTGAGAGCAGCGCATGATTCACAACTATTAGGACGACCATCTTGACCGAGTAGTATTTAGTGCATTTACCTCTTCCTCAAAGTGCTGTCTGTCTCAGCAGGTGCTGAGAATTTAATGACAAACATCACCTTGTTCTGATAATCGATGAGGACTAGGTCAGGCTTGTTGCCTTGAATTAGCCTGATGGTCGAGAACGAGAAGTTCCAGTGAATTTGGCACCTCTCGTTCTTGACAATAGACTTAACATCTCCCGGAACGTTAGGCAACATTGGTGTTTGCTCTACCCCGTACGAGTGCTGTAGATGGTAGTGTAGCGCTCGTTCTGCTGCATTATGATGATGGATGGATGTAGGCCAAAATCGCGTATAACGGACATGCAGAAAGCAAAAGCATCAGCGGTTCCAACGTCTGACGGCTGGTTCTGCAATTGATATGAGGGACTCTACACCTATTACGCGGCTTCTGTAGATCAAGATGTTAATTACACCATCTTGTACCCAGCTGACTTTGAAAATACGAATGCCAGCCTAGCTGATAAACGCGGTGTTTTTAAATTCTTATAGTATACAACGTGCATGGGTTTTTCGTCTAAATAATTATTCCTGTTCACCATCTTTTATTTTGGATTTTAGATGGTTTGTTTGAAGTTTAGTGACTGACTCTGGGACAGCATTGCGTCGGTCACCTCGTCTGACGTCGAATACGAGATTAAGTTCATCAGCGGCTCCTCTTGCTGTCTGGAACAATCCTGCGCCCACCCTCCGATTTCATGATCTCTCACTAATACAGAAGCAGATCTGAGCTCCTGAGGACGTTACATGCCATACTCAGTCCTACTCTTCCGTGAATACCTTCCAGATCCAAAAGTCCTTGACGCCCAGTTTTGTATGTGTAGTGCTGAATCTTTTTCCTTAAATATATTTCGTTGGTATCTACAACATATTCTACGGTTTAGTCGATATTTATACCCTTCTTTACTTCCCTTGCTTACTTATGGAAATTACTGTATTCGTAAAAAAATCACTTTGTTAGATTCTTTGGATTTTCATGTTTCAGATTAAATAAATTACAAAATTAAGGTATTTTAATTGCAGTTGACAGTCAGTGTTTCGGTCGATCTGTTGTCCGTCTGTCCATCAGTGTCTGTGTCAGTCTGTTCATTCCATGTCTAAAAAACTATAGGCAACACAAACAATAAGCAGATAGTTTAGCAATTGCCAAAATAATTAATTAAGAAACTACTGAGGAAAGTGATACTTGGAGTATTGCAAATTTTAGTGGAAAAACATATATAGGATGGTTATTTATAAAAAAATAATAATAAAATATGCCAAATTGAGAAGAAAGTTATGTGTAAATGCTTTTAGAAACCTGACTGCATGAAACATGGATTTTATCGCCAAATATTTGAACTGAAAAATATTGATCATTGTTACATATGGGAATGCAGAATGGAAGAATGCAGACAAATTAGGGGTTCAGAAAGGCGAAGAAAGATACACTAGATAGCAAACATAAATGCCACCGAAAGTTGGACTTGCTAGAGAAATTTACTACCATCAGATCATTTTGAAATTTGTTTTAAGCAGAGCGATGATGGACATCAATAGAATGAGGAATAATATTGCGTCGAGTTTTTTAGTGAATTTAGATTCTGTTAGAGGCTCAAAATGGTGGAAGAAGTTTTAAATTCCTTTTAAACGCCTTTAAGAGGCGTGTTAATCTTTCGAGTGTTTTATGTGTGAGGAGAATATCACCACTTGTGTTTATTAACACAACTTGAATATTTACTTAATCTTTTTGAAGCAGAGTCACTGTCATAATAATAATAATAATGATAATAATAACTTTATTGTTCAGTAAGCCATGTACATGGATTGGAGTCATCAAGGGCATAATACATTAATTGGTATAAAACATTAGTTGTGGTATAGTATAGAGTTACAATTAATAAATAGTGTGAAACAAGTAGAATTACAAACACAATATATTATAGTATCACAATAAAACAATACAAATGGTGCTAAGTTAAGATACTCTATTTAAGTACTCTTGTATACTATAGAAGCAATTTTGCTGTAGGAAGCTCTTTAATTTCGACTTAAAGCTATTGAAGTTATCGATATCTATAATTTGTTTGGGAAGTTTGTTATATAAGTGATACCGGCGTAAGTCGGTGAGCTTTCCAGAAGTGTGGTATTATGAAGGCTGTTTCGGAGTAGTGTCCATGTTTAGTGGGATATGTGTGATGATCTGAAGTCGCTGGGATATTGGCTATGTTTAGTTTTATGGATAAGATTGTCCTGAACATATAAATACAGAAGTACCGACATTAATTTATGCTTGATAAAATATGGACGGCAGTATTCCCTACGTGCCACATAGAACATTAGCCTGATGATTCTTTTTTGCAAGATTAATACACGATTTGCATTGGAAGCTTTTCCCCATAGTACGATGTTGTAGGAAATATGTAGGTAACAAAGGCTGTAGTAACTATTGATGACTGTTTGCTCATCAAAACAATCATTTAAATTTAAGATGGCAAAATAAGACGATCTGAGTTTGCCACATAGGTTGTCAATGCAGGTAGTCCAAGACAGGTTTGAATCAATTGTTGTACCCGAGTACTTAACGCTGTCAGAGAGGGGAATGGTAATATTACCAGTAGTGATGTTAATAGCAGTTAGAGGGCGCCTATTATGAAAGTTGATACCTTTTGGGTGTTTAATAAAAGCTTTTTACATTGACACCATACATAATAAAATCGTTCATAACTATGTTGAGTTGGTGCTGCAGGTGAGTAGGGTACGGTGCAGATATCAATATTGCTGCGTCGTTACAATATTGCTGTGTCGTCGTTACATTTCATTGTAACTGGAAAATTCAAGTTCAAGAGATCTAGATTTTTATCTAGATTTTTATTGAGCTCGCCTTAGAGTTTACAGAGAATCCGATCCACTTCCCGGAGATAATTTAAAATTAAAATGTATATTAAAGTTCTAACATTCGCTTGTGTTTCTTTCTTTTCGTAGAAAATAAAGACATTATTATTAATATTATTATTCATGAAACTATGTTCATTTTCGATCTATTTCATCCCCCCCCTCCCATCTCGACATTCAATTATAAAATTTCCTAATAAAATGGTACACCTGGTATGCAATCAAATTTAGCAAAACTCAGCCTGCTTACTTATTTACATGGATTATTTTACAAGCATTCATTCGTACAAGTCAAGCAGTTTTGTATTTCATACACTTACATTCAAATAAAACAAAAAAATATCTGTCTCTGACTAACTGAAGTGCATGCAATAACAAGTAGAGCGCTCTGGAGAGATGAGTGACACAGAATTTTGAGACATTGTACAGAATTTCCTTCAATGGCATTTTAACATCGGATGATATATCCCAATGCAATTTATTTCCAATTCGCTTTACTTTTATTTTCTTTTTTTTGCAACAGAACAAAATTGGATTGTTTCGTTGTATATTATGCATGAGTGGATTAAATATATATTTACGTAATACATTAATAATGTATTATGTATCACAGAAAATTCAAATGATATATAACACTAATAACAAGAAAATATTATCATTCTACTTTATAGTTAAATCAAATAGGTCGACAAATCAAAATTTTGAGGTAAATATTTGAATTTTTGATATAAGTTACTTTGAAATATTTGAACACGATTAATGAAAGCATTCTTTTTTCAACCTCCGAGAAGGGGTGAAGAAAAATATAATAAAGTGTTTTTTAAAATTACACAAAATGTGTAAAAGCTAGTAAAAAAAGTTTCAAATAAAAATTGTAAAACATGAAATTTTACATAAAAATGATGACTTTTTTTGGTATTATTAAAATTAACGGAGTTGGGGTGGTTAGAAGCTAAGGGATGATATGTACAACTTTAAAAAATCATAGCGTGCTGAAAGGTTAAAATATAAACTTCTGTTTTTTTTTTAATCGTTAATAAAAAGTTATAAGAATTTTAATTTTTTTATTTTCAATTAAAACCACTTTGAACGGTGAAACGAATTTTTTTTATACCATTATGTTCATCATTTAATTAATATATTACAAAGCGCACATATGCGCACATTAGCGACTCTTACAATTCTAACTTATGTGTATTAATTTTATGCTGCATTGAGATATAGATGTGACGCATGCGCGTCTTGTAGGCAACGCAGTAGCTACGAAACAATTTTATCTTTGTCGTACGTATTCTTTATTTCTTTTCAGTTGTCGTGACGTCACAAGAGCAGTGTCGTAGGTTTGGAAAAAATTTAAACAGGTAAATAAATTCATACCTGTCTGAAAATGATGGGTAAAAAAAATTTTCAAAAGCAAATGACGAACAGAATGGTATAAAAAAAATTCGTTTCACCGTTCAAAGCGGTTTTAATTGAAAATAAAAAAATTAAAATTGTTATAACTTTTTTATTAACAATTTTAAAAAAATCCATTTCTCTGAAACGAAAGTTTATATTTTTCTGAGTAAATAGAAAAAAAAATTAAATTCATTAACTTTTCAGCACGCTATGAATTTTGTTGTACATACCATCCCTTAACTTCTAACCACCCTACCAATAATACCAAAAAAGTCAAGAGATCATTTTTATGTAGAATTTAATGCTTTACAATTTTTATTTGAAACTCTTTTTACTCGCTTTTACACATTTTGAGTAATTTTAAAAAATCACTTTATTTTATTTTTTCCACCCCTTCCCGGGAGTTGAAAAAAATTTTCTTTCAATCGTGTTCAAATACTTCAAAGTAACTTATATCAAAAATTCAAGTATTACCTCAAAACTTTGATTTGTCGACCTATTTGATTGGACTATTTATACAAGGTATTATAAAGATACGTAAAAAATTCAAGAGTATATTCGAGGATCCAAAAATGCTATTATTCAAAACTATCTTAAAGTGGTACGAATGAAAATAATTATATTTAGTACCTTCTCAATTCCCAGTTCGTGAAACAGCATTACAATATATCTGCGTAAGTTAGAGGAAGGGGAAGGAAATATGGTAGTAAGTGTATTTGTGAACCTAAAGTGAGCCTTTAATATGACAGATTGCAATCTATGGAATGAAATCAGTAGCTTCAAATTGAATACAAGGCTATTTACAAGAGAGGTACCATAAAAGTAGATAAATAGTAAAATCTCAATAGTGTTATTATTCAGTTTGAAGTCTCTCAAGGAAGTGTACTAGACCCCCTTCTATTTATGATATATGTTAATGATATTTATTTCGTGTTAAAAAACTCGTTTATAAATCTGTTTGTGATACAGTTATTTTTTGTTCTGGTAAAAACTATAAATATATTACAAAAATATTAAATGAGGAGTCAGGTATTTTATATGTTTAGCTATGTAGTGACATAATATATAGTTTGGATTCGAGAACAAATTGAATGAAATATTTATCTCAAAATTAATCCGTTAGAATTAATAATATACCAGTTGAAAATGTATCAAAATTGAAATATTTGGATGTAATATTAGCCCCTCTATTTAATTTTGAAATAAAACCTAATTTATTATGTAAAAATTTTTCAAAAATGTCTCTAAAAATTATCAAATAAAATTTCACATTTGTCCACTTAATTGTATAATATTGTTATTGAAGTCTGCTAAAAATACGTTTGAATTCGGTGTTTGTTCATTTTCACACCGACCTCAATATCAATATTATTTAATAAAGTTAACTGGACGGCGCGGCGGCGCGCGGCGGTAAAATTTAAATTAATAATGTCTAGCTACTTTTTTACCTCTCTCGCTTATCGAGAGGAAGTATTGTAATTGTGAAAAAATCACCCTCCGAGATTTCTCCGGATTTTCACGTTTCAGAATATGTAGATTATGAAAGTAAAGCCGTTTAATTCCGTCAGGCTGTCTGTCCGTCTGTTGGCGCTATATCTACAAAACTATTTGACGAAGAAAATAATATTTGGTGGGTAGTTGACGCTGCTGCGAACGAAGAACTGGGATATACTTCCGCTGAAAAATATACAGGGTGATCCCCATAAAAAATATAATAGAAGAAAACAATAAGATCAAAGACAGTTATATTGGCATGTAGTTAACATAACTGTCAAAGTAGAAAAATATGAAAAACATACAGGGTGGTTATCATAAAAGAAATTATGAAAAAATGTGACGCATGTAGTTAACACAACTGTCAAAAAATCTATATAAAATATATATACAGGGTGGTCACCCAAAAGAAAACTATGGAAACATGTGACTGATAATATTTCGCATCTAATTAACTCAACTGCCAGGGAAAAATATTAAAAATATACAAGATGATCACTATGGAAAATTATTATGGTGGACTGTAGTTAACGCAGTTGTCGAGGATGAAATCTGACATACTTTTAATGAAATTTATAGGGTGGTAACTCGAAAAAATTACTAATTAAGAAACGGCAGACGAAAATAATATTTGGAATGCAGTTGTCACTATTACCAGAAAGAAAACCTGATATACTTTTAGTTAAAAAAGGTAGTCATTCTACATAAAATAATGAATAAATGAAAAATGCCAGATAGAGACGAGAATTTTTGTATAAATACTTTTACAGATTTTTTTTTTAGTATAGGTTCAATTTTCCTTTTCAAAAATTTTTTTACAATTTTTGCTCACTTTACACTAGACGTAGGTATCTTAATGACCACTACCGTGACCCATCTTGCAGTTTGAGGAAGTCATCATAGAAATCGCTTAAGCCAACGTACGTCTTTTTATATTTGTTCAATTATTACTCTGGAATAATTGAACAAATATAAAAAAACTTACATACTGGTCGAATTGAAAAACTGATTTTTTAAAATTTTTGCAGCCCTAGATCGGGTCGCTATTTCTCGAAAATCGGACCAGAACCCTTCTTATTTTCTGAACGGGAACCGTAACTGAACCTCTATTTCATTTTACGCTAGTACCGGAACCGGAACCCCAAAAAATAATTTCGGTTTTTTTCGATTTTTTCCGGTTTCATTTCAAAGCAGCGCTGTCAAGCATATTTGTTTGTACTTTCTTCTGTAACTGTACTATGCCTAACCTACTACCACTCCCACCACGCTAGTTGAAGAGTTGACCTTGCCTTGCTCCTTTATTGCATTGCGGCAGTTGTGCCAATATCTATCACTGTTCTGTCTTCTCCTGTTAAGTGATAATCTGTTTCTGTTCCAGTTCCAAATGTACAAATTATGCCAAGTTCACGAACGGAAAACGGACATATAGACCATGTGCCAGACCTATCAGTCATTATAATTTGGGGGGACTGAATGAAACCTTTACCACGGGTTTCTGGGGTCATATGGAGCAAAAAATTCGGGGGGGGTCCATCATGGGGAGGTAGCTTTCAAATATGGCGGCCGTTCAAAATGGCGACCCGACTATGAATTCTTAAATTCAATTATATCGAGATCGGATGGAGCAATCTTGAATTTCTTTTATTTTAAATGTAGGTGAATGAACGGACTACAGTTTTGTTCCTAATGTTTATTTCCGAAAAAACAATATTTATGGGTCAAAACTCGAGGTTTTTTTAAATTTGCGTTTTGCTGTTTTTTGGAGTAACGGTTGGGTATATTGAGAATATGTTCTGAATAAGAATTTTAGAGAAACATCTCACCTTTAAAATGCAAAAAAGAAATTGAAGATCGGATGAACACAACCCGAGATATCGAGATTCAAAGCAGACGGGGCGGGGTTGAGCGCATTGACAAAGCGCTCGGTGCTTTGAGCACCGTGAGGCGAGACGTGACGGCGAGCCAAATTTGAAAGCAACAGGGGGATATGTGAACAACTAAGAGAAATAAAAATGCCTTATTAATATTATTAATAAACTTGAATTTATTCTTCTTCACTAGAGTCACTATTGCAGCTATTGTAATTGTACTCTTCCTCATCTATTGTTGCTTTGGTACGTCCCTTGCACCCACAGCGCTCGGTGCGTTGGATTTAAGTTGTTAAGCACGAGCAAGTTTCTGATACACAGTTCCTCTTGCAGTGGCACCGCAAAAAGGAAAGTACGCACTCCGGTGCTGGCAAGCCTTCCATCCACTTGACGCATAAGTTACCAGAAATGTTCTTTTCCCACCCATGAGCAAAGGAATTATTGGTCTGATTTCCAGGCTTCTGAGCCAAATTCCGGCCTGGTAGTTGGCACGATTACTGTGCTGTCTCACGAATTCCTCTATGGTGTCATCAACATCATTAGACAGCACCCAATCTCTGCCTAACTTGCTGAACGCTTCAATAAATCTTTGCTCCTTTTTGCACAAAAGCTTAAATGGCTCCCTGGCCAGTAAAAGCGCTGACTGCGTCACAGCCAGACCAGCAATAATACCCGATGTGAGCTGTAACAAGTTGTTCGTCTAAGGCAGATACTATCTGGGAAACTTGAATAACTGTTAAAACACTTTTGTTTCTCTTCACAATACATAAGTTTTTGCTTATTATGGTTTTGCATAAACCTACGGTCCAAACTAATACATCCGTATCGTTTGAAAAGCAAAGAACTGATTCATATGATGCAGCCGCGTTCCTTACATGCAGCATCATTCTGGAATCAGCTTCTTCTTGAGTGCAGAACAGCTCAGGAACAGTTTCGCTCCCAGTAGATGTGACACGACCGTCTTTAATGTAGCCGGTCGTGGATGTGATCCTGAAGCAGATTTCACCAACTGTTACGAAAATTCACTGGCAGGGGTGATGTATTTTTGTAAGTGATGGGCAAACACTGATTTGCAGGTTTTCCTCAAAGACTCATCAACATTTTCCAGAGTTCATGTAAATGGCGCCAGAGGATATTTGAACACTTCCTTCATGTCAAGTTTTTTATTTTCTGCGATATAAATCATTTTGCTGAATAGATTTCGGTCGCATCGGAGGATTACTTCTTTGTTTCCAACCTTGGTCGTTTTACTCGTCTTTGGTCTACTTATCTTGAGACCCACTTTCTTAATAGGATTATGAAACCCTTCTCCTTTGGCTAGGCGAAACGTGAAATCTTGATACGCTATTTTCCCCTTGTTTTCCGAATTAATGAGATCAGAAGCTGTTGATTCATCAACACATATACCAGTAGATAAATGTACAATATCTGAAGGATTAGGATCAAAGGGGTTCGTCTACTCGTGGGCTAGAAGTTCTGTGAGACGTGTCACATCTTACTCATCTCTAATTATCCGTGGGCTTCGGAGGTCAGGATGGCAGTGATTTGTTTTGCTGGATGATAGGACGCTGCGGAGGTTTCCTACTGCAGAAGCTCTGTGCTCAGAATTAACAGAGTACCGTGCTACAGCCTACTTTTTTAGACTGAAATCCTTAGTACCTCCAACAGTTTGGGTGCCTTCGATGGCTTGGTCTACTGGAATTCTAGAAAAAGGGTTTTTGCTTCTTAGTTGTACTGAAAAACCTCCATCTACGAAGTATTGGTGAACAAAAGGGGTATCCTTTTCCAGTTTTAATTCAATGAAGTGGTATGATAGATAGCGTGAGTAGTTCACCCTATCCAGTGCAAAACACCAAGGCACCATTTTTTCAACGGCAGCTAAGAACAGAAACCAATTTCCTTCCCGATTATCCCGAAGAAAAGCGAGAAGTTGCTCCACTAGGTCTATATATTTCATCCAAAAGGACGACATTGCTCGATTACAAAATTATAAGGACAGATAGATAAACACTATTATTTTAAAATACAGTATTAATGCTCAACCCCGCCCCGTCCACTTTGAATCTCGAAATGTCGGGTTCCATTGATCCGATCTTCAATTTCTTTTTTGCGTTTTAAAGGTGAGATGTTGCTCTAAAACTCTTATTCAGAACACGTTCTCGATATACCCAACCGTTAGTCCAATAAGCAGCAGAACGTAAATTTCAAAAACCCAATTTTTCGAATTTTGACCGATAAATACTGTTTTTTTGGCGGTAAACATTACGAACAAAAATGTAGTCAATTCATTAACCTACATTTAGAAAAAAGGAAATTCAAGATTGCTCCACCTGATCTCGAGATAATTGAATTTAAAGATTCGCAGTCGGGCCGCCATTTTGAATGGCCGCCATATTTGAAAGCTACCTCCCCATGATGGACCCCCCGATTTTTTTGCTCCACATGAGCCCAGAAACAGGTGGTAAAAGTTTCATTCAGTCCCCCCAAATTATAATGACTTTAAGAGGTCTGGCACATGGTCTAATATAAATAAATTATAAATACGAGATTGTCAGTATTATGACACGAGACTGAGAATACCGACTTTTAATCTAATTATAACCTAGCTAGGTTCTAATTTCTAAACTTTCCAGTTTTCAGCGTGACCACCGTATATGTTATTATATATTTTCTGATCAGTAACTGTTCCAAAGAACAATCAACTCCTACTTCTTATGGTATCGAATGCAACCAACTACTTTATTTATAATCGAATGGCACATTCATTCCGACTAATTGTTTGTGTTTGACTCCTTTGTTTGGCAGACATTCGTATTTCGTACTATTCGATTCGTAGTTGAAGCTGTTTATCAGTTTTAGATTTGACGGGTGCCTGCCACAATATTTAGTAATAACAATAATATACGTGGAATCCGCAGGAGTGTAGGGTACTCTATTCGAGAACGCACTGAATAATAAAATTTTATAAAATTATGTAGTAGAAAAAACCGTTGTGAACCGAAAAAGCAATGTTGAAAGTTTTGACAACAGAATTAAATAGGAGCTCACAAACCCTTATAAGAATCTAGACCTTTTTACTTAAAATCCCATTTTTCAGTTTTTCTTAAAACCGGAATCATAGCGGAACCGCTATTTCATTTCAGTCCAGGTCCCTGGTCAATACATACAAGGATTTTTGACAATTTCTAAAGCAAATTGTGTTATTGTTAGTATTTATTACTATATTCTTCAATATATTGTCTGTGGCAGAAATAGTCTTTTTAACTTCTTATTGTCTGTATTATGATTTATTAAAATTAAGGAAGTTACATCCCTGACACCCTATATACCCCAAGTTTGGACAAGATGCAGTAGCATAGCAATGGAGTAAACATCATCCGTCAAAATCTAAAAGACAATAAGTTGATCTGATTAAAGACTGGATCTCCTTTCAGATCTGAGTGTTAGCTGTTTACCATCCCCACCTTTATTTATTGGCTCGATTACAAAGAAGATTCCTAAGAGATTACTGACACTAATGCAACTATCCTCAATATTTTAATTTTAACATTTTTAAGGTCTACCTGTTACACATATAAGAAATATATTGATTAAATTATGTTGCCGACACAAGAAAAAGTTTTTTCAAGCAATCTTCTCATCTTGTCAATGGTATTTTAAATTGAATTTCCCATAGGGTCACGAATAATTCATGAGGCGTCCGCGTGTTTCAAGTTTTTATATAACAAATTTTAAATTAAAATTTAGAAGTCTAACTTTATATATTTTAAACTGTATGTGCACTTCAAAGGCCCTCTGGGGATCGGAGAAGTTTATTTGTAGTAGCGATGTCACTAATATCGTTCTTTTTACAGTGGCGTAGCCAATAAAGCGAACGTTAGGGGCCATGCAAAAAATACGTTCGCAAAAATGAGTCATTTTAATCCCATTCCTCTCAATTGCAACGTTTTTGTGCGAATTTCTCTGTCTTTCATAATCTGCACATTCCACATAAGTGAAACGTCGTTTATATAAATGCCCAAGTTGACCCCATCGATTTAAATTTCTTAAATACAAACATACCACTTTTTCATCAATCATTTTTCTTGAACCAGTAACTGAAATAGATACGTTATTGTTTATTAGGAGGCTAAAGCCAGCTCATTCCAGTGGTCTGGATAATGTCTAACAATCTATTAAAGAAATGTAAAAATAATTTCGTTTCACCGTTAACTTACATAATTAATCTATGCTTTGTAAATGAAATTTTCCGTGACTACTTAAAAATTAGTAATGTTATTCCACTATTTAAAAAAGGAGACAAGAACTCTTATAATAATTATCGTGCGATTAGTATGATTTCAAGTATATCGAATGTTATAGGACTTGCAGTTAAGTGGATTATTTTTTAAAAATAACCTTTTATTGTCAGTTCAACACGGTTTCCTAAAAAATAGAAGTGTTGATACTGCATTAGTAAACTTTCACAGCTCAGTAGTAGACGCCTTAAGGCGCGTTTGCACGCATCCAGTAATTTAGTCGAGTCGTTTAGTAATTTAGTACTCGACCAATGCGGACAGCGTGTATTAGTCCAGTAACTTAGTAAAAAGCGCTGTACGCATTGGTCGAGTACTAAATTACTAAACGACTCGACTAAATTACTGGATGCGTGCAGGCGCGCCTTTAAATAAAGGATTATATGCACTTGGTCTATCTATAGATTATTTACGAGCCTTTGACTGTGTAGATTATGACTTACGTATTGCCAAGTTTTTTGAGCAACTAACTTTTTAGTTGCTCAAAAAAGTCCTGATGTAGTAAAAAATATATCGAATGATCTATACAGAGACGTTATAATTTGGTCAGAGAGAAATCGGCTTACACTTAATAAAGAAAGAAACAAGTACTGTATCATTTAGGTACAACATCGAGCAAAACGCTAACGACGAATTTTTAGTAACAGATTTTGCTAAAATCTTGGGTGTCATGTTCGACCGTGGGCCGCTCATATAGATAGATTGTGTGTGAAGCTCGGGAAATGTTACGGTATGCGCTACTTAAAAAATCACTGCGGTAAGGTTCTTTATTGACATTTTATTACTCTAACATACATTCCCATCTACGGAATCCAATTATGCTGTGGGGATTGAGTACTACCTATGTTCGTGGGGCATTTATTCTGCAAAAGTTTGTCATTAGGATTATGGAGAGTTTACATCCCCGAGAATCGTGCAGAGAATCCTTTAAAGCCTTAAAAATACTAACTCTGCCTAGTATATATATATTCATGAAATATGTTGTTGTGTTTTTAAAAACAAATCAACTTTTCTTACAAACTAAACACACCACAATTATCGAACAAGATTTAAAGATCAGCTAATTCCTCATCAGCATACAACAGCAATATATCAAAAAAGTGTATTTTACAACAGATGTAAAATTTATAATCATTTGCCCACTGATTTGAAAAATTGTAAAACCCTATTTACTTTTAAAACCTGGATAAAAAATTTACTAATTGAAAAGTACTCAGTTTATGTGTTTATTTATTTATTTATTTATTGTGTGTTTATCTTTTGTAGTTTGTTATTATGTATACGTTTTATCCCTTAAACGATTTTATTCTATATTTTAAATTGTATTAGGCATATGCATATTATCTCGGATTTTTGACGCACTCCTGAGTTACTTGTATGGTTATTAATTAATTGTACTTCTGACTGGGAAATAAAGGTTATTATTATTATTATTATTAAAATATTTTTGGGATACTGGTATATTGAAGTGCTTGCACATGTCCAAGTGGAGATTATTATTATTATTATCATTATTATTAATGTATATTTTTATGTTATACTTTTTAGCCTTAAATTTTTGAAAGATTACGCTGTATTCATTTTATTTCTCTAAAAATTATATTCACCAGTGCACTTATTATTTATTCATCGTAAAATTCAAATTTTCAATCCGCAAGCGTTGATGACAGCGTCATCTGCTAAGAAGTAGTATATAATCAAGAAGGATAAACAAGGACTGTTCAATCATCACAATTAGAAAAAGACGAAAATACATTTTGTGACATCATTGTAGACAACATTTAACAATATGGCTGAAAGCAGTCATAAGAGACTATGAGAAACTTTACTTAATTTATAAACTTATGCATTTGAACTATTATGTTGGTTGGAGAATTTTGTAATTTGTGTTTTTAGAGTTGATTTTAGTGACTTTAGACCGTTGGTATTAGATATTTTTATTTGGAGTTTAAACATGTCTATTTTGATGTAATTTTTGCGCGCTTTGCTTTGATTGGCTTTCGCATTATTGAATACTCCTTGATATCTAATAATAGGCACAGAATACACGAAACTTTGTTACATTATAAAGAGAACCAACAGAAATACTAACGTTCACTCTTCTGTGTGATTCGAAGTAAAATGAAAATTAATTAATTTAATTGATTCATTTACACAGGTTTACAAAAAAAAAAAAAATTCTGCTTCAAGGATTAAACCTATTATACCTTAAGTATTTTTGTGTGCTGAATCCGAATTATCAATTTAAAAAATTTGCTACCGCGTAGAGTAAACGTCAAAAATTGTCAAAAAAACGTATTTTGACGATAAAAACCGGGATTTACTTGAAATCTACGCAGTAAAAAATGTTTTTAATTGAAAATTCGGATTCAGCACACAAAAATACTTAAGGCATGGTAGGTTTAATCCTTGGAACAGAAAAATTTTTTTTTTAGACCTGTGCACAAGGTGCCCCTGTCGTCAAAATACGGTTTTTTGACAATAAAAACCGGGATTTACTCGAAATCTACGCGGTAGGAATTTTTTTTTTTGTTGAAAATTCGGATTCAAGCATAAAAATACTTAAGGCATGATAGGTTTAGTCCTTGGAACAGATTTTTTTTTCACTTAGTTTTTTTCACTTAGTTTTCAGATATTCTCCTTCTCCCGGATATTAGTCAGTGATTTAAATACTTTCCTGTTAGAAATTATGAACACAGATTTGATAATTGTTAATGTTTAGTAACACTATATTAATATATATAAATGAATTTAAAGTATTCGGCACACGCGAGAGGCCTATGTGAGGATTTAAGGACTCGAAAAGTGTGTGAAAAATCGATTACAATATTTGAACAACACAAGCAAACAGTGAAAGAGAGTTAAATAAAAGCTGGTAAAAACAGAACAATTTAAAATGGCATGGACAAAACAATGTTTTTAAAAGTTGTTATAATTATGCTTTACTTTTTTTAAAAATGGATACAATTTTAAAAAATGCAGTTAACATATGAATATGTTTAAAACCTCCTTATACATTTAAATGAACCAAACTTTATTCCTGAACACACGTAAAAAAATTCATTTCTCCAAGGTGTACACTTTCAATTTGAACATTCAATTTCGTCGAATTGTATCCGTTTAAACCTAATTCATTTATCGCTGGTTTTATTGCCTCAGAGTAAATTTCCATGCCGCGTTTGAGAGACTAAACAAATTTGAGGAAAACTTTCATAATGTTTTTGTAAGCAACCTATGTAAAATATATAAGAATTTTTTTGTTGCCCAAAGGCACAATGTTAAATCATCAATAAAACTTCGCTTGCTTTTTCAACCTTTAGTATGGGGATAGAATACCGTTTTTATTTACACAACTAATCAATCTCCTTTTTATGAACAGGTCAGCTCTAAAATAAGAATAGCTGGAGGTCGATAAATAGATTTGGTTTTATTGTATGTTCATGGTTTTATTTTCAGTTTAGTAGAATTACTTTAAAACGATTTCTGTAGATTTCACAACAGGAGTAGTAGTTAGGGGGCTCGTGACAGAAATTTGTAAATGATTTAATTATGATGCAGGAGTTATTAGTTCTGGCAGTTATGTTGTAAGAAACAATATAGTGACGAGCCCTACCAGTATGGCGTCGCAGCGTTGTTAAATGACAGTGCTTCAATTTTATAAAAGAGGTCTACTGTGTTTTCTGCATACCTTTGCTTTTTTATTGGACGTATTTATTAGATCAGATAAACTATAGAATTTCCCGAGGCAAAGGTCCTCAGTACTGCATTAAAGAATAATAATTTTTTTATTGATGTTTAACTTGGCGAAAAATATATATAAATTAATCATCAGGCAGAGCATAATAATTTTGTCAAGTGTATCATAAAAACAATAATTACAGCTTCTTCAAAGTTGGAAGAAAAAAGTTTGTCGTATCATGTAATGGTACAGGAAGAGATTGAAAAAAATTACTGTAACTCGAAAAAAATTTGTCCAGACTTTAAACTTTGGTTATAAGTTTAAAATAGGCCAAAGTTCACGAAACAAAAAAGTTTAGGAGTTTTACGGATCCGCGGGAACCTATAGGGGGTATACTTTCTTGGAAAATATGGCATTTACAAAAAAAATAGTTCAAATAAAAGTTGTTTCTGGCAAAATTGTCTTTAATTTGGTGTTTTAAAATTAATTTTTTTTTCTAAAACAACTGTTTTAAAGGGACAAAATTAATTGAGCATCTCGCTGATGCTATATATTAACGAAAAACAGCATTCTTGAAAGAAAAATTAATTACTGAGCAATTACAATAACAAAATGCGGACATTTTGTTAACAAAAATGTGAAAACGCATATTGAATCAGCCATAACTTCTTTATTGTTTGTGATGAAGAAACAAACAAAAAATCATTTTAAAGACTGATTAATTACCTTTAATTATGTTTCTTAGAACTTTTGATGGAAGTGTCACAGTTTCTAAGATATTTAACATTTGAACTAAATACTTCATCCTAAAAACGGTCGAATGGCATCTATAAAATTAAATATCTCCGAAACAATCAACGCTACACAAATATATAAACAAAATAAATTTATTCCCAGTTTATAAGCTTCATTTTTGATGTCCACCATATTTTCTTTTAAATTAGTATTTCTGGAGATATTTGCAGAGAAACAAGAATATTACATTTTTTCTAAAACCCCTTTTACAGTTTAAAATGCAATTTTTCTTCTAAAGCAAGCGCTGTAAGCCGATGAAAAAATTTGAGCGTCTAGGTCACACTACATATTAACGAAAAACAGTATATTAGTCCAGTCAATGAATATATTGTAGAATGCATGGAATATGCGAGACTTTTTGACTTCAGAACTTTGTTAGAAGTAGTTAGTAGGTAAACATACTAAAAGTCCCCGCCCCTGGGAGGTGAGCTTACGGTGGGAGGGAGGGGGGAAGGTACCATTTTTGTATTTTTCGATTATATCTAATTAAATTTCCTATAAAATTGTTTCCATACATATTTGCCGAATTTCCAACGGTTTTCGAGATATACGTTATTAAAAATCGATAAGGAACAAGATGAAAACATAATCTAGTTCTAGAACTCGTTAAAGTACATATGTATACCAAAGTTCAAGTCAATATCTTAAACGGTTCCAGAGTAAACGTGCGCACAAAAAAAAGTTACAGACAGACCGACAGACAGACAGACAGAAATTTTTTTTTCGCTCAAACTTAAAATCTCGACGTTTCATGATATTTTAAGCCTATTTGGACAATAAAAATTTTTAAAAATTTTTTTGTCGTTACTATACTTCCACTGGACGTGGAAGTAATTAACTAACATGTTGTATATTTGCATGTTTTTAAGGGCCAACAGATAAATAGCATTTCTTGGAAGAGGAACATTAATATCAACTAAGTTTTTTAACATAATATTAATAGATATTTGATGATTTTTTACAATTAAAGAAAATATGATCCAGATGGCCCGTGGAGCCGCATGCATTACAAATGTCTGAGTTTAGTACTCCAATCCTACTTAGATGTTTTGGGTAGCAAGCGTGGCCGAATCTTATTTTACACATTGTGGTAATAAATTTTCTAAGGACGCTAGTGCCCTTAAACCATGATGATTTGGGGATATAGTCCACAACTTGGGTGTACTGGCTCGTAGGGTTATCTAATCGATAATTTCTATATAAATTTGACCAATTATTGTATGTTTTATGTCTGAATGAAATTATACAGTCTGATAAACATAACTTAAAGTTTGAGTGTTCGTTTGATAAGGCAGATTCTTTAGCAAGACTATCAACGCGCTCGTTATGTGGAATTCCTACATGGGATTTAACCCAAATAAAAGTGACAAGAGTTTTTTTTTTTTAACTATTTAACGTCGGCCTATTTCCGCTACCAGGGCCTATCACCGACGCCAGGAGAAGACGAGCTACCCCCAACCTGGAAATTTTGCCGAACCTCTTCCCTTAAGAAGAGTAGGGATCTTTTACTTGCCTAACATTTAATAGACAAGGGACCGCCTGCTTGTGACAAAAGTATTATTTTTATTAAGCTCACATAGAAGAAGATTTATATGGAGAATATATGAATTTGGGTGGGTGTAATTGAATATTTCACTTTTAATGCTTGTCAAAATACTCAAAAGAGTCTGTATAGATTACTGTATACTTGACTGATTACATTTAATATATTCTAAAGCTTTGAGGATCGCTATGGCTTCTCCAACAAATACAGATGTGTTTTCTGTCAACTTCATTTTGATTTCAAGTTTGTTGGATGGGATATAAACAGCACATCCCACATTTTCAGAAATCTTGGGTCTATTAATATCTTCGAGATGTGGGTCAGAATATAATAATAATAATAATAATAATAATAATAATAATCCTTTATTTTCATCAGACTTCTACAGAAGTATTGAATATTGTCAATCAATAAGGTAAGGTAGAGAAATTCCATTAATCTTAAAATTAAGTATAAAATTTAAGTTAAAATGTATATAAATTAAACAGTCCTGTGTTTAACAAGTACAAAAGTAAATAATTAAAATGTACAAACATCACTGTTAAGAATTTAAAAATTTAAGTTTAAAAGTGCATTCAATGAATAACAATTAAGTCACTATTTAAAAGTACTAGAATAATTAAATTAATAGACAGTACATAATTTTTATATCTCAAAAGTCTTTACATTGCAGATATTCCTGAACACTGTAAAAGCTATATTTCAACAAAAGTATACGAACCTTGATTTTAAAGAGTTTAATATTTGGTATTATTTTCAATGAAAATGGTAATTTGTTGAAAATTTTTATTTGCATAACAATAGGACTGTTAGCCACAAGTGACAGCTTGTGACAGGGAATATCTAGGTTGCCATTTGGACGTAAGCTGTAGTTGGATTTAGCATCTCTGCTTTTACCATAATTTATTAGGTTGTGTTTAACATAGCACACACAATTTAAAATATATACTGATATAACAGTTAAAATACCAAGTTCCTTAAAGAGACCTCTGCATGAATCCAGACGATGTCTGAAAGTTATAGTTCTAATAATTCTTTTTTGCATAATTAAGATTTCGAGCATGCGAACATTGTTGCCCCAACAAATTATACCATAGTTTATGCAAGAGTGCACATAAGCAAAATAATAACTTTTTAAAGTGTTTAAATTTACATTTTTTCTAAGCTGCCAAATAACAAAACAATAAGATGCTAATTTACTAAGAATGTGATCTACTTGATTATTCCACGATAACGTATAATCAATGTATAGGCCTAAAAATTTCACAGTTTTATTTTGTTCAATGCTTTTATTATTGATCCTCACTAATAGGCTATGATCCATCTTAGGTTTTGTAGAAAATACTATCATATTTGTTTTCAAGGCATTTAGGACAAGACCATTTTCACTGCTATAATTCTGCATGATGTTTACTTGGGACATGGCTTTACTGCTAAGATTATCTACATGTTTGTCTTGTAAGGCTACCGATGTGTCATCAGCAAAAAGCGAAACCAAGGAACTTTTATCAAACCCATTCACAATATCGTTCACAAATATAATGAAAAGAACAGGGCCAAGTGTACTCCCTTGAGGAACTCCCGTAGATATACAACTTGGTGTAGAGTAGAAAGTATTATTGTTTTGTTTTAGTATTACTGTTTGATGTCTGTCTTTCAAATAGCTTGATAACCAGTTTAATGCAGATCCGCGAATCCCATAATTATAAAGTTTATTTATTAAGAGTTCATGGTTAATGGTATCAAACGCCCTGCTAAGATCAAAAAATAGGCACATTGTATTGTTTTGCAAATCTAAATTAGTCAATATGAAATTATAAAGCGATAAAATAGCATCCTGTGTGGAGTGTTCCTTTCTAAAACCGTATTGTGATGAGGACAATATATTTTCTTTAAAGAGAAAATCATTTAGTCTTATACTATAAGCCTTTTCGTACATTTTTGAAAATGCTGATAAAAGTGTTACACCTCTATAGTTTGATATTAAGGATATGTCTCCTTTTTTATGAATAGGCACAACCAATGCTTGTTTTAGTAATGTCGGAAATATACCTTCTAAAAATGAAAAATTTATTAGTTTAGTAAGTGACTCGGCTATGTAATCAATGACTTCTAATAACAAGGAACATGGTACACCATCAAAACCTGCTGAATTTTTGTTTGCAATTGATCTAATGATGTCTTTAGTTTGTAACAATGTTAAGGGGGACAAGAAAAGTGAGTTTACTTTAGATGCATTTCTAGCATTGGTATCATATTCATATTACGTGTTAATATTTGTATAGAATTGATAAAATAGTCATTAAATCCTTGAGCCATATTTTGATATCCTTCTATTTTATTTCCACTTTCATCTGAAAGTGAATGAGGCAGATTTATTCTATTTTTTTGACTAGTATGATTATTTATTAACTGCCACGCAGTTTGAGATTTATTGTTGGATTCAGCAAATGAGGAGTCGTAGTACGATTTCTTTGTTCTTTCGACTAATGATTCATGATTTTTCTTTAAAATTTTATACCTTATAAATACATTATTATCATTTGTATGTTTGTACACCTTGTAGATATCTCTGATAAACATGCTTTGGTTTATTATTTCTGCAGTTACCCATGGTCGACTATTTTTATTACTATTACGATGACATTTTTGTATTGGGAATGCTATGTCTACACAATCAATAAATATATTAAAAAACATGTTAAATTTAGTGTCGCAGTTGTCATCAGAGTCCAAAAAGTTCCATTCTTCCTTGGAAAGAATAAATTGAAAATTACCTATGTTTTGTTTATTCTTAAAGCATCTTTTAAAATAATGATCATCATTATTCTTATTCTTTTTGCATTTAAAACTTACTATCTGCATAAAATGGTCAGAAATATCTGCATGACTTTTGGATCCAAAAGGTCTACACTTATATTTGAAAATATGTTATCTATAATTGTTTTGGAGTTATTTTGAATTCTCGTAAATTCACTTATGCACGCTTTTAAACCAAATGTTGACAGCAGGTTACATAATTGTTTTGCAGATGTTTCTATACATTTATAATCGAAATTCATATTAAAATCACCGCATAAAAAGACAGTCTCATCTGGTTTAATTACATTATTTAGCAAATTATCCATGGCAGTAATAAAATTATTAATATCGGCTGATGGAGCCCTATAAATACATCCTATCAAAACAGTTACATTATTATAATAAATTTCAGACAGTGCATATTCGAACAGAGAACTTACTTTTCTTGTATTTGAGTGAATAATTTTATAATTAATATTTTTTTGAATCAATATAATAACACCACCGCCATTCAACTCACTTCTACAAAAATAATCAGCGACATTGTATGAATATACATTTATGTGGTTAATTTCTTCGATTTTGTACCAAGTTTCTGTTATACAAACAACTTCAGGGAAGTTTAATGATGCTAGTAAAATTTTCAAGTCTTGAATTTTATTTCTCATACTTCTGATGTTGATATGGCATATTCTTAATTTATGTTCCTCTGACTCATATGCAAACTCCCTACTATTGTGTTGAGTTCCCATGTTTGCATGATGATGCATGTTTTTGCTAAATTGGTAACTTGATTGCTATATAATGTCTGCATTAAATTCCACATTATGCTTGATTTCTTCCAATAACCTAATATAACAGGGACATAATTTACTTTTTGCTGCATGGTTAATATTACGATTTGTTTTATTTACTTTGTTGTACCTTATACAATTAGCACACTTACTTTCAGATGAGGTGCAGAGATTTGTTTCGTGGCCTCCTGCGCATAATCCGCAAACTGTGGTCGAACTTTTGCAGTCCTTTTGTAAATGATGAAATTCTGAGCATTTGTAACATCTTTTGATATGATATGAGTCCCTCACTTCACATTTTTTCCATCCTATACTAAGAGAACCTTTATTTAGAATTTGTAGCCTGGTGGCAGGATCGACTGAAAGGATAATATTACTCGTGTTCGTATTTTTTATATCCATCTTCCTAACAACTTTTAGCTCAAAATTGATGTTTGTTGCGTTAATTTGATTGTGTACGATGATATTTTTAGCTAAAATCTCATTCTCAATATTGATGTCATCTTGGTTTGCCTTAAAAATTATTAGTTTTGGGTTAAATTTTTTCTTTATGCCCACCTCATATGTATTTTTTAATTTGTCGTCAACACTTGTTTTCAATTTTTCCAGGGATTCCTTATCTGCACAGTCAATAATAATTCCATTTTGTATTTTCTTTACATTATTTATAGCAATAGATTGTGCTACTGGATTCACACTATTTTTAATGCTTGTGAGAATGTTGTCAGAGTTTGTGGTTAGGTCTTTAGATTTTATTATTAGCGAGTTATTATTATGCTGTCTTGACACGCCACTGTTAACGTTAGAGTGTATACCTGGATTTTTTTTGTTTTGCTCTGCATTTACACGACCTCGTTGTACATTTGTGCTTGTTTTGTTTTGCCCCATGTTGTCTGACACATATGACTTGCTAAGTTTATTGTTCTGCAGGGCTGGCAATTGTGAGTACAATAATTTCCCAGAAGACGTTCGCTACAAATTCCCTGAACAGCCTCTCGCACTAATAGCTCGATTTTCCCAGAAATACGTCTTCAAAAGGATTCTCCAGCATCGTATTCTTCCGAATCCTCATTTTTGGCTACATTAACCGGAGAGGGGGCAAATTAGAATGGTTGATAGTTCACGGAAAGCGAAAGAGGCGGAAGGGGCGAGCTTCAATGAGGTTGTGTGCCTAACAGGCAACCACGGCAGATAACGTAATGCTGTTAAGCATGCTATACAGCAAACGGAGGCCAACTAGAATAATTATGGACTACAAAACGTCTTGCAAAATGTTAGGAATAAGAAGAACCCGTTGAACATGAGAAATAATATTAGCACAATTTTTCTTCTACCACAATTACTTCCAGTGCTAATTTGATTGTTCCAATTTTAGCTGACTACAAACGAAGAATATCAATATCATAATGGCACAAAGGCGTTGGAAAGTGTATAATCCCTTAGATAAAACGCTTTGAATACATTTTTACTCGCAGTTGATTGTATCATTCTACATGTTTCTACTGTAACAGACATTCCAAGTAATTTTGCTTTTCTAGGTAAGACAATGCAATTACATCTCTTTGTTCTACCCAGGGTAAAATGGGGAAATTGTTTCCAACTCAATAATTTAATTTCTGATCTTTCCTGCTGTCTATATTCTGCTAGATAGATACATTTTCAGACATTTCGCAGGCATGTTTTATTATTTAACAGCGTCAATGGATTTGCTTTTAGGATATTCTTCACTTAGACATTTCAGTTTAGTTTTACCACATTTTGAGAATATGAATTGTGCTGCATTTCAACTTTATTTCTTGGAAAATGCATTATCGAGGCGAAATAAGTCGAGTAAATTTTATCTGTTAGTAATCGAATTGCTTAAACAAATAGATAGCCTAGGCATTCTGGCACTCAAGGCCATAATCAAATGAATAGAAATGAAAAGTACACATATCAAGGATCCTTGTCACTTGCTAAAGGTAAAAACTTTCTGAACTGGCAGGAAACTCCGTTATCTTGAAAAATATGTCCCTTTTTGAAATTTTACGACCTTATCGGAAAATGTTGATTTTATCGAAATAAAAGTCATTAGTTAAGTTATTATATGTTCTACGTGTATATGAAAATGTGAGTTGACCTAAGGTAACTGAGCTAAGATATTGAAACGAACTAATTTACAAATGACCGTCTTTTTTTTAAGCTTTTTCTTAACTTTTAATAGTATATTATTCAACGAGCGTGTAATAATAGCTATTGCTCAAGAGGATGATATTTACAGCACGAGCCCAAGGCGAGTGTCGTAATTCACCCGAGTGAGTAATAGCCGTTACACGCGAGTAGAATACTATACTTTTTCTACGATTACTCAACGGGAAGTTGCACTATAAGGTAAATTTGCCGAAAATAATAATTGTGACAAATGGAGAGATTTTTAGGGTAAAATGCGAGGACGCACATTGTATCGGTTATAATTTATTTATTTTTAAGCAGAAGAGAAAATGAAAAAAGTCTTTTAGCTTAATCTATAATAAATCTTTAATTTGGTTTCTTAACATTTTTGGCGCAAGTGCCTTAGTTTCTGAGATATTTAACTTTTTAAACGTCCATATCTCCGAAAAAGCAAAAAGTTATGGAGATTTTAAAAACAGTAAATTGTTCCTCAGCTTATGATATTTACCTTGGAGGTTTTTATTTTTTTGCTAGGAGTGATTCTTTTCGATTTATTCGACAAAAACTGTGTTCAGGTGCCCGTTTTCGCAATCTGCAAAGAAGGCGAAACACGAAATTTTTAAACGTTCAGATCATTATTAATACCGTGTGTGTAGTCGCGGGCTAGGCATGGGGAGAAGAATTACAACATCGCGAGTGCCAGCTGGCTGAAATGAAATAACAGAGCTGGAATGCTCCCTCCACCACGGACGAATTTACGGCTGCCGGTGTTGCCAAATCTCTCGCGCTACGTGAATGTACATGCCTAATGGGAAATTACACGCACGGTATATGAGAGTTGAAGGGCCATACTATGTCACAGTCCTGTAGAAAGGGGGGGGGGCGGATGCGGGAGTGATTCTCCCCGGGCTCGGGCATCTTTGAGAGACCCGGTTTTGTATCGTAATTTTAAAACAAATTTCAGATTTTCAAAACGTACTCTTCGCCGGTTTAAAGAACTTTTTATATAATTGTTACACGTTCTATAGGATACTCTTCGCAGTTTTTTGTAAATAATGTTAGTTTTAGAAATTTTTAATTTTATAGTACGAACTTAGTTGGTGAAAGATAGTAAAGATGTGAAATAAAGTAAAAATAAAAAAAACTACACCAACCCCATTTGGGTTTCGAACCCGGGACCCTTGGATTTCGAGTCAAACGAGTCAAAAGCGTAAGAACTACACCACCACCTAACGAGTAAAAGAATGTTTATTTTTACATTATAAGAGACAAGCTAAAATCATATTTTCACGGTTTTATATTACATTATGAAACGTATATTTGTAAAATGTATAAATATTTAGATATTAAAATGAAATATCATTTCACCAGATTTTTATTACAAAAACATAAAAAATCAAAAAAAAATCTCAAATTTAAATTGTTAGTAACATTTTTATTTACTGATCGATTTTGTTAAAAAACTTCTTCCTCTAGCTACCATTAACTTACTGTCCAAATTTCAGTACAATCGGATCTTTCTTTCTCGAGTTATCGTGCTTACAAGAAACGTGACGGACGGACAGACAGACGGACGGACATTTTGAGAGTTGTTCAGAATTCGTTTACTAACACAATGATATGAAAATTTTTTGTCTCGAGCGATATTTACGGTTTTAGAAATGTTCCGATCAAATGGAATATACTCTTCGTTTTCGTATTTGCGAAGAGTATCAATATGTAATGCACATAAATATCTCAAAATAAGTAACTGCAAGTCACGGACTTTAACGCCTCTTTCCATATAAAGTGTAATTGGTGCTAGAACCGAAGCCAAGAATCCCTCAGAAACGACTTGCTCTTGCATTTATCTTTCAAGATTTGGCTAAGGGACAAAGTTAATTTATTCAAAATCTGATGATGAGTAATGAAGTTCATTTTCCCCTTAATGGCGTTGGGAATAAGCAGGACTGTATGATAAGAGATAGGGTGATTCAAAGGTCCTTCATCAACGAAAATTACATACACTTAGCTGTACGGTCTGTTGTGGAGTTGCGCCCGAGAAGGATCTATGCCCACTGTCCAGATATAAATAAATACGGTGCTGATGCGACCATAAATGCTTCTGGACATTTTAGTCACACTGTATACCTACAAGTTTCATTGCGAACTTCCCAAATATCCTGCTCTTAAAATCAGAGTTGCTCAAATTGTGAAAGACAAACAATTATTTTACGATTTACTTTTTTACTCTCGAGATAACGATAGAACTGAAAAAGAAAACGGCACCCAATTATGAGGGAAGTTTTGTGAAAATAGTCTTATACAAGGTGTCTCAAAATTTTTAGATAAAACAAAGGAAGTTTTTTGCTAAATATTTTTCTTGAATATGCCACAGAAAATTGAACCTTTTCTAGCGAAGCATTTTTGTAATTGTAATAAAAGATGTTACAATCATTGTTTGGTTCATCAAAATTATCTGAATTTAAAGTAGACCTCACAGAAAAAAATGTTTAGTTTCTCCAAGTTCTAATAAAATATAATTCATAAACTTTTTCTTAATGGTGCTTTTGTCAGCGTTTTTTACAAGCTTTGTATGGTAATGTGAATTTTATGATTCTCGAGTCATGTTTTAGTAGACCGCAAAATAACAAAATTTATGGTTAGTAACAAAAGTTATTCAGAAGAAATGCTCAAAATACCTTCTTATTCTAATGCATAATCGGCATCCACCTGTAAAGTTTGTTGTAATACCTCCTAAAGCTTGGTGATCAGTTCTTATTTCATTAGCGATGGTGTCAGTTTTATGTCATACATCTTGCTGGTTCATGTATTTTGTTTGACAAAGTTTTTGTTTAAAGTTAGCCTATAGAATATGAGATTGAAATCCTGAGAACGAAGTGGGTACTGTATGGCTCCTTCCCTACCTATACATCTTTCGTATAATTTATATATTGGCGGAGTGGACGATCATATTGAGTGGGGACGTTTGCATTGTATGGCTGCTACATTCTTTTACGTGTTATGAAAGTATGTCGTTAATGATCTTTTTATAATTCAAATAAGGAAAAAAATCCCATGGGATTTTTGTATTAAACATGTTTTTTCGATAAAATAACTGACAGCGACGGAGAGTCACGTGCAAAAATTTTGCATTTCTGAAGTCAATTTGTTCGCCATTTCGTTATTATGGAATAATCATTTGTTGAACTAGCTGACACGTACTTAATTTATGGTGCTGAAGGAAATGGACGTGAAGCAGTCCGATTATACCCGGAGCGTTTTTCAATTCAGCAACAACTTCATCATGATATTTTCTCCAGGGTTCAACCTGCGTTCCCTGGTAGATTTATAGAAAGGAAAACATCAAGTTTCGAAGAGGAGATATTGGAGCAAATAGCAGAAAACCCATCAACCAAACTTTTCCATAGCTAACTCTTTCAGTGTTGCTCACTCTTCTGTTTAAAGAGCACTCAGTGAACACTATCAGTACCACATCCAAAATAAACAATATCTAGAATTTGAGAACTTTGCACATCGATTTGAATTTTGTGCTTGGTTTGTGAACCAATCTGATGCTGCACAGTATGCCTGATGTTTTCGAATATTTGTTTCATTAGAGATGGTTTGTTCAATAAATATAAGAGCCCCATATCTGCATCTATAAGAATGCTCAATGCTCATACTTATGTGACATTTGGTCACAAGCAGTTCGTCAATATTTGGGCTGGAATTGTTAATGACTATCTAATCGGACACCATATTTTTGAATATTACCTCTTAAAATTGATTCAAATTTCGTTTTTCATCCGCTGTGATTCCGTTGTTATTTGTAATAATATGAAATAAAATTTTTGTTTTTCCTTAATTACCGGATTTTTTACTTTTACAAACATTTCGTGTAGTAGCTAAGAAATTGGAGCAATATGATCCTAGATCTGCTGCTAACGGTGGTACGATGGAATGGTACGATATACGAAAAAAAAACTGAAGGAAGGTGAAAATTTTAACAAAATATTGCGCATCCAAATCAATAAAACAAAAATCCGTTCGGTTGCAAATAACTTTTTTTATGTAAAATTCTATCACCCTAACTCCAACTTCACAGGTTAATTTTTTATTAAACTTTTCGTGTGCATAGCTACTATCAAAACACTTATAATTACTCTTGATAATTACTTCCACCCCCAGTGGAAGTACTTATAGTAACGACAAAAAAAATTAAAAAATTTTTATTGTTAAAATAGGCTTAGAATGTTATGAGACGTCGAGGTTTTAAGTTTGAGCAAAAAAATTTTTGTGTGTCGTTCTGTCTGTAACTTTTTTGTGCGCACGATTACTCTGGAACCGTTTAAGATATTGACTTGAAATTTGGTACACGTATGTACTTTAACGAGGTCTGGGACTAGATTATATTTTCATCTTATTCCGTTGAAGGGTTGGGGGTAAATTGTGGGTAAATATGGGGTAAATAGGTAAATCAAGCGGATAAGAGTCCATAAAATTGGTATTTAGTATAAACAAGAGAAGTTAATGTTTCAAAAAAAATTTTTGGCATTAGTACCTCCACCCCATTATAAAAGGGGGTAAAAAGAAATTGTGATTTAGTGTGTGTACTAGAACCAAAGGCCTCAAAATATTTTTGTACTTCATCCATCCCCACTACCACCTTCCTATCAGCCTCCTACCCCACTACTGATGAGGGATAACGTTTTATGGGTTTTTGGGGTAGACAATTTCAAATATTATTATTAAAGTTCCATAAACAATTATTTCCACATACAATTTTTTTTTTTTTAGCGACTTTAAACAATCTTCCACGATTGTTTGTTGTTTGTTGCAGCACAATTGAAACATCCTGTATGTAGCGCAGGCACAAGGGTGCCTACTTCGTGGATAAAATACCCGCAGAGTTACATATTACGCTGTTAAGATTATTTAGAGTTTTATTCTAGTTGCCCCCATATGTGAAATTGAACATATTACCATCATGTCGCCAGCTTGAGTCTTTTCCATTACAAATAGCACTCAGGTACTATCGAATATTGGTCACGTTTCAGTTCATAGAAAAGATCCAAATAAAAGTACGTTAGTGGTTTTATTAAAATAGCGCTTGGGATAGTTTATCGGTGGAAATATCTACGAAATGTTGAAAGTTTTCAACTATAAAGACGATATATATTTTGAAATAAGTGAATTTTACGCTTATATCAAGATACTCCGCCAATTTTTATTCCATTTATATTTACGCGATATCAGTATTTATGTTAAAACTCAAATACTTCATATGGAGACGAAAGAAATGTTAAAAACTAAACGTAAACATCGTAGTATTTCAAATTCAAATTCACATTCTTTATTCGCTTTGTTGCTACAAACTACAGTTGTGGATTAGCTCCGTCATAGTAATTGTGAGGACACAATATTAAGAATTACAGGTCTATGTAAAAAACTAATAAATGCATAAAATTTCTTTCCCATATAATAGAGAAAAGAGAATTTAAAAAAAGTGTAATAGAAAACGTATAATATATATGAGTTGACAAAAAAACATAGAAGGAATAAAAAGTCTAGTTAAGATTACCACCTACTAAAAAACCGCTGCTCAAGGAATCACTACTTCCACATCCGGATTTTCTATCCAAGTCACACAACGAAAAAATTTTGTATTTGGAAATAATTGTTTATGGAACTTTAATAATATAATATTTGAAATCCTCTACCCCAAAAACCCATAAAACGATACCCCGCATCGTTAGTGGGGTGGGGGTGGTGACAGGCGGGGTGCGGGTGGTAGTGGGGGGTGGATAAAGTAAAAAAATATTTTGAGGTTTCTGGTTCTTGTACACACACTAAATCACATTTTGTTTTCATCCCCTTTAATAATGGGGTGGGGGGGTAATGGGGGTGGCTAATGCCAAAATTTTTTTTGAGACCTTAGCTTCTCTTGTCTATACTAAATATCAATTTTATGAACTCTTACCTGCTTGATTTACCTATTTACTCCAAATTTACCCCAATTTACCCCCCAACCCTTCGACGGAACAAGATGAAAATATAATCTAGTTCTAGATCTCATTAAAGTACATATGTGTACCAAATTTCAAGTCAATATCTCAAACGGTTCCAGAGTAAACGTGCGCACAAAAGACAGACCGACAGACAGACAGAAATTTTTTTTCGCTCAAACTTGAAATTTCGACGTTTCATGACATTCTAAGCCTATTTGAAAAATAAAATTTTTTTTGTCGTTACTATACTTCCACTGGATGTGGAAGTAATTAGCACATATCAACATTATATATAAAAGCATGGAGATAAATAAAAAGACAAGCACAAATAAAGACAAGTACCAAAACATCATTAATATTAAGTGTGTCTAACTGAGTTACAGTATTCTTCGAATTCTTTAAGGCTATAAAAGCATTTCTCTAACAGTAAATTCTTTATTTTGGTTTTAAATGTATTAGCCGATTTGCTATCTTTAATTTCATGTGAAAGCAAGTTGTAGTACTTGTGACCGGCATAGTATGGAGATTTTTTATAATAATAAAATAAAATGTATGTGTGGCTGAATTTGTCAATGTATATATTGTTTTTATTTTGTGTTGAGTACGTATGAATATTTATGTTTTTTTTATAGTTGTTAATGTTTTGATGAACATATACCATTAGTTTGAAAATGTAAACATATGCAAGAGTTAATATTTTTTTATTGATAAAAATTTCCCTACAGGACTGTGTTTGTGTCATTCCAAATATTAAACGTATTATACGTTTCTGAATAATGAATACTCTTGAGAATTCGGTTGTCTGTCCCCAGCAAATTATATGACAGAGTAGAGTACACACAAGCATAATAAAAGTTTAGCAAAGAGTTTTCATTCAAAGTATTTTTTAAAGTTTTTAGGGCAAAGAACGATTTATTTAATTTGGAACATACATGATTAATTTGCTCACTCCAACTCACTGAGCTGTCTACGAAAGTACCTAGGAACTTGGTGGATGTATTCATTTTAATATCGTCTGAGCTGTTGCCATTACTAATACGTAGGTCTAAAGATTTTTTATATAAACCGGTAAATTCAATGTACACTGTTTTGTCTAAGTTGTTTATTAGATGATTGGCTGAACACCACTCTGTAAATTGCCGTGTTACCTGTTCAATTTTGTAGGTTGTTTCCTCTTTAGTTTTAGACTAGGATAGTGGTATAGTCAGCATATATAAACACTCTTTCCTCATGTATATAGTTTGTTAGGAGTCATTTATATATAATATGAATAGTAGTGGCCCTAGAACACTACCTTGGGGAGTGCCTAATTCGACATCGTACAGTTTAGAGATAGAATCTTCTACCTTAACTGCCAACTGTCGATTTGAGGTGTAGGATATTATCCACTCATTTATGTTTCCCCTTATACCCAAGTACTCTAACTTCTGGGCTAGGAATACAGAATCTAGTGTGTCGAAAGCCCGGAACATGTCAAAGAATACACCAATCACAGTTTCCCCTTTGTCGATACTACATAATACATGTTTTACAAGTTCCGTGGTGGCGGTCTCGGTTGAGTAACTAGTGTTGACATTTGCTTAGTTGCTTGTTTTAATAAAAATTCTAGTAAACGAATGTAGAAACAGCTTTTTTAATAATTTCTTAGTGTAACAATAGCTTTGTAATTTTCGACCATTTGAGGGTCACCCTTTTTAAATATGGGTGTAGTTTTTGCTACGTTTAGCTTGTTTGGAAATTTACCACTAGTGATTATTATATCTGTTATGTAAGGGCTTAATTCTTTTTCTACTCCCTTATGTAAATTTGCTGTTTTCTGTACAATCTGTAGAATGGATAAGTAGGCAATTCCAGTTAACTGAACGGATATATTTCAGTTCTAGGATGGACATAAAATGAAACCGACCAATCACAGTTCGTGTATTAAGTACATATACAACTATTCGTTTTAAAATCAAATTAGTGCGTAAGCTGTCAAAGTAACTATCAGTGTGTACTGTCAGTGTGTATTTGTATAATATATTAATGTTTAATCAATTTTATAATTTCTTTAAGCCGGTCGTAGAAAAAATATACTGTACAACTCGAGCGGATTATCCATCTCGCACTCAAAAGATTTGAAGCACTCCGCCTACGGCGTCGTGCTCAAACTTCTTTATCATGCGATATGGATATCATATCCACTTTTGTTGCACAAACTACTATTGTTACATTCCTTTATTAGGCGCGTGGGTACCTCGTCAAATCCTATTGATGGTTTATTATTTAGCTGGGAAATTATTTTTTCAGTATCATCTTGAATATTGGGTCTAAAGAACATAGTGTAATTATTTCTAACCGGTAAAGTACATTGTACACTACTTTCGGAGAACATTATTTTGACCTGTTGGGCTACCGAGCTGGCGAAATATTTTCCGAAGTGATTTAGTACATCATTGGTATGTGTAACAAGGTCGTCGTTAATTTTAATATTTATTTTGTTCTTATGTATATAGTTTGTTATAAGTCATTTATATATAATATGAATAGTATAGGCCCTAGAACACTACCTTGGGGAGTGCCTAATTCGACATCGTACAGTTTAGAGATAGAATCTTCTACCTTAACTGCCAACTGTCGATTTGTAGTGTAGGATATTATCCACTCATTTATGTTTCCCCTTATACCCAAGTAGTCTAACTTCTGAGCTAGGAATACAGAATCTAGTGTATCGAAAGCCCGTAACATGTTAAAGAATACACCAATCACAGTTTCCCCTTTGTCAGTACTACATAATACATGTTGTACAAGTTCCGTGGTGGCGGTCTCGGTTGAGTAACTAGTGTTGACATTCGATTTAATTTCATATTTACTAGCTCCCATAACTTTTTTGTTTTGTTTTCGGAATTATTAATCACAGAATTATAATACAGTTTTTTCTCCAAATCAATTTTTTTGCTTAGTTGTTTCTTAAGGTTCTTATAATTTTCATGCACGACATTATCTTTAGTAGTTTTACTGAACCAATTTAATTCTTTGAGTTGGCGAGATTCATTTTTCAGTTCATCTGAAACTTTCAAATGTATCGTTTTTTACTGAAAATATTTTTTTAGATGTTCTTATAGGATGAGATAATTTAAAGCACCAGTCAAAATTACTCCAGAATCGCCGCCACGTATCGGCTTGTTGAAATTTTTATGTAATTGTTAAACATTCTATATGATAACTTTTCGCAGTTTTTTTTAAATAAGTTAATTTCCTAGGTACAACTGCTTCATTTTAAAATAACTAAATAATACTTAATCATCGTCTGATGATACTAATTTGGTCGGTACAACATTTGTCAGAATACTGTCTTTGAAGAGTCTTATTAAAGGTCGCTTCGGACCGTATATTTTTTGGATTAAAATGTATAAAATTTATATTTACTGAGATTGATTTTTTTTAAACTGACGGGATTAACAAATACACTTTCTTAACAATAGTCAATGTCATAATTTGCTCTTGATTTCGTGACCTCCTCCTTCCTTGCGCTCTGATTTTTTGATATATTGTGTCTTTTATATCAATTTACTTAGTAAATGGAAATTGTAATTTACGAAGTGGCAGACTTCTTCATAAAATTATATTAATATTTCAGATAATCCCGATCCCGAATTAATCCCAATTCTGATACCGGGATTGCTATCACAAATCCCGCCAATTTCGGGATTAGAATTTTGATACTGGACTAAAGCCCTGTAGAAGACTCTAAACTTAACATTGTTCTAGACAAGACAAAAGTAAAACTTTATGAGGTCAATAATTGTGTTATCATAACCACCTTATTTATTAGTTTTTGATAACAACGAATAAGATTATGGGATTGTTTTACAGTTAAAACATTGTCTAATATCTTTTTTTGGAAAATTAGGTTCGTTTTTGTTGATAACGACGAACGATAGTAGTGGATTTTTAAATATTTTACCGTGACACAATCTCCTGATGGTTAAGCAAGTACCTTCCACCCAAATTAAAAAAAATTGCATTGTTAATAAGGGAGCTGTGATATGGGAGTCATGAAAAGTGAGACATACTGTATACAGGGTGCGTCAGAATATCTCTTCAACTGTTTGAAATTTGAAAAAATGTCCCAGATAGAAATTATGGGAGATGAAGAGTGGCGTAATCTAAAATTTTCACACCTACAGGGTGTTTCATAGAGTTGTGGCAAGCTGACAGCAGAATTTTTTTGAATGGAGCACTGTTCTACAGGGTGTTCCCCAAAATGATTCAAACTTCTACATATTGAAATTATCATAATTGAATTTTCAAACGGAACACCCTATATATTTTTATTTAATATGTTTCAGCAATTAATTACCTACATACTGACACCACATATAGACTTGGCAACAGCGGCTGTATAAAACCCTACCTAAAAAACACAGGGTTGCCATATCCTACCCTGGAAGATACCTCGTGGTTCCTAAATACAAACACCAATTTTTACTCCAAATTTGTATATAAGATAATCGAATATATAAGATAAAAGAATTAAACTTCTATGTAGCGAGGAAAGCCAGTTAGACGAACAAAAACACAAGGTTCTTTAGACAGTTGCAGAAAGTTAGAATGGCGATCTACAATTGAATTAACAGATTTTCTTTCGCGACCGGCTGCTCCGTTTTTTAACGTACACTCTGATTTCATGTTGCGCGAAAACGCTGAAGCCGGTCGCGAAAAAAAGTCTTTTAATTCAATCGTAGATCAGCAACCCCCGTCAACCTTTTGTAAATGTTTTTTATTCGTCTACCTGTCTTTTATCGCTATATACAAGTTTCATTAATTTATCGGTAAAAATGGGTGTATATATTTAAGAACCCTGTGATACCTTCCAGATTAGGATACGTCAATTCTGTCTTTTGTGAAATTTGAAAAAAAAAATTGTCAAGATCTCTGGCGGGTCCGTTAGGGCCCCTCGAAATCCAACGAATCCCCGCGCTTAATAACTGATGAGCGGCGGGGAGAAATTTGAAAAAAATATTGCGTTTACTGGTCTAACCGGGCCTCGGCACCACGGTACCTATTAACCCCCCCCCCCCCTTGTAGGGGCCCTGCTAAAGACACATACTAACAGTCAAGGAATACAACACTATAAGATTACGCACAAGAAAGAATTTGTTTAAACAAATACCAGTGACAAATAATTGGATTCCGAAAGTCAACACTTCTATGCAATGTTCTTTTTGTACAAGTGCGGCTTAAACAGAGAATTTATTTTGGTTCATGATGTCCAATTATCCAAATTTTGATATGTATATTAATTTTGACTCAAAAAGAATACTGGGAAATTGACCAATGTTCGACGGTGAAATTTTATTTTATAATTTTTAACGACTTTTCTGAAAGCTGTTCAATTTTCTTTTAACATTTTCATCTTTATTTATCTTCTACACATTAACAGAAATCCATCGACTTGATTTTTTTAATTTTAACGTTAGGCTTATTATCAGAGAATTTTGAATTCTAAAATATATCAAGAATATTGAAATTACAGCAGCCATATTAAATTCACCGTTTTGAATTCGTAATTTTTGGTATCAGATTCACTATCAACTACTTCTAAACTACCAATTCCAATGAATTTTTACAATCAAATTCTGGACTAAAAAATCTTGCTTCCAATTTTTGCTTACATTAGACGTAGCTTGATGAAATTATTATGGGACCATCGCCAAGCCATCCGTACCTTGCAATCTGAGATTTCATAGAAACCATTTCCAGAGAAATGGTTGAAGTAATGATTGAACAGATGTGAAATACATACACACTGGTCGAATTAAGAACCTCCTACTTTCTTTTATTTTATGAAGTCGGTTAATAAGACACAAAATAAACAGTAGCCAAAAATTAATATTTTAACAGTCATGAAATCAAATCGAAAGTACAGCTTGCATCTAGGGAATGACACTGGTCAGTAATCTTAGCTAGAAACACCACAAAGATAAATCTTCAACGAAATTAAATAGAAGTTTTTATTTTATTAGTTCACTGAAAAATAATTTAAATACTAGGGCTTCGTTTTAAGCGTCTACTGAGTTTTTGTACATTTTATCACTGCATAAAACATTGTTGTTAGCTGATAAGCGAGCCCGGTTTCTAGAACATTTATCAAGCAAAAACGGTACATTATCTTTAATCTCGGTTACATAAAATCTTGTCATGAGTAATTAAAAAATATAATATACTGACCGTGGTGTTTATATATCTGCTATAACGTCTGACCTACATTTATAACAAAAATAAATATATAAGAAATACTTACAGATTTTCACTATTATTTCAACAGAGGAAGAGACGACATATCTATATTGTTAACAGAAACCCGAGTTCTATGACAAATCACCCGTAAACTCAGGTTGTCATATTTATTATCTTTTAACAGAAGAAAGAAAATAGTAAGTAAAATTATTTTTAAAAATAAACTGCAATGTTTTTACGACGTCTGTCTTTCTATGCAATTAGCCAATGTATTGATTTTATTCCAGTCAATGTTTCTTGATGTTCATTGTATCCTTCTTGTCTGTGTTGTTTAATTTTAATTTTCATGTAAATAAAATAAATATGTATGTCCTGGAGGGTGGCTGGAACCTTCGATGTGAAGCTGCCTCTGAAGTAGTTTCCACAAATACCAAAACACTTGAATATTATTACTCGACGTGAGTTTCGTCAACCATGTTGGCATTATTTGGAGAGGATTAAAACTGATCTTCTCTAGGTGATGCCAATATGGTTGGTGAAACTCGCGTCAAGTAATAGTAATCAAATGTTTTGGTGCTTGTGGAACTACTTCATTGGCAAATATGTATGTATCATAAATATTACACTATTTTAGTAATATTTTTTAAATATTTTTATTCTTTTTCATATCTGTTTTATTAAGTACTAGCTGATACCCGCGACTTCGTCCGCGTGGAACTTCATCTACGCGAAATTATGAACATTGACATACTAACCTATTGCATATTCATTGCATGTATGGAAACCCTCCGCGCATCCATAGTATTCGAGGAAACCTACTGCTCATCTGTAGCACCCGAGGCAATTCACTGCGCATCCATAGTACTCGAGGACACCCACTGCGCATCCATAGTACTCGAAGAAACCCACTGCGCATCCTTAGTACTTGGGGAAACCCACTGCGCATCCATGGTGCTCGGGAAAACCCACTGCGCATCCATAGTACTAGGGGAAATCCACTGCGCATCGTTAGTACTCGGTGAAACCCACTGCGCATCGCAATTTGTCTATTTTTGTGTTAGAGCGAGTTAAAAGAAAAAAATAATCATTTTAATCGACAAGCACATGGGCGGGTATGTGTCAAATTTCATGCTTAAAAACATCCCTCTCCATGTTCGGGGGTGGGGAGGAAGGGATCTCTTTTTGAAAACCGTCGAATACGTGTGTCCTTATTTCATCAGAAGAGCCCGCGCTGGAATATCACGTTTATGACTCTGAGATTTCAGAGATACTTTAGACCATCTACCACCCCCGTTTTCACCACTTCAAAATGTGAAAATCGAAATTTCATTTTACTCGTGTCTAATAGATTAAAATAAAGAGTGTTTCTGCCAAATTTCATACTTCTAGGTCTAACCGTCTCCGAAAAGCTTAAAAACCTCCCCCTCCACGTTCACACGTTTGGCGGGGTCTCTTTTTGAAAACCGTCGAATACGTGTCCCCTTATTTCCTCAGAAGAGCCCGTCGCTGAAATATCACGTTTCTGACATTCGCGATTTCAAAAATACGGGTACGCTTTAAACCATCTACCATCCCCGAAAAATCCTGAAATTTCAACTCTATTTTTTACCCCCTCGAGGGTTTAATTTCGAAAAATCCATTCTTAGTGGTTGCCTGCACCATTCGAGGAACCTCTATGCAAAATTTGAGGTTTCTAGACCCGGCGGTTTGAGCTGTGCGTTGATAAATCAGTGAGTCAGTCAGGGTATTCTTTTATATATATAGACTAGCTGATGCCCGCGACTTTTCAACCCCTCTTTTTTACCCTCTTGGTCGAATTTCGAAAAATCCCTTCTTAGTGGATGTATGTTGGAGTGTTAAGTATTAATTATTTCTCTGAAAATCAAAAAACTAACCGAACGTGAAACGTAGTTATTTATGCAACAAGTAGGCGAGTATGCAACTGGTACTTTTTTTCATGAATGAGAAGTCTTTTTTAATACTATGCAAGATAAAAATAATACTATTTTTTCAATCTTCAACATTTAAAGATACAATGAAAAATATATATTTTACGTAGTTCGATTTTTTACCATAGATAAAGATCCAAAATACGTGAAAAATCACAATTTTTTGTGCTTTTGGTTGGTTGTTTTACATCGAGCACAAGACAAGAGAGTACTGCAAAGATTTTTAAACATGTAGTGTGAAAACATAAAATCTTTCATATACGTAAGAATCAAAGTGGTAATCGCTTGTGCTCAGCTGGGGCCAAATAAGGGGCTTATCGCCACCCCTCCCTCGCGAAATAACCTCACCCTCTTCAATTTTTTCACTATTACCATAAGTATATGTTTTACGCACAAGAAGTGATGAAAAAAGTTTTTTAACAGCCGTGGAGAAATGAAATTATTTCCATGGTAATATGATGGACACCCAAACAGAAATAGTTGAATTGTTCAGGGCAACTCACCCTGATCAGTAACCTATTAGCTAAAGCATGGTAAAGTTGAAATTCAACTAATTATTTGGGCATATTCGCAATCTTCCTAAATCTGGTTGCCCATTACCACAAGAAGAAGATCAGCTTCGGGTATAGTTAAAATAAAATTATTAGCCAGGTCTTATATATGGTGGCCATCTCTAAATGTAGACTTAGAAAAAATAAGTAAAAACTGTGATGAATGTCAGAAAATGCAAGCCAATCCGGCTAAAGCTGAACTACAAGGATGGCCTATTCCAGATGATGTTTGGTCCAGGATACATATTGATTTTCTTGGACCCATAGAAAATGAATATTTTCTCTTTGTTCTTGACGCTTTATCTAAATTGATTGAGGTGTTCATTATGGCTTCTATTACTTCCAATATGACAGTAATTAAACTTAGTTAATTATTTGCTAGATATGGTTTGCCAAAAGTTCTTGTTAGTATAACGGGTCATAGTTAAAATTTAGGTATTTTACAAAGATGAATGGCATAGAACATAAAACTGTTCATCCTTATTCAGCTCATTGTAATGGAGGTGCAGAAAGTATTGTGAAAACTGTAAAACATTTTTTGTTAAAAAAAGTTAAATTTCGGTAATATGTATTTATCTCAGGGATGCAACGGATAGTGTTTCGGCCGGATACCGAATACCGGATATCCGGCGTACTTCTTGTACCGGATACCGAATATCCGGCCAACTATCCGGCTTATATTGAAAGTTGGATTGAAAACACGTTTTGGCAACATCGATGACAAAAAATACTTACTGGCAACTCTTCTAGACCTTAGATTTAAAACCAGTTTTTTTGATAAGAATCATGCTAAAATATCCCGTCAAATTATTCTGCTGGAGGATTAAAAAAATAGTTGTGATGATTCATATTCAAGCAGTGATAGTGAAAGTGATACTTCTCCTTCGAGTAAACAAAGTAAGAGAAACCCGGTTAATGTTACTGCTGACATTTAAACCACTTTCTGGGACTGTTTTGAGAAAGTGGCGAAAAAAATAGTAGTTTCGGAGAAAAGTTCAATGGCCTATTTGAAAGGAGCACGGATTCATAGAAATAGCGACCCTTACGCATGGTGGTGTACTAACTCCAATCAATATATACCTTCGTCAAAGTTTGTAAAAATATATCTTTCAGCTCCTTGAAGCAGTGTAAGCAGTCTTTTCAGAAGCTGGCAATGTATACCAAAAGAAACGCAATCGTCTAACCTCTAAACGCTGAAAAACTCATCTTCATTCACCATAATTTACCATCGGTAAACTTTAAGTATTAATTTCGTAACTAACCTATAGATATTTCCAGTTTGTAGTAATAATTGTAATATTGTAATAATTGTAATGCAGGATGTGAAAAATAATGAAACTGTTTCATTTATACCATTTTTTATTTTTTAACTATCCGGTTTTGGCCGGATATCAGGTCACTATCCGGTGCTCAGCCGGATAGTAATAAAGTGGCCGGATAGGCCGGATACCGGATAGTAACCGGATATCCGTTGCATCTCTAATTTATCTCTGTGAAATTTTTTATTGACCTATAGAAATACCGTTCACTGTTCATCAGGTGAATCGCCCGTTGAAATATTTTTTGGACGTTCATTAAGAATACGATTTGATTTAATTAAGCCGAGTAATGCACAGATAATGAAAATGCTACGAATTTTGCAAAAATTCATAATAATTTGAAATATGCACAATATCAAAATAAGAAATATTTTTGGGGGAGAAGAAATATAACCTTTTATTTAGTTTTAGTTAAGGATTAAAGAAATGTAAAGTTAGTTTGGTGTAGATCAGAAATGTCTTGTATATTAGGAAAAAAAAATGTATATTTAGTTAGTTATTTAGACAGCATTTTAATTTGATGCGACACACTAACCAAAGAAAACAATTATATCATGATAATTTTATAGAGCCTATTAACGCAGATATTTCCACTTGTGAAAACACAGAAACAAAATCGTAATCTCGGTCAAGAAAAAAAAGGATGATTATATTACAATTGACAGTAATGACGATACATTTTATGACTAGAATGAAGAGCCAGTTAATGATAATTTCGGGGATGAAATTGCTAAGACCGATCCATTACCTGGCACCTATTCTGCACGTCCAGGTAGATCTAGAAAACCACCAGACAGACTTCAATATAAAAATTTGTTAAATACTATAATGTTATCTAGTACTTAATATTGTCTAGCTTCAGGGGGAGATGGTGTAATGTATTAATCGAAATTAATCAAATAACGCGCACAACATCCTCCACCTGTTAATTCATGCTTGTACCTGCGCATGAGCAAGGTACCGAAAACATACGCGTAGGATTATTATAACGTGTATGTAAAGTGTGGTGTTCAATATATCCGTAGTAGTTTATTTCGTGTATTATTTCCACCACTTTATATAGTAATAATAATGTATGTACTCGTACATTACGAGCCTTCTAAGATATTCCAGAATGTTATGTAATATTCCAGAAAATATGACCATTAACAAAACGCAGGGCCAGTCGCTGCTCATTGCGGGTGTGGATCTCAATGTCAGTTACTTTTCTATTTGTACGTGTCCCTGGTGATTCTACCTCAAACGTCGTTTACAAAGAAGCTTTCTAATTAATAGTCGCGGGCACAGCTAATAAATTAATATTTTCAAATTTACGAAGCACTGTATATAATTGTAAGCTCATGCAATGGTATCTTCTTTTGTGAGTTTGTCTTATCTACATAGTTTATGTTGCAAAAATATGAGTGAGTACCTACAGCTTATTATTATTAACATATATTTCTTAAGCATAATGTAATGGGTATATATATTTTCTGTATATAAATTTTATTAGCTCTGTGTTTATTTAGAATAAAGCTCGGTATTAAGTCTAGAAATGTTCTCTATAGAATTAGTTCGCTTTATATAGCAATATAGAAACGATGTCATATTCAATATTACGCTTATACCACCAGCCATAATAGAGTTAATATCGTTATAGCTCGCATACAAGTTACCTAGATGTTCTACTTAATTTCAATCAAAAAATTATATGCCACGACAAGGCATGTTTCCATATAAAATGATATTCCCTGCTAGCATGGAAGGTGCTTGAAAGTTACCACGTGTGCAATTTTGCTATGCAGGTCCTAAAATTATATTTGCCGGAGTTGGTGTGGATTAATATACCGGGTTCCACAGGATACTGGCTCACCCCTATAGTTTCTTTATTTTTTGACTCATCCATTTGAAACTTGGGGACCATAAACTTCTAACTAAAATATATTTATGGACATTACAAACAATATGGTATCACTTTCGATTTTAAATGTAACACCGTGTATATTTTTACATATTTCGATTCAGGACAAGATTTTGAGTACATCATGGTAGTTTCGTGAATTTTTGAGCCGATGTTAGGTATTTCAAGTATTTTAACATGTTCATCTAAAGTGTTTTGGAATATCAACATTCGTTCTACGGGAAGTAAACTCTAAAAGAAAAATTTAATTTTTCTTTTCGTTTCATTAATAACTGTTTATAGTGGTTGCGGTACGAATTTTCTTGCGACATCTCAACTCCACCGGATGTCATTTGGCATGGTTATTCCTCACTCCAGGGAGATTCGTTTTACAATTAGGACGCGTCAACATTTTCCCTTAGGAACCAAGGCGGCGGCCATTTTTTTTATATATTTTTTTAATTTCAATAACTCATATTGGCGCAAAACATTCATTGGGATTATAATCTCTGGTTAAAATTATATCTGGCGAATACGAATATGATGTTTATTTTCCACTAAAAAGCAACATGGCCGCTATATCTTGATCAAATACAATTTTGAAAAAAAATATATTTTCAGCTACTACAATAGAAGGGGTCTTGAGATTTCCTTTAAAGAGTGTTTTATTTAGCTTTATAGCTTCAACGAAGGTAATAATGAAACAACAGGTGTATTGTGAATTTTTTAAAGAAAGGTTTAAGGTTTTCTTGCTGCTACTGGCCTTAGAATGAAAATTAAAAAATAATCTGTATAGGTTTCTAATAATATACAACTAAATTACTAATATGCTCTAATTTTTTGATATTTTTCAAGCATTTGCATTAGAAAATATTATCTTTAAATGAAAAAAAATTACACGATTTCAAAGAAAAAATTTCTTTTTGTGAATAACTCAAAAACTACTGTATTAAATGAAAAACTGACAGAACATAATAATAAAGCTTAAGAAGCGACAAATGTTTCTTTTAGAATTAATAGCTTCCGAAATATGACACTTGCGCTTTTAGTGACAAAAACTTATTAAAACTGGTTATATTATTTAGTCCAGTCAACGGAGCGCTAAAATGACCAAAATCTCTAACTTAAGTGCTAATAAATGGATTTTGATGAAACCTTGTGCAATGGGTTTGTAATGGCGTTAAAAAAAAAGTTAAAAAAAAAAAGATTAGAGTAGGAAATGATCGGAAGGGGTAGAAAACACCCCCTTTATCACGGGTTCCATAACTTGTAGAATCAGGTCAAAAATGAAAAGAAAATGAATGAATGCTTACCTTTTTCGGCCCAAAATAAGATGTTTTTTCAAAAAATGCATGGTTTTCGAGATATTGCCACTCGAAAATTCCTAATAGTGGGAAGGGGAAATGTAAAAGTTGAAATAAAAATCTGAAAAAATTCAGGTGAATGTATCATCGAAATACTAGAGTTTTTTTTTATTTGCAACTTTTCTGTAAAGTTCGTTTTCACCGAGTTTTTCCGGAAAAACATGAAAAACTACCCCTTTCTTTGAAATTGTAGCGATTTAAAAATATGTAATTTAAAAATTTTCAAAAATTCAAACATATGCATTGAGGCCTTCTATACATTTTTTCTCTTGGAATTTTTTTGTAACTTGCTAATTTTCCGAGTTACAGGCAGTTTTCACGATAAATAATGTACTACACTTTTTGCACGTTAAAAAATACGTGAAAATTCGAAAAATGAGCGTGACTCTTATATATTGTTATAAAAAAATATGAGACCCATATAGTTATACCATTTTTAAAGGTTGAATATAATTTTTATATTAAAAATGTGAAAAAGTTTTCCGGAAAAAAAATTAAAATGAAATCGTTCAAATAATACCAATTATTGATTAGGTTTAAAATAAATACAATTAAAATAATGCAATATCCTATCTAATAAATTATATAATTTGACTAGAATCGCCTTCCCCAAGTAGGGTGTGGCGATCAGTTCACTTACTGGGTAAATATAAGTCACACACCAGAAGCTTAAGTAACCAAGGAGGGGAATCAGAAACAAAATATATTAGAATAACAGTTTTAAAAAAATATATAACAACATGTTTATTTAAAAATGTTAATTTAAAAACAACTTATTGGAATATATAAATATATATATAAAAATTTTATTATTGAGTTTTAACCCTGCTATAAATTGGTGACCCCGACAGGAATACGAATTTAGTACAAGAAATATGCAGACATTATTATTTTTCTAACAATGGGAACTTAAAGTACGACGAGAACAACAAGGCAGCAAAATTAAAAGGAAATCTTAATAATTATAAAGCAAAAGTTAAACGACAGCACAAAATAAAGAATCAGGCAAGAAATCTCTCTTAAAATCCTGGAAGATTGAAACTACAACTAGGCCTGATATTCCGCATGAGTCCAGATTCAGATTCGTAGACTTGGAACAAAACTAGACGGCGAAGAGGCAAAACTTTATTTATCTGGTAAGTGAATTGTTTTGCCATTGATCATTATTTCTTCGTTATTACTATTAGCTCTCAGAACTATCCCTAAAGACGATTTGCAATGTTCTTCCGCAGAACTCGTTTTTGGTCAAACATTACGAATACCTGGTGATTTTTTTATTAAATCATATACTTGTCCGGATATTCCTTATTTTATTACTAAATTACGTACTTCATTTAATAATTTAACGTTCATTCCACCAGTTCACCACGTTAATTACAAATCATTTGTCAACCCAGACATCTCGAATTGTAGTTTTGTTTTCGTTCGGAAAGAACGTTTTAAAAAATATTTTACTCCGCTGTACGATGGACCTTTTAAAGTGTTGTCCCGTACAGATAAATTGGTTACTTTTGTTAAAGGAACTAAAGCCGTCACGGTAAACATTGACAGGATTAAACCAGCATATTTATTATCTGACAAATGTGATGTCACTCCACCTTTGATTAAGAAAGTTCGTTTTGCTATTGACGAATTGAATGACAGACTGATCTTTTTCTTAGCGGGGGAGTAGTGTGGCGATCAGTTCACTTGCTGGGTAAATATAAGTCACACACCAGAAGCTTAAGTAACCAAGGAGGGGAATCAGAAACAAAATATATTAGAATAACAATTTTTAAAAAAAATATAACAACATGTTTATTTAAAAATGTTAATTTAAAAACAACTTATTGGAATATATAAATATATATATATAAAAATTTTATTATTGAGTTTTAACCCTGCTATATAGGGCAAGGTCGACTACCTCTTCTTGAGAGCTTTTGATACTACCATACAATGGAGAGCGGGCGCTAGCAATCGGTTTGGTAGAAAAGATTCGCACAACTTCTCTAGAAATTGATGAAAGAATTTTTGGGTTTTGGGTCTGACTTGAAATAATATTAAAATATTTTACTTAAAATTTTAGGACGATTGTGGTTAGCATTAAAGTTCTTTATCGTGATTATATCATTCACAAGAACAGAATTCCATTTGAGTTCAACTATATATGAGTTATTACAACTTTCTGTCTCACGACGTACCGTTTCTCATATAGGTTCAATATGTGACACGACTTCTCCTTCGAGTGACTTTTTGGCAAAATGGCTATTTGTCTTACTTATGCGGTTTTCTCTATAACTTTGTCATTTGGAAAGACCTGCATTTGGTTTTTCTACTATCTCTTTCTACCGATTATTCAACGCACTCGTCCAATTGACGAGCCGCTGGATGAATCCAAATTTGTTTTATTCGAGAAATCGGCCTTGTACATTTTTACTAATTTTTGCCAAATAATGGCCTATAAACGCTACGCGCCTTTGCCACATTTTTCGGTTTCGCCCTTTCAGTACATCGCACAATGATGGAAAATGGAAATAATTCGAGCCACGCGGCAATTCCCAGCAAGCACAAATACCGCGTCACACTTGAGAATTACATTGCGACTCACATATCTGCAAACAGTTCCAAATGTCCACATTGGAGACATCGCACTGTGAATTAAAAATTAACTCACATTGGCATCACATGAAAGTTTATATGCTAAATCTCGTTTGTTGTTAGATTTAAGTCACAACAGCTTCACTTTGTGAGATAATAAGAGACTCGCAGTACTGACATTGCGACCTACATTTTTTATATATTCGACATCAATAGAACTCTCATGCATGTTAACTATGTCGTCTCTCCTTTCGGATGGAAGAAAAATAAAAAATACAATTATATTGTAGTTCCTTATGTATATTATTTACATTAACATATCTAATATTGTTTATTACACTTCAGTTTACTCTCACAAGGGATGCCTGCAAATTATAATGTTTATTAAATTATTAAATTCATTTTTACTTACCTTTTTACCAATTGCGGTTTGTAGGGATTGAACCTTCAACGCCTGCGTTGTCTCTGTAACAATTCTGACTGTCATACCCACTGAGCTATCTAGGTGTTATTTTGGATGCTAAAAGTGGTTTAGTAATGTATGGGAAATGTATTTAATGAGATTATCAGGAATGATAGGTCGTTTATTATGTGAAATTGAATTTCTAATAGAACTTTTGACAAACAACCTTATTTAAAATATTATGTTTATTAATCGTTCAAGTCCTTTTTTTCTATTTTCTATTTGTGTTGCCAAACCAAAATTTTTCCTGTTAGCATTTATATTTATTTATAATTATTATAGTGGAGTCAAATTAGTATTTTAATGTGAATTGTCTGGTCAGGACAGTTTTTCTGTTTTAACGTGTTCAGGGGATCAACTTAAGTTCACAGCACAGTTTTGCAGTTTCTACGAGGTCGGCGTATTGTTTATTTAAACAATTTAATTTTTTAGACCGTGTGTTCCATCGGTTTTCTTTGAATATCTCGAAATCCATAATCTATAAGTCCTATGGAAAACAATAAAAAGAAGGAAAATGTTCTTTTTGAGTTGTACAATAAAAGTACATAAACTATAATTCATTCCAATCGTTATTATTATTTAAAAAAAATTGAACATTGCAAAATTATGCGTTCTTTCAAAAATAATGGATAATATTTAATGAAATTGTATAGCTCTTATGAAGTACAGTCACCACTTAAAATTTCAAATCGTAATGATTACTAGAACAGCTCAATTGTTGCATCCTTGTGAAATCCTGCCATCAAGACCAAGAAATGTGTACGATAGCTCAAATTGTAGCATTTTATAAGTACTTTAAGATCACTGAGAAAAACATTTTTTTTTTTTAATTTAAACCCGTTTTATTGCAGTTGTTTATAATTTTCAAAATTATAGTTACAAACAAATTCATTCTGATTTTTTTATGAAATCAAAAACGATAAACGAGTAATGAAAGTAGATTGAAAAAGACAATTTTTGAAAAAAAATTAATGCTTTACTTGCATTTGGAGCTGAGATACGTTAGTTTTTGCGTTTCGTTAGGTCACTTAAAAATAAACAAATCGATATTTCTTCTTGAAATTTTGAGCTGGTTATTCTCCAATGCTTATTTGAAGACAAGCTACAATTATTAAAATAACATCGAATAAAGCGGCTTTGAGAACATAATGCACATTTTCAATTTTTTTATATTTTTTTTTATTTTTGCCACGAAAATGGTAAACCAACCTAACTTAAACAACTACCTTTATGTTCATGTATACAGCTTTGTAAAACTTTTAATATTACTGATACAATAAAAAAAATATATTTCGAGAGCAGGATTTGAACTCGAGACGTCCGCTTCCTGAATAGAAAGTGCCTTACCCACTGAGCTATCTGGCGACTAAAGTCCAGTTTGTAAGAACATAATATAACATTTTGGTGATTTTCGGATCTCTAACAAAATCACTAAAGACTCCACTTTCGGGCCTCCTATACAGTATCTTTTAACAATTGTAATTTTGGATTATTTTCATGTAGCAGAGGCAAAATAATAGACATTGGAGAATTACTAGTCCAAAGATCAATAAGCAATATCGATTTGTTTATTTATAGTGACCTAAACGTAAAAAATAACGTATCTCAGCTCCAAAAATGCAAGTAGAGCATTAATTTTTTTATTAAGGTTGGCTTTTTTAAACTACTTTCATTACTCCTTTACCGTTTTTTAATTTGCAATTGCAATTGCACTTTGTGATCCACTTTGAAGCCATTAGTTTCTTGAAATGGTGTCTCTTTAGCTTCACACATGTAAATCACATTATTCCTTTGGTAGAAGCATAATGAGAGTTCTTTTGAATAGGCAAATGCGAGTTACATTTTTATCCCTCTCGCTTTTGCGCTATTTCATGTGAGTTAAATAATAATTTTAAATGATGCCAATAAAATGATATAATGCGATCTCGTTGGGTGATACATTTATTCAATTGGCATCTCTTTGACTTAACAAATGTAAATCAAAATGTGTTAGTCAATGGGCATTAATGCGATGTCTGTGTTTGCTGGGTTTTAATCGTACAGCAATACATTTTTTCTACGATTGTGCTAAAAGTCAAATTTTCTAACTTCAGAATGACTGCAGAAAATATCACTTTGCCGCACGCCGTGCGGCAAAGAATTTGCCACACGCCTTGATTATATCTTCGTACACCCGAATAAAATAGAGTGTTTACCTTAAAGAATTTTATATTACTTACTGGTAATAACAATGAAATTCTATAAATGTACATCAATTACACATGAATTGCAATTACAAAGCCAAATTTTCTAACTTCAGAATGACTGCGGAAAATGTCACTTTAAATAAAATCTGACAGGCAGCAAATTTAAAATTTTGGAAAGACTAAAAAAGGGAAATAACTTCGCAACCGTAGAAAAAGTAGTATTTAACACACATGTGGCAAGCTTCATTGCAAAACTCGTTCATCGTTTTGCAATGAAGCCCTTGCCACACTTGTATTACAATCTACTATTTTTTATTCTCTTTGGAATAACATGTATTTTATGGGGGAAGTGCGGAAAATGTGAAATTTGGTTAGGTGATTTCGTAAATCGGAGAAGAAGCCATCAGTCGCAGCATGGAAGTACCTAAATCCGAGAAAATCGGTATCTACGAAGCTAAAAAAAATAATAATGCGATTGAGGTTGAGAAGTAGAAGACATAGGCTTATTACCACGTCAAGGTAGCAGTCTTCAAAAGGGTTGGTTTTTTATTTATTTTTTTATGTTTTTGTTTTTTTTTGTATTTTGCGCACTTCCCCATAAAATACATGTTATTCCAAGGAGAATAAAAAAAAATATTGGTGTAAAATTGAAATTGCCACGTGGCTCGAATTGTTTCTATTTTCTATCACTGTGGCGACGCTTCGTTAAAATTTTATATTCATTCTTTTTAATGTGATATCCACAATGACTGTATCTCCATTTATATTGTATAATCGTGAAGCGATTAGAAAGTTAAAAATATTCACAAATATTTTTAAACTACATTTTTAGGCGTACTTCTTAAAAATTATATTGTTTCCTTTTCCTTGTGCATAAAAATATTATTTAGTCCAACTTTGGCGCAGTTTTGAAAAAGTATAATGTATTTTTGTCTTTGACCAAAAATATAGTTTTATTTTCCTTATTTCCCTTATACCAACTTTCAAATATCTAAACTCGACAGATCCCAAGAAACGTCTAATACCCGCTTTCCGTGAATGACCCTGTATGTCCTGTTACTTGGTGAATGGCGAGTCTGTCATGCGAGTAGCAGGACAATGCTCTACAACTATGTAAAAAAATAGTGTCGATGAAATACTGGCAAATTACATTTTTCTTATATTCTATACTATAAACTAATAATACAAGAAGTTTCAATATAGATGATTTAAGTTAAACTACTTTGTATCTTATACATACTTGTTCCAGTGGTAGATCCATTTTGTCCCACAAATATAATGGCAGGCAGAATTTTTTAGATCATTTCATATTCATAATTCATAAAGAAAACTTGATCGTTAATAATTTCAGTCCCTTGACAGATAACCATTTTCATTATTTATGGCATAGAAATAGTAGAATAACGTTAATAATGTTAATAAAATCGGGCTAAAATTTCTGCCGCTGACTCCCGGGCTAACAGCTTCATTGACTATGACTGTACTATAAATTTGTCAAAATTGGCAATATCTTATCAGTTATAAAAGTATTCAAAGGACATTATTTACCTGGTAGCTTTCCTACACACAAAAGTTTTGTACGGGGTACTCAATTTCATTTATTTTTAACTTTAAATAAGTTTGCACAAACCTTTAACGCTTTAGTCCCAAGTGGCTACTCTGAGAAATCCTTATGTTGGTATAGACCGGGCCGTTATTTTTCTAAACAGTTTATCGAAATGCTTGAGTTTCAGAATCGAGGCATTCTCTTGAAACATTCACTGGAGAGTATTTTCAGAGAGTGTTTTATACCCCTTACTAAATTTAGTTCTGCTATCTAGATCCTATTTAGGTTCTAACAGCAACAAGTCGGTTTATTGACTTTTATTATTTGGTAAGTAAATCTAGAAAGAATCCGAGATAATAACGCTTCGAAGAGGACCTTATTGAAGGGGGAGATTATAAATCTGAAATTAATTTAAATCCAATATGTAACGCTACTTTTTACCATTTCGATTTGGTTGCTAAGGAAACGTAGTGACGTTTCATGCGAAAATACTAATCTTAATTAACAGGCGTTTTTCTAAAAGGATTTCTAACGAAAGTGGAGCCGATAGGTTTTGGAAAAGGTTTATTGAACGCAAGATTTGTAGAGTATAAGGTTCTCTCGTATTCAGCTTTTAGGCGACAAGTGAGTACGGGGATGAATAGTCTGACTATCCTTGTTCTTCGAACGCGCAGTAGCGGTGCAGTTATCTCTTTCTAGAAGGACGGTCCGTACTGGCCCGAAATATAGCCACCCTCATTACCACCCCCACCCCATATTAAAGGGGATGAAACAAAATTGTGATTTAGTATGTGTACAAGAACCACAAAGCTCAAAATATTTTTTTACTTCATCCTTCCCAACTACCACCCCTAGCACCATTCCCACCCCGCTACCGATGTGGGGTATCGTTTTATGGGATTTTGGGGTAGAGGATTTCAAATATTATATTATTAAAGTTCCTTAAACAATTATTTCCACAGACAAAATTTTTTCGTTGTGAGTGACTTGGATAAAAATCTGGATGTGGAAGTAGTGATTCCTTGGGCAGCGGTTTTTTAGATTTGACGGCCTACCTACCTACTGGTTCAACTATTACCACCAGTCTTTCGCATGAACACTGCTGTATACGCCTCATACAATTACCACTAATATTAATATAAATAATTTATGGCATAAGAGCGCTGTCGAATGCTAGAAAATACTTTACCACAGGCTCTTTCGGAGTTCAGTATATTTAAGGTCAGACCCAACCATTATATGTATTTTGGGACAAGAGAAATCCGTACTGCTGCGAGAAATTAAATTAAATTTTTGACAAATAAATTCAGTTATACTTCTGCATTAAGAACATCAATATTTAATTGGCAACCAAATAGATTATACTGTTTTTCCGATAAATCAAATAATTAAATTAATCACAATTTGTAAACGAATGTAGATCTACATACGGTTTTCTTATAATGTTGTTACAAACTTTGACGTTAATTCAATTAATTACATAAGTTCACCTCTTGCTAGCCTCCGCTAGTTATTTGAAATTTGTTCTAACAGAATAGTGTTTTAATAAAAATTTGAAAAGCCATGTAATTTATTTATTAGCTATAGAAAAAGTAAAGAGTTTTCTTAGTTTTGCTTAAAAGACAAAGTGGTGCCCAAGTTTTACCAAAATTTCATCCGAAACCACCCTGAGGCTCACCGACGAAGGGCTGCCGCTACGCACGTGCACCTACTTGTAACAAGTAGGGGTTACAAATATTTCTCAAAAAACATTAATTACTGCATACCATGGTTTTATTTATACGTTCTATTAGTCAGGGCGCCCACTCTAGCTGTACGTGCACCCCCCTCGCCCCCCGATCCTAGGGGACAATGTTTTTAATACAGCTTAAAGCTTAAGGACAATTTTAGACGTCCCCAAAAAGAAAACTAGCTGTACTTTCAAAATGGCGGCCATATATTAAAAGAAACTGTTGCCAATGTTGTTTTTATCATTTAACACAAAAACTAAAAAAGATGGACAAAAACTTTTTTCACAAAAAACAATGTGCATAAAATTTTCTACAATTTTGTTTCTACACAATATTTTGATAGGAGTTACCATTTTCCAGATAAATGAGTCCAAAATTAAAAAAACATGGAAATCCATAATCATTTAGAGGAAATAACTGTGACAATTATTGTAAGGTTTATAATAGAACTTTATATTATTAACATAAAAAATAAAATAAACTGAAAAAAATTAATAATAGTAATAATAATATTATAATTTGCAGACATTAATTACACTTCTTAATTTTGGAATCATTTATTTTAGTCGGAGAGCCACTGAGGGTGTACGTACACCCCTCCCCCCGTTCATATGAAACAATTTTTTCCTTGTAAATTAAAGACTAAGGAACAATTTTAGACATGTTCCCAAAAATAAACTGGATGCACTTACAAAATGAGGGCCATATTTAACACGCTTGTGTTATCGAGCATATTAAAAGAGGTGCTTACCAAACGCGTATTTGGTGATTAGCCGAAGAAGGTGTTCACAATATTCCAAAGCCTTGGAATGATTATGGATGGCAAGAAAATGGAGAACCTCTTTGGTGTTCAGCAGATAAAATGCTGCCTCAATCGCTTACTGAAATTCTTCAGAAGATGATTCCAAATCAAATCATAATAGACGAAAGTGAGGATGACAACGATATCATAAATGAAGCAATAGAGGAAGAAGACTTGGAAGAATTATTCGATGTATCGGGAGACAGCGATAGTGAATCTGAAAGCGAATGAGGTGTTACTTACGTTTGATATTGAATTTTATATTTTATTTTAAGAGCTGAATAATTTATTTGGAAAATGGTAACGCCTATCCAAATATTGTATAGGAACAAAATTGTAGAAAACTTTATGCACTTTGTTTTTTGTGCAGAAAGTTTTTCTCCATCTTTTTCGTTTTTGTGTTAAATGATAAAAACTATAAACATGGACGCCATTTTAAAAGTACAACCAGTTTTTTTGGGGACATATCTAAAAGTATTCCTTAGGCTTTAATCTTTATGAAAAACATTGTCCTCAAGGATCGGGGATGCACGTACAGTTAGAGTTCTGATTTGGGGGCACTCATCTACTAGCAGAGCACTATTTGGTATCCAAAGAAAAGCCATCAGAATAATTGCTAGGCTTAAGATGATTGTAAATCTGAATTCATTACGTTAGGTATTCATACATTAAAGTATGCTTTCATTTTGCAGTTACTGTTAGATTTAAAAGAGAATGAAGATAACTTCACTACTCATAACCAAATTCCTAGCTACCCAACACGAAATTTGGACAAAATAAATATCAACTAAGGTTAAGGTTAAATAAAACATACAATTAAATAAATTATTATGGTATATTATTATACAATGTTCTGCCAACGCAGGTAAAGTAACTTAACTTGAACAGGTTTAAAACCTCCGTGAAGAAATTTTTGCTCAGCAATGTATTTTATTCAATTGAGGAATTCATGGAGGCTGATTTTAATAACTGGTAATTGTTAACGTGATTGTTGGTATTTGTCAGTAGTAGTAGCATTTGTTAAAATTTTAGCAACTGTCTCCTCTTTAATGTTAATTCTTGTATTAGTTTTAACCTAGTTTTCTCTTGTTTATTTTAGACTTAACTTATTTATCTGGTCTATTTATTTGTTTTGTTTTCTGACTTGTGCAAATACTCCGTATATAGCACACCAATAAAGTTTATTATTATTACTATTATTACTTTACTTACAGAAGTCTACACTTTGTGAATTATTGGAGTATTAGATTTGATTTAATTTAATACAATTACTTTACACATGTATTATGTAATTATGATTTTTTTTTGCAAAAATAAACGTATATTATTATTATTATTAACACATCACATTTCAATATCTCCGATCTTTGGTAAATATAAAACGAACTATGCATTTTTCATTGCCTCGATATTAGATAATATTCGAATACACCGAAGCAAAGGCAGTTTTATAAACATACCATTAAATTTTCCAGAAGGAATATTGAATCGAAATCATGCCACATGAAAACTGATATAATAAGGGAGGAAAAGTTTTTCAAAGTTAACTTAAAATTGGCAACCAGTTGCTCGCTTTTGAGCTCCTATATATAACTTCTCAGGGATTTCCTTTCAATGGAATCTACTCTGTATTTAAATTTATTTTACAAAGGAACCTTTTCTAGTAGCACCCTAATTAAAGTCGAATTGAAAGTTTTCGTTTAGTCGTGCGTGAATGGAGGGTCAAATTTTTACTTTTGATTATATTTCTGATTACGTCTGTTACCTTTTAAATGTCGTATAATTTCAAAGAGAAACGATGCCAGAGGCGAAATGCTCAAAAATGTTTTCAATAACATATTGAATTATGCGTGTTGCATAACTTTGAAACATTTGTCAATTTATTCAAAAATAATAATTTACAGCTTCTGGGCCTCCCAAAATACAACAGAAATTGTAATTTAAGGCATGTTGGCCAAACCAAACCTCCCATTATAAGTAGATGTTAGGAGCACACAGTTCAGCGCAAAGATGGAAAAACTGAAATGTCTAATGGAGCACTGCATGCAGTTGAAGACAAAGTAAAAAAAATTAATTAGAGGAGTAGCACGTAACAAATAACTAGATGCTATCGGAAGCTTATAAAGCACAGAGTGTAAAAATAGTGTGAATAGTGGCAGAAAGCCTATACAGTATTAGTTAGTAGGCCACGTTTCGTCGATAATAGTTTAGGATAAAACAGTAGTATGTTATTTGATTAAGTTTAGATTTAATTACATCCAGAAGATTATAACTTGATAGACGAAATACAAGTCGATTTTAGTTTTCGAGTCTAATATCCAACGTTTAAACCAAAATAGTATGTTTTATGCCTTCTAATCTTAATTAAATTTAGATCCTAATAATACATTGTCAAAAGGGTGCGGTAATCAGGTCAATCAAAGTAGCAATTTAATTGTTTATCTAATAATTCGGTACATTTAGATGAAAAATCTGCGTTATTATGGAAATACTCTGAACTTAAGGGGCTTGATTGAAACCTTTTGCAACGTACTCTAAAAACTGCTGCCCAAGGAGTCACTACTTCTACATCCAGATTTTCTATCCAAGTCTCTCCATATATACTTATTTGTATCCAATTTTGGTCAATAAACTATTATTATTATCTCACATCGTAAAAAATGTTGATATTATATTTGCACTCCACTATGTGGAAATAATTGTTTATGGAAGTTTAATAATATAATACTTGAAATCGTCAACTCCAAAAACCCATAAAATGGTATGCTACATCGACAGTGGGAGTGGGGGTAGTGGTAGGGGGGTGACATTGAGGTTGAATGAGTTAAAAATTTGTTGAGGCCTATGATTCTTGTACACACATTAAATAACAATTTTGGGTGGCTAATGCCTTAGCTTCTCTTGTATATATTAAATACCAATTTTATGGACGCTTACTTGCTTGATTTACCTATTTACCCAATTTACCTCCCCCAACCTTTCAGCGGAATAAGATCAAAATACAATCTAGTTGCAGATTTCATTAAAATACATACGTTAAATTATTCAATTAAGCATAAAAATATAAAATAGAAGAAATAGAACTTAGTAAAAATTATTTAGATTGCTAAAATTTTAGTAAAACTAAAATCTGCACGAAAAATAATTGTATAAAAAGAAACTCAAAGGTGGTGAGGCAGATTTTAATTACGCCGTGAAAACGCTAGAGCAAGCCTCAGGTGCCCTGGACTGCTGGAGTAGGCTGTGGGTGACATTAACGTTTCATTGCGCTGTTAGGAAATTTCAATTCGATGATTTTCCAGCAATTTGTGTGATTAAAAAATGGTAACATTTGAACACGGAGTTTTAAATATTAGGAAATGTTCAGTGCAAATTTCAAGTGATTACATAAATTAGTTTATTTATAATTGGCAAAGACGTAAAAAATGTCAGATCTCAGCTTCCAATTGACGATTTGCACGAAAGAAAGTTTGGTAAAAAGTGTCTAGATTGGTATCACTGTAATTCACTGCACATGTTGACCAACTCTTCTAATTTCCAAACTTTGCAACAATTAAATACCTATAATATAATAATAACATAACATTGTTTTCATTATCTTTAATGTTAAACCTACTTCCATTGAATATAAATCATCTTTATTAGGTTGTTTCGTAGTTTACAATATTTAAAGAATGTCGAATTATGCAATTTGTCAAACACTGTTTCCAACTCTCAGTTTAGAAGAGAAGTCTGCACCATATGAGAAACTCTGTTGTTGTTGACTCTGAAAAATTTCACTTTTGATAAAAGTTAGTGAATATTCTCAAACGAAAAAGTGGATGCAAAAATGTGTGTTAGTCCTTGCGCTTATGTCGGAAAATTAATTTTTTGGAAATTGGCCCAAGAGTAAACTACCTTTATTTTTGAAGATATCGAAAAATGTTATTTCAAGAAGTTGCTTATAATTCTCTCTCTTTAATAGTTTCAGATTAAGTAGTGGATTAAAATCATCTTAAAAGAAATTTTAAGAGTACTTTTTTACCAAATAGATATTTTGGAAAAAAACACTGTATTTTGCGGAGTTGTTCTCTCTTTTCCAATTTTAACTTTTTCAGGAATTAATCATAAAAGTGTGGACAATTTTTATTTTTAAAATAGAAAAATCCAATGAACCTACATTATAAATAACTTCTTAAAATAAAATTTTTATCTTTAATCTTTAAAAATAAGGGTGGTGTACTCTTGAGCTTAAGCACCAGGACTAACACAATTTTTTGCAGTCACGTTTTCATTGGAGAACATGCACTAACTTTTATTAAAAATAAAAATCTTCAGAAAGTCAATAACAGCAGACTTTCCCATACAAATTTTTTGGCAGACACTGTATGAGTTATATTTGTAACTCGAAGATAAGCCTCATTAGAATATTTCAGTAAGTAAATAATCGAATATTACATGAAAATAAATTATTTGTTCCTGCGATTTGTTCCTTGCGATATGTGACATTGCAATGCAATATTGTCGCGTGGACATTAGGGCCATTGCATCGATGTTACAGCAAACTAAATATTGATTCCTAGAATGTCACAGTCTCCAAGATAAGATTATATTAAAATGCTTTATAGATTTCGTGTTTGTTCACTAATATATTTTTTTTCCAAAATGGCTTGAGACTTTAGAGTCACCCATTATTGGTCCAAATAAGGACAATTTTTATTGGTCCAAATAATGTCCACCATGGACCATTATTTAAGGTCCAACACTGGAGGGCATTTGTACAGAAAAGTATGTTAGTTTAATTGGTCCAAATAATGTCCATCATGGACCACCGTTTAAGGTCCAACATTGGACTTCTATAAATTATCCAAAGTTGTGACATTTGGGCATCCTTGAGACGTCCATAGGGGTTCCCGAATGTCCCGTGGGGACGTCCATTGGACATCCATAGGATATTCATGTGCTATTAGGGTAGCTCATACGACCTTTGACCTTCAATATCTCGAAATTTAGGTCATTTTCGGCTTTGTGGCCAGAAGCACTTTTGATAAGGAAGTTATGGACTATAACATGCCAAATTTTCAGCCAAATCGACGGCTGTATGAAATCCCATGTATTGTGTGCGTGGTCCTTTGGTTAATATATGCATTATAGTTTAAGTTATCATTAATTGTTTAAAATTGGCCACTCATAATTATATTCATTTCTTTGTAATTTAATAAATTTACAGAAAAGTTAGGAAAAATCTAGTTTTCTTGGCAAATTCATTATGAACAATCTGCTTTTTTATTCATTGCGATACGAGTCTGTGAAAAAATATAATTTTGAATATTCTTTTGTTTAAACAAATGCTTCCGGGATGGGATTTAATCCAAATTTTTTTGTTATACTTCTTGTATTTGTAGGTTACTTAGACTCTTAGTTTCACTCTAATAATTTCATAATTAGAAAATACACCACATACAGTATATGCAATTAATCACTTTGTATTTATGCACCGTAATGTCAAATTAATATAAAATATCAGGACGCACAAACAAGCAATCGCTCATCATGGGTTAAATCCATACATTTTTAATAATTAATATTCAATTCCTAAACCCATCCGTGATTGTATCGCAATCAACGTGATTTAGATTGAATCATGCTCTGCCACAACGTGCTTGGCAACTAGTTAACTCTTAATAGTCACGTACGGAGGCGTAACTTAAGACCTAGCAAAATTACAGAGGTTTTCGATGAATAGACAACGTGTTCTGCACAATATGCAAATAAATTCTATATTAAATGTGCAAGTGGCAGTTTTAGGAAGAAAATGGGGATAAAATGCAGATAGTGTGACAAAGAATTATTGCATAAATAAGAAAAGTTGGTATGTTTCTTCGCCTAACTGGAAGTCGCCGTCTAATGGCTACTGTGTCGATGATGCTTTAGAATTTCACTGAAACAATGTACAGGGTTATACAAGAGTTCCGGAATAGCTCATATATAGCCAAATCGTGCATTCCCCCTTTACTACATTTTTTCTACTTTACTGGATACAATCGTCTGATCTTAACGTTATTGAATTATTGCCATCAAGTCTTTTTAAATACCCTACATTTTTATATAGTACAGTAAATAGAGGTTTCAACTTCGGAATAATGTCATATGAAACGGATTTCGTTAATTTTTAGAAACTTAATAGTAAATGTATCAAAAAAAAGTTTCTATGTTATGCGGCGGTTTGCTAATTTAGATGCCACTCCTTTTTAGGGGGTGGCAACTAAGAAAAAAATTAAAACGTTGGAGCAGAAAGAAAATGAAATTTTAAGAATCTTAAGAAAAAAAGGCTCTATGCAACTTTTCATAGAAATTGATAATCTTTAAGTTATAACGACTTGAAAAATGGGATTTTATCTTTAAAAAAAGGTATTTAAAAACAATATTCGTCAGATAACTCGAAAAGTATTACATTGAGCGAAAACATGTTAGAAACAAATAAGAAAGCTACTAAATTGAGGATGAATTTCGTTTTTTTCTAATTTCTGTAGAGTTAATGGTTTCGGAGAGGTAGAAGTATAAAGGTGGCGTCCGAACATCTATAAGACGAAATATTTAGTTTAAATGTTAATAATACCTCAGAAGCTATGGCAAAAGCGCTAACAACCAAAATGAAAGACTGTGAATTATGTTTTCACATATATTTTTTTCTATTATAGCATAAAAACAAAGGCGTTATGACAGAAACAATGCACTTTCTCAATATTTTTTAATAGAAACGTCGCCAGTTTGTTAATGTAAGTAGATAGTAATTAAAAAAAAAAAATCTCATACCTTTTTTACTTTAGAAAAAAAAATTTAAATTGTAAAGGAATTTTAGAAAAAACGTAACATTACTTTTCCCTGCAAATATCTCAATAAATATTAGTTTTAGAGAAAATATAGTAGACATCAAAAATGAAGCTTATAGATTGAGAAAGAATTAGTTTTTATATATATTTGCGTAGGGTTAACCATTTTGGAAATATTTAATTTTATAGATGGCATCTGACCGTTTTTAGCATGAAGTATTTAGTTTAAAACGTTGAATACCTTCGAAACTATCAAAAATTCTAAGGAACAAAATTAAGGATAATTAATCAATCTTTAAAACGATATTTTGTTGGTTTCTACTTCACAAAACATAAAGTTATGGCCGATTGAATGTGCATTTTCACTTTTTTTTAATAAAATGTCGCCATTTTGTTATTGTAATTGTTCATTAACTATTTTTTTTAAAAAATGCTGTCTTCGTTAACATATGGCATCGCCTAGATGCTCAATTTATTTTTCCGTTTATAACATTTTGTTTTAGAAAAAAAAATCCATTCGCCATATTGGAGCCGCCACTTTCAATATTTCAATTTTGACTTCAGATTCGTAATCAGCGATCCCAAAAACATAACTATCCTACTTTTCAAAAATGAATTAGTAACACTTTTTCAAATATTCAATATTCAAATTTGGGGGTGGTTTTTATCCTTTGAGGGTATGTGGACCATATAACAAACTGAAAGCAATGCCTTTTACCATAATAATAATTCATAAAAAATTATCATTACATATGAAATTCTTCCGAAATTTTACATATTTTTTACCTCTAAGTACTGTACTATACCGGGTGTAAACGAATAGTAGGCCACCCCTGTAACTTCCTTGTTTTAAAGATATCGGGATGAAATTTTGTACGGTGAAATTAGGTAAGATTTCCAACTTTTTGAGACCTATCCGCTATACTTATCACTTCCGGTTTCACCGGAAATGGCCCCAATAGTCTTTTCTAAATGGACCACCCTGTATGTTTTTACATTTTTGAAATAAAGATCACATTTTGGATAAATTTATACTATTTTGAACAATTTATACAGTGTTGCACCAAAAATAGTTCGAATTTTAGTTATCAATCTAGATGGCTGCGAATATGTTAAAATTAATTTTGTCCAATGTAATTCATATAAAAAATACGAAAACGTCAATATGTCCAATAATACATCATACAGGGTGCTGTAAACTCATTAAAATCACATTTTTCAAAATGACTCATTTGTTTTAAACATTATGATATGGGCCACCCGGATAATCAAAAAGCTCTGTTTAGTAGGGGTTAAACGGTACCAAAAGTTCCGTAATGTGTAATCTTTACCGGCAGGAATGACAATTTTTCTTAAGAAATTTATAATTTATATCTAACTTCATTTAAATTTTGATCAACCCTGTATATTTGTGCTAATAGTTTATGATATGCCACCCTCCGCAGGAGACAGAATGGGCCTCTGGCTCATTCTTGTTGCATATCATAAAATATTAACACAAATATACAGAGTTGTTAAAAATTTAATTGAAGTTAGATATAAATTATAAATTTCTTAAGAAAAATTGTCATTCCTGTCGGTAACGATTACACATTACGGAACTTTTGGTATCGTTTAACCCCTACTAAATAGAGTTTTCTAAATATCCAGGTGGCCCATATCATAATATTTAAAACAAATGAGTCATTTTGAAAAATGTGATTTTAATGAGTTTACAGCACCCTGTATGATGTATTATTGGACATATTGACGTTTTCGCATTTTTTATATGAATTACATTGGAACAAAATTAATTTTAACATATTCTCAGCCATCTAGATTGATAACTAAAATTCGAATTATTTTTCGTGTAACACTGTATAAATTGTTCAAAATAGTATAAATTTATCCAAAATATGATCTTTATTTCAAAAATGTAAATACAGGGTGGTCCATTTAGAAAAGACTATTGGGGCCATTTCCGGTGAAACCGGAAGTGATAAATACAGCGGATAGGTCTCAAAAAGTTGGAAATCTTACCTAATTTCACCATACAAAATTTCATCCCGATATCTTCAAAAACAAGGAAGTTAGAGGGGTGGCCCACTATTCATTTACACCCGGTATAGATTATCTTCCGGTTACGTTATAAGGCCTATATGGTTATTTTGAATTTTCTTGAAGATATCGGTCAAATTTTTCGTAATTCTATGACGACTTTTTGTAAGCAGTATGCAAATGAATGGACCTATCAAAATTTTTGTACAGATGAGAATCATTTACTAGCTTCCCAGCAGTACTAACACGTTTGAGTGGGAATAGGGAGGATCGGGTTTTTTGTTTTGATTGAAATCGAATATATTTGCAATAGAAAACAGCTTTCTTTGAGATAATCATATAAAAAACCGCTGCCCAAGGAATCACTACTTCCACATCCAGATTTTTTTATCTAAGTCACTCACAACGAAAAAATTTTGTATGTGGAAATAATTGTTTATGGAACTTTAATAATATAATATTTTAAATCCCATAAAACGATACCCCACATCGGTAGTGGGCTGGGGGTGGTGATAGGGGGTGGTAGTGAGGTTGGATGAAGTAAAAAAACATTTTGAGGTTTTTGGTCCTTGTACACACCCTAAGTCACAATTTTTTTTCATCCTTTTTAATAATGGGGTGGGGGTGGTAATGGGGGTGGCTAATGCCAAAAATTTTTTTGAGACCTCAGCTTCTCTTATATATACTAAATACCAATTTTATGGACTCTTACCTGCTTGATTTACCTATTTTCCCCAAATTTACCCCAATTTACCCATCAACCCTTCGACGAAACAAGATGAAAATATAATCTAGTTCTAGATCTCGTTAAAGTACATATGTGTACCAAATTTCAAGTCAATATCTCAAATGGTTCCAGAGTAAACGTGCGCACAAAAAAAGTTACAGACAGACCGACAGACCGACAGACAGAAATTTTTTTTTTTCGCTCAAACTTAAAATCTCGACGTTTCGTGACATTCTAAGCCTATTTGAACAATAAAAATTTTTAAAATTTTTTTTGTCGTTACTATACTTCCACTGGACGTGGAAGTAAAACAATACTATTTTTAATTACTTGAAAAGTTGCAATCGACGCGAGGTTCCTGAACGTACCTGTGTTAGAGGCTAGGCTGTGTGACGTCAGCTACTAGATAGGCACTTCACTAGCTAACGTAAAACATACCTCTATCATAAATGTTCATTTATGTTTATGCGGTAAAGTTGGCTGGTTCATGTGTGAAGCAAAATGCCAGTGAGAAAGTGATGTAGTGTACCAAAGTATATTAATATATCCACTAAAAAATTTGTAACCATTCTGATAGCCCTGAAAGGACGAAGAAATCGGTTTAAAGCGACTAGAAGGAAAATTAAAGTATCGCCTGCAACGGCTGTATACTATTTAATAAATGCATGACGCATGATGCACAAGGTACGGATTTTTTGATTCTGTTTTTTTTTTGGTGAGTATTCTAGAACAGTTGTGCTATCAAACGTATATAGGAGGTTTTAGATAACGACAACGGTATTCTCAAAAAAATGTATTTCTTAAATTTCGGTTCCACGAAGATTCCATCTGCTGACTTTGACCTTCGATGGTGTAAAGAAAAGTGCCAAGCGAAACCTGCCATTTGTCTTAAAAACTTACCCACTAATTTTACTTCCGCATACAGTGGAAGTATAGTAACGACAAAAAAATTTTTAAGAATTTTTATTGTTCAAATAAGCTTAAAATATCATGAAACGTCGAGATTTCAAGTTTGAGCGAAAAAAAAATTCTGTCTGTCGGTCTGTCGGTCTGTCGGTCTGTCTGTCGGTCTGTAACTTTTCTTGTGCGCACGTTTACTCTGGAACAGTTTGAGATATTTACTTGAAATTTGGTACACATATGTACTTTAACGAGATCTAGAACTAGATTATATTTTCATCTTGTTCCGTCGAAGGGTTGGGGGGTAAATTGGGGTAAATTGGGGAAAATAGGTAAATCAAGCAGGTAAGAGTCCATAAAATTGGTATTTAGTATATACAAGAGAAGCTAAGGTCTCAAAAAAAATGTTGACATTGGCCACCCCCATTACCACCCCCACCCCATTATTAAAGAGGATGAAAAAATGTGATTTAGTGTGTGTACAAGAACCAGAAACCTCAAAATATTTTTTGACTTTATCCACCCCCACTCCCACCCCCTGTCACCACCCCCACCCCACTACCGATGTGGGGTATCGTTTTATGGGTTTTTGGGGTAGAGGATTTCAAATATTATATTATTAAAGTTCCATAAACAATTATTTCCAGATACAAAATTTTTTTGTTGTGTGACTTGGATAGAAAATCCGGATGTGGAAGTAGTGATTCCTTGGGCAGCGGTTTTTAAAAGACTTTTCTTTATCCCTGAGGCTAACAATGTTTCTCCAGGATGCCCTGCACATTATGGGAGAGAGGTGAGAGCATACTAAAATTCGAAATATCCAGGAAGATGGATTGGTCGCTTAGCTTCAATGCTGTGGCCACCCAAGGCACTAACACAATGATATGCAAATCTTTTCTCTGCGAGCGATATTTACAGTTTATGTGCCGATCAATATACTCTTCGTTTTTTACGAAGAGTATAATAATAAGTGGGCAAGTTTTCTTTTGAGAATACTATCGTCGCTATCTAAAAACTACTATACATGTTTGATAGCACAACTGTCCTAGAATACTCACCAAAAAACAGAATGAAAAATGTTTTACCTTGTGGCAGTGGCATGCAAAATACTATCCTAGAGTAGAAATTTTCAAAATTTCAAAAAGTGCCTATAACTCGAAAACCGCAGTTTTCAATAAGGTCAAGTTGTGATATTCTGATAGGTATGGCCTGGTCTATTATCATCTTCAGGATTATCTATTATTTCCTGTATAAGTGTGAAATAATATTTTTTTCATGCTTTTTAGTTTATTCGTGGCTGTTAAAAAAGCTATACATTTTCCCATTATTTTTAGCGCGTAAAACATACGTTTATGCTAATAGTGAAAAAAGTCAAAAGCATGGGAACATTATTTCACACTTATATATGTGAAATAATGTTACCATACAGCACATCCACGTTTTTTGTTTTCGAATTATCTTTTCTGCATCACAAATGCCACTACTCTCTTGACTGGAACCCGGGACGTACCACCCTTTCCGCCCTCGTCTTGCTACGTCACATAACTGAACCGATATTTTAAACTAGCAAACTGTTTGAAACACGTAAGAAATGTATAAATTAATGGATGACAAATAACCTCCATGATAAAGCCCTGCGTCTAATATTCCCAAGTCTATACACCTTAGATAGCTAAATTGGTGGTCTAATATCCCATCTATTAATTCCAGTTTTAGCCCGTGAAGGCTACAGCATTTGATGCTTATCTAGTCCTGTAACTTTTGCAGCGTATTCCCACAACGGAGATTATATTTGCTACATCTAACCTTGTGATAATATAATCTGACACCAGGCTACGAACGGAGTTTATACGATGCTTCCTCAAAGACTTGTACGCCCATTGAACGACATCGTTCCACTAGGGGACCGCATTAAAATCATTTCTTAAATTTCTTAAATGTAGACTTCGCGATATTCTGCTAATAAGTAACCATTAAGGATAGGATTTTGCAGAGTGAGAGGGAAATATGCATTTACTCTCGGTTTATTATAAACATTTAAAAAACCAAACATAGTATAATCTTTAAAACTATTTTAGATACTTGCTATTGTTCTAACGAATATAACTATATACAGGGTGGCTACTTTTTGTATTGAACAGTATTGCTATCTCTTAAACCATAACAGTTACAAACTCGGTTAAATGGGAGAAAAGTTTCATATTTTGAAGGCCAATAAAATGAGTTGTAGAAATTTAAAATATTTCGAATAGTTCCGGAGGTATACGAAAAAATCCGAAATAGCTCATTTTCTTTTTTTTTTTAATCTAGCGCTGTCACTATAAAAAATATTAAAAAATTTCATTGGAATATTTTATTGTAAACTAACTTTGCTATAACTTACCGTAATGAAATTTTAATTATGACGTTTCGTCTGTTCAGGGGCACCATCAGCTTTATTTTTTTAAATACGGACCTGTCTTTTTTATTTTAAATTTTTAAAGCATTTGAAATTGTAATTTCAAAGCTATGTCACACTTGACAATTTTGCTGCGTTTCGTCAGAAAAATAATCATCATTAATTTTATTGCCTTCGCCCGTTACAAAACGTTTCTTTTTTTAAGCTTTTTTTCTCTACAGTGCCTTGAAATACAAAAGTTTCATTAAATGTCATTTGATTTTAGTTTATCTTATTAATGACGTTTGTTTTCGTTAGCTATTACTGTTTTAATTCAAGCTATTATTTAATAATTATTTCTCAGTATGGTTCGTTATTCTTTAGAAGAAAAAAAGAAATGTATGATGTTTACATTAAGAATTATAGAAATGTTGACAGGACAGTCCAATTGTCCAGTGCCAATTTATATCCTGACAGACACCATCCGACAAGAAATACTTTTTACACTATGTCCAAGAATTTATTCCAAATAGGCAGTGTTTGTAAATTGGAACGGGGGCACCAATTGAGAGAAACGGTAAATGATATTAATGTATTGGCTCAAGTATACATAAACCCAGAAAATTCATCAAGGAATATTGCAAATGAATGCTGAATATCGGCAGCAGCTTTCAAAAAAATACTAAAAAAGTACAAATATCACGACTATTAATTTCAAACAGTACAGAAATTACATCGCGGTGACCTAGACCGCAGACTAATCTTCTGTAATTGGTTTAGAAGAAAATTGACTAATGATAGATTTTCTTTGGACTGATGAAATAATCTTTACATATTCTGGAATGTTTATCAGGAAAAATAAACACTTCTACTCAACTGTTAACCACCCAACTGACACATCAAGTACGGCCCAGGCATGATTTTCAGTAAAGTGGTGTGGCATAACTGACAACATTGGGCCCAAATTCATTGAGGGCAATTTAAACGGTGAAAATTATATCCATTTGTTACTCGAAGTATTCGATAAAATGGCGTTACTGATTTGGAGAAAAATAAAATGGTTTATGCAAGATGGTTGTGACCCTCACAATGCTAACGCGGTCAGGATTTTTTAAACAGGCATTTTCAAAGAAAGTGGTTAGGAACCAATGGACCAGTCAGGTGGCCACCACGCCCACCTTGCTTGAATTCCATGGATTATTTTGTTTGGGATTTTTTAAAAAACAAAGTATACTACAACGAGGTCCAAGATGTCAATGAATTACGCAATCGAATTGTTGAAGCCTTGAACCAAATTACCCCAAATATTATTGCGAAAGCGAGTAGTCTAAGAGAACGCGACTTTGCATTCGGGAGAATGATGAACATTTTAAACAACTTTTGTAAATTTACTTGTTTACTCACTAAATTATCTTTTTTTTTGGAAATTTTATTCGTAGTTTAAAGAAATACAATTGACAAGTTGAAATACATTTTTTTATTTGGTGCTCACTCTGCAAATAATATTGAATTAACAGCAGAATCGGAGTAGCTACGTCAATGCATTGGATTGTTGATAAAATAAGCTTTTAAATGATGAGTCACACCTTGTATTACTTAACAAAAACATGTTTTGTAAAGGGCGAATGCAATAAAATTAATGATGATTATTTTTCTGACGAAACGTAGTAAAATTGTCAAATGTAACATAGCTTTGAATTGATAATTTCTAATGCTTTTAAAATTTTTTAATAAAAAAGACAGGTCGGTATTTAAAAAATAAAGCTGATGGTGCCCCTAAACAGACGAAACGTCATAATTAAAATTTTATTACAGTAAGTTATAGCAAAGTTAATTTACAATAAAATATTCCAATGAAATTTTTTAATATTTTTTATAGTGACAGCGCTAGGTAAAAAAAGAAAATGAGCTATTTCGGATTTTGTCGTATATCTCCGGAACTAATCGAAATATTTTGAATGTCTACAACTCATTTTATTGGTCTTCAAAATATGAAACTTTTCTCCTATTTAACCGAGTTTGTAACTGTTATGGTTTGCAAGATAGCAATACTGTTCAATATAAAAAGTAGCCAACCTGTATATGTTTTTTTATCGTATATTTCTACTGTACTTGAATATTGTCAATGAAAATATTTCCTAATTTCATTATTAAAGTATGGCATTTAACTATATACAGCATTTATTATAAAAACTGTATATGGTTGTATCCTTAGAACAATGGGAAGAACCTGAAACTATTTTAAAGATTCTACCATTTATGATTTTTTAAATATTTATAATAAACCAAAAATAAACGCATATTTCCCTCTCACTCTGTAACATTCTATCCTTTAAACATAAACATAAACATAAACACACCACAGATAGTTGACAACCCCCAAATCCAAAGCCAAGGCTGTCCGGAAGGGGGTTACACATTCGGAAAAACGCAGACATACATCCACACCCACCGGTGTTGTCAATACCGGGGCTGGGGGTCGAACCCAGAGCGCGGTAGCGAGTCGATCAGCATATTCGCCACTCAATACGCCTTAACCGATTGAGCTACCGTGCTGGTAGCAATAGCAATATCAGCAATATCATACAAATAAGTGAACGTAATGCACTATTTCCAAACAAACACAAATTACTTTACCAAGAGCTGTCCACTATTCGACAGCACATGTACCTTATCCCATATACTTATATTCCTATACTGAGCTTAACAGAGAAAACAAGATGGGTACTATGGGTAGGTCATTCTTCCCCGGCAGGCTGCTCAGTCTAGGAATTTACGCAATTATTTTCTACGTTCCTATTCAGCGGTTTCTTGTTTAGTTTTCTTATTTTTGTTTCTACCTTTCTATTTCTAAATTACTTACCTCAAATTAAAAATATTTGTTGAAGCTTTAGAATAATTACATTTATAGCGAGATTTAGTAATGGGCTTGTTACCGATAATTTTTTTCGTTATTTTTTTATGGTATTTAATAGAATTCGATCATCTAGATAAGCTGTTAAAATTTCAGCTTCATAAGTATATCCAATCCTTAGATATTCAATGTTAAAGATTGGGTTTCAGTACAAAGCGCTTTGCCGACTCGTGACGTCATCTTGCATAAACAAAAATTGAAAAAGTCCATTGTTTCTGTTATAACTTCTTTGTTTTTTATGCTATAGAAATAGAAAAAAAAATTCATTTAAAAGCCTAATTAATAGTCTTAGAAAGACTAATTAATAGTCTTTCATTTTTGTTCTTACCGCTTTTGACGTAAGTGCCATAGAGATATTTAACACTAGCTGATGCCCGCGACTTCGGCCGCGTGAAATTTCCTTAAAAAGTGTTCTACTTTCGATTTCTGAAATAAAAAAATATGCTGAATGGGCCTATTTCTCTATCTCTCTCTTGCCTGGCATTTAATTGCTCATAGCTCAGTTTCAAATAAGTGATCCTGTCTCAGCAATCCAGCGCTAGCACCTTTTTATTGTTTTTTAAAGTTTCTAATTCCTAAGTTGTGCTCCCAGGAGCTCGATTTTCCTATAGGAACTAAAGTGATTATTCTATTGAAAACTGCATTTTGCATTCTTTAGTATTACTATATGCTGAAAGTGGTTGGAACCTCTGATATTAAAAGTCAATCCAGGCAAAACAATTATAGTAACACTCACTAAATGAAGGAGGCTTTAATTAGTATTCCCAATGAGTTGAATGGTTCGTAAATTGACTTTTCCAATGAGGTAATCTAGATGTAACCCTGGATCAAGAAAACACTTGAAATATCCACTGAAAAAACAACAGCGGCGCTCCGGACATGCCGCAAGTTCTTAAGTAAAATCTAGAGTCTTAAACCAAGAATAATTTAATATTTGTTAGACTCATTGCGACCTACACATATGGCAGGTATGGTGGAAAAAACAAAAGAGAAAACGGTACAGAACAAGTTGCTAAAATTGCAATGGTTAGCGTGTCTTGGAACCACAGGCGCAATGCCACCTGTCCAACAGCAGCAATCGAAACGCTGCTTAATCTGTTCCCTTTACATATTCACGTAAAAAGGGATGAAGCTCTCGGCGCTTACAGAGTGCATTCTAATATATTGGTTATCTAATTGTTTTAAATTCTTTTACTTCAGTTAGAATCAATGGCCAAACCCACACAATCTACATCGGTTAGGTTTGACTTCGAGCAAACTTTGGAACTGGTAATTTCTGACATCCAGGTATGGCTCTCTGGAGGTTCTCTCAACTGCACTCATCTGGTATACAGATAGAGTAGGTACCGGTATACATGGCCCAAAATGTCGGCTGTCAAATGCCTTAGGTTACGCTCCCACCATCTTCCAGGCGGATCTTACGCCATAGATCTTTGCGCTCGAGCATGCTTAAAGAAGCAAACGAGGAACAAGAATTTATGTACTTTCGGACAGCCAGGCAGCATTTAAGGCTCTAAGTTCATCTACTTTTGAGTGGAAAGCCTGGGAATGTCTACAAATAGTAAAGTAACTGACAAGGAAGAACAAAGTTACATTGATTAGATACCAGGAGATGAAAGACTGAATGGGAATGAGATTGCAAATAATCTTGCAAGACAAAGAGCTAAATCGTCCTTCATCGAACCGGGACTGTTCTGTGTGAAAGCAAAATATCATGCAATAGAGAAGGTAAGAAATGGAAGGATGAAAAAAAATCTTCCTCCTGGACTCTAACTCCAGGTTTTAGACAACCGAAAATTTCATAAGCTAATTGCAAAAGGAGTAAACGAGCTGCTCGATCACAGCAAAAAAGAATTGAGGCTAATAAAAGACCTTTCTATATATCTATTAGCCATTGACATTACTATAGCAAGAAAATGGGCAAAGTTGAAGACGAAATATGTATCTTTTTTAGGGAAGCAGCTGTGGCTCCAGAACATATACTTTGCTTATGCAAGGCCCTGGTCCGCCAAAGACTTGGGACAGCTAATTTTGACTTCTTCCGAAGTGGAAAACATGGTCTCCAGGAAAATTCTGAGATTCTAAGATTTCTGTGATTAGCTAGGTACTCATAAGGATTACTCCTGCGGTGGTGACTACTGGCCGTTGGGGGGTCGTTGCTTGATGCTGAGGGAGCGGCCCTACGGATCCAAGGATGCTCACAAAGGATCTTTTTAGGTCGAGATGAAAAGAGGCTTCATGCCTAAACAAACCATTCACAATCTCATCTAGTCTTGGGAAAAATATCAATTGAAGCTGAGTGTAATGCACAACTTTTATAACTTATTGTATTTTCACCTTTGGTAAAAATTTGGTTAACTGCAACGTGCCAAAGCACAGTGGTCTTCGAGCTGCAGAAAGTTTGACCAAAATGATTCCAAAAACGTATTTCACAGAATGTTTTTAGCATATCTGTAGGGTAATAAAATGCTAACCGGAAAATTCTAGCTGATCTGCTTCATGAGATATTCAATTTCTAATTATACAGCCCCACAAAAAAAGTGACCAGTGTATCCTTATGTATTGTGACCCGCTGAATCTGAATCCGAAGTCAGAATTTTCGAATTGGCTCGTTTTTCATCCCTAACCCAAAAAAACACCTCTAAATAAAAAAGTGCTTTGTCCGGCGGATCGGACCAATACATTGCTATGTATTTTGACCCTATGAATCCGAATCCGAAGAATTGTTAGATTAGCTTGGTTTTTATGTCTCACCTCAAAGAACACCCCCAAAAATCCAGTTTTTCGACTTTCACACTCAAATGAGTAGTTAGACATTTTTTTAAATATATTTATTTCATGAGCTTAAACGCTATAACCTCATATCACTGTACCCTCATAACCCTACAAGTCCATAACAATGTGTCTTTCTGTTGTTTCTTGAGGTTAGAAATGAAAACCGAGCCAATTTGACAATTCTAACTTCGGATTCGGATTCAGCAGATAAAAATACATAGAGATACATTGGTCTGATCCGCCGGACAGAGCAATTTTTTATTTAGGTTTTTTTTGGGGGTTAGGGATGAAAAACGAGCCAACTTGAAAATTCTGACTTGGAGCTGGAAACATTCTGGGAAACTCCTTTTTGAATCCATTTTGGTCAAACTGTCTGCAGCTTGAAGACCACTGTGAGAGGGATCGATATTCGAGATCATATTTGCACTAACACTTTATTGACCATCCCTCATTTTATCGAAATATGCCTCATTTTAGAAAATAGTTTATTCAACTTAGTAATTTGTAACACTCCACATTTTAGTAATGTTGGTAAATCTAATATCTACCCCAAAGAGCTGAGTTACGTTATAACAATTTATAGTTATTATATTCTCCAGTGCTTCAGTAGAGAAGGATGATTCCATTATACTTATCAAAGTGGTGAGTTATGGCCTTAAAAGCAGTCTTTATTTTTTATGAGCATAAAAGTACTCTGACCTAAAACACGGACATAGTTTTAAATAATTAATAAGCCATTTGAAGTTCATGAGGGGGCGTTAAGACAAAAACTGAGGCACACGCATTCCTGAAGTAATCTTTCCATGGAACATTTTACAAACTACAAGCCATATATTCTAACTTGTACAGCCATGAAAGCTTCCACATTTGTGTAAAATGCAGTAAAAACTTCCCGGAATCACGCTTACATTAAATAAAGTTTTATAAAAGTGCTATATTTCTTCTTGAAACACAATAAATCGCGTAACATGTGAAAATATTTTAAAGAAAACTTTTAGTAAGTAATAAAATAACTTTTGAGGATTAAGTTCATAATGCATTGCTACAAATTTTACGTTCCTGTAATAGCTCTTAGCGTTCAACACTTTTCAATCAAGTTTGACGATTCGGGAAAAGGTTCGAATTTACTATCTACAAAAAATGTCATGCTGAATAGTAGTAATTTATCAGCGCTGGAACAAATTTTTATTTGCCTATATAAAATTTTCAAGAAATTCTTCGAGCATTTTATATTCTTTAGATCCTGAAAAAATTCTTTGATACATCTTTAAAGAAAGGTTAGTCTATTTGGAGTACGTGAATTATCAAAAACAGCCATCCCTGTTAAACTTATTATTTTAATAAAATGCAGAATAAAATTCTTTAGGAAATATTTTTTTTTACCTATATTACTTACGCACATTTTAACTAAATAAATAGTCGAATAAATTATATACAAAAATGTTGAATTTTAAATATGGACCGTCGCTTTCAACGTGATGGTTAAATTTTAACCTTAAACCAATTTGCTTTAACCAATCAAGTATGTACATATAACCGCACAAAAAATTCAAAATTAGCGTGGAGAAAAAAAATTGTATACGTATGTGTGTACGTGTAGACCGTTTTTTGTAAACACAATCCTCTGTTAGTCTTAAAATTTATATTTCAAATTTCGAATGTATGTGAAATGCAATAGTACAACACTTCTTAGGCTTGAGAGCTGTTATGTTTTAAATAGACTATGTTTTATTATAATTTTAGAGCAAGATTTTTGACCAACACTAAAAGAAATAGTATGGGTAAATTCAACAAAAAAAAATGGTTAACTAACAATATCGTTAATTTTGTTAAACCAAACTATATTGATGGTATTTTTAAACAAGAGGTGATTGTTATTTTAATTAATAAAAAGTTGTCGTACAAGAAAACAAACATTAACTTAAAAAGTAGATGAATAAGACTATTATTTTGTTCGTCTGACTAATATTTTGTTGAATTCTGTCAAATTAAACTAGATAATAGTATATTTTATTTTTAACTATTATCGAATTGTAATTCTAACCCAGTATTAGTTCGCTGTATTATTGTACTTGGTAGACAAACTAATATTATTGTCGTCTTGTAGAAGTTCTAAATGAATTACCATAAAATTTGCTTGCTTACCACGTAGTCTATTACAGAAATTATTCCCAGATGACGCCACATACAAATCATTGCCAATAATCAATCATGCATTATCTTATAATTTATAGAAAATTAATAACATGATTGCAATGTTCAAATTCTCTCAGGGATCATCGATATATTTGGATGGATCTTATAAACTCTAATCTTTGGTTTGGGTTTGGGTGGTCTGATGTCTCAATATTGAGATTTTGGCTAACCAAAAAAAACTTCATCATACAATAAAGTGTAGATCAACCTAAAAATTAGTTGGTGAACCAAAAACAAAATCGTTGGTCTATTTAATTGAAGACCAAATTGAAAATGGTTAGTGAACATAAAAAAATGTCATTGTACTATTTAATTTGTTACAAGAAGATATGATTATTAAACTACTATTTGTTTACGAAAACAAATAAAGTTGTATGACTATTCTTTTCTGATTGATTTAACTATGAAACTAGATAGGCGCGATTTCATATGCTCTTTTTGGTTGAATTTACCTATCATTTTCTTTGAGTGAAGCATACAAAAATACGAAATGTAATGCAGTGTGTCTCATGTCTCAATTTTGACCTTAGCAGATGATATATCAATTTTACTTTAAAATATTATTAAGGTACTTTTAATAAGACTATAACGTAATGAATTAAAGTTGCAGAGAATGAAGTTCTCAGCTCAAATATATGTTTGTCCGTTTTATAGTACAGTTGAATTGGTTAAATTTTTTTTTTTTCGGCGACAACATTCCACCTGAAATTTTATTGTTGATTCTTATGTATTATGACCTCCTGATTTCGAAAAAAATATTTGCGCTCAAAAATTCATTGTGCGTCGAAAATTATATGCACTATTTGGGGTGCTTTCACGCATTTTCAACTTATCTGTTTAATAAATCTTGTACTAGTAATCGGATGGGAATTTTAAAAATACTGGCTTATTTGGAATAAAACTATTAAAAAAACATAGACCTGTTCGATATGATTTGCCAATTCGCCATCTTGGAAAAAAATTGAAAACACCAAAAATGGCCGAAAGAATCAAAATTAATTATCTATTCTATAAGAAGGAGTAATTTCACCAAAGTTGGCAAAAATAAAATTCATTTATGGTCAGATATAATGTACCAATTCCGGATACCGTATGTCAAATAGAACGATCAAAGATGGCGGATGAAATAGAATTTTTAATTCTTCGTCAATTATCAAGGAGACACTGTACGTCATTTTTTTCGATTTTGCTTCATTTTATGTACCAGGTCCAACAATGGTTAGGTTCTGAGAAAGATCCTAAAATTAACATACTACTACTACTACTCTATTCATGACTGCTTTTGATTCTGATTATTGATAATATATTCATATATTATATATGCGTATACGCATATATGCTTAATAAATTTCCTTTTCAAATTAATGATGTTTCATTTTGTATTAAATTTTTGAAGTTATAAGAGAATTTTTATGTTATATTTCATTTTATTTCGATGAAAATCGGGTGAAAGAAAGGAGGGTCAAAGAAAATGCATTTCTAAAAATTGAAAATTAAAAAAACTATATCCTCTAAAAGTACATAAAATGACATACACTCGAAAAAAAATGACGTACAATGCCTCCTTGATAATTGACGAAGAATTAAAAATTTTATTTCGTCCACCATCTTTGACCGTTCTATTTGACATACGGTGTCCGGGATTGGTGCATTATATTTTACCATAAATTAGTTTTCTTCTTGCCAACTTCGATGAAATTACTTATAATAGTCCAGTCGAATTGTAATTTGACATGACGAAAACAGATAACCACGATTTTATTGTTTTAAGTTGATGGGTTGGACCTGACTTTTCGACACTGCATTCCTTTCAAAAGATATTTAACTTTAATTGGAACTTTTTTTATACAAAAAAATGTTCTTTTTCTTTAAATTCAATTTTCACCACTTTTTTCTGAATAATGACCATATAGAAAACATTTGCAATTGTTGAATATCTCTCGAAGAATAGAAAGAATAGAATTTTTCTTCTCATAGCAAAATCTGACAAAAAATGAAATATCTAATAAAGCTATCTTAACGTTCGGGGGCTCATTTTATAGGTTTTTATAAAAAAAACGGGGTTTCTTAGACATTTGCAAAAGGTTGGAGGAGGATTGGCGATCTACAATTGACTTAAAATACTTTTAAATCGCCAACCCTACCTCAACCTTTTTTTTTATCGCTACATAGAAATTTTATTCGTTTATCTTATGATGTAAATTTGGGGTATATATTTAAGTACTACGAGGTACCTTCCAGGATAGGATATGGCATGTTTCTTAGAGCTCACATAATGCTATTTTCGCTTTCATGATGGTTTCATTCATGTATCTTATTAGGTAGGGTTTTATGCAGCCGCCACTCAGTCTATAAAATTCGAAGCAATAGTGATATTAAGGACGAAAAATATTCATCTGATTTTGATATAATAATACTTGAATGACATCAGCAATCAGACATCATCAAAATTTAATACTCTGATGTAATTATAACTTACATATAAATACTGTTTAAATTATGAATGTGATGAGAATAATTATATATGATTTACTGTTTATACATCGAAAAGATCCATGCAATAGTAATAAATCGCTTTTGCTTCCACCACAAATTAAATTAAATTGACATTTTCTGTTCCTTCTAAGCCACTTTTTTCTGAATAATGACCATATAGAAAACATTTGCAATTGTTGAACATCTCTCGAAGAATAGAAAGAATAGAATTTTTCTTCTCAAAGCAAAATCTGACAGAAAATGAAATATTTAATAAAGCTATCTTAACGATCGGGGGCTCATTTTATAGGTTTTTATAATACCTATAACTTTGCCATCCCATCAACTCAAAACAATAAAATTGTGGTTGCCTATATTCGACACATTTTAATATTATTCGACTGGACTATAGAAAATTTTGATTCTTTCGGTCATTTTTGGTGTTTTTCTATTTGTTCCAAGATGGTGTCTATATTTTTTAAGAATTTGATTGCAAATAATCCAGTATTTCTAAAATTCCCATCCGATTACTAGTACAAGATATATTAAGCAGATACGTTGAAAATGCGTGAAAGAGCGACAAAAAGTGCATATAACTTTTGGCGCACAAGGAATTTTTGGGCACAAATATTTTTTCGTAATCACGAGGTCATAATACATAAGAATCAACAATAAAATTTCAGGTGGAATGATGTCGTCGAAAAAAATCAATTCAACTGCACTATTATCCGTATATCTGTCTGCGTATCACCAAAACTACTGATCCGGTTCGAATACATTTTTCACTAATTTGAGGTGTATAAGCCAGAAAAGGTTATAGGTTATATCACCACGACCACTAAGTAGAAAGGTAGACGGGGAAGATGGGAAAATGGATAAATATTTCAGGTGTTAAGAATAACCGGCTCCTCCGCCATTTATTAGAATGGCTGCTGTACACTTACAAGTATTAATTTTGTTACCCGCCTTCAGAAAGAAACGACTCTCATGAACAATTCGCTAAATAAATCCTAATGTACAGGGAAAGATTATACATATTTCCATTTCAGGAGTTCTCAATTATTTACCACCGAAAGATAAAAAGAAATTCTGAAACAATCTGCCATTTGACCTGTGAATAATTCCTTCAAGACATTTTTTGCTTGTATAATGTAGGATGGTTGCTAATGTTTTCCACAAAAATATTTTTCTCTATGTTGAAAAAATGACTGCCAAAATAAATTTTTCTCAATGATCTCCTTTCCTGTTAGTTTTACCCTAAAACTAGGTATTAACAATAATGTAGAAAATGAAAAAAGATCCCACTTTTATTTAAATTATTTTTCTCTATTATTAATATTTTACGATTTACTGCCGTCAATAGGTTTGGTGGATATTTGTGCTTCGCTACAGATTTTAAAAATTATCTCCGCCCCCGTTGCTCCTGCGTAGTAATTAGTTATTATCAATATTGTAGTTTATCAAATTTCCCAAAATATTTGTTTAAACAATTTTCTTCCACCGTCAATTGTTTAAAAATTACAGCAGTTCCAAGTTTCTTAAATTGCGAAAAATAGTTTTCACTGATTTGTTAACGCAACAATTTTTCCTTATTGCTAATACTTTACGATTACGATCGCCCAAAAATATGAAAATTTATGCTTCACTGTAGATGTTTGCAGTTATCTCTGTCCCCATTGCTCCTACGTAGTAATTAGTAATTATCAGTATTATAGATTACTAGCTGACCTAGCAAACGTTGTTTTGCCATATAAATTATACATTTTTGTCCAAAAAATAAAAAGAAAATTTCTGGATAGGGCCACCCTTATCACCTAGGGGTATAAGAAATAGCCTACGACCTATTCTCAGACCTACCAAATATACACCAAAAATTTCATAAAAATCGGTCAAGCCGTTTCGGAGGAGTTCGATAACAAACACTGTGACACGAGATTTTTATATATTAGATAAAATTTTTTAAAACTTGTATTTGAATAATTTTTTTCTACTCTTAATTGTTTACAAATTACAAAATAGTTCACCCTGGAAGAAAGTTTTTTAAACAAAAGTTTTGGGAAATTTTATAAACTACAAAATTGATAATAACTAATTAATACATAAGAACACCTGGTGGTCTGAGCACTAGTATATAAGATACCGTAAAATTCTTATAATTTTCCTACAGAAATTCATAATATTGTTACGTGTTTACGCCCATATTGTAAACACCCTGTACCGTGGTTCCGGAAATTATAATACCAGAGTAACACTAAACATTAATTTATTAACTTACGTACTGAGTACACTGAGTACATAATTCACTACCTCAGTCCTTTTATCACTTTACTTCCTCTGAACTACTCTGCTCACTTGAATTGTACTTAACTACACTGTTTAACTGTGTATTTTGAGCTTCTCCATGTCTTTAAGATGGGAGATCTAGAATATTCTGTCGTGTGATGTCGTCACTTTCGATATTTCCAGAGTAGATGTCAGCACGTTTTTCGACGTTTCTAGACCGCAAGCGCCACCTCTGAGACAATTGGCGAACTAACCAATTAATGTAATTGTTCTCAGTTACTTCTACCTTTTGCACAACTTAGAGGGAACACTCATAGATGTCTCTGGGGGTATGAATGTCACAATATTACTTGTCGTGAGCATTATTAGCTAAACCTAGCGATTTCCATTTTTTTAATAGCAAAACTGTGCAGCAAACGAATTCAAGATGGTGGCTTTCTTTTCGATCCCACAAAAAAATGTTTTAAGCGAAAGTGTTTGTATTTTTATATTGAACACTATTTGGGTGTGTGTCCTTATAATTTTTTATATCTTACACCATTTTCGGTGAAATTTTATTTTATAATTTTCTCATTGCTTTTTATTATTACTTCCCTCGCTCATCGCTATATGTGGTGTGTTTATGTTTGTGTTTAAATATTGTAATTGTAAAAATATCACTATTCAAGATTTCTTCGAATATTCACGTTTCAAATATGTAAATTACGAAAATTAGGATCTTTTAATTCCGTCACTCTGTCTCACGGCCTGATATTTGTATCTCTAAGCGTTGAAGAATATGATAAGAAATATATATGCAACTGCTTGTTTAAAAGCAGTCCATTATTATTTTATAAGAAAATATTCTAAGCATAATACCGTACTAGATTCAATATGGATAGACAGTTGAAAACAACAAATTGTTGTAATGATATTTCTCAAAGATTCATCAGATTTTTTTTACCAAAACTGTATAACGATATCCCACAAAATATAAAAATAATTAATAAAAAAAAGCTTTCAAAAGAAAAAAATATATGTTTTTGATCACCAAGACATGCATTGCCAAGTTCAGACACCTGCGTGAGTTTCATTCTCCACCTGTTTTGCTTCATTCAATTAATATTACTTTTCACATTTCGTCTTTTTAAATTAGTTTTTATATTCTCTTCTTTATTACTTGCTTATATTATTTGTACCAATTTCCGTGATACATTACAACAAAGAAAAAGATTTCCCTGGCAAATACAAGATGTTCGCAACTCAGCTACGAGGTTCTCAAATAAATTTGAATTTGAATTTGAGAAACGATGGAGGAAAATTATATTTGTAATGCAGTGGCCACAAGTTCCAGAAAGGAAATCTGATATCCAATATACAGGCTAGTTATCCAATAGATAAAATAATTAATAAATAGATAATAAATATGAGGTGTTGTGTAAAAACCTTCACAGATTTTTTTAAATATAATTCATCTGCAGATGAATAGTAATAGTTATTAAACGGACGAACAGAAAATAAAATCAGGAATGTTTTAATTAGTTACTTATTTTATCAAAATTTAAAACACATTTAAACAACGTGAAAAATCTGATATTACTAAAAATATATACAGTGTCCGCCAAAAAGTCCGCACCAAGAAATTCAGCATTTTTCCCAAAATATATATTTGGTCAAAAAAGTACCACTAAAAGTTCTTCTAGGTTGATTTTAATCCATTACTTAGGCTGAAACTAGTGAACAGAGAGAATCATTATTAACAGAAAAATATTAAAAAATATAGTTCAAGAATTATGCATAAAAAAGTGCAAAATTTTTATCTTTAAAATAGAACAGTCAACTTTGATATTTGAATATAACTTCGCATTATAAACAACTACATCTTCATCTTCTTCAAAAATAAAGGCAGTTTACTCTTGAGCCAATTTAAAAAAATTTAACTTTCCGACCTAAGCACCAGGACTAACGGACTAACACAAATTTTCTTCAACTCCTGAAACTGCTATTTTCTGGTTAAATAAAAATTCAACCCCAGGCAAAATGGATGAGTATGGCGCTGAAAATCCTTATTGAATTCTTAACGTAATAAAAAATAATTTGCTTATTCAAATTTGTTACAGTCGACTTTATGAAGGCTCTCGATATGTGTCTAAATTTTAATATCCTGTCTTTGTCTCGGAGATTATGTTGAGAATAGAATACAAATACACCAGTTTGATATTTTGAAATATTAAATTTATTACACTTGACTCCCACATGGCTTCTAAAATGACAATTTTATGCTCATAGCGTATGCCTCTAGGCGTCTTAACATAATTCAACATTTCTTTCAATTTTCGTTTCTATTTTAAAACCTCTGATAGATGATGGATGGAATTTTAATATATACATACAAGCTTACGTATCGAACGTACAAGTCCCGATTATAAGATCGTATTATGCTACAACTCAAAGTAATAATATGGTAAAATTAGCGATGTCCAATGGTTAAATTTATTAATACCAGATGGTGAAAACTATCAGAAAAAAAATATTGTCTAATTTTTTTATCAAAGTTGAAAACAATTGAAATTTGAATTCCAATCTTATTGAATTTTATAAAAAAATATTTTTTGTCTGTTGGTCTGTCTTTTCTACAAGACGACTTGACGGTGAAAAATAATATTTGGTAGATATTGCCGATGATGAACTGGGATAATAATAATATTTGGCATGTTAATGTAACATGTAGTTAACATAATTATCAAGAAAGAAATCTGCCATACTTTTAGTGAAAAATATACAGGATTACAGATTACAACAGTTAACGAAAAAATATAGCGGGAGGACAATAATATCTCTCATGTAGTTAATGCAATTTTCAAGGAAGAGATTTGCCATACAATAATGAAAGAGATATGGGTGGTCACTAAAAAATTTTTTATTAAGAAATTATGGTGGAATTGTGAGGTGAGGTACGGTACCGGTTTCAGTGACTGGACTCGATCGGCGAAGTTAAGCACGGCCGGGCGAGTTCATCACTTGGATGGGTGACCGTAACTCATCTCGCCGTCCTGGTTAAGTGGTAGAGCAGCATTAGCTAAACTTCGCCAGGACGTTAATATAAATAAGGCATTTAAAGAAATAATAATAATAATGTTTGGAATGTAGTTGACGCTATTACCGAAGAGGAAGTCTGATTTAATTTTAGTGAAAAATATACAGTGTGCAGAGTGCACACTCTCAAATAAATAATTAGCAAACAAATATGACAGATGACAATATTATTTCGTATGTAGTTAATAGCAAGGATGAAACCTGATACACTTTAATGAAAAATATACAGGGTGGTCATGAATGAAATAATTAAGGACCTATGCTGAAAATAACATTTTGAATATTGTTGACACTATCACCGAGAAGGAAACCAGCTGAGGTTTCACAAATAAACAAGGTGGTCACATTAAATGATTAAAACAGAAACGACAGAAGAAAATAATATTTAGAGTTTAGTTGTCACTGTTGCCAGAAAGAAAATTTCATGACGGTAGTAGCAAAATATACAGGGTTGTAATCCAAAAAAAAATAATTGATAATTAAATAGTGCCAAACAGGGAGCGAAGTTTTGTGTAAATACCTTTACAAATTTCTTTGGTGTTAAAAACGCGTGAACTGAATTAGCAGAAAGATCTACATTTTGGAAGCGAGCTCGGCAATTTTTCAGTTGAGGCAAAATCTGGCATGATAGAAACATCACAGAACCCAAAAAATCAGGTATTTTAACGCCTCGGTTTTCTTCATCTTTTACTTTAGATTTCGAGGTGTGGAGACATTTACTCCTTGGATAAACCTCTGGCTCATGAAAATAGGTCAAGAAATAAAAAATCCAGCAAAGGTAGTTACGGCTCCTCAAATTGTTTGTTTTTTTAAATGATGTTCAGAGTGGACGAAGGTAGACAGTTTAAAGTTAGTTCACAAAAATGATTTTTTCGAGTCATTGTTTATGAAATAAATGTTTCTCCAGAATAAACGATGGAGGTGTTTTGACCTAATAGAACTGTCTAAGTATTATTACATTTTCAAGCCATTTAAAAAAAATGATTCACAATCCGAACATACGGGGTGGTCCATTAGTGCGACAAAGTCCAATACCTCCTTATAAGAAGAAATAGAAAAAAAATTTCTTAACGAAAATTGTAGATATCCTTGACGGTCACCTTCTAAAATTATTACGAAGAATACAGGGTGTCACATAATTGCAAGACGAACCAAACATACATTTTTTTAAATGGAATATCCTGTATATTTTTAGATATTTGGAATCAGCTCGTTTTTTGCAATCTGCCAATATAGAGTTTTGCTAGTCTATACGGGGTATTTCAAGAGATATAGACATTTTCATATCGAAATCGTCATGATATGAACGCCCTGTATCTTCTTGAAGATAAGAAGTTACATTATTTTGTCATTATGAAAAGTTGTACGTACTATATTTTTTTTAAATGGAACACTCTATATTTTATACCAGCATTATAAAGGTTTTTTATTCTTCCTTCAGTTTTATTAAGCATTCCCGATACCTAAAACTTGAATTTTCTGAGATATTATGGGTATAGTAGGTAAAACTGCATTTCATTAAACTTTATTACCAGAAAAATACTAGTAATTATTTTAAGTTTTACAAAAATCCCATTACAGATAAGTATAAACACTTCTTCTCTTTCTGTTGAGAGAAAGACAATATACACATTATGTATAGTACAACTATTTGTTCTAACTGCTATTTTGGTAAGTACTTTTGTTCTATTTATTTCTGGTTTCATTGAACGGAATAGTTTAAATAAAAAAAATCGGCAGCTACTGGAAGCGGTTGGAACCTCCCCACACGGTGGATCTTCATCAGCTGTATTTTGATATTACATCGGAAATCAGTGCTCTGAGCAAACAGATAAATTACACGTGACTTTGGAGCCATTTATTTTATGGACAACAAGCAATCTGTTAAAACATAACCTCTCATGTTTGTTTATGTCGCATGTTAATCACTTGCCGGATATTATAAGGGTATTAACAGATAACATTTCGAAGATTTTGTGGAACATAGAATTTAGCCCAAATGACACATTAACCTCAACAAGTCAATAACATTGTGGACAGTTCAAACAGACTACGCATGCGTCAAATTAAAATCTTCCTGCTCGATCAAAAAGGTCCGAGCAAGCCGAGTTTCGTCCAAGACCTTTATTTTGTAATATTCGAACGTTTATGATTTAACTCAGTTAGCTCGATTTGCATTAAATGAACGATTATGACGCGTCCCATCAATCAGACGTAATATCCGAACACGGCTATAAACAATTATTACCTTAAAAAAATACAACTAAAATAAGTTTTGATATTGTCAAAAATATGGGTTGGTAACCTTTACGAATGTTGATTTTTAGGTTATGAAATATATAGATCAATTTCGGTTGACGTCACGCTGTTGGCGTGGAGAGCACACAACTAATTATTTTGTTTTCTGGAGATAGGTGCAAGCTGTTATTTTTTAATAACTGGTTTAAATTGCTTCTGCTGTTTTGAAACGTCAGTTTAAAAATAACAGATCGCTGAGAAGTACTGGCATTCGCATATCGCAGTGCGCAGTTTGTAGTATGCAAATTTTTCGGTCACGTTAAATTGACGCAGCTGTCTGAAGGGTATACAAAACTTCATTTATTTATTACTGTTTGTTTATCATTGTGTGCATAAGATTTTCAGAGTGTGTTTCGGGTTTACTTTAGTGTTTCAAGTAAAGTGTTTATTTTGACAATAATGTCTCGTAGTGAATATTATTCAACGTTACAAGCTGATGTCAAGTTTCGTTGCGACGAAAAAGTGGCTGTTATTTTCGAACAGAAATAACAGTCTGTTAATGCTATTTACAAATAACAGTTATAAAATAGTAGGTAGTTAAATAGCAGCTCATCTCTAATTAATTGTTTTCATTTTCATCGCCTGTTATTGGATGAGGTTTCGTGTGCCCTCCAGACAGCTGCGTCAAAGTCACGTGACCGAAAATGATCTATTTAGGGACATAACGTGTTTCAGTTTTTCAGGTATATTCTCATTATTAATGTTTGTATACGTATTTTTAGCTTGGAGTCACAGTGGCTTCAAGCAAATATTTAAAAATTCACGCAAATAATTTTTCTATATTGTTGATTAATAAAAATAGACTACTAATTACAGGTTAGATTTCTAACCTACAAAAAGAGTCCTATTTTATTAGGACAAAGTATTTAGAACTTCATAAACATTACACTAGATTATGGTTGAAAGTACGGGAACCAGGCAGAAATTTTAATAATAGCTACGTAATATTCTTAAATCTTAAGAAATATATATTGTTGAGGTTAGCTGTGATGTCATGTACCATAACCTATAAATCAACATTCACAAAGGTTACCAACCCAAATATTTTTGACAGATGGCAAAATAAATTTTCTCCTAACAATAATAGCAATAATATTTTTTGGATGCTGTCGTGTGCATATTAATGTATTATTTTAACGGAAACCAAATCGAAAGGTTGCAAGTGTGATATATCGTTGAAATTGGAATTTTTACTGCTTTTCAATGGTTCGATTACAAATTGTAAGTAGTGTAAAATAAACAACTTGTGCCAAAACGTAATCCGATCTCAACCAAAACCTCTTCAGATCTTCTGGAGCACTGAAGAAACCTTCATGCAAAGTTTCATCCAAATCCGTTTAGTAGCTTCGCCGCTATCGTGCTAACATACATACACACACACAGACATTTCTTAAAAACCACTTTTTTGGGTTCCTGGGACCTCAAAACGTAAAGATTTGATGTTATCTCAATTTTCGATTTTGGACTAATTGTAGTAACCTCCCACAATTTGATTGTGGGGAGGTTAAATAACATTATTGGGACAATTTTACTGTATACATAATATGCTTATTTTCTCTATCTTAATAGAAAGACATATGTTTATACTTATTTGTGACAAGATTTTTGTAAAATTAATTACTAGTATTTTCTGGTAATATATTTACTTATTCTGTTTTATAGAACTTTTACGACGTAAGGAATTTGCATTTGCATTTAATTATTATCAAAATTTTAAGTTTTTTTTACCCTCAGAATATAACGAAGCAAAATTTGCTGTGAAATTCTGTCCGTTAAATAATATTAATTTTGCTCCTTTGCCCACTCCATCATAAGTAAACTTGTGTTAAAACCGTGCTCTGTCCGCATATTTAATTTGGCTTTTCGTTTATTTAGTAGAAATTGAATTATATATTTTAATGAAGTGTAATTTAATACGATCGTGCAAAAAACAGTATCCAACTCATCACTCTCTTGATCTTGTCACTCGCATCTAAAAAAAAATAATTATTTATAAAATTGATTAAGATTATAATAGGATGAAAAGTGAAAAGCACAAATGATATAATACCTTCAGTATTTTCGGCATCTCGGATAAACATTTCCACTTATGGAGGTAATTGATCTCCAACAAACCACTTGCAAGTTAAATTTGTTTTCCTCAAGCTGTCACCCATAACCAAGGAATCTAATGTAGATGGCACTTGTTTGTGTGCGTTGTTCCAAATCGTATACACTATACATACATACACAGTTCTTAAAACGTGCTGTACAAGTTCCGATTTCGACGGAGGCGAGAGAGATGCATCAAAATTTTTGTGTGGAAACCGAAATTCGTTATCATTTTCGCTAAATTTATACACCTTAGTTAAGGTAGCTACACGAGCAACATTGACGTTTTTTATAGCTTTAAACCCATACATCGTGCAAAGAAACTTCTCTATTATATTAACGACATTATTTAGATTCTCCTCTGGTAAATTATTCAAACTTTTAATTGCTTCAATAAACTCTTGATCTTTTCTTAATATAGTAAAAGGCTTCTTTTTCCTTTCTTAAAAAATACGGGATTATAATCTCGCGAAACCGTGGAAAGCGGGCAATGCGTTACACAAGTCGTCACCAAGTGCTGAATACAAATCGTTTAGATATAAAAATCGTTCTTTATTTCCTACATTTCTTTATTTCCATTTTTATCCAAATTTTCACATTATTATGTACATTTTTCATGTTTCCCAGCATGATGATAGGAATGTCAGTATCTGAACTTATAACCACACTGGTGTTCTCATTTATACGTCAAAAATCATTTTAGTGTCCGCCTCCTCGTGACTAGAACACGATAAGCTTTCCACGGTTTCTTAGATGACACTAGATTGGATATAGTCGTTTCGAACTCAATAACTGCAGCAGTTTTCAGTATTTAGGTATAGGGTTTTATTACCTAAGAACTTAGCAATTTCATCACTTGCCCAATACATTTAAAGAAACTTGATTAGAGCTTCTAAAAGAAGTTATTGATGCATTTAAAAGTTTGAATAAGAAGAACCTAAATAATGTCGTTAACATAATAGAGAAGTTTGTTTGCACGATGTATGGGTTTAAAGCTATAAAAAACATCAATGATGCTCGTACCTTCACTAAGGTTTTATTTATACAAATTTAGCGAAAATGATAACGAATTTCGGTTACCAGACAAAAATATTGATGCATCTCTCTCGCCTTCGTCGAAATCGGAACTTGTACAGCACGTTTTAAGAACTGTGTATGTATGTATAGTGTATACGATTTGGAACAACGCACACAAACAAGTGCCATCTACATTAGATCCCTTGGTTATGGGTGACAGCTTGAGGAAAACAAATTTAACTTGCAAGTGGTTTGATGGAGATCAATTACCTCCATAAGTGGAAATGTTTATCCGAGATGCCGAAAATACTGAAGGTATTCTATCATTTGTGTTTTTCACTTTTCATCCTATTATAATCTTAATCAATTTTTTATAAATAATTATTTTTTTTAGATGCGAGTGACAAAGAGAAAAGTGATCTTTCACCCATTGAGCATCAAGAGAGTGATGAGTTGGATCAAAATGAGAATGAGGAAGATCTGTTATCGGAAGCCGAATAAATTTATTTTTATTTCCACTAAACTTAATAAATTCTCTGAGCAGATCATCCTGTATAATTTTGAAAAGTACGAATGTATTAATTTGTATTCTCATAAAATAATGCATATTAATAATAAATTGAATATTTAATCAAATTAAAAGAAGAAACTCGGGAATGCTGCACGCACGTTTTCTAACATTAAGTTATCAATATCAATATTACTAATTAAATCTTTATATCGAACTTTGAAATTCGGGTACATGATAATATTCATACTAAGATTAATGATAAACACAGTCAGCTGCAAGTATGTGGGTGGAAAAGTCGTCAGCTGATGCAAGAAAGGTGATGTGCATTGCCTCGCAGGTGATCAACACTCAGCACTGTTCTGTACCAGCTGACGACTTTTCCACCCACACACTTGCAGCTGACTATGTTTTTCGTGAATCTCAGTGTAAATATTATCTTATACCCAAATTTTAAAGTTCGCCGAATAATTTAAATTTTTCATGTTTTTGGACCTGTTTGATCGATCACCTGACGGTGAATCCACCACCCCCCGTCCAGCTGACTATGTTCTACTGTCATTATATAACATAATCTTCCCCTCTTATAAGTTTTAGCATTCGCCGGATAGTTTTTTTTTTTCAATTTTTTTTTACGTTTTCAACCCTTTGACAGCCACCCCCACCGCTACCCAACCAGCTGACGGTCCATTCATTGCTAACTTATACAAAACCAATCCATTTTTCATATTGTCAAAGTTCGCCGGATAGTCAGTCATTTTATACACGGGCTCCCGGCCTATAAGGGGATGCATTAGCTCTAGTTTGCAGCTATTTTTTTAATTCATTTTAAGTTCCTATTTTCTATTTTGCATTAACTTCCATTCTTTAAAAATCTCCCCCAAGGAGGGGGAGATTCTTTCTAAATCCGTTTTTGAAATGGCCACTTTGCTGTTTTTTGTTACTAATTTCTGACCTTCAACACTTGCTGTCTATAGTAGTTTCATATATTCACTGATGATTTATTCACTTGAAGTCTTTTAAGACAGATGTCTCTTGGCCTATTTGTGATGCGGAAAATAATGTACAGAAAAAGTATTGCTTTGTTAACTTTCGATTCTGTTTCTATTATTTTGTGCTGAACTGTAACTTTTACATTCCAATAAGTAGTATGAAATATTTTTCAGTAAAACTACTTTTTACTTACAAACGCAAAATAAACTTACGCTGCCATGCGTATTCGTTAGGATTTACTTCCTACTGAATTAGTAAAGGAGATCAAATGCGAAGCCATTGAACTAAACCCCGGACTCTAATTGACTTATCAGTTTGAATTCTCTAGACAACAATAACAAATCACTCCAAAGCTTACTTTAAAAAAGTATTAATTTATTCTAATGTTCAGTCTGCAGAGAAACACAGCCTGAAGTAAAACCTAATCAGTAATAAACTGAGAAGACACTCTTATTTATCCCGTGAAATAGATTTAATTAAATAATCATTCATTTGTAAATATGAAAAAGTTAACTGCATATTATATTTTCAAATTTAACGTAATAGCCTGTTTTCCTCCGTTGTATATCCAACCCTGAATATAAATTACTTAATTTAAATAATAATGGGAGCTATAGATCGATATAAAATAAAAAGATGGATTGTATCGTACTCTGCAGAATCGCTACAGTAGTTGCGTTACTCACATTCCCAAACATAAACATTTACGCGGCAATGTACATGAATGCACAAAATGTTAATTTACGGACTACCCTTAAATCCCAATCAGAATTAACAGTGTAGCTTTATTACTGTTGAATACATTAACGAAATTAACATTTACGTGTTGCACTTTGTAACTAGAAAGCTAGTTATTAATTGTTATGTATAATATTGTTCATTCAGCCACTTCAATATATTTCGAACAGGTGCAAGCATGTTAAACACAACTTGTTTATATTTGCTTTCGTTTTGTATGGCTTGTGTTATAAAATTACCAGGTATTTAGGGCACTATACATTAGTACAGTAACTAGCGGTTTTAACTTCGGAATAACGGATTTCGTTCATTTTTGGCAGTATTATAGTAAATGCTTCACAGAAAAGTTTCTATATTGTACGGGGGCTTGCTAATTTATAGGGGGTGGCACTTAAAAAATACGTATATTTATTGAGCTGAAAAAGAATCAAATTTTAAGAAGAAAAGGTTCTATGCAGCTTTTTATATAAATTGATAGTTTTTAAGTTATAACTTCAAAATTGCGATTTTAGCTAAAAAAAAAAAAAGGTATTTCCAAACGGCTTCCGTCAAGTATTTCGAAAAGTATTACTTTATCGAAAAAATGTTACAGGCCAGTTATAGAAAGTACAAACTGGGAATTAATTATAATTTTTGTTTATTGATGTGGGATTAATAATTTCGGAGATATTTAAGTTTATATTTTGGATCCAAGTGTTTCGAAATTACCTTTATTTGCATTTTTTTAAAGCAAGTGCTTTAAACGAGCAAAAAAATTTGAGCATCTAGGTAATGCTACATTTTAACGAAAAACTGTATTTAAGTTTATTATACTCTTCGCAAAAACGAAGAGTATATTGTATTTGATCGGCACATTTCTAAAATCGTAAATATCGCTCGTAGAGAAAAAATTTTCATATCATTGTGTTAGTGAACGAATTCTGAACAACTTTCAAAATGTCCGTCCGTCCGTCACGTTTCTTATAAGCACGATAACTTAAGAAAGAAAAATCCGATTGTACTGAAATTTGGACACTAAGTCAGTGTTAGCTAGGGGAAGAAACTTATTGTTTTTGAACAAAATCGATCAGTAAATAAAAATGTTACTAATGATTTATATTTGATAATTTTTTTTTGATTTCTATGGTTTTGTAAAAATTTACATTTTTTATATTTTTTTACGTGTTAGGTAGCTCTTACGCTTTTGACTCGGAATCCAAGGGTCCTAGGTTCGAAACCCACGTGGGGTATGGTATAGTTTTTTATTTTTACTTTATTTTACACTGAGTCTTTCAAAAACTAAGTTCGTTCTATAAAATTAAAAATATTTAAAACTAACATTATTTACAAAAAACTGCGAGTATCCTATAGAATGTGTAACAATTATATAAAAAGTTTAGTAAACCGGCGAAGATTACGTTTTTAGCCTGTTTTTTTTTTTAAATTACTAGCTAATTAGAGTAACAAAATGATGACCTTTTTATATAAAACAATATAAATACGCACATTTTTCAGTCATAACTTCTTTATCTCTTACGCTACAGAAACGAGTAAAAAACAAGCTAAAAACGTATTCTTCGGCTGTTCACTGAACTTTTTATATAATTGTTGCACATTAGGATATTCTTCGCAGTTTTTTGTACATAATGTTAGTTTTAGACATTTTTAATTTTATAGTTCGAACTCTTAGTTGGTAAAAATTAAAAATATATATATTTACCATACCCCATTTGGGTTTCGAACCCGGGGCCCTTGGATTCCGAGTGAAAAGTGTAAGAACTACACCACCTACACCTACACCTACACACATAAAAAAATGTAAATTTTTGCATTATAAGACACAAGCTAAAATCATGTTTTCGCGGTTGTATATTATATTATGAAATGTATATTTGTAAAATATAAATATTTAGATATTAAAATGAAATATCATTTCAGATTTCTATTCAATTACAAAAACATAGAAATTAAAAAAAAAATTTTTTTCAATTTTAAATCATTAATAACATTTTTATTTACCGATCGATTTTGTTCAAAGAAAATAGGGTTCTTCCTCTAGTTAACACTAATTTAGTGTCCAAATTTCAGTACAATCGGAATTTTCTTTCTTGAGTTACCGTACTTACAAGAAACGTGACGGACGGGCAGACGGACAGACAGACGGACATTTTGAAAGTTGTTCAGAATTCCTTCACTAACACAATGATATGAAAATTTTTTGTCTGCGAGCGATATTTACGGTTTTAGAAATGTACCGATCAAATGCAATATACTCTTCGTTTTCGTATTTGCGAAGAGTATAATAATTTTAAAGAGCAATTAATTGTCTTTAATTTCATTTCTTAGCATGCGTGACTAGGTGTCACAATTTGTGAGATATTTAACATTTAAACTCGTCTCATAAACGTTCGGACGCCATTTGTAAACTTTCAAATCTCCGAAACTATTAAATCTATGTAAATAAATAAAAAATCGGAATTCATTATCAGTTTATGAGCTTTATTTCTGGTTTCTACCCGTTTTTCAATAAAACTAATATTTATTGAGATATTTGGAAAAAGAAAAAAATTACGTTTTATCGAAAATATCTTTATAGTTTAAACTGTAATTTTTTCTAAAGCAAGTGCTGTATACAAACGATAAAATTTGAGCATCTACGTCTTGCTATAGATTAATGAGAAACAGTGTTTTTTTATTTACTGGCTAATTACAGTAACAAAATGGCGACTTTGTTATTAAAAAAAATGTGAAGACGCTCATTGCTTCGGACATAACTTCTTTGTTTTTTATGCTAAAGAAACAAATTAAAAAACGGTTGAAAGCTTAATTAATAACCTATTATTCTACCTATTGGCATTCTTGACGTAGGTGTCACAGTTTCTGAGATATTTAATTCTCACTCTAAATAATTATCTTATGAACACGTGGATGCCAAATATAAACTTAAATATCACCGAAATTATTAATCCTACATCAATAAACAAAAAACATAATTCATTCCCAGTTTGTACTTTCTGTAATTGGCCTGTAACATTTTTTCGATAAAGCATTACTTTTCGAGATAATTACGAAATCCGTTTGGAAATACTTTTTTTTTAAGCTAAAATCACAATTTCGAAGTCGTTATAACTTAAAAACTATCGATTTATGTGAAAAATTGCATAGAACCTTTTCTTCTTAAAATTTGATTCTTTTTCAGCTCCGATAAATATACATATTTTTTAAGTGCCACCCTGAAAAGGGGTGGATGCCACCCTCTATAAATTAGCAAGCCTCCGCACAATATAGAAACTTTTCTGTGAAGCATTTACTATTATACTGCCAAAAATGAACGAAATCCGTTCAATATGACATTATTCCGAAGTTTTGCATATTTTTTATCTCTAGGTACTGTACTACATGACGTGGCTTCAAACTTAATACATTATCTTCATGACCAGTAGTAAATAACTAGGTACAAATTTAGACAGATGTCAGTGTTACTCTGTTCGTCCAAAATTATAGACTGTCTTGTATAATCAACTAGATGACTACATAGAAAAAAACAAAGTTATAAACGGCCAGCAATATGGTTAAAAAAATCTTCGGCAGATGGTACCAGATCATTAATTAAAATTTGTATTTTTAATGCGCACGAATTTTCGTTTCTTAATTTTTTGTGTCTTTAACTATACACAGGCTCATAAAAAATAACTGACTTTAATATAAGTTATAAATGCATTATCTTTTAGTTCAAGATGGTACTTCAATGCAGAAAATGTTAGGAAAAAAAATATTCACATTTACAAATTTACCAGCATGTTGAAGTTAGCCAAATTTTGGCCAATTTTTTATTGCTTCCTAAAAATAAAAAAAGACCCAAACATCTTGAAATTTAGCTCAAAATTTTTTTTTTTTTGAGTTTATATATCATATAACTATTGTTTCTAATCATTTAATAGTTAGAAAATTTCATAAAAAAATATCATAAAAAAATTGAATATGCAGCCTTATTTGTATTGTTTTTTAAATTAATCTAGCGTCCTTGTATTTTAATATTTTTGAATGTACCGGTATAAAAACAAAGGTAAGACTTCATATTAATTGATCATACCATTTAAAATTAAACTATATTTCTCAGGAAAAAAAATGCTATTGTAAAATATATTTTTTTAAAATTTGTAAATAAACTCAGATCAAAACTCATTACTAAAGTGGTTCATTTTGTTACTTTTGACATAATTTCAAAATTGGTAACAATCTAGTGACTATTATAATTTTTTATGATATAAGTTATTAAATCTTTCATTTACTTCTTTTTCCAAAACACGCCAACAATTGGCAAAGATCTATTAAAAAAAATTTGAAAAAAAAGAATTTTACTTGCACAGTCTCCAAATAACAAAACATATAGGGACTTTTATTATTTTTTATGGTTACAAACTAAAGTTATTAAATGAATGTATTTCATATCTGATTCTATTTTTTATAATATTATGTTAACAATTGGCAAAGAAAATCGGGAATAATAAATTTTTACTAACACGACCTTAAAAACCCTACTACTTCCACCCTATTATAAAAGGGGGTGAGAAAAAATTGTGATTTAGGGTGTGTACAAGAACCAAAGACCTCAAATTTATTTTTTAATTCATCCATCCCCACTACCACCCCCTATCACTACCCCCACCCCACTACCGACGTGAAATATCGTTTTATTGGTTTTTGGGGTAGACGATTTCAAATATTACATTATTGAAGTTTCATAAATAATTATTTCCACATACAAAATTTTTTCGTTGTGTGAGACTTGGATAGAAAATCGGGATAGATGTGGAAGTAGTGATTCCTTGGGCAGCGGTTTTCACTTTTATATGATTTTTAACTTTTAATTCTATTTAATGTATTACTTATGATGTGCTTTTGAAATATTCTTAGCCCTACGCTACAGGTATTTTTTTTTATCGATTACCACCTTTCTCATAATGGTTTTTGATTAATCTTTTCCAGACCATGCTATATTATGTTTCAAAGTATCGTCATTGATTAACGTTATTAGTAAGATAGCCTAATTAGAAATAAGCTCAACAATATATATAATAATAATAATGACTGATTTTGTTTCTATTCCCTCAAAACTGACATGGCCTTTAGGAGATTTGAAAAAATTAAATTGTAAGCAACCCTATTGTATAAATCAAATTTAACCAACATATTTGTTGGTAGACGTGCTTTCTTTATAAAATAAAACCAAAAGGGTCGAATGTGTGTCTGATATATGACATCTTCTACATTAAAAATGAATTTTCCTCAAGAACTGGGAAATTCTACAATCTACAACGCCGGAGCTGTTCATACTAGTTTATTTATTTAACGAAATACCGACGTTCATACATGATCGAGTGAGTCTATAAAAGCTCTATAAAATAACATGGAGAGGCAAGTAGTGCAATACGAGTGTAACAACATAACATAAAGCTTGTCGTAGGGTACCCTCATCGATCACGCAGAGCCCAATTACTCAACCCGTGCTTTTATAAATAAGGGCGTTCATAGAATGTTCCGTACACATTTTTTCAATTTCATATATGTGGTATGCACCACGCAAATGCTTGGAAATTCGATTGTAATAGGCCCCTTGTATATGCCGTATATTTAAAATTAATCTATATATATTAATACAGTGTTACCAAACATTAGCAATTATCAAATCTGTTTTCATAATTTCTAACTTGAAACTATTTAAATCACCGACAAATATCTGGGAGAAGGGGCATATCTGAAAACACACTCATATTGGGGTTGACGTCATCAATCACTATATCCTGCTAGTGCAATAATTCGTGCAGTTTGCGGTTATTTCCTAAAATTATTTAGTTGTATTCGGTCTGTGATATTAAATAATAGTGTGTATTTAAGTTAAATTGTTTTAAACATGACTGAAAAAGGTTATTTCAAAGGTCAATCGGATAATTTACGCCGTACGCCTGCCGAGTGTATGCCATATGCTGCTGCGTCACAAAAATATTCATAAATAAAAAACTATAAAACCGTATTTTGACGATAAAAATCGGGATTTACTCGAAATCTACGCAGTAAAAAAATTTTTAAATTGAATATTCGGATTCAGCACACAAAAATATTTAAGGCATGATAGGTTTAGTCCTTGGAGCAGATTTTTTTTTTTGTAGACCTGTGTTATTAAGAACAAATACGTTTGAAAATGTGAGGTATAAAAATGATGCAAGAAAGATAAAGTGTCTAACTTTTTGTTAACTTTGAAATTGGGACTTTTATGTAGGTGTGGAGTGGAATCCTCCTATATGCTTATCTTATTTGCCCTTTCTTTTAATTTCATGGATGTCAGAAAAGAAAGAACGATTTTATTAATGGTTTTTCGACATCGATAACTCTGGAATTTTTCCATATATCGAGGAGATTTTTTTTATAAATAGCCAGTGAAATGGGGAATTTATTTTTGTATGGCACGTTTTTATGGAGAATCATTTGTATACCAGTTATTAGAGATTGAATTTTCTGGGAGCAATTATTTTGTCATGCCGTCGTTTCGAGGTCTGTAAACTCCACGAAGCGTCTCGGAGCCAAAAACGTGTAGAAAATCGGACGAAATATAGAAAACCAAAGGTCGACCCGTTACGGAGATACAGGGTGTAATTAGTTTCATGTCATTAAAAAAAACTGATAATGGGGACCTACTAGACAAACAAAAAAACTTTATGACTTTTTCCTCCAGGGGCACTTTGAAAAACTGACCTAGGTCAACAATTTGAATATTAGGGTAGGAAACATTTGAGAACCACTGCTTTCTGGGTCAATGGAGGTGTAGTTCCTAATTATACTTTTAAATTGTCATAAAAAAGTGCAAAGTTTACCGACCGACTCGTTCTCGCCGGCCCGCGGTTTCAAAGCAAAGAAGGGCGGCACCTTTGATGACCGCCTCAACCGAACCAGTTTTTTTTAATGACATGAAACTGATTACACCTTGTATATCCACTCAAAAGCACAATATTACAATCACAACCAAACTGTTCCATTCTCGTTTAAAAGTATTTTACATTTCAATTTGTGGCGACACCAGTTTAGAATTTGTTTTTACTGAGATAATGCTATATATATCAGTACATTTTCTGAAGCCTCTTTCTAGACTCCATTTATTCCTATGTTATTATTGGCTGACTCCCAACTACTTGGATGTAATGAATTTTTTGTTGAAATAATGCCATATGCAGCTGCATATTGAAAAAATCACCAAAGTCACAATTACGAGTTTTAAGAAAAACGTATGTAATTGATAGTTACGAGACATCTAATTAATGTTTTTGAATCGTTTTTACTTCCTAAAAATGTACAGGGTGGTCAAAAGTTATTTTTCAATTAAGAACTGTTTACATTGAATTTCTCAATTTTTTCAAATGTATATTTTTCGACGATGTAATAAAGAAATGAAAAACGAACATTTTTTATACATACTTCCCTATGCCTAATTTCAACCATTTTCGTTTTATTGAGCAATAAGTACTAAATTCGAGAATAAACTTAAAAAATAGAGGTTTCTCATAATATTACAAGTGCTCCACATTTTGGTCGACACACATCTCTATATGCTTTTGAAATTAGGTTTCTACTGTTTCTAAAATTGCCGGTGTGGTAGATCTAAAAGCAGTTATTAATTATCCTTCCTACATATTTTGTACTGTTCTTGATGTGTCTTTATAATCAATTTCCTTCACGTATCTGCATAAAAAGAAATCCATTTTTGTAAGATCTGGGGATCTAGCAGGCCATTTACTGGGTCCATTTCTTCCAATCCATTGAAGTAGGCAGGTATTATTTAAGTGGACTCTAACTGCATTTAAATAATGTGGTGAAGCACCATCTTGCTGAAACCACATCCTATTTCGAATCCTTTCAGGAAGATTCACTAATAATTGTGGCAATGTACCGTCAAAAAAATGTGAGCCTATTACATGTTCTCGATTAATTCCTCCCCAAACGTTTATAGACCATCTGCGCTGGTTATCAACTTGCCTAAAAAAGTGAGGATTTGGAAGCTGCTAATATCAGAAATCCTTCTATCAGGGGACCTTTGCTTATAAATTTTAGTGGCAAGCAAACAATTTCTGTCTGACTCGACCAAAACAAATGTCATGTCCACAAGTTCCGCTTTATTAAAATTCATTTTGTAAAACTCGAAATATTTTAAATTTAATACAAATGATAACTGACGATCTATAAGTGCCATAAATGTTCATTTGTACAAGACAATTTATACCAAACTGAGGTTTTATTGGTTGTCGAATAACGAAAACAGCAAAATAAATTACAAAAAAAAACTATTACAGTAAGGGACCAGTGAAATACTATTTACCCACTATTTACCCACTTGAATGGATTTAAAGAAATGGTCCCACTAAATGGCCTCATTTTTAAATTGCACAAAGACGTCTCTCAATGAAAATGGGCAACACGTGGAGCACTTATTATAATTTTTTCTAATGAATTATTCGAAAAAACATCTATTTTTTAAGTTGATGTTTGCAATTGATTAAGTTAATGGTTGCAATTAGCCATAGGGAAATACGTACAAAAATTTTCGTTTTTCATTTCTACATTACATCGTCGAAAAATATATAGGGTGTTCCATTTGAAAAAATTGAGAAAATTCAATTTAAAAAGTTCTTAATTGAAAATTAATTTTTGCCACACTGTACATTTTTAGGAAGTAAAAATGATTCAAAAATTTTTTTACTAGTGAAATATTTTGTCGAACTCCTCTATATGTTTCCTTAAATATATAAGGAATACGAAACCAGACTGCAACCAACAGCTATTCTCCGGACTAATGCCCCGCCGAGCGCTGAATTACGAGTTACAAGCCTGGCCGCGTTAAGTACAATAACTATGTATTGCCACAAAACGCTAAGTTTCGATTGTAATAGACACCAGCCGAAAGACTTATTCCCATTCAAAGGAGCTCTCGTGCCAGCCACCCCATACCACTTGCAGACTGCAGTTTCGAGCTATTGGCTCTCGTCAGTGCAAGGTAGGTCTGAGACGGCTGTAACGAGGCATTTGTTCACTCTTGGTACATGACGAGATTTATAAAACCACGACATGCAACAAAAATGACAGGCTCCATCTAGCGGCTGATATCCATTACAATCGAAACAGCAGTAGCCCTGACATGGGCACAGTTAGTAGATATGCTTCTAGAGGGCAGAATATTTACTAGTGAAATATTTTGTCGAACTCCTCTATATGTTTCCTTAAATATATAAGGAATACGAAACCAGACTGCAACCAACAGCTATTCTCCGGACTAATGCCCCGCCGAGCGCTGAATTACGAGTTACAAGCCTGGCCGCGTTAAGTACAATAACTATGTATTGCCACAAAACGCTAAGTTTCGATTGTAATAGACACCAGGGAATAAGTCTTTCGGCTGGTGTCTATTACAATCGAAACTTAGCGTTTTGTGGCAATACATAGTTATTGTACTTAACGCGGCCAGGCTTGTAACTCGTAATTCAGCGCTCGGCGGGGCATTAGTCCGGAGAATAGCTGTTGGTTGCAGTCTGGTTTCGTATTCCTTATATATTTAAGGAAACATATAGAGGAGTTCGACAAAATATTTCACTAGTAAATATTCTGCCCTCTAGAAGCATATCTACTAACTGTGCCCATGTCAGGGCTACTGCTGTTTCGATTGTAATGGATATCAGCCGCTAGATGGAGCCTGTCATTTTTGTTGCATGTCGTGGTTTTATAAATCTCGTCATGTACCAAGAGTGAACAAATGCCTCGTTACAGCCGTCTCAGACCTACCTTGCACTGACGAGAGCCAATAGCTCGAAACTGCAGTCTGCAAGTGGTATGGGGTGGCTGGCACGAGAGCTCCTTTGAATGGGAATAAGTCTTTCGGCTGGTGTCTATTACAATCGAAACTTAGCGTTTTGTGGCAATACATAGTTATTGTACTTAACGCGGCCAGGCTTGTAACTCGTAATTCAGCGCTCGGCGGGGCATTAGTCCGGAGAATAGCTGTTGGTTGCAGTCTGGTTTCGTATTCCTTATATATTTAAGGAAACATATAGAGGAGTTCGACAAAATATTTCACTAGTAAATATTCTGCCCTCTAGAAGCATATCTACTAAATGATTCAAAAACATTAACTAGCATTCACATAAGTTTTTCTTAAAACCCGTAATTGTGACTTTGATGATTTTTTCAATATGCATCTGCAGATTGCATTATTTCAACAAAAAAATTCCTTACATCCAAGTGGTTGGGAGATAGTCAATAATAATATAGGAATGAAAAGAGTCTTCAAAAAATGAACTGCTAGCATTCCATTTAAAAAAAAGGCACTTGATCCTGTAATTCCGTCTATAACCGAAAATAATTTTCGGTTATAGAATAATTATAGGTTATTTTTTTTTTTAATTTTTAGCTACCGTAAAACTCGAGATATTGAAGTCCGACGCACTATTGTCCCACCCTGTATATAATCTAGTTTCTTCGCACATCCATAAACTTGATAATCTTTCAAGTATCTATAATGTTAAATATTTAGCACCCCATCTACTTTGCTATTCCGTATTCAATAACTTCAGTGAATGGATCGTGATCCTCCCTTAAGTGACTTTACTTCCTCAAAATAGCATTTCCGATACCAATTTGTTACACGGCTGACGCATTTGCAACAAATTTGTAGCGTGCACTTGAGCTCATCTTTGATTTATACTTTGCGATCTTGTTTAAATGCCCTAATTCCCAAGTGTTGCACGTATGTTTTTACTGCTCGCTCGCTTTACACACCAGCTTTGCCAAAGGGTAATGTGGATTTGTGTGATCGTTAATACCAGCATTTAAAGATAAATCCGCTGAATTATTTACAAACAACCCTTTAAAGTTAATTGCAGAAACTACATCTCCCGACTTAACTGCTGAAACTTATATTATCTTTTTGTTAAATTAAATATAAACCGTTCCAAATCCATGAATACAGGGTTAGGACATATGTATGGACTGACTCTCGCGAAAACGAAAATAAGCGGTATAAAAAAAATCGAATTTGTAAACGGTTAGCAAAATCAAAAGTACACACAACGCTAGTTCTTTTATTCAATAAGTGCTATGCGTATTATTATTTTTTATGTTTGGTTAATTTTTTGTTATAACCAATTTATCAACACTATAGGAGATTAAAGCTATTGGAAAATTTAATAATAAAAAAACTTGATGAAATGAAATCAACAAATTGATATCAATATTTGTACCTACATAATAAAAAAAGAAATTATTGTGTAAAACAAAGTACATAAATCATCTGTTATTAATTAAGTGAAACAAATTTAGATATGAATAAATTGCCATCAACCAACGTCGCGTTTCAATGTCAAAGCGAATACGAGTTCAATGTTTGCTAACTTTACAGGGTACTTTGAGACGTTTCATCCATATTTTCTCGAAAATTGTTAATTCTAGAAAAAAGTTTCAAATAAAAGTTTTGCATCCATTCTTTGTATTTCTCTCTTCTCAATATATTTAGTGTCTGTTTCGAATAATAAAAAATATTCCCGCTTGTTATACTTACCCCTGCAAGTTATCACCTTTTAGTGGCATAGCCTTAAAAAAAATCATATTTTCTGCATTTATTGTTTCTCCCATATTAATACGTTTTGTTAACAAATATTAACATGGTAAAAATTTTAGACAAATTCGTTCCGTTTTTAAGTTAGACCAAGTTAAACAAAAAAACAAAAAATAAACCGTTCAAGTCAATTTAAAAATAGTAAGTACCATTTTTCAGAGCAGAAACTTCCCTTTTCTAAAAGCTCTAATTAAAATCGATCCCTTGCAGAATTAATCAACCAACAATTATTTTTATCAGCGAAACAGAGTGCTAGCGCACTCAACGGGAATAGAACACACACACACACACACACACACTTCAGAGTGGTTTTATTTCTGGTCAAGAATAGACTAATTTTTTTCCAAGTATTGTGCATCACTTGGTTAATTTAATGTGGTTGCAGCTTACTGAAACAAACTGGAATGCCAGCCCCTTGAACTCGTCTAGTATATATGACTTGACTAGTATAGTTTGATATTGAAGAACTATAATAGAACTCTTTCTGAAATTTCTGAAAACATGTTGAAATTAAAACTAAAAATTCACCAATTGTCAACTTTTTGCCTATTTCGAAAACAAGATTCCACAATGAACAATTTTTGCTGCAATTATTATCACTTTAATTCTACTTTCTGAATTTGGACATGTCTTAACAAGTGTTACCTACCTTAGGTAAACCAAGAGTGGAAAATTTTCAGTTATTCAGCATTTTATTTTTTTCTTAAATAGTAGTTAGTGAATTCAAAAAATTAATACGCCATAAGCATGGGTTAAACAGTTAAACAGTTTATTTATTTGAGCATATATTTGATGAAGATAGATAGGTATATGTCGTAACATTCAGAACTGATACTAATATTTACTATCTTTGAATAAAGTAATAAAAAACTACAAACTACCTAAAAAAATTAACTCTATCCTGGCATATATAACTTTATTTAGAAGTGCTTACTTATCCGACTTGAAAAGAACTGGAAAGATTTTCCGTTAGAAGCAAAGAAAAAGTATATCTTTTTATAGAATCTGATCTAAATAAAGTAGGACTTATTGTTATTTGCTTCCCTCCAGAACATTATGAATCATTTTTATCTTTAAGGAAAATAAAATTATTTTGATAAATCGGATGACTAATATCAGATTCAAGACAATTTCGCGAATTATCCTTTTTTGCGCTATTATTTTATTTACATGTAATTATATATACCGGTTGTTTGGGACATCGATATAAAACTTTAAAAACTAATCTTTATAATTATGTATACCGTTACACAAACTATTACAGATTTTTTTGAGATATCCGCCTTTTTTACATATTTTTGATTATTATTGAAATTTCTGTTAGTAAACAAGATTATTACATTATTGAAAGGTTTAATCTGTGTTAAATAATTTTTTTCTAATCATTGTTGGGTACTTCCTCAAAACATAGAAAAAAGAAGTTCGAGATATGATTATAAAAAAAATTCGATACTAATTAAAGTATCGTGTTTCTGTAGAATTTAATTTAAAATTTAAAGAGCATTTTCTCAAAAATGGCACACATGAAATACATTAAAATAACTTCAAAAACTTTGTTTTATCCCTTTGCCAATGGTGTATGATCAGATTAGATTAGATTTGAAAAAAGGAGCTGACTGATTGGCCTTCTCCACCGCGACCCCTGTGGATTTATCGTGGAACTCCTTTTCGCTCCCCTTATCCAGCTTTGTCTTTTGTATCAGACTCCATAGCCTTGAAAAGGTGGTATATCCTTGGTTTCTCTTCGCCAAGTAGTTGGAACCTCAGTCTGGCTAGGCCTTAGCAATGGCACAGCACATGTATTGAGGTTTCCTCGTCCCCTTGACAGAATCTGCATGTTACATCCTCTGTCAGGCCCATTAGACTCATAGGTATGTCTATTAAGCCTACGATGTCCAGCTAGAAGACTAGTAGGTCTTCCGTGAATTTGATAGTTCTTTAATGAACTCTTTGGCCAGTCTCTATCGTGGGAAATTCTTCCACCACTCTAGAGATTTATTTTATACCCATTCATTAATGAATGTTCATATGCGTGGCTTGGCCATACCGCAAAAGGGTTCGGGTCCTACTAGAGCCTTAGATGCGCCTTCCCGGGCCAATTCATCAGCCTTCTCATTTCCCCTATATCTCTCGTGTCGTGGTACCCATGCCACGGTCACTTTGTTCTGACTTTCCGTAAGGGCATTTATACAATCTCATACTAGTCTTGAATCGACCTGCGTGGAATCGAGTTCCTTTAGCGCTGCTTGGCTGTCGGAAAAAATTGCAATTGACTGGTTTACAGTTCCTTGCCTCATTATTTCCTTTGCACACCACTGTATAGGGGCCACTTCAGCCTGAAATATTGTGGCGTGTGTTCCTAGACTTGTCGATTTTCGTTTTCGACCTTATCTCGTAAATCCCAACTCCGACTCCCTGTTCTGTCTTGGAGCCGTCCGCATACCAGATCGTTTATGCCGATATTGGAGGACCGTTTTTTCAGTAGTCCCTGACTGGTATTTTGGTTTGAAAATTTGTATAGAAGTTATGCTTTGGGACCATGCCCTAGGCATTCCCAAAATGGGATCTGCCTTCAGCTCTGAGTATAACTTTTAGTGCTCTGTTCCGTGTTGTTGCCTTATGGGCGTTGTGCCTTGCATTAGCCTATGTATCGTGTATCGTGTATGGTGGAATGCTAGTACATTCAGTAAAAAACATTCCTGTAGACAGTAAAATTTTACTAGTTATATTTTGTATAATGGTACATATGGTCATATAGGTTCTATCACACTCCCTTAAAATTTTCTATCAATGTACCAAACAACTTGTATAAATTATACTAGTGTCAAATTCATTCGTACTATAATAGTACAATCAGATTTGCGATTTCCTATTTTTATAGAACCAGAGGAGTAAATATTAGCCAATGAAAATCAATCACATTCTTTTGTATATTCATATGCACATTTTGGATGAAAATATACCAGTAAAGTGCCTTAAACAGTTGTCAATCCTCTTCCAAGCGCAACTTTGGCTATCACACAATTGTCAGTGAAAAGATGGTTTTACCCAAATGCACTTTCGTTTACCGTTTGCGTAAACTGTAGCCCAGAACTCATCTTTCCTTTCAAAGGCTAATCCAGGCGTGTTCACCACAGTTCTAATGATCTCAACGAAATTTAAACGATTTAAGAAACGCTCTTTTGTCCGTTAAGGATGTTTTGTGGAACGCTTAGCATAAACTGAGGAATAGTGAAACTTATTTCGAAATAGTTCGCTTTGGAGTTCTTTCAATACAGTCGCGTTCCCCTCCCGCAGCGCTCCTCTTCGAATAATTCGGTCTATTGTCGGAGTTGTGCCTTTGTGGTGGACGGGAATCCACTATATATTTATATGTGTATATTGCGAGAATTTTTGTATATCACTCTGAACATGATAAATAATACCGCGTACTGACAGTGAAACATTTGGCAACTTGCCATTGTTTCAAATTGCTTTCTATTATTGGAGTAATTTGCTCAAACGCAGTTTGTTCTAAAAGATGCTCGATACACCCATATAATAGATAGCAAAAAAAAAAACAAGGGTCCCGTGAATGATTCCCACAAGGAATTTATTGTTTGTATAATGTACCGGGAGGAGGTCACAATCATTAGTTAATGTTTTCCACAAAAATATCGCTGCCGCTACGACCGCCATGTTGAAAAAATGGTTTTTCTCAATTGCCTCATTTTCTGCTAATTCTACTCTAAAATTACCAGTTAATCAAGGACCTGGCTCTAGTTCCTGTAGGAAATGTTGAGAAGGGAGATTTTCTTTTCAGGAATACTTAGTAGGTGTCTCAGCAAGTATTTTTGACTTGGGTGGACATCCACCACCTGGTACATTTTCCCGCTATAACGTCATTAAAGATGGCGGCCGCTCGATCACAGGACTGCCTATATCCCTGTTAATACTTGACTAATTTGCATGGAAATTGAGTTAATATGTTGCAATCACTATTTTTTGTTTTATTGTTATTATTATTTTATTACTACAAAAAGATTCCTCGATATTTTGACTGAATAAGTTATATATTACAACAAATTCAATACTACTGTTGGAAAAATAAGGTAATCATGATAATACCACAAAACCATGAATAAAGTGATATTATGTTATCACAAAAATCAATATTGAACAGTGATAATATTACAAACATGTTCATATTTTATCTAAAACGAATTTTTGCAAGGTGAATCTGACCCCTCAACACTTTTACACTTACAGAAGGAGCAACGGCTTAATTCATTTTCTCTACAAATGCATGAGGAATTGGCACATTTTAAACAACTACATGCCCCATCAAAGTCAACGGGATATTTTTTAAGGTCTTTTCTAGCACCAAATCATCTTCTATCACGTCAAAACCAAATTCACAGGGGTTTAAGCAAACAACCATGTCATCCATACAGTGTTGCTGAAGGTATGTGTAGAAATAAGATCTCAACAAATGCCCCTTAGCACTTCTGCTTGTAGGTGGCAAATCTTCAATATCTTTATTCTTTCCATGATGATACAGCCACAGTCTGGGTTCATAGAGAGATCTGCAAGATGACCTCTTTCGTAATAGCTGCAGGTTTAAAGCTTTTTTCTATCTCATCATAGTCATGTGATACTCCAAAGTTCTCCAACTATGCTGTAGATGCAATATTAAGAGCTGCTTTCTTGCTACCAAACTTACTTGTATAATCTGATCCAGATAGTGCATGAATGGCTGGAAGCCAAGAGCATAAGTTTTGGCCCATTTTTTGATGACTGGCATGAACAGGCAAAAGTCGTATGGAATCACCAACTCCAGTGCGTACCCACATTTCTTCTACACCAAGTTGATGAAGAGTAGCCCAGTGAAATTATGCTAAAACCTTTATGTCTGTGTCAGCACTCACAAGAACAATTGGCATGCGTGCTTTGAATGAATCAGCATTCTAAAGTCAGCTTCATTTACTGACAAACATAATAAATAGTTTAAAAAACTAAAAAACACGCTTTTATAAATACTGCACTAAAAAGCAAAAAATAATCATCGAACCTGTTCTCTCTGTCTACCCCGTAAGGGCCTTAGTGTAAGCTGTGTTTTTAATTAAGCATAATATTTGAGTATAAAAGCGTGGGGCGTTCTTCATTTAATCTAATGATGTCTTCCGTGTTTTAATTATCGAAACTGTTCGAAATAGCGTTCGAAAAGCGCCCCACGCTTTTATACTCAAAAATTATGCTTAATTAAAAACACGGCTTACACTAAGACCCTTACGGGGTAAACAGGAAGAACAGGTTCGATGATTATTTTTTGCTTTTTAGTGCAGTATTTAAAAAAGCATGTTTTTTTAGTTTTTTAAACTATTAATTTATTTTTTTACTTTTTAGTCTCATATTTAGGAGAGAATTTTGGTACTTTCGAAAAAACAAACAATTTGTTAAATTTAGACCGGATAATTTCAATCAAATCCGACGATAATTAATAAAACCTATCCGCCATTTTGAATTTTTAGGTTTTGATTACGTATTTGTTTTTTACTTATCAAGCCCTCTCTTTTGATACCCATATCAAGGGAATACGACGATAATTGATAAAACCATGTTGACGCCGCCATTTTGAATTTTTAAGTTTTGATCACATATTTGTTTTCTACTTGTCAAGCCCTTTCTTTTGATACCTATATCAAGGGGGTTGTAAAGAAAAATGACAATCCGCCATCTTGGGGAAGCGGCTATTTTGAACGTATTATAATATTAAGAATACTATATTGTATTGTCATCAGAGATACACACAATTGCCAAATTTCATGATGATACAACAATTAGAAGTGGGTGAAATTCAGTTCCTTAGATTGTTTACTTACATAGATACAGGTGAACCTAATACCCATTACTTGGATCGACAGCACCTTCCATTAGCAAAGGTAAAATTGGTATAAAAAGTGCAAGTTTTATGAAAATCGGTCAAGTATTAACAGAGATATAAGCAGTTCTTTTGATCGAGCTGCCGCCATCTTTGATGACGTCATAACGGGTAAATGTACCAGGTGGCGGATGTCAGAAATACTTACCAAGACACCTACTAAGTATTCCTGAAAACAAAATCTCCCTACTCAAAATATCCTACAGAAGTAAGTACAAGTACAGTGTTAATAATGTTAACTCAGATTTAAGTGATGTTAAACACGGCGTGCCTCAAGGATCTGTACTGGGGCCTATCCTATTCATATTATTTATCAACGATATTTGTCAATTTCTTCAGCCTTATAATTGTGTTCTCTTTGCAGACGATACAACATTGATTGCTTCAAATAAGGATTGTACTTCTCTTAGTAATAACTTACAGCAAATTGAGGAAATTGCTGACAAATGGTTTACTACAAATAAACTAAAATTAAACAGTAATAAATCACAGAAACTTGTTGTATCGTCTAATCACAGCATCACACATGGAGAAAACGTTAAGCTGTTAGGCGTTACAATAGATGATAAACTGAATTGGTGTGGTCATGTTGACGTTCTAGGCAAATCACTGTCTAGTATAATTTTTTTATTACGCCAGTTGAGGTTAGTATTGGGTGTTAACACACTACTTTCAATATATTTTGCACTATTTCATTCTCGCATTTCTTATGCAGTAATCTTATGGGGAAATTCAAGTAATGCCATAAAAATATTTCGGCTCCAAAAAAGAGCGGTTAGAACAATTGCTGGAATTAATAAAAATAGCGAACACTGTCAGCCACTATTCTTAAAATTTGACATAATGCCTTTACCATCTTTATATATATATATATATATTTTTCCCTTATCGAAATACATAAAAACATTAGTAGTTTTGATACTCCTTCTGATATCCACAGTTACAGAACAAGATCTGCAGATTTACTAAGGAACCCTCGTTTTAGGCTAAAAAAATCAGAAAACAATTCATTAAACCTTAATCTGTATAATAAACTACCACCTGAAGTTAAATTACTAAATTTAAACCCCTTGGGGCGAGCGTAGATGCGACTTCAATGTGAATATCAGTCGATATTCCGTTGAAGCAACGTCGAGCGCGGTTAGTACTTGGATGGGTGACCCACCTATCTTGGGAAATACAGCGTTCTCGTCCCACCTTCTAGAGGCTTGTATATCAGTGTATACTCGGAAGTTACGTAATTTCAGACGAGGATTACGTAGTGGATATACCATCCTTCGGAGGGGATGTAAAGCAGGCGGTCCCTTGTCTATTAAATGTTAGGCAAGTAAAAGATCCCTACTCTTCTTAAGGGAAGAGGTTCGGCAAAATTTCCAGGTTGGGGGTAGCTCGTCTCCTGGCGTCGGTGATAGGCCCTGGTAGCGGAAATAGGCCGACGTTAAATAATTATAATAAAAAAAAACCCTTTAAAAACGCTGTTAAAAGAATTATACTGAATCACTGTTTTTATTCAGTTGATGATTATTTAAAGTCATCACTTTAATAAATATTAATTTATAAGTATCTACAGTTAAGCATTTTATATTGATGTGGAGGAGACTTAGTCTTACAGACTTTTATTATTATTATTATTTACTACTTATTACTTTTTTCTTACTTGTTACTATATGATAATCAATGTACTGTAAGAGTGTAAGATAGCTTTCGTTTTATACCGTACTGATTACAAAATCTGTGATATTTACCCCTTTTTTCTTTTTTTGTTATTATTATTTTTGTCTAGTTGACTTGCTACAAATGTACAAACATGTATATAATGTGGTTAAATAAACGCTATCTATCTGTCTATCTATCTATTTATCTATCTACAGGTCTAAGTATAGTAGAAAGCGAATAAAGTTTCAGTTTTTACAGCTTTTACTTAAACTATTATTTTTTTATATTTAATTAGTAATTAGTTATTATGAATATTGTAGGCTATACAATTTACCAAAACTTTTGTTTAAACAATCTCCACGGTGAACTGTTTTAAAATTACAGCAGATAGAATTTTGGAAATGAAACTTCAGGAAAATGTCTGTCCCGTTTTTACGACGTTATTAATGCTCATAATTAATTTTGCATAATCAATAAAATGGACAGATAATAAACTGTCAATTTACACTCCTTATATTGTCAGGCATCAGCGTTTTCGAAAAAATTTTATTAACAAAATTTTAAGCACTATACATAGTACAGTACCTAGAGGTAAAAAATATGTAAAATTTTGGAATAATTTCATATGCAATGATAATTTTTTTTATGGGTTATTATTGTAGTAAAAGGTATCGTCTTCAGTTTCAATATGGTCTGGGATACTTGCTCTTGCCCGCAAGGGGTGAAAACTACCTCTAAATTTGAATATTGAATATTTGAAAAAGTGTTACTAATTTATTATTGAAACTTATAAGATAGTTATGTTTTTGGGATCGCTGATTCTAAATCTAAAGTCAAAATATAAAATTCAAAATGACAGCTCTAATATGGCGGGTGATTTTTTTTTAAAACAAGTGCTTTAAACAGACAAAATAAATTGAGCATCTAGGTGATGCTATATATTAACGAAAAACAGCATTTTTGAAAGATCGGTCATAACTTCTATATTTTTTGTTATGTAGAAACAAACAAAAAAGTCATTTTAATGATTGATTAATTATCTCTAATTTTGTTTTTTAGAATTTCTTGTGGAAATGTCACAGTTTCTAAGATATTCAACATTTTAAACTAAATATTTCATCCTAAAAACGGTCGGATGCCACTTATAAAATTAAATATTTCCGAAACTGTCAACCCTACACGAATATATATGAAGAAAAATTTATTCTCAGTTTATAAGCTTCATCTTTAATGTCCACTATATTTTCTCTAAAACGAATATTTATTGAGATATTTGCAGAAAAACAAAAATGTTACGTTTTGTCAAAAATTCCTTTACAGTCTAAGATGCATCTTTTTTCTAAAGCAAGCGCTATAAGCGGACGAAAAAATTTAAGCATCTAGGTCATACTATATATTAACGAAAAACAGTATATAGGAATATATTTTTTTAATTGATGACTACTTACGTTAACAAAATAGCGACGTTTTCATCAAATAAATTTGAAAAATTAAATTGTTTCAATCATAACTTCTTTGTTTTTTTACTTCCACGTCCAGTGGAAGCATAGTAACGACAAAAAAATTTTTAAAAATTTTTATTGTCCAAATAGGCTTAAAATGTCATGAAACGTCGAGATTTTAAGTTTGAGCGAAAAAAAATTTCTGTCTGTCGGTCTGTCTGTCTGTAACTTTTTTTTGTGCGCACGTTTACTCTGGAACCGTTTAAGATATTGACTTGAAATTTGGTACACATATGTACTTTAACAAGATCTACAACTAGATTATATTTTCATCTTGTTCCGTCGAAGGGTTGAGGGGTAAATTGGGGTAAATTTGGGGTAAATGGGTAAATCAAGCAGGTAAGAGTCCATGAAATTGGTATTTAGTATATACAAGAGAAGCTAAGGTCTCAAAAAAATTTTTGGCATTAGCCACCCCCATTGCAACCCCCACCTCCTCCTTATTAAAGGGGTTGAAAAAAAATTGTGATTTAGTGTATGCACAGGAACCAGAAACCTCAAAATATTTTTTACTTCATCCACCACCCACTACCACCCCCTATCACCACCCCCACCCCACTACCGATGTGGGGTATCGTTTTATGGGTTTTTGTGGTAGAGGATTTCAAATATTATATTATTAAAGTTCCATAAACAATTATTTTTACATACAAAGTTTTTTCGTTGTGAGTGACTTGGATAGAGAATCTGGATGTGGAAGTAGTGATTCCTTGGGCAGCGGTTTTTTTAAGCTAGTGAAATAGAAAAATCATTTGAAGACCTTATTAAGCCTTTCATTTCGGTTCTTACCGCTTTTGACGTAAGTGCAGTAGTTTCTGAGATATTTAACATTTTAACTAAATACTTCGTCCTATAGATGTTCGGACACCACCTTTATACTTTCAGATCTCCGAAACCGTTAACTCTACAGTAATTAGAAAAAAAAACGAAATTCATCCTCAATTTAGTAGCTTTCTTATTTGTCTATAGCATGTTTTCGCTCAATATAATACTTTTCGATTTATTTGATGAATATTATTTTGAAATACTTTTTTTTAAGCTAAAATTCCAATTTTCAAGTCGTTATACTTACAGTTTATCTATCAATTTTTATTAAAAGTTGCATAGAACTTCTTCTCCTAATTTTATTTTCTTTCAGTTCCAATGTTTTCAATTTTTTCTTAGTTGCCACCCTCTGGAAAAGGGTGGCATTCACTCCCTTTAAATTAGCAAGTCGCCGCACAATATAGAAACTTTTCTTTGATGCATTTACTGTTAAGTTGCCAAAAATGAACGAAATCTGTTTCGTATGGCATTATTCCGAAGTTAAAACCTCTAGGTACTGTACTAACATACGACTATATTTTCACGAATAACTTGAAAAATATATAAGTTTGTTCTAAACACAAAACATTATAGAACTTTTTGTTGCATTTCTGAAAGATGTTATAATAGTACATTGTAATACAAGTGTGGCAAGGGCTTCATTGCAAAACGGTGTATGAAAGTAGGAACACGAGCGCGGCGAGTGTTCCTATCATACGAGTTTTGCAATGAGGCTTGCCACATGTGTGTTACAATTATTTTCTCTACGGTTGTGAAGTTATTTTCCTTAAAGTCTTTCAAAATTTTAAATTTTTAAATTCTTTGCCACACGGCGTGTGACAAAGTGACACTTTCCACAGTCATTTCAAAGTTAGAAAATTTGACTTTCAACACAATCGTGGAAAGGAATATTTTTTGCGCTTACATTATAATAATCATTATAGTGTTTTAGTTTAAAAAATAGCAGTTCATAAAAATAATTCATGTTTTTGTCAGTAATTGTCAAAGATGGTAATATTTATGCAAATTTTCTGAGAGAATACCTAGTTGAAGAGAGCTGATAAGAGCATCTTTAAAATGTTTTTATTCCATCTCTATCTGGCTAATTGTTTATGGTGCGCATCATAAACAGCATTAAAAGTTGATTATTTTGGTACGAGCGTATCTCGATAAGGAATAACCTAATAAAAAAAACAAAAACCTAAATCGGCTTATGGGGCCATTTTTTCAACATGGCGTCTGAAACAGAGAGCTACCGATCATATGTATTGATAAAGTAAAAATAACCTTCTTTTAATTAGAATCTGCATAAAAAACATAATTTATTCAGAAGCTGATGGAGCTTTATTTTATTGCTATTCAAATAGCGAACTACTAACTTAGTTTCTTAGAATTCTGATTAAGTTGCAGTAATCTTTCGCTCGCGCCCTTAGGGGGTTTTCTACATCATATTATTATCTTTGGTGGTAATCGGGTTCTACTTGCCTCGTAGAGTTATCTTGCAATACGTTTGTCCTCCAGAGGATTATTTGTGACTTATCAACTTTAAAAACTGAGTTATGTTCAGCTTGATTTATTCAGTGTGAGATAGGATGAAGCATTTTCATTTTTAACCCAGTTAAATTCATTTCATCCGTAACAATATGGTTTTCCATGATATTTTGTAAGAATACAATATTTTTTGGTTTATTTCAAATGTAATTTACGCGACAGACATAGATCTTATAAGAAAATTGGTTGATGTTAAATGTCATTTATTATTTCTTTCATTTTAATAACAACAAAAATAATTTAATTTCAAAATATTCCCTTTTACTTTTTTATGTTTCAAAAATAAGTAAAATGTACGTCTTCAATTCAATTTTTTGGTTGTCAGAATACTAGTAGACGCTGTGTTAAATAGTAACATTTCTTTTTCTTTCCACATATGCCACAAATAATAAATTATAAACAGTAGTAACACTTCTTCTTAAAAATTCATTAGACACATGTAATAGTCTAAGAGCTGTCATTAATTTGGTAAGCTAGGGAGCTCCCATCTTCCGCTCGGTAGCTTGAAAGTATAGACAAAATAAATACTTTTTTATTAGGCCCTTAGCCCGACGGGCAAAGGGTCATGGGGTAGGGCAGAGGCCGCAGAGGGCAAATTTTTTTAACGAAGTCCCGATCGAAATGCTCGGTACAATTCACTATATGTATCTGACATACCGAAAAAACAATGGAGACATCCCAAAAAATTAACGAGCTCCTTGACGAAATTTGGCGGAAACTGTTCATTTGGATGTCCTTTTTTTCAAAAATGATATGACAGATAATTCTATACAGCCATTTTAATGTTATTTGCATGAAAATTTCCAAATTTTAGTCCTCAAATTTAAAATTTCTAAAAATGGGTCTAAATTCATAATTTCTGTATTTCAATCTATTGGATAGGTTCATTAATATGTCTAATAACAATATACAGTGTGACCCACTTAAGATTGCAACATCCCTGTTTGCCCGTTAATTGATGCTTGATTAACTTCAAACTTTGGTGGTAAGAAAAGATCGATAAGGTGATTCTTTGACCTTGGTAATGTGTCATGCATGTCAGTAGCATTCCATTTTAAGGGAGTTTGAAAAGTCGATTTAAAAGAAAAAACCGCTGCCCAAGGAATCACTACTTCCACATCCAGATTCTCTATCCAAGTCACTCACAACGAAAAAACTTTGTATGTGGAAATAATTGTTTATGGAACTTTAATAATATAATATTTGAAATCCTCTGCCCCAAAAACCCATAAAACGATACCACACATCGGTAGTGGGGTGGGGGTGGTAATGGAGGTGTGGTAGTGGGGGTGGATGAAGTAAAAAAATATTTTGAGGTTTCTGGTTCTTGTACATACATACACTAAATGCCAAAAATTTTTTTGAGACCTTAGCTTCTCTTGTATATTCTAAATACCAATTTTATGGACTATTAAATGCTTGATTTACCCATTTACCCCAAATTTACCCCAATTTACCTTCCAACCCTTCGACGGAACAAGATGAAAATATAATCTAGTTCCAGATCTCGTTAAAGTACATATGTGTACCAAATTTGAAGTCAATATCTTAAACGGTTCCAGAGTAAACGTGCGCACAAAAGAAGTTACAGACAGACCAACAGACAGAAATTTCTTTTCACTCAAACTTAAAATATCAACGTTTCATGACATTTTAAGTCTATTTGAACAATGTAAATTTTTGAAATTTTTTTTGTCGTTACTATACTTCCACTGGATGTGGAAGTAAAATTATTAACGATTTTTCTTCCTAATTTCATCATCGTAAAGCGATCAATTTTATGTGAGATCACTTATCTGGTTACTGAGATCTAAGCCCCCAAAAATTCATTTTACGCTGTTTCTTAAATGATCAAGCTCTTTGAGTTAAATTTTGCCAAAACTGATTGTGCATTTTCTGAGAATTCACTACTATTCTTTTTTTTTGTTCATTACATAATCAGTTTTTAAAACTATGCCATACTCCATTCGTAAAGTGACCAACACTTTTCAATAAATTCACAACGAAATATCTAAATTTATTTAAATTGTTTTAGCTTCTACCAAATCTCAATTTAAAGAAATGTTCTCAATTCTCAGAAAATGCACAATCAGTTTTAGCAAAAGTTAATTCAAAAAACTTGATCATTTACGAAAAAACGTAAAATGAAAACGTTCAAAAATGAATTTTTGGGGACTTACATCTCAGTAACCAGATAAGTGATATCACTTAAAATTGACACCTAGGAGTTTTAAACGCTCTTTACTATGATGGAACCGAAATTTGAAAAAAGAATTCTCTAGTATTTTTTTTTTTTTGAAAAATCGACTTTTCAACCCCCCTTAAAATCGCACGCTACTGACAAGTGTCACATATTACTAGGTTCAAAGAATCACGTTATCGATCTTTTCTTACCACCAAAATTTGAAGTCAATCAAGCATCAGTTAACACATGTACAGGGGCATTGCGATCTTAAGTTGGTCACACTGGATATTGACGGAAGACGTATATTTCTTTTTGATTTAACAAAATTAAATAAAAATTGTTCCTTGTTAAGCATTGGGACTTTATTTCTGAACATAATTTCTCAAGAAATACCTTCCTTAACATGTGATTTGAAGGGATAAATAAAAAATGTTCTTCCATCAACGTATATCGTTGTTAGACATATTAATGAATCCATCCAATAGATTGGAAGACAGAAATCATGGATTTAGATCTATTTTTTGCCATCTTTTGAATTAGGGCACCTAAATTTGGAAATTTTGGCGAATGTATCATGCAAGTTGGCTGCATAGAATTATCTGCCAGGTCTGCGGTTTCTTCCATTTATTTTTTCGCTATGTCAAATACGTATAGTAAGTGCTACCGAGCGTTTCGATAGGGAGTTCGTTAAAAAATTTTGTCGATTGTCGATATTAAGAAAAGTTGATCCTAATTGAAAACTACGGTCAGATATCCAGTATTATCCATCTACCATGAAAAAATAGATATTATACCCAAAAATTATTAAAGATCGTTTCTTCATGGTAGATAGATAATATTGAATATCTGACCATAGTTTTCAATTAGGATCAACTTCTCTTAATAACGATTGCCGATATTGTAATAAATAAATTTACTTTACTCTTGAGCAAAATTTACATTTTTCGACAAACCCCGTATACGACTGCAAAAAATTGATATCTGATTATTTCATTCTGGGTTTTAGTCCATGCAAAACTTTTTATCAAGAATGACTTTTTTTCATAAAGCCAATAATAAAAAAGTTTCCCATATGGTGCCGACTTAGTTGGACACACTGTATATATATGTATATTTTTCCCATCCATTCTTTACTTGTATTGTTTAAAACAAAAAAGCATCAGAAAGCTACAATTTCCATCTTTTAAATGAGCTAACACTCATATAGACTGAACAAATTCTGATTTAGTGACATGTAATTCAGTGCGTCGCCACAGTGGTAAATTTTTCCATTTTTTGGACAAAAATCCGTCTACAATGCAATTATTAATGGGTTTGAAAATTTCTTTTTTTTTAAATAATTGTTAGGTATCACCCGATGTTTGAGCACTGCCCAAATTTTAAAAACGTTCAACATAACTTCAAAAAATCCTATAAATATATGAAATTCGTGTATTTTACTTAAGTAAAAATACGAATTTCTGTTTTTTAAAAGTTTCACTCAGAAAATATCCTTTACTACATGTTTTTTGGGTCGCTGATTAAGAAAAATGGGGTCCCGTTAACCAGCAATTGATATAACACCCTTAAAATACCGAAAAACACCTCTAATAGGGATTTTTTCGAAATATTCTTATTAAAAATGTAAAATAATCTAGTAAAGTGTATTTTTTATATGATAAATATAAAACCTTAGTTATTCAAATAATTCAGTAAACATTTACCCTAAGGGTTAATTAGAGACAACGACAAAAAATATAGTTACAATGGTTATTTTTTAGTTTTTGCTTCAAAACAGGGTAAGAGAGTACATTGTGGCTATGAGAGTGTATCTCAACCCCCTTTAAGGGTGAAAACCACCCTTAAATGGCTGTAGAATTTGAAAATAGGTTTCGAATTTTTTTGAAATTTTAGAATCACGTCTTCTTCGATATTTTACTAAAATCAGTCTCAGAACCTTGTTTGATAAATAAAAATTATTTTAAAGGTTAAATTAATCAATTCTTATATACTTGTAAATAAACAACAATTCAATGTGAGTAGAAACAAATTCTAAGTTCTTCAACGTTTTTAAGAAGCTCGTAAGTTAGAAATCGCATTTTTTCCATTTGAAAGGAAAAAAATATTTAAAATGAAATGAAAATTTTTCATCCATTCTATGCAATGTGAAACAACAATCCAATTTTCAGTAAATGTTTACTAAAAATTGGATTGTTGTTTCACATTGCATAGAATGGATGAAAAATTTTCATTTCATTTTAAAGATTTTTTTTCCTTTCAAATGGAAAAAAATGCGATTTCTAACAAAACAAACTAAATTTTAGACATTTCAAAAAAAAATCTTTTAAAATAATTAAAATAATTAATACATTTTTACTACTAAGTATACAATTGATAAAAAAAATTAAAAAAAAACTGATTAACATCCATTTTAATGTCCAATTTTTATCATTATTAAATTATCTTAAGACTATCTTAAAATCTGTTTTTTTCATCTTTGGATACTTGTTTTACATGGAGTAGAATGTATGAAAAATTTTGACTTTATTTTAAAAGATTTTTTTTTGAAATGTCTAAAATTGCTTTTAAGCACCTAATTGTTTTTGAACTTTAGGGTGCTTAAAATATGTTTACTAAAAATTGGATTGTTGTTTCACATTGTATAGAATGGATGAAAAATTTTCATTTCATTTTAAATATTTTTTTTCCTTTCAAATGGAATTGTTGTTTATTCACATTGTCAAGGTATATAAGAATTGATTAATTTAACCTTTAAAATAATTTTTATTTATCAAACAAGGTTCGGAAACTGATTTTAGTGAAAATATTGAAGAAGACGTGATTCTAAAATTTCAAAAAAATTCGAAACCTATTTTCAAATTCTACAGCCATTTAAGGATGGTTTTCCGCTTAAAGGGGGTTGAGATACACTGTCATAGTCACAATGTACTCTCTTACCCTATTTTGAAGAAAAACTAAAAAATAACCATTGTAACTATATTTTTTGTCGTTGTTTCAACCTCCCTGATTAACCCTTACGGTAAATGTTTACTGAATTATTATTTGAATAACTAAGGTTTTATATTTATCATAAAAAAAATTCACATTACTAGACTATTTTACATTTTTAAGAAGAATAATATTTCGAAAAAATCCCTATTGGGGGTGTTTTTCGGTATTTTAAGGGTGTTATATCAATTTCTGGTATATTTTTTTTAATCAGCGATCCAAAAAATATGTAGTAAAGGATATTTTCTGAGTAAAACTTTTAAAAAACAGAAATTCGCATTTTTACTTAAGTAAAATACACGAATTTCATATATTTACAGGATTTTTTGAAGTTATGTTGAACGTTTTTAAAATGTGGGCAGTGCTCAAACATCGGATGATACCTAAGAATTATTTAAAAAAAAAATTTTTTTAAATCCATTAATAATTGCATTGTAGACGGATTTTTGTCAAAAAAAATGGAAAAATTTCCCACTCTGCGTCGGTGTCACAATCATGCGTATTCAAGCGCGAACACGCATGGATCTCCTTCCAAGTTATAACGTTACATTTGACTATTTTTTTCCGGGAGAACTGTGGCTTTAGCGATAAATTTTGTTACGACATTTTTTGTTCATAAATACGTGATCTATCCATCTTATTTTTAATTTTTTCCTACCTTGACTTAGTTTCAACACTTTGAAAAAATTGGTGAAAAAAAAATTTTTTTCTTTTATTTTTATGTTCTGCATCCGAGCTAAATGTAAACTTTTCAGGATATTATTCTATACACTTTCACGAACTCATTAAACAAAAATTAGTCATTTTGCAAGTTTTTGTAGGTAAATACTTTCATCGACTTGGCTAACATTACAATATCAATTGATAAAATTCGTGCATTTCACACGCCGAAGACATCACAACGGCAGGCTGCAGAGAAGTTAATCATAAAAGCACGAAGAAGAGAAAAAAATAGTAAGTAAGCAGTACTTGAACTATGTTCGTAAAAGAGGAAGTGAATATTATTTCTTGATGATGAAAGTTTGTACAAAAAAATAGGAGCGAGAGATTCAGTTATCACCAGCGCATCCGCCATATATTAGAATAAACCGATACTTTCGAAGATATGGTGGTAACTAAATCTCTGGCTCCTATTTTTTTTTGTACGTACTGTAGGGTATAATTATTCAGCGGTGGTCCCATTGTAGATTTTTCATCAAACTACGCCGAGTCCACAGTGTGTTAGTCTCTCGAGAAACTTAACAAAACTTAAATTTCATCAGAACTGCATTAAAATTTGTAGTTAGCTATTTTCGGAATAACAGATTCCGAATCTCATGTAAAAAATGTATCATTTTCCCACTTAGACATTGTTATTACACTTGGGTAAGTACGGTTAACTGGATAATTACGTAGTTTTAATTAATAGTGGACACCAATGTATTTACTAAATTTTAAAGAAATTATGATTTATTTTGAAAGTTCGGAATGTTAGTATCACAATATTTTCTTTCGCTGTTTAGAAACTAGGTAAATAAGGGATCACTGAAGGGGTGAGTTTCTTTTGTTCAACTGTCTTCAAAACAAATCTGTAAAAGTAGTTGCAAAGTAGCTCAGTCAGTTGACGCGTATTATGTGACGAATATGCAGGTAGAACTGTTTGTTATATACTGGGTTCGAACCCCATTTCATTGTTTTACGAAAAGTGGATAGATAAATATCTTGAGATTGATTTTATTAGGCTGTTTAGATTAAAAAGATTCACAGTAGAAAAGCTCGTTAGACAGATATACATATATAACAACTTGTGCCTGGCTGCATGGATAAATCCTAATGCCATTAGGAAAAAGATATGTAGTAAACACTAGTAAAATTTGTCATATTATGTAATTTTGTACCCACCATTTTTCATATTTTCAATAACCATAGCATTCTCTGTAATGATTAAGGGGATGCCATTAATTTCCTTGTTAATTTTATTCATTGCATACATATTATAATAATTATTTAAAATAAACCTAACCTTAATATTGTTTAATAACATCTGTCATATCTGACTAACCCAAGCCACTGACCTAAGCATATCCAACAACAGACTTGATAAAGCTAGGGAAGAGAGGAGAGGCATTGAACTATACTTCATAATGGAAGTCCCCCTAGGATACACCTACCCGGTCTAGAAAGAGAGGGGAAACAATAAGAGTCGCATCTGCAATACAATGGCGGATTGAGATCGTTATTGGCTCCATCTCTTTGCAATGATGACGCGGTTGCCATTCCATATGTAGTATAGTTAATTGAGGAGAGGTAATTCTGGTGAAGTTATACGTCACTGGGGCAGTGAATAGAATGACTGCCCTGGTGCCCTGGGCAGTTGGCAGCTTAAAAGAATTTGACTTTTGTATGTATGTAAAAAGTCTAAGGAACTGAATGTCACCCACTTCTAATTGTTGTATCATCATGAAACTTGGCAATTGTGTGTAGCTCTGATGACAATACAATACTTATACTCAACATTGTAAATGTCCAAAATGGCTGCCGCCCCAAGATAGCGGATTATCATTTTCTTTACAACACCCTTGATATGGCCATCAAAAGAAAGAAGAAAACAAATATGTGATCAAAACTTAAAAATTCAAAATGGCGGGGAGTTCGAATTGTGCTTTCCTCGCGAACGGACGCGTCCGAAAAACGCTGCCATTAAAACGTGAAAACGCCCGCTAAAAGTGCGCTAAATTTAATAAAAATTAGGTGAATTTGTAGAGTAAAGAATTCCGCGCAAATCGATATATCATAACAAAAGAACAAAATTTAAATAGAATTAATATTTGAAAATAACTAATACAGCGTATTTAGTGGCAGAACCGATAGTGCAGTGCTATGCATAAAGAAACAAGCTTAAAGGACCAGGCAATACACAAGAGGAATAGATAAGCTAAGTATCTTCTCATTTTTAAAGTACCACCCAAGTTTATTTATCCAAGTTTATTTATATCTTAATGATTAACAAGTGCCTGCCGCATAAAACCATTGCAATGCTTTTTAGGTCCAAGCCCTAGCTAAATACAAAGTGTAAAAATATAACTTTTGAGGTGTCAAGTGAATAAATAGATAATTTCGTACATAATTTATATTTGTATCAAAAATAATGTGTTGTGGTGTTTTTATGCAAATTTTTAAGATGTCAAAAGTGAGTGATAGGTTTGGGGAATAATACATACCTGGGACGTGCGATTAGTGATTAACTTCGTACATAATTTGTGTTTGTATTAAAAAGAGTGTGATTTTGTGGTGTTGCATATTTTTTTGTCAAATAAGCGACAGGTTTGAGGAATAATACATATCTTGGGAGGTGCAATTAGTGATTAATTACGTACATAATTTGTATTTGTATTAAAAAGAGAATGTTTTTGTGGTGTTGCATTCTGCATCATAAATGCTGTAATAAACTGGTGAGGGGCTGATTCAAATGACTTCGAAAATATGAGAAGTGATTATGAAACATCGACCGCTGTCACCGTAAATTTATAGCAAGGCAATAATGGTGTTATTCCTTAAGAAAAACAGAGTTTCTTAGATAAACAAGCGTTGACTTGGGTAATAAATGGACAATCTGATCAGTGGCGTACTATTGGCTTAATACGCCGGGGGCTGAATTTCTTGCAGTTCAATGAAAATGCATAGTTTTTCTCAGGAAATGGTATCTATACACAAGAATGATGAATCGAATACAGAACATAGGACCACAAAATCAAAGAAACGGGGGAACGAGTCAGGGGCAGTAAAGCGGCGACAGGGGGCATACAGAAAAAATGATAACACATACACGAGAAGAGGTATACCACGGCAACAGTGGAGATAAACTGGAGGAAGAAGAGAAAGCAAAAAATGATTGAATCAAATTAATACAAGAAGACCCTTCAATAAGCCACCATCCAAGGAATAAATGCCAGAAATCACAGTAGTGATAATAATTAAAATTAAACTCGAAATAATCAATTAGGTATTATTGATATACTGCGTCAGGGCTGAGTTCGCACATCACTTCAGCGGAGGTATGCCTAGTGAAGGTTTCTTTCAGAAAAATGGTGTTCTCTAAGAAAACACACACATACGTCGATAATCTCCTAATCGATGCAGAAGAAGAGTTGGACCAGCGGAGAGGAACACAAAATAGATGAATATTCCCTAAGAATACCGAACAAATTGAAGTACCTAGGAACAGACCGGACGAACCAGCTAGAGCGGAGAGAAACAGTAAAGGAGAAAATCACAACGGCACAAGGGTAACATACCGTTCATTGAGAAAAATAAACTATCATGGGACCTTACCAAATGTATGTACATAGCCGGCATACGGACAACGATGATATATGGAGTCAAAAACGCGGCAACAACAAAAGCCAACAGAAGGAGTTTTTGAGAAGAGTAGAAAGGGCATCGTCCAACTAAAACAACAAGACGAAAACAGTGACACAAAACATCAACATAATAGAAATATACACAATGAAGTATTGGGGACATATCCAAGGAAGGGACCCAACACATTTACTGAAGAAAGCGCTAGTACCGCACAGCAACAAACTAAAAATAGAGAGACCATGCTACAGTGGAGAACGACAATTGAAAGGATCGGGATCAACAAATGAACACCACTAACAAATCGCAAAGATATATACTCTACCACAATCGGAAACCGAGGAATCGGAAGACTAAGAAAAAAGAAGATTCGAAGAAGCAAAAACGCAAAGAGAGGAACAAAAACACTCCATATTACGACACAACACGGCAACATATTTCACAAGAAGAGTCAGAATAGGCAGAAGTCCAGAACCAAACACACAAAAAAGGGAGCTTAAACACTCCCTCACGACACAATGTGGTAACGCATCTCACAAATACCCACACCTCCCATCCCACATTCCTTTACCATGCGCTATGTGGCTCTTGCTGCTGGCAACAAGCATGACCTGAGTCCAACCCAGCGTGGACGTAGCAGGCCCAGCTGTATACCTGGGAGTGGCAGCAATGCCTACCGCACGCTGGTAAATCAATCAATCAATCAAAACTTAAAAATTCAAAATGGCGGCGTCAATATGGCGGATAGGTTTTATCAATTATCGTCGGATTCGACTGGAAATAAGTATCTATGGGTTATCGTGGTTGCTGATTAAAATTATCCGGTCCAAATTTAACAATGCAAAATGGTGGCGTCAAAATGGCGCATAAGTTTTGTAATTTATGGTCTGATTCGTATGAAAATCGATATCTAGGGATTTTCGAGGTAGCAGATTATAAATATTTAGTCGAATTCTAGAGAAGACTAAAAATTAAAAAAATGAATTAATAGTTTAAAATACTAATAAAAATACGCTTATAAATACTGCACTAAAAATCAAAAAATAATCATGGAACCTGTTCTCTTTGTCTACACCGCAAGGACCTTAATGTAAGCCGCGTTTGTAATTGAGTATAATATTTGAGAGTTTTAATTATCGAACCTGTTCGAAGTAGCGTTCGAAAAACGCCCGAGTATTTATAAAAGCGTATTGTTTTAGTTATTTAAACTATGAATTTATTTACCTAAAATTCAGCATCAATATTGGATAATAAGGTCCATTAACCGAGCAACTAGGTAAATTCTATTTCAACACTCCAATGATCTCTTTTTTGAAAACGGTACGTTTTATAAAACACTTTTTTTGAAGGTTTACCTTTCATAAAAATTATCGATTTATTGTGTCTTTATCTATTCATTTAGTGCACGACACGGCGCGGCGTGCTGAATTTGTAAAATTATTGACGCTTCATTAATTTCAATAAATCGTGATTGACAGCTCAAACTCGATAAAGCCTTTCAGCAGTTAGTGTTTTAATAAATTTTGCTTTGTAATTGAATGATAAAATACAAAGAGTTTCATGAATAAATTTAACACGTCACGACAACATTTAATATTTTATTTTATTAGAATTTGATTTCACTGGAAATGATTTCCTTTGCTGTGTGTATTTTAAATAATATCCAATTACTCAGATGGATGGTTATGAGAGCTTTTTATAATGGAAAAATATTAATTTAGCGGGCAGGTCCTGTGAACGTTGGAGAAATATCAATTAATTTGTAATTATACTGTTCATAGACGTATTTTTAAATTTATATTTCAAATGATTCAATTTAAATGGTTATGTGTTTTGTCACCGATAGATTCATGTGCATCTGCGTCATCTGCGTTATAATTTTATAAGTATCATCATATCATAATAGCTAGGGAGCTGTTTAGTCCAGTCAATGAATGGTTTCTAGAGGGAAATGCTGAGATCACAATTTTTGACTAGACGGCTATGTTTGGACTATTTAGGGGGTAAACATACCAAAAGTCCCCGAACGTAGGAGGTGGGGGGGATTCAGTGTGGTTCAGTAATAAATTGTATATCTTTTGACTGTATTCTAACTTTATTATAAATTTATTATAAATTGAAAACAAATTTTAATAATCATCGTAGAAAAAAATTCCTTATACAGATATCCGTTTCACAGCAGACTGAACTGAAATATCGAATAAAAAATGTCTTTGCGTCTGTAAGTGTGTGTGTGCGTATATATCTATGTGTGCGTGTATACCGCTTCTTGTAAACACGATAACTTCTGTTAGATTTAAAATATTTGATTACAATTTGGAACATATGTAAAACAGCATATTACAATAATCTCTATTGAAATTGGGCCATATTTGTTATACATGGTGATAACCAGAGGCCTACAATTCTCACTTCATAATAATGTTATTAAAAATACCATGTTCCATATTTTAGGATAACACTGATATATCATCTAATTTAAATAAAGTTGGTTTGCCTAACATACACCCAGTATATTGCGGTTTAGAAATCTTATACATCTTATTTTTGTATGCTTAGTAATATTTTGCTCTGAAATTAAAATAAAACTTATTTTACGTATGAGAGTTTGTAGGCTTCTGGTTATCACCATGTATTACAGATATGGCTCAATTTCAATAGGGATTATGATAATATGCTGTTTTACATATGTTCCAAATTGAAATCAAATATTTTAAGTCTAACAGAAGTTATCGTTTTTACAAGAAACGGTATACTCGCACACAGATATATACGCACACACACACACTTACAGACGAAAAGACATTTTTTATTCGATATTTCAGTTCAGTCTGCTGTGAAACGGATATCTGTACAAGAAATTTTTTTCTACGATTATTATTAAAATTTATTATCAATTTATAATAAATTTATAATAAAGTTAGAATACAGTCAAAAGATATACAATTCATTACTGAACCATAACAGATACAAAAAAAATGAATAGAAACATTATTGTAGAAAATTTAGTCAGCTTTAATTCTGCATCTAGCCACTTTTTGATTACGGCTAACCGTTTTCGAAATATGAGCGAAAAACCAAAAACCGGGACCTTCTTCGTGCCCCCCCGCATCCCCCCCACTTCCTACGTTCGGAGACTTTTGGTATGTTTACCTCCTAAATAGTCCAAACACAGTCCTTAAGTCAAAAATTGTGATCTCGGCATTTCCCTCTAGATCCCCTCATTGAACGTTCATTGACTGGGCTAGTTGGAATGAAGGTATTGATATAACAGCTCACAAGACAGGAACTTTACAGAAATGAAAGCTTGCCGCGTTACCTTTGATATCGGGTGTCTGATTTCTGTGACCTCGAAGTGACAGTAATATGTCTTACTACACTCAGAGAAATGATGTACACAAAAAATATATCAATATTTCAGTTTAATACACTGTACACTAGGAAAACTGTCTTATTTTATATTTAGTAGATAGATGCGTGAATAAGAATACGTATATATGGTATTAATGAAGTTGGGGGTCCAAGTCATGGTGTATTGCAGAATATTCCAAAAAAAAGAAGTACCCATTTATATTTATATCTCGTATTTCAGGCATCATTAATCATAATAATGCGCTTTGAAGCCAATGCATTTTTTTTTCATACTGTTACCAGAATAAGAAAATACTATCATGGAAAGTAGTACAATGTATAGATATACAATGAAAGAAACATATATTGTGTGGCTTAAAATTAAACACAAGATTTGATAAAGAATATATTTTCAATATTGTTGAATAGAATATTACAAATCAAATAGTAAGTGAAAAAATATTTACGTAAAATAACAACATACGTGAATTGTTTATTGATTTTTTTTAATTGATACAATGAAAAATTCTTTAGTGGTACGAGTTGAGACTCATTACTTAATTACCTTATTCATGGTCACAATACAATTCTGTTCATTAGAAACTGATGAACATATTCTGTAACTTATTGAATACCTTCATTTCTTCCACGAATCTTTTTCATCATTTCAATCATTGTTTCATTACATTGACGAATTTTTACATTAACATCATAATTTAAAATTTTCAAATGCGAAACGTTATATTAGTATACAATAGTTTTTAAATAATACGTATATTTGTTGAATCAAGAACTCAGTTTTCTAATATGTTGTATAAGCTTATTCACGCCTATTTCAAGTAGATCATGCCTTAAATATGCCTTCAACCAAGTTACCGCCCTGAAAATAAAAAAACACGCTAAATTATTATGTTCCTTTATAATATTTAGCTTTAATATTATGCTAAAGAACCCCATCCTTTTTGAAAATGTTATTTTTAAATCGTATTTAGAGTCCACCCAGAGTTAGTAGCTGCAACTGATAAGAAAATATTTCCATTCATATTACTTCTTTTTAACTGCTAATTGTTTAGTATATCTAACATTACTTTCTAGTTGTTTCAGTAATATAAATTTGTACATACCTTTCAGGATCTTTGGGAAATAAAAAGAAGCTTATTGTTTCAGCCGCCTTCGAAGGGCATGGATGATAAGCACAACCTCTATACCCTTTAGAACCCATTATAAACAAAAATCAAATAAATAAACTTATAATAAAAAATTGTCGAAAATTGGAAGAAAAAGGCACGAAAATAACCAACCACCGTGTAAGAGTTTCAAAGACTGTCAATCGCACAACGTCAAGAATTATCATATGGCTTTTGATAAATATCGTCATGGCGACTATGAACAAATTTGGTCCCTCCAGAAAGGCTTGCTTTCGCTTCTGTATAGTTCCTGTCTTCTGTGATAACAGATCGATTAGAGCAGCTACCGAGCTGAATCTCAAATTTGCAAAAAAAACGCTGCTACATTATTATATTGTTTCAGCCATTGCTATAAAATTGTTCATTTATTAAAAATATAAATAAAAAAATGGTTGGCCGAAACCCATGACCCTTATTTTTGTATAAAACTAATTGTTAATTTGCAAAAAAAGCGCTATTAAGTCATTTCATTGTACTTCGCATTGGTTTTAATTTGTTAGTTTTTATAGTAAGTAACGAAAAACATAGGCTGACGTGTACGTTGTTGATTTTCAGAAACATTCTCAATTTACTCTAAAAAATGTCAAAGTAAGAAAATAATGGGGGATTTTGCCCTGCAAAAGGAGTAGTCATGATTGTGATATATGTTGTTTAATGGAGTGAGATCCCAAAGCCGCCAGACCTACGCCATTTTAGCAAAGCTAATATTTTGACAACAAATAGTGTAATATCTAGTTAAGAACGTATGCGTATTTGCTACTTTGAAAGTGGGGCCCTTTTGCAGAAAACAGGTACAAAATGTACATAAGAATTTTACTCAGTACGTTAAATTATGATAACTGGATTATTTTACAAGTGACACGCTAACTACATGGTGTAAGCGTCAGCCTCTAAATCCGAAGCAGGGTGTATTAAATAGGTGATGCTACGACAACCCTCACAGTGGCTTCATAAGTGCTTACCTTGTACACTATGTAATAGATGGCAGGACCAATAAGTTCTCTCATTACTTACGCATAGATAGATAATTTTACAGGTTCTGTGCATACGTGCATACAGTGTTGCATACATTCCCGGCCTTTTGTTTTTTGTTTAGTGAAACAAGAGTCCAGTGACATCTGACATTAAGTAGCTAAATTAAAACATTGAAAGAATATATGCAACACTACATGCAGCGTTGCACGTGTCGCCACAGCTAACCTCAAAAATTATGTTTCTTAAGATTTACAAGTGTTACGTAGCTATTATTAAAATTTCTGCCTGGTTCCTGTACTTTCAACCAAAATCAAGTTCAACGTAATGTGTATGAAGTTTTAAATAGTTTGTCACAATAAAATAAGACACTTTTTGCAGGTTAGGAATCTAATCTATAATTAGCAGTCTATTTTTATCAATCAACAATATTGAAAAATTATTTGCGTGAATTTTTAAATATTTGCTTGGAGCCAGTATAGCTCCAAGCTAAAAATGCCTATACAAACATTAAAAATGAGAATAAACGAAAGAACCTTAATATTTGAGGTTATGTTAGTTATACGATGCACATGCCCATGTAATTGTAGGACCTTATTGCTCGCGCCATCTACTAAAGTAAATAGAAACCATGCACTTATGAAGCCATTATTAATATAGGAAAGTACCGTACGTCGGACCACCTATTTAATACACCGTGATCCGAAGGTCCGAGGTTCGATCCCTGAACGTTCTCAGTTTTTTTTTCAAATATACGTACTAAGAAAAAAAGTTATGGCCAAAAATAATAAATATTTCCCTTTCGGTTGTCTCTTTCTTGGTAATCGCCACCTTAAGTTAATATTTGTTGAAAAAAAAAAAAAAAGCTGAGAACGCTCAGGATCGAACCTCGGACCTTCGGATTTGAGGCTGACGCTTATACCATGTAGTTAGCGTGTCACTAGTAAAATAATCCAGCTATCATAATTTAACCTACTGAGTAAAATTCTTATGTACCTTTTGTACGTGTTTTCTGCAAAAGGGCCCCACTTTCAAACTAGCAAATACACATACGTTCTTAACTAGATATTACACTATTTGTTGTCAAAATATTAGCTTTGCTAAAATGACGTAGGTCTGGCAGCTCTGGGATCTTGGACTATAAGTCAAGGCCTTGATAAAATATACATGTTTTCGACCTTAGGGGAGGGAGGCGTGAGCCGCCATCTTGAAGTAGAGGTGCAAAAATTGTTTTGTTAAAAATAATTCGGCAACGTTCGATCCTACGAGAAAAATGTTCAAGACAATTGAAAAGGACAAAATTTCCTACATTTTTTATATATACATTTTTATTTAAGTCTAATTTTTAAGGAGATACAGCGTCAGAAAGATGGATTTATGAACAAAAATTTTTATTATTAAATAATGTACGTTTGCAATCAACATATTACGGGCCATCCTGTATACACATACAAGCAAAGAAAAAAAAATAATTGTAAAATCATTAGAATATTTCTTGGGACTACCTAGACAGCCATAAACGCTTTGTAAAAATAACAGAGCGGCTGTTATTTTGATCAGAACCATCTTATCCTATGTTTCTTGACATGCGGAAACCGATTCTGATATTAAAAAAAATCTACCCCATCAATTTTTGTCTACCACCCCTTTGATCCTCTCAAAAAGGCAAAAAGAAGTCTTGTCCTAAGGTTCTGATCTAGCTTTCCGGAAATATTTTGATGTGCTGAAGCTGATTTTGGGCACAAAAAAATTTTTATGGTATCAGTTTCCTTTTACCACCCCTAGGAGATAAAAGGGGGTTATAGAGGGTAACTGACCCGATAGAAAATTTTTTTCAAAATTGGCTTCAGCGCGTCAAAATACTTCAGAAAAGTTAGAACTTTAAAACAAGACCTTCTTTTTGCCCTTTTTAGGGGATAAAAATGGGGTGGACAAAAACTGATGCCCAAGATTTTTTTTATATCAGAATCAGTTTCAGTATGTCAAAAAATATGGGATAAGGTGGTTCTGATCAAAAGAACACCCCCCCCCCTTTTTGTCGGCCTGTGTAATTATTAAGAAATGTCAGCCAATGAAAAATCAGCATAGCAGATTTCAGCCACTATTTTTTTTTATGTTTTTTATAAACAAACAAAGTTTCTTGCAAAGTGGCTAACACGGTAAAATAATATAGAAGCGTTTTTTATTTTACCCTATTTTTGAAAATTCACCCCCTTTAAACGCAACAGTACACAGGTGACCGAAGTTTGCTTTATTGTTTCTTATCGCTTTGCGAAACTTTTGATAAAAGATACACCGACAATAAAATTACTTTAGTATATCATAAATTAGTAAAAAAAATTAAATTACAAAAAACGCAGACACGTAGATTTAAGCCGACTGCATTTATATCAATGTCATTTTGACAAGTAACGTTTAAGACAAGTGGCTGACAATAAAATCATATAGTACCGTTTTTTTATTGCATTTTTAATTAACTGTTAATTAAAAAATCAGCAGCGCCCTAATGACTGAAATGGTTTTTCCGGCTTTTTATTATGACGTCTTTATATTTCCAACTTCAGTCACACAATAAGATCATAAAAAAATTTCTGCCACCAGCTTCCTAGCTATAAGGCAATACAGAGCAATTTTGTTAAATTTAAGTGATTTGTTGTTGACTTCTTATATATTAGAAGCTACGAATACACACAGAGAAGCTATTTCTTGACTAACTGTTTTATTTGTAGATTAAACATACATTTAACTTCTGGACATAATTATTAAAACATATTTCTGACAATTACAATATTATTATTATTCAACTATTCTAAGCTTCGCTTAGCAACCAACCATAGAGTTTATCAGTATGCAAACTTATCATTAGGTATGCACAAATTTGCACTTCGAAAGTTCTCTTTCCACATCAAAATCTACTAGGACATAATTTGTGTTGAAGGTAAGTATACCACTTCTTAAGTTTATTTGCAAGAAGTTGAGTAAAATTAAATATAGTCATGTCGATTCTTAAAAACATTGGAATAATTTCTTTGATGGACTTTTATATATTCAACAAATCAGGTGTTTAGAGTTTGATTGCCTCAGACTTTGGATTATTCGTTACCTTACATTTCCAAGACAGCATTTCTACATCTTATTGATAGAAAATAATACCAAATATTGACAGAGAAAGTCAAGCACAAACCGCATTAAAATCAAGTTATTTTAATACATCAAAATGAAAAATTGTCTTTGTAACATAATGTATTTTCATATTTTCACAAATTCGAGGAAAAGCTCGTAATCTCTGCGAAGCAGAAAATAAGACGATCATCCAGATATAAATCTCTCATACACGTTACATCAAGCTAGATATTTCCCTACAGAAAAGAGCTAATCTTTGCCTACAGGAGAAAGTAATAAAACAGAAAGCAAAGAAAGAAAACGAGTATAAGTTGTAGTCGGGCGTGGCCGACTGTGATTATTTATTTGATTAACATTTTGCTCAAACACGACTTAATTCGGTTTTACTTGGTGTCACTGAGATTAAGTACACAGTCAATATCTTTATCTTTATCCCTCAGATATGTATTCGCAGTATTCCCTAGACTACAGCTTTCATTCGTTTCCTATTAAGAATGTTTTAATAGCATTTCAAAATAAAATTGATATATTAAACAATTTACGTAAAATTCGTTCAAACTTGAGACATACGGTATATTACACTTTTGATATTTTGTACATCTTTCGTATCTTTTGGGTGATTAAATGCAATCCATAATAACATTTTATTTTAAAACTAGCTGATGCCCGCGACTTCGTTCGCGTGGAAGACTTCTTACACGTGGAATTAAGAACATTGAAGCTCAGAGGGGCGCCAAACTGAGGGCAAAAATTCTTAATTTTCTTTTAATGTACCTTTTTAAATTTAATAATAGTTTTCGTTGGAAAATAATATCAAATAATAGAATCAGTTTAACTTGTAATAATGCAGAACATAGTCCGGTTGAATTATCACGAATAGTATTAAAATGTGGCGAAAATACATAACCACGATTTTATTGTTTTAAGTTGATGGGTTGGACATCCAAAACAAGCCCTTATAGTTTGCCAACTGATGTCATACCGGATAAGGGGGGTGAGGGGTCGTAAAGTTGGAAAGTCGCGTTTAAATAAAAGGCTAATAATCTGAGAGGAAAGTTCAAATGGGAATATTATAGGTATTAAAAAAACCTATAAAATGAACCCCCGAATATTAAGATAGCTTTATTAGGTCAGGAGTAAATTAAAAAAAAAACGAAATTTTGAAAAAAAATTTAATTTCAGCAATATTTCAGAAAAATTTTTGAAATTTTACTAAAGTATGTGCTATATAGGAGTGAACATCTGATAAAAATTTTAGATCGATATCTGCATTATTTTTTTGATATATTCAATTTTTTTCTTCGAAAAATGACTATAAGTACTTCATTTTCTGTCAGATTTTGCTATGAGAAGAAAAATTCTATTCTTCGGGAGTTGTTCAATATTTACAAATTTTTTTCTATATGGTCATTATTCAGAAAAAAGTGGTGAAAATTTAATTTGAAAAAATAGAAAATATTTTTTGCATAGAAAAAATCCAATTAAAGTTAAATATCTTTTGAATGGAATGCAGTGTTGAAAAATCATGTCTACCATTTTGAAGAGCTGTTTTTTTTGGTTCACCTCAAAAAAAAACACTGCATTCCATTCAAAAGATATTTAACTTTAATTGGAGTTTTTAATGCAAAAAATTTTTCTATTTTTTCACATTAAATTTTCACCACTTTTTTCTGAATAATGACCATATACAAAAATTTGTAAATATTGAACAACTCTCGAAGAATAGAATTTTTCTTCTCATAGCAAAATCTGACAGAAAATGAAGACTTATAGCCATTTTTCGAAGACCCTTTTTTTTTCAAAAAAATTGAATGTATCAAAAAATAATGCAGATATCGATCTGAAATTTTTATCAGATGTCCCCTCCTATATAGCCCATACTTTAGTAAAATTTCAAAAAAATTTCTAAAATATTGCTTAAATTAAAATTTTTTTTCAAAATTTCGGTTTTTTTGAATTTATTCCTGACCTAATAATGCTATCATAATGTTCGGGAGCTCAATTTATAGGTTTTTTTAATACCTATAACTTTCCCATTTGAACTTTCCTCTCAGATTATTAGCCTTCTATTTAAACGCGAAAAACCGACTTTTCAACTTTACGACCCCCCCCCCCTTATCCAGTATGACAACAGTTGGCAAACTATAAAGGCTTGTTTTCGGTATCCAACCCATCAACATAAAACAATAAAATCGTGGTTACGTATTTTCGCTAACAGGCAAATAACATTAAAACCGTCTAAATCAGGGTTGAGCGGATTTAAATCAGTTGATTTAAATCTTGATTTAAATCACGATTAAATCAGGTGATTTTTTAAATTTTAATCAGTGATTTAAATCAAGCATTTACAAAGTTACTATTTTTCAAAGATTTTTATTAGGTATATTCTTTTGTATTTATTTTCTAAATTAAAAAACTATAAAAAAGGTAACGCAGAAAAACTTTAATAAATGTAACTAAAAAAAACCGCTGCCCAAGGAATCACTAATTCCACATCCAGATTTTCTATCCAAGTCACTTACAACGAAAAAATTTTGTATGTGAAAATAATTGTTTATGGAACTTTAATAATATAATATTTGAAATTCTCTACCCCATAAACCCATAAAACAATACCCCACATCGGTAGGGGGTGGGGTTGGTGATAGGGGGTAGTAGTGGGGGTGGATAAAGTAAAAAAATATTTTGAGGTTTCTGGTTCTTGTACACCGAGTTGTACACACACTAAATCACAATTTTTTTTCATCCCCTTTAATAATGGGGTGGGGGTGGTAATGGGGGTAGCTAATGCCAAAGTATTTTTTTGAGACCTTAGCTTCTCTTGTATATACTAAATAACAATTTTATGAACTCTTACCTGCTTGATTTACCCCAAATTTACCCAATTTACCCCCCAACCCTTCGACGGAACAAGATGAAAATATAATCTAGTTCTAGATCTCGTTAAAGTACATATGTGTACCAAATTTCAAGTCAATGTCTCAAACGGTTTCAGAGTAAACGTGCGCACAAAAAAAAGTTACAGACCGACACACAAACAGAAATTTTTTTTTGCTCAAACTTAAAATCTCGACGTTTCATGACATTCTAAGCCTATTTGGAAAATAAAAATTTTCAAAAATATTTTTGTCGTTACTATACTTCCACTGGATGTGGAAGTAATAACAGATTATTAGTACATACTTCCATATGCAATACTACGTTTTTATACCACAGTACAAAGCTTATGGTCATTTCTACGGCATATTTTGTGTACCTTTTTATAATATTATAATAAAGTTTGAGTAAATGCAGATAACTTCAAATTTAAGCAAGAAAACGAACATAATTTTCAAGAAGTACAAGTTAATTTTTACTTCCACTTATTTATTTTAGTAATGGGTTAAGAAATTTAAAAAAATCAAATTAATCTTGATTTTAATCAAAAAAATTATGATTTTTGATTTTTTTGAAAAAATCGTGATTTTTATCAACCCTGGTCTAAATAATTCAAAAATGTAACGCAAATATGTTTGTTTAGCACTACCCATGGAAGACCATGCCTCAAGCTTCCTGTCCTTGTCCTATTATTGACTGATACGGAGTTGATCATTAAAGATTTCGCATAATTGAAGACAGGCAACGTGCACTTTTCATTCAGAAAAAATTCAGAATATTCATAAAATTTCTATACCAACATTAGTATGTATTTCATATCTTACATAATTTATAAATAAATAAATGGCAATTTGTTTTGTATGAAATATTAAAACAATAAAAAGGAACCTTCCTCTAAGTAAACTTGTGTCGAGAGTCCTCTCATTACAATAACATTCAGATGGTTTAGACAAAATAATTTACTTATTACAAATTAATTATTATTAATAATATGTTGTAAATGCACATTGATGTGTAAACATAAATTATTTGAGAATGGTTTATCGAAATGCAACAAGAACATCTTTTTATTTCTAATGATATGAAAATATTTTTATTACAAGAATTTTTATAAATATGTAAAAATAAAAAAGTTAGTGGTAAAATATTGATAGCCACTTCCTAAAACTACCCCTTAAGCAGAGGAGAAAGTTTGACTGGTACTATGTAAATTGATGCCCATATCTAAATTTAAAATATGACATATATTTTAAAGCGATCGGAAGATATTACCGAAAAACTGATATCTATAATCCCTCTTTAAAGGGGTATAATTTCCTTATTATCTATTTAGAGTACCTTTATTTTTGGGTGAACTATCAGCCTCGTAAATATCCAGAGACAATTTTTTTACCACCGCGTATACACGATTATGTTACTCCATATGTTACGTTAAAAAGTAGAGTGCTCGCAGGGTCCGAAAGGATATCCTTGCGCTTTAGTACGTAGTACATTCGTGAAATTTCTATGATTAGCTCAGGAGGGGCGTAAAAAAGTGCTCCCGCCCGGGTGAAAAATTTACCTTGAGCCGCCCATGGTTGCGCTCAAGGAAAACTTCTGCGCATCCATAGTACTCGAGGAAACCCACTGCGCATCGCAATTTGATAAATAAAATGAAAATAAAATAATTATTTTAATCGGCAACAGATCACATGGGCCGGTATTTGTCAAATTTCATGCTTAAGAACATCCCTCTCCCTGTTCACCCGTTCGGAGGGTCTCTTTTTAAAAACCGTCGAATACGTGTCTCCTTATTTCCTCAAAAGAGTCCGTTGCTGGAATATCATGTTTCTGACTTACGCGATTTCAGACCTTTAGACCATCTACCACCCCCGTTTTCACCCCTTCAAAAAGTTAAAATCTAAATTTCGTCTTACTCGTGTCGAATAGATTCCTAAAAGAGTATTTCTGCCAAATTTCAGGCTTATAAGTCTTTTCTGAAAAACTTAAAAACCTCCCTCTCCCCGTTCACCCTTGCGGAGGTCTCTTTTGAAAGAAAATTGGTTACCAGCCACGTCTGGACTCAGTGGCTCCCTTAAGGTATCAATTGTATCCTAGAATCCTACATTTCTGTAAAATTATTATTATATCAGTTACGAGCCTTGTTTCTTTATTACTGCCACTTTTTTTTATCATAAAACCATGTTCACAAAAGCTTGAGAAATAATAGATCTTTTATACAAAGAAAAATTTTTTTTTTTATATAGTACTAAATAACAAGGACGTGGAACCAAGATTTGAGGTCGATCCGATAAGTAGTTACGAAAATCTACTGCTTTAAATATGAGCCGCCGCGCTGTAAATGCTGACGTCATTCAATACAAGTCCGTCTTGAATAGGGATTGCATTACCGGTTAACCGGTTATTAGGACAAAAAACACATGACGATAATTACCGGTTATTTTAATTTTTTACCGGTTATTTCGGTAAACTCTGAACTTACGATATGTCACGTATTCAACGTTTCTACTTATGTCACTGACTAGTATTCACTAAATACAGAGTGACTGTCCCAATACCGAGCACTTTTAACAATAAATAAATAATATTATAAAAAGTAAACTCCAAACACCAAACTCTAAGAAATACAAGAGAGACATTGACAATATCTTACGGTAGAAAATTGAATATTTCACTGCCGCAAATATCCGTGGAATACATTTAGAAATATGTTATTACCAATTCTTATTAACTTATCGACCCACCAATATCGACTGAGGAAGATCATCTTCAGCTGGTGGTATTCTATGCACAAATATCAGACGACTAACAGATATAGCTTTGAAAAACTATACCTGTTAACAGGCTATTTTTAACAAATATTATATTTTTAGATTATGTATTCAGTAAATGCCCTATTTGAGTTTATGTTTATAATTTTTGTTATTTAAGTGGATATTTTTGTTATTTACAGAATAATTATTTATTTAAAAATATTTCATTTATATTTTTTCCTTTTGATAAATTAACTCCTATATAAAAAAGTCTATTTGACAGTCACATTTTTGTCAATTTGACAGCGATAAAAAAGGTGCATCGTTTTTTATCACCGATTAATATATTCTTACTTTATTAACCAATCAAAACGTACATTTTCAAAAAAATCGACCAATAGGATTTGTTTCAAGTGAGAAAAACGGCTATGGAGAAGTGGAAAAAAAATCGAGAAAAATGTATGTTACTTTTTTCGTAGTAGCCATGTGTCAAACTAAAAAAGTCATTTGAAATTATTAAAATCTGACATTTTACGTTTTCATCTTGATTTCTGTACACAAAATGAATGAGAAAAAGCGATTTGGTGATGTTTGACAAGAAAATATTAACGAAGCTATGAATGAAAGTGTCTCAGTTAAAACGAGAAACTAAAAATTCTATATGGAAACAATTTAAAGCTTTTTGCAAAGAGCATTATTCCCTCGAAAAAGATACGACTACTATGATGAACTTGCAAATATTTTGACTGACTGGGGTTATAACATGATAAAAAACATTAGAAAATGTTTTTATTTTTTATTATAAATCGTTATTTTTAAAACATTAAATAAATAGTTTTGTTGTTTTAATAATTATTTTAGATAATATTTTTTAGTCATATATTAATCTTCTGTAATACACACGAGGTTGATTTTCAACTTGGGTAAATTTTTTTTGAGCGACTCAAACCTATTTTCCATGAAACTTATGCTCGAATTAAAGGTCATAGGAAAAATCGCTCCACTTCGTGTCGCAATTTTTTCATGTCCTTAATTCTCGAATAATTTTCATGGGAAAACAGGTTTTTGTCCAAAAAAAATTTATCCGGTAAAAAATCGACCTCTTGTGCATTAATACCCAATAAAAATGCCTGTTCCTCAAAAGCAGAGTACATCTAGTAGTCGCACGTCACTTTAAAATCTGTACTGTCAGCTATAATTTTTAAGTATTGTGGAAACAATATGTACAATATGAGTCGTTTTGGGAAAATTATAATTATTTTTAATAAATTATTGTTGTTGTTCGTTCACATATTCTGTCGTTAATTTATCTTGCCAAAAAACACTCGAGCTTTTCTTTTATGGATAAATTTCTTTTTAACTCAAAATTTTTCCAATCAGTAATTTTGCTCGAAAAACTGACATTTGACAAAATCGCTCGACCTCCGGTCTCGCGATTTTTTCATGTCAGTTTTTCTTATAAAATCACTGATTGGATAAATTATTTCGTTACAAAGAGAAATTTATCCGATAAAAAAAAAACTCTTGTGATTTTACTGTTCATAAAAAACCTTTTGTTTGTTCATTATATTAAATATACGTATATAAAAATGTTTTTTGTTAAATTCAGATAATTTTGTACATGGAAAAAAACAATTGCCATTTTCGCCACCCTAATCATCCATTCTAAAAATTACCGGTAAATACCGGTTAACCGGTTATTTTCATTTTTATTTACCGATTTACCGGTTATTAAAACTTCCGGTAAATTGCAATCCCTAGTCTTCAAGTTGTGTTTACGCTGTTAGAACCCGGCGATTTGTCTAATCTATCTGAGATATACATATTTGATTATGTTGATTTGGAGACTAGTGGAGTATTTTAACATAAGAGTATGCAACATAAGTGCCGAAAAGAGGGGAATAAAAATGCAACTAGGAGTGAACGACGTCACGCAGCGTCGATGTTCTTGATTAATTTTAAGGCCTATAGACATTCTAGAAAATTCTGGTTTTTTACATTTCGCTCTAAAATTAAGAGATCTCTTGGAAGATGTAATAAAAAAAATATGCTAGATGAGCCCATTGTACGTACAAACAATGATTAAATAGTAATCAAACATAGTACGACGAAAAAAAGTGCGTAATACAGAACAAAAATATTAAAATGGAGACTTACCTGTACTTGAAGACAGTTCAGCCCAGCTCACTTACGAGAACCAAAGTCTACTATCTGGTCATCAGTGCGGAAGCTAATTTCAGCCTAGTCCTAAGGCATCTAAACTGTTTGAAATTTGCAGTTTTTAGAAATTAGAAGTGTTCTTCGGTACAGTGAATTAATACAAACATGTGTGAAATAAAAGTTTTAGATGCCTTAAACTTAAAAATATATATTAGAAGAACAATGTTAGGAGACACGGAAGGCCTAATGAATGCAAATGAAAATAATATAATTGTGGTAGTGGTAGTGGTAGAATAGATATACAGAAAGATGTTCCAAAGCCTTGGTACTAAGAAATTTGATGGACGTTAGCTTCAGCCTAATTTTGGAGCCTTTGCTAGAAGTATCACTATGGAGTACCTAGTGAAATATATTACAAATTACATCTTATAACATATGCGTATCTTATTTTATTTAAATAAAGTATAATATAACACCAAGACTTGCGGAAAGAATAAAATTACCACTACCATAATTGACAGGGATATACATGCGTATATGCTGCATCTCCCATTCGGGCGATAGGAGCTCAGTTCTTTATAGCCGTTATCAGGCGATGACGACGGTCCTAAATGGTTCCTCGTAAACTTACGTCCTCGAATGATACGCCAACTTTGCAGGTTAGACGGACAACCAAACTCAATATGTTTACTTTCCCTCAGCGAGGTATGTATAAAAAAAAATACGAATAGTATTCAGGGGGGCGACCGAATACCCATCAAGCCTACAGGTTGAAGGCATACAAGCATATATATCCAGACAATTTAGTTGTGTGTCTCCGGAGCAGTATTTATGAAGAAATATTAAATAATTATTGTAAAGTAATAGGCTAGTCAACGAAGCGCATATACAGTAAGACTCTACGGTTATTGAAAATTATGGGACAAGACTGAGTAACCAAATTTGCTTACTATTAGCTTCCAATACACGCACATCTAAGCACTTAGGGAACACTAGATCACTTCACTGGATAGTCTGGAGATTTTTTTCCAATGAGCTGAAAATAAAAAAAAATGTATGTAAGTTACAGTTAAATAAAAAAAAGTAGTTTTGGGAATTTTCTTAAGGCCTAATGTACTTGCCCACCAGATTTCTCTCTTGAATATGCAAGGCGAGTCAATAATGTGTGGACGGTCAGTATCTCCTCAACAGTTTGAAATTTGAAAAAATGTTTCGGATAAAAATTGTGGGAGAGCAAGAGTTTCACCCTAGAATTATTTTACAATCTACAGCATGTTCTACAAAGTGGTGGCAAGCGAATACTAGGATTTTTTAAATAGAACACCCAATTATTTTATACACTTCCCACCAAAATTAACGTACCAGAAAAAATTGGCCACAATTTCAAAGTTGATTTTCTCGTAAACCGCCAAACTAATAACCTTTTTTTGTAATTTTTTGACAAAATAATTTAAAAAGGCAAGATTAAAAAATTTAAATATTTATTAGGGAAACATTTGGAATACTTTGAAAATCATTTTTCGTAAAAGTTTATGATAAGATATTAACATAACCATTTTTGATTAAAACCAATTTTTTTTTCTAAAAATTTTAACAACTAATAATGGCCGATTTTAACAAAGGTACTATAAAGTTAGGCCCTCCACCATAAAGTATAGGGGACTACCCCATTTTACCTCTAAAAGATCTGTGACTTTGGTGACCCAATAGCAACTATCCTGATGTGACTATAGTATCAGATTCTATTTTGGAACTGTAAAGTACCAACAGGAACTATTCGCTACCCATGTTGCCACTAAAATGCTACGATACTTTAAAGTTCCAAATGATGGTCACTGGAACTATTCTGGAACCTAGATTGCCTCTCTATGTACCCAGTTACTTTATTTAGGCATTTTAGTGGCACTGGTGGGTGGCAGTAACTGATTCACTGGTACTATATAGTTTTTGCCACTATAGAGTAACAAAAAAATGATACTGCCTAGTTCCAGTAACTACCCAAATGTTACTTTGACTTTGGGAGTTTACAGTTCCAATCAATGGTATCGGTGTGGTAACAGTTACTTTAAAAGAACTATATAAAGTAGCCTTACTCAATAAAGTAGCAACATTAGTACCAGGGTGTACCCCAGGAACTAAGACTTCGTAGCAAAAGCGAAACCGAAAGGATTTGGTATCATGTGTGTTACTTGGGTAATGTTTACTATGCCATAAGAAACGAAAAAGTTTATGAGAGCCCATTAACAACTATTACAGATTGTATGCACTAGTATGCAGAGAGTAAGAAATGCATTTCAAAACTTATCACAGGATTCAATTAGAAGAGCTATGAAGAACTAATCCGAAGGTGCGAAAAATGTGTGGAGGTTCGAGGGCGGAATTTTGAACAATTATTAAATTAAAATGGAATCATGTTTTTAGTTAATTTTATCTTAGCTATTTTAATTTATGAAAAGTGTCTTCAATCCAATTAATAGGCATGTTACAGTGTTTAGTGTTATTTTCCGTTTTTGTGGATATCTAGTAACAAATGTACTACAAGTTCTTGATATTACCTACTTTAACACATTCTCCATAAATAATAAACAAATTAAAAAAGTCTTCGTGTGTGCATTTCTTGACATAAGAGAATGACTGACATTCCTGATTGTTTCTAATCATGGCTAACTTGATAAAATTTTTACTTTTCTTGAATTTCTAAGAAAATCGTAAATATTTCAAAAAGTTGTAATATCAGAAAAAAAAGAATTTAATTTTACATAACTTGATGTAAAAAAAATATAGGGTGTTCCGTTTGACCTAAACAAGTTTTCGCGGTTTGAAGTTTACAAAATGTAACGTTAAAAATGGAACACTTGATATACTATTATTGAATGTAATTCAATTCTATAGTGCAGCTCTCCTTGCGTTCTTTCTACGTACCAAAAAGAAAATGAGTATCTTTTACACGAAGCAATAAGTTATAAAGGTTATTGTAAATCATTACACCTGCCAATTTTTTTTTAAATGTTAAATATCTCTGAAACGGCTGGGTTTAGGATACACCCTGGTTTAGGCATAGGGTATCTTATATGTATGTTTTTGACTCAGAATTTTATGCTCTTTTCGAAAACTAAAATATATAGGGTGTTCCATTTAAAATAAGCAAGTTGGTAGCGACTTCCGGAAGTGCCAGGTGCTTGTAATTATTTTAGTTGGATTGGCCACACTGCCATTAGTAGTTCCCTAAATTTTCAAAATATTCTGATGCGTACTTTTCCCTATATCGATCGATGCAGTTCCTGGTTAGACACCCTGTATAGTCCAGTCGCAGTAGTCTGTTTAAGAATTATAAATTTAAGCTTTAGAATGAAATAATCTGCACTTACTCTTCTAGATTTTGTTAATGGATGTCCAAAGATTATACAAGAATTTTGGTGAACTCAAAAAATTCATTTTTTAATATTTTGTTTCAACCTTGAAAATGGCTGTTTTTAAGTTTTTTCAAACATTAAATTGTTTATAAGCCGGAAACGGTCAACTTTACGAAAAAATGACAAGAGACCTTTTTTCTTTAAAATGACCAAAATAATCTAAAAACATTCATTCATTCAGATCAAAAAAGCGATTTTTGCAATTTGTTTAAAAAATATTAGTTTAGGTAAACAAATTGAGACCAGATTTTCGTCCGGAAAACTGATTCTTATTCAGGGGCATGTCCCGAACGTGAATATGCAAAAAAATCTAATAAATGGGACAATTTTTTCATACGAAGGCGAGATTTTCCCCTTGTCTATTCAGATAGTGTGTGCCTTGGAAGTATCATATGATCTACAATGTAACTCTAGTAAGTTATGGGATTTTATTTATAAAAATCTCTGTATTAAACATTTTACAGGCTGAATCGAGCTGACAAAACGGTACTACTTTGTAGGAACGTGAAGGCAGCCGCCAAGAATAGCCGCTAATTTTCCCGAAAGTACCCGAATGGACGTTCGTCAATATGGGTATTGCCGACTCCTTGCGATCACGCGCCACGTGGTCTATTGGTATCGAGAGGCGGTGAAAAAGATAGTATAGTTAGTATAGATAGTTTCTTTTGAACACAATAATAAGTGCCGAATAATATTTGTACGGATAATTTGAAGTGCTTTACACCACAAAAATTATATATTTTTTAAGTTTATGAATTAAATACAAATTACTAGTTTGCTTTAAAAAAATCAACTCGCGCTACGTTCCTTCATATTGAAAACAAATTAAATATTCAATAAAATAAATTCATTATCTGAAAGGCAAAAAATAAATCAAGATTTTTCAAAAATTGGACATATCACTTTCAAAATCTCGTAGCCGATAGTACACACAAGTATTATAGAGAGTATGCCTTAAAAAAATCAACTTGCGCTGCCGTCATTCATATTCAAAAAAATATATATTCAACAAAATAAATTCAATATCTCAAAGAGTCAAAGAAGAAACCAAGATTTTTCAAAAACTGAATATATTATCACTTTCAAAAATTGGTAGTTGATAATACACACAAGTATAGAGGGTATGCCTTAAAAAAATCAACTCGCGCTGCCGTCCTTCATATTGAAAAAAAATATATATTCCATAAAATAAATGCAATATCTGAAACAGTTAAAAACATACGATTTTTCAAAAACTAGACATATCATCAATTTCAAAATTTCGTAACCGATATTACACAAGATTATAGAGGGTAACTAGACATATCATCAATTTCAAAATTTCGTAACCGATATTACACAAGATTATAGAGGGTATACCTTAAAGAAATCAACTCGCGCTGCCGTCCTTCATATTAAAAAAAATATATTCAATAAAATATATTAAATATCTGAAACAGTCAAAAAAGAAACTGAGATTTTTCAAAAACTGGATATATTATTACTTTCAAAATTTCCATGCCGATAGTACACACAAGTATAGATGGCATGCCCTAAAAAAATCAACTCACGCTGCCGTCCTTCATATTGAAAAAAAAAATTATGAAATATATTCAATATCTGAAACAGTCAAAAAAGAAACTAAGATTTTTCAAAAACTGGATATATTATCACTTTAAAAATTTGGTAGGCGATAGTACACACAGGTATAGAGGGTATGACTTAAAAAAATTAACTCGCCCTGCCGTCCTTCATACTGAAAAGAAAAATATTTAATAAAATAAATTTAATATCCGAAACAGTCAAAAAAGAAACTGAGATTTTTCAAAAACTGGATATATTATCACTTTAAAAATTTCCATGCCGATAGTACACACAAGTGTAGAGGGCATGCCCTGAAAAAATCAACTCGTGCTGCCGTCCTTCATATTGAAAAAAAAAAATTTATGAAATATATTCAATATCTGAAACAGTCAAAAAATAAACAGATTTTTCAAAAACTGGATACATTATCACTTTCAAAATTTCCGTGCCGATAGTACACACGAGTATAGAGGGCATGCCATAAAAATATCAACTCGCGCTGCCGTCCTTCATATTGAAAAAAAAATTATGAAATATATTAAATATCTGAAACAGTCAAAAAAGAAACTGAGATTTTTCAAAAACTGAATATATTATCACACAAGTATAGAGGGCATGCCCTAAAAAAATCAACTCGCTGCCGTCCTTTATATTGAAAAAAAATATATTTAAAAAAATTACACCAATATCTGAAACAGGCGATAGTACACACAGGTATAGAGGGTATGACTTAAAAAAAATAACTCGCCCTGCCGTCCTTCATACTGAAAAGAAAAATATTTAATAAAATAAATTTAATATCCGAAACAGTCAAAAAAGAAACTGAGATTTTTCAAAAACTGGATATATTATCACTTTAAAAATTTCCATGCCGATATTACACACAAGTGTAGAGGGCATGCCCTGAAAAAATCAACTCGTGCTGCCGTCCTTCATATTGAAAAAAAAAATTTATGAAATATATTCAATACCTGAAACAGTGAAAAAAGAAACAGATTTTTCAAAAACTGGATATATTATCACTTTCAAAATTTCCGTGCCGATAGTACCCATAAGTGTACAGGGCATGCCCTGAAAAAATCAACTCGCGCTGCCGTCTCTCATATTGAAAAAAAAATTTAATGAAATATATTCAATATCTGAAACAGTCAAGAAAGAGACTGAGATATTTCAAAAACTGAATATATTATCACTTTCTAAATTTCCGTGCCGATAGTACACACAGGCATAGAGGACATGCCCTAAAAAAATCAACTCGCGCTGCCGTCCTTCATATTGAAAAATAATATATTTAATAAAATAACACCAATATCTGAAACAGTCAAAAAAGAAACCAAGATTTTTCAAAAACTAGATATATTATCACTTTAAAAATATGGTAGGCGATAGTTCACACAGGTATAGAGGGTGTGACTTAAAAAAATCAACTCGCCCTGCCGTCCTTCATACTGAAAAGATAAATATTTAATAAAATAAATTTAATATCCGAACAGTCAACAACGAAACTGAGATTTTTCAAAAACTGGATATATTATCACTTTAAAAATTTCCGTGCCGATGGTACACACAAGTACAGAGGGCATACCCCAAAAAAATCAACTCGCGCTGCCGTCCTTCATATTGAAAAAAAAATTTAATAAAATAAAATCAATATCTGAAAGAGTCAAAAAAGAAACCAAGATTTTTTCAAATACTGGATATATTACCACTTTAAAAATTTGGCAGGCGATAGTACACACAGGTATAGAGGGCATGACTTAAAAAAATCAACTCGCCCTGCCGTCCTTCATATTGAAAAAAAAAATTAATAAAACAAATTTAATATCCGAAACAGTCAAAAAAGAAACCTAGATTTTTCAAAAACTGGACATATCACTTTCAAAATTTTGGAGTCGATAGTACACAGAAGTATAGAGGGTATGCCTTAAAGAAATCAACTCGCGCTGCCGTCCTTCGTATTGAAAAAAATATTCAATAAAATAAATTCAATATCTGGAACAGTCAAAAAAGAAACCAAGATTTTTCAAAAACTGGACATTTTATCACTTTCAAAATTTCGTGGCAAATAGTACACATAATTATAGAGAGTATGCCTTAAAAAATCCACTCGCGCTGCCGTCTTTCATATTGAAAAAAAATAATTAATAAAATAAATACAATATATCTGAAACAGTCAAGAACATACTAAGATTTTTCAAAAAAGTCAAGAACATACTAAGATTTTTCAAAAACTAGGCATATTATCACTTTCAAATTTTCGTAACCAATGATACACACAAGTATAGAGGGCATGCCCTAAAAAAATCAACTCGCGCTGCCGTCCCTCACATTAAAAAAGAATATCTAATAAAATATATTCAATATCTGAAGCGTCGAAAAAGAAACCGAGAATTCTCAAAAACTTGTCGTATTATCACTTTCAAAACTTCCGTGCCGATAGTACATACAAGTATAGAGGGCATGTCTTAAGAAAATCAACTCGTGTTGCCGTCCTTCATATTGAAAAAAAAATTTAAGAACTATATTCAATATCTGAAACAGTCAAAAAAGAAACTAAGATTTTTCAATAACTGGATATATTATCACTTTCAAAATGTCCGTGCCTGTAGTACACACAGGCATAGAGGGCATGCCCTGAAAAAATCAACTCGCGCTGCCGTCCTTCATATTGAAAAAATAAAATTTAATAAATTAAAACCAATATCTGAAACAGTAAAAAAAAAAAAGATTTTTCAAAAACTGGATATATTATCACTTTAAAAATTTGGTAGGCGATAGTACACATAGGTCTAAAGAGTATGACTTAAAAAAATCAACTCGCCCTGCCGTCCTTTATATTGAAAAAAAAAAATTTAATAAAATAAATTTATTATCCGAGACAGTCAAAAAAGAAACTGAAATTTTTCAAAAACTGGATATATTATCACTTTCAAAATTTCCGTACCGATAGTACGCACAGGTATGAAGGACGGCAGCGCGAGTTGATTTTTTAGGTCATGCCTTCTATACTTGTGTGTACTCTCGGAACGGAAATTTTGTAAGCGATAATATATCCAGTTTTTGAAAAATTTCAGTTTCTTCTTCTACTTGTGTGCACTATTGGCTACGAAATTTTGAAAGTGATAATATGCAAAGTTTTAGAATAATCCTACTTTCTTTTTTGACTGTTTCAGATATTGAATATATTTTGTTGAATTTTTTTTTTCAATATGAAGGACGGCAGCGCGAGTTGATTTCTTTAAGATATACCATATACCCTCTATACCGGCTACGAAAATTTGAAAGTAATAATATGTCTAGTTTTTGAAAAATCTAGGTATGTTCTTGACTGTTTCAGATATTGAATTTATTTTACTGAATATATATATTTTTTCAATATAAAAAAGAGTTGATTTTTTAAGTAATACTCTCTATATTTGTGTGTACTACCGGCTATGAAATTTTGAAAGTGATAGTATGTCCAGTTTTTGGACAATCTTGGTTTCTTTATTGACTGTTTCAGATATTGAATATATTTTCTTGAAATTTTTTTTCAATATGAAGGACGGCAGCGCGAGTTGGTTTTTTTAAGGCATGCCCTCTATACTTGTGTGTACTATCGGCACGGAAGTTTTGAAAGTGATAATGTATCCAGTTTTTGAAAAATCTCGATTTCTTTTTAGACTATTTCAGATATTGAATATATTCTTTTTTCAATAGGAAGGACGGCAGCGCGAGTTGACTTTTTTATGGCATACTCTCTATACTTATGTCTACTGTCGGCTACGAAATTTTGAAAGTTATAAAATGTCCAGTTTTTGAAAAATCTTGGTTTCTTTTTTGACTGTTTTAGATATTGAATATATTTTATTAAATATATTTTTTTTCAATACGAAGGACGGCAGCGCGAGTTGATTTTATGAAGTCATACCCTCTATACCTGTGTGTACTATCGCCTACCAAATTTTGAAAGTGATATTATATCCAGTTTTTTAAAAATCTAGGTTTCTTTCTTTACTGTTTCGGATATTAATTTTATTTGATTAAATATTTTTTTTTTCAATTTGAAGGACGGCAGGGCAAGTTTATTTTTTCAGGGCTTGTGTAAACTATCGGCACGGAAATTTTGAAAGTGATGATATATCAAATTTTTGAAAAACTCAGTTTCTTTCTTGACTGTTTCAGATATTGAATATATTTCATTAAATATATTTTTTTTCAAAATGAAGGACGGCAGCGCGAGTTGATTTTTTTTTGGGCATGTCCTCTATACTTCTGTGTACTATCGACACGGAAATTTTGAAAGTGATAATATATCCAGTTTTTGAAAAATCTCAGTTTCTTCTTCTACTTGTGTGCACTATTGGCTACGAAATTTTGAAAGTGATAATATGTAAAGTTTTAGAATAATCTTGCTTTCCTTTTTGACTGTTTCAGATATTGAACATACTTTGTTGAATATTTTTTTTTCAGTATGAAGGAAGGCAGCGCGAGTTGATTTCTTTAAGATATACCATATACCCTCTATACTTTTGTGTATTACCGGCTACGAAAATTTGAAAGTGATAATATGTCTAGTTTTTGATAAATCTAGGTATGTTTTTGACTGTTTCAGATATTGAATTTATTTTACCGAATATATATATATATTTTTTCAATATAAAAAACGGCAGCGCGAGTTGATTTTTTTAAGTAATACTCTCTATACTTGTGTGTACTATCGGCTACGAAATTTTGAAAATGATAGTATGTCCAGTTTTTGGAAAATCTTTGTTTCTTTATTGACTGTTTCACATATTGAATTTATTTTCTTGAAATTTTTTTTTCAATATGAAGGACAGCAGCGCGAGTTGGTTTTTTTAAGGCATGCCCTCTATGCTTGTGTGTACTATCGGCACGGAAGTTTTGAAAGTGATAATGTATCCAGTTTTTGAAAAATCTCGGTTTCTTTTTAGACTATTTTACATATTGAATATATTTTGTTGAATATATTCTTTTTTCAATATGAAGGACGGCAGCGCGAGTTGATTTTTTTAAGGCATACTCTCTATACTTATGTGTACTGTCGGCTACCAAATTTTGAAAGTGATAAAATGTCCAGTTTTTGAAAAATCTTGGTTTCTTTTTTTGACTGTTTTAGATATTGAATATATTTTATTAAATATATTTTTTTTCAATACGAAGGACGGCAGCGCGAGTTGATTTTATGAAGTCATACCCTCTATACCTGTGTGTACTATCGCCTACCAAATTTTGAAAGTGATATTATATCCAGTTTTTTAAAAATCTAGGTTTCTTTCTTTACTGTTTCGGATATTAAATTTATTTGATTAAATATTTTTATTTTTCAATATGAAGGACGGCAGCGCAAGTTTATTTTTTCAGGGCTTGTGTGAACTATCGGTACGAAAATTTTGAAAGTGATGATATATCCAATTTTTGAAAAACTCAGTTTCTTTTTTGACTGTTTCAGATATTGAATATATTTCATTAAATATATTTTTTTTCAAAATGAAGGACGGCAGCGCGAGTTGATTTTTTTAGGGCTTGTCCTCTATACTTCTGTGTACTATCGGCACGGAAATTTTGAAAATGATAATATATCCAGTTTTTGAAAAATCTCAGTTTCTTCTTCTACTTGTGTGCACTATTGGCTACGAAATTTTGAAAGTGATAATACGTAAAGTTTTAGAATAATCTTGCTTTCTTTTTTGACTGTTTCAGATATTGAACATATTTTGTTGAATATTTTTTTTTCAGTATGAAGGACGGCAGCGCGAGTTGATTTCTTTAAGATATACCATATACCCTCTATATGTGTGTATTACCGGCTACGAAAATTTGAAAGTGACAATATGTCTAGTTTTTGAAAAATCTAGGTATGTTTTTGACTGTTTCAGATATTGAATTTATTTTACCGAATATATATATATATATATATATATATATATATATATATATATATATATATATATATATATATATATATATATATATATATATATATATTTCTTCAATATAAAAAACGGCAGCGCGAGTTGACTTTTTTAAGTAATACTCTCTATACTTGTGTGTACTATCGGCTACGAAATTTTGAAAATGATAGTATGTCCAGTTTTTGGAAAATCTTGGTTTCTTTATTGACTGTTTCACATATTGAATTTATTTTCTTGAAATTTTTTTTTCAATATGAAGGACGGCAGCGCGAGTTGTTTTTTTTAAGGCATGCTCTCTATACTTGTGTGTACTATCGGCACGGAAGTTTTGAAAGTGATAATGTATCAAGTTTTTGAAAAATCTCGGTTTCTTTTTAGACTATTTCAGATATTGAATATATTTTGTTGAATATATTCTTTTTTCAATATGAAGGACGGCAGCGCGAGTTGATTTTTTTAAGGCATACTCTCTATACTTATGTGTACTGTCGGCTACCAAATTTTGAAAGTGATAAAATGTCCAGTTTTTGAAAAATCTTGGTTTCTTTTTTGACTGTTTTAGATATTGAATATATTTTATTAAATATATTTTTTTTCAATACGAAGGACGGCAGCGCGAGTTGATTTTATTAAGTCATACCCTTTATACCTGTGTGTACTATCGCCTACCAAATTTTGAAAGTGATATTATGTCCAGTTTTTGAAAAATCTAGGTTTCTTTTTTGACCGTTTCGGATATTAAATTTATTTGATTAAATTTTTTTTTTTCAATATGAAGGACGGCAGCGCGAGTTGATTTTTTCAGGGCTTGTGTGTACTATCGGCACGGAAATTTTGAAAGTGATAATATATCCAATTTTTGAAAAACCCAGTTCCTTTTTTGACTGTTTCAGATATTGAATATATTTCATTAAATATATTTTTTTTCAAAATGAAGGACGGTAGCGCGAGTTGATTTTTTTAGGGCATGTCCTCTATACTTGTATGTACTATCGGCACGGAAATTTTGAAAGTGATAATATATCCATTTGTTGAAAAATATCAGTTTCTTTTTCTCTATACTTGTGTGCACTATTGGCTACGAAATTTTGAGTATGATAATATGTAAAGTTTTTGAAATATTTCGGTTTCTTTTCTGACTGTTTCAGATATTGTTTTTTTTTATTGAATATTTTTTGTTAATATGAAGGACGGCAGCGCGAGTTGATTTTTTTAATTCATACCATCTATACCCGTGTGCACTATCGCCTACCAAATTTTGAAAATGATAAAATGTCCAGTTTTTGAAAAATCTAAGTGTCTTTTTTGACTGTTTCAGATATTAAATATATTTCATTAAATACATATTTTTTCCAAAATGAAGGACGGCAACGCGAGTTGATTTTTTTAGGGCATGTCCTCTATACTTGTGTGTACTATCGGCACGGAAATTTTGAAAGTGATAATATATCCAGTTTTTGAAAAATCTCGGTTCGTTTTTTTGACTGTTTCAGATATTGAATATGTTTTATTAAATATTTATTTTTTTCAATATGAAAGACAGCAGCGCGAATTGATTTTTTTAATTCATACCCTCTATACTTGTGTGTACTATCGGTACCGAAATTTTGAAAGTGATTAATGTCCAGTTTTTGAAAAATCTTGGTTTCTTTTTTGACTGTTTCAGATATTGAAGTTATTTTATTGAATATTTTTTTCAATATGAATATCCGTGTGTACTACCGCCTACCAAATTCTGAAAGTGCTAATATATCCAGTTTTTGAAAAACCATGGTTTCTTTTTTGACTGTTTCAGACATTGAATTTATTTTATTGAATATTTACTTTTTTTAATATGAAGGACGGCAGCGCGATTTGATTTTCTTTAGCCATACCCTCTATACTTGTGTATACTATCGGCTACGAAATTTTATTATGTCGGGTTATGTCCAGGTTATGAATAATCTTGATTTCTTTTTTGACTCTCAGATATTGAATTTGTTTTATTGAATATTTAATTTCTTTTCAATATGAAGGAACGTAGCGCGAGTTGATTTTTTTAAGTCAAACTCGTTATAGTTGTGTCTACTACTTTCCGTAAATATTTGAAATTGATGTCGTTTTTGGAAATCTAGTAATTTATATTTAATTCATATAAATGATATATCATTTTTGTGAGGTTATGTTAAACCTGGTGTAAAACACTTCAAATTATTCATACAAATATTATTCGGCACTTATTATGTGTTCAAAATGAACTATCTATACTAACTATATTATCTTTTTCACCGCCTCTCGATATCAATAGACCACGTGGCACGTGATTGCGAGGAGTCGACAATACCCATACTGACGAACGTCCATGTGCGTTCGGGTACTTTCGGGAAAATTAGCGGCTATCTTTGGCGGCTGCCTTCACGTTGATCTACTTTGTCGTATTAGTCCGACATCGAACATCGGAACATCCCATTAATTCATGATTTTGAAAGAATATATAACAAACAAGCTAAAAATGTACTCTTCGCCTGTTCACTGAACTTTTTATATAATTGTTACACATTCTATAGGATACTCTTCACAGTTTTTTTTAAATAATGTTAGTTTTAGACATTTTTAATTTTATAGTACGAACTTAGTTGGTAAAATACTCAGTGTAAAATAAAGTAAAAATAAAAAAAAACTGTACCATACCCCATTTGGGTTTCGAACCCGGGACCCTGGATTCCGAGGCAACAACAACAAACAACAACAACAATAATATTTTATTTTAAGTTCAAGCACAATATATTCCGAGTCAAAAGTGTAAGAACTACACCACCACCTTACAGGTAAAAACCGCTGCCCAAGGAATCACTACTTCCACATCCAAATTCTCTAACCAGGTCACTCACAACGAAAAAATTTTTTATGTGGAAATAATTGTTTATGGAACTTTAATAATATAATATTTGAAATCTTCTACCCCAAAAACCCATGTCCCGAACGTGAATATGCAAAAAAATCTAATGGGACAATTTTTTCATAAAACGATACCCCACATCGGTAGTGGGGTGGGGGTGGATGAAGTAAAAAAATGTTTTGAGGTTCCTGATACTTGTACATACACTAAATCACAATATTTTTTCATGCCCTTTAATAATGGGGTGGGAGTGGTAATGACTCTTACCTGCTTGATATACCTTTTTACCCCAAATTTACCCCCCAAACCTTCGACGGAACAAGATGAAAATATAATCTAGTTCCAGATCTCGTTAAAGTACATACAGGGTCATTCACGGAAAGCGGGTATTAGACGTTTCTTGGGATCTGTCGAGTTTAGAAATTTGAAAATTGGTATGAGGGGGTTTTTAGATATGGCGGATCCAACGAAAATATTTTCATGCTTGTGCTACTTCCGCTTATACCGGATGTAGCACCTAACTTTGTTATTTTAAATGGAACACCCTATATTTTATTGCATATTTCGATTCCTCATAAAATTTGAGCTTAGGTTTATGTACCATAACATACTCTTAAACATTCCGGTTTTCGAGATAATTAATATTTTTGGAGATTTTTGACGGTTCCCACCCTTCGGAAAAAAAATCAATATCTTCTATCATGTAGCCGATTAGGAAATTTTATTTTCAAACGTTTACAAGTATCCTATGACCTAACTAAAAGTTCTCTTATGTTTTCACAATATCATACAGAGTATTTTATTTTCACAGTCGAACATTGTTTTAGTTCAAACGTCAAAAAGTCATTTTTTTCAAATGGAACCCCCTGTATATTTTCACAGAATCTAATAGAGGATTGAATTCTGCATCGATTGATATTACCATTCCCTATACCTATCTCTCGTTGTTTTCTTATTATGGACGAATATTTGTAAAACGTACAAACAAAAGCAACACTGTTTGTTAGTAGGCAATACAAGTCATAACTCGGTTCCTTTTTTATCATAAACGAGAATAATCATGTAGATAATTGATAATCATTTGTTTTTGACAGCTTCAAAAACGAGAGATTAGATTTATAACAAATACTTTGGCACACAAATTTACAAAATTAATGAACACTGAATATAAATATTTAATGCAGCAACTGTTCAAAATGCTCTACATTCTGCTCCAAACAAGCCAATATCCTGGAATTTACGGCACTCACAATGGCTCGGCGAATTTCGTGGGTATTTATTTACTGAAATGCAGTCCGTATTCTCTTCTTTGAATCTTCTTTGGTAGTAGCCGTGGTGGCATAAACAATATTTTTGATAGTATCATATCTACGAGGAGAATTTAAATAGCAATAAATGTACGAAGATTTTGCGAACAGTAACTTTTATTGATAATTTGCCCCTAAATATTTATAATTCTATGTATTTTCAAATGAATGGTTGCGGTCCACGGGAAGTTTATGACGAATTAGTAGCGACGTTCGAAGATAGGTGGTTTTGCTACCGAGGACCTTGGAGATGGCCAGCAAGGCCCCTGATTTGACCCCCTTAGACTTTGGACCTTTGGGGTATTAAAAATATTGTGTATGCCACTCCTGCTACTACCAAAGAAGATCCAAAGAACAGAGAACGGGCTACATTTTAACAAATCCCCATGAATTAGCCAAGCCACTGTAAGTGCAAGTGGAGAGCATTTTGAACAATTGCTGCATTAAATATTTATATTCAAAGTGTTCATTAATTTTGTAAATTTTTGTCCCAAAGTATTTGTTATAAATCTAATCTCTCGTTTTTGAAGCTGTCATCTTGATAATAAACAAATGATTATCAATTATCTACATGATTATTCTCATTTATGATAAAAAAGGAACCAAGTTATGACTTGTATTGCCTACTAACAAACAGTGATGAATTTGTTTGTACGTTTAACAAATATTGGTCCATAATAAGAAAACAAAGAGAGATAGGTATAGGGAATGGTAATATCAATCGATACAGAATTCAATCCTCTATTAGATTCTCTGAAAATATACAGGGGGTTCTATTTGAAAAAAAATGACTTTTTGACTTTTAAACTAAAACAATGTTCGACTGTGAAAATAAAATACTCTGTATGATGTGAAAACATAAGAGAACTTTTAGTTAGGTCATAGAATACTTGTAAGAGTTTGAAAAGAAAATTTCCTAATCGGCTACATGATAGAAGATATTGATTTTTTTACCGAAGGGTGGGAACCGTCAAAAATCTCCAAAAATATTAATTATCTCGAAAACCAGTATGTTTAAGAGTATGTTATGGTACATAAACCTAAGCTAAAATTTTATGAGGAATCGAAATATGCAATAAAATACAGGATGTTCCATTTAAAATAACAAAGTTAGGTGCTACATCCGGTATAAGCGGAAGTAGCACAAGCATGAAAATATTTTCGTTGGATCCGCCATATCCAAAAACCCCCTCATACCAATTTTCAAATTTCTAAACTCGACAGATCCCAAGAAACGTCTAATACCCGCTTTCCGTGAATGACCCTGTATGTGTACCAAATTGCAAGTCAATATCTTAAACAGTTCCAGAGTAAACGTGCGCACAATAAAAGTTACAGACAGGCAGACCGACAGACATTCCGTCAGACAGACCGACAGACTGACAGAAATTTTTTTTTTCGCTCAAACTTAAAATCTCGACGTTTCATGACATTCTAAGCCTATTTGAACAATAAAAATTTTTTAAAAAATTTTTGTCGTTACTATACTTCCACTGGACGTGGAAGTAAAAATGTAAATTTATACATTATAAGACACGAGCTAAAATCATGTTTTCACGGTTGCATATTACATTACGAAATGTATATTTGTAAAATATATAAATATTTAGATATTAAAATAAAATATCATTTCACCAAATTTATATTCAATTACAATAACATAAAAATCAAAAAATTTTTTTTTCAAATTTAAGTCATTAATAACATTTTTATTTACCGATCGATTTTGTTCAAAAACAATAGGGTTCTTCCTCTAGCTAACACTAATTTACTGTCCAAATTTCAGTACAATCGGATTTTTCTTTCTTGAGTTATCGTGCTTACAAGAAACGTGACGGACGGACGGACAGACGGACATTTTGAAAGTTGTTCAAAATTCGTTCACTAACACAATGATATGAAAATTTTTTCTCTACGGAGCGATATTTACGATTTTAGAAATGTGCCGGTCAAATACAATATATTCTTCGTTTTTGCGAAGAGTATAAAAACACTAAACCGTTGGTCTCCCCAAACATATCATTACGGAGTATAAAGAAAGAAGTTTTCTTTTTCTACGTTACAGAACATCCGGCAAGATTTATAGTTTTATAGAGATTATAGAGAAATGTCTATATAGATTGTCTACAAAACAGTAGATACAATGATCACTTATGTTATGCCCTTTTAATAAAGTTGGCGATTGCCGTTTAAAATGAGCACTTTTTAGCTAAGGAAAATTCACAAGAATATTTCAGTTTTATACACTTACCTGGAAAAATCGTAACGCCAAAAGCATCTCTAAGTCACAAAACACGTTTATTAAACTTTTTTTAGATATACGCGGTATATTATGTCGATTTAAACGAAATTATTTAGTTAAACACACCCGAATAAAATTCCGTGCAACAATTAGAAATCCGTCCCGGTGCTAAAGAAACAAAAGCAGATCAGCAGCTACTATGTTAACAACTTACTCTATTGCATTTCAAGGCGAGAGGCGTTTAGTTTGTGAAAATGGTAACTTGATTTAAATAAAACAATTAATTATAGATTCTGGTGGGTACCTACCAGGGTGTATTTTATTTAATACACCCTGGTACCTACTTTGTTATATGTAGGTATTATCAATGAAAATAAATTTAGTTATTTCAGTTAATTCTTTAGCTTGATTTCTACTGAAAATTCATGATACAAAGAATACTACTGAAAATTGCTAGAGTAGTTCCAGTTTATAAAATCTAGGTGAACGAATTATAAAATATAAATTACCGTTTGTGTTTGATGTTAGGAAATCTACATCTCTACCTTAAAGTTACGTTTTCTTCTCTTATGTATTGGATAATTTAAAAAAGTATTTTAAACCTTCTTTTAAAAGATTGATAATTATCAAATTTTGCTTAGGGAAGTAGTTGCAACATCACTATGTTTAGTGCCGTCAGATCAAAATGTTTTAGGAATAATATTGCTAGATAATAAATTTATTTTGTGAACAAAGAAGTATTATTTTTTCTACATATGATATATATGTATACGATAAGCGGTGAAAGAAAGCATGTCCCAGCAAATTTAAATACCATTTATTTTGCTCTGGTGGGCGGTAAATCGGTGAAGTCGAGAGACTGAATAAATTCAGAAATCTTTATGTGGTAGGTACCTTTGCTTGATGGCCTTTATGTGGTTGTTAAATTATTCCACAGATGGGAGGATAGAAATAATGTCTGTAACAGTAATCTTCTTTATCGATAACGTCAAAATGTCCGCCATTTTAATTGATTTTGTGTCGTAAAGATTTGCACAACATTAAATAATTAATTGATAGGTATTTAGAAGTTTTGTGATTAATACGAACATGGATATTATTCCACGAACCCATGAAGGTAAATATGAATCTGTATTATTGTAAACCTATGTATTCGGCATTTGTTCATTTTTACGGTATTCCAATTTCAGATATTGAGGCGCAGATCCGAGAAATTCAGTCAAAAAAGAAAGAAATTCCTCTGGAGGCACCCGACAAAGGTGTAAAACTTGGAGAAAGTGGTTACTTTGACAGTGATATCTATGAGTCTGGAAAGGGCAAGTATGAGGGTTACGTTACCTCCATTGCTGCAAACGATGAAGTGGATGATGAAGAAGAGGACATGGGCTATTCCCATAGAAAGACCGGACTAGGAGCACCAGTTGCTTTGTTAAATGATGTGGCACAAGTAAGTTCTGTGTGTACTATCTTAAATGTACGAAACAATGACTTTAATTTGACCTCTTTTTATGTTCATTGTGGGTCCTTAGAATAAAAGTAGAAATTAATAAAGAGTTTATACTATATTTATCTTAGTAGTTAGTAGGTAAAAGTGAGCGATCGTTGTATGATTACCGTGATACCCGCTTTTGCGAAATGCACACAATATAGTCTCACTTCGCAACGGTAGTGATTATGCAGCTTACCTCTTCTTTTTATGCATTTAGTAATCTCATTTAATAGCTGGTCGGGCAGAGCACGAAAAGCCTTCTCTTTCTTGACCCACCCAATACTGAAGTAGGTATAACCAGTATAACCTTCACTACTCATTAAAGCATGTTATTTTACATAGAAAATCAAAATTGACGACACTCTTCATTGGTCAAAACCGAAGAAGATATAAGAAAAAAACTAAAAAAAAAAAAAAGAAACTTAGAAATTTAAGTTTCAATCAAATATAACTTTAGAACTAAAACAGATAAAAATAAAATTGTTGTTTGGTTTTGACAAATAAACCTTGCTTTTTAATTTGAAGTACAATTTATTGCAATAATAAAAAAATTAACATAAAAAAAACTGGCAAAATTCAAAAAGATACACAAATCAGCAACATTTTTCTAATTCTTAACTGGCCATAACTCGCTTATATAATGAGCTATGTAATTTTTTCTTTCACCAAAAACTGCCAAATTTAATAGGCTTCATTTTGTCTCGATTAGTGCTAGGTCTAATTTTTTAACTAAAAGTGCTACCTCCTTTTAAACAATGAAGCACACTACGACCTCGAAAACGCGAGGCTTCCTCTCTCGCCCCCACTACTCTCTCGGCCCATCAAGAAACGTATCGGCGAAAATTTAATGGTAAAAAACCAACTATTACTGGTCAGGTCTATTATAAATTGTGCAAATGAAAGAAAAGATGCTGTTTCATTAAAATTTTTATGAAATAAAGTGGTGACACTTATTTGTACACCTTTTGATACCGATTTCATTGTTCGTTGGACATCTTTTTGTAATAAGAATGATATTAGCAGAGACAATACGTATTGACCTCGGTATTGACATGATAAAAAATGCAAGTGAGCCTTCATGTACTTAGTTATAATAAAGAAGAAAAAAAATCAGTTTAAAATAAAACGGCATTGTCTGATTTGTGGAAAATCCAGAAAAATTAAGAATAAATTAGGAACATTTTTAAGTAGCAATTTGTATAGAAACGGGTGCGGAAACTAGAAAAAAATATATATTAAAACGGCAGCGTCGCATTGTGATACAGAAATACAAGGCAGGTTACACATTTATTCAGATTTATTTGGGCGGATGGAAATTATCATAAAATTTGTTATGCAAAATATATTAGCAAAAAAAAATTAAATGTGTACAAACTAAACAATTGAAAGAAAAAAATAAATTTAAAGTAGCGTTAAGTAATCATTTTATTTAGGGAGGTTTATCTTGCAGTTTTGCAAAAAAAGAATTCTTAACTAACATTTCTATTCTGTATGATATATTTGAATAAGTAATGGAAGAAAAATTTGGTTATTATATAGCAGTGGAAATATAAGAAAGAGATTAGAAAAGCATTTAATCAAACAAAGTTTTTTGTGAACACAAAGAAAATACAACAGTTCATTCAAGTGAATAAAGCTAAAAAGATTTTTGTTGTCAGTCATGCACAAGTGAATCAGGTGAAGAAAACTTGATTCATGAGAATGAATTGAAAATTCTTGATAAAGCTACCGGTATCTTAAGTGAAGTTTTAGCCCAAGGGCGGATCCAGAAAGGCTACCGGGGGGGGGGGGGGGGGGGGGGGCACTAACATTTACAAAAATTTTTAGAAATCAGAAAAAAAAAATTTAATCGCTTCATGGGGGGAGGGGTGCAAATAACAACCCAAACAAATTTTTTTTCGAACATTTCAGCTCATGGGATTGTCGCCTTGAAAAAATAACAAATACTTTTCTCGGGGTGGGGGGGGGGCATTGCCTCTACTGCCCCCCCGGAACCGCCCTTGTTTTAGCTGGATATTTTAAAACTATAAAAAAAACAAGACTACTAATCTGAATGAACATAAATGTAAACAAGAAGTTTCAGATTTGTTATAAACATTCATGTCGTGGATACTAAATATGTCAGCACAGGCAAATTTGATTTAAACGTCATTTCTATAGTAATGCAATTTATATTAATAATTATGAAAAAAAACAACCAGCTCAGGCCATTTTTTTAATCCTTTACATATTACTGTCTGATCGTGTCGTCAGACGAAAAAAAGCTTAATGATATGCTTTATTCTTTTGGCTATGGTTATTCCTACGATGAAATACGAACATTTTTAACATCTTTAGCTAACTACGTATTAGTAAAAACTAGTGACGACATTTTTATACCACCTGGAGTTCCTCCAGTAAGTTCTGAAGAAAACAATTACATTCATCACATCGACAATTTTGATCAACAGGCTAGATGGTAGAAATCCCACTTACTACTTGGAATAGTATTGTTTAAAAAAAAGAATGGCCTATTTACACAAGCATATTTAGATCGTCTCAATTTTAACCGATTTTAACATTTTTTACATGAAAACAAAAAATGTTGTTATGTACAAAAATTCAACTAATCGTTCAGAGCCTCTACGACTTAGTGAAAGCATGGCAAATAGTTGTTTTGATTATGTGGTTACCTCTGATACTTTATGGAAAATATTAAAATATTAAAATATACGAAGCAAAGTAAAAACTTTACTAGCTGGCATGAGTTTAATGATATTTCTAAAAATCAGTTATCTCTATCTGATACCTATTATTTTCCATTTATTAATGCACCACCCGCGTTGTACGACACCATACATACCGGATTATTACAACTAATATTGTATTATTCAATTTGATTTGTTCATTTTATCATCTTACAATAAAGGAAGATTATTTTAAAGTTTTTTGTTATGGCCGCTGATTCTAGCGTTGCGCGCTTTATGGCGAACGCGGGATGTACCAGGAACGAGAGGGGAAGCCTCGCGACTCCGCCGCCATAGTACGATTCATTTTGTTTAAAAGGCTGTACCGCTTTTATTTACAGAGCTTCACCCAGCATTAATTGAGACAAAATGAAGTCTATGAAATTTGGCAGTTTTTACTGAAAAAAAACATTCAAATAACTCAATACATAAGCGAGTTACGAGTTAGAGCTTTCAAAAAAATTGACAATTTGTGTACCATTTAAATTAACGTCAATTTTCTAATGTTAAAGTAATTATTTTTGTAATAAATTACACATCAAATTAAAAAGAATCATTTGTACTATAAAACTAAAAAAAATATATAATTTTACCTTTTTTCGTTTTGAGTTATTTGTGGTTAAATTTGAATTTTGTTATTTTCATTATTTTTATTTTTTTTTCTTGTAACTCCAGTCTCGACCAGTGGAGAGTGTCGTCAAAATGATTTCCTATGTAAAAAAAACTGCTGAATAAAATGAAATAAGTTTTATTTGGTTATACCTCGGTATTGGGTTAGTGAACGCTAGAGCCAGCCATCTGACGTACTATAGGTATTTATTTTGTATTAATGTTTTTCAGAGTGAAAAGGATTATGATCCATTTGCTGATCGTCGAAGACCAACAATCGCTGATAGAGAAGATGAGTACAGACAAAGAAAAAGACGGATGATAATTTCTCCCGAAAGGGTGGATCCTTTTGCAGATGGTGAGTACAGCAGTATATTAGGCTAAGTTATTTTTGTACATTTTTTTATGTAGTTTCTGTAATGATTTAAAACAAGAGATATTTTTTTCTATGTAGAAATACTAAATGAATCAGGAAATTTCCCCACCTGTTTAATTGGTAACCGAAATGTTACAAATGATTTTTTATAGAGCTCTAAGTGCACATTTTCATTATTTTCAGCATTCTTAAAATGTAAATTTAATTCTGTACATAAAAAATATGGAATATTATCAACTTTGCTTCTATGCATTTGGTTCTATTGCATACTCATTTTCTCACAGTTTGTTACAATGTACGTACAAAATCTTGTAAGATAAAACCAACTTGAAAAACAAATTACCTAGTTCACTTTTCTGTTTGTTATTTAGTGATTATCTGTGTCAATGTAAATACCTATAACAAAAAATCGTGATGTTTAGTTTTCTGTTTTTAATAAGTGTAGTTTGTGTTTATCGACAAATAGGTGTACAAAATGATAGATAACATCACGAGCAGAGATGTGCCGAGGAAACTTTCCATATTTGATAAATGTCTGTAAAAGTCATGTAAATAATATAACTGTATGCACGTATTTCGTATCAAAATGAAGCTTGCATCATCACGAATCAGATTTTACCATAAAATAGGTTATCAATATACCCAATGGAAAGTTAGAAGGAAAATTTTCTGGAAACTTTCGGAGTTTTCAAAACGGAAAGTTTCCAGGAAGTTTTCCTTCTAACTTCCAATGGGGTATATTGATAGGCTATTTTATGGTGAGATCTGATTCGTGGTGATGCAAGCTTCATTTTGACACCAAATAAGTGCATACAACTTACAGACTTTTATCAAATATGGGAAGTCTCCTCGGCACATCTCTGGTGACAAGACCAGTTATATGTATAGCATGTATGATATATGTATAGCATTCACTGTGGTGGTAGTTTGTTAAACGATGTTTTGAATGCGAGTTAAAATGGTTTAAGTTTGGTATAAAGAAATGTTCAAAGTGAGCCTAGAAAGGGAGGTTCATCTCTTATGTCACATGCCAGAAGTCTAGCGACCATCAGTCATGATTTTTTGAGCATAATCGTGTTTGAAGTGGTAAAATACACTTACGTTTTCAATTACATCACGATCGGATCATTTTTTTGACATTTCAATAGGAATATTAAATCATATGGTGAAAACTGAATCCAAATCGATTCATTCATTACGAACAAAGAAGACAAGAGATAAACAAAAGCACATAAACTTATTCCCAGACGCACATACCTGCTCCGTGCTAGCAAGGGTAAAAATGGAGAAGATAATCAAAGACTCGGAACAGATGATGTTCAAAAAACAAGTAAGAAATGTGAACATAATATCCACAGAAATATTCAACTTCAGTGGCCCTAGATTTTTAAATTCGGAATGCAGGTATTTGAAATTATATAAGAGATAAGAAAATCAACATGTTTTGAACAGATCATAATTAAAAAACATGTAAAAGTGTGCTCATAGAACCGATGATTAGTGTATTGTAGCATATTGACGAGATGAACAAGATGACAAGGCGATGAAATATGACTAATATTTTATAATTTCTTCTTTTTACTTCCACGTCCAGTGGAAGTATAGTAACGACAAAAAAATTTTTAAAAATTTTTATTGTCTAAATAGGCTTAAAATGTCATGAAACGTCGAGATTTTAAGTTTGAGCGAAAAATAAATTTCTGTCTGTCTGTCGGTCTGTCTGTCTGTAACTTTTTTTGTGCGCACGTTTACTCTGAAACCATTTAAGATATTGACTTGAAATTTGGTACACATATGTACTTTAATGAGATCTAGAACTAGATTATATTTTCATCTTGTTCCGTCGAAGGGTTGGGGGGTAAATTGGGGTAAATAGGTCAATCAAGTCAGGTAAGAGTCCATAAAATTGGTATTTAGTATATACAAGAGAAGCTAAGGTCTCAAACAAATTTTTGGCGTTAGCCACCCCTATTACCACCCCCACCCCCTTATTAAAGGGGATGAAAAAAATTGTGATTTAGTGTATGTACAGGAACCAGAAACCTCAAAATATTTTTTTACTTCATCCACCCCCACTATCACCCCCTATCATCACCCCCCACCCCACTACCGATGTGGGGTATCGTTTTATGGGTTTTTGGGGTAGAGGATTTCAAATATTATATTGTTAAAGTTCCATAAACAATTATTTTCACATACAAAGTTTTTTCGTTGTGAGTGACTTGGATAGAGAATCTGGATGTGGAAGTAGTGATTACTTGGGCAGCGGTTTTTTTTTATTGTTTTGGAATGTTTCGTTAAATGTTTACCATATAATATATCAGCTGCGTCATGAGAAGTGCGTGAAAACTCAATTTAACCAATTTCTAACAACTAACAAGTAGTAAGATATAGTGTTGACCACAGTTTGATTGAAGTTTGATTGAGTTTGAATGCAGAAGTAATTGAAATCTAGTACGTCTGTGCTTCTGTGAGAAATTTTATATTCAGCTTAAAGAGACAACAAGTGAAACTCTTGAACTTTTGCATCAAACTTACAGAGAATATGATGAATGCCATCTGCTGTGAGTGGTTTAAAGAAGAAAAAGAAAGACGATTTAAAGAAGATAGGATATCAGTCCGTGATGGTGAAAGGTCAGGATGACCATCAACTTGCCAATAAACTAGAATTTGCAAGTGAAGTGGGAATATCATGCAGCTTATGCCAAGAAATTTGATGAAGGATTTGCGCATGCATTGGGTCTCTTTCTCACTAGTAGTAAACATACTGAAGTTGCCTGGACATACTTAAAGTATGCCCATTTTTTACTGATTGGGTGAAGAACCTGGTTTTATGCAAGTTATTAGATTTTTCATAATTCTTTTGTAGATAAATCGTAACTTTGAAAATGGCAAATTGTGATAAATAAATCGAAATAAATAATCTAATATATAATTGAATAGAATGCTTTTATCATGGAGTCGTAATTCTAAAATGTCAGCTATACATTCAATAAAAGGATGAGTGTCCACAGGTTAAGAAAAATTTCCCAGAAAATCAATCAATCGTGCCAACACTTTGTTAGTGATATATATTATGTGTTATTAAGAAATTAATAAAATATATACCTGAGTACAAAAGTGTATCAACGTTGCACTCATAGCTAAAACATGACGAGAATAACGAGAAATCGGTCGATTTCTCGTTATTCTGGCAACGTTGATACACTTATGTTTATATATTTTATTAATCTCTTAGTAACACATAACATTATATCAGTAACAAAGTGTTGGCATGTTCAGGAGAATTTTTCTTATATTGTGGACACTCATCCACGTTTCTGTACACTACATTGGAAATATCAGAATAATCTAAACAGGAAATTCGTGATTATAGTTTTTGCTTCTCTGCGACATTAGTACAATGGGGACTTTCTTTAATATTGATAGATCAACGAAAAACATGATCGAGGATACCTATGAATCATTGAACTCATATTTTTGATTAGACTATTTACTACTGCGATTTCATTTTTTCAGGTGCTGTCAAAATTTCAGTTTGAATATGTTACTGATTTTTTGAACACTTTTTGAGCTTAGAACAAAAAACACTTTTACGTCATTATAATATAATGAGAGCAAACTGTGGCTCAAAAACTTAGGACCATAAGTCGAGTGTTTTTCACTTTGCTAGAATTATATTTTCGAAATGGAGGCCAAGTTTAATTATAAATAAATGTTTATTCTATTTAAACTCGAAACCTTATATGGTATTTGGCAAGACAATTCCTGGAGTATAGTAGTATAACTAATAGTCTAAGATCTGGCAGCTTAGTCGTACAGATATCTGTTTTTTTTTTAAATAAAATTTGATTTAAGTAAAAGATTAATGATAACATAATACATTGCCCAGCAAAATCTAGCCGCAATTACCTTTAATTACATATCGTAATTAATTTTTTTTTTAATAATTCCAACTATACATTTTTTTAACTGAATTAAGTAAACATCATTTGAAAGAAAATTATGTAAAGGATGTGAAAAAAAAATGGTTGCCAGCTCTCAGTCAGCTGGTTTTTGCTCATTGCGTTTTTCAAAAAGTTTAATGTTAAATTGAAATTTAATTTTTTCTGTACACGATAACACGTGGTTGCCTGTCAAAAAACTGCGGCAAGTAGTGGTTGCCAGTATTTGAATGATCATGAGTGAGAGAGAAGGTATACGTGAGCCGCTTAGTGATATAAACGAGGACATAGCATGGCGGATGTGAGTGTTATTTCGGTGGCAAATTAAATGCCGATGCACAATAAGTATGTTTATTTCATTTCTGGAGTAAAGACGTTGACACTCAATTTTAGAAGTTTATCCAAGTGTCCTTTACTTTGTGACTGTACGTTATAACAAATTGAAATAATACACTGTTTTACATTGTTAAACAGCCACTATTTTTTGAAGCACAGGAGTGTGACCCCGGTTTCGTAGCCTCGCTGCATATCAAACAGAGTAAAACAGTGTTATTTCAATTTGTTAATCAATCTTAGAATTTTAATTTATTTTGCTGTTTTCATTATTGATTTTTCAACAAAACATGATTACTTCCTTATACGGGAAACATAATGCTCAAAAATCATCGTTTCACAGGTGAAAAATTAAAAAACAATATAACTTTGACTACCCCACATTGCATTCTCGTTTACCACACGAAGCAGTTCGTGCATTACTTCTCTCTCGTTCACGCTCATCCAGAGTGAAAGTAGTTAATTCAAATACTGGCAACCACTACTTTTGGCCGTTTTTTGACGCCTAATGTTATCATGTTCAGAAAAAATTAAACTTCAATTTAACATAAAACTTTTTGAAAATCACGATGTGCGTAAATAATTAACAAAAACATACCTGTTTACATCGGATAACCTGGATGTTGCGGCTGACTGACAGCTGGCAACCATTTTTTTTTCACATTCTTTACATCATTTTCTTCCAAATGATGTTTAATTCACTTAAAAAATGTGTAGTTGGAACTAGTTAATTTATTTACTTACTTATGTGGTTAAAAAAATTGATTGCAATATAGGTTTGTAATTAGAGGCAATTGCAGCTAGATTTTGCTGGGCAACCCAGCTAAAATGTATTATGTTGTTATGAATCTTTAATTTCAGTCAAATTTTATTAAAAAAATGGATATTTGCATGAAAAAGTTGAACAATGTTATAGTTGCCATGGTGAAGATACATACATGTTGTGACATGAAAAAACAAAGTTCTTTTTTCAGTTTTGTCTCTGGAAAATACTTTAAGGCCCAGGTACTTTCATCTATAGATAGTGATATTTATTCTGCAGAATAGGCTTTATCCCAGAGATAATAAAGAAATCAGTTCCTAGGATAACCTATCTGGCACATTGTGGGGAAATTCCGGATTTTACTGTTCAAAAATCTCTAGAGACCTTAATATCCATCGGATCGGGATAATTTTTTTTTTAAATTAAAGGTAATTAAATTCCCTACACTTCTGTCGAGGCAAATTTTTAAATGACTCGATCAACTTTTATTAATGACATAATAAATTGTCAAAAAACTGTGAAAAAATTGTGTATTTGGCAGTTTGATTTTACTACTATATAGTTTATGTACTATGTGTAGATAAAGCATAATGCCATACTTTTCGACCTAAAACACCCATTACCATACCAGGCGTTGCCTATCTTTCGGCAACTTCCCTAGCCAAACCTTTCGTATACCACAACTTCCCTTTCACCACCCTTTAATTGAACCACCTTTTACCTCAAACCCCTCTCTATTCTCTTTATCCATTTTGTTCTTTTTGTTAAATTTTTGTTCTTTTTGTCCCTTTTTGTCCTTCCAAATCCCCTTTTGACCAATAACCTCTAGCAAATCCCAACTTTTAAAATCACACTCTCCCCTTCACCCTACCTTTCCGGAGGCAGGCAGACCACCGGATAAAGATTGTGACTTGCTCAAACGGGTTTTTTCATTGAGTTTTTCCCGTATTATCAGCCAAAACTTTAAAACTAGTGCGCGTGTGTTGTGCGCGCGCCCTTTAATCAAAGTTTTTAAATCTAGCTTTAAGTAGCTTTAAGTGTTTTTAAACTTAGTTTTTAGTTCTTAGTTATCTGCAATTGTCAGGCTTAAGTTTTTTACTGTTAAACAGGAGGCCTAACCCCCCATCACTTGATCTGTTGTTCAAGCCGAAAGCCGACCCCTTTCCACCCGACCACTCATCTACCACGGCGTTGCGTGGTGGTGTGGTCGGCTCTGAATCGGGACTCGGTCTAGGCGCATTCTTGTAACTGTAATGTTGAATAAAATTGTTTTGGATTGGATTGGATGTGTAGATAAAAAATTTTCATATGAATATAGCGATATTGGTTCATTATTTAAATTTTTAATATTTTTTACAGTTTTTTGACAGTTCATTATGTCATTAATAAAAGTTGATCGAGTCATTTAAAAATTTGCCTCGACAGATGTGTAGGGAATTTAATTACCTTTAATTGAAAAAAAATTATCCCAATCTGATGGATATTAAGGTCTCTAGAGATTTTTGAACAGTAAAATCCGGAATTTCCCCACAGTGCAGCACCTAGACCTTCGTATAACACTTTTATCTACCGGATAAAAATAGCCACGCCCACGTGGTTTCACTGTGATTGACAGAAGAGATACAGAAGAGATGTTTTAAGCTCTAACCCAACTTCTTAAAATTTTGGTTTGTTTTATATTGTGTTTTAACTTTAAATTTATTGCTAGTTGTAAATAATCATATTTATAAAAAGACATTAGTAAAATGAAGTCATAGACTGCTTATATAGTAATATGCTTGTTTTAAATGTTTTGTTCTAATAAAATTAGATTATTTTTGTAGGTTGTAAATCCAATCTATAATTAGCAGTCTATTTTATTAATCAACAATATTAAAAAAAAATCGGGTGGATTTTTAAATGTTCGCCTAGAGCTAGTATGTGGCTACAAGCTAAAATGCGATACAAACATAAAAAATTAAAATAAAATGAAACAACTTAAGATTTCAGGTTATGTTAGTTATATGATGCACAACTATATCTAACAGTATGATAAATATTCATGAAAATGATGCAAATGTCATAAACCGGCACCAAACCACAGTAAGGGAATCATTTCTATCTCTATTTGAAACATAAAATTTATTACTTTACCATGTCTTAGTTGGCAGTACTTACTTTCGGAAGTATCTAAAATCTTATTTATAGAATAGTTAACCGAAGGTATCGTTTGAATGAAAATACACAAATAAGTTATCCTACAGATAGCAAGCTCCGGTTATCTTATCTATCAGATAGTTATTCGGCGGACAAAGTTGATTTATACTTAAGTGAAAGTACCAGGCCTAAATATGCTATCAACTGTCAGTATTTGACAGGAGAGGAATTGCCGTATACAAAGTAGCTAGAGAGAGGTCTAACAATTTTTCGTGTTATCATATTTGCTGCCACAAAAATAAGAAGCACGCACAAATATTAATATTGATTAAATTAAATTCTTTTTTTATTATAGTAATAGTTGTGATCGTTAATTTCATTTAAATGTTATTATGCCACTGTCAGGAATAAATAAGTAGTCTGACGTCACTACACGTCGACTGTAAATATCATGAAGTCAAACTCATTTTACCATGTATGTAAAATTGTACTATTTCAAATTCAATTTTATGCCAAATATTTCAATGAAATTAATAATCAAGACTTATTATAACAAAGAGATTTTATCAATATTAAATAAATAAAAAATTTGTGCGCATTCCCTATTGCCCAAGTGCAACATACGGACATGAGTATAACGTAGCAAGGAAAATTTTCTATCCTGCTCCCGTGTTATATTTAGTGAAAGAATCTCCTGAAACCATATGGCTTATTTTGCTGGAAAATATAAAATTAATTTTTCATCGCATTCTGAAAAAAAAAAAAATAGTAAAAATATTACTGAAATTTCCCATTGTCCTGCTGTTAATTATCATTCGATCATTGAAGTACATTTTTGCCATGAAATTTAAGTAGTTGTGAATATCTCTTGTTTTAAATATCACTCATTGGGGTATATGAATGAGGAATAATAGATTGTGTGGATGAGAGATTGCATAAAATTGATTAAAAACAAATAAAAATGTAGGCATATTAATATATAAACGAGTACAAAGAAACTAATATACTGATTTTGTTCTTTGGGAGAAGTCATCATTTAGGGGTGTCACCTTAAAAGAAGTAAAGCACGACGTTTATAGTGGAACAACTACAATAAATAACCGTAAAGTTGGTAAACAAATCCCTTTTAAAGTGTGAAAGAATGTGTGCAAAGTATAGAAAATTATTAATTACCCCAGCCTATTTCTAGGTTCGATATGACCAGTTGTTTTTCAAGAAACTACCAGATTTTGTTGTGATGGATCCAATCGACACGTACGTATCATGATTTGCTCACCACATTCTCTCAGCAAAATATAAAATTTCCCTCGAATACATTCAAGAATGATCTACTTTGCTCGACTAAGCCTCAAGGTCATTTGTGTTAGACCTTTTTGTACTGTGGAAAATGTTGAAATTCCTCTTGGTATTGGTCCCATCGAACTCTATACCATACTGAAAAGCTTACTCAAGTAGAGAAAGTGTCACACAGAGATAGAAGTGGAGGACCATACCATTTTGTTCACTTAGGTACTATTCAAACTGAGCCACTTTCATCTCATAGAATTTCGTATATTGAATGCAAATTCTTGACAGTTAATTTGTATCAATTTATTTACGATATTTTGACTAATTGTTTTTCTAAATAGTTATTTTACTCGAAATAGTCAAAGCAGCGTAGGTCATTCAACATTGTATTAATTTATGTAGGAAACTAGTGTTTTGAGCTAAGGGGTAAATTTTGTATTTTGGATATAACTGAGACTGATATAAAAGAGACGCACTGCGGAGAATTTACAAAACGCATAAAAAATAGGTCAATTTAATTTTATGTTGTCAACAAGACAAGCCTTTTCTGATGAAAGTTTTATGTGAAAAATTTCACTTCTAATATTAAAAGAACTTTAAAAGCAGCACATACTCAATTAATTTTTCAAATGTTAACTTTTTTTGTTGTATTTTGTCTATGTTTATTAATTTGTCGACAAAATCGTGTACTACTAGTGAATATTTTTTTATAGAATTTTTTTTTTTAATGTCTAATAATGGTAAACCAATGTACCTTTTGTATATAATGCTAATTAATACCGTTATCTTTCAAATGACTATTATTTAATAAACATATAAAATTGAGAGAATGTGGTGGTACCAAATCATATATCAATTTCAAATTGCTAAGAACAGATGCTACAAAAAATTTCTGCCCATATGGCATATAAAATGAAACTTGAGTGCTTCCGTTTACTAATTGGCGTTTCTTGACGCTGCTTTGTGTTTGCAGGCGGAAAAACACCAGATTTACAAACACGGAGCTATTCCCAGATTATGAAAGAGCAGTTGCTCAAAGGAGAAGAAAATGAGGTAGGTAAATGATAAAAAATAATTTTGTAATAGAGAGGGGGGGGGGGGGCGAGAGAGCGAGAAAGCGAAAGAGACAATAATGTTTATTGTATAAAATATTTCAAAAGTTTGGCATAAAGAACCTTTAAGGGCATTTAACCAACTGTTACTTTATTTTTTAGTTACGTAAGAAGATAATTGAAAAAGCCAAAGAGGGATCGTTGAAAATTACCAACGGTGAAGCAAAGTCCACCCCCAAGAAGCGAGGCAGGTGGGATCAAACTGTGGAAGAAGTCGTTATTCCCAGCAAGAAGAAAACACTTAGTGTCTCGACGAGCAGCTCCGCTGCTACTCCTGTTTGGGAAGGTGATGTAAGTTGAGGACTTAGCTTTAAAAAAATAGTTTAGCGTACGGAGTTTTATACACCGCATTCTTTGCGCTGTATCGTCCATGAGGGAGTTCCGTAATACTCAGTTGCAATTATCTCGAAAACTGTTAACTCTAAAAAAAAAGTTTTAAAGAAAAAAGTTAACTCCATCCTTTATCTCTTCATATGCCCTGGTTGTACTTGGTATCTATTTCGAACGATAAAAAAGTTTCTCGCTTGTTATATTCGCACCTGTAAATTTTCATAGTTTATCGACATAGCCTTAGAAAAAAAATCGTATTTTCTACGCTTATTAAAATTTGACCTTCATATTAACGCATTTTGGTAACAAATATGCAGTCAGAACACGGTAAATTTGAGATTAATTCGTTGTCCCGTTTTTGAGTTAGAGCAAGTTAAACGAAAAAATTATTGTGTCTATTGTTTTACAATTTTCTCACATTTTTGGATGTTTTGTCTCGACCATGAGTTTAAAATTTTTATTTCATCGAAGGATAAGCTTCTAAACACTTCATTTAAGGCAACTTTAGTTTACATCTAAAAGAAAAAGTTGACGTCTGAACTAATTGACTCTTACATGATGTGTAAGATCGTATCTCTCTTTCATAGTATCATGGGCCTGCCCAACACTCAGATGGATGTCAAATGTGATAGCCGCTGGGTTATAATAATATCATTTCCCATATTTTTATAACAAATAAGCACTTTTATATAACTGGTGTATTAGTAAATTATTTAGCAGAATTGGAAAGAGAATTTACACGATATATAAACATGAGACATAACAAATATGCTTATACCTCAGCGGCTATCGTCATCTGACAGCGTGTTGAACAGTCCAACAAAATTTTGATATTTTGTCTGTTGGCTTGCACAATTTATCACGCATTTTTTCCAAATAAAATTTTTAAATAGGACTCTACCAAAATATAAATTGTCACGAAACATTTTCGATGATATAAGAAATTATAATAGTTTTTTTTTCCTTAGAGAACTCCTGCAGACATCCGCTGGGATGAGACCCCCGGCCACAAAGGTAGCGAAACGCCCGGTGCAACACCGGGCCAGTCCACAAGGATGTGGGATGCTACCCCTGGAGCTGCCACTCCAGGCCGAGAAACTCCAGGGCATTCTTCAGACAAGAGTACTTCCAGGAGAAATCGTTGGGACGAAACTCCAAAAACGGAAAGGGAGACACCAGGACATTCAAGTGGCTGGGCTGAGACACCTAGGACTGATAGAACCGGTGCTGATCTTATCCAAGAGACTCCTACTCCAGGTGCTTCGAAGCGTAGATCAAGATGGGACGAGACCCCGTCTGCTACTCCGTCACAGGCCATGACCCCTGGGGCGATGACTCCATCTACACCACATGGTACTCCTGGACATTCTACACCGATGTTGACTCCGGGTGGATCTACTCCTGTTGGGGTCAAGGCTATGGCAATGGCCACTCCCACACCAGGTACATCAACTTTTTATTATATAGAATAAGTAGATAGAAAACTTTATTTATATCTATAAAAGAATACCCTGACTGACTGACTGACTGATCTATCAACGCAGTTCAAACCTCTGGAACTTCAAATTTTGCATAGACGTTCCTCGAACAACGTAGGCAACCACAAAGAAGGGATTTTTCGAAATTCGAGGGTGAAAATGGGGGGTGAAAATTTTAAGCTTTTTTGGAAACTGTTAGATCTAGATGCGTGAAATTTGGCAGAAATATTTTTTGCTGAAATCTATTAGATACGTGTGTAAGACGAAATTTCGATTTTCACTTTTTGAAGGAGTGAAAACGGAGGTGGTAGATGGTTTAAAGCGCACCGATATTTTTGAAATCACGTAAATCTTCTTAAAGTTATAATATTCCAGAGATGGATAAAAACCGGGTTTTTATTTTTTGGGGTTTTTACCCGGGAAAAAACCCGGTTTCTTCCCCGGAAAAATATTTTTTTTATCAAAATGAATTGGTCATTAAAAGAGCATCATTTTGATACCAAATATGTTAGGTATATTTGATTGTATTCATAACATGAGGGTTTTAATGCTATTTTTCTTTGATTTAGTTATAACTTTTAGTCTAAAAGTTAGGTTAAAATTGGCGGCAAATTCAAAAATGGGAAAAAACGGATTTCTTTCCCAGGACAAAACCCATTTTTGGGAAAATTTTTAACCTAACCCAACTTTAAAAAAAAATTGTTAGTTAAAATTGGTGGCAAATTCAAAAATGGGAAGAAAAACATTTTTTTTTATTTCAACCCTCCCAGGAAAAAAGCCATTTTTGGGAAAATTTCTATCCTAAGCTAACTTTTAGTGTAAAAGTTAGAGTAAAATTGGCGGTAAATTCAAAAACGGGTTTTTTTCATTTTAATCCTCCCAGGAAAAAACCATTTTTGGGAAAATTCCCGATGAAGGAAAAAACCCATTGCCATCTCTAATATTCCTTTTTATTTAAGGGACAATTATTTTCCTACTTACTTTCTCTGCTTGCTAAGATTTGCAAGCTGAGGTGATGATTGTTTTCACTAATTAAGGGATATGCTTCTTTTAATACACAGTCATACTTTCAGTCATACAAGGAACAATTTGGTTTCTTAAATATATACAAGGGTGCTATAAAACTATTTATAAAATGCCTTGAAAAATCTATTTTGCTGTAACAATATCCTTAATACCATCATAAAGCGACTTGTAAACTAAAAGGGCCCACCCTTACGAAGGTTGTTAAGGCCTTTTTAAATTTCATCATAAAACTCCTTAGTGAGACATAGTGCCGCTCTTGAAAACCTTGTTGGGTCATTTTAAAACTTTTCTTAAAACCTATTTTAAAGCTGTCGGAAGCTTTTTTATTAGCTTCCTGCATTTCTAGAAAACACCTTAAAACTGGTTTTTAAAACTCTTATAAGTCCATATTGGAACTGAGAAGCTATAAGAATGTCCACCAAGGAATCCAAGTAATTTTATTATTGTATTTATTTTTTCTAAACTGATTTAAGCAAACACACCATCAGACTTGTTGAAGATAAAATGGAATTTGAAATTTCTAAACCGTAGAGTGGCACTATAACCTCTCTAAGGCTGATTTAAAAGGTAATAAAAAGACATCACGTATGGCAAAAAAATTAAAACCAACGGCAGTTTATAGTTAAAACTACAGAAGAAAGGCCCAAAAAACAAGGGCGCCTAGGAGATAATAATGATTTTAATATCCATACAAAATTTGCATAGACACGTAATCAGCAAATTTAAAAAAGTAGGCTGCTTCTCGGTTCCCACGGTAATTTTCAGTCGTTTCTTGTAATTCTACCTTAATTTGCTAAAGAAAAAGTGATAATTATTAATAATTATAATTGTGAGATTGACCTTGAATATTTTTATATAACAAGAAAAACATGGCCGGCCAACTAAAAACCTAATTGTCATTTTACAGTCCTCTCATTAAACTATATATTCTAATAATGGTAATGACCTGGAACATTTACTCTAAATGAAGTCCTTTTAGTCTTTTTGTATACTATCATAAATAATCCCTTCCTTACATAAATGCAAATGCACTTGGCAAAGATCACATGAACTTGATAAAAGCTGTAATAAAACGTTTGGGATTTAAAAGAACCGCCTCCAAGATGAACTGCGTTGACATTTGATACAAAAAACTTAAAACTTAACTACAAAATAATTTCACAGTGTGACGCGCGCGTATGTGTTCTAGATATACATATTGTTTATTATTTTTATAATAAATGTTTTATTTATTGAGGTTTTAGAAAGTGTTTTATGGAATTAAAATTTGCCTTTTAGATTTATAGAGGCCTTTTTTTCTTCATAACTGTTTCATTACAACATTTGTCAAGGATGTTTTAAGAGTCTAGTTTTGTAATGGCCTTTAATAAGTACTAATAGGCATTGAAAATGTCTAATTTTAAAAAGGATTTAAAATGCATTTATTGCAAATATGTTAAAACCATAAAGAATAATTTAAAGCCACTTTAAATCTAAATGGAATTTAAGACGTTAATAAAACTAATTAGCTTTATGGAGAGTTTTATGTAGGTATTATAAATACATATTATCCTAGAAGCAAATTAGCTTTATAATTAGGTCTTACTGAATACTTTAAAACTTACCATATAAGAGCAAGTATACTTGAAGCCTAAAAGGCCTTAACTACAATATCAATAAAGCCCAAGACTATTTCCTAACCCTGATAAACCTTTCTTAAACCTCCTCGAGTCCAAATGACTTTTAAATTGTTCCTTGGGTTGGGTATACTAAAGACACGAGTAATTAATTTTTTATACTATTTAAGAAATGTTGGAGCTTTTCTTGCAGATATACTTGTAAAAAGTATAAAAAGAAAATCATAACGAATCTATTAACACTTGACATAACTAGCTCGGCAAAGTAATACATTGTTTACTACTTTCAGGACACCTGGCATCCATGACTCCTGAACAGCTACAAGCCTACAGATGGGAACGAGAGATAGACGAACGTAATCGCCCCTATTCAGATGAAGAACTCGATGCCATGTTTCCTCCTGGCTACAAAGTGCTTCCTCCTCCAGCCGGATACATACCCATCAGAACTCCAGCACGCAAGTTAACCGCAACTCCTACGCCTTTGGTAGGAACACCACAAGGTTTCTTCATCCAGCAAGAAGACAAAACGGCCAAGTACCTGGATAACCAGCCGAAAGGCCAGAATTTACCATTCATGAAACCGGAGGACGCACAATACTTTGATAAGCTCTTGGTTGACGTTGACGAGGAAGCTTTGAGCCCCGAGGAACAGAAAGAACGGAAGATAATGAAACTTTTGCTTAAGATTAAGAATGGAACACCTCCCATGCGTAAGGCGGCTCTTAGGCAGATTACGGATAAGGCGAGGGAGTTTGGAGCAGGACCATTGTTCAATCAAATTCTTCCTTTGCTGATGAGCCCCACATTGGAAGATCAGGAACGCCACTTGTTGGTCAAGGTCATCGACAGGATTCTGTACAAGCTGGACGATTTGGTCAGGCCATATGTACACAAAATTCTTGTGGTTATCGAGCCCCTTCTCATCGATGAAGATTACTATGCTCGTGTGGAGGGTCGTGAGATCATCTCTAATCTTGCCAAAGCCGCCGGTTTAGCTACTATGATTTCCACGATGAGACCTGACATAGACAACATCGACGAGTACGTGAGGAACACCACCGCTAGGGCGTTTGCTGTGGTCGCTTCTGCTTTGGGTATTCCATCGTTGTTGCCCTTCTTGAAAGCTGTCTGCAGATCTAAGAAGTCGTGGCAAGCCAGGCATACAGGTATTAAGATCGTGCAGCAGATCGCCATCCTGATGGGTTGTGCTATTCTACCGCATTTGAAGTCTCTGGTGGAGATCATCGAGCATGGATTGGTTGATGAACAGCAGAAGGTTAGGACAATCACTGCCTTGGGTATCGCTGCTCTTGCTGAGGCTGCTACCCCTTATGGTAAGTATCTTGGTTCTGTTTTAATACCGAGAATTAGTTTTTTTGCAAATATCTCAAAAAATATTGTTTTGAGCAAAAAACGTTTGTAATGTTTGTCTGGTAGGCTAGCGATAATGGCTAGTAATAATAGTAACCGGGAGTTTTGAAATTTTTTATTTTCCTTTTTTCTTCAAAACTACGAGTTTTAGACCCCATGATAGAATAGAATAGAATAATTTATTTGTTCTGTTTTTCACAACTCTCAGTGAGTATAGAACATGTCATTAAGTTTACAAAACAAAGTAACTTATTGTCTATAAGGAGTAGGTACATAATATAAAAACATATAAACAGGGACGTCTTAAGCATTCTTGAGGCCCTGACCCCATATACAAATGTAGGCCCCCTTTTTATAATTTTGTTTGCAATCAAAAAATTAGCTTACATAGTATCCACTAATATGTTATATTAACGATAAACTACATTGTGTATAATTTTATTTCAAGTAATCTAGAGAGGTCTTTTTGTACATTTCAACGTGGCGAAATCATGAATTATGTCGTCAAAGTTAATAGTCTGTAAAATGTCATTTTCAATACTCATCAAACTTGAGTCATGTGATTTCTTATTTCACTTTTCACTAATTTTAATTTTGAAAATGAACGCTCTCCGCTCGCATTGGTGACCATCATTGACAGAAAAATTCTCATTATAATTTCAATGTTTGGAAACACTAAAAAATTTTTCGTTGAACATATAGGTATAAAGTGCATTGATTCCAATCGAGTCAATTTCTTCTATAAGTTCATCTTCATATGCAACAGTAGATTTCTCTTATTTCTCGTTTTTCTTTTTTTTCCTCATTTCTTTTTCCTTTTCCCTTAGTTTTTCAATATCCAATCCAACGTATGCCTTGAAGTGTTGATATTCCACAATTAGTTCTTCCTCATTAACGTCTTTTTAGTAACAGTTTGTCAGTTTTTTGCATTCTCTTGCAATTTCAGCCTCACTCTTATCACAAATATTTCGTAAAAACCTGAACATTTCGAATACTTCTTCATATTTTTTGCTACGTAATTCTATATAACAAATTAGAGAGTCAATTATTGGTATGAATGTTTCAACTTTAAATTTCTCGCTGCTCTGAAGAGTTACTTACTATTTCCTTCAAAAAAGAAGATTCTACTATTGCGTTGCTTTACTCGTTTGTGAGCATTTCGATACTCCTTTATAAAAGATTTTTCTTCCGCTTTTAACTCGTAATATTCAAAGTGGTCTCTTTTTTGCTTAATATACTTCATTAATGATTTGAACAATTTTACAGTTGTAGACAAATTCATATTTTCCTTCTGTACGAATAAATTTACTTTGTCAATACGAGTCAAAATAGTCCAAAAAATAGTCAAGAAAGTGGTTTCTAAATCATCCATTTTGTGTGATAAGGTTCCCGCAGTGAGGCGTGTATCTGCTGGTTGCAATTCATCAATAAGTAAGGTGTCAAGGCTCATTTTTATTTCCTCGTAACCGGAATGCAAAGCTGTAATAGCATCTGCACGTGCAGACCAACACGTCTTTGATAGGCTTTTTACTACTTTCTTCTTAACCTTAACCTTATCGGAATTTAAATTTGAGGTCAGTATTTCCCAACGGTGGGTTGATGATGAAAAGAAATTATAGAGACTTTGAACAAAATCAAAGTAAATTGTTGCATTTAAGTTGCACTCTACTGCTTGGACGCCAGTTAAGTTTATAGAATGTAAAGCATACTTATTTTTTTCTTTAAGTCGCGCTTGCAATCCCAATCGTAATTAAATTAAAATAGAAATAACCTTTAAATTGGCATGAATGACGAGGCCTCTCGGAAGACGAGGCCCCCGGACATGGCCCAGTTTGGCCATGCCTTAAGATGTCCCTGCGTATAAAACATGTAAAGTGTATATAGTACAAGAAAAAACAAAAACAACTGTATTTACAGTTTCTATCGGCGAACCATTTACATTAAGTTCCATTCTGTGGTTGCCTCTAACAACAAAGTTTAAGATTTGTGTCTTATCTGCATTAATTAATAAATGATTGTTTGAAAACCAAGTTTGGAGCATTTCCATAGTATTTGTAATTTCCATACTGGCGGCTTCCCTGCTATTTTCACTGAGAATCATGGAGGTATCATCGGCATATAAAATGATATCATGTTGAACACTTGCTGGTATTTCGTTAGTATATAAGATATACAACACAGGACCAAGGATTGAACCTTGTGGCACACCTTTCTTAATTTATATAGTTCTAGATTTAATTAAATTACCGTCTTTATCTCTTTCCACTACAGACTGCCTTCTATCAAACAAATACGATTTGATAAGACTTTTTGCCACTCCTCTGATACCATACTTTTCCAGCTTCTCAACCATAATGTCATGATCCACACTGTCAAATGCCTTCGAGAGGTTTAAAGAAACAGCTAATGTATGTTTATTCTCATTCATTGAGTCTAGCACTTTTACTAAAGCCTGATAAATAACTTTTGTTGTTGATCGACCTCTACGAAAACCATATTGACAATCCGTGATCACCCCATTACCATCGAGAAAGCTTATTAATCTTTCATATATAATCTTTTCAAATATCTTGCTGATATTTGACAAGAGAGAGACAGGTCTGTAATTTTTAAGTTCATCTTTTTTACCTTTGTTCTTATAAATTGCTCTTACATGTGCCTTTTTCAAACTGTCCGGGAATACACCTGTTAAGAAGCAGAGATTTATTATATGTGCTAAGGGAACCGAAATATCAGCCACTTTTTTTAGGAGTGAAATTGGAATTTCATCCTCCCCAACAGAGCTTTTATTTTTTAAGTTTTTGATACACTCGTATACCTCACCTTCAGTTACACTGCTTAGAAAAATTGAGTTATTGCTTTCCGTAATCTTTGTGAGATCTACCTCAGAAGAATTATTCGTGTCTGAACATGCATTGGCAAAAAAGTTGTTTACTTTGTCTAACAATTCATTATGATTTTTAAGTTCGTCATAATTATCTAATATGCTATTTTTTTAATTGTCCTTTCCTGTAACTTTCTTTGTTAAAGACCAAGTTGCTTTTGCCTTGTTTTTAGGGGTTAAAATATATTCAGTATTATTTGGCTTTTTTTGCTCGATTAATAACTTTCTTTAGGATGTAAGAATATTTTCTAAAGTAGTCCTTACTTACCTCCCTGATATCTTTAGTCTGTAAAGCATTCGTTTTCGTACACATGATATTTTTATGCCTCTCGTTATCCATGGTTTTGATGTACTTTGGGGATTTTAAGTGTTTTTTGGTCTAAGAGTTCTATCTATAATAGTTCTATCCTTAATTTTCTTAATAAAAATATCATACACCAAATCTACCTGGTCTATTTCTAGGACTCTCTCCCACTTCTCTGACTGTAGTTCAATATAATATTGGTCTAGTTTTGTTTTTGAGAAAATTCTTTTTTTGGTGAGTCTTGCTTTTGGTTTTCCGCTTTTCCCATGATTAAAAGAAAGAAACTGAGCATGATGATCAGAAAGTGCTGAATTTACAACAGAGCTGCTATTATATTCAAAATTGACAAAAAAATTATCCAGAAGGGCAGGTGATATATAGTTTGTCTGGTTGCTCTCCACTATTTTAATGGCATGAAATTAATTACTCCATGTAGTGTTGCCAACTTGGTTAACAAAGAGAGCATAGACATTTAAATCCACTAAATAAACTGTAGGCGAGTTTTATTGACCCCAGAAATCTACTACTCGTAGAAGTAGGAACGCATCCTGCCGTTTTATTGACCACTATGTTTTCCACGTTTGCTACTTTTCTTACCACCGAATTTGGTCGTGGAAAGAGTAGAATCACTGGTCATAAAACCAAAAGTAACTAAAATACAAAATAAATAATAAGAAACTGAAACTATACTTATTGAAGTTATTAAAATATATACAAAATGAGTGTAGTAAAGATTCTAAAAAAAATAAATAATCATTTGGATTTGGAAATCCACGAATTGGATGACAAGATATATTTATATAATAAGATAGATTAGATAAATTAGCAATTCCAGCAGCAGCAGCTCTATAAGCAGTAGCACATATGTCGATTTATAATGTAAGAGCCAAAGAGAAGTTAGAGCTTGTACCTGTACTGTGCGTTTAGTTTTTTCTTAGGCATAGGGTTATTCTTATTCGTGGGTATTTACAGTAACTTGGTACATTTTGCTAAATCACTGAAGCACTTGTGGCAACATTGACGAAGCGTTTTATTTTGCTACTCGTAGTAGTAAATTCGAACTAGCAATAAAACACGCCTTGTAAAATACAACTTTTCTAAGATTTTTAGTCTTTTAAAAACATTTAACATGTTTTTTTTTTGTTGCTGCATGGTAAAAATTGACCAAACAAACGTTTTCTCGTGTTATTCTCCTTTTATTCAAAAAATTGTGGTGTATGCAAAATTGAATCATTTTTTTTTTGTTGCCGTGGGATGAAAATTCATTTCCAAAAGTACGTTTTCAAAAAGTTTCTTTTTTCTTTAATTTGTTATCAACAGTAATTATTTATGGTACTAGTTTAGAAAGTGATAATTTACTGGATGAATAACCTTTTTCTAGGACACGCCTGCAGCTCATACTGGAAACCTGCAAATCCAGTAATGAACTTTCTGGACATGTCACATGCAATATTTCTTCGGTGGCTGAATTTATAACTCAAATAAACAGAAATATATAATAATTCGAACTTTTCTTTATAAAATTTTAAACTTTGATATTTAATTAAATTCATGGTCAGATCATAATTTTGAAAAATTTAGTAGATCTTAATACTTTAACACCCAGCCTCATATTTATTAATTTTTTTTTTTTTTCAGGTATCGAAAGTTTTGACTCGGTCCTCAAACCCCTGTGGAAAGGTATCAGAACTCATCGTGGTAAAGGTTTGGCCGCTTTCTTGAAAGCCATTGGTTATTTGATACCTCTTATGGATGCCGAATACGCAAACTACTATACCAGAGAAGTGATGTTGATTTTGATAAGAGAGTTCCAGTCTCCAGACGAAGAAATGAAGAAAATCGTGCTGAAGGTAGTGAAGCAGTGCTGCTCTACGGATGGTGTGGAAGCGCAGTACATTAAGGATGAGATTTTGCCACAGTTCTTCAAGCATTTCTGGAATCATCGCATGGCTTTGGATAGACGTAACTACAGGCAGCTTGTGGACACAACCGTGGAAATCGCTAATAAAGTAGGAGCCTCAGAAATCATTAACAGAATCGTAGACGATTTGAAAGATGAGAATGAACAGTACAGGAAGATGGTGATGGAAAGTATAGAGAAAATCATGGGCAATTTAGGTGCGGCCGACATAGATTCAAGACTCGAGGAACAGTTAATTGATGGTATACTCTACGCCTTCCAGGAGCAGACCACAGAAGATGTTGTAATGCTAAATGGTTTTGGAACGATCGTCAACCAGTTGGGAAAACGTGTAAAGCCTTACTTGCCTCAGATCTGCGGTACGATCCTTTGGAGATTGAACAACAAATCGGCCAAAGTTCGACAACAAGCAGCTGATCTCATTTCCAGAATTGCTGTCGTAATGAAAACTTGCCAGGAAGAGAAGCTTATGGGACATTTAGGTGTAGTGCTGTACGAATACTTGGGAGAAGAATATCCTGAAGTGTTGGGATCGATCCTGGGAGCATTAAAGGCAATCGTCAATGTAATCGGCATGACCAAGATGACTCCACCTATCAAGGATCTGCTGCCTCGTCTCACGCCCATTCTAAAGAACAGGCATGAGAAAGTGCAGGAAAATTGTATCGATTTAGTTGGTCGTATAGCCGACAGGGGTCCAGAGTATGTATCCGCGAGGGAATGGATGAGAATTTGTTTCGAACTTTTGGAATTGCTGAAGGCGCACAAGAAAGCCATTCGCAGGGCTACCGTTAACACGTTTGGGTATATCGCTAAAGCTATAGGTCCGCATGACGTCTTGGCTACCCTGTTAAATAACCTGAAAGTGCAGGAACGTCAGAACCGTGTTTGCACAACCGTAGCTATTGCTATCGTAGCCGAGACCTGTTCGCCGTTTACGGTGTTGCCGGCATTGATGAACGAGTATAGAGTACCTGAACTGAACGTACAAAATGGTGTCTTAAAGTCCCTTTCCTTCCTGTTTGAGTACATCGGGGAAATGGGTAAAGATTATATTTATGCCGTGGCGCCTTTGTTAGAAGATGCTTTGATGGACAGAGATTTAGTACACAGGCAGACGGCGTGTGCAGCTATTAAGCATATGGCCTTGGGAGTCTACGGTTTTGGATGTGAGGATGCCCTGATCCACTTGCTGAACTACGTGTGGCCCAATATATTTGAGACATCCCCCCATCTGGTCCAGGCCTTTATGGATGCTATTGAGGGGATGAGGGTAGCCCTTGGACCGATTAAGATTTTGCAATATACCCTTCAGGTAAGTTGGTATTTTTCGTGAATTAAAAACTAAGCAGATATTGTTTTTAAAAATTAGTTTCGTATTCCCAAAAGTTTTCACAATTTGATATCAATAAGCTTTTCTATTGAAATATCAGCTCTTATGGTGGAGAACCAATTAAATTATAGGGGATGAAGTGACTCATCCAATGAAGTCATCTGTATGTTTTTTTAATTTTAAATTACGGAATTGAAAGATGGAATTTTATTTTTTCGCATTACATCGTTTCAAATAAGAAAAAGAATAATAGCAGGCCCCGAGCCTTCTCATTGATTGTCGCTTGTCGTCGATAAACTAGAGGCTGTGATCTGCTCAATTACTTAACTCAGTCGATAAATTCCAGATATGGCTTTTGCTTGTACGCAGCAATAATAGAACGTACCGTACCTAAACATCACATGTTTACAAATAATATAAAAATTACAAAATGTTGAAACATTAAACGTCCACAAAAACGGATCAATTTGTCACCCATTAAATAGAGAGATGGATTATATAACTGTCACGTGTTTCCACCCTTAGGAAACTACCCCTTGCAAATTCCGTGGGTTCCAAAAATTATAACAAGAGATGTCCACTAACACACTATTAAATATTTACTGGATACTTCACAATACTATTATTATTAATTTAAATACGCTTTACTGACTAAAAATCACAATGTTTATCACTTTGTTTCTCTTTGAAGACTTAACCTCACTTTCTATACTTTCTGAACTTTCTGAACTACGCGCTGAAAATGCGGTCGGTCTTTTATACCTAAAAATGACAGATCTCGATTTTTCTGTGATGACGCTACCATTCTCTAGATAATTCCAGATGTCACCAGAACTAACTTCTGGTAGGTTCTTTCTCGAGTAGGTGCAAATACACTACATTCAGACATTCGATCTGTTGAAGTCTGTACCTACTTTTTAGTAACCAACATAACCTTAAATTTTAAGGCAACATATTACATAACTATAATAATATTTCGAATTATTATTTGAATAAGTAATCGAAAATTTCTCTGAAATGCGATAATCGCTATTTCGCACTTGAATCACTTATTTGAGAAACCCCCGTATGTCCAGAAATGTAAATCTTGAGAAAAAGCAGGAAAAGTATTTTACTTGAAAACGACTAAAAAAAAATTGTTAACCCAAGATCTACAATATAAAGTCCATGCATCTTCTGTGCAAAATCTATTTAAAAAAATCTTTTGATGAAAAAGGCGGTGGACATGAGGGGTTTTTAAAATAAATACAAAACTTTTGCTCAAAAATTCTTATATTACCTGAAAACAATCAAAAATACAATACAAAATAATGGAAAAGTAGGTCAATCTTCTTGAACTTCGTCATCTTCACCACCTACAGTTGGCCATTCAAATATTTGCCGATAAAAGTTTTCAATTTCTTCATATTGGTTTACGATAAACCTCTCAAACTTTTTAATACTTTTCATCTTCTTTGCACTAATTGGAACTTTTGTGTTTGGATATGCAACAACTGTGGGAAAAGATTTGATGACGGTAGATGTTCCCAATTTTAAGTTGTGCTCTATTAGGCAACCACAACACCCTTATTTTCCTTGCTGACAGCCCTTCCATAGGACGCCGTTGACAAACATTTTCTTTTGTAGTAGCCAGGCCACCATTTTTTATATTCTTTGATTAATGTATTCTCTTCATCCAGCAGGTACACTGACAACTTTTTTTTAGCGCCTGAATTAACAATCAACGAAACATAGTCTTTCAGTAAAAAAACCCTGTCATTTTTCTTTATTTTTTTTTTCACCAATGCAAATTCTCTGTCACAGGGCATTTAGGAATGCCCCCTTAGAGGAAAATATTGGTTAATAGTTTTAAACCTGCCGAGATCTGCAAAACCTAAACACATCCTAATAAGTGAATTCTGACCACCGTCAAAGAAAATATGTAAATGTTCAATGTCTGGCGAAATCTCTCTGTTTATAAAATCCATAATAATAGAGCAAACTTCGTTGGGTCCTTTTTTGCCCATGCCTTCATGGTAGATATAAAAAACGGTTTTTCCAGTTTTCAAGTTGTGGATATTAAAAACATCGACGGTTAGTTGGTGCAGGTAAAATGTATCCTGAACCGGTATAGCAGGGAGGACAAGATTTTGCATGTAGTCAATGCAAATTGCTTCTACCGTGGCATCTGTTTGGCATAATTCTTGAATAGCCTTCATCTTACTAAAGAATTTTTTTGCTCTTCTTTGGTGGACAATTTTCTCCACCACAGCTACTCGTTTGGCAACATCGTTTAATGCCTTGGACTTAATTTTGTTGGAAAGTTCCTTACACGTGCAATAAGTATCTACTTGTAGTCTACAAAAAGACAAGCTGAAACGTTCCTTGAATATCGTAGTAAAAACTGTATTTTACGGAAGATTCAGGATTCTGTATAAGAAATAGTTCATGCATTTTTTTAATGTCTAATTTTTCACTTAGGTACTTATAGTCACGTGTACCGTAATAGGAATTTTTGATGGGAAATGAACGAATGTGTTTCTCTATATGTCTAACCACCTCTCCAGGTTTTGCATTTCCTGAGGTATTTTTACCTCTGTAATCTTTAGGTGATTTTCCTAACGACAGTAAATTAGACAAATGCCGAACACGGTCTACAGTTACACCGTGAATACTCACAAAAGAGGTTTTACAAACATTAAACTTTCCAGAACTAGAAGATACACAGTATTTATATCATTTAGCTTTTGGCTTTGCCCTATTTTGATCTATTCTAAGTCGTTTTCTTGAAATTTCTGAACACTCAATTAAAGCTTGCAAATATGAATCTTGTTCATTTTTCGTGTCTAAATCATAAAACTTATCAAAAATCTCTTGCCGGTCACCTTCAGAAATTTTAAGGAAGCAGCGTGACTTACATCTAAAAGCAAAAAACTTAATTTTAATTCACAAGAACAAATGATCAATTACAACTTACCGGCATGGTTCACTCATTGTCCGTTTGTTTACTCTATTGCCTTTGTAATTTATATATTCGTTGCCCTTAACTCGTGCATTTTTTACCATCTCACTTTTATAAGTCATCTGTTTTAGGCCCTTTTTACGTTTTATAGGAATATCTTCCAAAGTATGATCTTCCTCTGACGACGCCATTTTTAAAACTAACTAGTAAATTAGTAGTAAAAGAATAACAAACGATATGTGCAAGATTGTTACTTGAACGAAAATAGTTTATTTGAGAAACCCCACATGTCCAGAACATGTGGGGTTTCTCAAACAAATGCATATTTACACTAGCACTTAAAGCGTAGGATGCGTCGGACATGTGTGGTTTCTCTTTAGAACATGCGCCTATAATAAAGGAACAGATTAATTTAAAAAAGTCCAAATGTCTAATTTATGGACGTGGGATTTCTAAAACAAGTGATTCACTTATGATTACCCAAAGATCAGAATTCATATAAACATAAACCGATGCCGACTGACAAGTGAATGATATCAACCAATGATTATGAATGAAAAATTATTTTGATGTTTTACCAACTAGACGCAAGCATATTGGTGCGTAATTTAAAATATGCCATACCGTCAGTTTATAATCTAATGTATAACCTCAAATCTCACCCAAGAAAGCAAATGCTGGATGCAGATATACCGACATTCGTATTATACACTTCAGATGCGTGAGCAAAAAGGTATTTTCTAACAGGATTTTAAAATCAGAATATTATTAGAACAAAATGTTATACAGGGTGAGCCACTTAAAACTCCCCAGACTTGTAACTTTTTTATTTTTGAAGCAATAACCATGTTGGACACATCAAATTGTAGAGATTTTTACATACAGAGTGATTAAAATTATTTTTTTTTTGAAAAAATTAAGAAAGGAAACTTAATTTCTTTGAATATATTTTTACTCATCCTGTACGTGAACTGTGCTAATGTTTTCTTATAAAGGTTTTAAGTAGCTTCAATATATGTTGTTAAAATAAAAAATTTTAAAAAATAAAAATTTTGCAATTTCCTATTTAGTACATTTTAATATAAGTTTGTTTTTAAAAATATTTATTTCTTTTGTTTCTTGTTACTGTTTTGTTACGTTGTTTATTGTTTGTGATGTCTTTTACAAATAAAGCATAAAATTGTTATTTACATTCTTTTCAGTTATTTTAAAAAAAATTAATTTGAAATCGGAAAGAGTGTTTTTAATTTCTTTCTCTAAAACCAAAAAGAATTTCGAATATGACGTAATAACATAAATTGAAGCTAATTAAAACCTTTATAAGAAAACATTAACGTAGTTCATATACAGGGTAAGGTAAAAAATATTCAAGGAAATTAAGTTTTCTTTCTTAACAATTTTTTCAATTTTTTTTTTTAAATTACTGTGCACATGTTTAAATGCCATGATGTGCCCAACATGGTCCACGCTTAAAAAATAAGAAAGTTACAAGCCTGGGAAATTTTAAGTGGCGCATCCTGTATAACGTGATTACTTAGAGAATATTATTTAGGTATATTAAGCAAATTACAACTTACACACTTTAATATGATGAAAGCAAATAAATAAAAAATAACTAACTCTATAACATTTTGATGAAAATTAGACAGTTAAGATATTAACAGGTTATCTATTATTTCAATTCGATTTAACCCCCGTCTTATCTACAGTGACAATACTACTAATAGACGATAAACTAAAACTTTGTCACTGTATTTATTAACTAGAACCTCTAAGCTGTTCACCACATATATTAGAATATCACGATTTAGATGTACGGAATGGCCGTATTCTAAATCTCTAAAGAATTTTAGGATATTCTTGGGGACCTTTTTGCTTCAAGAGGTGTTAAAATTACCTGCCAAATGCTACAACGCCTTTGGCACATTAAGTCTACTCATAAACAAAGTATATATTCCACAGTCAGTTTCGTCATACAAAAATGATTAATTTCATTCTGTTTTGAGATGGTAAGTCAGTGGACATTGAAAAGACCTGTTATTAAACTTATTTCTGGTGTACTGAGATCAAGTAGCTCTTTAACTCTTTTGAGAGTTGTTTATAAACTTTTCGACTTGTCTTTGCTCTGGAGTTAGACTAGTAGGAGAATTAATATTCATTCTCCCATTTTTTATCTTCTCCACAAAATGGTTCCGATCCAATGGATGATGATCTAGCATCTTGTCTTGCAAGGCCATCTCATTTCTTTCTATTCCTTCTTGTCCTCAACACCCCAACTGTTTCTAGCCAGTTGCTTTGATGTTTGTAAATATTCCCAGGCAACATTTCCATAGCTAAGCTGGCTGGTGTTTGCTATAAATCATCAATTTTGCTCTTCGTGTGCCCTTTTTAGTGCACTCTCGAGTGCTGAGGTTCATAGTGTGAATATCTGCCTATAAGATGGTGGGGATATGACAGCCTTAGCGTTTGAAAGCCATCTCTGCTGGCACCCCTCGTCCATCTTAGGATCCATCTATGTATAAGTGATCCATTTTCCAGCTCCATACCTGGCAGTTACAGATTAGCACCACAAAAGTCTGCTCAAATTCAAACCTAACCAGTGTATAGTCAGTGGGTTCAGTTATTGATACTAACTGAAGTTTATTTAGAACAGTCAAATGGTACCAACTAGGTCTGCTTTGAATCTCATACTAGAATGTAATATGTAATTGCTGAGAGCCTTATCTTTCTTTATGTAGGTCGATGTGTTGTGTCATTTTTCCTTAATTTTTGTTAATCATGCAATCGGTGTATCGGTGACATGGGTCTTATTATTGTTAAAATTGGACAAATCCATAAATGATCCACACTAAATATTTTATCCCACTGGAAAAGTGCCATTCCATGTTGGAGCTATTAATTAGAGTTTCCTTTTTTTAGTGATTGATAGAACATATATGTGGTCTAGACCATGGAGGGGTAAAAAGTACCACTAACTATACCAAAGGAACTAACCGTAGGAACAGTTTGACAATTATTTACACATCTGGGACCCAATCTTGAAATCGTATTAATTAATTCTCATGAGAAAATTACGTCATTTTCTCACGATTTTGTGAGATTTCAGTACAACTGTATTCTTGAAAAAAAATCATAGGAAATATTTCTCCCTATATTGATGGAAAAAATTCCCAAGGGTTTTTGACAGGGAATTCGAAAATTCTCGTCTAAATTGAGGCGCTCGCGCGCAAACCCCGATAAATCCACAAAAAGTCAATTTTGAGTTTTGTAATAGTTTCATGTATGTTAGACTAAACTCTACAAGCCTATATAATCTTTGGTAACCAAAACGCCATAAATCCCATATAAATCTAATGTTAAAGTTGACCGTTTCGAACAAAACTAGATAAATCCAATATTATCGGGATCAAAAGCAGATAAATCCATTTTTATACAATACACTGTCATCCATTGTGAGGTAGAAAAGTTAATATTGATTGACGTTTGAAAAAGTTCTCTGTAATATGACTATTTACTGTAAAAACCTACTTCTCTTCTAGAAATAAAGAAGACAACTGCAAGACATTTTATTACCAATATATTATAACGGTTTTATCTGAAATTTTAACAGATATTGAGAATTAATTTTTGTTAACAATGAATGTTTTTATTTATTTTTAATAAATTATTAATGTTGTCAAAACTTATTTTTCTGCATCTTTAATGTTTTATTTTAAAGCAAAAATCGATAAACTCGTATTTACATAGCAAAATCCGATAAATCTAGCAAGAAAAGTTAAAAAAAAATAAATAAATAAAGTAGCATTGTTCTTATTTTTTGGTCTTATATTCTACAGCCTAGAAGATATTTTTTGACTTAAAAAGAACAAAAAAAGACTTATTGGTTTTTGCTTGAGAAGTTTTTTGTAATTTCCCACAACTTTGTGTGTGTGGATTTATCGGGGTTTGCGCGCGAGCGCCTCATTTATACTTTCAGGTTGTGTACAGTGTGTGACGTTAATGAAACATCAAATTTAGTTGATATTAAGTGTTACTTGTCTTGTTTGGTCTAGTAGATATTAATTATCACATTTATTGATGGATAATTTTAACCTTCAGGCCATAATTATGCAAAATCTGGAAGATACTGAAGCTGCCATGGCACAAGAAAGGCAGCATTTTGTTAAGAATAGAAATCCGTTTCATATAATCGATAAGTTTTTATTAAACATTTCTGATTTACCAAGGATCTAGCGAGGTAATAGATACCCTCGACAGATATTTGACTGCACTCACTAGGACATCTTACAAAGCTACTAAGATGGTAGTACTATTAAATTTCTCTGCAACTGGTTTTTTTAAGCAAATTCAATTTCTTATTTAATTTTTCAGTTTTGTACTATTTATTTCATTTTAATCCACTATTAACAAATAATGTTTTATTATAATAGGAATGAAAAATCAAGTTCGAAAAACCGTATGAAGGTACATACATTCATTTAATTTGTTGTGCAATTCGATGTGTATATGTGCTAGAAAATTTTCCTTTCATGATGTCTTCATCTGCTCCTATAAGTTCTATTAGGATTTTTTTTTGTCCGTCAGTCATAAGAGGGAGTTTATTACCACCTTCCATGACCTTAAAATCGTTTCTTTATTAATATGATACAAAAATCGGTTAGGAATTACTTTATATCTTTCAACTAAATATAAATTTGGCCATATTTGCCAATAGGAAATGAGAATACTATATAAGTACCTAGAAATAAAAATTACGAAGCTAGTCAGAACTTTAATATCAATAAAATAACAAGTGTGTATGTCAAGAATAGATATAAAAATATTATTAAAAATCCAATCTTCTCATTGGCTCTTGCAAATAATAGTAAAACTTATAACTTAACATACGTTTTTGTTGATTCTTACGAGGTTCAAGAATAGCAATTCTCTCGATTTGTCAATTCGCATGGGAATTTCAACAAATTTTTCCATGAGAATTAATTCCTACGACTTAAAGAATTGGGTCCCTGTTGTACTGATAATCAATCATTACATTTTGAAGTACGCCAGCCGCAGGAGGCTGATTAATGTAATGTTAGTCAATAGTCCTCAAATTGTCGGCATTTTCTAATCTATTTTTTTTCCTTGGAGACTCCACCATGTTTTTTTTAATATATCGATTTAACTTTTAAGAAAAAATTAATGTCTTTTTACATTGTTTTGTAATGTATATATTGTTTTTAGGGATTGTTCCATCCTGCAAGGAAGGTAAGAGATGTGTACTGGAAAATCTACAATTCCCTATATATTGGAGGTCAAGATGCCTTAGTTGCTGGTTATCCTAGGATTGCTAATGATCCAAAAAATCAGTACGTTAGGTATGAATTGGATTACGCAATGTAAACACCATTACATATTTATAATGCATTGTTTTTTATTTTTTTAAGTCGTCTTCATTTCAATATTATAGTGACTTCATTGTATAGGTTAATAAAAAAAGTCAAATAAGTAGATAGCTATATATTTTATTTTAAAAGTAATTTTGTTATGAATATTTTTCATTTGAAGATTTGAACTTAATAAATACACAAATGCAAAATATTGTATATACAGTTTGTGAACTAAGTTACTTATTATTAAGTTATTTTTAAACAATAAAAATAATTATGAACGTCTTTTCTTTGATGTGTACCTGGGTTCGCTATCAGACCTTCTCTTTCTACTTCTTTCCTCACTGCTGGAATGTCTCTTTCTATCTCTTCTTTCTTCGCTTTCTTCTCTAGTTTTTCGTGATTCTTTCTTTTCGTTACTTCCTTCTCGTCTCCTTTTCTTTTCTTCACTTTCCCGTCTCCTACTCCCGTTATCACCATTTTCCTTTCTTCTGGTTCTCCTTTCCTCGCTCTCTTCCCTTCTTTTATCCTCACGTTTTCTGTCGCTATAGTTTTTATACCTATTGCTCACTTCTTTTTCAGAATCTGAGGTGTGCCCGTTTGAATATACTTCTTTTTTAAACTTGCTCTTAACAATTTTTCGTTTCATGTCTTCATCTGAGGAATCATCAGATTCATTATGCTTCCTCGATTTTTTGGTTTCTTTACTTTCCCTTTCGAGTTTTTCCAGTTTTCTGAAAGAAAGTAAAAATGATTAGTAAGCTATGGAACTATACAATACGAAATTATAAGAATAATTAAAAAATATTGCATCTCCCTCAAAGACTTTTTCCAGAGATTGGGCATTTTTCTGTCAATCGTGCGCATTTCAACATGTCATTTAAAATTTTTCAAGTATTCATGAGGTAAGTCATAAAGGGTGCGACATCTTTAATGTAAATAGGAACTAGCGAAGTGAGGGTCTTTCTTAAGTGACCAATATTAGAAGATATGCCACACAATTTAAATTATTTGACGTGTTGGAAAATATTCACAAAACTAGGGAAATTTAACGTACAACAGAAGTAATGTAATGACAGCCTCACTTTATTCGACATATTTGGAATTTACAGGCACCAAGTAGTATTAGTACTACTTTTTACTAGGCAACTAGGCCGGAAAGGCCCATTGCACCTGGGGATCTACAGTTGGTCCTGCTACCAACTTTAACCTACCCTGGGCCATCCACCACCTTTCTGGCGTTTCAGTGGCCCAGGATTGTCTCCGTTGGTAGCCTACCGATTATTAGATGAGATACTTGGTTCACCCATCCAAATGCTGGACTCGTTCAGCGTGCTTTACTTTACTGATCAAGTGTCGGAATTTAAACCGGTGAACGTACCTCATCCCCCTACAGGCACCATATGTTGAGTGCGATTTCCCTAAATACAAGTATTCAATTTAAAAATGATTAGAAAACCATAACATTTTAATCGAGTCTTTTCTGCTGATGACAGTCCCAAATCAAATATTGATATATTAGTCCAGTAGAATTAGTAAAAAAAAGACTGAAATTTATTGTAATTCGTTTCAGGATGGAACGTGGATTAAACGATAGTTTTATTGATTACGAACATGACCCTGAATTTGGTCCACTTTTTGACCGCCGGAACATTGTTTATTTAACGATTTATTGTTGAAAAATTCAAAAAAATCGACTTTTTTAAAGATAACTCAAAGACCTTTGACGATAGGTTTTTCGATTTGTAGATACTGTTAGAACTTTGAAAAACGGTTAATTTGAGAGATGTTTCATTTGAAACGCTTGAAAATTTGTTTAAATAATTGCAAAAAACCGCGAAAATTTTAGCAATTTGGAAATATTTTTCATTCTTTAACAAAAGTACTTTAGTGCTTGAAACTTTGAAGAAATGTCTTTTATTATCCCAAAGTTATCCCTAAAATTTCATCAAAAAATTTTAATTAGTTTAAGAGATATTCAATTTGTTTATTAAAAACATGAATAATATAAAATGCAAATTCACCCAGTTCCCGTTGTCGTAGAGGTTTTATCTGGACATCATTTTTTTTGTTGAGACTTAAATTTTATGTTTTCATTAATGGTAAATCAAATTTGCATTATTTTCAACTTCAAAATAGCATATGAAAAAGTGTCACATTTTGAGGTTAGGTTTTAACTTTTAAAAAAATGAAGATTTTGCAATATTGTTCTCATATCTTTGTTGCTGAGGTCTTTTCACACATTTTCAAAAAAAAATGACTCTGTAGCCTGATTAGAAGCCGAGATTTTTTTTTTAATAAATTCGTAAAAAAATTTTTAACAAAAAATAATTGTTTATAACAAATTATTGTTTAATTAGGAAAAAATCGACATGACAGATTATTATTTCATCACGCTACCCCAAATTAAAAAAAAAGTCAAAATCGGAGAAACGGTAAATTTTTGGTTGACGGATTTGAACTTGTCTCGATCATTTTATGAACGTGTTACAGATATGACTCATGCTTCTCACTCCTGTTCTGACGCTGATTTAAAATTAATTATTGTTATCGTTGCAAATTGAATTTTTTCCCTCAAACTCAGCTCTATTACAAAGATAGACTATTAAATAAACTAGTTGTCGCCAAGTTTCAGCTGTTAATGTTTATTAATAAACAAATTAGGAATTTATTAAAAAAACAAATCATCTCGGCTTCTAGTAAGGCTACAGTCATTTTTTTTTGAAAATGTGTGAAAAAATCCGAGCAACAAAGATATCAGAACAATATCGCAAAATCTTCATTTGTTTAAAAGTTATTAGCAAAAAACCTAACCTCAAAATGTGACACTTTTTCAAATGCTATTTTAAAGTTGAAAATAATGCAAATTTGATTTACCATTAATGAAAACATAAAGTTTAAGTCTCAACAAAAAAAATGATGTCCAGATCAACCCTCTACGACAACAGGAACTGGGTGAATTTGCATTTTACATTATTCATGTTTTTAATAAACAAATTGAATATCTCTTAAACTAATTAAAATTTTTTGATGAAATTTTAGAGGTAACTTTGGGGTAATAGAAGACATATTTTGTCAAAGTTTCAAGCACTGAAGTGCTTTTGTTAAAGAATGAAAAATATTTGCAAATTGCGAACATTTTTGGGGTTTTTTGCAATCATTTAAACAAATTTTCAAGCGTTTTAAACAAAACACCTCTCAAATTAACCGTTTTTCAAAGTTCTAACAGTATCTACAAATTGAACAACCTATCGTCGAAGGTCTTTGAGTTATCTTTGAAAAAGTCGATTTTTTGGAATTTTTCAACAATAAATCGTTAAATAAACAATGTTCCGGCGGTCGAAAAGTGGACCAAATTCAAGGTCATATTCGTAATCAATAAAACTATCGTTTAATCCACGTGGCATCCTGAAACGAATTACAGTATGCATAACTGCTAATTCCACTGGCCTATATCAACACAGTCCCTTCAAATTAGGAAAAATTAAAGAAAATATTCCCACAGTTATGAGACCTGTAAGAAGTGAAGTCACATAGAGTATATTTAGCTTATTTATGATTTAAGTACTGATAATTATTTTGCAACCAATTGATGACAAGATGCTGTCATATTTGGTTGTCGCTGATGAGCCCAATGGATATTCGACAAATGAGGAAGACTTCCCAAAGCTATTATATCCTCACATGGTGAGCTATTTAGTTTACAAGAAAAGTTTTGTCCGTTAAGTATACAGGGTGTTTTTGAAATACATCCATATATTCTAATTTGTGAATTTTCATGTAATGTGAAAACTACTCGGAAAACTAATGCCACTTTTTAAACTTAAAAATTCGAACAAAAAAAATTCTTAAACTCACTTCTATCCTTCCAATCTTGGCGCCAACAACTTCACTTTCATTACAATGTTGCCAAGTCCACACAAAATGATCAAATTATAAATAAAACTGAAAATTGACACACGCAAGGTTGATATTTTATTCAGTTAAATTAAGTTCGAAGCATCGAATTACGTACTTTTGCAAACACTTGAGGCATGTCCCGGATCTGCTGTACCGCCTTTTCAATGCACCGCCTTAATTGTTCTTGGGTATTTATTGCTTCGCCATAAAACCAGAGATGGGTAAAGGGAACTTTCCATTCGAAAGTTTCCGGAACAAAATTTTGATAAAAATTAAAGTTTCCAAAATTACGGGAATGTTTCCTTTGGAAACTTTCGGAATATTCAATATTTTATTGAAAACTTTCATTGGGAAGTTTCCTTTCCCCATCTCTGTATAAAATTCAACAAATTTTGACACTCCAATTTGTGCAGAAAGCTTGCGAATACTTATTTCAGGATTTTCCTCGACAGTATCTAGAATTTATGGTTCCGCACTCAATATCCTCTGAGAGCAGGGTTGGCATGTTTAAAACATCGCACCTTGTTTTAAACAAATGTATTATTTTGGAGTTTGTGGAAAAGCAGGAAAAGTGCCGATGATGGTCCTTTCGATAAATAATTCCGATATAAACAGTAAACACACTCACAAAAAAAATAGTCTCTGTAGTCTTGCTCATATTAGTCAAGTGGTTAGTGGTCACATGCACTAAACTGAGCATTTTATTTGTAGAGAGCTGTACATTTAGTTTAAGAGCGCCATCTGGCATTGAGTAGTAGTAGCAGACACAGTAACTTGGAACCATTTAATTTTAGCTGAATAGAGTTTTAAACATACCTTTTGAAACATTGAAAAAACTGTTTTTTTTTCAACCCTGTCTGAGAGTGTGTACGACCTCTATCAACAGCGGCAGGTTGAAAATGTCCATGGTCCCTTGAATGCTGCATAGCAGGAACGAAGGTTCCTTCATCAGGTAGATGCATATTAGGAAACTGTTGTTGGTAGAGTATAAGAGCCAGACGTGCATTTTCCCCGGCTGCACCATAACAAAGCACAATGTTCGTCTACTCAAAGTTTGTAAAATTCACCATTGTTAAAAACATAAATGCTTTACTGTTACCACGTATGCATTACGACCAGTACGTATTTTGATAGCAGTAAACACTACACTATTTGCTATTACTTACTGTTTACCTGTTACATCCCTTTTTGCGCTTGGCAACAGCGGTGCAGGAGGATGCTCTGCAACTCAGCAGGGTTAGCATGTTTAAAACACAGTTTAAAATGCAGTGCAGTATTATTTTGGAGTTTGTGGAAAAGCAGGAAAAGTGCCAATAATGGTCCATTCCGATAAATAATTCAGATATAAACAGTAAACACACTCACTAGAAAATAGCATCGTGTAGTCTCACTCATATGAGTTAAATGGTCAGAGATCACATGCACTAAACTGAGCATTTTATTTGTAGAGTGCCGTAAAGTCCGTTTGAGACAGCCATCTGGCATCGAGTAGTAGTAACAGACACAGTAATTTAGCGCTATTTAACTTTAAATAGAGTTTTACATTTTAAACCTGTTTCAAACATATCATTTAAAACATTGAAAAAAACTTTAAAAAAATGTTTAAAACAAAAAAAACAGTTTCTTTGTTTAAAATGAAAAATTTTTTTTCCAACTTTGCAACTCAGGGCTGGATACAGAAATACTCACGTCATCAGCGAACTCGATAATTGTTTGCAATATTGAAAATTTATTTTCTCAGTTGTTTGGCATTTTGACAACAAATATTTTTGCGTGTATCAAAAAGATGTGAGGATTCATAGATCGGAATATATTAGGTGTATTTCAAAAACACCCTGTATATTACCAAATAAATAAATGACATTCCAAAAGAACTTAATATTAAAAATACTTACTTTAGAAGAGCCTTCTTTTGTTTTTTTGACAGCGACTTCAAGAACGTCACCTCAGAATTATCTTCTTGATTCTCACTAACCAACAGATGTTGTGTAGCTTGTGCTGTATTTATGTGTTGTTTTTTTAAGGCCAATCCGTCATCGAGCATCTGCTGTACTAACGAATTTTGGTCCATCACTGTTGCATTTTCTAAGGATCTTGCTGCACTCATCGACAGGCTGTACATAGGACATTCTTTGTCTAAAAAAGAAAAAAACGTCAGAAAAAATTCGAATAATCTTAATCGAAATATTTGATCAATGTTCAAAATAATTCTCCACGTCTCCAGGCTATAATAATAATAATAATAAATATAAATGGAATAAAACCAAAACACTGATTTTGACAAGTGTCAATCAAATTGACTTCACTAAATTGCATATACATATGTATATCAATAGTCGCGTTTATCATATGAGTGATCAGAGAGAGCTCATTGATCATTTTATACGAATGGCAGGGGCTACGTTTACCACGCGGTAGCACTAACTGTCACTATGAAACATGAAAGACAGAGACCAGCTGTAATCTGAATTAGCATACAAAGTAATAGTTGGTATTAGTACCAACAACTTTATATTAGGTAATCATATTTTTGTTAAAGTAAACTAAATATAGAAATGTGAACATTAGACAGAGGCTTAGTAAGTGCTTACAAATTAAAATCAGGGTTGGCATGTTTAAAACGTAGTGCGATGTTTTAAACAAATATTGTATTATTTTGGAGTTTGTGGAAAAATAGGAAAAGTGTCAATGATGGTCCATTCCGATATAAACAGTAAACATATGAGTAACAGACACAGTAACTTGGCACCATTTAATTTTAGTTGAATAGAGTTTTAAACATTTAAACCTGCTTTAAACATGTTTTAAACATACTATTTACAACATTGAAAAAAAAATTAAAAAAAAAAAAATTTTTGTTTAAAATGAAAAATTTATTTAAAAACGTCAGTCAGAAATAATGAGATATTGTATCCAATTTAAATAAAGAACAATTTAATATAGCCCCAGTGTTGAAAACTTGACTTGATTTATTTGGCCACACTGTAAAAAATGACAGTGAATTTACCATCGTTGCGTGTAAAATTTCCACGTAACTTTACCAGCAAAAGAGTAACATTTCATTTACCAGGGAGGATTACCCAAAATATAGGGTAAATAGAAATTTTACAATCCTTTTCTGGGTTAAGTTACATCATAATTGGGTGTAATTTTACAAGCAACGGATATAAATTTACTATGAAAAGAAAATTCTGTCTGGACAAGAGGCAATTTTGTTACACCTCTTGGTGCTACAAAATTGTCCCTTATCCAGACAGGATTTTCTTTTCATAGTAAATTTACTGTCGTTGCGTGTAAAATTACACCCAATTGTAATGTAACTTTACCCGCAAAAAGAGTGTAAAATCTCTATTTACCCAATGACGGTAAATTTACCCTCATTTTTTATAGTGCACACTGCACAGTGCTCTAAAATCAAAAGACAATAATATAATAATCTTCATATTTGTAAATAATTTTAAATTTTTTTTGGTTCACTTTTGTGACCTTTTGGTTCACCCGGCACAAACAGAAAATGTTTGCTTAAGTTTATATGTTATGGACAGGACAAAAGTTGTGTTTATGTCTAATTTTTTCAAAATCAAATAACTGATCAGTGATCACGGATCATGTATCGTACAATTATTTTGCTACATAAAATGACTGCCAGTAACTTAGCGATCACCTGTGATCAGTCGGGGAAATGTCATTCATGCAACATGATCAGTGAGTGCTACCAGTGACCATGTGATCAGTAATCTCACTCATAGATAAAAAATATTATATGTATAGATAGGCAACTCTCTTTTTCAAACTGCAAAACTTACGTTGTAGATAGCGCTGTATTGCCGCCTTTTTGATACAGGCGGGAATTTTAAACGATTTTTAAACAAATTGCTTAGGCCATCATTAGACTATAAAAGTTCTTTGACAAAGATCTTTTATAAAATATCTATCAAATTACTCATAAAATAACTTTTATAAAAGATCTTTGTCAACGAACTTTTATAGTCTAATGGTGACCTTAAAATTAAATAAGTAATTTCGAAACTAGAAATTGATCATTTATTAATTTAACGGAAAATCATTACAATAAATACAATAACATTTAAAAATACATTTGAAAAGAAACTGACATAAGTAAAGTGTTAAAGCAAATTATCAAAATACCTACAATACAATTAAATAATATACATTTTCACGTCCTTTTTTTAGAAGTAGCAACACAACACTTAAAACCCATTACAATCTTTAAAACTGATCAAAACCGAACAGTCGTTTTTTGGAAATTTCTTCGGATTCACGTTCTTTACAAATCAATAATATGCATTTTCACATCCTTGTTAGAATTTTCAGAAGTAGCAACACAACGCACAAAATCCATCAGTCTTTAAAATTCAACAATACCAAACAGTCCTTTTTAGGCAATTTCTTGGGAGTCACGTTCTTTACAAATCAATAATAATACCTACCCACATAGCACACGACGTCCCAAAGACGTCCAGTTTTGATCCTCATATGGTCTGAATGTCTTCGACCTAATATGGACGTCCATAAATTATCCGTAGTGGTACGTCCTTGGGAAGTCAAAGAATATACGTCTTCAGGACGTCCATATTAGGCCTTCTGTCATCTTCATATTCTCTGGATTTGGGAAATAATACATTTTATATCCAAATGGATTATTCTTTGCGTGAAATAAGAATTTTCACGAATAAAAATGACCGAGTTCAGTTTTAAATATGGAACCTTAATTAAATATCAGTCCAAGATCCGGCAGCTTATTTGTGCAGGTATCGAGTTTTTCTCATAAAATTAGATGAAAATGAAAGATTAATGACAACATAATAAATTACAGCCGGGTTGCTGACTTGCTACTTCCAACTATACAGTCTTTAAGTAAATAATAAGAAAGCCGTTCAGTGGCCGAGTGACTTAAGGCATCGACTTACAAATCAAGAGGTCGGCGGTTCGATCCCCACTCACTCCGGTTTTTTTTCTGTTAACATAATTGTAAAAAAGTTTTAGTTAGTTTTTTATAAAGGTTAATTTCTTATAAAACCGATATATCCCATGAAGGTCTTTTTGAATCTTGAAGGTCTTTCTTAGGTCTAGAACGGACCAGAATAAGACGTCCTGGGAAGAGATGATTTGGTAACAAGTCCTATGGACATTTTGGGACCGAATTTGGACGTCCCTAGGACATACGAATGTCTTAAGAAAACTTCCGTGGGACGTTTTCAGTACGTATTTGTGCTATCTGGGTATGCATTTTTACGTCCATGTTAGAATTTTTAGAAGTCGCAAAAAAACACTTAAAACCCATTATAGTCTTTAACATTCAACGAAACAGAACAATGTCATTTCTAGGCAATTTCATTGGAACCTCACGTTATTTACAAATAAGCAAACGGACTTCTGCACTATCGATTTAATAATTATTAGCTTAATGTCCAGCACACAAAAGCACAGATATGTAAACAATAATGGTGTGACAACTGACAGTAGTGGCTGGTAGTAACAGTCGGGCAAGATGCAGATTTGCGCAGGCATCGTATGACTGAAGAGTGACAGTAGCGACATGAGCGAAGTAATACAAAATAAATACAATGATTTTGCAGAACAGGAGTGTGCAGGGCCTGATCTCACTGATCACAGGTGATCGTTAAGTTATTGGCAGCTATTTTGTGCAACCAAGTAATAGGCTTATTTACCAATTTTTTTTTTTATTACATTTTCTGAAAGATCTATTAATTCTAGAGCGAAATGCAAAAAAAAAGAATTTTCTAGGGTCTCTATAGGCTTCAAAATGAATCAAGAATATATCAACACGTGGCGCTTTCATGTTATAGCTGTGTGACGTCAATGTCTCTATCGCATCGGGAGACGTAGACGTAGCTGACCCGCTCGCCTAGTAGTCTAAGATCCGGCATAAGAAATTATGAAATTAATACCTTCATCTGTTATTTAGATAAGAAATAGTTTAATAACGAAAAATGCCAAAAATGTCAATTTTGATTCGTTCGTGTCGAGCCGAATTTCCGAATTTCGGCGTGCGATTTACGATGCGGATCAACTACAAGTCTTCCTCTTTCCGTATTGACATGGTACGGGCGTTGCGGTATCGTATTTTTGATAATATGAGTATATTTAGATGTCGGGTTTTCGATTGCGGTGGGCAAGGTTATTAGGTAAGCGAGGTAGGACTGAGGAGACATTTACGTCAGCGATTGGACTGCCTCAGCTTATGAAGAATTAGATTTTAAAGCAGTATATTTCTGGAACTACATATCGGATTGAGCTCAAATTTTCAGTCTAATAATTATTTGATGATTACTTCGCACAATTGTAATGAAAAGTGCAATATTAAATTTGACTAAATGACCCCATTGTATGATACATGAGCCATTATCACCAATCAATTTGAATTTGAAGAAACTAGGCACATCCACAACTTTTGTTGGAATGGGTACCTATCATACAGGTTAGGTCACATACCACCAGCAAAAATTCTAAAGGAAAACCTTGAGAAAACTACATAGAAAAACAATTACCTGTATTAATATGTCCCCACTTATGACACTTGATGCATCTCACATTTCGCACTTGAATACCAAACGGTTGATCTCTGATTTCCTGGTCTCCTTTGCAGTAGCTTTCACGGGGAGCATTGTATTTTCTTTGCCACTCAAACTTATACTCAGGTTCATTATCTTCCCTTTCTCGCTCTTTTCTAGCACCAGGTGGTGGTTCGTACATGAAACTTATACTAAGCTTGTCCTTGCTATCTTTACTAAGCATAGCTTTGTTATCGTGCAAGTCTTGTTCTTTTTCATACTGCTGTCGGAGCTCTTCTTGCTTTTTTTTGTATGCTTCTGCTTTTTGCTCTGCCATCCATACCTTAAAAAAAAAGAGTTGTTAGTAAATTATGAAATTTACAGCATATTGCGTGATCTTACTCTTTTTAAGTTATCTCGAGATGCAGGATGGAAGAATTTTTTACACATATAATTATTGAATCCTTTCCCCATTTTGGTTAAAGTTATTCCACTTTCTTAAGCACAGTTATATTTTAAATCTGAGCACACGGATGAAATTAGAATAGTATCTTTTAATATTTCCCAGTAATCAGCAATCACAATCAGCTAATCATCTGCCTTCTGTCAAACAACGCTGTCATATGTCATTCCAATTTCGATTCGAGCATGCGCATGTTGTTCGTTTGTTGAGGATTTTTTATAGTTTAATAACCGTGGAGGATTTTGAAGATTGAGGATTTTGCCTTTTGTCTATGATTTTAAACATTGACGTCTTATGATTTGATTTTCCAATTCGTTTAGAATCAAGATTATTATTAGAAAAATCACTTTAATTGAAGATGAAGTAATGTAACAAAAATATCTGTCGTACGAATAATATTTTACGTATTGCTTCTATGGAGAATACGGTAACAACACCAAAAATAGACACACGACACACTTGTGAATTAATCATTAACAGGGCTGGCTCCAGGTATTTTGCCGCCCCGGGCATAGTTTCATTTTGCCGCCCCTCTCTTATATAAATAACATTAGGGTCAGGCGGGGTAAAAATGAGACAAAATGACATCTTTCAATTTTTAGATTGCTTAGAATCGAGTCATATTTAATGAAAGATGGGTATCATATGTAAAAATGACAGGAAAAACTATATTTCTATGTATTTTTTTACTAAAAAGTATTGTTAACTGATAAACAAAAATAAACAGTGTCTCATTTTTACCCTGCAAGTGGGGTAAAAAAAAGACAGTGGAGGGCAAATGAAAGGCACGTGATTTATTCCCATTCTTATTGACGTTGTACAAATGGAAGTGCAAAAATAAGACAGAGGAGGGTTTTTTCCTTTATATGTAATTTATTCAGATTTTTTACTAAACAAGAAGGGGCTTGTAGAAGTGCTAGCTTCTCCTAAATTAGGAAGCTGAAATGTGCCTGCTTTAGTCTGCCTATTTGGTCTCTTTAGTCTCTTTTTTACCCTGCTTTTAATTTTTTCGTTAAAATCAATTTTTGTTGATTTAGAACTAGCAGATTAATAAACTTGATCACAAAATGTGAAGTATGACACTTCTAGTTGAAGTCTGCCAAATACGGACAATGCAAATAGAGAAACTATAAAATCCCCAAAAAGGTATTAAGGTGCGTTCAAAAATTTTTTAAAAGTGAATTAAAGAGTTTACTGAATAATATTTTTCCCGCATTAACAGTAGGCATAGGAGCTGATTGGATAACATAAAACAGTTCTGAATGTACAAAACAAACTTGAATAAAAAATTAAGTTTAATTTATTTCAATCTGGGTTGGATATCACCTTGTTTTTTATTTGCCCCGGTACCTGTCTGTCTCATGTTTACCTCGCCTGACTTTATCTTTTCAGTCCGTTATTTTTTATAACATTTTAAGAGTCACACCTACTGAACATTCTTGATGGTTTGTTTTTTTAGTTATAAGGTTTACAGCAATTTTTGGATTTTCAGCAATATGATTACTGTATTTAAAAGGGTAAAATAAAATAATTGAAAAAATGAACCGTATTGAAATTTTTTAAAAATACCAAACTATAGAAATTAGACAAGAAATAAAATCACATATAAGAAACAGAATGTATGTATATAGAAAAAACTAACAATAACAAATTATTTATATAAAGTTAACATTACCATTACTATATTAGTGAAACAATTGAAGACCTAAGTGGATAAAGGTGTTATGTCGCATTTTTAAAAAAAATTACTTTATGCAATTTTTGAACACCCCTGATATAGATTTAACACCCAATAAACGGTGAATTCTAAATTTGTAATATTTTATAGAAACTTTTTAATTATAAAGGCGCCATGTCATACATACAACCAATTATTTCAGTGGATGTACATAGTTTTGGACAGAAAAATCTAGTTTCATAACAGCTTGATATTGTTCTTTAATATTAGTGTAAACAAAAGAACATAACCCAAAATTATCTATTTTATGAGGTATTATTTATTTGAATCGAAGACAAAATAAATAAGTTCCAACTCAAAACCGTTTTATTTAATTTACTCAAAACTTTAAAAGTGTGACATAACACCTTTATCCACTTAGCTCTTCAATTGTTTCCTAGCTTTTTACATTTTTTTGGTAACTGTGGATTTGAAGAATTTGCCGCCCCTAGAATTTTGCCGCCCCGGGCAGCCGCCCGCTTCGCCCCCCCCTAGAGCCAGCCCTGATCATTAACTGCCGTTGTCTTTAGGCAAAGATTGTACCTACATATTGTTCATAGTCGTTGGTTTTTAGGCACGTCTTTAACGTAATTTTGATATTATTTTTGTTCCGTAATAAATTACTCTTTTGCAATAAGAATAAATTTAATTTGAAGGCGCCCACGCGTCTTGTCCGCAAATACTTGCCTATTTGACAACTACTTCGTAAATAGGGATCATCTTCTAGCAACAAAAAAGCAGCTTGCCATTTTTAGTGAAGATATTCCCTGTTAATTAAACCTACATCTACTGTACAAGAGATGGCGCGGTATGTTGTAAATAAATCCGGCACAAAGCAACTGTTTTAAGTGGCAAACTCAAAGAAAGGTAAACTACATTATATGAAAAAGGGTCTGCAATGCTGCAATTCTAAGCAAATGAACTGGAGTGGTTAGGTCATTCAAATTAAGATTTATTTAATGAAATATAATTTCAAAAACGACATTTTTTGTTAATTTAAACATTTTTGGGCACGGGGGGGGGGATGAGTAGATACCGTGGTACTGTCATTTTAGGGGCTCGATTAGACCAGTAAACGCAATATTCGCTCATTAATTATGAGACCTAGACATTTTTTTTTTAATTTCTACCCCCCCCCCCCCCCCCCCGGTCATCGCATCAATTACTAAGTGGGAAGGCCAGCCAGAAATATTGTCAAAAAATTTTTTTTCACATTTCATTGTTGGTTCTTTTGAATTCTAAAGTATGATTTTTCTGTGTTCTATCACTAATCCTCTTCAACATCTTAACATCTACAGCGAACAGGTGATGCGTCGTGTGCTAGAGGGCTGGCAGGGTAGTGTACTTGAGATTTGCAGATGAAACCACCCCAGTTGCAGCAAACGAGGATGAGCTCATCCACATGTTGGATCGCTTTGGAACAATAAGCTCTGAGTACGGTTTAAGTGTAAACTACAACAAAACATGTGATTGTAGACCGATTGAATGAAAACCACCCAGGAATAAGGATATACCATTGCGAGGTAGTAAACAAGATGGTCTATTTTGGAACCCTTATCGACAATACCAGCAACTGCGAATAGGTATTTATTTTAATTCCTTTTTAAATTATGTTGAGTTGTTGTTGAGTCATAGAACATTTTCAGGGTTTACGTATATTGAAACAATAAACCCAGATAGCACACGACGTCCCAAAGACGTCCAGTTTTGATCCTCATATGGTCTGAATAACGTCTTAGACCTAATATGGACGTCCTTAAGACGTTCATAGCGGCACGCCCTTGGGAAGTCAAAGAATGTACGTCTTTTAGTAAGTCCATATTAGGCCCCCTGTCATTTTCATATTCTCTGGATTTAGAAAATAATACATTTTATATCCAAATGGATTATTATTTGCGTGAAATAAGAATTTCTACGAATAAAAATGACCGAGTTCAGTTTTAAATATGAAACCTTAATTAAATATTAGTCCAAGATCCGGCAGTTTGTTTGTGCAGGTATCGAGTTCACTTAATAAAATTAGATGAAAATGAAAGATTAATGATAACATAATAAATTACAGTCGGGTTGCTGACTTGCTACTTTCAACTATACAGTTTTTAAACGGATAGTAAGAAAGCCGTTCAGTGGCTGAGTGACTAAGGCGTTGAGGGGTAGCGGACTCAACAGGACAAATAAAAAATTGCTGTATACGATGGTGATCAGGCCGGTCATCACATACGCGGTGCCGCGCCGGTGTGGTGCAGCATACCGACCACGACAATGAGAAAACTCTGAGTTCTCGAACACAAATTTATGCACCTCATCTCTGATTCGGGGGCAGATACACCTCCCTCAGAGATCTATATAATCGTTGCCACGACATAACGCCACTAGCGGACTACGTCCAAGATATCTCGCAAAAAGTCTATCAATTCAAACTGGTCGATAGTCCGCTAACCCGCAACATAACACAAATCAGACAACATAATAACGCGATCCTTTTCGATATCCGACACCCCCTACCATACCAGGAGTTGCCTATCTTTCGGCAAACTCTCTAGCCACACTTTTCTCTACGACAACTTATCTTTTCCCAACCTTTAATCTTCACCAAAACCTACAACCAACCTCTCTCTATTCCCTCTGTTGGTTTTTACTTTTTTTTGTTCCTTGTCCATTTTTGTCTCTAAATTCAGTCTCGACCAATAAACTCTTAATAAACCAAAATTTCACATACCATTACACACTTTTAACTATCCACGACACTTTCCTGGCGTCAGGAAGACTAGTGGGGTTGAATTGTCTCAAACGGGTTTTTTCGTTGAGTTTTGTTTTCCCGTGCCAGCAATCAAAATTTTTAAGTGTTCGCGTGTGCGCGAAATCTATAGTTTTTTTCAGTTTTAATTTTAATTATTTTTAAGTACCTCGTGTACTACGTTGCACGATATTGTTAAATTTAGGCCTTTTTCCATTAGGCAGGAGTTTTAACTCACCAAATAATTTTCGTCACCGCCAAACCGGACCCTCCCCGCCCAGCCTCACACCCACCTCGGCGATGTTCGCCGTGGTTGTCTGGCTGGCTCCGGGCCGGACTCCGGAATGGAGCATATTGTATTCTGTAACATTAATAAATGCTTGTTGTTGTTGTTGTTGAGTTACAAATCAAGAGGTCGGCAGTTCGATCCCCACTCACTCCGGTTTTTCTTTCGTTAAAATAATTGCGAAAAAGTTTTAGTTGGTTTTTTATAAAGGTTAATTGCTTATAAAACCTATATCCGATATTCCATGAAGGTCTTTTTGAAACCTGAAGGTCTTTCTTGGGTTTAGAACGGACATTCTGGGGACGGATGATTTGGTAACATTAGGCGTCCCTGGTACGTCCTATGGACATTTTGGGACCGAATTTGGACGTCCCTAGGACATACGAATGTCTTAATCAAACTTCTGTGGGACGTCTTCAGTACATATTTGTGCTATCTGGGAAAAATATCCATAGAGGATTATTCTAGAAAATATAAGTAGTTCGTATACGGTGATTAAACGCAAAAAACAATTCTCAGTGAAAAGATTTGAATTTCGGCAATGATTTTTTTTACTATCGTATAATAAGGCACCTCAGATTCAACGTGATAACGGAATTGTTGCCAATGGCAAAGGAGAATATATAATATTTTAGGTTGAATCAATTTACAATTTATTTCATCAATACTTAGAAAAATATATAGTTCAACAAACCAGGCATTTTAAAAGAGTAAACGTTACAAGACCGGAAAGAGGTGTTTTGCAGGTCGACCCAAGTAGATTCCAGCGCGAGCCGCAGGAGAGTTGTTGTGTAACGTACCGACACAAAATAAATTTTGTATTATTTTTTTAATAAATTTTCCAACAAATACAACGACAAATAATAACAACTAATTAAATAAAATACTTATACGTCCGACACTATTATACAACTTCAATTTCTGCTTGTAACGCTTCAAAATCTGAATCCATATTTTCCATAACTTGTGAATTGACATTTGAAAACTCGTAAAAGTTAAGTGTATTTATCTATTTGACACTTATCTCAACAATTAACACAAATTCATTTCCATAGAAACGAGAATATCAGAGGGATCGGAAAAGCTTTTTTCTGAAATCGATCGGGAATGTCTACATTTTCGGCGTGATTTTAGAGCGAAAAATGCACAATTCCAGTATTTTAGACCGTTGCTAGAAAACTATCAGAAAACAGACCGGAAAAGATCCGTTGCCAAGCAACGATCAACAAAGCCGTACGGGAATGTTACTAACATTCCCGTACGGTTTTTTATATATATTTTAATATGTTAATATTTTTTATTTTAATACGTTTAAAATAGTATTGATTGTGATTTCAGAATTTTTTTTTTTTAAATGTTTATATTTTTGATTTTTATACGTTTAAAATAGTATTTATTGTGATTTCAGAAAAAATAGTATGTGTACTTCGGTGTGAAAGCACATTCCCAGACTTTGATGCTTGTTGGCCTCGGCTAGCGCCTCGGCCAACAATTGCATCGTCGTCCGGGAATGTATCGCTTTCACACCTAGATACACAATATACTATTGCCGATCTCTAATGTCACTCTCCGGTCTAGCCTGGGAAAACCTTGTTTTCTGGCGGATAATTTATCTAGAAAGGGTGTACTTTCTGGTAGGCCGAAAAAAAAAACATTTTTCCTCTGTCAATCAAATTTGTAGGGTATACCGGGTGGCTCAGCCGATAGGGACACTCTTGCCACTTTTGAATGGGCTGATAGATTTTTTTCAGATTTGGTGTAGTGATGTGGGATGAAATTTCCAATTATATGATGTAAAGAACCAAAATAGCCGACTTCCGGTTTCGATGTAATTTACACGAAAATCAAATTTCTAAATGGGACAACCTGCATATTTTTACATATTTGGATCCTGTTGCCCAAAATACATATGATCTGACTTTTAAATATTATTTTGATTTTCAAAAAAAAAAAATTAAAAAAAAATTTGAAAACATTTTTTCTTTTAATTATAAAAGTACAAAGAGAATGTAGACATTATGCACATCATTTTCTTCGTAATTTGAAGATCTAATTAAGTGATAGGTTGTCCCATAGGGGTTCCATTTAAAAAAATAGTTTTTGTTGAAAAACCAATATCGTTGAACTTAATGAAGAATAAATCGTGTTTAATGTTAGTATATGAAGAGATAATATTTTAACGGTGCTTGCAGGCCGATTTTTAACAAAAACTAAAAATTAAAAAAAATTATATTTTTTGAAAATCAAAATAATATTTGAGGGTCAGATCATATATGTATTTTGGCCAGCAGGATCCAAACATGCAAAAATAAACAGGTTGCCCCATTTAAAAATTTAATTTTCATGTCAATTACATCGAAACCGGAAGTCAGCCATTTTGGTTCCTCGCTTCATATAATTGAAAATTTCATCCCCTACACTAAATTTGAAAACAATTCATTCGCCCATTCAAAAGTTACAAGAGTGTTCCTATCGGCTGAGCCACCCAGTATAGGGGCAGATTAGTGACGCTTAAATAAAAAAATGCAGGGACATAGAAGTTGCCGCCATCTTGATTTTTGGGGTGGACGTTTCGTTTGCGGATATCTCGCTTGCTTTTTGACCTAGGTTACTTATTTATTTTCTTAAATCTGTGGAATAGTATTTTCTTCAACTTTTACTCGATAATTTTCTATTTTAAATCGATAATTTTTTTTTGATATATTTTTTTATTTTTGAAAAATTGTCACTTATAATATCACAAGAGCTTAAATTATTTCCGAAAATTTTCTTGAGGGCACGATAATTTTCTTAAAATATTTGTGCCCGAAAGAGAATTTTCCGGAATAATTTAAGCTTGCGTGGTATTCGGTAAGAAAATTTCACACCACTTAACACCATAATTTGGAAAAAAATTATTAATCCAACCTGACATTTTAAATTAATTTCACTGCTTGTCAAGTTGGCCAGGGTATTGTTGTTTTTGACATATTATGTTGATTTGTCATTTTTGTTTAACCGGTTCTCTCACAAAGCTTAATAATTACTAGTTTAAAAGGTCTGTCGTTGAGTTTAATAAGTGTATAGCGAAATGTCGCGATTTGGTAAAGAAAATCAGCAAGTAATTAGACAAGAAATTCAAAATATAACACCAGATAACACCCGAAAATCAAAATCAAGTGTATGGAAACAGTTTTTTGAATTTTGTGACGAAAAGTTGTATAATATTCATGAGTGTATGAGTGTAGTACAGGTGGCTACTATACTGGAGGACTACGCATTTAATATGAAAAAGAAAAATTTTGAAGATTATAAGGAAAGTGTGGTCAAAGTGATGTGGAACTCTACTGCTAAGCAGTTACAAGAAATTTATTACGAAAAATATAAAATAAAATTTAATCCGTTTTCTGATGTGGAATTTGCGACCGCCAGAGCTGCACGCGATGCTAAGCGCAAAAAATTACAGAGAGACCCATTAAAAAGAAAAGTGAGTGCTTCAGCCTTAACCAGCGACGAATACAAAAAAATTATTGAAATGTGGGATGAAAATACTCCAGATGGATTGCAGCGTAAATTTTTTCACATAGTTTCACATTAGCTGGCATGGAGAGGAGGGGAAGGATATTCTGCGTGTATCCAATACTTCAAAGAAGAAACTAATAATTTCGGAAACCCAAAAGGTCGGATAGAATATAATCCAATATTCTCCAAAACCACACAAGTGGTTCTAAAAAACTGTCGGATAGTAAATGGTTGATTACAAATTTCGATAATCCACAAATGTGTCCGGTTCGTTTGTTTAAGAAGTTGATGGAAAAAAGGGGAAATCTTATTCAGACCGACAGATTATTCTTAACACCAAACCCATACTGGAGTCAACCCAATTCGAAAGGATGGTACAAGAATAGCCCAGTTGGTAAGAACATTGTATCTTCATGGTTTAAATCAGCAGCCTCTGATATAGGAATTGACACTAAAAAAGTAAAAATAACTAATCATTCTGCAAGAGCAACAGCTGTTTCGAAATTGGCCAAGGAAGGAGTTGGTGAACAACAGCTCATTAAAATTACTGGACACAGTAATAGTCAGTCAATCAAACTTTACTTACAATTGGACGTTGAACATCAAGATGAGGGATGTTGGAATCCATGAGGAGAATTTCATCAAGTACTAGCAAGTTTAATCATGATCAGAGCACAATGCAAAATAAAACAGACAGTACCCAGATTCAACCCATCAATTCAAGCCAGCCCACAAACATTTATAATAATTGTGTTTTTAATATTAATAAAACCTATAATAATTAAATTTATTTCGTTATTATTTTGCTTATTAGTCGATATCATTAGAAATTTGCCAATGAAGATATTAGTTCAACATGAAATAAATTCTAAAAAAATCATATAGGTATATCCACCATATTTCGTTAAATAAAAAAAAATTACCAACTTTAGTTACACCAAATGCTAACACTCAGATGGGTATTACTTCAGTCTATCGCCCTTTCATAATTTTAGGTTACTAAAGGTGGTAGAAATGTATTTTTTGTTAAAGTAATGCATAACAAAATATAATATTAACATGGTTTATTGCAGTAGGTGGCCGTGATATAGGCGGCCATGCTTTTGACAGATGAGGTTTATATTGGTAAATTACATTAAGTTACTGTATAGTAAACCAGCAAACAAAGATATTTTTATGTAAAACATTTCTTGTAAGCATTTGCGTTAAACAATTTGAGAAAAATGGAATGCTTTGAAAAGTACAATTTATGTAAATACTGCAGAGAGTTGAGTTAAGCGCAAATATGTCATCCAAGATTAATATATTTAACGAATTTAATGGAAGATTGCGATCAGGAAGCGTTAGAGTCGAATGGTTTGTTTACGAATATCCAAGAAAGTTTGCTGCAGATATCAAGTAAATATGGCCTTTTGCGTAAAAGAGATTTGAACAAAACTGTTCCAAAATATTACATATATGTCTTAAAACACAGACATCTAATTAATTCGTCACCTTCCTATTCACCATTAAGAAGAGAGGATGGGTTAGAATTCAAGCAACATTTAAATCTTACTGTTTGTACATCCTACGTTTTTTGAATTATAAATTTTTCTCTATTCTTATTGGGATGCTCTGCCACATGTATTCTTCTAAACAATGTCTGAAATCTACAAAATAATACAATTAACCAGTATTTTACTGGAAAATAACCTCTACGCCTGTGACTTTTACGTCAAAGGATCAGTTAGAGGGTGGTTTTGACAAATAATGAATAAGAACAAAAATATAAAAATGACGTATTTTGCTGACGTTTCGGAAAACGAATCTGTTTCCTTTCTCAAAGCGTATTATAATGTTTGTGGGCTGTGTATATTAAATACACAGCATTTTTATATTTTTGTTCTTATTCATTATTTGTCAAAACCACCCTCTAACTGATCCTTTGACGTAAAAGTCACAGGCGTAGAGGTTATTTTCCAGTAAAATACTGGTTAATTGTATTATTTTGTAGATTTCAGACATTGTTTAGAAGAATACATGTGGCAGAGCATCCCAATAAGAATAGAGAAAAATTAAGAAAATGCCACAACCAACGTTTAGACAATTATAAATTGTTAACAAATTTGTGTTTTCTGTTTAATGAAACTTTATAGCGAATAATAAATAATAATGTTAATTCAGAAATTTTGCATTATTCACAGGTATATCTACATTATTTAATGGTTGTAGATCATATGTTTACCTTTTCAACTGTCAAAAAATTTTCACTTAAATATCGTGGCGCCTCAAAAAAAATTCCGGAAATTTTTTTAATTGCCATGGTAACTAGTCAAAATTAAGGGATCTTATTGGTTAAAAAGTAGAGGTGTGAAATTTTCAAAAAAAATTTCTGAGTCATTATCACCTTTAAAAAATTTATACATAAAAAAATTCAATACAAGTTTTTGGTAAAGCTCTCAATTATATGCTCAACTTTTATTAAAACGATTTTTTGAAAGTAAAATTTTATTGCATTTTTGAAAAATATCTTTAAAGGAAAATTTTATTGCACTGTCGAAAAACAATTTTAAAGGAGAATTTTGTGGCACCTCCGTAAAATAATAATAGAGAAAAATAAGTCTCCCTTGTAGGGCTAATCCACGGAGTTTCAAAATTAAAACGGAAGTTTAACAATACTTCAAACCAGTTCGTTCACGTTTTCTGGAGGGTCCAGGCGACTCTGTATCTGGGTGAAGTGGGATGTTCTCCTTCGACTTGCGGTCACATTCCTCTTCCGTTGCATGTTTATAGTTGAGCGGTTAAATACTGACAGAAAGTCGTCGTCGATATCATTTTCGAGGACGTTCTCTTTATCGAGCATAATTGAGAGCTTTACCAAAAACTTGTATTGAATTATTTTCTATATAAATTTTTTAAGGATGAAAATGGCTCAGAAAGTTTTTTTGTTGACAATTTTTCAGGAAAAAAAAGACGAAATACCAAAAAACTATCGATTTAAAATAGAAACATATCGAGTAAAAGAGGATAATATATTCCTCACATTTAAGAAAATAAATAAATAACTTAGGTCAAAAAGCAACCGAGATATCTGCAAATGGAACATTCACCACAAAAATCAATATGGCGGAGAACCCCCAACCCCCATGACCCTGCATTTTTTAATTTAGGCATCTCTAATCTGCCCCTATATACCTTACAAGTTTGGTTGACGGGGAAAAATGCCTATCTTACCTTAGTAACTCGAGCCTGGTTTACTGGCCTAATGTAGAAATACAGTAATACGATTTTTTATATATATTTCTATACAAATATAGTTACATGATTATTTTTTGCTTATTGGTTCTTCAGATTTTTTTTTATTTAACGTCGGCCTATTCCGCTACCAAGGTCAATAACCGATGCCAAAGGAGATGAGCTACCACCATCCTGAAAATTTTGCCGAACCTCTTCTCTGTTAGAAGAGTAGGGATTTTTTACTTGCCTAATATTTAAGAGAAAATGGGCCTACTGCTTTACATCCTTTCCGATGTATATTTAATATTCATTACATAATCCTTGCCCTAAATTACATGGCTTTTGCGTATACGCTGATATACACCCAGATAGCACAAGGACGTAGAGTGCAATTGCTTAGAGAAGATAACATACGTCACGGCTTCGCGCATCGCATATAACAGTTGGCATAATATCAGTGTCGTGCCATCCATTTTTTACTTAAATATTAATAGTAGTAGGCTGTGCGACGCCTATGCAGCTGTAAAAATAGAATTGTTACCTAGCTAACGAGCACGCGGTAACGATATCGGTCTCTGCGCATTCTATGACGATGTTATCTTCTCTAAGTAATTTCACTTTACTAAAAACGTCCAGGGGACGTTTGCTTTGGACATTCGAGATATCTTAAAGACGTCCGCTTTAAGACGTAAGGCATACAGAAGACGTCTTTGGGACATCCATTGTTACAAATCAGTATGGGACGTCTTATTCTGGTCCGTTCTAGACCCAAGAAAGACCTTCAAGTTTCAAAAAGACCTTCATGGCATATATCGGTTTTATAAAAAATTAACCTTTATAAAAAAACAACTAAAACTTTTTCATAATTAGTTTAACGTAAAAAAAAACGGAGTGAGTGGGGACTGAACTGCTGACCTTTTGATTTGTAAGCCAACAAATTAAACCAAATCAAACAATACTTTATTTATATTAAAAATATAAATATGTGTCTTCCCGGAAACTAGCCCGGAGCCAGTCAGACAACCAAGGCCCGCAACGCCGCGGTAAGTGTAGGGCTGGACGGGGCAAGTCCGGTTCGACTGAACAATAGTTAATGGGGGTCTAGTGCTCCCGTTTAAAACGCATAAACTTAAAACTAACAATAACTTTTAAAAAATATGATATATGAAAATATTTAAAAATAATTAAAGACTGTATAGTTGGAAGTAGCAAGTCAGTAACCCTACTGTAATTTATTATGTTATCATAAATCTTTCATTTTCATCTTTTATTAAAGGAACTCGATACCTGCACAAATAAGCTGCCGGATTTGGACTAATATTTAATTAACGTTTCATATTTAAAACTGCACTCGGTAATTTTTATTCGTGGAAATTCTTATTTCAGGCAAATAATAATCCATTTGGATATAAAATGTGTTATTTTCCAAATCCAGAGAATATGAAAATGACAGGGGGCCTAATATGGACTTACTAAAGACGCACATTCTTTGACTTCCCAAGGACCTATCGCTATGGACGTGTTAAGGACGTCCATATTAGGTCTAAGATGTTCAGACCATATGAGGATCAAAACTGGACGTCTTTGGGACGTCGCGTCGTGTGCTATGTGGGAAGCCGCTAGAAGGTGGGACGAGATCGTTTAGTTTCCTCGGACAGGTTCTTCAGTTACTCAGTTTTTCTCTTTACAAAGATAGTGGTTACTTAAGTAACGACTATTACGTTCCATTGATTATTTTTTTCTGTCCACTATTAAATTTAGTAGGTAGTGGATATAAAGAAAATAATCAATACATCGTAATAAACAAAAAAATCACATTTCCAAAGATCCGGGGTAAGGGCAAACAAGAGCAATACCTGACTCATGACTAGAATGTCTTCCTGATGATTATTGAAAAAGAATAATAAACATTTACTTTACATCTAGTAATCACTGATGATATATTGTTCAAGTTAAGTTATAACTTATACATATCTTTTACTTACGTTTGCATGTCATTTATTTGATTTGTCCATTTTTACTAAAATAAAGAAAAGTATGGATACCGTTTACTGAAATTACACCACAAACGTTGACTTAAAACAGGGTGGTTGTAAATCCTGTATCGAAGCAGCTTTATAATATTCTTATCGATCACTAGTTGTTGATTAATATCCAAATACCAAATTCTATGAATAACCGAACCTAGAGCTTGTTGATTAATTTTTTTTTCAAAAAATCAATAAGTATTCACCTACTTGCTTTGTTCTTGACTTTAACCATAAATCATTTTCCGTAATTCCTAGTAGCATTTCGATTATACTTCTTATTTATTAACAAAATAAATCTTTATAGTTACTGTCATGGATAAGTATTAGTCAGTCATTCAATTCTGTTCAAATATAATTTACAGAATGCTTCTATGTTCAATGTTCATATTTACCGAACTATTAGAGATGGTATAAAACAGCACAATGAAACTACGTAAGTGTAATCACGTTATTTCTATCAGGCAAAAATGATGCTTGGAATATTTGTTTTAGCACTTTTTCAGAATGTTGGTGGGACCATATTTTTAGAAACAGTGACGGATCTGGTGAAGTACTATGGGAGAACGTCGATGGTAACAGAATTTTCCTGCAATAAAAAAGGTAATTGTTGCAGTATTAGTAAATATTTCGTAAATATTTCGTATACTCACGTTTTACTAAATAATATAAGAAATATTTGTATAGGATCGGAGTTAGCTGCAGTTACATTTTATAACGATTTTAAGGACGATTGCTTAGTTTTAAAAAACATGAGATTGCTTGATTTTTAGGCCTATTAGACACTAATGAGCATTAGATCCTGACATTGATAGGGTTTACAAAAACTTCTATTTGTAGCTATAATTTAAAGAATTGTTCATTGCTTTTTGATGAACTTGACTGTTGCTTTGCGTAAACTTATATGTAAAGTCTGTTCGCTGATAGAGTACCGGTGTGACGTCACGAACGTCTGAACTAAGATGCCGTAGGCTTGTTGGTGTTTTCAAATACACAGTGGGGTCGCTTTGTTTTATATTTTACTTGATGTAGTTATTTAATTAGGTTTATTTAAAGGAAATTGAATTATAAGCATATATAATACATCTATTGCAAATCTATAGTAATTTAAGTTAAATAAATAAATTATAATATTGAATTGTTTGAGTTTCAAGTAAAAAATATCACAGAGCAAATATACAAAATAAATACACTTAAATAGTTGCAGCTAAATCTTCTTTATTCATTAATAGAATTTTGTCAATTAAGTATCTATAATCTTAAAATAAAAATATATAAGTACTTAATACTAATTATGCCGAACCCTATATAAAACAAATGGCAATAAAATACAAATACCTAGTATAAGATAAATAGATAAATTTAGTTTTCTTCGCCAATGTCTAATTCTTCCGAGTCCTCATCATTGCTTTCATTATTAACATTTATAATGAGTGGCATAACTTTTTCAGTATGAACCTCTCGATCATATGTCTCTAAAATCAATTTTTTTGTGTGATTTACACTCTTGGACATTGATCTCGACATTTGAGATAAAGCCTCCCCTGTCAATAAAATCTCATCAATCCGTATTGAAAATTATCAAAAATTAATAAGTATCTATGAGAACCTATATGGTCAATAAGTTTCTATAAGAGTTAGGTAAAGTTGCTGTTGAAATTGTTATCAGTTTATATCCGCATTGACCAGCAAAATGAGTCAAGCCATATCCATTTGTTAATCCAAACATTTACTTATACTATCTCAATGAGAATTTATGAGAACAGTATCTAATGTAAAACGTGCGACTTTTCGTGGTTAAATGGCAAGTGTTTCTATAAGAAACGAGCTGCATTAGGTTAGAACAGTTTTGATTTGCAATTGAAGATTCAAAATTATAATGTTTGAATAGGGATTTATGAGATCAGTTTCTATGAGTATTAATGTTTTTTTTCAGTAATATATTAAATGTGTTTTCATTTGTTTGAATGGGTAAAAAGAAAGGTCAGTTTTCAACTGCAATTACAAATACAAGTTTAATCACTTCGAATGGGGTTATATGCGATCAATTTCTAAAAGTATTTATGCTGTTTTCCGGATATAATTGTGAAGAGGTTTAATCAGTAACAAATTGTTCACTACATGTTATGATATGGTCGGAAATTCCAAGTACACATTTGGTATTCTTTCAAGAGGATTGATGAGAGCAGTTTCTACGAGTATCTATTTGTTGTTCCTTTAGTAAATTATATAAGTCTTTATCAGTAAAGATTCGGATCTAATTTAAATATGAAAATTTATATCAGAATAAAGCAACCAAATATTTTAAACAGTATCTATTTGTAAATCCAGACATTTACTTATACTATCTCAATGAGAATTTATGAGAACAGTATCTAATGTAAAACGTGCGGCTTTTCGTGGTTAAATGGCAAGTGTTTCTATAAGAAACGAGCTGCATTAGGTTAGAACAGTTTTGATTTGCAATTGAAGATTACAAATTATAATGTTTAAATAGGGATTTATGAGATCAGTTTCTATGAGTATTTATTTTTTTTTTCAGTAGTATATTAAATGTGTTTTCATTTGTTTGAATGGGTAAAAAGGAAGGTCAGTTTTGAACTGCAATTACAAATATAAGTTTAATCACTTCGAATGGGGTTATATGCGATCAATTTCTAACAGTATTTATGCTGTTTTCCGAATATAATTGTGATGAGGTTTGATCCATAACAAATTGTTCACTACATGTTACGATATGGTCGGAAATTCCAGGTACATATTTAGTATTCCTTCAAGAGGATTAATGAGAGCAGTTTCTACGAGTATTTATTTGTTGTTCCTACAGTAAATTATATAAGTCTTTATCAGTATGCATTCGGATCTAATTTAAATACAAAAATCATATCAGAATGAAACCCCAAATATTTTAAACAGTGTCCACCTGTAAATCCAAGATAATATTATAATGAGAATCCATCACAACAGTATCTACTTAATGTAACGTGTGCGGTTTTCCGTGGCTAAATTTTAAAATTATTTGCAATAAATAAGCTTTAACGGATTTGAACAGTTTTGCATTTCCAGATGAATAGTTTTAATTGTTAGGGATCTATGAGGTCAGTGTAATGTTTTTTTTTCAATAAAATGTGTTTTTATTGGAAAATAAACATTACACAAAGACACTGATCTCATAGATCCCTATTTAACAATTAAAACTATTCATCTGGAATTGCAATTTAAAACTGTTCAAATCCGTTAAAGCTATTTATTAAAAATACTTTTAAAATTTAGCCACGGAAAGCCGCACGCGTTACATTAGATACTGTTCTGATTGGTTTTCATTAAAATATATCTTTAAATGTTTGGATTTACAAGTGGATACTGTTTAAAATATTTGGTTGTGTCATTCTGATATAATTTTCATATTTAAATTAGATCCGAATGCATACTGATAAAGACTTATATAATTTACTATTGGTACAACAAATAAATACTCGTAGAAGCTGCTATCATCAATCCTTTCGAAGTAATACTAAATATGTACCTGGAATTTCCGACCATATCGTAACATGTAGTGAACAATTTGTTACTGATCAAACCTCATCACAATTATATTCGGAAAACAGTATAAATACTGTTAGAAATTGATCGCATATAACCCCATTCGAAGTGATTAAATTTGTATTTGTAATTTCAGTTGAAAACTGACCTTTCTTTTTACCCATTCAAACATATGAAAACACATTTAATATATTACTGAAAAAAAAAACATTAATACTCATAGAAACTGATCTCATAAATCCCTATTCAAACATTATAATTTGTAATCTTCAATTGCAAATCAAAACTGTTCTAACCTAATGCAGCTCGTTTCTTATAGAAACACTTGCCATTTAACCACGGAAAGCCGTACGTTTTACATTAGATACTGTTCTCATAAATTCTCATTGAGATAGTATAAGTAAATGTAAAGACTTATATAATTTACTAGAGGAACAACAAATAGATACTCGTAGAAACTGCTCTCATCAATCCTTTTGAAGGAATACTAAATGTGTACTTGGAATTTCCGACCATATCATAACAAGTAGTGAACAATTTGTTACTGATTAAACCTCATCACAATTATATTCGGAAAACAGCATAAATACTTTTAGAAATTAATCGCATATAACCCCATTCAATGTGATTAAACTTGTATTTGTAATTGCAGTTGAAAACTGACCTTTCTTTTTACCCATTCAAACAAATAAAAACACATTTAATATATTACTGAAGAAAAACATTAATACTCATAGAAAATGATCTCATAAATCCCTATTCAAACATTATAATTATTAGTAATCTTCAATTGCAAGTCAACCTAATGCAGCTCGTTTCTTATAGAAACACTTGCCATTTAACCACGGAAAGCCGCACGTTTTACCTTAGATACTGTTCTCATAAATTCTCATTGATGTGGTATAAGTAAATGTTTGCTGCTCCATTCTGGTAGAAACTGATAGAAATTTCAGCAGCAACTTTACTCCAGGCTCCAGTAGAGGGAGCTGTATACGTGTAGCTAATTCATATCTAATCTAATGTGACCTAAGGAACTGAAGTGTGTTTGTTAAATTAGAAACAAAGCAGTCTCTTTCACTGCTAACTCATTCATTGCTTCTAGGCTAGAACAAGAACACCCGAGGAAATAAGGACTTTGCAGAATTTTGTGTTTACCACAATAATATTAGTATTTCTATTTGAAATATGCAATTTAAACTGTACATTTGTCGGCATGCATATCCAAATTAATACTAATAAAAAAGCAAAATGGAAGTTTACAATAAAAATACATCTGTAAAATATACAATTGAAACTGTACATTTGTTGACATGTATATTCACATTAATACTAATAAAAAACAATGTTGAAATTTACAATAAAAACATATTGATAAATGGTGTGTTACATACGATAGATACTGGAGAAAGGACGGACTGGAACTCATATGATATTACTTACAGAAAAGTTTAGAATCTCTTTAAAGTTGTATCTGTAATTCCATATGTTTACAGATATAAGGGCAAGGGTGCATTTGCAGACAGTAAACTGTAGATTTGTTGATGTATATTTCATATAAGTACTCATGAAAGGGCAACATGATAATTCCAAATAGCTCATTCGGAATTACTGTTTCATAACCGATTTAAAACTTAATAAAACAGATAAAATCCTGTCTGTATAATACTAATATAACTTATAGGAACGATAAAACCGCATCCCTTTTTTTTTATAAGTTTCTATGTGGAATTTTTGGCAGGGTCATTCCACATATAGCAAAAACGGCTCCTTATAAATTCCCCAAACAAGTTCTATAATAATAATAATAATAATAATAATAATAATAATAATAATAATAATAATAATAATTTATTTTCCTTTTTGACAATACTGAATATCGTATAGGAATAGCCACATAAATCTTATGTATACATATGATATAAAATATACATTAAGATCGAAAGAATTCTGCTACTGAATAGTAACACTTATCTAATAAAAACATTTTTAATTTCCCTCTAAATGCATACATTGTCTCGCTAAACTTTATTTCATCCGGTAAGCGGTTGAATATTTTAGGTTTCATTGACCTGGGAGATTCACAAGTAATTTTAAGTCTGGCATAAGGCACATGGAAGTCATTTTTCTGTCTAGCATCGACATTGTGGTATTCACTGTTTAAAACAAACTGACGGTGATATGGTGAAAGTCACAGTACTTCATGTCCGTGCTCTCTAATTAAATTGTCGACAACATAATGTTGCTCTGTTCTGTTAGCACCAGCTATTTGGAGCAATTCTGCTTTAAATGCGGTATCACTGAAATCTATGTTTTTGATCATTAACCAGGTTTGTATTTTTTCTTTCGTCCAAGATTGGGTTGGTTGGTTTTCTTCAACCCGAAAGTGGTGCTTAACATTATCTAAAACAATAATGCTTGGATTTTGTAACCCCGACAAAAGACTCTCTGTCAGCCACTTTTCAAAATTTTTAGAGTTCATGTTGCCATGGTAATCTGCTGACTTATTTTTGGTGGAAAAAACTAAACTCGCATCTTCAGTAAAGTATGGATAGATCCTGCATGACAACTATAAATATTTTACCTTCTGTAGCTGTACGGCACCTTTTCGATTTACTGGAGTCATCTTGTCAATAATGTTTTAATCCTCGTCTGGTAAAGATCCAAAGTTCGTCTAAGGACACTACATCCTTTTACGATTTGCGTAAAAACTCTAGCCGTTTTAGGTAAATTTGTGGTCTTTCACACAGTACTTTCCTATTGTCATCTTTTTTAAAGGAAAAGTCTAATTTTTTAATCATTTTATATAAACTTGTACGGCCAATATCAACTATTGCTATAGATTTTAGCACTTCTAAAAGGATTGCCAAGGAAATATCTTTATGATCAGACACCATATCGTAAATAACATTTTTTATTTCATATATTACAACATTGTGTAACTCTGTTTTGGACATTTTACGAATCCGTTCAACCGAAGCTTGAGGTTCCACATTTTCTTTGCCGTTTTTAGCTATTTTTCTTGCAGTCTTTTCATCGATTATTAAAGCCTCACTCACTCGCCTTTTAACAGCTTTTATTGACAATGAAGGTCCAGCATTTTCATTTCTTTTTTTTTTAATATTCCAACAAATTCAAAACTAACTGCTGTGATTGCGGATTTAAAAATTCACCAGGATGCATGTTTACTATTCTAACAATAGAACAAGACTAAAATTGCTCTCTTAGGTACTAATTGAAATAAGTGCACTATACCCGATATACCCGACTTGCGAGAAAATCGCCCCGCCTCTGAAATCGCCAGCCGCATTCGACAACGACACGCGTTAGGCAAATTGGTTTGCTGTCGAACACTAGAAATGTCGGACGTCGGTTATAACTTGACCACAAAGAGTAAAACTTACGTTACAGATTAGGTTACAAACAATATTGTCACGCCTACAACGTGCTCAAGCTGAAAATTAGGAATACCTGGACTACGAATTGACTTCACTGCACTTCAAACAAAACAATATTTATTTGATAACAACAATAGGAAGATAACAACATACTTTAAAAATAATATCACAACCACGATTAACTCTGGGGTACAAACCCACTAAACTTTCAACGGGTAGTGTGCCTGTGCCTAGACACCCCGGTGTCCGGATGCCCACCTACACGCAGCTCAGGTGCCCCCGTAGAGACTCCCCGATCATTGTTTATCTTTTCATTTAAATACCCCGGATAGATGAAACATAGTTCAATGTTGACTTTGAATACAAAATATAATTAACCAAATCAGAATTATAGACATGAATGTTATTGAACTAATTAATTGTGAGTTATAAAAATATCATTCTGCACGTTTGTTATGAATTGTTTAAATAATCTATTAATAATTAAATTAGGAATTACGTTTGACAATATTTCAATAAAGACAAGGAAGAATAGAATAGACGATATTCCTTACACTATTACAACCGAGATTCTATCAGCAAACAGACTTTATAGTCTTGCTCTTAAGTTCTTATAAAAACATTTTTCCTCTAAATGTAATCTACATAGCCGATGCTATGAAAATTTATGTTTTCTAATTGCCAACAAAGCCATTCATCCATTACGTCAAGAATGTAAATATTCAAGTTACCCGAACTTTTATTAATTTAACAGAAAAAGTGAAGATTCCTAGACGTAAACAAACATTTCAAAATATAAGTAAATATGGTATTTAAGAGCTCCTTTCAATGAAAACACAAAGATTGGGGTAATATGAAATTATAACAGTGCCTATTCTGCACGGTGTGCTAGAGGCAACGATAGGTATGGAAAAAATGACACCAAAAATGGGTTGCAGTGCTTGATAGGTAAATATCAGTAGTATCTAAATCCGTTTTAACTGAAATCCTACTCGTTCATATAGTCGAAAAATCGCAAAATAAAGTTTTTTAAATTCTTCACAATTTATTCGATTAAAGCTTACAACTTATTTTTTTATATCGTGATTATGATTAACAATGTACACTTAGTAATGCACAAAAACACATATGCCAATATGGTATAATAATAAACAATGTAATTTACAATGTTTTCAAAATCAGTCTTGGGTGAAAACTGATTACAGGTGTTTTGAGCAAAATTCTACAACTGCTAATCTCTTCAAATACGCCGCATTTTTAAGACAATAGATCTTACATTATTCCCAATATTTTAAGAATTCCCTTTGAACTGATTCTCCAGCTTGTTCTGACTATTGCCCCAAACCACGTTCGTATTCTAAAAAGGTTAAACAATCTTTCAGGTGCTTTAATAATATGTGCATTTTTAAAGTTTCAGAGACTTTAGTAGCTCTAAACGAGGATTTCAAATTTTGTAAGTGATTTTCTAAATCATTTCCAATTTATTTCGTCGAGAAAGAACAATGTACAATTTTTTCCATGGCTTTGAAAGCTGTTACAAATGGAACTAATCTAAATATGCCAACATTTTCAAAAATTTCGGGGCAAAGCAGCTTGTCAGCGTGTTTCAAAAGAGTTCTGCAAGCATTTCCCTCAAAAATGTCTCCATGATAATTTTTTGATATAATATTCAATTTTTCTGGCCATATCAAAGCTTTCTCTCGGCCTACTTTGATATGGCCAGAAAAATTGAATATTATATCAAAAAATTATCATGGAGACATTTTTGAGGGGAATGCATGCAGAACTCTTTTGAAACACTGCTTTGCCCCGAAATTTTGGAAAATGTTGGCATGTTCAGATTAGTTTCATTTGTAACAGCTTTCAAAGCCATGGAAAAAATTGTACATTGTTCTTTTTCGACGAGACAAATTGGAAATGATTTAGAAAATCACTTACAAAAATTTGAAATTCTCGTTTAGAGCTACTGGAGTCTCTGAAACTTTAAAAATTCACATATTATTAAAGCACCTGAAAGATTGTTTAACCTTTTTAGAATACGATCGTGGTTTGGGGCAATGGTCAGAACAAGCTGGAGAATCAGTTCATAGGGAATTCTTAAAATATTGGGAAAAATATAAGATCAATTTTCTCAATAATGCGGCATGAGTAGGATTTCAGTTAAAACGGATTTAGATACTACTGATACTTACCTATCAAGCCCCGCAACCCATTTTGGTGTCATTTTTTCCATACCTATCGTTGCTTCAAGCACACCATGTCTGAATTTCCCTTTAAATATTCTGCATAGTACTCAAATCAAGTAAACTATTAAACCTCATTTACGAACAAAACTTTTATTTGTTGGAAAATATCTTTAAAAATGATATAATTCTATAACGTGATTTAAATAATGCAAAAGTAAACTTCTTTATTTCGTATTCCTACCATTAATTTTGAACAAACACTGGTTGGAGGGATGGCGACATTAACTTTCAGTCGACACGAAGCAATAAATCAAAACTTTTCACAAAGATTTATGCTAACTACTTAGGATTTAAAGTTATTAAATAAATGGAGAGTTGACAGAAAGAATACCGAAAGTCACTGAGAATGTAAAACATTTCATGAATGAGGAGTTTCTTTTAAATTTCTCTTATTTATGACATTAATTAAGTGACTGTCGAGAGTGTTTTAAGAATCAGTTCCGTCTGCGGCGACCCTTTTGCTTGTATTATTTGTGAGGTAATATTTTCTTTATTGGAGTAATTGAAATCTAAATTTCAAATATTTAATTTGGTTGGAGGCTATTCTGGGTTTTCTGGCTGTGATTATCGTGTTTGAAAATTGAATTCATTTGTATTTTGTCAAAGAGCATATGTTACATATAATGTCAAACTTTCGGATTTTGTAAATTTGATGAAAGTTCCGTTGTTCATATTTATTTTTGAGGTTGGTGTCAGTATTATGCTTTATAAATTGCAGTAAAAGCAAGGCATAGCTATACAAATATTATTGGGTTGCAGAAATGATAGGGTATAACCAAAGATAAAACACAGATACACAAAATTTTTTGGTCTAACAGATCACAATTTTTTTGTAGCTCCATTTGCCTACCCCAAAATTACAAAAAAAATCTATAATTAAATGCAATTGGCAATTGGCAAATAATAAAAAGTGTTAATAAAATTTTGGAAAACCGCCTAATTTTCTTAAAAATTGTTATTATTCAGTTTCCAAATTTCAGGAAAGGTTTTACATAACTCAACTCTATTTGTGACAATTTAATCCAAGAAACATAAGAAACTCATTTCTATAAAAAATTTCAATAAATGTACAAGAAATGTCAAAACTAATATTTGTAAAAATTTTTGGAAAATTTAGGGACAATTCCTGGATAATCCCCATTTTGACAACGTATTCATAATCAGCGACCCCAAAAACCGCCTAGGTAATATTTTATCGTAGAAAATCGAACTATAATGAAATCTCTAAATTATAAGATTTTAAAAAAATATTAAAATTTTCAAAATGATGCCGAACAGCCAGAATATTTCTGATTTCAAATAATATAGTACAACAAATGTTTTTAAAAAAGTTTAATTGAAACTGGTTCCGTTGTGTTCCAAAGTTTTGACAATTTTTTAGCTCTATTGACTTAACTAATAAGTCCACTAAAAACAATGCATCAACTTTTTTGTAAAAAATAGCAACAGGGCTATAGACCAATACATTTAAATAGCGTATAATAAGAATAATAAAATTCCGATCCCTACGGAATTTGTTAGTTACTTAGTAGACCTACGTTTAGAAATCGCTGCTCCATATGGTAAATGTTAAATATATCAACTGCGAGCGAAGGTTTGAGCTCATGTTAAACTTGGGCATCCATGAATTTTTCACTCGATTGAAAATATATAAATCTAGACGGAAAGGCAAAACGAGATGGCATACGATTAGTTGCAGAGTTCAGTTCACTAAGAATTCTATTTTAGAGGAATTTCAGGTGTTGAAGTTCATTCAATTATAACATGATTTAAATTAAACATACTCCCTGAGGTATTTTATGGCACCGACCTTACCTTGTATTTAAGATTTAAATTGAACATAGACTTTAATGCGCAGTGTATGGTCAATGAAGAAGGAAATATCCCTCATATTTCCTTCTTTATCTGTACTTCTTTTGATATCCAGAAAAATAAGAGTTTATTTCTAACGATTTCAATTTTGATACTTTTATATCTCAACCTCATAAATTGTCAGCTTGGCTATTACAATTTAATAAGACAGGAAATCTTTTAATTAGTATCAGTTTGGGATGGTATAACTAGTTGTTTATTTATTCCTAGAGAATACAGAGAGACTGTCGGGTAGGGTTTAAACAATGAAATTACATTCCCAACGATTTTGATAAAATTTTCATTTTCTATTTGACATTGATAATTAGTTATTTATGACTTTATACGGCATGGAAACGTATATAACTTCGTTTCTGTTAAATCATGCTTACAATTATAATCACACTGTTTGTCCGCGTCGAAATGGATATCATTGTCCATCTCGTTGCATTCATAATCATAATCTTCATCGTCATTACCATCATCACTAGAATTATTATCATTACCGTCATTACCATTATCATGAGACATTATTATTTCTGGAATTAAATTTATATCGTAATCAAGATTATCATCATCTTGTTCAAGTGATTGCTCTACATGCACGCAATTATTACAGTTGTACCCTTACAATTCTTACAGAACGAGGTACATTTAATACCTAATTTTTTATAGCCACATCGCTTAACACATCCACCTTTGCAAGTACAATTATTTTGCTTAAAAAATGAATCTGGAATGAGTTCCTCTGAAGAGAATTTTCCATTGTTCATTGTCCATCCCCAGTTATTCGAACTGACGAGACTAGAAAATCGGTTTTTCCGGTTTAGGGCTAATGGGTGAAGGGTAGGTCGAGAAATATTGTCACCCTCCGTCGAAAACGGAGGTATACCGTTTTTCATCTGATTTTCGTTGTTTTCGTGGCATTTCGTTATTGGGGTGGAGGTAGTTTCAACCCCCCGAGATGGGCTAGGTCATGTATGGTCAATCTTTACTCATTTTATTCGAATTGACAAAAAAACCCAGCTCCGGCTCTAGCAATGTCCGTTAATGAATGAGCTTCTTCAAATGTGTTACCCCCTTCCAGACAGCATTGACTTTGGATTTGGGGGTTGTTTACTATCTGCAGTGTGTGTTTTTTTATTTCTAAAACAATACACAAATTTAAATTCTTGTAGCCTTCATTAAAGACTATTTTGTAGAATCTGTTGTGCTGATGAAGAAATTAATGAAAAGTGGTCACCGTTCCCAAGGATTGTCAGTAAATTGCCAAGAAATTGAATACCCAATTCCGCCAAACCATCAAATTTTTGTGCTAAATTTGCAGTGTGAAAACGCAAGTAAATTAATACAAAAGGTAAGTAACCACATATATTTTATATACTATCAGGACCGGGCTGGTCTGTAGGGGCTCCCCAGGAAAAGGCTTATAAGTCTTCGTTCCAATTTTGCACATAACATTTTGTAATAAAAAATCCCGACGATAGGTAGAACAATAGTTTGACCACAACATGGTAATAATAAAAACAAAAATGATAATTCCTATATTTCACATAATAAAGAGAAAATAAATAGATTTACCACGATAAGGGCGCACTGCGGGAATTCGCCAGTCTGGTCCTCTATTCATTTCCTTATTTTAATGTAATTTTTACAGGCCGATGATCTGAAACTGTTTGCTTCACCCTTTAGATGGATTTTCTACCACAACAATATGTCCACGGAAACCATTTTGGAAACTTATTTTTCTGAGATAAACGTTTTGATAGACAGTGATGTTAGTTTATGTGAAATGCAAAAAAATGATATTGTCTCAATAAAAAAGCTATACAGAAGACGTCAAAATTATCAAATAGAAATGGAGGATATGGGATATTGGAAACGAGATGGTGGAGTTACAGATAACGCATTTGAGAAGAATACGGTTAGACGAAGGAAGAATCTTATGGGCACCAGAATTAATACATGTATTGTTATAACTCACAACGATAGCTTAAATCATTTAACTGATAGGAGGTATTAAAACCAGTGTTATTTATTTGGAAGTTTTGTAGAATTTTACTGCAATTTCGAATAAGTTCTCAAAAAGATCCTGAGTCGTTGGTGGTTGAAATATTGCGATAAATTTACTTAATTTTTTGATCATTTCTTGTTCCTTTCCTTTTTATTTCCATTCGTTGCCGTCTGATAGATAGTTAAACATTTTTATATACACTTATATTTTTATAACATTATATGATAATGTGTTACTTCTTTGATTTCAATACGCATGTATAGACTCTAACTTCCGTTTTCCTTGTATATTCATAATACAATAATCATATCCTTGTTTTCATTATGTTTAATGTTCAGTCTACTTTAATTGATTAAAGATCATCTTTATTAGTTTGTTGTGTAGTTTACAATTTTTAAAAAAATTAAAATTATACTATTTATCACTTTATTAGTCACTGCTTCCAGCTGCCAGTTTATAAATTGAACAGCGAAATTGAGAATTTTGAAATTTCAGTTACTTAATGATGTACCCAAATTATTTACAGGGATAAACACATTGATAGCATAACCAAAGTCAATTATGTATTGATGCAGCACCTCAAGGATTTTATTAACGCTACTTTAAATTATTCTATGCAAGGAACATGGGGATATAAAAACGATAAATCAGAATGGAGTGGAATGATGGGAGAACTTACCAGGAATGAGGCAGATGTAGGAGGTAAGACATATCACATGCAGGAATTCTATCATGTAAACTTTTTCAATTTAAAAACATAAGAGAGGAAAAAAACTTTACTGAAATAAATTTGTAAAGGTATTTACAAAGAACTCCCCTCTCTGTTTATCATCCTTTACTTATTAATTATTTTTTTCTGTTGGATAACCACCCTGTATAGTTTTCACTGACATTATTATTTTATATTATATTATATTATATTATATTATATTATATTATATTATATTATATTATATTATATTATATTATATTATATTATATTATATTATATTATATTATATTATATTATATTATATTATATTATATTATATTATATTATATTATATTATATTATATTATATTATATTATATTATATTATATTATATTATATTATATTATATTATATTATATTATATTATATTATATTATATTATATTATATTACACTAATTTATATTATATTATAATAGACTTCTTCTGAGGTTTTAACTCTCCATCACTTGAGTCTGTCAAAAATTCAAATTCTTTCTCGATTTTTAAATTCGGTTGGTGTAGAAATAGTAATGTCTCACTTAATATTTTAAACACGCACTGTATATTCTGGAAGGTAAGAAAGAAAAATTCCAAGCTTTGTTTGACGAATTTAAAAAGCAAAGTGTGTATCTGGTTTCATAAATTATCGACGAGCGATCGATAGAAGCCAGGGGGTTATTGAATTCCGTGTGAAATATAAGAGGACGACCAAATGCCGATTTCAGTTAAACGCAATGGAAAATAAAAGAGATTTATGGCTTTCTGTATAAGGAATCTTAGACTGAAAAAGTAAAAAGTACATATAATTTATTTCCAGCTACGTTTCTTCTACTGGCCAGTGCATGGAATCTGCTTGTGATTTTAGTAATGATCCAAAAATTGCCTATTTGTATAAAATATAATCTATGAATTATATAAGATAAAATATAAAAAAATGCGAGAAAATTCAAAGTTTATAATATAAACTCAATTTTTATAATCATCAATCGCATATTGGTTTCGTTGAAATATTTGTCTGAATGAAAATTCAACAGATACTATGTTATTGATTAAAATGATGCGATAGGTTAAGAAGTAAGAATAACTAGTTTAGATTACTTTATAATTATATATACAAGGTGTCCGAGAACAAGGTAGAAAAACATTCACTGTAGATTCCTGAGTCCAAATTAAGGGTTCTTCACAAGGCATTTTTCAAAATACCCCCTCGCAGTCCCTTTAAAGGTATACCTTAAAGCGGTTTTAAATTATTTACTCAAAATATTAAAAAACGTGTATTTTTCCCCCTTGGGTGCTTCGCAATGGGGTGGAAAGAAAATTATCTAGCAGCTCAAAGAAAATAAAAGCAGAGGTTTCCTAATTGTCTTATGTGGCAAACTTCTATTGATTTTGAAAAATGAGTCAAGATACTGACCGTCCAATAGAAATGGTACCTGCCTTGGAAAAACATATTAAAATATTTTGAAGAAAAATCGGGAATGAGTATTAGACGGGCTACTCTTCATTTTAATTCAAGCAGATGGAAAATATGGACATCTTCAAATGGTTCAAGAATTGCTCCCGTGCAATTTTCCAGTGAGGGTGGCTCAGTGCATAAATATTCTAAGGAAATCGTACTAGAATTTACAAAACAAGTGCTGTTCGCTGGCGAGTCCTGTTTTGCTTGTCGTGAGATCATGAATTGTCGCAATCAGCACCTATGGAGCGATGAAAATCCACTCTCTGTGGTAGATAAACAATTTTAGAACAACTTTTCAATTAATATTTGGGCTGAAATTATAGGCGACTGTTTAATTGGACCAGTGGTGTTACTTCACAAATTGAATAACATGGCGTACTTAATTTTTTCACAGAATGACTTGTTCCCCCTTTTTCTCCATTCAATTACGCCAACATAGTTTATGCGAGGCAAAGCGGGTCGCCATCATTCTGCAGAAGTTCGGGAATGGCTTTCACACACTTTTGGAAATTGTTGAATTGGGAGATACAATTAAAGCAACCCCTCGATCCCCGGATTGGAATCCATTAGATTTCTACTTTTGGGAGCATATAAGAGAAATGGTTTTTAATGCTGAGGAAATTGGCAACTAGTTCTATGTAGCTCGTACGACAATTTGAGACGAAGGTCACAAATATGTATATTCATGTTGAAATTGTTGTTTTGAACAGTTAAGTTAAGATTGAAAAAAATGCTCTTGTTTATAGAAGTTGTTTCATATTTTTTTTCATTATTGTTTGTAATTAATAATATCATTCCATTAATAAACTTAATATTTGCCAATTTGGTTATAGCGGAGCGGATCTGGGTTTGAAATGAAACCAAATTTAAAAAAAATTTTTTTTTACAATTCGGTTACACGCGTTCTCTTTTATCATGTTATCAACTTAGTTCAGCTTAATCACACGGGGCGGCGGAGGAATTCGCATTTAAAATTCGCAAAAACACGTTTTTCCACGATAACTTTGTTATTATTGACCTGACGAAAAAAAGTAAAATTAAAAATCGAAGATCTCGCGGAAGCGCATAATCTGGTAAAATTTTTTTCAAATCGAACGGTAACTTTTCGTGAAAAATGTTTTTGAAAATACTCGTTTTTTGCCCCAACACTAATACACAAAAAAGTAATTCCTTAATTTTTTTACGAAAAAAAGAAGTTAGGGGGATGAGATTTTTTTGAGGTAGGTGAAATAGATAATAATTGATGGAGCCGAAGGATTGGGGTGGTGGGTCAATTAGGGGAGGGGAGGGAGGTAGGGAAAAGAAAATTATTCAACCCCCTCGAACTTTTTTCCCTGTCGTGCGATTTTCAAAACCAAAATAGAATTTGTTCATTATTACGTCTAATATCTGACTGAATAATTTTTTAAATTTTTTTTCAAATAAACAAACTTGTGGGAGGGGGAAAACCATTTTTTTAAAATGCGTTTTTGAGTACGAAGGAAAGGGCTCAGAAGAGAAATTTTTTTACAGGTTTTATTTGAAAAAAAATTGTCGCAATAGGAAGGGAGGGAGGGGGCATAATACGTTTGCGGGAATAAAGGGTTAAGGAAAAGGGGTAGGGACTTCGGAGCTTAACATTCGGATATATAAATTGTTTTTCTATCTTAACATTTGATCAGTCTACCTTCCATCAAATATTAAACTTATTATAAATAATTATTTAACACCGTCACGAGTTTTTGCGGCGCACTTCTCTAGTTTTAGGTGTGTATTGGGTATATAAAACAATTATTTTTCCGCTTAACTCGCTCTAACTCAAAAACGGCACAATGGATTACTCTCAAATTTTTATCGTGTTTTCACTATATATTTGTTAACATAATGTCTTAATATGTAGGTCAAATTGTGTAGAAAGCATAATTTTTTTTTCTAAGGCTATGTCGAAAATTTGCATTCTCAAATGTAACATGCGGGAAACTTTTTGTCTTTCGAAATAGATACCAAATGTATCGAGAAGTAACGAAGATAAAAACTTTTTTTCTAGAATTAGCAGTTTTCGAGAAAACTGCAAATGAGTGATTGTTGGCCAGGTACTGCAATTAATTGCTATTAGATTTCCACATGTTTACACTCATTTGCAATTAACCTCAAATAGAAAAAAAAATTTTAGTTTCTATTTCCGGTTAACATGGGCGCCAACCGGAAGTTTCGTCTGCCAACGTAATTGGGGTATGTGAAGTACATATACTAACTATCTATGCGGACAGATATCGATAATCATTCGATTAAAAAATAAATGCCCCCTCCCCCTCCCTATCCCCCCACCATATTAAAAAGTTCCAGAGAGAAAAAAAAAATTGTACTTATATGGTCTCTTCGATTACTGACTGGCAGACGGTAACCATTCGTCGTCGAATTTGCACGCTATTTCCTAGACTATAACCCTTTATTCCCGCAAACGCATTATGCCCCCTGTCCCCCTTCCTATTGCTTGGTTTGCGATAATTTTTTTTCAAATTAAAGATAAAAAAATCTCACTTACCTGTAAAAAATTTCTTTTCTGAGCTCTTTCCTTCGTACTCAAAAACGCATTTAAAAAAAAATGCAAAAGGTTTTTCCCCTCCCACAAGTTTGTTTATTTGAAAAAAAGAATAATTTTCCGTTCCCTACCTCCCTCTCCTCCCCTAATTGGCCCACCACCCCAATCCTCCGGCCCCATCAATTCTTATCTATTTCACCTACCTCAAAAAAAACCTCATCCCCCTAACTTCTTGTTTTCGTAAAAAAATTAAGGAATTACTTTTTTGTGTATTAATGTTAGGGCAAAAAAACGAGTATTTTCAAAAAAAAATTTCACGAAAAGTTACCGTCAGATTTGAAAAAATTACCAGATTATGCGCTTCCGCGAGATCTTCAATTTTTAATTTTACTTTGTTTTCGTCAGGTCAATAATAACAAAGTTATCGTGGAAAAACGTGTTTTTGCAAATTTTAAATGCGAATTCCTCCGCCACCCCGTGTGATTAAGCTAAACTAAGTTTATGATAGAAGAGAACGCGTGTAACCGAATTATCAAAAAAAAAATTTAAAAAAAGTTGCTTTCAAAACTCCTCTTTTTCTCGCCAGATCCGCTCCTGTATTAAGAAAATATGTAGGTTTATTATTACGCAGAACTAACATCTAACCAATCAATGAATATAAAGGGGCGCAAATTTAATTTTTGTCTTAAAAATGGTTAGCAAGGCAACATTTTTTCAGGAGAAGGAAATCTTTTTGAATATTGCTGGAAGCCAAAACATATTTTTTTCTGAAATGTAAAACGAATAGGTTTTAAAAACATTTTTTAAAACATATGAGGGGTTGCTTATTCCACACTATTGTGAAGGACTCAAGAGGAGGAACAAATTCATAAGATATTTTTCAATAAACGTAGTAGATTTAAAAAATATTTGGTTTTTTGGAACTTGATATTTTGAGTAAAAAATTGAAAACCGCTTTTAACGTATCTGTTAAAACGTAAAACATACCTGTAACTACTTGTCAGCGAAGGGGTATTTTGAAAAATGTTATGTGAAGAACCTCCCTTAATTTGACCTAATTAGTCTACAGTTAATTTTTGCTGCTTTGTTTCTAGATTTCCTGTATATTAAAGTGTTCGCAAACATTTATTAAAAAATAATAATAACTCAAAATATACAGATAGTTTTTAAGTTATAACGACTAGAAAATTGGGATTTTTAGCTTGAAAAAGAGGTATTTCTAATGTTCTCGTCAATAAATCGAAAGATATTACATTAATTTCGTTTTTTTTTTTTAAATTTTCTGTAGAGTTAATGGTTTCGGAAATCTGGAAGTGTAAAGGTGGCGTCCGAACGTTTATAAGACGAAGTATTTTGTTTAAATGTTAAACATCTCAGCAACTATGGCACTTACGTCAAAAACGCTAAGAACCAAAATGAAAGACTATTAATTAGGCTTTCAAATGATATTTTGTCTATTTCTATAGCATGAAGTTATAACAGAAACAATGTACTTTTTCATATTTTCTCATATTTTCGCAATTTTTTAAATGTAAATAGTCAGTAATTAAAAAAATATGTTCGCATATACTATTTTATGCTAATATATAGTCTAACCAAGACGCTCAACTTTTTTTCCACTTTACAAAAAATTGCATTTTAAACTGTAACGGAATTTTAGAAAAAACCGAACCTTTTTATTTCTCTGCAAATATTTCCATAATTATTAGTTTTAGAGAAAATATGTTATACATCAAAAATGAAGCTTATAAACTGAGAATGAATTTGTTTTTCTTTTTAATGTTTATGTAAGGTGCGCAGTTTCGGAGATGTTTAATTTTATAGATGGCTTCCGACCGTTTTTAGGATGAAGTATTTAGTTTAAAATGTAAAATATCTTAGAAACTGTGACACTTCCATCAAAAATTCTGATAAACAAAATTAAAGATAATTAATCAATCTTTAAAATGATATTTCGTTCGTTTCTACATCACAAATAATAAAGTTATGGTCGAATTTATTATCAAAAAACCAGTTTGGGTTCCGAGAAAATACATCAACAAGTGATGCTATAGCCTGCCTGACTAAAAAAGTTTATGAATGTTTGGGTAATAGTACACCATGCCTCTGTGTTTTCATAAATCTGGGAAAGGCCTTTGACACAATTAGTCACAATAAAATATTAAAAAAATTCGAAAATTTTGGTGTAAGAGGTCTTTGCCACGATTTATTGAAAAGTTATTTAGATAAAAGGACACAAGTTGTAAAAATAGGAAACCAAACAAGCAAAGCAAGAACCGTGCTCTATGGTCTTCCACAAGGTACGTTTCTTGCTCCAATTTTATTTATTATGTATCTAAATGATATATTTAACCTAAATATTAGAGGAGATGTAGTATCATTTGCAGATGACACCGCCATATTTTTTAAAGGAAATTCATGGGAGGAAGTGAAAAGGATTTCGGAATTGGACTTAAAGGTGATTAAGGATTGGTTTGATGAAAATATCTTGACCCTTAGTATCTCAAAAACAAAATATTTGCCATTTTGCTCCTATAGAAGCAATTTACCTTTATTTAATGAAATAAATATTGTTAACACTAATTTGGTCATAACTACCTGTGAAAAAATTAACTATCTGGGCATAACTTTAGACCCTCATTTAAAATGGAATCACCATATCACCAACACTGTAAAAAAACTAAGATCTTTAATTTATAGATTTAAAATATTAAAAGATATATTAAGCAAAAAACACATTAAAATCATTTACTATGGCATGATTGAATCGATTTTAAAATATGGCATTATGGCATGGGGAGGTGCAAACAAAACTAACAATACACCGTTAATATTAATCCAAAAAATATATTTAAAGACCTTATATGGAAAACCCAACCTTTATCCTACTGAATTATTATACAAAGAGTCAGAATTATTAAATGTGCGTAAGCTATATTCTCAAAGTTTCTTAATGTACCAATACAAAATATACTCAAACAACACTCATTGATCATAGCTATTACACAAGAGGTAAAGATAAAAAACAAATAAAGGTTGTCGTTGCACAAAAGACTATAGGAACAAAATGTTTTGTCTACTTAGGTCCTAGATTATACAATAAACTCCCAGAAAAGATTAAACAAGTTAGATCTGTAACAAAATATAAAAAAGAAATAAAAAAATGGCTACTGAACATAAATTACACAGCAATAGATGCATTTATTAATACTGGAAGTCTTTAAGCTTTCTTTTATTCTTTAAGTTTTATAATTCCTCAAATTTATGTTTTTTATTTGTAAATTTTCGTTATAAGTTAACTTCTAATATTTTAATTTTAATATTTTTCTTAATATTGATACCTAAAAATTCACCCACATCAAATTCTTTTATAATTAAATGTAAATACATGTTTTATAAAATCCATGAAAACATATATTTATAGTACGCAACACTGGTCTATTGCCTTTGCATTCAGGTTCTTAGGACCCTTCGCAAAATAAATAGAACTTAGTTGGGTATTTCGCATATGTACGCACACACTTATCAAACTACCCATTGCTCACAGACTCTAACGAGTCTAAGCAATCACTCATTTATTTATTTATACCTATAGATATTAAAATTAATCATTGTATCTTTTGTTAACCTATATAAATAAATAAATATTCTATTCTATTCTATACAAGTACTTGAATTTAAAAAAATGCTGTTTTACTTGAGTACATAGCGTCACTTAGATGCTGAATTTTTTGTGTCTGTTTAAAACACTTGTTCTATAAAAAAAATTCCATACGCCATATTAGAGCCGCTATTGTGAATTTCTTTATTTTTACTTCAGTTTCGTAATCGGCAATCCCAAAAACATGACTGTCCTACGTTTCAAAACAAATGAGCAATACTTTTTCAAATATTCAATATTTAAATTGAGAGGTGGTTTTCACCTATTGAGGGTAAGAGCAAGTATTCAGACTATACAGAACTGAAATCGATAACTTTTACTACAATAATAAAGAAAAATTTTCATTACATATGAAATAATTCCGAAATTTTACATATTTTTTACCTCTAGATACTGTACCAAAACATAATTATGAAAAGTCATTTTTGGCCATATCTCATTTTTTTTTACTTTTTTGTATATTTAATATAAGTATAAAAAAGGACTTAGTTTCCAATATCGAAACTGTTAAATGTATTGTTTTGTTTTACAGGCACTCCTTTGTTCTTTACTGTTGACAGAGTCGACATAATAGACTACATAGCCATGACTACTCCAACAAGATCGAAGTTTGTATTTAGACAACCAAAGTTATCGTATGTTACAAATGTGTTTACCTTGCCATTTGATACTTACGTGTGGATATCCACTATATGCTTAGTAGTCATTATATCATTTGTGCTCTTTATTATAATTAAGTGGGAATGGTGGAAGAAAAAGGGCCAGAAGTATGAGGTGGGTACAATTATAGTGTTTTTTTTTAAATTGAGATTCCTTCCATCACTAAGAGCGACTACAAATTAGTCAATCGCATATTAGTCTTGCGTATTAATTTATAAAAAAAATATTCCATGATCTCTCGATGATGTAAACTGTGTTGACGAAACTGCATCAGTCTTAACATTACATTAAATGTTGCAATCGTCTTTGGATTAATTTTTTAATTACTAGTAGATTTCTTCTAAAAAAATGTAGGCTTCGCCCTTCAGCTAGCGCTAACTTACCTTCCGAATTTCAATATTATTGAACTTTTTGTTCTTAAGTTCTAGTTCTTACAAAAAAACATTACTGATGGACCGATGAACAGATAGACGAGCGGACGGACAATTGAAAAATTATTTAGAATTCGATAACAATGATACATTTTTTTTCGCTGGGACCGATATTTACGGTTTTGGAAATGTGCTGATCAAATATAATTTACTCTTCGTTTTCGTATTTGCGAAGAGTAAGAGAATTTATAAAACTAGAATTTAAGTGAAAAAAAATATGAAAAAAATAAGCAATTATTATTCAAACATGAAACAAGTAGAATTTCATTAAAATAATTGTATTTTAGTGTACCTATATAATACATTTTTAACAAAAGGCGTATGTATTTCATTTTTAATATTTATAAATCTTATTATCTTTGCTGGATTGTTAAATAACATGACGATATTACTCATGGGCGCAGCCAGGGGGGGAGCCATGCCCCCCCAAGCCGTCTTCCATGAGCCAAAAAATAAAGAAGCATACTCTCTATTAGTATCAAAGCGGTTTACTGTGGTCTGCTAATAAATCACAGTCACAAAACAATTTTTACTTTACAACACTCAACGTATTTACTAGCGTAATATTTTGTCGAAATCTATACATTTCCTTAAATATACAGTGTGAATCTTTTAAAATGAAGACACCCTTATAACTTTTTTATTTTGTTTCCGATTTGAATAAAATTTTACTTAAGTATATAACAAATTAGGTTTTACTTATGACCAGAAAACCATTCGCCTGCTACAAAGGCAAAGCCACCAAAATATGCTGAAAAAAATAAAAAAATCATATTAGTGGGTCTCGACGAATTTCACGTATCCACCACAAATTGTGGAAACTGAAAATCCCATTTGCCAGATTAGCTTATGTATGAAAAATCCCCCATCAATAATCAAATTAAATTTTGATGTATGTACGTTTGTGGCGCCGATCCGGTGCATTTTTTAGAATTTTTAACATTCAAAATGTTTTTATTTTTTCCACATATTTTGATACCGCAGGTGGCTTTGCCTTTGTAGCAGGCGAATATTTGGTCATAAGTAGATCCTAATCTGTTCTATACTTGAGTAATATTCAATTCAAATGGGAAACAAAATAAAAAAGTTATAATGGTATCTTCATTTGAAGTGAGTCACATTGTATATTTAAAGAAATTTATAGATTTCGACAAAATATTACGTTAGTAAATACGTCGAGTGTTGTAGAATAAAGATTGTTTTGTGACTGTGATTTATTAGCAGACCACGGTAAACTGCTTTGATAGAAATATTCAAGGTACCTAATTAATTAATTTATTAATTATCTATTTTGGCTGGTTGAATATCTCGTAAACTATAACACATAGGAAGAAAATGAATAGAGGTAGTATAAGAAATTTAATTATGTTTAATTTTTCATAGATTGCCTTTTTCCATACGACACATCGTTTCCTAGTTATAAGCGAAGAATCGAAAAAATGAATCTTTCCACCCCCCCCCCCCCCTTAAGAGGCAGATCTAGGGGCGGGGACTTTTAGTATGTTTACCTTTTAACTACCTCCAGCATATTCCTGAGGATAATTTTCTCCTCCTTCATGTTCTCTACAATCCCCTTTTGGGCATTCATTGATTGGACTACTAGACTTTGGAGTCCAATACATATAATGTCTGATACGAGACAAAGTTTCCCCATCGTGACGTCACATAGCCCAGATCCCCAATGGCGAATATATTAATTTCAATCGCAAATATCTTTAACCTATGTAAAATTTGTTCTTCGTATTTTGTGTAATTTATAGAAAACCATAGTAGGTAAAACTTTGCTCTAAAATTTTAATAAAACTTAATTTGCATAATCCTGTCCATAATCCATCCTGTATGGAGAATATGGCTTAATTCAGAGCTGGGCAAAGTACTACTTCAAGTATCAAGTACTTGAAGTAGTTTTATGTGCAAAGTATATGGTGTATGGAGAATATGGCTCAATTCAGAGCTGGGCAAAGTACTACTTCAAGTATCAAGTACTTGAAGTAGTTTTATGTGCAAAGTATGTGGTGGAACTTCTTCAAGTAAAGTACTTGAAGTAGTTTAAATGAGTACTTTGCCCAGCTCTGACTCAATTTCCATATAAAGTATTCTACCATGCTACTTTACATATACTCCAAATTTGCAGTTTCGATATCTAATACATCTTCCTATTTTTGTGTGCTTAATCAAAAATCATAGTAATATTTTACTCTAAAATTATGATAAAACATAGTTTATATAATACCTGATAGTTTATAAGCCTCTGGGTAACTGCGACTTGAATTTAAAAAATATTGAGAAACTATGTTTTCTCGTTCAATTTCAAACTTTAATTTAAAAAAGAAAGCTTGAAGAATTTTTTTAAAAGCATTACATTTTACGAGCTTGAATAACGGCATAACTTAAATGACTGCCATATACATTAAACATTATTTTGTTGGCATTAATGGAAGTAGAGTATATTTCTTATGATATACAACCTCCCAGTTTTTTTTAAGTTCTCAAACATTTATAAAAAGACTCACATCTTTAATAGCCTTATAAATAATAAAATTCCGTGATATTCTCCGACTATTAAATGTCGAGTCTATAAAACAATAAATATAGGAAAAATATTTCTGTTTAGATTCCAATAGCAATATTGTTTATATGAGCCGAAGCCATATTTTGTATCAACTCATCTGGTGAAAAAATATTCAGCATGGGTGGGCTGTTATATACATTACGTTATTTATATATGTCAAAATTAGTGTCATATTTGTATAATAACTAATAGCAAGCAATATTTGGACAATGTTTTTAACAACATGCAATATGAAAGTTTTAATAACATTTTGATTTGATGAAGTCAATAACAGAATGCAATGAATGTGTGATGAAAAACTTTTTTAATTTAGCATCGGCTATGAACTGTCTCCTTTCAGATTTGTTGTCATCTAGATGGTTATTACATGTTCAGGGTGTTTTTGTAATACATCCATATATTTAGATCTATGAATACTCACATCTTCCTGATATTCTCATCGGGCGGATGTCAAAAGTAGCAGCAAGTGACAATAGTGTAGTGTTTGCTGCTGCCAAAATACGTCGGTACTAAACGTTACGCGCACGTGGTAATAATGAATTATTGTATTTTATGTTTTCAATAATGACGAATTTTTCAAACATTGAGTGGAGAAACACTGTGCTTTGTTATGGCGCGGTTGGGGAAAATGCGTCAAGCTCATATAGGTACTTTACCAGCGACGGCTCTAGGTATGTTGTCGCCCTGGGCACAGTTTCATTTTGCCGCCCCTCTCTTCCATTAATAACATTGGGGTCAGGCGGGGTAAAAATGAGACAAAATCAAAATGACATCTTTAATATTTAATGAAAGATTGGTATTATATGTAAAAATGACAGGAAAACCTATATTTCTATGTATTTTTTATTAAAAAGTATCGTTAACTGATAAACAAAAATAAACAGTGCCTCATTTTTACCCTCCAAGTGGGATTAAAAAAGACAGTGGAGGGCAAATGAAAGACACGTGATTTATTCCCAATCTTATTGACGTTGTACAAATGGAAGTGCAAAAATAAAACAGAGGAGGGTTTTTTCTTTTATATGTAATTTATTCAGATTTTTTACTAAACAAGAAGGGGCTTGAAGAAGGGCTAGCTTCTCCTAAATTAGGAAGCTGAAATGTGCTTGCTTCAGTCTGCCTATTTGGTCTCTTTAGTCTCTTTTTTACCCCGCTTTTAATTTTTTCGTTAAAATCAATTTTTTGTTGATTTAAAACTAGCAGATTAATAAACTTGATCACAAAATGTGAAGTATGACACTTCTAGTTGACGTCTGCCAAATACGGACAATGCAAATAGAGAATATATAAAATCCCCAAAAAAGTATTAAGGTGAGTTCAAACATTTTTTTAAAGTGAATTAAAGAATAATATTTTTTCCCGCATTAAAAGTAGGCATAGGACCTGATTGGATAACATATAACAGTTCTGAATGTACAAAACAAACTTGAATAAAAAATTTAGTTTAATTTATTTCAATCTGGATTGGATATCATCACCTTGTCTTTTATTTGCCCCGCTACCTGTCTGTCTCATTTTTACCCCGCCTGACTTTATCTTTTCAGTCCGTTATTTTTTATAGCATTTTAAGAGTCACCTACTGAGCATTCTTGATGGTTTGTTTTTTTAATTATAAGGTTTACAGCAGTTTTTGGATTTTCAGCAATATGATTACTGTGTTTAAAAGGGTAAAATAAGATAATTGAAAAAATTAACCGTACTGAAACTTAAAAAAAATACCACACCACAGAAATTAGACAAGAAATAAAATCACATGTAAGAAACAGAATGTATGTATGTAACCTACTTTCTATACAAAAAAAAACTAACAATAACAAATTATTTATATAAAGTTAACATTACTATTACTATATTAGTGAAACAATTGTTTCCTAGCTTTTTATATTTTTTGGTAACTGTGGATTTGAAGAATTTGCCGCCCCTAGAATTTTGCCGCCCACTTCGCCCCCCCCCCCCCATAGAGCCAGCCCTGACGGTTACCTAATAATATATATTCCTGACGAACGAACTTTTGTGTTGCTATCACTTACTTTAACTAAATAAAATATCATCTGTGTGTATGTTAGTTTTCAGTTTTCTCTATATTTGATCGTTTTGTGCAGCCTTGGCAACGTTGTAATAAAAGGGAACAATTTGCGTTGTGGGCGTCGAAATTGAAGATATAAAGGTGAGTCTACAATTATTTCATTGGTTTTGAATTTTTAAATTTAAAGGGTAACATTGGTCTTTATATTACATAAGTATTCACAGATTAAACTATATGGACGTATTTCAAAAACACCCTGGAAAAATACATATTTTGGTGGTTTTTCATAAAAAGTAGTATATGTAAAGGTATACTGGTGTAATAATCCTTTCCACCATTGTAATATCTTTTATTAATTTGTTTATTCATTTGAAATATGTTTTTATTTTACATGACAAACCTTGAGGTCTGATGCACATAACGTAGAAATATCTCTTGTAGCTTGTATCTCTTGTAACTATAACAGTTGATATGAATCATGCTAAATAAAAATGTTTATTACTTCTTAATGTAAGCCTTAAAAGCCACCAATTTTCCTTAATTTTACTTCCACATCCAGTGGAAGTATAGTAACGACAAAAAAATTAAAAAAAAATTTTATTGTTCAAATAGGCTTAGAATGTCATGAAACGTCGAGATTTTAAGTTTGAGGGAAAAAAAATTTCTGTCTGTCTGTCTGTCGGTGTGTCTGTCGGTCTGTCTGTGGGTCTGTCTGTGGGTCTGTCTGTCGGTCTGTCTGTCGATCTGTCTATCGGTCTATCTGTCTGTCTGTAAGTTTTTTTTGTGCGCACGTTTACTCTGGAACCGTTTGAGATATTGACTTGAAATTTGGTACACGTATGTACTTGAACGAGATCTGGAACTAGATTATATTTTCATCTTGTTCCGTTGAAGGGTTCGGGGGTAAATTGGGGTAAATTTGGGGTAAATAGGTAAATCAAGCAGGTAAGAGTCCATAAAATTGGTATTTAGTATATACATGAGAAGCTAAGGTCTCAAAAAAAATTTTGGCATTCGCCACCCTCTTTACCATCCCCACCCTATTATTAAAGGGGATGGAAAAAAAATGTGATTTAGTGTGTGTACAAGAACCAGAAACCTCAAAATATTTTTTTACTTCATCCACCCCCACTACCCCCCTATAACCACCCCCTACCTACTACCGATGTTGGGTATCGTTTTATGGGTTTTTGGGGTAGAGGATTTCGAATATAATATTATTAAAGTTCCATAAACAATTATTTCCAAAATTTTTTCGTTTTGAATGACTTGGATAGAAAATCTGAATGTGAAAGTAGTGATTCCTTGGTCAGCGGTTTTTACTGAAGCTCCAACAGAAAATAGATTCAGAAACCAATTGAAAATTTTAATTAGATCAATAACATTTTTATTTTATTTTTAATTACACGCTAACGTTAGTGTATGGCTTTATTGATGAACAATTCAACATGAATGTTCAGAATGCCAACTTTGAGTGTCTAAACATCCATGATATATGAATATCCAGTTTTTACGAATGCGCTGACACGGAGGGATTGAACCAAGTTTAATTGAAAGGTTTTGCATATGGGATTTTTTGACTGATTTTAGTTCCCTAGTATTCTACGTTCATTTTAAGATCAAAATCAAAGTAATTGAGCGGGCGCTTTTGGAAAAACTCGATTTTTATAAAAAAAATTCCACAAAAATCGAGTTATTTCAAAGAGCGCTCGCTCGATTATTAGATGTAGATTTGGAGTAAATCGTTTTTATATTATTTAAATATATATTAGTCCTGTCAATGAACGTTCAATAAGGGGGAAATGCCGAGATCACAATTTTTGAATTGAGAGCTGTGTTTGAACTATTTAGGAGGTAAACATACCAAAAGTCCCCGAACGTAGGAGGTGGGGGGTGCAGGGGTGGCACGAAGAAGTTCCCGTTTTTTTGTTTTTCGCTCATATCTCGAAAACGGTTAGCCCTAATCAAAAAGTGGCTATATGCAAAATTAAATCTGGCTAAATTTTCTACAATAATGTTTCTATTAATTTTTTCTCGTATCTATTATGGTTTAGTAATGAATTGTATATCTTTTGACTGTATTCTAACTTATTACGTACAATTTCATTAGTTTGACATTTTGACAGAACTAAGATGTCACCAAAGCACACTTTTCAATAAATACAATTTTTCCTTTTCAATTTGGGTTTGTATTCAAAGAATTTTTGAGATCTATACGGGAGTTTCCTCGAAAACGGTTGGAATTATCAAGTTCTATCAGGTGTACCTTTTTTTTACGTGGAAATGACTCCTGCATGAGATTTTCTAGTCAAAAGTGCCACTACGTTTCGTAATAAAAAAAGAGAAAAAATATTCATCATCAGGTATAGCTCATGAGGCGCCCTCCATGGGCTGGCATGATGTAATACACAAATTATTGTTTCCCTAAAAAATGTTTCCTTACCAAATTGGGAGAAGATCGGTCAAGAGGTAGTTGAGATATTGCAAAAAAAATACAATTTCGACACCCTGTATCTTTTTCCACAGCAACAATTTACTAAAGCATGTTTGGTTATATCCTCATATTTTTTGCAAAGAATCTACCCTTGAACTATGGCCTATTATTAATGGTCCACCCTGTATAGTAACACAAGTCTCTTGTATTTTTATCTTATCAGAACTTGTGTTCTAGTAACACGTCTATCAGTTATTTAAAATACCTTGGAAAATATAGGCACAATTTTATTGCAATTACAAATGTCATCTCTCGGATGTCAGTTTGAACTCACGAAATGACAAATTTTAGCATGTTATTTCGATGTGTCTTATTTCATTTCATGCTTTGTTTCAGGTTACATCAGGTGATCAAGAGTTAAACGATTCTATCATTGACTGCGCGCTTTTATCTTTTGGAGCCATGTGTCAGCAAGGAGCAACAGCTATTCCACTTAGTATACCTGGGAAGATAACGACAATACTCCTATTTATTTCGTTAATGTTCTTGTACACCTCTTATTCTGCAAATATCGTCGCTCTGCTGCAGTCTTCTTCTCACAGTATACAGACACTGGAGGATTTATTGAAATCCAGGCTTCAAATTGGAGTTGATGATACTGTTTTCAACAGGTTTTATTTTCCTGTAAGCAAAATAGTAAATAGAAGTAATTTCAAATGAAATTGAAAATTAGTTGACATTTTTTTAACATTTTTTGAAAATAGCTCTATCATAACAAAATAGGAGTTACACTAAAGTTGTCACAGTATTAACCCGCGTTCTCACTATGCAACATGCTTATAAAACATTTGTTTTAAAACAGAGTTTTATAACTTGTTACAAATTTAAAGGTAAAATGTTTTAAAACAGACACGTTTTAAAACAATTTTCGTGTTTTGTAACAAGTTGCACGTTCTCATTCTGTGTCGGTAAACATTAAAGAAAATCGGTAACTTGTTTCAAAAACATTTTGTAATTCTGTTTAGAAACTGCAGCATGTTATAAAACACTGACGAGGGTGCTGCCACCAGTCATTTTCGTCGTCTGCATTCGGTCACTGTAATCTGTTCAGTGCAATTAACTATGGAGTGGAGACGGCTGATGTGTTTAAACTTATCGAAATTTACCGTAAATTGTTGTGGGACCCGACAGAAGAAGATAGGAATAAAAATCATGATATGTGGCATGAGTTGGACGAAGAGTTTGGAATCGAGGTAGGCGAGGCGGAAAAAAAAAAAGAAAGTTAACAGGACAATTTAATAGAGAATGTAAAATGGTGACAAAAACAATATCAAAGCATCACATACCTCTGGTACAATGCTACTGATTGTTGAAGATGCCACTTTAAAAAGATAACTTAAGATTCCTATATGAGTCGCCAGTAGCTAGAAACTTTAATGTTATGGGTAGTCTTTCTTTTAGCGGAATGGCATCTCTAAAAGTTGCGTCTTTTCTTTCAACGTACCTACCAATAGGAGTAATCAGATACTTAAAATCCTGACTTGTCATTCTAAGAAAGTTTTTAAAACTACCATCAGTTTTAAGTTCTCCAGCTAACACATCTCTGTCGTCACGTTGAAGATCATTCAAGAGGTCACTGCCGCTATACTTCTTCCTGGCCTGTAACGACGGACGAACCCAAAATCGTTTCTTTTACTTCCACATCCAGTGGAAGTATAGTAACGACAAAAACATTTTTAAAAATTTTTATTATTCAAATAGGCTTAGAATGTCATGAAACGTCGAGATTTCAAGTTTGAGCGAAAAAAAATTTTGTGTCTGTCTGTTGGTCTGTCTGTCGGTCTGGTCTGTCTGTCGGTCTGTAACTTTTTTTGTGCGCACGTTTACTCTGGAACCGTTTGAGATATTGACTTGAAACTTGGTACACATATGTACTTTAACGAGATCTAGAACTAGATTATATTTTCATCCTGTTCCGTTGAAGGGTTGGGGGGTAAATTGGGGTAAATTTGGAGTAAATAGGTAAATCAAGCAGGTAAGAGTTCATAAAATTGATATTTAGTATAGACAAGAGAAGCTAAGGTCTCAAAAAAAATTTTGGTATTAGCCACCCCCATTACCACCCCCTCCCCATTATTAAAGGGGATGAAAACAAAATGTGATTTAGTGTGTGTACAAGAACCAGAAACCTCAAAATATTTTTTTACTTTATCTACCCCCCACTCCCACCCCCTGTCACTACCCCCACCCCACTACCGATGTGGGGTATCGTTTTATGGGTTTTTGGGGTAGAGGAATTCAAATATTCTATTATTAAAGTTCCATAAACAATTATTTCCAGATACAAAATTTTTTCGTTGTGTGACTTGGATAGAAAATCCGGATGTGGAAGTAGTGATTCCTTGGAAAGCGGTTTTTTTTATTGTTTTAATTAAACGCCACACAAATTGCAGATGCAATAACAACATCCTCGCTTGGAGACGCCATGATGACTAAATGTTTTCAAACATAGTTTGCTACTCCTTTTGCAATGTTTTGAAACCAAATGTTATTAAACATGTTTTGAAAGCCTGGAGTTTCAAAACAATTGTTTTAAAACAAATGTTTTGTAAACATGTTGCTTAGTGAGAACGCGGCTTTACAAGCTAACGTTTTTAGTAGTCCTACTGAGAGGAAGAAATTTAAATAAAGCCACTACTGAATTATTTCACTAGCGCTTTAATCAATACAATTTAAGAAAAAGCGACAATTAAAAAGAATATAACTCATTATGGGGGTTTATTATTTAATTATTTCGGTTATACATCTTAAAACAAAAAAATTAGTTATGATTCTTTCCAACAGAGAGCTGAAATCAACACAACTTCTCAAATTGATGATTTTCAAAAAATGTATAAATATTATTGTTAATGCTGATAACGGCTAACGGGTATAGACCAAAAGGTGTTAGGAAAAAAAATTTTTTTTAAATACTCGACGTTTCGTTAAAATTTATTGACATCCTCAGGACTCTACAATTGAACATATTGATGTAGTTCTTTATGGACAATATCATATTATTATTAAAAAAAGGTGATTGTTTATCACTGAATAAAATATATAACAATTAATTAAACAAACCAAATAAATAAAAGCTTATACTCTTTCTATTAATTCTTATTTTATACTAATTTTTTTTTTACTTATAACAAGGGAAGGTACTAAGTTAAAAAAGTGATGTTGGAAAGTAAAAATGAAGTAAATTATTGTGTAAAATTATTAGGTTTAAAAACTTTAATTATCTGATGAAATTAAACTAATTAAAATTTTTTTTATTAACTTACATTTAAATGAGTTTTCCTTTGTTAAATTGAATTTTAAAAACAGAAACAGAACACATGTTTTTAAAATTCAATTTAACAAAGGAAAACTCATCTAAATATAAGGTAATAAAAAATGTTTCATTAGTTTAATTTCATTAGATAATTAATGTTTTTAAACCTAATAATTTTACACAATAATTTACTTCATTTTTACTTTCCAACATCACTTTTTTAACTTAGTACCTTCCCTTGTTATAATTAAAAAAAAAAAAAAAATTTAGTATAAAATAAGAATTAATAGAAAAAGTATAAAATTTTATTTATTTGGTTTGTTTAATTAATTGTTATATATTTTATTCAGTGATAAACAATCACAACCCTTTTTTAAATAATAATATGATATTGTCCATAAATAACTACATCAATATGTTCAATTGTAGAGTCCGAGGATGTCAATAAATTTTGACGAAACGTCGCGCGTCGACTATTTAAAAAGCATTGTTTAACGCCGTTTGTGGCAATCCTTATAAGCTTTATTATAACAAGTAAAATTGAAAATTTTTAAAAACCCCCGATCAATGTATCTAATCGTACCAGTTTCATATGACCGAATCAAAATGAGGCCTAAATCATGTTCGGCTACAATAATTGTCTGCACATTTTCAATTTTACTTCAATCGAACAACATGGCGAATTCAAGATGGCGACCAAACATCAAAATCTAATATGACCTTCTCGACAAAATACTCTTTCAAATCAAAAAAGCTACATCAAAATTGGATCACCCGTTGAAGAGATATGAAGCCACAGACAGACAGACAAACAAACAAACATACGCGTCAAACCCCTCTTTTTGGGTCGGGGTTAAAAGTGATAAAAATGTTAGGGGAAAGTGGGGAATACCGCGCACTCAAATGTCTAAAGAACTAAAAATTGTTTCGACAAACAAATAAGTGGCGTCATCTCATAATAGTATGGAGAACTATAGCTGTTTGTTTCAGGTTCATCGCCGCATGCATTTCAAAACAAACGTCAGCTTAGTGTAGTAATATCATTTCCATGTAAATTTCCAAAAGTTTTATATTAACGATAAATTAATTTGTTTGTCGATTTAAGTCAAAATATTTAGCCTAATTTATTAACAACTATAAGCACTTTAATACCTACTGTGTTTTGTTTATTATTTTTGTTCCGTTGGGTTTATTTTAATAGTTAGGTTATGTAGGGTCCATAGGGGGAATGCCGTGCAGTAACGAAGGGGGAATACCGCGCTGCGCGGTATTGACAAATGCTGTTCACTAATACCAAAAAGTGGTAAATTTTTTAAGATTTCTCGTTTTTAATCAGATAATTTCTACCTTTTTTATTAGAAAATTCTTATTTTTGATTTAACATTTTTTTATACATTTACTATTGTTCCAAAATGTCTCTTTATGTCTTTTTTACTCTTTTAAAATATAGGTCTATCATATTTGTTTTATTTTAGCCTTCTTACAGGAAAGGTTTTTTGTTTTTAAAATAAAAAATTGTTTTCAATTTACTTTGCTTTTTTCATTTATGTTTATATCCATTGTTTTCTTATTATTTGCTTGCATGCCATTACCCGACATACTGCGCGGCATTACCCGCAGTAAGGGGGAATGTCGCGCAAATGCACTTTTCCAGAAAACAATTTTTTTGGTATGTCTAGGTTCAGGAGGGAACTGTTTTATTGGGTGAAAATGGAGAAAACATGCGTCTGATGAATTATAAAAAATACCAGAGGTATACTGCTTGCAACAACATTTTTATAAAGCTTTTCTCTTAGGTGCGTGGTATTCCCCCACTTTCCCCTACCTAGGACGTGATGCAATTACTGAAGTTCATAAAACCAGCAGCTTAGATAGATATCTAGGTTGATAAGATGACAAAGAATTCTGAAAAAATTCTTCTGTTACTATAAAATTTCGGAATAATTTTATATGTAATGATAACACAGTCATACAAAAAAAAGTAGTCTGGCCTGCGGACCAGACCAGTGTATCCTTATGTATTTTGACCTTCTGAAACCGAATCCGAAGTCAGAATTGTCAGATTCTCTTGTCTCTAACCCCAAAAACACCACCAATACAAAAAAAGTATATTTGTTTTGGGGGTGTTTTTTGGGATTGGGGGTGAAAAACGAGATAATCTGACAATTCTGACTTCGGATTCGGTTTCAGAGGCCCCAATTACATGAAGATAAACTGATATGTTCCGCAGGCCAGACCACTTTGGGGTTAGAGGTCAAAAACAAGCCAATCGGAAAATTCTGACCGGATTCGGTTTCAGCGGGTCCAAATACATAAGAAAACACTGGTCTGGTCCGCAGGCCAGACTACTTTTTTTTGTGTGGCTGTGTAATTTTTCTTTAAGGGTTATTATTGTAGTAAAAGCAGAAACGTGTAGAGAAAATACGGGTCCGGGGGAGCAATTATTTTGAAAATTGATGAGCGGGGGAGAAATCTGAAAAAATCTATTTTGGTCCGAAAATTTTTTTGATGAGCGGAGGGGAGAAATCCGAAAAAAATTATTTTGGTCCGAAATTTTTGTGATAGTTTTTCTGCGACCAAAAAAATTGTATACTTTTTTCATAATTTTTTTGTACTTAAAAAATAGGTTTATGCTAATACTAAAAAAAAAAAAAAAAAAAATAGTGTGAAAAAAGTAACATTATTCGATACTTACGTTTAGCCGGATCTAAGAGTGTAATGTAGTTGTCACTACTGTCAAGAAACACAGCTAATATGTTTGTAGTGAAAAAGTATACAGGATGTTCATCTAACAGAAAAATAATTAATAAATAAAAGTGACAATAGAGAGGGAAGTTTTATGTAAATACCTTTACTGATGATTAGGGTGGCCCATCTCTATAGGGGGTGAATTTTTTTTGCGTATTTTTTAAGTCTCACCCCACGAAAATATACTATTGTACTAGGAATAATTTATGTCAAAGTTTCAGATAATTCGGTGAACGGTAACCCGTGCCGCATTCAGGTAGAAATTTGTAGATAAGATTTTATTACGGTAACCCGTGCCGCATTCAAGTAGAAATTTGTAGATTTTATTACGGTAATACACTTAAATTTTACTTAAAATACAAATATCTACCTCTTTTCTCATAATGTTTTATTGGTGTAATTATTTCCTAGAAATTATTTGTTTTGGAAGTTTGGAAATATAATGCACCTACGGTAGGTTTTTATGTCAGTTTGCAATTGTGTTTTACAGTGGCGACATTATAAGTTCTAGCATACGTTCCTTTTTGAAAAAACATTTAACGATGGCTGATGTTAGATCCTTACGAAAGGATACTTTCATTTACTTAGTTGGACATTATTCGTCACAAATCATTGGCAATAAATTGCCGTCTAATAGACAAGTATTACAAGTGCTCTTTTATAACATTCGTGAAGTAAAGCTAAGTGTATATGAAAGTGCTAAATTAACAATAAAAGAGGTGTCAGTTTTTTGGGATAAAGCTCGCATTGCGACACGTCAGGATTTTCTTTGTGTTAAACAACTAGGTAAACTTTATGCAGAGTGGAAGAACTTACAAAAATCGGCTAAAAGGGCCAGTGCGGGAGGTAAAGAAAAAAATTTCGTTGAAAAATTGGACGATCTTTTTGACATTTCTCATGCAAATGCATTGGAGTTGATGAAAATAGATGAAGATAAGTAGTTTTTAATTAACCAAAGAAAAAAGGGACGTCCTGGATTTATGCATGGTATTGATTACCAACTTGCTTCTCAAGAAAAATCAGCTGAGGAGAAATTACAGAAATTATCCGAACGAATGCAACGAAGTCAACAAGAAAAAGCTAGATTAGAGGAAACAGTCACCTGTCCATCATCAAGTAGTAATTCAGCCGACTCCAACGAAAATGAAGATGAAATAATCGAAGCCCAAGAAGAGTTGTTACAAGACCAGCCTGGCCCGTCACAGACAAAAAAGAGGAGATTGTATGGAACATGTAACATCATCACACCAAAAATAGCCGCTGCATTTGATGCTTGCAAAATAAGCGACAGGTATGGAGTCCATATTTTGACGGCAGTAGCAGAAGCACTAGGACATGACACCACATCTTTGTCCATCAGCAGAACCACACTTCAGCGCTCTAGACAACGCATCCGCGAAGAAAGAGCTGAAATATTAAAAACTGCCTTCGGTAATTCTGAATTGCCGGCCCCAGTCATCCATTGGGATGGAAAACTTTTACCTTCTCTCACTGGAATGGGAAATATCGATAGACTTGCTATCTTAGTTACTAGTGGAGATATTGAACAACTACTTGGAGTACCAGCTTTGCCCAATTCAACTGGAAGAGAACAGACTGAAGCAGTTTATGATGTGCTTTGTGAATGGAATTTGGACGAAAAGGTAATAGCTTTGTGTTGTGATATAACAGCATCAAATATGGGTTATATAAATGGGGCTGCCACACTATTGCAACAAAAATTAGAAAGAGATATTCTATATTTTCCTTGTAGACGTCATATTTTTGAAGTGGTTTTGAGAAGTGTGTTTGACACAAAAATGCCTTCCTCATCTGGTCCAAATGTGCCACTATTTAAACGTTTTAGGGAATTTTGGCCTAAAATAGATCAAAATAAACTAAAAACTGGATTTCAGGTATCAAAAATTAAACACATTTTACAACCAGTTAAAGCCGAAATTGTAAAGTTTCTAAATGCAGCTTTAACTTTGCAACAGCCTCGTGATGATTATAAAGAATTTTTAATGCTTTCTAAACTTTTTGTTGAAGAAGAGCCCACTCACACGACATTCTATCAACCAGGGGCATTTCATCATGCATGTTGGATGGCCAAAGCCATTTACTGTCTAAAAATATTTTTTTTCCAAGATCAGTTCCAACTAACTAAAAAAGAAAAATAGGTATTGAAGATATATATCTCTTTATTGTAAAGGTTTATGTAAAGGCCTGGTTTACAGCGTCATTTGCTAGTAAAGCACCGCTTCATGACTTAGACTTTTGTAAAGAACTCATTAATTATCAAAATATTGACAAAGAAATATCTCAAGCCGCAAATAGGAAAATAGTGAACCATTTGTGGTACCTTAATTCAGTAAATGTTGGCTTATCTTTCTTTGATGACGATATTTCAGTTACCACTAAAAGAGAAATGGTTAAAGCTTTGAATAGGAAAGCACCAAATCAAGAGGGTATTAAACGACTTATGATTAGTAACATTACTGACGTTAAAAACAAGGAAATTCAGGACTTCATATGCGAGAACACTAAACAGTTTTTTCAAAAATTAGGTTTGTCTATGGAATTTTTGGAAAATGATCCAACAACATGGAGGGAAAATGAAAGTTATACCCGATGTTTCAATATTGTAAACAAAATTAAAGTTGTAAATGATGCCGCTGAGAGAGGAATCAAACTTATTACTAACTATAATGACATTTTAACAAAAAATGAAGACCAAAAACAGTTTTTACTCCAAGTTGTAAATGATTATAAATCACAGTTTCCAAATGTAAAAAAAGAAACCCTGTCGCATGCTTTGGCCTGGTGCAAAAAATATTGTTTTTATTACTATATGTCTTGTAGATTTAGGATAATATTTGGTACTATGTATGAAAAAAACGTTTCATAATAAAATACACGAAGATAAAACGAGAGTTTTATTTCAAAAACTTCTAGTCTAGTTTTCTTAGACTACGAATTTACAGTAGTATGACACATGTCATAGTCACAACAGATAATGTCTTTGATATTTGTATGACTTGATTAGTCATTCTAAAGATAAATGTTGCTGATTAAAAAAAAAAACAATGCATCAACCAAAGAATGTGAATAATTCCATTTACTTTTATTATTGCATAATAATGCATTCTGCGGCACCCCTTGCCTTCAATTTGCCTCAGTAATATTTTGAGGGGACTGTTTTTTCTTCAAATGGAACCATTTGCAGGGGTGAGAAATAAAAAATTTCGATTTCGAAAAGGATGGGCCACCCTACTGATTATGTATTAATTGATTGCCATCTTGAACGTATTTAGTAACCACAGATTTGCGAAATTTTTGAATACTTCCTTTGCATTTAAATAGAAATATGACTATCCACATATTTAAAACAGACAAATGTTATAAAATATGACAAATTAAGTTAGAATTGATTTATTTAGAATTCAACAGAACCAGTCAGAAGAGCATTATATTTACAAAAAGTGGCCCCTCCTGGAAAAAAGGATAATTTTATGACAATTGACGAGGGTGTTAGGAGAATGAGGCAAGGTTTATTTGCTTTTCACATGGAAACAGGACCAGGTTATAAAATAGTCAGTAAGTCAGAGTAATAAAATCTTTACTATCGCTGGAATATAACAATGTTTCAGGCGAAGTATTTCATGAAGCGGAAAAATGTGGTCTGCAAGAAATTCAGTTTTTACAAGTTATAGATCCCTGGTTTGCCGTGCAAAAGAATAGCTCTTACAAAGAAATGCTGAAAGTTGGGTAAGAACATTAAGCAATTCGGATTATGCAAAATCCACTTTCTTAGAGATAATTTGTACCGAATATTCAGAGAAAAATAATCTCGAAATGTATAGGACATTCTTGTACGTATAAGTTTTATATATTACAAATTTAACAGTTTGAAGATGATGCAGAATTGTTTAACCAAAAAATACAAAAAATGATCTTAAAAATAATACTGGGTATGCTGCCTATGAAGTAGTAGTTTCCAGAAGCACTACAGTCGAATACTATAATTTTATAATCAACGTGAGTTTCGCCAATCATGTTTTCAACATCAGGATATGATTAAAATTAAAGTAAGACTAACGATGTATCCTATATTTAAACTAAGCTAATGTCATGGTTCAACCAGTTCACTCAATCTGTTATGTCTACTCCAACGTAAACTCCTATCTAGGTTCTACGAACACTTACCTAGCAACCAATAAAGCAAACTTAAAAGCATACAGGGCAAGACTAGGCTTTTCAGTTCTTTCATTTTTGCTTAGATTGACTCTATGTTCCTTGAATATCCGTTTTGTTTGACTAACGTACTTCAGTTCAATTACAATTCAATTGGATCATATGAGTTGTCTGAAAGTTGTTTGAAGTTGTATCGAAAACTAGTGATTTTCCGAAAATTGTTCACAGTTGCTTAAAATGCAATACCCCATCACATGCACCTCTTTTAAATATTTTTAATTGAATAATTTCTTTGCATAGCAACGTCATCTGTATCTTAATTTTTAAAATGATTTTTACTCAAAATTAAAGTCATTTGTCTGTTCTCGTGGACACTTTTTAAGAAAAAATATCCCTTTCACTTAGGAGAAAATGGCCTCGGGAGTTTTAAGTGGGACATCCTTTATAGTAGTTTGTTCTAGGTATACAATTTAACTGTCTTTTACGAAAACAAAATGTGGTGAATGATATAATAATCACTAATTTTTTTCTATTGCAGATTGCGAAAATTACAAGAAAGCGGCTTACAGACAAGGGAAGTAGGTCTGATATATACGAAAAAACCGATTTGCATATCGAGAGGCTCCAGCTTTATTAGCGTTGGATTGGTTGACTGTTATCCTGCATCTGTAGTTTTAGCAGGGGGCATATTTGCATCATTTGCAGTTTTTATATTCGAGATTTACATACATTACCGGTATAGGATTTTAAAAAATATAATAATTAGTCACTAAAATCAATAAGAGATAGAAAACATTGAAATAAAAATAAATGATTTATCAGGTATTAAACGCTTTCTATTTTCTTTCAGGATGACCTCCTGGAAACGCATCAAAAACCATTTTTTGAAAAGCATAGAAGGTAAAAATGGTGAAGCTATCGAGCTCAAGTGGCCTTATGCGAATTAATCCACAACTGTATTTTATCTGCTACCAAGGATATTGAATTTTATTATAAACTATAGACATTGCTTTATAGTTTACATAGAGATGTCACTATTAATTACCTAGATTAGTTAAGTTACTTGCTTATGACCATTAACTTCACATATTGCTTTTAATTCTAAATAAATTCCAAAAAATAATTTCACCCATCATAGAACAAGGTTTTTCAGTGTCAAAATTGCAGAGGTTCACTTTAAAATACTTACAGTATATACTCACTAAACTACACTATAATCGATAAAAATTGGGAGAAGAATTGAGGTAAAACCGATAACAGAACAAGCTTGTTGAATTATTCGAGTGTAAGAAAGTTCTTTGTCACAATGGAGGTCAACCTGAGTTTCATACTACAAATGGTTAGATGCGATATTACTCTGTTACATGACAGTTGCATCATGACATAGAAAAATTTACTGAAGTATTTGACATGCATATGTACCGACGCATCGGCTGCTCCTCGGAAAAACACAGTACGCGTAAAGTTAGAAAATGTTCAGGACAAGCAATTTACTTTAGATTATTGCCTCTAGGACACAGACGAACATGTATTATTTAAACCTTTACAGTTAACTAACATAAATAAGTACGTTTTGTCATAATATCAAATATGACCTATTTTATTTAATATTTACTATTTTAGTTTGAAAATGAGTTTTTATAAAATACAGGGTGAAATTAGTTTCATGTCGTTAAAAAGCTGGTGGTGGGGAACAACTAGACAAATAAAAAAACCTTATATAACATGGGGTCTAAAGCCCATAGTTTTGAAGAAGAACAATAAAAAAATTTCGAAAATTTTAATAATATTGTTTGAGAACTACTGGAATAATGGGGTAGATTTTATTATCGTCGCGTCTGGTCGCGCATGATACTCTGATATTTGTGCAGATAGCACCGGGTATGCCGACAAAGGAATAAGTCGGCGCGTACAAAAGGTCGGCCTGTTTAAACCCCTGCGACCATCCTGTGCTTGAGGTTGTGCAGAAAGAGATAACAAATTATTTACATTTTCATAATTGGTATAAAAAGTTCGGTTGAAGCGGTTCCATTAAAGTGCCGCGCTTCTTGCTTTGAGACCGCGCGGCGGCGAGGACACAAGTCGGTAATCCTTACACTTTTTTATGAATTTTTAAAAATAAGTAAGAAACTTTTATGATTCCGAACTACACTCCATTGGCCCAGAAAAGCAGTGGTTCTTAAATGTCTCCTACCTTAATATTTTTTAATACAGTATTTCAAGTAAAAGGCTAGTTTCATAAATTATTACTCAAAGCCCGCAGACAGAAATAATAATTACATTTCCATTGTCCTAGTTAAAGCTTTTGGATTTAAAAGATTTTGGGAAGACAATATACTAACAAAACAATAATTAATTAACTTATTTAACCATATTTATTTGATAGCGTCGAATACTTTTGACATATCAATATAGCGAAAAGCGGTTGTTTTTTATTTAAGTCGAATGCTGAAGTAATTTCAGAAAGTGAATGATGAATAGGTTTGTTTTTTCTCTCTTTTCTTATTGGGATGCTCTGCTACATGTATTTTCTTCTAAACAATGTCGCGAAATCTACAAAATAATACAATTAACCAGTATTTTACTGGAAAATAACCTCTACACCTGTGATTTTTACGTCAAAAGATCAGTTATAGGGTGGTTTTTGACAAATAATGAATAAGAACAACAATATAAAAATGACGTATTTTGCTGACGTTTCGGAAAACGAATCTGTTTCCTTTCTCAAAGCGTATTATAAATGTTTGTGTGCTGTGTACCTATATTAAATACACAGCTTTAAGAATATATTTATTATATTAAGTATCCATAGATACTTACTGCTTACACAGAACTGCGGATATATCTAGTTAATAGTTTTATTTTAAACTATGTTGAGTTTGTTATGTTCTTTTTTTAACATCGGCAGCCAGGTTGTGCAAACATCTACGGAACAATTCGACACGCATTTATCCTCATTCAATAATATTGCAGCCGCTTCTTTAATTACTTCCACATCCAGTGGAAGTATAGTAACGACAAAAAAATTTTTAAAAATTTTTATTGTTCAAATAGGCTTAGAATGTCATGAAACGTCGAGATTTTAAGTTTGAGCGAAAAAAAAAATTCTGTCTGTCGGTCTGTCGGTCTGTCGGTCTGTCGGTCTGTCGGTCTGTCGGTCTGTCGGTCTGTCTGTCGGTCTGTAACTTTTTTTGTGCGCACGTTTACTCTGGAACCGTTTAAGATATTGACTTGAAATTTGGTACACGTATGTATTTTAACGTGATCTGGAACTAGATTATATTTTCATCTTGTTCTATCGAAGGGTTGAGGGTAAATTGGGGTAAATTTGGGGTAATTAGGTAAATGAAGCAGGTAAGAGTCCAGAAAATTGGTATTTAGTATATTCAAGAGAAGCAAAGGTCTCGAAAAAATTTTTGGCATTAGCCACCCCCATTACCACCCCCACCCCATTATTAAAGGGGATGAAAAAAAATTGTGATTTAGTGTGTGTACAAGAACCAGAAACCTCAAAATATTTTTTTATTTCATCCACCCCCACTACCAAGGGGAGGAAAAAAAATGTGATTTAGTGTATGTACAAGAACCAGAAACCTCAAAATATTTTTTTACTTTATCTACTCCCTACTCCCACCCCCACCCCACTACCGATGTGGGTTATCGTTTTATGGGTTTTTGGGGTAGAGGATTTCAAATATTATATTATTAAAATTCCATAAACAATTATTTCCAGATACAAAATTTTTTCGTTGTGTGACTTGGATAGAAAATCCGGATGTGGAAGTAGTGATTCCTTGGGCAGCGGTTTTTCTTTTCTTGTTCAGCTTTCATATATATTTTTATGAAAAAAAAAAAAAAAAAAAAACTAAAAAACACCTAAAAATAGTGAATTTTATGTTCTACAAGTAATCTCGTGTAGGTTTTCATAAAAATGCATAATTTTGGCTCAAAATCTAAAAAAGGCGCAAAAGTCTATATGTACATTTGTTTCTATCGCGCCCCCTAGCGGCAAAACTAAGTGGAATTCGAATAAAACAAAATCTATGGGAAATTTTATGCTCTACAACTTTGCTCTCTTGATATTTTTCAACAAAATGCATATTTTTTCCTCAAAATAGAGAAAAAGACGAAAGAACGCTAAAATTCATATACAGTGTGTCCCACTTTTCATGGTAACACCTTTGTAGCTCAGTTATTAGTCACCCAATTTTAACCAAGTTTGGATAGGTATGAAAGACCTTTATTATACCTTTTTTAAGTAAAACAAAACTTATTTCAGTCATTGGCGTGTATTTTTATTATGAAAAACAGGGTCGATTTTTCGAGAAATTATATTAGGCATTTTTTTGTTGAAAAACTAATGCAATATTATTGATGAGCATGCTGTAGAACCGCTATATCCAGAATTTAACAACAGTTTGATTTTTGGTTTTTGAATTATGGCCCACTTAAAATTACCTATTTTAAACATTAAATAATCAATAAATTGGTAACGAAATATTTAATTGACTTTTTTTACTATCCCATATCATCGAAACTTTCAAATTTCGAAGGCCAAGAATTTTCATTGAAAAATTTTGGGTCATCAGACCTGTAAATTATTCATGCATTAAGGATTACCGAATTTGAAAGTATCAATGATATGGGGTGGTAGAAAAAACGAATTTAAAGAGAAAATGGAATGACTTTTCTTCGAAAAAAATTTCAATTTATTGATTATTTAATGTTTAAAATAGGTAATTTTAAGTGAGCCGTAATTCAAAAACCAAAAATCAAAATGTTGTTAAATTCTGGATGTAGCGGTTCTACAGCATGCTGATTAATAATATTGCGTTAGTTTTTCAACAAAAAAATGCCTAATATAATTTCTCGAAAAATCGACCGTTTTTTTCATAATGAAAATGCGCGCCAATGACTGAAATAAGTTTTGTTTTACTTAAAAAAGGTATATTAAAGGTCTTTGATACCCATCCAAACTTGGTTAAAATTGGGTGACTAATAACTGAGCTACAAAGGTGTTACCGTGAAAAGTGGAACATACTGTATATGTATATATTTCTCAAAAACCACCCTTTTTTAGAACTGCGGGGGTTTAAAATCATGTTTAGACAACCCAGATACTTCACTTTTTACAGGTCTCATAACTGTGGGAAAATTTTCTTTAATTCTTCCTACAACTAAATATCAATTTTAAAGTCTTCAAACCACATCACTTTTAAAATTGGTTGATTTGTTTACTTATGAAATTGTTTGTTTCCCTTGCAGTCGTTAAAAAAATATTGTAAACAACACGTTTGAAATAATATTTTAAACAACAAGTTTTGAAAAGATGTTTTCAAACGTGTTGTTTATAATATTTTTTCTACAAACAATTTCATAAGTAAACAGATCAACTATTTTTAAAAGTGATGTGGTTTGAAGACTTCAGAACTGATGTTTAGTTGTTAAATAAGTCGGTTGCTATGAACCTGACTGAATAAGCTAGCCTACTTAAAAAAATACCAATAAAAGGTGTCAGTTCTGTTTTCGACAGGACTGTGTGAAAAACATGACAGTAATGTATTTATTGGATTTTTGCACACATCGTGAAAAAATACAGCTTCGAGTCATGGTTACTGTGCGTTATTTGTTTTAGAAAGCAGTCGTAGAAAAAAATATTTACTGATGAAATGGTACAGTAAAAAGTTATTTTTACTGTTATTGTATAATTTTATTTTATTACACATTTAGAGGAGTGAAAAAGAAAAATTGTGTCGTTTTTTTTATGAGCTTAGAACAAAATCAGACACAGTGGGTATTACCAACAACATCATTTTACACATAAAAACACAAAATACGACATTTTTTAGTGGTCACAGATATTCTTATTTAAAAGTATAAAATTTAATTTTTTTTTAAATCATGTTTTTTTGTACATCCATTGCCATATCTCAAAAATGAATTGAGTTATCGATGTGAACTTTTTTTTGTTATAAAACACACACTTAAGCGCTTCTCTCTATTCATAGGATTGCTAATAAAAAAAATGTGAATATGCCAAAAACGTAGATGACCCTGAAAGTTTAGAGAATACGCCATCAAATTTTCACTAAGCGAGGAACCTTTTTGTTTTTGAAAATTTTGTGTAACATGCTATGAAGAAAATGAAGTCAATAGACTAAAAAAGTTTTTAGAAAAAAAATATTTTCATTAATAGCAATAGTTTGCTAGTTACGAATTTTTTAGTAACGGAACTTTTCATTATTACTTTTTTATGTTTAGGACTGTTTTATCACGTTTTAGGATCTGAAAGGATAACTTATTTTTTCCAGTGGCACATTAAGGACTGAGGAGGTTGAAGGCAAAAAGGAATTAAAAATCTTAAATGGATTGGGAACGGTGAAAAATAATATTGTAGTAAAATGGGAAAAATGTTGCGCAACTAGGGGGCTAATAAAATCCCATAAACAGAAGTTTAGGAAAAGTAATAATTTTGGAGTATTTTGATAGAAAGTAAACTGTCGAGTTTTTCTTTTTTTGCGTTATTATTGGAGCTAAATAAAAAAAGACAGTTTCTTAAAGCACGTGGCAATCTTAATATTTGTATCCGACATTTCCTGTGTCAGAGTCCCTATCCGAAACTCCCATGCATTGCATTTTTACCCTAGATCCACACAATAACACAGGTCGACAAAAAAAAAAAGAAAATCTGCTCCAAGGACTAAACCTATCATGCCTTAAGTATTTTTGTGTGCTGAATCCGAATTTTCCACTTAGATTTCGAGCAAACGTCAAAAATTGTCAAAAAATCATATTTTGACGATAAAAACCGGGATTTGAAATCTACGAAGTAAAAAAAATTTTAAATTGAAAATTCGGATTCAGCACATAAAAATACATAAGGAATGATAGGTTTAGTCCTTGGAACAGAACTTTTTTTCTTGTAGATCTGTGCACAGGTGCACTTTGTACACAGGTCTACAAAAAAAGAAATTCTGTTCCAATGACTAAATCTATCATTCCTTATGTATTTTTGTATGCTGAATCCGAATTTTCAATTTAAAAAAATATTTACCGCGTAGATTTCGAGTAAATCCCGGTTTATATCGTCAAAATACGGTTTTTTGACAATAATAACCGGGATTTACTCGAAATCTACGCGGTAGAAAATTTTTTTAATTGAAAATTCGGATTCAGCACACAAAAATACTTAAGGTATGATAGGTTTAGTCCTTGGAGCAGAATTTTTTTTTATGTCTACCTGTGAATTGAGTAAAGTTATTTTCGCCTAAATTAGGTAACAAAAAAGAAAAAATATCCTAAATTAAGTCTTTTTTAATTTCCGCAGTCCTAATTATAGTCTCTAAACTCTGTTTCCATGGCTTGTGCAGAAGTTTATCGTTTTCCTCTATTACTACGCCACATAGAATTCACTCCATTTTTCAATGAAACTTAGATTGTTTTTTATCATAAATATTTTTTAAGCAGATAATCCACGCACAATTCGCACAATGACCATACGTTCTACAATATAATACAAGTGGTAATAAGAGAAAGAATATCGTTACACATTTTACTTCCACATCTAGTAGAAATATAGTATGGACAAAAATATTTTTGAAAATTTTTATTGTCCATTTAGGCTTAGAATGTCATGAAACGTCGAGATTTTAAGTTTGAGAGAAAAAAAAAATTCTGTCTGTCTGTCGGTCTGTCTGTAACTTTTTTTTTGTGCGCACGATTACTCTGGAAAAGTTTAAGATATTGACTTGAAATTTGGTACACGTACCATGTATTTTAACGAGATCTGGAACTAGATTATTCCGTTAAAGGGTTCGGGGTAAATGGAGGTAAATAGGCAAATCAAGCAAGTAAGAGTCCATAAAACTGGTATTTAGTATATATATATATAAGAGAAGCTAAGCTCTCAAAATTTTTTTTGGCATTAACCATCTCCATTACCAACTCCCATCATTATTCAAGGGGGCGAAAAAAATAAAATTGTTATTTAGTGTGTGTACAAGAACCAAAGGCCTCAGTTTTTTTTTACTTTATCCACCACTACTACCACCCTCCTTCCACCACCCTCAGCCCCACTACCGATGTGGCATATCGTTTTATAGGTTTTTGGGGTAGACGATTTCAAATATTATATTATTAAAGTTTCATAAAAAATTATTTCCACATTCAAATTTTTTTTCGTTCTGAGAGATTTGGATAGAAGATCTGTATGTGGAAGTAGTGATTCCTTGGGCAGCGGTTTTGTAATTTGACCTTCGACGAAAACGAATAACGTTGATAGTACACCGCCCTGAGACTAGTTAGTTTTAGTGGACGCGGGCGTATTAATATTCAATTTCTGCAATTCGCGCGCTCTAAAAAAATCACTGTACCTAAACTGTAAAAGACACAATAAAATGTATGCTATCAAAAACTTTTTTGGTCTTTTGACTTTATTTTCTTCGCAGCATGTTATACAAAATTTCCAAAAACAAAAAAGTTTGTAGCTTAGTGAAAATTTGACTGCGTATTTTCTGAACTTTAAAGGTTATCTAAGTTTTTAACAAACTTAAAAATGTTTTAGTTAACAATACTATACACAAATAGAAGTGCTTAAGTGTGTGTTTTATAACAAAAAAAAGTTCAAGTGGATAGCTCCATTCGTTTTTGAGTTATGGCATTAGATGTTCAAAAAAACATGATTTAAAAAAAAAATTTCACACCTTTTTAAAAATAACAATGTCCGTGACCACTAAAAAATGTCGTATTTCATGATTTCTAATGAACATCGACCTACTTAAAGAGATGGTATATATCTAGCTTTGTTCTAAGATTAAAAAAAAAACTCGAGAAGGAAGCGACTTTGCCCCTGTTTTTTACTCCACTATATCGCTAACGCGGGCTTTAGAAAAACAAATGCGTCTACATAATTTTCAAACGCTGTCAAAACTGACATAATATTTGTTGAATAATATTGTGGACTAGTAAACTAAATCCAGATTTTACTAAATAAATAAATAAATATGATCGTAGGTAAAGTATAGTACAAAATTCGAGTTGTAAAGCAATTACGCACTCATGAAAATACGCACTCGCCGTTACGCGGCTTCGTGCGTAATATGCTTCTTACAACACTCATTACGTAATATACTATTACTGATGAAATGGTACACTAAAAAGTTATTTTTACTGTGATTGTATAATTTCATTTTATTACACATTATTTTCACCATGTTTAACACCAACTGGATATATGTAAGCCTTGGTTAAGCGCCCGGGTTTGAGTGGTTTTCTATAGCAATTCATAACTGTTAAACACAAGCGTGCTATGTGCTTTATGCGCATTTCTGATTGTGATGCTTCATCCCATGTCGGTAACAGAATTATAGGGACGGCCGTTTGAGGACTATGAAGGTATAATTAAAGGTCTGGCTTATGGCAATTAAGACTATCAAGAGACTGTCGGGCACTTAGCCAACATGTGATTTCGTCATTCACAGGATGATTAGGAAATCGGGTATAATAAGTTTATTAGAACCCCTGCCACGGCTTGATGCTATCCCACAGGATTTGCATATTATATCCGTGGAAATTTATATCTCCTTTCATTAATACACTTATCTTATAATTGCCATCTGCATTTAGAATGGAATTTGTAGCAGTGATTCTTGTTACCTTTGCAGGTGTTTACTACAAAACAGAAACATAGGAAGTAGTATAATAAATAATAAATATTTCACGTGGAAATAGAGTAAAAAAAAATGAAACTGAAACTGTGTTGCGTTGTGAGGCAAGAGAGAATCTCGAATTGATAGTTAGCTTGAGTGTATTTTATTCAATTTTTATTTAATTTTGGGTAGGTTGTGGAAAAACAGAATTTGTTGTATGTGTAAAATGGGGGCGGTAAGGCGGGTAGTAGAGGGGGTAGCTAATGCTAAAAAAAATGAGGCCTTTGGTTCTTGTGTACACGCTAAATCACAATTTTATATTTTTACCTCCTTTAATAATATGATGGGCTTCTCGTACACACACACTAATCCCTATTTTTAGGAATTCTTACTTGCTTGCTTTATGCGACCCATGATTGGCCGTCAACAAGGAGATCAGGTCGGACATGGCAAGGGCGAAGCGGGCGGCAAAATTCTAGGGGCGGCAAATTCTTCAAATCCACAGTTACCAAAAAGTATAAAAAAGCTAGGAAACAATTGTTTCACTAAAGGTAAATTCACACCTGAGGGTGCTCACTCTGCATTTTTCAGGCATACAATTTTGAACAGGCACATGCAGTTTTAACGTAATGCTTTTAAATTGCACCATCTCTCGCACTTGTCGGTTTTTATAGAAATAGTGAACAGAAGCACGTAAGTACTATAAAACAGTTGGTCTTTTTAGTTTGTTGTGTGGCAGTTCGACTGGTAGAGCGCCAAAATCTAATTGTAATACAGCTAATAATATATAATATACCTAATAATATAAAAATAACAGCACCATTTTAGATTTGGTAAGTATATTTATTTATTTTGTAGGTACTGTAGCCATTCCAATCGCATTTCTAGGGAATTTCGCTAAACTGCACGCTTCTCTGGGGGAAAATAGAAGCAGCCTCAATTCTTAACGCATGTGTAAGGACTTATAAGTGTGAATAAGACATGCATGCATTTTACATGCTGCGTTAAAAACGCAGAGTGAGCACCCTTAGGTGTAAATTTACCTTACCTTTATATAGTTATAGTAATGTTAACTTTATATAAATAATTTGTTATTGTTAGTTTTTTTTTTGTATATAAAGTAGGTTACATACATACATTTCTTATATGTGATTTTATTTCTTGTCTAATTTCTGTGGTGTGGTATTTGTTTTTTCAAGGCGGTTAATTTTTTCAATTATTCTATTTTATCCTTTTAAATACAGTAATCATATTGCTGAAAATCCAAAAATTGCTGTAAACCTTATAACTCTTTAATTCACTTTTAAAAAATTTTTGAACGCACCTTAGTACTTTTTTGGGGATTTTATAGTTTCTCTATTTGCATTGTCCGTATTTGGCAGACGTCAACTAGAAGTGTCTTACTTCACACTTTGTGATCAAGTTTATTAATCTGCTAGTTTTAAATCATGAAAAATTTGATTTTAACGAAAAAATTAAAAGCGGGGTAAAAAAGAGACTAAAGAGACCAAATGGGCAGACTGAAGCAGGCACATTTCAGCTTCCTAATTTAGCAGAAGCTAGCTCTTCTGCAAGCTCCTTCTTGTTTAGTAAACAATCTGAATAAATTACACATAAAAGAAAAAACCCTCCTCTGTCTTATTTTTGCACTTCCATTTGTACAACGTTAATACGAATGGGAATAAATCACGTGTCTTTCATTTGCCCTCCACTGTCTTTTTTTTACCCCACTTGGAGGGTAAAAATGAGACACTGTTCATTTTTGTTTATCAATTAACGGTACTTTTTAGTAAAAAAAATACATAGAAATATAGTTTTTCCTGTGTTTTTACATATGATACCAATATTTCATTAAATATGACTCGATTCTAAGCAACCTAAAATTTGAAAGATGTCATTTTGTCTCATTATTACCCCGCATGACCCTAATGTTATTTAAATAAGAGAGGGGCGGCAAAATGAAACTGCGCCCGGGGCGGCAAAATACCTGGAGCCAGCCCTGCTCTCCATTTCGATGTTATATTATAGTTAACCATATATAATGAAACTCCAGTATTTATGACACTATGTGTTTACCTTTTTGGATACCGGAATTTCCTTTCATCTTTATAATAGCTTGTTTCGGAATTCTGTTCAATATATTAAAGTCATGGTTTTAGATACGTATAGTCTCTGGTTTTAGCATTCCATTTGGTACATACATGAATAATTAAAATTCTGCCCTAATAATAAACTTAACGCCTGCAGGTCATTAATTACTCGAAGTAGAATATTCAAAATAGTGCAAATCCGGTTGAAATGTAGGAAGAGGCATGCATATATTTATTAGATACTGGCAAACGCATTAAGTTAGAAAATTAATAAGTTGTTACTCGAAACTCGGTACTCGAAATATATTATTTCAAATTAGTAATTAAATATGAATTTTACACTAAAAGGCTCGTATACCTTTAGGTCTATAAATTGGAACATAAATGGTACATATATAAGGTATCTCAAATCTTTACATTTTATTATAACATAAAAACATATCTAAGTAGCCCAAAGATTGTTCATTATTTCAAGACAGAGCAGGGCCGGATTCAGGATTGGCGCGCCCCTAGGCTAATCATGTATTTGCGCCCTCTTATTCATAATGGAAAAACATTAATGAGCGGGGAGGTATAATCTGAGAAAAAAAATATATTTTTGTCCAGATTCAAAATTGACGAGCGGGGGGCGGAGACATATGAAAAAAAAATGTTTGTCCCAGTTTCAAAATTGATGAACGGGGAGGAGGGGGTAGAAATCTAAAAAAAAATTTAACCAACATTGATGACCAGGGTGAAGGAAATGAAAAACATTGTTTTCCCAGAAAGAAAAATTGATTAGCGGGGGAGGACAAAATATATTTTTTTTAATAAGCAGAGAGCGCAAAGAACTCGCGACGACCCTCATTTCACGCATTGTGGCCCTTAGGCTATAGCCTAGTTAGCCTTATGGGCAATGAAACCCTGGTGGTCAGCAGCTACATAAAGGCAGCGGCGTTACTATAGGAGCAGAAAGATATAATATCTCTTTCCGTTCCTATTTTCCTTAATTGGCACAAAAAGTTGAGCTGGCGAATGCCGGTCATATTGCAGCGTTTTTTGCTTTCGCGCTTTTGGACGAATAACGACATGGGCGCGGAAGGTATACAGAGGTGTACAGACAATCCAACCACCCAACCAACCAACCTTCTCGGTACACTTTAAAAAGTGCCATGACATGCAACTCGTAAAAGTGAGCTGGTCTGCTGGAATTTCAGCGTCTTCAAAGCGTATACCGACAAAAATTGACTCCAGCAGACCAGCTCACTTTTACGAGTTGGCAATATTCAAAGTGTACCGAGAAGGTCGGTTGGTTGGTTGGATCGTCTGTAGACCCTTATATAAAATGCAGCGCAGGGCGGGTGTCTTTTTGTACTATCCTCGGGTTTAGGTAAACATCTCTTTGCTGAACTATGCAATACAAAGGTAATAAATTCGACAATTTTATCAAAAGAAAATAATCAAATAACAAATAAATAATTTTTTATCAAAAAAAAGTACCGACGTAGATAGGAAGGCCTCAGGTTATACCCGGAAGAATTACGGCAATAAAAACTTCAGATATGGATAATTACTTTAAACATGAACAGGACTATTTTATATTTCATATTATTTACTTCTCTCTCAGATCTTGATATTTCTGAAAATTAAATATAAGCAGAGTAAAAACCGGGTTTTTATTTTTTGGGGTTTTTACCCGGGAAAAAGACCGGTTTTTTCCCGGGAAAAATATTTTTTTTATCAAAATGAATTGGTCATTAAAAGACCATCATTTTGATACCAAATATATCAGGTATATTTGATTGTATTCATAACATGAGGGCTTTAATGCTATTTTTCTTTGATTTAGTTCTAACCTAACTTTTAGTCTAAAAGTTAGGTTGAAATTGGAGGCAAATTCAAAAATGGGTTTTTTTCATTTTAACTCTCCTAGGAAAAAACCCATTTTTGGGAAAATTTCTAACCTAACCCAACTATTACTCTAAAAGTTAGGTTAAAACTGGCGGTAAATTCAAAAATGGGAAAAACCGGTTTTTTTCATTTTAACCCTCCCAGGAAAAATCCATTTTGGGAAAATTCCCGATGAGGGAAAAACCCATTGCTATCTCTGAATATAAGTAAATGAATAGTTAGGTATTTTGGTATTTATAATTCTTAATACGGATATAATTATAAAATGTAACCAAAATAGTTCCATAGAATGGGTATACGTAGGCTTATACAAATTTATTAATTTCGGCCCAGATAAGACGGCGGGGTGGGTACAAAAGCTTTTATGCTTGTCTTAAACAAACCATTTTTTAAGCTCATTATCCCAACTCGATTTTGTGGTATTTTTTTGCGTCAGCGCTTATGCATTATACAACGCTACAATACATTTTATTTTCCAAAGGTCAATGGTAAACAGTAAATGTCATCCGTCGGCCGTCCGTCGGGGGATAACATTAGTTAGTTTTGAATTGCCGAAGCACCCCCTCGTGCTTCGGCGCCCCTAGGCTATAGCCTATTTAGCCTTGTGGATAATCCGGCTCTGAGGCAGAGTTACTACTGGCTTCGGTATTTTCACAATAATACGTCTATTGTCGGACATACTTTTGACCACGTACAGACTATTTAAAAAACAAAATTTCAGGGATGCACTTATTCACGTAGTTATTCAGTAGGTATAAATGAATAGTGCTCTATTCGAATAAAATATGTATTCGTAGTCGGTAGCACTAAATGCAAATTTAATTTCTTAAGTAGCTGATATTGTTGAACTAAGAAAATGAGAAAGGTGATTGTGATTTGGTAAAAACAATAAAAGATCGGAGCACTCTTAGAAGGAATTCATTCAGTGTCCTAAAATGCAATCATCTAGTATGCATGACTGTCGACATTCAACCTTTTGAATTGAGTGTATTTCTAAAACCGACATAAACAAATGAGGTATATAGCAATATCACGAGTCTAAAAAATGCAAAGTGTGTAAGCGAGGATAAAGTTCTAGTGAAACTATAAGAAGCAACAGCGTCTGAAATGCCTCTCCCACTGTTATACACTGTGATTTATCACGACATGCGGAAAATAAAATGGTGTACTAGTTTTCTATGTGGAAAAGTTCCTGCAAAATTTTAGAGTGATCCGAGGTAATTTAGTAATTTTTGTTGCATTAAAGCTTGCAAATATACGCTACTGTTACTTTTTTGTGGCAAGTATGATAGAGCAATGAACTTAGTTGTGAAAGAACATATCGAAGATGTTTACATTTCCTTAATTGGCATAAAATGTTAAGCTGGGGCGTGCGGTCAAAATGCCGCGTTTTTTGCTTTCGGTCGAACAATCAGGATACCGGCAGATACAAAGTACCGCCGAAGTTTGGTGTCTTTGTATTATCGACGGGTTTAAGTCAATATCTCCTATATTTACTTGTTGTTGTAGAGTTCACTGGCACTGGGTTAATGCCTTTCCGACTTATTCTGCTATTTTTGTAGTGTAATTTGATTAAAACCAAAAAGTCACTTTTAACCTTTCCAGATTTGCTGTCAATAGTGTCATCCCAAGTCTGATAAAAGGGGAGGGGAAGTGATTTGGTTGTATCGCGTTACTTATTTATTTATTTATTTAGAAGAAGAACCAAACCGACCTAATTACATGTTTCTTGAGAGGGGACTACACACGATACAACCCGCCGGAGCCAACCCGGGCAGTACGCTCCGAGGATCGCAAGGCAACCCAACTTTTACGAGTTGGTCCCGCAATCCCCAAAGCACACCGCCCAGGCCGGCCCCAGCCAGTTGCATGGCACGTAGGCCCCTTAAAGGAAGTATTACATAGTATTAGTATAGTTGGTACATTCAAAATGAAAATACAGTATAGTTCTTATAAGTACTACTACTTACAGTAATACCTAAATATGAAAGTGTGTAATGGAGCTAAGCATTTATTATTCATATATTATAATTCATCTAGTGAAGATGTGATATATTTATTAATTATTTGCAGGACTGATTTGTTTAAGTTAGAGAAATATCGCCTTAATTTCTTTTTTAAATTTGCTCGGAGTTGTGTCGTAGATTCTCGAAGATATCTTGTCTTGAAACTTATTATATATTATGGACATGCTGTTTAGTAAGGAGTAATTTCTAGTTATTTTAAAAACTGTGTTTTTCGGTCGCACCCTTCGGTCAGGAACAAATAAGTTTAACTTTGATATTAAGTAAGTACTATCTAATTTATTATTTAGGATCTTGTAGAGAAACATAAGTATGTGTTGAGTTCGTCTATAATCAAGTTGTGATATTCCGAAGTTTTTACGTATTGGTTCATAATGCACAAAGCCGGGATTGATATTATTTTTCTTGTAGAAAATATACTTTATAAACTTGTTTTGTACTGTTTCAATAGTATGTTTTAAGTTTTGTGTTAAATGACAACTATATTCCAGGCGGCTACGCACAAAGGCATTATATAAATATTTAATGGTTTCTATATTTTTAAAATCATATGTGGTACGCTTTATGAATCCCAACATTTTATGGGCTTGTTTAAAGATATGATTTATATGATTTTCAAACTTTATACTTTGCTGGAAAATAATTCCCAGATCTTTAATCTGGGTGCACCTGTTTAGTTCTGTTCCGTTCATCGTATAATTATTGAGATAAGGATTTCTCAAAGTAGTGTAGGTAAGGACATTGCATTTATTTAGATTAAAATATAATTTATTCCTAAGTGACCAGGCATGGATAATTTCTAAATCGTTTTGTAAAATTTGGGAATCATTGTTGTTCTTTATTTCTTTAAACATTTTAACATCGTCAGCAACTGATACATTTTCCGCGTGCCGTGGTAAATCACCTTGTATACAGTCAAGAATCAAATATGGTATTATTTTCTGGGACATTTCTTCTGAGGCAAATATTTAAAAAATCAACTCTGGTGGTAAGTTAAAATGTGCCAAATATAAATTGCATACTGTTGTTTTCGCGTTTGAAGCAACTTCTTAGCTATATGAAATATTAGACGTTATGAAATATTAAACGTTATGAAATTTTTATAATCGCTAGATTATCGTTGAATTTTTAATTGGAACTTTTCTCAGTCGTTGTTATGATATTATGAAGATGGAATTTGTGCCCTCCGCCATAAATAATAAATCCAGTAAGTATCCCAGAGAGCTCAGACATATTAGGAACCTTGCATATTTTAATGTGCACCGGCCCGAAAGCTTCCTTCCGGGTGTCGACACACCAAACTATATTTACTTGATGTTCCGCTCCGTTGCTAGAGCCATTTTACATCCAACAATTTGCATTTCACATACATCGTTGAATTTGGTGAATAAAAATGTTACAGTATGTGTAATCCATTGTACGGGCGTTGACTAAATGCTATACATATTACTTCCACATCCAGTGGAAGTATAGTAACGACAAAAACATTTTTAAAATTTTTTATTGTTCAAATAGGCTTAGAATGTCATGAAACGTCGAGATTTCAAGTTTGAGCGAAAAAAAAAAATTCTGTCTGTCGGTCTGTAACTTTTTTTTGTGCGCACGTTTACTCTGGAACCGTTTGAGATATTGACTTGAAATTTGGTACACATATGTACTTTAACGAGATCTAGAACTAGATTATATTTTCATCTTGTTCTGTCGAAGGGTAAATTGGGGTAAATTTGGAGTAAATAGGTAAATCAAGCAGGTAAGAGTTCATAAAATTGATATTTAGTATAGACTAGAGAAGCCAAGGTCTCAAAAAAAATGTTGGCATTAACCACCCCCAAAGTTGGTACCGACTTTTGCACACCCTGTATAGCTGGGGGACTAAAAATATTTTAGGTAGAACGGGCATGATCGATTATGGCTGCATACCAAGTTTCAAGTTTGTAATCCAACTGCAAGCTGAAAAACTTCTAACGAACGGCTTACGTGAATCACCCTGCATAGTCCATCTAATTAATATTTAAGAATAATATATTTTACTTTCAGAATTACTGAATGCTGTTTATTTTTGTTATTTATGGTATAAGAAAAATTCATGTCGTACTTAAAATATATAGACAGTTTGTATTTTGTAGTTTAGAAGACAATTTATTAAAATAAGTAAGGGGTTTCAATCACAAAAATAATTCTAATTTAGAAGCTCACATCCAAATTAATAACTTCCGTGAAAAGATATTTATCATCACTAAAGAGCCTTCATACATCATCTAATCTTTTTCACAGAAAATTATACTTAGGTCGTCTTAATGTACTATTGTTCCAAGAAGTGAAAAAGTTAAGGAATGAAATTGGCTTAGTAAACTTTTAGCATATAAAAGGTATGAAAGGAATTTTAGTTACGTCCAACTTTTTTTATTCGAATGTAGTCTTTGATATTTTTACGACTTATCTTCAATCATTGTGTCCATTAGCAGCGGAGGAAGAGATCATTAAAGAAGCGTTTGCGGTGAAATACGGGAAATAAAAGGAAGGAGCATGAGAAAGCAGTGTAAAGGTATAATAAGTCTTGTTACTTCGGAAATTTACCTTCACGTTTACAAAACGTGCAAAACTTTTGGTAAACGTTCAGAGAGCGTAAGTAAATTAAATACTGATTTAAAAATATAGACAAGGAGCTGGCGACAGCTTTGGTTGACTCATCTCATTAACTTTGTACAGCTGTTTTTGGTATTATGCAGATTCAGCAAATGTATAGTTTTTTACTTCTGCATCCAGTGGAAGTATAGTAACGACAAATATATTTTTTTAAATTTTTATTGTTCAAATAGGCTTAGAATGTCATGAAACGTCGAGATTTCAAGTTTGAGCGAAAAAAAAAATTTCTGTCTGTCGGTCTGTCGGTCTGTCGGTCTGTAACTTTATTTGTGCGCACGTTTACTCTGGAACCGTTTGAGATATTGACTTGAAATTTGGTACACATATGTACTTTAACGAGATCTAGAACTAGTTCCGTCGAAGGGTTGGGGGGTGAATTGGGGTAAATTTGGAGTAAATAGGTAAATCAAGCAGGTAAGAGTTCATAAAATTGATATTTAGTATAGACAAGAGAAGCCAAGGTCTCAAAAAAAATGTTGGCATTAGCCACCCCCATTACCACCCCCACCCCATTATTAAAGGGGATGAAAAAAAAATGTGATTTAGTGTGTGTACAAGAACCAGAAACCTCAAAATACTTTTTTACTTTATCCACTCCCCACTCCCACCCCCCGTCACCACCCCCACCCCACTACCGATGTGGGGTATCGTTTTATGGGTTTTTAGGGGAAAAGGATTTCAAATATTATATTATTAAAGTTCCATAAACAATTATTTCCAGATACAAAATTTTTTCGTTGTGTGACTTGGATAGAAAATCCGGATGTGGAAGTAGTGATTCCTTGGGCAGCGGTTTTTATATATATTTTAACAATTCATTATTTTTTATTTATTTGCTTTCATCATGATTAGAGAATATTATTAAGCAAATCACAACTTACTACACACTTTTTTATTTATTATGAAATTATTTACTTTCTGTATATTGTTGCCCTAATCTGGACATGCTAATATACTAGTTAGTTAAATAATTTAAAGCACTTATTATTGGAGAACCAATCAGAATAATTACAATTCTAGCTAATACTGACGAAGTATTGAATTACAGGATAGGATTCTTAGCATTTTAAAGCAAAAAAATATATTAAAAATACTTAAATCATTTATTTAAATTCCGCCATTCACACTGTTTTATCTAATATCAAATTATCTACTTTCTATATATTGGTAACTTAATCTGGTCACGCTAATATGCTACTTAGGATAAGACTTTAAAACACTCATCATTGGAGAACCAATCAAAACAACTACTCTTCTAGCTAATACTGACGAAGTATTGAATAGCATGATAGGATTCCTAGCATATTTAGGCAAAAAAATATATTGAAAATACTTAAATCATTTGTTAAAATTTAGTCATTCAGAACAATTATTGAAGGGGGGCCCCCAGCCACTCCAGCTAGCATGCTGTTGTCAAGACGCCCTTCCCTTTTCCCCCCGACTCTTGACATGCAGCTCGAGAATTGATCAGAGAGAGAATAATATTTATTGGATAAAATATTCCAAAAGGCCAGCGGCCGAAATCTTTCAGCCTGTCTTACAATACGTTTTTTTTTACATCTAATTATTTTTATATAACAGTTCCTCGGTGACTTTAACAGGTATAAAAAAAAGGAAATATCTTAACAATTAGGTATATCATTGCTCTATTCTTCATTGTTGTCCTCAAGGAAAAACAAGGTTTTTCAGGATATCTTCTTCTTCTTCTTTTTCTTCTTCTTCTTCTTCTGATAGTGTCTTCTCGTAGTTAAATTATAAAGGGTTGAAATAAGGTAATTAGGTTTTGGTGAGGTCTTTGAAGCGATTTAGTATAGTATAGGTTGGATACCAGTTTTTTCATATCGTAAATTATTGGATATATTATGGAGCGGATTATTTGGATGACAAAATTTTGTTATTTTACGTAGACTGTTTCTCTCGGCCAGTTCTATATTGTTCAAGGCCGGTCTTTTGCAGGTGTTAAACAGGATGAATCCATATTTCATGATAGGTCGACATGTCATTTTGTAAATTGCTGTGGAGATGTTGATACCTTGATTCTTATAAGTTAGATATCTAAACTATTTTGCTCTAGTTATCATCTTTTTTTTCATTTCTTTGGTATGGCTGTTGAAGTTTAATTTTTGGTCCATCTTAATTCGAATGTACTTAACTGTTGCTGTTGATGTTAATCTATGGTTACATATTTGTATAGTTGGAGAAGTACTTGAGGTGTTGTGATTAAATATCATTAGTTACGATTTGTTAGGATTAATTTTTAATCTCCAATTGATAATTTTAATGATCAAAAGAAAATTTGTCAGTGCGACAAGCTGACGAAGACGCAGACTCTCTCATCGTCAATACAGCAATTGAAATGGCCCCAGTCTATGAATCCGTGATTATTGTCGGCGAAAATATAGATTTATTAGTCTTATTAACTGCCCTTTCTCAATCCGCCAATTTTTACTTTATGAAGCCGGGCAAAGGCAAAGTTTTACAAAAAATCTACTCATCTTCTGGTCTTGAAGAAAAAGCAGCCGCTGAAAATATATCATTTTTACACGCTTTCAGCGGCTGTGACACTGCATCTGCGATTTTCGGCCACGGAAAAACCAAATTGATCAAAGTCCTCGTCCGAAACCCACATTTGCATCCTCTCGCTCAGATTTTCCGGAAATACAGATCCACAAGCTATCGCAAAAGCTGGCAATCCATTTTTTTTTCTTCATTGGTATGGTTGCATGGATGAAAATATGACTTTGAACAATGAACATTATTGCACGTATTTAGTTTGTTTGTTTTTACCGTAAATTTCAAAATTGCTATCTTTAACTTTGATTGAAGGAACGTAAACGACGTGTAACTTAGCGCATGCAGCCCCGCGGCGCCGAGGCTCATGTTTCAAGGCGTGCTAGCGCCTCCCGTTCGTTCAACGTTAAAAAGTCAAAGGGCCCTTTTGTTGTAAATTTTGTCTATTTTCCGAATTTCTAGGTATCTTTTTCCTAAAACGAAGAAAAAAAAGAGACTAAAAAAAACGACTTTTTTGTTTTATTTTCAAATTTTTGAGGAGGTTGCGGGGGAATTTTTGGTGGGGAGTTAAAAATTCGGATTCAGCCTTCCAAAAAACGTAAAGTAAGCTTATTTCCGGAACTACCATGAATTTTTCCACGAAATTATCTATTTATTCAATTGACACCTCAAAAGTTATATTTTTTACACTTTGTATTTAGCTAGGGCTTGGACCTAAACAGCATTGCAATGGTTTTATGCGGCACCCGTTAATCATTAAGACATAAATAAACTTGGATAAATAAACTTGGGTGGTACTTTAAAAATGAGAAGATACTTAACTTATCTATTCCTCTTGTGTATTGCCTGGTCCTTTAAGCTTGTTTCTTTATGCATAGCACTGCACTATCGGTTCTGCCACTAAATATGCTGTATTAGTTATTTTCAAATATTAATTCTATTTCAGTTTTGTTCTTTTGTTATGATATATCGATTTGAGCGGAATTCTTTACTCTACAAATTCACTTAATTTTTATCAAATTTAGCGGACCTTTAGCGGGCGTTTTCACGTTTTAATGGCAGCGTTTTTCGGACGCGTCCGTTCGCTCGGAAAGCACAATTCGAATCCGGGTAGACAATTAAACACGTTAACAAGAAATTAAATTCACGATTTCCGAGTCCTCCTATCGTTTTCTAGCCTATTACTATATTTCTTATTAATAGAAAAATGTATAATTTGCCAAAACGTTTATTACTGTATTTACGCCAAGGCTTGCTCTTAGATTTAAATTTTTGTGTTCACCTAGTACAACTATAATCTCTAGATATTATCTTAGAGTAATAACACTGCTTCAGTTTTCCGATACGGCAGTAGGTATTATAATAAATATTAGGAAGGAACATTATACTCTCTAAGGTCTTCCGAAATGAAATGAAATTATTACAATTCGCTTTCGCGTATTAAATCCTGCTGCAATACCCTTTATTATCTTTCTTGTCGTAGAGTGTTTATGATTTATGAACTGTAAAACGATATGGCCAACTGAAAAAGGTTCAGGATATTACCCTCTTGGTACAGTGCTCGTAAACAGTTTAAAATACATTATTTTTTCAAACTTATGTAATACATTTTTCACCTTCACTTTGGCTGACTGAAAGAGGAACATAATAGTAAAAGCTGGAAACTGAGTGCTGTATATTTTTCGCGCCATATATTTGAAACTATGGAGAATAACGCAAAAACTCCGAATATCTCTTCACATTTTGCAAAAAATGGCCCTTTTACTTCCACATTCACATAGTGAAGTGAAAATATAATCGTAAAAAAATTTATATCTTTTTTTTGTTTTAATATGCTTAGAATGTCTAGATTTTAAGTTTGAGAAAAAAAATTGTCTGTCGGTCTGTCTGTTTGTAACTTTCTTGTGAGCACGATTACTTTGCAACTGTATACGATATTAAATTTGGTACACCTATGTATTATAACAAGACCTGGAACTAGATTATATTTTGATCTTATTCCCTTAAAGGGCTGGAGGTAAATGGGGTTCAAGCGAGGCAGTAAGGCTCCATCAAATTGAGATTCAATGTATGTACGAGAAGCCAAGGTCGTAATTTTTTTTTGGCATCAGCCACGCTTCTTTTCTCAATACAAGAATTTAAATGGCTTTATATGTATATCCAGAAAAACGAGAAAACTCTCAATGTCCAGCTTTTATTATGTTTACAAATTTTATAAAGCGTGTAGTAGAATAAAATATAATTTACCTATTTTAGTTAGAGGAAATTATAGAAAAATGGAGTAAGAGCACCCCCAAATCGTCTTCCATGAACCAAAAAATCAAGAAGCATATTCTATATCAGTACAAAGCAGTATCCAAATTATCCCTTGAAATAAATATTTTGTAATTAATGTCAATATTATCTAGTAGAGAAATCTATACACATCTATTTAATAAAGATATATTTAATGAATTCGCGAAATTGGTATTTATTTATTATTTGCCCCCCCCCCCCCCAGATGAATTTTCTGGCTGCGCCACTGGTTCAACTACATGCCCAACAGGCAATAACGTAAAAGATAAAATGAGAAGATTTATTTTTTCATGTACTTTTTGTGAAGAATTAAAATATACACTGTAATATTTATTTATTTAAAATACTTCAAGAAAGTCTATAACATATTTCAACTAAATTTAGTCATATTTCTAGAGCTAAACTAAACCAAATTGGGACAAGTATTATATATACGTTGTTAAGCATAGACTTTTACTTACATAGATCATATACTGCTGGAATATCAAGAATATTTAGATTCTGTAATTCGAAATAACATGTAAAAAAACCGCTGCCGAAGGAATCACTACTTTCACATCCAGCTTCTCAATCCAAGTCGCTCACAAAGAAGATATTTTGTATGTGGAAATAATTGTTTATGGAACTTTAATAATATAATATTTGAAATCCTCTACCCCAAAAACCCATAAAACGATACCCCACATCGGTAGTGGGGTGGGGGTGGTGACAGGGGGGTGGATGGAGTAAAAAAATATTTTGAGGTTTTTGAATTTTGTACATACACTAAATCATAATTTTTTTTCGTCCCCTTTAATAAGGGGGTGGGGGTGGTAATGGGGGTGGCTAATGCCAAAAATTTTTTTGAGGCCTTAGCTTCTCTTGTATATACTAAATACCAATTTTTTGGACTTTTACCTGCTTTATTTACTCACTTACCCCAAATTTACTCCAATTTACTCCCCAACCTTTCGTCGACAACATGAAAATATAATCTAGTTCCAGATCTCGTTAAAGTACATCTGTGCACCAAATTTCAAGTCAATATCTTAAACGGTTCCAGAGTAAACGTGCGCACAAAAAAAGTTACAGGAGATCGAGACGAAGTCGAGATCTCCAAAACATCCGAAATCAGTAAAACACTTAATGACCGTAGTGCTTATGATGTTTTTTGCACGCTCAAATTTTGAATAAATTCAATTGAAATTAAAAATTTAATATTTTAAAAATACATAAAACAAACAAGTCGTACATGAAAAAATTTTCGCTTTGGTTACTATGCGATTCAATATTTATTGTCAAGTGACATCTGCTGTCATTAGAAATTTCTCGAAGATAAGATTTTTCCACATCTTAAGATTCTTGTAAGTTATGATTCAGAGGAGAACGTTGTTTTGAACCCGAATTCTGTTGCTCCAATAAATTTTAATAATTGTTCAGATTGTAATTTTAGTTTTGTCTCTAATAAAATTTGATTTTTAATTTCTATATTTATTAGTTTACCTACAGCCTCCTGATCGGTAAGTAATTACTTACTGATCGCTAATTTGTAAACGTCACTTACAAATGTCTTAATTCAGTAAAGGTATCAAATTATCTGAGCCTGCAAAAATTATATTTTCCTAAACTAAAAGTTTTGGGTAAGGCTTGAAACTATATGATTTTGTTGTCTTTACCAATCAGACAAATTTTCGGAATATTTTTTCTCCTAGACGAAACTACACTAGAAATTTCGTCTAGGAGAAAAAATATTCCGGAAATTTGTCTGATTGGTATGACAAGGACAACAAAATCAAAGCGTGCGATTGGTTGTAAACTATTGGTGTAAAGTTTTCCTTTGAATTTGTTAAAATTTATATCCAGATGCATCCAAAAATATAATAATATGCCTTAGTGAATGCTAACTTTGGCAATTTTCTTGGCTGCGAGGACTGAACATGGACATACGGTATTTTTTTAGTTTTGATTCCCCCTATTACAATATTGACAACTGAAAGTGGTTCAAGTGCAGCACTCGCATAGTGCAGCCATAGTCTGCATCTAATTTGAAATTTTTGAAATTAGAAGAGTAGTAAACATGGTTAAATCCACATAATTCACATTTCTCCTTAAATCTTGACTGATTCCATCTTAAGTGAATTGTCTAGGGCAGGCAACTATTTGAATGTATATTCCAAGTGTATTTCTTATTTAGATTAGATAAACTTAATTACCAACGGTGCCAGATCGTATTGTATAAAAGTTAATCGATAAGTATATTACTTCACCTTAAAACATCTAACAATTCCCTTTAAGCTAGCTGCAAAACGAATCAGAGCTGAAGTTCGCTGTTAAAATCCACATAATTAGATGCCATTGTGTTGGTTATTGAGCTGAACGCAGACAATCGCAACATGTCACATACATCTGGGTCGAATAAATTTGATATCTACAAGTCTCTTATCGATAATGTCATTGCGGTATGTACTCATTACAATATGTAGATTTGATATGGAACTTTTCTGTGAAAGAAACACATTAAATAATGTTTATATCTAGTCGTTACCTTTCAGTTGACAGATTCCTCTTGAGTTAACAGTCTTAATTAGTGTAAAAAGTTTTCCATTTGCCATCCAATGTACAGGGTGTCATGCTCCATTTTAGAGGCAGTTTCTGAGATAAATGTATGGTTTAAATGCCATTCGGGTGTTTTTTTTTTCATCAAAGAAAAGCATTGATTATGGCCGAAAAAACAATTTTCTTGAAAAATTTAAAATTGCAGATTTTCGTATTTTCTTAATTGATTATAATCAATTGATTATAATCAGAAAGTTTTTCTCATCTTTTTTAGTTTTTGTGTTAAATGACAAAAGCCAATTTTTTTTTTAGGACATGTCTTAAATTGTTCCTTAGGCTTTAATCTTTATGAAAAACTTTGTCCTAACGGATCGGGGGGGGGGGGGGGGGGGGGGTGGGCTCCCGTACGGGGGGGGGGGGGGGGGGCTCCCGTAGTAATAAGAATATTTTAAGAATATTTTGAAAATATTGTTCGATAACTTGTAAAGCTGGTTAAGTGTAAGAATAGCCATCCTGCTAAACTTCGCCCGCCTTATAAAGTGTATAAATGTATAACTATATATTATATTATTATGTATTTTTATAATAAAGTCGATATTATTATTATTATTCTCAATTTTTTTTCATATTTTAAAAAAATGTGGAAGATAGTGAAATAACGAAAAACTGCATTACCTGCATTCTCTTATACGCTCCTCACTATCATTTGGACGCATGTCTTGTTAACAAATATACAGGGTGTTTCATTAATAATAAGATATACGCTAACGGAAGAATTCTTAGTCGAAAATATGAAGATTTAGCCTGAAAATTTAGATAAAATGTGCCTCATTACTGAGATACAGGGTGTCAAAATTGTAATTTCTTTTCTTTTTTTTTTGCAATATCTCAACTACCTCTTGACAGATCTTCTCCCAATTTGGTAAGGAAACATTTTTTAAGCTAAGAAACAATAATGTATGTATCACATAACGCTAGCCCGTGGAGGGCGCCTCATGAGCTGTACCTGATGATGAATATTTCTTTTTACGAAACGTAGAGGTACTTTTGACTAGAAAATCTCATGCATTTCTATGTGCCAAAAAATTATGTGCAAAAATTTCCAAATATTTTTTGCGTACCAAATTTGCATTTAAAAATTATGGAAAAAATTGGGTAAATAGTCCAACATGTAAGTAACAACTGTGAATTTTTTAGGATTTTTTTCGTACAACGGTATCCGACAAAATTTTAAAAAACGAAAATCCAAAAACCCCACCATTGCAGCTTGAAATTTTGGAAAATCAAATAGTTGATAACAAACAAAATTTTGTTTAGAGGCAGATTTTACATGCTTATCCTGCTATGCCCTTTTAAATATCACTTCCGGTTGAGCCGGAAATCAAATTCTTTTTTCTAAAAAATAACATCACAGTTTTTTAAATAAAGCCGCAACTCGAAGCGTGAAATTCATTTTGACGAATATCTAAGTCCCTATACAGCAAATACGAAATGGTACCAAAATTAATCTCGATACAATATTTCATTAAAAAAATTAAAAATGCCTCAAACTTAGTAGGAAATAAATTGTAGTTTTTTTAAGATATCAAGGGTGGGGTGGCGCCCTGTGGAAATTTCTCTATAATTGGCAGCTGATTTGAATTCCCCATCTCAAGAAACCCCTAATCACCAATTTTTATATCAATATCTCAAAAATGTCAAACGTTACATGACAAAATAAAAAATGGAATATTGGCTTTAAGGCTGTAAATATCAACTTTTGGACAAAGGTAAGTTGAACCAATTCGCAATATTTTAATTTTGATGTCACGAATCCACTGTTACTATTAGGCCTATTAGTCCAGCCGATAAGAATTTTTTTTTGATGAATTGAGGCAGCAGTGTTTTTTTTAACAGCTTTGTTTCCAGGTCAGGAAAAACATAAAAAATGCTGCAGAGATACGGAACTATCATTAATCATGCGAATTAGGTACCAAAATCGGGTTTTTGTGCAATAACTCGTTTTCTATTAATCTTACGCTCCAAATGATCGTATTCAAAGTGAAAGATAATCAAATTCTCTGTAAAAGGGGCGTATACATTTTTTTACTCAGACCAATTCGAGCAGTAGCCGTGCAAAGATGAAAAATTCTCTGTGAGCGCCTCCCAGTGGCGAAAAACCACACTGTTCCGCTCGTTTCAAATTTTAGTTCGTCATTTTTGAGTTCAGAGAACTTTTTCTTTAAATCTTCGTTTTTTAATTACCTACAAATCTGTGTGGTTAGACTTTTGTTGTCCAGCCCTGGTTTCTCCGAATTTTCATTCAAATAGAAGATTTTTCCAAAAATCTATTTTTTAACGCAGTACTTAGTTTTAGTTCGTCATTATTGAGTTCAGGGAATATATTTTCTTAAGTCTTCGTCTTTTAATTACCTACAAATCTGTGTAGCCAGATTTTTGTTTTTCAGGTCCTAGTTTTTTAGAATTTCCAATTAAAGATTTTTCTGAAGAAACGCTTTTTTACGAAAGTTAGACTGTGTCGTGTTTTTTTTTTAAGTAAAGAGGGCAATTTCGTTTTAAAAACTTCATAAAATGATACCGGACTATTGAAGTCAACAAAAAAATTTATTTTTAATTTTCGCACAAGATTTTTTTTTCTTTATTTAGTTTTTAGTAGCCTAGTACAATTCTATAAAGTTGTCTCTAAAAGCCTATCAAAACATTTTTTTGAATTGGTTCAGGAATGTAGGAGAAATTGTCGAATTACGCTCACGACACCGTCCACCTTATATAAGGTCTTCTAATAAAACATGTAAAATTCTTTATTATTTATTAAAAAAATACATTTAACATTTACAATATGTAATGGTGGAAAAGTATTATTAAAACGTAATAAATGTGAAAAAATTACGGAAAAAATTCCATTTATTGGACAGTTGGCACATTGTATAAAGTGTGGATAGGGACGTATGCAGAAAAATTAAATTTTGGAAGAAAAGAATTGCATGACAGAGAAAAATGATCATTACTAAGTCGTTGTTGATTTAAATATGTAAATATAACGAACATTTTTTTCTGTTTTGTCCCTACGACAGTTGGAATGGCAATCGAATAACATTTATCAAGACGATGAATCACACAATTACAATATAATTTGTGGTTTGTGTGGTCATAGACCATTGTCCAATTGTCCACTTTACTCGGTATCCACACACCACTTGTGCAAGTTTAAAAATTCGATTAATCCTAAAGTTGTCGTTATACAATGTACATGCTCTTAAAAATTACTACATAGGTCCTTATTTATAACATCAAACAATTAAAGTGATGTTTTATAATTATAAACTTGAGATGGTAACAATATTTCATTTAAATCACATTAAAGCCACTTAGTAAGCTAAATACAGCGAAATTTGCGAAAATCTTCGCATTGACAGCATCCTTAAAGATTAAAATTTATACAAACATTAAATCTTACTTTTTATGAGTGAATTTAATTCAGTTCTGCTTTTTCCACAGTCTTTATGGAACATGATGTTATGCTCTTGCCAATATCAAAAGTGTGCATAGTTTAGGGACGCGCTGCTTCATAGAGTAACTCACATTGAAGTTTAACTATCTGTATTTGTGCAACTATTAAGAGTACAACTTCGAAATTTCTAATATAAAGATTTTCCGTGGTGTTCTTCAGTTTCTTATTCACAAATCCTGCCAGACGTTTTGTGGCTCATGCATTATTTTAGTTGTCCTCCGTTAATTGTTCAGGTGGACCAAATTAGATGGGATTTGGGATTTTCTCTAAAACTATGGCAGATAGACAAAAACCAAAAATTGCTATTTTACCTCAATTACCAAGCGTCGAATCGAAAATTGAGACACATTCTTGAGACACTTTTTATAGCAGAATCCGTTGTTGATAAGAAGAAAATTATGCAGTTTTCGAGATATAGACATAACTCTTGTTTTGGAACACCCTATAAAATTCATTATTCGATCACAACTTAAATTAGCTAACTAACGATATATCATGTCATATTTATCTCTAGAAAAATTTAACACATTTGTGAGGAGGCGATGGAAAATTATTAACAACAGCATTTCTTATAATAAAAAATAATTTTGCCAAAAATAAGAAAACTAAACTACAATAAATGCTCGAATTGTCTTCGAGTAAGTAAAATCCTACTTGTACCCTTGTGTAGTTTAAGGTCATCGTGACACACCTCGTATATTATAGGACTTTGCAGAAAGAAGGAATAAAATTCATAGAAACTTATAAAACGAGACCTTGTATACAGAGTGTCCCACCTAGAAATTCTGGGGCCATTTCGGGGATAAGTAAAATAGATATTTGAATTCCGTGAAAAAAGTTTACAAGACTTCAGCTCAAAAGTAAAAATTGTCATCTTACAAATTGAGGTAAAAACAGCGTTGCAATGTAAGAATCACTGGTTTTTTCGAGATATTTGAACTAATTTATTAAGTAACAAAACTCACATATTTTCTCCAAATGTAACGTTATGTCTACAATTATCAACGTATAATTCTGTCGAATATACAACATAAACAAAACACAGAAATTAGATAATACACAATAAACAGAAATGTCAAAATCTTTAATTTCCAAATAACAGTTGCAGCCACATTTGTTTTAGTTAAAAAAAAATTAAGTAAACATTTATGTTTTGACATAAAGTTTCGTTATTATCTAAATCAGTGTAATTCACTATGAAAAACACTCCAAAGGTCTTATCCTCTAAAATTTGTTTTAAACAAGTTATTGTGATTTTTATGTTAAAAATTATATTGAAAAAAATATGTCGAAAACCAGTGATATTTCGAAAATTTTTCGTATCATAAAATTGTTCAGAATGTATTGCCCCATCATATTCACCAAGGGATCGAACAATTTCTTAGCATCGCAATGCCTTCTATATCTCAATTTGTAAAATGGAAATTATAGAGTTATCGGTATTTAGGCCAGTAGTGTAAAACCAAAAAATTAGACGAATCGAAAATAATTGCTACAAAAGGTTTTATTGTTTTTATGGCTTCATTTGTTGCCTAGGTCCCCCCCCCCCAGCGAAGTGTTTAAGCGGTGGGGGGTAAAAATGTTTGGGGGTACATTTTTACCCCCAAAAGGGGTATTTTTGCGGTTTTACGGTTATATCTCGAGAAGGACTCATGAAACTATTTTTTAACATTATCTTTTTATATATTCTACAATTTTAATATTTTATATATTTACTAAGTACAAGACTAGTACAATGGAGTGCCATAGTACTATGTTTAATATAGTGTAAATAACACATTTTCCATAAATATGTAAAATTTGTCCAACTTTGCTGAGCACTAGTATGGGAACGGATGATCCAAAAAATATGCGTCTGGTCTCATTTAATGCCCTACAACTTTTAATAGGACTATGTTTTCGATATTCGAGTCCTTTACGAGATATAACCATAAAACCGCAAAAATACCCCTTTTGGGGGTACATTTTTACCCCCCACCACTTAAACACAACTCCGCCGGGGGGGAGGGGGGGGGGGGCTAGGATAGTCATATTAGGCAACAAAACAATAAAATCTTTTGTAGCAATTGTTTCCTATTTAGATTTTAAGCCTACTGGCCTAATTATAAACTAATGTAAGAATAAAAAAGCATATATTTTTGTTTTGCTAGTTATACGTAATAGAAATCACCCCATCGCAGACAGGCTAAGAAACGATCCCAAGGTAGAGGTTAGAAACACATGACGCCACCTCTTTGCAGGCACGCCGCACAGTGGGAAAAATACGCCCTTTTTTGGACAAAAATCTGCCGATTTCAATCAAATTAAATTTAAAAAAATGACAAATACTCTTAAGACATTGTACTTTAGAGTAGTGCTGCGGCAAAGTGGCTTTGGATTAACCTAACCTAAAAATCGCAGATATTATTTCCACATCCGGTGGAAGTATAGAAACGACAAAAAATTTTAAAAAAATTGTATTGTTCAAATAGGCTTAGAATGTCATGAAACATCGAGATTTTAGGTTTGAGCAAAAAAAATGTCTGTCGGTCTGTCTGTAACTTTTTTGTGCGCACGATTACTCTGGAACCGTTTGAGATGTCGACTTGAAACTTGGTACACATATGTATTTTAACGAGATCTGGAACTAGGATATATTTTCATCTTATTCCGTTGAATGGTTGTGGGATAAATTGGGGTAAATGGGAATAAATAGGTAAATCAAGCAGGTAAGAGTCCATAAAATTGGCATTTAGTAATATACAAGAGAAGCTAATATCTCAAAAAAATTTTTAGCATTAGCCACCCCCAATACTACCCCCACCTCATTATAAAACGGTGAAAAAAATTATTTCATTGTAGATGACTATTCGAAAGCTCATTTTAAAGAGGAAGATTAAATGATGTATTTATTAGAAATAAATTGAAATTTTTTTTTAATCCTATACATAACCTCAAAATTTGTCAAAAAATTCCTTTTTTAAGTAACCTAAAATATTTCAAAATCCTGACATGATGGGCCAGATTCGGATTCAGCGCGAAAAATTACTTCGGAAATTGGATAATGTTAGAGTTAAAACTGAATGAAGTAAAAAAAAAATTGAGGCCTTTAGTTCGTGTATACATACTAAATCACATTTTTTTTCACCTCCTTTTATAATGGGGTGGGGGTAGTAATGGAGGTGGATAATGCCAAAAAATTTTTTTGAGACATTAGCTTCTCTTATACAGTAGTGGCAGCCAAAGTTCTTGGGTCGATCCCCATAATAAGATAGAGTGAAATATAAAGAGCAAAATAATGTACGCGAAAGAAAGCGATATAATAACGATGCCAGCACTTGTGTATGTTAAAAGTTCCACCCTCTATCCCCTCTCATTGTCCCTCCTACAGCTTGAGACGTTTATGATGAAAACAGCAGTTCTACTTGTCTTTCTGATTTCTCTCCTTTCCAGATCACAGTCATTTTAGGTGGTGATGTCGAAGCGAATACTCTGCAGTGATGGGATAAAGTGGGGCAAAAAGAAAATGCGAAATCGGATGAAATCCAATTATTGATTAATACGGATTTATTTGCAATTGGTTTCTTGTTAAAATAATTTAATTAACAGTAGTTTATAGAAACATCATGATTTGTTAAATTTATTTAGATTTATGCTGTATATTTTAACATGGCGTAAAATAATTTACATTCCCCAATCTCCCCCAATGTTAAATCTCGGCATACATTTCCGGCAACAGGTTAGAAGCTCCTCTCACAGTCTACACGTGCGCGCATCCCGTTCGGATGTATAAATTAAACAGGCAGGCAAATATGGGCGTGCCGTTTTTTTTATCCATAGTTCATCCATGTCCTCAAAACATAGTCTTTGTCTAATTATGAAGAAATTACAGAAACGGAATGAGTTGACGCAAATATATCACAAAGAAAATTCAGTAAAAGAGGAAGGATTATCTTGACGACTAAAAGTAGCTAGAGAGAAAAGTGGCAACAGTGTAGGTTAAATCTCTTTCTTTTCAGCATATTATTTGTCCATTTCTCTTCTCTTCTACCTTACATTGGCATCGACTGAATATTTTAACATGTCACTACTGTATATACTAAATACCAATTATATGGATTCTTACTTGCTTGATTTACCTATTTACCCATATTTACCACAATTTATCCCCCAACCCTTCAGCAGAATAATATGAAAATATAATCTAGTTCCAGATCTCGTTAAAATACTTATGTGTACCAAATTTCAAGTCGATATCTTAAACGGTTCCAGAGTAGTTAGTATATATAAGAGAAGCTAATGTCACAAAAGAATATTTGGCTAGCCACCTCCATCACTACCCCCACCCCATTATAAAAGAAGGTGAAAAAAAAATGTGATTTAGTATATGTACAAGAACCAAAGACCTCATTTTTTCAAATCCAATTTCCGAAGTAATTTTTCGAGCTGAATCCGAATCTGGCCACAGAATTGGCCCATCATGTCAGGATTTTGAAATATTTTAGGTTACTTAAAAAATTACCTTTTTGGCAAATTTTGAGGTTATGTATAGGATTCAAAGAAATTTTCAATTTACTTCTAATAAATACATCATTTAATCTTCCTCTTTAAAATAAGCTTTCGAATGGTCATCTACGATGAAATAATTTTTTTCACCCCCTTTTATAATGGGGTGGGGGTAGGCTAATGCTAAAATTTTTTTTGAGATATTAGCTTCTCTTGTATATACTAAATACCAATTTTAAGGACTCATACCTGGATAATTTACCTATTTACCCCCGTTTACCCCAATTTACCCCACAACCATTCAACGGAATAAGATGAAAATATAACCTAGTTTCAGATCTCGTTAAAATACATATGTGTACCAAATTTCCAATTGATATCTTAAACGGTTCCAGAGTAATCGTGCGTACAAAAAAGTTACAGACAGACCGACAGACATTTTTTTTTGCTCAAACCTAAAATCTCGACGTTTCATGACATACTAAGCCTATTTGAACAATAAATTTTTTTTTTTAATTTTCGTCGTTGCTATACTTCCACTGGATGTGAAAATAATATCTGCGATTTTTAGGTTAGGTTAATCCAAAGCCACTTTGCCGCAGCACTACTCTATAGTACAATGTCTTAAGAGTATTTGTCATTTTTTTAATTTAATTTGATTGAAATCTCTACTGTCGGCAGATTTTTGTCCAAAAAAGGGCATATTTTTCCCACTGTGCATGTTTTAGAATTCCAATATCCAAAATTTAAAGACATTTTGATTTATGATTTTCGAATTACGGTCTCCTAACTGATAAACGAATTGTATTTCGAAAAAAAGTCGTTCTTCATTTTCTATTTAAATTCTCTTTCTCTACGACGCAGCGTCATCCATACTTTCAAATTTCATTGGCGAAGAATTTTCACTGGGAAATTACCAGAGGTGACGTCATGTTCGCGGCCTCTACCTTAAGAACGTTTCTTAGTCTCGCTGTGTTGGGGTGATTTCTATTACGGATAACTGGCAAAATAAAAATATTTATTAATAAAAAAATTTCTGATTTTGCTACTAGCGCATAGCGGTTCCAATGTATTTTTTCTTTTTGGTGGACATGCCTATTCAAATATCTAATTTAGTTTTCGAGAAAATGGTTCTTGGAGCTTCAAGTGAGACTTCCAGTATATTGATTTTACTTTTTGAGGGCATATCTATTGATGTTGACGTTATAACGATCACGTTATCAAAGTGATAGCTTATGATATGTTCGGCGTTTTTTTTACTTTTTCTCCTATACATATAGATAGCATTGGCATCGTACAAAAATCCAAATAAGATTAGAAAAAATTGACGTTTTGAAGCTCGAAAATAGCAAATAAATCCGAATCGGCTTGCCGTCTGTATGTCTGTGTATGTGTCTGTCTGTATGTCTGTCTGTGGATGATACGTTTTTCTCGAACACTGCTCAACGTGGAGACCTCATTTTAGACAAGATCTATGAGGTTTAAGATAGAATGCTATTGAATATTTTCGAAATTGAGGAATTGTATGATCAAGGTGTCTTGCAAATTTCCTATCAGATTAAACATTTTCACATTTGAGATTACGATAATTAGGGTTCTTTACTGCGATCAATCTGGCTGTCGCGCTATGATTAAAAAACTATTTGATGGAGACAAATAATGCTTTGAAGGTAATTGGCGCTATTGCCAAGTTACTGCAGTTTTTGTATAATAAAATATTTTTATTGGTATTTAACATCTATAGTTCTTGTTCCTACGAAACCTACTTTTCGAAGACAGTATCATTTAAAATTAAATTTCTAACTTTTAATTTGGAACTTTGGAAAATTCAAAATTCCCTCGAAAATATTGCATTTGCCCATAATCCACTGCATTTAGTGAAAAATGAGCCGCATCTTCAGACCAATTCATAAAAAGCAAATGTTGGTTTTCCAGGTAGGTTCTGGTGTCCTTAATAAGGTCTCAAAAGTCCCCGAAGCGGGAGTGTAAGGAAAAAATTTGGCAACGCTGTAAATGGCTAAATTGTGCTCGGGAACGAATTTTTCGAGATATCTCGGTTTTCATTGCCTCTACTACAAAAATACATCAGGCCAAAAAGAAAGCTATGGAAATTATTTATAAAAAAGATAGAGGGTCTTTTTTCGTATACGCAATAGATTTCTTGAAAAATTTCAGTAAATCATAACTAAAATCAGAAAATTTATTTGTGGCAGTTTTTATTGCACGGAGGGTTAAAACATAAAAAAAAATCCGAAACGACTTTTTCTCGGTTAAACGTTTAGATAAATATTCTGTGGAACATCTGCTGATATGAATGATAATTGAACAATCTCTTATGAAATCGTCGAAATCAAAAGAAGGTTTTACTCGTGGAAGAAGTACAGATGAAAGTGTCGTGAATAAATGGGTTTTTGGGCTATTGACTGCAAGTAACATTAGCGAAGGACTCTGCAACTTTTGTGGGCTTTCGTTTCACTCTGAGGAACAGCATGTTGACGCAAGGGAATCTCGCATAAAGAGAGATACCGAGGATGTTCTTAAAGTGTCAGATTGGTTCAATTCTCATAATCCCTTCCCAATTATGCCAAAAATTATGTCGATTGCAACAGAGGTTACTGGTGATGGAAAAATAACATGTCACGATGCTCAGGATTGGAACTGTTGCAATGGAGAAAAAAATTGGCAACAATTTCTGTGATATTAAATTCTCACGTGCAGATAGAGTGCTTCCACGATTAACTGTCAATAGCAATGTTAAAGTCCATGATACCACAATGCCCATTGATCCATTATTGTTGTTTCAAAGGATTACTGTCATGAAGAGAACAAATGAAGAGCTTTGCACCTACTTGGAATTTGAATTAGCTCCGTATCCGGTGTCACTCTTTGACGAAGTTGGTATGCGCAAGACGAACAAGTCAGCTTTCTATGACAATTTCCAGCCATCTGAATCTGAACCAGATCTCCAATATGCCACTTACATCGTTGATGGGGGATTTCTCCTGCACCGAGTTATATGGCATCAACATGAAACCTACGGTGCTATTTGCCAAGCATATGTTAATTATGTGCAAAATCATTTTGGCTCGAACTCTATTATTGTTTTTGATGGTTATGAAAATATTAGCAACAGTGTGAAGGCTATGGAGCAGCTTCGCCAGTCCTCAAAAGCTTCATCTGTTGACATTTACTTTGATGAGCAGATGGTTGCTACTGGAAGCCAAGAGAAGCTCCTTTGCAATAATAAAAATAAAACCAGATTGATTTCGATATTGACAGAAAAGTTTGAGGCAAATAATTATATGTTAGACATGCGGAAGATGATGCTGACATTTTGATAGTCGAAACAGCGCTTGAGGAATCATGTAAAAATACTACGGTTGTGGTTGGGGAAGATGTGGATCTTATAATTTTAACTGCTCGTACACCTATTAATAAAGAAATTTTTCTCCTCAAACCAGGCAGTGGGAAGGTCCAACGAAAAATGTAACGAAGCTTTTATCATCATAAAGATATTCGAGATCACATATTGTTTCTGCACGCATTCTCTGGGTGTGACACTACATCTGCTCTGTTTAATAAAGGCAAGACTGCAGCTTTGAAAGTGATGAAAAAACGGCAGGACTTGAAACTTGTAGATGAAGTTTTCAGCAAGACTGACATAGTTACTTCGAATTGGATAAAATTTTTTCTCACAATCTGTAACGCTCCAGTTAAAGAAGTTTCCATCGATAACTATCGGCATTCTTGCTTTATTAAAGCTGTGAGCAAAAGCAAACCAGAGAAATTGAATTCATTACCACCCACTCATGACGCAGCTCAACAGCATCTATTTCGTGTTTATTTTCAAGTACAGAAATGGTTGCAGGGTAATGTATTGAATCCTAAAGAGTGGGGATGGATGTTGAAAGATACCATATTGTGGCCAAAAACAACATCCCAACTTCCTGTGCCTGATTGCCTTCTGAAGATGATTTTCTGCAACTGTACGAAAGGTTGTGGAGCATTGTGTGGCTGTCGGAGGTTGGGACTTAATTGCTCACCAGCTTGCGGCAACTGCCATGTAAAATCTTGCTTGAATTCTGAACCGATTGAAAACTCGTCAGAAATAGAAGCCGTCACTGAAGCAGAGACTGAAAGTTTTCAGATTGACTCGGATTTCCTCGAACGAATCGATGAATTTATAGAAGGAGAAAACGCACAAGAAGGAAATTATTAATTTGATAATATTTTAATAAGTATGACAGTCGTGGATTAGGCCTACCGGGAAAACCACATAAAAAAACGCGCCTAATACTCAACCTCAAGGGTGGTGTGGAATAGAGTACTTAAATTATCCATAATATCAAGTTCAAATTCAATGCAAGATTTTCAAGAAAACTATTGCGTATACGAAAAAAAGATCCTCTATCTTTTTTATAGAGAATTTCCACAGCTTTCTTTTTGACCTAATGTATTTTTGTCGTAGAGGCAATGAAAATCGAGATATCTCGAAAAATTCGTTTCCGAGCACGATTTTAGCTCTTTACAACGTTGCCAAATTTTATCCTTACACTCCCACTTCGGGGACTTTTGAGACCTTATTAAGGACACCTGAACCTACCTGGAAAACCAACATTTGCTTTTGTATGAATTGGTCTGAAGAAAAATCCTAAATGCAGCGGATTACTAGGGCTACAACCAATCCTTAATCCAGCTCTGACTAAAAGGTCCGAAATAGAAAAGAAAGTAAATTTGCAAATTATTTATTGTCAATAATACCCAATTTTACTCTTTCAATGTTTTTTTTGTCCTAATGTGTCCTAATAGTGAAATGTTGAATTTCCATCTTAAGAAGTAACTTTTTTTATATTTCCACAAAAATAGTTATTTTATCACTATTTCCACATTGATGACATCGTTGTCATAGCGCCTCAGCATCAGACTCACTTATAAAATAGTGTCGTCCTGTTCAAAGTTTTTATCACGTTTTAAAATATGAACAAGTCAAGAGTAAAATATAAATTTTATCCCCAATTTCTGCAAAGTCTTATAATACTGATAAAGCCATTACTTGTAGAGTCATTGATTAGTCTATATCAATGCTTTATTAATAGTTTAGGTGCCCGCGTACATAAATGCAATTTATACATATCCCCGTATAACTTCTTGTACTGCATAATTGCGCCTAGTCTATCACTTCTTTCCTCTGCAAAAATTTTCGTAAACGCGGCGTTCCTCGGCATGAAAAAGACGATTTTCATACGTCGGACTGGAAAATCGGCAAATATATTTTGTCCGACAATTCGAAAATTGGATTCTACATATTTTTATTAAGCAATCTTGAAAAAATCAGCTGGTTATCAATAAATGTTTTAAAATTATGTTATGTTATGTTTAGGGTGGTAGACACCCTTAACGTTCCAAAATTTTTGTCGGATAGTTTGTAGAAATATATAGAATATTTATGTAGAATCAAATTCTCAAATTGTCCGACAAAATATATTTGCCGATTTTCCAGATCGACGCGTGGAAATAGTCTTTTTCATGCCGAGGAGAAACGCCGCGTTTACGAAAATTTTCGCAGAATAAAAAAGTGATAGACTAGGCGCAATTATGCCGTACAAGAAGTTATACGAGGATATGCATAAATTGCATTTATGTACGCGGGCATCTAGACTATAAGGATTCAATTCGACTGAGCCTTCAGAACAATTTTTATTCTTTCTCAATCGAGGAGAAAAATGACGCTCTGTCATTTTATTTTGAGATTAGTATTTATGAGGAATGTAATTGCTGCCACAATAAATACAGAAATACTAAATAAACTTTTTGTAACTAAATCTGGGTTTCCATGCGTCAGCGCAAGTTACTGATAAAATTATTAAATATCTTACACGAATTCCCTTAATACAGAAAAATAAATTCATTTCTTCAATTAATTGCAAGTGAGAATAACTGGGAATACGAATACATTACATTCATTTATTTTTCTATCTATCTTCAAGTTATACTGTCTCAAGGTCAAAGAAATATTAATAAATAGTTAGTTCCATTTCAGTAATTTGTCAATGTCAGTATCAGCGGGAAAGATTATTACAGTTTGCTGCATCAGGGGATATCCTCCTATGTCGTTGGCAAAGATCAGGCCCCTTCATTAGGGGATTAGTGAAATTATCTAGAAAATCAATATCTAATTTTTATGGTTCTACTTTGATTTAGACTTATTGAACAGTTCTTTCCTTAATTAGTTTATAAACCTTTTTTTTTCGTATGCTTGTCATATTTGTGATTATTTATATGATGAAAGAAATAGGTAAGCATTGCACATTGCACAACAACTGAATATATTGTTGGTTCACAGAAAGTTTTTAGCAGGATAAGCATGACGAGTCGGCCCCCAAATGGCAACCTATATCGAAACTTATGTTTTAGTATCGACTTGATGTATGAACGCGATTTATTGTGTTTTGCCACCGTACTCCGCTTTGACCTTGAGATATGGAAAAAAAATGAGCGCATGCATGACTATCTTTCAAAGAGACATATCTCGACAACTAATTCAGCTAGAGAGGTAAAACCAACGGGAGGTTTCAGGTAACCTTAAAGAGTATATTTTATATGTTTTTTTGAATTTTTAGAATAATTACGCACATCATTAAAAAGTAAATAAAAAATATAATAATTAATATTTCCGTGTTCTCTGTGACTTACAATCACTGAAATAATATATGTTGTAATACTTAATATGCACTGTTACTCATAAAAGTTGCGTTAGAAAAAAGTTGGTGCAACACTTCGAAAAAAAATAGAATTCGACGCGCATTACATCATATAAGAATACAAACTTGACATGGAACACACATATACATATTTTATGAATAATTGGAATTATTGTTAGAAGAGAAATTGAATGAAAATATAAATAATTGTCACGTAAATATCTATTTCATACCACACAGAGTGGCACGAATCGTAATTTTTTCGTTCAAAATTATTTAGAGCACTTTGCAACCGATTGGGATATTTTTTTTTTAAATACTCGTTATTGAATTTCAAAAAAACGTAAGAGTCGATTTTTTAATTCTGCTAACCAAAATTATTGAGCTTCGCCAAAATGTCCTTTTTTTATTTAAATCTTAATAAAACTTCAAAAAAAAAAATTTGTTCTTATCCAATTTACATAAATCTTATTACTTGAGGTCGCTGATTACGAATCTGATATCCAAATTGTCATCAACTAACCTGCAAAATAGGGGCTATAAAATGATACAAAATTATGAAAAATTAAACATTTTTGTTAAAGTTTATGCCGAGAAGTTTTGAATATTTATGATAAGTACTTTTAAGTTAAAATAGACTAAATTTTAAGTTCCAGGAATAAATTCAAGATGGCGGATCCAATATGGCGGCAATAAGATGATAAAACTAACTTAAAAATAAATTAAATGCATTAAACTAGATAGGCTATTCATTCCTAAGAATTATTAAAAAAATTAAAAAGGATCAAATTTTCTGAAATTTTCAAATATATCCAATATGGCTGCCATACATTAATTATCAATTATATATATGCGATTCAGTCCTCTATTTATATAAATAATATATTTAATTTTTAAATGATATTTAATATACTATATGTTTAATATAATATAAAAATATAAAGGACTTTATTATTTAAATGTATTCAGGATAATCAACAATTAAAAAATTATTAATTCAATTGCAGTATTAATATTATTTAAATAACACAGATTAAACAGAGAAATTTAAAATTTAAATAATCACGAAACATTTTTGCACTAAGTTAGGTATAGGTTAGGTATAAAGTTCTATTAGGCTTAGGTTATGTTAGGTTTAATATTCTTGTTTTAAAGTTCTTGGTGTTAGATGTTTATTATATTATTAGCAGATAAAAAATAAATAAATATTAATGTGACCTACTTGGGGTTATGTGATTCCGCCATTCTTGTAGGTTGGTTTATGACAATTTGGATATCAGGTTCGTAATCAGCGACCTCAAAAACCCCCCGAGTAACAAGATTTATGTAAATTGGATTAGAAATTTTTTTTTTTTTTTGTTTTATTAAGATTTAAATAAAAAAATGGACATTTTGGTTAAGCTCAATAATTTTGGTTAGCATAATTCAAAAATCGGCTTTCGTTTTTTTGAAATTAAATAACGAGTATTTAAAAAAAAATTATCCCAATCGGTTGCGAAGTGCTCTAGATAATTTTGAACGAAAAAATTACAATTCGTGCCACTGTGCCCGTATGAAATAGATATTTACGTGACAATTATTTAAATTTTCATTCAATTTCTCTTCTAACAGTAATTCCAATTCATAAAATATTTATATGTGTGTCCCATGTCAAGTTTGTATCCTTATATGATGTAGTGCGCGTAGAATTTTATTTTTTTTTAAGTGTTGCACCAACTTTTTTCTAACGCAACTTTTATGAGTAATAGTACATATAAAGTATTACAACCTATATTATTTCAGTGATTGTAAGTCACAGAGAACACAGAAATATTAATTATTATATTTTTTATTTATTTTTTAATGATGTGCGTAATTATTCTAAAAATTCAAAAAAAATATAAAATATACCCTGAAACCTCCCGTTGGTTTTACCTCTCTAGCTCAATTAGTTTTCGAGATATGTCTCTTTGAACGATAGTCATGCATGCGCTCATTTTTTTCCATATCTCAAGGTCAAAGCGGAGTACGGCGGCAAAACACATATAAATCGCGTTCATACATCAAGTCGATATTAGAACATGTTTCGATATAGGTTATCATTTGGGGGCTGATTCATCATGCTTATCCGGCTAAACTCTTTATACAATGTGCAATAAATGTTTAATATCGGAACACTCTGTTATTGTGAAACGCATTGCCCGATTTAAATTTTTGTAATTTTTATATTTTCAAGGCCTACTAAGGTCTTTTGAATGGGTCCAATTTCGAAATTGTCGGTTAGGCAATTTTTTTGTCGGTAAAGTGGATAGCTTATTCGATTCACAGTTGTCTCAAATACCTTTATACAAAACTTTAGATCGATGATACCACCTTGTATAGGGTGTTTTTTAGTCAATGGCCAAATTTTACAATTTTTCATATTTCGACTGGCCCTGTATAAAAGTTTGTCAAGTTTACTAAAAAAGGTAAAGTAATCATTCGATTTAAGGCATATAAGATACCAAGGTATTGTTATTGTTTACAAAAAGGTAAACACGTAACAATTGGTATGGGAAGCGGAATTATAACAGAAGATTTCTGGATTGTTCGAGAAAGTTTCCACAGTGTTCTTCTCGGGGATTAGTGGTGACACGGTCACCACTAATAACTGGTTAACTTACGGGACGTTGGGTAAGGGACTAATTTTGGACTAAAAAAATTGTGAAAAGTGCGTTTTCGGGAAAAGTTCCAGTACATTCTATTCGGAAACTAGTGGAGATAATCGAATTCTTTCAACTGAAAAGTGACAGAGACACTAAAAAAGACTCATTTGTGTAAGTTCGCGAAAAGTTCTAGAATATTCTATTCAGAAACTAGTGCAAATAATCGAATTCTTTCAACTGGAAAGTGATATAGACACTAAATAAGACTTGTTTGTGTTAGTTTAAGAAAAGTTCTAGAACTTTCTATTTGTAAATCAGGGGAGATAATTAAATTATTGCAACTGGAAAGTGATATAGAACCCAAATAAGACTTATTTGTGTTAGTTTAAGAAAATTTGTAGAACATTCTATTTGTAAATTACTGGAGATAGTGGAATTCTGACAACTGGATAGTGACATAAACTTTAAATAAGATTCTTTCGTGCCATTTCGAGATTTTTCTAGAAAGTACCATTGGAAAAATCAACGAGATATTCTGATTTTCTTAATACTTGTGCAATAAACCTGGTTAACGTCATCGTATGCCCATAACAACAAAAAGCATGGCAACTGAAAAACAAATACAGGACCCACTTGCGGAGTTTACGAGGATGATGGCGCAGCAACGCCAGGGAGACAAAGAAGAGCAGGAGAAAAGGCGTCAAGAGGAAGAAAAGCGACGTCAAGAAGAGAAAGAGGAACAAGAAAGAAGACGTCAAGAAGAAAGAGACGAATTGAAGAAAATAATGGAAGATCTGGAAGTAAGACGCCAACAAGAAGGAGGACATCGAGAAGAGAAATAAGAGAAAGAACAACAAGGAGGACGACGTAAAGAGGAAAAAGAGGGACTCAGAAAAATGATGGAAGACTTGGAAGAAAGACACCAGGAGGAATTAAAAAAAATTCTTGACGAACAGAAGAAAATACAACAGGACGCAATCTTCTCAGCCACCGAAAAACTCAAAAATGAAATCAAGGATGATATGGGCAGCGTAAAGATTGAAGTTACTGAAGTCAAGATAGAACTCAGTCAAATCAAGGGGGATTACAGTTCTGAAGGCAGTTGAGTATAGTTTAAGTGGATAGTTTTTTTCAGATAGTGAATTGAGAAACATTAAGAATAAGTAAGCAAAGTGATCAAGCGACTGAAGTAGTGAATTATAGTACTTAGTGTGATATTAGTAAAGTAATTAATTGTTGTAATTAGTATGTAAGTAAATGAATTAATGTTTAGTGTTACCCTGGTGTTATAATTTCCGGATCCACGATACAGGGTGTTTACAAAAGGGATGTAAACATATAACAGTAATAAAAAAAATATATTGCAAAATTTCTCTATATAACTCTCGCTTGTAAATATGGTGCAGATTCTATGATTGAAAATTGTTCTTATTAAATAAACCTGAACCTCTTCGATAGAATTATTCAACAGTTTTCCTCATTGACCGACCACATGTCCAACTAAATGAATAATTTAATTATTTTTGCCAAATTCAGTGTCATGTATCAATAAATCTAGTAGGCTTTGTCAAGATCTCTTTTAGTTTCTTCTTTAGTTGCACTGTCAAGGGATTATTTATTGTCTAGAGCAAGTATTTGTAAAAGTAATAAATTAAATTCGAACTTTTGAATACAAATTATTTGATAGTGCTCGATTAATGAGGGAACTTTCTGAAGAATTTAATTGAAGAAATCCAGATCCTGAACCAATTCATCATACGTCAGCCTTCAGAATAAATACAATAGAACATGGAAACGTTGAGACAGACAGAAATTATACCGACTGCAACAAAGAGCTTTCTGTTCTCTAATAGCATACCTACTAACTGTGCCCATCTCAGGACCACTGCTGTTTCGATTGTAATGGAGATTAGTCGCTAGATGGAGCCTGCCATTTTTGTTGTATATCGTGGTTTTAAAAATCTCGTCATGTACCAAGAGTGAACAAGAGCCTCGTTCCAGCCATCCCAGACCTACCTTGCACTGAAGAGAATCAATAGCTGGAAATTGCAGTCTGCAAGTAGTGTGGTGTGGCTGACACGAGAGCTCTTTTGAGTAGGAATAAGCCTTTCGGCTGGTGTCTGTTGCAATCGAGACATTAGCATTTTGTGGCAATATGTAGTTATCGTACTTAACGCGGCCAGGCTTGTAATTCGTAATTCAGCGCTCGGCGGGGCATTAGTCCGGAGAATAGCCATTGGTTGCAGTATGGTTTTATTCCTTATATATTTAAGGAAACGAATAGAGGAGTTCGACAAAATATTTCACTAGTAAGAATCGTATAGTGAGTTCAGCGTTTTTCGAACAAATGTTAAACAGCAAAAGGTTTCTTAATTTCTTGAACACAGATTTTTGGGATTTTATGGAAGTAATACCACCCTATATATCTTTTTATTGAACTTATATCACATTTTTTCCTGGCAGTAGAGCCAACTGCATTTTAAATGTCATTTTAAAGTAACACCCTGTATATTTTTCCCTAAAAGTATGTTAGGTTTCGTCCTCGATAATTGTGTCAACTACAGTCCAAACATTACTTCCACCAATTCCTTAGTTACTAATAAATAATTAAGAACCACCCTGTACATTTTTCATATTTTTCTTGACAGTTATGTTAACTACGTGCGAAACGTTACTGCCCGATGTCACATTTTTTTCATTATTTTTTTAGGAGGACCTCCATGTATATTTTTTATTGGAAGTATATCCTAGTTCTTCATTGATAATAGCGTCAAATACCTATCAAAGTTTATATTTTTCTCCATCAAGCGGTTTTGTAGACATATCAGCCAACAGACAAACATCAGATAGGTAGAATGACGGAATTAAAAGGCTTTAACATCGGTACATTCTCTGAAACGTGAAAATCCGGAAGTCACGATTAGAATACTTTCCTTTGGTTAGCGAGGGAAGTACAAGAAAAGTCGTTTTCCAATTAGATGGTGCTTCTATTCGGTTGCTGTACGTAGGTGGTTTAGTGAAAATTTAGGTGGTTTAATGAAAATTTTCCGATTTTTCGATCCGATTGGATTAGACGGAATAACCCTCTTATTCTTTGGCCTCCATGTTCACCAGATCTAACACATGCAGATTTTTTTGTGGGGAAATTCAAAAGAAAAACTTTATCACACGAGACCACGAAATATGAAAGAGGATTGACACCATAACAATTAATGAGGATTCGGTCGTATTTGAAACGGCGTTGTGAAAAATGCATAAGGCTTGAAGGGGTTATATTGAGAACACAGAAATTTGAAATGTTTTGTTAAATTTCCAGTCTTTTGTTTATCTAGTATTTATTCATGTTCATTCAAATTCATGTTAACTGTTATATTATTTGATGTCGTTAGGAGTAATGATTTTTCAACTCTTGCTTCATTAATTCATAGCAGACTTTAATACAAGGCCAGTCAAAAGTGAAAAACTCTAAAATTTGGCCATTGAATAACAAGCACCCTATATACAGTCGAGTAAATTCAAAGCTGGCGCGTTCAAAGGTCGCTTTATCATATAAACTGAAAGAATAAGACATACGCAACTACCCAGTAAAGACACTAACGTGAATAACACGTGAGAAATTATACTGTATACTGTCAACTGTAATTTCAACGTTTCACGTTAATTAAACGTAAATTAACGTTGAAAAAACGTGTAGTTGAATATTGAACCAATTATTACACGTGTAAAAATCAACAAAAATCAACCTACTAACGTATATTCAACCAAATTACGTTAGATATACGTTAAATACACGTGTGTGTGCTTACTGGGTAGTTCATCTCTGTCACTGCGATAGCTTTCTGCGCATCGCATATCAGATCATACGTCGTGTTACCAACTCATACATACGCCACCTTAGAGTTTACCGGACTATAAGCTAAAATTTTGTTTAATGTTATTTGAGATAAGTGAGGATCCAATACGCTATCCACACTGCCTATAAAGAAATGCCTAACAGTAGATCACGAAATTTCGACCCAGTTAAGGGAACTTAATAGGCCTTGAAAATATGGGAATTACAATTTTTTTCAAAAGGTCAAATAAAGCTCACTGAGTACTATGTCTAAGAAAAAACATTTTAAATCAGGCAAAGCGTTACACAGGGTGTTCCGGTTTTAAATAGCACACACGTGTGTAATTTTAATTCGAAAATTTTAGGTCAGGGTTCGTATTCTACTAAATAATGTTTTCGTAGTAATAAGTAAACTTATTTTAAACAATGCATTGCGAATTAATCTTCTATATAGCTATTCTTAGCTATTCTTTTTGACAGAGGTCTGATTATTGTTGATAATAATTATTTTTAAGGAAATCTCATTGTTTTATTTGGATAACTTAATAGTTAATCTGTACTCTTTTATATTCCACTGTACACTTTAAATAAAACCCACTAATAGTTCATTTACTATAAATTTTTTCCACAAGATGGATTGAGTTAAAAGTAACATCACAAAATAATACTGCTTTAGTATCTCAAATAAATATTATTCCCGAAACATAAACTGAGAATAATGTATAAAAATTCAAAAAATAAAATCCCCTTCCGACCTAATTCCCTGTTTAATGTTACACATTTCCTCCATAGCTAGGCCTCGGCGGATGTAAAAAGGGACTCTTGGATTGAGGGGCTCCATTTGTTGGTCTTGTGGCTCCTCCATTAACCGTTACAAGGGTTGTAGTGGTAACATCTGACGTACAGGATTCTCTTTTGTGGTAGAAGTTGGTCGGTTGGCTGTACAATCTGCATGCAATACAAAATTAGATTAGTATCATATAAAATATATCTTACATTTATATAGGGTGCTTTAAAAAAGTAACATTTCTAAAATATGTATTTTCTATTAGTTGGTTTTATTACCAATCCCATTCATGCATTTGTTTATCCGGTAGTTTCTAGCTATAAATAATTATTCATTATTTTGTTAATAGGAAATGGAAATGTCCAATAACCGCTTGTTGTTCATTGAGTGTGATTTACCATTGATAATGTCAAATAACTTGGAAATGATAGACTTTAAAGACTTTGAACTACAGTTTCTTTTTTTTACGAAAATTAAAAGATACTTCATATTTAACAATATTTATCACAATTGGTATTATCACTTGAAAGACTGTTAACTCAAGTGAACTATGAAAAACTCATTTTACAAATTGAGTAAGTATAAGTATATTTTTTGTCTTTTTGTTTTCCAGCAACATTTTTGATTTAGATAGAAGTGCTCCATCGTGGTGATGGGTTTTACTACATTATAGATTAGTTCACAAGTTCAAAAGTTATTTCCTGTATAATTAGACTAGTTCACAAATTCAAAGCCGTGTTAATTCTTGATAAAGCTCGTAAAAATATGAGTGAGGGCTCATTGGATTCGGAATGACGTTTAGAAAAATGTGCAAAAGTTTCAAACCCGCACATAAATAATTCCAAAAGTTATAAACAAATTAAGATTGAAAAAGTAAAGAGTTTCGTTTTCTGCAAATAACTTGAAAACTATTAATATTTAAGAAATTTTAAAAAAAAATTTTAAAGAGGAAGAAATTTCCAATAAAAAAGTTTGGATTCTTGAAACTCTATCTCTATTATTAATAATTTTAATTTAATGTTGTCGCTCCGCGCGACGAACACTAAGCCGTTACGATGCTCTGAAACCGGCCGTTACAAGTAAAAACATTTTTTTATATTATTAAATATTAGTTTAAAAATTTTAAAAAAATATGGTATTATTGAGACACTTAAAGGAACAATATTGTAAAAAATGTTTTCACCAATTTTTTATAAAATGAGCCTATTGTTAATTAACATATTTTTTAGAGTTTGCGTTTATATTTCAAGACGGATAATTGTTAAATAAAAGCCACTAAAATTATTTCGCTTCGTGAAGACCTTATGTCAACTATACTTTATGGGATTATGACATTGCGATGTTTTCAATTGTTATAGTCTAATAGTTATTAATTATTTAAGCTAACAAAAACTAAAAAATGAATTTTTTAAATTTTAATTGTTATGTCTGTTTTTATATTCAAAAATACTATAAGATTACATAAACTTTAAATTTTTATTGCTACTGGTTTAAACAAATTACGTATTTTTGACATTTTTATGTATACGGTTGTTTTTGTTACTTTCTTTTCTATCTAAAAAAATAAAATATAAATTTATTCGGCCATTATTAATAACAAATTGTTTATTATATAAACAAATAAATTAACAAAAAAAATTATTTTTTCCACTTTGTAGAGAATTGCAACGAAAAAAGGAAAAAAACGATTATAAACAATTAAAAAATTATGCTAAGAATTTTTTTTTAATCTTAATATTATATAACAAATAAAATGCAAAAATTAATAATTTATCTATTTGTTTAAAAAATTTGTTTAAACAAATAGCAATAAAAATTTAAAGTTTATGTACTTATAGTATAGTATTTTTGAATAAAATAAAAACAGTAATAATAATTATTAATATTAAAAAAAATTTCAACCTCTCTTTTTCATTTCTTAGTTTTTTTGTTAGCTTAAATAATTAATAAATTAATAGACTATAACAATTAAAAACATCGTAGTATCATAATCCCATAAAGTATAGTTGACATAAGGTCTCCACGAAGCGAAATAATTTTAGTGGCTTTTGTTTAACAATTATCCGACTTAAAATATAAACGCAAACTCTAAAAAAAATTTTTTAATTAACAATAATATAAAAAATCAGTGAAATTTTTTTTCCAACGGAATATTGTTTCTTTAAGTGTCTAAATAATACCATAATTCTTAAATTAATATTTCATAACATAAAAAAATGTTTTTATTTGTAACGGCTGGTTTCAGAGCATCGTAACAGCTTAGTGTTCGGCCATTTTCAACATTAAATTAAAATTGTTAATAATGGGGATAGAGCTTCAGCAGTAGGGAGTTTTTATTGGAAATTTCTTCCTCTTTAAGAATCCGCCTTCAAAATTTCTTAAATATTAATAGTTTTCGAGTTATTTGCAAAAAACGAAACTCGTTACTTTTCCAATCTTAATTTATTTATAACTTTTGCAATTGTTTATGTGCGGGTTTGAAACTTTTGCACATTTTTCTAGATGTCATTGCGAATTCTCACTCATATTTTTACGAATTTTATCAAGAATTAACACGGCTTTGAATTTGTGAACTAGTCTAATTATAAAGGAAACAATCGAATAAATCACGTATTTGAAAACATTTCTGAAATTAAAAAAAAATTACGAAAAAATTTAATCGTACGAAAAAAGCTGTGTTTTATCAGTACCTAAAACATTATTCACGTTGGATGCACTTGTATGGTCAATATTTACCTAAATAGTGTTGCACTTTTCAATATAACTTAGCAGATCTTCAAAACCGTTAAACGTTAAATTATTTACATTTCAGTGAGTAGTTTACAACAGATACATAATGAGCACATAGTTTTTCAATTTTTTTCGCTCCTCTGTGTTTGAGATATTCGTAGTCAAAGTGATGGCTCATAGTCCAGTGTTTGACGGTAAAAATTATTACCTCTGAATTCTTTCGGAAAACATCGATTTTGATGTAAATTTGTAATTAAGCTTATCTAAGAAATTAAGGGGAGGAAAGATTAATATGTTTATATTCATATTTCTTTTCATAAAAGCGCTTATCTAACCCTCCTCTTCAAAAGTCATATGTTTCTGATGTGTGCTTTTTGTTTTTTGGGGGTGAAAACTACTCCTGAGAAAAAATTTAAAAACATAGATTTAAGCGTTACATAGATTGAAATCATATTTAAATATGTATAATAAAATAAACATTATTTCATGTCCTGGAATATAATTTATGATGTGTTACAACGTTTCAACCCTTTAAAACCACCCCTTATGACGAAGTTTTTAAAAAAATTAGTTTTGAATTAAAATCCTGTTACTGTTTATAATACAATTTATGATTTATTGCAACGTTTCATCCATTATAAATCGCCCTCGTGATAAAATTAACTGAAAATTATTGAATGAGTTTAAAGGGGAAAAATAAACATTTTATTTACATTATAATATCATTTTGAGAATTTCTTAGGGTGCAGGCATATCCAGCATTTTGGTTGGTAGTAAAAATCCTTCATTATTAATCCATCCCCAGTCAGTTGGACGAATATTTTTGTTCCCAAGCTACATCTGGGTTTGTAAATAAACCCTCTTAATGTGCTCATTCAGAGCATCAACTGTCGGAACAATGGATGATAATCTCACAGCACTGTTTTTAAAAGCTTTTATTTAACTTGCAATGGTGGGAAAGTGGTGGAAAGAGGTGGGAAAGTGGTGGGAAGAGGTGGGAAAGGGGAGAGAATGGGCGGGAAGATGTGGGAAGGTGGAAAGAGGTGGGAAGAGATGGGAAAGGGGAGCGGAAGGGGTAGTAAGAAGTGGGAAGTAGTGTTAGAAAGGTGAGAAGACAGGAGAGGAAAGGGGTGGATGGCGCTGGCAAATGAAAGGGTTCTGTCTCTGTAAAATAAGTAGACTAAAAAGTGAAAAATAAAATTATATAAAAAAAATATTTTTAAGAAAAAGCTTTTATTTGAAAAAACTACCAAAAAGTAATTTTTTTTTTTTTAAATTCATACACTTGGAAACTAAAAGCTTTGGGGGCGGTCAATTGAGCAAAGTAACTATGCAATAGCGCTATACCGTGCGTGTAGCGGAGCGCTAGGCATAGGGAGTAAAATTATAACATCGCGCGTGCCAGCTGGCTGAAATGAAATAACAAAGCTGGGATGCTCCGCCCAACGGAGGAATTTACGGCAGCTGTGTTGTCAGATCTCTCGCGCTACGTGAATGTACATGCCTAATGGGAAATTACACACACGGTATGACCGTCCCCAAAGCTTTTAGTTTCCAGGTGAATGAATTAAAAAAAAAATTTTTACTTTTTAGTAGTTTTTTCAAATAAAAGCTTTTTCTTAAAAATATTTTTTTTATATAATTTTATTAGTGGTAGCCTTAATAAAGGAATCATAGCGCATCTGTTCGAGAAATGCTGATAAGTCTTCGACATGGCTCAATGTTTTTGACTGTATCTCCTTAGCAGCTCCGTACACTAATATTGTGCAGTACCTACCAGCTTCTGAAATTTCTTCCAGCTCTGAAGTACTATCAAACATGTATATTAGGGTGGCCCATCTCTATAGGGGGTGAATTTTTTTTTGCGTATTTTTTAAGTCTCACCCCACGAAAATATACTATTATACTAGGAATAATTTATGTCAAAGTTTCAGATAATTCGGTGAACGGTAACCCGTGCCGCATTCAGGTAGAAATTTGTAGATAAGATTTTATTACGGTAATACACTTAAATTTTACTTAAAATACAAATATTTACCTCTTTTCTCATAATGTTTTATTGGTGTAATTATTTCCTAGAAATTATTTGTTTTGGAAGTTTGGAAATATAATGCACCTACGGTAGGTTTTTATGTCAGTTTGCAATTGTGTTTTACAGTGGTGACATTATAAGTTCTACCCTACGTTCCTTTTTGAAAAAACATATAACGATGGCTGATGTTAGATCCTTACGAAAGGATACTTTCATTTACTTAGTTGGACACTATTCGTCACAAATCATTGGCAATAAATTGCCGTCTAATAGACAAGTATTACAAGTGCTCTTTTATAACATTCGTGAAGTGAAGCTAAGTGTACATGAAAGTGCTAAATTAACAATAAAAGAGGTGTCAGTTTTTTGGGATAAAGCTCGCATTCCGACACGTCAGGATTTTCATTGTGTTAAACAACTAGATAAACTTTATGCAGAGTGGAGGAACTTACAAAAATCGGCTAAAAGGGCCAGTGCGGGAGATAAAGAAAAAAATTTCGCTGAAAAATTGGACGATCTTTTTGACATTTCTCATGCAATGCATTGGAGTTGATGAAAATAGATGAAGATAAGTAGTTTTTAATTAACCAAAGAAAAAAGGGACGTAATGGATTTATGCATGGTATTGATTACCAACTTGCTTCTTAAGAAAAATCAGCTGAGGAGAAATTACAGAAATTATCCGAACGAATGCAACGAAGTCAACAAGAAAAAGCTAGATTAGAGGAAACAGTCACCTGTCCATCATCAAGTAGTAATTCAGCCGACTCCGACGAAAATGAAGATGAAATAATCGAAGCCCAAGAAGAGTTGTTAAAAGACCAGCCTGGCCCGTCACAGCCAAAAAAGAGGAGATTGTATGGAACATGTAACATCATCACACCAAAAATAGCCGCTGCATTTGATGCTTGCAAAATAAGCGACAGGTATGGAGTCCATATTTTGACGGCAGTAGCAGAAGCACTAGGACATGACACCACATCTTTGTCCATCAGCAGAACCACACTTCAGCGCTCTAGACAACGCATCCGCGAAGAAAGAGCTGAAATATTAAAAACTGCCTTCGGTAATTCTGAATTGCCGGCCCCAGTCATCCATTGGGATGGAAAACTTTTACCTTCTCTCACTGGAATGGGAAATATCGATAGACTTGCTATCTTAGTTACTAGTGGAGATATTGAACAACTACTTGGAGTACCAGCTCTGCCCAATTCAACTGGAAGAGAACAAACTGAAGCAGTTTATGATGTGCTTTGTGAATGGAATTTGGACGAAAAGGTAATAGCTTTGTGTTGTGATACAACAGCATCAAATATGGGTTATATAAATGGGGCAGCCACACAAAAATTAGAAAGAGATATTCTATATTTTCCTTGTAGACATCATATTTTTGAAGTGGTTTTGAGAAGTGTGTTTGACACAAAAATGCCTTCTTCATCTGGTCCAAATGTGCCACTATTTAAACGTTTTAGGGAATTTTGGCCTAACATAGATCAAAATAAACTAAAAACTGGATTTCAGGTATCAAAAATTAAACACATTTTACAACCAGTTAAAGCCGAAATTGTAACGTTTCTAAATGCAGCTTTAACTTTACAACAGCCTAGTGATGATTATAAAGAATTTTTAATGCTTTCTAAACTTTTTGTTGAAGAAGAGCCCACTCACACGACATTCTATCAACCAGGTGCATTTCATCATGCACGTTGGATGGCCAAAGCCATTTACTGTCTAAAAATATTTTTTTTCCAAGATCAGTTCCAACTAACTAAAAAAGGAAAAATAGGTATTGAAGATATATGTCTCTTTATTGTAAAAGTTTATGTAAAGGCCTGGTTTACAACGTCATTTGCTAGTAAAGCACCGCTTCATGACTTAGACTTTTGTAAAGAACTCATTAATTATCAAAATATTGACAAAGAAATATCTCAAGCCGCAAGTAGGAAAATAGTGAACCATTTGTGGTACCTTAATTCAGTAAATGTTGGCTTATCTTTCTTTGATGACGATATTTCAGTTACCACTAAAAGAGAAATGGTTAAAGCTTTGAATAGGAAAGCACCAAATCAAGAGTGTATTAAACGACTTATGATTAGTAACATTACTGACGTTGAAAACAAGGAAATTCAGGACTTCATATGCGAGAACACTAAATAGTTTTTTCAAAAATTAGGTTTGTCTATGGAATTTTTGGAAAATAATCCAACAACATGGAGGGAAAATGAAAGTTATACCCGATGTTTCAATATTGTAAACAAAATTAAAGTTGTAAATGATGCCGCTGAGAGAGGAATCAAACTTATTACTGACTATAATGACATTTTAACAAAAAATGAAGACCAAAAACAGTTTTTACTCCAAGTTGTAAATGATTATAAATCACAGTTTCCAAATGTAAAAAAAGAAACCCTGTCGCATGCTTTGGCCTAGTGCAAAAAATATTGTTTTTATTACTATATCTCTTGTAGATTTAGGATAATATTTGGTACTATGTATGAAAAAAACGTTTCATAATAAAATACACAAAGATAAAACGAGAGTTTTATTTCAAAAACTTCTAGTCTAGTTTTCTTAGACTACGAATTTACAGTAGTATGACACATGTCATAGTCACAACAGATAATGTCTTTGATATTTGTATGACTTGATTAGTCATTCTAAAGATAAATGTTGCTGATTAAAAAAAAAACAATGCATTAACCAAAGAATATAAATAATTCCATTTACTTTTATTATTGCATAATAATGCATTCTGCGGCACCCCTTGCCTTCAATTTGCCTCAATAATATTTTGAGGGGACTGTTTTTTCTTCAAATGGAACCATTTGCAGGGGTGAGAAATAAAAAATTTCGATTTCGAAAAAGATGGGCCACCCTAATGTATATGTATTTATAAATGCTCCAAAATTGTCGAGAATAAAACAATTTACAAGCTCCGAAAATTTCATCGAGAAAGGGCGATTAGTTAACTTCATTTTTAAGCTATGCAGTCGCTCCAAAAACCATTTTGCAGAGAATTGCTACCGGGCAAGTTGAACTTCCTTGAACACTTCTTATTTGAGATTTTTGAATTTAAAGGGCTCGGCAAAGATGGTTCTCGCACTCAAATGCAAACTTATAATGGTGTTATTTTAATTAATTTTTATCCTAGAGAAATTTAAAAAGATAAAATTTTCAGCAAAAGAAAAACTTAATTTTTGTACTCGTATTTTAGTATTTTTTACGTATCTCCTTTAGTTTTTGAGTTATTGTGAAAAAATTTAAATTTTTTAAGAAATTTCAAAAATCATTCAAATTTGAATCAAACTTTTTTTCAAATCTAGGCATCCTAAGCCGATCAACATATTTTTAGTACTTAAATAAAGTAGATTGTAAATGGATTACGTTCAATTTCAATTCTTGCGATGAAGCCATTGGTTTTATTGCTGATTTTTTTCTCCGAAAAAACGAGAAAACCATTTTATTTCCATCATAACTCCTTTAGTTTTTATGCTAACGACTTTTGCCAAAACTCATTTTAAAAGTCTCTTCACGTACTATCAATATTTTCTTCCAAAAATTTTCCGTTTTTCAATTATTTAACGTTGAAAGGTTCGAATTCAGTTTTTGGCGAACAAAAAATCACCTTCAACGAGCCATAACTCGGTTCGTATTGCATCTACAGAAATAAAAAAACAATCGATTTGTTATTTTATAAGCTTCATTTTTTCTTATAATAATTTTGTTGATAAATCGTAAGGTTCTCAAAACAGGCATTTTTGAGATTGAAAAATCAACATTGTCAATCACGATTAACTCAAAAAGTATTGACTCATAGAAAAAACTTTATAGAATATTTCTTGCTTAGAATTTATTCCCCTATCAATTTCTACGGTTATTTTGAATGTAATAATTTCCAATTGGTATCCACCTCAGAATAAAAGCACACATATAACTTTTATTCCTTGTGCCATTCCCTAATTACCGTCCAAATTTCACTTCAATCGGTTTTTGTCCGCAAGAATTCTAAACGAAAAACCGTCAAATACTGGACTATCAGTACAGTTGAATCTCATATCAGAAAAATACATGTGTCACACTACGTCTGTCAAAGAATGAGAAGAAAAACTGAAAATACAGGATATTCCCTAAACATAACAATACATAATTGAAGACGCACATATCCCAAATATTAAATTTCAAGTCCGATGTATACGAAAATTTATTACATTAACTTAAATCTAGCGCAACATGTTTCGAATAATAAAAGAACCATACATGTAGGTAATAATAACAAGCTGAAGCTCTCTTATCGCTCCAGGGCTATGTAGGTATTCAATCTGCCCTATATATGATTGATTGAATTGTGGTTTCCATTTTACCGAAAGAAATTGAGGGTGGCAAAATATAGGGTAAACAACCATTGTTGTTTGAAAATAACCGAAAAATAAAATAAAATGAAATAATTTTGTCACAAAATTGAAATCCATTTCTTTGTAGGACCGGCAGCACACGATTAATTTAAAATACTCGGATAATAGGTCTGCTGCATAAAAGCATGAATTTTAACATAAAAGCATTTAGTAGTTGAGGAGCCACAAGGACATGGGTATAGTTAACTTATATAACCTAGTTTATTTACAACAATAGCAAGTTATTCTACAATTTCTATTGTAGTGACTTTACTGAAAAGACTTCTAGAAATATAACTTATTATATAAGGAACTAAGTTTCTTACAAAAAGTTGGGGTTGAGTTATTTATAACATAGTACAGAAATATATAAATAATAAGATTTATTTGTGGTTAAAATTGAATTAACGAATTTTCACAAAAATCAAATATAGTCCAGTCGATGAAGGTATTTACCTACAAAAACTTGCAAAATGAATAATTGTTTTTTCTAATGAGTTCGTGAAAGTGTATCGAATAATATCCTGAAAAGTTTACATTTCGCTCGAATGAGGAACATATAAAAAAAGTGAAGAAAAAAATTTTTTTCATTCATTTTTTCAAAATTTTGAAATCAAGTCAAGCTAGGAAAAAATAAAAAATACATATCTTTGATTATTTTGAATATAAATTCTGGAACTTTTGCAATACATTAACAAATGCATAAGAAATCAATTGGATGTGGATAGGTGTACCTGTAATAAATACAATACAGTAAAGGCACGTAAAAATTCATGCGAGCGATTCAGCAGCTATGTGTGGTGTCTCTGTATGCATTCATAATCGTATATTTTCCCTCCATATTCACTATTTATCCTTCTATTCACTAAGAAAAATGTTAAAAATGTGTAATCAGAGCGAGAAAAGAGCTTTATTTTACACGTTGGAACAGCTAAGAATTTTTAGAAGTTCCTTAGTATGCATTTAACCGTGCGCTTTTCTTCGCAGAGTGACAAAGTTATTTCACTATTTTTTTCCAGGAATACCGTGGCTTTAGCGACAAACTTTATTAAGACATTTTTTGTTCAGAAACACGTGGTCTATCTATCCACTTGTATTTTTTATTTTTCCTAGCCTGATTTAATTTCAAAATTTTGAAAAAATGGATGGAAAGAAAATTTTTTTTCACATTTTTTTATGTTCTACATCCAGCGGAATGTAAACTTTTCCGGATATTATTCTATACACTTTCACAAACTCATTAAAAAAAAAAAATATTCATTTTGCAAATTTTTGTAGGTTTCACTATGAAATGTTCTCTGTCGTCTCGGCTAATACACCATCGCGTTACATATAATAAGTGACCACTTGTGCCAAATGATTTTATATAGGTAAGTTTGCAAATCTTTTCAATAATAATATGACACGATCTTTTTTTGACCTTAATAGCTAGCACACAAGAAAATCTCTAGAACTTCAGAATGAGTAATTTTTCATGCGGCATGATATTTTTCTCAAAGACAGCAATATTTGGAATAGGTTCAAAATAAAATTATATAAAAAAAGTATTTTTAAGAAAAAGCTTTTATCTGAAAAAACTACTAAAAAGTAAAAATATTTTTTTTTAAATTCATACACATGGAAACCAAAAGCTAGTAGTTTTTTCAGATAAAAGCTTTTTCTTAAAAATACTTTTTTTATATAATTTTATTTTTTAGTTTTTAGTCCACTTATTTTACAAACAGACAGACAAAACCCTTTTATTTGCCACCGCCATCCTCTCCTTCCTCTCCCGTTTTCTCACCCCTCTAACACTACTTCCCACTTCTGCCCACCTTTTTCCCACCTCTTTCCACCACTTCCCCTGCCCTTTCCCATCTCTCCCCATCTCTTTCCACCCTACTCCCACCCCATTCCCACCCCTTTGCCTCCTCTCCCCCTGCCCTTCCTTATCTCTCTCCACCTCTTTCCACCTCTTCCCCACTTCTTCCCATCTCTTCCCCATCTTCCCCTACCTGTTCCCACCCCTTTACCATCCTTCCCACCCCTTACCACCCCTTCCCCACTCTCCTCACCTCTTCCACCTCTTCTCCACTTCTTCCCACCTCTTCCCCACCTCTCCTACGTCCGCCATATTGAATTTAGAATGACGTCACGCACTTTATCGTATTTTACTCATCAAACCCTTTCATTTGACACCCATATCAACGGGGTTGTGACTAAAAAACAGATCCGCCATCTTGGGACGTCCGCCATATTGAATTTAGAATGACGTCACATTGTTTATCGTATTTTACTCGTCAAACCATTTCATTTGATACCCATATCAGGGGGGTTGTGACTAAAAAGCCTATCCGCCATGTTGGGACAGCCGCCATATTGGATTTAGAATGACGTCACATTGTTTATCGTATTTTACTCGTCAAACTTCATTTGATACCCATATCAGGGGGGTTGTGATTAAAAAGCCGATCCGCCATTTTGGGATGTCCGTCATATTGGATTTAGACCGATAATGGCTATACTATGTTGCATTGTCACCGGACTTATACACGTGTGCCAAATTTCAAAGCTCTAGTTTAATTAGAACTAGTCGAAATTCAGCTTGAAAGATTTGACCTAAACCAACAAACAAACATACGAACAAACATTGCAAGTTAAATAAAAGCTTTTAAAAACGTAAGCTCAAGTTATGTTTATCAATATTTATTTATATTTTATAACTTAAATTCACCAGATTTAGTCCAGTCATTGGAGCTTTCCCATGGCATAACACAACATGTGATAAATATTTTATTCAGCAGAATATCTCTTTATTATTCTGCCGTACCAAGTTGGTTTGGTAACATTAATTGTTGTAATTTTTTCCAACTATAAAAGCACTAGATGTTTTTACATATTTCTAATGTCAGAAGTCAAGTTAAAGGGTTAAAATGTAAGTCAGAAACTAGATTTTGCGTTGATTTTCAGTGGTAGACATACTGTATCAGTACCACAATAATTTTTAAATAAAATTTACTATATTTTGAGGAAAGAAACGGTTTATCTCTTACATTACACATGCCTGTGATGGATAAGTTCTAATTCTTATACACTATACACTATATTTTCGGTGCTTTATTAAAAATGATTACCCACTCTCTCAGGAACTTTTGTCACAAACTCAAAATTTCTGTTTCGTTAACCATTGACTGCGTTATAAGCTTCTAAGTAAACACTTATAATTGTTTACATGTTCTACCCCCCAGAGACATCTATGAGAATTTCCCTTAAGTTCCATGTGTAAGCAACAGAGAATTCAGTTGGTTGGTTAGTTTGGCCATCATCCCAGAGATGGCGCGCGGTGTTATAATTTAACAAGTTACAGATTAGTTGAGAATATTATGGAGCCTTCATCTTTGGGTATATAAAGGCATGGAGAAGCCGAGTGAGGACAGTACAGTTCAGTTAGTGGAAGCAGTTCAGTAAAGATAGCAAGATCAGAGGGAGATCAAGATGTAAGACAAGTGACCAAGTGACTGAATTATTGAATTATAGTACTCAGTGTTATATTAGTGAAGTAATTAATTGTTGTAACTAGTACGTAAGTTGATAAATTAGTGTTTAGTGTTACCTTTGTAATGAAGCATTCTTTAAATTCCTGCTCCATTACTAAGATTCCGGATTTACACACGACACCAATGTGCACACGGCCCGCAAATCTACCAGCTTCCGTCTAGAGGCGCGGATTTGCACACGACACTAAACTATACGCAGTACTACGTCACCAGTAAGCGAGGATTCTCGGATATAAAAGCCCGGCCGCAAATCAACATAATTCAGAGTGGATAATTCTGCCAATCTGTCTACAGCGTGCTGAGCTGGACATATTACAGTTTTGTAAATCTCCCGACGCAAACACGATGGAACGAATGCAATCTGACCCTGGGTATCCTACAGCGTGTTGAACTGGGACCCACGAGTCGTTAGTCATTCCCCGGCGCCGTTTCGCCGCCAAAACCAGAGCGAATGAGCCTGACCTGGAGACCTCCTACAGCGTGTTGAACTGGGAAACTTCTTGAGTCGACGATATTCACCCGACGCCCGATGCCACTCCCGTAGCAACAACAAACGTCGCATCGCAATCGTTACACTCTCTCCCTTTCTCTCAAATAATAGAAAAATGTCCTAAGAACCGTAAAAGATACGGACATATAACCTGTACCTGTATGTTATGTAACACTGCCACACATTACCTGTTTGGAGAAGTAAATAAATTGTTTATATTTTTATTGGGCTGTCTTATTAACTAATTTGGACCCTGATTAATCTCCGAACCAGCTACCCGACAAGAAACCGTTACACCCTGGTGTTATAATTTCCGAATGCACGATACAGGATGTTTGATTTCTTTACAGGTTCTGACATGCATTTAACCCCATGACAAATTTTTTTCTTGGTACGTAACAGAGCTGGGCAAATACTTTGAAAAAGTATTTAAATATTAAATTCTAAATACTTTCAGAAAATTGAAAGTGTTTAAATATTAAGAATTTTCAAAAGATAAAAGTATTTAAGTAATAAATGACAAAAGTAATTAAATACTTTCTAAATATTTAAATATTTTGATAACACTGAAATATTTTGAAGCATAATTAAGTGTAAAAATAACCTTTAATGGCTAAACTTCGCCAAATTGTATTTTATATTTTTATAGAAATCAATAAAGACTTATTATTATCCATTATCATTATTATTATTATTATTATTATTATTATAAAATTAAATAGGTACTATTTGACTATTTAAGGTGTCAAAATTTTAGGTTTCATGAACTTCTACAACACTATTTTAATACCTCTATACTTAATCAGTTCTAGTTGGGTATTGGACTTTTACTTATCCGTAGAGCTAGACCTTTGCGTCTTCTGCAAATACCCAAATAAAGCACAGAGACTATGGCATTAGAATGCCACTACTCTGTTCAACTGTTCTCTGTCACAATCGCAAAACATATACAATAACAGTTAACACTTAATGTCTATGTCTGCTCTCGACCAATTTTCTGGGAATTAAGACGTGAATGACTGAAGACTGAATGATGCAATGTATTTATTAACTACATCTTAGGATGGCAAGTATCCGCGCAGAGAGAGAAGAAATATCGTCACTGTTGGACAAAGACAAACAAGCTTTTTAAGCTTCCTAAGCTTCTTAAGCTAGCTAGCTAGCTAGCTGAAGAAGCTTGTTTGTCTCTGTTCAACAGTGACGATATTTCTTCTTTCTTCTCTACTTAAGCTAGCTAGCTAGCTAGCTAGCTAGCTTAAGAAGCTTGTTTGTCTCTGTCCAACAGTGACGATATTTCTTCTTTCTCTGCGCAGCTACTTGCCATCCATAGTACATGTCTTGATTCTTGACGAGTATCTGCCTGTTTCCCTGATGTATTTGATTATATTTGTTGTATTTATTTAAATACTTTTGAGATTAAGATACTCAGAGGGTATTCAAATATTTCTGAAAGTATTTAAATACTGTCAGAAAAGGATTTAAATACTTTTTTAAAAGTATTTAAATTCTTCCCAGTTATTTAAATAGTTTAAGTATTTATAAATACGCTTAGGATCATTTTCACAAATACTAAGTAGTAAATATTTCAGATAAAGTATTTGCAAGTATAAATACAAATACTTGCTGCAAGAAGTATTTAAATACTTTCTGGTATTTAAATACTTATGAGGTATTTGTAAGTACATATTTGCCCAGCTCTGGTACGTAAAGTTACACTAAATATCAAAAAGTTTACCGAAATGTTCCATATGCTATACAACCCGTCACCCATGAGCCAAATATACCTATTCCTGTTCCACCAAGCACCTTGGTTAAAGTTTCAAATAGCTTCGCACTAAAAATTTGTTTTCATCGGGGATATAATTTTACTGGTACAGAAGTCGAGAAGCAGAATTTTCTCAATCCTTTTCTAAAAATAAATTACCAATGTTTTGCAACAATATTTCTGGATTTTGTAGATGGGAGTTTTATTTATGAATAAAGTCAATGGAGATTATTTATTGGTTCATCTAAAAGGAGCCTGAAACATTTCTCTCCACAATGGCAGTCTGACTCTACAAAATTCCCATGCTTTCTGTGTGACAGCAAAGCAACAGAGATGGCGGCGAATAGTTAATTTGATACCAAGTTCTAAAAATATTGTACGCGAAGAATTAATTGATTCACACACAGTTCTGTTGCTTGACATAAAACTAAGTTTCATGTAAAGAGATTAAACAAAATTAGAGACAGGGCCGCTCCGTCCATAAGGGCAAGTCGTGCGGCGTACAACGCCGACTGCGCACAGTGTTGCAGGAGACCCGAAAATCTGGCAAAAAATCTGAAACCAAAAATAGGTTCAGGTTTATAGAAAAATTATTTAATAAAATCATTTCTCAAATGGGGTGGGTTATAGGAGATGGACAAATTATATCAACAGAAAATTACGAAATTTTTTATTTTTTTTTTGTGTGTAATGCTAGTGATGAAAAACATATTTTAAAAATCTAACTTATAAAGGTTTTATAAGTATCAAAAAAAACATTCGAATATAATAATTATTATATACTTGTTAAAAAGCGTTTCAATAATATCAACTTTAAAAGTGAAGGGCAAAATATGGGCATAAATTTCAAACGTAATATATTTATTTAATAAATAGAGAATACACCTATTTAAGAAAAATGTCTTGGTCGCACTTGGAACCAAACTAAATGTTTCATTATTACTCTGAACATTTAACATTTTACATTGACGACTTTAAATTGGCATTTACAAAAATATTACTGCTTAATTATCATAGAATCATAAGTACCGAAAAATGTAATACACATCTGAACTTGAAGCCTCCATAGCGAAAAACTTGAATTTTAATAAATTAATAAACAAATAAACGAGCCCGAAGATCTAATAAAACTTTAAAATTCACAACGCACTCTCTGCACTACTCGGTTTTGACTGATGTGGGCGCTGAAATGAATCATGTAATGGCCAATTGCGATTCATTTTATTATGTGTAGTAAAGGTGTTGGCTACACGCTCAAAAAAGCGATCGTGATAATTCTATTACATATTTTGATTTTTGGTCACGTTTTTAACTTTGTTGCCCATTGTGCGGCGCCTCGTAACTAAAGGCGTCGTAAGGCACCGCAAGTTTCGAAATTTAAAATTAAAGTATATAAACGTTTAGTTACAATATAGCATGAACCAGGGGATTATCCAACAGACAAACTAGGCAATTGCCTAGGGGCCCCAGCGCCCGAGGGGGCGCTCCAGCAGTTCAAACTAACTAATTTTATCTCCCGACAGCCGACGGGCGACGTTTATCGTTTACCATTGATCCGTTGGAAAATAAAATGTACAGGGAAATTATTTATTTGTTATTTGATTATTTTATTTTTATAGAATTGTCGCATTTATTACCTCTGTTCTGTAGCAACATTTTACAGACTTATTTATAGGACTATAATTTGAGGCTGTTTGAGTTTGAAAATTTCGAAAATTTCACCTGCGGCGCATTTTGCGATTCCATAATACCCCGCCTGTAAATAAGAGGACGCAATTCCTTCATTTGTTTTTAGGCGCGTCAATCCTTAATCCACCCCAGGCATGAACTGAAAAATTTTGAATTTTTATATTCAATTTTCTAGCGTGATTTATTTGAGATACATTTTCCTTGACCTCCCTTTTTAGTTGGATTGTAGATATGCTATTGAAGGACGCATATTCGTATTTGCACGACCGCGGCCAAAACGCTTGGCGCTGATTAGAGACTGTTTTAAGTATTACAAATGTTAGAAATTTTCAGGAGAAAAACTTAACGAAAGTATTTGTATTCTCTCAAATAAAAAAAAAATGATAAAAAATGAAAAATTTGGTTTGGAACAACAGGTTGAAAGGCTTGGAGAGCTTTAAATGCTGTGGTCAATAAGTTATAAAGATATTGTAAGTACAAGTTGAAGCAATCGTATTTGTGAGCGACGTTGAGAGGCAAGGGGTGCATAACGCAGAGCCAGTTTTAACTATATTGTAAATAGATAAAAACTAATAATAATTTATAATATAACACTTCCAATATCCCTCAAAGCACTGCTATCAACTGGTAACAAAACTTACTAAAATTATTTTCAAAAATACATTACCAAATAAGGAAATAATCGAATTAGATCTTCACCCCGACAGTATAAGCTCGACTGCGGTCCTGGGTTAAACAACACACTCATAAGTTTACACCTACACGCCCACGTCATCGAATGGCCGGTATTTTCTCTCTCACTTAATGTAAAAGTGGGAGATGAGTTGCCGCCTTTTTTATTCCCCTTGCCTCTTACACACTCCTCACTAATACGATTACTTTAACTGTAATATGCTAAAGAAATTTCAACAGCTATGTTACAACAAGAATTCAAACATATGTGTATTTTCCTGAAAATCTTGGCACAAAGAAAATAAGGCCTGTCTAATATTTAGTTCTGGTTTTTAGGACATTTTCAAGACACTTAAACTCATAGCAATAAATTGGTTGTTAGAGGTTTCAATCGCATAAGTAACAAAGTTAGACGGATCTTAGTAATTTGCAGCGATACGTGCCGATTTTATTGAAGCAAACGCTCATGATCTACATAGTCAATTATGTAAAATCGATAAATATTACCATAAGTATATTTCACCAAATAATATACTTTTATTATTACTAAGTGAATGGGCGCAAAGTACTTGAATGTACTTCTCAAGGTAAAACCGTGCTTTCCAAGTTACACTAATTGCTATTTGATGCAAATTTCAATTATTACTTTTTACGTACTGTCTGAAACGTTTAATTAAAATTTAATATTTCCATTCTATAATATTTTTGTCTCCAGAAAAACAAATTTATAGTTAAGGCTTAGTGAGAATCCACATAAATCTCGTGTAAATATTCGTAAGATGAAAGATAGATGTTGTTTGGAAAGTTTTCACGAGCTTTTCCTTCATAATTTCTGAATAGTTTGAGCAGGATTAGGGTTAGTACTGGTCGGTTCACTAACTATTTTTCAATATTAAATTACTTGCTTGATTAAGTATGAAACCAATATAATCAAATAAATACGGGAATTAGAACTAGAAATGGGAATGTATTAAGTATACCACCACATAATACAACCTTGTACAAAAGATCCCCAAGGTAGTTATGTATAAGTATTTATAATAATCTTCCCAACGTCATAAAAAACAAAAAAGTACAACATAGAGCAAAAGCAAAATTAAAAACTTCGTTACCATCAATCCGTTCTATTCGCTAAATAAGTATTTAAACAAAAACTTAAATACAACGGTGTGATACGTATTATATTATGCAGTATTTATTTTTGTAGGAATTATTATATTATGTTAGTCTAAAATGTTTTGTAATAGTATATTACGTAATGAGTGTTGTAAGAAGCATATTACGCACGAATGGAAAAGTTACGCACGATGCCGCGTAGCGGCGAGTGCGTATTTCCATGAGTGCGTAATTGCTTTACGACTCGAATTATGTACTATACTTTATCTACGATCATATTTATTTATTTATTTAGTAAAATCTTAATTTAGTTTACTTGTCAACAATTTTTTTTTTTTTAACTGTTTAACGTCGGCCTATTTCCGCTACCAGGGCCTATCACCGACGCCAGGAGACGAGCTACCCCCAACCTGGAAATTTTGCCGAACCTCTTCCCTTAAGAAGAGTAGGGATCTTTTACTTGCCTAACATTTAATAGACAAGGGACCGCCTGCTTTACATCCCCTCCGAAGGATGGTATATCCACTACGTAATCCTCGTCTGAAATTACGTAACTTCCGAGTATACACTGATATACAAGCCTCTAGAAGGTGGGACGAGAACGCTGTATTTCCCAAGATGGGAGCCCATCCAAGTACTAACCGCGCTCGACGTTGCTTCAACGGAATATCGACTGATATTCACATTGAAGTCGCCTCTACGCTCGCCCCATACTTGTCAACAATATTATTCAACAAATATTATGTCAGTTTTGACAGCGTTTGAAAATTACGTAGGCGCATTTTTCTTTTTAAACCCCGCGTCAGCGAACTAAGCCACCTATATTTGCGCGTCCCGTGCGTTTTGTTTACCGTGCGATTTGTTTAGAGTGCGTTTTGTTTACAATATGTAAAATCCAACTTACATAGATGGCAGGTAGTGTGCTTTTTACTACTTACAGTAGTGATCGTAGGTAAAATGTTTTACCTACGATTACTGCTGTAAATAGTAAAAAACACACTACCTGCCATCTATATAAGTTGAACTTTACATATTGTAAACAAAACGCACTGTAAACAAATCGCACGGTAAACAAAACGCACGGGACACGCAATTATAGGTGGCTTATATCGCTGACGAGGGGTTTAAAACAACAAATGCGCCTACTTAATTTTCAAACGCTGTCAAAACGCTGACATAATATTTGTTGAATAATATTGTTGACTAGTAAACTAAATTCAGATTTTACTGAATAACTAAGTAAATATGATCGTAGGTAAAGTATAGTACATAATTCGAGTTGTAAGGCAATTACGCACTCATGGAAATACGCACTCGCCGCTACGCGGCATCGTGCGTAACTTTTCCATTCGTGCGTAATATGCTTCTTACATCACTTATTACGTAATATACTATTGTATTGTTTGTGATATACTAGGTACATTATACAACTGTAATTACAGTGCTGTAATCATATAGAATGATTTAATTTAATTGACATGTCCAAAAAAAATGTTAAGTTTTTAAAGGATGAATAAATAATAACTAAATTAAAATTGATTATTGTTATTATTTTCAAAAAAGTTTTTGCGTTTAGGAAAAAATTGAAAATATAATAAGTTCAAATATAGCACCATTTGCAACCTTTTATTCAATTGAACTGAATTTATTAAATTTCTTAAACAGTAAACCTTATATAGAGTGTTAGGGAAATACTTTCTGCCGATTTTACGTAGAAAAATAGTAAGAAAAGTTCGTATAAATACGTGTCTGGAAATATTTTCTAAGATAGCTACGGCCATCTGAGAGTGGGGCCGAAATCATATCAGCGCATCATGATCAAAATAACAGTCATGTCACGATCAAAGTGGCCGAGGTCTTAATCTTTAAAGATTAAGATGATCGTAATTTACTATTATCATTAACATTACATTGATGAAACTGGTGAAACATTAGTATAATTAAAGTAGTATTCTGATCCCCACACTTGTGTCGTAGTTGGGACGTAATTTGTTACATGCTTACCGCTTCTAACTTTCGTTAATTCTACGTTCAAAATGTTCATACACAAAACTGAAGCAAAGTAAATTCTCTATACAAAAGGTCCTACGTAGAGAGTTAGAATGAAATGTAAACATATAATGCACATAGTGACTTTCATTAAATATTTTAAGAATCGGCGGATATTATTGACTATTTACTGTACGTTTAAATTTATAATATTGAAATGCATATATATCTAACGTTAATCTCTAGGGAAGAGAATTATTCCTAGATTATTTCTTATTTAATTCGTACCTTTCTAAATCCATTCAAGTGACAAATCTAGTATCTCCAATCCGTTTGTTGCGAAACAGGCCTGTTAAATGATGAATGGTGAACATGCCTAAAATATAACTAAGGAACTTCTAAAATGTATATATTGTTACTAACATTTTAAAAATAATAGCAATCATAATAATGATAATACTAATTAACTTTATGTTCATCAGACTTGTTTACGCAAGTATAGAATAATATAAAATGCGAAATTAAGTGTAAAGAACAAAAAACTTTCAATATGATTTTTTTTTTATCGTTTTATTTAAATAACGTTCTTGAGGAGTTTCGCCGTAAACTATTCCACTACTTAACCAGGTTACCCACACATCTATTTATCTATTTCCTGCGATATTGCCATCTATTGTGTTGTCTCACTCAACCCCGGTCTAACCGATTGCTACCGTCTCATCAAAATATCAGGAACATCCATACCCTAACTAGGATTCGAACCCTAATCATAATCATACTAATCTTAAGCCACAATCTTAAGCCACTAATTCACTGTTGACGACGAAGAATACAAATAGCAAGATTTGCGACTTGCTAGTTGAGCAAAATTTAGTATGAGAGAAATATCACTAAACGCATAGAGATCTGTCTACGTACTAATTTTCTCCATATTGCTTTACACCTCTGAGACAGGGGTCGTTAGGGAGGCAGACAAACAGCATATTGCTACTCTTTAGATGTGGGTGTGGAGACGTTTGTTACAAATTCCCTTCACAGACCATCACACCATCAGCAATATTTTACACGCATTCCCGAAACTCTATTACAGTATAACGGCCAACTTTTCAAGTATTCGTATCTTTCTGTTAAAATCCGTTAAATTACATTATTTTATATCTTTATTACACAAAGTACCTTTTTTGTTAGTTTTGTTAAACAAGTTTTAACGCCGGCCCTGTCGGACGATTCCTCCAATAGCAAGTAACAGATATGATATAATGCCTACGTTGCCTTGGTTACAGCCCCGAAAGTAATGCGCTAGGCACGAATATGAAACCGCAAATTAATGTTATAAATTCACTTCCGAAGCTGCTAATTGTGGCTTCATCTGTTGCCAATCTATATCTTTGTGCTGTAGCCATTCTATAGTATATACTACAATGTCCAGCAGTTTTTGTATGTAGATTTACATCTCTACCTTGTGTTTACCGACAACTGGTAACAGAAGTTCTTGTAACCATCCTTTTACATCGTGACCAAAGACGCATATACGGTACGCCTTTTTGTGTTCCTTGCCAATATTTCGTTGTTTGCTTTGACAAACTACATCATTTTCGCGAGTGTACGTATCATCTCTTATAGACTGTTAATAAGATTTCTTGTATAGTATCTGTAAATAATTTTCTGTGCGGAGCACATTCTGTTTTATTGCATGTATTTTGTAGCTTAAAATGCTACTATGTATTTCATTTCCTACATTATTACCTTTATTTACATTTAGATATTTGTTTATGATATAAAATAACAAAATTTGTTTATTAGTAGAATGTCATTTAACCTTTTCATTTAGTAATAACTATGTTGGCCAATTAATAATATAGTTATCTATCTTTTCGAAGTATTTACAGTAGTGGATTCATCTTTGTAAGTTACCGTATATATTTACCTTTTTTAGTATATGATAAATCTGTCTGTCTCTTTGTATATCTTTCATTCTGTTTGATCTTTGTAAACATAATCCAAGCACATATTTTATTTGCCCACCCCTGATTTGTCGATTGCTCTACCATACCTTTTATATTTGCAATAAATTTTGTTATTGTTAATTAGTTATTTTTTATTTCAAAAGTCCTTTAGTTTACTTACGAATTTTACCTTATATCCCGGATTGGGATTTATTCTCTTTCTTTGAAGTAATAAGCTAGGTTTTTATTTAAATTAATAGATTCACTTTTGCTCATTTTTACCTTTAAAAGGTAGTTATTTATAAAATAACTTTTTGTCTATTTGTGGGGACTGTAATAAAGATAATTCCTTTTAAGAAAATAACAACGTTATAGCAAATAGGCCGCACCAACCGGAGGGAGGATAATATAGAACAGTTGATTGTTCAGAAGAAACGTTGGTCTAATGTAACCAGAAGCTGATGGGAAAGAAATTTGGTGAGGACGTGTACCTAACAGGCAATCATTACAAATGGCATAATACTGTCAGACGTGCCATACGGTAAAAAGAGACCGACTAGAATAATATATACATCACAAAACATCCGTTAGAATCTGAGTAGGAAAAAGACCCTAGGCCATCACTATCATAGTATATTTTGGGAATAGATGCCAGGATAATTTTTCCGGACATGTGAAATAGCATAGTACATAGTACTAGTTACCCGTGTAATTCGATGAGTGTCATAAATTTATGACTGGTAATCAAAAACTTGGTAATTATGAACCTCCTGAGAGCGAAAATACATTCGCCATCTTTGAAAAGTTACCATTAACGATAATTGATGGAGTATCTGAACTTCCTACATTGATAAGCCGTCAATTATCGTGAAAGACAAGACCTTTGCACTACTTTTCAAAGATGGCGAATGGATTTTCGCACTCAGGAGGTTCATAGATAGATAGATAGATAGCGTTTATTTAACCACATTATATACATGTTTGTACATTTGTAGCAAGTCAACTAGACAAAAACAATAATAACAAAAAGAGAAAAAAAAAGGGTAAATATCACAGATTTTGTAATCAGTACGGTATAAAACGAAGGCTATCTTAAAGTACATTGATTATCATATAGTAATAAGTAGTAAATAATAATAACAATAAAAGTCTGTAAGACTAAGTCTCCTCCACATCAATATAAAATGCTTGACTGTAGATACTTATAAATTAATATTTATTAAAGTGATGACTTTAAATAATCATCAACTGAATAAAAACAGTGATTCAGTATAATTCTTTTAACAGCGTTTTTAAAGGGGCTTAAATTTAGTAATTTAACTTCAGGTGGTAGTTTATTATTATTATACAGATTAAGGGTTCCTTAGTAAATCTGCAGATCTTGTTCTGTAACTGTGGATATCAGAAGGAGTATCAAATCTACTAATGTTTTTATGTATTTCGATAAGGGAAAAATATATGCCAAATTTTAAGAATAGTGGCTGACAGTGTTCGCTATTGTTATTAATTCCAGCAATTGTTCTAACCGCTCTTTTTTGGAGCCGGAATATTTTTATGGCATTACTTGAATTTCCCCATAAGATTACTGCATATGAAATGCGAGAAAGAAATAGTGCAAAATATGTTGAAAGTAGTGTGTTAATGTAGAAGAACGCACTACCGGGCGTCAAAATGACGCGACACCAATTTATTTCTCAGGGGGCGCCAGTCGCGTATTACCCCGTTCTTCTACCTCCCAGGCGGGTTCGAGATAAGATGACTTCGGTAGCCGAAAAGCGGGACCAAGGCTGCACTACCACAGATCGGAAACTACGCTCTCTCTGGACCCGAATTCCCTCGTTAGGGGTTTAGGCACCTCTTAATTTCCTGAATTTTTGCATAAAAAAATCCCAACCGAAGAATTTCTCTGCGGAGGGATTAGTTTTGGTACGCGAAAATCACGTTTTGGTCCATTAATAACGGAATATATTTCTCAAAAAACGCATAAAAAAATCCCTATCGAACCTCCGTAAAACAACCAGAAGGTCGAACGTTAATGCGAATTAACTCGACACATCCGGTTTTCTATACGAAAGTTCCAGGGATTATAGACCGTCAACAGGCCTCAAGATCAATTAAGAAACATTAGTTCAAAGAATCCGTTTATTTAACAGAATTGGTTATACAAAATTCTCAAGAAAGAATCGTGCCTTCCCCAATCAAGGTAGTGACTTTCAGACCATACAAGCGAGAGCGCTCGCGCTAACGATCGATTAGGTAGAAAAGATTCATACGTACCTTCTCAGAATCAAAATGCGAGCTTTTAGAATCATTTCAGACTCTGGGTAAATGAATAATCAAGGCTGACTGAAATTAACTTAAAAAAGTTTTACTAAATGAATTTAGTTTCGCTAGAGACTACCTAGCTTTAAAGTTCTTGTATCGTGGAGATTCACGTACTCAAACACATTCAGACGACTTATTACTGCATAAGTTGAGTGGCGTTCGATCAGTCCACGACTTACTAACCCTTATCACAGTCGATTAATAATATCGATTTGGCAGCGTCTCACCTTCGAGCGACTATTAGGCAAAATTGAATTTTTTGATTTTTATGCACAAGGCGTTTTCCTCTATAACTTTGTCATTTGAAAAGCCCCGTTATTGGCTTTTCTACCATCGCTTTGTCTGGACTACTCAACGCGCTCGACCAAATTGCGAGCCGCTGGGTCAATCCAAACTCTTTCCATGCGAGAAACCGGCCTTGTACATGTGCATTGATTTTTATCAATTTTTGCTTATCGGCACTACGCCGGCTTTGACAAAATCTTCTATTTTGCCTTTTGGATGCAGTGCATCGTTAAAATTTTATGCTCATACTTTAGAATTGTGCTTTCAATGATCGTACCTCAAAGGTCAATGTCTTTGGTTGAGGAATAAAAAAAAAAAAAAATAAAAAATAATTTAAAGTATATTTTCGTGGTACTTTTTAAACTGACTTCGTGGTACTTTTGAAAAATCCAGTTTAAGACCAATTTTAGCGTACTTTTGAAAAATCGATTTTCGAGCCAAATTTCAAGGTACTTTTGAAAAACTAATCTGCGGGTGAAATTTTGGCGTACTTTTGAAAAATCGATTTTCAAGCCAAATTTCAAGGTACTTTTGAAAAGTTAATCCGCGGGTGAAATTTTGGCGTACTTTTGAAAAATTGATTTTCAAGCCAAATTTCAAGGTACTTTTGAAAAGTTAATCTGCGGGTGAAATTTTGGCGTACTTTTGAAAAATCGATCTTCAAGCCAAATTTCAACGCAGTTTTGAAAAATTAGTCTGCAAGTGAAACTTTGGCGTACTTTCGATAAATCGATTCCTGGGCCAAATTTTGACGCCCTTCCAAAAATATTATTTTTCAAAGTCCAATTTATGATACTTTTGAAAAAAGTATACTATTCATAAATCTTTGTCATTATATACTTCTACTCTGATATTCTGAACCAAAAACATTTTTCCTAAGTGAAAATTCGGTGTTTCTTCGAATTTTCGCCTGGTCATTTCCAACGCCTTATAGAACCCAAAACGGTCCTTGTGGACTGATCTGCGCCTCTGCAGACTCCCAAAAATGTCTTTAAATGAAATTTTTGCCTAAGTCGAATTTTGATTATGTCTTCAACTTAGGACGATTTTGGAGAGTTCTACAACACTCCCCTCCTTTGGTTGAATCTTTTCTACTCATCGATTGCCTTTAATTTCCATATTCACTTGTATGTCTGTATGCCTTCATTTGACGGTCTGACCTATGGTACAGATGTTTAAAAATAACGGCCTTAATTGGGGCAGACGGCTGATTCGCCTATCTAACTTAAAAATAAATACATTTTTTTAAACAATACGCCAAGTTGATACAACATTTTTATCAACTTAATTACACCCGCGTCGAGGTGCGAAGCGAAGCGAAGCGTAGCACAATTTTGATTAGCGTCCACTCTCACTAATTCGTTGCACTCGCTTTTTTGCCCTGGTCTCGCTCTTGCTTAACTTCGGCCCTTTCTAGAAGAGTCTGTCTATATCTCCATGCCGCAGCTTGGACGGTCCTCGCCTTTGAGTTCCAGACTTCACCATGCCGCGCCCTTGCGACAGGCTGGGTCATCTTTCCATTTCTGCACATGGAAAATGCAGTTCTGCAACTAGATTGACTTTTTAGCAAGTCGTCGACTGGGACGCGTCGACTAACAAACACAATGTGTTGTTTTTAATGAAATATGTTAACTTATAATGGTTAGAAATTGGTTCTTCGTAAGGTAGATTGAATCGGCTTACGATACTCGTGCGGTCATCACTACTTGTGAAAAAAGTATAAAAAAAAAAAAAATTGAAGCGTCTTCTTGAGCGAAGAACGGCTTCTGAAACTCGTCTTGTAGTTTCTACTTCGTAAGGTAGATTAAATCGGCTTACGATACTCGTGCGGTCATCACGACTTGTGAAAAAAGTATAAAGAAAAATCGAAGCGTCTTCTTGAGCGAAGAACGGCTTCTGAAACTCGTCTCGTAGTTTCTACTTCGTAAGGTAGATTAAATCGGCTTACGATACTCGTGCGGTCATCACGACTTGTAAAAAAAAAAGTATAAAAAAAAAATCGAAGCGTCTTCTTGAGCGAAGAACGGCTTCTGAAACTCGTAGTTTCCATTTGGGGTATACGTTAATTTTGTTGACTTAAAATGATTAAAATAGAAGTTGTCTTCTTGCATAAGAAAAACAGCTTCCGAAACTCGTACTGATTCGTACTTATGCCTACGTCCATTACTCGAACTTGGCGGCTCTCGCTCTTGAGAAGCTAGGCTTACCGGATCGCGCTCTTGCGTCGGGTTCGCCGTCTTTCCATGTCTGCTCATGGAGTAGACTTTAAATTTTCGATTCGACCGCATATAGGTCAAAATCGCTACTTAGAATTTTGAGAAAAAATATAAAAAAAAAGCGAAAACGGCTATTAGCCGTGGTCGACCTCAGAAATATCTAGAGGTGACTCTTCTATATCTGGCTCATCTCGAGCATCTTCGGGATCTCGACTTATTACATCCGGCTCATCTTGAGCACTTGCGGGAACATTGATTTGAACTAGTGTGGTATCGCTACGTCGCTCTGACCTGGGCGCGATCTCATTGTCTGATGAGGAAGCGTCGTCACTAAGATGAATTTCATCCGGACTATCTTCTGATTCTTCAGACAATTCCAATTCAACATCGGGGTCTCCCTTAGGTGCCGGCCTGATGGCATCGACATGTAATCTCGTCGAAGTTACCCCCTTGTGAATGAGGTAAACTTCATTGGACAATCTCTTTAAAACCTTGTGTGGCCCACTCCACGACGGTGTGAAGGTATGATCCTTCCTGATCCTTTTAGTCATTACCATATCTCCCACTTTATATACGACCGGCGTTACCGCCACTTTGGGCGCGTAACGCCATTGGTAATTTGTTTGATTTTTACGAATCTCTTTGACTCTTTCAAGGCGGGGAACGTCCGCTTGATTACGACGTTCTTGTCTATAAGCGAACATATTCCAATCACCAATCTGCGGTAATTCATAGCCGAGCACTACGAAACTGGGCGTATGCCCCGTAGCGGCGTTTTTTCTTGTTCTCAAGATATATGCCATCTGACTAACATGTCGATCCCACTCGTCGTTGGGTGAACCATATAATAAGGTTTTTAAGATCTTCTTAGCCTCTTGCACCCTCCTTTCTATTGGATTGGCCTGTTGGTGGTAAGCTGCTGTGAAGAATCTTTCAATATTGTTACGTGTACAGAACGTATCGTAAAAGCCGGAATTGAAGTGGCCTCCCTGGTCGGAAATGATGACCCTCGGAACGCCATATCTCGCCACTAGTTCCTCTTCGATAAATTGTGCTATTGTTTTTCCACTGACTTGGGTGAACGCCTTGGCTTCGACCCACTTACTAAATACATCCTCTACCATTAATATATATCGGTTATCTGCATCTTTGGTTCGCTGAAGTGGTCCGATTACATCGACGCTTAGAACTTCGAACGGATGCGATGGAGCATGGCTTCTGAGAGGAGCCTTCGGTTGTGATTGTCTGCTTTTTACGGAATTACAAATAATGCACTCATTTAAATATTTGTTAACTAGTCTCGACAAATTATTAAAATAATAGCGGCCCGAGATGATTCTAACAGTTTCATCGCGGCCGGGGTGACCTACTTCCGGTCGGTCGTGAAAATGAGATATTACTCTCATGACCATACGTTTTGGTACGTATAATTTTTCTATAACATTTTCGCCTCTTGTCCAAAGTGTGCCGCCTATCACTTGTCTTGTATTGACGAATTTCACCTCTGCCTCGGTTTTATTGGCTTGTCGCACTAGAGTATTCCATCGTTCAATTTGGTCTTGGATATCTCTGGAGTGCGTTTGCGCTTCTCTGACCTGATCGTTTAATTCCAATGTGGTAATCACTGATATTCGTTCCTTGTACGAAAATTTTGGTGGATACATTCTCTCCTCTTCGTCGTCTGCTTCGACGTTCGGGCCTTGAGGATTTCTGCTCAAATAGTCTGCCAATATATTTTCTTTGCCGGGACAATGTTCTATTGTGAAGCTGTATTCCTGAAGTAATAATGACCAACGTGTAAATTTCGTTTTCTCGTCCTTATGCTTATTTAACCATAGTAAAGCTCGATTGTCGGTTTTGACTATAAATGGACGGTCTGACAAATATATTTTGTATTTCCTTATATAATTAACGACGCTCAAACATTCCAATTCATTAATATGGTATTTTCTCTCCGTCGGAGATAACGTATTACTAGCATAAGAGACGATGTGCTTCTGGTCATTATCCCCCAATTGATATAATACTGCAGATAATCCTATTAAGGATGCGTCCGTCTGCAGTATGAACATTTTATTGAAATCTGGCCGGTGCAGTCCTAGAGGTTTATTTAATACCTCTTTCAGTAGGATAAAGGATTCTTGGGCTTCTGTATTCCACTTATAACGCCAGTCCTTCGAGAGTAGTCGGGTCAAGGGCTTCGTAATTATTGCAACATTCGGGATATATTCACGTACCCAATTACATAGGCCAAGGAAACTCTGAAGCTGGCGTCTTGTCGTAGGCACAGGATAGCTCTGTATCTGCAGAATATGTTTTTCTAAAGGTTGAGTAGTATTGGCATTTATCTTATGCCCGAGATAGGTTATACTAGATGTGGCTACCACACATTTTTCTGGTGACACTTTTAAATTATGTAAACGTAGGCGTTCAAAGACGGCTCTCAGATGGTTTACATGCTGTTCTATATTTTCACTGTAGATGATAATATCATCGAGATATACTTTGAAGAAATGATGCAAGTAGCCGGTCAATACGTCTCTTGCCATAAATTTTTGGAATGTACATGGAGCGGTCTTCAATCCGAAAGGCATCACGTTAAATCGGTAAGATGCTCCATCTAATGTTGTAAACGTAGAATAGTTTTTTGACGACTCCTCAAGAGGGATTTGCCAATATCCGCTCTTGAGGTCCAACACCGTAAATATGTTGGCGTTTCCTAGATCCTTTATACTCTCGTATATCTTTGGTAAGACGGATGCTTCGTCTTCCGTTACTTCATTTAAGTGACGATAATCAATGCAGAAGCGAGGCTTCTTGCCGGGCCTTTCAATTATAATAGGAGGCGAACTGTACTGAGCGGTACTCGGTTCTATGACCCCGGCTTTCAGCATCTCTTCAATTTGATCGTACATAACTTTTTTCTTAGAAGGAGACATGGGGTAGGGTTTGATATTGAACGGGCGGTCGTCTTTAACTTTTATTTTATGTTTCGTTGTCACCGTGGTAGCTTGGGTAGGCACCGCGGTGAACAATTCAGCGAATTCCTCGAATAGAGGTTTTAAATTATCGTTTCCGATGATCAGTTCTTCGGGAAGCCGGCATTGCTTCCTTGCTTGATGTGCCGCTTGATTCCAGAAGACGGTTATTCGCTCTTCGGTGCCGACGTAGACACATTTACGTTGATAATCGAATACGACATTGTGAGCATACAAAAACGGGGCTCCCAGAATGAGCTCTTCATTTAAATTTTGAATGACCTGAAACGTGGTCTGAAAGGGTACATCTAGTACATTAACGTTCATGGTCGTAGTCCCGAGGGATTCTACTAAACCATCGCCACAAGCCATAACAAACGTTTGGGGAGCTGTAAGTTGATCAATGTCGTTCAAAAATTTCGGTTGGATAATATTCCTTGTCGAACCTGTATCCAATAAAGCGTTAACCGCTCGATTATTAATTATAATCTTAATGCGAGGCAGAGGGAAAGCGTCGTTGGTTTGATTGATAGATTCTAATGGAGTGAATCGGTGGGGAGATAGGTTGACTTCTTGATCCTTAAACAGGTAATTAAGGTCAGGAAGGTCATCGAAGTTTTTTAATTTAAACTTCTTGCTTCGGAGCTTCCTCGAGGGTCGCTTCGAGCCTGCTGGGGCCTGGTAGGCGGGGCTGGTACAGTTCGGCCTGGGCCATCGCCTCTGACCCCCGCTTGGTTTCCCGTATTCATATTACGATAGGGATTGTTTGGGCATTCCGCATGAAAATGCCACTGCTCCGTTGGGCAATATCTGCAAGGGCGATACGGGACTTGGGAGTTCCTTACGTCTCCAGTACCCCTTCTCGGTATATCCCCTCTAGGCAGCGAGGAAATATTATTTGCAAAATGCACCCTTGGTGCTGGCGGATTATCTCTTCTTTGAGATCCATTGAATGGTGTCCTAGATGCACCAAAGGAACTGGAGGACGGCTTCGCTAATGTGGAGGGTTCCGTTCTCCAGTTATTGCTCGATTGCTGATTCCCTTGAGCTGAAGCGGTAGAGGTGGACGCTTCTCGGTCTTTGCTTTTCTTTGCATTTTGCAGAATCTCGAATTCTTTATTCTCATCCATGATTTTGGCCATTTGTTCGGTCATCGTCACTAGTGTATTTATATCTAGTATGACGGCACTCTTTAGGAGCATTTTCATATCAGGTCTCAACTGATTGAAGATGGTAGCCGCCTTCATCGCCTCCGGCTTAAACGGATCGATCCTCTTGAAGAGGCATACCTTCCTGGAAATAAATACTGACGTATTTTCCTCGGCATCTTGTTTCTTGCCATATAAATTAGCTACTGCTTCGGTGAGTACTTCACCTGAATCATAACGGCTTCTGAACCGCTCGAGGAATAGAGGGTACGTGGTAATTAGGGTTCGATATTGTTCGAACCATTTCTTAGCATCATCTTTGAGCTGTTCTGATATTTTATATAGTCGGTCGTTATCCTGCGTAATTCGTACTCGGACGAAAAATTCCTCCATTTGATAAATGAAGGTTTCAGGGTCTTCGTGTTCGAAGCCATGAAATTCCGCATTTGGATGCTTCGACCGATACTTATGCTCGTGCGTGGCTTCGCTTAGAGCTTTGGCAAGACCTGCTGCCATTTGGGCGAACACTTGTTCTGAGGAGGGCTGTATGACTCCTTCAGTGGTACTCGGGCCAACCCCCGAACTACCCAGTACATCCTCCGCGCACGGCCTCTCTAACCCTCTAGAGACGTTGTCCATCACAGATGTCGGCTCGTCGTAAAACTGGAAAGGCGTTGATTCATCCATATCCTTTCCAGAAAGCCCTGCTGACTAACAACGCCCCACGTTGGGCGCCATGTAGAAGAACGCACTACCGGGCGTCAAAATGACGCGACACCAATTTATTTCTCAGGGGGCGCCAGTCGCGTATTACCCCGTTCTTCTACCTCCCAGGCGGGTTCGAGATAAGATGACTTCGGTAGCCGAAAAGCGGGACCAAGGCTGCACTACCACAGATCGGAAACTACGCTCTCTCTGGACCCGAATTCCCTCGTTAGGGGTTTAGGCACCTCTTAATTTCCTGAATTTTTGCATAAAAAAATCCCAACCGAAGAATTTCTCTGCGGAGGGATTAGTTTTGGTACGCGAAAATCACGTTTTGGTCCATTAATAACGGAATATATTTCTCAAAAAACGCATAAAAAAATCCCTATCGAACCTCCGTAAAACAACCAGAAGGTCGAACGTTAATGCGAATTAACTCGACACATCCGGTTTTCTATACGAAAGTTCCAGGGATTATAGACCGTCAACAGGCCTCAAGATCAATTAAGAAACATTAGTTCAAAGAATCCGTTTATTTAACAGAATTGGTTATACAAAATTCTCAAGAAAGAATCGTGCCTTCCCCAATCAAGGTAGTGACTTTCAGACCATACAAGCGAGAGCGCTCGCGCTAACGATCGATTAGGTAGAAAAGATTCATACGTACCTTCTCAGAATCAAAATGCGAGCTTTTAGAATCATTTCAGACTCTGGGTAAATGAATAATCAAGGCTGACTGAAATTAACTTAAAAAAGTTTTACTAAATGAATTTAGTTTCGCTAGAGACTACCTAGCTTTAAAGTTCTTGTATCGTGGAGATTCACGTACTCAAACACATTCAGAGGACTTATTACTGCATAAGTTGAGTGGCGTTCGATCAGTCCACGACTTACTAACCCTTATCACAGTCGATTAATAATATCGATTTGGCAGCGTCTCACCTTCGAGCGACTATTAGGCAAAATTGAATTTTTTGATTTTTATGCACAAGGCGTTTTCCTCTATAACTTTGTCATTTGAAAAGCCCCGTTATTGGCTTTTCTACCATCGCTTTGTCTGGACTACTCAACGCGCTCGACCAAATTGCGAGCCGCTGGGTCAATCCAAACTCTTTCCATGCGAGAAACCGGCCTTGTACATGTGCATTGATTTTTATCAATTTTTGCTTATCGGCACTACGCCGGCTTTGACAAAATCTTCTATTTTGCCTTTTGGATGCAGTGCATCGTTAAAATTTTATGCTCATACTTTAGAATTGTGCTTTCAATGATCGTACCTCAAAGGTCAATGTCTTTGGTTGAGGAATAAAAAAAAAAAAAAATAAAAAATAATTTAAAGTATATTTTCGTGGTACTTTTTAAACTGACTTCGTGGTACTTTTGAAAAATCCAGTTTAAGACCAATTTTAGCGTACTTTTGAAAAATCGATTTTCGAGCCAAATTTCAAGGTACTTTTGAAAAACTAATCTGCGGGTGAAATTTTGGCGTACTTTTGAAAAATCGATTTTCAAGCCAAATTTCAAGGTACTTTTGAAAAGTTAATCCGCGGGTGAAATTTTGGCGTACTTTTGAAAAATTGATTTTCAAGCCAAATTTCAAGGTACTTTTGAAAAGTTAATCTGCGGGTGAAATTTTGGCGTACTTTTGAAAAATCGATCTTCAAGCCAAATTTCAACGCAGTTTTGAAAAATTAGTCTGCAAGTGAAACTTTGGCGTACTTTCGATAAATCGATTCCTGGGCCAAATTTTGACGCCCTTCCAAAAATATTATTTTTCAAAGTCCAATTTATGATACTTTTGAAAAAAGTATACTATTCATAAATCTTTGTCATTATATACTTCTACTCTGATATTCTGAACCAAAAACATTTTTCCTAAGTGAAAATTCGGTGTTTCTTCGAATTTTCGCCTGGTCATTTCCAACGCCTTATAGAACCCAAAACGGTCCTTGTGGACTGATCTGCGCCTCTGCAGACTCCCAAAAATGTCTTTAAATGAAATTTTTGCCTAAGTCGAATTTTGATTATGTCTTCAACTTAGGACGATTTTGGAGAGTTCTACAACATTAACACCCAATACTAACCTCAACTGGCGTAATAAAAAAATTATACTCGAAAGTGATCTGCCTAGAACATCAACATGACCACACCAATTCAGTTTATCATCTATTGTAACGCCTAACAGCTTAACGTTTTCTCCATGTGTGATGCTGTGATTAGACGATACAACAAATTTCTGTGATTTATTACTGTTTAATTTTAGTTTATTTGTAGTAAACCATTTGTCAGCAATTTCCTCAATTTGCTGTAAGTTATTACTAAGAGAAGTACAATCCTTATTTGAAGCAATCAATGTTGTATCGTCTACGAAGAGAACACAATTATAAGGCTGAAGAAATTGACAAATATCGTTGATAAATAATATGAATGGATAGGCCCCAGTACAGATCCTTGAGGCACGCCGTGTTTAACATCACTTAAATCTGAGTTAACATTATTAACACTGACAAATTTGACCTATTTGTTAAATAGGACGTGAAAAGAGATAGGGGCAAACCTCTTATACCATAACGTATTAATTTCTCAAGTAGCAGATCGTGAGGAACACAGTCAAAAGCTTTAGAGACAAGGCGATTCCTGTGTGCTTTCCCTCCTCAAAGCCACGAACTATGTCATCCACCACTCTCCGTACTGCTTGCGTTGTCGATAACTTGGGACGGAAACCAAATTGATTTGCTGAGATTACAGAATTATGCTCAAGATGCGCGGACAGAGCCTATTTTAAAAGAATTTCAATTAGCTTCCCAAAAATGGGAATAATCGAGATTGGACGGTAGTTGTCTAAAAACTTCATGTCACTCTTTTTATAAAGTGGAAGCACTGTTGTTATTTTAAATGCATCTGCGAAAACTCCTTCGCTGAAACATCTATTTATTAAATCTGTAAGGGGGCCTAAAATTATATCAATGGTGTTTATAATTATCTTACTATTTAAATCATAGGCATCAGTACATGGAGATTTTTTTAGAGCATTTACTGCATCAAGTACGTCATGTGTGGTAACTGGTCTGAGAAAAAAGGAATCAGAAACGACAGGAATTTCTCTTAATGTATCATTTACGCTTATATCACTCTTTGGAAGTGCTTTAAGAATATCTTCTGCTACTGTGCTAAAATATTTATTGAAATCATCCTGTATCAAAGCAGGATCTATTTGGGTTTTCGATGAATAAATATTGTTACGCTCATAGTTTATTAACTTCCAAGCACCTTTAGATTTGTTGTCAGGGCTTGGAATATGTTGATCATAAGCAGCTTTTTTTGTTATATATATCTCGTGCTTATAACTTTTAAGTAAGTCTTTGTAAATCTGGAATTGATTATAATCTTTAGTTACATTGCAAATTGTCTTGACACCAAACAATGTGTCCCGCATTTTATTTAAGGACTCATTAAACCAATTGACTGGTGGCTTGTTATTAATAAAAGGGCATTTTTTAAGTGGAAAATGTTGATCGACTATGGATTTATATTTGTCAACTAGAAAATTCGACAAAAAGTCTATACTATAATCATTATTGTAAAAAATGTTCCAGTTGAGACCGGAAAGAGAAGCGCGTAATTTGTCAATACCACTATTTGTGATACGCCTTCTGTTCACTTTTCTAGGAAAATCAGTAGTAGTTTTAACAGTCATATATTGGCCTAAATGACCTGAAAGATATGGTTCAATTACATTAGCTTCATATACATTTTTTTCTAAATTTGTAAGAATATTGTCTAAACAACTAGATGATTGCACGGTGACTCTTGTACTATCATTGATAATTATATCAAGACCAAAAGAATCAACGAGTGATACAAAGTCAGTCAAAAGTGAACTTTTCTTATGAAAGTTTATATTGAAATCACCCATAAGTACAATCCTAGAATTACCAGTAGAATATTTGAATAGTAAATTCTCTAAATTTATTAAAAATATGTTGGGATCTCCAGAGCAAGATCTGTATACTGTAATAATTAACATTTTAGATTCTGTTAATTTTACTCCACAAAATTCTGAATTAAATTCACTATTAAATTCTCCTAAATTTAATGGTATATATTTGATACGGTTATTCAAAAATATTGAAACACCTCCGTGAATGTTTCTAGACCTGCTAAAAAAATTTGCTAAGAAATAGTCCCCTAAATTTATAAATTTCAGAGATTCTTTGTTCATCCAATGCTTTAATAAGCAAACCACATCATATTTAAATTTATTCAGAAACAAGGATAATTGAGAGACTTTATTTAATAAACATTGTATATTAATATGGAACAGACTTATCACGTCACTGGACAATATATTGCAACCAGGAGTAATATTATTAGTTATCGAATCAACATCATCAGATGTAGTGTTTTGATTAATACTTAGTTCTCCTTTTATCTTATGCTTACAAAGTCTCTGATTACCAGTCGTAAATTTATGATACTCTTCGAATAACGAGGGTAACTAGCACGGTCATTAAACCATACGGTTGTCTCAATCAGCAGCATGATGGCGAGAGAGACGCGGGGGGAGGGAAATAGAATGAAAGAGACAGACATATCTGATTTCCGTGCAGAAGACAGAGACAAAAATACTTGTAGTGTCTACAGGTGACGTAGGCTGTAGACCCTACCGGAATCTCTGTCTCTGTCTTCTGCACGGAAATCAGATATGTCTGTCTCTTTCATTCGATTTCCCGCCCCCCGCGTCTCTCTCGTCCTAAAGCTGCTGATTGATGTAACCGTATCATTTATTGACCGTGGGTAACTAGTACATGCGGTAGAAAGAGCCGATACGCAGGCGCCGTCAATTTTCGTGAAAGGCAAGACGTTCGCACCACTCTTCAAATATGGCGAATCTTTTTTCACACTAGGAGGTTCATACTTACCAAGTATCTGATTGCCAGTCGTAAATGTATGATATTTACCAAATTACAAGGGTAACTAGTACATGCACTTTTCAAAGATGGCGAATGTATTTTAGCACTCAGGAGGTTCTTACTTACCAACAATAATTCACACATTTTGGGAGTAAAATTATGACACACAATTAGTGGTCGGCGGGCTCCTAGTCTATTTGATCGTAAGAAGCCACTATTACTAGGTAAAGCTCAATGCTTTCTGTTAATATTTGTTATCAAGAAAACTTTAAAACCTTTACACAAGTTGAAGATGTACCTTATATGTATGATACATAAGATGTTATAAATCTAACTTCCTTCGTAATAGAAAAATAATAAAGAAAGCCTTTAAATCACTCTAGTACAAAGTATCAGACAAGAGAATTGTACCACAATATGCTGGTTACTGAAAGAAAAGCTAGATATCAAAAGAGAGTTTTCCAATATGGGATATAAATTAATCCAAAGCAGATAAATTGAAACTAATGCCAGCGCAATATATTTTTTGGTAGTTTCTATTATATATCTGTGGACAGGAAATGTCGGTCATTGTATTCGTCGCTTGCTTTTCCTAAAATATACTAAAATTGTGTTCTATGACTTTTTAAAAACCACAAAGCTACATTCATGCAATAAAATAATATATATTTAAAACTGGCCTCTAAAATGGCTATTTAATATTAATGAACTATGTTCCAATTGAAAACAAGCAGCTCTGAGAGGAACATGAATGGTAATTAAAATGCTTCGCTTTGTAGTGATAATTTTGTTTTATAATACCCACATGGCAAAACCATCAAAGGAGTATATAATGCCTAGAATTCCTCTATAATTGTACAGCTGCGAAAACATTTTTGCATATGTAATTTTAATTTCTTTTAAGCTGAATTTTTGATTAATGAAATAAAACAACTTAATATGACCTACTGATCTATCTACACGTAAGTTATCACGCAAAAGAAGTTAGGAAGTATATGAAAACATTACCTTAATAAATATAGTTTTATTTTATAATTTTATATCAACATTAACAAATTGCAAGGGAGAGAGAAATTCAGTTGCCACAGATACGTACTTATTCTAAAAATAGAATAACACTTTGAAGCAAACTGTTCATTCAAATATACACCCTAAAATTTTAAATAAACTCAATGCTTAATCGAATAGAAAACGAGTCTTCTTTAAGAGTTCTCTATTATATGCTGATACCAATATATCTCATTCCGGAAAGGAGAAATGTGGATATATTCCGCAGATATCTGGCTTTTATATTATGCTTTCTTGGGGAAGTGTCTGTAATATTATTCTATGCAAGAACACACATACTAAGAATGTTATTATGATATACGTGCGGTAGCTTCTAGAAAACTGAATACATAATATATCAAAGTTTAAGTTAGACGCTGTGCACTGTGCATGTCGTCATACAAAGTGATCAGGCGCAGTTAAATCTCACGAATGTATTCTAAAATTCTTTATGGAAGTTGAGAATATAAAACATGAAGCGAGTTTCTCAGATTTGTGTGTTACACTAACGCAGTATGCTAGCTATTCTTAACGAAATACTATTTAATACATATACTTAATTTTAGTAGTAATTTTGAAATTAGAAGTATTTACCGCACTATTTCGACTACGAAATTTCATCAAATTATTTGGAAGTATTGAGGTCTCAATTTATAACGAATGCAAATAGGCAAGACTTTTGAATTAACTATTTATTAGTTATAAAATCACTAAAATATTCAAGGATGGCGATTTTTCTACTCCTCCATCTAACAGTGGGTCAGAAAGCGCCCAAATGCATCCAAAAGTCGTCTTTTGAAATTGATTTAAAGGATTTTTTTATCGTTTTGTAGAATAATGCCTTGATATTCAAAATTCATCTAAATTGACGAAAGCGAAGTTTATGAAAACATATCTTATATCTTGAAATATGTAAGCAACATGAAAGTGCCTATCCTTAATATCATCTCCAGGGAATGTTGACGTTTGCAAAATAGTCAATGATCACACTTAAATAATTACATGCTGTAATAGGGAAAGACGTGAGATGTCAAATTTTTACAATTTACGGCAATACACTCCCTATCGATTGATCGTTCCCCAACATTTTCCTCCTTATCGAAATGGTTATAGCGCCATTTTGACTTAACAAGATGTTAGCGATTTTTTCCGAGATACTCCCTTGATCTAATATCTAGTTTTAAATCACAGCCAAAACTTTCATATCTTTTGTTTAATGGCAAAGATAAGACTATGCCTTTTATATAGAGCTGGGCAAATATGTACTTACAAATACCTCATAAGTATTTAAATACTTCTTGCAGCAAGTATTTGTATTTATACTTGCAAATACTTTATCTGAAATATTTACTACTTAGTATTTGTGAAGATGATCCTTAAGGTATTTATAAATACTTAAACTATTTATATAACTGGGAAGTATTTAAATACTTCTAAAAAAGTATTTAAATCCTTTTCTGACAGTATTTAAATACTTTCAGAAATATTTGAATACCCTCTAAGTATTTGAATCTCAAAAGTATTTAAATAAATACAACAAATATAATCAAATACACCAGGGAGACAGGCAGATACTCGTCAAGAATCAAGACATGTACTATACTATGTATACTATAAAAAATGGATGTAAAAATACATTATGGATGTAAAAATGCATTATGGATGTCAAAATACTTTGAAAGTTAAAGGTAAAATTAGTTCAATTTTCTATGAAATTATACATAATTTATTTATTTTTACCGGGACTTCAAAGGTAAAGTTAAACATATTTATGGTTTTGCAACAAATGGACCGTCGATTTTCCATGTAATTGCCATTACATGGATGATTGATGGCCCATTTGTTGTCAGCCATAATTCTGGTAATGGTACACAAATGCATGAAATGTTTCGTGCTTTCCTGTAAAAATTCCATATAATTGTGTACAAAAGCACTTGTGCCGGCGCGTGACTGATGTAATTCACCGGATTAACTATGTATTTATGCATGTTATTATGTAATTTATACATAATTATATCGAAAATTACATTAATTGAAATAAAGATACATGAATGTGAGTAGTTTTAATTTACTTTATGTAATAAACCATATGTTTAACTTCACCCTTCTAGTCGCCGACCACTAACTTCGCCCTGAAAGTCCTGGTAAAAATAAATAAATTATGTATAATTTCATAGAATTTCATACTTTCCAAGTATTTTTACATCTATAAATGTAATTTTACTTACATTTTTTACAGTGTAGTTAATAAATAGATTGCATCATTTAGTCTTCAGTCATTCACGTCTTAATTCCCAGAAAGTTGATTGAGAGCATGGGCGCAGCCAGGGGGGGAGCCATGGGGCTCGGCCCCCCCCAAGCCGCCAAAAAATAAAGAAGCACATCCGTTTTCAACCATTTTCTGAAAAATTTTCCTCATCCTCTGGGGAAGCCGGTTCTATTGCCCCCCCCCCAGATGAATTTTCTGGCTGCGCCACTGATTGAGAGCAGACATAGGCAGTAAGTGTTAACTGTTAATGTATATGTTTTGTGATTGTGACAGAGAACAGTTGAACTAATGCCATAGTCTTTGTGGTTTATTTGGATATTTGCAGAAGACGCAAAGGTCTAGCTCTACGAATAAGTAAAAGTCCAATATCCAACTAGAACTGATTAAGTATTTAATATAATAATAATGATGATAATGATAATAATAAGTTTTTATTGATTTCTACAAAAATAGAAAATACAATTTGGCGAAGTTTAGCCATTAAAGGCTATTTTTACACTTAACTATGCTTCAAAATATTTCAGTGTTATCAAAATATTTAAATATTCAGAAAGTATTTAAATACTAAGTTTAAACTATTTTGTTATTTATTATTTAAATACTTTTATTTTTTTAAATACTTTCAATTTTCTGAAAGTATTTAGTATTTAATATTTAAATACTTTTTCAAAGTATTTGCCCAGCTCTGCTTTTATATAGGTCAAACTGATCGCGCATTTATAATTGGATGTGGATATACTGAACACTTACGGTCTTTTAGACTTAATGAACGAATTCAACATTTTCAAACAATTCTTTAGAATCCGGTCATTCTTTTTTATAATAATAATAATGTTTATTTTTCGCAGTAATATCACAATAGTGAAATGTAAGATATACTTACAAAATAATACACAAGATAATAAATAAATAAATAAATAAACACTTCTTGATTACTCACCGAAGTATTTAACAAATACTTGTTGGAGAGATAAAGATCTCATTTCATAAGTGTGAAGACTTAGTAGTGGTATTCAGTAAATGTTAACAAATATATAATATACCAAATATTCCTACTACGTATCCACATTCATGCATACACATAATTACATAATATAGTGATATCTGCACACAATATACACAATATTATTTACTTATTATATTATGGAGGGTCTCCGTATCATATATTAATAGCCATTTTTTTAAATTTTCTTTTAAATACATGCAATTTGCTAATATTTTTTATTTCGGTTGGTACAATATCATATAATGAAGGACCCAGGTAAGTATAGCATCTGTCTTATTCTTTTTTCATATTTAATTTTTTTAGTAATTACATTTTTTTGCCGAGTGTGATAACTATGAGTATTATAACTTATGATACGTTTGTTTTTTTTTAATATATACTAGAGCTGATAAACTTTAAAGCTGCCTGATATCCAATAATTTGCTTTCCAGAAACAATAAGTTTGACGAGTAAGTACTGTTCTTGTTATATATAATTTTTATAAATCTCTTTTGTATTGTTTCCAAATTTTTTAAATGACTTTTATTTATTCCTCCCATCCTACCATACCGTATGAAAGTTGTGATTCAATTAGAGAATGGTACATAATTTTCAGTTGGTGTATATTTAAAAATTGCTTGAGATATTTAAATCTGGCTAATATATCTTGTTTTATTTATAACATTCTTAATTTGCAGATTCCATTTTAAATGATTTTCTATAACTATTCCAAGATACTTACATGAATCAGCTTCTTCTATATAAGTAGTGTTGTTAATATTCAGCTTTCCTATTGGAGGTAGCTTAATAGAATATGAGGTAAATGGGAGATATTTTGTTTTATTACAATTTAGTGTTAGTGTGTTAAAATCGAACCACTTTTTTATGTTTTTAAAATCTATTTCGGCCTTTGTTTTTAGTTCCTCCCAAGTATCAGCAGAATAAAAAATGACTGTATCGTCAGCGAAACTTAATATATTTCCAGCACTTTCTATTGTCAGTAAATTATTAAGATATAAATAGGATAGGACCCAAAACTGTACTCTGTGGGACGCCATAATTTATTTTCCTTGAGGCTCTAATGTTTTCAGCTATTCTAACATATTTAATTCTGTTGGACAACTAACTTTCTAATGTTGCATTCAGCATTTCCTCTAAAACTATAATTTGCAATTTTACTTAATAATCTTTTGTGACAGACTGTATCGAATGCTTTTGCCAAGTCTATAAATATACATAGGTGTGAGACATTTTGTAATAGAAGTATAAAAACCAGCCTTTGTCTGATCCTTTTGGCGCAGAGGTTTATTTCATCAAAATTTTAAAATATTTTTACAGTGGCAAAATACCCAACAAACATAAGAAATACATAATGCAGGTTTACTTTCATCCAGTTTTTCATATATTAATGTTGTAAGATAAGCTATGGCATCCTGGGTTGATTTTCCTGTTCTAAAACCGAACTGCCTGTCGGATAATATATTAAACTTACTTAGAAAATTCAAAATACGTTCTTTGATGATTTTTTCAAACAGCTTTGCAACATTTGATATCAATGTTATTGGTCTACAATCTTCTATCTTAGATTTATCTCCAAATAATAACTCCAATTTTTAAGATATCGGTAAAAATGCCATGTTCTAATGATTTATTTATTAGATATTTTAGCGGTGCCAGTATTTGATCTACTATCTCTTTTAATGTTTCAGATTTGATGTTATCAATACCTGGTGCTTTTTTAGTTTTTAATTCCAGTATGTATTTATTTCTTGTTCATCTGTTAATCTTAGGAATACTGAATTTTCTATTATTGTGTTTTTAAAGTTTAGGTTCTTATCACATTTTATTATTTTAGCATATACTTCCCCAACGTCACTATAGTGATCATTAAATTTGTGAACACTGGCTTGTTTGTCATACAGTACATTATTATTTATACAAATCTTTTCAATATTTATTTCTGACTGATTTTTGTTACACAAAGTATTTACTGTTTTGCCAAAGTTATTCCTTTGAATGTTTATTTTTGTTTATTAAATTTCTGCAATAATTTACTTTAGTTTTTTTAATTAATTGCACTAGCTTGTTTTTATACTTCTTATACTCTGTTAATATAGTTTCGTTGGATGGATTTTGTAAAACTTTTTTGTACATTTCATTTTTTGTATTTATAGAATTTAATAAACCTTTATCTGTATTTTAGTTACCCATATAAAAAGTATTAAATTAAATGTTTTAACTTTTTGGGAGTAAATCCAGACAAGCCTTACCTACTATATGTTAGATATCCACCATTATTTTCAAAAATGTTCAGGGCTATTAAATAATAAGATTTTTCTTGACAATAGTTGTCATTTGAATGGAAGCCGCCTCATAAATTTATTTTTTCTTCAAGCGTATTAAAATGTTTAAATTATGTCACCAAAAGCAGAAGTAGAAGTAGAACATTGTTTTACTAGTAACAAAATGTGAGTACCAAACGCCACCGTAGTGGACATTGTTTTACTAGTAACATAATGTTAGTTCCGAAAGCGCCACCGCAGTGGGTATTGTTTTACTAGTAACATAATGTTAATACCGAAAGCCACCGGTGGCGCGCTATCCACTAGCCACTTGTCATATTGTGTCAACACGTAAGACTGTAGTTTGAATATTTGTACATTTATCATAAATAAATGAATTTTTGCATTTTAATACGCTTGAAGAAAAAATAGTATATATTACACGGAGTAGAACGCCTTTTTTTGTGTTTCGCCCAGTTTGCGGCTTCGGCTTCGCCTCAGCCGCAAATCCTGGGCTCAACACAAAAAAAGAGTGCGTTCTACTCCCAGTAATATAATATACTATTATTGACTGTTGCCATGGATATTTCAAGCATCGCTACCTTTACTATTTGCTTAGCAAATATGAAATATTACTCAAATAATCATAGTTTTCCACTAGTTTTTCTCAAGTTATTTTCTAGTTTAATGATTCATGGGTATGATAAAAAATATTATATGCACCGCGGGTCGTACAGTGCGATTTTTTGGTCTCGAATACTTGTAAACCTCAACCCTATGGACCTCGGATTGAAGCTGTATTCTCGACCACAAAAATTGCACTTACTACCCTTGATACATAAATAACTATAAACGATGAGTAGTCTTAGAAAAAGTAGCAGTTTTCTCGCGTATAATAGCTATTACTTGCTCGTTGAATAATATACCATAAACTATTATCGTTACCTAATTGTTATTGTAAACAATTTTATCCACCTGTCGGCGATTTGCATTATTTCAATCCTTTATGTTGATAATTGTAGGCAATTTTTTTTAATTAGATCAAACTCCTCTTTAGGTAAATATTTTTAAATATTGTAACTTGTATGATTATTCACTTTTAAAATTTCACATTTTCTACTTTTACTTCCTTCGTATTAATACATTTTGCTAACAAATATGTAGTGACAACATCCCATGAGTATCACAGTAAATGTAAAAATAAAGACTTTTAAAAAAGTTTTCAATGCTGTATTCTAAATTACCTTTAATTTGATATCTCATCAAAGATAACATATTGTCATTTCAGGATTCTGACATAAGTTGGAATTTAGAAGCTGAGAGATATATATATATATTATATGATGCTGCCTATTTACAACCTGCATTATACTATCAAAACGTCAAAACGTATTGTTCTTTTAATTTTCCAATCATTTTCCGCTGAAAAGGTATTCCAGTTTCCCCAAAACTCTCTATATATAAGAGCAAAATAAATTATTTGAATTATGTAGCATTAAAAATGAAAAATAATAAAGAATCATTACCAAAGGCATTGTTTATACAACAAAACCTCCTCATTTTCGTTATTTCAGGCCGAAATTGCTAATTATACTGGCATAATATAAATTACGCAGAGCTACGCCTAAGAATAATTTAATAAAGAAAATGTTCAAATACTTAGTAAAAAGAATATGTAACGAGAAAATATTTTGCTGACTCCTACAGGATGGCATGATGGGTAGTTCTCTATTTTTAATAAAAAAGAAAATCAAGAATATGTAAGCTCTTGCAAATGTTGCTCTACATCTTACATTGTTTCAGGTGCATAGTGGGCCCAGATAATTAATAATTACTACTTTGCATATTATTTTATTTCTTATCTATTAACTCGGCTTATTTTTTTTCTTTCTTGTTTCATGTTTCTATTTGTGTTTTCGTACTTGTGTAAATATTTCGAGTATAAAGTATTATTATATAATTTGCTAGACATTGTGTATAGTTTAAAATTAATTTTGTAGTCTGAAATTTGACCGAATTGGCAAAATTTTTACACTTCTTTTACAAATTCATCCGTACTATTGTTAAAGTGTTGTCCTAGTTATTTTCCAATTTCAAATTAATCAATATGGCCCCGTCCAATTTTGCACGTCTGCATATCTGTATTTTCTATACAATATTATGTGGACTAACACTGGCCATAAGACAATAAATTTACATTTGTGTTAAATCACTTTCGTTACGTTTGAATTGATTTGAATATTTCGCTTTGAATTTCCAGGATATGAGACCGTCGCTCAGTACAATTTAAGATCGCCTGGGAGTACTAAACCCAAATATTCATAGCCCAAACTAACGCTATTTACCCAAGTTGCCTCGAGATTAAAATATCACCAGCTGAACAATGGGAGGATATAGTATAGTAGATAAAGTAGTTCTCTTTTAAAGGACTACATTTCATTCGACTGGAAAATAACGGTTGGTTTAGCGTGGCATTTTTATAAAACGTAAAGGCTCAGTATAGTTTCAAATAGACGGGGTGGATAGGACACAATTTAGAATATTTTTCTATATTTACATACACGTTAGGAGGATTTAATAGCAAAAAGTGAGTGCCTAGTGTAGTGACGCGTGAATTAGATAAGATTTCGCCGATAATGAGATTTTACATTTGCAGTTTCTTATAGAAAGAGTAGCAACGACTTCTTTTTCTTTCTACATTTTTCATATAATATAATTAATATTAACGTAAAATACTCGAACTTTTGATAACATTTCTGACATTCAACAAATACGTTCGCTTTCAGAGGGGAAGTTACTAAAAATGTGACATTATGAACGATGGTGGGAGGCGGGTTAATAAAAAGTTATAGTTTTGAGAAGAAAAATTTGATTCGACAGCTGTATTTGACATATTAAGTCTGTTTTCTCATGACAAACTAATCAATAGTATATTTAAAAAAGTATTATGGGAAGGGAGGACGAACTTTGTCACAAATGTTACAAGGAGCTACAAAAGGAGGGTAGGACACATAAATAGCTCATTTTTGCCAATGTATTTGATGCATGGCCCTAGTAGTCTTCTAAAAAAATGTAAATACTTGTTCTGTTCTCCATTACCTCATATTATTTACTTTTGTCTTGGGGAAAGAATTTATTTGTTAGACAATGGCGCCTTCAGCAATAATCTATATAGTATAACGGTTCACTTTTAAGCCATTAATAAATTTCTATTAAAATCTGCTAAATTACATTATTTTATATTTTTTATCAGCAAAATACCTAACGACGCTACTGTTTTCAAGGCATTTTAAACATTCCAGAATATTACGTGGAAATAAATGCTTAAAGGTCTCAAGACTAGACATATTTCTCCAATACGAGACCATAAATTTAAAATATTGAATGTGATTGGTTTGTAATCCTACGCTCCATTTCGTACATACCCATAAGACAGCGCAAGAAATGAGGCATATAAAATGACGTCCCATCGTCCTCGGGTTACTTTTTGTCGGGCCTTTGGCCTTACAAGTCGTCTGCTCGTGTTTTATCTAATTAACTACTATGGTGAATTTTACCAATTAGTTTTGGGAAGTTTAGTACAAGAATTTGTCTAGTAAAGAAGTGCAGAATTACATGTAGAATTTGACAGCGTAATTATGGCTGCTTTAAGTTTAGTTTAATAATAAAGGGCATTACGGTGATAGTGTTTAATATACCTAAAATGGTATAGTTTTGAATTTTGTTATGTTACAACTGATACCAACATATGAATTTGTTTCTGTAACCACCATAAAGTGTATCCGTCAGTCGCCAGCAGTTTCTGTAAGTACAGAAACATTTATATTTCTCTCTTGTGTTTATCGGCAACTTGCAGTATCTAAGGGCTAAATTTCCTTGAATTCCGTCATATATTGTAGCTGTAGCTAAGCACAATCGAAGTGGGACATCTTTTAAATGATCATCAACGTGGGTTTTACTCAATAAAATCCACCTTTCGTGATCTGGATGTAGGTAACTATCGACCGATACTTCTCTGGAAATATATCTGTGAAAATACTGGTAAGGAGAATGAGTAGTTAACCTTAACAGAGATTCACTCATTAGTTTTGATCAGTTTGGCATTGGACTTCATAAGCTGTACTCAAGGCCGTGAGTGATACACTTGACGGTATTAAAGTAGGTTGAGGTTGTTACAATCTGATTTTTCTAAGGTCTTCGACTGTGTGTTTCATGCTTTTTGAGTAATATTTAACAAATCGTAAGCAGCGTCTGTGTATAAAAAACAAAAATTCCGATTTTCTAAACGCCATATACGGGATACTTCAAGGCTCTGTCTTGGATCCTGTATTCTCTACAATATATACCAAATGACTTTTCTGCAATCAATATATTCCTCGCACTTGATTTAGATAATGTATGAATATATACAATTTGTTGAATTGATTTTAAAAGGAGGTGACATTTGTGATCTGGAAAGGGTTAATAATAATTTTACTACAATATTTATTGTAACTAAGGTTTATTAATTACTTACTAAAGAAATGAAAGAAGAACAGCAGAAGTTTTCTTGTTTTATTTAAAATAAATTATAAAATATAAAAATAAATTTTTCATTTCTTCTTAACTCGACATAACAAATCTTTGTTGGGATGTCCTGAAATAAATTATCTACAATTATTATAAATTTAAAAATAGCTATCTCAAATACATTAGCGTTCATGCTATTATAAATTTGTTAATATATTTTTTAGTAGTATTTATGTAAACTTACCCACTTAATAGTATGGTAACGTATGTATATTAAAATAACTGGTAGTATAAAGCATAAATATTTAAATGAGGTGTGTTTAATTGGTTAGTATGGTTATGAAACAGAATAAGCTTATTTAAAGCAGATTAGAATCAAGGACAACATAATGACACTAAATAAACTTTACGTGGATTAGGTGATAAGAGGAGAGAATGTTAACGTACTCTTCGAGGTACTCTCTTAGCCAGGCAGATCGCCAGAATTAATCCCCATAGATTTTGTTTGGGAAATAGGCAGCAAATTTAGTCGCTAGAGTTAAAGAGATTAGAAAAATATTTTATAGTGTGTCGGTGATTGAGAGTATACTAAGAAGAATAAAGGAATTCATAGACATGTGTCTGAAAATAATTGAAATTAATTAGTTAAAATTCATAATTCTACGCATATTATATTTGTACATAGATATTGATACAGTATTAATAATCTGGTGGCTTAAAGTATTTGTAGATTTTAGATTGTTTAAGGCCCGCTTGGCCCTGAGTTGGCCTTTCTTCACCTCAACCTAAAGGGTCTTTTGTGAATTACTCTACAACTAGTTGTTGCCCAGGATTCCAAGACTTTTTGCAAAGCTTGTGATTTTCCTGGGAGCTAATTTCCCTATGTCTTCAGGCGTTAATTTTGCCTCTTCTAGGTACTTTAGCCTAATGTGGATTAGTACCTTGAATTCACAAAGTATATGTTCCGCAGTCTCAGTTACAGCTTCACAGTATCTGCATTTGTCATCCTCTGCCATGCCCATGTTCTTGAGACGATATCTCAAAGGACAATGGCTAGTTAGAAGGCCTGTGATCGGCCTTAGGTCGGACTTTTCAAGTTCGAGAAGCCTTGTGGCATTCTTTGTTGAATAGGTATAAACCTTTTCGCTTGCCTTTGGCCTGGACAATTCTTCCAGTAGGCCTCCTTTTGTTCCTTTTCCCATTTTTGGACCTCTTCCGTTATGTGTCCCTTAGATAAGCCACAGAACGGTTCGGGTTCGAAAAATGGGGCTTCAGCCCCTTTTCTTGTGAGGCTATCAGCCAATTCATTTCCTTCTATTCCTTCATGCCCTGGCACCCACATCAAGGTAACCTTGTTGTTTTTTGCCAGTTGCTTCAGGGATTGTCTGATTTCCCAGGCAATTTTAGACTCGAAGGCATAGGACCTGAGAGCCTTTAGTGCTGCCTGGCTATGCATACAGATCTTTGCCTTTCGAGTGCCTCTATTTAGGCATTCCTGAGCACACTGATCTATAGCATAAATTTCTGCCTGAAAGATGGTTGGGGTATTACCAAGGGCTTTAGATAGCCTGCATTTAGGCCCTGCTGCACCCATGCCTTCGTCCTCTTCGTCCATCTTGGTTCCATCTGTATACCAGATGTGTGACTCTTTCTCCAACCGCGTTACTTCGACCCTGCTCACCTGACGGCTTTCAATCAGCACATCAAACGGGCAGTCAAAGTCATGTTTGATTGGCATTGAGTCAGTGGGTTTGGTCATGGATTCGAATTGGACTAGCTCCAGAATCCTTAAGTGAGCAACCAGGTCGCCTGGTCTGAATTTAAGTGCCTTAAGGCACTAAGTGCTTCCTCCTTCCTTACATGCAAATGCAGAGGAAGTAAGTCCAGAATTGTTTCCATATCTGCTGCATGGCTCCTGTAATCCTTAAATAGGCAAGGCGTTGCAATTTCTGCAACTTTCCTTGTGCTATTTTCTCTTCTGTTTTTGGCTACCATACACATGATGCGTAGGTAACTATGAGTCTGACAATCGAAAGGTAGGACCAATGTATCATTTTTGGCTTCAGACCCTAATTCTTACCAAACAGCCTACGGCACGTCCAAATAGCCATCGTTGCTTTGGTAAGTGTCCTTTCTAAGTGTGAGTGATTGATACAGTATTAATAATCTGGTCGCTTAAAGCATTATTTCAAATGAATTATGCACTTGTAAAAAGTAAGGTTAAGTAATTTTTGTGATCTGTGTTCCTTGTAGACATTTTTGAGAGGTGGAGGTCGTCCCCATATCTGCCCCTTATACTATAGACGAAATTTTTAAAAATGCGGCTGTTAACTCAAGAAATGTGTAACTTCTTGAAAACAATAATTTTCTTATCCACAACGTGTTGCCAGACGTTTTGTGATTAAAATTATTCTAGTTGGCCTCTGCTCTCTGTGTAGCACATCTCGTGGAGTCACGCCTCGTGTCGCGGTGGTCTGTTAGGCACACAGCCTCATTAGAGCTCTTTCCCGCCAGCTCTTTGATGACATCAGACGATGTCAGAGAACAGTCATAGTGCCACTTTAAAAAATAAAGTTGGGTGACTGAAAATTAAGATAACTCTTTCGTTTCTGTTTAAATTTCTGATAGAAAATCCTTATATTGTAACGGTCAACTTTCTTTCAGTATTCATAAATTTCCATTAAAATGCGTTAAATTACATTATTTTACATTTACATTTTTACAATTACATTATTACAAAAATTACCTTATTTGTTATTTTTATCAAAAAGATTTAATGCCGGCCCTGTCGGACCTCTTGTTGTTTATGAGGAGACATTAGAGTCTCGCAGTACATAACGAGTTAGCCTTCCAAAAATTCCATAAAACAAAACAGCCGCATGGAAACTATACCTCCAATCGCCAAATACGAATATGATATAATGTCTAGTTGCCTTGGTTATGGATTCCCGAAAATAATGTGCTAGGCACGCATATGAAACCATAAAGCAGTGTGATATATTTACTTTACCCAGAAGCTTTCAGGCTCGCAAAGTCGTCAAGATTATGGCTGGAATTTGATCCATTTAAGTGTTTAGTTAATTTTGAGATTTAATTTCTTCGGTGAATTGTACCGAGTAGTTGAGCAGTTAACATCAAAATTTGTTCAGTATAGATGACTTGAATTAAAGCAGCATTTAATAAGTGTAATGCTAGCTGCTTTAAGTGAAGTAGTAAGAAAATTACAGTTTAGAGTCAGCGTTACTATACTTATGGTATAGTTTTGTATAGTTGGCGAGTCTACAACTGATACCAACTTATAAATTTGAGTTTGTAACCACGAGTGCCTTCATCCCTTTTGCTGAAGTTTCGTAAGTACATTTACATTTCTCGCTTGTGTGTAGCGGCAACTGAAAATAGCTCCGTACTACATTCCACTCACTTCCGTTTTACCTTATAGCCAAAGACGCCAGTTTGGTGCAACTTTCAGTGTTATGTGCGGGCATTTCGTTACATCCTTTTCGCGAGTGCTCGTACCGTGTCTTAAAGACTGTTAATAAGATTTCTTATTTAATAGCTATAAATAATTTTTTGTGCATAGCACATTTCGTTTTTGTATGTATCTTGTAGCTTAAAATGCTACCATGTGTTTTATTACCTATGTTACTGCCTTTATTTTTATTATTTTTTTTAATGCCTTATTTATATCAACGTCCTGGCGAAGCTTAGCTAATGCTACTATAACACTTAACCAGGACGGCGAGATAAGATACGGTCACCAATCCAAGTGACGGACTCGCCCGGCCGTACCTCACCTCCCCACCATTTACGTTTAAAACTTTGTTTATGGTATAAAATATCGAAGTTTGTTTTTTTGTAAAATGTCACTTAACCTTTTCATTCAGTAATAATTACTTTGGACAACTAATAGTTTAGTTATTCATCTTTTTGGAGTATTTACAGTAGTTTTTATGTATTGTGCAATAAGCTAGTTTTTTTTATTTAAATTAATAGTCACTTTTGCGCATTTTACCTTTAAAATATAGTTTTCTATAAAATAGCCGGGCTGTAGTTTTTGTATCCTTTTGAGTACTTTTATAAAGATAATTTCCTATAAGAAAATAAGCAGGTTATAATATTCATGTATTCTCAATTTTAATTGTTTTTAAATTTTGTTGGTAGAATTTTTCGTTCAATGTTCCATTTCTTAAAATTATGTCCCATAATACTACAATTACTGTGGCGTAAGCCACAATAACTTTCATTTAGTACTAAGGATAATTACCGAGGTGACATTATATAATCGAGGAAAGTTAGATGCTTACGTTTGGAAATGGGACACGATATTATTTTAATGATACCGTTATTTGTAATCCCCAATAAAATTAAACTCACTTAATGGCCGCTTACAACGGATAATCTGTTGATACAAATTTGACTGAAAGAGAATCGTAACTTCAATGGTTTAATTTCGTAATCGTTAGGTATAAACACCGCATTGGGTAAGTATCAGAAGAACTATATCATTGAGGAATCCCTCTACGTTGCTAACAATACAATGACATCTTTATGTTTATTATTCGTATTTGACTTAATCAAATGAGTACATCTTAACCAGGCATCCGGGTAACCAAGTAAACGTAGAAAATAAAATTGTACTTAAAATCGTTTCACACAAATTGAAATCAAATATCGAATAGACAATGTCTGCGTGTATGAAATGTATAATGTATATGTGCGTAGAACGGTTTTTGTAAATCCATCAACTCCTGTATCTAGCCAAGCAAGTTATTATTGGAAAGCTACTTTTCCTCCCTGTGTTCAAGGATGAACTCAATACAAGAAAGAGTAAATCTACATTTTCATTTTTTTTTCTTCGAGGAGGGGAAATCCACATGGGCTGCCCACCCCACTGGAATGGGTCTTAGTGTCAACCTCTAACTGCCTAAAACCCCTCCTCCTAGGGCTCATCTGTAAAGAATACTCCGAGGGAACTGCAGCCTCCTGAGCTTATTGTGTTCTGCCTGCTTTAGTTTGCACTACCCATTTTAGTATTCCTATATCATTGACAACGTGATTCAGGTCTGAAAATGGGCGAGTTTTGATGGTTTCCGGGTCTGTTTGTGTTTGCTCGTAGATATTATATCTTCTGCGGTCTAACGCCTCACAGTCATGTATACTATGTTCTATAGTTTCTGGTACCTTACCGCATAGTCTGCAGTTAAGGTCGCCAGCAAACTTTCCGATTAAATGCTGGTACTTCTTAATGGAAAAATGTCCCGTCAGAAGACCTGTTATGGTTCTCAACTGGATCCTATTCTTTGTGAGCAGTTTTTCAGTTTGGTTGCTCTCTATAGATAGATAGATAGATAGATAGAAATTTATTGGCTACATTATATAAAATAGTTACATTTGTAGCAAGTCATAGTTGCTGCTATTACCTTAAGTAATGCATTCATTAATTTACAGTTAAAAAAATGCCTATCTACAGACTAGAAATAGAATGTTTAAATTAAAACATTTAATATGGACAAAAACAATTAAAATGATTTTTAAAAAGTGTATCAGAGTTAAAATTAAACACATGTCTAATAAGAAATACATAAATTTCACTATATTTACAACAGAATATAAAAGAGGGATAAATGTAAAAGGTGTAAGCATATTCCAAAAAGAGACAGCTATCAAATATGATCAGTTTTCCATAGAGAAACTCATATATTCATCTACCGAATAAAAACAGCATTTTAAGAGATGTCTTTTAATGCTTCTTTTGAATCTGATATAGTCCAGTTTTTTTACATTTTCGGGTATTTTATTATATAGTTTAAAATCTAGTGAATTTCTTGCGGATTTTGTAAGACGATATCTAGGTGCTTTTAATTCATTTGATGATCTAGTCTCATAATGGTGATAGTCTGAGTGTGTAGAAAAGGTACTTTTATTTTTATGAATTTCCAGCACTGAGTAATATATATATAAGCTCGGCAAGGGCATTATGCCATATTTGAGGAACAAAGGTTTGCAATGATCCCGATAATTAGCACCAGCAATTATTCTAATTGATCGTTTTTGCAAGATAAATATTTTATAGGCATGAGCGGAATTTCCCCAGAGTACAATCCCGTATGTAATATATGATTGGATTAAAGCATGATACGCAGATAGCAATGTTTTGACATTTATATACTTTTTCAGTTGACGTAGTAGAAAAATATAACTAGAGATTTTACTACTTAACTGTACAATATGAGCATCCCACTTAAGGTTATCATCAAGTACAATTCCAAGTAGCTTAACACTGTCGCCTTTGATAACTGCGTTGTTGGTCGAAAAAATCAATTTTTGGGTTTTATCTCTGTTTAACTTTAGCATGTTATTATTATACCAGTGTTCTGCAGAATGTTGAGTTTCATATATAGATGCTTGTAGAGCCATTAAATTGTCATTTTTATTTATTAAAGTTGCATCATCTGCATACATAACAGTTTTGTTTGGAAAGAGATAGAAAAAAAGATCGTTAATAAAAATGATAAATAATAGAGGGCCCAGTACAGAGCCTTGGGGTACTCCGTGTTTCATTATCTTAAATTCCGACATTTGATTATCAGTTTTTACACAGATTTCACGATTATGCAGATAAGATTCTAATAAATTTAGTGGTAGACCTCTGACACCATAATAGCTAAGTTTCTTAATGAGAAGGCTGTGAGAGACCCAGTCGAAGGCCTTGCTAAGGTCTACTAGCGTAATCGCCGTGTATTGACCCTCCTCAAAACCCTCAACAATGTCACCCACAGCCTTACAGACTGCATCTACAGTAGAACATGATTTCCTAAAACCAAATTGGCACTTGTGAATGATTGAATGATTTTCAAAGTATTTCGTTAAGCGATGTTTTAAAATGATCTCCATTATCTTACCGAACACTGGGATAATTGATATAGGTCGATGATTATCACAATTATCAGGATCCCCTTTTTTAAAAATAGGCACTACTCTAGCTATCTTAAAGACATCCGGAAAAGAGCCTTTACTGAAACATAAATTTATTAAGAAAGTTAACGGGTAAATAATAATATCTATGGTATTTTTAATAATTTTGCTATTTAAATCATAAATGTCTAGACTACTTGTGTTTTTCAAGCTATTTACTGCCTCCACCAAATCAAGAGTAGTAACTGGTTCAAGAAAAAACGTAAGATGTGTCGACGGGACATGTTTTAAGAAATTGAGAGCATCTTCATTACTTGGAGGTAAATTATTAATAACATTATCTGCAACTGTAGCAAAAAAGTCAACAAGTACATTCGGATCTATGTTACATTCTGTGTCATTTTTTATAGAGTTGAAATTTTTTTCATTGTTAATAATTCTCCATCCGTCTCTAGACTTGTTGTCAGAGTCGTCCATAAATTTATCAAAAGCCGCTTTTTTATTGTTCGAGATTGCATCACGGTATTCTTTTCGATATGAAGTAAAAGCTGCTTTGTCAACCGGGTCTTTTGTTGTGTTATAGACTTGTTTAATGGCACATAGTGTATCTCTCATGTTACGTAGATTATCATTGAACCAATGTATAGGCTTTTCGCCAGAAAAACATTTTTTCAATGGAAAGAATTTATGAATTAGAGATTTATAAGTGTTCACTAAAAAGTTAGATAAAAAATTTAAATCATAGGTTGTGTCTGTAAAAATACCCCAATCTATGTCAATTAACGATGTTCTCAGTTTCTTAATACCGTGCTCCGTTATATTTCTTCTCCAGACATCCTTTGCCACAGGTTGAATATCACCTTTTATTGTTATAAATTACCCATAGTGATCTGATAGACCAGGGTCCAATATTCCTGTTTTAAAAGAATTGCTGTCAATGTTTGTTAAAATATTATCTATACAACCGGTTGCCCTAGTAAAATCCGATATAGTTATGTCCAATCCAAAAGATGTGATTAGATGTTCAAAATCGGTCAAGTTCGCTGAACTTCCTTCAAAATGTAAATTAAAATCACCCAGTAATATAAGCTTTTTGCATTTACCGGATAAGTATATGAGTAGTTCCTCAAATTTAGTTATAAAATTATTAAAATCTGCTAGACATGATCTATATACTGTTACAACAATGGCATACTGGTATGCTGGTATGTCTCGGCACCCAAAGTAGTCTTACTCTGTTTCGCTCACCCGCCTGACTGTCTGATGCAATTGAGATCTGCTGGTTCACATATTGCCGTTTGACATTCTCGCGTACACACTCGAGTATAGCCAGAATTTCTGTCTGAAATACAATGGAGTGCTGTCCAAGAGAGAGACTTATACTCGCTCTTGGCCTTTCACCATGTATTCCTGCTCCAGCTCCCGATTCCATCCTGGATCAGGCCAGGCCTTTGCGTAAAGCATCAGGAGCACCTCTCATCTATTCCTTCCTATCTCTAATGGTGATAGTGAAGGGCTTATTGAATGTAAATTTTGGTGTCATGTAGTCCGACCTCATGCTCAATAGTTTATGTGCCCTGAATTGCCTCCAAGAGGAGGCGGGTTCTGAGATTTTTGTAGCCTGTAAACTTCCATGTCACTTTCAATTAGATGGTAGCCCTGTCCATAATGCCAGAGTGGTTACCAGATTACTTAATGCTAACTTTCCTAATCGATGGATAGGTCGAGGTAGCCCGCTAATTGGATGGCCACCCCGATCCCCGAACTTAACACCGATGGCTTCTTATTATTGGATTTAATAAAATATAAAGTTTACAGGTCACGCCCGAATAATAGAGAAGATTTGTGTGCAAATATATATGGCGGCCATGTAGAGGCTACAAGAATTTAAGATGAGTTATATTATCGTGTTTTAGTTTTAGTGTAATGTTGTAATGTGTTGTTATTTTGTTTATTAAATACCTAATTTTTATTACTTTATTGTTCATACGTGTTTTCAAGTCCAATATGAGTAAGTCCGGATATTATTAATACATAAGTACTGTTCCATTTTATTTCTCCTTCAATGTTTACTGTCAAAAATCTCAGAGGAGTAAAAATAGTTTTCTCTTATAGGAAATTTTAGAAGACATTCAAAAAACACATGATATTTGAGATTCAGATTAGGAAGGAGGAGTTAGCTGATTGGTTTTGACCATCTCTACTTCCTGTGGACCTATTGTGCCGCTCCTGTTTTAGTTTTCTTTAGAGATCCTGATCTAGCTTCATTTTTTGTAAGACAACACAGCTTTGACAAGAGCCTCTTAGGGTAGCTATCAGCTCCTTGCTTCTTCTTGCCAAGTAGTTGGAATACAGGAGAAGTAGTTGAACTTCAATCGAGCTAGGCCTTCTCGGTGGCATAACATATGGACTGATGTTTGCTCTTCCTTTTGACATAATCTGCATGTTGCGTTCTCTACCAGATCCAGTAGATTAATATATCTATTAAATCAGCAATGTCTAGTTAGAAGGCCCACTGTTATACTTCTATTTTGGCGTAGCGTGTCCCCCGTGAACATTCTTTAATGGTCCCTTTTGTTTGATTGAGTCGTGGGAAACTCTTCCATCATTCCAGAGATTTATTTTGTCCTTATTTATTAATGGACGCCCATATTCACTTCTTAGCCACATCATACTCAAAGGGTTCGGGTCCTACTAGGAAAGGAAACCCTTGACGCGTCAGCTGCTGGAAGTCCTCCTGGATCCATCCCCTCCCCACATCCATTTGGAAAGGGGCAAGGTGGGCAACATTCAGACTTAGACGAACGGTAATTAATACGCCGCTAGCATCATGGAACGCAAGAGGCTGTCAGAGGACATGGATTGTCGTGACATCCTGGGAATGCTTTCAGATGTGATGCCTACTATGAACTACATTTTAACGTCCTGTTTTCTGGAAGAGACGAATGGGATCAGAACAAAACCGACCTACAAAGAGCAGACATCTGTAGGTTTACAGACGGCTCCAAAATCCTTGAAGGAGTTGGAGCTGGAACATACAGTCGCAACCCAAAGGTAAGAATTACTTTGAGCCTGGGTAATAATGCGACTGTTTTTCAGGCAGAAATTTATGCTATTGAACTGTATACAAGGAGGCTTGAACAGATCAATAAGATACAGATCAATAAGAATCTTTTCAGACAGCCAAGCAGCTCTCAAAGCTCTTGGCTCACATAGCTGCAATTCTAGATTGGTCTGAAACTGCCAAAAGGCTCTAACCGGATTGGGCAGATACAACAAATTAACTCTGGTCTGGATACTGCGCCACTCTGGCATGGAGTGCAACGAAATAGCCGATTCCTTAGCCAGAACCAGTACTTGGCATATTGGCAAGCACTGCGAAAACAACCATCTTGGCCTGGACCGAAAGGAAAATCCTCCAGTACTAGCAAGAACTACCAGGATTAGTTCATTCAAAGGAATGTATTATATACCCTCTGAAATCAAGAACTAAAAAATTATTAGAGTAAAATAAGAACTCTAGTTGGCCTATACACTGGGCACTGCAGACTAAATCACTACCTACACAGACTTCCAATAGCGGACAATGTTGAATGCCGACTGTGTTTGGAGGAGGATGAAACGGCAGCGCACGTTCCACCTGTCCTGCTGCAGAAAGAACCAGATTCTCACTTTTTGGCAAAGGGCAACTACTGCCAGAGGACCTGAGCAACCTCTCACCCAATAAGGTAGTCGGCTTTATTAAAAAGCCGAACCTATTGGTGAAATATAATTATTAGGAGTGAGCCACAATCAGATGGTCGCAGTGGAGGGTCTGTTACTAGCCCACTCATATATCAACCTAACCTATCCTAACCTAACCTACTAAGGCCTTAGATTTGCCTTCCCTAGCTAGTTCTAGTTCATCGAATTTTTAATCGTGTGTCCCTTGTATCCTGCTACCTACGCCACGGTCACTTTGTTTTAACTTCCTAGGTCCGTAAGGGCATTTATGCAATTCCATACTAGTCTCTCGACCTAGATGGAGTGCCTTTAGCACTTCTTGGCCATCGGAAAAATGGCAGCCAACTAGTTGACAGCTCTTTGCCTCTTATTTCCTTTGCACACCATTTTAATGCGGCCACTTTAGCCTGAAACACGCTGTCTTCCCAGACCTATTGAAATTTTTGTTTTCAACCATATCTCGTAAATTCCAGCTCCGACTCCTTGCTCTATCTTGGAATTTGCATACCAGACTATTTGTGCGGATATTGGAGGATCGTTTTTCCAGTTCCATCTCTCAGGAGTTTTGATTTAAAAATTTTAATTGACGTTATACTTTGGGAGTATAGTATCCGTGGACACATGATATTTAGCATATGTATACTGACGACAACAGCAAATCACTACGAAATTCTATATTAACAACTGCATGTAAACGCCGAAAAAATGCAGTGTTAAAAATGTATCTTCTTTTAGGCATGACCGAATCTGAAGTCTCGTCCATCTCACAATTCCTACAATTTTTATAATGAGCATCTGTATTATATACAGTGCATTTACGTACTATAAATAAATACAATCTGAAATAAAAATATTTCCATTTTAGAATTTCGCTCTTATACTAATATTTTCTGTGTGAAGTATTTAATTTTGGATAGACTGTAATTTAAAATAAATAAGCGTATAATTGCGCTTAATGAAAATTTCAAATTTAATTAAAACCAAATGAAACATTGACAATACGACGAGACGCGTGATTCATATTTAATGAAAACAAATTACATTACGTTATGTAATTACAAATCATCCAGGTTTAGAAATCAATATAGAAATATTACATGTAGAAACATGCAACTTACAATTGACTATTTTATTTAACAATATGTCTTTATTAATTGTGGATGGAGTTATTTAAATATGTTATGTATTGAAACTTGACTGGCACAATTTAAATTTTATCATCACTCAAACAGTTAAATGATGAGAAATAACCATGTACCACAAAATAACATAATGATGATCAGATATACCTGTCTCTTGATGGTAAGAAAACCTATTTATAACCTTGTGGGTGTAGTACTATGTTCTAACCATCCGATATAAGCAAAAATAAGTTAAAAAAAAAATCGAACCACTTTGAAAAAAAGCACTAAAAATAGTGAATAAAATTTCACTGTCGCTCAGTTAATTGACACTAACTAATATCGGTATTGATGTCGGTTAAAACTAGGTTTTAGTGAGTCATTTGTTCATTTTCACGTCGATCTCAGTAACAATATTAGACAATAAGGTTCAAGGAACTGAGCGACAGTGAACTTTTATTTCATAAATTTTAACGCCTTTTTCAAAGGACATTTATTCAGGGATATATTACCAGGTGCAAACTTGACTGGGAAAAGATTTAGACCCTCAGCAATGGAGTTGAACTTTTAACAATAATTTATTAGAGCCAATAACTACTCTGATTTCTCCTGCACCAGATGAACTTCTCAATCCAATTTTCTGTAGTTGCACAAAAGGCTGTGGCAACAACTGTGGATGCAGAAAAATAGAATTGCAACTGGACGGCTACAAAAAAGTTCATGTTCCGTAGTGTGTAGCTCTTGTCGGGGCCAGTCGTGTCTCAATACGATGTCCGAGGATACAATCGTTGAATCTGAGTTCAAGGATGATCAAGCCGACCTCATTTCGTTATTTTCCGCTGAGATAATTGTTGATGAAGATGAAAATATTGAAGAAGTGGAAATAGAAGAGATAGATGGAGGCGAAGAATAAGAAGTCAGCAAAGACGAACATTAATCAACAAAATTATAATATAACTTGTAACCCATGAATTAGGCTTACAGGGGACACCATGCAAAAAAAACCTATATCTCAAAAACTATTAGTTCTACGTAAATTTTGCATAGAACCTTTTTTATGCGAACAAATCTTATAATAGCCAAAATTAACGTACAACCGATAATTTACGAGATATTTGAAAGAAACTGATTTTAGTGACTTTTGACCTTCTGTAAATTTTGTAGCGGCCCAGTTGGCTTTATGGACTTTTGAGAAATTATTTTTTACTCCAAAATAAAGAGAATCCTCTTGGAAAATCTTAGGTTTGATTTTTTAGAGGTTCATGTATAAAGTGCATCACATTTCATGTAAACCTGTAAATACATTGAAATTATGGCAACCATATTGGATTCGTCATTTTGAGTTCTTAATCTTTGGCATTAGTTTAGGGTATCAGCTATGCCTATAATAATATATAACTACCAATTTTAATGCAATTCCCACGAGATAATTTTTATCCCCAGCGCATCCGCCAAATTGGTGAAAAACAAAAAATACCGGGTCTAATTGAGAACTTCCTACATTTTGAACCTTTTTTAACTCTTTGACTGCTGATGACGTCTGGAGGCGTCATCTCCCTACTACCTTTCAGGGCCCATGATGCCTTGAGGCGTCATTCGTATAAACTAGTTTTAAGTTTTTTAGTTTAATTTTTGTTTTGTTTTCTTTTTTGTTAATTTTTGCTTCCATTTTTTTTTAAGATTATATTTTTGGCAATCCCTTGCCAAAACCAGTACACGTGCAACCGAAAAACAAGTTTGATTAGGTTAGCAACCAGGCCATTTAGGCCATACTAAGTCAGCAGTCAAAGGATCAAGTCGGTTAAAAATTCAAATAAGTTCAAATATCGGATAACACTGCCTGATTGACAGCTTTATAACTCTGTTTGTAATATTTAATATAACAAATTCCTTAAAGCGATGTTAATTATACTTAAATAATAATAAATTAGTAGAAAATATAGGCACAAACTACAGTTATTCCATGCCGTACTCAAATATATAATCCATATCGCTGGTTGTACTATCACCGCACACATTTATTATAATAGGTAAGTATTCATTAGAGCCAAAAGTATACTATAAATAATGAATAATAACAAGGTACACAAAATTAAAAAAGTGGTTTGTTCCTGGAACTCCATTGGGTGACCCATATGTATTCCGAGGTGCTGAACATGAATTAGGTGACCTTTTAGCTACATCACCCACCATTTTTTTGTAAGTCGCAAAAATAACCTAAAAAAACTCATCATTTAGGTTATTTTCGCGATTTACTAAAATTTGGTGGGTGGTGGAACTAAACGGGTACCTGATTCTTATTCAGCATGTCGAAATACATAAGGGTTACCCAATGGAGTCCCAGAAACAGCCCACTTTTCACATTTTACTTCCACATCCAGTGGAAGTATAGTAACGACAAAAAAATTTTAAAAAATTTTTATTGTTCAAATAGGCTTAGAATGTCAAGAAAAGTCGAGATTTTAAGTTTGAGCGAAAAAAATTTCTGTCTGTCGGTCTGTCAGTCTGTAACTTTTTTTTTTATGCGCGCGTTTACTCTGGAACCGTTTGAGATATTGACTTGAAATTTGGTACACATATGTACTTTAACGAGATCTAGAACTAGATTATATTTTCATCTTGTTCCGTCGAAGGGTTGGGGGTAAATTGGGGCAAATTTGGGGTAAATTGGTAAATCAAGCAGGTAAGAGTCCATAAAATTGGTATTTAGTATATACAAGAGAAGCTAAGGTCTCAACAAAAATTTTGGCATTAGCCACCCCCACCCCATTATTAAAGGGGATGAAAAAAATTTGTGATTTAGTGTGTATACAAGAACCAGAAACCTCAAAATATTTTTTTACTTACCGATACCCCACAACAAGGAAATGAAATATAATTTTTTAGTTGGGATGGATCCTTTGAAAAAGTAATTAATAAAAAAAATGTGACGGAGGACAATAACATATTACATGTGGTTAAAACAATTGTCAAGGAAGAAACCTACCATACGTTTAGTGAAAAACGTACGTGGACACCATTAAAAAAATAATGAATGAAAAAGTGTGGAGGACGAAAATATTTTGCTTCAGATACTATTTTGGAAATAAAAGAAAATACTCGTAAATGTAAGTAAGGAGATTTTCTGTTGTTGTTTTATATCTCACATTTTATACTTTTTAAAACAATATAAATTTTACAGAAAAAATACATTCCATTTTTAGTTCCCAATAATGACAAATAAAAAAAATAATTAAGTAATTAATTTTTGTCTTTAACATTTGCAATTTCAAAATAACAAGTAATGAAAACGAGATTCACCTTTGTGACATTTTATGTCATTTATTATATATTCCTTCCTTGGAAAACAATAAAAAATAGTTTTATTATTAATATAGTACTGCCCTGTAATAATACACAATCCTGGGTCTTCAGGATGCCAATAAATTTTGCTGTAAGATTGAATATTAAAGAAAGTTGATTTATTTACATATTCCGTCAACTTTTACCACCATAGTAAAACACATATCAAAAATTTAAACAATTTAAATTTTAATAATCTTCATTCCTATGAATGGCGTAAATATCATGTCATTTCGAAAACGTTAGCTTGACGTCATCAAGGATCTGATGGAAAAGAGCTTCGGTGAGACTGTGCATCTAACAAACAACCGCGGCAGATAGTGTGATGCTGTCAAACGTGCTATGTATAAAAGGGAGGCCAACTATAATAATTCAAAATCATTAAAATTTAGCAAGGAGTTGTGAATGAGAAGAAGCAGAAGATTAAAATGTAAATAAAATCTATATTTCATCGATTTTTATTAGCGTGTCGAACAACGTACTTTCCAAACACTAGTGCGTAGGGTAACTTTTTCCATGTAAGGTAGGTACTGCATAGAGTTATCTTCTACGCTGTTCCGCTTGTTAGAAATTCAGACTTTCTACGAAGTATTATTTTATTTCAGAGAATTAAAATTATAAAAACTACTAAAACCCGTTACTATAAACAATGTACCTTTAATGCTCGTCTCCCATAACAATGAGCGGTAAAGTAATTTAAGGCTGGCCCGCGTGCATCTGTCCTTACTCAACTTTGGTCAGAAAATTGACATGACATTCATTTTTATGAAATAATAATGCTCCAAAACTGTTGTTAATATAATGAAAGTTTAGTTGAGAGTAGCAATTAAATACCTAATTTATTTATAAGGGAAACATGAACTTTATAACAATTAATAAATAAATTTAAGTGATGTCTGATGATAATTGTGTTTTGTTCTTCTGTTTATTTTAATCATATATGCAAGACATACTCATGTTGAAGAATCACTGTTTCCAACCAAAATTTAAGTTAATTATTTCTATTCTTTTAACATTTTCAAATGATTGTAGGTAAGGTCGTATGTGTAATTTGAGCGCAAAATATTATTGTCGTTGTCGAGTGTCCGACTTACTTTCTTGAGCAACAATGAGGTATTTTGCACTCTTAATGCACACATTTTTGCAAATTGGTTTCTATTATTTTATGCATTTATTGTTCTATATATTTGATAAATTCAAACGATTCACACGTTTGACATGAAAAAATATATAATTGAGATAACACCCACATTTCCTTGAACATCGTTTACAAGACTTTATCATATTTAGAAATGGGAAGTTTGAGAAATTGCAGAAATGCCGAACAAAGCAGTAATCATTACTAATACATCCTACAAACTTCCCTCTGGGAAACAGGAAGGATTCACAAGCGTGATGTTGGTATAGGATAGCAGCGATGCAAATAAATGATATGCTATTATGTAGCAGCGCTGAGATGGTGTTGGGGCAGTGGAAATATTATGATACGAACTCGATCGATTTTTCAAATGTGGTACAATATATAGTTTAAATTTAACCAAAAATAAATCGTCATTATACCTATTTAAGGTTAGTTAAAAGTACATTAATTATTCATTCATATTCTAGTCATATTTCCAAAATACAGACGGCGAAAAGCCGTATAGAAATCGAAAACGTGACCAATCGCATTTTGTCGCTATTTTTGGTGTTAATCGATAGTTCTTGATATGTAGACAAACACACTCATTTATTGCAAGTTGATGTAACGCTTTGAAAAATAGCAGTATATATAGCGATCGTACAAAATAGTACCGATTTGGCATGACTTTTTAAGTCAATAAACTGCCTAAAGTCCATAAAATTTTTCACTAAAGAAAAATCTATTTAGTCTTATATGTCTCACTTAAAGTTACAGAATATATTTTACTCAAAAATACGACTGATAATAGTATATTCTGTAACAAGGTTAGAATGAAAATTCGATACGAGTGGAAGATTCTGAACGCGAGCGAAAGCGAGCGTGACGAACCACGAGTAGATCGAATTTTCAATCTAACCGAGTAACAGACTATATTTTCTCCACGACCATTATAGACCGTGGGATAGTGACAGATTTTTTTAAACGTTTGGTTCCTATCTGGCCTTTTGGGAGCCTTTTGTGCCTGATTTGTACTAACCATTTTCGTGTTTATCAAACGGTTATCAATGGCCCCTCAGCGGAAAACAGAAAAGAAAATTTCAAGAAAATTAGCAATTTCAAACGTTTTGTTCCTATCTGGCGTCAAGTTAGACTTATGTTTTAAAGAAAAACATCCGACGGAAGCTTATCGCCAGACAAATTCCGTGGGCCGGAAGGCCCGAAATTTCAATTCGAAGTTGTAAGAAAAATGGTCAAAATCAAACGATTTGGTTCTTATCTGGGAATTGTATATATAGGTAAATAGATTATAATTATTGCGATATAACAAACGCCAGACAAATTCTGAGGGCCCAACAGTGAAAAAATTATTATTCAAGTTGTCAACTATTCCGCGAAAATCAAACGATTTACATTCGTCTGGCATTTGTTTTTATGTTAATATTAGGCAATAAGTAGTTTCAATTTAAGATTCCCAGACGAATTGGCTGGGTCCCCTGCCATTTTTCAAACGATTTATTCCTGTCTGGCATTTGGATTTTAAAAAGATATGTTAATAAATAAGCCATATTTCTAGTTCCAGATAAAAAGCTTGGGCCCAGACGTAGATATGTTGAGCGAAAGTATCGAAAAATCAAAAAAACAGTCGTGTAAAAATCGATGCATTTTCAAACGATTTACATTTGTCTGGGATTTGTTTTTTTAAAAAGATATGTTAATAAACGAACCATATTTCAAGTGCCAGACAATAATCTGGGACGCAGCTGTAGATATATCGCAAATTTTGGGGTTCTACAGTTGGCAACTTTTTAATCTTGGCTTCTACGCCAAAAGACTACTCTAGCTAATTTAAATAGAATAAAATTTGCTAAAACTCTTTTTTAAAATTTTTTGAATTCCAACAAAAATTAAGGAATTAGAAGGGGGCGGAATTTGGGACTTTTTTTTTCGGTAAAATTTCTCCATTTTGTCACCGTAATTAATCGGTAATTAATTGAAATCGATCTCATATATGATGTTCACTTAATATCATGTACTACTTTGATGCTCCGTTAATCTCGGTCCTGCGAAACAAAGGTTTCTGAGAAAAATTATTTTTTTTTAGATTTACATACACTATAGGAAAAAGTGTAATTTCCTACATTTCCTCGAATATCTCGATATTATTGTTTTTTTCGAAAAATTTGTAGATAGCTTATGTAAAGCGGATTGATTGAGCTTTCCGACACTTTTTTTATTTTTTCTCTAATATAAAGAGCAACAGACCAAATATGCGGACGTCTCAAAGCCAACCGCCACCCAGTCTATTAATTTGGGTGAAGACGTACCGCTCGGTTAAAGTACACCATCTGTGGGACTCCATGCGAGACTAGTTTCTCGATCTGACGTCACAGAGCTTTTAGTGAGGAGTAGCGAGGATTTCAACTTTAATTATTTATTGCAAAGTAAGTACTGAGAGCTGATATTCGGCGTGGCATGTTTTTATACATAAACACACAATTTAATGAAATGAAAAAAAAAAAATGGGCAAGTTCCCCATTAGCAAACGATAAATAAAAACCACTCCGGGACCAGCGGGGAGTATAAAAAGCAGCGTCGCTCGCAAGCAATGCATACCACATATGTTTCTACCACATCGCATCTTACGTGTCTTATGTCGCGTGCATTAAAATGAGAGAAGAAATCACTTTTGTGTGGTTGACTACCTACGCCAAGGGAAATGAAACAGGTACGGACTTACGAGGACTCTCAGTTTCAGATATGGTGTAGTGCAGAGTTGTAAATTATATATTAATATGTAATAATTTATATTTGTCTTTTTGCTAGTATGTAACTTATTTATTGTAAATATTATTCGATCGAGGGATTATGAATGTGAAAGTGAGTTATATTGATTCCAGTGATAAAGAAAATCAAATTCCAAATGAGTTTCAAGTGAGAAAAAAACGGCATTTCAAGGGCGGATCTGGACCTTGTGCTTGGGGGGGGGCAACAGCCGCGTGTTGAAAATAACAAAAATGTTTTTCCTCGAAAATTAAAATTGATGAGGGGGGGGGGGTGGTAGAAAATCTCAAAAAAAAATTATAAACACAACTAAATAGAATATATATTCCAAATATAAAATAAAATAATCAAAATTATGAAATTTTGAAATGAAAGTTGATTGTTTACGGAATCTTGGGGGGCAATTACCCCGTTATCCCCCATAAATCCTCGCTTGCGGCGCGGCGTTTAAGTAGTGACGAAACAAATTTGTTTGTGTATAATACTCTTTTACAACGACAAGCTAATGAAATGCCAGACGAGTGTGAATCGTTTGAAAATGCATCGATTTTTACACGACTGTTTTTTGACTTTTCGATATTTTCACTCAAGATATCTACGGCTGGGCCCAAGCTTTTTGTCTGGGACTTGAAATATGGTTTATTTATCACCATATTTTTTAAAATCCAAATGCCAGAGAGGAAGAAATCGTTTGAAAAAAATTTTTTTTTTCGTGCACTTCTTTTAAGATTTAAAATATGTTTGGCCCACGCTTTTTGTCTGGGATTTGAAATATGGTTTATTTATTACCATATCTTTTTAAAATCCAAATACCAGACAGGAATAAATCGTTTGAAAAAAAAAGGCTATTTTTCGTGCACTTCTTTTTTTAAAATTTAAAACGCCGCATTTACATTTGACACTGACAGTTTCCACATCCACGGCAATCTATGTATTTCGTCGATTATGGAATATTCATTCTGGCACTTGTTATAGAATGACAATACATGCAAAACACATAAGAAGCAAGTGTTTCAGAATAAATATTCTAGCTCAAGAGTGAGAATTTTTACTTTTTATTATAAAAAATTATTTCGGAATTATTACATTCTATAATGGTTGTGGAGAAAAGAATATTCTACGATATCTCTCCACAAAATTTTGATTTCATTTGAAAATGATAGATTTATCAGTATTATCAACTACTGTAACAATAAAACAAAATGTATCTTTTTCTTTTCTTAGTTATTTGTAATAGAAATCGCTCAATACAGCGAAACCAAAAAACATTCCCAAGGTAGAAGTTAGTATCGTGACGTCACATCTTTGCTCGGGCTCGTTAATATGGGGAAATTGATCACACACATATATCTTTGTGTAGATAAGGGCATTAAAAGAAATATAGTGACAAGATGGCCTCTTTTGCACCTAGACGCACGAATACAATAAACCTTATAGCATTATAAATTATCTACTGAACCTGTAAATGTATTCAATTCCAAAATAAAACATATCAATGCATGTAAACAAATCTGTAGTACTTTTAGTTGTCGATGTAATGATACCAAGGTCAGAAAACGAATTTTCAGAATTCTTGTCTGTCTGTCTTTGTCTGTCTGTCTTTGTTTGTCCACCATGACTCGAAAACGGCTCAACATCTTTTGATTGAATTTTCTACACGTATATCTTTCCAACTTAAATAATAGGCTACTTCTTATTAGAGGTGGTGGGAAGGTAGGGAAAGATAATGGAAAAGGTGGCAGGAAGGCGGGTAAAAGTGAAAGATGGTGCGGAGATGAGGTAAGTTAGTGAGAAGGTGGTGGGGAAGTGAGAAAGATTCCTGAAAAGGTGGTGGGCAGGTGGGGAAAGTCGGAGAAGATGGTGGGAAGTGTGTAATGTGGTGAAAAAATAAGAAAAATATGGCGGAAAGATAACGGGAAGGTGGGGGAATGTCATGGAAAGTTAGAGAAAAAATGATGAGAAGACGGTGGAAGGAAGTGGGATGTAGTGACAATTCTGTGGAAACATCAAAATACTTCAAAAAAGTTACATCAGAATCTCAGGACAAGACCTCTTGTTTGCCCTTTTTAGGGGACGACAGGGGTGATAGACAAAAACTGATGCGGTAGATTTTTTCAATATCAGAATCGGTTTCAGAATGTTAAAAACATAGGATAAGATAGTTCTGATCAAAAAAACATCCCCCTTTTTTTGTCGGCTTGTGAATTTTAGTGTCACGAAGTAAATTCGATTTCGTAAATGGAAAATAAATGTGTCCCTTCTACGCCTTCGTAGAAAAGCATTCTAGATTCACAAAATTCGAAGAATACGAATATTGAGACCATTACTTGAAAAATTTTTTAAAATGTGAGACGAAATACCTCTCCTTTATTTACCGTTTTCTAACTGAGGTTTTAACTATACTATATTCAATTTACGAGTTTACTTCAGCTTGAAATAACAGTCTGTAAGGTAATCTTCTAAAAGATCATAAGCCACTATAGATTTTTGCTTTTGTTTCTAATAAACCGCAAGGCAATACAAGAGAGAGCTTGTAAACGTTTAATTTATTAAATTATAATCAGCTTCTTCGTGACTCATATAGATGCCCCAAGGCGATGTATAAAGTAACAAGATACAGGAAGATCGATTTATTTCAGTCTATTTACCCCACTGGAAAACTGAGAATGCACAAGTTGGAAGTAGAATACAATTCTAATTTATTCTCATCTAGAATTTATTTTGCGGACGTTCTTTATTTAGCTACATGATATATAATCAGTTGTAATATTATTAATCCGCTCAAAATGATCGAATATTGCATTGGTCATAAAATATATTAATTTAAAAATAATATGTAGAGTGTATCAATATAGTATATTCTGACAATAATGCGCAAAAGATTAATAGTACAGTACCTAAAGGTAAAAAAATATGTAAAATTCCGGAATAATCTCATATGTAATGATAATCTTTCTTCATGGGTTATTATTGTAGTAAATGGTATCATCTTCAATTTATATACAATCCTAGCACTTGTTCTTACTCTCTCTTACTCTTAAGAGGTGTAGATATTTAATATTTGTAAAAGAATTACTCATTTATGTTTGAAACGTAGAATACTTATATTTTTGGAATCGCTAATTAAGAATCTGAAGTTAAAACAAAAAAATTCAACATGGGGGCTCCAACATGGCGGATGTAAATTTTTCTAAAGCAAGTGTTTCAAACGGACAAAAAAATTGAACATCTATGTGATGCTATATATTAACAAAAAACAGCATTTTTGCACAAACAAATGTATTACTGGACAATTACAATAACGAAATGGTGACACTGTAAGACATGTGATAACGCACATTGTTTCGATCATAACTTCTTTATTCTTTATAATACAGAAACTAACAAAAAAAATAATTTAATAGATTGATTAATTATCTTTTATTCTGTTCCCTAGTAATTTTGATGGAAGTTTCATAGTTTCTAAGATATTCAATATTTAAAACCATTCACATCATTAAAATTAACTTTTCATTCACAACTGCTAGTGCTTGTTTTCAATCAAAATCTATCGGCATTTCAGGAACCGACTACTGAGATGAGTTTCTTTGTACCATTGCAAGCCTTCTCATGCTCTGATAATGGCAGCACAGGGTCAACATTTTTGATATCTGTCAAGATTTATTGATACTTTGTATCTGGCGTCCAACTCTTTCAACACCAATTGAAAAATTGTTATGGTTTTCAAAGAAAAATCATCCACATCCAAATTCAAATTTCAGAACCTTTTTGTAAACACATAAACATAACTCCTTTCCGATGTCATTTATAAACCTAAATATCTCCGAAACTAGTAATCATACATAAATATTAAATAAAAACAAATTCATTCTACATGTCCCAATTTTCAAGTCGTTATAACTTAAAGACTATCAATTTAAATCAAAAGTTGTATAGAATTTTCTTCTGAAAATTTGATTCTCTCTCAGCTAAAATGTCTTTGTTTTTATTTAGGTACCACCCCCTGGAAACAGGTAGCATTTACCCCCTGTAAATTAGTCTCCGCATAATATAGAAACTTTTCTTTGATGCATTTACTATTAAGTTGCTAAAAATTAACGAAATCTAATTCGTACAGTACTGTCGTGCGCAAAAAAAAATGCGACAAGTCTTATAACGTATTTTTTTAAAAATCTAGTTGTGTCTAACTTTAATTTTTCTGACACTGTCAGTTATTTGTCAAAATTCATTGCAAGTGTGCAAATAGAGACAGATTTACATTAAAAAAAAAATAGTTGTCATATTTTTTTTTGCTCTCGACAGTACAATAAATATGTGAATGAATTTTGTCACTTTTTTTATTATTATGTAACTTTCTAATAACTTCAATCTTCAATATGTCACTCCTTCACTTCGGTAAATTGATTGAAAATTAACCACTTTAAGTAAAAAATAATAATAGTTTGATGAAGGATCTAGTATTATACGCATTCACTGCATGAAATAACTTTAGTGTGTGCATTTTTAGTTTATTAACGGTTTTCATCTATCCACAATCATCAGCGTACTATATTGAAACAAGAGTTTTACTGAATCATTGTTAATATTATTTGTCTAGACGTTCACTCTTCTCTTTTCGTTAAAAAAAAAAACTAGTTTGCTAACACGCAAGTCCCTCTCCAATTTCGTGAAATAAATAAACACATAATATATCTGTAGCGTGCATTAGTTTACCACTTCATTAAATATTTTAAATTTTGGAACCAATTTAAAATCAAATCATAACATATAAATTTTGAATTCTTTTGGTGAACAGTGTTCAAGTCACCTGGGCAATATCGGGTAAACTTATTTGATTTTAAGTAGACTGCTTTCATTATAGACGTTACTACAGTGTGTTTCACTTCTCGTGAACACACCACCGTATCTTTTTTATTTGTGGCCGAATTCATTTCAAATGTTTATCAGCCATACAACTCCATAAGACGACTTTATTCAACACATAAATGACCTCTAGATCTAAAACGCCGGCCTACTGCGATACAAAGAAAATCGAAATTTTCGAGAAATCATAGTAGGCTTGAAGATAGACAAACATTTTGTTAATGAAAGTTATTCGGAATCACTTGTTATGTCCCCCTGTCAAATTTTATGAAAATCGGAATATTTTCAAAAAAAAATTTTTTGTTTCACTTCTCGTGAAGAAACCCTCTATCTTTTTTATTTATGGCCGAATTCGTTTCAAATTTTTATCAACTACATAACTCCATAAGGCGATTTTATCTAACATATAAAGACAACTTTTTCCAACAAATAAAAGTTGTGAACAAAAATCGGCATTCAATAAAACGCTAACTTTTTATTATTATGTTACATCAACTTAAATGTAATATCGTTTACTATTTTTCAATGGCTTTATAATATTTGGAAATCTGTATGTATGTATTATGAATTTGTTATGTATGTATCTTTATCAACTTCCCGTTATCCAATCGAGCTGAAATTTTGCATACACGGGTAGTTAAATAATCAATAATTTCAATAAAAATTGTGCATGACTTTCATTTGCTGCAAAAAGTTCTCTTTATGTGTTAAATAAAATCGTCTCGTGGAATTCTGTAGCTGATAAAAATTTGAAATGAATTCGGCCGCAAATAAAAAAGGTACAGGGGTGTCTTCACGAGAAACAGATTTTTTTTTTTTAATATTCCGATTTTCACAAAATTTTACAGTGGGGCATATCTAGTGGTTCTGAACAACTTTCATTAACGAAATTTTTGTCTATCTCTAAGCCTACTATGATTTCTCGAAAATTGCGATTTTCTTTTTATCGCAGTAGGCCGGCGTTTTAGATCTGGGCGGCATTTATGTGTTGAATAAAATCGTCTTATGGAGTTGTATGGCTGATAAAAATTTAAAATGAATTCGTTCACGAGAAGTGAAACAATTTTTTTTTTCTTTTTTGAAAATATTCCAATTTCCACAAAATTTTACAGGGGGGCATATCAAGTGATTCCGAACAACTTTCATTAACGAAATTTTTGTCTAACTCTAAGCTTACTATGATTTTTCGACAATTGGCGATTTTCTTTTTATCGCAGTAGGCCGGCGCTTTAGATCTATGCGGTATTATTATGTTGAATAAAGTCGTCTTATGGAGTTGTATGGCTGATAAAAATTTGAAATGAATTGAGCCACAGATAAAAATGATACAGGGGTGTCTTCACGAGAAGTGAAACACATTGTATATTGAATAGTCTGGCCAACGGTCTGTATCTACTTTAGGTGTACCTCAGGGTTCTGTATTAAGTTCAATATTCTTCAATATTTTCATTAATAACATTACAGTCGATTGTTTTTCATACGCAAGTGATATTAAGTTATACAATAATGTGAATGATGTTAATGATTGTGTGGCATTACAACTACCGTTGATAAAATCAATGAATGGTGTTATTTAAATGAATTACAGTTGAACATAAGGAAGTAAAATGCTCTAACTTTTACTAATAAACATCAACTTTTCGAATTTAATTATTGGTTAAAAAATTCAGTGCTTACACATCTATCAACATTCCGTGATCTCTTACATTTGACAGTAAACTAACCTTTAAGTATCATATAAGTACCATCACCAATGTGAGTTTTAGAACACTGAGATTTATTATATGGCGATCTCGTCATTCTAACGACATCAGCATACTGAAACTACTATAACAGCCTTTTGTTGGATCCAAATTGGAGTATCCGTCAATTATATTTCACAATTTTCTCCTTCAACAATTACAGAACACGGGAAGTTTGCGACTCTTGAGCAATTAAGTCACATTGGTCTCCTCATTATAACACACACATGCAAAACCTAGGGAGAATTCAGAGACGTTTCTTAAAGACTTTTAGTCACAAGAAAGATTGGTTTTCTTCAGACTGCACCTTTAAATATATTTCCACTTTTTAGTCTGGAGACTCGCAGAACTATTTCACTAACAAACATTTATTTTTAAAGTATATGTAATATAGATTGTGGCGCTATCTTACGTTTACTACATTTTCAAACCACTAGACCAGCTTCTAGGAAACTCTTCCCACCCACAGAACTAACGTTTTGAAATTCTCGCCATTATACCAAACTTTTCAAAAGTCTAATAACTTGTTACAATTTCAAAGGGAACATGTTTTGAAACAGGCACGTTTTAAAATAATTTTCGTGTTATAAAACTAGTTGCATTGTTCCCGTCCTGTGTCGGTAAACATGAGTTTCAAAATAATTGTTTTATAACACAATGTTTTAAAACAGGGTTTTAAAACTTGCTACAAATTCAAAGGGGAAAATGTTTTAGAACAGGCAATTTTAAAACGATTTTCGTGTTATATAACTAGTTGCATTGTTCCCGTCCTGTATCAGTAAACATGAAAGAAAATCGGTAACTTGTTTTAAAACGTGTTGCAATTTCGTGCAGAAACTGTAACATGTTATAAAACATGCACTCAACACCACACAAAATGAGCTGCCACAATTACATCCTCGCCCTCGCTTGAAGACTAAATGACTAAATGTTTTCAAACATAGTTTGATATTCTTTGTGGAATGTTTTGAAACCAAATGTTATAAAACATGTTATTAAACATGTTATGAAACCGTGGAGTTTCAAAATAATTGTTTCAAAACACAATGTTTTAAAACAGGGTTTTATAACTTGCTACAAATTTCAAGGGTAAAATGTTTTAAAACAGGCACTTTTTAAAACAATGTTCGTGTTATAAAACATGTTATGAAACTCTGGAGTTTCAAAATAATTGTCTTAAAACACAATGTTTTAAAACATGTTATATAGTGGGAATGCAGCTTAATAATCTTCAAGACCAGTTTGATATCTTCCACTGCGATATAGTTGAGATAAAGAGATTAACTGGATAAATAAAAAAAATGTTTTTTTTTCTCATCGACTTTGTGTTACTTTCAAATTTTTAAGTTTATTCATTTTCTCATATTTGTATGTACTTATTGTATACTGCCCTGTAACTGGGATGCTCTGTTGAGTAGTGTATTGTTATATAAAGAAATAAATAAATGAATAAATAAATAATATGTATGAAAAGAAAAAATGCTAGAAAAAAGAAATAATGCTAGCTACAGTTATTTTGTAAGCAACAATAAAAATATAAGAAATAAAATAAAACAGATGTTAAAAATATTGAACAGATTTATTTCATATTAATAACATTGGTTAGGTACTTGGTTCATTAACTGACTAATATGAATCTTAGTATTTTGAGAGGATGGGTGTTTCTAAAACAAAACATACATTTCTGATTTGTAAACATACAAAATCTCATATGATACATGTATTGAATTAAAATAAACTAAACTAAGTAAAATTATGTTAAATTAATAGGAAACTGGATAAATTATCTATAAACTATAAACAATACAACATGGACTATTCGCTATACAGAATAAAATGTAAAAATATACAGTGAATAATACGTAACAAAATTAAAATATATGTTTGTGGAAATAAATACTGATATAAAAATTAAAATTTACGCATATCACATAAAAGGAAGTTATACAGTTATATTGGTATTTCTATAGATTTAATTCTATTTTAGTTGCTTTAGGATAAAAAATCACAAGGTAGCATTAGCAGCAGGAGAAAAATTGATTTTAATGTTTATTAAAATTTCCTAGAATAAGCGTAATGTTAAAATGTATTACTGATGTTAATTTTACAAATAAAAATAAATATATGAAAATTATGACACGATCTTAAATTTTTTGCATCTAACCAATATGCAGTGGCAACTCCTTAGAGCAGACAAAACATGAACTAATAAATGATAGAAAAATATATTTTAAAGTGTTTTAGAGATTCAGTGAAACCGAGGAAATAAAGCATCAGATTTTTAGGACTTGTTTTTTGTTGCCGATAAGAAAAAATATCTTTCCTATGAGAAATACATGGTAACCACGGTCCCGGAGATACTTGTTAATATTAACTGATTTTTACTCAAATTTGGAGGAGATAAGTTTTTGAGATTTCGAGAAAATCTGAGAATTAATACGTTAAGACGACTATGAAGAACATTTTACAAATGTTTGCAAAACTGCAAGAAAATTTGGGGCGTTATTTGGAGGCTTGAAATCTACCGAAAGCGCAAGTTGTTTTTTCCCACAGAATTTTTTTTTAGGTAGATAATATATTTTCATACTCAATGACTGGACTAAAAGTAATGTAACCATCTTCAAGAAAACTAATTAAGAAAACTAATCACCAGTATTTTTAAAAATTAAAAAAGAATAAAAAAACTGTATTTTCAAAATAATTTTTCATCAACACTATCTTGAGAATACTATCTATAACAATTTGTTTATTATCTTTCTTTATTTTTCATTGGAATGTTATCTTTAAATCGAATGCCAAGTTAGGCACTATTATATTTACTTGTTTGAATTCCAATGGCTTCACTAATTATTATAAATAATCTTACTTATTAAATTTCTTTGTGCAGAACGGAAGACGATTTTTTAATGCGTATTTGTTAAATAATGAAAGTGAAAGTACTTTAATTAACAACATAGCCAAAATTTAGGAGGTGATTTTTTACTTATTTTAAGATAGAAAGTTCATATAAATAAAAATAGATCCTAAATGACTACGTTTTTAATAGGCATTGTGTTTTATTTGACAAAGAAAAATTCATTTTTTCCAAAATCGAGATACATTCAATGTTTTAAATATTGGTGAAAATTACTGTTACATAAAGTGGCATTTTTCCACAATATATTATTTTGTCTAAGCTTACCAATGGCGTGCGTTGGGTTAAACTAGGTAACGCTACTTAAAAAAAGTACGCCACTGTTTTTCTTATGAAGTTATTCAGTAAAACTAAACAAAACTTTCCTTTTTGTTTTTTGGTCCATTTGGTTACTTCTTAGTAAACGGAAATAGTGCGTACTTTTGCATGCTTATTGAGATTTAATGAGCGAAAGTTGTTAAATTGAATAAAAAATAAATTACTGAAATTATCCCAATATACGTCACTGGTGGGAATAATGAAAACATATTCTGATGTAAATATGCCACTTTATGTAATACCAACTTATCAAGTTTTAAAATAGTGCCTCTTGGCATTTTATAGATTTCTGTAAAGAACCATATTTTTGTGGTAAATAAAACACAATGTGCCTAAAAAGTGAACCGTTTATCGAACTTTTTGTGTTAGAATTAGTAGATCTTCTGAAGTTGTATAATATGTTCAGAAAATTCTGGTTCACAATAAAAGTAAATTCTCGTTTGTTTTGTAGAATATACTGAGGTATCACTTAATTAATGTTTTCTACAAAAATATTTTTCTCCAGTATATCCTTTCCTGTCAATTTTACGCGAAAATTTGGTATCAGCAATATTGTAGCAAAAAAAGCGAACTTTTACTTAAATAATTTTTCTATATTGTTAATACTTTGCGTTTTATAGCCGCTAAAAAGATGATATTTTGACCGCCATTTTTCCAACATGGCGGCTGTAGAGGCAATGATATTTTTATGGAAAATTTTATTTAATAACTGTGGCGGCCCTCAACGTCATAAAAAAATTTTTATAGGAATTATTCACGGGTCAACTGACATCTGTATTTTTTAATTACATTCACATTATATCATTATTAAAAACATGTCATTCTTCATGCAAAATGAAGTAAGATGAACTTCTTGATATCTATAGTCTGCGAGCACTACCATTGCTGTTTGAATGAAGTTTCATTTCTGCCTCGATATCCTCTGCCTGCACCAGTGTCCAGTCTGTGTTTCTATACGAACATGCAACATGCAAAATAAAACTTTTAATTTCAGATATTGAGACCAAGGGTAGATCTACAGGGTGGACCATTCATAATAAGCCATAGTTCAAGGGTAGATTCTTTGGATCAAAATTTGAGGATATGCTTTAGTAAATTGTTGTTGTAGAAGAAGATACAAGGTGTCAAAATTGTAATTTTTTTTCTTTTTTTTTTTTGCAATATCTCAAGTACCTTTTGACCGATCTTCTCCTAATTTGGCAAGGAAACATTTTTTAAGCAAAGAAACAATAATTTATGTATCACATCACGCTAGCCCATAGGGGGCGCCTCATGAGCTATGATGAGATGATGAATATATTTTCTCTTTTTTTTTACGAAACGTTGTGGCACTTTTGACTAGAAAATATCACGCAGGAGTCATTTATACGCCATTTATATGTAGAAATGACTCCTGCATGAGATTTTCTAGTTGAAAGTGCCACTACGTTTCGTAAATAAAAGACAAAAAATATTCACCATCAGGTATAGCTCATGAGGCGCCCTCCACGGGCTAGCGTGATGTAATACATAAATTATTGTTTCTTAGCATAAAAAATGTTTCCTTACCAAATTGGGAGAAGATCGGACAAGAGGTAGTTGAGTCACTGCAAAAAAAAATTTTAAAAAAATTACAATTTTGACATCCTGTATCTTTTTCCACCAACAATTTACTAAAGCAAGTTTGGTTATATTCTCATATTTTGATTCAAAGAATCTACCCTTGAACTATTATAATGGTCGACCCTGTGTATACGGAAGCACCTATCGGAAATTGGAAAATTTTAAGAGGAGCTTTTAGTATGTTAAATTTTTCCTCGTTTGAACATTTAAAATCCATTTTTATACCACTTTTGCAAAAGAAAACCTGTTAATTTTTCATATTAATAGCAAAATCGAAGTCCCATGGGAATTCGGTGTGAATAACTTAAGCTGAGTGATAATAAGCATTTGTTACAAAATAAAAAAAAAAAAATCATGCCTAAGCTACTACAATAACCAGTACTGACACAAAATCATGAATCATTCAAGCTTTATTTTATAAAAACAAACATTATTGAACATTTGTTAGCAACATGTCTAGGAATATTTACCTTTTCTAAAATAAATACTAAGGTCTCTATATGACAAAAGCGACGACTACTTCTTCTAGGTGTATCGCACTTTACAAGCCATCCTGTATGAGAAAAATTAATATTTTCTCAATACGTTTACCTGTCCTAGTAATACATAACAAGTTATCCTCAATTTCTTGTGCTGTTCGCTTGTTAACCTCATCTTCCATACACTTAAGTTTGTTACAAATAAAGCTCATATAGATTAAGTAAAACTAGTTCAGATATTAAGTGTTTGCAAACTATGGTCAGGAGACTATTAGAAAGGTTTCGTAGATATTATTCGCTAAAGGTCTAGAGAGTTTTGAGAAAAGCTCGTGTACATCCAGAGGCAAAGGTTCGCAAATGATAGATAGCGCACAAATAAATCAAAGTTACTTTTTAACCGTATACATGCTTTTTTATGTTTGCACAATTATTATGGATTGGTTTAAACGATTTCTGTTTTATCCCTCTCAAACTGCGAGGTATGGGTTAGCGGTGGTTCCATAGTAGTTACATCAAACTACTTCTAGTGTAAGGTGAGCAAAAATTAACAAGATTTTTTTTGTCGCAAATTTCACGAATTAGGTGATGATACAAATTCAAATAAATGTATAAAAATTGGTAATTAGGTGTATTAGAAGTGGCTGATACCGAATCTGAAATGTTAAGAATTCAAAAGTGCAAATCCAATATGGCTAGCATAGTTGCAATAATTTCGGACATTTTCATGGAATTAGGTATACGAAGATTTCAGGATTCCCTGACAATGAACCTTATGTTAAAGCTTAAAAATTGAAAACAACGGATATTTTCTTTTATTGTATAGAAACTAAATAAGCACGGTACTAAAAAGGGTAAAAAAAAAAGAGAAAATTGAACCAAATTCAGAAAGTTATGAACAAAAATTTCACCGTGGCCCACTTAATTGAACTTTATCACCAAATATAGACAATGGGGTTAAAAATGAACAAACAACGAACTAAAACGTATTCTTAATCTACTTCAGTATTGGAGCCGCCATTTTGAAATTTGCAAATTTTGTAATTTTCTCCATGACAAGGGACCCCGCAGAATCCTTATGGGAAATGGTCTAAAAACTCATAGTTTTGAGACATAGCCTTCTGAAGTTGGGCTTTACGTGATTCTGCAGCATTCTATGAGTTTTTAGGACTTAGTGTCCTCGAGAACTTTTGTTGTACACATCAAGAACTACCAGAATCCAGAGTTTCAAAGAATTTGACAGAAAGCCATCTCCCATAAGGATTTAACTGTGCTGTAGAATGTACGTAAAGTCCAACTTCAAAGGGTTATATCTCAAAACCATGAGTTTCTAGGACTTAGTGCCCTTGAGAACTTTCGTTTTACACATCAAGGAACTATCAGAATCCAGAGTTTCAAAGAGTTTGACAGAGAGCCATTTTCCATAAGGATTTAACTATGCTGTATAAGTGTAGAATGAAAGTAAAGTCCTGTATACACATAATTAACAAAAATTATTCCCAGTGTGTTAGAGATCTTAAATATGTTATGCATTGCTGTAACGATTATTTCTTTAAACAAGGTTTTGAAATATCACCTCAAAAGTCAGCGGTGGTTTTTTTCACTAGACATCGCTTACCAAATGATCCTAATTTATGTCTTGCAGGGTTTAATATCCCAGTTTGCAATCAATATATTTATTTAGGATCAACACATATCTAAATGTTTAATTAAATGTGAAAAGAGTTTAAATATACTAAAAGCGATCAACAGGTATTCACGGGGCTCTGACCCTAAAATAAACCTTATATTTTACAAGGCATATACTAGATCCATTCTAGATTACGGTTGTGTATTTTATGGCTCTGCTATCAAATCACGGTTAATTAAATTAGACAGACTTCAGTATAAGGCACTGAGATTAGTTCTTGGTGCCATGAAATCTACGCCTACTTCCGCTCTACTGGCTGAATGTAATGAACCACCATTACATCTTAGGCGTCAATTTCTGGCTCAAAAATTCCTGTTGAAATATAATAACTTTTCGGAGAGTAGTCTTCTTCCCAAACTTGCCCAGTTAACCACTCAAGATTTGACAAATCCGTATTGGCAAAATAAATCATCCCCCACCCTGGCAGATGCATTTATTAAGGTGGCTGAATACGATTCTAGCAGTAAAATGACTAATCTGCCCTTCTTTAGTTCTAAATACAACATTTACTTTTTTCAATCTATATGGTGATAATACCCAAATATAATGATGCAACTGGAAATAACTTAATTTTGCAGGAAACTATATCTGGATTCCATAACTCTTGTAAAATTTTCACTGACGGTTCCAAATCCTGTAGTGGTGTTGGTTGTGCCGTGTACATTCAAAACACTCAAAATTCGTTTAAGTATAGATTAAACAATATGTGCTCTATATATACTGCTGAATCTATCGGAATAAGCATAGCCTTAGATTGGGCCATGTGTAACAACAATAATTTCGTATACTTTTTAATTATGACAGACTCGATCTCAGTTTTGACCGCTATTTCTAATCCACCAAATCACATATATTCCAATTCAATTATTGTAGAAATTATGGAAAAGCAAGCCAGGTTAAAAAATCTCAATAAAAATGTTATATTTATTTGGGCTAAAGGACACTCTGATATAAGAGGGAATATTATAGCAGACAGATTAGCCAAGTCTTCAAGTATTGACGGAGACCCTATCGATAATTTACCTCACTCTGACATAATACCAGCCTTGAAAAGAAATATGAAACAACTATGGGAAGAGGAGTGGACTAAAGTTTGTAATAACAACAACTATATATATATTGTAAAATTAACGACAAATTACCTAGTTCTTCTTTGGCTAGTAGAAGTCATCCAAATAGAAATATTAACATCAAATATGTCAGATGTTTATTTGGGCATGGAGCTGTCAACTCTCATTTATTTAAAATGAAACTTTCGGAAACACCCTCTAGTGATTGCGATGGAAACTTGGATGACATCAATCACTGGATCTTCATAATGTGTCATCATAATTCACGTGCAACTACCTTATTAATGCAAGAACTAATCAAAAATAATATTCCGTTGCCACAATGTAGCACATCACTTTGCTTCCTTACAGTCAGAAATGATCGGTTAAGAATAATGTTTTATAATTTTCTAAAACATACTGAGCGTAAAATTTGATAAGGGAATTTAGCTTAGCTGTTGTCTCCTTATGTGGACATCCTTTGTGGGTTAACCCATTTACCGTTGCCTACCTTGTTTTGTCTAGAAAAAAGAGTCGCCATGAACGGCACCTTGGCGTGAAGTGTGTGTCCCTGTCTATTATCCTTTGTCATTGGTTCTTTTTTGGTCTTGTGTTAGATAGGATACAATAATAAATTTTCGTGGCTGGATGGGCGCAGCTTAAAGCCAACTAATTGAAAAAAAAAAATAATAAAGTCCAACTTCAAAGGGTTATATCTCAAAATCATGAGTCTTTAGGACTTAGTGCCCTTGAGAACTTTCGTTCTACACATCAAGAACTACCAGAATCCAGAGTTTCAAAGAGTTTGACCGAAAGCCATTTCTCATAAGGATTTAACTTTGTTGTATGGACGTAAAGTCCAACGTCAGAGGGCTATATCTCAAAAGACTTAAGACTTAGTGCCCTTGAGAACTTTAGCTCTACACATTAAGAACAACCAGAATCCAGGGTTACGAAGAGTTTGACCGAAAGCCATTTCCCATAAGGATTTAAGTATGCTGTATAATGCATGTAAAGTACAACCTCAAAGGACTATATCTCAAAACCATGAGTTTTTAGGACTTAATGCCCTTGAGAACTTTCATTCTACACATTAAGAACTACCAGAATCCAGCGTTTCAAACTCATTGGGGACTACAATACCTCGGCAAACAAATATGGATAGAAAATAGGTACATTCTTTTTTTTTTAATATTTAACGTCGGCCTATTTCCGCTACCAGGGCCTATCACCGACGCCAGGAGACGACCTACCCCCAACCTGGAAATTTTGCCGAACCTCTTCCCTTAAGAAGAGTAGGGATCTTTTACTTGCCTAACATTTAATAGACAAGGGACCGCCTGCTTTACATTCCCTCCGAAGGATGGTATATCCACTACGTAATCCTTGTCTGAAATTACGTAACTTCCGCGTATATACTGATATACAAGCCGCTAGAAGGTGGGACGAGAACGCTGTATTTCCCAAGATGGGTCACCCATCCAAGTACTAACCGCGCTCGACGTTGCTTCAACGGAATATCGACTGACATTCACATTGAAGTCGCCTCTACGCTCGCCCCAGGTACATTCTTATATGTAGATATTGTAGATTTAATAAACTTAACACAACTATAAATACATATGTGATATAAAAAAAAAAATGGGAAATATGCATAATATATCCATTAATAAAAACAAAAATATGAAAATTCTAGAAAAAAATGTAGTAAATATTTTCTTAATATCGTTGAGATCTAGAAAAAATGCCATAATGCAATTTGATATTTAATGATAAAAAATCTATATAAGAAGAAAGCTGTCGGAACTACTACTACTGTTGTCTGTTCACCAAGCTATGAGACCGCGTCAAAACAAACAAATATATGTGCATTGTCACGTGACCATACCGTAACGCCTCCTCATTGGTTGCATTTAATAATGGTGACAACACATATATTTGTTTTGACGTGGTCTCAGAGATTGATGAACAGACAATAAATCTAAACAATTTCAGAAAAGGAAAGAACTACTTGGAAAGAAGTCGACTTTGTTATTTTATTATTATTGCGAAGAAAATATTTCCTATTTGCATGGAAATAATATTTTTTCAATGAAACTTGAGATTATAAGCACGTTCATAAATTGCGTTGTTTAGAGACAGGTAACCATGGACCTAAATCGAAATTTATTTCGGTTCGGTTTCGGCTACGGTTATCTAACATACACCATTTTCGGTTTTCGGTTACGATTTCGGTTAGAAAAAATTAGTAATTTCGGTTAGAAAAGATTGGTAATTAAGATGCGGTTTTTGGTTACAGTTTCGGTTCGGTTTCGGTCCCTGGTTTTTATTTGCCTTTTACCTTCTATAATCTTTGTAATGGACGAATCGATTTAGGTATGGTTTTCACCATACAATTTGGTATTTCTACATCATGGTTTAAAGATCTGAATGTTTGATTTCAGTCGTATTCTTTGTTCTTTTGTGTTTCTAAATTTCCCAGTGTCATCAGCTCACTCAACATGAGGTACCACATCTAGTAGTAGAATCTCGGGGTTTTGAAGAACCTCACGTTGTTTTAGTTGTAGTTTGTTTATTTATTTATGATTTATTTATAGAAAGTTTAAAAGCTATTAAAATAGAGTCCTGGAAACCTGTGTTAAACGAAAAAGAAATGGTCATGATAAATGAAAATAATGTAGTCCTAAAAAATGCTAATAGGGAACTTGCCCAAAAAATAAAATTGAATTAATATACTCAAAATCGTAAACTAACATCATTAAAAACCCCATAGACAACAAGAAATTTAAAAAAAAAATTCCTCCAGAAATATAAGCGATTAAAATCTGCCGGATTTTACCCACTCCTGAAACGTGACGTCAGTGGGTGAAAGTCAGATGACGGTGTCAAGCGACACCGATTCTGCTTTCGCATGCTCATTTGTCAGAAACAACTAGCATTGGACACAACCTAACCTAAAATTCGTTGGAAAAACATCTTCAATATTCTGAAATGTCACAAAATGCTACTTTTGATTCGTTCGTGCCGAGTCGAATTTTCGAATTTCGCCCTGCAATTTACGATCAGGTTTATTTGGAAGACTTCCCCTTTACGTCGCGACATCGTACGGCCGTCCCAATGGTGTTTTTCGAAAAATATGAACGTGTCAAGATTGCATGTTTTTGCAATTTTTTCGGCTCCGAAATGTAAGCTGTTTTTTTACTATTTTTCGCAGATATCTCCAAAACGGTGGGAGTTAGCTCGAAATAAAAAATAAGGTCAAACGAGTATTTTCCACTATGAATTTTTTGCTATCACCAGACTTTTGATTTTTTTTTTTTGTTTCGGAGATAACTACAGAAATGTTGGCCACGTACGGCAAAAAATCGCAAATTTTGAGCTTCTACAGTTGGCAATTTTTTAATCTTTGCTCCTATGCCAAAACACTACTCTAGCTAATTTAAATATAATTAAATTTGCTAAAACTCCTTTTTTTATTTTTTGAATTGCGACAAAAAATAAGGAATTAGAGGGGGCGGGGTTTGGGACTTTTTTTTTTCGGTAAAATTTCTCCATTTTGTCACCGTAATTAATCGGTAATTAACTGAAATCGATCTCATTTACGATGTTCACTTAATATCATGTACTATTTTGACGCTCCGTTAATATCGGCCCTTCGAAACAAAGGTTTCTGAGAAAAATTATTTTTTTAAGATTTACATATATTCTATAGGAAAACGTGTAATTTCCTACATTTCCTCGAATATCTCGATAATTATTGTTTTTTTCGAAAAATTTGTAGACAGCTTATGTAAAGAGAAGTAATTGAGCTTTCCGACCCTTTTTTATTTTTTCTCTAACATAAAAACAAAAGACTTATGACCGAATATGCGGACGTCTCAAAGCTAACCGCCGCCCAGTCTATTAATTAGGGTGAATGGCTAAAGTACGCCATCTGTTGGACACCACGCGAAACCAGTTTTCACCCGGTGACGTCACAGTGCTTTTCGTGAGGAGTGGCGAGGATTTCAACTTTAATTATTTATTGCAAAGTAAGTACTGCGATTTAAGAGCTGATATTCGGTGTGGCGTGTTTTTATACATAAATACACACTTTAATGAAATTTAAAAAAAAATGCGCAAGTTCCCCATTGTAAACAGTTTAAACAAATAAAACAAATATCAAAGTTGTCAAAAATATCGGGAGACTTAACCGAAGCGTTTCATAATTTTAACCACAGACCTCCTGGACATCCACCAGAAAAAATGTCTTTTTAATCGGTTCCTTCTACCGGCGGATATAGTAATAGCGGTAATTATTGAAATGTGCCCAATTTGTGGAATGTTTTCAATTTAACTTAATGGTGGAGGAGCCGGGAAATCAAATAGTGGTGTTTAAAATGGGTTTTAAATCAATATTGCACAACCCGCTGGTTGTGCTTTATTCTCACTAAACGCACCAGAACTCAGTTTCTGTAATAAAAGTCTTTTTAATGGGTTGATTTTGCAAGAAATCTATTTTAATTACAGCTTTTTGAAAGGGGTTAATTCTGTTCTAAAACAGATTGATTTGAATTTTTTTTATCTTTAATATTGCAATAGAAAATTGAAATACATCTCTGTCAGTTGGTACCTACGTACGTATGTACGCAAACACTCTGACTCTATAGGTCACAATTCTTAACGGATCCACTTGACTTGTTTTTGTTCGGTTAGTCTATTATCATGATGGAACCCTATTAAATTTCATAATGATCCGTCAGGTGGTTTTAATTATAATTATTTAAGAGTGTCACGAATTTTTGCGGACCATTTCTTATATTCTAGTCATCTATTAATAATTATCGTTTATCGTTTAACTCGCTCTAACTGAAGAATGAAACAATAAATTGATCACAAATTTTTCCAATGTTATTATTGCGTAATATTTTTAAAAAATGTGTTAATATGAAGGTCAAATTTTAATAAATGTGGAGAATATACATTTTTTTCTAAGGCTATGTTGATAAAATGCAGGAGTAAATATGGCAAGTGCGAAACTTTTTATCATTCCAAATAGATCAGATGAAATAAAGATAAAGGATGGAAGTAACTTTTTTATTTGTGACCGAGTACAGAATATTATTTAGGTATTAAGCAAGTCACAACGTACACACTTTTTTATTTATTATGAAATTACCTAATTTTTGTATGTTGTTGCCCTAATCGGGTCACGCTAATATACTAGTTAGGTAAATACTTTAAAACACTGAGTATTGGAGAACAAATCAAAACAACCACTCTTCTACCTAATACTGACGAAGTATTGAATTACATGGAAGGATTCTCGGCATTTTAATGCAAAAAATTTATTGAAAATACTTAAATGATTTATTTAAATTCAGTCACTTTCTTTTCTGAGATTAAGAGTGTTCGCCTCTCTTACCAACGATACATTTAACTGTGGGAGTTTAAAATAACTTATTTCTTTTTAGCCTTCTGTTGGTCATTACTAACTTACTGATCATTATTTAACATAATACACCACATACATTAGACAACTCCTGAAACCAATGTCAAGGCTGTCCGGATGGGGTACACTAGGGTGATTCTTATTATCGTTTGGTTCCTATATGAAAGTTAGTATCTCCTGAGCAACTCAGAATTACTTTAAATGTCGGAAGTTTAATTATTTCGTCATTCGTTCATTTTATTGCAATAATGCAGACGCGCCTGCATTCGATCTTGTACTTGCACATCCAGTGGAAGTATAGTAACGACAAAAAAATTAAAAAAAAATCTTTATTTTTCAAATAGGCTTAGAATGTCATGAAACGTCGAGATTTTAAGTTTGAGCGAAAAAAAAATTTTCGGTCTGTCTGTCTGTCAGTCTGTCGGTCTGTCTGTCTTTTTTGTGGGCACGTTTACTCTGGAACCGTTTGAGATATTGACTTGAAATTTGGTACGCATATGTACTTTAACGAGATCTAGAACTAGATTATATTTTCAACTTGTTCCGTCGAAGGGGGTAAATTGGGGTAAATAGGTAAATCAAACAGGTAAGAGTCTATAAAATTGGTATTTAGTACATACAAGACAAGCTAAGGTCTCGAAAAACAGTTTTGGCATTAGCCACCCCCATTACCACCCCCACCCCATTATTAAAGGGGATGAAAAAAAATTGTGAGTTAGTGTGTATAAGAACCAGAAACCTCAAAATATTTGTTTACTTCATCCGCTGGCAATAAAACGTTAGACAGAGAAGAATATATTTTAATATTTCATGCCTCACTTGCACTCACATTTCAACACAAATAACCAGAATAATACAGTGGAAGTAGGTATAAGAAACATTTCTTTTTTGTGGTTGATGGTCTGTTCTTTAATGCTGGTAAGGGTTGATGGGTACAGACCAGGGAGAATAACTTTTTTAAATAGTCGACGTTTCCTCACAATTTATTGACATCCTCAGGACTATTTAGCTTAGTTTTCCTTTGTCACATTGGATTTAAATAATAAAATACAACACATTGATATAAACAAGTACAACAAAATTCCTCAACGTATGAGTAATCTAGTCTATACTGATACACACACTGAAACATTCTCTTTCCCTTTGGATTTCATTGCCGACAGCAGACATTGCCTTCGCATTAGGACCCAATTATATCCAAGGTCACTGAACGCACTAAAATTAACGAGACACTGTAGAGTAGGGTCTACAAGAACCAGCTAACCCCCACTAGAGAAACCAGTTTTGGAGTATACTTCAAAAGATCGGTGCTATCATTAAAAATTGACATATTTTACAAATAGTTTGTAAAAAATTTTCTTTAGCAACTGACTACAATACCTCGGCAAACAAATATGGATAGAAAATAGGTACATTCTTTTTTTTTAACTATTTAACGTCGGCCTATTTCCGCTGCCAGGCCCTATCATCGACGCCAGGAGACGACCTACCCCCAACCTGGAAATTAACGGAGATCGATGGCGGTATTTCTAAACTTTGAAAATAAAATTTAGAAGACGACAATATCCCTTATCCAAATTTGCTGTAGAAATTTGTACGAGTAGAAACACTATTTAAGATTCTGTTAATAATTAGTTTCGGATGTTGATTAAGTTGCTGCCAATTCAATTTCGTTAAACAAAGGAAATACGTCTACAAGAAAAACAAAATGTGAGAGTTGAAGTGGTAAAAAAAATAGGTATCCGAACACCATTTATTTATCTAAAGATTTTTTCTAAATCCTATCGTTTGTGAGTTGCTGAAAAATTGAAACACTATTTTCAGGATATCTCTGAAACTACTGAATTCAACCATTCCAATTCTCAAATTGTCCGACAAAATATATTTGCCGATTTTCCAGTTCGACGCGTGGAAATCGTCTTTTTCATGCCGAGGAGGAACGCCGCGTTTACGAAAATTTTCGCAGAGGTAAAAAGTGATAAACTAGGCGCAATTATGCTGTACAAGAAGTTATACGAGGATATGTATAAATTGCATTTTTGTTCGCGGGCACCTAGACTAACAGTATTATTTAAAAATATCTGACGGGTTTGTTTTTCTTTAGCTTTAGCTACCTGATATTTAGTTCCTATTCACAAAGCCACTGTTTTTGTTAGGTTTATCACTAAGCCGTTATTGGTGGCCCATTCAGAAATAACATGCAAATTAGTGTTAAGTTCAACTATGATTTTATCAACTACGTCCGGATTGCATGATTTGTACACTTGTGTGTCATCAGCATACAAATGTATCATCAAGTGATATTGTAAAATATTTGGCAGATGTAGACACAATAAAAAGAAGTGGGCCCAATATGCTACCTTGGGGAACACCGCACACTACAGTTTGTTCGTCTGATAACATATTATCTAGTTTAACACACTGCACACGATCGGATAAGTAATTGTTGAACCACGTTAAAAGGGTGCCTGAAAATCTGTAGAATTTAAGTTTGGCTATTAAGATAAGTAACCTCAGAGTTATCCATATTTTTTGTGATATCACTAACAATTTTGATTAAGGCGGTACTTGTGCTATGATATTGTCTGAATCCTAACTGGACAGCTGGAAGAATATTATTTGGAGACAAATGCGTTTGCACTTCTGAGTGTATTATTTTTTCAAGTAATTTTGACATTATTGGTAGTACATTGATAGGACGAAGTTCCTTCATATCCACGGCTTTAGTAGTTTTCGGTAATGGTGTGACTATAGCCTTTTTCGATATTGTAGGGACTACTCCGGTTTCCAAAGATCTATTTATTATAGCGGTTAATGCTTCTTTGCAACGTGGAAATACATGCCTTAGCATCTTTAAGTTAATATTATCTGCACCGATGGCATTTGTTTTAATTGCGTTTAATTTATCTTCAACAAGTTCAACTGATACTGGATTAACTTTATCATAATTTTGAAATTCGCCTACAGAGTTGTTAGAGTAATAATCTAGAAGATTTTAATCTACATTGACATTTTGCACACATCCAACAAAATAATTATTAATCAAGTTGACATCTTTAATTTTAGTTGATATTTTACCGTAAGTTTTGCCATGGATATTCCAAGATGAAAGGTCTCTCCAGATCTTTCTAGAGTTGTTTGTATTGAGTCGTATTTGATGTTGAATAAATGCTGTCCTTTCGTTGCGTATCGCCATAGAGATATAGTTTTTCAGGTCTTTGTAGAAAGCTAAATGACTAAGTTTCATCATGCTATTAATAGTATCAGTGATATAAGGACGGTAATTATGTCTTAGTTTAATTGTTTTGAACGGAGCATGCATGTTGAACAGAAATTCAATAGATTTATTAAGGTAATCTACCTACCCGTCTATAGTGGTAATGCTCTGTATATAATCCCAATGTATTTCTTTTGCAAGAAGAGAGAATTGAGCCTCATCAAAATGAGAGTAATCTCTGATTGTTATAGATTTTGGTTTCGGTTTCTTGATGGTAAAATCTAATATAGAGTATACTAGTCTGTGATCTGTCATGTTTAACATATCCATTGTACTGCTTTCTATTACACCCATATTTGTACTTGTACATATGATATCAATTAAAGTGGAAGAATTTTCGCCTACTCTTCTTGGTTCATTAATATTTTATTTTAAGTTAAAGCATTTTATTTTATTATTGATTTGGTGATATTGATGAATGTCCGTTTTTAAGAAATCAATATTGACGTCGCACAGTGGAAAAAAAGCCTTTTTTGGACAAAAATCTGCCTACAAGTCAAATCTTAATCAATTTTGATCTACCTTAGCTTAAAATATAGGTTATTGGCTACACTTTCAGAGTATACTGCCTAAATTGCAAACCCCGATTTCCTAACCTCAAAAAATGTATCAAATATGACTCACTTTTTTTCTATTCCTACAAGTCAAATCTTGATCAATTTTGACAATCCTGGGCTTAAAATGCAGGTTATTAGCTACCCTTTCAGCGTATAATACCTAAAATGTGAACCCCGATTTCCTAACCTCAAAAAATTTATCAAATATGAGAGTAATCACTTTTTTCTATTTCTACAAGTCAAATCTTGATCAATTTTGATAATCCTGGGCTTAAAATGCTTAAAATTAGCTACCCTTTCAGCGTATACTACCTAAATTGTGAACCACAGGATTGTCAAAATTGATCAAGATTTGACTTGTAGAAATAGAAAAAAGTGATTACTCTCATATTTAATACATTTTTTGAGGTTAGGAAATCAGAGCTTGCAATTTAGGCAGTATATTCTGAAAGTGTAGCCAATAACTTACATTTTACGCCAAGGTAGATCGAAATTGATTAAGATTTGACTTGTGGGCAGATTTTTTACCAAAAAAGGCTTTTTTTCCACTGTGCGTCGCCCATAATCACAATTAGGCAATCCAACGACCTGTCAAAATTATTTTTCAATATGGCGCTGAGGGCAAACATGGGGTTTATTTTAATTAACTCGCGGAAACGTAGCCAAGGCAACCGAAAAAAAAACTCATTTAACGAATGAAAATAAAGGATTGCCGGATGTTTGCCCTCAGCGCCATGTTGGAAGTCACGTGGTTTGGATCGCCTAATATCATGAGAATCCAAGCAAGCATTTGAGAGCGCTTCTTCTAAATCACTTAAGCAGGTTATTGGTGTATGAAGTGGCTTGTATAATAAACCTATATATAGTTTAGTGTTGTTTATACTGACTGATATCCAAAATTGTTCCAACTCAGAATTGTAATTGTTATTTTTCATAATTATTTTATATTTAAGACTGCAATAAATGTAGTAACATAACCCACCACCGCGAGTTGGTCTGTCCAATCTCAATAATTCATATTCTGGTAGTTGTATAAATTCAGAGGGGAACTCTGTTGAGAGCCAGCTTTCGGATATTCCTATTATATGGAAGTTATGTTGGAGTATGAAGTCAGTAAAATTGTCAAAGCAGGAAACAAGTGATCTGAGTTTTTTGAATTCAAAAGAAGATTTAAATTAGAAGCGGGAAGTAAACTAGTGTTAGAGTTCTGAGTATGAGTGGAATTGGATTGCATTGAGATATTATTCATATTTTGTTTTTCTGGGTTAATTTTGATGATTTCAGGTCTACCATTAATATATTGACTTTGATATAAATGCAGTCGCCTGAAATCTATGTGCCTGCGTTTTTTTGCAATTTATTTTTTTTTTTATTAATCTATGATAATATTAAAAATTAAGTGATTTTATTGTCAGTGTACCTTATATCAAAAGTTTCGCAAAGTGATGAGAAACAATAAAACAAACTTCAGTCACCTGCTGCGTTTAAAGGGGGTGTGAATTTTCAAAAATGAGGTAAAAAAACGCTTCTATATTATTTTAGCGTTTCAACCACTTTGCAGGAAGCTTTGTTTGTTTATAAAGAACATATAAAAAATAATGAGTGAAATCTACTATGCTGATTTTTCATTGGCTGACGTTTCTTAGTAATTACACAGTCGATAAAAAGGGGGGTTCTTTTGAACTTAAACAACATATATCAAAATCATTACTACTCCACCTTTTGCAGGGCAGAATCCCCCACTGATTGGACTATTTTCTTACTTTGACATTTTTTGAAATAAATTGGGAATATTTCTGAGTATCAGCAACGTATACGTCAGCCAAGGTTTTCTCTACTTATAGATATTAAAACTAACAAACTAAAACCAATTCGAAGTGTATTGAAATGATTTAATAGCGTTTTTTTTGCAAATTAACAATTAATCTTATAAAAAAATCAGAGTCATGAATTTCAGCCAACCATTTTTTTGTTTATATTTTTGATACATGGACAATTTTATAGCAATGGCTGAAACAATAAAATAATATAAGAGCGTTTTTTTACAAATTTGAAATTCATTTATTTAAAAAATCAGCAGCAACCATATTATTGTTAATTACAATGAAATCATATAGGTATATGTTAATTATTATAATACATCCGTATTTTCACCAGTTCCCTGCCGAACTTCAAAGGCAATTTTAGCAAATTAAACAGCAGTTTCTGTTTGAACACATCTTTTACTTAGGTTTTTCTCCATGTTATCAGATTTCATGAATGAAGATTGTCTCGTTAAACTACATCTTGTAAAACGAATTTACAAACTTGAGGTAATATTGATGAGTATTTAAAAAACATAGAAATCTGAGACGACGACAGCGTATAATGGCTTTGGCTTACCAGCTTTGTCAATCCAGGTCATATCAACTATCAATCTTTTCCGTGCCTTGTCTAAGCTGTCTGGGGTGACTACATATTATACACTTGCCATTAAACTGGCGGTAAAGCTGAATTATGACCCTGAACTCTCGATTAAATAGCTCTTCATATAAACCATCAACACGTTAGCACCACAGTATATATGATCATTATGTATTGAAGGGCATTTTTAAATGTACTGATTTCTAAATATATCTATCGATTAAATGAGACGATTAATATATATTACTTAGTAATATACAGGGTGTTCGGTTCATCAATAAAAAGTTTTAAGGGGCCGCTTATGACCATATACAGGGTGTCCAACTAAGTCAGCACCATATGGAAAACTTTTTTATTATTGGTTTTATGAAAAAAAGTTATTCTTGATGAAAAGTTTTGCATGGCCTAAAACCCAAAATGAAATAATCAGATATCAATTTTTTTGCAGTTGTATACGAGGTTTGTCGGAAAATGTAAGTTTTGTTCAAGAGTAAAGTACATTTATTTATTACAATATCGACAATCCTTATTAAGAAAAGTTGATCCTAGTTGAAAACTACGGTCAAATATCCAATATTTTCCATCTATCATGAAAAAACGATCTTTAATAATTTTTGGGTATAAATTATACATAATTTAATTTTGCAAATCATAAAACATTTATTGTATTGAAAAACATGATAACCTTTCGATTCATTGGTAAGTTGTGTAACAATTTGAATTTGAATAATTAATGCATGCATACCATAATAATTAAATGTCGATCTGTAGACATAAATTACCAATGCTAGTTACAGAGAAGAGTTTGTAAAAATAACAAAATCTGTTTTTTCATGGTAGATGAATAATATTGGATATCTGACCGTAATTTTCAATTAGGATCAACTTTCCTTAATAACGATTGTCAATATTGTAATAAATAAAGGTACTTTATTCTTGAGCAAAATTTACATTTTTCGACAAACCTTGTATACAACTGCAAAAAATTGATATTTGATTATTTCATCTTTGGTTTTAGGCCATGCAAAACTTTTCATCAAGAATAACTTTTTTCATAAAACCAATAATAAAAAAGTTTCCCATATGGTGCCGACTTAGTTGGACACCCTGTATATCATTACACAAATTATCACAGATTTTGAAATATCGGCCTTCAAGATATTGCCACCAGCAAAGTTCCCAGACTTAACACTCCTCGACTTTCACATCTAGGGACGAACGAAAGAACTTGTTCACCACATTTAAATATATGACCGCGGCCACCTCATCAGGAAAGTTAATGAAGCAGGTGGAAGAATTACGATGCACGATGTAAATTGTACGAAACACGTCCCAAAAGTGCTTTTACTGGACTCGCGGACTTCCAGGACTCGCTTGCGGCTCGCCCTGGAAATTTCCCACTCGTCCAGTAAAATACCACTTTCGGGACTTGTTACGTAAATAACTATTTTCTTCAATAGTTCCAAAAGTAGGTACTTTCGGTACGATTTTTTGTACCGAAAGTAGCGTATTCTAGTACTAGCCCCGAAAGTAGCTATTACGGGTAATACATCATCTAAACGTCAATGTCAATTTGCAGGTTATATTTTACTGTATCACATTAAACACATTTGCACTCGACCCTAAACAGTCGTGTTGCCATGGTAACAAAATAATGAGGCTTAAAACTGTCAGATAATAGTTATTTAAAAATGGACAGTGATGACAGTACAATTAATATTAATATTTATAAATAGTTATCGATAGTAATATCAATTTTTGGTTTCATTAAAGAGATGATTGAAGAAAAAATATTGTACGTAACACGCCCCGAAAGTGCTTTTATAACCCAGTTAAAATAGCCCAAAGAATAGAGGTAAGTTTACAATAATTCGCATAGAGCTGAAAATTTGTACGAATGTTGGAAACACCATTATAAATGAAATATGAAAAGTCCTCATCGATCCCACATCTGTAAAAAAAATTATTCAAGGTCAAAGTTCGCAAATATGAGTTTTTTTGAATTTTTCAGCCAAACGGTAAGTTTTATCATAAAAATGGGTCAGACAAAAATTGTAGATCATGCGATTATCTATAAAAATTGTTGTTACACTTTTTTCCTAAGAATCACCATTTCTGAGATAAAGTTGTGTTCTCCATATATGCACGAGTATGCCACCTATATACATCACTGGATCCGTAATACAAGTAAAAATATTGGTCTGTGTAACTTATATGTACAAATTGTACGATTCTGAGAATATAAATACAAAAGAAACCCAGTCCCTCATTTTATATGCTACGGGCATATGCCCGTATAACCTTGAGCAAGATCTGTCTGCTATTCAAATAGGTGAGGTGCACATGACGTCACCCTGGAGGTAAATTACTGGCACAGTTGATAACAACACAAAAAGAAGGCCTACTATTATCATTCATTGATTATATTTGACCCAAAATATAAACTGTTCACTAGTTTTAAAATAGAAATGTGAAAAATATTAAAGGCGAAGAACAACGTCGTTGAACTACAATAACATCTTCATCTTTTAACGTCATTTTTGATCAATTTATGACAGTTCCCGCAAGCCAACAAAAATTTCTTGCAAATATTCTCAACAAGTCCCGGCTCATTTCAATGTTGAAAGAAAAATTTACCACTGAAAATATTTTTGTCAAACAAGCTGAAAAAGTTTTTAAAGAGAGTAACTCTACTGCTGTAGATGGTCTACAAGCTGTAATCATCAACGGAATTCGCTTCCTTCTTTCTGTATATGGAGCTCCAAAAAAAATTACCTGCTTAGATAAGTTTCGATACTTATCTTTTGTAAAAAATACTCGTAACAATAAACGAGTGCAATTAACTTGTCTTCCCCCAACCTCTGCTTCTGCTCATCAACATCTATTTCTGGTATATTATCAAGTTCAAGTGTGGCTTGGTAATCAACTGGACCCAGAAGACTGGGGTTGGAAGTTAATTGACAATACATTGGAACCAATGCAGACTTTACTCCCACCTGCACCGGAAAAACTCCTGAATACAATTTTTTGCAATTGCAAAAAGAGGTGCTAAGTGCGGTTGCAAAAAAGTTGGATTGTTTTGTTCATTAACATGTACCAGTTGTCAAGGCCAGTCGTGCTCCAATGTTGAATCGCCATCAGAAGAGGATTCCTACGATATCAGCGAGGAGGAATCTGATGCATCACTGTTAGAACAATTTACTTGTATCCAGCAGGAAGAAGAAGAAGAAGGAAGAGAAGAAGAAGAAGAAGACATTACACTTGAAGTTCCATTAGATAATTATCAATCAGATGAATAGTTTTCCCCAATTACTCATAATTCACACCACAGGACCACAACAGATCGTGGAATAGGCCTACCGGGGAAATTACGTTAAAAAAAACGCGCCAAGTACACTACCTCACAGGTGGCGTGGAAACGTGTGCATATATGGAGAACACAACTTTTCAACTTTTTGAATCGCTATATCTCAGAAATGATGATTCTTAGGAACAAAAGTGTAAGAACAATTTTTATAGATAATTGCATGGTCTACAATTTTCTAACCCATTTTTATGATAAAACTTACCGTTTGGCTGAAAAATGCAAAAAACCCATATTTGCGAACTTTGACCTTGAATAAATTTTTTTGCAGATGTGGGATCGATAAGGACTTTTCACATTTCATTTAGAATGGTGTTCCCAATATTCGTACAAATTTTCAGCTCTATGCGAATTATTGTAACCTTGAATGTCTATTTTGACCGGGTTATTACTGGACTCACAAGCTTCCAGGACGAGCCGTATGCGTCCCACTCGTCCAGTAAAAGACCACTTTCGGAACTTGTTACGTAAATAACTATTATAAAAGTTTTTACCGGACTCTCACAAACATTTTCTGGCTAAATCTGATTAAATGCGATTTTCTGACTAAAAATAAACTGGAAAGTGCTAATTTCTGGCCGGTTTTAAAAAAAATAAATTACAACACGTATTTTTTTAACCATGAAATTAAATGAGGGGTGGGCGTGTATACAACATTTTGTAGAAAAACGTAACATATTGATTTGGCTATTTTCTGATTCCTGTATTTGCAAAACTACGTGATGTATTTCAATAATTCGTGGGATTTCTTGAAACAGGGAGATTTACAATAAAGTGATTTGCCAGTCACATTCTGATCGTTTATTCTTTTCGTCTCGTATCGTTCTTTAGTATGTCCTAGTTTCCACTTTCTATTGCTATTTCATATAATTCTTTATATGCTTTGTAGCGCGGGTCTGTTTTCCAATTTGCTTTAAATATTAAAAACGTACCATCTACAGTCTGATAAACACTTTCCAACCATTTCGTATTTTCATTTTTTACACCAGTTTTTGCACGATTGTTTAAGAACTTTTCAGAATTAGAATCGGCACATTTAAACGAGTATACAATAGCCTGGACATAAATTATACATTAGGAGTTTTTTGCTCTCTAACTTTTGTCTAAGTTTTCAAGTTGGAATTATTTAGATAAAATTTCCAAAGATAAATATTGACGCAATCATAAGCAAAATCAGTGCTGAATATTTAGTATAAGATCAATATGCCATCAAACGCGAAGTAGAATCACAGCATTTTGAAAATAGATTAGTTAATCAAGTTTTCACCAATCAAGTTTTCATCATCTGGGGGTATATATGATACTTTTAATCGTCTTCAGTTAATGCCTACCTGATTGCAAGCACAGACTGTTACCAACTTCAATGGTTAAAAGTAGCTTACCAGCAATTATGCTTCTCTAGACAATTTTGATTTATTAAAGTTACATTGTAACGGAGCTGTTTTCTCCATCTATCTTTGAAATTTTAAACCTGGCCGGGTGGCTCAGCCGATAGGGACACTCTTGTCACTTTTGAATGGGCGAATGGATTTTTTCAAATTTAATGGAGTGATATGAGATGAACTTTTCAAATACACTTCTCCAAGAAATTAACGCCCCACCCAAAAATAACCAAAAGTGTGAAGTTAATTTTTGTCTAGACCTCTTGTCCGATTTCGATGATTTTTTTTAGCATGATAGCCTCTTTATTCAAGAATGTTAATTTCTATTGTTATTTCAAAGAAATTTTGTTTTATTCATTACAGGGTGTAACAATTGCGACATGTTTATTCCATTAAATTTTGTAACACCCTGTGGAGTTCAACAGTTACACCAGCAAGTTAGAATTTAAATCGTACTCTAGCCTTATCTTTTCTTAACATTCTCTTTTTTGATTCAGTTTATTATCTTCATTGATACCAGAAATACACAATTTTAAAGCTTAACATGTTTTTTTTAAGGTAATATCGAAACAAAAAATTAAATGGAAATGAACAAGATGCAAATTTGAACCAATTTCCGCCCAACGTCTTCTGAGGTGTCTAATTGATTACGTACCTCTTGTAATTTTTTACCAAGTTTATCCCAGAGGTTTTCCATTGGATTTAAGTCTGGGCTATTAGCTGGCCACGCCATGGTGTCAATTCCGACTTCTGCCATATAATTTTGCACAACTCTAGCAATATTATCCTGCATTAACATAAAGCCTTGCTCTATATATGGCGCATATGGAACCACGTGGTTGTCTAAAATGTCTTGTATGTACCGTACAAGTGTAAGGCTTCCATTAATGACGACAAGTTCCGTGCGACCGGTCAAAGAAATTCCTGCCCACACCATCACAGATCCGCCCCCAAATAATGTTGTATTGGAGAAATTGCACTGACCATACCGTTCATTGGGACGTCTATATACACGGAGACGTCTATCATTATTATAAAGACGGAATCGGGACTCATCCGTAAATAACACATGTTGCCATTGAGCCACGGTCCTATTAACATGCTCTGTGGCAAAATTTAGCCTAGCCCTTCGGTGATTTCTATTTAAAGCTGGTTCTCGAGCAGCAACTCTTGGTCTCAAATTACATGCTCTAAGTCGCTGTCTAATGGTTTTCCCACTAATTTGTAAACCACTTACTTCTCGAAGCGTATCTGCAAACTTCGCGCTGTTACAAAACGTTGTCGCACCGCTGAGAGTGTCAAATATCGGTCATTAATTGGGGATGTTACTTTTCCTTGTCCCGGTCTGCGAACATGACTTCCTGTCTCTCTATATCTTTGTATCACTCTTGAAACAGTTGTATGCGCAACATTAAATCGCTCTCCAATTTTTCGATAACTCCAACCTAGTTCAACCAATATTAATGCTTGAGCACATTCTTCACCACTAAGATTTCTTGCTTCACGTTCCATATTGACAAAAATATTGGAAAAAATACGGATATTACCACAATAAACACACTCTTTTCAAATGCTTTTTGACATTTAATCCACATGTCTCTTCTTTTTTCCATAGCATGCTACTTACTTCTGTTTTTCCAAAATGAGATGAATAAAAACATGTTATGCTTTAAAACTGTGTATTTCTGGTATTAATGAAGATAATAAACTGAATCAAAAAAGAGAATGTTAAGAAAAGATAAAGCTAGAGTACGATTTAAATGAGCAAGATGCATGAATTTTAAAAATGCATTAATTTATTATTTTTTCATTATACATATTATATAAGCCGAGTATATAATAAAAGGAAACTATAAAAAAAGTTATTTTGTAAAAAAAATCATTTTAAAATTCAAATTTTATCGGAACAAAACCACGTGACTATAAACGGTACTGATGTCATCTGGCATAACGTTTTAGTTTCATCCATAGACCGCAGATTTCTAAATTCACCGGTGGAGCGCATCAGTAAGAAATAACATTATATGATTGGCTAATTTGAAAAACACAGCCAATCAGCTTCGTATTTTATCCACCCAGCGGTAAATTTAGAAAAGTACGGAGACAAGTGACAAGTTTGATAGCTTTGACAGTTTACATCTGCTAGTGCTGAAATATTAAATTGTGTGTTAATTAAATGTTAAATTTTAGTCTGCTGACCTTTAAATATCGATTTGTTTATTTTTGTAAAAATTATTAGTGTATTAATTTATCTAAGTGGTAAAAATGACGAACAGCGACTTTGTGCAAGCTGAAAGTGACAATTTGCCGAAAATCGACGTGTTTATGATGAGCAATTTTTTGGTAATAATACCGATTATATCAGTGCAGAAATTGGAGGTGGAAAAGCGACAAGGATGCATCATTCACTGTTCGTAACAATAAATTTGTTTACGCTCACTTTTATCCTTTTACTGCAGTTAGATTTAGATACCTAGCCTCAGAATATGTAAACATAATGCATTATTTTAATATTTTTATCAACATTAACTATTGTTTTTCGTCTCAGATTATATAACTTTTTTATATTAAATAGTTTGCCACCACTAAGTACATAGATTAAATATCTGTTGAAAATAATACTAATAAACATTGCCAATGCTAAATGCCGGATGACGTCACACGCAAATGGCGGGAAACTTGCTTCGTTTGAACGTGTCTAAATTCTCAGCGAAACTAAATTATTTTTTTATCCTTTAATTCCGATAAAAAAAAAATAAAAAATACATAGAAAATAACGCTTTTTAGTGATCTATTATTCGGTGATGTCAAAAAAATGTATGCATTTTGCTCATTCTAACTTGCTGGTGTAACTGTTGAACTCCACAGGGTGTTACAAAATTTAATGGAAAAAACATGTCGCAATTGTTACACCCTGTAATGAACAAAACAAAATTTCTTTGAAATAACAATAGAAATTAACATTCTTGAATAAAGAGGCTATCATGCTAAAAAAAAATCATCGAAATCGGACAAGAGGTCTAGACAAAAATTAACTTCAAACTTTTGGTTATTTTTTGGTGATGTGTTAATTTCTTGGAGAAGTGTATATGATGTAGAGAACCAAAATGGCTGACTTCCGGTTTCGATGCAAATTACATGAAAATCAAATTTTCAAAAAGGACAACCTATATATTTTTACATATTTGGATCCTGGTGGCCATAATACATATGATCTGACCATGAAATATTAGTTTGATTTTCAAAAATTAAGTATAGATTTTTTTTAATTTTAGGTTTATTATTGTAGAAAATCGATTATCAAAGCATTGCTTTTATAATTATAAATGTAGGACAAAGAGAAGGTAGCCATTATGCATATCATTTTTTTCGTAATTTAATTAAATAACAGGGTTGTCCATAGGAGTTCTATTTAAAAAAAATAGTTTTCGTTGAAAAACCAATATTATTGAACTTAATGAAGAATAAATCGTGTTTAGTGTTAGTATCTAAAGAGATAATATTTTAAAAATGCTTGCAGACCGATTTTAACAATTTTGGCAAAATCGCGGCTTTCTATGACTAAAACTAAAAATTAAGAAAATCTATATTTTCTTGAAAATCACAATAATATTTGAGGGTCATATCATATGTATTTTGGCCAGCAGGATCCAAATATGCAAGAATGTACGGGTTGTCCCATTTAAAAATTTGATCAAAACCGGAAGTGGGCCATTTTGGACCTTTATATCATATAATTGGAAATCATTCTATAATACTACACCAAATTTGACAAAAATCCATTCGCCCATTCAAAAGTTAGAAGAGTGTGCCTATCGGCTGAGCCACGCAGTATGTATATTTTGATTTTGATTCAATGTCCGGCATGTAAAAAAATATTACAACTAGACCTAAATTATTTGAAATGAGGGAAAAATGATCTAACAGAAAATGTAAAAATATGCAGGATGTTCGATTTTAAAAAAATCACCTTCGTTGTTTTCTTAGTTGAATTTTAAATAATTAGATGCAACCCTACAACTTCTGTATTTAAACTTCTTTTTTAAACTCTAAAAACAAAGGAGTTAAGGGGAGGGAGGTCAAAATATAATGAATAAGCCTGTATATAGTTTTATAACTACCGAGCTTCATTTTGTTTGTTAATCTCAATTTTTTTTTAAGAGGGATCAAATCAGAGGGGAGTAGGCGGAAATGAGCCAATGTAAAGAGAGATCTTCCTAATACACAAATTTTAACTAAAAATGTTCTTCAATAGAAGTGTAGTATTCATTTACTTACAAGAATATCTTTTGTTCAGTTTAATAACATGAGCCAGTTCGCTGAAAAATGCTTTTTGCTGAGAAATTTTTAGTACAATGCTGTTTTAGTAGATGGAGTCAAAACTTTTTGTGGTAGTATCTTACGCAAAGATACATTACTGGAAGGAACCGCACGCAAAAAGGTTGCAAAGGCACGAACACTTACCTTAACCTGCTCATGGCCTTTAAAATTACTGAAATACAGAATAGTTTTTCTATTTCTAGAAATTCTAACTACTTCATTTTGGTTTGTTTTTTATATATTAATAAATTATAAACAACTAAGAAAATATAAGGCCTTTATTATGTTTTTTTTTATCTAACAAAATCAAATACTGGGAAGCATTTATTATGAAAATATTTACATATTTCCAACTTTAATATTACTTTTTGTATATTATTTACTTCCACATCCACGTAGTGGAGTGGGGAAGTTTAGTGATGTTAAAAAAATGATTTTTTTGTTTGTTCAAATACACTTACAATGTTATGAAATATCGAAATTTTAAGTTTGAGCAATAACAAATTTTTGAACGGTCTGTCGATCTATCTGCAACTTTTTTTTCTGCAAACGACTACTACTCTGGCATGGTTTATAATATTAACTTGATTTGGTATACCTATTATTATTATAACGAGATTATATTGATCATAGTCTCTTGAAGGGTTGGGGGGTAAATAAATGGGGGTAAATGCGTAAAGCATGTAAAAGTCCACACCGTATTGTGATTTGGTGTATGTACAAGAAGCCAAGGTCAATTTTTTTTTTGTTAATAAAAACATTGTTGCTTCTGTGGCCCTCTGAAGGTCCAGACTAAAATTCTATTGAGAATGTTTGACGGATAATGGTGAAAAAGATAAGAATTCAGAAGCATGCTCTTTTTTGTCATCGTTATTATTGATTTGTATTTTTATGTTAACTTTTAATTATGCGTTTCTTATCTTCTTTTAATAATAGAGCTATCACCAATCAGTCAGTGTTTTATAACAATGTTTTTATGCCAACTTATTTAATGTATGCACATAACTAAATTATTGAGAATTTTGTTTACAAGAATGGGGTTAATTCATAATTACTTCCACGTCTAGTGGAAGTATAGTAACGACAAAAAAATTTTTTAAAATTTTTATTGCCCAAATAGGCTTAAAATGTCATGAAACGTCGAGATTTTAAGTTTGAGAGAAAAAAAATTCTGTCTGTCGGTCTGTCTGTCGGTCTGTCTGTCGGTCTGTCTGTCGGTCTGTCTGTCTGTCGGTCTGTCTGTCTGTCTGTAACTTTTTTTTGTGCGCACGTTTACTCTGGAACCGTTTGAGATATTGACTTGAAATTTGGTACACATATGTAATTTAACGAGATCTAGAACTAGATTATATTTTCATCTTGTTCCGTCGAAGGGTTGGGGGGTAAATTGGGGTAAATTTGGGGTAAATGGGTAAATCAAGCAGGTAAGAGTCAATAAAATTGGTATTTAGTATATACAAGAGAAGCTGAGGTCTCAAAAAAATTTTTGGCATTAGCCACCCCCATTACCACCCCCACCTCCTTATTAAAGGGGATGAAAAAAAAAATGTGATTTAGTGCATGTACAGGAACCAGAAACCTCAAAATATTTTTTTACTTCATCCACCCCCCACTACCACCCCCCTGTCACCACCCCCACCCCACTACCGATGTGGGTTTTTGGGGTAGAGGATTTCAAATATTATATTATTAAAGTTCCATAAACAATTATTTTCGCATACAAAGTTTTTTCGTTGTGAGTGACTTGGATAGAGAATCTGGATGTGGAAGTAGTGATTCCTTGGGCAGCGGTTTTTTTATTTACATTAAATTTGGATTCTAGGACTAGTAATAACTAAGTATATGTAATGGCAATTTTTTTTATGGACGTTAAATAATTTTAAATTCAATTTATATTTTGAAAATGGTAGTTCCCACCAAAAGCCGTGACGTCAGTGGTTACGCATGCGCAGTATAGTACAAGCAGTAAATTTGTATGGCGGCCATGAAATGCAAACTTCACCATTACCTATATTGATGTGTGACTGACATTTTGTTTTGACGTTTTCGCTAAATGTCAAAAAATACCTGTTTGATTCGTTCGTGCCGAGCCGAATTTTCAATTTGCCTTGTGTAGTTTACAATGCGGATCAACTAGAACTCTTCCTCTTTGCGTCGCGGCATCGTTTAGCCCTCCCGCAGGTGTTTTTCGAAAAATATGAACGTTTTAAAATTGCATGTTTTTGCGCTATTTTCGGTTCCGAAATGCAATTGCATGCTTATATCCACCTATAAACATACATTCAAATTATAAAAGTCAAAAATCTTGACAGAAACAAATATTCCTAGATTTAGTTGTAAACCGTGACGTCAGAAGGTAATAAAATTTGAAATTATTGACGATACTTTTTATTGATTTATGAATAATTAACAAATAATAAAGAAATAGTATTTACCAATACATTATTCTTGTATATTCTACTATTCAAATTGATAGATATTTTTAAGTTTTTCTTTAACATGAAATAACCCCATTGCTCCAGTTTTTTTGCAGTTAAGTGTACTGCAATGCAAAGAAAGTACGAATGAAAATCTAGACATAAATGCCAAACTAGACAATAGTAGCTAGCGCCGTATACAGTGTGTCCCACATTTCACGGTAACACCTTCGTAGCTCAGTTATTAGTCATCCAATTTCAATCAATTTTAGACCGGTATCAAAGACTTTCATTATATCTTTTTTGAGTAAAATAAAATTTATTTCAGTAATTGGCGTGCATTTTTATTAAGAAAAAAGAGTCGATTTTTCGAGAAATCATATTAGGCATTTTTTTGTTGAAAAACTAATGCAATATTATTGATCAGCATGCTGTAGAACCACTATATCCAGAATTTAATAACATTTTGATTTTTGGTTTTCGAATTACGGTCTCTTTATATTTTAAACATTAAATAATTAATAAATTGGTAACGAAATTTTTTTCGAAAAAAAGTCATTCTTCATTTTCTCTTTAAATTTACTTTTTCTACTATCCCATATCATCAAATTTCGAAGGCAAACAATTTTCATTGAAAAATTTTGGGTCATTTGACCTGTAAATTATTCGGGCATTAAGGATTACCGAATTTGAAAGTATCGATGATATGAGGTGGTATAAAAAATGAATTTAATGAAAAAATAAAAAATGACTTTCTTGCGAAAAAAGATTCATTACCAATTTATTAATTATTTAATGTTTAAAATAGGTAATTTTAAGTGGGCCATAATTAGAAAACCAAAAATTAAAATTTTGTTAAATTCTGAATATAGAGGTTCTGATCAATAATATTGCATTCGTTTTTCAATAAAAAAATGCCTAATATAATTTCTCGAAAAATCGACCCTTTTTTTCATAATAAGAATGCACGCCAATGACCGAAATAAGTTTTGTTTTACTTAAAAAAGTAAATCCAAACTTGGTTAAAATTGGGTGACTAATAACTGAGCTACAAAGGTGTTACCGTGAAAAGTGGGACACACTGTATATGCAGAACGTAGAACTAATATTATTCGTATTGCTCATTCTTAACAAAAGCAGACATTAAAAATTTCACTTGTCGTGCCAAGCATAAACGTGGCTTTATATTCAACCAATATCCTCAGCATCAAAAATGAACACGTAAAGCAAGGAACGGTATTAGTTGTTATAAAAGCGACCCTCCACCAAATTAGCCTCTCCAGATATTTCAAAGCACTTTCCTTACAACTTACAGGTTTTATTTATCAATACCGCAGGTAGTGGGTACCATAATTATAACCGGATCGATATGTTGATAGCCATTAAAATGAAAGCGTGCTGATTCAGATTTTGTGTCAGATGCCGCATAAAAGGCTTACCGTATACTTTCGGTCCTAGAGCGCGGTGACCAATCCTTGCTGCGGCTCCCAGAACGGAGACGGCTGGGCCCAAGGGACCGTCTTGTTTTCCAGGTCTCGAAGTGATGACGTACGGTGTTCTGTACTTCGGTATTCAAAAAGCAGTAGAAGAGAGCCACGGTGAATCCCTGGAACAAAGAAAAGGGTGTTGTAGTGAAGGGCGATGGGAGTGACAGCCGTAAAAGGTAGGGGGTTGTCGATTTCCGATTAGTTGTTTGAATATTGAACCTATAAAAGCATCTGATGGGTGGTATTTTCTGAAGAAGATTGGTTAATTAAGGGATCTCCTTTAAATTCATTAATTTTATGCGCGATTGGAAATCACGGATTTGACATTCTTGTTATTTTTAGACAAGGTAATCAAAAAAGCACTTTAGTCTGGTAATTAATTTCTTCAACGGAAAAAATGTGGAATAAATATTGGAATTAATTTTTTTTATTATACCTAATTAATCATAAGAATATTAAATCTTTTGGCAAACGAAATAATTCTATCGTAAATAATTCGTTCAAATTATTTAGAAATTACACTCAGTATAGAAATTTGACGGTAGTTTGCCATTTTTTCAGGCGACCTCCTATTTAGTTTATTTCAGTACATCGGGAAAACAACCTTGATCAACTAATACATACTTATTAAAGGGATGGATCCTGACACTTTTCAATATATTTGCTGTTAGTATATTCCCGCTGATGACTTACTTTTTAAATTATCTATGGCAATATTTATGAAATATACTGAGTTTTTGTTATACGTTGAAATGATGCACGCATACTTTTCTATTAAATGCATCCAAGGTGGGTGCAAGCAGGATATGAACCAAATCGGCATATGAGTAGCAGTACTTTTTTAATTAATCGTAACAATAATATTGAGCAAAATATTATCAGATTTAAGTATTCATTTCAAATAAAACGAACATTTTCTTTTATAATTATTGTTATTGAACTATCTACTTAACTAAGTATAAGATGGACTATTTGCTTTATTTCATTTTAAATTACGTACCTACCTATTAAAAAACATATTCCAGGATCCAAGTTCGTTTAACGGATATACAAACTTTGTTCGGCGTTTTAATAAGCTTTGCTCGATTTCCATCCGTACAAAATTAAATCATATTAGTTTTAAATATAGAGAGTAAATATAATACAAAGTAAAACTATTAACCTTTGTGAAAGAATTACGTCCTCGCTATTATAAGGTACAGTTAAAGCGAGACGTGACGTGACCTTAGTGCTATTATAAACTAATTCTGTTATATAAAATGCATTAACCTTAAATTGTTCTACCTCGACGAGGCGTCTCTTGAATTACATCCGAGCCAATTGCTGCCGGTAGTAATGCATTTTGCTCTGATGCTGCAATTTTACCTCTTCCCTGATTACAATAGCGAATTAGAAAGTAATGTACGCACACCGCATTTCAATTAGGAGAAGTGAAAGGTGGAGATTGTAAAAAGTCGTTAGGAGGTATTAACGATTTTTCCTAGTTAAATTAACTTCCATAATTGAAGAATCATAGTGTTTCTTACGTGGCATGCATATCTATTTACCTATTTATTTGTTCATTTATATTACATCCCGCATGATAGACCTCTTGACCAGATGAGAGAGCACATTAGATCATAATAAACGGCGTAAAATTCACTCTTACTCTTAAATATAAAAAAATGTTAGTAGCTGGTTGAAGCCCATTGCATAGCCATTCATTTCTCAACAGTGACAGACGCGTTTCGCTTTCCAGGCTCATCAGTGCTACATGGAAGGGAAGAAACGAAAATGCAAACGCCTCAACAAGTACTTCATAAGTTTCTTGTGGAGTGTGACCACTAAACATTAACGGTGCCATCTATGCAAGATGATAAAGACTCTTCAGAAGTAAATGTTTTACAAAGTTCGAAAAAAGTTTCCTTCTAACTTTCCATTGGGGTGTCAATCCGTTCATTTTCATGACTGTCATTGTAAATTTTTTATTTCTTTAGTTGGTGCAGTTTCATTGACTACATTTACAATATCTGTAACTAATTTGTCTGACTATATTTACATCTATTGTATTTCTGTTGCATATGTGCACTTATTTGGTATCACAATGAAGCTTGTATCATCACGAATCAGATTTCACCATAAAATAGCCTATCAATGTACCCAATGGAAAGTTAGAAGGAAAACTTCCTTTAAACTTTCGGAGTTTTCAAAACAGAAAGTTCCTTCTAACTTTCGATTGGGTACATTGATAGGCTATTTTATGGTGAAATCTGATTCATGATGATGCAAGTTTCATTGTGATACCAAATAAGTGCACACATGCAACAGAAATACAATAGATGTAAATATAACATCAGACAAATTAGTTACAGATACTGTAAATGTAGTCAATGAAACTGCACCAACTAAAGAAATAAAAAAAATACAATGACAGTCATGAAAATGAACGGGTTGACAGTGATATAAGAGAAAATATTAACATGAGAAATAAATTGTACAAGAAAGCTGTTTCAACTGGTAAAGAAGAGGACTGGGAAGGATTTAAACAAAAAAGAAACTTCGTTACAAGTATGATAAGGAGAAGTAAAGAGGAATTTTATAAAAATGCAATTAGAAATAAAAAAGGCTATGCTAAGATCTTTAAAAAATGTTGCCTGAAAAAAGTGAGGAAATATGTGATAATATAATTTTTGATGGTACTCTAGAAAATGGAGAAAATGTTATTGCGGAAAAATTTAATGTGCACTTTATTGAAAGTATAATTAGATCCATTAATATGCAAAAAAATAATTATATTTTGGGCGATGCAGCAAATATAAGTATCTTTGAAAAATTTGACATAATAACTATGAAAAGGTTAAGAGAAATTATTTATTCACCGAAGGAAACTACAGACCCCGAATATATGATTGGTATCAAAGTTGTCAAAGATGCATTTGAAGTAATAGGAGATCGTTTTCTTGACTTAGTAAATGCTTCGCTGACATATAGTATTTTTCTTGATGCATGGAAAACTTCCTTCCAGTACCAAAGCTTGCAAACTCATCGAAATGTGAAGACCACAGACCAATAAATACAGTGTCAATATTGGAAAAAATTGTGGAAGTGGCAAAGAACAACTTATAATAATGAAGTAATCGTTCAAAATAAATCTTGGTTTCGCAAGCATTACTTCTGTGAATCTACTATCATAAATGTATGTGGTGATTGGTTTAAATGTTTAGAAGGTAATCAAGTAGTTTTAATGATATTTCTTGACTTAAAAAGTGCATTTGAAACGATGAATAGAGAATTGTTAATATCCAAGTTAGAGGGAATAGGGCTGAGAAAGAACGTGTTAAATTGGTTTAAAAGTTACCTAAGCAACAGATCACAAAGAGTTAAATGTAAAAATTCAGTAACAAGTGAGCTCCAGATAGAACAGATAAGTGTTCCTCAGGGAACTATTCTTGGTCCTATTCTATTCGCTCTTTATATAAATGATATTGTTAAGTGTGCAAATGACTCTAAATTGTCCATGTTTGCAGATGATACAATATTGAATATAAGTGGTAATGATCTTAACCAGATGTGTGCAACTATAAATGGGGAATTAACTGTACTAAGTAAATGGTTATCTGAAAAATAGTCTAAGTCGAAATTTAAATAAAACAAAATACACGTTAATAGGAAAAAACCGCTGCCCAAGGAATCACTACTTCCACATCCAATTCTCTATCCAAGTCACTCACAACGAAAAAACTTTGTATGTGGAAATAATTGTTTATGGAACTTTAATAATATAGTATTTGAAATCCTCTACCCCAAAAACCCATGATACGATACCCCACATCGGTAGTGGGGTGGGGATTGTGATAGGGGGGTGGTAGTGGGGGTGGATGAAGTAAAAAATTTTTTTGAGGTTTCTGGTTCTTGTACATACACTAAATCACAATTTTTTTTCATCCCCTTTAATAAGGGGGTGGGGGTTGGTAATGGGGGGTGGCTAATGCCAAAAATTTTTTGAGACCTTAGCTTTTCTTGTATATACTAAATACCAATTTTATGGACTCTTACCTGCTTGATTTACCCATTTACCCCAAACTTACCCCAATTTACCCCCCAACCCTTCGGCGGAACAAGATGAAAATATAATCTAGTTTTAGATCTCGTTAAAGTACATATGTGTACCAAATTTCAAGTCAATATCTCAAACGGTTCCAGAGTAAACGTGCGCACAAAAAAAAGTTACAGACAGACCGACAGACAGACCGACAGACCGACAGACAGACAGAAATTTTTTTCGCTCAAACTTAAAATCTCGACGTTTCATGACATTTTAAGCCTATTTGAACAATAAAAATTTTTAAAAATTTTTTTGTCGTTACTATACTTCCACTGGATGTGGAAGTAATATTATAAGTTATCTAATTTAAGTGCAACAAACTTGCATGTTGAGATAAATAATTATAAGCTTGAACAAGTTAAAGAAATTAAGTACTTGGGTATTATAATAGGTAAGAACTTAAAATTTAAAACTCATTGTGATTATTTATTGAATAAAAGGTCAAAAAAGGTTAATTTTATGAGAAGAATAGGTAATAACTTAACAATGAGCACAACAATCTTATTATACAAATCCACATATTGAATATTGCTCAAATATTCTTTTCAATTTTAATCAAAACGAAATAAAAAAAACTACAAATATTACAAAATAAATCTATGAGAACAATCCTAAATGTAACAGATATACACCAATGAAAACTATGCCAGAAGTACTAAACTTCATGAATATGAAACAAAGAATAATATTTAAAACTTTAGATTTTATTTATGAATTGAGGAACAATAAGACTGCTATGTACCTATGTGATAAAGTGAGATATGTAAATGATGTACATTCACATAACACAAGACAGAAAAAGCTAAAAACGTAGTCTTCGCCGGTTTACTAAACTTTTTATATGATTGTTACACATTCTGTAGGATACTCTTCGCAGTTTTTTGTAAATAATGTTAGTTTTAGACATTTCTAATTTTTTAGTACGAACTTAGTTGGTGAAATAAAGTAAAAATAAAAAAAAAACTATACCATACCCCATGTGGGGTTTCGACCTGGGATTCCGAGTCGAAAGAGTAAGAACTACCTAACACGTAAAAAAATGAAAAAAATGTAAATTTTTACAAAAACATGAAAATCAAAAAAAAAAAATTCTCAAATTTAAATCATTATTAACATTTTTATTTACAGATCGATTTTGTTAAAAAACAATAGGGTTCTTCCCCGAGCTAACCAGCCCCCCCGCATCAAATCATGGGACCCGGTACCAAGTTCACTAGTGGACCCCCGCGCCTAATAAATTGAGCGGGAAAATTTTTTTCAAAATCTTTGGCGGACCCCACGGGCGGCTCAAGGTAAATTTTCCACCTGGGCGGGAGCACTTTTTTGCGCCCTTTCCTGAGGTAATCACAGAAATTTCACGGATGTACTTCATACTAAAGTACAAGGATATCCCTCCGCAATCGCTACTTTTTATCGCCTCATGGGAGGGGATGCAAATAGAAATTATCACCTCATGAGAAGGAATGAAAGAAATCTGAAATTTTTTTTATCGCCTCATGGGGGGGGGGGGGGTTATCGCCTCATGTGGAAGGGTACTATTAGAAATCCGAAAAATAGTATATTATATTACTAGGAGTAGAACGCACTCTTTTTTTGTGTTGAGCCCAGGATTTGCGGCTGAGGCGAAGCCGAAGCCGCAAACTGGGCGAAACACAAAAAAGGCGTTCTACTCCGTGTAATATATACTATTTTTTCTTCAAGCGTATTGAAATGCAAAAATTCATTTATTTATCATAAATGTACAAATATTCAAACTACAGTCTTACATGTTGGCACAATATGACAAGTGGCTAGTGGATAGCGTGCCACCGATGGCTTTCGGTATTAACATTATGTTACTAGTAAAACAATACCCACTGCGGTGGCGCTTTCGGAACTAACATTATGTTACTAGTAAAACAATGTCCTACTTCTACTTCTGTTTTTGGTGACATAATTTAAACATTTTAATACGCTTGAAGAAAAAATATTTTATCGCCTCATGGGGGGGAGGGTGCAAATAGAAATCCAAAAAAAAAAATGTATCGCCTTGAAAAAGTAACGAATACTTTTTTGCCCTTTGGCGCCTCTCCTTTACTCTCAATTTGGCGTCCCTAGCAGGCCCTCGGTACGGGCCCCTCAGATTCCAACGGGCCCCCGCGCTTAATAATTGATGAGCGGAAGGAAGAAATTAAAAAAAAATTGCCAAAATTTCTGGTGGGCCCATGATACGGGCCTCCCGGAAGCCCGGGCCCCTAAACTTAGTACCCAATAAACCCACCCATACGGGGGGCCTGGAGCTAACATTAACTTATTGTCCAAATTTCAGTACAATCGGATTTTTCTTTCTCGAGTTATCGTGCTTACAAGAAACGTGACGGACGAACGGACGAACGGACGGACATTTTGAAAGTTGTTCAGAATTCGTTCACTAACACAATGATATGAAAATTTTTTGTCTGTGAGCGATATTTACGGTTTTAGAAATGTGCCGATCAAATACAATATACTCTTAATTTCCGTATTTGCGAAGAGTATAATAATGACTTTTTTATAGACACAGCCAAAACATCACTATTAAATAAAACTATACTATATAAAGGTTTAAATATGTTTCATACTCTACCAACAGAAATACAAAATTGTGAGAACTACTTTAGATTTAAAGAAAAATTGAAATACCATGTACTTAATACATATTGTATAAAGTTAAAAATTAACGCATGGTCTTTGCTTTGTATAAACCATGGTATAAAACGTATCTGTTATTTAATGTAAATTGTTGATGGTATCTTTGATGTATATTCCTTATGTTGGTAATTATATAAATATTGTATACATTTATTACATTAAGTTAGTATATCAATTTAAGTTTTATATTATATTGTATTGTTTTTTGTATAGCAGAAACTGCTAATAAAGTCTATCTATCTATTTATCTATCTATCTATAGTATTTACATGACTTTTACAGACTTTATCAAATATGGAAAGTTTCCTCAGCACATTTCTAATTAAAAGTGTCATTGTCTCCCGTGCTGTTTGTGCGTTTTGATATTTGTTGCCAATGTGTATCCTCCGTAGAATCTCTTATTAACTGTTAATCTAGTAATATTCAGTAGTGATCTTTCTCCATGTACACTGAACGTCGTAATAAGCTAAAGCCATGGCCCTGCAGGAAGCTAATTCAGTAGCAGTAAAAATACAAAGTAACAAATTTCATTAGGAACAAGTAGTTTCATTAACTGAACGAACTATCTGATTGAGAGGAAAAGTAAATATGAAACAACATACAACGTGATAAAAACATGCCTCACGTGGAGAAATCTGGAAAGTTTCTCTTACGAAAGAAATGATATTGATATTTTAATTCAGAAGGATATCAGGTTCGTTCTTTCGGTGACATATTTCCTAATCTATTCCAGATGTTCTATATAAAGCAACGAGACTCATACATATGTATGAACTTTTGCCCTAGATGTAAATTGAGACTATCATGCATTACAAATTTAATTTTGTTTCGCACGAAACGAAAGAAGACGTATTAATATTTTGTTAATATTTAGAAAAGATGAACGAGAAAAAACGGTTGCCTTTCCAATTGATTAGATTGAGACCACAGGACTAGCAGGTGAATTTTGTGCACAAGTAAACATAAAGGTCATAGTCGGATAAGATGGGTGAATTTCCTACGGCACGGATTGTGCTCATAGTTTTGCTTGGATTGTTATCGATATCACTTACAATTTTGCCAAATTTCAGCCATTACCATTAAACAGTTTTCAAGTAAATAAAAAATTTTAAAAATTTCGAAAATAATTTTTATCTATTGAACGGCATAACCCATTCAATTACAATTTTAGCCAATTATAGGTACAACCAGAACGTAAACGTGGACTAAACTGGAACAGAATCTGACCACGGAAAGATTGAAAAAAAATATACAGTGTGTCCCAGGATAGATATAACAAGAGGTGTAATGGACCAAAAATTTTGGAATTTTGGAATGGTATTTGGGGATTGAGTCCTGCTTGTTGTAAAACTAAAGTATACCAAAAATGACTTGATTTGGTGTTCTACAGGGTGTTTTATAAGCAAAGTTGTAAAAATCACCACTAATAAAGTACCATTATTTTTTTAAATATGAAAAAAGATAATTAGTTATTTAGAATGCAATTCTATATCTCTATACCAAATTTCAGGAATATAAAATTATTTTTTTGAAACTTGAAAAGTTATGTAGGAGCTAAAAGTAGGCTATGAGAAAAGCAGTGGATACACATTTATCATTTATTATTGACATATCTGTCAAACGTAGTCAATATTGTCCTTAATTTCTGTTTCAAATTAACGAACCAAGCATAAAAAATTAAGTGAAAATGGTACTCACAGTGCGTGAAAAAATTTATATTGTGCAATGCTACGGAATTGGCGGTGAAAACTTGCTAAGAGAAGTGGTAAGCCAATTTAATTTGAAATTTCCAAACACTGGTTGTCACGTACTCAGGCTATGAGAATAATTAAAAAGTTTCTGGCTACTGGTAGTGTTCTTAACATGAAAAGAAAAATAAAAGCACATGATGAAGACAATGTTGGGGCTATTATAGCTCATGCCTCTGTTATAGAAAATCCTAGGATGCCACTAAGAGAGAGATCAGCTCTTATTAATATTAGCAAGTCTGAATTCCAAAGAATTTGAAAGGCAAAGAAAATTAGGGCATATAAAGCAAATTATAAACATACGCTTGAAGAGGGAGATAACGGCAATAGGTTGGATTTTTGTTTGACCATTGGAGAAAAAATCATGGAAGAGAGATTTTTTCATCATTTCATAATTTTCTCAGATGAATCCACATTCACAACCAATGGTGTTGTTTCATCTCAGAATTGTCGGTTTTGGGCTTCTGAAAATCCAAATTTTAGAATTCATTGTAGAAGACAATATTATGAAAAAGTGAATGTGTGGTGTGCCGTTTCTTATCACGTTGGAGTTATTGGACCTTATTTAATTGAGGGAAGGTTAAACCAGCACACTTATTTACAGCTTCTTGAAAGATTTTCCGAAGAACATTTAAATATTTTAGTTTATTTTCAACATGATGGTTGCCCTGGCCACAGAAATGGTTAATCGGTGGCTGAATTTAAATTTTGGAAAAAAAAAATGGATTGCCAGGAATGGACCGATCAAGTGGCCGGCAAGATCCCCAGACCTATCAATATTGGATTTCTTTTTATGGGGTCGCCTCAAGCAGTTGGTTTACGCTAAACCACTTCCTAACGATGTAGCAGTATTGAAGCAGAGAATTACAAATGCCGTAAACTCCATACCGTTAGATCATATTCGAAACAGTTTTAATGACTTCAGGCGAAGGATCGAAATGTGTGTGGATGTGGGTGGTAGCTACGTCGAATAATAAAAAAATTGTAAACATTGTTTTGTGTTGGTCAATAATTAATTTGTTTGTGAATCTGTTATGTTTTTGACATTTATTACTTGTTATAATTTTTAAACTTTATTAATCTTCTGTTAGTAATTGTTACTTGTTTTAGTTCGATTAACATTATACCTTCTTACATCTCGTATATTCAATTTTTTTTTTACCAATAGCCTACTTTTTGAGATGATTAACATTTACACACAACTTTAAATATGAATTCAACTCTCAATTCGCAAAAAATGGGAAGTTTCAAAAAAATAATTTTATATTCCTGAAATTTGGTATAGAGGTACAAAATTGCATTCTAAATAACTTTTTTTAGTGGAATTTTTTCATATTTTGAAAAATAAAGGTGCTTTATTAGTGGTGATTTTTACTTTTGGTCCATTACACCTTTTGTTACATCTATCCTGGGACACACTGTATATGTTCTCTGGGTTTTTTAAAACCCCTGTAAAGTTTCGGCACAATTACTAATTTTTTTTTCATAATCTTGGGATGATTTTTTACCATACTTGTAAAAATAAAATGTTCTTTTTTATTTTTTTTTAAATTATGATACGGTGAGGCTAAAATTATCATATTTTTTGTGTCATGGGATAGTATTCTATAATTCCTAATTTTTTGAAATCGGTATTATCAGTAGAAACTGTAGAAAGTCAACTTAATTATTTCTTTCATTTTGATATTTTCAAATGATTGTTTTGTATTAGTACTACTTTTTACTAGGCAACTAGCAACAAGCAAAATTTAAACGTTTTACAACTATTTGTTTTATTGCAATTTTATAAATGTAACAAAATAGCAATAAAACAAAATTGTTGCAGAAATGGAAATTATAAAACAAAGGTTATTGGGAATGGCCCATTGCGCCTGTGATCTACAATTTAGCGTGGACTCCAAACCACGGTCCTCGGTCACCAACTTTAACCTACTTTGGGCCGTCCACCACCTTCTGGCGGTTCAACGGTCCTGTTGGTAGCTTACCGACTATGTTACCATTCAAATGCCGGACTCGGTCAGCGCTCCTGTATTTCGCTGATCGAGTGTCGGAATTTAAACCAATGTCCGTACCTCATCCCCTCAAATGATTGTAGATAAAGCCACGAGTGTAATTCGAGCACAAAGTGTCATTGTCGCCTTCGAGTGTCGAATATTACTATCTTGAGCGATAATGAGACACCGCACTCTTAATATGCATATAGCTATTTCAGCTTTATTTTTGTTATAGGTCATTGACCATGCAGCCAATCACTGAAATTTTTAATCTTTCTCAGAGTTTTAAATTGAGTACAAAGTTGCAGAAAAAATATGGCCCACCATGTACCATAAACATAACTTTATATCCGAAGGCTTTGAAAATTTTAATTCAACATTAGTACTTTTTCTAGCCTTAAGCAAAACATTTGACTGCATCTCCAATGAAATATTACTAAACAAGTTGGAATTTTATGGTTTTAGAGGAATAATATTTGAATTAATGTCATCATGTTTATCAAACAGATTTCAATGTGTGTGTTACAAAGATAAGTTTAGCAGCATGCTGGCAGTGAAACACGGTGTTAACTGGGACCACTGCTATTTTTAATATACATAAATGATTTACATGATGTGCATTCAGCCTTGACGTTCTCTTTTGCAGATGATACTACTTTTGCGGAGCACTTGAAAGACACTGGCATCAATGCTGCTGATTTGAAAACCAACATTTTAATTAAGTTTTCGAACTAGCTTAATGTGAATAAATTATTTTATTTTATTTATTTTCATTACAATATCCTACAGAACAGGTTCCATTTACAGGATACAATAGTTATACAGTTAAACACATTTTTACAATACAAAATATGTACAAATTGTACGCACTACCCAACAAGCAAAATTTAAATGTTATACTATTATCTTGTATCATTGCAATTTTATAACTGTAATAAAACAGGAATAAAACAAAACTGCTGTAGAAATGTCAATTATAAAACAAATTTGTTTATTGGGTAATTATGCCACATTTTACATATTAAAAAAAAAAAAAGAAAAACCAACATGTACTTCGGCTACTCAAAAATACAAGTGAGTCAGTAATCTACTTACAAAGAGGTTTGAAGTCGTAAACCAGACGATCGTAATAACAAACAACAGGAAATATTATAAAAATATTTTGAATATTTTGGGAGCATTTGGTATGGGACGGTTTATATAACACATTATATACAAAAATATTATAAATAACAGATCAATATATAATGCACCACATATGACCTATATACATAATTTTTACAGTTTCTTGATACGACCAATGCTAGTTTGAAAAATATCTAATTGATTATCTACTTGATTATAATTATTAAACATTTGAAAAAAGGGAGCTTGAGTGAGTATATTAGTTCTTGGACTTGGTAGGGAAAAAGTCTGAGTTTGTCGTGATGAGATGCGAGGTACGTGATAATAAATGCTGTTTGTGAGGTTTTCAGATTTGATTATGTTGTGAATAATTTTATATAGAAATACGATAGAGTGAATATTTCTCCTTTTTGCGAGACTATCAACGTTAAATATTGCCAAGAGATCAGCTTGGAGATATCCTCGGTGTGGGTATATACCATATGTTTGAAAATGCAAGTTTTTTAAGAAACGACGTTGTACGTTTTCTAGGGCAGAAATATGCGTATCATAAATGGGGTTCCATATAATAGATGCGTATTTCAGCTTTGAACTTACTAAGGAGTAGTATAATAATTCACATATGTGTGAATGTTGTTGAAATCTTTCATGTTCCGCAAAACAAATCCTAACACTTTCAAAGATGATGCAGTCGAGTTTACGTGAGGAATGAATGTTAGCTTTGAATCGAAAATTACCCCAAGATCTTTGATAACACCGGGTCTATTAATACTATGTTTTAATACTAAGAAGACATATGCATTACTCTTTTCCACCAAGATAAGCAACTCTCAAACTGTAAAATTCCTAGAATTTACATTGGATAGTAAATTAAGTTGGCACCCTTATATAAACTCTCTAAAAAAGCATATGACATCAGACAAATAAAAAAGCAGAGTTAATATAAATGTGGCGTTTATTACATACTATGCTTTGTTTCATAGCGTAATGATATATGGATTGTTGAACTGGGGCACATCAAACCATATACAAACGATCTTCACTGTTCAAAATAGAGCGACTAGAGCTTTGGGGTTTGAGTCAACATGAAAGTTGTAAATCACGGTTTATCAAACTTAATACATTAACGTTGTCATCAGAAACTATTTTCTGTAATTTAGTATACATAAGGGAACATTTGAGTGAATATTCAAGGAATGGCTACAACACTCGAAATCGTAACGATATACAGACACCACATCAGAGATTTGAGTTGACAAAAAGAAATAACTTTGGTATTGCTTTGTTCAATTCTGTACCAAATAGTTTAAAATCTTTACCAAAAAAACAATTTAAAGCAAAGTTAAAAAAGCATCTTTTAGCTAATGCTTACTACAATATATCCGATTTTAAATATATGTAATTTTAGGTTAATGTTTGTTTTTTCCCGATGTTTGACTTGTTCTATATTGTTGACCATACTAAGATCATCTCCTGGTATGGTATTTACATTTGTACGTTTCGTTCGCTATTTACATTCTCTGTTTCCATGACGTATCAAAACACTACGGTGTATTTTTTTAATGACCAATAAAATTATTATTATTATTATTATTATTATTATCAATATAGAGCTAACACACAGAAACAAATAAAATGTATATTTTATAAAAAAGCTATTGTCAGTAATTTCCGCATATAAAAATAGAATGAAATTGTCATTCACTGTTTTTACAGTCAGTTGGGAATTTCCTGATATTTCTCAGACAGTTACCAAAATGATGTGAATAATGTATACATAATAATTACAAAGCTTTGACCTAGATATTTTATTCTGTAGAATGAAAGTTTAATATACAAAAAAATTACCGTCCTGAACTGTTAAAAAAATAATTTAGAGTAATGCAATTTAGTTGCAGGAATTATATTGAATAAAAAATTCACTCCGCTTTTCAATTATTATCTATTTCTTTGGATATCCTCCAAAACAGTTTCATTTCTCAAAGGAATATCTCAGAGTTCATCCGTCAGTATCAATTTTATTTTGTGATAGAATTACATATGGCATGTCCATAATATTATTACAACTTGTTTCTTGGTCAAGTAAGAAGTTTGAAATTGAATTTAGTTTCTTAAAAGAAAAGTTTACATCCAATACAATAAATATCTATTTATTATTAAAATAATATATTAATATTAATAATATATCTGATTGTTACGTAATATTTTAGATTCGTGCAAATGGAAATTCTTAATTAAAATTTAATAGCTATATTTATTACTTTAAAACAGAAATGTCAACTGAATAAAGAAATGAGTAAAAGCAACTGGGCGTGGCCGAATGCGAATATCTACTTGATTACTCGTTTACTAGAATCCAACACAATTCATTTTACATAGTACTATTGAAATTAAGTACACATGAAATTTCTTTCTTAAAGAATATATGCCTTAAAAACAATTTAAAGCAAAGATTATAAAACATTATCCATTGTACGAAAAGTTCAATCCAACCTAGATTGTAGATTGTTTAAAGGATCGCTTGGTCCTAAATTGACCTTTCTTCACTTCGACCTAAAAGATCTTTTGTAAATTACAACTACTAATTGTTGCCCAGGATTTTAAGACTTTTTACAAAGCTTGTGATTTTCCTGGGAGCTAATTTACCTATGTCTTCAGGTGTTAATCCCGCCTGTTCCAGGTACTTCAGCTAAAGGCGAATCAATAGCAGTAGGACTTCTTCCGTTCTTTTTCCCATTTTTGGATCTTCCTTAGATAAGCCACAAAACGGTTCGGGCCCGAAAAATGGGCCTTCAGTCTTTTTCTTGCAAGACTGTCAGATAATTCATTACCCTCATGCCCTGGCACCTACATCAAGGTAACCTTGTTGTTTTCTTTCCAGTTGCTTTAGGGATTACCTACATTCCCAGGCAATTTTAGACTCGAAGGTATAGGACCGGAGAGCCTTTAGTTCTGCCTGGCTATTTGAATGTATATAGATCTTTGCCTTTCGAATGCCTTAGTTTGGGTATTCCTGGACACATAAATTTATAGCATAGATTTCTGCCTGGAAGATAGCTGGGGTGTTGCCAAGAGCTTTACTTAGCCTGCATTTAGGCCCCGTTACGTTCACATCTACCCCTTCAGCCATCTCAGATCCATCCCTTTTACAGATAAGTGACTCTTTCTCCAACCGTTGTGCTTCGACCCTGCTCGATTGACGGCTCTCAATCAACACATCAAACGGGCAGTGAAAGTCATGCTTGATTGGCATTGAACCAGAAGGTTTGTTCATGGATCCAAATTGGATTAGCTCTAGAATCATTAAGTGACCAATCAGGTCGCCTGGTCTAAATTTAAGTACCTCACTCCAACCTAACAAATATACCGCATATTGCGGTTCCGATAACTTGCACATCTTTCCATTCTTGCTCGTTTAATAAGAAATCTAAGTAACATATTGCTCATTTATAATAAAACATAGTTAATATAAAACTCGACAGTTTATATGTATATGGCGATCACTCTGTATGCCGGATAGAGTCCAATTTCAAGGGACTATTTTACATATCTTCCAAAGGAGGAGGGTCGATTTGGGCGGTTCTTGCCCCAAATTATTTTTGGATGCAAAAATCAGGAAACATTTTTTTTTAATGTCTACTAGCAATAATAAGTCGATTTTACCCCAAACGGACGCTGTTAGCAAATTATGGCATATTCAGGATTGAGGGGGGAGGGGGCTAAGGGGTGGGGGACCATCCGATTTTTTCATCTAAAAATAATTTGGGGCAAACACCGCCCAAATCGACTCTCCTCCATTGAAATAAGAATTTCAAGTCTATCATGTTCAGTAAGTAACATGCAAATGATTGCAACTTTTATTAATTTCACAATAGTTTTAGTAAAATACCTTAATAGAATTTTAAAGCAAAATTGATATATTTTTAATTTTAATCATCTCTCAATGATGCGAACTTGGTTAGCGAAATGCCTAATAATATATTGCACATTATTCTTGTTTCTGTTAAATAGTGCCAACATTGAAACTCTCTTCTGGTACATTTTTCTCATTAAAATGTTTCATAACTTTTATATTTATCAATACTTTCTTCAGAAACAATGGAATTCTTCCTAACATTAACTTACTATGCAAATTTCAATACTATCAGACTTTCTGCTCTTAAGTTATCGTGCTTACAAAAAACATGACGGACGGACGGGTTATATATCAGCGTAAACGCAGAAGCTAGGCAATAATAGGCGAGGGTCGCGCAGTGGTTACACCATCTTTTGGAGGGAATGTAAAGTAGGCGTCACTTGTTTATAAGACGTTAGGCAAAAAGAAAAATTCCTTTCGACAGAGAAGAGGTTTAGCAAAATTTCAGGTTGGGATAGCGTCTTCTGGCGTCGGCGATTGACCTTGCGGAAATCGGCGTATAAATTATATAAATAAATCATGTCACTTTTAAATTCTATTAAGACAGTTTAATAAAACGCTGTTTTTCTTTTCAGCAATTACTTTAAGCATAAAAATGTACAAATTTATTTGTAGCTAGTCACTGAAGCAAATTAAACATTGTCAAATATTTTTAAAAGAGGAAAGGTACGAATCTCGAAGGGAATCCTTTCAAAAATCTCCGGACAAGGAATATAATCAATCCTAGCAATATTTCTGCTGCTGTTAACATTTTATTCTATATAACTCCTTCCAAGTGCAGTATCTGTCCCAGGAAAAGGTCAAATGCGAAAATGAAATATTCAGTACAAATGCCACTATCGAACAGAAAGGTTCTGATCAATTTCGATATGAAAGCTACCATTATATTTGTAACAAATTATTGAGGTTTAAGTTGGCTCGGGTTTCTATTATGGATTGGAATTTAAAATCTATATAAATGTAGGTTTTGAGGAGGGTTGAGACCTTTGACGTGACAGTAACACTAAAGCAGTTGTCAACGAATTGCAAATTAATGTGATTTTAGGGTACGTTTTTACTTGTATAATAATGTTATACAAAGGAAATTGGGAGAAAAGTTGAGATTTCAGCAGAAATATATTAACCCAATGACTAAGATTTTCTTTTGACTTTAACTTTGATAACACAGGCACACAGAAAAGAGTGAATTTTCTGAGGTTTCACATATATACTCCCATATATTTTTAACCGCTGAACACGATCCAGATGTTAGTTTTACAAAATTAGGTCAGGATGTTTTTGTTAACCACGAAAAACAGGTGAAAACAGGCCAGAAATGGGTTTAAAATATAAATTAAAAATTTTAAATAAGTAGATTATATATTCGATGTATTTTTGACTGCTAAACACGATCCCATGTCAGTTTTAACCATTCTGGAAAATGTTTTGAGTATTTGGGAATACAATTTCTACAGATAAGATAAGACAAATTGAAGGAAGGCATTTTTAATGGTCCACAATAAGGAAAACAAACAAACATAAGAAATTCATCACTATAATGTCGATACGGAAAACGGAGCTTGGCATAGCTTTAAAGAAGTTGTTGATACATTCTTAGAAAACAATAAGAACGAAGACTACATAGAAATAGTATCCAACATGGCAGAAAACTTCGGAAAATTAGATTGTTTAATGAATTTGAAACTATATTTCCTACATTCTCATATAGACCAGTTTTCAGAAAATTTAGGTGATTATAGTGAACGTTTTCACCAAGACATAAAAGAAATGGAGAGTAGATATGAGATGTTAATACGATGGCAGACTACGGTTGGACATTGAAAAGGGATGTGAAAACGAAATGAATAAAACGAAAAAGAAAACCATTACGTAATCATTTGAAGACAAAAGGGTACGGTACCACAGAAAAGAGTAAATCAGGACAAATAAGAAGTCATGACCTGATTGGTTGAAACTGACAGCGGTATCGTGTTCAGCGGCAAAAATACATCGAATTTATAGTCCCCTGCCAAGTGTGCAAAAATGGACTCCCGTGGGCTCTTTGATGATGCAAGTGTGGTAGTAGTCTGAATCTCTTTGTTAGGCCTTGAAGAAACATAATTTTGATGTTGGCACTCTCAAAAATGATGCGCGCGAAGAACAAAATGGCCGTCATCGCAAACACTTTCTCCAATTTATCTAAGTAACCCTTGGAATTACGAAAAAAAGTTTTACACAAAAAATATTGCTAAATCAATTTTACACAAAAAAGGTTATTATAAGTTTTTATGCAGGACTAACCATTTTTCCAGAAAGTTAACTTTTAAAATTATTTCATGGTTTTATATTTGTTAAAGGGTAAAATTATGTTAACGGGCCATTTGGTGTCCCAGGTTGCTTGGATACCTTAAAAATCAAAGAGTTAAAATTACCCTCAAAGACAACTCTATAGCCATAAAGACAGATTTATCTCTTATTTCAAGATTATTGACAGCATCCAGAAGCAGACCTGACGTAGATTTGTGATACTATTTGAGCAACTACGAGTTCTCAGCACTACTGAAGTCATTATTAGATGTCAGGGCTAACTAGGAAGCGTTCATTTGTCAGCTTTATATCCCAAAAACATCACTGACCGACATAGGAGCTGTGAGATGGTTGTTGTTCACCCAGAAACAATGTCGAGATGAGAAACATCCTCCAACAAGATCTGCACTGGATCCGGCTTTGCTAAGGGCCCACCTTCAGTGTTTTGAGTGGAATCAGGACCTCATTCGGCATCCTAATAACCGACCACTCTTAGATTTTGGATGGAAGAAAGTAGGGAATACATACCAGCCAGTTGCTTGTCCCAAACCTTGTGCTCCAGAGCTTATCTTGGAACTTTGTCGCTGCTCATGCTCCCAAAGGCGTTGCTCTCTTCCATGTACGTGTCAGTCGAATGGACTCCGGTGTACCGAAATGTGTAAGTGCGAAGGTAATCTCGACCGATGTGATAATATGGGAGAGTGCGAGCAAGACGATGATGAAGATTTGGGGCTAAGTGAGATTTGCATTGAAAGTGACAATGATTTTAATTAAAAATCATTGTAGAAGTGAAAAGTATTGCTTGTCTGTACTTTGTCTATATAAATCTGTAACTACTGTATTTCTATAAGTTTCTTCATTAAACGTTAATTTTTTTTCCCCTTTTCTGGCGTTGGATGGGTTCCATCAGCCAGCTGCACAGATGGGGGAAGAGAAGGAAGTAAAAAGGAAAACGTTAAAATTATATAGGTACTTTATCTTTCAATTTCCTGTGCCTACCTATACTGTAAAAAACAGGGGAGATTGGGGTATTGGTTAATTTATTTATGTTTGTAATGTTTTAGTTATAATGATTGTTTCCAGTGACCCGAAAAATAGTGTCAAATATGTTAATATGCACTGGCAAATCTCCCATCATTCGACATATTAATTTTTAATATTGGAAACTATAAAATGAAACTTTTTGAGAGAACGGTTAGTTCTACATAAAAAATTGTAATAACCTTTTCTCTGTAAAATTGATTTTGCAATATTTTTTATATAAAACTTTTTTTCGTAATCCCAATGGTTACTTAGATAAATTGGAGAAAGTGCTTACGATGGCGGCCATTTTGTTCTTCGCGCGCAGCACTCAAACGCACCATTTTTGAGAGTGCCAACATCGAAAGTATGTTTCTCCAAGGTCAAACAAAGAGATTGGGATCACTACCACACTTGCATCATCAAAGATCCCACGGATGTACATTTGATAGGGGACTATTACATCTACTTATTTAAAATCTTTAATTTATGTTTTAAATCCTATTCTGGCCTATTTTCACCTGTTTTTCGTGGCTAACAAAAAATCCTGACCTAATTTTGTAAAACTGACATCGGGATCGTGTTCAGCGGACAAAAATACATGGGAGTATTTGTAACTCCACCGGCATTACACAGCCCCATTATAGCGATTGATTGAAAAGAAAGAACTGTTTTCCTTTCTTGTTTTCCAACAGAGATAAACCATTAACAAAGACAAAAGAATAACATACTTGCGATCCAAATCCAAATTAGATATTTTTTTCGAAACATTTTTTCAAGCGGCAAAATGGGCAGGCTAGCACAGTTGAACTTGTCGTTTATTCTGCCGTTTTCTTTGCAGTAGAGTGTGTTTTATTGTAAGTTACGGCCGAGTCGGCAGCCGACTCGGCCAAAACCGCTGTAGAGTGGCTCATTATATCAGTGGAAAAAGTTCCGATTTTGTGTTTCCGCCTCTAGATTTGTTCAAAATTCCAAAAGAATTTCTTATTAAATCGGTTAATAATTTATTTTTGTTTATCTTCATCTTAATTCAAGATAAAGCTAGAGAAGTGTATATGCTTGCATTTTCTACTGCACCTGTTTACAGTTGTACTTTTGCACACAACTTTATTATTGTTATCTTCTAACGAAATGTTGATTTCAACGACAGCACGCAAGCTATGTGACGATTTCTGTTGCATATTGCAAAATTTTTAAAATGTTGAACTCAGCAATTTTAGTTTTCATTTTTACTGTATTCAGTGTTTCTTCATTATCTTTTTCTAGATAAGGCGATATGCCGCATGAAAATATATGAAATAATAGAAAACGATGCTCTTACATAGTTATTGGTTTAGCTGGACATTTAATTTATCTGTAAAATTTTTGAGATAAAGCGTTCAAATTTAGTGATACGACAAGCACACTATGGTTTTGCAGCAGATATCTGTCCTCATAGTGGAAATCATTGCAAGCCTTTCTTTCAAATCCTGATAACAAGCAGATATTACTCAAGTCTTTTACTTTAACGAATGTCGTGATTATGTGCCATTGTTGTTTAAATGAATGTTAAACCAGACGCAACACCTCGAAGCACGTTGTCTAATGAAGCTGGCCTTTCAATCATGTTTTATAGATAAAAGATAGTATAAATCTTGCTTTTGACTTCATGAACGTAAACGTATGGATTACGGCAACGTATATTAGCTTTTCACCTAAGCAGAAGATGTATATGTACAAAAGGAAGTTTGAAAAATTGCTCTGAGTGTCGCAAGGCCATTGAAAATAAGGTCGCTATTGGTCGGTAAAATCTCATAGAAGTGGAAGCTGCTGAAGGACTTTTAGAACGTACCAAAGTGAAGTCAGTGAAAATCATCCTCAAAAAGAGATAAAAAATGTTCTGAAAACTTTGGAAGAGTTTGGCGACAATGGAGAACATGGGTAGAATGATATATTCCATGAAGCGTTCAAACTGTTCACCATCTCGATACTATGCAGAGGTACAGTTATTTAATGAGTATAATGTAATACAAGAGGTAGCGTTGTCTTAATGGCTGCGATTATACAATATCACCAAATGCTGACTGCAGCGAATACTAAAACCTACCTTCAAGTATTTAAATACAACAATTGAACTACTTCACGTTAGAAAGTTTGGTAAAAGGTGTTATGGCGAAAACTAGATGGTATCACTAAAAGTCACTGCACATGTTAACCAACTCATCTAATTCTCAAATTTTGTAAAAATGAAGTACCCATATTATAATAATAATATTATTATCTTCAGTATCTTTAGTGTTAAACTTGCTAAAGTAAGCTTAAAATTTAGAGCTCAAACTTACTAAAGTAAGCTTAACATTAAAGATGCTGAAAATAATGATTTAATTATTATATTATAGGTACTTCATTTTTACGAGGTTTGGGAATTAGACGAGTAGGTTAACATGTGCAGCGACTTTCTGCTACTTTTGGTAATACCATACTAAACTTTCTAACGTGAAATAGGTTATTCAACAATAACTGATGATGGACGGAAAAACTAAATCTGATGAGGCAGGGGTTGATGGCAACTGAGCTGCAGGAGACGAAACTGAAAAGAAGAAAGAAGATAATGATAACTGCTTTGATTTTTAAAAGTTGCAGGTGATGGACTGAATGTTGACTTGATATTGATAATAGAAAATTATGTTGAAGTTATCATGACGTTTTCTTGTCATTATTGTAATAAAAAAGCAATTTAATTCATGTAAAAAATTAGATGACATTAGACAAAAACCGATTAACAATGTTAGTTGTATTCTTAAATTGGCAAAGTAATTAATACAAATTAGAGAATAGAAATTTGAAATGAACTTTTTCATAATAGAGACTGTTAAGAGAAAGTGAGCTGAGACAAAATAGAAAAATGTGCGTTCTAGGTATGACAACTCATGAGTAGAGCTAGGGAATTTTATCTCTGTAATGTCAAAATCAGGGTTGCCTCTAGATCAGGGCGGAAAGATTTTTATGCAAGTATGACACAATATATCTTACCTTGTACTCTTTTTTAGAGAATTACGTAATATTCAAAGTTAATGTAGTCAGTTTATTATAAACACTCAGTGTCACTATCAGTAGAGCCACTAGCACTCATATGCTCTTGTGAGGAAATACGTCTATTAAAATTTGTTTTAGATGTCAAACAAATTGTTTTGTTGTAACTACTATAATAAAGGTCTGTTCCATCAAATTGCAGTTCTGGAAAATCGCGAATCCACAACTATACTGCAGCCTGAGAAGCACGAGATATTTTTTACACCGTCGATTCTGTATAATTTGACGCTAGGTATGTAGATACATACATACATATGGCTAGATTTGTACTACGGATTGTGAAACTACGACCCATTTGTTAAATGTCGGCGCTTTTGATTTTTACCGCACCATCAAACACGCCGACAGTTTTTACCTGCCGAATAAATCCGAAGTCAACTATAAAGGGGTCTACAGACGATCCAACTTGTTGGAGCCAACATTGTTGGCATGCCTTGAACTCATTCGTAAAAGTGAGCTGGTCTGCTGGAATTCCAACAATCTACAAAGCATACCGACAAGGTTTGTTTCTGCACGTTGGATCGTTTATATACCCAAAAAAAGAGATTTTGTCAAAGCAATGTTTCACAATTTTGCCTAATTAAAGGAGATAATAAAACCGCATTAGTAGAAAACATATAAAAGTACCACCGTATCCTGGAATGTAATGTTGACACTGGGTCAGGGTCGAATGCCTTCAATAATCAACTACGTCTTTAGATAATTGTAGTATATTTCCGATAAATATAGGTTACATATTAACGTTTTAAATTAAATAAAATTCACTTTATCACGTTGTGTACATTTGTGATACACACGGTACATGATAGTTTTACGCCATTAATTCTTAACTTTGTTATGTATGATTCAATATTATATAAAAATGGTTTATTTTATTGGGAAAAAATGCTTTATGTTGCTAGCAGCTTATGGGGTTTTTATATTTAATTATTATGAAAATAAACATAATAAACACGCCTCATATACTAAACAGAACAGGAAAGTATGTGTTTGATTCAAAATCGGTTTTTTATTTGCTAGATATGTATAATCTGTTTTTGTAAGAACCATTACCGTTTTTAGGTTAAATTTATTACCAAAAATACATTGTAGCTGGCAATGATGAATGTTTCATCATTTAGTCGTTTTTCTAAATGTTTCAGAAGGTGTTTGCAATATGATATTATGTCTATATGAGAGCCATCTCTGGCGTCAAGATAAAATTCCCGAGCCTTGCTCATGGGCTATTTATTTAAACTGAAATAAATTTTACAAGAAGGCGACTGAAAATCACCAAAAAAATCGACTCCAGGGCTTATCTTATTATTAGAACTTAAACTTTCAATTAGCCATAAAAAGTTACTTTAAATTATACACGAGCTACCAATTTCTGACTGGACTAAAAGCCTTACAAGTGTCATGTTAACATAATATTTACATTTTGCTGACATGACTTCGTGATTTCTCCAATAAATAAAATATTGGGATTTCAGAAATTCATATATAGTACATCAAATGTTACATGCCCCATATATGTGCAAATAAAAAATAGGTAGCTATACGATCCAAGGTTATTAAATTTGATCTCAATAAGAACTCGGATTCTGAATAAATTTCTAATATAACCGAAAAAATTTCATCTGCAAAAGAAAAAAATCTCTTTAGGCCAGTTTCTATGTAAAGTAAGGCCTCTACTTTATTCAATATTATCTAGCATTGCGGACAAAATACGCAATGATTATAAGGGCTTGGTGAATACTTAAATTGTCCGTCTCATTTTGTAAAAAATCAAAATAATTTATCATTATCACGGCTTACACTCGATCTTTTTTAGAGACGCATTTTTGAAGACGCAAGCACAGTCGTGCAAATATCTAATAGTACTGTTATTAAATAAATGAAACTGTTTTTCTTTCTTATTTAGGACTTTTTAAAATTAACATTTATTTGAAAATATTTAGTTGTCATGGTAAATGCATGCTAACTATTTTTCGGACTATTTCCCTCACATTATAAGAACTAATGAAATAGCAAGATTTTGAAAATTTAGACCAGTAAGAACAAACTTTCAGAGGAAATTACAGTCCAAGCGATAATTTTATATACAATGACAGCTGGCGAAAATTGCACTAGGCTTGACAGCTAAAACGTCAATAAAAATTTTCTTGCTCTATGTTTTGTTCTAGAAATAGTCTAATAATAGGCCTGTCCAACACGCTGTCACTTTGCTTTGTTTGTACTACAGCAGTCATCTTTTGTTGGTAAGTTAGGGTTTTTGTCAGGCCTAAAGGGCACCATACACGTTCAGCAATAATGTCATTCCAGCAGATTATTACAGAAACATCATTACTAAAAATTTCCCCTTCATTCCCTGTCATTATTTTTCACACCTTACACACGAGTTACACAAGATTGTCTTTCGAAACGTGTTACATACATGATTTTTTTCTACTTTTAAAAGTCTAAAAATCCTGTAAACATAAATGAAATAGGTGTATTTAAAGATCTTAAAAATTAAGTAATCTTTTTCATAGTTACCTCTGCTGATCACATTATAATTTTAATGTCAAAATTGACAGACTTTATTTAGCCAAGGAAAGAAGAATTTAGAAACTTTCACTTTATGGACTCAGTATTCTATTTTGTGTTGAATAAACATTGTTTCCTTTTCTTTTCGAGAGTTGTTTATCTTTCCTAATTGATGCATAAACTTTTCCTCACCAGTTACGTAAAATTTTACTTTTCATAACTGGTTACGTAAAGTAGGACGTTCTGACACTTACGTTAGTTTTGAAAAGTGTCACTTTATATGTCACAATTAGAAAAATATATTTCGTGCATTAGAAATAATCTGAAAATTCAGCATTCAAAGCGTGTTGCCTTTAATAAACTGCATTAATTCATTTTGATGAGATTTGACTGAAAAACGGTTCGACTTCGACTCGTATTGCTATTACTATTGTATGCTCTACAAATTTTATATCAACTGTTTTTACGAAATAGCGTTTAAGAGATATTCTTTAAGAACCGTTTTCTTGCATCTTTGACCTTGAATAAAATTTGCAGCACGAGTCGGATTAAAGGGGACTTTTGATACTTCATTTAAAATGTTGATTTAAAGGTCTGTACACATTTTCTACTCCATCGGAATTTTTCCGAGGTTGAATGTCTATTCTAACTTGGCTAATAATATCACTATTCTACAGCCTACATGTATTGGAAGTAAAAATAGCAAATTCTTAGTAACTTCGTCATGCTAAATAACAATATAAAAAGCAAAAGTTCAAGTTGGATCTGGTTTTCCCAATACAGATAATAAAGTGTAACGCAGGTATAGGTATAGGTCTACAGATGATCCAGTTGCTGGGACCCGACATTGCCTGTACGCTTTGAAGATAATTGGAATTCCAGCGGACCAGTTCACTTTTACGATTGAGTTCAAAGCATACAGACAAGGCCGACTCTCTGCCGCTGGATCGTGTGTAGACCCCTTATAAACCCTAGTTTATGGGCGGTCCTATCACAAATAATAGGTAGAATTAGAATTCTACGAAAAATAGACATACTAACTACCTACCTCTTTATTTGTCACTAAAACTAATATTCATTCTTAGGTAGTCGTATTTGTACCTTGGCCATGATAAGCGTTCATTTTCGAAAGTAAATAGTGCTATTTTGAAAATATGCCACGACATTGTGTAAATACACCTAACAACTTTTGTTATATTTGTGCGAAGTGAATTTTGCGCATCAAAAACGTAATTCTATTCCCAAAATGAAGAAGGAGTATCAGTTGTATTTTGGTTGTACAACTGGAGATGAAGACAAAAAATGGGCACCTCATATATGTTGCAGCAATTGTGCGAACAATCTTTGCAGTTGGCTAAGTCGAAGAGGACGTTCGATGGCTTTTGCTGTGCCCATGATCTGGCGAGAACCTACGGATCATGTTACCGATTGTTATTTTTGCTATTCCTATTAGACAGGGTATTAACAAGAAAAAAAGGATGGTACTACAATACCCCAATTTACCATTTGCCATTCGCCCGGTTCTCCATAGTGATGAACTACCTATTCCTAATCCACCTCAAGAATACAGCCTTGATTCTGACGAAGAATCGGATGATAATGTAGATGACGACTTAGTCCAGCCATCAACATCACAAGATCCCGATTTCTCTGCCGAAGTGTCCGATGGTGAACCACACAAAATTAATCAACGCGAATTAAGTGATCTTATAAGAGACCTTCAACACTGGAGACCTTCAACAATGGAATTTACTACAAGAAAATGTTAAAGTTTCCATGTATCGAAGTCGTCAAAAAGATCTTATCTCTGTTTTCAAAATGGAAAATGACTTGGTTGCCTGCAAGGACATTGACGGTTTAATGAGTGCTTTACACATTCCCCATGATCCTAGTGACTGGAGACTTTTTATTGACGCAGTCGAAACTTAGTCTAAAAGCTGTGTTACTCCACAATGGAAATAAATTGCCATCAATTCCAATCGCCCATGCTGTTCACATGAAGGAAAATTACAGTAACATGAATGTATTGCTACAGACTATAGAATATAACAAGTATAAGTGGAAGATTTGTGCAGACTTAAAAGTGATAGCTATCTTACTTGGTATGCAGCAAGGGTATACCAAATATTGCTGTTTTCTTTGTGAGTGGGACAGTCGAGCGCGATTAGAACATTACAAAAGAAAAATTTGGCCGCCAAGACTGGGTTTTGAACCAGAAGAAAAAATGTTGCTAACATTGCATTAGTTGTTTCACAAAAGGTAATACTGCCACCACTCCACATAAAACTGGGGCTTATGAAAAACTTGGTAAAAGCTATGGACAAAGAAGGACGTGCTTTCAGTTATTTAAAACAAAAGTTTCCCACACTTAGTAATGCGAAAATTAAAGAGGGAATTTTTGTGGGTCCTCAAATCAAGAACCTTTTCAAAGATGCTGAATTTGACAACATTCTAGAAGGTAATGAAAAAGCTGCTGATAATTCCTTTAAAATGGTAGCAGCACACTTTCTCGGTAACAAAAGAGCAGAAAACTATAGAGACCTTGTTGGGAATCTTCTTTCTTGCTACCAGAAATTAGGATGCAATATGTCATTAAAAGTCCACTTTCTACATTCACACCTAGATTACTTCCCATAAAACTGTGGTTCAGTAAGTGACGAGCATGGAGAGAGATTCCACCAGGATATTCAAAATATGGAAAAAAGATATCAGGGCAAATGCACTTCTGCGATGTTGGCAGACTACTGTTGGACATGTATAAGTGATGCTCCAGAAGTAACATATAAGAGACGGGCTAAGAAGCGCAAGAAGAATAATTAATTTTCTGATTAAAGAGCTTATATTCTAATTAAATATATAGTATATAACATGTATTTGAAATATATATCAAAATGGCAAATATTTTTTCGCCTGATGTAATTAATTGCTTTTTTTATTAAAATTATACCATAATATGTGAGTTAGGTCAGTTATTACAATTTTTAGAGCCAATAACTTTTTTGTGACTATGTTAGACGTAGCTGGGACCAAAACAATGCAAATAAGTGGTTTTGGTTAACGATACAAAATAAAAGTTAAAATTTGTAGGTGTGTGATTTACTCCAGTTTTGTTCCTGTAGTTAGCCAATATTTTTAAATTGTTCAGTTATCTAGATGCTCTAATTTTTGTTCCCGTTGGTTGCTTGCAATTGCTTTAGAAAAAAAATCATCCTTCATTTTGGATTATCCATTTCCAATATTTTAAATTTGACTTTAGATTTGTAATCAGCGACGCTAACAAAACAATACGGTTCAAAAATAAAACAGTAATGCCTTTCCATATATTAAATTTTTCAATTTAAGTGTGGTGTTTACCACTTGGGGGGTAGAACGAATATCAAGACTATATAGAAACTGAAAATGACAGTTTTTCTACAAAAATATTCCATAAAAATATCATTACATATGATATTACAAGTTTTCCGCCTGAGCTACCACTAGATACTATACTATTATTATATACGGTTAATGATTTAAGAAGAAAAGGGGGTTATTTAACTCATATTGCACTAGAGGATTACCTACCGGCAAGAATACTTTTTTAATAAGTAGTACCTTCTTCTTGTATCATTCGTTGCATGCAGCAATTCATTCAGTTTAATACAAAATATTCTACGTTCCACTTGTTACACTATTTATACGCATAAACATACATTAAAGATCAACGTCATAAAAGAAGTTAGTATTTTTTCCATATTTTTAATTTGTTAAGATGACCCCATCTTACTCCGTTTAGCCCTCTAACTGCCACGGGCCGCACGCCCGGCTGTCGGGCACGGATGTTGGAAACCATCGTATTACAACCTCACCGTCTAGAGGTGATCGCTTCTAATATTAAAACTTTCCCTGAATAATAACAAAATAACTAACACGGAAGTAACCGAGCTTCTGTGAAAGGATGTAGGCGTAATTAAAGTTATTACCATACTTTATGTTTAGTTTAGTACAACTTGGCTATAAGTAAATAACCATAGATGAAACTAAATAAGGGTTCGTAATAGTGTTTCAGAAACAATAAATGAGTAAAAGTGAGTTAAACCCAAGTTAGATATTCAAAGGATGATGTTAAAAGTAGAACTGTAAATTTTATAGTTAAATTTCCTCTAATTTACTCTATTTATAAACGAAGTCTAGTATTATACTTTGCAAGATTTAATATTAAATATCCAAGGGCTATTTCCTCCTGTAATACAATATAATTTAAAAATCGATCGCTAGCAACCACTTTTTATTTAAAATACATGAAAAGTGAATATGTTTTCCAAGGTGATCGCACAGTTTATATTCTATCAAAATATACTTCTGTTATTATTTAGTTGATTAATTGATTTTATTACATTTATTTTATTATAATACCAAACTACTGCTTTTGACGGTGGACGATGGATTTCTGGAGTGTTGGAATTATACGAAGCAGTTGCATTAAATTTGATTAAATCATATTTAGATGAAAGAAAACACTCTGTTGTTGAGTACAATAAGTCGGGAGATATGGTAAAAAAAGTGTACCTCATGGTTCTACATTGGGTCCTCTATTATATATATTATATGCAAATGAGCTAGAAAATATATTTGAACTCAACATAATACCGTACGCACAGACACAAACAACTTGTTACTAAACATTAGTTTCAATATCATCAGACTTTGGAATTTAAGATTAATTATCAAAACAAAGAACTAACTTCAACTAAGAATATCTCATTCCTAAGAATAGAAACAAACTTTCGGCTTAACTAAAAAGTGCAAGTGGATAATTTAGCAAAATGTATTTCACATCTATAACGTGATATCCATTTTGCTAAATATGCTTTGAAGATACTGCCTGACACATACTGTCAGTCAGTATCTTCAAAGCTAAATAATAAGAAATTAATGAATTGTCTGTTTTTTAAAAGACTAAATCAGTATAATAATTTACCAATTGAAATTAAAGGCTGTGAAGCATTAAACACGTTTAAAAATAAGCTAAAAAAATATTTAGCATAAGATTTGAATATGTGTATTGTTGTTTTGTTTGTATATATATTTTTGTTTGGTTATGTACATTTGTCTATATAATAGCATACTATCTGAGATATAATTGTATTTGATTAGGTTGTACCTATTTAAAAATAAAATAAGGGTTACTGTATTTTTTTATTCATGTAAACACAGTATTAGTCGCTTCTCGGGTATATATCCAATCAAAAAATGAGTATGGAATAATCTTTTGGAGTAATCCTATAAAAATTGGAAAAATACTAATTTCACTAAAACAATGCTTAAGAAATATATTTATTTTTAAACAAAAACACCTCCGTAAAACTGTGTTTATTGAGCGCAAAATACTCACTCTTTTTATAATATTAGAAACAAAGACAACCTAAATCTTCAACTACCTTCAACTTTGAGAAAACTTTCCAAGAGACAATTAAAGAAAACTAAAAGTCTATTTCCTCGATAAAGCACATTGCAGCATGGAAGAATTTGTTTTTCAGCAAAAAATATAGAAATTTAATTTGAAAAATAGACATTTGGAAAACTTTAAATTTTAACAGGCGTAAGAAAAGCCATATATTCATGTAAATCAATTTTACATATTGCACTGAATCTTTTACAATAATTTACACTACATATTCTACACGTTCTATATCTATGGTATAAAGTAATAAATAAACTAGGTACTATCTACCTCTATCTATATTGTTTAGATGTACACATAATTTTGCCCCACTAAATTATCTGCCAATTAAAATGCCTCATAATCTTAAAAATGTGGCAAGTAGTTCCCAGTCCATACGTGATTATCTTCTACCTTCTTATTTGCTGAAGCTATGAGTAGGAAAATAGGATTCCTTTAGGATCTTCACTAAGTTCTTGTAGCCCAGATTTGATACTGATATGTAATCTAGAAGTTTCAACTGAGGGAAAACTTTTCTTATAAGATTCTCTTTCATGATAAATATATTCGTTAGGTATGTACAGGGTGTTGTAGAAATTGTCACATCAAATTCGTTAGAAATACAACTTTGTTACGACAATTCGACAAACTGCCATATTACATAGTAATGGAAATTATTGAATTTCAACAACTTGGCTTCATTTTTGTACCACTACGTCACTCAGTGAAGTCGAAGTATGACCAAAGTCGATGCCAAAAGTTACGAGTTTGATTTTTGTTAGCGCCAGAAGATTATTGGTATGTTTACTAGATTTTAGTAGGCTACAAGTATTATGAACATTCTTTGCAGTTCGATATCACACTTATTTCGTTTAATTTGATTCACGCATATTGTTTCGTATTAATTATATTAATTATATTTAAATTATTTATTATTGTTTTTTAATATCATTATTGCTATTATTGTTAGTTATATATATATTGTATTGTGAGTTGCCTATAGAATTCGCTTTGAACATATATTTTATTCCCAAGTAGAGTTTTTAAATACTTTTTACTTCCACGTCCAGTGGAAGTATAGTAACGACAAAAAAATTTTTAAAAATTTTTATTGTTCAAATAGGCTTAGAATGTCACGAAACGTCGAGATTTTAAGTTTGAGCGAAAAAAAAATTTCTGTCTGTCGGTCTGTCGGTCTGTCTGTCGGTCTGTCTGTAACTTTTTTTGTGCGCACGTTTACTCTGGAACCGTTTGAGATATTGACTTGAAATTTGGTACACATATGTACTTTAACGAGATCTAGAACCAGATTATATTTTCATCTTGTTCCGTCGAAGGGTTGGGGGGTAAATTGGGGTAAATTTGGGGAAAATAGGTAAATCAAGCAGGTAAGAGTCCATAAAATTGGTATTTAGTATATACAAAAGAAGCTGAGGTCCCAAAAAAAATTTGGCATTAGCCACCCCCATTACCACCCCCACCCCATTATTAAAGGGGATGAAAAAAAATTGTGATTTTGTGATTTAGGGTGTGTACAAGAACCAAAAACCTCAAAATGTTTTTTTACTTCATCCACCCCCACTACCACCCCCTATCACCACCCGCACCCCGCTACCGATGTGGGGTATCGTTTTGTGGGTTTTTGGGGTAGAGGATTTCAAATATTATATTATTAAAGTTCCATAAACAATTATTTCCATATACAAAATTTTTTCGTTGCGAGTGACTGGATGTGGAAGTAGTGATTCCTTGGGCAGCGGTTTTATCTATCGCGTCTTTTTTGTGACATAAAGAACCTGCCGCAAGGCACAACTGCTTGGGAAGTGTGTGTGAAACGATTCATGCAATCAATTAATTTGTTCATAGTGTGCCGTTAGTAATAATCGATTTAACGCTATCTCTTAAAACTGAACTTAAAAGTGGTTATCGTCCTATTGTGGAGGTCCAGCGACATCAATAGCCGGCCGGCATTCAACGCACCGCAGATTTTTGGGTGAGTTTATGTCACTCGTTTTTTTCCTTAGCTTGTATTACAGTCCAAACTCTTTGTATTTTTATTTGGGAGCTTCATTGCTGAGATTCTCAGCTGATTCCCATACACATATAGGTGTTTTATATCCGCACATAGTCATTACAAAAAAATGCACAAAATATAAATCTCAAATATCGAACTTGACTGTCTAGATGGTGTGAAGCTGTCAGTCATGCCATACAGGAAGGAGATCTACTAGAATAATGATATGAATGAGAAAATGTCGATCAAGATGTTATAAATAGGAACAGAATGTCATATAACATCATGTATAAGATTTATAAAAATTAAGGCACTTTACTCAGTTTTCGCCATCTTCTTCTTTTAGTTATTGACATCATGCAAAATTGGTGGAAGGCTTCTGCTTGAGTGGTTATGCTAAAGAACGTTATTTGGAAGAAACCAAATCACTCTTTGTAACAGTGTTACATCAACAATAGCGGGTATAAATCAGTGAGTACCTCGGGGGTCCATCCTTGGACTCCTGTTGGTCTTGATCTATGTCAATGACTTATTGCAATAAGTTTTTAATGCTAAATTTGTGCTATATGCAGATGAGCGACTAAAATAAATTGAAATGAAAACCAGATTGAACTGGAAAATATTATGCTGCAAACACAATCGACCAATTCCGAGTGGTTCCAAGCCAATGACGTTTAAAGGATACCAAAACAGTAAATGTAATATTTTCTACTCGTCATCTTGAAAAGTATGAAAACTCAGAAAATGTAAAATATCTGGTAATAGTTCTTGATCCCAAACTATGGACTAAAAACAAAAAACCAGAAAAACTGGCACGATATGTTTATAAGATAAATATAGTCGTTACTTCAAGGTACATTATCTTATGAAATTCTAACTTGGAGGCATAGTTCATTCAGATAGAATATTTACTCTACAGAGAAATTGACTTCTAATCTTGGATATAGAGATTACGTAAAATGTAAGTTAATTGAACATGGAATAGTATCAGTTCCTTCTTTTTATATCTATAGGTGGTTGATATATGTTAATGAACACATAAATGACTATTTCGTTCCTAAAGATATACATGGCCATGACACAAGGTTCAATGACAAGATTTCCTTGAGATGTTTACGACCAAAAAAATAGAACTAACTAATTTAACTACTCTGATTCCTCGTTGTTTTAATAAACTCCCATTTCACATTACTTCTTTACCGTATAAACAGTTGTGTGGTCAGGTTAAAAGTTTACTAATAAACTGAGTTTCGTATAATTTTCAAGAATTTTTTTCGACTGATTCTTCAAGTGAAACTGTTATTTTAATTTTCTGTTTGTGAAATCTACTATATGCGTAATTTATTTGTGTTTATTAATTGAATACTATGATTATCAATAATTTGTATTATTAGAACTTACCTAATTTTACTTTTGTAAAATTTATAAGTTCATAACATCAATAAACTATTTCTATATCATGAACTATCTCCAACGCGCAAATTACATGCATTATTGATTCAGTCTTCTCAAAGCCTTCACAACTCATTTCCAGCCGATGTAAAAGAGATTCTGCTATGCATTTTTTACTCATCCTTCGGTTTCGTGAAATCACTTCTGGAAATCTCAAGTGCTTTTAAAAAATTCATCTTAAAGAAAAATTTGCCTCCGAGCTACTTACATAAGATGAAAATAAGACAAAAGTTATCTGAAAAACGATTAGTAAATATATATTGTAAGAATTTTACTTTCAATTGACATCTACCGAGTTTTAGCAACAGTAGGTTTAATTATATACAAAACTTTCTAGTTTATAGTTTAATGAATTTAATTGGTGTAAGTTTCGCTCTCTAGGATCGTGCCCTCAGGCAGGTGGGATATGGTAACTTAATTACCTATTTTGGGTTATCTGCCATTGTCTATCTTCTATTAAGACAAACTCCTTAAACTTATTCAATTAATGGAGAATTTCTTGTTATACGGAGTGGAAATTATTTGAAGACGATACCATTTTCTACACTGGTTTTAATATTCGAAGTAATTTTGTGTCACTCCCATAAAGGAATTTGCACACTGAGACAATCGTTTAATAACTAACGTTTTTATAAAGTCTTATTGTAAAAAATGTTAGTAACGGAAGTTTGTCTAGAAACACTTTAAACTGCACTTTAACTAGAAATATGATAAACTTTTTCTGAAAAGTTTAAAAATGGATTTGAATGTTTAGGTGCTTATCAAAACTGTTAGCGTTGTCACCATATTGTTCTTTGACCATTATAGGTTGATAGCATGATACTGTGATAAACTTACCATAAATTAACATAATCCAAATGAGTTATTATCGTTTCACATCTACAGAAAGTCTACATTTTCGGACACCACTATACCGACAGATTGAAGCCATCCTTTTTCACATAAAATAGCTGCATATCGATTTATGGTTAATAGAGTATTTGTTATACCGTTGTCAAAAGAAAACCGTAATAAAGAAATAGAAATTATAAAAGAAGTAGCAACTAACATCAATTTTTCCATAAATATAATAGATTACTTAGTCGCAAAAACACAAAAATATTACAATTAATAAATCTACCCTAGAATTAAACAAAAATCTAGGGATAATTTGTATCTTTAACATATTTTGACCCGTCGGAAAGAATTTCATATGTAATATCGAGTGATAACTTTCAAATCGCATTTAGCACTAGCCAAAAAACGTCGTATATCGTTTACAATGCAAAACAGAAAACATATATTTTTTTTATCTCTTTATTTAACTTCGGTCTATTTCCGCTACCAGGGCCTATCACCGACGCCAACCTGAAAATTTTGCCGAACCTTTTCTCTTGAGAAGAGTAGGGATCTTTTACTTGCCTAACATTTAGTAGACAAGGGACCGCCTGCTTTAATTCCCCTCCGTAGGATGGTATATACACCACATAACCCTCGTCTTGAAATTACATAGCTTCTGCGTATACGCTGATATACAAGTCGCTAGAAGGTGGAAAGAGATCGCTGTGTTTCCCAAGATGGATATCACCCATCCAAGTATTAACCGCGCTGAACGTTGCTTAAGTGGAGTACCGAAATACAATTCAGTCAAGACGCATCTACGCTCGCCCCCAGAAATCATATAAGAATAAAAAATCAGGAGTATGAAAGCCCACTTGTGGACAATTTAATAGTTGTTACATCGGTCAAGTAAGAAGAGCATTTAATATAAGATACACTAAACATTTAAAATCATTTCAAAATAGTGATATTGATTCAACATTCGATTAAATCCAGAAAATTAACTATATTAAAAGCAATTGAAATCTATAAACATATTGCCTTCTTAGTGATCAATTATACATACAGTGTGTGCTATTTAATACCGCATCATCCTGTTATTGTGGAACGAATTTTCAGATTTTAATTTTTTTTTTAAGAGCTTTATATGGCCATTTTGATAAATTTGTAATTTTCGTATTTTCAAGACCTACTAAGGTCCCCTAAATAAGAAGAAATTTCGAGATCCACTCTTAGGCAATTTCTTATCGGCAAAGTGGACAGCATATTCGATTCGCAGTTGTCCCAAATACCTCTATAGATTAATACCTCATATAGGGTTGGCCAAATTTTAAAATTTTTCACTTTTTGACTGGCCCTGTATCTTAGGTTTACTAAAAATGCAAAGTAGTCATTCGAAGGTACACCAGATACTAAATGAGAAAGAAAAAAGAAACTGCAGTAGCAAATAGAAAATTTTGTTTTTATCTGTTTTGGGATATATAATTCACAATTTCATAAAAAATTACAAAATAATTTAATTCATTATTTAAAGAATATGAAATATTAAGTATTTTGTAAGCAATATTCTCATTCCATAATTTTAATAGAATTTGCATTCATTCATTATTTTTAATTAAGGCAAATATTTTCTGTATAGGTACATTTCTATAATCCTGATGTAATTACATGGACATTAAAATTCCTGCTTCAAATAATGTACTACCTACACAAGTTTTATACATTCAATATAATGAAAATTTATGGATTACATTTAATTCTTGGCTCATAACAATGTACATGACATAAAAAGAAATAGAGGGAACATGTCATAATAATTATATTTTCAATAAATTTCAATCTAGAAATAACACACACTTTGCCAACAGCCAACTGAATTAAAATCGATTGGAGTTTTTTGCCTGAATGCCTCATTCTGTTACAAAAACTAATCATATAGATTAATAAGAAAGGCAAACAATAATTATATTTATTGTAAATATATATTTTTTAAAACGTCGTTTTAATGTTTTTGAATGTCACTAAAGCCATTTTAAGATTTGCGAAACTCAGATTGACTGGAATAATGAAATCGAGATCCTATAGAAAGGTACAGTAATTAGAAACTTCGAAATATTGTCATATGAATTAGATTTCATTTTTCGCTTAATAGTATATGCATCAAAGAAAAAAGTTTCTATATCATGCGGGGCTTGTTAATTCTTGTTAATTTATAGGGGATGGCAACTAAAAAAAAAAAAAAAAAACAAACATATTGAAGTTGCGAGACAAATTGCAAATTGGAATTTTAGCTTGAAAAGAGATATTTCAAAACAATTTTCGTCAAGTAACTCGAAAAGTATTACATCGAGCGAAAACATGCCAAGGACAAATAAGAAAGCTACTAAAGTAAGGATGAATTTCTTTTTTTATATTTTCTGTAGAATTAATAGTTTCGGAGATCTGGAAGTATAAAGATGGCGGCCGAACGTTTATAAGAAGAAGGAAGTATTTAGTTTAAATGTTAAATATCTCAGAGACTATGGCACTTACGACAAAAGAACTAGCAACTAAAATGAGTGTATTAATTAGACTGTCAAATGGTTTTTTGACTATTTTTTAGCGTAAAAAACTAAGAAACAGAAACAAAATGCCTAATCATATTTTTTGACTAAAAACGTATTTGTTAATGTAAGTAGTCATTAATTAAAAAAATATATCATCATAACTATTTTTCGTTAACATATAATATGATCTAGACGCTTAAATTTTTTCGTCTGTTTATAGCACTCATTTCTTTACAAAAAAATTATATTTTAAACTATAAAGGGATTTTCGAAAAAACGTAAAATCTTTCTTTGCGAAGATCTCAATAAATATTAGTTTTAGCGAAAAAATGATGAACATCAAACAAACGCGTATAAACTGAGAATGAAATTGATTTTCTTTATATGTATGTAGGATTAATAGTCCCTTGAGATAAACCAGAAAAAGGCAAAAAACCTAAAAGTTCTGCGACCGGACCGCAAGACATTAACCCCCCGTTTTTGAGGGCGGGGAACACGATGGTAACAATATTTTCCGCCCTAGCGTCCTAAATCGAAAAAACCACCCCTTTTTCCGATTTTTCGGCGATAGGCTTGCAAGGACTTGTCAGATCGGGTTTTTCTTGGTCAATTTGAATAAAAAAAGTGAATATTGACCACAAGTGACCTAACTCACCCCCAGGGGTTGAAACTACCCCCACCCCCAATACCAAAATGCCACGAAAATAACGAAAATCAGCTGTAAACCGGTATACCCCCGTTTTCGAAGGCGAGGAATACGATAGTGATAATGTTTCATGATCTACCCTTCAACCTGAAAGCTACCCTCTTTTCCGATTTTCCGGTGATAAGCTTGCGAGGGCTTGTCGTATCGGATTCTTTTTTTGGTCAATTCGAATAAAATAGGTAACTATTGACCACAGGTGGCCTAACCACCCCCAAGGGTTGAAACTACCCCCCACCCTCAATAACGAAGTGCCACGGAAACAACGAAAATCAGCTGAAAAGCGGTATACCTCCGTTTTCAAATAGGCTTAGAATGTCATAAGACGTCGAGATTTTAAGTTTAAAAAAATCTGTCTGTTGTTCTGTCTGTAATTTTTTTTTTGTACGCACGATAACTCTGGAACCGTTTAAGTAGAAATAAAAGAAGCTAACGTCCCCAAAAACTGTATTAGACACCCCCCTTACCACCACCACCCAATTGTTAAAGGGGGTGAAAAAAATAAAATTGTGATTAAGTGTGTGTACAAGAACCAAAGGCCTCAACATTTTTTTTTTATTCTCCACCCGATCCGACAAGCCCTTGCAAGCCTAGCGTCGAAAAATCGGAAACAGGGGTGGTTTTTTCGATTTAGGGATAGCAGTTGGACGCTAGGACGGAAAATATTGACACTATAGTGTTCCCCGCTCTCGAAAACGGGGAGGTTAATGTTTTGCAGTCCGGTCGCAGAACTTTATCTCAATAGACTATAATAGTTTTGGAGACATTAAAGTTTATAGATGGCATCCGAACGTTCATAGGATGAAGTATCTAAATGTTGATTGTCTTAGAAACTGTAACACTTTCATCGAAAACTTCGAAGAGCAGAATTAAAGATAATTAATCAATCTTTAAAATGATTTTTTGTTCATTTCTATATTATAAAAAATAATAAAGTTTTGACCGAAACAATGTGAGTCTTCACATTTTTTTAACAATACGTCGCCATTTTCTTATTGTAATTATCCAGTAGTTAAAGTCCTTTTAAGAAATGTGATTTTTTGTTAATAGAGCACCACCTTTTGTTCATTCAAAACACTTGCCTCACAAAAAATTTCCATGGGCCACATTGTAGCCATCATTTTGAATTTTTTTTATTTTGATTTCAGATTCCTTACCAGCGATCCCCAAAAGATAAATATCCTACGTTTCAAAAATAGATCAGCAATACTTTCATAAATATTAAATATCTAAATTTAAGAGTGGTTTTCACCCCTGGAGGGTAAGAGCAAGTTTCCGGACCATATAGAAGCTGAAAATTATATCTTTTACTACAATAATAAACCATAAAGAAAACATATCATTACATATGAGATTATTCCAAAATTTTACACATTTTTTCTCTCTAAGAATGGTTTAATTAAAATTATTTCCCAGATATTAGATTTATTGCCAACTACTTCATGGAATATGCTGCATATTTTTTGGATAAATTTGTGCGACTACAGTTAAAAAAATATTACTTAAATCATATTCTTAGAACTATCTTGACAGTACTGAAGAAGACTTAAAAATAAATTGAAACGTCGACATTGTGTCAAAATTCAAATATTTATACCCTAACATCAGAAAATAAGCTAGCAAAAATGCTTCAGTTTAATGAAAAGGGATTTCAATTGTTCAAACAATGATTTTTAAATAAATTGTTGCAAAACTGGCAATTTGTCGATAAAAACGATTTTTTTTTTATTGCAAGTAATTAACTAATAACCACGGCAGATGTCGTGATGCTATCAGACGTGCTGTCCGGCAAGCGGAGGCCAATTAGAACTAGAATAATTCATGCATCACAAAACATTTTGTTGTTTATTATATACTTAATAATAAATAATAAAACTGTAAAATACGAAAACACAATCACAATATAAAAAATATGCCAACATTGTATAACGGCTACCAGCACGGAAGCTAAGTCGGTTAAGGCGTATTGAGTGGCGAATATGCTGACCCCTGTCTATCGCGTTCTGGATTCGAGCCCCAGCCCCGGAGCTGACACCACCGGTGGGTATGGATGTATGTCTGCGTTTTCCATATGTGTAACCCCCTTCCGGACAACCTTGGCTTTGGATTTGGGGGTTGTCTACTATCTGTGGTGTGTTTATGTTTATGTTTATGTTTAACTGGGCACAACGAAATATATCGAAAACAGTGCTTCGAAAAAAATGTTTCAAATGAAAGTTGTTTCTTTTCGAACGAGAATTAAAGAAGCATTAGGTATTTTTGATTCGGTGGCCGTTTTCTATGCCACTCCAAGAGCAACTTTGTTTTTTTTAAACGGAAACCTATATTTTTTATTACAACTTATGCCAACCTAAATGGGACACCCGGTATGGTATAGAATCGTCCACAAAAAAACTTCAACTTTCAATATAGAGGGACATTTCTATTCGGAATAAACAGTTGACCCTGCATGAACAAATGTCGGTATAGTTTGAAATCATCCTCCAAGTCAACTTGATGCTTGGAATAGTGACAACATAAAGGGTCACTTAAGGATGTGGCTGTTCCAGTAAAACTGGAAACGTGACAAAAAGGTATAAATTTAAAATCCTATTTCAGCGACTATGGCATAAAATCTCCACAACTTTCTTTCAGGAGTAGGTCGACAGCTGGAGCTGCTAAAATAAGTTATCCCATAGAATGTCAACAGCCGGTCAACGTAGCTGTGTGCTAAAATTAAGCTCGTATTTGAGAAAATATTAGTTTTACTGTTAAAATTATATAAAGTGTGTTTCTCTTTTCACATTCACACTTCCTCATTTATTTCCTTTTTTCGGTCTATTTTACAACTCATTGGAATAACATTAATGCACACCGATAGGCTACCGCGATAAAAAGTAAATGCGAACAATTGAAAAATCATAGTAGGACTACTTTTATCGAAAAAGGTGACTTAAAAAAGTTGTTCAGAATCGCTAAACAATCAAAATCAAAATTTTCATCGAATCATTTTGAAAAATTTATAACATTATGATGGTAACTGAATTAAAATTCCATTGTCGTCTCAATAATGAGTGCCGTGGAAAATTTGAACTGCCAAATAAGCGTAATGTAAATGGGCTCATTGTAAATGGGCTCATTCAGCATTTTTTTTAAATTCATATTTCGAAAGTACACCTTTTAGTTAGCAAATGTGCGAAATATTAGATTTTTTTTCAACTCTTTCTCACTCAAAATATGGAGTCCAGTGGGATAGGTCGGAGTGATCGGTTGTGTGTCTGAAACCCTCCCACTTAAAAACGTTAAAAAACCCGGTAAAACTGTGTTAAATTTGACAAAGCTTAGGTGAATTGTAGCTTAAGAAATCCGGATTAAATTAATGTGTTATAACAAAAGAACAAAGTTGAAATATAATTAATATTTTGAAATAACTAATACAGAGTTATTTAGTGGCAATCAGCGTGGTGCATAAAGAAATGAGCTTAAAGAAACGAATATATAAACACGACCCAAACTCAGGCATATAAGAGAAGTACATCTGAGTTTATTTGTGTCTTAATGACTACAAGTGTCTGCCCATAAAACCATTGAAATGTTTAGGTCCAGACCCTTGAAGAATCGATATCTGTTGAAAAATTTATGAGAGCAGTAAAAATATGGCCAAATAAATTGTTTTCAATCATTATAAAAATATTCAAATGATTTAATTTAAATTATATCCGAAATAATCAATAACGTATCGTAAAATATGCTCATATATTTCTTTCTCTCAAATAATTCTTTTTTTTCATAGTTACAAAAAATACTCAAACGAATTTAAAAGTAATGCATTTGATTATTGCGGGTTTAATTTATATTAAAGTAGGGACAGAACAATTTCTTACGTAAATTTTCAAATGAGGTTTTTATAATTATTAAAAGTACTCAAACGAATTTAATTTGGATTAAACCTGAAATAATCAATGAGACATTGTTGATATACGGCGTCAAAATTGAATTCTCAGATTCTCACAGCACTTCAACGGAGGTATGCGTGGTGCAGGCTTCTTTCAGAAAAATGGTATTTTCTAAGAAAACATACACATACGCCGATGATCTCCTAATCACCGCAGGACCAGGTGCGTAAGCAGAGGGGCAGAGGCCCGGCGTGGTTTAAGAAGTTTGAGATAGTGACAATTATTTCATATCTGTTTTTGCATACCAAATATTAGTTTAACTTTGTTTTTAAACATATGCCAAAAAAGTGAGGTTTTTAAGTTCCACTGTGCTGTGTTATGTGTTTATTTGGTCCCCCCTCAAAACACATTCCTGCTTACGCGCCTGCGCAGGACACATCTGGAATGAAAACAAACTTCAAGAAAAGCCTAATAATAGAGTGAGAGCCGTCAACAAAAGAGAGTTGGACCAGCGAAGTGGAACATAAAATACGGAGTCAAAATTGAATTCTCAGATTCTCAAAGCACTTCAACGGAGGTATGCGTGGTGCGGCTTCTTTCAGAAAAACGGTATTTTCTAAGAAAACATACACATATACCGATGATCCTCTAATTGCCGCAGGTGCGTACGCAGTGGGGCAAGGGTAGTCTCAAAAATAGTGAGGTTTTAAGTTCCACTGTGCTGTGTTAGGTGTTTATTTGGTCCCCCCTGGTTGCCCTCCCCCCAGGCGCGGCGCGGTTGAGAATTTTTGAGATAGTGGCAATCATTTCATATGTGTTTTTACATACCAAATATTAGTTTAAATTCGTTTTTACGCATACGCCAAAAAGAAAAGTGAGGTTTTAAGTTCCACTGTGCTGTGTTATGTGTTTATTTGGTTCCCCCCTGGTTGCCCCCCCCCCCCCCCAGAACACATTCCTGCGTACGCGCTTGCGCAGGACACATCTGGGCTGAAAACAAACTTCAAGAAAAGCCTAATAATGGAGTGAGAGCCGTCAACAAAAGAGAGTTGGACCAGCGGAGTGGAACACAAAATAGATGAATACTCCCTAAGAACAATGAACAAATTGAAGTACCAGAATCAGAAACGGAGGAATCAGAGGATTCAGAAGAAGAAGATTTATAGAAGCAGAAAAATAAAAATAGGAGCACAAACAGCAGCGACACAATGCGGCAAGAAGAGGCAGAAGTCCAGAACCAAAAATACAAAAAAAGGGAGCTAAACGCTCCCTCACGACACAATGCGGTAACGCATGTCACAAATCCCTACACCTCCCATCCCACATTCTTTTACCATGCGCCATGTGGCACTCGCTACTGGCAACAAGCATGACCTCAGTCCAACCCAGCGTGGACGTAGCAGGCCCAGCTGTATGATTCCTTGGGAGTGGCAGAAATGCATACCGCACGCTTCTAAATCAATCAATCAATCAACACAATGCGACAACACATTGGACTTGCCATCTTGCTGTCGAGGCGACCAGACCTGCTTTATAATGCTCTGTCACCAATGGATACCCATTAAAGTTTATAAAAGTTAAATAGTGACAACGTGTAAAAAATATAGTTAAAAAAGTATAAGTGGATGTGTTTGTAAAATAATACATATCTCGGAACATTTTCAGTAATTGATAAGAAATATTAGATAGTGTTTAATTAGGTATACAAACCAAAACTTTACACAGTGCTTCCCCTCTAACGCAGTAAATAATGGTATATATAGTGCATTGAAATCGTTCCAGGCGGCAAAGAGGACAAAGAAATCAGTAATAACCGAAGAGAGGACTGTCTGTATGGAGCACTAAGCCATCAATTAGAAAAAGAAAACCGGCACACACTAACGCTATGAAAAATCAAGAAAAATGTCCATTATACTATTAGGAGACTTCAATGCACATATACTCCACACATGGCCTAACGAAAATGGAAACGCGCTGAAAAACCTAGCACACAAGTTTGAACTTAACAATAAGAAATACATGGAGCAAAAGTCAAATCTGCATTGACAACTGGAGTAATGGAAGCTCAATCACACAAATAGACCATACCCTGGTAAGCAGAGAGATAAGGGCAAGGATCAAGAAGGTTAAAGCAAAAAGGACAGCAGAAGAAAGCGCTAACACTGAACAGCAGCAAACTAAAAATAGGGAGACCATGTCACACGTGGAAAATAACAATCGAGAGGATATGAAAAAAAACTAGGAAAGAAAAGCGAGGAAAAACATGCGTCATGTGGCTCTCGCTGCTGACAACAAGCATGACCCAAATCCAACCCAGCATCGGATACTGAGGAATCAGAAGACTCAAAAAATAAAAGACTCAAAAGAAGATTTGAAGAAGCAGAAACACAAAAAGAGGAGCATAAACACTCCATATCAAGACACAGCACATATTTCACACGAAGATTCAGAAGAGGCAGATGCCCAGAACCAAAAACACAAAAAGGGAGCCTCACGACACAATGCGGTAACGCATCTCATAAATACCTACACCTCCCATCCCATGTTCCTTTACCATGCGCCATGTGGTTCTCGATGCTGGCAACAAGCATGACCTTAGTCCAACCCAGCGTGGACGTAGCAGGCCTAGCTGTATAACCCTGGGAGTGGCAGCAATGCCTACCGCACGCTGGTAAATCAATCAATCAATCAATCAAACTCTTTCTCCCTCAAAATAAATAATGAAAATAGAGCGCGCGAAAACGCAGTATGACGTCAGAACACTCCAGCAACGGTCGACGGCTCGCCTGCTCCCATATAGTTTCATATGGCAAGCACAACAGACGTGCTATAACCGCATAACTAGAACAATCAAAATGGGTTTTAAAGGGGATATAAAATACTCTTTCGTGTTGCCATTTTTGACGACTATTGATATTTATTAATATATAAAAATAACAGGCCCATAAAAAAGAAATGACTTTAATATAAGTTATAAATGCATTATCTTTTAGTTCAAGGTAGTACTTCAATGCAGAAAAAGTTAGGAATATAAATATTTACATTTACAAATTTACCAGCATGTTGAAGTCAGCCAAATTTTTGCCAATTTTTTATTTTGATTTTGCCAATATAACTATTTTCATATAGGTAATCCAAAGTTTGTCCGTTTTTCCTCTCCTTTCAATTTCCTCCAATTCATTGAATAATTTGCCATGCTCCCATATAGTTTCATATGGCAAGCACAACAGACGTGCTATAACCGCATAACTCATAAAGCCAGTCGAGCGAGTGCTTTGATGTCATCCGCGCCGTCCTTTTCGAATATGATACGAATTGAAAATCATTAATATTTCCTATCCAAGTCCCTTACAATTAAAAAATGTTGATACTATATGTATTTGCACTCCACTATGAGGAAATAATTTTTCATAAGACTTTAATATTTTAAATCGTCTACTTTAAAAATCCAGAAAACGGTATATTACATTGGTTGTGTTGATGGGGGTTGGTAGGTTGCTGATGCAAAAAAATTGAGGCCTTTGGTTCTTATACACACACTAAATCACAATATTGTCTTTTTAGCCACTTTAATAATGGGATACGTGGAAATTGGGGGTGATAGTGGCCTTGGCTTCTCATATACTAAATCCCAATTTTATGGACTCTTACTTGCTATTTACTCCTATTTAACCCCAAATCCTTCAACGGAATAAGCTGAAAATATAATCTAGTTCCATATCTTGTTTTAATACATTGGTATACCAAATTTCAAGTCAATATCACAAATTGTTCCAGAGTACCTATTTGTGAGAAAAGTAGTTAGACAGACAGACAAAAATTTTTTGCTTAAACTTAAAATCTCGACATTTCATGACATTCTAAGCCTATCTGAATAGAAACAAATTTCAACATTTTTTTTTACCGTAAGATGTGGAAGTAAAATGAATGGAACACACTTAACCATTGCTGAAAAAGTAGAAATAGTGCCGTTTAGCTGGTAAATGTGTTTTTTCAATTAGAAAAGCGGCACAAGAATATAACCGAAGACATTCATAAAGAAAAATTAGTTTCAAGATATTTTCAAGACCAAGAAACGAATACTAAAATATTTTCTCGGCACCTCCACCATATGTTACAAATGAGCTTTCCAAAATCATGCCCTAGGAGCCTATAGTTCAGGGGCATAAAACTTCTCCCGTTGGATTTTAAGTGATTAAGTTGTATCGCTACTTGGAATACATTCCTAATACACTCTAGAATCATGCCTTACTAGGTGTTCTGCTTTAACTTGTGGCAGGCGGTCTGTGTGATGTCATTAAAATAGTTAATGATTTTTCTCTGTTAATCAGCAATAAATAACCAGCTAAACTGTATATTGAACAATTTTTTAGGGTTTTAGGCACATATGAGGCACTTATGTTGGCAAATTACATTTATTAATCAAATACATTATTTATATCAATATCTAATTATAATTTTAATTGGTGCGTTCAAAGGTCTTCAACTTAATATTAGCCATCTGTAATATCATCAATATGTAATTCGTCCTCATAATTTTCGCATAGATCTTTGTCGATGCCACATTCATATAAAATGTTTTTAGCTCTGCATCACATTTTCCTTTTACATAGGAACACCACATTCTTTCAGAATCCAGTCAGGTGCGCATTGGCGAGTACAGAGTACAGGCAAATAGGTATTTTCTCTCATTTCCCATCCAATTTTAGATAGTGGTGGTAGATTAGGATGATGCTGATTAGCACAACGCCATTCCATAACTTTGTAATGTGATCTAACAATAAAATGTGACCAGGATGCTCTTGTAGGGGGCAGATTTTCACTTTGCATCTCTTTGGAAAATATCCATCAAGGAAGCTGGTCAATGTCTAGAATTGTCATAACTGGTACATACATACACTTTACAAATGAACTCTTCAGGGCATCCAAGTTTCCCGAGAGCATCAAGTACGCCCTTTTCTGCCGTGTTATGCACTTTTCAAAAAGATGATTTTCCCTTTTTTGTGAATTTTTGAGACCTTGGCAATTCGTGCATATACTAAATTCCAATTTTATGGGCTCTTACTTGCTCTTATATCTATTCACCCTCCAACGAAATAAGATTGCAATATAATCTAATAATTTAAAGTCAATATCATAAATCGTTCCGAACTAATCATGCACACTAAAAAAGTTACAGACAGACACATATTTTTCTGTACATATTCAAAAAAAATCTACCTTTTTTTTACCGTTACTATAGTTCCGCGATGTGGAACCAAAATTGGACAATAGTGATAGCCAGAACTATGATGTAAGAAAACAAAGTGAGCTTATGCGCAGCCTTTGGGATCAGCCATAGCGCAACCCTTCACGCAACCCAATTGCGTCCATGTTGAATTTTCAACGAACGAGAAAGAGGCATTAAACGGCGGCAAATTTTAAAATGCAATGAAATTTGTAATCCTCTCACATAATTTTGTTATTTTAGTTAGTTTAATTACATAAAAAAAAAATTCAACTTTTTGGTAGCTTCACATATTTCAAGGTCCCTGCCTGGAGGTTAAACAAATAATACATCATAATAACTTCACTTTAGTTCCTCATAATAATATACTTTTAGTCCACTGTACATAATATCACACAGTTGTTTACTTTTCGGTTTCCGCAATTTTACCAGGTTTCAAGTAAATCTATGTCATCATTAACAGCATTGAAGACAACGACATGAGCGAGATTTATATTTGTTTGTAAAAGCAAATTGCTCAACGGGCGAGTTTTTTAGTAAAAGTCTGAGTTCAATACTGTTGTAGTAAAAAACATTTTTCGGCTGATTCGCCTCCATGCAAGGCACTCTGTCGTTGCGAAATATGTATATGACATGATAGGAAGTTACAATAATGCCCTGTTGTTAGTGAAAAATTATAATTATTATAAATCGAGACCTAAATTTTTAATTGATGTCACCGGCGCCTCCGCCAAATCTTCAAATATGGCATTTATTCGTTAACTGTCATAGCTACACAATTGTGTGAACAATTTTACTGTTACTATGAAATTTATGAATAGATAACTTCATTTAACATTTCAGAAACAGACCCTTCTTTATCATACAATTTCGTTTTTAAATTTTATTCAGTAGGCCGTTATGTGTTAAGAGAACGGCTTGTCAGATTAAATTTAAACGTCAACGTAATTTCAATAATCTTACGTATTACTCAAAGAGAATAATATAATTAATTAATTAATTTCTTCAGTAAACAATTTAATGGTTTCTATTCACTCTGGTGATTTACGACACTCGCCTGCGGCTCGCGCCTTAAACTTCACCCTCGTAAATAATAGCCATCATTATATATTCGTTGAATAATATACTATTATTCGATATAACTAGGACTAATATGATTATTAAAGAGTTTTTATCGCTAGGTTATTATACAGGAAGGTGAAAGTGGGAAGTGAAACACACTATATATTGCTATGCTTATCAGAATTAAGATTGTCTAAAAAACGCGTTTTTAAAGATGTAGCTGATTTTCAATAAGGAGAATTGCATGGCGTCATTTTATGTTCCTTCTAAACTTAAAGTTCAGTTATCATATTTACAAGAAACGAACGACAATCACTCCCACGCATATTTATTTTTTTTTTTTTCAATATTCTACGTATTCTAAAAAGCATTTTGGTGCATGTTTTTCCCGGTATGTAACAAGCTTATTTTTCGCTTATAATATACTTGATTGCCTTCCTCAAATAAGTGTAACAATATATTAAATTATTACGCTTGCCTAGAGTTTTAAATGATCCAGATTGCGTTAAAATCAACTTAAAATGCAGAATCTTTAGATTGGTTAAATCTAGAAAATATTAATTTACATAAAATCTTACATGACATGATATGTGACACGAGAAGAGTAAATATTAGCTAATAGTGCATTGTTATTATTGAAAAAATCTGTTACCTCGTTAACTACGGGATTGTTTTTATTTCTGTGTAAAATCAGTCAAAATATAAAAAAATTGACTTAAAAATAAATGTAATAAATATATCGCCATTTTGATGAATTTAAGTTATAAAACATAAAGAGAAATTACGTAATTTTTCTGTAAACTGTATGAATTATTTGAAGATACGTCTTGACTAATAACACTTTAAATTAGGTACATTTTTTCTGTGCTCATACACAAGTATTGTATTTTAATTATTTCGTCCACAAAATGATACATTTTTATTGTCGTATTGTTGCAACATTCACTCATTTCATAATAGTTTTAATAATTATAATAATAATTCTTTATTCCCAACACGTATACATCCAATTATTACAAGAAACACTTGAGAACATATGCAAAAAAATATTTAAAAAAATTGTTATAAGAAAAAGAGAAACATGCCTTTTTCTATTTAGAAATAGGCATAATATGATTATTTAGTATATTGTCTAGAATATCAAAATTAATATCACAATGGTCAGATACTTTATTAAAATGAATACACATTACATGAATTGAAAATTTTGCCTTAATGATTGTTCTGTAGTTATCGCCATAAAAGGTTATTTTATATTCTATTTTATATCGAGTTGCGAGTCTAGGTACGCGGATATTGATTTTACAAAACAAGGAGGGATAGTCGATATTTTTATGAATTATATTCAATAGATATTTAATGGAAATTAACACACGTCGATTCTCTAATGATGTTCGAATAGATGTACTAATCTCTCTTGGTGGAATGACTGGCTAGTTGGTATGATACCAATGCCATTGAAACTTATACACACACACACGCGCGCGCGCGCGCGCTTCTTGGTGGGTAAAAACTATCTTCCTTAAAAAATAGATACTGTTGGAACTTTTTCTGAACGAATTCAATATTATCTATATGGCACATATACTGAGGGTACCAAAGAATTGTACTATGTCCTAATTTTGAATGAAAATAAGCATTAAACAGTAATATTAGACTGGAGGTTTTAAAGTGCTTAAATTTCTCCATAAGAACCCAGCATTTATATGAATTCAAAATGATACTATTGACGTGAGTTCTTAATGTTAACTGACTATCAAAGAAGATGTCCATGTCCATAATTTCCTATCATCTGCTTGTACTTACTGAATTTATGGTGTTATCATACGAATGAATTATTACTTTCAGCAGAAAGTGATAGCGCAGGACTTTTTAAAATCAATGTATAGATGGTTAACTGTACATCAACGTAAGATGGCTATAAGGTCATCCTGGAGAGTACTGGGCTCAGCTATTGTTCATATCTTCGTGTAGACTTGCAGATCGTCAGCACACATTAAGTCTTAAACAATCAATCACATCATTTATATCGTTGATGAATATGAAAAACAAAAGTGGTCCTACGTTGGAACCTTGAGGTATTCCGGGACTTTTCGTGTACTAATTAAGGCGAAAACCTTCATACTTAACAAACTGTGCTTAAATAAGTATGAAATAAATAAATTTTTATATAATAAAGCATTTTGAGAATCCAGATGTATCCAGTTTTCTTATTAATAAATATAAATCAATTTAGTCGAATGATTTTTTAATATCCATATCTACTTAACCTTGCTTGTCAAGAGGTTCTGACATGAATTGTGTTAGGCAGGTTAGATTATTAAAAATACATTAATAATATTTTAAAATGTTTATAGAATCTTCGCAAAGTTCATTCGAACCTAATATCTTAGTACATTTATGTATTTAATCAAAAATATTACTAACATATTGCTCTAAAATTATAATAAAATTCAGTTTGTATAAAATGCGACAGTTTATATGCTTCTGAAATCACCTTGTATGACAGATATGGCCCAATTTCAATTGCTTCTTTACAAACCTAAAATAAACGTCTAACAAAAGTTATTGCATTTAATGGAAGTGATGAACTTCGTGATCCTTTGAACGGAGCAGGAAACATGAGATAGGTATTGTTTTATATTTATTGCCAGCATTATAGCAGTGAGCGCAAATGGCAAACAAAATTTGCATTTTTTTGTCTCGTCACGGTGGCGTCAAATTACCAATTTACTCTATCATTGACCGTATCTAGTTCCAAGTCGTCATTAGCATATTCATTAATTATTACTGTGGGCGACAGTATAAATGAACCCGCCGGCCAATTAGAGAGAAAAAAGAATAGGGTAATTTTGTAGAGATATCTGCATACATGTGATATAAGTATGTGAGCTTATACGTCTGTCGCTAATTCTACACTCGTATCCACCTTAACAACAAAATCTTTCTGTATTTTATTAAGTAAAATATAGACACTTGGCGTATCTGACAACGATTTGTTTTGGTTCCTGTGAGAACTAACAATACAGAATTTCTAGGCAAGTCGTATTCATAAGAATAAAAGGGAATATGTAAATGTGAAAATGGTCCTAGGTTAACAACAGGGAAATAATAATAAAATATAACAACGCTAAATCTTATAAACGAATTTTGATCAAGGCGTGCTACAGAGTTCAGTGTTGGGACTTCTTCTTTTCATGATATACGTAAACGATCCACAAGATTTATCCACTTGTCAAGTTACTACGTTTGTGGTTGATACCCTAATATCTGTCTAAATATCGACTCTACCGGTAAATCGCGCAAGGAATGAATTAAATTCGTAGGCATAATGCAATAAATTAATTCTGAATGAAAGTAGAACAGTATATTTAAATTTTTATATTAAAAAATCCGAATATTGAAGCAGAAAAATTTTAACCATACACGCACCTTTAAATAAGAAGTTGACTTCTTAAAAAAAATTTTAATAAAAGTCCAACATAGAAAATGATACAAATTGTTAAAGTTACAAATTGATGAAAATGGTAATTTATTGAACTCTACTTAATTGAAAGACTGTTGTAAAAAAAAATTGAAAAAAATTTAAAAAAACAAAATTTAATTAAAAATTTTTATTTTAAATAGGTTATTTTAACATTTCCATTAATTTATAACTTTAACAATGTGTATCTTTTTCTGTGTTGGACTTTTATTAATTTTTTTTTAAGAAGTCGACTTCTTATTTAAAGGTGCATGTATGGTTAAAATTTTTCGGGTAAGTTGCGTATATACCCTGAGTATATAAATATTTATGTGACAATGTGTACTACATACAGTATGTCCAATTTTGCTTGGAATCCGATCTAAATCGGAAATAAAATAAACTTATGGAGGTGGTTCCAAGCAAAATGGGACATCTAGCAAGGACCGAAGCCGAAATTAATTTCGGTTAATTTCGGTTAGGGTTTAATAACGTATTCCATTTTCAGTTTTCATAGCAGCGACAATTTGGTTTTCATTTACGGTTTCGGTTGTCAAGGCAACGACAATTCGGTTCTCGGTCATGGTTTCGATTTACAGATCCGCGGCAATTAAGGTTTCTGTTTCAATTAGGTTTCTGTTAGAAAAAATTAGTAATTACGGTGCGGTTTTCGGTTTCAATTTCGGTTTCTGGCTCTTTACTTGCCTTTTACCTTATATAATCTTTATAATGGACGAATCGACTTAAATATAGTTTTCACCATACAATTTGTTATTTCTACGTTTAAAGATTTGAATCTTTGATTATTATATTTTTTGAACTTTAAAGTCGTAAGTACGGTGCGGATTTCGGTTTCGGTCCCTGCACTCTAGTGTCTCTCAAGAAAAACCCAAAAATAAGAATTTTTTCGCGAAATTTGGAACAAACCCATTTTAGAAGTTGCTGAATCCAGTGGCGTCCTTACATTTGAAATAAAAAAATCGCTAACAGATTTCTTTATTTCCCACCTCGAAAAAAGACGCAGGAGACCGAGCTTTTATATTTTATGAAATGTAATGTACCGCAAGAACGCACTTTTCAGAGGTCTACGTTTAAAAAAATACCGATATAAATCGGATTTAAAATCAACTTTTTATGAAGGTGGTTCCAAGTAAAATGGGACACACTCTAGATATACGTTTTAAAAAATAATTTCTGTCTACAACTTCATAAAAGTATTCGATACCTTTTCTCAAAACTTAATAGATATAAAAAGGTTCTCTAGTTTTAAAAAGCAAACAAACTTTTCCTGAATAAGGCGTTTATAAGGCATTTCATTCTGTATAAGAGTTTCTATCTTAGAAATATAAGATATTTGTTAGAAATATAGCATTTTTGAATTATGTTATATCACGATTTACATAAATGACTTTCTTAAACTTTAATAAAATTAAAGTCAACGTTGACTCTTTCAATACAAATTTTAATAATACGTACAAGAATTTATTACGATATCAGTATGAGAACTAAACTTACACTGCTTGATTATCTATGTTGTATTCTCGATTGGTTGTTTAGAATCTGCATTAATATTGTTCCCGCGACAGACAACAGAGGAAACACGATATTTGAAAATCACTAATTGATAATGAGGAAATTTTCTATCAGCACGTAGCTAAACAAAATATGTTGAGGTAGTCCTAGAAGAAATAAAGGTACTTGTTACTTATTTCTTTATATTTATATATAAGTGTTTGTATCTGCATGCATTGCATAGGTATGTACATTTTATATTCGTTTCTGTTATATTTTTATATTTTGATGCAAATTATGAGAAAATCAGTAAAGGGGAAGAGGACACAGTCCAGCAACACCAACTCAGAGTCAGGAATGAATTTTGAATTAACTCAAATGTTTTCCACTTGACCTTACATAACAAATATTTCTCATACTCCTAAATATATGTGCACACGTTTCCTATTGAACGTCTTCGTATAGAGCTAAACATTCATTAATTGGCACTCCAAGATTTGGCTAAGATTATTTTTGTGCATACACTCTAACTCTAAAATGTTCAATATATTACACCTTTTTTTTTTTTTCACAGTAGTTCCATTTTTCATAGGACGAGAAAGCCGCTTTGGCACCCCGTTCCCATTTATTTATGTTTATGCTCGATTTCAATGGCCAGAGATAGGAAGATCGTGGCTTTCTCTGCTAAGGTATAAATAAGATTCACACAAATTTCAAAGGACCTTATTTCGTTTATTCACACTTTAGGTTGCCGTTTTTGCATTCTCTTTCAGCTACCTTATTCCATGGAGATAGTAGCGTAAGATTAATCGGATTTACATGCTTTTTGCTAATTGGTTAGAGTGCTCTTGTAGTTTTGGGAAACGGTGTTTCTTATAGTTGCTTTTAGTACTGTAAGTTAGGTTACTTTAATACACATTAGAGCAGCGAAAAAGAAGTAAAATTGTGTCGTTTCTTTTCATCAGCTTAGAACAAGATTAGACAACATCATTTTACACATAAAAACACGAAATACGACATTTTTTAGTGGTCACAGATATTGTTATTTAAAAAAGTGTAAAATTTAATTTTTTTTAAATCATGTTTTTTTGTACATCTATTGCCATATCTCAAAAATGAATTGAGCTATCGATGTGAACTTTTTTTGTTATAAAACACACACTTAAGCGCTTCTTTCTATACATAGGATTGCTAATAAAAAAGATTGTGAACATGCCAAAAACGTAGATGACCCTGAAAGTTTAGAGAATACGCCATCAAATTTTCATTAAGTGAGGAATTTTTTTGTTTTTGAAAATTTTGTGTAACATGCTATGAAGAAAATTAAGTCAATAGACTAAAAAAGTTTTTAGAAAAAAAATATTTTCATTATTAGCAATAATTTGCTAGTTACAAATTTTTTAATATGGAGGAATTGTCGAAGCGTACGCGCGCGGCACTTAAGAATAATAATGATTATGTATTGTGTGTTACGGAACTTTTCATTATTATTTTTTTATGTTTGGGACTGTTTTATCCCGTTTTAGGATCTGAAAGGATAACTTATTTTTTCCAGTGGCATATTAAGGACTAAGGTTGAAGGCAAAAAGGAATTAAAAATCTTAAATAGAGTATCTGGGATAAAAATGCATTGCATTGGGATCTCGGAAACGGTAAAAAATAATATTATAGTAAATGAAAAAAAAAGTTGCGCAACTAGGGGGCTACTAAAATTCCATAAACAGAAGTTTAAGAAAAGTAATAATTTTGGAGTGTTTTGATAAAAAATAAACTATCGAGTTTTCCTTTTTTTGCGTTATTATTGGAGGACAGTTTCTTAAAGCACTTTTTTTTTGAACGTGGCAATCTTAATATTTGTAACCGACATTTCCTGTGTCAGAGTCCCTATCCGAAACTCCCATGCATTGCATTTTTACCCTAGATCCGCAATAATTGAGTAAACGTGTTATTTTCGCCTAAATTAGGTAACAAAAAAGAAAAAAATATCCTAAATTAAGTTTCTTTTAATTTCCGCAGCTCTAATTATAGACTTGTGCACATGGCTTGTGCACAAGTTTATCGTTATCCTCTAATACTACACCACATAAAATCCACTCCATTTTACAATGAAACTTAGATTGCTTTTTTATCTCAAATATTTTTTTAGCAGATAATCCACGCACAATTCGCACAATGGCCATACGTTCTACAATGTAATACAAGTGGTAATAAAGGAAAGAATATCGTTACACATTTTACTTCCACATTCAGTGTAAGTATAGTATCGACAAAAATATTTTTGAAAATTTGTATTGTCCAAATAGGCTTAGAATGTCATGAAACGTCGGGATTTTAAGTTTGAGCAAAAAAAATTTCTGTCTGTCGGTCTGTCTGTAACTTTTTTGTGCGCACGATTACTCCGGAACCGTTTAAGATATTGACTTGAAATTTGGTATTTTAACGAGATCTGGAACTAGATTATTCCGTTAAAGGGGATAAATGGGGGTAAATAGGCAAATCAAGCAAGTAAGAGTCCATAAAATTGGTATTGAGTATATATAAGAGAAGCTAAGGTCTCAAAATTTTTTAGGCATTAACCACTCCCATTACCAACTCCCACCCCATTCAGTTCAAGGGGGCGAAAAAAATAAAACTGTCATTTAGTGTGTGTACAAGAACCAAAGGCCTCAAATTTTTTTTTTACCACTACTACCACCCCCCTTCCACCACCCTCAGCCTCACTACCGATGTGGCATATCGTTTGATAGGTTTTTGGAGTAGACGATTTCAAATATTATATTATTAAAGTTCCATAAAAAATGATTCCCACATTCAAATTTTTTTCGTTCTGAGAGACTTGGATAGAAGATCTGGATGTGGAAGTAGCGATTCCTTGGGCAGCGGTTTTTTAATTTGACCTTCGACGAAAACGAATAACGTTGATAGTACACCGCCCTGAGACTAGTTAGTTTTAGTGGACGCGGGCGTATTAATACTCAATTTCTGCAATTCGCGCGCTCTAAAAAAAATCACTGTACCTAAACTATAAAAGACACAATAAAAATTATGCTATCAAAAACTTTTTTGGTCTTTTGGCTTTATTTTCTTCGCAGCATGTTATACAAAATTTCCAAAAACAAAAAAGTTTGTAGCTTAGTGAAAATTTGACTGCGTATTTTCTGAACTTTCAAGGTTATCTAAGTTTTTAACATGCTTAAAAATGTTTTAATTAAAAATACTATACACAGATAGAAGCGCTTAAGTGTGTGTTTTATAACAAAAAAAAGTTCATGTGGATGTTTCCATTCGTTTTGAGATATGGCATTAGATGTTCAAAAAAACATGATTAAAAAAAAAAAAAAATTTCACACTTTTTTAAAAATAACAATGTCCGTGGCCACTAAAAAATGTCGTATTTCATGATTTCTAATGAACATCGACCTACTTAACGAAATGATATATGTCTCAGTTTGTTCTAAGATTAAAAAAACAAACTCGAGAAGGAAGCGACTTTTCCCCTGTTTTTTACTCCACTACATGGCTCATTATTAATGTTTTCAATTTCTTTTAAAATTCATTCAATTTTGAAGAGAAATAGAGACTTTATTTTTACAATTAATTATTTTTTACTTATTTGCTTTCATCATGATTAGAGAATATTATTTAGGTATTAAGCAAATCACAACTTACACACTTTTTTGTTATGAAATTATCTACTTTCTGTATATTGTTGCCCTAATCTGGGCACGCTAATACACTAGTTAGGTAAATACTTTAAAACACTCATTTTCGGGGAACCAATCAAAACAACTAGATAATACTGAGGAAGTATTGAATTACATGATAAGATTCCCAGCATTCGTATATACGAATTCTGGGAATCCTATCATGTCATATTAATATTAGCGTGACCACATTAGCGTATCAATATACAGAAAAACAGAAAGTAGATAATTCCATACTAAATTAGAAGTGTGATTGACTGAATTTAAATATACAGTGTGTCCCAGGATAGATGTAACAAGAGGTGTAATGGACCAACAATTTTGGAATTTTGAAATGGTATACTAAAGTATACCAAAAATGACTTGATTTGGTGTTCTACAAGGTATTTTATAAGCAAAGTTGTAAAAATCACCACTAATAAAGTACCTTTATTTTTCAAAATATGAAAAAATTCCACTAAGAAAAGTTAAGTATTTAGAATGCAATTTTATACCTCTATACCAAATTTCAGGAATATAAAATTATTTTTTTGAAATTTTTTGCGAATTAAAAGTTGAATTCATATTTAAAGTTGTGTAGGAGCAAATGTTCATCATCTCAAAAAGTAGGCTATTGGTAAATAAAAAATTGAATATACGAGATGTAAGAAGGTATAATGTTAATCGAACTAATTGTAAAACAAGAAACAATTACTAACAGAAGATTAATGAGGTTTAAAAATTATAACAAGTAATAAATGTCAAAAACATAACAGATTCACAAACAAATTAATTATTGACCAATACAGAACAATGTTTACAATTTTTTTATTATTCGACGTAGCTACCATCCACATCCACACACATTTCGATCCTTCGCCTGAAGTCCTTAAAACTGTTTCGAATATGATCTAATCTAACGGTATGGAGTTTACGGCATTTCTAATTCTCTGCTTCAATACTGCTACATCGTTAGGAAGTGGTTCAGCGTAAACCAACTGCTTGAGGCGACCCCATAAAAAGAAATCCAATATTGATCTCGCCGGCCACTTGATCGGTCCATTCCTGGAAATCCAATTTTCTCCAAAATTTAAATTCAACCACCGATTAACCATTTCTGTGGAGTCTCGCATATGTACTAAAGGCATATCTCTTAACATATCTAAATGTTCTTCAGAAAATCTTTCAAGAAGCTGTAAATAAGTGTGCTGGTTTAACCTTCCCTGAATGAAATCAGGTCCAATAACTCCAACGTTATAAGAAACGGCACACCACACATTCACTTTTTATAATATTGTATTCTAAAATTTGGATTTTCAGAAGCCCAAAACCTACGGCCGTCATTTCCCTCTTCAAGCGTATGTTTATAATTTGCTTTATATGCCCTAATTTTCTTTGCCTTGTAAATTCTTTGGAGTTCAGACTTGCTAATATTAATAAGAGCTGATCTCTCTCTTAGTGACATACTAGGATTTTCTATAACAGAGGCATGAGCTATAATAGCCCCAACATTGTCTTCATCATATGCTTTTATTTTTCTTTTCATATTAAGAACACTACCAGTAGCCAGAAACTTTTAAATTATTTTCATAGTCTGAGTACGTGACAAAGCAGTGTTTGGAAATTTCAAATTAAATTGGCTTACCACTTCTCTTAGCGAGTTTTCACCGCCAATTCCGTAGCATTGCACAATATAAATTTTTTCACGCACTGTGAGTACCATTTTCACTTAATTTTTTATGCTTGGTTCGTTAATTTGAAACAGAAATTAAGGATAATATTGACTACGTTTGACAGATATGTCAATAATAAATGATAAATGTGTATCCACTGCGTTTCTCATAGCCTACTTTTAGCTTCTACATAACTTTAAATATTAATTCACAAAAAATAATTTTTTTCTTCAAGCGTATTAAAATGTTTAAATTATGTCACCAAAAACAGAAGTAGAAGTAAGACATTGTTTTACTAGTAACAAAATGTTAGTACCGAACGCCACCGTAGTGGACATTGTTTTACTAGTAACATAATGTTAGTTCCGAAAGCGCCACCGCAGTGGGTATTGTTTTACTAGTAACATAATGTTAATACCGAAAGCCACCGGTGGCGCGCTATCCACTAGCCACTTGTCATATTGTGTCAACATGTAAGACTGTAGTTTGAATATTTGTACATTTATGATAAATAAATGAATTTTTGCATTTTAATACGCTTGAAGAAAAAATAGTATATATTACACGGAGTAGACCGCATTTTTTTGTGTTTCGCCCAGTTTGCGGCTTCGGCTTCGCCTCAGCCGCAAATCCTGGGCTCAACACAAAAAAAGAGTGCGTTCTACTCCTAGTAATATAATATACTATTTTCTTCAAGCGTATTAAAATGTTTAAATTATGTCACCAAAAACAGAAGTAGAAGTAAGACATTCTTGTGATTCAGGGGGAGGCCAGAATGGGAGCCTACAGGCTACAAAATTCTCAGAACCCAGTTCCTCTTGGAGGTAACTCGGGGCACATGAGGATAATAAACAATGTAGTGGATCCTCTACTGAGCATGAGGTCGGACTACATGACACCAAAAACTACATTCAATAAGCCCTTCACTATCACCATTGGAGATAGGAAGGAATGGATAACAGGTGCTCCTGATGTTCTACGCAGAGGCCTGGTCTGGTATACTGACGGGTCCAGGATGGAATCGGGAGCTGGAGCAGGAGTACATGGTGTGAGGCCGAGAGAGAGTATAAGTCTCTCTCTTGGACGGCACTCCACTGTATTCCAGACAGAAATTCTGGCTATACTCGAGTGTGTATGCGAGAATGTTAAACGACGATACGTGAACCAGCAGATCTCAATCGCAACAGACAGTCAGGCGGCACTTGGGGCACTGGCCTCTAACAAAGTGTCTTCCAGACTGGTTTGGGACTGCCACGAAGAGCTCAGAATTCTGGGTGAGCGGAACAGAGTAAGACTACTCTGGGTACCGGGACATACCAGTATAGAGGGCAACGAGAAAGCTGACGAACTTGCTAGACAAGGAGCAGCGAATATATTCTACGGCCCAGAACCTGCGCTGGGTATCACAAAAGGCTCAGCCAGAAGGGTAATTAAAGACTGGGTCAAGAGTAAACACAACCACTACTGGAGAAATATTCCAGGAAATCGACATGGGAAAACACTTATCAATGGACCATGTTCAAAACAAACTGAAGAACTGCTCACAAGGAACAGGATTCAGCTGAGAATCATAACTGGTCTTCTGACGGGACACTTTCCCGTCAAGAAGTACCTGCATTTAATTGGAAAGTTTGCTGGCGACCTTAACTGCAGACTGTGCGGTAAGGTACCAGAAACTGTAGAACATATTATACATGACTGCGAGGCACTGGCCCGCAGAAGGTATAATATCTACGGGCAAACACAAACAGACCCGGAAACCATCAAGACTCATCCGTTTTCAGACCTGTATCACCTTGTCAGTGGCACAGGAATATTAAAATGGATAAGTGCAAACTAAAAAAAAAAAAAAAACTAAAAAAAAACAGGGTAAGCACAATAAGCCCAGGAGGCTGCAGTGCATTCGGAGTATTTCATACAGACGAGCCCTAAGAGGAGGGGTTTTAGTCAGTTAGAGCCTGACACTCAGACCTATTCCTAGTTGGGATAGGCAGCCCGTGTGGGTTTCCCCCCCTCGCCAAAAAAAAAAACAAAAAAGAAGACATTGTTTTACTAGTAACATAATGTTAGTTCCGAAAGCGCCACCGCAGTGGGTATTGTTTTACTAGTAACATAATGTTAATACCGAAAGCCACCGGTGGCGCGCTATCCACTAGCCACTTGTCATATTGTGTCAACATGTAAGACTGTAGTTTGAATATTTGTACATTTATGATAAATAAATGAATTTTTGCATTTTAATACGCTTGAAGAAAAAATAGTATATTTTACACGGAGTAGAACGCCTTTTTTTGTGTTTCGCCCAGTTTGCGGCTTCGGCTTCGCCTCAGCCGCAAATCCTTGGCTCAACACAAAAAAAGAGTGCGTTCTACTCCTAGTAATATAATATACTATTATGCAGTTTTAATTGAATGGTTCAAAATAAAATACTATTTATTAAAAAAATGGGAAGTTTAAAGAAAATAATTTTATATTCCTGAAATTTGGTATAGAGGTATAAAATTGCATTCTAAATAACTTTTTTTAGTGGAATTTTTTCATATTTTGAAAAATAAAGGTACTTTATTAGTGGTGATTTTCACAACTTTGCTTATAAAACACCCTGTAGAACACCAAATCAAGTCATTTTTGGTAGACTTTAGTTTTACAAGAAGCAGGACTCAATCCCCAAATACCATTCCAAAATTCCAAGATTTTTGGTCCATTACACCTCTTGTTACATCTATCCTGGGACACGCTGTATGATTTAGTATTCTCAACATATTTTTTTAATTTAAAAGGCTAAGACTCCTATCATGTAATTCAATACTTCGTCAGTATTAGCTAGAAGAGTAGTTGTTTTGATTGGTTCTCCAATAATGAGTGTTTTAGAGTATTTACCTAACTAGTATATTAGCTTGCCCAGATTAGGGCAATAATATACAGAAAGTAGGTAATTTCATAATAAATAAAAAAGTGTGTATGTTGTGATTTACTTAATATCTAAATAACATTCTCTAAGAAATCTTGTCCAAAGAATTAATTTTTAGCGGATAAATACAACACAGAACAATATTTGTTTAGTATATTTTACAAAAAAACAAAAAATACAATGCATACTACAAAAGTTGTTTATTGTCGAATTGACCCGATATTAATATAAACATATTAAAATACCGTCACAGTACTTCTGCAAATTATAAGGTTTATTAAGATTTTTTTGCGGTCTTCCTAAATTGTTTTCCAACGAATTATTTTTAAATGTTGTTGGATGATCGCTGTAAAATTTTACTGTTATAAATTAAAGAATTTCTTAAAACTGGGGTATAGTATGGGTAAGTTAATATTATTTGCTTGTGAGCGATGAGGTGTTTTCCTCAAACTTATTCCATTTTCTATGAAATAAGCACACCATTTCGCGAATAGAAATAGACACTGCTATTAGAATCTGATGAGCAACAAATAGAGGTTTGTAACAGTCTCTGAAGAGCCCTCTAGATAAACAGAGTGTCCTACCGGGAACTGCAATTTTCAATTTTAAATCACAAATAATTCAAAAAGTCGTAAATTAAACCCCTACAATGTCTACAAAAAAAGGGAAAAATGGGAAATTAATTTTACATAGTTTAATTCAAAAAAATATAGGGTATTCCATTTGACTAAAACAAATTTTCGCGGATTGAAGTTGACAAAATGTAACGTAAAAACTGAACACTTTTAGATTAGATTAGAACTGAACACTTAGTATAGTATTATTGAATTTCTTTAAACTGTAGAAAGTAGCTCACCTTATGGTCTTTCTGCATTTCAATACGCGAAAAAAGTTATAAAAGTTATTGCAAATCGTTACACCTGTCAATTTTTTTATAAAATGTCAAATATCTTTGAAACTGTTGGGTTTAGTGATAGAGTATGCTGCATGCCTGCTGAAGAGTATAGCAATTGTGCGAATAACATAACATCCCGAGGTAAATTTTTGATTTAGGTTCCTTATATATTCTTGAAAATTAAATTTGTTTTCAATGTACGTACAATACAAGAAATTTTGTATGAGTTTTATTTTCTAGAATGTGACTTCCAAGAAAAAGTTGTTCCAAGTTGCAACCTAAGGCTATTACGTTAATTTTGGTGATATTAAATAGTTGGTTATCTCCCATTAACTTTACATGTGGGAAACTTTAAAAACCTGCGTTGAATATATTCTAATCATATGGTGTCATATTACAAGACACATAGTCTTGTAATATGGACACCATATGATTGACGCATATTCCATATTAGACCTCACAATGTAAAAATACAGTAGTTTGAGTCCAGAGAGCAGAAAAATGAAGAGCATTTCTAACAGCTTTTTATCAAACATTACACCCACATCAGAAAGTACGTTATTTTCAAGCATATAACCATATTTTATAATATTTTGTTTACGTGTTATTGATAAAACATTACATTTTGACTGTTTAAGGAATAATTCGTTTTTTATACACCAGTCATTAATTATATGTAATTTGAGTTGCAAAGCAAAGCAGTCCTCGATGCAAAAACTCTACAAAATATTCTCAGATCGTTTGATTATGGAAAACAGTTCAGGGCGATATCAGGAACAATGTCATTAATAAACATAATGAACAAAACTGGGTCCAGATGACATCCCTGTGGGACACCTGAGGCTGTTAAAACTTAGACAGGTTTTTTGTTGTAAAGTCAATAGTTATTAAGTTATCAATATTTGAATGTTTGAAAATACGTGAATTTAGCTGTATTCAATCTTTCACAATTATACTAAAAAATGGGATTTTTATGAAATATAAATTTGTACTTCTTTGAACTATATGTAATGTGACAATTTTTCACATTTAGCACTATTATACTTCAGTCAAATAGGAAAAATAAGAGTAAATAACTGATAATATTTTGAAATTTGATAAAGATGTCCGTTCAGGTCTACTATTAAACTTACTAAAAGTCCTGAACTCAAATTGATGCGCTCGAGTCGCTATCTTGGAAAGACGGTGCTCCGATTAATTTTTTCGCTTATATCTCACTATCCATTGAAGATATCGAATATGTTTATATAAAAAATAAAGCTTATAAAATTTTCTACAAAAAATGTCATGTGCAACTTCTTCGTGTCTTTGGAAATATGAAAATTGTATGTAGTCGACACATTTCTAAAACTGTAAATATCACTCATAGGGAATAAAATTTCATATCGCTATATTAGTCAGATTAGAATTTTAAACAATTTTCAAAATGTCCGTTGTTTATCAGTGTTATTGTAAGCACGCTAACTTAAGAAAGACAAGTCCGATTTTATTGAAATTTGGACAGTATATCAGAGTTAGCAAGGGTTAAAAAAATCGATTAATAAATATAAAGGGTATGAAACATTTCAGGGAAAGAATGCACGTGAAGATTATTACACACTTGATAAGATTCTATAAACACAATAATCCTGCGTGGTATACTGACCAACGTTCCGACAATCAAGATGGTATCATCGGGAGATGATTAAAATTTCACGTGGAGCACCATTTTTCCAAATGGCTCGAGTGCACCGGTTTTAGTTTAGTACTTTCAGTATGTTCAATAACAGGTCTTACATGAACATCTTTGCTAAGTTCAAAAACTTATTTCAGTTATTTCCGTTAAACATCGAAATTTGTTCCTATTTGACTGGAGTATTAAGTGTAGAGTGCTCAAGCTGCGATACGTGCTAGTCTACCGTCTGTGATGTTTAATTTCTTTAATAAATCGTTGTTTATACATACTCAATGAAATTACACACGTACTTAAGATGAACGGAACTATTTCAAATTGCTCAAACGAACCGCTTAATTTCGTTATATATCACACATAGTTATAAATGACACCTTTGATTCTGCTCGCTTATCTCTCAAAACAGAGCAAAAGCACGGAGCGAGTTTTCACTTTCACAAAGTAACCTTGAGAAAATTTCAGATAAACGATGTCAATCACGTGTCGATCAGCCACCGTACCGGAATAATCCCGCGGCTTTACCGAAGTTTAACGTATAACTTTATCAGCGAATTTAAGTTCGAATGAAAAATGGTTAAATGCCGACGTGAATACTTAATGCAGAGTATTAATCAATATTATTATATTTAAATTTATAAAGGGTGATTTATAAGCTCCATGACAGACTTTGGGATGAAAATTTGATGCGATTCTAAGGGAAAAAAAAAGGTATATGAACATGCGTCCGATGCTTTTTGGTTAAGAAGTTATAAAAACCTTTCAAAATGTGACACAGTTCAGAGCTTAGATTAGGAGAGATATATTCTTAAGGACTGACACCAAACGGCAAGGTCAGTGGCGGAAAATACATACTATATGGGATTAATTTCACAGACACACAAAAAATAAAAAAAAGGTCATGTACCATTTTAGCGACTATCATATCTATATGTATTTTGGGGCGCTGAAACCGAACCCGTGGTCAGAATTGTCACATGTCGTCAACATTTTCATGTAAGCTTAAAAAACAGCTTCCGCTTCAGCACCCTGAAACCGGAATAAAGGTAAAGTGAAGGATAAAACGAGTTGTTCGCCTGCCTTTATACGTATTTTGGGGCCCTGAAACCGAATCCGAGGTCATAATTTTCTTATCGTGTCAGGATTTTGACACAACCTCAAAAAACACCAAATAAATGGTCAAAAATGCATTTAAAAGTAGGTTTAAACACTTAAAACGATCAAACCACTTTACTTATATGAATTCTGGGACACTGAAACTGAATTTCAGATCAGAATTCTCTCATCATATCAGAATTTTGACATAACCTCAAAAAATCACCATACAACACCTCAAAAATGGTTAAAAATATATTTAAAACAAGGTTTAAACTGATCACAAGAAAACCACTATACTGACACAACATTTTGGGGCGCTAAAATCGACTCTGAAGTCAGATTTTATGTAACCTCAATAAAACCCGAAAAATTCCCTAAAAATTGTCAATAGGGTTAAGTAGAGTAGCTTCGGCTAGACTTTGCCCTAGGTATTGTATTAATGTATAATACTGAAATAAAGGCAATTTATTATTATTATTATTATTATTATTATTATTAAAAATGCACGTACTGTCGTGAGCAAAATTAAATAGGACAAGTCTTATAACGTATTTTTGCTAAAATCTAGTTGTGTACATCTAACTTTAATTTTTGTGACATTGTCAGTTAGTTGTCATAATTCATTGGAAGTGTGCAAATAGAGAGATTTACATTAGAAAAAAATAATTGTCCTATTTAATTTTGCTCATGACAGTACAGGTAAAATTAAAAAAAATTAAATGAGTAAGCCATCATAAGGGTCCGTGAAATTGGCCCCTCAACTTCAGATTTCTTGAAAATCTTTTTGTCAATATTTAGTAAGTTATTTGTATGTATTTGTAAGTAACAAATTAGAATTTGTAAGTTAACCCTTAGGGATATACAAAAAATCAAAGTCTAGAGGCTAACTTCTCGGGAGCCTCGCAACTTTCGATTTTGGATTTTTTTTTCTCTCAAAAATTAGTAAGTCATTTGTAATTATTTGTAAGTTATGAACCAGAATTTATAAGTCTCCCCTTTTGGAGATATAAAAAATTATATCTTAGAGGCTAACTTCTAATAGCCCCCGAAATTTCGATTATTCGATTTTTCTTGCTGCCAATATTCAGTAAGTAATTTGTAAGTATTTGTAAGTCACACACTAAAATTTGTAAGTCAGTCTTTTCCAAAGAATTTAATGCATCCCTTAGCCCCTCAACTTTCGATTTTTAATTATTTTCTTATACAAAAAGGTAGTAAACAATTTGTAAATATTTGTAAGTCACAAACTAGAATTTTTAAGGCAACATTTATTGATTTATTTAGTTATTTACTAGGTATAGTTGACTTCACAAATCTTATGCGTGTAAAAAATGCCGGCGTATAAGTTAGAGATATAATTTGTCAAGTTTTTAAATCATAACATCTTACCCTGATTTAAACAAATTATTATAACCTTACTAACAATTGGCCTACAAAATGAATGAGTTGCGTCTATTTAAAAAAAACGCTGCCCAAGGAATCACTACTTCCACATCCAGATTTTCTATCCAAGTCTCTCATAACGAAAAAAAATCATAAAAACAAATCTTTTAAGAATTTTATGAATATTAGCATGGCGGCCTAGCCCGCAAGACCAAGTGAATGTTGCATTACAAACATTACATTTAAACATGTATGACATCAAATATTAGTAAGTAGTAGGTTATCCTTATTTATCCATATTTTAATGTTGTTTTATCTCCCACCTCGTTCCACCTCATATCACTTTGTCCCACCGTTTTAAATCTTCCCCTAATTACCCTCAATGACCTTTAATTACCCCCCTAATTATCCGCTAATTACCCCCACGAACTACTTGTTAATTACCATTAATGTCTCCGATATTTATAGCCTAAGTATGTTAATATTTTTTACTTCGCACTTTTTGAAACATTTAAAATAATTTAATTATTATTGGCTGTTTATTGGAATTATTTTATTTCATTCATTTCTTACTTTCACATCCAGCGGAAGTAGTCTTTGACGCAAAAAATTTTTGAAAATTTTCATTGTTCAAATAGGCCTAGAATGTCATGAAACGAGATTTAAAGTATAAGCAAACAAAAAGTTATGCCTGTCTGTCTTATATATGTCGAAATGTCTGTCTGTCTGTAACTTTTTTTTGTGCGCACGATTACTCCGAAACCGTTTAAGATATTGACTTGAAATTTGGTGCACATATGTATTTTAACGAGATCTGGAAGTAGATTATATTTTGATCTTATTGCGTTGAAGGGTTGGCGGGGTGAATTGGGGTAAATAAGTAAATCAAGCAAGTAAGAGTCCATAAAATTTGTACTTAGTATAAATAAGAGAAGCTAAGGTCTCAAAATCTTTTTGACCCCACCCCAATATTAAAGGGGGTGAAAAAAATAAAATTGTGATTTAATGTGTACACAAGAATCAAAGGCCTCCAATTTCTTTTTTACTCTATCCATCACCACTACCACCACCCCTCACCCTCACACGATGTGACATATATTTTTATAGGTTTTTGGGGTAGGCGATTTCAAATATTATGTCATTAAAGTTTCATAAACAATTATTTCCATATAGTGACAAATAATATAGTATCAACATTGTTTTCGTTATGAGAGACATGGATAAAATCTGGATGTTGAAGTAGTGATTCCTTGGGCAGAGCAGGACGTACGTGGCAACGCTGTAATTTATTTTATTATAGTAGATTCCCAAGATTTGTAGAGTATGAGGTTCCTTAATATAGAGCTTTTAAGCGAAGAAGTCAGTGCGGAGGTGGAAAGTCAGACTATCCTTGTTCTCCAAACGCTCAGTAGCGGCGCAGTTATCTCATTCTAGAAGAACCTTCCGTACTGGCCCGAAATATGGTCTGATGTATACTATGATCTGTAGTGTTACATTCTACAACTTATCCTCATTACCAGCAAACAGAACAGTGACTCAAAATGCGAGGATAATTACCCCCGACCTCAAAAGCGAGTCATTGCGAGTTCGTTCCAGTTACGAGTTCTTTGCTTAATTAACATTACACAAATTCTTACAATATTTTGAATAAGGCCCTGCATCTGGTGTGATTTCACACCAGATGTTCATTGGCTAATGAAATTTTTTGGTGAGGATCGTGAGTTATTAGGCCACCTTATACTCTACCAATCCCATACGTCGATACTTTTATACGGCATCTATTGGATGTTATTCCAACAATTAAGATGTATCTATACAGGAAACGTTATAGTGTAGCATGGTATTTCATCAATCACGTAGGTATCACTAGCTATTATAAAGAGTTATATTAAAAAAAAATACTTTTTATAACAAATATTTAGAAAATACATGAGTTTCCAGCTGTACGTACACCGTATAAAATAAACCGACAACGGCACATCGTACATCGCAAACTTGATGATGAATTCAGCACATAACAAGAGTTTAAATCGATCGAAAAATAGACTAATCTGGTAGAAAAGAACACGCTCTTTCCAAAAATGTATAATTTAATATCGATTTTTGATAAATTATTGGCAAAAAAATTATTTATATCGACTCAGTGTTGGCGCGTAATCAAGAATTGAACACAGTTTTTGCAATGCTTCGCAACGGCCTAAACTTTAATAATATAATATTTGAAATCCTCTACCCCAAAAATCCATAAAACGATACCCCACATCGGTAGTTGGGTGGGGGTGGTGATAGGGGGGGTAGTGGGATGAAGTAAAAAAGTATTTTGAGATTTCTCGTTCTTGTACACACACTAAATCACATTTTTTTTTTCATCCCCTTTAGTAATGGGATGGGGGTGGTAACAGGGGTTGCTAATGCCAAACATTTTTTTGAGACCTTAGCTTCTCTTGCATATACTAAATAACAATTTTATGGACTCTTGCCTGCTTGATTTACGTATTTACCCCAAATTTACCCCAATTTACCCCCCAACCCTTTGACGGAACAAGATGAAAATATAATCTAGTTCCAGATCTCGTTAAAGTACATACGTGTACGAAATTTCAAGTTAATATCTTAAACGGTTCCGGAGTAAACGTGCGCACAAAAAAAGTTACAGAGAGACCGACAGACAGACTGACAGACCGATAGACAGACAGAAAATTTTTTTTAGCTCAAGCTTAAAATCTCGACGTTTCATGACATTCTAAGCCTATTTGAATAATAAAAAATTTTTGTTGTTACTATACTTCCACTGGATGTGGAAGTAATTGAAAGTTGTGGGGCTGGAGGAAATGGAATCTATAAAGGTTGCTTTAAAAAGACTACTTTGTGCCTTACAAATATTTACAAATTATTTACTACTTTTACTTCCACATCCAGTGGAAGTATAGTAACGACAAAAAAATTTTTAAAAATTTTTATTGTTCAAATAGACTTAGAATGTCATGAAACATCGAGATTTTAAGTTTGAGCGAAAAAAAATTTTCTGTCTGTCTGTAACTTTTTTTTGTGCGCACGTTTACTCTGGAACCGTTTGAGATATTGACTTGAAATTTGGTACACATATGTACTTTAACGAGATCTAGAACTAGATTATATTTTCATCTTGTTCCGTCGAAGGGTTAGTGGTAAATTGGGGTAAATTTGGGGTAAATAGGTAGATCAAGCAGATAAGAGCCTATAAAATTGGTATTTAGTATATACAAGAGAAGTTAAGGTCTCAAAAAAATTTTGGCATTAGCCACCCCCGCCCTATTATTAAGGGGGATGAAAAGAAAATGTGATTTAGTGTGTGTTCAAGAACCAGAAACTTCAAATATTTTTTTTACTTTATCCACCCCCATCACCACCTCCACCCCACTACCGATGTGGGGTATCGTTTTATGGGTTTTTGGGGTAGAGGATTTCAAATATTATATTATTAAAGTTCTATAAACAGTTATTTCCACATACGAAATTTTTTCGTTGTGAGTGACTTACAAATTCTGGTTCATAACTTACAAATAATTACAAATGACTTACTAATTTTTGCGAAAAAAAAAAAATTCCAAAATCGAAAGTTGCGAGGCTCCTGAGAAGCCTCTAGACTTTAATTTTTTATATATTCCTAAGGGTTAACGTACAAATTCTAATTTGCTACTTACAAATACATACAAATAACTTACTAAATATTGACAAAAAGATTTTCAAGAAATCTGAAGTTGAGGGGCCAATTTCACGGACCCCCATCATAACAGCACATATAATATTTTTGGTCATTAAAATCGAATATGTGTCAGAATAGAATTCACATGTTAAAACGTTTACATTTTGACGCACGGTCTGATGCCTGACCGCCTCTAAGGCCACATCCTTTCTAGTCGAAGGTGGAAACGATATCTCTTGGAGTTCCGAGAGTGGAAAGGCTCAAAACAATGCGATTTTACTAGGCGGTCTCGGTTCGCCGCGATCGTCGCACTTGCCCTATCAATTAGTCTTTTTTCCTAATTTAATAAAATATTCTTTTAAAAATATTAGTGCATTAACAACTTTGTCCGACAATCCGTTTCTGATTTTGGTAATAATTCCCCCGGAAAGAGAACACTCTCTTGTTTTCATTAGATGTCGGTTTTTTGTGTATAGTAAGTTACGTACATACGAGTATCAAATAATTACTCGTTAAACTAACAGATGGCGCTCTCAGTGACAGAGTGCGGAAAGTCTGAACTAATGAAGCTTATTATGATCTTTTGTTAATAAAATTATTACAAGCGTATCTCCAGTCTCGACCCGAAAGTCCCGGGACACCAGACAATTAAATTTGGGAAAAGTCCCGGGACTTCGAGACACGAGACGTCCCGGGACCCAAACCCTAGGTACAATAGTCAGTAAAAAAGTACATGACCTTTTTTATTTTTTGTGAGCTTGTGTTTTTCAAGTTGAAGGAATAAAAGAACGAGATATTTGGTAATTTTTAATAATTTGAAAAAGGAGGAGGTTCATATGTATGTTTTTTTTATCTGTTAGATAGATATTTATTGTCCCATTATTTAAATACATTTTTGTACATATGGTAAGTCAAGATAATTTAAAAAATATTGAAATATATCCAAAAACATAAACAACTATAGAATACTAACAGACACACACACAAATATTTATATAAAAACAGATAGGCATATAAATAAAAAGAATAAAAATGAGCGCAAATAATTTATAGGTATTTATACAGTGAAATATTATGTTTTTAATGCATATTTGTATTTTTAAAGATAGAAACTCTTGTAGAAAATAAAGCGCCTTATCCAGGAAATATGATTTTGTTAGTTTTTTAAAACTAGCGAACCTTTTTATATCTTTTAACTTTTGAGGCAAGGTACCAAATATTTTTATGAAGTTGTAGGCAGGGGACTTTTTATAAGCACTTGTCTTATGAGTACGTATCATTAAGTTGCTAACATGCCTTGTTCTGTAACTGTGGCATTTTCCAACTTCTTCGAAATTATGTTTATTTTTAAAAACATATAGCACACATTTTCACATAAATATAGAAGGTACCGTTAATATATTGTGATGTGTTTCTACCCCTAGGAAACCACCCTTGCAAATTCCGTGGGTTCCAAAAATTATAACAAGAGATAACCACTAACACACTTTATTAAATAGTTTACTGGATACTTCACAATACTATTATTAACATAATTCACTTTACTGACTAAAAATAACAATGTTTATCACTTTGTTTTCACTTTGGAGTCTTAACCTCACTTGTCAATTCAAAACTTCTTCTTCCCGCCGAGAATGCGGCCTTATGTACCTAAAAACGACAGATCCCGAACTTTCCCTGATGACGCCACCATTCTCTAGATAGTTCCAGAAATGTCATCACTCTAGAGCTTCTAGTAGGTTCTTTTTCTAGTAGGTGCAAATCTCTACATTCAGACAACATCCGGATTAATTGAATTGTGTGTCGCCTACATTTGGGGGTTGCAACATATAACAATATTTCCCTTTTTGAAATATTCTTTGCAACTGGTACCGTTAATATATTTCCCTTTCTTTGCAACTTGTCTTAGGCCGTAGGTTAAAAATTGGCCTAACCAATCTTTTTTAGGATATCAGTACTCTGCTTATGCCACTACCAACCCCCAGGATTCAATATTACTTACCATATGACTATAAGCTAGCGAGTAATATATACTCAACAATCCATTGTTGGGTTTCGAAAAGAGCTTTCAACTGAAACTGCTGCAGGAATTAGTGCAGTATGCTCATGACAAATTAAATATAAAGGAATGAGTAATGGGCATATTTTTCGACTTGTCACGAGCCTTTGATACTCCTGATCCTACATATTTAGCCCAGAAATTGGATGCACTAGGTATGAGAGGCTCCATTAATAATTGGATCATTTCATACATGACCAGTAGACAAATAACAGTTAAAACAGAACAGAGTACCTCCGATATTTATGATGTTGAGCTTGGAACTCCTCGAGGGGTAATTCTGGGACCATTGCTGTTTCTTTGGTATATTAATGACTTGCCGAATTACATCACCAATGGGAGAGTATTTACATATGCAGATGATACAACGGTGGTGGTCTCAGATGCTAATGGCGAAGGGGCAATAAAAAAAAGCCCAACATGCCATAAAAGAATTTTATAAGTGGTGTCAAAGCAACCATCTTGTTGTTAATATAGGAAAAACTGTGGATATAGAATTTTGAAATAAAAATAGGACACCATCTAGCTTTAATTTGAAAATAGAGAATCAGGCGGTAGAAAATCAGAGTACAGTAAAATTCCAGGGATCTTACATCGACTCCAAGCTATCGTGGAATGAGCAAATTGAACATGCCTGTGGTAAATTTAACAAGGCCATATTCTCCCTAAGACGTACACTTGATGAAGTCTGGCTGTTGGTTTCCGGGTCTTCTTCCGCGTAGACTTGGTTGAGTGCTTGACGTTTCGACCATCTTGTCGTGGTCTTCTTTTGAAGCGAAGTGAGCTCTGCTGGACTGAGCTCCTTTATTTATACAGGTTATCAGGGGGCGTGTTGCGGACCATTGCTCATGCGGAACATTGACTTCCACGTTATTGGTAGTTGTAGTCCGTTGTCACGGTTATAGTTATTCGGATGTTTATTTATTTCAATGGCTTCTCTGTATCTTCTTGGCCAATAATTCTTGGTGTTGGCTAATTTCTTTGTTTTGTCGAATTTTATCAAATGGCCGGTTTCTTCTGAATGTTCGGCAACTACTGATTTTGTAGAATTTCCCTTCTTTGTATTTCTTATGTGTTCTCTGAGTCTGGTGTTTATACGTCGTTTGGTCTCTCCGATGTAAACTTGTCCGTAGGAACATAGGATGCTATATACTCCTATTGTTTCTAGTTCTTCTGGATCTTGGTATTTGGGAAAATGTTGTGCCACCTTCTGTTTTGCATTATATATTACTTTGACGTTCTTTTTCTCCGAAACTCTTCCGATTCTGTCCGTACATCCTTGTATATAAGGTAGGTAAGCTGTTGCCGTGTATTTCTTTTATTCTTTTTCTTCTTCTGTTCTGGTTGTATCTTGTCTCTTTATTGCGTTGTCTATGTCCTTCGGTTTGTATCCATTTTTCTGTAGTGATATTTTTTAAGGTCCGATATTCTTCTTGCAGATGTTCTCACTCGCAAATTTGCTTTGCTCTGTGTACTAGTGTGTTAACGACGGCCTATTTTTGTGCTGGGTGGTGGTGAGAATTGGCGTGCAGGTATCTGTCGGTGTGCGTCGGTTTTCTATATACCTTGTGTCCTAATCCTCCATTATCCTTCTTGAACACGAGGACGTCTAAAAATGGAAGTTGGTTCTCTGTTTCTATTTCCATGGTAAATTTGATCTTATGATGTAAGCTGTTTAGGTAGTCTTTGAAATTCTCCAGTTCCTTACGGCCATGTTGCCATATAATGAAAGTTTCGTCCACATATCTAAACCAACATTTTGGTTTCAATTGGTAGTTGTCCAAAGCGTATATTTCGAAAGCTTCCATAAATAAGTTAGCGAGTACTGGTGATAAAGGTGAACTCATTGCTGCTCCATCTTTTTGTTTATATAGACTTCCAGTGAAGTTGAAATAGGTCGAGTTGACACAAAGTTCCATCAGGTCTGCTAAGGTGGTGTTCAAACCGTTGTTCTGCAATTCTTCCCGAGCTAATTCTATCGCCTCATTAACTAGTATATTTGTGAAGAGTGATGTTATGTCAAAACTGACTAGTATATCTTCTTGGTCCACTGTGATGTTCTTCAGCTCTTGTATGAAATGGTGTGAATTTCTGATATGGTGTTCTGTTTGTCCAATAAATTAAACGTGTATTACGCATTAGCCTAGTCAGCGATTTGCTGTATTATTGGCTGGGGACAACTTCTAATGTAAAGGTATTTATTCTACAAAAGAGAATAATACGCCTTATATTTGGCTTAAAGCGTATGGATTCCTGTAGAGACATTTTTAAACAGAAAAAATTGATTAACCGTAGTTTCAATATACTTATTAAAATTATTATAGAACATTCATAGCAACAAAGATAAATTCCAAACATGCACTGACATTCACAAATACAGCACAAGAAATCAGTGGCGCAGCCAGAAAATTCATCTGGGGTGAGCCAATAGAACCGGCCCCTCCAAAGGATGAGGAAAACTTTTCAGAAAATTGTTGTAAACGGATGTGTATAGATTCCTCTACTAGATAAAATTGGCATTAATTACAAAATATTTATTTCAAGGGATAATTTAAATGCTGCTTTGTACTGATAGAGATTATGCGTCTTTATTTTTGGTTCATGGAGGACGGAGGGGGCCGGGCCCCATGGCTCCCCCCCTGGCTGCGCCCCTGCAAGAAATAATAATAATTTTTACATAAATAAATGCAGCATTTATGCAGGTTGCTACTATTATAATATGTTACCACACGAAACAAAAAATTTGAAATCTTCAAAACAATTTAAAAACAAAATTAAAGACATGTTAACATTTTTTACAATATCAATGAGTTTGAATAACGTATTAAATTGCAGGAAAATGAGATTTTTTTGATTTCTTACAGCTTTAATAGCTTTTTCAATGTTATTATAATGCCTAGTCATAGCTAATCGTAATGTCTGTATTATATTTCTCGTTTATTACTTACCTTTTATGTTTATCTACATTTGTTTATAACGAAATATACTTATTGGTATATAGAACTGTTACATATAATTAATTTATATATTATTTTTTATATTTATATATTTTCTGTAATTTTCTTACGAATTTTTGTTCAAATTGACATATCTTATCCATTGTACAACAATTGAAATCGTACCATTGTGTCATTTAAAGGTGAATAAACTGAATTGAATTGAATTGAAAATTGAATTTGTTGTCGAGGCTGGATTTCATTTGGAATATCGCATAAAAGGCCTAATTTAGTTTGCCACAAACAAAGTCAATATGGTTATCCCACCTTTGAGAAGTGAAAGGCTATGCAATGGGCTTCAATCAGCTTCTAATACTTTAGATTATACATATATACAAAATATACAAAAATTACCTGTGTAGATAGGAGGACAGCTCTGGTGCACTCGAAGAGGTTGATGGAAGTTCTGTCTGGGGTCGGTGCATATATCGTGATGACATAGGTAATGCCCAAAAGAGGCATAAGTACAAGTAGTGCCTTGGCAGCTTTGTGATACTGCTGTGTCTCCAATGTATTAGCAGAACGGAGTTTTGTAATAAGGACCCACATAATGCAGAGCAGGAAGACCAAGTTGAGGAGAAGAACGATCATTGTTGGAGTCTGGTAAATCCAGTCAATTGAGTGGCTCTCGAACCAGCGGCACTGAAATCGTACGGAAAGTTACGCAGTTGTTAGTGAAAGAAAATACAATATTGAACACAATATTTTAAATATTATTATACTCTTCGCAAATACGAAAATGAAAAGAATATTGCATGGGATATGCACATTTCTAAAACCATGAGTGTGACGAAAATTGCATATATTTCAAATATTATCAATTTTCAAAATGTCCGTTCGTTCGTCAGACATTCCAAGATAATACAATAACCCAACTATTGAAACGTGATTTTCACCTAGACACTATATTATAGACATTAAAACCTATAAAGGGCATGGTGATCTAATGCCTATACTTTAGATTCAAAATCTATGATGCTGTTGAATATGCGCACCATAAATATATTGTGTAGCCTAGAGCATGTCACCTGTCACTGTAATCCGTGTCTTTCGGCAATTAGTCCATGCTAAAGCTGCAAAAACTCCAAAAGTGCAAGGGTAGCGACGAAACATGACTACCGTTTTCAATGGAGGCCAACACGATGGTGATAGTTGCGCGGTCCCTACCCCCCTCGGATTACCCCCAAACGCAAAAAACTACCTCTTTCTTATTTTTCGTTGTCAGGCATGCGAGGACTAGCTGGGTCGCGTTTTGTTGAGGAAACTCAATATGTCCTGTAAATTTTAGCAACCAGACATCCTAACGACCCCCGAGAGTTGAAGCCACCCCTTCCCTTAATACCGAAACTGTAGCATGCATATTGCTGCTTCATAAATTAAAACATAAATTAACTCAAGCATGAAAGACCGCGGAGATTTCAAATATTGTTTCTTAACATTTTTTCATAAACAAACACAACGGTATGCAACCAGAGTCACGTCTAAATATACTCAAGGTAGCTGGTGTTCTAACTTAACTTTAAGAATAGAGAGGGTAAACCTGCGACACGATTTGCATACTACGAAAGGGCGAATAGAATGAACTGTTCTCCGTTACAAGAAGCTTTGTACTTCGTAATTGTCTGCTAATTTTTTGAATAGTTATGTGTCTTCATTAATCAAATTCGTCTTTTACCAACGACTTCAACATCGTAAGGGTTGATAGTCCCTCTTCATGAACATGAAGCAGGCCTAGATATTGTTCTTCTCCGGTTTAATCCGTAAGTAATTTATAAAGAAATAATTTTTTTTGTAACTTTGATTTGGCAACGGCCATTTTGCAGCAAGCCATGCTATATGCTTCATTTCTTTCCAAGGTTCTAGATGCAGATCGTAGATACGCATTCTAGATACGTTTTTTTAACGTCACATTTAAGTTTGGGTTGGAAACTTGTATTTTAATCACCTAATGGGGTTGTCTTTCTTCTCATCTACGTATTTTCGGGATGGAATGTATATATTAGACTAGGACTACTTTTTGCGGAGACCGAGACGGTAATATGGTAGGATAGATGTAAATTGACCTTATGGAATTTCTGAAAGTGTCGAATATGGTACTGGGAACTCCCTGTCTTAATATTGGGCTCATCTAAAAATCAGCGATAGCATCACAGTGGGTTGGATTTCACTATCATCATCCCTCACTTGGATTCACTACTTTAATCCACTGAGAATACCAGATAAGTGTCGCAAATAAAATTTTTATCTAATGTTTTTTTTTATATCTCATATTTGCTTTACAACTTTTAGAGTTCTTTAAAGAATCAAATTGCAAATGGTTTTTTTTTAAATTATTTCAATTTTCAACTTTATTTTTAATATGTTTTCACGAACAATTAGTACTTTCAATTATTATTTAGGTGTAGATTATCTGTGTAACGTCTAATTGAAAACAAATATATGAAACGATCTGTAAAGACTTTGTGATCACAATTTCTACGAAACGTTTACATTTAAATAATTAATTATGACTTTTAAAACACTATATTGTCAGTTCATGTTTAAGACAGTATTTTAAATAATATCTACGTAACATATTATCGTCCATTCGTTTTCCCTATTGTACATAAATTTGTTTAATTTTAAGGCCTCAGTTTAGTCGTTTTCTAACAAAAACACATCCAGTTTTATTGGTTTATAATAAAATCAATTTTATAACTACTTTGTCCACAGGTATTTTGATACAAACTATACAAACCATTTAGATAATACCTTCTGAATTAATTAATTAACCTTTTTGTAAAAAAAGTTGAATATCTTTTAGAAATATTTGCAAGTATTAATCTAATCTTGATTTTCTGCTACATTTGGATTATTAATTGACACTTTTTTATAGTCAACAATTTATACTTTCTTTATAATTTGATTAGTTTATCTTTCTTGTAATCAAACTCCACTCTTAGTGTAAATTTCGAATATAGAAAGATTGGCGCCCTGCCTCTCTAGGAAAATTTATATAAGTCAAATTAACATTTCTTTAAGATAAATTATAAAAACATTTGGCATTTATTAACTACAATCTACCAAACACGTAAGACCATTTGGAAAGTGTTTTCTTACCCATGACTCGTCTGCCGAGTCTCTGAGCTGCTGGTGTAGTAAATAGTAAATTAATAATTTATTGAACAGCGAAGGAGCGAATAGAATGAATTGTTCTCCGTTACAAAACATGCAAGAAACATAATAACGTGCTGAAAATTGTTTTCTACATATTTTCAAAGGCGGAAAACGCGATGCTGATATTATTTAGCCTCCCACCCCTAACCAACTACCTCTAAATGCATAAAACCACCCCTTTCCCATTTTCTGTTATCAGGCACGCGAGGACTTGTTGGATCGGGTTTTTTTTCGTATGTGTTCTGTAAATTTTAGCAACCAGACATCCTAACGACCCCCAAGTGTTGAAGCTACCCCCTTCCTCAATCCTGAAGTGGCTCTCAAAGAGAAGGCTTTAAAGAAGGTATTACCCGTTTTCAAGGGTGGAGAACACGACAGTGGCGTCAGTTTCTCTCTTAGTCCTCAAAAACTACCATGGCATTCCCAAAACTATCGGTTTTTCTTATAGTGAGATCACGAGCGCTCATTGGATCAGATTTTCTAGGAAGATAATGCTTTTTATTGCAGCTTAGGAAGAGTTTAATAGGACGGGTTATCCGCATGTACATGTAGTCGTATATGTGCATAGACGACTTTTTTATTATATATTTATTTTCACATTATATACATGATTTTTATTTTTATGCTACACATGCGTCATAATAGTATTATAGGTATTGAAAAACCCCCGATCCAACAAGTCCTCGCATGCTCGATAAAAAAAAATTGGAAAAGGGGTGGTTTTATGCATTTGGGGCTAGTTGATTAGGGGCGGGAGGTTAAATAATATCAGCATCGTATTCCTCGGCCTTGAAAACCTGTCGAAAACAGTTTTCAGCACGTTTGGATGTTTTTTGTATATTTCCGTATTAAGGGAGGGGTGGTTTCAACCCCCGTGGGTCGTTAGGATGTCTGGTTGCGAAATTTTGCAGGACATATTGAATTTTCTCAAAAAAAAAACCGATCCAACAGGTTCTCGCATGCCTGATAACGAGAAATGGAAAAAAGCTGTGGTTTCTTGCGTTTAAGGGTAGATCGAGTGGGATAGGGACCGCGCGATTATCACCATCATGTTGGCCGTCTTCGAAAACGGACGAGTAGTCATATTTCGTCTCTACCCTTGCACTTTTGAGGTTTTACACTTTTTTTGCAAGTTTTTTATGGACTAAATACACTACTTAAATTGGATACATATTTTATATTATATTTATACATTTTTTTTCCTAGAGACCTGTATTTTACTTTCCAACTGCGTTAATTTATTCCATTTTAAGTTTTATATTAGTTAGTTGAATGCAAGTTTCATATTCTTTTTGTTCGGCGCCAGATGGAAAAACTTTGGAGTGAGAAAGTATCAGTGGGGCTATAAGAACTGAGATAAAAGATATATTTCTATAAAGTTATAGAAGTTTTATCCTTTCTAAAAAAGGGTAATCTATTTGTCTTCTCTTAGACAAAGGATTCCATATAATTCACTGCACGACAGATAGGGGAGCATACTTTTTACATACATATTATATACAGAAACACAGCGCTGATGTAACAAGACAAGGAGACTGTTAGACATGGTTTTCGTAAAACTTTACTAAAGGGCATTTCTGTGTCTGTGGGTGGAATATGAGTGATGCTGCCTAGACCACATATTTTAACGCTTGATACTGTTTCATGTCATCAACTCCAGAATAAGGAAACATTAGATATTTCAAATGCTTCTAAACTTTTGTTATTACTTCCACATCCAGTGGAAGTATAATAACAACAAAAAAAAAAAACTTGACAATTTTTATAGTTCAGATAGGCTTAGAATGTCATGAAACGTCGAGACTTTAAGTTTTGGCATAAAAAAATTCTGTCTGTCTGTCTGTAACTTTTTTTGTGCGCACGATTATTCTGGAACCGTTTAAGACATTGACTTGAAATTTGGTACACGTATGTACTTTAACGAGATCGGGAACTAGATTATATTTTCATCTTATTCTGTCGAAGGGTTGGGGTAAATGGAGGTAAATAGGTAAATCAAGCAGGTAAGAGCCCATAAAATTAGTATTTAGTACTTGCAAGAGAAGCTAAGGTTTAACAAAAATTTTTGGCATTACCACCCCTACCCCATTATTAAAGGGGATAAAAAAAATTGTGACTTAATGTGTGTACAAGAACCAAAAACCTCAAAATATTTTTTTTACTTCATACTGTCCTATTTTATTAATTTAATTGATGATCAATGTCATGTTGAAGTTCATCACTTTGATTCATTTTAATAGTTTTGCAAAAATCCTCGATTATCTTGAAAATTCAAAACTTGGCAGCGACCCCTAAAACATTATTTAAAAATCTGAAGTCTTTTTTATATCATAGAACAAAATAAGAAGGTGCATCGGGTAAATTTTAATACTTAGTTTTTGAGGACCACCTTGATATACGGCGCTCCCCACTCTTCACGCTCTATCCCAAGAACGGTTGAATGTATAAAATATTTCTTGAAACAAAATTTGTAGAAAATTTTATGCTCTACAAATTTTATAATAAATCAAAATGTAATTTAGAGCATAGAAAACGAGATATTTACAAAAAACCGATTCTTGCGACCTTTGACCTTGAATATCTTGACTCGCGTACACGAGATTCTATGAGACTTTTGAGCCAACTTATAAAATGCCAAAACAAAGATTTTATGCAAGTTTACAGCTTATTATCTTTCATTCCGAGGTTTACTCTTCTTTTTTTACCTTATATGACTGGATTATATAGGTTTTTGGGGTAGACGATTTCAAATATTATATTATTAAAGCTCCATAAACAATTATTTCCGTATAAAAAATTTTTTCGTTGCGAGAGACTTGTATAGAAAATCCTTGATGTGGAAGTAGTGATTCCTTGGGCAGCGTAAATGGGAAATATAGGGGAAAAATTAGATGATGAATGAACCGGCGCATGGATGTTGATTTTTTTAGGGGCCACGTAGAAGAGGAGATGCTCTCGAAAAATAAGCATTTTAGCGAGTTAGTTGTCAATAGATTAACGAATGAGAAAAAAAGACTAAACGGTAGTTTCTCGAATAAAAATTTTTCAGCACTTAGGTGATATTTCGTTATATTCTTATTTGTTTATAAATTAATTTTTGCCCATAAATTGAAAAATGTTTTAAGTGTAGATCTACGAAGGTATTTTATTTTATTTTTTTTTTTCTATTGGATGACTAGTTTAAGTATTTTACTAAAAAGTGAATCAGTGGTAATAATGTTAACATTCCAAATGTAGTTTTGCTGCATCATTTTTTAATTGATTATGTTTTTAAAGTGATCACACTGTATATTTATCACTTAGAATTTTCTAGACTGAGAGGAAAATATGTATTTATTTGCAGTTTGTTATAAAGATTTAAAAAACCAAACATAGTATAATCTTTAAAACTGTTTTAGATACTTGCAATTATTTTAACGAATACAACTATTTGTATTTTTTATTGCAAATTTCTGTCGTACTTGAACATCGTAGTTTGTCAATGAAAATAATTCATAATTTCATTATTAGAGTATGGCATTTAACTATATACAAAATTTATTTATTTATTTATCGAATAATATCCAATTAGATCTGCGTGATCGGCCTAATTACACGGATAATTACATAATATAGAAAAATAATACATTATTCATATACATTGTACAGTACCACAATTATACATACAAATTACATAGATGTGTGGTCACAATGCTATAGTACTTCTTAAGAGGTAGGGTCCAATGTAAATCTATTAGAGCATTAATGTTGTTAGTCAATCGAAGCATGGTCACGAGAGGAGTGGGGGTTGAGTTAATTGCTATTGGTACATTAAACATCAATGCGTAGCCAGTTCGTGACAGTACATTAAATGGTATTAATTCGGGTTATTAATTAAATTATAACTTTAAATAAAAATATGAGTATCGCTACCTTACGTCTCATATCAAGAGATATTATAATTAAATTCAATTCGTAAAAGTGCAAATCTGACAAAATTATAGTTGAGTTTAATATGGTATTTTTTATAATTTAGATATTTATAGAGTTTATTTTGTATTTTTTCAAGTGCATTTAAGAAAATTTGAGGTTGTGACTGCCAGATTATTGATGTAAATTCAAGTTTGATTCTTACAAATGCATAGTACAGGGTTATAATTGTCCTAACGTTTGTAAAAGTGGAGGTTTGTCTCATTATAAAACCTAACATTTGATTTGCCGATATGGACGTGTTTTCCATGTGCACAGAAAATGTCAGATGACAGACATATGTAACCTAGATCTTTTACGCTGTTAGTTCTTTTTAAACTCACGTCATCCATCTTGTAGTCAAATACAATGGGCTCCTTTTTCCGAGTAATTATTGATTGATTGATTGATTTACCAGCGTGCGGTAGGCATTGCTGCCATTGCTACGGTTATACAGCTGGGCCTGCTACGTCCACGCTGGGTTGGACTAAGGTCATGCTTGTTGCCAGCAGCGAGAGCCACATGGCGCATGGTAAGGGAGCATGGGATGGGAGGTGTAGGTATTTATGATATGCGTTTCCGCATTGTGTCATGAGGGAGCGTTTAAGCTCCCTTTTTTGTGTTTTTGGTTCTGGGCATCTGCCACTTCTGAATCTTCGTGTGAAATATGTGCTGTGTCTTGATATGGAGTGTTTATGCTCCTCTTTTTGTGTTTCTGCTTCTTCAAATCTTATTTTGCTGAGTCTTCTGATTCCTCGGTTTCCGATGCTGGGTTGGATTTGGGTCATGCTTGTTGTCAGCAGCGAGAGCCACATGACGCATGTTTTTTCCTCTCTTTTCTCTCCTAGTTTTCTTTATCCTCTCGATTGTTGTTTCACACGTGCAACATGGTCTCCCTATTTTTAGTTTGCTGCTGTTCAGTGTTAGCGCTTTCTTCTGCTGTCCTTTTTGCTTTAACCTTCTTGATCCTTACCCTTATCTCTCTGCTTACCAGGGTATGGTCTATTTGTGTGATTGAGCTTCCATTACTCCAGGTGTCAATGCAGGTTTGACTTTTGCTCCATGTATTTCTTATTGTTAAGTCAAACATGTGTGCTAGGTTTTTCAACGCGTTTCCATTTTCGTTCGGCCACGTGTGGAGTATATGTGCATTGAAGTCTCCTAATAGTATAATGGACATTTTTCTTGATTTTTCATAGCGTTAGTGTGTACCGGTTTTCTTTTTCTAATTGATGGCTTAGTGCTCCATATAGACAGTCCTCTCTTCGGTTATTACTGATTTATTTCTCCTCTTTGCCGCCTGGCACGATTTCACTGCACTATATATACCATTATTTACTGCGTTAGAGGGGAAGCACTGTGTAAAGTTTTGGTTTGTATACCTAATTAAACACTATCTAATATTTCTTATCAATTACTGAAAATGTTCCGAGATATGTATTATTTTACAAACACATCCACTTATACTATTTTTAACTATATTTTTTTCATGTTGTCACTATTTAACTTTTATAAACTTTTAATTGTTATCATAAAACACTTTTTTATATTAAATTGTAATTTAAAATCACAACTCCATTTAGAAACACTGTTAATATCTTCCTGGAGGCCCGCACAAACTCTAACTGTTTCAATCTTCTTGTAAATTTTAAAATCGTATTCAAATAGTAACATTTTGAGAATTTGATAACCGAAGGACCTGCCTTCGTCAATAAATAGTATAAATATTAGTGGTCCCAGATTTGATCCTTGTGGTACTCCAGAATTTGCATAATATTTACCAGAAGTGTTCCCATTGTGCCTGACTACAAAACATCCATTTTGTAAGTAACTTTTTGAAAGCAGTATCATTTTTTCAGACAAACCAAATTTATATTTTTTTTTCCAATAACACGTCATGATCTACTTTATCAAATGCTGATAAAAATTATATATGGTTAGAGCAACGGAATGTATCTGAAACTATTGTAAAGATCATTCCATTTATGATTTTTTAAATATTTATAATAAACCGAAAATAATCGCATATTTCCCTCTCACTCCCCACTCCTATCCTATCCTTAAAGTATACTTAGTAGATTTCCTCCTTGGTAGTTGTACCAGTTACGTACCAAATATTATTTCCTCCACAAAATTGCTTTTTTGATAAAACTTCAACATAAAGACGACAGACAGACAGAAGGCGTAATTGAAAAATCTTATTTGTTGTAATGTACATAATCTGTAACCTTAAACTAAGAAATAGAAGTACTATATTTTCGTGAGGGCAGTAAACGTTATGCTTTCACTGGACTTGAACCGTGACTGTCATATTGCGGAAAATTTGCCTTAACAGTAATGAATATTTTTATAGGATATCGCAAACAGCAGAAAGAATAGTGTATGAAAAACCAAAAGAAAATCTGTCTAAGAAATTATTAATTTTAAATCTTTGTATATTTCGATAATCTACTTCTGGTAATGTTAGAAATTAGAAGTCCTAAAATGAATTTAAGACTTCTTAACATGATATTATTCTAATTACTTACAAGATATTCAGAATAAAACTGTAATAATAGGTTAATTTGAAATACACATTTATGAGAGCACAAACGGGTTAAAAAATAATCCTTTCGAGTTGGTATAGTTGAAGTTAATATCCTTTTCAAAAAATACATTTAATTTTTGTTTTGCGAAACTAGTTATAATAAATGTAGATATAAAACCGAATTTTCAGACAGAATAAATGATGCAGTAGTGAAACGAAACAAAAGGGACAGATTGAATTCTAAATAACATCAAAATATGCATAATCATAAAAAATTGTTTTTGTATCAATTTAACACTCCTAAAAGAGGATTTTATCACTTAGATTCCCATACCATCTTACTTCAATATTGGCTTTTACGGAAGGTCGAACTCTCGCTTTGATGTGTTATTAGGGTCGATTTACTTTCTAGGGGTGATAAGGTTAGATTTTCCGAAGAATCCAATAAAGAAAGAACGAATAAATGTATTAAAAATTATCACGTTTATGAAAAATAGATACTTATTAATGAAATTGATCACTACGTCATTGTACATTATTTGCAGAAATTTATCTTTGCACATTTATATTGATATTTTGTAACAATAAGAAAACTGTAATAAAACAATTTTTTCTAATATCAATGTCAAAAATATGTTATTTTAAAAGATATTTAAGTGCCAAAAGTACGTTATTGCTGTATGCCGTGTAGAAATGTTTTTTTTCTACATTCGTGTTGTGTAGAGAAGAGTATATTTATTAGTGTTAAAATATAAAGAAGTTTAATATGTCAAAATATAAAATACAAGTAGGTAAGTATACGGGGTTAAGAAGTCCTAAATTCATTTTAGGATGTACAATTATAACAAATAAGACTGGGTGTCCAGTTAGTGTTCCCTCGGAAGATCGTGCAAAAACGGCTAAATTTATAAAAAAAAATTCTTAACAAAACTTTCAATGTTTCATCTCTACTACAACGTAAAATTATTTTCAATTATACAACGTGTCACAAAAACGAGTTACAGTTAGGAAGTAAAATTTTTTTAAATGGAACACCCTGTATTTTTTTGGTGTCAGTTAAGTCTCCAAGGGCTCTGAATTAGACCATAATATATTGCCCATTGTATGGAGCGTTGCCAAGTTATGATTTTTTCCCGTTTCTTTTGGCAATTTACAAACATTTTTTTCTAAAAATGTAGGATATTATTTGATAATGACGAATCTACTGAAAAATATTTTTGAAATAAATTATTATTATACCGGGTGTCCAAAGTATTTATTTACATTTCTTGATATTTAATTGTTATTTATCTCAATTTTTTTAAATGATTGTCTATAATTTTTTTACATGGATGAATAAAGCATACAATTTTAATATTACACACTTTATTTTTGTTTCGAACGGTTTTTGAGATATGATTTCAAATAACTTTTGCGTAAATTAAGGTCCTCTTTATTTATTTTAGTATGACTTCGGTCTTTTGTTTTGCCTTTGTTTTTCACTTTATGACATTACTGTAAGGTGTTTAAGATTGTCGTGATTAAGTTGAATTAATATTGTTAAGTAATATTTAAAAATACGAATTATAATTATTGTCAAATATTTGATATCTATGGTGTATGTTATTGGTGAATGTGATGGAAATTGTTTATTGGCATTGTATCATCAAAAATATATCGATAGAAGGTGTCTTGATGTGAGGTCTCTAGAAAATTTGAGTTTTGAACATACTGGAAGTGTTGCATATGAAAAAAAGGCGAAATGTATTAAGTGAAGAAAATGAGCTGGCTATAACTTTAGCGGTAATCGAAAATCCTACGGCAAGTGTTCAGGAGTTAAGTAGGGATTTAGAGATCAGTAAATCTAGTGTTTCCCTATGTCTTCGTAGCTTCGTTAGCTATTTTTGCACAATCTTCCGAGGGAACATTAACTGGACACCATAAAGACTCTTACATACACTATAATATTGACGAAGACAGCACATAGTATTGATATAAAAAAGTACAAAAAAAAATCGCCGCCTAAGGAACCACTGCTTCCACATCCAAATTTCCTATCCAAGTCCATTATATCGAAACAAATTTGCTATACTTGAATTCCACTATGTCGAAATAATTGTTAATTGAACTTTAATATATTTAAAACCCATAAAACGATATGCAACATCGGTAGTGGGGATGATGGGGGTTGGTGGCTAGTGTAAAAAAAATGAAGCCTTTGGTTCTTGTACATCCACTAAGCCACAATTTTATTTTTTACCCCCTTCGTAATGGGGTGGGGATGGTAATGGAGGTGAAAGTGGGGTGGCTGATGTCAGAAAAATTTCTGAGATTTTGACTTCTCGTGGATATACTAAATCTCAATTTTATGGACTAATACTCGCTTGCTTTACCTATTTATTCGCATTTGCCCACCCAAGCCTTCAGCGGAACAAGAACAGAATAAAGTCTAACTCACAATACAAAATTAATTTAGAAAGTTAATCTGTATTTTTAATATCAAAATAAAGAACCCAAATATATCTGATAGCTTTATCCTTAGGTAAAATGAAAAGTGCTGTCTATAATATTATTATTTATATTATTACTGTATTATTGTGAGTATTATTATTATTATTGTTATTAGAAAGTAAATACGAGAACCACAGTACTCAAGCCTATCGGTGCATTGTACATTCGCCACATTTAGGAATTACTACAAAGGACCAGTGCTCTCTATGGCGGAGAGTACTACTTTCTAGGGTATATTTCGCAGTTCTTCCGACTGTAGAAACTGATTCTGATATACCTATATCTTGATGTCCCAATGGTGCACAATTGTATAGAATATGAGTGATCGTTTCATCCTCTACTCCACACATCCGACAAGTAGGATCATCTCTCAACATCAATTATCTAGGGGCTTGTTCAGAGGACAGTGTCCTGTTATCAAGCCCACCATCCATCTCAATCGTTCTCTATTGAGCCCAAGCAGCCAATTTACAGTACTCAGTCAAAGGCCCCTTTATATGGAGCTTTATCTCATTTCAGGGGCCCGAGACCAATAGTTGTTAAACTGCCAGTCTTGCAGCTCTGATAAAATTAGGCTTCTTGGCGGACCCCCTACAACTCTAATGCAAAATCTGTCGCTCTTTCAGAATCCTGAGTCAGAAATAAGGTTTTTATTTAAAAAACGATAGTTGACCTTCAAATTATCTTGAAAATAACCTTCAAGGTCAAATCCAAGGTCTCTAAGTCCCCTGATGATCTCAATAAGAAGTTATTTTCCTCACATCTCGCTGTCCTAACGAATTATTCAGGAGTATCCATAATTTTGGGACACTGAATATATAAGGAATATAAGGAACCTGCTTACTCAGTTAAGTTGATTAAATTATGTATCTACTTTAGAACGACCGTATCTCCAAGAAAATTCGGAAAACACACCATCCCACATATTTATATAGTTAAAGGCGTAATAATGCTTGTGTAACAATAGAAAACACTTCTGGCATTTTCTAACATGTGAAGAAAGATGAATTCATATATTACGATATCGCTATGGTTGTCCAAGGTCATTCTCAACCGCCGCGTTCCAAAAAGGGTTAAAAAGACAAACGAGCAAAAGAAAAGTCATCTAAAAATTAGTATCCTTCGTAAACCACGGTAGCAGGTGAATCACAGCCACGAGAAATGGATGACGAATTATCTGTGTAGTACTCGTAGAACAATAGTAAGTTTTGGTCCCAGGTCATACCAACTACAAGTTTGCAGCTGATGCGCTTCTAAAGAATAGGCTATGATGGTGTACTAGAAGTTTATATAGTTTTTCGTGAATGGCGTCATAACGGGAAAACAAAAATGTATCGTGTCAGAAAGAAAAGATAATATTCCTAATATTTAGGTGCTTCTGAGGATTCATCTCGTACTAAATTAACTAGGTCTGGCTTCTGGTCTAAATAAAAGCGTTCACCTCTAGTTTTTATAAATGGTAATAAGACAACTCAGTCCTACATCAATTACTTGTTGGGACCAAAAGGATTATTTTGCATTCGGAAAATCTATAATGCACTGTTTCAACAAAATATTGCTACTCAAGAAGCAAAAGTAACAATGAGATATTCAAATCAAAATGATGTCCTTTTATTCCACTAGCCTTCTAGGTCACCTGCTTTGTCACCTATGAAATATATAAAGCGATTAGTATAAACGGGCAATAAGCTGCCCAAATACAAGACAACGCAGCTATTAAATGACCTTTGAATAAAAAATTCTGAAGATAATATAGACGCCGTTTGCAGAAGTCACCAAACTTGCCGTGCACCATGTCCAGACCCATTGTCAACGTTTAGGAAGGGGAGCCACCTGAAACCTACCTCCCTAACATAATGGCGGTAATGTTTCCCAAAATGTCCCCAAAAATTTTATATTATTTTAATATAATAAACTTAGGCGTCTAGTTATATGTTTCTAGGAATACTGAACTAAAAAAATGGCTCAAAAACGTTGTCAGAAGTCCATAGAATGAAATATTCAACATGGCGACCAAAACGACCGCCACAAAATTTAAGTTTTATATTTCATTAACAACAAATTTTTTTAAATACATTTATATTTCTTTATTTATTTTCAAGGAGTGTATCAAGGGAATGTTGCCGTGGTTTTTTCTACTAGACCATGTTCACTATGCAAGATGGCTGATCGTCCATGTAAAGAACTTGGAGGAGCTTCCATTACGTTCATCAGCAGTGCATGCCGAGTATAAGGCAGGAAATTGTTATACGGAACCCGCCCAACCTCTTTTCTGCTATTGCAATAGATCAGGTCCATGAGCAACACAAGAATGTAAAAGATGACGGTGGTGCTGTCGGCATTCTTGAGAATCCAGCCGTATTGCAGAAGTGGGCTATGGCAGGTCCCGAAATACATAGATTAGTTAATGAATTCACAAGTCAAACAAAACCACGGTCTGGACACAAACCATTGCATTGCATTCTTTTCAATAAAAGTTCGCGGATGAGATCGATAAGTTGAAGACAAGCTTCAAGAGTGCTGGTAATCCTTTTGGGGAAACCTCAGGTGGCTTAGGCCAGATTTTCCAGTGATATTAGTATCACTGGAAAATCGCATTGTTTCTAAGGCGGAATCAGCAAAAATGCTGAGAGATTCTGAACGAAAAGGTATTGAACTGTACCAATCATTTGTTTTTGACAGACTTGTTCAAAGATCCGCTGTGAGTATCTTTGCACCTATGAATGCGTATAAACTGAGAATTTTTAAGCCTAAGAACGTTAGCGGTACTGGAAAAATCACTATTCAGATTCTTCCAGAGATGGCTTACTGTTAGTATGAACAGAAAACTTGACATGCAAAGTTCTTTAAGTATGAAGACAGACCATATCCTCCAAGTCTGGTTTGAAGAACTACGGATTTCATTGAACTTTGGACAGAAACTCCCATCAACATCAGAAGCACTCCGACAGCATGCTTTGAGAGCTGTTTATCAGGGCGGCCATATTTGGGGTCAGTGCATGACCCACGTGCGGACATTCCCAGTCCAGATAATTGAAAATGGACGAAAGTTGAGTTAGACTGGCTAGTGAAGTGGACATCTCTTCCTACGATATGGCAGGGCTGTCGTAATCTTGTAATGTGCAGATGCAAAGCAGCGTACTCTTCAAGTTGAAATTGCAGCTGTAGATGCTACCTAGTAGAATGTCTCCTGTGTGTCAAATGCAAAAATTGCACCAACACGACTAGGTAGGTGCTTTGTTTTCAGCGTGAAACAAATTAATTGATTTCACAAATAATAACGGTACATGCTAAATATTTTTTTGATACCAATGATGCAATGTGTGATGGTTTTACATTTTATTTTCAGCCAAGGACAGATGGAAGAATACTCCACGTGATATGTTGATAAATGATGTGGTCATAGACGACATGCTCGTAGATGTAGAATTGTAGAAGAATCTGGGTTTTGATTGGATTTGCGTACCAATCAATATTTTACAGTTCAGTTTGTTTTCCAAATTTTTGTTCCGTTTCTTTAAAAATATTTGTCTTTCATTTACTACACCCTTTAATTAGAAGTCAACTATTACCTCCATCATACAACTTAAAATTTATAGAAAAACATTAAATAGTATTCATCAGCCGAAAAAGAAAAAAAAATCACGTTACAATTATTATTACATTCATTTTGGTCACCATGTTGGATATTTCGTCCTATGGACTTCTAACAACATTTTAGGGTTTTTTTTTAATTCAGCATCCGTAAAAACATATAATTAGGCATCTAAGTTTATCATCATAAAATTTAAATTTTATGGGGGACATTTTGGGATACATGATCGCCATTTTGTAGTTTCAGGTGGTTCCCATTCCTAAATGTTGACAATGGATCTGGATATGATGCACGGCAAGTTTGGTGACTTCTGCAAAAAGTACAGTTTTTTTTTTGCTTACTCGACCGACTACTAATTGAAAGCATGCCACGACGCAAAAGCCAACTAGACTGGACTACCTAGATATAAATAAAACCTCTTGTTCATATATTATTACTACTTCTCATAAATTATCATAGCTATTACTTCGCATACATACTCGGTAATAAATCATCCGCTTCATTGATAAATAAATAATTGCATAACCATAAAATTTAATTCGATTCACTAAATAACGACACCACAATGTAAACCAATGTCAAACATTGTGTCACTTCGAGTAAACGTTACCAAATCTGGGCGGCGGTATTCACACATCAAAATGTCAATCTATTTTTAAAGAGCGAAGGAGGCGATAACTCGTGATAAGTTGGAAAACGACTTAAATGGATGTAAATTGGAAATAAGGGAGACCTAAAAGCCAGCAAAGACCTGCATAAGTGGAAACCGCTTCAGAGTCTTTTAAAGCGTTTGAGAGTGGAAGATATATATTGGGTGGTCATGTAAAATGAAAGGATTCTGTGGAGGGCTTTTAAATACTGAGACCTGGAATTCAACGAGAATAATTCTTGTTCCTATTAAAATGTGCTTTTGAAGAATATAATGTTGATATGAGTTATCCGACATTACAAGGCATTGCAAAAGTAATGTGCCACCGCCAAGGACTACAAAAACACTTCAGCAACAGTCGGCGAACTATGTGTACATTTCCACAGCAGATTATGGTGCCGGAGCTAAGTGGCTTTTTCGGACACTCATCGTTACAAGTATTTTCTATGCGCTGATTAATTCTATCGAACTTAAATAACGACAAAATAATATGTCAGCCCGTTGAGTTGGCCATGGTTCAAGATATAAAAATCAGTGAAATTATATCATCGTTACAAAGCCAGTTTTTTTGTGTGTACACATTTTATATTTAGAATGAATAAAATAACATCGCCAGAAAGTGTGGGCCATCAGGGGAGCAACCAGAAAGGTCAAAGAGGTAAAAAAAACGGAGTTATATAACATTATCGTTACAAACTTTTTAATGTTGAGCATGTTTATTTAAATGTTTTGAACGCAGAAAAAAATTCCCAAAAAGAAACTGCCGTCAGTAAGCCTAGCCAGAAAGAAAATGTTTAGGATTTTTGAAGAAAATTGGATTTTTTTCGCATATTTCATCTCAGAACTCTAAACTCACCGTTACAAGTTCTGGCTCCTTTTCAAACGTAAATATAAGCTCCTTCAACAATAGAATAGCCTACCCGTAAAGTTCTTACTGTTAACAAAAGTACCATAGGCTCTTAAATATACAGGAATTTAACACTTTCAGCTAACTTAGCTCCGTAGGTGCCTCAGATGTATTGTACCATTATTACCTTTCTGGCTGCGCCTCCTGACGTCCCACACTTTCTGGCGATCTTATTTTATTCATTCTAAACATAAAATGTGTACACACAAAAAAAATGAGCCTTGTAACAATGACATGATTTCACTGATTTTTAAATAGTGTTCGTGACGCTCCTGACAGGAGGTGCCCCGCCAGAAGTCGATTTTAAATCATAAAAATATCTCAAAGTTCATAAAACGATGAGCTGCCGAAAAAGCCACCTAGCTCCCGCTCTATTAGCGGTAATCCAATCTGAAATGATGAAAACAGAAAATTCCATGGGGGTGAATGAGATACCTTTACGTTTTCTAAAATTTTGAAAATATACGTTAGCCACTACAATTGCAACTGTAATTAATAAGTCTTTTGAATATGGATATTTTCCAAACTGTTTAAAATTAGAAATATTTGCACCTACACGAAAAAATTATCAAAACAGCAGCACCACCACCCAGCACAAAAACAGGCCTTCGTCAACACACTAGTACATAGAGCAAAGCAAATTTGCGAGACAGAATATCTCCAAGAAGAATATCGGACCTTAAAAACATCACCACAGAAAAATAGATACAAACCGAAGGACATAGACAACGCAATAAAGAGACAAGATACAACCAGAACAGAAGAAGAAAAAGAAGAAAAGAAATACACGGCAAAAGCTTACCTATCATATATACAAGGATGTACGGATAAAATCGGAAGAGTTTTGGAGGAAAAGAACGTCAAACTAATATACAATGCGAAACAGAAGATGGCATAACATTTTCCCAAATACCAAGATCCAAAAGAACTAGAAACACCCGGAGTATATAGATAGCATTCCATATTCCTGCGGACAAGTTTACATCGGAGAGACCAAACGACATATAAACACCAGACTTAGAGAACACATTAGAAATACAAAGAAAGAAAATTCTACAAAATCAGCAGTTGCCGAGCACTTAGAAGAAACTGGCCATTTGATAAAATTCGACTAGACAAAGGAATTAGCCAACACCAAGCCAAGATGATACAGAGAAGCCATCGAAATAAATAAACATCCAAATAACTACAATCGTAACACCGGACTACAATTACCAACAATGTGGAAGTCAATGTTCCGTATGAGCAATGATCCGAAACACGCCTTCTAATAACCTGTATAAATTGAGGAGCTCAGCCCAGCAATGATCGCTTCATTTCAGAAGAAAACCACGACAAGATGGTCGAAAGGTCCAACACTCGACCAAGTCTAACGAGGAAGAAGACCCGGAAACCAGCAGCCAGACTACAGACCAAAAATAATTCCAAGTAGGTAATTCTAAAATTTCAGAAAATTCAGAAGGTAGCCAAACAACTATACAATTTACTAGTGAAATATTTTTGTCGAACTCCTCTATACGTTTCCTTAAATATATAAGGAGTAAAAACCAGATTGCAACCGGAATAATGCCCCGTCGAGCTCTGAATTACGAATTACAAGCCTGGCCGCAATAACTATGTATTGCCACGAAACGCTAAAATTTCTATTGTAATAGACAGTCACCAGCCGAAAGACTTATTCCTACTCAAAGGAGCTCTCGTACCAGCCACTCTACACCACTTGCAGACTGCAGTTTCGAGCTATTGGCTCTCGTCAGTGCAAGGTAGGTCTGAGATGGCTGGAACGAGACACTTTTTTACTCTTGGTACAGGACGAGATTTATAACACCACGACATGCAACAAAAATGGCAGGCTCCATCTAACGTTTTGTGGCAATACATAGTTATTGCAATTAACGCGGCCAGGCTTGTAATTCGTAATTCAGCGCTCGGCGGGGCATTAGTCCGGAGAATAGCTGTTGGTTGGAGTCTGGTTTTTATTCCTTATATATTTAAGGAAACGTACAGAGGAGTTCGACAAAAATATTTCACTAATAAATATTATGCCCTCTAAAAGCATACCTACTAACTATACAATTATTTAGACAAAAATGTTTATCGCTTGTCAGCATGTATATCAAATCGACGGAACTGGCCAGCTTTATTAAAAAAATATATGATTACCTCGATGAGGGTCAAAAAGTTGCTGGAATGTTTCTTGACCTAATTTCTGCTTTTGACTGCGTGAATTCGAATTTTCCAAAGTTAAAATTGTCCTCTCTAGGAATATATTAAATTGGTTAATGTAATATCTGAACAGAAGAAAAATATTAGCTTCTCTATGTTCCCCAACTTCCGATATTCAGCATGCCCCACATTTAAATCAGTAGCCCTGTAAATTATTTGGGCATTAAGAATTGTCAAATTTAAAAGAATCGATAACAGCGGGTGGTCGAAAACCAATTCGTTTCCAAGTTATTGATTATTTATTAAATATTTGTAAAACTTATTTCGGACACATGATAATTCATACCTATCTAGAGATATTGACAAATTTCATTTATAAATAAAAAAGATTTTGCATTTACCTGAAAAGCTGCATCTTAGTTATATTGAAATTGTATTAAAACTACAATGTTTTATTTTATTCTTTAATATAAATATCAAGAACTATTCTCCTTTAATATACCAATTTCAACACTACAAATTGTTACTGCCCATAGGGAAATATGTCGGGTTCGTGTCTCATCACAAAATCATGATGAGTAAAATAGATTATAGTACATTTTATCATCAATTCTCAGCTGCGATTGGATATAAAAGAATCATCATATAGTATTATTGTTTTTGGAATGCCTCACAAAATTGTACGAGGATAAATTAAAATGAAAGCAGTTCAGGATTGTGGGTGCCACAGGCGTCCGCCGAAAAGTAACCTTTTGCTGAAAAATAATGAAAAAAATGTAAAAAATGTTTTATGAAAATTGTAATTGTCAAAATTCTTTCTGTGGTAAATTTTCGATATTTTTAATATTGAAAAATATCAAATATTAAGACTAAGCCACAAAAAAATATAACAGCTGTTTATCATACAATACAGATAACAGTAAGTAAAACAAGTTTATACAAAATTCTTCTTTTCAACTTAGACAATAAAAAGAAATAGGCTATCTAGTATCTACTAGACATTTTCTATGTGCTAAAAACAATTACTGTTTAATATGTATGTATGTAGCTTCTCTTGTATATATTAAATACCAATGTTTCAATGGAATAAGATGAAGATGAAAATATAATCCAGTTCCAGATCTCGTTAAAATACATAAGTGAATCAAATTTCAAGTCAATATCTTAAACGGTTCCAAAGTAATCGTGTGCACAAAAAAGTTACAGATAGACAGACAGAATTTTTTTCGCTCAAACTTAAAATCTCAACGTTTCGTGACATTCTACGCCTATTTGAGCAATAAAAATTTTACAAAATTTTTTGTTGATACTGTACTTCCACTGGATGTAAAAGTTGTCAGTTGAATTCGTTATTTATGTTATTTGGTTAACAATTACTTAATATGGTGTTTAGTGCCAATAAGAAACAATATTTTCATTTCGTGTAAAACAAGCAGCATGAGTTTTCGGCGAATTGCAAAAAGTCAATTTGCATGAATAGGTTCCGATACATTGTCTTGTTTTCAGCACACTACTGTCACTGCATTCTATTAACTAAACAAGTCTGTACAATTGCAGTGTTGGGAACTTTGAACGTATACAAAACAGCTACGATAATACATGCAGGGATATCTAAAAATGTAATATACCAACGCAGCTGTGGGTGGCACTAGTGATTAATATTATTGTTCAACACTCACCATATTGGCTGGATCGCCGCTTGTTGATATAAAGCTCTTCACAATTGCCCATACTACAATAAAGACCATCGGAAGCCCTGCAAAATACAGATGAACATTTTTATGTTTGTTTATTTCCGAATGTTTTCGCTGTTTAATAACAAAAGAATAGTTTTATCTGCACTTCATTTGAATGGAATGTTTAAATGAGGATTCTTAACGCCGCATTGAATTCAATTAAGCATGACATCATTATTAGGCAGCAGCAGAGATAAGAAAGTATCTGAAGAGGAAAAAATTATTTCATTTAATTTAATGCAATAGTTCTTTACGAGATTTTTTACATAAAAAATTAAAATTTTGTTTTTTTTTAACAATATACAGGATGTTTTTAAAATAGGATTCCAAAATTCTATAATATTCATCAAAATGGGTCAAACAGTGTTTATAAACATTTGACTTTAAAGTGGTTCATTTCTTTCTATTATTTGAAGAACGGTAAAATATAAATGAACAAAATTTTGAGTTTTAGTTTTTCATGCTGAATAAAATGTGTTTTTAAAATCATAAGCTCCTTTAAGGAGTAAGAGTGTTTCACCTTGCAATCTTTTTTTGTTCAACTTTATTTTAAGTTTTTCTATAAACATTTTTGGATGTTTTTTCGAACAAATTTGGAAATTGTCGTGACACACGGCAGTAAAAAAATAAAATAAGTAATTTTGAAATGTTACTATTTTTTTGAAGAAAATAATGATATAACGTAAATAGTGCCTTATGGGCCTGCAGGAGGATGGTAGGTAAAAGCTGGAGACTAGAACTGAAAACGGTGCGCTGGTTGTACCAAAGAATAGGGTCATTTAGTGATATGACAGTTTCCTACTTTTTCTTCCTCATTTTAAAGTATAACAAACCAATAGCCTCAGAAAAAAATTTCAGCTCAATTGAATCAATAGCCACAAAGATATTCGCATTTGAATAGAAACACGTTCGGCCGGCCAACAGTCCGTAGAGTGACGTCACTTGGCGTGCGCCAATACCTATATTAGAGCAGCGATTTCGTAAGTCTATCGTGTCGTTTTTTTTTTGGCGTAGAACCAGGTCAAACATGTTAGGTTCCTTTGAGTATGTCACCAGGCATATGAAATCATATTTTACGACATTTTTTTGTGGTCTCGAACTTTTTAAATCAATAAAAAGTGAAAAAAATGTATTTTTAAATACATTTTTTTTTTGTTTCCATCGCCATATCTTTAAAACTATTAAAGGTACCGAAATTTGTTTTGTGTCAAATTAAAGCACACACTGTAGCGCTTTTACCAATATAAACGGTTTGGGCACAATTCGCACTTTCATTTCTCTAAAAATCAGATAAACTAAAAATATATATTTTATATATTGAAATCCACCAATCGATAAACTTTTTTATTTTTAAAAATATTTACATACATGCAGCGAAGAAAATAAAGCCTAATAATCACAAAAGTTTTTGAAACAATATATTTTTTCCTAAAATGTACCATGTGGCAACAGTGATTTTTTTTATCAGCGCTAAATGCGACATTGGGACGCAATTAATACACCTCGCATGCAGGGTTGGTCAGATTAGTCGCCTAGAAGTGGCGGTTGTCGAAAATCATTAAGTATTCATTGTTCGGATAAAAATTGTGACAATCGAAAATGTGCTTGTTTTAAGGAAGGCCTAAAATATTGCAACGAGTGAAAATGTCGTTCCTGTAACAACATTATTAAAGATTTCGATGCAGATATGAACCAATCAGAATGCTATTAATGTAGGGCCTACATAAACTACATACTACATATTTATCTATCCAAATAGAAAATTTATTTCAACAATAAAACTCATTTTATGCGTATGTTTTTACTTCCATTCATTTAAAAATGTCTAATAAACTTACTAATTAGGTGGGTAATTAGTAACGCAGTAACACTGATTGATATTTATAGATTAGGTATTTATCCTTTTATTATTAAAAGGATACTATTTTATATTTATTGTACAATTTCTTAATATTAACAACATATGATCAATACTGTACTGTACAATATATGAAATATTGAACAATAATATTGATCCCCTAGGTGCTTTTGATCACTACTGGTTTTGTATCTATTGATATAAGTTAAACTACTACATACACCCCGACCGGGACCGTCAGATCGTTGCAGTCGGCAGGCTTGCTACAGCCGAGCGCGCAAGAATATGACTTTGGCCCGTTAAAAAAAATCGCTGACTCAATACTATGAACGGAACATGAAAAATTTTTATCCTAAAAACTTTTTCAACTATTGGCTTCAATTTGTACGCAGTATGTATATACAAATTTTTATAAACAAATTTTTTTATCGATTGTCTAAAATTACGCTACTAAAAATAACAAGTTTGAGTTTTCTATTATTTTTCCAACTTAAAAAAAAATAAATCGGGTTCACGTGGGACGTTGTTCGAAGCACTATTGTGTCTACTTTAATCTAAAAAAGAAAAATAGCTTGATAGCACAAATATTTTCAGAGATATAGCGGTGGAAAAAACATATTTCATTAAAAATCTATTTTTTTGAGTTTTTCCGAAATAAAAAAGTTCTCGACCACCAAAAAATGTCGTAAAAAATGATTTCGTCTACACGTTTATCTTAAGAATCCCACTAAGTCTGGTTTGGTTCTACGCCGGTTTTTCTCCAAAAACTAAGCAACTTTACTTCCAGATTTTACTCTACTAACTTGGTGGTAACTATGCCTAACTGATCTGGTGTCATAATGACGGAAAAGGGGAGGCAATGAGAAAACTAAGAAAGATGCAATATAACTTAAACAGTGCCTTATGGGCCTGCAGGAGAATGGTAGGTAAAAATTGGAGACTACAACCGAAAATGATTCACTGGTTGTACCAAAGAATTGTGGTACCAATAATAAATAACCTATGCCTCCGTGATCTGGTGGCACAATTCCGGAAAATGGGAGGCAATGAGAAAACTTAGAAAGGTGCAAAGACTGTCCTAGAGAGGGATAACGGGGGCAACGTCAACAACGCTTACCGCAGCCATGGAGGCACTTACTTTACCTATCTCCACTGCACTTCCACTGTCGTGCTGACAGCATAAAGGCTGAAAATAAACGGGATCATTCCAAAAATAGATAGAGATATGTCAACAAACATAAAAGAATCGACTACTAAACATACAGTCAACAACTTCACAAAAACCTTCATGCATACCTGGCAGGAGAGAGGAGGTACTCCCTCCTCTGGCAACTGCGAAAACATTCAAATTATACTATATGGTATACTGATAGATCAGAAACAGAAATACTGGAGCAGGAACTACGGGGGATTAACCAGGGACAGACATTAGCCTGAACATGGGTAATACCACAAGTGTTCCAAGCAGAAGTCACAGCTATAGAAATCTGTGCACGAGAATTGATACGGAGGCCATACACTGACAAAAGAATCCGATTCATCAGTGACACCCATTCAGCTCTCTGGATGCAGCAGCGATACACTCCAAAACAGTAAAGACTGCCTTGATTTTCTGAAGAAACTGGAGAAACACAACAATGTACAACTGGAGTGGACGTGAGGTCACCAGGGCAATGAAGGCAATAAAGAAGCAGATAAGCTGAACAGAGAAGGCGCAAAATCAGCCTAGATGGGACCCAAACCAACCTATGGGATATCATATAATACCACAAGAGCATTAGTAAAGGAACTGTTAAGTCAGAAACACAACTTGTCTTGGAGTGGGGTGCCAGGGATGAGACAATCGCTGACGGATCATCCAAAACTAAGACCAACGAAATGGTAAAGCTGAACAGAAAACGGCTGAGATGTGTAGTGTGCACCCTAACAGTACATTGCACACTAAACAAACACCTAGTCAATACAGGGGTGAGGAACAATCCAGAGTGCAGGATGTGTGGTGAGGATGAGGGAACTCCTCATCACGTACTATGTGAATGTCAGGCCTTGGTGACTGGAAGGCTTTCAGAAATCGGGGTACTATTTGCGATCTCAGAAGAGAGAGCCAGAGCTTCCATCGTCCGTACACTCGCATTTTTGGGAGGAACGGGACTAATGGGATAGCGAGACTACGGGATGCAATAAGCTTAAGATTCAGTACAGCGGAGTTCGGGCACTGCAACCCGTAAGGGAAAAAACGTGAACAATAATTAATCTTAAACAAGAAATAAGGACTAGTGACACGTTTGCAACTTAAAATATTTAAAGTAATGGTAACGGTGAACTGTAATAATGAAAAATGGTAAAAGAAAAATTTTTGAAAATCGAATTGACAGTTTATCAAGATATTATTCAAGCATTGTATCAAACGGAGAGATGGTAAGCAGCGAGTAGGGCGCTGCCCAAAACGTTGAACTAATGTTACCAAGGCATTGATGAGGAGAATGAGAAGTACGCTTGACAGACAACCACGACAGATGGTGTCATGAGGTCGGAGGCGGCTATGCAGCAAAGGGAAGCCAACAAAAATGATGCAAGTAACTACAATATTTTCATTAAGTGTGTATTTATAATATTTATAATTCATGTTATGACCGTTCTCCTTTTTCTCAAATACCAAATTCCCCATTCTTCAGAGATTACTTATAGCTCTCGGTGCAATACTTTCTGTATGATGCTCATTATATTCCAAACAAAAACAGTGCATGACGTTGAGCACACAAGTCTAAGCTACAACAAAGAATTAGATATGAAAAAGGAACTTACCCCATCCTATGCATACGTACACCCTTAATTTGAAATTCTCTCTTGTTAGCGTTTCCACGACGAGGATATAAAGGTAAAGACCTGGAATAAGAGAAATTAATTATTTAGTCGATATAATAACTTTATATATGTGATTTAATGGTAATAGTGAGTCAAACGGATTTTAAACACCTTACTCGTTTTGTTCCATACTTCACAGAGAAGGATGGCTTTTATTAAAGAAGTTTTCTTATTATAGGACCTAACTTTAAAAGTATAAGCATTTTAGATAATGTTTATGTTACAACTTTCAACCTTAAGACAATATTTGTATTTCCAACTTTGCCATATAGCAGAGTTTTAAGTATTTTGCACAAACTAATATATTCAGAAGCATCAAGTAAATGTTATTTAAAATTATGCAGAATCTTAAATATTCTTTAAAGTAGTTGGAGGGTTGCTTTTGTGCAACTCACCCTTGAGAACGAAAAAATAAGAAATTCAAATGATAATAGACTCCTTAAATTATTTTAGGCTATATATATTTACTAGTATAATTAATAGGCAAATACTGCAATGGCTTAAGTAGCCATGCATTTGCGAGATGGCTACGAGGAATTGAATCAAAATTTTTTTAAAATAAAAAAATTGATTTGAACTGTTTCATACCTGGCGAAATATCCGACTTCAGTAAATTAAATGTTTGAGAATGGTTTTAGTCGCCTTCGAGATCACCTCAATAGCCCTCTTAACTCTACGAGATCTATATTTGCCTAAGAAAGGTGATGGAATCCAAACTACTTCTTGGCAATAATATATAACCACTAGCTGACCCAGCAAACGTTGTTTTGCCATATAAATTATAAATTTTTGTCCAAAAAATAAAAAGAAAATTTCTGGATAGGGCCACCCTTATCACCTAGTGGTATAAAAAATAGCCTACGACCTATTCTCAGACCTACCACACAAAAAATTTCATAAAAATCGGTCAAGCCGTTTCGGAGGAGTTCGATAACAAACACTGTGACACGAGATTTTTATATATTAGATGAACACGTGCGCGATGCCGCCAAAACTAACCCGAGTGGCCGGTGGTAGACCCAGGCGATTCAAAGTTACGTGATGGGTCTGAGTGTTACCTTCGTTTGTCTTAATTTATTATCTACACTGTAAAAATGAGGGTAAATTTACCGTCGTTGCCTGTAAAATTTTAATGTAGCTTTACCCGCAAAAAGAGTGTAAAATTTCACTTACCAGGGAGGATTACCCAAAATATAGGATAAATAGAAATTTTACACTCTTTTTGCGGGTAAAGTTACATTACAATTGGGTGTAATTTTACATGCAACGGCGGTATGAAAAGAAAATCCTGTCTGGATAAGAGGCAATTTTGTTACACCTCGTGGTGTTATAAAATTGTTCCTTATCCAGACAGGATTTTCGTTTCATAGTAAATGTACCGTCGCGTTGTCGCATGTAAAATTACACCCAATTGTAATGTAACTTTACCCACAAAAAGAGTGTCAAAGTTCATTCACCAAGGACATCACGAGGTGTAACAAAACTGTTCCTTATCCAGACAGGATTTTCTATTCATAGTAAATTTACCGTCGCGTTGTCACGTGTAAAATTACACCCAATTGTACTGTAACTTTACCCACAAAAAGAGTGTCAAAGTTCATTTACCAAGGAGGATTACCCAAAATATAGGCTAAATAGAAGTTTTACACTCTTTTTGAGGGTAAAGTTACATTAGGTGTAATTTTACACGCAACGACGGTAAATTTATTATGAAAAGAAAATCCTGTCTGGATAAGAGGCAATTTTGTTACACCTCGTGGTGTTACAAAATTGTCTACAAAATAGCTGGCAGAATAACATAAAATTGATTTTCAGTACTCGTTATATGGTTATGACCATTACAACTTTCAATCAATACTCTAAACTATCTATTCTTAGAATTATGAAAAATTTCATGCAAAAGTAGATTGCCATGTATTTTGTGCGAGGTCCTTTAAAAATGTATAAACAGAAAAAATTTCAGCAGAAAGTTCATAAAGTGAAAAATTTGACGAAGGTAAGTACACGTATTACTTCCACATCCAGTGGAAGTATAGTAACGACAAAAAAAAATTTTAAAATTTTTATTGTTCAAATAGGCTTAAAATGTCATGAAACGTCGAGATTTTAAGTTTGAGCGAAAAAAAATTTCTGTCGGTCTGTCTGTCGGTCTGTCTGTCGGTCTGTCTGTCGGTCTGTCTGTCGGTCTGTCTGTCGGTCTGTCTGTCGGTCTGTCTGTCGGTCTGTCTGTCGGTCTGTCTGTCGGTCTGTCTGTCGGTCTGTCTGTCGGTCTGTCTGTCGGTCTGTCTGTCGGTCTGTCTGTCGGTCTGTCTGTCGGTCTGTCTGTCGGTCTGTCTGTCTGTCTGTCTGTAACTTTTTTTGTGCGCACGTTTACTCTGGAACCGTTTAAGATATGGACTTGAAATTTGGTACACGTATGTACTTTAACGAGATCTGGATTATATTTTCATGTTGTTCCGACTAAGGGTGGGGGGGTAAATTGGGGTAAATTTGGGGTAAATGGGTAAATCAAGCAGGTAAGAGTCGATAAAATTGGTATTTAGTATATACAAGAGAAGCTAGGGTCTCAAAAAAATGTTTGGCATTAGCCACCCCCATTACCACCCCCACCCCCTTATTAAAGGGGATGAAAAAAAATGTGATTTAGTGTATGTACGAGAACCAGAAACCTCAAAATATTTTTTTACTTCATCCACCCCCACTACCACCCCCTATCCACCCAGATTTTCTTACTTCACCCACCCCACTACCGATGTGGGGTATCGTTTTATGGGTTTTTGGGGTAGAGGATTTCAAATATTATATTATTAAAGTTCCATAAACAATTATTTCCACATACAAAGTTTTTTCGTTGTGAGTGACTTGGATAGAGAATCTGGATGTGGAAGTAGTGATTCCTTGGGCAGCGGTTTTTTTTCTCAATTAAAGAAAATTTCCTTCAGAGAATTAGAGATCTCTATAATCTGCGTTATGTGTGTCTGTATGTTGCAAGTTGTATTACCTTCTAGTACTCATACAGGATTGATAATTAAAAATGATATAAGTACGGTATGATTGCATTTTCCTTTCTCAGAATATGTATATAAGAGGGAGAAGCACAGATGCAGTAGACTACTCTGCGGGTTATTTGTAATGAACTGAATAAGATCTTTGTAACTTGTGTTACTGTTCAGTATGGAGTTAGAGACCTCTATAACTTTATGTCTCTATACAGCTAGTTTTATTACCTTCTAGTTATGCATGATTGACAGTTATAAAAAAAATAAATGCATAACCTGCATAATGCATTATGCATTATAAATGTCACGGTATCTACATTTTTCCTCTGAATGTAGTAGTGAGATAAAGTATAAGTGGAGTGCAATGGTATCGACCGGCCGATTCAAACATATAAACTATTAGAGAATATTTATGGTTTTTTCATTATCGAAAGCCAACTTATGTTATGTTTTGTATATTTTGGGGCCAAAAGGTTATACAGTAAAACATTCACACAATAAAGGAATTAAACAGAAATAGATTACCCTGCAGTTTGTCTATAATGGAGTGAACAAGATCTTTGTAACCTGCGTTACAGATTGCTTAAGCCTGAGCTCTGGCTATATAAATCTGCAATAAACCGACTGTGTACACCATATTGACTGTGTACATATAGTTTCATTTTCATTTTTGAATATGTAACAACAATCATGTCATTAGGTGAGCCATTTGAATTCATGAATGTTTTCTTTATTAAACAACAAACTTAAAAACAAAAGATCATCTGGGCCAGAGTAACTGTTTTTTTTAATTAAGAAAGTTTTAAAAATACTGGCGACACTATTTACTTACCTATTCAGTAAACTTGTCTTTTAAAACTGGAACATTTGCAGAAACCTTAAAAATGGATAAAGTTATACCCATTTTTAAGAGAAATAATCCTCATCTTTTATAGAATTTTAGGCTTATAAAAATACCATTTAGATTTATAAATTACTTGAATATTGTTACCTAGGTTGCTTGTTAAAACAACATGGGTTTCGTTGTGGGAAATTTACTATAACGGCTGTTACAACATTTTATAACCAAATAATTCATTATATTAAGGCAGGCGAATGCCCTGTTGGAGTATTTTTTAATTTTAGCAGGGCGTTTGACTGCGTTAATCATACAAAATTGTTGACTTGTTGACTACACTGTATAACTATGGGATTAGAGGACAACCACTAAACTGGATCAATTCATTCTTCACTAATCGTCAACAGTATGTGAGCATAGAACACGTCAGTGAAAATACCATATACAGAGCCAATTCTGAACGTTCGTTTTTAAGTATGGGAGTTTCACAGGGTTAAATATTAGGCCCTGTATTATTTGTATTGTATATTAATGAGCTTGATTTTATTCTATGTAATGAAGTCTTTTCAATGTATGCTGATGATCATTGTATGTATTATATCAGAATCTATGCATAACGTGTTAGAATGTAAGTGTAACAATGTTGTAGAAAAAGTATCTACATATTTCAATTAGCATCAGTTGTATTTCTGTGCAGAAAGAACTCAAATAACTCAGTTCCACAATAGACAGAAAAACTACGAGTCTATTTCATTTAAGGTCAATGAATCATTTTTGAGAGTATAAAGTTTTTGGGTTTGAATGTTTAAGCCGTAAATCGCATTGTGAATATCTGATTTCCAAACTAGCATCAATTTCATCTTTGTTTAATAATATTAAAACAATGCTTACTAAGCCACAATTGGTTAATTTATACTATGCCCAAGTAGATTCTAAATTGAGGTATGGCGTCTGTTTCTGGGGAACTCCACTCTATCACAGAACGTTTTTATTGCTCAAAAACGTATATTGCGTTTTATAGCTAATATTTTTAGTACCCATTTTTGTAAAGGGGTATTTAAAGAGTATAATTTTTTAACCTTGGCATGTTTATACATTTTTGAAAAGTCTGTTTATGTCTATCAAAATAAGAATGTATTCATTGTAAATAAAAATATTCATAACATAAATACGTGTAGCAAGGAATATTTTAGAATACCATATGCAAGACTAAGCATAACTTACAATTCCTCAAATTACATGGGCCCAAAGATGTTTAATTTTATTTACCCACAGAATACAAATTAGCTAGAAGTTTACAGGATTTTAAAAGTAAGTTAAAATTGTTTTTGATGTCAAAATGTTTTTATTCTTATGTGATTTGTTTTTTAAGGTATATGCTTGTAAACTTGACTATTCCTATAGACTCGTAATATCATTATGGAACGTAAACTATTATTATTAAGGAACTATATAGGAAAATTTTCAAAAGAAACGTTGTCAATTGCACAAATATTCTTGAGAGAAATTTCTGTCTTGCCTTACTCTAGATTCTGAGCAATGTAGCAACATGATGTAACGTAATGTATTTAAAATTGAATAGCAAATAAATTACTACCTCGTCCTGCAAAATATTCATTTATGATTTAATTTAAAGGGGCCATTTAGGAATTAACTTACTTTCATATACTGGCTTTGATTCAAAGGAGAGTACTGTAGCGTAGTGAGAATAATTAAACGAATTAGTAAAACAAATTAAGCCTCACTCTTTCTGGTTAATATGCAAATTAAGGTAAAAGATTTCTGACGCCTGATAAAAACTGTGATTCCCCGGAGTGCAACGCCTGAGCGTTAGAATAGGTGATTTGCATAAGCTTCCTCTAGTGAATAATTGAACTTACGTCTTTTTATACACTAATAGGATCCAAGTATATATACAATCTATTTCTATGGTGAATGTTGACAAGTTAAATATAAAAATATTCTTGCCTCTCATGATCGAAAAGTCATAATTTTCGATTGTTCTTTTTTAATAGACATAAACTGTAAAAAATGTATGTAAAATTACATTTATGGATATAAAAATGCTTCGAAAGATAGTTTAGTTTTCTATGAAATTATACATAATTTATATTTACCACTACTTTCAGGGCAAAGTTAAACATATTTATGATTTATTATATGAAGTAAATTAAAACTTCACACATTCATGTATATATGTTTAACTTTACCCTGAAAGTACCGGTAAAAATAAATAAACTATGTATAATTTCATAGAAAATTTTACTAATTTTACCTTGACTTTCAAAATATTTTTATATCCATAATGTATTTTTACATTCATTTTTTACAGTGTATCTTTAACACATTGCATTGTCTTGAAAATAAATTTATAAGATTAGTAATCACATCAAAATGAATTGAAATCTTGAGAAAGCAATCATAGCAATAATTTATTATATATTTACAAGCTATTTTGTCTCAGGATTTTTGTCGATTTCCTGCAGCACCGCTTCCTCAATTTCGGGTGTTCTGGCAGTTCCAAGTGTTTTTTAAAAATAAGAGCCACATCCAAGAAAGCTGGAATATTTGAAAATTAAAACTAAAATGTACAATGGGGAATTTCAGTTCAGTCTAAATAATTAAAAACAAGTATTAATATGAAAATATAATATATTCAGAACTTACCAGTAATATTTTAAACAATTATTTTCAGTTCGTTGTATTTTTTAAAGCCCCATAAGTTTTGGTCTCAAAAAGTCACTAAACGTTTTGTGACGTAGACAAGCGAAGCAGAAAATTTCTTTGATTTACCGGTGACGGTTGCAAATACTGCGTAATTGTATCTACTTTCATGTTATTTTCTGCCATAGACTGACACTTGTCGCTGTCAAAAAGCTTAAAAATAACCACTGAACTCTACTACATAATGAAACGATAACTGCTTGACCGTTAGAAAGAGATGGAAACGATAAAACCCTTAGCTAGCATTGCCTCTGGCATTGTAGTACAATACGGGTCTTATCGTTTCCCTCTCCTTCTTCGCCGGGTAGGTGTATTAGTGAGACTTCTATTATGTAGTAGAGTTCAGTGTAAATAACCTGTTAGTGAATTAATTGTAGCATGTAAATCTTAAAAAAATAATTTTACCCTTAAACTTTGTTTTGAAGGGCCGAGATTAATGAAGCGTGTAGGTAATAGATGATATTAAGTGAACATCGTATATGAGATCCATTTCGGTTAATTAACAATTAATTACGGTGATAAAATGGCGAAATTTAACCAGAAAAAGAAATTCCCAACTTCCGCCCCCTCTAACTCAGTAATTTTTGTCGGAATTCAAAAAGTAAATTAGCTAGAGTAGTCTTTTTGCGTAGGAGCCAAGATAAAGAAGTTGCCAACTTGTGTAGCACAAAATTTGTGATTTTTTGCCCTACATCGTCGACATTTCAGTAAATATATCAGAAACGAAAAAGAAAATGAAAATTCCGAGGATGGCAAGAGATTCGCAGTGAAAAATAATCGTTTGTCCTTATTTTTTATTTCGAGCTAGCTCTTGCCGTTTCGGAGATATCTGTGAAAAATTATAAAAAAACAGTTCCCATTTCGGAGCCAAAAAACTGCAAAAACATGCAATCTTGACACGATCATATTTTTCGAAAAACACCATTGAAACGACTGTACGATGTCACGACGTAAAGAGGAAGTCTTCCAGATAAACCTGACCGTAAATTTCAAGGTGAAATTCGAAAATTCGGCTCGGCACGAACAATTCAAAAATAGCATTTTGTGACATTTCAGCAAATCGATATTAAAATTCAGATGACTATTAGGAATTTTAGGTTATCTTCTTCTTCTCAACTCCTTGGCCAGGGTAGGTATCCTTTTTATAGTGAGCCTAAAAATGTTCTAACTACGATTACATACGCCATAAATTTTTAGGGGAAAATACATAACTAAACTTTAACATTTTTTTTTCACGTTTATATTGCTTAAAAAAAATACGGGTCTCTTCTTTTAATCTAAAGAACTCATTTTTGAATGAAAAAAAAATTGCTGAAATTCCCCATTCTACATTAAGTAAGTAAGATCAAATCACATTATTTTTTAGTTATTCAAAACCACTCCAGGAATAATGTATTGGCATCGTATAAAAACAAAATACCTACTTGCTTTTTTCTCATATAATGAGTAAAATCTCAATGAGAACTCAAGAATAAAAGGAAAAACAGTAGGTTATAAACATGATTAATACATGTTCACAGTCAATAGGGAAATATAAGAACAGGATTCCTTAATGTCAATTTCTTCTTTATAAGTACCAAACTGCAAAACAGATTGAGTAACATTAATTTTCGCTTGCGTATCTGCGTTTTTTTTTTTAATATTTAGCTTTTAAATTAGATGGCATCTACCCGAAACAGGTTGCAATAATGTAGATCCACTTTTCAGATTTAATGTTTCGCCTCTAAAAAACTTAGTAATTTTTTTTACAAGCGTTATTATATTGTGAGTGCATTATTAACTGATTCCAGTTATTAAAAGTTTTTATTAATACGTGTTGTTTTAGTAGCTGAGGTTTTTGATAGTCCATTGACCCGAAACACCACTGCCATTTCAGCAATCGATAAAATTCATAAAGTAAGTTAAGGGAATAGCTTAAAAAATTATTCACTGTCTCCCTTACTATAACTATAAAAGGCAGCTTTTGGTAACTATGATATTATACAAAAAAAAACACATTAAAAAATTTTTTCGTTACATTGCACCCCAGCGTATAACTTACCAATGTAAAGAGCGTCCATATTTGTTATTCAGGTGACCGTAAATCACGAGGCATTAAATTTTCGAGCCTACATTCCTAATTAATTAATCATGGACCTCTGATGTACTCACCTTCTACGAACATCCAGAAGAATGTGGTAATATGAAAATAATGTAGCAGCGTCACTATGAATATACACATAATGGACGTATTGCTACCGAAGTTCAGCTGTAAAAATGGAAAATACGATTAGCATCAACAGTATATTATGATTTTGGTGTAACCAAAATATTCATGAGCACGTTTATTTACTACAAAGCAGAATATGGCTGCGGTATTAATTGGATGATACTTTTACCACGCTCTCTAGCTTATTTATGGCAATGGAGGAATTAAACTTTTATTTGTGAACTATTCTATAGTTCGATAAAAATAGGAGATATAATACAAAAAGTTGGGATCAATGAACCTTCCATCGATGTTTGTAAATACTTGTAATTTGCTTTCCACAAACACTATTAAAAGTGGCATTTTTAACATTTGTTGTAGGAGTTAAAAATGCGATTTTATGACACTAACATGTTAACACCAGTCTTAAACCTGAATATATTATTGCGTCAATAAAAGTTTCTAGTATATTTAAATTTTAAGGAATATTTTTATATTTAATTAGTGTCAAATTGGAACAATTATTATTATCATTATTTTTATTACAATAGAGAAGAGCTTAGGAACGAACCCTATTTTGCTCAAAATATAATACATTAACCTTTGATATATAGCAACATATATCCTACTTATAGAGTGACGCACTAAATTGTATAAATTTTGTAAAGTTCATACAAAATTTGTAAAAGTATTATAAATTATACCACCTAACATACATACATGTAACTAATATCACGAACTAGAGAAGTAATTTTCAAGTCTATTATTGAAACAATTTATTGACGAAGCATTAAAAACCTCAAGGGTAATGAATTCTAAATGTAGAAGACTCAGTTGCTGATGAAGAACTGTCGAGGTCTGGTGTGATAAGATTCATGGACTTGTTTGAAGTTATGGTCTGTAAATCCTTGATCATTGTTTAATGGAAAAAGTACTTTCATATCCAAGGAAGATGTGTAACACATTATAGGTGGTTATGACATTACTGCTGGTTAACTTGCCGTTATTTAGTTTCCAATCCTGCGGAGTTCAGCATAATTATTGTTCTACCACTCAATCTGCCCATGGCAGTATTTAAGTGGAATATGTTAGGTTTGTTTTGGTTTTGAGAAATAACCGTCCTCGGATGTTAGGAACATGCGCAGTTAGTAAAATAGCTTGCGCAGTTACTAAAACAGAACACGTTTTACTAACTGCGCATGCTCCTGAGATCCGAGGACTGTTATTTCTCAAAACCAAAACAAACCTGTTGAGTCTAGCAAGATAGAAAGGCATCTGTATGCCATAAGGAGGAGGCGTGGCTCTACGTTGAATGCTTTCAACTGCATCTTTGCCGCGAATTCGAGAACAGGTATGAGATAAATTTTATATAAAGCTCTTGACGTTTCTGGTGAGTTCTTGTCAAACACTTTTTTAAATTCGTGTAGCAAAGTATTAGATTTTGTACACGAATGAATTATATGGTCAGATAAAGAGAGATTATCGGTGATCAAGATACCTAGACCCGTTGAGAGGACATGGTTTTTACATACCATTTATATTGTACATTAATTTGGTATTATTTCTTCCTAATTGAAACACGGCGCATTTATAAATATTTAGAAGAATGATCCCATTTTCACATCACATCGAAATTTTATTCAGATCTGATGTTTCAAGTTTGGGTGATACTAAATCTTGTATCGTCTGCATACTGAGACGTTTTGCAGTGGAGGAAATATCGAATGAATTCAGCAAAAATGGAGTGGTACCCAGGACTGATCCCTGCGGAACACCACTAGTGATAGGAGGGGCGGGAGAGAAGTTGGCATTAATTTTATTCTAAAGATAAATATTTACTCAGAAAAAATTGGGAAATCCAAGTCAATAAAAGTCCACGAATGCCAATGTGGTAAAGCTTTTGCAATACGCGATTCTTAGGGACTTTGTCAAACATTATCTCTCTTTCTCTCTCTATCCAGCATCTCTCGTCCATATTTGCACATATGCCTCCTTCATTTCCTTCCAGCTGTCTCTATCGCGTGCGTTCATTATCCACTACCTCCCTGCGATTTTTCGAATGTCATCGTACCAACGTAACAAGGGTCGTACTGAATTCCTTTTTTCGCCCTACGGTTTCCATTCAGTGGTTTTTCTTGTCCATTTGAATCCTTCCATTCTCACCACATGTCCGACCCAACGCCATTTTGATGTTAGAACTGTGATTTTAACATCTTCGATTTTTGTTCTTTGCCTGTTCCACTCTATAGATTTTTTATTTCTTAGAGTGATGCCTAATATTGCTCGTTCCATATGGCGCTGTATCGTTTGCAGTTTACTTATTGTTTTCTTTGTGAGTGCCCACGTTTCGATTCCGTATATCAGCACCGGAATAATGTAGTATTCTGGTTTTCACATGCATTTTAAATCTTATGTTGTTATTTTTTGGAATGTGTTTTAGTCTTCCGAATGTTGTCCACGTTAACCTGATTCTTATTTTTTTTTATTTTTTCTGATTTTTCTTTGAGTTCTTTTAACATTTGTTCTAGTTCTAAAGGATTTTCCGTATCAAAAATACATCATCTGCATATTTTAAGTTACTCAGTTTTTGTCCTTCAATATTGATCCCATAGTTTTTTCAATGAAGTTCTTTAAATATGATAGTCTGATATAGTCAGTCTCCTTGTTTTATTCCCCTTTGAATCTTTGTCCGTTCTATTTCCGTATGTAGTTTTACAGTGCTCGTTGCGTCTTTGTGGATATTTTCAATTAATTCGGTATATCTAGAATCTACTCGGCAGTTTTGTAAAGAATTTATAATTGCCCACATTTCGATTAAGTCAACAGCTTTGTTATAGTCGATGAATGCTAGGTATAGGTCTTTATTGTATTTTATTGTTTTTTCTATGATGTTACGGAGGGCTTGTATGTGATCTAGGGTGCTATCTATTGGCTCTTTATTATAAACTAAGTTTAAATAGCGAAATAAATTAGTAGTTAAGGATCAGCCGATCAAAGATATGTCTTGCTGTTAAGGAATTATATTATTTAATACTAAAATTCATTTGATCCACAATTATTCTCTCCATTATTTTGAGTAGAATTGTTGTCAAACAGACTTGCCTATAATTTTTTGCGTATGATTTATTTCCTTTTTTTAGAATCAGATTAATCGATGCTTCAAGCCAGATGAGTTCGTTTGAAATATAATGAAAAGTGATTTGCAAATTGATCTCACACAGGAATTTGAAAATTGGAAATTGCAATTCTGTGAGCAGTCCTAATCGAAGTAGCTGTAGTGACAATGTCCGCTACCGAACTCGATTTCCTTCACACGGGTCTCTAAATTGTAGCAAGATTAGCACCACTGTTTTCCAACAAGCTGACCGAAGAAAGACGGATATAGTGTCCAGCATAAAATCGAGAGTCTGACAAATTCAGGAATTTTGTAATGACGGCAGGCATCTGACCAAATGTGTTAATTCCAACTAGAGTTTTGGTACATATTATAATATATATATATTTAATGAAAAATCGCTGATGGTTGATGCCCACTCGATGGAAGACTATATACTATCTATAACAGTTCACATATAATGTATCAGTATTAATGAAAGTTCGTGGTACGTTAATTCTTGTATCTGGTATACACAGATCTAGTGGGGTTCCCAAATTTTTGCTATTGTTCAAAATCAACTAGAAATTATTCTCCAAACATACCAATAGTTGTGGAAACCTTCTTCATCGTAAGATATTTTTCATGTTGCCCTTCTGTGAGTTTATCGATTTGTTCTTTGGTAAAGATTAAGCTTGTAATATTTGCTTGTCTTGATTGTTCATGTTTATCATCGTTTTTATCATAGGGCAATTCGACAAAAGTATTGACGATTTCTATACCTTGGACATCTCCTCGAAATATGCCAGAAACACATTCACGCTGCGCTTACCGGAAACATTCCTTTAATGGCTCCATTTCCAATTTCTGGACCATTATCCATTTCACATCAGGATAACTAAGTCAGTCAATAATTTTTTGCCTACATTTATTGAAATATTAACGTTTGTCGAACATATATATGATTTGATGCCACCATACTTTTACAAAAAAATGTCAATAGGTCTTGTACAGTAATTTGTGAACACCCTGTACTTTACTCTCACAAGCAACAAATCAAGACACAAGGGCCTCATGTCGTTAATTTGGAATGAATTTTAGTGCGTAATAATATTACAAGTAAATGTCACTAAGCCCATCTAATGACATTTTCTGCGATTTAGTTGAACATTTAATGTGACATTAGGATTCGGTGGCATGAGGGGCATGAGGGGCATGAAATATTACAGTTTAACGAAAATAAATGCCTCAAACAGTTGGCAGTTTTACTCTGTGGTTTATTTGTGGAAGTATCCTAACATGTTCCATTATTTTCCTCTTTGTTCTTTTCACTAGTTGACGTAGTTTCTGGCAGTTTTATAGGTCAGTGCAGAACCATTTTCCCTTTTTCTAATCTAAGTTAGCTACTCGTTGTTGTTTGTACGTAATATTCTTTCAACAATGAATTGCAAACTAAAATATATTGAGGTAGAGTTTTCAGTCTATATTTTTGTTAAAAAAGCTACAGTCACAATGAGCCTGCCTCTCAAACTAAAATTTTAGCAGTTCACTGTGACCTAATAATATAATATAAACCTTAAATTGAATTATTGTAATTATAAATGTCTATATTATACCAAATATTTATCTTGCCAAATCCCTTCTATTCATATGTTATTATACCTATTTGTTAAACAGATTAGATAATTTCTAACAGATTTCTATTACTATGTGTCGTAGTATTAAAGAGTACAACAATTTATAATCAGAGTGTACCAAATTCACATTATTCTTTTCAAGAAAATTACTCTGTAATAGATTCATGTTAAAACTGCAAGCAGCAATTAGTCCAATTAAAAAGGAAATTCACAAACTTCTTATTGCAGATCTGTTTTTTTTGTGGCATTGGATTTTCTCAATTTCGTAATGGATATTTGTTGCCTGTTAATTCCCTAAATTAACTTAACACGACAGTAGAAAATATACACAGGATATATCACAAGGATACTCTCTTCTCGTTCAGAATATTGCAGATCTAATGAACAATATTGGACAGAAAATAAATCCTTAACATTAGTATAATGTGTCAGTAAAATAGTAAATATAACCAAGCACTTACATCAAAATTTAAGTCTCAAGAATTTTCATTAAAAATTACTAAAAATTTTGGACCAGCAGCCCTGTAAATTCTTCGGGCATTAAGTATTGTCTTTGAAAATATCGAAAACATTTGGTGGTAGAAAAAGTGAATTTAAATAGGAACTGAAAAATTACTTTTTTCGAAAAAAATAATTCATAAAAATGTAATTTAAGGGAACCATAATTTAAAAACCATAAATCAAATGTCGTTAAATTTTGGATATAGGGGTTCTGAAGCTTGTTAATCGATAATATTGTATGCGTTTTTTAATAAAAGAGAATCTACCTTCTTTTTCATAATAAAAATGCACGGCAATGAATGAAATAAGTTTTGTTTTACTCAAAAAGATATAATAAAGGTACATTTTTACCTATATTTGTCTATCCGGTGAATGCTTGGGTATTTCCCGATGAGCTAGGAACTTGAAATTTGGCATGGAAGTACGGACTATCCTCAAAAATTCTAAAATTTTCAAAATTCAACATGGCGGCTTCAATATGGCGGCAAATTTGTATACAATATAGAAGGCAAAACCCACGTTAAAATGAAGACGCTGCCAAAATGGGAAGAGATGTGAAAAAATTGGTTTATGAGGTTTGTTCTTGGAGTGATAATTAATTTTGTTTTTAAAAAGTTTTTTGTATTGACGTTTACAAAGTATGTGAACATCACTTGTAGCATCAGAAGGTACATTCTCAATCACTCACTGTGCAATTTAGGCACCAAACAATAGAATTGCAAAGCTCAGAAAGTTAAAAACAAATTAGTTTGATTAGGAATGACTTTGGTAGTAAACACTTTGACTAACTGAATTATACAAGATGACGTCACGCCATTGCATAATTGCGTGAATATTAAAAATCATTTTTAACAATATTTTGTGAAAGGCTTTCTAATAAGACAATACAAGAAAACACGGGACAAATCTATTATCTAACATTTATAAACCTGCTCTTTACAAAAAAAATACTCAGAATATTTTAGTTACGCCACTGTTAATGTCATGCTGGAACTCTTCCTTTGTACTTACCAATATTAAAGTTAAAATCCACATACAGTACATCAACATATAGGACCACATCAAATTCATGTGTATCGTATTCCGTAGACATCGTAGCTCTCTGAAACAAAGATAATAATAGGTTAGGCGGCTGAATTTTGCGCTTGTTATGTTTCTTCTATTCTGAGAAGCATTGTTTTCCAGTTTGATATGTCTATTGTCTATTACGTAGTGAATGCAAATTCCATTAATTTCAATGCTGAAGGAAAATACAGCATGCTTCTGTGACTGTTTACCAAATTTAAACGTACCATGAGCAAACTTTTCACATAATAATAATTAATTTGAGTTATCAAGATTTGGTTTCTTTTTAAAAACAACGATAACTATATACAGGGTTTTCATAAAGACAAACAAATCAATTGAAGAGCTAAGTGGATAAAGGTGTTATGTCACAAAAACACGTTATTGAGTAATTTAACTCGAAAGGTTTTAGGCGAGAACTTTTTTGTTGTAACGACTATATAGCTTGCATTTTGCGATGATATTGACATTTGATGTACTTTTCAGAGACAAATAACTAAAGTTGTCAGTTGTCATTATTTTCGAAAATTTTATATAATTAATGTACATAACACCTTTATCCGTTCATAAGTTTCTCTGAAATGAATAAGGAATTAGTGAATAAAAGTGTTAAGAAATTAAACATATTTTATTATTATTAAAACATTGTACAATTTTTAGGTAGTCGGACAGTTCTACGGTTTTGAGCCACAGTTTGGTCATTTCCAAGTATGTTGTGATACTACGGCCTTACCATTCATTTACGAATGGTAATTAAAAATAAACGTGAAAATAAACCTTTTCATTGTTCAAGTTTTTCTTCCTGTTGTACAAATTGAGTTTTGAGGCAATTTCATCAATATCCTTGAAATAATTCTTCATATCTATGGGAGTTCTTAAAATTTCTCGATACTGGTCCGGAACGTAGATGTTTTGATGTTTCCTTAAAATTTTCTCGACTCTGCCAAAGTCTGTCTGAATCCAAATATGAATGTCCCATCTCCGAAAATTTATGGTCGATACCTTTAAATTCTCTATTTAAAATCAACAACTGCTGGTAAAGTGTAATGATATTGAAGTTTTTATTTTGTCCACCACAGGAGTCGGGCCATATTATAATGTGATCGATCTTTTCTTGGAAATATTCATTGCAAATTTGTGAAAAGGTATGTAAGCAACTAGCAATTTCTAGGCTTTCACGGCTGGCCATATCTTCAGTCCATTTGAAAAAGAACGTTTTTTTTTCCAGTATTCCTCAATGTATGTATGCCAAGGTTGTAAAACCACATTTGACGAAGGTAAAATGCTTTCGATGTACTTAATTTTGGCAGCGGCATGGTTTGCTGAAGATCTAAAGTAAAAAAGCAAATCGTTCTATCTACTGTAACTTTTGCTCCGTCACGCTTTTGTTGTTCGAAAGCTAGTTTGTAATTTTCTCCGTATTTTTTAGTATTATATATTTTATTTTTTTTTTTTAATTTTTTTAACCCAATAGATGTAAGCATTGCGAACCCTGTAATTCTTAAACGATAACCTTACAAACCCAAATGACCTTTGACTTGATTGGCGTAATTATCGTACTTATTATTTTTTCCGCAAGAATTTCGGAATTCGACAGATTTGCCTTAGACAATTTAATGCTCTTTCAAAATATTGGGTGGGCAGAAGCCATATCAGATATCAGTTTTGCTCTTGTCATAAAAATTTCTACGGTCCAGCCCTCTTCTACTTGTCAGCATAAAAATGTTTGCACAAAAATCAACACCGCAAAGCGTCACTTTCCAGTATTTCTGATTTATAGACTAATTTGCTAGAATACTTTGGTAAATTCGTATTTTATTATTGCATTTTATATTGATAATGTTTTGTTTTTAAAACATTATTAAAACTTGCCTGGGAAGAAATTGCCACTATGTGACTGATTTCTGCTGAATTGCCAAAAGGTATAAATGTGTTTACAGCAATTAGATACTCAAGTACCATCTCGACTCTTGTACCGTCTCATACCATTTCGAAATTGAACAAAATGAACAAATGGATTAAAACACTATAAGCACTCTTTCCAAATATCAGCCAATTTATAAACATCTTACATGATTCATGAAATCGTTTATTCATTGCCATTTGTAATATCAGTTTACTACGACTGGCCATTTTCACTATAATAGTAAGAAACACTTAACACAACTTGTCACATTACTGTGCAAAGTGTTTTGGATTAAAACAATTTAATATCGCACAGTAATGGATAAAGGTGGTATGTGATCATGACTAAAACGCATTTATGAAAGGTTTATTATCCCAAAAACTTATTGAAATGATAGATTCTAAGTTGAAATAGTTGTCTGTGTAGAAATCTCAAAATTTTCAAAAATGTCACATAACACCTTTATCCACTTAGCTCTTCAATTACTTTGAATTTTATCTCTGTCCAGTCAGTCTTTCTTCGGCTTTGTCATGGATTTGTTAAACTATATGTAAATCTCCTGTCTTGTTTTCAATAATCTTCCCTGACTGTACATTTCGACGGATTGCACGGTCCCGAAATGTAACATAATAAGCCAAGAGCCAATCAACGTTGCCTACCGGTTATTAATGACACGACATAGACGTACGTACGAAATTGCGTTTTTTAAATTCTTTTAATTATTATACACAATTTGTGAACTTATCAGTTCTTTACATTATCTTCGGTGGTAAGTCGTAACAATGATAAGAATGATAATGTTATGTTATTAAATTTTGTTTTTAGTATCAAAAACTTATCACCAATATTGAATGAGTATACAAAAAATTAACACATTTTCAAAATCATTCAAGTAAATTTCGAAATGTGTATACATCGTATAAATCTATAAAAAGCATTTCTCATTTAAATTTATTTTTTCTGAAATTGATCGGCAATGCCTACATTTTCGACGCGATTTCAGATCGAAAAATGCACAATTCCAGTATTTTAGGCCCTTGCTAAGAAACTATCAGAAAACAGACCGGAAAAGATCCGTTGCCACGCAACGATCAACAAAACCGTACGGGAATCCCGGCCTAGGCCGGGAAAGTAACATTCCCGTACGGTTTTTTATGTATATTTTAGATAGTAAATAAATACACGCAGACAAACCAACTCACATTAAAATTGCATTTATTAGTAAACAGTTAGATTGTAATGAAGAAATTTTATGCATTAATACAAATTTCTTAATTTATAATAATATTGATTGCGATTTCAGAAAAAGTAGTATGTGTACTTCGGTGTGAAAGCACATTCTCGGACTTCCATGCTTGTTGGCCTCGGCTAGCGTCTCGGCCAACAATTTGCATCGTCGTCCGGGAATGTATTGCTTTCACACCTAAATACCCAATATACTATTTAGTGTCAATAACCTATTCTATACTCCAGTCAATAGAGAATATTATCTGGAAAAAATAGGAGGGTTTAGTTTTATAAACTTACCTTATGTTTTTTGTGTCGTTGATTCCGAATTTTTCACTTTCCACCAAACATTCCCCCCGGAACCCCCTCAAATTTAGAAAAAAAAACAAAAAAATTAGTTTTTTTATTTTTTTTATCTTTTTTTTTTCGTTTTAGAGTAAAAAATACCCAGATATTCGGAAATTAAACAAAATTTACAACAGAAAAGGTCCTTTGACATTTTGACGTACGACGAACGGGAGGGGAGGGGCCCGAAACAAGCGCCGAGGCTCATGTTTCGAGGCGTGCTAGCGCTTCCCTGTTCGCTCAAAGTTAAGATGTCAAAGGATTTTTTTGTTGTAAATTTTGTTTGCTTTCCGAATGTTTCCTAAAACGAAGAAAAAAAAGATTAAAAAAACGATTTTTTTTTTGCTTCTTTTCTATAAATTTGAGGGAGCTCGGGAGGGAATTTTTGGTGGGAAGTTAAAAATTCGGATTCAACGCTCCAAAAAACGTAAAGTAAGCCTATCTTCAGGACTACCAAGAATTTTTCCAGGTAAGGGGGCCTATGTGATCTCTAATGACTGGAGTACTCCAGGGATTATAGAATTTTACCTAGAAAAATTCATGGTAGTTCTGGAAATAGGCTTACTTTGTTTTTTGGAATGCTGAATCCGAATTTTTAACTTCCCACCAAAATACCCCCTCAAATTTATAGAAAAAAAGCAAAAAAAAATCTTTTTTTAAAATCTTTTTATTTCTACGTTTTAGGAAAAATTCAGAAACAAACAAAATTTACAACAAAAAAATCCTTTGACATTTTAACGTTGAACGAAAGAGGAAGCGCTAGCACGCCTCGAAACATGAGCCTCGGGACCCACTCGCTCCCCTCCTGTTCGTCGTACGTCAAAATGTTAAAGGACCTTTTTTGTTGTCAATTTTGTTTGCTTTCTGAATACCTGGGTATTTTTTATATAAAACGAAAAAAAAAGATAAAAAAAAATAAAAAACCAATTTTATTGTTTTTTTTTTTCTAAATTTGAGGGGGTTTCGTAGGGAATTTTTGGTGGGAAGTGAAAAATTCGGAATCAGCGACCCAAAAAACATAAGGTAAGCTTATAAAACCAAATCTTCCTATTTTTTCCGGGTGAGCCTTTTATTTAGTCTCTATTGCCTGGAGTACTATTGCTGTTTCAAAATTTAATGAGTACATAATAATAATCTGCTAATTACTAATTTTTCATTATCTCTTTATTTAACGTCGGCCTATTTCCGCTACCAGGGCCTTTCACTGACGTCAGGAGACGAGCTACCCCAACCTGGAACTTTTGCCGAACCTTTTCTCGTAAGAAGAGTAGGGATCTTTTACTTGCCTAGCATTTAATAGGCTAGGGACCGCCTGCTTTACATCCCCTCTGAAGGATGGTATATCCACTACGTAATTCTCGTCTTGAAATTACGTAGCTTCCGCGTATAAGCTGATATACAAACCGCTAGAAGATGGGACGAGATCGCTGAGTTTCCCATGATGGATTTCACCCATCCAAGTACTAACCGCGCTGAACGTTGCTTCAGTAGAGTACTGAAATACAATGACACTCAAGGTGCCTCTATGCTCGCCCCGTGCTAATTATTAATATTAAATTCACGTACCATTTAAATAGAACGCTACTGGAATGTATTTAGGAAACTTCGTTAATCCGATATACAAACAGTGTATTTTTGGTCGCCTACATTTTGTGGTCAATTTTTTATGATCATTTATGAAATCCCTGTAAGTATAGCGTTACTTCAGACCATCCCCACTATGCTACCCTAAAGTCAAGATAATCAGAGAACAGTATTGCGCCACAAAACTTCCAGCAAGCTCCCAGCAACAGACATTCATGGTACTGGTATAGGTTGATGGATCTGTACTTGCATTACATAGACCAGTTGATGAGAGCTGGATGAGGATTTGGTCATGTAATGCTGTCCTCTGATTGACTAGGGGCGTGATCTTAAGGTGGAGTGGTGAGGAAGTCTGAAGTAACACCCGTGGTGGGTTTGTTGCTACTTCAGACCACCCCAGCCATTCCACTTAAAGATCACGTCTCAAGCTAATCAGAGAACAACATTACGTCACCAATCCTCCCCCATGGAGCTTCCACCAACAGGCATACATGGTACATGTACAGGTACCTGTACTTGGTGCCTGTGCTACAAAGATCAGTTAGTAGAGGTTTAGTAATACTGTGCTGTTCTCTAATTGGCTGGGGGGTGTGGTTTTAAAGCGGAGTGGTGGGGGTGGTCTGAAGTAAGACTTCACTACTTTGTTTGGGGAATTTTTTTTCCAAAATCCCCTTTGTTCTTTCTTCATTTTTTTCGCCATTTTTTTCCAATTTGCCTAGCTTAATAAGGTTACTATCAAACTTGGGCTTAAAGCTCCACTACAAACCCTTTTGAAATAAAAACTTGATAATTGGGAAATGTCAGTTAAAAAATAATTTGCATGTTTTAGAAGCACTCTCAATCATATTTGATTCGTTATGTTCTAAAACAGTAGTATGTTATATGGGCAAAACATAATAAAGTTTTCATATTGCATTCAACGCATGTTTCTCCCATCAAGCTAGAATCATTTGAAAACTACTAAGTGGGTTCTATTTTTGGGTCCAAAATTTGCAAAATATATTCTAATTTACATTCGCGAATCTTCAAGTTTGCGTTTTAAACCATTGTGGTAATAGAGCCTTGATTCCACATTAATAGCATCCCTGTATAATGATCTAAAGAAATGTAATGAATATTATAATGCTGTTGAAAAATTTTCATTAGTATTTGTCATTTTTTATCTACTTTAGGTTGGCATAATTATTTTTGTAATATCATAATATATCAAGTTCAACAGATAGGATCATGAATGTAAAATATATGCTATAAATTTTTCAAGAAAGGGGAAAGTACTTTTCTGGGATTTATTTTGTCTTATGAGATATATAACCTTACACCGTAGGGATTCTTACTTCCCGTATCTCTAAGATAAATGCCGAAAAAGAGGCAGGTGTATTAGTAAACATATTTTAAAAATGACCGCATTTTTTTAGCATGCGCCTTTGATTTTATTAATTAAAGTATAGTGTAGTTGACAAACTAATGTCTATTGTTCATGTTTAGATAAAAATACACAGTATTATTTATAACAGTACAAAATAACTGTTGATTATATTTTTGGACTAACAAAAGTTCAATACATTTCGAGCAAGCAAAAGCTTTCGTTTGATGGTCTAATCTTGAAATTACTTACAAACTCACGTTATAGTATATTTTTTATTGTGTTTTGGATCCATAAATAATACTCTAGAACTAGGTTAACTACCTTTTTATTATCTGCTGTAAAAATTATATATATAGATAAGTATACTTTCAAGGGTATACATGTTAGAATCGCGATGAACTAAACTTTACCCTCTCGATTCAGAAAATTATGTATTTCTGCCTATATAAAACAACTTATAGTACTCTTCGCAAATACGATAACGAAGAGTATATTGTATTTGATCGGCACATTTCTAAAACCGTAAATATCGCTCGCAGACAAAAAATTTTCATATCATTGTGTTAGTGAACGAATTCTGAACAAATTTCAAAATGTCCGTCTGTCCGTCCGTCCGTCCGTCCGTCCGTCCGTCCTTCCGTCCGTCCGTCCGTCCGTCCGTCCGTCACGTTTCTTGTAAGCATGATAACTCAAGAAAGAAAAATCCGATTGTATTGAAATTTGGACAGTAAGTTAGTGTTAGCTAGAGGAAGAACCCCATTCTTGAACAAAATCGATCAGTAAATAAAAATGTTATTAATGATTTAAATTTGAAAAATTTTTTTTTTGATTTTTATGTTTTTGTAGTTGAATAGAAATCTGGTGGAATGATATTTCATTTTAATATCTAAATATTTATATAGTTTGCAAATATACATTTCATAATGTAATATACAACCGTGAAAATATGATTTTAGCTCGTGTCTTATAATGTAAAAATTTATATTTTTCTACGTGTAAGGTGGTGGTGTAGTTCTTACGCTTTTAATTGAAATTGATTCGGAATCCAAGGGTCCCGGGTTCGAAACCCAAATGGGGTTTGGTATGTTTTTTTTATTTTTACTTTATTTTACACTGAGTCTTTTACCAACTAAGTTCGTACTATAAAATTAAAAATGTTTAAAACTAACATTATTTACAAAGAACTGCGAAGAGTATCCTATAGAATGTGTAACAATTATATAAAAAGTTCAGTGAACAGGCGAAGCGTACGTTTTTAGCTTATTTATTCTTGTTAGAGTGTTGCGAGCCAAATTTAATACTACTCTGCCATGCATATACTCTCCTCTCAATTGAGATGAGAAGTAAACCAGAATGATCAAAGATGAATGCTGTTTTGAATATTTACCATCATTCAGGCATCTCTATCTAATTCTGCAGAACAGGAACGGCATGCATGTTAAATGCAGACACCCTGTTTTTCTAATCCTACAGCCACCTGTCATTTTGCTTACGCCATCGGGGCAAGACATCAAAATTTTGTTCATTATCAGATGGCAGAAAAAAATCTAAGCAACATGTCAGTCAAGATGCCAAAAATATGGATGAAGTCGCGTCATTAGGGTAAACCTAAATTTCTCATGTTTTGTAAATATTTTAGTGCAAATAATTATAATTTTATTGGCAGATATTTTTATTGTTGAAGAAAAGAAGACCGACGATTGAATATATGAAAAATTCGGCATCTATTACGTCACTGGCATAAACGTTTTTTCAGGCTCAATCATTAGTTTTTAACATAAAAAATAGTGGAAAATATAGACAAATATAACTTTGTGCAAGCAGACACTGAAAAATATAAATTTGTTTAATAAAAACACGCTGGATCGAACCAATTGACCGATCTTATATAAATTCGCAATCTAGAGTCCTCCTATCAACATCTCCAGACGTTTTTTATACGTTTCACCTGAGTGTGTATTAACAGTCCTGTCAATGAATGGTTTCTAGAGGGAAATGCCAAGATCTCAATTTTTGACTTGAGCTGTGTTTGGACTATTTAGGAGGTAAACATACCAAAAATCTCCGAACATAGGGGGTGCAGGGGGGCGCGAAGCGGGTTCCGGTTTTTGGTTTTTCGCTCATATCTCGAAAATGGTGAGCCATAATCAAAAAGTGGCTATATGCAAAATTAAAGCTGACTAAATTTTATACAATAATATTTCTATTAATTTTTTTCGTATCTGTTATGGTTCAGTAACTTTATCATTTTATTATAAATTGAAAAAAAAAATTAATAATCATCGCAGAAAAAAATTTTTTGTACAGATATCCGTTTCATAGCAGAGTAAACTCAAATAGCGAATAAGAAATGTCTGTGTGTGCGCGTGTGCGTGGGTGTGTGTGTGTGTATACCGTTTCTTGTAAACACGATAACTTCTGTTAGACTTAAAATATTTAATTACAATTTGGAACATAAGTAAAACAGCATAGTACATTAACTAGTGAAATTGGGCCATATGTGTAATACATTAGTATAATATTTTATAATTGTCTAAATGAAAATCTCAAAAATCTTCAGCTATCTAAATATAAGAAGCAAATAAAAAAATTACTCATAGAAGGTGCCTTTTATAACATCAATGAGTTTTTAGCTTTACGGTTGCAATTTTACTAGTTGATATTATGTGTAGGATTTTTTTACATTTTGATTATATACAGACTGTCTATTTTACGAGGGCCACACCAAATATCTCGCTTAATATCTATTGTAGAAGAATAAAGTTTTAGAAACAGTTATCCCATTTTTTGTGAGCTATATTTCAGTAAAAAGAAATTTGAAATTCATAGCCTACTTTATGAGATATATTACAAAAACCTGAAAAATAGGAAAACCAGAAACGGTTATAGCTTCCTTATTTGAGGAGATACGAAAAAAGTTAAAGGAATGAAAGTTGACGGCAAAGACAATAAGAATAATAACGTGTAACAGAAAAATCAAAAAATGCAGTTGGCTTTGACATACGCTCTTGTGCAAAAATGAAAAATACAAATCTCAAAGTAGGCCATGACGCCATTAATTCCGTTATTTTTTTCTCTTTCCAACGATATAAAACATGTCACAGAAATTTTAACCGATAGTGTCAATATTTAATATTTTACGAATACCACAATTCATATAATTGAATCGTAACAATCAGCTGTGCCATGATAGTAAAAATTCACTTTATAATAATTATAATTCCGTAATTATTTATTACAATTTAATACAAACCAACAAATATCTCATAAATAAAAATACAAGTACAAAACGAACATCCAAAGAAAAAATCGAAAAACTATGTATAACAGTACTACCTACTACTATATTGAAAAGAAATTTGCCGTCAACTTTCATTCCTTTAACTTTTTTCGTATCTCCTCAAATAAGGAAGCTATAACCGTTTGTGGTTTTCCTATTTTTCAGGTTTTTGTAATATATCTCATAAAGTAGGCTATGGGTTTCAAATTTCTTTTTACTGAAATATAGCTCACAAAAAATGGAATAACTGTTTCTAAAACTTTATTCTTCTACAATAGATATTAAGCGAGATATTTGGTGTGGCCCTCGTAAAATAGACAGTGTGTATTTATTTTAATCACTTTTTAAATTATGAAATAGGAAATGTTTGCATTTCTTACTTTTGTGTCATTTTATGTGTATATTGTCTTGTACGTTCTATACCATAATTTATATTTTATGTCGTGAATAGGTATATATTTTATGTATTTACATTTTTTATTTTATATATTTATCCTTGACTTTGCCACATGTACATAATTATGTATCCATTTATTGGCCAATAAACTATCAATCTATCTATCTATCTATCTATTACCTCGTTGAGGGTCTGTAATTATTAATTGAAAGTCATGAGTAGTGACAAGAGTTTAATTAGATTATATATGATAGGAAAAGGTATAGGCAAACTTTATTTAAAAGAAAAAAATTTGTAGTAATACAAATTAAAGCCAACGTTGTTTGAAGACATTATTTTTTTAAAATTAAGTGAAGGTTGGGCATGCTTTCCTGTTGCCCGATGAGAATTAAATTTTGAGAAAATTTTTCTCGTATATGAAATTAAAAAAATTAAAAATAAAAAAAAAATTATTCCACCACTGTAGCAGATCTAACACTAGCTCATGAAATGTTGATTATTATTACTATCATAATATTCTAACTGATTAAGAGAATTAAAAAATATTCTAAATAAACCCATATGTTCAGCCACAACTATGCAGTAGCATAGAGTAAAATGTAAAGAATGACTCAAATATACAATCCTATTTAAAAGATTACAAATCATATTGTTGAATGATTTGTAATTTTTCGAATAAAGTTATAAATTTGAGTCATTCTTTATTCTGGTGTACGAACTAAATTAAATTTACATCCTGCCTCAGCTGAACATTGCGGATCGTATTTCATTTTGGTTGGCTAAACACAAAACGAAATAATAATTATGTAATGGAAGAGCAATTAAATAATTTATTGCCTATTATCTTACTAAAATATCCTCTCCCTGAAAATGATCAGAGAAAGAATAGATAAAAATGTATTAGAGGTTGTTTTGAAGTGTTTGTTGACATTATTTTTTTTATCATTTGTTTCTGCATTGTGTCATGAACTGTTATAGTTCAATTGTAGAATTCTATGTACTTAAATGTTGTTTTTCTCTTGAAAAATATGATTAGTGTAAAAAGTATAAAATTATTGAAATCATATTTATATAATCGGAGTCAAATTATTAAATTCAATAAAATGATGTCAAGTAAAGAAATTTTAAGGACAGGTGTGCCTCAAGGTTCTTTATTAGGACCCTTACTCTTTTTGATTTATATTAACGATATGCCCCTGTCAAAAAAAATTTTCACATATATTTTGTATGCATACGATACCACAATTTCTATAATTAATTATTTTTTTATTTATTTGCTTTCATCATGGTTAGATAATATTATTTAGGAATTAAGCAAATCACCAATTACACACTTTTTTTAATTTATTATGAAAATAACTACTTTCTGTATATTGTTACCCTTATCTAGGCACCCTAATATACTAGTTAGGAAAATACTTTAAAACAATCATTATTGGAGAACCAATCAAAACAATCTATACTCTACTGATGAGAACTAACAACTTTTCTAAAGTTGAAATAGAATGTAAGGTTCAATAATTGTTGTGAATGACTGAATTTCAATAAATGATTTAAGTATTTTCAATACATTGTTTGCCTTAAAATGCCACGAATCCTCTTATGTAATTCAGTACTTCGTCAGTATTAGCTAGAAGAGTAGTTGTTTTGGTTGGTTCTCCAATAATGAGTGTTTTAAAGTGTTTCCTAAGTAGTATATTGACGTGACCCGATTAAGGTACCAATATGCAGAAAGTAGATAATTTCATATAAAATAAAAATGTGTGAATGGCTCAACTTAAATAAATGATTCAAGTATTTTCAATATATTTGTTTTTATTTTCTTTAAAATGCTAAGAATCCTATCATGTAATTCAATACTTCGTCAGTATTAGCTAGAAGAGTAATTGTTTTGATTGGTTCTCCAATAATGAATGTTTTTATAATAAATAAAAAAGTGTGTAAGTTGCGATTTGCTTAATACCTAAATAATATTCTCTAACCACAATTTCCATTAGATCTAATAATTTATATGACGTTCAAGTAAAAAAAAGTGAAATACAATCAAAAACTGAAAAAAATGGTTTAGTTCTAATAATTTGATTTGTAATAAAATCAAATCACAAGGTATGTTCACGTTACGCAATTTCGAAATTTCTACTGATGTAATATCTGTCGTAAAAATTTTAGTTGTTTATTTGAATTCTCATAGGGTGGCCCTTATTTATACTTGACAATTTCTAAAAAAGTAATCCCTTGAAAATCTGAGTCAAATCGGTCAAGGGGAAAATGTGCCGCAAGCACCCTCAAGATTCTGAATTTCTTGAAATACTCCATATTGAGAAATTGACCTTTCTAAAACGTAAACAATAGATAGGTGTTAACTCATAATAGACAAATATAAAATAGTTTATCAGACCTTTTTCCCAAGAAAGCGGAAAGTAGTTGCTAGAGGGAGTAACAGTGAATCATCTGGAAGGGTTTGTTGTGGTAAAGACAGTACAGTTTTAACAGTATCTCACTGTCTCTTGTCAGTGACGAGTGACTATGAAATTCAGTGATTTTAAAATGAATATTTTCAATTATTTAATTTCGATATGGCGGGAATTACTTTGCATCATGATAATCGAGTTTATCTTCTTGGACATTACACTCATGCGATCACTAGTAAACTTTCATCTAATAAACAAGTATATTTCGATAGCACAGTCTCAAATACAGGAGTTTTTAATGGTAGCTGTGTTCTACTAGAACAATTCCATATCCACATTTATGAGTTGGTCCTTACAGTTCAAGAAAAAATTTGGAGTAACAAGCTGTCAATTGGTTCCAATTTTTCAAAGGTTCCAACAGGAATGGCCCCAAATTAATTAAGAATATTTCAAGTGTGGGTTTGAAGACCCGTTGTTAGCGACCACCTACAAAATACAGGTGAAATTTTTCCACTTTATACAGCGTACTTTCGAAGATTCAGAACGTCAACCCCGAGAAGATTATAGGGAGTTTCTAGAATTAGCATTCATACTGTTGGGAGAAGTACCTCCACGAGACATCTTTTCGTGCTCCAGGAGCGATGCATCATGCCCGATGGAAGGCAAAAGCCATTTATACTTTAAAGATTTTTTTGATTCGGGATTAATTCCATTCAGCGGCTTCAGAATGAAAACATATATGAGATATTTCAATTTTTGTTATTAAAGTTTACTTAGAAGCTTGGTTCTTAGCACCACTGACTGGCAACTTCAGTTCCATAGCAAGATTAGTGTTTAAAAAAAAAAAAAACTTCATGAATATAAATCCACGGATCCGAGCAACAGTACACAAATTTAAAAATCACTTATGGGACCTTGCCTTATCTTAAGTACAGACAAAAGTTATTTGAAATGTTGTGATTTTGTAAAAAAAAAAAAACTGAAAGTCGTCAATTACGTGGCGGAACAAGCGATTACAATAGTTTATTGACAAAAGACGACGAGCGAAAACATTATGTGATCCAAGTAGTGTCTGATTATAGAAAACGATTCCCCGACTTAAAAAAAAGAAACTTTGCCCAACATGTAAGGGATTGATGTTTCCTTTTTAATTAAGTATTCGGTGTTATTTTGTTATTTTTTTTAAATCTGTAGCAAGGAATTGATAAAAAAAATCAATTCAACCTGAGCTCGCATTAAACCCATAACAATTTTATTGTCTAAAACGGGCACCCCTTAACGTAATCCGATCAAGCTAAAGTTTTTCACAGAGTATTTTTTTATGGAATGGAACCATTCTTGGGGGGTGCCGCAAAAAAATATCTAAATTTGAAAAATAAGGACCACCCTAATATACATATTGATAATATCTGTCGAAAACTGAGTAGTAGAACTTTCGTCATTTGTAACTTATCGGGCGCTGTGTCCACAGATACATTGAGATCAGCCTACTTTGCATTGTGTCATTAAATCATGAGTTATGCAATAATAGTCTGGAGAGATGCTGCGGACTTTGATAAGGTATTTTCTATTCGGAGAAAATTAATCAGAATTATAGCATGTTTAGAATATACAGAGGATTGTAAAAATGCTTTTATTGAATTTGGTATCTTAACAATACCTTCGCTATATGTCTTGGAATGTTTAACATATATTAAAAAAAAATTAATCAACTACCCTACTTATATGAACCAACATGACCATATAGTCCGGGGTCCAAGCACTCCAAAATCAAGATGACCTGTTCCGACATGACGTACAAATGTTGATATAAGTAATGAAGAGAGCATTACCTGGGGCACCAGAAAACACTTGTCGGATTAATTTTTGCTCTTGCGCAACTTCAGAAATCGCAAGAAAGATGGCGGATTGATAATTACAAAATTATGTTTTACAATGGTTATTCTCCGTTAAAACAAAAACTATGTAACCTACCGATCTGATTTTTGGTATGTATACTCAAAAGATATACGTGATTCTAACTAAGCTATTGTTATTTTTGAAACGAATATTTTTTTTGGAAAAAAATAATTAAAATCAACAGGTTGATATTTACGATCTAAAAATTTCGATATGCGGACAACTATGTTAAATTTATGAAATTCTTATATACAATTGCTTACCAAATATAGTCCATATATTGAAAAAGTTTTTTTAAAAAAGATCCTGTCGATAACGTATACAGTTTTTTGTTTATGATTTTTTTATTAGGCGCGTAATTATGCAGCATTAAAATAAAAATAGTCTACACGATAATTGGTACAGTGTAACAGTAAAAAGCACTATATTGTTCAATATAATTGCAAATTTGAATTACTTTATGTTAATAATACAACAAAACGAATGAAAGTAGTAGTCGGGCGTTGCCGATTGCGGCCACTCATTTAAAAAAATAATAATCGATACAAAGTGAATTGTGTGTTCGAGCAAAATGTTAATCAAATAGGTATTCGCAATTGGCCATGCCCGAGTACAAATTCTACTCGTTTTTATATTGTTTAAGAAATAAAACATTAGTGAGAAATATTATTTTAGGTATTTAGCATATTTAATAGAAAGCAAAAAAGGGAGATATTTCAAATAAAACATTAATGTTGTATATTATGTAATTTTTGTGCATAACTATCCTAACATTTTAGTCAGAAGTACTATCATTATAAAATGATGCATATTGCTTTTTCCCTTAAAACAATTTTCAGGAAAAGCAGCACACGAGCACGCAACTGAATACCACTCACAAGAACATTTTGTGTCGCATTTTATTTTACAGTTGCACTTTTTAATTTAAGTTCAGATAAACTTTTTTTTGTCGACATTATCGGTACCAGCTCCTGATTCTGCATCCAATTCTGCAACCAAAAGTTTGTGCAAGAGGTAATTTGGATGACGGTTCACAACACTGTTTTAAAAAAAGTAATATTTGCAACATGTTGTTGAAAAGCGTCTTCCATCGGTAGGAGGGAGCGTAAATCACTTATTAAATTATTTTACCTTTTAATAATTTTCAAACGTATACATATAATACATGTGTAAAGTTGACGTGTATGTACATTGAAGAAAATATTTGCAAAAAACTGATGTGGGGGATGTAAGATGAGTAATGGAACACATTAAGACAGATTTTGGAATTTTTCTCTGTTTGTCTGCTTGTCTGTTTGAACGCGCATCACGCAGAAACTACTGAACCAGTGAGGTTCATATAAGCTTGGAGTAACATTTAGTTCTTATTTCATCGAAATCGGCCTAGACTAAGCCAAGTTTTATGAAAATCGGTCTAGTAGAACAGGAGACACAGCTTGATCTCTACAATAAGCGTGTTTGCACGGCATAAACTTTTAAGATTAAACTTCTGTAATATTCCAGAAAATTCGAGAGTACTCTGGAATATTCCAGAAAATTTGTGAGTTTTCTGAAATATTCCAGAATGGTGATTCTACCTCAAACGTCGTTTATAAAGAAGCTTTTTAGTCAATTTCAAAATTCCACGCGAACGTAACTGCGGGCGTAGCTAGTAAATAATACATATGAACCGCAAACAATAATCAATCGATTTAAACAATCAAACACAAATAGTTTTTATAATGTTAAAATGTTAAGACAAATAACTTCACACTATATACATAAGTACATACGCCTAGTAAACATAAACATACCAGCTAATTCCACTGGAAACTGTTTTCATGCGCTTTATGAATTTTAGGAGAGCTGTCGCCTTTATTACATGCGCCGCATCATGCACCCATTTTAAAAATTCACAACTCGAATACTATATGCGATATCAACTTAGTTCTTGTCTTAAAAACATTTTCACTATATTGGGTATGTTTGTTAGCGTAGTTTATACACAAAAAATTTAAAATTGAAGTACTTGCTCGTATGTTGAAATTCTTACTACAATATTTTATAGTTACAGATTTCATATTTTTTTTCCAAAAAACTAAACATATTTAAACAGTGCCATCGAGCCTCATCCAAGCGCTTATGTCTTTAGTGTACACTATAAAAAAATTAGATGGATAGCACTCATAGTTTCTTTTACAGGACGTGTTATGTATTAAAAAACATTTTTTTAGGAATTATCATTTCGTCTCTTTTCTTATCATTTAAGAAGTTATGCAAGAGCTGATAAGAATCCGACAAGTCATTTCTGGTGTCCTATATAACCCTTTTTGCAAATCTGAAGTTGAAAAATGTACGTCATGTCGGAACAGGTTACTTGGAATTTAGAGCGATTTCGTACTGTTGGACCCCAGACTAATAATACAAGAACTAAAAATAACATTATTATCCCATATTATAGATTAAGTAAATCACAAAATGGACCAAATTATCTAGTAATTTAAATATTTAATAAATTATCATCAGACATAAAAAGCATCCATAATTTAAAAAAATTTCGAAACACAATAAAAAGTTTTCTCATAGGAAAGGCATTCTATCATTACAGATAATTTTTGGAATTTGATATTTTGACATTGAATGTATGTTAGTGTTTGTGTTCGTTTGTAAACTTTTGTTATATAGACACTGTTCGTCAACAGTAGGTATAAGTTTATTTGTTGTTTATCTTTTATATTTATTTGTGATATGTAATTTATGAAATTACCTAATCTAATTGACTCGTGTAAGTACTTTTGTACATTAACATCAATAAACTATTATTATTATGATTTAAATTTTTACAATTTTCAATCACTCAAATATAATATTGAATTCACAACCTTTGGGTTTTTGATACCACCATTAAATTTGAGTAATTTTGAATGTTTACTAAAAATTGTGCATTTGTTATCAATGAAGAAATGCCTGTTTTGGGTGCTTAAGTGCCATATTAGGGATACTTGATTTAATGAAATGGGCCAATCAGACAATATTTACAAGCCTATATGAGTAACTCAATTTGTGAAAGTTTTGAGTTTTCGTCTATAAAATCTCTTATATCTCGAAAAGTACAATCGAAGATTTTCATAAAAATCCCCATTATTATAATAATAAAGTCACAGTTCACTCCAATTTTTATTCAGAATAAATTATATCACTGATCTCAAACTGATGTCAAAGGACAACATGGTTCAATCTTGCCTCACATGAAACGTCGTGTAAATCCACTTTAAGTAATATCATTTTCCTTGTTGATACCAAAGGAAATCAAAGAAAATGCTTACACCACACACTTTAAAGCTTTTAGCAAGGAATCCTGTTGAACTTTGATAGCAGTGTGAAAGTTACACCGTTTTTCTAATATAACAACATACCAAACAATAAATTTTATATCTTACATTTTACAGGATTTATGTTACATGTGTTTTTGTCTTAAAATGATTTTTATATTGTATCTAAACTGTTAGTTCTTACCACTCATTAATTAGTAAATTCCCGCTAAATACTGCATTTCTAATTAGGACAACAAAAAGGTGAGATGTCTTGATGACAAATTATTTAATGATGACTCGATTTATTACGTTGATATAATATAATATTAATACACAGAGTTCAAAAAGTACAAAGCACAAATTCAATAGCATATTTCTTGCGTCAAGAAAAAAAAGTTTCTACAAATATTGACCCGATAACAAGTGAAAGGGGGGCGACGATAGCGTTTAGGAGAAGATTTTCCGTACATAAAACTACAACCTACTCAACAAGGTAGCAGGACGTGAGACATAGCGCAGTTGTTAATTAAACCATACTATTGAGAACATCAAAAGGCCCCATAAATCCACGCTACGGCCAAGAAACTGGCGAACCTATACTCAGTTTCAATTATAATTCCAAATCCGTCAAAACTACTGAAAAATACAAGAGGCAAAAATACTTTTCATAAACAAACAAGCGTTTTTTTAAAACTTTTTTCTGAAATTAAAAATAAAAAGCTCAACGTAGATTTATCTTATACTCGTACTCGATGCGGAAAGTTAAGCAGAGATACTCGTGGTTATTATTTGAATAGAGATTTTAGAGAAACAGTGACGTCACTGCACCTAGCGGCTATAATATCAGCGTTATCTATGTATTCTAGATGAGGATTGCGTAGCGGATCTATCGTCTTCTAGGGGGTGTGAAGTAGTCAATCTTTTGTCTGAGATGTTAGGCAAGCAAAAAATTCCTTCTCTTCGATAGAGAAGAAGAGATTTGGAAAGATTTTCAGATTGGAAGTACTAGTTAGAAGTAGTTCGATTCGAGGCGTCAGTGATTGATCTTAGTCGTGGATATAGACCGACACTACATACATGAAAAAAAAATTCTAATTTTATATTTTAGTACGACATACAATAATCCATTGAAATGTTACATTTTTTAGGGCCAACCTTGCATTTTGGTAGGACAAGGTTTTATTGTTTCGTTGTGTGAGGGGGGCGATGTACGTTGAAAATTGAGTTCTCGCGCCACCCCATTTGGCCGCCATTTTGAAAAAGGGGGGTGCTAACAGTTTTTGCCCTATTTTCCATAACTGAATATCTTTATAAAAATTTATAAAAATATTGTTTTGAATTCAAGTCTCTACAGCTTTACTAGAGAAACCTTTTGTCGAAAATTGAACAATTAAAAAGTTATAACCCTTGGAAGATAGAGATTTGTCAAATAATTTTGTTTTAAGCGCTAAAACCATTAAAATGGTTTTACGCAAGTTATCGGATACGTTTTTTTTATTTGGAGTCCCAAGTCAGACGTGAGAGAGGCCAGGCGTCTGTCAGCAGCCCCTTTTTATGTGCCATCACTTAAGCTAAATACAAAGTATAAAAGATATAATTATAAGTTGCCAAGTAAGTGGTAGACGTTTGAAAAATAATAGATATCTCGGGACGTGCGATTAGCGATCTTGTGAGGAATATTAATAATTAATTCCGTACATAATCCAGAACTCCATAGTGTTTTTGGTGTAATTGAATTGTAGAGCTGTAATTGCCATAAATGGATTCCGTAAAGAGATACATAAAAAGACTCTTAGGACTCTTACTTCTCGAATAAATCAAGAATGTCTCAGTAAATTTGTGTCCAACTGAGATACTAGTCTTAAATGAAAGTTGATAGATATTTCTCACTGAAATCGAAAGTTTGGTGCCCAAGTACTCCATTTCGTTATGCATTCGAGCCATTTCTATTCTTATGTGTAATTTGACTGGGGTTATATCTATTTAATTAAATCAATTGGGTATACCATTAGACAATAACAATTAATTGAAACTAACTTCCAGTTGTTTTAAAGTAATTGCAGCTTATTTTTGGGAACGTGCCAAGTAGGTCACTTTATTTTGTTAACAAAACTTCATAAAAGGAGATTAATCCAGGCCTGCCGTTCAATTTCCTTTATCTTAATATTACTAGATGCAGTGGATGCTTATAAGTAAAATTCTTCCTGCAGTAGTTTCCTTTATCTACAATCTTTCTTTAATTCGGATTTATTCATCTGAAATGGGCCAGCTCGAAACTAAACTGTTTTCTTAGTTTCAGTAATGTAGATTCAGATTCACTCGGATTCGAGGTGGTCATTCCAGAGACGGCCTTCTTTCAATATTTAAAATACAATTAATTTATCTGCACACAGATAAAATTCATGTTTTGAATCAAAAATCTTTTGATTCGTATATACGGACATAAATACATTTTTCATATAAAACAAAAAATACTTTTGTGTCAAGAAATAAAATAAATATATCAAAAATAAATGTATTACACATTTATTATTTCTTTGACTTAAAATTGTTACCTTGGAGAATTTTTTATTTGCATATACAGTGTGTGCTATTTATACCGTAGCACCCCCTTATTTTGGAACGCGTTGCCCGATTTAAAAAAATATTTTTTTGAGATATAGTTCTCGATAGACTCCATTTGACTGTTTTTAAAAAACTATAATTTTTATATTTTCAAGGCCTACTAAGTTTTTCTAAATGGGTCGAAATTTTGAGATCGACTATTAGACAATTTTTTATTGGCAAATTGGACAGCATATTCGATTCGCAGTTGTCTCAAATACCTCTATTCAAAATTTTAGCTCGGTACCTCATATAGGGTGTTTGTTATTCAATAGCCAAATTTAAAATTTCTCACTTTTCGACTGACCCTATATAGAAGTTGGTTAGGTTTACTAAAAAGGTAAAGTAGTAGTTGTAACATCAACATCAGATACTAAATGAGGAAAAAAAAAAAGAAAAGCTATTCCGTCCAATCCATTTGTTTGAAAAATTAAGGCATTAAGGCACCTACGCGTAGCAACCGAATAATGTATAGATGCACTATTTATTTAAAGAATAACTTTTCTTTTTTCTTTCTCATTTATTATCAATGTTCCTTAAGTCGAATGACTACTTTACCTTTTTAGTGAACCTAACCGACTTTTATACAGGGCCAGTCGAAACGTGAGAAATTTTAAATTTGGCTATTGAATAACAAATACCATATATGAGATATCAAGATAAAATTTTGTATAGAGGTATTTGAGACAACTGCGAATCGAATGCGCTATCAGATTTGCCGATAAAAAAATTGTCTAAAAGTCGATCTCGAAATTTTGACTCATTTAGAAGAACTCTGTAGGTCTTGAAAATATGAAAATTACAAATTTTTCAAAACAGTCAAATAGAGATCATCGAGTATTATCTTAAAAAAAATTTTAATCAGGCAACACGTTCCAAAATAAGGGGGTGTTACGGTATAAATAGCACACACTGTACATATAAAACAAATAAAAAATAAAAGCATTATTTTCATCTCTGCACATTTTCAAGACATCTAGTATAATGTAAACATATTTAAATTACTGTAAAAAGACCATGAAAAGTTGTGTCTGCTACTTTTGACGATTCGAACCAACGCAATAGGACGAGCCTTCTTATTCCGACTCTTCTAATTTCGCTCGTATGCCTTTTTAATCTGCCCTTGTTGTACACATTCCATACTATGTTACTTTATGGTCAAAGGATAATTTTTATGACAAGCATAGAACAGTACTTTGCGTATTTTGTAAAATATTAGAAGAAATTGACTTTGTGATATTTTAACCCGTAGAGTCTTAATTTTTGGTTTTAGAAAAAACTTATAAGAACTTTCTTATTCAAAATTTAATGCGGAACAATTTTTCTTAATAACTTTTTTTTCATAAAATCAATAGTTCAGCTAGAAACGTCGATTTTTTAAATATACTAAAACAACCTCCATCTTGAAACCATAAGCCATTTTGATTGGCGCTGCTCGGAAAAATATTCGTTTTAATGATAGAACTCAGTATACCAAATTACAAAACTGTTTCACTAATAGGCGTTTTCTAAGGGTTTTTACTGTGTTTGCCGCTATACTACATGTTTGGTATCCTATAAGCTTTCAATAGAAGTGAACACACCACCAATCATTAAAAATGACATTCCTTTCGAAAATACTATGCTCTTGTGAAAATTTTTCGAAATCGCAGTTTAACGATGTAGAAGTTTTCTACACAACCTGTGAAAAACACTTTTGTGAAATGCAAGTCGCTCGTTAGAAATCATATTTCATCTGAACATCATAAAATGTGTATACATGATACTAGTGATAGTCACTCAACGAAATTTCAACTTAGGTTGGGTAGGGTGTAATATATCATGGACAAAACTAGATACTCCTTTTCTTAGATAGTTTGGCAAAAGTGTGTTGATGGTCAATTCAAAAACATTCAAGTACCAGTAGAATCAACATTGGGAAAATTATTTGGTTCCGACATTAAAGAAAACCCAGGTAGCAAGGGTACGTTATAATGACGTCAAAATCTGGTGATTCTGGTCAAAAAGACGTCAGGGCACTAAAAATCGATGACATAATGACGTCTCATATATGACATTAAAATGACGTGCTACATATCACGTCATATTGTCGTCTTTTTTCGGTGTTAAATTTATTTATATTTTATCGGATTACAAACTTTAAAACTCGCTGATGGCATTTTGTTATCGTAAGCAGAGTGTAAAGTTTAAAAAAAATAAACCGTGTCGTGAGGGATAAGTATTGGCGTTTTTATTCGAGGATAATGTTTTTTAACAATATCGAAAATAATTTATATTCGGAAAAGTTTGCAAAGATTCGGCAGTTTATTTGTGAAGATATCGAGTTCTTTTAATAATAAAATTAGATCAAAATGCATTAAAAAGCAAAATCTAGCCGTTACGTGTTCCACTATAAAGGCTTTAAGCAAGTATTGAAACAGAGGTTAGTGGTCGAGAGGGTTAAGCGTCGTCTTTCAAGTCAAGAGGTGCGGGGTTCGACCCCTGCTCATTCCGTCTTTTTTCTTTTTTTGTTAAAATAATTGCGAAAATTTTAGTTGTTTTTTTTAAGGTAATTGCTTATAAAACCGATGTACGAATATACTTCTTTTGAATTTTAGGTCTGTTTTAGACCATTAAATATTCTATTTATGTTGTAGATGATATTATACGTTCCACTATAAAGGCTTTAAGCAAGTATTCACACAGAAGTTAGTGGTCGCCTTTCAAGTCACGAGGTCCGGGGTTCGACCCCTGCTCATTCCATCTTTTTTTTTTTGTTAAAATAATTGCGAAAAAAATTTTAGTTGTTTTTTTAAGGCAATTGCTTATAAAACCGATGTACGAATATACTTCTTTTCAATTTTAGGTCTGTTTTAGACCATTAAATATTCTATTTATGTTGTAGATCTTATACCTTTACCGTTTTTTCTCCAACACTGTTCCCAGGTTTGTATAAGTACTTCAACTTAAAACTTAAATTCTTAAAGTAAACATTTTTTTTTTCGAACCGCCACTAATGTAATAATTACGTTGTTCAACAAGTACTCGTACTTCTCAGGTGACACTGGTGAAAGTTTAATTAAATTAAATAAGTTCTTCTTAATAATTATAAATGAATAAAAATACTAGTAACTGGAAAAATTCAGGTTTGGGAACACGTAAAAAAATAGAAAAAAAAAGAGAACCTGAAAGATTTTCATATATTTTAAATACGGCTAGAAATTCAATTTCACATAATACTGCTTTTAGCATCCGAAATAACGGTCACTAAGATAGCTCAGTTGGTAGAAGAGTCAGTACTCTAATACGGACAACGGGAGACATGTAGGTTCGAACCCTACGGACCGCAATTGGTAAAGGTAAGTAAAAATGAATTTAATAACTTAGTGAACATTCATTATAATTTGCAGGCAACCCTTGTGAGAAAAAGTTGGAGAGATGGTAAACAATATTAGATATGTTAATATGTTATTAAAATTACGGATGGCTAACAAACAAATTCATTAGGACAAAACTTATTTATGCATTAATTATTTTATTTTTATCAAGTAGATTACTAACTAGCATGTAGTTTTATATGTTCCTTAGGGTGGCCCATCTCTATAGGGGGTGAATTTTTTTTGCGTATTTTTTAAGTATCACCCCACGAAAATATACTATTATACTAGGAATAATTTATGTCAAAGTTTCAGATAATTCGGTGAACGGTAACCCGTGCCGCATTCAGGTAGAAATTTGTAGATATTTTATTACGGTAATACACTTAAATTTTACTTAAAATACAAATATCTACCTCTTTTCTCATAATGTTTTATTGGTATAATTATTTCCTAGAAATTATTTGTTTTGAAAGTTTGGAAATATAATGCACCTACGGTAGGTTTTTATGTCAGTTTGCAATTGTGTTTTACAGTGGTGACATTATAAGTTCTAGCATACGTTCCTTTTTGAAAAAACATTTAACGATGGCTGATGTTAGATCCTTACGAAAGGATACTTTCATTTACTTAGTTGGACACTATTCGTCACAAATCATTGGCAATAAATTGCCGTCTAATAGACAAGTATTACAAGTGCTCTTTTATAACATTCGTGAAGTGAAGCTAAGTGTACATGAAAGTGCTAAATTAACAATAAAAGAGAGATAAAGCTCGCATTCCAACACGTTAGGATTTTCATTGTGTTAAACAACTAGATAAACTTTATGCAGAGTGGAGGAACTTACAAAAATCGGCTAAAAGGGCCAGTGCGGGAGGTAAAGAAAAAAATTTCGTTGAAAAATTGGACGATCTCTTTGACATTTCTCATGCAAATGCATTGGAGTTGATGAAAATAGATGAAGATAAGCAGTTTTTAATTAACCAAAGAAAAAAGGGACGTCCTGGATTTATGCATGGTATTGATTACCAACTTGCTTCTCAAGAAAAATCAGCTGAGGAGAAATTACAGAAATTATCCGAATGAATGCAACGAAGTCAACAAGAAAAAGCTAGATTAGAGGAAACAGTCACCTGTCCATCATCAAGTAGTAATTCAGCCGACTCCAACGAAAATGAAGATGAATAATCGAAGCCCAAGAAGAGTTGTTACAAGACCAGCCTGGCCCGTCACAGCCAAAAAAGAGGAGATTGTATGGAACATGTAACATCATCACACCAAAAATAGCCGCTGCATTTGATGCTTGCAAAATAAGCGACAGGTATGGAGTCCATATTTTGACGGCACTAGCAGAAGCACTAGGATATGACACCACATCTTTGTCCATCAGCAGGACCACACTGCAGCGTTCTAGACAACGCATCCGCGAAGAAAGAGCTGAAATATTAAAAACTGCCTTCGGTAATTCTGAATTGCCGGCCCCAGTCATCCATTGGGATGGAAAACTTTTACCTTCTCTGACTGGAATGGTAAATATCGATAGACTTGCTATTTTAGTTACTAGTGGAGATATTGAACAACTACTTGGAGTACCAGCTTTGCCCAATTCAACTGGAAGAGAACAGACTGAAGCAGTTTATGATGTGCTTTGTGAATGGAATTTGGACGAAAAGGTAATAGCTTTGTGTTGTGATACAACAGCATCAAATATGGGTTATATAAATGGGGCAGCCACACTATTGCAACAAAAATTAGAAAGAGATATTCTTTATTTTCCTTGTAGACATCATATTTTTGAAGTGGTTTTGAGAAGTGTGTTTGACACAAAAATGCCTTCCTCATCTGGTCCAAATGTGCCACTATTTAAACGTTTTAGGGAATTTTGGCCTAAAATAGATCAAAATAAACTAAAAACTGGATTTCAGGTATAAAAAATTAAACACATTTTACAACCAGTTAAAGCCGAAATTGTAAAGTTTCTAAATGCAGCTTTAACTTTGCAACAGCCTCGTGATGATTATAAAGAATTTTTAATGCTTTCTAAACTTTTTGTTGAAGAAGAGCCCACTCACACGACATTCTATCAACCAGGGGCATTTCATCATGCACGTTGGATGGCCAAAGCCATTTACTATAAAAATAAAACTATAAAAATATTTTTTTTCCAAGATCAGTTCCAACTAACTAAAAAAGAAAAAATAGGTATTGAAGATATATGTCTCTTTATTGTAAAGGTTTATGTAAAGGCCTGGTTTACAGCGTCATTTGCTAGTAAAGCACCGCTTCATGACTTAGACTTTTGTAAAGAACTCATTAATTATCAAAATATTGACAAAGAAATATCTCAAGCCGCAAGTAGGAAAATAGTGAACCATTTGTGGTACCTTAATTCAGTAAATGTTGGCTTATCTTTCTTTGATGACGATATTTCTGTTACCACTAAAAGAGAAATGGTTAAAGCTTTGAATAGGAAAGCACCAAATCAAGAGGGTATTAAACGACTTATGATTAGTAACATTACTGACGTTGAAAACAAGGAAATTCAGGACTTCATATGCGAGAACACTAAACAGTTTTTTCAAAAATTAGGTTTGTCTATGGAATTTTTGGAAAATGATCCAACAACATGGAGGGAAAATGAAAGTTATACCCGATGTTTCAATATTGTAATCAAAATTAAAGTTGTAAATGATGCCGCTGAGAGAGGAATCAAACTTATTACTGACTATAATGACATTTTAACAAAAAATGAAGACCAAAAACAGTTTTTACTCCAAGTTGTAAATGATTATAAATCACAGTTTCCAAATGTAAAAAAAGAAACCCTGTCGCATGCTTTGGCCTAGTGCAAAAAATATTGTTTTTATTACTATATGTCTTGTAGATTTAGGATAATATTTGGTACTATGTATGAAAAAAACGTTTCATAATAAAATACACAAAGATAAAACGAGAGTTTTATTTCAAAAACTTCTAGTCTAGTTTTCTTAGACTACGAATTTACAGTAGTATGACACATGTCATAGTCACAACAGATAATGTCTTTGATATTTGTATGACTTGATTAGTCATTCTAAAGATAAATGTTGCTGATTAAAAAAAAAAACAATGCATCAACCAAAGAATGTAAATAATTCCATTTACTTTTATTATTGCATAATAATGCATTCTGTGGCACCCCTTGCCTTCAATTTGCCTCAATAATATTTTGAGGGGGACTGTTTTTTCTTCAAATGGAATCATTTGCAGGGGTGAGAAATAAAAAAATTTGATTCCTATTACTAAAAACCTGTGGGGGGATTACCAAATATAACCTGAAAAAGACGTCATTCATCTGAGACATTAGGAAGTCATTTTCACGTTTCATTTACATCATCTAACTCGTCATTTCTCATCACTCCTGACCATTTTTTCACGTCATTTTCACGTGCCTTTGCTACCTGGGAAAATATTTACTAAATAAAAAAAAGCATTTGGGTTTGTGTGGATAAAACAACTAATGCTTGTGGTACGAAGGTAGTAAATATGATAGTTAGAGGAATGAAAGAGGATGATTCAATGCACTTATTTCAAGTACTGGGCGTTGCTAATTCAAGAACTGTACGCAATCAAGTTTGAAAACATTATGAGGTGAAAAATGATCAAAATTTGCTTTCTAGGAAATTAAACATTCTCTTACACTTCTAGGTTCAATTGAAACTGAAAAGGAAATACTAGTTATTAGTACGTCTTGTAAGAGCAAGTATGTTTGAGCTAAACATTTTGTTTTATTGGAATGGTGTCAAAAGTGATACTTTTATGAAAACGAATATTTATATCGCAAATCTCAAGAAGAATTTTACAATTATCATTAATGAACGTAATATCCTCGATTTTGATAAAGATTTACAATGGAAAGAATCAAAATTCACGATTTGAAACACACACTGTACAAGAATTAGATTTATAATTATGTTTATAGTAACTCTGAATTATTTAGTTTCAAATCCAGTAAATAGTTTCAACAAGCAGGCATTATGAAACTTGACATTTATGATTGTTAGGGTGTTTCATTTTGTAAGGCAAAAAATAAAATGTAAAATTTTTGCAGGCTTTGCTTACGCCCCGAGTCTCAGTGATGTAAAAGATATATATGCCAAATTTCAAGAAGACTGGATAACATTGATTACTTTTCTCTGAAACTAGTGAAATTTCTAATATTGAAGTGCTTTGTAATAATGGGCTTCTCATGTGTTTCTTTCATTTTTTGCAGATAACTGAACTTTAAAATGGGAACCAAAAGAGGAATTTGGCTGCTAGGAAAGGTGCCTAGTGGTGAGTTTTTAGAAGCTCGGCTTCCTTCAAAGGAGCAAATACCTTTAGTTTTTATTTACCATTACAAGGAAATGAAAGAAACCCTTTCGGATGCTCCTAAATCTGTGTAATCTGTAAGTGTGGAGGAAAAGCTTTCCTCCACACCTCCTGTAGTTTAGTACTGGTAGATTTAGCAGCATTCGAAAGTGTTTCTTTCATTTCCTTGTGATGGTAAATAAAAACTAAAAGTACTTGCTCCTCTGAAGGAAACTCACCACTAGGCACCTTTTCTAGCAGCCAAATTCCTCTTTTGGTTCCCATTTTAAAGTTCAATTACCTGCAAAAATAAAAGGAATATAATATGAGGAGCCTATTAGTACAAAGCACTTCAATATTAGAAATTTCACTAGTTTCAGATAAAAGTGATCAATATTATCTAATCTTCTTGAAATTTGGCATATATATCTTTTACATCACTGAGACTCGGGGCGTAAGCAAAGTCATACGAAAAGCACATCTTTGGAAAAATGAAACACCCTAATGATTGTCTTTATTTTTCTGACATTTATAATTGTTAAACTCACAATAATCGATCGACAAATAAGTACTTTCACCCTCAGGTCCCTAAACCTTTTACGTCAAACTTCTTGGATAAGTTACTATTTTTTAATTTATATATGTACACAATTTCCTACACACTAGTTACGTAATACATATAAGACTACAAAAAGTACTGCTTATAATTACATTATACCACTGTTGATGACTATACTTGTTGACCCCTCACGTTATTATCTTGTACAACTCCAAATAAAATATGTAACAAAGGAAAACATGCCATCAAAATTAATAAATAACTCATCAGGGTGCTCAGACATACAAAAGTGAGGGTAGAAAGGAAACCAGATCGTTTAATAACTGCCGTCTCTTTCATTCACTTCATACAGAAACTTTTCAGGAACTCGTAACAAGTTATATTGGGCTTGATTTATCTGATAAAACAGATATTAATATCTTTTTTCTATAGAAGTTTTACAGACTCTCTGAGATTTGGAAAATTCTACTATACTTTTATTTAATGTGATTACTTCGTTTATTGTCAGTATTTATTTGCTAAAGTATCAGTTAGACATCTAAAGAGCTTGTGTAGAAGCAGCTGGATTCAGATTGTGAGTATCCCGACAAGTTGTTCATAGTGGGATTACTAGTTCTTTAGAGTTCTATTTGGCCGTCCGCTGTAGTCCCTTAGGAGAATCAGCGTTTATTAAAATAAAAAGGATGTGTAAGAAAGAATTACACAGAGCATAAGCGAACCTAGAGAAATTGAAAAACTTTATTCCACCTCATGTGCTGTACTGTTAGTATGGTATATCTTTTTATTCCATCTGCATTTACGACTGATACCACGTGGTATAATTTACGTTCACTTTGAATCAACTACACATGACGCCAATATTGTTGACGAAATCCACCGTAGTATTGAGAATTTGGGTATTTGTGGCATTTATTTTCAGTGGCAGTGTTAGATCAATAGCAACAATGTTTTTCAAGTTTTCGACTTTATTGGCATAATGTTTTGTAAACATATATTCGATTGAAGAAAATATCCAAGTTGAATAAATTCGTTTATCTACGGAAGCAGTTTGAGATAACGACGGAAAAAGATAAGTTCAAATTTCAACTTAACATGTCAAAATTTCAACTTATCAAAGCGATATTTCAACGTAATAAGTTCAACTTTAAAATAAATATAGATTATTCGATGTTTTGAATTGAAATTTCATACTAATCAAACGATTTGTAAATTAGTCGGTACATACATATTGCGTTAAAAATAAATGGTAAAAATGGATTGGTTTAATTTGAAATCAAGAACAATTTTCCTTTTTCTTGCTCTCAAATCAAACTTTGACTGGGTTGTTTAGGGTGATTTTGAACAAATTTTCTTAATCATTTTGAATACTTTAGGTTTCCTCCATCTTGTGGCGGTCTTCGTTATTTATTTACTATGTTTGAAATGTAATTGTTGATTAGATAGAAAGAACTGTTCAATGTGTATGTGTATATTTGGGAAAGAAATTTTCAATTCGTTTGGAAACAAATGAGTTATTAATGTTTATAGATTTTACATGTGTTAAAAACCGTATATACCATGTGGCATAGTCGATAAGCATTCGGAATGTTACTTATCATTTAATTCAGACACTTCTTCAAAATAATTTTGACACAAAATTTGTTGGTATTATAAAGATTATTTATTCTCAAACTTTTAGAGACATCAAAATTTGGCAAAAATAAAACATAGATATCTCTATACTATGGCAAATTCAGTGGTTCTTAAAATAAATATTTATGTTATAACAAGCTCTATAGAATACTCAGTTTTTTGTAAATAATGTTAGTTGTAGAGGTTGTTAATTTTTTGGTACGAACTTAGTTTGTAGAAGACTCAGTGAAAAATAAAGTAAAAATAAAAAAAAAACTATACCACACCCCATTTGGGTTTCGAACCCGGGACCCTTGGATCCCGAGTCAAAAGCGTAAGAACTACACTACCACCTAATACGTAGAAAAAAATGCAAATTTTTACATTATAAGAGACGAGCTAAAATTATATTTCCACGGTTGAATATTACTTATGAAATGTATATTTGTAAAATATATAAGTATTTAAATATTAAAATGTAATATCGTTTCACCAGATTTCTATTCAATTACAAAAACACAAAAATCAATTTTTTTTTTTTCAAATTTAAATCATTAATAACATTTTTATTTACTGATCGATTTTGTTCAAAAACAATAGGATTCTTCCTCTAGCTAACACTAATTTACTGCCCAAATTTCAGAACAATTGGATTTTTCTTTCTTGAGTTATCGTGCTTACAAGAAACGTGACGGACGGACGGACAGACGGACAGACGGACATTTTGAAAGTTACGAACATTTTTTGTCTGCGAGCGATATTTAAGGTTTTACACTACTCTTATAAATCGTATAATTTTATGTTAACCCATACATATCTGAAGATTTTCGAATTACAGTAACTCTACTTCTAGCCGATGCGATATTACAAAAAGAGCAGATTGACGACTTATCTACCCAAATAGATCTCTCCTTAAAAATGGTTAGTTAAAACCGAACAGCGCAATAAAGAGATAATATAAACCAGGACAGAAGAATAAAAGAAATACACGGCCACAGCTTATCTACCATATATATAAGGATGTACGGATAGGATCCGAAGAATTTTGAACCCGCTCTTTAACCACTCCACCGAGGATGCTGCGTCTACGGCCTGGCTTTGGAGATCGTATAAGAACCTTCCATGGAGTTCCTTCGAACCCCACTTCTGTATCTTTTGGTCAATTGTCGTAATTGGGAATGGTTAGTGTTCTCTAACGCTCAAGTTGAGTGGAGTGTATCTTAAGTCGGCCCGTATTATCATCCTATGTAGATCGGTGGTTTTGGAATAGAAGTATTTTCTAAGGCTGTCAATTTGTTGGTGGCATGCAGTTACCACGTCTGTGAATCCTCTCTCCCTAGGTAGTGTGACTCTTTCCATTGATGACCTTGGATGGTGCATTCTTGCCCGAGTAAGATCTGTTCTGATCTGCCTGTTGATTGCTTCCAGATCAGTACATGACCACTTTACAATACCAAAGGAGTACTGCAAAACAGGGAAGACATAGCTGTTGATTGCCTTCACTATGTTTCTAGAGTTGAGCCTGGTCTTCAAGATGTTGCAAAGCCTTTTACGAAATTGATCTGTTAGAATCTGTCTAATTTTCCTGTGCTCAACTTTATTCGTTTGGAGATATTTGTATGGGTCGATGACAGTAGAGTTATCTAACTGCATAGGCGATGATTCTTTCAGTTTTCCTCTTTCTATGGTGACCGTCTGACATTTATTGACACCGAAGGTCATTCCAATGTCTGAACTGAGTTCATGAGTCTGTTTCAATCAGGGTGTATTAAATAGGTGATGCGACAAGAGCCTGCACAGTGGCTTCATAAGTGCTTACTTTGTACATAATGTAATAGATTGCAGGAGCAATAGCGTCCGTCGTTATTTACGCATAGAAAGATAATTTTGCAAGTTCTGTGCACGCATGCATACAGTGTTGCATACATTCCCGGCCTTTCGTTGTGTTTAGTGAAAAATCTTGTAGTGAAACAAGATATCAGTGACATTTGACATCAAATATCTAGAAGAAATACATTCAATACGCTGGCGCTAAATATAAAAAAGTCAGCTATATTTTCATAAAACATGAAATGAAAATATGGAGTGCCTATTTATGTACTTATGCTTAAGACTGTAAAGACCAAAAATTATCACTTTTCTTAGCGTGATAGTTTACAAAGTGCTTTAAATAAATAGCCACATGTTTGTGAAAAACATTTTTGCTCCAGCAGTATAAAAAGTAGTTTTACTTCACAGTCTGAAAATGGAGTTGTTATATACACTGTAAGTTTTAAATTTACATAAATATTTGTAACATAACCTATTGGTATAAAAACGTCTTTTTAAATATATTTTATGCTTTTATAGCAGCAGTTTTAAAGAAAAAGGTTGAAGAAAGGTGCACTTCCATATAAATTAGATGCTTGTTCTTCAGAAAATGTTGTCCCTAAGAAAATTAAGAAGTTATTAAATATGAGTGATGTTCACGATAGTATAACTTATCCTTATTTCTGGTGGTTTGTATTTACACTTACTAGAAAAAATTTTGTCTGAAGAATGTGACGTCAAATTACCAAATGAGAATTGGGGTATTCATAAAAGTATTGAAAGTAGAAGCTTAATTATTACATAGGGCAGAACAGCATGATAAATTAATTACAACATGTTTTAAGACGGTAAGTTCTTTTTAGATAGTATTTGTTTTCAAATGATAATTTAGTTTTTCAAGTAATTATTTGTGTAATTTCTATTTTCAGGTTGGGTTTGGTCTCAGATTTTGGTCCTACAATAGAAGTTATTTTTTGCATAAGGATATTAAGTTAACATCAATCAGTAAACCGATCACTGTAGAAGAACTGCAGCATATTTTTCTAAAAATTGACTCTACAACGCTTGCTTAAGTGGACCAAGTACAAATTATTATCAAAGTGTTCATTCTGATGTGCAATTAAAGTCAACTCATGTTGGGGCATAGAAAATGCTCAGTAATTTTGGAGAAAGAACTATTTGTCAACATTGTGTAAATCTTGTTCTTTTCCGGGACGCCCAGTACTGTTGTTACAAATAAATTTGTATATTTACAAAACTTTTATTTTCTTACCATACCTATATGAATCTGAAACTGGTGAATATTTGTTCCAAAAAGGATAAGCTAGAGTGGAAGGTTCCATATGGCCACAATGTATTTTTCCGTACAAGGTTTTCCTGCGCCACCTGGGCGAGTCCTAGGCAGCATGAAATCCCCCCACTACCACACATAGCGGGAAACTGAAACTCAAGGTCCTCAATCCATGCACCCTGCGCGGGTCGGGCTCGTAAAGGAACTTTCAGCCTTCAATTTTTAGCGGGAAATTTAAATTCGGAAGTACCGAGCCGGCGCCCTCTACAGGTCAGATGCATAACTAAATCCCCCACTGCCCACTACCGCCATTACCGGGAAATTTAAACTCTCGAGGCACCGCACTCGTGCCACTGGATTTCTTAAAAATTAAGAAAAAAAGAAGCGATAAACGTGAAAAAAATTACTTTATTTTAAGAAATAGCCACTGCACCCTTAACAAAACAAATATTACTAGTAATAAGTGAATGTAAATAGTATAAATAATTTATAAAATATTCTACAAATGACACTATAACAGCTTATAACTAGAAATTTGTATAACACTGATCAATAGTTATGCTACAGTGTTGTATTGAACAGAAAATAAAAATTCTAGCCGTAATGAATTCAACGTGTGCAATTGAAAAAAATTAATCATACAAAATTAATAAATAAAACGGACACAAAACTGACAGAAAAAATAACAAATATAAACATGTCAGCTCCAATAAAAAAAAATCGTATATCGTATACCAAAAATAAATTAATGGGTAAAACAAAAATCACTAATTGGTGGTAGCTCAAAATACAACCATTACAAATTATCGAAAAATATTATTTTGTGTACTAATTCAGCAGATAACTTTCAATGAAACCATTCATTCTTTCCATATACTATCGATCCAAGTCTGATCATACCAGTATATCAACAAAAAATGACTCTTACGAGACATCTTATCAACTGCTTTCATCTAACAATATCAATATCAAAAACAAGAAAATTATATTCTTTCTATATACTGATGATCAAGGTGTGACATTTCAATTTTTTTTTCTCGTCTGTGGCGCGTGGGACCCATACGAAATATGGGAAATAACATCTCAAGCTGAACTTGGTTTGAACTTAGTTGGTACAACTCGCCCTAAGTGCTAGCAATTTGCAAGATTTGTATGCTAAGTACATGATAAAGAACTTCGTAAGGCGGAGGGTACCAAGCTGGTAGCATATTTTCATAACAATTTCAAATCAAACTGGCATCTGGGATCTTACTCACATTTCGGGTTCCTTAGGGACCATAAAAAACCCATGCCCTTTATCTTTATCGTTTCTTCTACGACAGTTTGAAAAATTGCAGGCCACAACCATTATATACTTTATAACTATAATCAAAACTATAATTTTTTTACACATATAATACTCATTTGCTTTTTCTACATGTGACATTTTATGATCACCATTACCATTGCATGATTGTAAGGTTAGGTGCGTTTTTTTGTCCACGACCGGTAGAGATAGAATTACCAGAACGATATTTACCAATAAAACGACAAAACTGAAATTCCTAGGTGGGAGGCGACAAATTTCTTGGGATTCTTAAATAACGAATAATGTCATCGACATTCATGTGTATGGAATCAGAATGGCGAGCAAAAAACGACAAGATTTGATATTCCGGTGTCAGAATTGTAGCAAAAAAACGCACCTGTTGATTATAGACCAACAGCAATAGCAAGGTCAATAGTATAGACGACAATCTCTTTCATTGATGCCGATGCCTGTAAATATGTTGTTGCTGCCTAAAACTCGACAGATGGCATGTGTACGCGAGCCTTCCGCTCTATCTTATCCGTTTTGATTTGTTCCTTTACATAAATGAAATTGCTTTTTAGTTGTGAATATAAGGAGCACTATATGCAGCAAAGCAAATTCATGTACCTATATACAGGTTTTTATAGGACGTTAAAGCTCGCGCCATCTACTAAATTAAATAGAAAGCATGCAGTTATGAAGCCATTATTATCATAGGACAGTGCCGTATGTCGGACCACCTATTTAATACATCCTGGTTTCAATACAGTTTCTAGCTGCTTTTTGTTTGCAGCGTATATTTTTAAGTCATCCATTTAGAAGAGGTAGCTGATTATTTCTCTTTCGTTGCCTGCTTTTATAGAAAATCAGTAGCCTGTTTCGTTGAGGATTCGTGAGATAGGATTTAACGCCAAACAGAACCATAAGGCAGATAGTGAGTCACCCTTATTATTATTATTATTGTAATAATAAATAAAATACTAATTATTATTATTTAGCTGAAATATACTTACTTACTGAAAACATATCAACTTTATACTTTAAATTGATTTGCGTAAAGATGATGGCAAAGATAACAGTTTGATAGTGAAATAAACAACACACCTAATCTCATCAGAATGTTTATGAGATTGTCTATCAAATATTTCAAGGAGTGTTTCGTATTTAGAAATCCTTGCATTCTAAATTATATTGTTTTTGTTTAGTTTAAAACCTGCCTTGCTTCCGGATATTATTTTATTTTCTCCTCGTCTTCGCATCTAAGAATTCATTTGTCGTCTTTGTTCCTCATTCATCCCTAATAAAGAAGTTTCAAGTCAGGACTAAATTATTCATCAGCTAAGAACCCCTTTCCGGTAGTTTACAGAAATTAATAAAATATTAAATAGCAAGTTTCGTACAGATTATAGGTAGAGGTATAAAATAATCACGGACCTGTCTATTTTAATATTTTTGTAGTTGCACATTTCTTTAGACAGAAGTAGGACCTACTTGTTACGAGATGTAGCAGAATTTTGTCATTTAAAATAATATGACTGACTAGAAAAATAATGAACGAAGAGAGCTGAACATTCATAATTTGGTACACACCTTCATTTTTTACAAAGAGAAGTTATTGTTTAAAGCATCACAGAAACGAAAAGTGTACTGGGTGGACTAAATTTGATGGGATTTGAGGTTTTAATAATAATAATAATAAACTTTATTTTCCTTTTATGACAATATGATACATTATTGTATAGGAATAGTCAGTCTTAATATCTAAAAGAGAGAAGAAGAAGAAAGAAAAAAAGAAGTAAATCACAGAGCACTTTACATATTAAAATATTCTTCTAGTTTGTAGAAGGTTTTGCTAATTAAAAATATTTTAAGTTTCTTTCTAAATAATTCAAGTTTATTGCAATGTTTTATTTCCACAGGGAGGTGATTAAAAACCCTAGGTCCTAGACAAGTGGGTGAATTTACAGAGACATTTAATTTACTGAAGGGCACATAAAGATCGTGTTTTTGCCTGGTATTTACATTATGTAGATGATTGTTAGAAACAAATTTACTCTTGTTTTTAAAGACGAATAAACATAGTTCAAAAATGAAAATTGACGGAAGTGTCAAGATATTATAGTCCTTAAATATATTTTTACAGGTCTCTCTTGTGGATAAGCCTACCATACATCTTATCACACGCTTTTGGGCTAAAAATACATTATTTGATAGGGTGGAAATCCCCCAAAAACAAACACCATATCTTAACCGAGAATCAACCTCGGCAAAATATAAATTCCTTAGTTGAGCCATGTTTAGAACATTTTTTACATTTTTGAACTGATAAACTACAGAATGTAATTTGGCTATCAGTAATTCACAATGGCTTTTCCAGTTCAAGCAACTGTCAATATTTATACCTAAAAATTTTACATTGGACGTCCTTGTTGATATTGACGTATTATCAAGTTGAATATTTGGATAATCACATTTCTTTTGTCTATTGTGAAACACTAATGCCTGTGTTTTCTCAACATTAAAATAAAGAGAATTTTCACTAAACCAATTACTAAGGTTTTCCAATAAAACATCACATTTCATCTCTAAAATATCAACATTTTTATCTGATAGTATAATGGATGTGTCATCTGCATAAAAAGTAAAATCTGCTAAAGCACTCAAACCATCCAGATCATTAATATATAATAAAAATAATATGGGACCTAATACCGACCCTTGTGGCACGCCCATATTAATTTCTACAGATGCCGAGTTAACAGAATCAATTGTATTGTGCGTAATATTGGTAACTGACACATACTGTTTGCGACATGACAAATAACTTTCAACCCAGTCTAAGGCTAGGCCCCTTACCCCGTACTTAGAAAGTTTGGAGATAAGTTTTTTATGATTAACGCAGTCAAATGCCCTGCTTAAATCGCAAAAGATACCAACAGGACATTCACCTGCTTCGACATACGTTATTATCTTTTCATAAAACGATTGCATTGCACTATGAGTTGATTTATTATTTAAGAATCTGTGCTGGTTATGTGAAAGTGTATTATTTTTATTCAAAAAAATCAGTAATCGGTTTAAAAAGCAATATTCAATAACTTTTGAAAACCCTGAAGGTATGGTAACTGGTCTGTAATTTTGTAACTCTTGTATATTATTTTTTTTATGAACAGGAATAACTTTCCCAATTTTTAAAATTTCTGGAAAAGCTCCAGCAGAAAATGATAGGTTTACAATATAAACTAAGGGTTTGATTATTTCCATCATTACTCTTTTAATGAGAAATGAGGGTACATCGTCATGTCCTGATGAGTGTTTATTTTTTAGTTTATATCTTATTATATTACACATTTCTGGTTCTGAATATGGTTCTAAAAATATTGTGCTATGCTGATTATTTATATTATTACTAAAGTAAGCATTTTCATTATCCTTATGTGGTATTTTGTTGATAATATCAAGTGGAGCGTTTTTGAAGAAAATGTTAAATGCGTTAGCAACATCAGATTGATTATCGACTATTTCACTATTTTCTTTAATTATAATGTTCTTGTTTTGTTTAAATTTATTAGACAATTCAGAAACAATATTCCACGCCGCTTTTGTGGGGTTGTCAGAGTTATCAATTTTACTTTGATAATATCTTTTTTTTGTATTTTTAACTAAAGTATTGTGTTTTTTCTTTTCTTTTTTGTAAAAAGAAGTCAATTCGGGGTATACATTTTTTAAAACGTACAAGTCCTTCAGTTTGAGGCTCGAAATCTGAACTTCGTTATCAACCCATTTTTTATTTTTGCTTTTATTCACATAATACTTACGTTTAGGAAAATGTTTATTGAAATAAAACAGAAATATATTTAGAAAATAATCAAACGCCAAGTTTACATCGTTAATGTGATAAATTTCATACCACTTCTCTTTTTGAATATCAGACTGAAAGTTACATAGACTATTATCATTAAAAGATCTTTTTACATAACACATATTAGAATTTTCACTAGGTTTATCTAGACCGAAGTCAAACAAAATTGTTCTGTGATCAGAAATGTTATTATCCACAACACAAGATGTACCATTATCAGTAAAGTTACTAAATATATGGTCGATTCCGGATAGACTGGTATCTGTTACTCTAGTAGGCCACCCTACCATACTATTAAGGTTAAAACATTGCAACAAATTACACATTTTTTTAAAATCATTTGAGCTATTGTATGAATCAAGATTAAAATCGCCACAAAGTAAGATATTTGTATTTGGTTTATAAATAAAGTTCAAGACACTCATAAGTCCTTCCAAAAACATATTGATATCTCCAGAAGGAGACCCATAACATGTTAAAATTACAACCGTTTTACCTATCTTATTTATTTTACAAGATACAGCACATATTTCTATATGTTTGTCTAGGCAATAATTTTTTAAATCAATTTCCCAAAAGTCTAAATCACGTTTTACTAATATGGCGACGCCTCCACCCTTGAACATATTTCTGCAATAACTGCTTCCTAACACAAAATCAGTCAAATTAAAAGTATTTATTGAAACTGGATTAGCCCAAGTTTCACTCAAGCATATAAAATTTAAGTCATAATTACAGCTATCCATATACAAATTATTTAGTTTTTCAATATTTAAACACTGCACATTTAAAAGAAGCACACCAGGATTAAAAATCAGTTCATTACTTCGGTCAATTTCTTCCGAAATTCTAAAAAACGACTAATACACGCCCCATAGGGCCATAATGTAGGATTCATTGCTTTCTTGAAATTATCCTCGAGAATTGTTACCTTGAATGAAGAATAAAGCTCCGGATGTTTTGGGTTTATTGACTCACATTTCACCTCCGGAAAATTATTTTTTAAAAGTGCTGCAAGATCCTCAACTGATGTATTTTTGTCCACCCTGTAGACGTGCAATACGGCTAATTTTGGAACACCTCTAACAGAGTTTGAGTCTTTATTATTACCAACTATAACATGTCTATTTCTTTTCCTTCGAACTACTTCTTTCCAATCAGTCTTAACCGACTCATTGCATTGGGATTTAGAAGGTTGTGTAATATTATCTTTTGTTAAATTTATATATTTATTTAACTTATTCTCCGTTTCCACCCTCATAAGACTTAGAGACACGTCAGTTTTAGTTAATTTGGAATCTCCTTTTTTTTCGTTTGGATTAGTCACCGTATTTACCATCTTTATTTGTAAGTTTTTATCTTCATTTTTACTTGGCTCATGTTTTGTGTCCTTATCATTTACAGTATTATCTGGTTTTTGTTCTTGTTGATTTGATTTATGTTCATTTATTATTTTAGAACTTTGAGATAAATTAATTTGGATATTTAACAAATCAATCTTATCACGCAATTCCTGGATTATTAAGTCTTTTTGCTTAATAACGTAATTAAAAATATGTATGTCGATCTTTTTATTTATACCTGACAGTTCCTCCACAGCATCGAAAAATGCATTGTCACTTTCGCAGGACACTATCACATTTTCACAACAGTTTATTTCATTATTATTGATGAAATTTACGTTACTGCATAATTTGGCACAACTAACATGAAACATATTGTCACACTTTTTGCATTTCAAACCATTTACCACGTTGGATTTGCACTTTTTGCATTTTTTGCAGGAGAGAGCAACAGAACCACCTTGCCCGTTCGCCATGTTGCCGACGTACGTTTTGAGGGGAAGTATCCTTAAATGTTATTAGGACAGCCTATTTTTCATTATTCCAAGGTACCTTTTCGTATGCAATTCTAACTTGGGGGCATACAGCTCATTTAGATAGAATATTTAGTTCACAGAGACGTATTGTAAGATCGATTTCAAGTCTTGGATATAGAGATGACGTAAGATATAAATTCATTGAACATGGAATATTAACAGTTCCTTCTTTTTATATCTATAGGTGCTTGATATACGTTAAAGAAAACAAAAACGATTACGTTGTTCATAGGGATATACATGACCATGATACAAGGTTCAATAATAAGTTATCTTTGAGATATCTACGATTAGAAAAAAGTAAAAATGGGGTTAACTACTTTGGTCCCTCTTTTTTTTAACAAACTCCCTTTTCATATTACTTCTTTACCATACAAACAGTTTTGTGGCCAGGTTAAAAGTTTACTTATAAACGGAGCTTTCTATAATTTTCAAGAATTTTTTCGACTGATTTTGCGAATGAAATTGTATGAAATTTTTATTACCAATTTTAAAAATATTTTAAAGTGTAAAACTTAACTGTTATTTTAATTCCTGTTTGTTAAAACTGTGTCGTGATTTATTTGTGTTCATTAATTGAATATCTTCGATTAATTTTTATCAATGTTTTTATATATTTAGAACCTAACTAATTTGACTTGTGTAAAACTTTTATAAGTTTGTAACATCAATAAACTATTTCTATTTCTATTTCTATTTTCTCTAAAACTATGGCAGATAGACAAAAACCGATATATGTGTCCTGAGCTCGATTTTCGAGAAACAAACAATGGCGCGAACCGCGATCGTCTATCTTTTTCGACTACCGAGCTACAGAGCGTTTTTGGAAAATTGGTATTTTTGGATGACCTCTATTCTCAATTACCAAGTATCGAATTGAAAATCGAGTAACACATTGTTAAGGCACTTCTTTGAGTATAATTCGTTGCTGATAAAAAGAAAATTATGCATGTCTCAATTTTCGAGATATACACATAACTTGTGTTTTTTTTAATGGAACACCCTGTAAATTATTTTACTATTCAATCACAACTTAAATTAGCTATCCAATGATGTATCATAGGTTACATTTATCTCCAGAAAAAATGGCTAATTTTTGAAAAATTTAATATATTTGTGAGGAATTTTCGAATTATCTTCCATTGATATCTATGCACAAAGTTTTGCTGTCTATAACTTACCTATTAAAATATAGCTCGGAAGCTAAATTTGAATCTTCTATGCATTCTATAAAACACTTAATCATATTCTATTTTTCACCATTTTTAACAATGCTCACAATTAACTCACAAATTAGTTTTTTGACATTTACGATTATTTCGATTTTCTTTTTTTTTTACTATGGCCTCCTCAATAAATATTATAAATGTATAGATGTCAATGGGAGACAATTCTAACATTTATTGTAGGTTAGTTTTTTCTATTTTTGGCAAAATTATTTTATATTATAAGAAATGTTGTTGTTAATAGTTTTCCACGGCCTCCTCACAAATATATTAAATTTTTTTAAAATTAACCACTTTTTCTAGAGATAAATATGACATATCTCGTTGGAAGTTGTGACCGAATTGTGATATAATTTTCAGGGTGTTCCATTAAAAAAACACAAATTACGTTTATATCTCGAAAATTTAGTGGCTTCTGTGAGTCGGACAGGTATGTAAATAATTTATAGCCTAACGGATCTATGTTCCCCCCCCCATTTTCAAGGATGCTGAACACGATGGCGGTAGTTTAAACTCTTTCCGAGTTAACCCCCAAACGACCAAAAACCACCCCCCAAATGGGTTAACACGGATACGGCGTCTCATACCGACTAAACCAGCGTCACCCACCGTTTTCAAGGATGCTGAACACTAAACTCTATTTGAGTTGATCCCACCCCCCCAAATGGCCAAAAACAACCCCCGAAAGGGGGTCGTCTCATACCGACAAAACCTGCGTCACCCCCCGTTTTCGAGGATGCTGAACTCGATGGCGGTGCTTTAAACTCTTTCCGAGTTAACCCCACCCCACCGGATGATGATTCCAGGTTTCTTGGACCTCGCAATATACCTCGCAAGGTTCATAGGCGCAATTATCACGAGATGAGTCGTATAGGCATTATAGTTATTGTTTTTTTGCCGCAAGCCTGCGTACTTTTGAATGTAATTCTTTAATGTATGACGTTTTCCCACCTAATAACTAGATGCGCCTATTTTTTCAGTTGAACTGTCAATCAAGAAACCTGGAATCATCATCCGGTGTGTATTCAATGATCTGTGAACATATGATTCATTTTCTCTTATCCGGTGAACTTCATTAAATCGGGTATCAAAGGGATAGTTTTTGGCCGTTTGAGGGGTTAGTTTGCTTCGGGGAGAAGATCTAGCATCACCATCGTGTTCAGCATCCTCGAAAACGGGAGATGACGCAGGTTTAGTCGGTATGAGACGGCGTATCCGCGTTTCACCCCTTTCGGGGGTTCTTTTTGCCCGTTTATGGGGTGGGGTTAACTCGAAAAAAGTTTAAACCACCGCTATCGTGTTCAGCATCCTCGAAAACGGGGGGTGACGTAGGTTTTGTCGGTATGAGACGCCGTATCCGCGTTAACCCATTTGGGGAGTGGTTTTTGGCCGTGGGGGGGGGGGGTGGGCTTAACTCGTAAAGAGTTTAAACCACCGCCATCGTGATCAGCATCCTCGGAAACGGGGGAGACGCAGGTTTTGTCGGTATGAGACGGCGTATCCGCGTTTCACCCCTATCGGGGGTGTTTTTTTTGGCAGTTTGGTGGGTGGGGTTAACTAGGGAAGAGTCTAAACCGCCACCATCGTGTTCAGCATCCTCGAAAATGGGGGGGAGACATAGTCTCCTTAAGCTATAAATTAGTTACACTTTTCGAGATTTTTTCCGACTAACAGAAGCCACTAATTGAGTCATGCATAATTTTCTTCTGAGATATAGAGTTCATCTAAAAATGCCAATTTTCGAAAAACGCTCTGTCGAAAAAGATAGACGATCTCGGTTTGCGCCATTGCTTGTTTTTCGAAAATCGAGCTCGAACACCTATATTGGTTTTTTTTTATCTGCCATAGTTTTAAAGAAAACCTCAAACCCCATCTAATTTGGTCCCCCCTGTACTTGCCAGGCATTTTTCTAGAGTTATAAATATCGCTAGCAGACAACAATTACACACGTAGGCAGCTTCCAAATCTAAAGCCAGGGCTGTCCGGATGGGGTTATTCATTTGAATTAATACAGATATCATTCGCTACCCACCGACATTTCTAGTGTCAGAGCTAGAGATCGAACCCAGTACACGATAGACAATATGACCAAGGGTGCCGTGTCAGTTACGGTATTCATCCAATAGGCTCATTTAACATTTTTTTATTATTACATATTCTGAAAGAGCTTGATGAGTACAGTAAGTATGCCAAAAATTAGAATTTTCTGACGTCACCTTCATGTATAAAAAAATTATTAAAGTCGGCGTGCTTAAAAACGCTCGGGATAACATGTAGTCGAGTTGTGACGTCAGATGGCTGAACCGCCCAGTGAACACGGCTGCGAATGCAAGTTAGTAGAGTAAAATCTGGAAGTAAAATCGCTTAGTTTTCGAGAAAAAAACCGGCGTAGAACCAAACCAGACTTAGTGGGATTCTTTAGTAAGATAAACGTGTACACGAAATCATTTTTTACATTTTTTGGTGGTCGAGAACTTTTTTATTTCGGAAAAACCCAAAAAAATAGATTTTTAATGAAATATGTTTTTTAACGTCTCCACCGCTATATCTCTGAAAAGATTTGTGCTATCAAGCTATTTTTTTTTTTTTTAGATTAAAGTAGACACAATAGCGCTTCGAACAACGTCCCACGTGAACCCGATTTATTTTTTTTTAAGTTGGAAAAATAATAGGAAACTCAAACTTGTTATTTTCAGTAGCGTAATTTTAGACAATCGAGAAAAAAATTTATTTATGAAAATTTGTATATACATACTGCGTACAAATTGAAGCCAATACTTGAAAAAAGTTTTTAGGATAAAAATTTTTCATGTCCCGTTCATAGTATTGAGTCAGCGATTTTTTTTAACGAGCTAAAGTCATATTCTTGCGCGCTCGGCTGTAGCAAGCCTGCCGACTGCAACGATCTGACGGTCCCGGTCGGGATGTATGTAGTAGTTTAACTTATATCAATAGATACAAAACCAGTAGTGATCAAAAGCATCTAGGGGATCAATATTATTGTTCAATATTTCATATATTGTACAGTAGTATTGATCATATGTTGTTAATATTAAGAAATTGTACAATAAATATAAAATAGTCTCCTTTTAATAATAAAAAGACAGGTAGGTAGATATAAATACCTAATCTATAAATATCAATCGGTGTTACTAACTATCCACCTAATTAGTAAGTTTATTAGACATTTTTAAATGAATAAAAGTAAAAACGTACGCATAAAATGAGTTTTATTGTTGAAATAAATTTTCTATTTGGATAGATAAATATGTAGTATGTAGTTTATGTACACTCAAAGAAAATGATAGATAAATTCAACCAAAAAGAGCATATGAAATCGCGCCTATCTAGTTTCATAGTTAAATCAATCAGCAAAGAATAGTCATACAACTTTATTTGTTTTCGTAAACAAATAGTAGTTTAATAATCATATCTTCTTGTAACAAATTAAATAGTACAATGACATTTTTTTATGTTCACTAACCATTTTCAATTTGGTCTACAATTAAATAGTACAACGACTTTGTTTTTTGTTCACCAACTAATTTTTAGGTTGATCTACACTTTATTGTATGATGAAGTTTTTTTTGGTTAGCCAAAATCTCAGTATTGAGACATCAGACCACCCAAACCAAAGATTAGAGATCGTTTATAAGATCCATCCAAATATATTGATGATACCTGAGAGAATTTGAACACTGCAATCATGTTATTAATTTTCTATAAATTCATAAGAGTGCAAGATGGATTATTGTTAGTGATTTGTATGTGGCGTCATCTGAGAATAATTTCTGTAATAGACTACGTGGTAAGCAAGCAAATTTTATGGTAATTCTTTTAGAACTTCTAGAAGACGACAATAATATTGGTTTGTCTACCAAGTATAATAGTACAGCGAACTAATACTGGGTTAGAATTACAATTCGATAATAGTTAAAAATAAAATATACTATTATCTAGTTTAATTTGACAGAATTCAACAAAATAATAGTCAGACGAACAAAATAATAGTCTTATTCATCTATTTTTTAAGTTAATGTTTGTTTTGTTGTACAACAACTTTTTATTAATTAAAATAACAATCACCTCTTGTTTAAAAATACCATCAATATAGTTTGGTTTAACAAAATTAACGATATTGTTAGTTAACAATTTTTTTTGTTGAATTTACCCATACTATTTCTTTGAGTGAGGCCCTACATTAATAGCATTCTAATTCGTTCAAATCTGCCTCGAAATCTTTAATAATGTTGTTAAAGGAACGACATTTGCACTCGTTGCAACATTTTAGGCCTTCCTTAAAACAAGCACATTTTCGATTGTCACAATTTTTATCCGAACAATGAATACTTAATGATTTTCGACAACCGCCACTTCTACGCGACTAATCTGACCAACCCTGCATGCGAGGTGTATTAATTACGTCCCAATGTCGCATTTAGCGCTGATAAAAAAAATCGCTGTTGCCACACGGTACATTTTAGGAAAAAATATATTGTTTCAAAAACTTTTGTGATTATTAGGCTTTATTTTCTTCGCTGCATGTATGTAAATATTTTCAAAAATAAAAAAGTTTATCGATTGGTGAAGATTTCAATACATAAAATATATATTTTTAGTTTATCTGATTTTTAGAGTAATGAAAGTGCAAATTGTGCCCAAACCGTTTATATTGGTAAAAGCGCTACAGTGTGTGCTTTAATTTGACACAAAACAAATTTCGGTACCTTTAAAAATATGGCGGTGGAAACAAAAAAAACAATTTTATTTAAAAAAACGTTTTTTTCACTTTTTATTGATTTAAAAAGTTCGTGACCACAAAAAAAATGTCGTAAAATATGATTTCATATGCCCGGTGACATACTCAAAGGAACCTAACATGTTTGACCTGGTTTTACGCCAAAAAAAAAAACGACACGATAGACTTACGAAATCGCTGCTCTAATATAAGTATCGGCGCACGCCAAGTGACGTCACTCTACGGACTGTTGGCCGACCGAGCGTGTTTCTATTCAAATGCGAATATCTCTGTGGCTATTGATTCAATTGAGCTGAAATTTTTTTCTGAGGCTATTGGTTTGTTATACTTTAAAATGAAGAAGAAAAAGTAGGAAACTGCCATATCACTAAATGACCCTATTCTCGATAACTTTCAAAGTGCCCGTCCACCTGGCTATCCGTTTATCATATTTCTTGTCAGCACGATAATTTAAGAGGGAAAAGTTCAATTGAAATTAAATTTCAACAGTAATTTAATGTTGTCATCATGTAAACTGTACCTGAAGGCATCATAAGCGTTTCTACACCTTTTACTGTTATCAAGCCGTTAATATTAAGGTAGAGTTGTTGCGGATTTTACATTTTTTTAGATAGTTCAAGTAATTAATGAAAGTCGAGAAGAATAGAGTAGGGCTTGAAATTGAACATCGACGCACACCAGCTATATACTATATGTGGTGTAGTCATGTTTATGTTTATTAATTCATCTTATTATACAATTTGGTTTTCGATATATTTATCCCTTGCCGCTTCTAGAGATGTGCAATTGCAAATATTGAGTGATGGTTTCATCATCCATTCCACACATCTGATAAATAATATCGTGATTTTATCTCATTTTATGTAAGATGTAAGATCTCACTTAGAGGACAATTTTAGGCTGAGTGTCCATCTCATTCGTTCTCTATCCCACCCAAGCACTCAATGTATGATCGGGTTGCTTAAAGAGATCGTACACGAAGTCTTCTCTGCCCCATTTTGGGGATCTGAGCCCAGTGGCTGTTGGACTGTGTCATGGTCCAGCAAAGTTGTAACAAGGGCAGACTCCAAGAGTCGTAAGATGCCTTTAAAATTCGTAAATAAACTAATAATTGAAATAAAAAATAACTAATTAACAATTAAAAATTCATTGAAAATAGAAAAGGTATTGCAGTGCAATTGACAAATCGGAGGTGGACAAATAAAATATGTGCTTGGATTTTGGTTACAAAGATCAATGAAAGGTGTACAGAGAGTCAGACAGATGTAATGAAGCATTCTTTAAATTCCTGCTCCATTACTAAGATTCCGGATTTACACACGACACCAATGTGCACACGGCCCGCAAACCTGCCCATCTCCCGTCTAGAAGCATGGATGTACACACGACACTAAACTATACGCGTTCTACGTCACCAGTAAGCGAGGATTCTCGGATATAAAAGCCCGGTCGCAAATCAACATAATGCAGAGTGGATAATCCTGCCAATCTGTCTACAGCGTGCTGAGCTGGACATATTGCAGTTTTGTGCATCTCCCGACGCAAACACGACGGAACGAATGCAATCTGACCCTGGGAATCCTACAGCGTGTTGAACTGGGACCCCTCGAGTCGTTAGTCATTTCCCGGCGCCGTTTCGCCGCCAAAGCCAGAGGCGTCGCATCGCAACCGTTACACACTCTCTCTCTCTCTCTCTCTCTCAGATAATAGAAAATGTTGTCCTAAGAACCGTAAAAGATACGGACATATAACCTGTACCTGTATGTTATGTAACACTGCCACACATTACCTGTTTGGAAAAGTAAATAAATTGTTTATATCTTTATTGGGCTATCTTATTAACTAATCTGGACCCTGATTAATCTCCGAACCAGCTACCCGACGACAAACCGTTACATAATTTGGCGCCCGAGTACATTTTGAGACTTTAGTTTATTCCAGATAGCCCAAAAAGAGACGTTCACGAATGAGAGAGAGATATAAAGATATTTCAAGTCAAGAGAGAAAACGAAAATGAAAAGGATTTTGTGGTGGCAATCCAGACTACTACAATTTTAACCCCAGAAGAGACACGATTCCGAATAGTACCGAAAGTACGTTAAACGAACCAAATTCCAGACACAAATCCAGATTACTGCATTAGAGATGATAGATGTACCGTCACATATGGAGCAGTAATATATTTAAATTTATGTCCAGAGTCCCGAAAATACGTTAAACGAACCGATGTCCAGAAACAAATCCAGATTACTGCATTATAGACGATAGCTGTACTGTCATATATGGAGCAGTAAAATAATTTAAATTTATGTCCAGAGTCCCGAAAATACGTTAATCGAACCGATGTTCAGAAAAAACTCCAGATTACTGCATTACAGACGGAATCCTGTACCGCCATATATGGAGCAGTAATAATTTTATAGATCCCGAATTTTCCAACCCATGGAAACCCTGTATCCCGCAACCGTAACGAAAACAAGTCCAGTAAAACCAGAGTCATCCAAAATAAGTGATGAAGTCGGAAGTCCAAGTGCCAGACCTGCTGTCACCTCTGCCTCCGACACCCGAAGCCAAAAGGCCGCCCCCAGTCCGAGACGCAACAGCCAACCCTGATGCCGTCCCCAGTCCGAGACGTACCGTCCCCGATGCCATCCGAAGTCCGAGATGTACCGCCCCCGATGCCGTCCCCAGTCCAAGAAGTACCGTCCCCGATGCCGTCCCCAGTTCGAGAAGTATCATCCCAGATGCCGTCCCTGATGCCAACCCCGATGCCGCCCCCAGTCCGAGACGCACCATCCCCGATGCCGTCCCCAGTCCGAGACGTACCGTCCCCGATGCCGTCCCCAGTTCGGAGACAGCCCCAGCCCCCCGAAACCACCGACCCCAGGTAGGCCAATTGCCTGCCTCCAGGTGTTTTTCCAGGACAACGACGCAGCCCTCCCGGTCCCAGCTCCGCAACGGAAGCGACAGTTCAGGCGCCACAACCAAGATGGCCCCGCTTCTAGGATCCCTGGCACCGTCCCCCCTGTCCGCCATCGCCCCTGCAGTAAACGTCCGGAAGAACCACATTTGTATTTGTATACCTGCAGAGCTGGGCAAATACTTTGAAAAAGTATTTAAATATTAAATACTAAATACTTTCAGAAAATTGAAAGTATTTAAATATTAAGTATTTTCAAAAGATAAAAGTATTTAAATAATAAATAACAAAAGTAATTAAATAGTTTAAACTTAGTATTTAAATACTTTCCGAATATTTAAATACTTTGATAACACTGAAATATTTTGAAGCATAGTTAAGTGTAAAAATAGCCTATAATGGCTAAACTTTAGCCCAGTCGATGTAGGTATTTACCTACAAATATTTGCAAACTGAATAATTTTTTTTCAATAAGTTCGTGAAAGTGTATAGAATAATATCCTGAAAAGTTTATATTTCGCTAAGATGCAGAACATAAAAAAAATGTGAAAAAAAGTTTTTTCATCCATTTTTTCAAAATTTTGAAATTAAGTCAAGCTAGGAAAAAATAAAAATACAGATGGTTAGATCACGTATTTATGAACAAAAAATGTCCTTACAAAATTTACCGCTAAAGCCACGGTTTTCCTGAAAAAAAAATAAGCAACTGTAACGTTATAGTCCTTTTTTTTTTAATGATTAGTAACAGGCTGAATTTTCGTGACTAGCTTCGTTTTGACGAGACGCCCAACTGTTCTCGCTGCGAAAATTCTCGGTAGTGGTAGCTAATAGCAAAAATTATTTTTTCTATTTCACACGAATTAGACAATTCGACAACCTGTCAAATTATTTTGGCAATATATTTTTCATTCATTAAACGTTTGTTAAAGAGTTTGTTTTTCGATTGCCTTGGTTACGTTCGCGCGAGTTAATTATAATAAGCCCCGTGTTTGTCCACAACAACATAATTTGACAGGTTGTCGAATTGTCCAATTCGTGTGAAATAGAAAAAATAATTTTTGCTATTAGCTACCACTACCGAGAATTTTCGCAGAGAGAAAAGTTGGGCGTCTCATCAAAACGAAGCTTCTCACGAAAATTCAGCCTGTTACTAATCATTAAAAGAAAGGGCGATGTACTGTGGACAATTATAACTCACTGAAATACATGTTACTAAATCAGAATTTGTTCAATCTACATGAGTGTTGGTTCATTTAAAAGATTGAAATTGCAGCTTTCTGATGCTTTTTTGTTTTAAACAATACAAGCAAAGGTTGAATGGGAAAAATATACTTATATATATTATCACTCAATCGTCGCAATAAAAAATATAGAAAAAAGTAAAAGCCCTTCAAAAAAATTTTTTCTTCATTGAGATCTGTTAAAAAGTATGTACACTGCATGATTATTATGGTTTATTAAATTGTAGTAACGTGGATTAAAAAAAAAAGTACATTTCAGATCATTTTAATTTCCTTGCTTGATGATTTTTTTGATAAATATATATATTGGAGGCTGTAACTTGCCGAGAACTTGACCCATTGGAAAAAATAAAATATCACTATGTCGGAAAAAATGTATATTTTTCGAATGTTCAAACACAAATTCGTTTACTTGTATGCATTTTTTCGAAAATATGATCAATCAATCATGATAAGAAATTACAATTTTCCCAATCTTATCCTTATAACTGAAAATATCTTTGATTGTTTTGAATATAAATTCTGGAACTTTTCCAATACATTAACAAATGTATAAGGAATCCATTGGATATAGCTGAAATGTAATAAATACAATACAGTAAAGGCACGTAAAAATTCATGCGAGCGATTCAGCGGCTATGTGTGGTGTCTGTGTATGGGTTGATAATTATATATTTTCCCTCCAGACTCACTATTTATTCTCCTATTCACTAAGAAAAATGTTAAAAACGTGTAATCAGAAAGAGAAGAAAGCTTTGTTTTATTCGTTAGAACTGCTAAGAATTTTTAGAGGTTCCGTAGTATGCATTTAACCGTGCGCTTGGCCGCGCAGAGTGACAAAGTTACTTCATTATTTTTTTCCAGGAATACCGTGGCTTTAGCGATAAATTTTATTAGAACATTTTTTGTTCAGAAATACGTGGTCTATTCACCTGTATTTTTTGTTTTTTTTCTACCCTGACTTAATTTAAAAATTTTTTCTTTCCCTTTTTTTGTGTTTTGCATCCGAGCAGAATGTAAACTTTTCAGGATATTATTCTATAAACTTTCACGAACTCATTAAAAAAAATTATTTAGTTTGCAAGTTTTTGTGGGTTTCACTATAGAATGTTTTCTGTCGTTTGGGCTACTTCGCTAAATTGTATTTTCTGTTTTTGTAGAAATCAATAAAGACTTATTATTATCATTAACATTATTATATTAAATATTATATGTCTATTTGAGGTGTCAAAATTTTAGGTTTCATGACTTCCATGAACTTCTATAACACTATTTTAATACCTCTATACTTAATCAGTTCTAGCTGGGTGTTTGACTTTTACTTCTCCGTAGAGCTAGATCTTTGCGTCTTCTGCAAATACCCAAATAAAGCACAGAGACTATGGCACTAGTTCAACTGTTCTCAATCACAAAACATATACATTAACAGTGTTAACTTACTGTCTGCTCTCAACCAACTTTCTGGAAATTAAGACGTGAACGACTGAAGAATGAATGGTGCAATGTATTTATTAACTACATAGTACAGTACATATCTTGATTCTTGACGAGATAGTATAGTACATGTCTTGATTCTTGACGAGTATCTGCCTGTCTCCCTGATGTATTTGATTATATTTGTTATATTTATTTAAATACTTTTGGGATTCAAATACTTCTGAAAGTATTTAAATACTTCTGAAAGTATTTAAATACTGTCAGAAAAAGATTTAAATATTTTTTAGAAGTATTACTACTTCCCAGTTATTTAAATAGTTTAAGTATTTATAAATACTTTAGGACCATTTTCACAAATACTAAGTAGTAAATATTTCAGATAAAGTATTTGCAAGTATAAATACAAATACTTGTTGCAAGAAGTATTTAAATACTCGGTATTTAAATACTTTCTAGTATTTAAATACTTATGAGGTATTTGTAAGTACATATTTGCCCAGCTCTGTATACCTGTTTCTTGCAATTTTTTTGTGCTCATTTATTTTAACTATTTTACTTGTACCATGGCTCTAAGATGTTTTACATACTGTTTATGTTATTTAAAAATTTGTTTTTCTCTACATATGCACATACATATATACCAGGCGTATACGAAAGAATTGGCCATTCTTTCTTTATTTTGTTTGAAGATGTTTAGTAACTTGTTTTCCCATTGCTGTATTTTGATGTTAAGTTAGTAAAAATGTTCTCTTTGATAGAATTTTGAAATTTTTTTTTGTAAAGAAAGAGGGGAGTGTAATGAAGCATTCTTTAAATTCCTGCTCCATTACTAAGATTCCGGATTTACACACGACACCAATGTGCACACGGCCCGCAAACCTGCCCATCTCCCGTCTAGAAGCATGGATGTGCACACGACACTAAACTATACGCAGTTCTACGTCACCAGTAAGCGAGGATTCTCGGATATAAAAGCCCGGCCGCAAATCAACATAATGCAGAGTGGATAATTCTGCCAATCTGTCTACAGCGTGCTGAGCTGGACATATTGCAGTTTTGTGCATCTCCCGACGCAAACACGACGGAACGAATGCAATCTGACCCTGGGAATCCTACAGCGTGTTGAACTGGGACCCCTCGAGTCGTTAGTCATTTCCCGGCGCCGTTTCGCCGCCAAAGCCAGAGACGTCGCGTCGCAACCGTTACACTCTCTCCCTCTCTCTCAGATAATAGAAAATGTTGTCCTAAGAACCGTAAAATATACGGACATATAACCTGTACCTGTATGTTATGTAACACTGCCACACATTACCTGTTTGGAAAAGTAAATAAATTGTTTATATCTTTATTGGGCTATCTTATTAACTAATCTGGACCCTGATTAATCTCCGAACCAGCTACCCGACGACAAACCGTTACACACATTTATCATATACTAAAGAAGGTAAATATATACGATAACTTACAAAGATAAATCCATAATTATTGACAGAAGGCCATAATACATAAAAACTACTGTAAATACTTCAAAAAGATAGATAACTTGGATGCACAAATCTCCTGCTGGAGCAATGAATTAATTATAAATGATGGATACAAATGGGATGATGTATGAAATATTATTCTATATGTACAGATGATTCAGATTTGATAGACAGATGATGCCTTTAAAAAGTTGCCATACCACATATTTAATTCTAAGACAGATACAGTGAATTTTTTTAAATATGATTTTTCTGTGATTATTAAAAATACCTAATTTTGATATTTTTATATCCATCTTATTAAATCAGTTAAGTATGATGAACAACCTGAAAAATAATTAAAAAACATTCATTATTTACTTTTAACTTATTAATTAAATTTATATTAAAATTCTAAACTTTAAAAAATATGCTTTTTTAAAGGAAAACTTCAAATCCCCATCAACAACAGAAGCAAATCTACCCCGTCTAAATTATTATAATACATACATATTTTAATTCAAAAATTACTCGCCCTCTTGGTTTCAGAGAAAAGACGAGCTGTTCCCAGGAGATTGAGGTACGGGAAAGAAACAAATTAAATATATCAGGAATATTCCTCTACCGTCTGCCAAATGAAAGGACTAATTCGTCCTGGGGGATGAAAACGAGGATAAAAAAGAATTGTAGGTATCTTATTATCCAAATAATTATTCATTACGGCTTGTATACATTTTTTAGCATGTTTGGACCAGAATTTCTTTAATAGGAGCTGAACTGTAAATATTTACTCTGGGGATTATGAAAAACTTTGAACATTGATGAGCTTATTTTATAACAATCAAAGACAGGGGCGTTTTCCGCAGGGAATTTTCTCTTTTTTTAGGTCTTCCGTCCGATCCTAATCAAATATGTGAATTACTTTATATGCCTGTCGTTCTCATTGGCTGTAGCAGATACGAGGGATATGGATGTTTCACTCCATATAAATTGGTTATAAATATTTCATATGAAATCAATATTACATATATTAGTGCAGGAAAAACAATTTTCAATTACATAAAAACACATGAATAGCTTCCTGCATATAGGCAATAACATATATTTTAGGAAATAAAATTTTTCAAGTGAATCACCTACCTACCGGATGTAGGGAGTAGAAAAAATGGGGGTGACAGTTCGTTCGTTTTAATTATGTTGTATTAACTAAAAAACGATATGGCAAAAAGAGGAGTAAATATTTTATAGATCGTAAAATTTGTATGTGTGTGTATTATTGCTATTCATGTACTATTTGCAATTAAAAAATTATTTTGTCACTTTCTTGTCTTTGTTAACTAAATAAATGATGAAATATTTTTATTGAAAAGTCTACATATCTTAACTTTAAATTAAGGGGCGAGCGTAGAGGCGACTTTAATGTGAATATCAGTCGATATTCCGTTGAAGCAACATCGAGCGCGGTTAGTACTTGGATGGGGTCCCATCTTGGGAAATACAGCGTTCTCGTTCCACCTTCTAGCGACTTGTATATCAGTGTATACACGGAAGTTACGTAATTTCAGACGAGGATTACGTAATGGATATACCGTCCTTCGGAGGGGATGTAAAGCAGGCGGTCCCTTGTCTATTAAATGTTAGGCAAGTAAAAGATCCCTACTCTTCTTAAGGGAAGAGGTTCGGCAAAATTTCCAGGTTGGGGGTAGCTCGTCTCCTGGCGCCGGTGATAAGCCCTGGTAGCGGAAATAGGCCGACGTTAAATAGTTAAAAAAAAAACCTTTAAATTAAGAGCAGTTCCATATTACCATAGAAAGTTCATTTAGCAATGTTTATGTGAGTTTTATTGCACACTTTACTTTATATTGAATTTAACAAATCAAGGAAAATTCCCACAAAATAATTTAGTGCATGCACATGATACCAGGTCTAATACCAATATTCACATTTCGAACTTCAACTTGTCAATGTATAGAAAAAGTCCTTACTGTTTTTGCAGTCATATTTTTAATCATCTGCCCAACTCTCTCAAAGATATTAATCCAATAAACAAGTTCAAAAACCACATTAAGCCCTACCTTCTAGAAAATTGCTTCTACTCTTTCCAGGAATATTACGGCAGTAATTAATTTTAATATTTGACGTTGTGTACTTTGTCTTCAAATTCTTTTTGTGATTAACTACTGTTTTTTTAATGTTTTTATTTATATTTTCCTATGTGTATAACTACAATTAATCATTTGACGTTGTCAATATCTTTTATAAGATCTTACGACAATAAAGTAATTATTATTATTATTATTTACCATAAAGTAAAGTCAATATCGTATTTGTTTAAACAATATTTATTATTTAATTCGAATAAAACTGTGATTGGCTTTGCTCTATTTGAGTTTTATGTATTCAGACTAAGTTTTTGTTATCTAAGACTCAATTAGATGTGAATATTCGATTGAACCATGTTATTAAGTAACCACATTAAAAATTGTGGTTGAGTTTGTTACATTTACGCGAAGTATCTACTGTTCAGTTTGCGTTTTCCATACTAATTCCTTGGTCTAACCATTATACGTTAATAAAGAAGGATTTTCGAAACATTTCATAGAAGTAAGAGATTTTATAATCAACAGCATTTTTGAAAACTCTCCATTTAACAGATAAAAACTCGAACCACTTTAAAATAAAAAGTACAAAAAGACCTCAACACGTAATGTTTTGTCCAAATGTTAATTATCTCTTGGCTATAATGACATAAAACTTTTCTGAAAACCTAAACAAACTAACTTAAAATGCGTTTTTCATTGAAATATGTGTACATCAAGAATTATGGGTAAAACATGCTTACTTACTTGAAATAAGTAAAAATTCCTATAGCTATTGATAATGTAATCAGACTAAGTGTATATCCAACGAAGTAGATCGTGGTTTGCGTCTCGATGTCTCCTGATAACGTGAGCATTTCTTTACATGTGGAGTAATTTGACTTGGACCAAGTGCCATTCCACATACAGTCTCTTGTGGCATTTTCTGTAACAAAAAATTAGTTTCATTATTCATTGATATAAGGTGGTAAGTAATTTTTTTCCATAAAAATATGCCAATAATAAAAAGTACTACATTTGACCATATTTCTAATATTTTTTCAAACACATGCCAGTCTATTGATTTGAAGGAGTATCTACAGGGTGTCCCACGATGAACTGCGGCGATCGATATCTCGAAAAGTAAACATTGTAAAATTTTGAAACTTTGGTAGTAAACTAATATCGACGAGGGTAACTCGGCTAAAATATTCTCAAGATGATGGCACTTTCGGTTATACCGGAAGTAGATGTCAACTTGCTTATTTTAAATGGGACACCCTATATGTTATTACATTGTTGGATTCTACGCAAAATTCTAGGCCGATTTTGTGTATCATGTATTTTACCTAAGTCTCTCCGGTTTTGACATATTTCAATTTTTATGTCAAAAATGACGTTTGCAGGCCCTAAAAGAATTATCATTTTTTCCTATAAGAAGGCCTTTATTATCTAATTTGAGTTGGATTCTTTGTTGAGAAAGACCTACTTTAATAGTGTTTTTATAATATTTTGATAAGTATTAATACAGAGTGTTCAAAAAATAAGAATAAAAATGAAATTGAGAAAACTGTCAAAAATCAATTTTTTCAAATGGAAACTCCCAATTTTTATAATCTTATCTTATTTACCATTAAAAATAAGGGTAAGTTTGTGTATGGATGTCTATTCCGAACATTTTTATTTTTCGAAATATTGCCAATTCAATATTTTTATATGGGGATTTTGCTATGAATTCTTGCCTTGACGGTGCCAAAATTTTTAAAATTCTTCATTATTCGTTTAATACTGTTAGGAGACGATTTTCGTTTCTCTGGATATCTATTACGAAATATTTCACATGTTCTTGATAAAACTTTGTTACATTCCCCATAGATTATAAACAAATTTAAATAATCCTCGTGTGTATAATTTAAGCGCCCCGGCATGATAATTAATACTTGTCAAATGGTAAGTGACAGCTACATACATTTGTTTAGTATCCAAAGCCGTCATAGCCAACTAAGAGTATCTGAACTTAAAATCCATAGCAAAATCCCCATATAAAAATATCGAATTGGCAATATTTCGAAAACTAAAAATTTTCGGAGTAGACATCCATGCACAAACTTACCCTTATTTTAAATGGTAAATAAGATAAGATTATAAAAATTGTTGAATTGAAAATAAAAATTATCCATTTGAAAAAATTGATTTTTTACAGTTTTCTCAATTTCATTTTTATTCTTATTTTTTGAACACTCTGTATTAATACTTATCAAAATATTATAAAAACACTATTAAAGTAAGTCTTTCTCAACAAAGAATCCTATTCAAATTAGATAATAAAGGCCTTCTTATAGGAAAAATTGATAATTTTTTAGGGCCTGCAAACGTCATACTTGACATAAAAATTGAAATATGTCAAAAACGGAGAGACTTAGGTAAGATACATGATACACAAAATCGGCCTAGAATTTTGCGTAGAATCCAAAAATGTAATAATATATAGGGTGTCCCATTTAAAATAAGCAAGTTGACATCTACTTCCGGTATAACCGGAAGTGCCATCATCTTGAGAATATTTTAGCCGAGTTGCCCTCATCGACATTAGTTTATTACCAAATTTTCAAAATTTTACAATATCTACTTTTCGAGATATCGATCGCCGCATTTCGTCGTGGGACACCCGTATAATTCCTCATTGTGGATCTTTGTGAATATTTGGTAAGATTTGGTATATAAGTAATTGTTAGGTTGAGATTGTAGTATTGCAATATCGGTTAATAAATAAGGAAATTGAGTAAGCGAATCGACACTGATTATGGCGGACATGCATATTAGTTTTGATTATTAACTACAATATTAAAATATATCTGTTAATGTATCCGAAAACTGAAAAAAAGTGGTGGGAAACTGGAGGAAATTAAAGGAAGGTGATGGGAAATTAGGAGAAGGAATTGGTAGGAAACTGGTAAAAGTTATAGTGAGGGAAAATACTGTGTTACAGTCTATTTTCACACTTAGAACTTCCCGGAATTTTAGGTGCTAATTTCGTTGACTTCCCAAATTTTATCGTGTATTTGAGCATAGTAATGCCATCTCTCGCTAAATAGATTTTCCTTCGGCTGCGAAGCGAGTATAACAGGTTGCCTAATAGTGATATCTGATGTTTTATTTCGGGCCATTCTATGCGCTGCTCGTAACAAGAAGCTACCCGAATGAGGTGCGTTCGAGTATTCTTTAAGAGAGCGCGTTGCAAAAACGCCTTGGAAAAGCTTTCACAAGCGCGGTATTGTTAATTAAACTTTCTTTTGGTGTGTAGACTTATCAAAGGGCGGCCTCCGGAGCATATTACGATATTATTTGTGGATGTAAATGAAGTTAGGAATATCTATTCAGAGTTGTGGGGTACGCCGTGAATTGGAAATTCCGAACGTACCGACGGAAGTTACGAGAACCTGACGATTTAATAGGGGGACATCTTTTTGGCCATTTTCTTTTGGCTCGCTGGAAAATTGAGACGTCTGAATACGGGTTTTAGCGACATTATAAGTTTTCTCCATTTATTAAATTTAGTATTCAGCACGACAAAATTAGTCGTATTTCCATTTTGGTATTTGAGTATCGTTTTTGGGGAGACACAACTACGGATTTCCGGATTAAATCAATTTTCTGAAGCACGTGGTGTCTTTCGAATGCAAGATTTTGGAGTGCCATTCGTCATCAAAGGACCTCTTTTAGCCCACATCACATCTCAGGTGTGTCTCTGAAACCCACTTAAGGTTGAAATAGACTAGTAATTTAGGTTATTTATTTTATTGTAGGGCTGTTACTTTACGATTTATTTGGATCTGCTACTTTACGTTTTGCTTGGATCTGTTATCTACGTTTTATTTCGGACTGTTATTTTACGTTCTACTTGAACTTGTCACGTTCTACATTTCACGTGGAAGTTCCAGTTTTACTTCAGTCTCTGGTTTCGACTTTTAGTCCAGATTTTGGTGTCTAGCTTTTGGACTATTGTGTGTTATTTTGTGTTCGGGGATGGAGAATCCTTCTTCACACCCTCTTGTGTATGGTACTGGGGATCTCGTCACGTTATATTAGACCCCACGTAGATTGTCTACCACCTGTGGCTGCTATCACCTAGAATTACGCTACACTGGTAGGACGGGAAAAGGTATTCAGACACTGCCCAAGGTAAGCGGAATCATATTATCTTAATGAGGGATCCGGTACACCAACACAACGTCCACCGTACAGAAAAATAATTAGTTGTTTACCCGAGACAAGAGAACGAACAGAACCGTTCGTCCTATTTTGTATACAGCTAGTTCATAGTAGTAGATGTACTACCGTTCGCCACTTCTGGCATTTAGTTTAATTATAAAGTAATAGTTGCTCTACCGTTCGTTATAGCTTGCTTATGATTTTCAGTAATATTTTTAGTCATATTTTGCACAAAACTACCTCAGTAATATTTGTAATGTTTTGCTCATAACGATTTCAGTAAATTTCTGTCAATATTTATCGTATTTTGTGTAACAACGTTATTTCACTAATTAAATAGAATTTGCCACCTTTCACATATTGTTTCCAATTTTTCAGTAAATTTCAGTAATATTTGGCATATTTTGTGTACCGTTACTCCAATAACTAAATAATTTTACTCTTTCAAATAGATTTCAATAGTTTTAAGCCATTTATGTTTTACCGTACCTTGGGTCACATATAGTTATTATACTCTTCGCAAAAACGAAGAGTATATTGTATTTGATCGGCACATTTCTAAAATCGTAAATATCGCTCGTAGAGAAAAAATTTTCATATATATTGTGTTAGTGAACGAATTCTGAACAACTTTCAAAATGTCCGTCTGTCCGTCCGTCACGTTTATTGTAAGCACGATAATTTAAGAAAGAAAAGTCCGATTGTATTGAAATTTAGAAAGTAAGTTAGTGTTAGCTAGAGGAAGAACTCTATTGTTTTTGAAGAAAATCTATCAGTAAATAAAAAAGTTATTAATTATTTAATTTAAAAGAAAAATATTCTCTTAATTTTTTTCGCTTGTACTAAAATGGAAATCTTGCGAAATATTATTTCCATAATATATTTTTTTTATTTATGAATTTTAATAATATATATTTCATAGAAGTAAGCGTTGAAATATGTATGATTGTCGAAAGATATAGACATATCACAGACAATCAATTTTCGTAGCAATATGTGGTGGCGCAGCGGCTAAAGCTTTGCGTTGCAATCCAAAGGTCCCGTGTTCGAATCCCACACAGGTTGGATATTTTTTTCATTTTTTTTTCATATATTTTTTTTTCACAAAAAAGTATCACAAAATTTAGGATGTCCAAAAACTAGCATTATTTACAAGAAAACTGCGAAGAGTATCCTATAGAATGTGTAACAATTATATATAAAAAGCTGAGTAAATTGGCGAAGAGTACGTTTTTAGCTTGTTTTTCACTCTTCCTGTATATGACATATATTTATCAAGAGTTTATTAGTTTGTAAGATATTTTGTGTATGTTAGGTTAAGGGTGTGGGCCACACGTATTAGGTTATATTGTGTGAGATATTGTACTACGTACCGAGCTATAGTTATTAAATGTTTGATTAGAACGACGTTGTCTTTATATACTTGACCAACTTGCACCAACCCAATTATCGAAACCACCCCCAAGGACCTGACTAGTCGGCCATGTGAGGCCCCTTCCTCACCAGTGTATTGCATAGGGGGTACTGCACGATAAATACTAGAATTTTGTTCTGGGCACAACCTACCCTGCGTTCGCTGTTTAGCAGCTTTTGGGGCTCTCCTTTACAAGTGGGCCCAGGCCCTGTAACAACTGAGCAAAGGTAAAGCAGAGGTAATGTGGAAAGATAGTGCAAGAATGAATAAAGTTCTGGGAAGGTGAAAATTGAAAAAGTATGGTAGAAAATGTCGGAATGATGGTAAAAATTACTTCAAAACACGAATATTGGACATTTTTCAAATAAATACCTGGAAAATTATGTAACAGACAACAAAAAATTATAAAAGTAATTTTGTAAAGTACAGCATTTCCCATGAGAGTCTTTTCCACAGCCATTACCATAGAATCCATATCCATAGTTGTGGTGTTACGAGTCATCAAAATTACAGTATCAAATAGCCATTTATTCTAATTATTTGCATTTTAGTGTAGGATATTATATGTTTTATGGATATATTGAATGTAGAATATCTATTATTATTTAATTAATAACAATGTGAAAAAAAATTGAGGAATGACCCTCTGTGTAATTTTGTTTATAGCTTTGAAAATAATCACCCTAGATTAAATGAATCTAGATCCATTTTCAATGGAGAAAAACTCTTTATTAAAAAGGTGTCTTGGCATTTTTCAAAGTTCGGGTCGTTCCAGGCAATTGCTAGAATTTTTGCCATTTATTTTGTGCTTTACAATATTGCTTTTATAACTGTTTGCTGTATTTTGCATAATTTTCCAGACTTTTATTGGAAAATGGCGAAAATTCCTGTTTCATGGACATTTTTACTACTGTTTTTTTCAATTGTTTATTCTACATAAGTGCCCGTATTTTATTATTTGAACCGCATTACCTACCAATTCCCACTGGCGCTGCACCCAAATATTAATTACTTTGACAGTTTATGCAATCTGATGCACACATCGATTGCTCTAAACTTCATTCAATCTATTAACATTTGTGTATGTAATGACATTCAATAACATCAACACATATTAAGTATTTAGTCAACTTATTTCATTCACGATAATCACAATATTATATTAACAATTGACGTGCGTGATAAGAGCTCATAAACATCTGCACTAAAACTGTTTACTATTTATTATGTGTAAGCTTCATCTGACACCCAAATCACGATTACCTAAATGGCAATCATATGAAAACAATGAGAGCATGAATGACGTGATAATTAAATGACAAATTGTATTAACCTTAGTACAGCTCATGCAGCATAATTAACGTAAAACACAGCTGTTCCGTTATTAAATGTTACGGAAATATTTTGATAAAAAATATATGCTGAACTTAATATATCCAAAGTTTGTTAATTAATTTCTGAGATTTGTGCAATCCCTGAATAGTTTTAAAGGATCCCCAAAGGAAAACCAAGTTTACTGGCGCAATGTTGTTGATGTCGGTATATTATTTGAATCTACAGTAAATGCAAAAACTTTAGAATTAGTAACAAAGTTTATGTATATATAGGTTCTCTCCAAAATAAATGTAGTCTTGGATTAGATGGAATTAACAACTTATGAAGAACCTGCCTTCAATATATAATAGTAGAGTAGTATACAGGGTGATTCTTTTAAGGCGGCCATTAGAATATTTCCTACTTGCAGATGAGATAGCCATTTGAGATTTTGTACCCTACCCTAGTCGACCATTGCGAGTCCGAAAATGTGTCATATGTTCTTGGAATTGCTTTATCACATTCTCCATAAACAATAAACAAACCTAAAAGTCTAAAGTGTAATTTAAATGTGCTGGCATCTTTTAACAAAAGAGAATGACATTAATGATTGTTTCTAATCATGGGTAAGTTGATGGCAAGTTTTACTAAAAATTCTTGGACATTTAAGAAAATTGACAATATTTCGAAAAGCTGTAACTTTAACCCCTACAATACTAGAAAAAATGGAGTTTAATTCAACATAATTGATGTAAAAAAATACAGGTTGTTCCATTTGAAATAAAAAAGTTTTTGAGGTTTGAATTTGACAAAATATAACGTAAAAAAAAAACACTTTCTACGTACCAAAGAGCAAATAAGGATCTCCTACACGAAGAAAGTTATAACGGTTCTTGCAAACCGTTGCACCTGTCAAATTTTTTATAAAATATCAAATATCTCCGAAACTGCTCGGTTTAGGTATAGGGTGTGCTACATGTTTTGACTCAGAATTTTCGACTATGGTAGGGTACCAAATCTCAAATGTTTATTTCATCTGCAAGTGGGAAATATTCTAATGACCGCCTTAAAAGAATCACGCGGTATAATAACTCCCTTAAAACATGCACTAAACACAATATTCTCAAACATTCATAACATGTTATGAAAATAATTGAAAAATTTGTCACACAGTAAATTTAATAACAAAATTCTCAATTCATGAGGTTACTAATGTTATTAATAATAAACTAAATAAAAAAGAACTTTTCGTTTTTGCTTATTTGCCATGGCCTACCGGATTTAAAAAAATTAAAATTACACCCAAAATTTCATTTCAGATAGGTAAAGATGATTCCCCAAATGTGCAAAGGATATTCTAAAGCTTGTGTCCGTTTTGCATACTACAACCTTAATGAAGAAATACCATATATATGTACTGTTATATAAAAAAAAATATTTCTAAAAATAATTTTTCAAGCATCACAAATTATATGACATCATTGAATCTTTCATTCATTTCTAGTGTAAATTGCATTGATTACACGAATTCTTCCCGAAAATAAAAATTTTCTGACATTCTAAGCTCATTTATAGGAAAACTGTAAGTTCTACGAAAATATTGTCTAATATCTTTTTTGGACAGAATTTGAAGAGGTATATTTTTCAAAATAACCTCTATTTTGATATCTCTATGGGCAAGTTGTACCTAGCCAAGTTCTACTTGATCCTTGATACAACTCGCCCTTAGCGTTCTTGCGTTATAGTCAAGAAACCGTTTTGGAGTACTGTGGAGACCGATGTGATAAGGCGTTAACAGGAATCTGCAGTGGAATGTAATCGAGAGGCGATCGTCTAGACCGGATTGGAGCGTATATGAACGTGTTTAATATGGTTGTTATTTAAGTAGTCGAGTATTTATTATAGATGTTGTTTAAATAGTCATATGATTAAACAGTTGTTACAACAAAGACCCTCGAATTAAAAAAATGATTCTCGGAAAAAATATAGATTGAACAAAGCTTTACTGTAACTTCCTGATAACATACAGATTGCATTTCCAAAAAAAAAAAAATGACCCCCGCCCACAAACAATCGTTGAAAAAAGCACAGTAGTTTTATTCGACTACGCAGGATGTTTGTCCAACTGAATTTTTCAATTTGATAATGTCCTATTTCAGCTCCATAAGGGTTGCATTACTATACTGAACTTTGCTTAGAAGGTTGAGAATAATTACGTAGACAGGTTGTCTCGAATAATGTACGAGAAATATATACCAAATATGCAGCACCGCACCTCAACGCCTTTTACTTCCTGCTCCGTTCTTGCTTACTACAATCAATGCTTCTTGTGAATAATACATGCCCTTATACCGTTTCTCTACTCTCGAGTGTTTATTATAGTTGAACTCAGGTGAACTTAATATGATAATATACATGAAGTTGCCTTATCAAATGCTAAAATGTGATTTTGCCTTCCCTTCTAGTACTTAATGAAACAGGGAAGACAAAATAATTTCATGCACACACGACGTATCGTAGAATTTTGTCTCAGAAGAAGATTATTTATAGTACAGTAAAATTAATAGTTGACCCGGAACAAATTGTAACAAGCTGATTTCTTAGGGATTGTATTCTATGGCTATTCAGGACTCTGTGACTGAAAATCCCAAAAAATCCGCCGTGCAGAAATGAAGAACAAATACTCCGCCATGTTGAAATTAGGCACTTTTTCCCTTTAATCGGTAATAGCCCACACGGATGACACTTTAAGAAAAAAAGTAAAGAGGTAAAATATTGAGAGAAAGAGCTAAGTTTTAATGTGGTATTGCAATCGTTTAAATATTAGCAAAGTTACGGTTGTCAAAATGACAGATTTATATATAAAAAAGATTACTTTTGTATTTTAATATCCAGTTCTATGGATTAAGATTGTTGCCTAACCAGACTTGAACTTGCCAATACACTCTATAAATATGATATTTAGTGCCATCGGATGTTGGCGGAAGAACTGCTATATCGAAGTGTTGGAAAATATTTTTCCTAGCTTAAATCTGATTATACCTAACGAACCTGTAATCATTTAAACTATTAGTTTTTTTTTTTGCTGCCATACCATCTTAAAATAAATTCTTCCCCAATTACTGCAAGCTGATTTGCTTCAGCAAATTTACTTTTGAAAATTAATAGGCTGCATTTTCACTTAGTTCTGAATAAAACTTACAGATATTCGTTATTTTATCAGATTTACCTCCATCAGTGGGTCTCACCGGGTACACATTTTTTGTTTTGCAATGTTCAATGAGTAACGTTATAAAGTCTTTATCTTGACCCACTACTATAACAGGCTTACACATGTCAGCTGAGCAATCAATAGCAGTTTTTACAATTAAATAATGAGCATCTGAATCCGTACATTTGACTGCGATATTGTTTTGGGAAAAATTTGATGTTAGAAGTTTAATTAACTGATCTTGATTTGACGCTGATGCTAAAAATTCGTTTTGAGATATCTCTAACTATGTTTAATTAGTATTACCAACAAAAGTTTTTGTTGAGTGTTGTTACATTTTTATGGTGTTAAAATACAAAAAATGCCCTTTTCTATAAGAATCTGTCATTTTGACAACCATACCTTTGTTAATATTTAACCGATTTATGCCATACTGAAGCTTAAACTCTTTCTCTCAAAATGTTGCCTCTACTTTTTTTCATAAAGTGTGAGCTATTACCGATTAAAGAGAAAAAGTGCCTAATTTCAACACGGCGGCGCATTTTTTCTTCATTTCTGCACGGCGGATTTTTTGGGATTTTTATTCAGAGACTCCTGGATAGCCATAGAATACAATCCCGAAGAATTAGCTTGTTACAAATTTGTTCCGGGTTTGGTCCAAATTTAATTCTATTTTACTGAAGTATTGCTGATATAAGATACTACAAATTTACCTTCAAAAAATTTAAAGCAAACAACTTAAGTATTTAAAATAAATAAATAAATAATGTCTTTATTTGTGTTCCCACAATGATAGAGTTCAGTTCTCTAAAGTTACTCTTACACTCGATAAAATTTTTTAGAAAAAATAGACAAACAACCAAAAAAATTAAACATAATTTATAATAAAAGACATTGTACATTTTTTCTTTCTGTTTTTTTGGATGTTTGCTATTTTTTTTTTTTGTAATTGATGTTAAACAACAGGATAGAAAGTTTGTTTACGTCAGTAGGGATAGAGTTGTAGAGAGATGCTGCTGAATAAATAAAAGATCTACGAAAGACCGTGGAGTTAGGAGATTATAAAGGCACTGAGAAGCAGAAGTTGTTAATAACTTATGTGTAAAAATGCCAGATGATGTCATCTTTGCATCATATTCAGCAAATTAAATGTTTTTAATTTTTCACTAACGTGCTGTCTCCTCGTTGAATTAAATTAAAATTTGTTAAAAAAACATCATATCACCAAAAGAGATTAACAGCCGGTTTCTTTAAAAACATATTCTTTTTATGTTATAATATTCCTTCTGAATTGATATTTCTTCTTATTGCACACTATTTATTATAGATTAATGTGAGTTGTCTTCGACGGCAAAGTGAACCTATAACCCCTGGTTAACGCAGTGGAACATTTAGTTGTAAAAGGGATCATCTGGCTTACGAGCCTTCGACTAAATTTACAGGCCTATTATTAATGGTGATTAGAACCATAAATTAATTACCATTCCGTCAGTGTAATACCAAGTAAATCTGGATCTTATTGAGTAGCAAAATGAGCGTCAAATTTTCTCTCTGAAAAACTTATTGTCTTATATAGCAACGTTAGCTTAGTACATGCGCATTTTTTATTTTGTTTAAAGGTTAATGACTATGTTGTTTCCTACATGTAGGTTGTATTAATTATACAGTGTGTATATAAAATAAGGAAACAAATTCTGGGGAAATTCGGTATTCTCAAAAATTTTAAAATCTCTGACTGTGAAGGTAACACTTAATTTTAATTAAAACACTTAAATTTCCACAACCAGTCTAGTAATATAAAAGAAGCATTCTTGACTTTGTATTAAAACTTTACGATTAAAAATAATAGAAATTAAGGTATTTTAAAGAAACTATACTATACTATACGCCCACGCACAGCGTGTTATGAAAGGGATTTCTGTTCAAATGTGTTTTTTCTACCATATTAAAAAATTTTGTCCGGGATAAATATCTATTTGATTATATAAAATAGGTATAGTAGGGGGTGAACATTCTAACTATGGCACTCAATTACATAATTGTACATAAATAAAAAACCGCTACCCAAGGAATCACTACTTCCACATTCAGATTTTCTGTCCAAGTCACTCACATCGAAAAAATTTTGTATGTGGAAATGATTGTTTATGGAACTTTAATAATATAATATTTGAAGTCCTCTACCCCAAAAACCCACAAATCGATACCCCACATCGGTAGTGGGGTGGGGGTGGTGATAGGGGGTGGTAGTGGGGGTGGATGAAGAAAAAAAATATTTTGAGGTTTCTGGTTCTTGTACACACACTAAATCACATTTTTTTTTCATCCCCTTTGATAATGGGGTGGTAATGGGGGTGGCTAATGCCAAAATTTTTTTTGAGACCTTAGATTCTCTTGTAAATACTAAATACCAATTTCATGGACTCTTACCTGCTTGATTTACCCCAAATTTACCCCAATTTACCCCCAACCCTTCGACCGAACAAGATGAAAATATAATCTAGTTCTAGATCTCGTTAAAGTACATACATGTACCAAATTTCAAATCAATATCTCAAACGGTTCCAGAGTAAACGCGCGCACAAAAAAAGTTACAGACAGACCGACAGACAGACAGAAATTTTTTTTGCTCAAACTTAAAATCTCGACGTTTCATGACATTCTAAGCCTATTTGAACAATAAAATTTAAAAAAAAATTTTTTTGTCGTTACTATACTTCCACTGGATGTGAAAGTAATTAATTGTCTTAGAGGCTTGTCGAATGAATGGAAGAAAAATACGACAAGCTTTTAAGACAATTAATTTTATTTTTATTTTTTTCGTTTCAGTACATCTAAATAATAATACAAGGTTGTTTTTAAAAAGCTTTTTTTACATTTAATGTAATTTTTAAATTTTTAATTACATTTTAATTATTTTATTTTATATTCATATTTAAAATAGTACGCTGCACGCATCCGTACTTAAAACCGGATCCTTCGCCATTTCTTAGAATACAGCGTCTCAACAGTTGTAGTGCTAAAGCTAAAAAAACACACTTTTTGGTACCATATTATTGAACTACACATTTTTGCAAAATTCGAGCTCAATTGGACGTGTTAAGTGGTTCAAAATTGACTTGCAAGGTTTAAGCCAAACATCCTAACATATATACAAAGCAAGTTATATAAAAGCTTGTAATATACCGAAGTAAACAATAACTCATAAATTCGTAATAAATTTACATGTTCAAAACAACCCACAACTTTCAGAGCTTTTAAATCATATATGGTCAATTTATATTTTTAGACTCTTTTTATTTCACTCAATATACGTTCACAGAAGCAATTAAAAATATTCTGCTTTGTGTTTTAAATTTGGAAAATAAACGTTCACGCGAACATGAACTTGTGGGTACGAGGAGAAAATACATTATTTCTTTGTTTTTCAGACGAAAACAATTTGTTTTTTAACTTCAGAAATTTGTACGTGTTATATTTATATAACTCTTTTAGACAAATTAGTTCAACACACTTGTTTTAATACTGAGGAAACTTAAGCTCATTCCGTCAATTTAGTAAAATTATTAAAAAACCTGATTTTTGCAAAATGTGAACAACATTTAAGTACAATAGTACAAATTAGGTAAGCACTGAATCAAGTGTTTAGCTATATTACATCCATATCTTAAGAAAATAATAGAAAAAATGTAAATAATGAGTTACTTCAACTTATCACTTGTTCCAATAGCAGAACCAGCAATTACATGCTTTAAACTTTTTTATTTGTTAAAATAGGCATTTGAAGTTCGGCACTTATATAATGGTATGTATGCTTTCAATAGCTATATAGTAAAATTGCATTTTTTACTTCTTTACTTATCAGCCGAAAAAAGAAAATAATTTTACAGAATGAGCGTGATATTTTGAGTTTCGGTTGCGTTTGCAATGATTTCGATTTATATTGTTACATTGATTATGGATTTCAGTTCGCTTAGTTCTAGAGCACATTATTGTAAAATATTGAAAGAGAAATTAAATGGTGTAAACGATTGCTCGATATTTCTATGTATTAGCGAGATACAGATGATAAATAATAAAGAACGAATTTTATCGATGGTTTCAACACCTCCCGGGAAAATCATCGGTAACTCCACAATCATTCGATATGTCAAATTTATCTGTTTTTATGAATAGCCAATGACACTGGGAATCAGTTTTGTATAACTTGTTTCCGAGGGATTGTCTGTATTTCAGTTTTGAAAAATTTAATTACATTCGCATGCTTCCGTGTCAACTCCCATATGAAGCGTCCCGAAGCCAAAAAAAACTTATGTGGGGAAAATCGAGTGAAGAATCGAATATTGTAAGTCACAGCCGGATATCTCCATCCGTTATCGAGATACATCCACTCAAAAGCACGAAATCATAATCACAAGCATACTCTTTCACAAGTAAAGAGAACTTATGGTCCTCAAATTCAGCGCTAATTGTTGCTTAAAAATATTTTGCCTACGATCACTACTATAAATAGTAAAAAACACATTACCTGCCATCTATGTAAGTTGAATTTTACATATTGTAAACAAAACGCACTGTAAACAAATCCCACGGTAAACAAAACGCACGGGACACACAATTATAGGTGGCTTATATCGCTGACGCGGGGTTTAAAAAAACAAATGCGCCTACTTAATTTTCAAACGCTGTCAAAACTGACATAATATTTGTTGAATAATATTGTTGACTAGTAAACTAAATCCAGATTTTACTAAATAAGTAAATAAATATGATCGTAGGTAAAGTATAGTACATAATTCGAGTTGTAAGGCAATTACGCACTCATGGAATACGCACTCGCCGCTACCCGGCATCGTGCGTAACTTTTCCATTCGTGCGTAATATGCTTCTTATATCACTCATTACGTAATATACTATTACATTTCAACTTGTGGCGTCACCTTACGGAACAATTTTTATGGAAAGTGGTAGAAAATACTCTGTAAATTTCATTAGCTATTTTGAAAACAATCTCGTTTGGAACTGTCTGGTTCTCAGCAGATCTGCAGAAGAGAGTTATTCTGTCGTGCCACGATTTGTTCTCGTACTTACAGTTACTAATACTACGGAATGTGGCGACGTTTCTAAGAGCATACCGAAAGACCGTCTCGCAACATATGTCCGAAAAAGAAAACAGATAGATAGCTAGACGTTTATTTGACTACTTTACATATTCAAATACATTTGTAACAAGTCATTACTTTGTTATTATCTAGATAATGTACATATAATATTAAAAATGAAATGTAATAGTATATTACGTAATGAGTGTTGTAAGAAGCATATTACGCACGAATGGAATGAGTAATAATTGTTTTACAACTCGAATTATGTACTATACTTTACCTACAATCATATTTATTTATTTATTTATTTATTTAGTAAAAATCTGGATTTAGTTTACCAGTCAACAATATTATTCAACAAATATTATGTCAGTTTTGACCACGGTCATTAAACTATAACGGTTACCTCATCCAGTAGCTTCTGGACGAAGGAGTGCGCGGGGGGCGGGAACTTGGGTCTAGCGCCTACGTCATGTAGCCACCGATATCTTTGTCTCTATCTTTTGCATGGGAATAGGATATCTGTCTCTCTTGCACGCTTTATTTGTTTAATTTTTCAGATCAAGGTCAAAGTCTAGGTAGATCCAGAGCCGGCACTAGTTGCCGCGTGTCGTGTTTTTAATTTGTCTGACATACTACAACGACAGTGTGTTTATTTTTATATTGTTTGTCGCACGTCGCACTGTCACTGTCCGGTGTAATAAACTAGTTTGCAGTCGTCCCAGTGTATACTATTCGTTTATATCAGTGTTTATAATTGAGTGAGTAGCAAAATGTCTAGTGCCGGCCCTGGCTGGGTATAAAGGCTACGTCATTTTCGGTTACCCTCCCCGCGCGCTCCTTCGTCTAAAAGCTGCTGGATGATGCAACCGTATAGTTTACTGACCGTGACTTTTGACAGCGTTTGAAAATTACGTAGGCGCATTTGTTTTTTTAAACCCCGCGTCAGCGATATAAGCCACCTATAATTGCGTGTTCCGTGCGTTAGGTTTACCGTGCGATTTGTTTACCCTGCAATTTGTTTACAATATGTAAAATTCAAATTACATTGATGGCAGGTAGTGTGTTTTTTATTATTTACAGTCGTGATCGTAGGTAAAATATAATACAAGTTTATAAAACAGACAAAATGTAAAAAACAAGAATAATATAATAAATAAAAAAACTGCCTTAAAACATACGTCAGTAAACAGTATATTACATATCAGTTTACATATCAGTCATAAAATCTTTAGTTGCATAGAAACAAAATTTCAAGATTTTGTTTTTAATGATAGTTTTAAATTTGTGAAAATTTCGTTATTTTATGTTTTCAGGCAATTTATTATATAAGTTCAAGTTTAACTGGTTTTGTTAAGCGATATTTAGGAGGTTTTAACAAATTGACCGACCTTGTGTTGTAGCCATGAAGCTCAGATGGAGTTGCATACACATTCTTATTTTTATAAATCTCTAAAAAAGAGTAGTAAATATATAGACAAGGAATGGGCATTATACCATATTTAATAAATAATGGTTGACAGTGTTCTCTGAAACCTGCTCTTGTTAAAATTCTTATAGACTCTTTCTGTTGTCGAAATATTTTTACAGCGTTGCTCGAGTTCCCCCAGAGTATAACCCCGTAGCTTATTTGCGAGTGGATTAATGAATAGTACACTGACAGAAAAGTGTGTAGTTGTAGAACAGTTCTTAATCTTCGTAAAAGAAATAAATAGCTTGATAGCTTATTGCTCAGTTGCTCATTTCGATTGCTCCAACTTAAAGTATCATCAAGAACTGTGCCGAGTAAATGGACACTTCCTCCCTTCGTTACGTCATATCTGATAGAAAAAAATTTTGTCACGATTTATTCTGAGTGCATTTGCATTATACCAAAGTTCCGCTCGACTTTCAGTTTCATCAATAATATTCTGTAAACTGTTAATATTCTTGGCATTAGCTGTAAGAGTTGTGTCATCAGCCAACATAACAATACTGCTAGGGAATAAGTAATAAAATAAATCGTTTACATAAATTATAAAAAGTAGAGGTCCCAGCAGAGATCCCTGAGGCACTCCATGTTTTACTGATTTAAATGTTATGTTGTTTTGTGAGACGCATTATTTCCTATTTTCCAGATATGACTTTAACAGAGAAAACGATATACCCCCTGACTCCATAAAAACTAAGTTTCTCGATGATGAGAGTATGAGAGGCACAGTCGAAGGTCTTGCTGAGATCATGTAGAAGAACGCACTACCGGGCGTCAAAATGACGCGACACCAATTTATTTCTCAGGGGGCGCCAGTCGCGTGCTACCCCGTTCTTCTACCTCCCAGGCGGGTTCGGGATAAGATGCACTTCGATAACCGAATAATGGACCAAGGCTGCACTACCACAGATCGGTAACGACGCTCTCTCTGGACATGAGTTCCCTCGTTAGGGGTTTAGGTACCTTTTGAAATTCTGGATTTTTACATAAAAAAATCCCAATCGAAGAATTACTCTTCGGAGGGATTAATTTTGTACGTAGTATTCACGTTTTTATCTGTTAATAACGGATTCCATCCATTTCTCAAAAAACGCATAAAAAAATCCCTATCGAACCTCCGTAAGGCAACCAGAAGGTCAAGTGTTAATGTGAGTTAACTCGACACATCCGGTTTTCGATACGAAAGTTCCAGGGATTATAGACCGTCAACAGGCCTCAAGATCAATTAAGAAACAATAGTTCAAAGATTCCATTTATTTAACAGAAATGGTTACACAAAATTCTCAAGATAAGAATCGTGCCTTCCCCAATCAAGGCAATGACTTTCAGACCATACAAGCGAGAGCGCTTACGCTAACGATCGATTATGCAGAAAAGATTCATGCATACCTTCTCAGAATCAATATGCGAGCATTTTAGAGAAGTCTAAGACTATTTGTAAATTCATAATTACGACTGACTGATTTTAACTTAAAAAAGTTTTACTAAATGAATTTAGTTTCGCTAGAGACTACTTAGCTTTAAAGTTTTTTTATTGTAGCGGTTCACGTACTCCAACACATTCGTGAGGACTTATGACTGCATAAGTTTGATGGCTTTCAATCAGTCCACAATTTACTTGCCCCTATGCAGTTGTTTAATACTATCGATATGGCAGCAACCCACCTTCGAGCGACTTTTAGGCAAAATTGAATTTTTGATTTTTTATGCACAAGGCGTTTTCCTCTATAACTTTGTCATTTGGAAAGCCCTGCTATTGGCTTTCCTACCATTGCTTTGTCTGGACCACTCAACGCGCTCGACCAAATTGCGAGCCGCTGAGTTAATCCAAACTCTTTCTATGCGAGAAACCAGCCTTGTGTATTGATTTTTATCAATTTTTGCTTATCGGCACTACGCCGGCTTTATCAAAATCGTCTATTTTGCCTTTTAGATGCAATGGTCCATGTCTTTGGTTGAGGAATAAAAATGGAAAATATTTCAATATTTTTTAAAGTACATTTTCGGAGTAATTTTTAAACTAGCTTCGTGGTACTTTTGAAAAATTAATCTTTGAGTCCAACTTATCGTACTTTTGAAAACTCAATTTTCAAGCCAAATTTCGACGCAGTTTTGAAAAATTAATCTGCAAGTGAAATTTTGGCGTACTTTTGATAAATCGATTTTCGAGCCAAGCTTCGACGCACTTTTAAGAATATTATTTTTCAAAGTCCAACTTGGTTGCACCTCTGAAAAAGTATATTATTCAAAAACCCTTGCCATTATATACTTTCGCTCTCATATCCTGAACCAAAAACATATTTTCCTAAATGAAAATTCGGTCATTTCTAACGCCTTATAGAACCCAAAACGGTCCTTATGGGTTGGTCTGAGACTCTGCAGACTCTTAAAATTGTCTTTAAATGAAATTTGTGCCTAAGTCGAATTTTGATTCTGTCTTCAACTTAGGACGATTTTGGAGAGTTCTACAACAATCACACAGCGTAGTTGCAGTATGTTTACTTTCTTCAAGGCCTTCAACTATGTCACCCATAATATTACAGATTGCATCTATTGTGGAATATTTTTGCCTAAAACCATATTGGCAAGCATGTAATAAAGAATATTTTTCGAAATATTTCGACAAAAGTTTTTTAAAATAATTTCAATTATCTTGCCAAATAGAGGGAAAACCAAAATGGGTCGATAGTTATCCGGGCTATTTGAGTCGCCTTTCTTAAAAATAGACGCAATTCGAGTTACCTTAAAGATATCAGGAAAGTAACCCTCACTAAAACATTCATTTATTATCTGCATTGATGGGAGAACTGAAAAATCTATTGTTTCTCTAATAATTTTACTATTTAAATCGTAAATATCTAAACTGTTTGAATTTTTCAGCGAATGTATTGCGTCTATAACCTCTAAAGTGGTGACAGGTTCAAGAAAAAGAAATATTAGGCGTCGGAACATGATCTAAAAAGTTTGAAGCATTTACGTTATTTAAGGCAGTGTTTATGATTTATTTTAAGTATTGCTTTTATAATACTTGGGTAAATATTCTTTTCATGACAAATTATTTGCATCTATTTCAAGAAGCACCCCGTACATCATATATTGACATTAGCAAATAACAATTCATCAATGAAACTGCTTATATAACTTTTATTTACTTAGTGCTGCATCGAGCCGAACGGCTATGAAAAGTTTTACGAGTATTACCAAATATAATAACGAAATACATTTCCGTCTCTGAAACTCATTGAATTCATACGAAATATTCGACAATTTTGTTCAAATAATATCCGATATTACGGCACAGTGAGAACAAAATCAATCAACTTGAATTATGTTAGTTTATGAATATTGGATCCGGAGAGAGTAATAAAAAAATATTCCATATCCTTAATAAAATAAATATTCAATGAACTTTGCAAAATTTGATCGACGCAGGCTATGAAAGGCTTATTCATTGGTTAATTAATATACATAAAACCGAATATTTTAAAATGAAGCGTATATTTACATTTTGAAGTAAAATACCAATATCAATTATCGTATTTATCCTGACTGTTATTTTAATGTTGAATTAATTGTGGCTTTTTTAGTAGGAGAGCTGAATATGTATGTATACTCATTTTGAATTATACAAGGTATTCTCGAAATGGGAATTAAGCTGGGATCTAAAAAATCGAAAACATGCAGCAGATTTAATACGAGCGGGTAACTTATTAAACATTATTAATCCGAGAACATCAGGTGATTTGTATAATAGGTTGTATTTAGTGAAAGGAATACGAAAGTTATCTCTTACTTTGGTATTCAAGTTATGGATATCAGAGTTTCTAGGAAATTTTCCTTGATGCTTAAATACATAAATGCATAATTCAAATATTAAAAGAGACGATACAGATAAAATTCCTAGTTCACAAAACAGCAGTCTGCAGGAATGTCTACTATTAACATCAACAGTGGTTCTTATTGTATTATTTGTTTTTGAGCTGTGAATACCTTGGTGGCATGAGTAGATCAGCCCCAGATGAAGATGCCGTCTCTCAGTAAACAATCTACATTTGCATAATATATTTTTATTAACTGATAAAAACATAAACACACCACATATAGTAGACAACTCTCAAGTCCAAAGCCAAAGCTGTCCGGAAGGGGGTTATACATTTGAAAAAACGCAGACATACATCCATACTCACCAGTGTTGTCAGCACCGAGACTGGGGCTCGAACCCAGAACGCGATAGACAGTCGGTCAGCATATTCGCCACTCAATACGCCTTAACTGACTGAGCTACCGTGATCTCTGTTTAGAAAGAACAATTCTTAGAATGATGAAAAAATAGTGTTGACTGCACAGCTTAGAAACAAGATTTACACTGTGATATTTCCAACTCAAAGTAGTGTGATAATATATCCCTAAAAATTTAACACTTGTAGAGGCAGGTGATCTAGATTAGTTATTTAACATAATATTGTTATTACTGCGCGTCATTTGCCAGTTGTGGAAACATTAATAGTTAGTTTTCTTTCTCATTTTGAAAATATAAAGAGATGTTAGAGAATCATGTATTTAAATTGGAAAGAGTTGCATTACATGAATCTTCGAGTCTAGAATCATCTTTAAAATATATAAGGACAGATGTGTCGTCAGCATAAATGTTTAAGTTCAAATTTAGTACTGAATTTTCCATATTATTAATATAGATAATGACAAGAATAGGTCCTATAACGGAGCCCTGAGGTACTCCTACTTGAACATTCTTGGCTTCAGACTGCACGAATCTTTTGTAGCTGTCAGTAATGTAAGTTAGATGGACAAATTGAGACCTGTCATTCAAGTAACAGTTTATTTAGTTTAAAGCTATACCGTATTTAACTTGGATATAAGCAAATTATGGTCAACGCAGTCGAATGCCTTGCTGAGGTCACAGAATACACCAACAGGGCACTCGCCAGTATCAATCTAGTGATGTTGTTATGAACCTTATGAACCTAGTTTACTCAATGCTAAACACACTACATATGTGGGATGACCAAATCCAAAACCAAAGCTGTCCGGAAGGGGTTTACACATTTTATGAAAGCCTACATCCATTATCCACCTACGATTTGTAACGTTAAATTAGGTTCCGATCTTATAGTTGTATATGCAGATGTAAATTTAAAAATGAGTGAGGCTACGTTTGTTTTTTTAAATGTTTTAGTTGATATCTGAGGAAAAGGGTATTTATATTTGCTTCTTTACTTTTGTTGATAGCAAAGTGGATAGAGAAGGTAACTTGTTTGTGTATCGTTGGTTAAATAAAAATACTCTGGAAACATTCTTGTTACCTATGGGTTTTATTTCATAGAATCGTTATAATTTAGGTTCATGGATTTGTCATGTCTGGAGGGTTATAATAGTTTTTATTTTATGTATTTTTCCTTTGGTTACTGGCAGGAGGTATTTTGGCTGCTTAACCTAAAACGATAAACAAAACAGTAATAGCTACCAGGGAGAGTTTATATTGTATGACTTACTATTGGATTGAGCTAATCCTATTTCTTTTCCTTGCTATTTTCTCTGGAATTCGGTTCCAACAAAGTGTGTAAACATCTTTGGGAATGTCTGTAAGTGTAGGCAAATATACACATTTCAGGGCGTATAATGGCTAATTGGTTAAGCCAAAGCCATTTAATCCAAAAACACACACACACAGGGCGTATAGGCTGGAAAAAGGATATAGTTACACTTCTATTAGTTACAACAAAACCACACTCTGTTACCTGTAGTTAACAAGTTCTTATTTATTTCTTTAAATAAATAAGCCTGATAGACCTTTTTATTATTCCTTTTTGTCAGCTGTCATATTTCAGTTTGTTACCAACATTGGTTATGGAGGAAAATTTATGACATTTAAATCATTAATCCTAGTTTTATTTATTTTTATTGTAAATATGGTTCTATCATGGGTTTTATGCTTATTAGTCTCTATTTTAAGAATTGTTTTAATCATTCTATGGTTAGGACTATTTTCTGTGTATTTATAAATTAGTACGCGAAGAGGGGTGGGTTCCTAATGAAATGGAAAGCTGTGATTGGTGCTTGAGAACATGACCGGAAAAGAAAACGCGGTTTTCTTGTTCATTTGGGTAGCCGGCGTTCCTCCGTTCAGACGAGATTTTTCTGACTGTTTTTTTTTTTACAAAAAAAAAACATCCCGATATTCAGTTTTGGGGATTATACTGGAAAGTCTTAAAGTTTAGAAGTGCCTGATTGTTTGTTAAGCTGTTTGAAGCCGATTATGGTTATTGTGGAACTTCTAAATATGTAGGAAACGAAGCTATCGTATCCTTGTTTTTTGTGTGAGCCCATTCCGGTTTTGTTGGGTAAGAGTACTTTGTGATTTTCTTAGAATACCAAATTCTAAACGTTTTATCCTGTTATATAGGCAAGACATTGTATATGGTTATTTAATCTATTGGGGAGTTAAGTCTTTACTTTCAAGTTTGGGAGCTAGATTTTTCTTATTATGGAAGTTTTGTTGGAGGCCTACTTGCCGAATTTTGGATTGGAATTTGCTGTTATGGGTACGAATTTACGAGTTTGTGGTTGTGAGGGCGCTACTAGGACAGACTTTAATTACGTAGGCTGCAGTCACGCATCACGTTATATGACGGGAATTCACCTGGAGAGCCTGGAGTTTCATCACCTTTAAGGACTCTTGAGGTCGGTGGCTTATTTTTAATTCGCATTACAGTGATGTCCAGAACAAAGGACCCCCTTGTTGCGTTTCAATTTTTCTGTTCCTGTAATTTTTTTATAACAATGGCCATTTTGAGTGCCTAAACATTTGATATGTTACTCATGTAGTATATTTATTTTTTTTTACAATTAATGTGAGTAACTGCGCAGTTATATACGTATCTTTAATTGTCTTGTACATGCACATATCTTAGGATACTAGAAAGACGTTGGATGATAGTAAGGTCCGTACAGTATACTGAATTTATTTAAATTAGAAGTTATTTAATATCGAGTAAGAATTTTTTGTGCGAATTTTTTAGAGTAAATCAGAGTAAGTCACCTTATGACTGAATGTTTCACCATTTTGTTATAAATTTGTTTTCCTATTTGGATATACTTGTCCTATTTTCTGTAATAAAATTTTATCTTAAAATTGACTCTACTGTTTATTGATTATGTTATCAAAGGAGACTTCAAGTATTAGAATAAACACGGTATTTTTAAATCGGTGTGTCGAACGGGTGCTTAAGGTTGGTGAAATTTTATTGGAAATTACCTGGCGCTCAAACCTTTTTTTTTTGGCAAAATATAAAATCGTTAAAAATAAACGAATATCACCACTGAAGTCTCTTGCTGGAGCTAGCCAACCTTGAGTTAAATGAGTATTTTAGTACTTTTAGTTTTTTTGAAGGCTTAATTTCATTTGAACACGTAACAATAATTGTCAGTAGAGCCCGACCCAGTAAACGACAACACCATATTCGTGACAATACGCTTCAGTCGATATACTGTGTATGTTTGATCTATACCACTTAACATGTGGCCTCTTATAAGGCATATTTTAAGTCTCAAGAGTGCTAGCAGCTTTAATTTTAGATTTAAAATATCAGAATTATTTTCGAGAGTAACTTTTAAGTCAAAAAACAAAATAGATTTAATCTTCCTATATTTTATGGATATGCCGTTTTCTATTCCAACCGCAAATTCGGAATTTAAATGATTTAACACTTTCAATTACATTTAGTATGCAGTTTGTTATAACATTGGGATATTTTTTCCAATTATTTACTTGTACAAATAAGCGAGAAATATTACGATTTATCCGTGAACGAGTGTATTCTAAAACAGCATGTTTCATTGTTTGAGCCCACAACCCATTGTTTCAGTTTTAATTTCTATTTTATGTTTGAATAATTGCAGCCATTGTTACACGAAAAAGGGTTTTTATGTTCTTTCGCGATATTTCGATCTTTCTATTTTTACATTTAAACGAATTAGCAGCTGTGTAAGGGCTCAACCTGAATGGATTATTCCAAACAATCATATTATCCGTTCAGTTTTTATTTGAGTTAAGGTAAGTTGCTACCAGCATATTTGCAAATTTGGCGGATGCGCCGGGGATATACAGGGTGTTTCACTACACAGATCAATATCTTCTAAACTAAATTGCGTCGTCTGTGACTGTGACTCATTACAGAAAATAAAATATGTTAAGTACTTGAGTGTGATGATCGATCAATATTTAAGGTGGGGTGAACAGGTGAACTATTTGATAGAAGACTAACGTACAAATTTTATCAACTACGGGACATCTTAAATAAAACAAATCTGCACAGTGTACGATGCTTTAGCTGAGTCAATACTAAGGTACTGCATTATAATCTGGGTTGGGTTATATGAAAATAAATTGAAAAACTTTCAAGTAATGCAGAACACATTGTTAAAAATTTTATTTAAAAAAGACAAGCAATACTCATCAGAAATTCTTTACACCGAACTAAATAAATTCAACATAAGGAAATTAACCACATACTGCACTATGCTATGGATGCATAGATCACAAGCACACTTTGTTAATCATGACTATCAAACAAGGAATCAAGCTAAAATGTCCGTTCAGATACTATTTTTTAGAAAATGTCATACGAAAAAATTTTTATTTTATTATTGGCCAAAGCTATATAATTTATTACCAGTAACAATAAAAAATGTTAAAAGTACATATACAGGGTGTTTCAGCTAAAAGTCCCCGGGTCATTATCTCGTAAAATAATAAAGATACTTAAAATTTGTAAATCGCGGATAATTGACACCAAAAAAGGCCTTAAATAACTGCAGTTAGAATTGTTCTTTCGCAGTGCACGGAGATGGCGCTGCGGTGAGAAATTATTTTTCGACGGCTGAAACCTTGAAACATGATTCATACGATGAATGGATAAATTGTGAATAATTTTGATTATGTAAAAAAATTTGTAAACACCAGCCGTTTTGGAGCTACATGAATTTTTTTATCTATTTTTTTGTCTCTATAATTTATAAAAACTTCTGTAACTTTTCTGTTTATCATTTTAGAACACCAATTATTTAGAACTTTTATCTTATTATATTCCATACTTCTTATATTATTACGTATTTTGAAAAATTTGATAATCACTGCGAAAGAACAATTCTAACTGCAGTTATTTAAGACCTTTTTTGGTGTCAATTATCCGCGATTTACAAATTTTAAGTATCTTTATTATTTTACGAGATGACCCGGGGACTTTTAGCTGAAACACCCTGTATATTTGAAAAAGATCTAAAAAAGTTTATAAATGATAATTATGTTACCATACAAAACATATTTAAAAACTAAGCATTACATTTAACTCGCGTACTTATCAATCTACTATCCACTCCACTAACCAGAAATCAGACCTGTATAAATTTACATCTCCTTCCTCCTCCTCAGTTGTCCTCGATAATTTTCAACACATTTTGTATATTTTTAATAATTTATAAATTTAATTTTTATATGAACAACTCAATAAACAAATTTGTTTTATAATTGTCATTTATACAACAATTTTGTTTTATTGCTATTTTATTATATTTATAAAATTACAATAAAACAAAATAGTTGTATAACGTTTAAATTTTGCTTGTTGCAAAGCCATCAATTTTTTGTTTGTTTGCCAATTAATAACAATGGATATGTTATAAGCACACTTACAACAAAAGTTACGTGTGAAACTTAGGTAAGTCGCTTAAAACATTTTTTTATTCTTGACGGAATGTAGTTATTTTTAATTGTAAACAATATTGTTATTTTGTACCTAATAAAGTTGAACTGAATTGAATTGAATTGAAGTTTTGGCGTCGCGACGCTGAGAAATAATATAATTATTCGATGGCAGGAATTTTGAAATTGTGATTTCTGTATGGTATTTCTTATTCTGACATTTTTTTAAAGAATACATTTTTCATTTAATTGAGTACATTCTGACTTATTTCACTTCATGCTTTTAAAGTCCAATTTTACTTGTTATACTCCAGTCAAATGGGGAAAATTAGAAGAAGAAACTGATGAAGTTTTGAAACTTTTCAGAGATTTTCATTACGGTTTACTATTAAACATACTAAAAGTCTCCAGCTCGAATAGTTGCTTGTCACTAAATCATAATTTGTTCAATCTATGTGTATGTTGGTTCATTTAAAAGATGGAAATTGTAGCTTTCCGATCCTTTCTTGTTTGAAACAATACAAGCAAAGGATGGATGGGAAAAATATACTTATATATATTATTACGCCCGAACTCAATCGTCGCAATAAAAATTATAGAAAAAAATAAAAGCCCTTCAAAAAAATTCTTTCTTCATTGAGAACTGCTGAAAAGTATGTGCACTTCATGGTTATTATGGTTTATTAAGTTGTAGTACCGTGGATTCACAAAAAAGTACATCTCAAATCATTTTAATTTCCTTGCTTGATGATTTTCTTGATAAATATATATATTGGAGGCTGTAACTTGCCGAGAACTTGACCCACTAGAAAAAATAAAATATCACTATTTCGGAAAAAATGTATAACTTTTCGAATGTTCAAACACAAATTTGTTTACTTGTATGCATTTTTTCGAAAATATCATCAATCAGATCACGATAAGAAATTACGATTATCACGATCTTATTCTTATAACTATAAAAATATATTTGATTGTTTTGCATATAAATTCTAGAACTTTTCCAATACATTAACAAATGTATAAGGAATCCATTGGATAGAGCTGAAATGTGGATAGGTGTATCTGTAATAAGTACAATACAGTAAAGGCACGTAAAAATTCATGCGAGCGATTCAGCGGCTATGTGTGGTGTTTGTACATGCGTTCATAATTATATATATTCCCTCCATACTCACTATTCTTTCTCCTATTCACTAAGAAAAATGTTAAAAATGTGTAATCAGAAAGAGAAAAAAGCTTTATTTTACTCGTTAGAACTGCTAAGAATTTTTAGATGTTCCGTAGTAAGTTTGAGATAATGGGAACGATACAGATATCAATTTGAACTTTTGAGAAAACTCATGAGAAGATTGATTGGTACTAGGGGGAACAACGTAGTACGATAGACTAGAGGAACTAATATGTATTAGAATATGATTTAAATAAATAAGATGTAGAATACTGGGAACAGCATATGTTTATTACTAATAGTCTTCTACATTATACTCATAATAATCATAAACGTCTAACATATGATGGCATCTAATAAATATTGGTCGTCAGAAGAATACAAACTTAATGTGACTTAATGACTTAATTATATGCTAATATATTAGTTCTTCTAGTCTATAATATAGTGTCCCCCTTGTATCAATCTAGCTTCGTATATGATTTCCTAAAAGTTCCTATTCATACCCATATCGTTCCCATTGTCTCGAATCGTTCCCACTGTATCGAATCAAAATTCTGCAAAATTAACCTCCATAAGAAAATACATGGGATTTTGGGCTAGAACTGTCCTAGCTTATCTACTAATGCAATATACTCTTTGCCTTCGTATTTCCAAAGAGCATAATAATAGATACGAAAAAAATGCATACAACAATTTTGATAGAGAATTTTATACGCTTCATTTTTTATATAAACATAATTTCGATATCGCTAATGGTTAGAGAGATATAAGCAAAAAACTGAATCAGAGCGAAAACTAAGTTAGTTAATTAGTTTGGTAACCGTTCCCAGAGATGGCGTGAGCGGTGTCATAACCTAGAAACGTCGACAAAAGTGCTGACATCTTCTGGAATATTGTAGAAAGATCCAGAGTCAATTACCCAGGAGTATAAATACAGAGTGAATTGGAGAAAATAAACGAATTTCAATCTTTTGCATTTCTAATGCACATAATAAAAACTATGGCTACTTTCAGTTTTATTTATTAGATTGCCATGTGCAAAATAAGATTTTTCAAAATTTTCCAAAGAAGTTTGAATTTTGATCCAAAATTTTGAAAAATCAGGGACAAAAATCGACAGATTGACAGATCGATATGAAATTAAGAAACGAAGATTAAAACAAAACTATCCGATTACATAGGTAGTAAGACCTGCAGACTAATTTGAAAAAAGAAAGGTCACTTTAGGGCCACATATATACTAGTAAATATTTGGCGACACCAAAACTGCAATAGATGACGCCACTACTTATTTCATAAAAATAATTGCATATAAGTGTTGTTCACAACGGGGAGTAATATGTAGCGTACTTACCTACATATTTTTATTTCTGTTACTATAGATATAAAATAATATATAAAACATAATTACATAAAATGCAATAATAAATTTTGAATTTATAAAATGTTATTTTAAAAGTTAATATATCTTTTAACAAGTTACAATTTTAATATTTATTTATGGATAATATTCTTTCGAAGATATTGATTTCTGTAGTTTTGGGTCAAAAGCTATTAAAAACTTAGTTTTCGATTTATTTGAAAGAGTAGTTTATCGAAAAGGTCTTTAGCAAGGTTTCTCGGTAGACATTCAGAGTTAATCGATTTTACGTAGCTCTCTAATGCTTCAATAGATACTGATGTGGTTTTCTTTATATGATAATATATTACGAGATGATTATGAGACGTGGTCCGGGGGTCTTTTAAAAATGTTCAATTTTACTTGTTAAATATATACCCACTGAACAAGGAACCTTCATGTCATGTAAACAATGTCAAGTGATACGCGAAAGTGATTGCCTTCCACATTTGAAACCGTCGCCTGAAAGATGGAAGGAAATTACTGAAAATTCTTTTTTCCGCACATTTTATTTGTATACATCCTTCTCCTAAAGTGACAATTACAAACAAAATAAAATATCAGTAGCCTTTGTGCAAATGCATTTATATTTAGAAGATGACAATATTAAATTTTCAAGTGACAAAATTCAACCAAGCAGTTAAAACTCTGCATGTGACATATTACCAATAAAATGGTAACAATGTCACGAGCAGAAATGTTGCCAAACGGACGAGGAATTACATAAGTACCATGAGTTTTTTGCGCTCGTTTAATACATAAAATATCGTTCATGGGTTATATTCTTCATAAGAAATCACTAAGGGCATAAATCTAGATTTCATAAATGAGAGTAAATAAATCAATAACGAATTTAAGCCGTACATACCGCGGTAAATATTCACGTTAAGCATTTTTTTATTTATATTTTGCGACAAAATACAGAACAAATGTTAAAGTTTCAAAATGACAACCAGATTATTAGAGCATTTCGAAACAATCCAAATTCCAGTATACCGGAGGTGAGTCGAAAGTTCAAACTCATCTAAAAGTTAAGGAAAGCCTTTAAACTAAATTTGTTACACCCCCTTGAATATCGGAGAGAGAGACATGATTGGATTATGGTTTTCGGTCGCAAGGTGAATACCTATACGACCACACTTTCCTAGAAATAGTATAAATACATAGTAATGACTAATATCCCAAGAAACTTAATGTGAAGTATTTTAAACGGTTCTGTATTTCTCAAGAATTGACAAAGACATAGGAAATCTGCAATTTGCTTTTTCAAATAAATAGAGCTGCTTCTTATCATAATATTGTAAGATATTGGTGTAATACACATTTTTCCAGATATAGTCTATTGCAAGAATGATTTCCTAAGTCACCAGATCTTGCACCTGTGGATTTTTACTCTTGGTGTGTAATGAAAAAATAAGACGTACTAGAGTCCAAATTACATTGGAGATATTGGGAAAATAATGCAAGCTTTCAAGTCTACTATTCTTCAAGAATTACGTAAAAAATTAGTAGTAATTATCTCTATATTTAATATAACATAAATGCAATACGTATAAATTATTATTCATTTTATAACTAACCTTACTATGGTAATTTGCAAATAGTTCTGTAGAAGATATTATTACTAGAAAATTAATTTTCCTTCCTTATTAGCAGTTATGCTAATAAGGAAGGATAACTGCTTTGGACCGTTGCATTAAGTGCAGAGTGCATGAAATCCCTTCTTTCAATAATAATTACGGTTATGTGCTTGCACTGGAGCAATTTGGTCGCCGCCTAGCGTTAAGACTAGAACATTTCCACACCTACGTTTAATTAGTAGCTTATAAACTTAACAAAATATTAAAGGATTATGAAATTATAAATTTCCTTAGTCTCTAACAATCTATTATTTTTATATTTGGTACTTTGCATTTAAAAATGTCTGAAAAAGTCATATCAGACGTTATAAAGACTAAATTTCATTGATGTTTAACAGAAATTGTAAACTTTGCTTTTCCATTCAATTTTGATGGATTTATTCCTGCTTTTCAGACTCCTGTATTTGTTGCAAGTTTAAAATCCAAATAGCTAATTTTTATGATTAGGTCCCTATAATATGAGAGTTCAAATTTAATCAACTCTATAATTTTTTTTACGTTGCAAATATTATTTAAATAAATGTTCTACTTCAAAAACTACTTGGGTCACTCGACAATTTTAAGATATTTTTTTGAAGAACTGGAGTAAAGATAAGTATTGGTAATAACAGTAGATTTCATTAAAAATATTTACGTGTTCATAACTTTAATAATACTAATAATAATAATAAGGGACCAACAGAACCTAGCGTTGAATACCACCAGAGGGAATAATCTTGAAACAGCCAGTTGACAGCAAGTGTAGAATGTGCCGTCTAGCAAAAAAAAAACAAAAAAAATCGATTTGCACACCCTTCTGCACGCGACGACTGCCTAAAATTTGCGTTTCTGGCATATTCATGGTAATTTCATTCATATATATGATTGGCATACATTTCAAAAACGTTGCACCTGACTGGTCATGTACCGCCAGTCTATAATTAATCAATCATGATGATCGACTTTTTACATTGCTTGTTATCACTAATTTATTGTAATTAAACGTTACTGCAGTCAGAAAACTTACACCGCAGAGAAGCGACAATATCGGCGGTTCCTTTGATATTTATGGCCCGGTTCTAATGGCATTGAATATGAATGAAACACAACCTCTTACACTGAGAGAACTTTAAAGTTTGATGTACACTGAAAGCAATTCAGTATAATATGTTATTATAAAACATATTAAATATAATTAATAATAATAATAATATAATATAATGACAACTACACAACCTATTTCGCACATGCGCGTACGAAAACGGTTAACGTGGGAAACCACCTTGCTGTCGCTTCTCTATGGTGTAAGTTCTCTGCTGCAGTTTCGTAACTAATCGTATCTTTTCAAACGTTTCACATTTCACAAGAGATTCTCGTTTGAAAATGGCACGCTTAGTGTTGAAATTATTGAGGTTTTTAGATGAATTAGAGAACCGATGCTTATGAAACATAATATACAACGCAACACTTTACATATCCCATTTCTCTTAAATGAAACACACACGAACAACAAACAAATTTGACGTTTGTGCCTTTGACATGGCGGTGCCAAAATCATTGATACAATTTCTCTATGTATATAATGTAGTGAGCTCGAACAATTGCGGTAAGGTTCTGTCTCCCACGCACTTGTAAATTATGTATTAGGAAACGGAGACATAGTACATCGGGTATATGGCTATATAAGCCAAAAAGCTGAACTTTTTGAATGGGATGTGCCACTTCCTGTGGTTATAGTTGATGCCAAAAGGTAACTTTCCAGATAGGGAGCCACTTTAAAATCCATGCAGAACACGAAAATGGCGGCCATTAAAGATGGCCGCCATTAGCCACACTAAATGTTTTTGTATCTGAGCTCCTAATGGTCCGATTTCTATTTTCTTTTTTTTCTTTGAAAGCTCTTGTAAAGAGGACACTTTTTTGTGCTTATACATTTATCTCTATACCTTAAAGGTTCTGCACTATTTAAAAAAATATATATATTTTTTAATTTTTCGGAGTTCTTTTTGTAATTTGATGATTTGTGAATTATTTATTTGCACAGTAGATACTGATGTAGTTGTTTTGCCAATATCTCTCTTTCACGTTCAAAACTGCGGAACTTCAAGAGATGTGTATTCTCTTTGGTACTGGGAAGGGTAAGAGGTACATAAGCATTAATGCCATGTTTGAAAGTATGGATGTACATAAAGCTGTTGCATTGAGAGGATTCCATGTATTCACTGGATCAGATGTAACGTCATCATTTGCAATGAAAGGGAAACATACTGCCTGGAAAGTGTGGAAATCATTTCCTGAAGCTGCTGAAGCCTTCCAAGCTATCTCTATACCACAAAAGTCTATTTCTGACGAAATCTTTCAAGTTCTGGAGAAGTTTACTGTTTTGCTTTACTACAAAGACGCAGAAAACTTCTCAGTCAATCATGTTAGAAAGCTTCCCTTTGCTTCAAAAAGTCACAGTCTACAAAGTCTGCCCCCAACAAAACAGATACTAAAGGCAGCATTGTCTTCCTTCAGCATACCAAGCAGGACAAATTTGGGGTCGTGCGTGCTCAGTCATGGACAACATTCCAGGGTCAGAAGGATGGGGATGGACCATGGTTGATGGGAAGTGGACGCCGGTCTGGTCTTCTCTTATGGCAGCCTGCAGAGAATTAGTTAAGTGTAGTTGCTCTGGATGTCGTACACGATGCTCCTGCTCAAAAGCCAAGGTTCCATGCAAGTTACTTTGCACGAACTGCACTGGGGGTCGACAATGCAGCAATAAATACAATGAAAGGTATGCGTTTAATTGATTATTTTTAAATTCGTTTCAGAAATTCAAGATCATAATATTGCTTTGTTGATCCAATTCCTTAATATAATAATAATATACAATTATTTAGTTCCAGGGATGAATTGGAAAATAAAAAAGATGATTGCAAGTGATCTAGAGTAGTAAAAGCTCTATAAAAGCAGTTCATTTACATGAATATTTCTTAGTATTTAGTAGTTTTTTGTTTATAATTTTCTTTTTACTTAATGTAATGCTTTCAAAATAATTAAAATCACTATTTTTTATGAAAACAAGTCTCTATTGACATATACGGAACACAATATACATAAACCTTTTTTTGTGGGAAAAAATGGATATTGAGCACAATTGAAACTTACTTATCAATGAAATTTGTGAGAAAAGTAAAATTTTCAGGTTTTTGAAAATTGCGTAAACCCTTAAGGTGTACAGATATAGGAACAAAGAAATATCCTCTTTACAAGAGCTTGCAAACAAAAAAAGAAAATAGAAATCGGACAATTAGGAGCTGAGATAAAAAAAATAGTATGGCTAATGGCCGCTATATTGGTGACCTGCACTGATTTTCAAGTGGCTCCCTATCTCAATAGTTACCTTTTGACATCAACTATGACCACAGAAAGTAGCACATAACAATCAAAAAGTGCAGCTTTCTTTGATGTACCCGTACTAACAGGGGATGCTAAAAATCGGACTTAAATCATAGAATTTTAATCTGCCATTGTGGGTTTCTATAGGCTACATTTTTTGATTTGCTTATTGAAGTATTTTCAGAAACGATGATTGTATTTTAATCGAAATCAAACATTACGAAGTGGTTCACAACCATAAATTTTATAAAACTAATTCCCACAAAGCAAAATGAATAAATTTAAGCGGCATTAATAATCCCAGGGAATATATTTGCATACTGTGTGTTTGGGAGACATATCAAAGAGCAAAGAGGCTTTGAGAATACGTCGCCGGTGTAATAATTACTGATTCCGCCGATTTCTAATCCGTTGAAACTTTCATGACTTTACTTAATTCTAAAGTTATGTGGCAAAGTTATATTTATTCGAAATTCTGGATAATAAGGTTTGCTATAGTATATGCTTTATCCACTTATATACCCCTTATACGAAAGTTCTGTATCGAGATTCTTTACTATTAGGCAACTAAATTATTTTTCCAATACCTATATATGCTATATATTTCCAAACTATAATATTAATATATACAAGATATTCATGTAATGGTTTAAGACTGATTGTAATTGCACTAAAATTAAGAATTCTCATTTTCACTATTTGAGTCTCATTATTACTATATTATATATTGGGTTTACAATTTTCATATGTTTTATTTATTATTTTCTGTAACTGGGTGTCAATCTGTTGAAAATAAACGTATTATTATTATTATTATTATTTTTTTTTTTTTTTTTTTTTTTTTTTTTTTTTTTTTTTTTTTTTCTCCAGATGGGTTATCAACTTAGTGGGGTTACGTTTACCAATCACTAAGTTGTGGTGTTGATTCGACAGTTAACACCCGCGGATTCCACTTAGCTGTTTAGGCTGGGGTGTTTTCTGGTATGTTTAGTGTCTTCCTTACTATCCTACACGTTTCTAATATCACTGACTTTTGCATAGTTGTGAGTATGCCTTTCTCTCTCTCTTATTATTATTATTATTATTATTATTATTATTATTATTATTATTATTATTATTATTATTATTATTATTATTATTATATGCACAGCAAAAATTTTCTAATAAATCTTTGAGAAAGGAAACAAATTCGGTTATCTAAATATAAGCAAAAAACATTTTTTAAATACTTTTATTCTTATCACTTATCAAAAACACCCTCCAACTGTTTCTTTGACGTAAACTTCACAGGTGTGGAGGTTGTTTTCCAATAATATACTGGATATTGGTACTATTTTGTGGAGACCACAGACATTATTTTCAGAAAATAATAGATATTTATTAGAAAATCCGAGAAATATAAACTGTAAAATAGTTCCAATATGGTATAACAGACACAGACTCTGTCAACCCTGACAAAAATAAGCGATCTTCAGCTCTCTTCTCTTATTGATACAAGTGTGGCATTCCCATACATAGAAGTTCAATCAAGAAAAACTTGTCTATGGATGTGCAAACAACGCATTAGTTCTAAGTGGGGAGGAAATAAGTTCAAAGACCTCCCTTCGGAAGTATACTCTTATGGTAAAACTCGTTACAACATACACGGCAATGGTGTGGTGGTGCTCTCAGGAACAGTCCCCAATTGGGGCTCGCATATTTCATGTTTAAAGGCTAGACTGTCTAGGAATAATAGAAGCAATCCACACCACTATGAGCTGGGTGAACAGAACTGAGTCGAAGTCATATTGGTGCTCGGACATAGTGGAGTGGAGGGCAACGAAGAAGCAGACCGTTTGGCGGGAGCAGGAGCAAAAACTTCCTTTCCTGGTGTTAAGCCAGTTTTCTATTTGCCAAGAAGTCTGATTTAATAAGAGCTGCGAGACTGAACTATGGCATAATTCAACAGCTATTGGTCTTAAGCCTCCGGAAGCCAAGGTCCCATTCCTTCAACTAACTCCATCATGAACTAGTTGCTTGGATTCTATACCAATTTACCAATTAACATATCTTTATTTCTTTTATATACATATCAACGTTGGGTATATAATTTATCTCATTTATAGTGTATATTTATAGCGTTGTCGCTATAAATAAAATTAAGATTGTTGTAAATATACGTATATTTGTTTTTGTTGATACATGTTCATATTTTATGTGATTTTTTATATTTTTTAAGTATATATGTTATTATATATTTTTTCGAATGTTTTTCTTTTTTCCTTAGCGACTCCATGGAAACTTCTCGATTTCCAGTGAGTGAGTCGCTATAGTCGCTATATACACCCCTTCCTTAAAAAAGAAAAGAGTCAATCAATCAACGTGTCGATTGCAAAACGTACTTTTTTAATCGGGGTAGGCAAGGTGTCACATCTGTCAACTAATACAAAAGCTGGTTTAACCCTATCAATATTGACAGTTATGACTTTGGTTCCTTTCTTAAAGGTAAATAACTTATCTGAACGAGATAAAACTTTAAACGGTCCTTCATATAAAGGAGTAAATGAACGTTTTAACCGTTCAATGCGAACGAAAATAAAATCGCAAGAGGCATGATCAGAACTAACAAAAGTTTTGTAATTGCCATGCGAAGTTGGAGGAACAAATTTTAAATTATTAAAATAAATGCGTAATTTGTCAATGAAATAATGAATATCTGGGGAATTATACGATTCAACGAAAAATTCGCCAGGTAAACGAAAGGTTTGACCATAAATGAGTTCAGCAGATTCATTCATCATTGCAGATCTTCCTTGAGAGTTGTTCTAAATGCTAATAAAATGATGGGTAATTCATCTGTCCAGTGTGATGTATTGGCTCTAGTTAACAAGGAAGTTTTAAGTGAGCGATGAAATCTTTCAACTAAAGAGTTGCCCTCTGGGTGATATGCAGTTGTACGTATTCTATGAAAACCTAAAAACTTTGCAAATTCATTAAATAATCTTGAATCGAATTGTACTCCTTGATCAGTCGTTACCGACAAGGGAACACCGAATCGACAAACAAAGTTTTGAAATAAATTACGCGCAACTGTTTCTGCTGTGGTGTCGCGAAGAGGGTACGCTTCCGGCCACCTAGTGAATCGTTCAATCACCGTAAGAATGTAAGAGTTACCTTTGGATGGAGGTAACGGTCCTACCAAATCTATGTGGATGTGGTGGTTGAATCTGATTTTCGGGATGGTGAAGTTCCCAAGAGGACTTCGCGTATGTCGACTGGCTTTGACAGCTTGACAGTTAATGCATGATTTTGACCATAAATTGCAATCTGTGTTCATTTTCGGCCAAAAATAGTTATTTGAAATCAACAGTCTAGTGGCTTTAATACCAGGATGAGATAAGTTGTGAAAAATATCGAAAATCGTTCGTCTGTAAACAAGTGGAACAAAAGGTCTGACTTTTGCACGAGAAACATGGAAGAGAGATTTTTTTATAATTTCATAATTTTCTCAGATGAATCCACATTCACAATGATGTTGTTTCATCTTAGAATTGTCGGTTTTGGGCTTCTGAAAATCCAAATTTTAGAATTCATTGTAGAAGACAATATTATAAAAAAGTGAATGTGTGGTGTGCCGTTTCTTATCACGTTGGAGTTATTGGACCTTATTTCATTGAGGGAGGGTTAAACCAGCACACTTATTTACAGTTTCTTGAAAGATTTTCTGAAGAACATTTAAATATTTTAAGAGATATGCCTTTAGTTCACTTTCAACATGATGGTTGCTCTGGCCACTGTACAGAAATGGTTAATCGGTGGTTGAATTTAAATTTTGGAAAAAATTGGATTGCCAGGAATGGACCGATCAAATGGCCGGCTAGATCCCCGACCTATCAATATTGGATTTCTATTTATGGGGTAGCCTCAAGCAGTTGGTTTACGCTGAACCACTTCCTAACGATGTAGCAGTATTGAAGCAGAGAATTACAAATGCCGTAAGCTCCATACCGTTAGGTCATATTCGAAACAGTTTTAAGGACTTCAGGCGAAGGATCGAAATGTGTGTAGATGTGGGTGGTAGCTACGTCGAATTATAAAAAAAATGTAAACATTGTTTTGTATTGGTCAATAATTAATTTGTTTGTGAATCTGTTATGTTTTTGACATTTATTACTTGTTATAATTTTTAAACCTCATTAATCTTCTGTTAGTAATTATTTCATGTTTTACAATTAGTTCGATTAACATTATACCTTCTTACATCTCGTATATTCAATTTTTTATTTACCAATAGCCTACTTTTTGAGATGATTAACATTTGCTCCTACACAACTTTAAATATGAATTCAACTCTTAATTCGCAAAAAATGGGAAGTTTCAAAAAAATAATTTTATATTCCTGAAATTTGGTATAAAGGTATAAAATTTCATTCTAAATAACTTTTCTTAGTGGAATTTTTTCATATTTTGAAAAATAAAGGTACTTTATTAGTGGTGATTTTTACAACTTTGCTTATAAAACACCCTGTAAAACACCAAATCAAGTCATTTTTTGTATACTTTAGTTTTACATCAAGCAGGACTCAATCCCCAAATAGCATTCCAAAATTCCAAAATTTTTGGTCCATTACACCTATTGTTACATCTATCCTGGGACACACTGTATATTCACTGAAATGTTTGATATTACGTTCTCTTCACTAAAATGTGAATTCTGTTTTTCTTCTATTTTCTAATGTTACAACAGTTTGGGTGAACTGGAATACCTATATTCGTATAATAGATAAACAATATCTTTTTCAGCCATTTTAGTTTCAAAAAATTACTGAAAATTGTTTAAGACAACTCTATTTGTGTGTTATGAAATAAGTTTTGTTCACTAAAATAGGTGGAACAATTGTTTCAAAATATTGTATTTATGTAGTCAAGCATAGACATTTAATTGATATAGATTCTTCGCCGATGTTATTCACCATTGAAACGCGAGGAGTTTTTAAAGGATTTTCAAACACATTTGAAATATTCAGTATCATAATTAAACATGAAATAAAATGTTTCACGAGCTCAATATTTTTTTTATAATTATCTCGTTTAATATGGCAAATAAAATTTCATTTTTATGTAAAAGCAAATGTCAAATATGATCATATGTCAATAATTTGACAGAAAAATTTCCACTTATTAATTTCGCCCAGGGTACCCTGGAGGATAAAAATTTCCGGAATTTTTTTGGGTTGCTATGGTAACGAAATCAAGAACAAACTTCTGATTGGCTAAAAAAGTGAGGTATGATATTTTCACTAGAATTTTTCAAATCCGCGATGACGGTAATTTCGATGTCACGAGCTCTCCGCCTATTATGCTTGTGAAGGTAGGCTCCAACCTACCTCTATATAATTATTTGCCTTTACGATCTCTGAAATGAATTAACTGTGCCTCTAAATACGTGGGCGGCATTTGTGTACGGAGAATTTAAAGAGCAGTATTTAGGCCTTTTCATTTTAAAAATAGAATTTTAAAGGCATCACAAATAAATATTAATATTCTACTCATCTAATTTCATATAATTCACGTAATTAGGCATCAAAAAACACATTTTTTACGGGAACGCGCGGCTTATATTATAAAATATGCTTATTACCTTTTGACAGGTGAATATAAAAATGAAAAATATCCTAAGAATACATATAAATATAATATAACACATAAAAGTTCAAGGGTTGGAAGAGTTACTTATTGGATTATAAAAAAGTAGTCTTGTATTCGCAAAGAAGACCGTATTAGATGTCAGAAAAATGAGAGAAGGGACTCATACCACACCGACGTGTATGCACGTATGTATAAGATTATGTTAAGGAAAGTTTTCCATATGACAGTGCTGTAACTTTTAAATTTAAAGTTGCACAACGGGAATTGTGGAAAGTTTGGAGTCTACTATTGATTGAATTTATTTCAGACCTTAACAACTTTTGTCTCCCATATGGTGGACACTATGACTAAAATAGTAATTTATTATTTTTTGTACAAGTTTTGATATGGCATAAAATCCAGTGATGTATACATTAAATAGTATTGCAAATGTAAAATTTAAAAAAAAACGAAATAAAAAAGAAAATTGAAAAATTAATATATCAATATAGTGGAGTAATTGAATTAATGCATCACATTAGTTATCTAGAAGAAAATGCAGAAGAATATAGTATAATAATAATAATAATAATATTATTATCACACACACACTATGACTAAAATAGTAATTTATTATTTTTTTGTACAAGTACTGATATGGTCATAAAATCCAGTGATGTATGCATTAAATAGTATTGCTAATGTAAAATTAAAAAAAACGAAATAAAAAAGAAAATTGAAAAATTAATATATCAATCTAGTGGAGCAATTAAATTAATGCATCACATTAGTTATCTAGAAGAAAATGCAGAAAAATATAGTACAGTACACATACTAAGTTAGTGTATGTTATACAATAATGTATAAATAATAAATTTGCATGTATAAGAATAAGATACAAATACATACTTTACATGGATATATACTTATATTTACACATATTCTTTTACATATTTGATAAGCTTTAATTTAAATAAATTAATGTTATTAACAGTTTTCAGGTTGTCAGGTACAGAGTATATCCAACAATTTCTTTATAAAATAAGCTATTTTAAATGAAAGTGTTAGTTGTGTTACTTATATAACAGTTATTTTTTTTTTTAGTATTATCAGATTATTTGGATAAATAATCTGGTTACCATCTTGTTTAATATTTTATAAGCAAAGAACATTGTGTGAATATATATTCTTTTTTATCAAGCCACTCTAATATTTCCAATATTTTATTAATGTGTGCAAATTTACTCTTAAGATAATACGTATTGCTCCAAACCAAATCTTATTCGTATTACGTCCATAAAGTCTTCAGCCATTTTAGTGAAAACAACTAATTCTTGTCTTATTTCTAGGCATTGTTAACTAGTTGTTAACATTCCTCAACTGGTTAATGATTCCTAGAAAAAAAAACGAGAATTATTTACGTTTTCACCAAAATAGATCGAGACTTTATAAGCACCCTATATAATCAATACGTTGTAATATTTAAAATTAAAAGTGATTTAGAAAAGTCAAATCTATTCATAAAACCTCACTAGTTTTTCAACACCTATGTCGAGTGTGACGCTATTTCATGTTAGTAAATGCCTAACTTAACAAAAAGAGCATTATTCTGTCCATATATCAAATCTCAACATCGCCACTCAAGCTGGCAGAACAATTAGTTTCCATTCAGCATCGAGGTCACTGCCAAGCTGTTGAAAAGACTCGTTCTCATCATCGTGCATTCCTTTTAGCATATTTTATACAAAATAAGTTTTTTGCTGGGGTATAAATCTTCCGCGAATATATATCAACGTTGACATCAGTATGAAACTTGTTATGTTGTCGAAACCGCGTTGTACACGTGTAGCATTCTGGCGTTTCCTGAATAATAAAAGCATACCTAGGGTAGGTACTTTTTTCACCCAAATAACTATGTGAAAATAATTCATTTATTATGAGATGACATGTGAAAAAACTTTTTTTAGGTGTTAAATTTGATTTTATCCAGAATAGCTACATGATGTTAAGAGGAATAAGAGTTTATAGTTTTGGAGTAACAGTCACAACGAAATATTAATAAACAACAAATTATTTTTTAATATCTTTAAATAATGATATGAAGTTAAAAACATAAAAAGCGTATATTGTTCATTGCATTGATTCGTCATCATGACGAAAATATGTTCTATTGGATTGAAATCCACACTACGAGCTGGTGACATCAAAGTGGAAATTTTGCATCAACAACTGCTTAATCATTCTTAGAATATGCCAAGTTGGATGATGGAATGGGTATCGAGTATAGAAGTTTTGATGTCTGTTTTCTTTAGGTCATGATAATTTTCTGCATACTTATGTTTGCTCTTCCCAGTTAAAATTATCGCTAATTTATTCATATGTATAATTATTTGACCAGAAGTTGATTAAGCATAAGTATGTTACTATAAAGCAAAGTACCGAGGAACCGTGAAGTGTTCCAATTATTACTTTTTCTTAACTTTCGAGCATGGTGAAATGTATTTTTCAAATTTTGGCGACTTATACAATATAAAAAAAAGTAAGTAATTTATTCAAATAAATTTGTTATAAATACACACATTAAGTAATTGGTGAGTTTTACAAATATATAAGTTTAATAAGGTTGAGCCACCTAAGCAAGGGTTGTGTCGTGAGTCGTGAGACTCATCCATATATTTCATTGTCGTGCCAAATATTTAAAGTAAAGCTATATTACTCAGTTGGTAAATTAGTATAAATATATAATATTTACCTACAAAAAAAAATATTAAACACTATTAGAGGAATATGAGCATATAAACAAGGAGGAAGAGAAAACCATGTGTAAAAATTAATACTGTATAAAAAAAAACAAAAAATTAAGAATAATGTGATGATATGTAAAGTGGATATGCTTAATGTTTACATAGATTTAATATATATGTTGTTATTAATTTATTATCTATCAAAAATAAATTTTATATTAGGTATTGAAATTTTCGTTAACATATTTTTTAATTCCTTTTTTAATATCTGTGTATTTGACAAGTTTTTAATTTGTATGGGTAATAAATTAAAAAGTTTAGGAACAAAAAAGAGTATAAATCTTTGAATATGACTTTTTCTACATAACGGTACATCTGCGTATAGGTTTCTTCAACATCCATAGCAAACATTGGTAAGTATAGAGTTCTCTCTCTCATTAAATATTTTAGTTTCATTATACAACAATTCCGTAGAGTACAGCTTCTTTTTTAGAATAATTTTTAATAGCGTGTTTTGAATGATTTCTAAGTTATGGAGTAAAGTTTTATAGACTCCACTCCAAACAATTATGCAATACCTTAAAATAGATTCTGCCATAGCGTCGTAGACAATGAGAATAAGTTTATTGTTTGAAATATTTCTTAATTGGTAAAATTTAAAAATTAGTTTTCTGAGCCTTCTTATGGTGTATTGAACGTATTCTGTCCAGCGTAGAAATTGATCGATCATTATGCCTAAATATTTTATTGAGGTTACTTTGTGGATAATAGAGCAAGTACAGTTTGTAGTATTGCCACATGAGCTACTGTGTACAGTTAACGTGTTTTTATGTGGTTGATGTAGAAGTGAATGTAATGAACTTTGTTTTATCTATATTAAGGCTTAAGAGGCTTAAGAGGCTTTCATTTAACCAACTAAAATACATTTTTAATTCCTTTTCAGCATTAGAGTAGAACTCCTCCTATGTCTCTCCAAAAAAGTTATTGCTGTATCATCCGCATATGATATTATATAACTGTTTGTGTTTTTTAATCTACACATATTATTTATAATAATAATAATATATAAATTAAAAATAATATAGGACCTATTACCGTCCCCTGCGGCACGCCCATGGTGACAAGTAATGGGTCGCTGTGTGTCACATTAATTTTCACTGTTTGTTGCCTGCCAGATAAACAATTTTTAAATATATCTAGAGTAACGCCTCTAACACCAATAACTTCAAGTCTTTCTAGCAGGATTTTATGATTGACAGTGTCGAACACTTTGGCAAGGTCTAAGAAAACATTTTTTTGGTTGATTTAGGTTATCTACATTTTATACACAAGTTGATGTACTGCATGTTCCACGGACATATTTTCTCTAAAGCCGAATTGATTGTTAGATAGAATCTGATGTTTTTCTAATGCGTAATACTTATCGGTATGTAATTAATGGTAAGTTTCTTGTCCCCAGACTTATATATAGGAATTGTTAGAAACTGTTTAAAAGCTTTAGGAATACACCCTTTTAAAAAACTCGATTTATAATGTGACACAAAAGATCTATTAGATAGGTGTGGAATTATTTTAAAATAATAGCTGATACTCCATCCGGATCTGGAAACGTGTTGTTTTTTAAGGTGGAAATTATTGACACAATTTCCCTGCTTGATTACATAGATGCTGTGTTTGTAATAAATGCAATTAATTTTAGTAAACGAATTTTTAATTACATTTGGATTTTCGGCTAAAATATTTACAAAGAAATTTTGGATGGAAAACAACAGTTAGTAGTAGTGTATAGTTGACGAGTTATGAGCGAATCAAGAACTGTGACTTATGGTGTTCCACAAGACACAATATTGGGCCCGTTATTGTTTATATTATATGTAAACAGTCTACTGTTTTTAATCGCGAAGGGGGTGGTTCTCAGCTTCGCTGATGACACCGCGATACTTTGTCAAACAAATTCCTAGACTACTCTGAAATGTATAAACCAAAAAACGAATTTAAACTATTTAACGTTTGAACATAATTAACTCACGCTGAACTGTGGGAAAACAAAATATTTACTCTTCACCTCCTACATTAATAATAAACTATTCAACATTAACTCATTAAATGTGGATGAAACAAACACTAACATACCTGAGGCTGAATCAGTGAAATATCTAAACATTTTAATAGACAGGCATTTTAGACAGTAAAAAGACAGTAAAAAATGTATCTAAGATAGATAGAGGTCTATTATCAGGCTTTCAATATTTAATAGGAATATTAAAGTTGCTACAACCAGAACAATATAATTCGTATGTCTCATGTTTCTTATGGTATTTTGGGTTGGGCAGAAGTAAATACTCCAATTTACAGAACCTAAATGTGGATCAAAATAGGTTAGACAGATGCGCGATATTAGACAACTGTTGTAATCAATATTCCACTTAGTATCCAAAAAAAATTAAATTAATCTTCATTCATTTGCAGTTTCGTTTCTTCTCCGAATCTCATATATCTGCAGTTGCCAGTATTGTCTACAAGGGCTTCATCTTGTTTATTATCTCTGTTCACCTATCCATGAGGTGTCTGGGTGGTTTTCATCTGCTAGGTCTACAATCAATTTTCATTTTGTATTTAAATCGTATTCAGAGCTTATTTATTATAAAATACACTCTGTATTTAAACTCCTGCAGCTTTCTACAGGCCTGTTTTGTCATGAAATTTCACGGAATATTACGAAATACCAACGAAACACCCCCAAGGCACAAAGATGACAGACCTCTTGGTAATGACAACATGGTCTAATAATTAAAATGACAAGAAAAGATCTGTACCAAAAATCAAATAATGATTTTGTAATGTATTTTTACGACGAATCTGTCATTTAAATTGCTGGATTTTGTCTCAATTTTTTATAAATTTGGAAAAATTACGAGAAAACTACATCTTTGGTGATTTAAGAAAAATTGAGTAGATATTAAACTATTTCGACATCGGATTCGTTTTTAAGACATTAAAATATATAAAAATAATGCTCTGAGTTCTGGCACAGTTTTTTTTGTGGTTCTGCACAGCTTTAGGTATAAAAAAAGTTTTGCGTCAGATATGAGACCATCATTTTCCTATGTATTTTGACTTGCTAAAGACGAATCTCATTCTCAAATTGCTTAATTTCGTCTCACTTTTTCTTAAATCGCCAACGATGTTGTTTTTCGTCGATTTGGTATGTCTCCAAAAACTTGAAGCTTCAAATTGAAACGAAACAAGCAATTTGGATATCAGGTTCATTTTTAGCAAGTCAAAATACATATGAAAATTATGATCTGACTTCTGGTATAGATATTTTTTTGTATGTGACTGTATTATCAGTTGGTTGTAGTCTTACGATTCGTGAAGTACCTTTTAACAGATCTGTACTTTCACCGCTACAGCTTCTAATATGATACAACTTATTTTAGATGTCTGTATTTTTATTTTTGCAGCTTTTAACACGACCATACTGTTACTGCAATAACTAAAACAGGTCTATATGTTCGGGGTCTCCCAGTACTTTTGCTGCTACAGATTTTAATAAGTCTGTACTTTTACCGGAACGGCTTTTTTGCTACAGTTTGTTTTTAACAGGTCTGTACTTTTACTGGTATGACTTTTGACTCTTCTGAACTTTTATTGATACATCTATTAACATAACTATACTGCTACTGAAACAGCTTTTAAGCTAATTAAGCTTCTAAGTCTATATCTTCGCTGTGTTTCAGTATATTCCAGTAGTGTGCAGAAATTCCCAAAATTTTCCCAGGCTCAAAAGTTCCAATAATTCCGACTAGCCTTTGATATTGATGTCAGCAATCTCTAATTGTCACAGAAATCTGTTATTGCCTTTTATATGATGGGATGAAAGTTAAAATTTTCCCTGTATGTATGAAATTTTATATAATTACAAATATGTATACTTTTTCATGGATATCATCTACAAGCAATAGTTTTGATACTGCTTTCCTGATCATTTTGTTTGTTCATATTCTGTGTTTTGCCATTTTTTGTTATTGCATATATGTATTTTATATTAATGTTTATATTATTGCATATTTCATCTGTATTAGTATTTGTTTCTGCAAATAAACTTTATTATTATTTATTTATTTATTTGATTTATTTGATTACACTGCCTAACAGATATTACGCAACTATATATGGGACGGTATAGAGACATTCTACTATACATTCTACTGTATTAATAAAATACATATATCTCAGAGATTAAAATAACTTATGGTAGGTAATAAGACGGAGAAAAAACAAACTATAACTAGTTTCGTTGGTAATATGTTTTTAAAGCATTCGGGCAGCAATTAAAAATGTCTGTATATCACCACAGATTGCGTTGTGATTTTCGCATATGACATAAATGGGAGAAAATTTTAGGACACTTGTACGAGGCGTAGCTAGATAAAACACAGAACTGTTACGGGACATTTAATTGTTCTGGGGATGTTAAAAGAGAGCTCTGACAGTATTATTGGTGCATCAATAATATTTTTAATAACACTAAAAAGAAAAATTTGAGACAAGCATTCTCGCCTACGGCTTAAACTAACTAAAGAGAATTTATCCAGCAGGTCTTCTTGTGGAAAATCGATCGCTGGATAAGTACTTTCAGATCTAAAATGCATAAATTTAAGGAATTTGCGTTGAACCGATTCTAACTGGTTGATATGTACATTATAGTGTGGGGTCCAAACAAGTGACGTATATTTAAGCTTGGATCTAACAGAACAACAATAGCTCATCTTAAGCGTATCTGGGTATCACGGGAATTTCTAAGTACAAGTCTAGGTGGCTTCTGATACTGTGGTGCTAATATGTGTATTAAAAGAGAGGGTTTTATCAAAGATAACACCTAAGTCACGTAGTGTTTCGTGCTGATGAAGTATATTACTGTCTATATTATACTCGTAGGAAACAGGTTTGGTATGGACTTACGTGTAAAAGGCATAACATTGAATTTCTGCGAATTTAATGGAAGATTGTATTTAGTACACCAGTTACTTGTTTAATTTTTCCTGCATATGAAGACAATCGTCAATGGTATACATTCTAGAAAAGAGTTTCAAATCATCAGCATACATTAAATAGTTAACCTTGTCATCCGCTATGTCATTAATAAATATTATGAAAAATAGTAGTCCAAGAATCGATCCTTGCGGTACTCCCGAGGTAGCAACGTATTTGACAGACTACTTGATTTTGTCATAAATGACACCGTGTAGTAGAAATTCAAGTACTTTTCCAAAATTGCATATTATTGAAATGGCCCTAAAAAATTATAGTAAGGTTTATTACATTAAGAACACTTACACACAATTTTTGTTGGCAAAATTTCAACCAGGATTACTCTTGCCAGTGAATAGAGATTTCCCTACAGCGCTCTAGATTTACATTTTTACAGTTCTAAAATTAATTTCTACCACAATAGGTGTGAATGTCAACTAAAAAGTTTGAAGCGTATTTCAGTACTATTTAGTTTTATTTTCATACAATTAATTTTCGCTGTTTCCTACGAATTAAAATATACCTCTCAGTCGCAGCTATTCCACCGAGCCGTTTAAGCAAACTATTTGCATAAATTTTACGACAGGCTTTATATGCATAATGAAATGTTTATTCCAATGTTACCTACTCTCTATGCTACAAACGAACTTTCCGATTAATATTCCCATTTGTCCTGATTTCGAACCTAAATGCGTGATTATCAAGCAAATTTTAAAATTTTAAAATCACAAATTGATGGCAATAAAGCAGATTTCATAATTAACAATGCAAATATGTTATTTAAAGTACAGGGTGGAACATAACAGTTCGGGAACCTAGCTTTTTAAAAAACGTTCCTAAAGTGTCAGAGTTTGCACTTAAAGATATAGTTTTAGAAAAATGTGTAATTGATCTGGAACGACCTTGTACATCTAAATATACATGGCGATATTTTGTAAAATTTTTCTATTACTACAAGTTAATTTTATATTTACATGCTTATTATTCAATATTTTTTAATGATTTTAAAATCAGTAAAAAGCTTATTCTTTCTAGATTCAGGTGCTGTCTAATTATTTTCTAAATTATTGCTAACAAATTCCACAGAAATTGTTTAAACAAAGTGCAATGTCAGCTTCGAGGCATTTTTAAAATTATTGCATTCATACTTCCATGATATAAAATCTGTGAAACAAAATGGAGCAATATTTATTTAGTGAAACAATTATATGGATTGCTTTATTGTTACAAAGCATATGATCATTTTTGTACAGCGCTCCATTGTTTTCGGTACAGTTTTGGGTTTATAACGGCACATCTGGCGTGACCTGGCCGATCAGTGACTTGTAGGATAATATACTGTAATTGCAATACCTTCACATAGGTCATTGGAATTAATAAAAAAAAAAGGTGATTTTCAAGAAGTTTTATCTCCAAAAGATTTTATTGCATAGAATGGATCTTTTAGGTATAAAAACTTGAAAAATCATGGTCCGTACGCACAGAATAATGGCGAAAGTACCAAGAAATGCATAATTATGCAAAAAAGAGCATTTTTTGCTGTTTTTGTGCATTTTTCAAGGGTTTTTCAAAGATATTCATTAAAGATTCATAAAAATTTGAGAAAAATGGTTTGTTTTATTATCATACAAGCCTTAAGTAACATATTGGGTCATGTAAGACCCTTTATGGGCTGATTGTAGCCATTAAACGCATCCTAAAGTGCATAATTTGCATCCGTTTAAAAAAAAAATTAATAATTGCTTAAAATTAATAAAACATAGTCCAAATTTTATACTTGGGGGTTTTCGAGGTCACTAATTACGAATTTGAAGAGAAAATCAGAAAATTCAAAATGGCTGACTGATAATGGCGCGAAATTCAATTTTAAAAGTACATTTTTTCCCTTTCTTTTTAACATAAAATGTATACAAAGCAAATACAAAAATGAATTTGCGTCTTTTTTTAACTAAATTTTCAATTTTTATTTTTTTTTGCATTTTCCCCTCCACTCCTCCTATATCTTATTTTTTAACGCGTTGGCATTGAATATGAAAATTGATAAAAAGAAAAGTGCATACATTTTTTTTTTAATTATTTTTAATATATAGCTTATATTATTTTGAAATTCGCGCTATATTTTTAAGTTACCATAAAAAAGTAGAGGCGCTACTTTTGAGCAAGTTATATATATACACGCAGTCATCTTCTTGTTTACCATTATACTTGTGGTAGTATATACGCCAGATATTTTTTTGTTGTTGAAGAAAACATGTGCTGATTTATAAATTTTAAAACTGAATTATTATAGAATTAATTAAGAAATTTAAATATAAAAAAGTGCAAAATTAATTGTGATTTTTTTTTTATTTTAAAAAAAAATTTAAAACATGTTCTGCAAATAATTAAATATAGAGTTTTTAATCTCAGAAAAGAAAATATTTTAATATTGTAATTTTTTATGCACTTTTCTTTTTATCAATTTTCATATTCAATGCCAACGCGTTAAAAAATAAGATATAGGAGGGGGGGAGGGGAAAATGCAAATAAAAATTGAAAGTTTAGTTAAAAAAAGACGTAAATTCATTTTTTCATTTGCTTTGTATACATTTCATGTGAAACAAAGGTAAGAAAGCCATTTTGAATTTTCCGATTTTCTCTTCAAATTCGTAATTAGTGACCTCGAAAACCCCCGAGTATAAAATTTGAACGATATTTTATTAATTTTAGAGCAATTATTATTATTTTTTAAACGGATGCAAATTATGCATTTTAGGATGCGTTTAATGGCTACAGTCGGCCCATAAAGGGTCTTATATGACCCAATATGTTACTTAAGGCTCGTATAATACTAAAACAAACCATTTTTCTCAAATTTTTGTGAACCTTAAATGAATATCTTTGAAAAACCCTTGAAAAATGAAAATGAAAAAACAGCAAAAAAATCACTTTTTTGCATAATTATGCATTTTTACTTGCCCCATCATTCTGTGAATATGGACTATGATTTTTCAAGTTTTTATACCTAAAGGATGCATTCTATGCAATAAAATATTTTGGAGATAAATCTCCTTGAAAATCACCTTTTTATTATTAATTCCAACGGCCTAACAAATTTGTCTTATTATGCTTATTGCTTATACGTAAATATTATCATTTTTTATAATGAAAAAAAAAACAGAAATTTAAAGATTAGTTTTCTTGCGAACAAAAATTATTAAATTATAGATTATTATAACTTAAATATTCATGGGATATAGAAAACAACGTGTTGTTTCTAAATAAATTTGAATTTATTACTCCTTCTGCATGAAAATAACAACATAAAAGTAATATATGCATTATGCATACTTGAACTAAATTAACCCTCACAAAAACAACCAATTATACATTCCATCCTAGATTTGCTACAACTACAGTTCCCGGTGTATGTTTTAATTTTACACTTGCAAAACACATTTTCGGAAGTTATATTAGGACAAGTTATTAATTTAGGGATAACCACATTATTCCTCCTTAGTCCCAACCAAAATCAGTTGGATTGAAAATTTCTGAATTTATCGCAACTCCACTTTTCCAAAGAATTGTTTGATACGCAGCTCTCAAAATGTATTGGTAAAGTAGGTGGTAAATTTTTTATATCAGACTTACAGGTACAAAAGAACTATGCACGTAATTTATTCAAATCTTTCTAAATGATGGCCGACCATACAAAATTCTGGCAAAATATTGAGCCTAATTTAAAGAAAAAAATTAAATCATTGATGCCGTTTTGACGGTAATTTAGTAATGCTACAGCTCATTATTCCCTGTATCCGTTAAAGATTTTTTTGTAATATTGGATTTTAATTTTTTAAATAGAAAGTTAACTGTGCCATAGCTAGTCAAAACACAAGAACACAAAAATAAATTACCCAAATTCATGTGTGCATTTACTGATTTCTCCGTAGTTAATTCTCACATAGCATGATGAATTATTATAAGAGGTTATTAAAAAAATAAGTTCGCAAAAATTGACTATTTTTAACCCAACACTCTTCTAACTCATTGTAACATACGTGAAACCTCCCTTAATCGAATATTCGTTTGTTTACTCCCTCCTACTCATTACATTATTTTTAAAATGTTACTTTGCTACTAGAGAACCAACTTAAAATATTAAATGTAGTTATTTTCAAGTGAAACTTATTTATTATTCACTTTTATGAACTCCCCTCACCCATCGTTCGTTCTATTACATTTTCAGTAACCCTCTTCCCTTCCTTAAAAACGAACATATTTGCTGAAAGGTCAATTAAATACATCAAATCTGCGAAACCACAACTCATGAATAGTAGTCAATCTAGATACAAAATATAGGAATAATACAAAATATCTCTAGCTTCTGTTACTATACTACTGTAATTCAGGTTTGATAAATATTGAATAATTTCTAGTGTCATGTTGGTTTCATAGTAGGTAAAAAACTCGGCAGGAGCGCGCGAGATGTATATACATTGTACATATGCAAAACAAGCAACGAAAACAACACAGTGCTATATGCTGTATAAAAATGATCTTATTTTTACAAAAATAAAGTAATACAGATAATTCTTTCACTAGAAGTTGATCCATTCCTTTCTGCAGATATTATATCATAGAAGTAACATCTATCTGCAATAGTTTCAAAATGCCTAGTGCCAACAGGTCTCGCCGGTTAAGTATTATGGAATTGGGCCCAGCAGCTTATTGGGCTATTCATCCACAGGAATGTTGCTCATGACTAGGAATGCTCAATAAAATATATAATAAACCTCTATCCCCTATATTATCAGAGTTATGGGGGTAGTAACAACCCTCAACTTTAAAACAATTTTTTTTCAGAACTATTGAAGATAATTAAATGAAATTAACAGGAGACGTTGATATAAAATAGCTTTATATTTTACATTTTTTTTACACTCCTATTAGGTCATTTAGTATATTAAAAAAATAATTTAATTTTTGAGGGGGCTGCTTTTATACCAACCCATTGAGTGACACGTAAAATGTCTATTATTTAACACTGTCATAATTATTGTGTGTAAAAATTACTGCAACGTCAGATTGGTGGAAGGTGCTTAAAAAAATATATAAACCTAGGTAATGAACAATAACATAGGCACACAAAAAAAATTTAAGTGCGAAGACCTAGACTACTGAATTCCTACTCTTCTGGATGCTAATAATAATCAAAAAAATATACTACTACTTTTATAGTCCCCTGCCAAGTGTACAAAAATAGGCTCCCGTGGGCTCTTTGATGATGCAAGTGTGTTAGTAGTCTGAATCTCTTTGTTAGGCCTTGAAGAAACATAATTTCGATGTTGGCACTCTCAAAAATGATGCACATGAGTACTACGCGCGAAAAACAAAATGGCCGCCATCGCAAACACTTTTTCCAATTTATCTAAGTAACCATTGGGATTACGAAAAAAAGTTTTATACAAAAAAAATTAATTTTACATAAAAAAAGGTTATTACATATAAGTTTTTATGCAGGACTAACCATTTTCCCAGAAACTTAACTTTTAAAATTATTTCATGGCTTTATATTTATTAATAGTTATTTGTTTGAAATTATCTTTATTTTTATTCGGAACTAACTAGATTTGCATGTGAAACTGAAAAAATGGTAGGTTTTCAAAATACAGAACGAAGTAAACATCATGAAGTGTCCGTTAAACTTCAGCAGCGTCAGGATGATAACGTACTTAAACTAAAGGAAGCGTTTCAAAACACAACAAATCCCTTTCACTGCAAAACTGATGAGCTCATTAATATCCTAACTCACCGAGTCTTTCCACAGGAAATAAAGATGTCTTTAGAGAGTGAGACGGAAGCTGGCCAAGATCTGTATAATTCCTTCTTAGAGCATACTAACAACATTCAGTTCTGGGATCCGTTGAAAAAGAATGTTATTAAAACGTGTAAAACGGCAGCGAAAAGAGTTAAAATTACCTTCAAAGACAATTCTATAGCCATAAAGACAGATTTATCTCTTATTTCAAGATTATTGATAGCATCCAAAAGCAGACCTGACGTAGATTTGAGATACTATTTGAGCAACTACGAGTTCTCAACACTACCGAAGTCATTATTTGCAGTTGACGGGACTGTGCACCATTGTCTAGCTAAGTACAAACTGATGAATGCTTTTGAATCAATGCAAGGTATACCTGCCGAAGAAAACGATGATGATCATGCTTCCACCACACCTGCAGTTTTAGAAGAAAATGAGGAGCTACAGGAAAAAGCTGCGATAATAGATGGCATGGCGCTTCTTCACACCTACCACGAACCTAGCACAGTGAAGACATGCCGTGACCTCGGTTTAAGCTTCAGCAAATGGATCGGGTAAAAATTCAGCAACTACAGTGAGGTCCATGTTGTTTTCGACTCTTACAAAGAAAACTCGTTGAAGAAAGCCATAAGAGTGATTCGGCAAAAAGGCTCAGATCCAATCCAGTACAACATCGGGCCAGAAATGAAAATTGGAAGTATAGCAATGAATAAATTCTTGTCCCACGATAAGACGAAGGATGAACTGACAGTTTCTTTCCAGTCAGATTCTTCAATTTGGCGTGACCAATAACAAAAGGTTTGTAATCAATTGGGGGGACAAAGCAGCTTCATCACATGGCGATGATGTATCCAGTCTTTCAAGTACGCAGGAGGAGGCGGACACAAAGATCATATTACATGCAGTATATTTAGCACAGAAAGGAATTAAAACTACTCATGTATTCTCCCCCGATACTGATGTCCTAATTTTGGCACTAAGACGATATCCCCAACTTTCGAAAGAGTTTGCATTTTTCCTTGGCCATGGCATGAAAAGGTTTGTCCAGCTAGGTTTAATTTACAGAGCACTTGGACCTCTGAAAGCCTCTGCACTTCCTAGAGTACACGCACTTTCAGGAGCAAATGTAACAGGATCATTTGCTGGCAAAGGTAAAATAAAGTGGTGGAAAACTTATAATTCTACAAGTGATAAGCTGCTAGAAGCTTTGGCTGCATTGGGGAATACACTGTCTCTCACAGAAGATGTCAGGCATAACTTGGAAGCATTCATTTGTCAGCTTTATATCCCCAAAACAACACTGACCGACATAGGAGCTGTGAGATGGTTGTTGTTCACCCAGAAACAATGTCAAGATGAGAACCTTCCTCCAACAAGATCTGCACTGGATCCGGCTTTGATAAGAGCCCACCTTTAGTGTTTTGAGTGGAATCAGGATCTCATTCAGCATCCCAATAACCCACCACCCTCAGATTTTGAATGGAAGAAAGTAGGGAGCACATACGAGCCAGTTGCTTGTACTAAACCTTGTGCTCCAGAGCTTATCTTGGAACTTTGTCGCTGCTCATGCTCCCAAAGGCGTTGCTCTCCTTCATGTACGTGTCAGTCGAATGGACTCCGGTGTACCGAAATGTGTAAGTGCGAAGGTAATCTCGACCGATGTGATAATGGAGAGTGCGAGCAAGGCGATGATGAAGATTTGGGGCTAAGTGAGATTTGCATTGATAGTGACGATGATTTTAATTAAAAATGTCATTGTAGAAATGAAAAGTATTGCTAGTTCTGTACTTTGTCTATATAAATCAGCAACTACTGTATTTCTATAAGTTTCTTTATTAAACGTTACATTTTTTTCCCTTTTCTGGCTTTGGATGGAAGTAAAAAGGAAAACGTTATAATTATATACGTACCTTTTCTTTCAATTTCCTATGCCTATCTATACTGTAAAACATAGGGGAGATGGGAGTATTTGTTAATTTATTTATGTTTGTAATGTTTTAGTTATAATTATTGTTTCTATTTTTATTATTGGAAACTGTAAAATGAAACTTTTTGAGAGAAAGGCTAGTTCTACATAAAAAATTGTAATAAAAAATGTTTGGTATAAATGTTATGTAATTTTTTCGTAGAATCAGAATACGTGATCAAAAGCGTCTCTTCCTTAGAAGATATTACTGTGGATTAATTAAAATGGCCTAACCACATTGTCTAATAAAATCAATACTTCTTAAGCAAAAAAAAAATAATTGAGAGCCAAGCTAAAAGTAGTAGTATATTTTTTCGATTATTAGCTTTCAAATGAGTAGGAATTAAGTGGCCTAGGTCTTCACATTTTTTTTGTATGCCTGTGTTCATTACCTATGTTCATATTTTTAAGCATCTTCCACCAATCTGACCTTGAAGTAATTTTTACACACGATAATTATGTTAGTGTTAAATAATATAAATTTATTTGGTAGGTGTCACTCAAGGGGTTGACATACAAACAGCACCCTCAAAACATAAATAATTTTTTTTATACAGTGCGTGTAATTTCCCATTAGGTATTAGTCGGGGAGCCCTCCCTAGCTGTACGTGCACCCCCCGCCCGATCCTTGGGGACAATGTTTTTTATAAAGATTGAAGCCTAAGGAACAATTTAAGACATATTCTAAAAAAAAAGCTGGCTGTACTTTCAAAATGGCGGCCATATATTAAAAGAAACTGTTGCCAATGTTGTTTTTGTCATTTAACACAAAAACTAAAAAAGATGGACAAAAACTTTCTTCATAAAAAACAACGTGCATAAAATTTTCTACAATGTTGTACCTATACAATATTTTGATAGGAGTTACCATTTTCCAGATAAATGAGTCCAAAATTAAGAAAACATGGAAATTCATATATCGGTAAATCACTTAGAGGAAATAACTGTGACAATTATTGTAAGGCGTATAATATAAATTTATATTATTAACATAAAAATTAAATAAAATAAACTGAATAATAATAATAATAATAATATTATAATTTGCAGACATTTATCTCGAAAACGGTAACAGTGATATCTGGAAAACGGTAACTCCTATCCAAATATTGTATAGGAACAAAATTGTAGAAAATTTTATGCACTTTGTTTTTTGTAGAGAAAGTTTTTCTCCATCTTTTTTAGTTTCTGTGTTAAATGACCAAAAACAATATTTGCATTTTTTTTAAACGGACGCCATTTTGAAAGTACAGCCAGCTTTTTTTTTTAGGACATGTCTTAAATTGTTCCTTAGGCTTTAATCTCTATGAAAAACATTGTCCCCAAGGATCGGGGGGGTGCACGGACAGTTAGGGTGGGCTTCCGTAGTGTTACGTTTTATATTGAATTTTATATTTTATTTTAAGAAGTTAATCATTTATCTGGAAAATGGTAACTCCAAAGCAAATATTGTATAGGAACAAAATTGTAGAAAATTGTATGTACTTTATTTTTTGTGCAGAAAGTTTTTCTCCATCTTTTTTAGTTTTTGTGTTAAATGACAAAAACCATATTTGTAAATTTTGTTTTTTTAAACGGACGCCATTTTGAAAGTGCAGCCAATTTTTTTTTTTAGGACATGTCTTAAATTGTTCCTTAGGCTTTAATCTTTATGAAAAACTTTGTCCTAAAGGATCGGGGGGGGGGGGGGGGGGTGCACAGACACTTAGGGTGGGCTCTCGTAGTATATGTATATTCACGTAGCGCGAGAGATATGACAACACAGCAGAGCAAACTCGCCCGAGATAGTCTGTGCTCGCCCGTCGGCGAAGCATCCCACCTCTCAATTATTTGATTTCAGCCAGCTGGCACACGCGATGTTGTAATTGTTACTCCCTATACCTAGCCCGCCACTACACACAGTGTATACTAAATGACCGTAATAGGAATGTAAAAAAAATGTAAAATATAGAGCTATTTTATATCAACGTTCTCCTCTTAATTTAATTTAATTATCTTCAATAGTTTTGAAAAAAAAATTAACTCCATAACTTTAGTAATATAGGGGACGGAGGTTTATTATATGTTTTATTAAGCATTCGTAGTCATAAGCAACATTCATGAGAATGAATAGCCCAATAAGCCGCTGGGTCCAGTTTCACATACTTAACAAGCGAGACTCTTTGCACTGCACTTTTCGGGAACGCCTTGTTTAAATAATTTTGGCAGCATTTGTTAACAACAATTTCGAGAATAATGGGCAGCATCTTAATCTAGAAAGAATAAGCTTTTCATTAGTTGGAAACTATTTAAGAAATAGTAAGTTTGCAGATGTTGTCTAAACATAAAATTGACCAATTCTCAGTGATACAAAAATTTCTGGGAAAATTTGTTTACGCTGTTTTGCAATCGCGGTCAGATTGATACCCTCCACATTTAGATGCGCAACGTTATTCCAGATAATATACATATTTTTCCAAAACTATATCTTCGAGTGCATACCCTGACATTTTACGAGCATCTTTTGAGAATAATAGACCAACTCTCTGATTAATATTTTCACTTGCCTTTATTTCGAACTTAAATGTGTAATTATTAAACAAATTTAAAAATGTTAGAATTACAAATGATCGCAATAAAGCAGATTTCATAATTACCAATATAATAAGTGTTATGTAAAGTATAGGGAGCCATAAAAGAATATTACTGCATGACAAATAACGGCAGTTTACAATATTGCACAAAGAATATATTCTAATATATATGAAGTTTGCAGAAGCGCTGAACATATTTACAGATAATGTGAGCCCACTTGCGCCTTTTGCAAGGATTATTTACATGACAAAAGGTCCTCTGTCAGGATATCCAGCTGGAGAGGAGTTGTGAAGGAGACATATGAATAAAAAATAAATGAAGTTCACTCTTGAACTTAACCCAGCCTCTATCTACAAATTCTCTGCGTAGAAATAGTACATCTGATTTATTGGTCAGGTGATATACAGTGTGTCCCACTTTTCATGGAGTCACCCTCATATCTCGTTCATCTGATATCCAAATATTTTGATATTTTGGTGGTGAATATGTACTATAAAGCGAGTCTTTAGACGTAACCACATTTGATTATAATCAGAGGCCTCCGATTATAGGATGGAAAAGTGGGGTTGATTTAAAAAAAAAAGTATTAGCGATTTTTTCAGAAAAAAAAAACTAGTAAGATATTCTTAATCAGCACCTAAATCCCTTTGTGCAAGATTACATCGTAGTGGGTTCAAGGGTGTTTGAGATAAGGGCCGTCAAATAAACAATTTTTTCAACTAAAAATAATATTTATTTGTAAAACGGATGCTCAAAAAAAAAATGTATTCTTCATTATTTGTTCAGGATAATGCATTGTACTAGCTTGAACCGATTTTACAACAAAATTATTATTTATTTAATAAGGCAAAAATTCTAACTCGTACATACTTACCATTTTTCTAACAAATAATCTTCAATAAAAACCTAAATAGGCCATGAAAACAAAAGTTATTGAAAGTGTCAATTGGCTTTAGCGCGTCAAAATACTTCAGAAAAGTTAGATGGGAATCTTAAGACCAGACCTTTTTCTTTGTAGACCTATGTTATTAAATAGTATTTTCATTAAGTTGACAGAAATTTTGACAGCTGCTAAAAGTGAAAACTTTATTTTAATATCAATTATGGAACTAAAAAGTTTTAAAACATTTTATATCTTTTCTTCTATGAAACTCACATTATTTTCAAAATTACGAAAGATACTCTTGTAAGTAATTAAATTTGACAGCGATTTTGGCAGCTGTTAAGAATAAGAAAAAGGAAATGAAAAATCTATGTATTTGTAAAAATGATATTTTTTAGTAAAAATTCAATTTTAGGCCAAATTTATGTCTAAAAAAAAATAAAAAATCCGGCTCGACCGATTGATAGAGAATTTCAAAACGAACATTTAAAAAATAGTTTCTGATAACTTTAACTTGACGACCTGTAGGCGTTTTTGTAAAATATACTTTGTCACAGTGCAGACCACGCCTATGGCTAGTCCCTATTGGTTAATTGAAAATATACTCGAGTATACAGAGTTTTCAATAAAACGTACCTGAGTGTCTATCGCCTACGTGTATCTCGATTCGCGATATGAGATGTGCATTTTGCTTTGTTTGTTAATATTTCATTAATGAAGATGCGTAGAAAAACGGTAATATATTTTGAAAGGGACGTTTTCTCTTTTTTTTGCAATCTGTTTCTTTTTATCTAGAGATTTTTCCTGCTCCACCTTTTGAGGTCTTCCGCTTATTACAACTGTTATGATGGCAGATATATTTTTCGCGTTATTGCAATTTCGTGAAATTAGGCCAAGTCTTACTATCCACTGTGTTTTTGTGAGGTTAGAAAAGTCTGTAGTCCAATGATCGCAAAATGCACTATATATATATATATATTTTGTTCGCACTAACACCCTAGAATCTCTGTCATTAACAAAGATTTCATCCGAGAATTCGCATTGACTGTCACAGATTGCCAATAATTTCTTTTTGATCTCGTCCATTATTGTGTATTTCCCAACACTCAGTCACTGATAGAGGTAGGACCTACTTGAAAAGTTAACAACAGTGTAAAAAATACTAAATTATATTTAGTCTAGCGGTCGGGTGTAGATTACACGTCGGCACTGTGGCTGCATATAATTTACTTTAACACGGTTATGTGCGTAGTTTGCACTGTGACAAGACATGAAACGCGATATGTAGAGTGATTTGGGTGGCAAAAAGAGGATTGATGAGGATTGATGATGAAACACAGCCCTGTATGACGCCTCTGCCAACTTTAATTTTATAGGAATTAATGTCTATTTTCATAGATGCAGCATCTAGGAGAGAAAAAAAATCTTAAGCCCCATGTTGCCACAGATAGCAACAAATTCATTTGGCGTTTATATACCAAGTTGCAATATGTGGCAATAAATATTAAGCTTCTCATATAATACTGGAATAGTTTTGTAGGTGTTGTTTTAAGCATGGGTTATCAAAAAAAATAGCGGTAAAATTTATGTATTTCAAATAAAAATTGACATTTATGTCGACTATAAATCTACGCCACTGTCTTTTTTACTCTTACAGCTCGCCTACAACAACAAGGTAGAAGAAAGTCAGCATTGTGGAACAATAAAAAGTACAATACAAACAAAAAGTATTTTTTTTCAAAATAAATAAAGTAAAAAATACACTTTTTGGGCCCTTGTAGCCACGCCTCTGGATTTATTTTATTTTATTTTTTTTACAAAAATGAGTCCATTATCATAGTGGGGCAATGAAAAGTACTTACAAAAACAAAAAAGAAAAAACTTTTTTCACCTAATCTGGTATTATATTGCAGTCTATAAAGAGTGACTTCACTCAAAGAAAATGATAGGTAAATTCAACCAAAAAGAGCATATGAAATCGCGCCTATCTAGTTTCATAGTTAAATCAATCAGAAAAGAGTCATACAACTTTATTTGTTTTCGTAAACAATTAATAATCATATCTTCTTGTAACAAATTAAATAGTACAATGACATTTTTTTATGTTCACTAACCATTTTCAATTTGGTCTACAATTAAATAGTACAACGACTTTGTTTTTTGTTCACTAACTAATTTTTAGGTTGATCTACACTTTATTGTATGATGAAGTTTTTTTTTGGTTAGCCAAAATCTCAGTATTGAGACATCAGACCACCCAAACCAAAGATTAGAGATCATTTATAAGATCCAAATATATCGATGATCCCTGAGAGAATTTGAACATTGCAATCATGTTATTAATTTTCTATAAATTCATAAGAGTATAAGATAATGCATGATTGATTATTGTCAGTGATTTGTATGCGGCGTCATCTGGGAATAATTTCTGTAATAGACTACGTGGTAAGCAAGGAAATTTTATGGTAATTCTTTCAGAACTTCTAGAAGACGACAATAATATTGGTTTATCTACCAAGTATAATAATACAGCGAACTAATACTGGGTTAGAATTACAATTCGATAATAGTTAAAAATAAAATATTGTCACGCCTAAAACGTGCTCAAGCTGAAAATTAGGAAGGAATACCTGGACTACGAATTAACTTCCCTGCACTTCAAACAAAATAACATTTATTTGATAACAACAATAGGAAGATAACAACACACTTTAAAAATGATATCATAACTACGATTTACTCTCGGGTACAAACCCGCTAAGCTTTCAACGAACAGAGGCCTGTGCCTAGACACCCCGGCATCCAGGTGCCTACCTAGACGCACCTCAGGCGCCCCCGTAGAGACTCCCCGATCATTGCTTATCTTTTCATTTAAATACCCCGGATAGATGAAACGTTCAATGTTGACTTTGTATACAAAATATAACTAACCTTGTCAAATCAGCAATTATAGACACATGAATGTTATTGAACTAATTAATAGTGAGTTATATAAAACATCATTCTGCACATTTGTTATGAATTGTTTAAATAATCTATTAATAAATTAAATTAGGAATTACGTTTGACAATATACTATTATCTAGTTTAATTTGACAGAATTCAACAAAATAATAGTCTTATTCATCTATTTTTTAAGTTAATGTTTGTTTTGTTGTACGACAACTTTTTATTAATTAAAATAACAATCACCTCTTGTTTAAAAATACCATCAATATAGTTTGGTTTAACAAAATTAACGATATTGTTAGTTAACCATTTTTTTTTGTTGAATTTACCCACACTATTTCTTTGAGTGTTGGAGCTGAAGGGGTTAATTATTGTGTTAATGTCCTGCAAGTCTGTTATTTTACAATAACCACCCTATTTTGAGATACATTAAATGAAAAATAACGCCCTAGGGCGTTATGAATATCTATAACGCCCTAGGGCATTATAAAATTATAATACAACCCAAAACAAGCAAATTATGATAGCGTTATTGACAAACAAAATGCGATGCTATGCAACGGCGGCGTTTACAAACAATTTTGATTTTTACTCTCTTTTAAATCAAATTGTTCTGAACATAATAGATGTCAAATTAATAAGTCGTAAATGTCAAAAAAAAAATTCGAATTAAATAACAGACTTGCAGGACATTAAACGTTGAAGGCACCACGGGTGTTATAGGATAATGACGCCCTCGGTCGACGTACACTCCCTCGGGCCAGAGGCCCTCGGGATTGTACACTGCCGACCTCGGTACGTTATTATCCTTATAACACCCTTGGTACCTTAATAACTATAATGGCTTTAGGCAATCTATGTTACATATTAACTTAAATAAAAATTTCGTGTCAAGGACAGCTCGCCTCTGCTTACTACTAACAATATTGAATTTACTTAGTAGTCTGTACCCCTTTCTGGATAATAACCATCTCATTTAAATGTAAGATATTTTAGAAACTTTCCTTGTACAATCTCAACAGAATTCTTATAAGCTGCATAATGTGGATGTCATATTATCCTGCAATAATTTAATCTAGATATTACGTAACCATAATATAACAATTTTAAAGCGTTTGTATTATTAAAGTTCCTGTAATTTTCAGACCTCACTGAGGACTTCCATGCATAAGTAAAGAAACTAATGTATTATATTAAAATTACTACAGAAATATTTTTATATAAAATTGTACCTAGCAAAATTTGTATCTGCTAATAAGCAGTTGATGTTAGAAATATTTTTAAAACCATGTCAAATAGTACAAAGAAATCTCAGATTTATTACGTTTATTTGGATATATTATTCTTTCTTTAAAGCACGAAGACATACTATCTATCAAAATATCCATTTTTTGGTCATTTTTTAAATTATTTTCAAATCAATATTCGTATATATATATATATATATATATATATATATATATATATATATATATATATATATATATATATATATATATATATATATATATTTTGGTCTATTAGAACCACGATAAAGTATATTCATCTAGAATACAAAGAAACTCATTTCTCATTTCGCATTCTCTGAAAATAGGCCCTTTGTGTCGTTACGTCAACCTCCTTTTACATAAAATATTATAAAATGGTCCAATATGTTTTTAAAACTTTCCGGCCCCACGAGACCAAATAAATATAGAAAAAGAAACATGCCGTAAATGAATTCCACAGCACTTCCACTATAATGAATGTTTACAACTTTCACTCTAAAACAGGAAAATACGAATAACGAAAACCATTATAGAAATTCATAGAAGGAAACATTGAAATGATACACAATTTTAAGAACTTAAAGTGAAGTGGATGGAATGTTATGTAAAGCATTACACTTGATAGCGGGAAATAAACCTCTGAATAAAAATGGTTTGAAAATGAAATATATATTTTTATTTTGTTATGTAAATATTAGAATAGAAGAAAAACAGAAGAATAGAATTTATTTTGCCATTTTTTTGATATATAGATTATGTACATTTGGCACATCTAAATAACAATATTTATTTAAGTAATTCACACAAATTAAAATAAACAATTTGTCTGTTTCGTTATAGCAATAAAACTTAAAATAAAGCACACAAATACACAAAAATACACATTAATAAAAGAACTTATAAATATGTATAAAAACAACAAACCGCGTCTGATAAAAACTCTGTCCATACAAATGCAACATAATAGTTTAAAAAAAAACTATAGGCCAGGCTAGATAAGTATCAGAATTAAAAAAAAAACATAAGTCGTTACAGCAAACTGATAGTAGAATATTGTAGAACATATCATAACTGATGAAGGAAAAATAATCCGAACCACCTACGATTATCTGGGGGGAAATGGGGTGGGCTTTTAGGGGGGAAAACCGTTTTTTTGCGATTTCTGGCTTAAGTACGCATCCTATCGAAAAAAGTTAAATATAAAAGTTGCAAGTAATAAAGAGGTCTACAACTTTTGCGGAGAGCATTTTTATCCTAACCTCAAAATTTTTCGAGATACACGCAAAAAACCCTTTTTTCGGTTTTTTATTTTTTTCTTCCACAAAAATAATCCGATTTAGCTCAAACTTGGTGAAAATATACCTTTTGGTGTCCCACATAAGCACTATTTTTTTTGCAGCAGAATATTTAGCTGTTGTTGTTTAATTCAATTAAAAAAAAAGTGAAATTTTCAACTGCGATTCCTCATAAAAGTACTTGCCCGATAGGGTTCGGACAGGGCCCATTTTTTGTTTTTATTTCTACTTTCAATGAATAAAAAAATATATATACTGCAATGGAAAAAATTGCCGGAAAATCGAAAATCCTAAAAAAATGCCTTTTTTCGTTGTATGTTTTGTAATTATTATGAAAATTATTATGAAAAATTTGTTATTATTTATTAAAATTAATATAATTTTGTAATATCAATGTATGCTACAAACAATAAGTAAAATATTTAATAATTAATTACATTCCTCAACCACGTTTGAATTATTAAACAAACAAAAAAGTATGATCTTGATTTCTATGCCTTCTATTGGCACGGCGTATAAATGACCGCATTTTTATTTATTTAATAATCTAAATATATTTACTTTTAATTTTGATTATTAATAACTTTTAAATTGTAAAAATTGGTAAAACTTGCTTCGTTAATTTTAATTATATTAAATATAATATAAACAATTTTTTGCAAAAATTATAAATGTACTTTTTAATACATGATTTTAATATATTTACATTTTGTAGTAAACATACAGTTAATAATAATAATAATAACAATAATAATAATAAAATGGCTTTATTTAGGAATAAATTTACAGCATATTCCTAAACTAAGTCTAGCTTAATAGCTACTCAACTTAACCTTTTACATTATAATAATTTAAATCTAATTTAAGTCTAATCTAAGTAAAACAAAACTAAACATATAGTACAGAATTAAACATAAAACTAAAGACTAAGAAAAGGCAAATATGTGTATACCGTGTGTGTAGTCGCGGGCTAGGCATGGGGAGTGTGCCAGCTGGCTGAAATGAAATAACAGAGCTGGAATGCTCCATCGATGGACGAATTTACGGCTGCCGGTGTTGTCATATTTCTCGCGCTACGTGAATGTACATGCCTAATGGGAAATTACACGCACGGTATATACCCACATACACATACATTTGCGCATATAAAACCAATTGCTATCTTATAATATTTGGAGAGAGAGGAAATGAGGTTTTTATCGTTTTGCGAAATTTAAAATACTTATATTAGAATATAACATTTTCAATGCGTAATATGCTTTTTTTAATAAAACTGCCACATGGTCCGTGAAACGCGTCTTATAGTCAAAAATAAGACCTAAATTTTGCCCATTGATAGCGATCTTTAGATTTGCCTTCGTGTATTCCCGTGTTCTATTAGAAGTAAAGCACAATACTGCTCTTTTGGTGGCATTTAGTTTAAGACTGTTTTGATTAACATAATTATGAATAGAGTCTAAGTCCGAATTCATTAAATCACAAATATAAATTTATAAAACAATTGAGTATCATCATCATAACATTGGACTTTACCATAATTGATATGTTGGACAATATCGGCAGTATGGATTAAGAACAAAACGGGTCCTAAAACCGATCCTTGTGGCACACCTGATGTGATGGGGCAAATATTTGACAGCTAATAAAAATAATGGAAAGATGTTGCCGTTCTAAAATTATCTCCCAAACAATTAAAATTTAAATATATAAATGCTATTTGACGCTTTTTTTTTAATAATATACACATTTATTAATCGACATAAACTCTACATACTTAAATTATTATAATGTAAAAGGTTAAGTTGAGTAGCTATTAAGCTAGACTTCTCCTTAGTTTAGGAATATGCTGTAATTTTATTCTTAAATAAAGCCATTTTATCATTATTTTTATTATTATTATTAATTGCATGTTTACTACAAAATGTAAATATATTAAAATCATGTATTAAAAAGTACATTTATTATTTCTACAAAAAAATATTTATATTATGTTTAATAATTAAAATTAACAAAGCAATTTTTACCAATTTTTACAATTTAACAGTTATTAACAATCAAAATTAAAAGTAAATATATTTAGATTATCAAATAAATAAAAATGCGGTCATTTATACGCCTTACCAATACCGTTACAATAGAAGGCATAGAAATCAAGATCATACTTTTTTGTTTGTTTAATAATTCAAACGTGGTTGAGGAATGTAATTAATTATTAATTATTTTACTTATTGTTTGTAGCATACATTGATATTACAAAATTATATTAATTTTAATAAATAATAACAAATTTTTGACAACAATTACAATAACATACAACGAAAAAAGGCATTTTTTTAGAATTTCAGATTTTCCGGCAATTTTTTCCATTGCAGTATACATATTTTTTTATTCATTGAAAGTTGAAGTAAAAACAAAAAAAATGAGCCCCGTCCAAACCCTATCGGATAAGTACTTTTATGAGGAATCGCAGTTGAAAATCTCATTTTTTTTTTTTTAATTGAATTAAACAACAACAGATAAATATTCTGCTGCAAAAAAATAGTGCTTATGTGGGACACCAGTAGGTATATTTTCACCAAGTTTGAGCTAAATCGGATTATTTTTGTGGAAGAAAAAAATAAAAAACCGAAAAATGCTTTCCACAAAATTTGTAGACCTTTTTATTACTTACAACTTTTATATTTAACCTTTTCCGATAGGATGCGTAGTTAAGCCAGAAATCGCAAAAAACCGTTCCCCCCCCCCTAAAGCCCACCCCATTTCCCCCCAGATAATCGCAGGTGGTTCGGATTATTTTTCCTTGATTAGTTATGATATGTTTTACAATATTCCACTATCAGTTTGCTGTAACGAATTATGTTGATGTCCAAACCTTATCTAGCCTGGTCTACTAGTGGAAGCATTATACTCTTCGCCGATTTACTGAGCTTTTTATATAATTGATACTCTTCGCATTATTCTTGCAAATGATGTTAGTTTTTGGACATTCTGAATTTTGTGATACCAACTTTGTTGTGAAAAAAAAATATATGAAAAAAATATGGAAAAAAAACACCATGTCAGGGATTCGAACACAAGACCTTTGGATTGCCAGACGAAACTTTAGCCACTGGACCATCACACATCAATGCAAAAATTGAATGTCTGTAGTATATATCATTCGAGTATTATATTGCAACGAATTAGATATATTATTATGAAATATATATATATATTAGTAAAATGAATAACCAAAAAAAAATTATAGAGAATAAAATTTCGCAAGATTTCTATTTAAGTACAAATGACAAAAATTGAGAAAACACATTTTTTTAAATTTAAATGGTTAATAATATTTTTTCTTTACAGATTGATTTTTTTTCAAAAACAACAGGGTTCTTCCTCTAGCTAACGCTAACTTACTTTCCAAATTTCAATACAATCGGACTTTTCTTTCTTAAGTTATCGTGCTTACAAGAAACGTGACGGACGGACGGACGGACGGACGGATGGACATTTTGAAAGTTGTTCAGAATTCGTTCGCTAACATAATGATATGACAATTTTTTTGCGATATTTACTGATTTAAAAGTGTGCCGATCAAATGCAATATACTCTTCGTCTTTGCGAAGAGTATAAATACAAATTTTGTCTATTTAGAAATTCGTCAACACTATAAAATGCATTTGCTATTAATAGTTTCCTTATTTCTTTTTTAAATGAAGATAAGTTCAATTCTCTCAGTTTTAGGAACGCTGTTAAATAAAATAATACAGTTATAGTGCAGTGAGTTTTGGAATGTCGCTATTTTATGCACTGGATCACCAACAGATTTTTATAAATGATTACCTCCGGAAGTGGAGGAGGTGTACAAATTTATTTTTGCAAATGCCAGACATTTGTAGATATAGATACTAGGAACTGTAAAAATTTTATATTTTTTATGTACTTCCTTACAACTGGATCTATTATTTGGGTTAAAAATTAGTCTTAGGTTAATATATTCAATGGTAAATGTGAATATGCTAAAGCATAATCAGGCGCGGATTTATGGGGGGGGGGGGTAACGGTGTAATTACCCCCCCCAAGATTCTGTAAATCATCAACTTTTGTTTTAAAATGTTGTGATTTTTGTTAATTTTGGGAAGAAAAAAAAATTTAACAGGGTAATTACCCCCCCCCCCCCCAAGAAACTTTCATTTTAAAATTTGATTTTTTAGGATGAAAAATTTTTTTTTATTTTTTTTTGGATTTCTGCCCCTGCTCTTCAAAAAAATTTTGGAATGAAAATTTTTTTCCCCCGCTTTTCAGAAAAATTTTGGATGAAAAATTTTTTTTCGAATTTCTTCCCCCACGCTCTTCAAAAAAGTTTTGGGACGAAAAAATTACCCCCCTCCCAAGCTCAAGGTCCAGATCCGCCCTTGAGCATAATACACATACTTAAGAGACTCGTCTGGGCAATTCTATCCTTTAGCTGTAAAACAGCGAAGTAGGCTTTATTAAGCAATTTACAAATGTGCTCTATATACAGTTCCCATGTTAATCTACTGTCTATGTAGGACTTAGAGTGGCCCATCTTTTTCGAAATCGAAATTTTTTATTTCTCACCCTTGCAAATGATTCCATTTGAAGAAAAAACAGTCCCCTCAAAATATTATTGAGGCAAATTGAAGGCAAGGGGTGCCGCAGAATGCATTATTATGCAATAATAAAAGTAAATGGAATTATTTACATTCTTTGGTTGATGCATTGTTTTTTTTTTTTAATCAGCAACATTTATCTTTATAATGACTAATCAAGTCATACAAATATCAAAGACATTATTTGTTGTGACTATGACATGTGTCATACTACTGTAAATTCGTAGTCTAAGAAAACTAGACTAGAAGTTTTTGAAATAAAACTCTCTCGTTTTATCTTTGTGTATTTTATTATGAAACGTTTTTTTCATACATAGTACCAAATATTATCCTAAATTTACAAGACATATAGTAATAAAAACAATATTTTTTGCACTAGGCCAAAGCATGCGACAGGGTTTCTTTTTTTACATTTGGAAACTGTGATTTATAATCATTTACAACTTGGAGTAAAAACTGTTTTTGGTCTTCATTTTTTGTTAAAATGTCATTATAGTCAGTAATAAGTTTTATTCCTCTCTCAGCGGCATCATTTACAACTTTAATTTTGTTTACAATATTGAAACAACGGGTATAACTTTCATTTTCCCTCCATGTTGTTGGATCATTTTCCAAAAATTCCATAGACAAACCTAATTTTTGAAAAAACTGTTTAGTGTTCTCGCATATGAAGTCCTGAATTTCCTTGTTTTCAACGTCAGTAATGTTACTAATCATAAGTCGTTTAATACCCTCTTAATTTGGTGCTTTCCTATTCAAAGCTTTAACCATTTCTCTTTTAGTGGTAACTGAAATATCGTCATCAAAGTAAGATAAGCCAACATTTACTGAATTAAGGTACCACAAATGGTTCACTATTTTCCTACTTGCGGCTTGAGATATTTCTTTGTCAATATATTGATAATTAATGAGTTCTTTACAAAAGTCTAAGTCATGAAGCGGTGCTTTACTAGCAAATGACGCTGTAAACCAGGCCTTTACATAAACCTTTACAATAAAGAGACATATATCTTCAATACCTATTTTTTCTTTTTTAGTTAGTTGGAACTGATCTTGGAAAAAAAATATTTTTAGACAGTAAATGGATTTGGCCATCCAACGTGCATGATGAAATGCCCCTGGTTGATAGAATGTCGTGTGAGTGGGCTCTTCTTCAACAAAAAGTTTAGAAAGCATTAAAAATTCTTTATAATCATCACGAGGCTGTTGCAAAGTTAAAGCTGCATTTAGAAACTTTACAATTTCGGCTTTAACTGGTTGTAAAATGTGTTTAATTTTTGATACCTGAAATCCAGTTTTTAGTTTATTTTGATCTATTTTCGGCCAAAATTCCCTAAAACGTTTAAATAGTGGCACATTTGGACCAGATGAGGAAGGCATTTTTGTGTCAAACATACTTCTCAAAACCACTTCAAAAATATGATGTCTACAAGGAAAATATAGAATATCTCTTTCTAATTTTTGTTGCAATAGTGTGGCTGCCCCATTTATATAACCCATATTTGATGCTGTTGTATCACAACACAAAGCTATTACCTTTTCGTCCAAATTCCATTCACAAAGCACATCATAAACTGCTTCAGTCTGTTCTCTTTCAGTTGAATTGGGCAAAGCTGGTACTCCAAGTAGTTGTTCAATATCTCCACTAGTAACTAAGATAGCAAGTCTATCGATATTTCCCATTCCAGTGAGAGAAGGTAAAAGTTTTCCATCCCAATGGATGACTGGGGCCGGCAATTCAGAATTACCGAAGGCAGTTTTTAATATTTCAGCTCTTTCCTCGCGGATGCGTTGTCTAGAGCGCTGAAGTGTGGTTCTGCTGATGGACAAAGATGTTGTGTCATGGCCTAGTGCTTCTGCTACTGCCGTCAAAATATGGACTCCATACCTGTCGCTTATTTTGCAAGCATCAAATGCAGCGGCTATTTTTGGTGTGATGATGTTACATGATCCATACAATCTCCTCTTTTTTGGCTGTGACGGGCCAGGCTGGTCTTGTAACAACTCTTCTTGGGCTTCGATTATTTCATCTTCATTTTCGTTGGAGTCGGCTGAATTACTACTTGATGATGGACAGGTGACTGTTTCCTCTAATCTAGCTTTTTCTTGTTGACTTCGTTGCATTCGTTCGGATAATTTCTGTAATTTCTCCTCAGTTGATTTTTCTTGAGAAGCAAGTTGGTAATCAATACCATGCATAAATCCAGGACGTCCCTTTTTTCTTTGGTTAATTAAAAACTGCTTATCTTCATCTATTTTCATCAATTCCAATGCATTTGCATGAGAAATGTCAAAGAGATCGTCCAATTTTTCAACGAAATTTTTTTCTTTACTCCCGCACTGGCCCTTTTAGCCGATTTTTGTAAGTTCCTCCACTCTGCATAAAGTTTATCTAGTTGTTTAACACAATGAAAATCCTGACGTGTCGGAATGCGAGCTTTATCCCAAAAAACTGACTTTTTTATTGTTAATTTAGCACTTTCAAGTACACTTAGCTTCACTTCACGAATGTTATAAAAGAGCACTTGTAATACTTGTCTATTAGACGGCAATTTATTGCCAAGGATTTGTGACGAATAGTGTCCAACTAAGTAAATGAAAGTATCCTTTCGTAAGGATCTAACATCAGCCATCGTTAAATGTTTTTTCAAAAAGGAACGTATGCTAGAACTTATAATGTCACCACTGTAAAACACAATTGCAAACTGACATAAAAACCTACCGTAGGTGCATTATATTTCCAAACTTCCAAAACAAATAATTTCTAGGAAATAATTATACCAATAAAACATTATGAGAAAAGAGGTAGATATTTGTATTTTAAGTAAAATTTAAGTGTATTACCGTAATAAAATCTTATTTACAAATTTCTACCTGAATGCGGCACGGGTTACCGTTCACCGAATTATCTGAAACTTTGACATAAATTATTCCTAGTATAATAGTATATTTTCGTGGGGTGAGACTTAAAAAATACGCAAAAAAAATTCACCCCTATAGAGATGGGCCACCCTAATGTAGGTACCTAAGAATTTTGTTGATTCGGTAAAATTTGTCATCACTAGAGGTTAATGCTCTTCTAAAATTAAAATTTATAAAAACGGTTTTTTCATCATTCAAAATGAGCTTTTTTCTCTGGCACCATACGTGTACATCGTCTAGTGTAATATAAATTTTATGATATAGTTCCTTCTGCGTGAGAGCTGATACCGAGACAGTGATGTTATCTGCATACATCGTTGTAACGCCATGTTGAATGTAATTTGGTAGATGGTTAATGTACATCAAAAATAACAGAGGGCCTAGTGTTGAGCCTTGGGGGACCTCCAGAGTTACATCATGGATATTCGATTGAAATTCATTACACTTTACTACTAATTTACGATTTTCCGATTACGATTAAGGAATCGTATACTGACTAGTACAGTGCCTAGAATTACATTAGCAAAATTTTTTTCGAAAACGTGTTGCTTAATAATATTTAAGACTGTAAAGTTGTCATTTTATCACCTTATTAAATCCCGAGCGCTTCAGGGCGAGCGGATTCAATCTTTGATAGCAAAACCGTCCAATTTACACGAGTTATATTACTTTGGCCAAAATACCTTTAGAGACAATCTATGGGTAAATTGACCAATACTATGTCATGTTATAAATCCATGATTCCACCAAATAAAGTGAAAATATGATATGTGAATGAAGAGAGCAAAGAATGCTGCTAGATATTCAGAGATATGCCAGTGAATGAGGCAAAAGTTGACATAATTGGATAAAAGTGAATGCTGATATTTATTTTCTTATTTAATTCCTTTAGTGGGTGGAATTAGCATAATAATATTTCACTTCTGGATACCAGCACCAAAATTTAGGGATGAAATGTAGAGATATATTGCTTTGTAAATCCGTCGGGAGATACTCTCAGAAGTGGCTAAGTTAGCCATGATGATGTCATCAATATGGCCGCCGTCTATAGGTCAAATATCTCAAGAACTAATCAACTGATTTGAATAAGCAAAGTCTCATTTAAAGATAATTGAATATTGTACAAAAAAGGTAATACGCAATCATTTCGTAAAAATATTAGCTTTAAGTTCGCCTGCGGCGAACAGAACAACTAGTTCTCTAGATCCATTCTCATTAAGCCGAACCAGATCGACCCCGTTTAGCGCATAAATTATCATGGCGCTATGCGCCGTGGTTGACTGGTTGCCTCCGAGACATTTTGATGACGTCATTACAGCTAACTTAGTCACTTCTGAGAGTGTCTCCCGACGAATTTACAAAGTAAAATATGTCTACAACTCACCCCTAAATTTTGGCTCTGGTATCCAGCAGTGAAATATTTCCGCACAATTTGCTGCTTATTCCAAGCACTACTTATTTTCAATTTAAATTTGAAAGTTAAGTTAAGGCTGCTTAGTAATGTACACAGTACTCATTGAGAGGTTAAATTAGTGCTACGAATTGTAATGTACAGTATATCATTTTGATTTAAAAAGAAATTGATAAAATTTTAATGATTTCCTGACTGATTCTGCGCATTTCATCTCTAATTAGGTTTTTTGAAGCCTCTAAATTTTGTGCTCTGTTAACATAAACCTTAGATTTTAAATGCATCTATAAAAATAAGCAAGAGAATTAAGGCCTGGGGACCTCGGAGGCCATTCTATCTATCTATCCTCGCGTGCCAATTTACCTTTCCGGAAACCACCTTACATAAGGCTATATGCTATATCAAATGCAATTAAAGTGTGATAGTAATTAGAATAATCATTAATACAATATGGCTTAAACTCAGATAAACATATTTTCGCTCAGTTTATTTGCAAGGAAATCCACATGTAACTTTGTGTCGTAGAGATCAAGAAATCTTGTTGTTTTCGAATTGATGTAGTTTTCCTAGAAATTTATGGACAAAAATCATATTTGTTGTTTTATTTTCTTTTAGAAAATATATTACAAGCAACCACTCTAGCACATTCAGCCTTCTATGTGCTGCTGAAGTGCATTTAATGCTCCAACTGTTCTTAACAGCTTCGTGTCATCTGCTATTAATACGGCATGTTCAAATTATTTACGTAAATTGAGATTAAAGTGAGTCCTAATACCGATCCCTGGGACACCCCACCTTTTACATCTAGGAGACATGAATTTACATTATTTACACTCATGTACTACTTTGCGTATGTTAGGATTTAATTAGCATGCGACTGACAGAAATTTTAATTTGTCCAGTAGTTGATGATGCGAGATATAGTCAAAAGCCTTTTGCAAATCACAAAAAATGATTCTAATATAATATTTCCATTCTTGTCCGATCACAGTTCTATTTATAAGGTGTTCTTTCCATCACTTGTTGAATTATTATTGCGAAAACCAAACAGTTTTTTAAAAGTAAAGTATATTTTTCAAAATGGTGCGTTGTTGGTTTTTTTATGTCATTTCAAAGATATTTAAAATTATTAAAACTTATATTCAAAATATGAATTTTTTGTTGTTGTAGCTATTTGGGGGTTTTAGTTATCATCTTAGACAATTTTCGTAATATGGCTCTTGTTTGTGACGAAATCTGTTATGAAGTTATGATATACTGCAACCAGAAGCCTTTGTATTTATTTTTTAAATGATGTTCCTTTCTCTTGATAATTCGGTTAGGAAAAACCAATGTCCTTTTATAGTAAACTATGTATTAATTCATAGTCTTTAAAATTTCAAGCGTTTGGCCTTTTTAAATTCTAATCATTGAGATTCTTTAATTTTCATGTATTTTATCGATCATTTTTACAGAAAAATATCTGCTTAAAAAAGTAACTTACATGCTACCAAGTAAAAAATGTCGTTCTTTACCGTGTATTCAGGAAGTATAAAAATAGTTTTAACCAACAGCAAAAAGCATGTTGTGTCTCTAATACCAGCTTTTTAAAAGCCGTAAAAGCATTTGAAAGCCTCAATGGCTTTTTTATATCGTGTGACTGAACAAACATCAAAGATCTTTTTGCGATTGAGAAAGTATTCGCTGTAACAATGAAATGCAAAGAAAATACAAACTAATTTAGTATGTTAATAAACGTTTAATGTTTCCTATTTTATTTCATTTTTACGATCCTAATTGTAGACGGTGGATTTTACTTTTTAATAGGCCAGCTATACACAATTTCATTCGCTCGTTTATTTTCTTTTAAATTTTAGATCCATGTTATGGTTTTAATTTATTGTTCATGAAACGAACATTTAAATCTGAAATCCAGTCAAATCTATCCAAAACAAAACACAAAACAGGTTTATTTCTATTTATTTATTTAAAAATTATAAAAATTAAAACAGATATAAGTATCGCTGTACTAATGTTTTTCAGACTGAAATAGCAATCAAAAAGTACGACTTTTCGATCCAGAATGTGAAAATAGCCATTTAAATTATCATCTAATTTATAAACATATAAGAATATATTATCTTGCAAAATATTCTTCATAATTTTACTTCCACATCCAGTGGAAAAAATTTTTTTTTTTAATTTTTATTGTTCAAATAGGCTTAGAATGTCATGAAACGTCGAGATTTCAAGTTTGAGCGAAAAAAAAATTTCTGTCTGTCTGTCGGTCTGTAACTTTTTTGTGCGCACGTTTACTCTGGAACCGTTTGAGATATTGACTTGAAATTTGGTGCACATATGTACTTTAAAGAGAACTAGAGCTAGATTATATTTTCATCTTGTTCCGTCGAAGGGTTTGGGGGTAAATTGGGGTAAATTTGGAGTAAATAGGTAAATCAAGCAGGTAAGAGTTCATGAAATTGATATTTAGTATAGACATGAGAAACTAAGGTCTGAAAACAAATTTTGAAAATATCCGCCGTTTTGAATTTTTAAGCGTTTACGTCAGGCTTGTTGTCAGAGAATCCTGAATTCACCATGTATCAAATTTTATGTAAAATATTGAAATTACGGTAGCCACATTGGATTCACCATTTTGAATTCTTAATTTTTTACATCAGATTTGATACCAGCTAACTTCTGAAATAAATAATTGCCAATTTTATTGTAATTTCAATGAACTTTTAATTTTTCATTACAAAATCCAATTTCTTGACAAAACTGTGACTAAAAAAAATTGTCTCCAAAAGCATGGATACTAGTCAGGTATGAGCCAAATGAAAATAGCCTCTATAAAAAATGTTGAGGTCGTCGGGGGTGCCACCTTGGTGATATTGGATTTGCCCTTGAAGGGCATTTTCAAGGTAATTTGAAGGTCAACTTTCGTTTTTAAATAGGAACCCCTATTTTTGACCCGAATTCTGAAAGAGCGAAAAATTTTGCATTAAAATTGTAATTTAACTTGGGGGCTCATCTAAAGGTGAAATGGGTCTCGAAATTTTCAGGCTGGTATCTCAACAGAATAGCGAGATCTGCAGAAAATTATTTCTATAAAAGTTGTTGAGGTCATCGGGGGCACCATTTAGTGACCTTCAATTTGACCTTGAAGGTTAACTTTTGTTTACGAAATGGAAATCCTCCTAGTCGCCGAAGTCGATCGTGAAATGACCTCAATTTGACCTTAAAATCTATCTGTAAGGTCACCACGATCACCATTACCTGCCTTCAGTCACCAGATCCTAGGGTCAAATTGACCCCTTACAAGTCTGATGCAATCATTTTCGCTCTTTCAGAATCCGGAGTCAAAAATAGGAGTTAATTAAAAAACGATAGTTGACCTTCAACCGAGCTTGAAAAAAAATACCGTCAAGGTCAAATCTAAGGTCACCTCAACAGCTTTTAGAGAGGTCATTTTCTTCATATCTCGCTATCCTGACGAGATGCCAGCCTGAAAATTTCGAGAGACATTTGAACTTTAGATGACCCCTAGGGCCAATTTGACCACTTATAACTTTAATGCAAAATTTTTCGCTCTTTCAGAATTCGTAGGCAGAAGAAGGGAATCCTATTTAAAAAAACGAAACTTGACCTTCAAATAACCTTGAAAGTGACCTTCAAGGTCAAATCCAAGGTTAGCAAGTGGTGATCCCTTGATGACCTCAACAAATTTTATAAAGGTCATTTACCACATATCTCGCTATTCTAACTCGTATCCATACTTTTGGGACACTTGGTATACAAAGAACATACATACTGATCGAATTGAAAAGCTTCTCCTTTTTTAAATTTTTTTGAAGTCTTTTAAAAAAATACATAAATAAAAATTAATATTTTACGCAAAATGCATTTTTTGTTTTATTTTTGTTACAGTAGAAAAAAAATGCCTATATCGTTTAGAATACACCTAAATAGATTGAAATATACCCACGTAAATACAAAATCAATAATAGGCATGCGTCTAATACTGCATTTATTGGGTAATTTCATTTTGATGAAGCAGATATAGTTATTTGAACCTAGGATGTCACTGGCTACCAACCGTCAACAATGAATTTAATTCCAGAAGCCGATTAAACAGGCGGACTGACCACAATCGTTCAAAGTTCAGTAATTTCAACTCTAACTAATGTCTTTAATTTATTCAACCACATATTAGGGACAGAAGCATATTTCAAAAAAAAACTTTTGGTTGCTAAGTCAGTTACCCATGAAAAACTGTTACCGCAAAAATATTAAAAACAATTATTTTTAGGATAATACGTACCACATATTAATTAATGGTGATATATTTTACAATTATTATACTCTTCGCAAACACGAAGAGTATATTGATCGGCACATTTCTAAATCAGTAAATATCGCTCGTAGTGAAAAAATTTTCATATCATTATGTTAGTGAACGAATTCTGAACAACTTTCAAAATGTCCGTCCGTCCGTCCGTCCGTCCGTCACGTTTATTGTAAGCACGATAACTTAAGAAAGAAAAGTCCGATTGTATTAAAATTTGGAAGGCCCAGCGGTTTGAGCTGTAAGTTGATAGATCAGTCAGTCAGATAAAAAAACTGCATCAAAATCGGATCTCCCGTTGAAGAGATATAAAGCCACAGACAGACAGACAAACAAACATACAAACATACGAGTCAAACTTATAACACTCCTCTTTTTGGGTTGGGGGCAAAAAATAATTTTCATCATCACCCGACCGGACCTCCCCGTCCAGCCCTACACCCACCCCGGTGATGTTCGCCGTGGTTGTTCGGCTGGCTCCGGGCCGGACCCCGGAAAGGTGCACCATTGTATCTAAATAGAAATAAATACCTGTTGAATTGAATTGAATTGTTCGAATCCTTGACAGGGGTGTTTTTTTTTAATTTTTTTTTTCATATCTTTTTTTCACAACAAAGCTAGTATCAAAAAATTTAGCATGTCCAAAAACTAACATTATTTACAAGAAAACTGCGAAGAGTATCCTATAGAATGTGTAACAATTATATAAAAAGCTCAGTAAATCGAAGAGTATAATGCATCCACTAGTTACTACCAACAAGACAAAAAATTTTACACTTTAATAGATGATTGGAAACCCAGATTTGTTTTTAAAAGAGGGCAAATAATCACAACCTTGTGGATTGTTCGATTCCAGTTCATTAAAAGTAGTTCTGAGAGAAAAGAAGCGGATTAGATTTTGCTTAAATCAAAATAAAATAAAGTCTAATCAATGTGGATTTGGGGTTTATACCTTATATGATATTATCGACCTAGGGATTTTTTTGCCTTTGCTTACGCTACTTCCTTTTCCAATTTTGACACCATATAAGCCGTGTTCTATTCCTGTTGTATAAAAAAAACAGGTTAATGTAAGTATATTTATGAAAAAGTAACGTTATATTAAAGTCAAAAAATAAAAACTAAATTGTAATAAACAATAAAATATTTAAAGTATTACTCCAAGCTCGAAGTAAGTATGTATAACATTCTAATATTTACATTATTAGTGCTTTAATCAGGTTATCTCGTTTATAATTACCACTTCACGCGGTATTTTCTTTTCCAATAATTTAATCCTGCACTGTACAAAATAAATTTTATTTTTTTCATGGTTTCGAATTACGACATTTGAAATTTGACTCGATTTAGGTATATTGGTTTTAGTTTCCTTGGATACTCATCCCCACAAGTGTATTTTCCTTCGTTTTAACATTCAGATACAATTTATGAGCAAAGTTACTATATGTATGTCTTTGAACCTATATCATTTATCAAAAGTTTATGTGTACCTTTGAATATGCAAATACATCAAAAGAACACTGCGATAAACGTCGGTGTCGGTACAATTTCCTTAGAATAGTTCACTTTTTATTTTCACAATATAAAGTTTCTATAATGAAATTGGACGATAATATCAATAGATTTATTCCTAAGGAAATAAACCGGCGGCGCTGAATCCGAATTCAAATAAGGCACATTGAGACCTCGAGTGCCGACCTGGAGTAGCGAATAGAGTGTTTGTGAGAGCTGCAAACGATCTTTTTATGAGGCGTGTGGATTGAAATCGTGGATTTTTCAGGAATACTTATACCCATATTGACCTATTTTATGGTAAAAAAGTGTCATGGCTAAAACTAGATTGGTATCACTAAAAATAGTAAAAAGTCAATGCATATGTTGACCAACTCGTCTAATTCGCAAACTTTATAAAAATCAAATAACTATAATAATCATATTAGGCCAGGCTATTTAAGTGTCACAATTAAAAAAAAAAAAAGTCGTTACAGCAAACTGATAACAGAATATTTTAGAACATATCACAACCAAAGAAGGAAAAATAATCCGAACCACCTGCGATTATCTGGGGTGAAATGGGGTGGATTTTTAGGGGTGAGAAACGGTTCTTTGCGATTTCTGGCTTAACTACGCATTCTATCGAAAAAAGTTAAATATAAAAGTTGTAAGTAATAAAGAGATCTACAACTTTTGTGGAAAGCATTTTTATCTTAACCTCAAAATTTTTCGTGATACACGCAAAAAACCCTTTTTTCGGTTGTTTATTTTTTTCTTCCACAAAAATAATTCGATTTAGCTCAAACTTGGTGAAAATATACCTTTTGGTGTCCCACATAAGCACTATTTTTTTTTTGGAGCAAAATATTTAGCAGTTGTTGTTTAATTGACTTTAGCCAATCTGAGGTAACGCTGTATAACCATATCACTTTATCAGACTTGGGATTGACACTATTGACAGCAAAGCTGGAGAGGGTAGAAATGACTTTTTGGTTTTAATCAAATCACACTATAAAAATAGCGAAATAAATCGAAAAGACATTGACACTGTGCTAGTGAACTCTGCAACAAGAAGTAGATATTTACTTAAACCCGTCAATAACACGCCGGTGTCCTGATTGTTCAACCGAGAGCAAAAAACACGGCACTTTGACCGCACTCACCAGCTTCACTTTTTATGCCAATTAAGGAAATGTAAACATTTTCAATATGTTCTTTCACAAGTAAGTTCGTCGCCCTATTACTGACCACAGACACGTAACAGTAACGTAATCTTCGTAAGTTTGAACCCTTTTTAATACACTAAATTACCTCGGAGCACTCTAAAATTTTGCAGGGGCTTTTCCACATTGAAAACTAGTACACCATCTTATTTTCGGCATATCATGATAAATCACGTTGTATATGCACACATATCTAATGACTAATGAGTTGATATTGAGTTTTATTATTTGTTTTCCATAGCTACTGACTCAATAATTTTCATAGTTTTAAGTAGCGTTTATTAGCTTTTTTAATTGGTATATATTCGTAACTAATGGACTTATTTAGCTCTCGGTTCTAAATCAAAAAAAATATTCATAAAATACGAGAATTTCAGTTTTTGAAGGTGTCCGCAATTTCAATTTTTTTCATGTCTGCCATTTTGGACTACATGTTTTGCATCCTACTGATTGTCTACATAGTGACATCAAGTATGTTTGAATTCGTTTAATAGCATAAAATGGCATTTAAAAAATAATAATTTTGGATTTTTTTTCTGCTCGGCATATGTACCTCAAATTAAAATGTTAAAAAAAAATTAGGTTAATTTTACACCTGACGAGTTTCATTGGATGTTTTTAATTTAAAGAAAAACATAGCATATGAAATGACATTAATTTCTACTTCACAAACCATCTAGGCTTCTTATTAAACAATATTTGCTATATTTATTGTGGCAAGAGGTGATTCAGTAAATAGTGCTTATGGCCATGGATAAAAGATTATTTGGCAGGACTTGTAGCTTTAGATAAAGCCGAGATAGAAGTCCAGAATTTAAGAAAATTTCATGTGTATGATGATCCGTTCAAATATTTATTTCCGTGCTTTTTAAACGTAAATTTGGCGCAAAACCCTAAATGGGTGTAGTTCTATGAGTTTCGCTAATGCCATCTTTTACTCTTTAGTTAAATTATTCTGCATTATATTAGTTATTTGAAGTTACAATATATATGCATACATTTTAATTGTTGTCAAATGTGACGTGAGTTATATATTTATTTATAAATAGGAATTTTACTTACTTTAATATGTACACAATATTTATGTGCAACGGTACCCTATGTGAATTTTAACAAAATATAAATTTCAATTCGAATTGGTTCGAAATTTTTTGTTTCTGCTCGTATGCGAAAAATGTTCGTACGCGATCTACCGTGCACGAATTTATTCTATTAGTTCGTAATTGCAGCACAGGTTTTTAGTACTGTTTTCCTGTGTGTACAAGAGAAGCGAACTACTGCTGTGTCCATTCAACCATCGGATATTAAAGTGACCAATGGCAAATTCTGAGCAGTGAATACGATATATCGTTTTACGCAGTGGGTCCTAAAGTACAAATCAAACTATCATATCGTAGGTAGTTATGCCTGTCACCGGCACTATATGCGCTATACTACTTGCTGCTAATATTATTGATTGTAAAGTAAAATAAAGAATGCCATAATACAATAACTAAATTATTGGAGAGGAAATAAATAAATAAAGCAGTTTAAATGATATTCAAGGTTATTGCTATCAATCTTCTTCTTCTTTCTGCGCCGTCTTCTACCGAATTATAGTTGAAGCTTCTGGTATTTGGAACTATTCACGTAAGTTTTTCATCCAGGATTGTTTCTTTCTGCTCAATCCTCTCCTACCTTCTATGATAAGTTGTAATAGACCATACTTGTCATTCCGAAACAGATGGCCCAGATAGGATGCTTTTCTTAACAGTTGTAAGTAATTCCAGATCTTTATCCTTTCTTCTCAATACCTCCGTATAGGTCACTCTTTCAGCCCAAGGTATCCTTAGTATGTGCCTATAAAACCACATTTCAAAAGCTTCTAGTTTTTCAGCGTTGTTGTTTTTAATGTCCACCCTTCCACGTTATAATGCAGCGTAGAGAGCAGGTACCATTTCGTGGCTCTCCATTGAGTACCAATACTTAAGTTGCGGTTACTCAGGAGCTTTCTTATTTTTATGAATGTTGATCTTGCTATCTCTATTCTAATCTTAATCTCCAAATCAGGGTCCCATTCGTCATTTTCTGTGTATCATTAATATTTGTAGCGGTGTACTCTTTCGATGGATTCGGTTCTTATTTGTAGATCGATATTTTGGATATTTCTTTTAATAATTACCATGGTTTTCTTTCTGTTGATCTTAAGTCGAAATTGGTTGCTTATTGTAGTTACTCTATTGAGCATCATCTGTAAATCCCCGATATTATCCGCCAGAAAAACAGTATCATCCGCATAGCGGAGATTACTGATTGGTACCCCATTAATTTTGATGCCATTATTATGTTCTTCCAGTGCCTCTACAAAGATTTTTTCAGAGTATAAATTGAACAGCAGTGGCGAAAGAATGCAACCCTGTCTAACTCCCTTAGCCATCAATCACTTTCAAGTAATAAATGAACCATGAAATTTTATATTCTCCCTCTTCCCTTAAACTTCTTTCGTTTTCATACCACATTCTCTCAATTTCCCACAACGTTCTCTCGCCTTCCACTTTCTTTTACCTTTTTCCACTTTTTTGTCATTTTTCATTGACCTTAAAATATTTGCAAAACGAGCAGGTTTTCAATTCGACCCGTATATATGTTTCCTTTTTATATTTGTTCAAGCATTACTTACAGATGCGCTGGAGCAATTTCTATGAAATGAAATCTTCTTAAACTGTAAGATATGGCTCGGGGTTATCCCATAATAATTTCACCAAGCTACGTCTAGTGCAAAGTGAGCAAAAATTGGATACAAGATATTTTTGGTTGAAAATTTTGCAATATCTGGCGCCAGGCAAGTTATGTCGATACTGTATTGAAAGTGCTTGTAAGTATTTTAGGAGTAGTTGATACCGAATCTGACCTCAAAAATTAAGAATTCCAAACGGCGAATTCAATACAGTTGTCATAATGCAACATTATTGCAAATTGACATGAAATTTGATACATTCTGCTTAAAGCATACATGGCTCGAGAAACGCCGCATTATGACCAGTGGAATATCAAGGTCAACGAAGAGAAATCGGAGGCTACGGTTTTCTCCCAGAATTTCACAAAAAACAGAATTATTACAGCAATCTCGAACAAGGGGGGAACAAGGGGGTTAAAATTCAAACAAAAGAATCCGTGAAGTATCTAGGAGTTCATTTAGACACCAGACAACAAACACATAAACGAAACTATACGCAAGGTCTATTCCCTGTCTAGGAGTCTGTACTCTCTAATGGCAGGGAATAGTAGACTAAACAGAAATAACAAGAAATTGATATACACGACCATCGTGAGATTGTAGAAGAACGCACTACCGGGCGTCAAAATGACGCGACACCAATTTATTTCTCAGGGGGCGCCAGTCGCGTATTACCCCGTTCTTCTACCTCCCAGGCGGGTTCGAGATAAGATGACTTCGGTAGCCGAAAAGCGGGACCAAGGCTGCACTACCACAGATCGGAAACTACGCTCTCTCTGGACCCGAATTCCCTCGTTAGGGGTTTAGGCACCTCTTAATTTCCTGAATTTTTGCATAAAAAAATCCCAACCGAAGAATTTCTCTGCGGAGGGATTAGTTTTGGTACGCGAAAATCGCGTTTTGGTCCATTAATAACGGAATATATTTCTCAAAAAACGCATAAAAAAATCCCTATCGAACCTCCGTAAAACAACCAGAAGGTCGAACGTTAATGCGAATTAACTCGACACATCCGGTTTTCTATACGAAAGTTCCAGGGATTATAGACCGTCAACAGGCCTCAAGATCAATTAAGAAACATTAGTTCAAAGAATCCGTTTATTTAACAGAATTGGTTATACAAAATTCTCAAGAAAGAATCGTGCCTTCCCCAATCAAGGTAGTGACTTTCAGACCATACAAGCGAGAGCGCTCGCGCTAACGATCGATTAGGTAGAAAAGATTCATACGTACCTTCTCAGAATCAAAATGCGAGCTTTTAGAATCATTTCAGACTCTGGGTAAATGAATAATTAAGGCTGACTGAAAGTAACTTAAAAAAGTTTTACTAAATGAATTTAGTTTCGCTAGAGACTACCTAGCTTTAAAGTTCTTGTATCGTGGAAATTCACGTACTCAAACACATTCAGAGGACTTATTACTGCATAAGTTGAGTGGCGTTCGATCAGTCCACGACTTACTAACCCTTATCACAGTCGATTAATAATATCGATTTGGCAGCGTCTCACCTTCGAGCGACTATTAGGCAAAATTGAATTTTTGGATTTTTATGCACAAGGCGTTTTCCTCTATAACTTTGTCATTTGAAAAGCCCCGTTATTGGCTTTTCTACCATCGCTTAGTCTGGACTACTCAACGCGCTCGACCAAATTGCGAGCCGCTGGGTCAATCCAAACTCTTTCCATGCGAGAAACCGGCCTTGTACATGTGCATTGATTTTTATCAATTTTTGCTTATCGGCACTACGCCGGCTTTGACAAAATCTTCTATTTTGCCTTTTGGATGCAGTGCATCGTTAAAATTTTATGCTCATACTTTAGAATTGGGCTTTCAATGATCGTACCTCAAAGGTCAATGTCTTTGGTTGAGGAATAAAAATAAAAAATAATTTAAAGTATATTTTCGTGGTACTTTTTAAACTGACTTCGTGGTACTTTTGAAAAATCCAGTTTAAGACCAATTTTAGCGTACTTTTGAAAAATCGATTTTCGAGCCAAATTTCAAGGTACTTTTGAAAAACTAATCTGCGGGTGAAATTTTGGCGTACTTTTGAAAAATCGATTTTCAAGCCAAATTTCAAGGTACTTTTGAAAAGTTAATCCGCGGGTGAAATTTTGGCGTACTTTTGAAAAATTGATTTTCAAGCCAAATTTCAAGGTACTTTTGAAAAGTTAATCTGCGGGTGAAATTTTGGCGTACTTTTGAAAAATCGATCTTCAAGCCAAATTTCAACGCAGTTTTGAAAAATTAGTCTGCAAGTGAAACTTTGGCGTACTTTCGATAAATCGATTCCTGGGCCAAATTTTGACGCCCTTCCAAAAATATTATTTTTCAAAGTCCAATTTATGGTACCTTTGAAAAAGTATACTATTCATAAATCTTTGTCATTATATACTTCTACTCTGATATTCTGAACCAAAAACATTTTTCCTAAGTGAAAATTCGGTGTTTTTTCGAATTTTCGCCTGGTCATTTCCAACGCCTTATAGAACCCAAAACGGTCCTTGTGGACTGATCTGCGCCTCTGCAGACTCCCAAAAATGTCTTTAAATGAAATTTTTGCCTAAGTCGAATTTTGATTATGTCTTCAACTTAGGACGATTTTGGAGAGTTCTACAACACTCCCCTCCTTTGGTTGAATCTTTTCTACTCATCGATTGCCTTTAATTTCCATATTCACTTGTATGTCTGTATGCCTTCATTTGACGGTCTGACCTATGGTACAGATGTTTAAAAATAACGGCCTTAATTGGGGCAGACGGCTGATTCGCCTATCTAACTTAAAAATAAATACATTTTTTAAACAATACGCTAAGTTGATACAACATTTTTATCAACTTAATTACACCCGCGTCGAGGTGCGAAGCGTAGCACAATTTTGATTAGCGTCCACTCTCACTAATTCGTTGCACTCGCTTTTTCGCCCTGGTCTCGCTCTTGCTTGACTTCGGCCCTTTCTAGAAGAGGCTGTCTATATTTCCATGCCGCAGCTTGGACGGTCCTCGCCTTTGAGTTCCAGACTTCACCATGCCGCGCCCTTGCGACAGGCTGGGTCATCTTTCCATTTCTGCACATGGAAAATGCAGTTCTGCAACTAGATTGACTTTTTAGCAAGTCGTCGACTGGGACGCGTCGACTAACAAACACAATGTGTTGTTTTTAATGAAATATTTTTTTAACATGAATTTTGTTAACTTATAATGGTTAGAAATTGGTTCTTCGTAAGGTAGATTGAATCGGCTTACGATACTCGTGCGGTCATCACTACTTTGTGAAAAAAGTATAAAAAAAAATTGAAGCGTCTTCTTGAGCGAAGAATGGCTTCTGAAACTCGTCTCGTAGTTTCTCCTTCGTAAGGTAGATTAAATCGGCTTACGATACTCGTGCGGTCATCACGACTTGTGAAAAAAAGTATAAAAAAAAAAAATTGAAGCGTCTTCTTGAGCGAAGGACGGCTTCTGAAACTCGTCTCGTAGTTTCTACTTCGTAAGGTAGATTAAATCGGCTTACGATACTCGTGCGGTCATCACGACTTGTGAAAAAAGTATAAAAAAAAAAATCGAAGCGTCTTCTTGAGCGAAGAACGGCTTCTGAAACTCGTAGTTTCCATTTGGGGTATACGTTAATTTTGTTGACTTAAAATGATTAAAATAGAAGTTGTCTTCTTGCATAAGAAAAACAGCTTCCGAAACTCGTACTGATTCGTACTTATGCCTACGTCCATTACTCGAACTTGGCGGCTCTCGCTCTTGAGAAGCTAGGCTTACCGGATCGCGCTCTTGCGTCGGGTTCGCCGTCTTTCCATGTCTGCTCATGGAGTAGACTTTAAATTTTCGATTCGACCGCATATAGGTCAAAATCGCTACTTAGAATTTTGAGAAAAAATATAAAAAAAAGCGAAAACGGCTATTAGCCGTGGTCGACCTCAGAAATATCTAGAGGTGACTCTTCTATATCTGGCTCATCTCGAGCATCTTCGGGATCTCGACTTATTACATCCGGCTCATCTTGAGCACTTGCGGGAACATTGATTTGAACTAGTGTGGTATCGCTACGTCGCTCTGACCTGGGCGCGATCTCATTGTCTGATGAGGAAGCGTCGTCACTAAGATGAATTTCATCCGGACTATCTTCTGATTCTTCAGACAATTCCAATTCAACATCGGGGTCTCCCTTAGGTGCCGGCCTGATGGCATCGACATGTAATCTCGTCGAAGTTACACCCTTGTGAATGAGGTAAACTTCATTGGACAATCTCTTTAAAACCTTGTGTGGCCCACTCCACGACGGTGTGAAGGTATGATCCTTTTAGTCATTACCATATCTCCCACTTTATATACGACCGGCGTTACCGCCACTTTGGGCGCGTAACGCCATTGGTAATTTGTTTGATTTTTACGAATCTCTTTGACTCTTTCAAGGCGGGGAACGTCCGCTTGATTACGACGTTCTTGTCTATAAGCGAACATATTCCAATCACCAATCTGCGGTAATTCATAGCCGAGCACTACGAAACTGGGCGTATGCCCCGTAGCGGCGTTTTTTCTTGTTCTCAAGATATATGCCATCTGACTAACATGTCGATCCCACTCGTCGTTGGGTGAACCATATAATAAGGTTTTTAAGATCTTCTTGGCTTCTTGCACCCTCCTTTCTATTGGATTGGCCTGTTGGTGGTAAGCTGCTGTGAAGAATCTTTCAATATTGTTACGTGTACAGAACGTATCGTAAAAGCCGGAATTGAAGTGGCCTCCCTGGTCGGAAATGATGACCCTCGGAACGCCATATCTCGCCACTAGTTCCTCTTCGATAAATTGTGCTATTGTTTTTCCACTGACTTGGGTGAACGCCTTGGCTTCGACCCACTTACTAAATACATCCTCTACCATTAATATATATCGGTTATCTGCATCTTTGGTTCGCTGAAGCGGTCCGATTACATCGACGCTTAGAACTTCGAACGGATGCGATGGAGCATGGCTTCTGAGAGGAGCCTTCGGTTGTGATTGTCTGCTTTTTACGGAATTACAAATAATGCACTCATTTAAATATTTGTTAACTAGTCTCGACAAATTATTAAAATAATAGCGGCCCGAGATGATTCTAACAGTTTCATCGCGGCCGGGGTGACCTACTTCCGGTCGGTCGTGAAAATGAGATATTACTCTCATGACCATACGTTTTGGTACGTATAATTTTTCTATAACATTTTCGCCTCTCGTCCAAAGTGTGCCGCCTATCACTTGTCTTGTATTGACGAATTTCACCTCTGCCTCGGTTTTATCTGCTTGTCGCACTAGAGTATTCCATCGTTCGATTTGGTCTTGGATATCTCTGGAGTGCGTTTGCGCTTCTCTGACCTGATCGTTTAATTCCAATGTGGTAATCACTGATATTCGTTCCTTGTACGAGAATTTTGGTGGGTACATTCTCTCCTCTTCGTCGTCTGCTTCGACGTTTGGGCCTTGAGGATTCCTGCTAAGATAGTCAGCCAATATATTTTCCTTGCCGGGACAATGTTCTATGGTGAAGCTGTATTCCTGAAGTAATAATGACCAACGTGTAAATTTCGTTTTCTCGTCCTTATGCTTATTTAACCATAGTAAAGCTCGATTGTCGGTTTTGACTATAAATGGACAGTCTGCCAAATATATTTTGTATTTCCTTATATAATTAACGACGCTCAAACATTCCAATTCATTAATATGGTATTTTCTCTCCGTCGGAGATAACGTATTACTAGCATAAGAGACGATGTGCTTCTGGTCATTATCCCCCAATTGATATAATACTGCAGATAATCCTATTAAGGATGCGTCCGTCTGCAGTATGAACATTTTATTGAAATCTGGCCGGTGCAGTCCTAGAGGTTTATTCAATACTTCTTTTAGTAAAATAAAAGCTTCTTGGGCTTCCGGATTCCACTTGAAGCGCCAGTCTTTCGAGAGTACTCGGGTCAAGGGCTTTGTAATTATTGCAACATTAGGGATATATTCACGTACCCAATTACACAGACCAAGGAAACTCTGAAGCTGGCGCCTCGTCGTAGGGGCTGGATAATTTTGTATCTGTAATATGTGTTTTTCTAATGGTTGAGTGGTGTTGGCATTTATTTGATGCCCGAGATAGGTTATGCTTGACGTGGCTACCACACATTTTTCCGGTGACACCTTTAAATTATGCAAACGCAGGCGTTCAAAGACGGCTCTCAGATGGTTTACATGCTGTTCTATATTTTCACTGTAGATGATAATATCATCGAGATATACTTTGCAGAAATGATGCAAGTAGCCGGTCAATACGTCTCTTGCCATAAATTTTTGGAATGTACATGGAGCGGTCTTCAATCCGAAAGGCATCACGTTAAATCGGTAAGATGCTCCATCTAATGTTGTAAACGTAGAATAGTTTTTTGACGACTCCTCAAGAGGGATTTGCCAATATCCGCTCTTGAGGTCCAACACCGTAAATATGTTGGCGTTTCCTAGATCCTTTATACTCTCGTATATCTTTGGTAAGACGGATGCTTCGTCTTCCGTTACTTCATTTAAGTGACGATAATCAATGCAGAAGCGAGGCTTCTTGCCGGGCCTTTCAATTATAATGGGAGGCGAACTGTACTGAGCGGTACTCGGTTCTATGACGCCGGCTTTCAGCATCTCTTCAATTTGATCGTACATAACTTTTTTCTTAGAAGGAGACATGGGGTAGGGTTTGATATTGAACGGGCGGTCATCTTTAATTTTTATTTTATGTTTTGTTGTCACCGTGGTAGCTTGGGTAGGCACCGCGGTGAACAATTCAGCAAATTCCTCGAATAGAGGTTTTAAATTATCGTTTTCGATGATCAGTTCTTCGGGAAGCCGGCATTGCTTCCTTGCTTGATGTGCCGCTTGATTCCAGAAGACGGTTATTCGCTCTTCGGTGCCGACGTAGACACATTTACGTTGATAATCGAATACGACATTGTGAGCATATAAAAAGGGGGCTCCCAGAATGAGCTCTTCGTTTAAATTTTGAATGACCTGAAACGTGGTCTGAAAGGGTACATCTAGTACATTAACGTTTATGGTCGTAGTCCCGAGGGATTCTACTAAACCATCGCCACAAGCCATAACAAAAGTTTGGGGAGCTGTAAGTTGATCAATGTCGTTCAAAAATTTCGGTTGGATAATATTCCTTGTCGAACCTGTATCCAATAAAGCGTTAACCGCTCGATTATTAATTATAATCTTAATGCGAGGCAGAGGGAAAGCGTCGTTGGTTTGATTGATAGATTCTAATGGAGTGAATCGGTGGGGAGATAGGTTGACTTCTTGATCCTTAAACAGGTAATTAAGGTCAGGAAGGTCATCGAAGTTTTTTAATTTAAACTTCTTGCTTCGGAGCTTCCTCGAGGGTCGCTTCGAGCCTGCTGGGGCCTGGTAGGCGGGGCTGGTACAGTTCGGCCTGGGCCATCGCCTCTGACCCCCGCTTGGTTTCCCGTATTCATATTACGATAGGGATTGTTTGGGCATTCTGCATGAAAATGCCACTGCTCCGTTGGGCAATATCTGCAAGGGCGATACGGGACTCGGGAGTTCCTTACGTCTCCAGTACCCCTTCTCGGTATATCCCCTCTGGGCAGCGAGGAAATATTATTTGCAAAATGCACCCTTGGTGCTGGCGGATTATCTCTTCTTTGAGATCCATTGAATGGTGTCCTAGATGCACCAAAGGAACTGGAGGACGGCTTCGCTAATGCGGAGGGTTCCGTTCTCCAGTTACTGCTCGTTTGCTGATTCCCTTGAGCTGAAGCGGTAGAGGTGGACGCTTCTCGGTCTTTGCTTTTTTTTGCATTTTGCAGAATCTCGAATTCTTTATTCTCATCCATGATTTTGGCCATTTGTTCGGTCATCGTCACTAGTGTATTTGTATCTAGTATGACGGCACTCTTTAGGAGCATTTTCATATCAGGTCTCAACTGATTGAAGATGGTAGCCGCCTTCATCGCCTCCGGCTTAAACGGATCGATCCTGTTGAAGAGGCATACCTTCCTGGAAATAAATACTGACGTATTTTCCTCGGCATCTTGTTTCTTGCCATATAAATTAGCTACTGCTTCGGTGAGTACTTCACCTGAATCGTAACGGCTTCTGAACCGCTCGAGGAATAGAGGATACGTGGTAATCAGGGTTCGGTATTGTTCGAACCATTTCCTAGCATCGTCTTTGAGCTGTTCTGATATTTTATACAGACGGTCGTTATCCTGCGTAATTCGTACTCGGACGAAAAATTCCTCCATATGATGAATGAAGGTTTCAGGGTCTTCGTGTTCGAAGCCATGAAATTCCGCATTTGGATGCTTCGACCGATACTTATGCTCGTGTGTGGCTTCGCTTAGAGCTTTGGCAAGACCTGCTGCCATTTGGGCAAACACTTGTTCTGAGGAGGGCTGTATGACTCCTTCAGTGGTACTCGGGCCAACCCCCGAACTACCCAGTACATCCTCCGCGCACGGCCTCTCTAACCCTCTAGAGACGTTGTCCATCACAGATGTCGGCTCGTCGTAAAACTGGAAAGGCGTTGATTCATCCATATCCTTTCCAGAAAGCCCTGCTGACTAACAACGCCCCACGTTGGGCGCCATGTAGAAGAACGCACTACCGGGCGTCAAAATGACGCGACACCAATTTATTTCTCAGGGGGCGCCAGTCGCGTATTACCCCGTTCTTCTACCTCCCAGGCGGGTTCGAGATAAGATGACTTCGGTAGCCGAAAAGCGGGACCAAGGCTGCACTACCACAGATCGGAAACTACGCTCTCTCTGGACCCGAATTCCCTCGTTAGGGGTTTAGGCACCTCTTAATTTCCTGAATTTTTGCATAAAAAAATCCCAACCGAAGAATTTCTCTGCGGAGGGATTAGTTTTGGTACGCGAAAATCGCGTTTTGGTCCATTAATAACGGAATATATTTCTCAAAAAACGCATAAAAAAATCCCTATCGAACCTCCGTAAAACAACCAGAAGGTCGAACGTTAATGCGAATTAACTCGACACATCCGGTTTTCTATACGAAAGTTCCAGGGATTATAGACCGTCAACAGGCCTCAAGATCAATTAAGAAACATTAGTTCAAAGAATCCGTTTATTTAACAGAATTGGTTATACAAAATTCTCAAGAAAGAATCGTGCCTTCCCCAATCAAGGTAGTGACTTTCAGACCATACAAGCGAGAGCGCTCGCGCTAACGATCGATTAGGTAGAAAAGATTCATACGTACCTTCTCAGAATCAAAATGCGAGCTTTTAGAATCATTTCAGACTCTGGGTAAATGAATAATTAAGGCTGACTGAAAGTAACTTAAAAAAGTTTTACTAAATGAATTTAGTTTCGCTAGAGACTACCTAGCTTTAAAGTTCTTGTATCGTGGAAATTCACGTACTCAAACACATTCAGAGGACTTATTACTGCATAAGTTGAGTGGCGTTCGATCAGTCCACGACTTACTATCACCTTATCACAGTCGATTAATAATATCGATTTGGCAGCGTCTCACCTTCGAGCGACTATTAGGCAAAATTGAATTTTTGGATTTTTATGCACAAGGCGTTTTCCTCTATAACTTTGTCATTTGAAAAGCCCCGTTATTGGCTTTTCTACCATCGCTTAGTCTGGACTACTCAACGCGCTCGACCAAATTGCGAGCCGCTGGGTCAATCCAAACTCTTTCCATGCGAGAAACCGGCCTTGTACATGTGCATTGATTTTTATCAATTTTTGCTTATCGGCACTACGCCGGCTTTGACAAAATCTTCTATTTTGCCTTTTGGATGCAGTGCATCGTTAAAATTTTATGCTCATACTTTAGAATTGGGCTTTCAATGATCGTACCTCAAAGGTCAATGTCTTTGGTTGAGGAATAAAAATAAAAAATAATTTAAAGTATATTTTCGTGGTACTTTTTAAACTGACTTCGTGGTACTTTTGAAAAATCCAGTTTAAGACCAATTTTAGCGTACTTTTGAAAAATCGATTTTCGAGCCAAATTTCAAGGTACTTTTGAAAAACTAATCTGCGGGTGAAATTTTGGCGTACTTTTGAAAAATCGATTTTCAAGCCAAATTTCAAGGTACTTTTGAAAAGTTAATCCGCGGGTGAAATTTTGGCGTACTTTTGAAAAATTGATTTTCAAGCCAAATTTCAAGGTACTTTTGAAAAGTTAATCTGCGGGTGAAATTTTGGCGTACTTTTGAAAAATCGATCTTCAAGCCAAATTTCAACGCAGTTTTGAAAAATTAGTCTGCAAGTGAAACTTTGGCGTACTTTCGATAAATCGATTCCTGGGCCAAATTTTGACGCCCTTCCAAAAATATTATTTTTCAAAGTCCAATTTATGGTACCTTTGAAAAAGTATACTATTCATAAATCTTTGTCATTATATACTTCTACTCTGATATTCTGAACCAAAAACATTTTTCCTAAGTGAAAATTCGGTGTTTTTTCGAATTTTCGCCTGGTCATTTCCAACGCCTTATAGAACCCAAAACGGTCCTTGTGGACTGATCTGCGCCTCTGCAGACTCCCAAAAATGTCTTTAAATGAAATTTTTGCCTAAGTCGAATTTTGATTATGTCTTCAACTTAGGACGATTTTGGAGAGTTCTACAACAAGATCAGCCCTTAGATACGCAGTGCCAGCGTGGTGCAGCGCGTCGGTCACGACAATTAAAAACTCTCCGTTTTAGGGCGAAAATTCCTACACCCCATCAAATTCAAGCAGACACACCTCCCTCAGAGTCCTGTACACCCGTTGTAACGACAATGTTCTATTAGCGGACTACATCAAAACCATATCACAAAAATGTTATCAATTTAAACTAGATGATAGTTCGTTAACAAACTACATTACACGAATAAGAGAGCATAATGCACCGTTTCGGATTAAACAGAAATTACCATAAAAGGCGCTGGCCATTTTTCCGTAGCCATTTTTTTTTACTAAAACTAAATTTGTTACCCTACCTTCTTACTTTTCTCAACTCTTTTTCTTCTTTCCTTTATGTATTTTTTGTTTTTATTGCTTATTTATTTTTGTTTTAAAATTATCATTCTTTTGAAAACAATTATAGTTATATAAAACTCTCCAAAAACATTTGGTACCAAAACTTAATAATTACCAAAAGTTTAACGGCTTGGCCTTTCTCTTTTTGCGTTTCATTATATACAGCAGGTATCTTCAGTGAGTTGAATTCCTGTCTCAATAATCCAAATTTAAAATAGTTCATGTGCTTTTTCTACAACGAGTTATATTTGTTAAAGTTTTCAATTGTGTTGTAAGATATATGTCTACCTTACTTCCATAATGAACCTACTAGGTAGGTAGGAGTATGGTAGTTGTGACAATTTGTTTTATTCTACCTCGACCTCGTTCCTGCCCAGCCCATCAACGGCCGCGGAGCCTTGTCTAGAGGATGTCCGGCTGGACACGGAAATGAGTGTCGAGATGAAATTGTATTTTTAAATATGAAATAAATCTGATTTGATTTGATTTGATTTGATTTGATTTGATTTGATTTGATTTGATTTGATTTGATTTGATTTGATTTGATTTGATTTGATTTGATTTGATTTGATTTGATTTGATTTGATTTGATTTGATTTGATTTGATTTGATTTGATTTGATTTGATTTGATTTGATTTGATTTGATTTGATTTGATTTGATTTGATTTGATTTGATTTGATTTGATTTGATTTGATTTGATTTGATTTGATTTGATTTGATTTGATTTGATTTGATTTGATTTGATTTGATTTGATTTGATTTGATTTGATTTGATTTGATTTGATTTGATTTGATTTGATTTGATTTGATTTGATTTGATTTGATTTGATTTGATTTGATTTGATTTGATTTGATTTGATTTGATTTGATTTGATTTGATTTGATTTGATTTGATTTGATTTGATTTGATTTGATTTGATTTGATTTGATTTGATTTGATTTGATTTGATTTGATTTGATTTGATTTGATTTGATTTGATTTGATTTGATTTGATTTGATTTGATTTGATTTGATTTGATTTGATTTGATTTGATTTGATTTGATTTGATTTGATTTGATTTGATTTGATTTGATTTGATTTGATTTGATTTGATTTGATTTGATTTGATTTGATTTGATTTGATTTGATTTGATTTGATTTGATTTGATTTGATTTGATTTGATTTGATTTGATTTGATTTGATTTGATTTGATTTGATTTGATTTGATTTGATTTGATTTGATTTGATTTGATTTGATTTGATTTGATTTGATTTGATTTGATTTGATTTGATTTGATTTGATTTGATTTGATTTGATTTGATTTGATTTGATTTGATTTGATTTGATTTGATTTGATTTGATTTGATTTGATTTGATTTGATTTGATTTGATTTGATTTGATTTGATTTGATTTGATTTGATTTGATTTGATTTGATTTGATTTGATTTGATTTGATTTGATTTGATTTGATTTGATTTGATTTGATTTGATTTGATTTGATTTGATTTGATTTGATTTGATTTGATTTGATTTGATTTGATTTGATTTGATTTGATTTGATTTGATTTGATTTGATTTGATTTGATTTGATTTGATTTGATTTGATTTGATTTGATTTGATTTGATTTGATTTGATTTGATTTGATTTGATTTGATTTGATTTGATTTGATTTGATTTGATTTGATTTGATTTGATTTGATTTGATTTGATTTGATTTGATTTGATTTGATTTGATTTGATTTGATTTGATTTGATTTGATTTGATTTGATTTGATTTGATTTGATTTGATTTGATTTGATTTGATTTGATTTGATTTGATTTGATTTGATTTGATTTGATTTGATTTGATTTGATTTGATTTGATTTGATTTGATTTGATTTGATTTGATTTGATTTGATTTGATTTGATTTGATTTGATTTGATTTGATTTGATTTGATTTGATTTGATTTGATTTGATTTGATTTGATTTGATTTGATTTGATTTGATTTGATTTGATTTGATTTGATTTGATTTGATTTGATTTGATTTGATTTGATTTGATTTGATTTGATTTGATTTGATTTGATTTGATTTGATTTGATTTGATTTGATTTGATTTGATTTGATTTGATTTGATTTGATTTGATTTGATTTGATTTGATTTGATTTGATTTGATTTGATTTGATTTGATTTGATTTGATTTGATTTGATTTGATTTGATTTGATTTGATTTGATTTGATTTGATTTGATTTGATTTGATTTTGATAACGAGGCTGACGTTAAAGCTTAAAAATTCAAAAATATGATAGTTTGCTATGTAGAAGCTGAATAAAGTGTGAGAATTTTTTTTAATTTATTTTCAATATTCTTACCGTATTCACCTACGTCTCCAATTTTTTTAATTGAAAGGCTGTCTACACATCAAAATTTTACAAAGATATGCTGAGCCGTTTTCGAGTTAAAATGGATTAAATATTCGGACAAACAGCTACAGAGATAAACACAAAAAATCATAAAATACGTATTTTTTCATTGATGCCATTAAACAGATTCGAAAATATCGAGTGTTTTAAAAAAAATTCCTACCTTCACAAAGGCCGTAACCGAGTAGCTATGGGGAATCGGCCTTTGCATCTGTTTGATTGATTTTCACTTCAAAGGTTGCTTTTTAAGCAAATTGAGACATGCTAAATATCAGCTTCAAATTGTTGATATTTACCGAGAAAAAAATATTTTTAGAATTAAAAAAAAAAAAATGTTTTCTCAGGAAGCGCTGTTGCGAATTCCATGTAATTGAAATATGTTATAGAGGTACAAAAGATCTATTTACGAGATTTTTTTTGTAATTTTGACTCTACAGGAAGTCTGTGAAATAATAGCGAAAGTATTTTATACATTTAAAAAAATATCTTATACTCAGAGAGAAATTACCATTTTTTTGTCTTATGTTCCTCATATATTCCCCTATAATATGATATCAAACTCAAAATTGTCTGAAGGATATAACATATAAATATTTATAAACGTTTTAACTAACAAGCGTTCAACTGTAGTAATTATTTAATACACAAAAATACAATAAAAATTTATTTTTGATAAATATCTTGCATAACATAAATAATATATGATCGCTGCCAAATGGGAGCAACACCCAACAGTTCTCATACCATTAGGGCATTAGCAATAATATCTTAAAATTCCAGAAACACCAGAGCTATGTGGGTTATAGTTCAAAAATGTGACGTGATGGAACTTGGCCTTTTAAAATATTAGACTTGTCTTTAACAAAGTACATGTCTATAGAGTCGTCTTCCTTCATCATTTCAGCCAAATAGGATATTGCTTGTCGATATTGGTAAGTACCCATGTATTTGAAAAGGTTTCGCTCTAATTCAGCTGCTGATGTATTCTTTCCATTTCTTCGTGCAATCATACGATTAAAAATTTCAGCAGAGATTTTTTCATCAGGAATTAATTTTTTCCCGAATTTTTTCAACAAAAACGATGCAGTCCGGTAATAGCTTTTTACATCTGGCAGCATTTTATTATCTAGAATGTTGTCCAGAAGTAGAAACTTTTTTTTTAATTCTTCCGTGTACAAACTCAACTGCCCAACGGGTTTTGGTTACAAATCGAGAAGCATTCGTTTGTTTGACAGTTAATTGTTTGTGTTATCATTTTTTTTTTTAACTGTTTAACGTCGGCCTATTTCCGCTACCAGGGCCTATCACCGACGCCAGGAGACGAGCTACCCCCAACCTGGAAATTTTGCTGAACCTCTTCCCTTAAGAAGAGTAGGGATCTTTTACTTGCCTAACATTTAATAGACAAGGGACCGCCTGCTTTACATCCCCTCCGAAGGATGGTATATCCACTACGTAATCCTCGTCTGAAATTACGTAACTTCCGAGTATACACTGATATACAAGCCTCTAGAAGGTGGGACGAGAACGCTGTATTTCCCAAGATGGGAGCCCATCCAAGTACTAACCGCGCTCGACGTTGCTTCAACGAAATATCGACTGATATTCACATTGAAGTCGCCTCTACGCTCGCCCCGTGTTATCATTTCAAGGCTGGAATTTAATACTCTGAATCCTCTATTTTCCAAAACTCCAAATAACGGGTACTTACCAATATCGACAAGCAATATCTGGTTGAAATAATGAAGGAAGACGGGTTAATAGACATGTACTTTGTTAAAGACAAGTCTAATATTTTAAGAGTCCAAGTTCCATCGCGTCACATACATACCGTTGCTTTTTGGAGTATAATTCACATAGTTCTGGTGTTTCTGAAATCCTAAGACATTATTGCGAGTGTCCTAATGATATGAGAACAGTTGGGTGTTGCTCCCATTGGGCAGCGATCATATATTATGTATGTTATGCAAAATATTTATAAAAAATAATAAGACCTCTGAAAGCCTAACTAAACTATTGTGGTATGATGATACATCTGTTACTATTGAAGAGAACAGTGACAACGATTAAACCATTAGTATTATTTTTTAATACATTTTAAAGTTAGTTTATTAAAAATAAACTTGTATTGTATTTTTCTGTATTAAATAATTACTACAGTTGAACGCTTGTTAGTTAAAACTTTTATAAATATTTATATTAATTTTGAGTTTGATCATATTATAAGGGAATATATGACGAACATATGACAAAAAAATGGTAATTACACTCCAAGTATAAGATATTTTTTTAAACATTTAAAACATTTTTGCTATTATTTCCCAGACTTTCTGTAGAGTGAAAATTACAAAAAAATCTTGTAAATAGATCTTTTGTACCTCTATAATATATTTCAATCCCATAGAATTCGCAACAGCGGTTCCTGAGAACATTTTTTTTTTAATTCGAAAAATATTTTTTTCTCAGTAAATATCAACAATTAGAAGCTGATATTTAGCATGTCTCAATTTCACTTAAAATGCAGCCTTTGAGATGAAAATCAATCAAATCGGTGCAAAGGCCGATTCCCCATAGCCACCCGGTTACGGCCTTTGTATAGACTTAAAAATAAAATACAATATTGCAAAATGATCATAAATTTAAAATTTATAAAATCATATTTTGTGTGTTGATTAAAATGGAATTCCCGTATCCACTTCAAACAAAATTAAAATGTACATGGAATTAATAACGCTGGGATTTGCCAAATCGTAAAATAATTGAAAAAATAAATTATTTTATAAAGTGATTTTTAAAAGGGTATTATAGGTATTTGCTGTGGGCGACATGGACGTTTAAGGTATTAGTGGCTAAAGTCATTTAATCGGCATTTGAGGCATTTCCAACCTTTTTAATTAGATTTCGTATTAGGATAGAGCAGTGTGGTAATGTGAGTTGGATCGCAATATGTATGCTAAACTGAATTCTAGACGTTAACTCGCTAGGTATGACCCCAATTATATTATGCTGTGCTTATTTAGGTATATTTTCAGATTAAGAATATAAAATTTGCTGTGATATAAAAATAGTTTGGTTTTGTGGCCTTATATATACAAGAAATAGTAGTTGACATGTTCCATTTTGATCGTCAGTTTCGAAGTAACTCTAGCACTTCAACATGAGCCAAATCCCAAAGGGATGATAAAAAGAAATCCTATATTTGCTAACTAACCGAAGGGGATGTGAAGATAATAGAAAGAAAAAACAATAGGAGAAATAGAAAGAAAATAAATAATCATCATCAAAAATTTTTATTGTCTAACAGTAACTAGATATTTATTTCCAGTTTTTATTATAAAACAAAAATTGATAATTTATTATCATATTTGATGGTTATATCACGATTATGCAGGGTGCCCAGTTAATGATCCCTCGGAAGATTGTGCAAAAACGGCTAACTTTATAAAAGAGTTTTTTAACAAAACTTTAAATGTTTTGTCTCTACTATAACGCAAAATTATTTTCAATTATACAAGGCGTTATAAAAACGAGTTACACAAGAAAATACAGTTTTTTTAAATGGAACACCCTCTATTTCTTTGACGCCAGTTAAGCCTCCAAGGGTCCTGTATTACATCCTAAAATATTTTTCCAATCGGGTGCAGCGTTGTCAAGTTATAATTTTTTTCCTGTTTCTCTTAACAATTTACAAACATTTTTTTGACTGCCATATCTCCGCGATGTATTAATTGTTTTTTCTAAAAATGTAGGATGTTATTTAATAATGATGTATTTACAGTGTTGTTTACATTTCTTGATGTTTAATTAATATTTTTCTCAATTTTTTTAAATGGAAGACCTATAATTCTTTATATGGATGGAGTAAAGCACACAATTCCCCACATTTTAATGTTATTTCAAACGCTTATTGAGATATGATTATTTCAAATAATTTTTGCGTAAATTGAGGTGCTCTTTATTCTAGTATTAAAATCTAGTTTGGCTTTGGTATTTTGTTTTGCGTTTGTTTTTCACTTTAAGACATTTCTGTAAGGTGTTTAAGATTATCGTGATTAAGTTAAATTAATATTGTTAAGTAATATTTTAAAATATGAATTATAATTATTGTCAACAAAATTTTATATCTATGGTGTTTATTATTGGTGTATTTGATGGAAATTGTTTATTGGTATCAAGAGTGTATCGTCAAAAATATCCCGATGTGAGGTCTCTAAAAAATTTGAAAGAACGTTTTGGACGTACTGGAAGTGTTGCAAATGAAAAGAAGGCGAGACGACGATTTCGTTAATACATTTGTATTAAGTGGAGAAAATGAGCTGGCTATAACTTTAGCTGTAATCGAAAATCATGTGTGACGTGCTTACACCCTTTTTGTAGAAGAACTCGCCTGACCTCTTCGTCCCTTATGCCATCTAAAAAGGCCCTGACGGCTAATTGTTCTTAGAATTCTCTTGGAGCACTCGGATATGCCAGGTGTGCCAGTCTCTCTATGGCAGCTTCGAACTCTTGTAAACTCTCTCCAGCCTTTTGTGTTCGTGATTTTAGCTGGGCCTGGTATACTTGGGCGAGATGTTGGTCGCCATACCTCAAGTCCAACGCAGCTTCCAAGACTTTGAAGTCCCTTTGTTTATCTACTGGGATAGTCTGAAGTAACTCTGAGGCCTGGCCCCTTAATGCCAGAACTAATGCCATGGCCTTTTCCTCAGTTGTTTGCACACGCTGCTGCCTCAAACTGCCTCTTGTATGTCATCCAGGAACTTTGGCCGTCAAAAGAAGGAGGTTTTAGTCGCTGACCTGATGATACCACCTGCTGGCTTCCTCTATCTCTCAACTGTCGTTTAAGCCGGTCTATTTCTCCTTTAACTTCTTCTTCGAACTTGTTTACTTTCTCTTTAACTTCAGTTACTTCTCCTTTTACTTGACTGACTTCTGTCTCGACTTCACCTACTTTTTCTTCTACCTTGTTTATCTCTTCTTTGACTTGACTCTTTAATTCCTCGTTGGCAGAAATGATCGCGTCCTGCTGTATTTTCATTTGTTCATTCAGAATTTTCCTTAATTCTTCTTGGCGTCTTTCTTGTTCCTCTTTTTCCTCTTGACGTCGTCTTTCTTGTTCCTCTTTCTCCTCTTGACGTCGTCTTTCTTGTTCCTCTTTCTCCTCTTGACGTCGTCTTTCTTGTTCCTCTTTCTCCTCTTGACGTTGTCTTTTTTGTTCCTTTTTCTCCTCTTGACGTCGTCTCTCCTGCTCTTCTTTCTCCACTTGACGTCTTCTATCTTGGTCTTCCATAATTTTTCTGAATTCGTCTTTCTCTTCTTGACGTCTTCTTTCTTCGTCCTCTTTTTCTTTCTGACGTCTTCTTTCTTTATCCTGACGTCGTTTTTCCTGCTCTTCCTTTTCTTCTTGGCGTCTTATTTCCTGGTCTTCCATAATTTTCTTTAATTCATCTCGCTCTTCTTGACGTTTTCTCTCCTGTTCTTCTTTGTCTTCCTGCCGTTGCTGCGCCATCATTTTTTGGGATTGTTCGAATAAGTCCTGTATTTGTTTATCGGATGCCATACTTCTTGTTGTTACGGGCATACGACGAAATTAAAATAAAATAAATTTAACTGTCACGTCAATATCGGTAATGGAATTTTCCAGACAAATCTCGAAATAGCACGAAAAAGTCTTATCCAGAGTCTTTTGTCACTATCCAGTTTAGAGAATTTACTAATCTCCACTAATGTCCAAATAGAAAAGTTCTAGTAATTTTCACGCACTAGCACAAATGAGTCTCTGTCACTTTCCCGAAAAACGCACTTTTTCACAGTTTTGAGTCCAAAAAATAGTCCTTAAACAATGTCCCGTAAGTTAATCCTCCGTGTCACCACTAATTCCCGAGAAAAACACTGTAGAAACCTCTTCTTGAACAGTCCAGAAATCTTCTGTTATAATTCCGCTTCTGACACCAATTGTGACGTGCTTACACCCTTTTTGTAAACACCCTGTATCGTGGGTTCGGAAATTATAACAGCAGGGTAACACTAAACACTAATTTATTAACTTACTTAATTACAACAATAACTACTTGGCTAATTAATAACACACTGTGTACTACTTGATCACTTTACTCTCTTCTGTTCTGATCTTACTACTCTTGTTATCTAAACTGAACTCTATCACTGTGTTTACTCTCTGACCATTTCAACTGACAATTAGTACTGCACTAACTTCTCCCCTTTTGGTTTACTCCATGCCTTATATACCTAAAGATGACAGATCTAGAAGCTTCTCTGATGACGTCAGCATACTCTAGACAGTTCCAGAACAGATATGTCATCACTCTAGTAAGTTCTTTCCACATTCAGACATCCGAACTACTGAATTCTGTGCCTACTTTTCAGTGCAACCAACACAACCTTAAATCTAAAGGGGTTGCAACATATTACACATGTATATAAATAAGGCATTAAAAAAAGTGTTCGGGGGTTAGTAGAGATTTAGTGGTCAGTAAATATAGTGCTTCCCTATGTCTTCGTAAAAATAAGTTTCACCCTTATCGAGTACAGCTCCATCAAGAGCTTTTGGATATGGATTTAAATCGTACATTAAATTTTTGCCAGCGATTTGAAACCAAATTGGAGAAAATGAAGAATTTTTCAAATCTGTGTTGTTCACGGTTGAATCAACGTTTCATCGCAATGGATTTGTGAATAGGCACAATTTCCATTATTATGACAGAGAAAGCTCTCATGATGTACAGAAAAATCATTACCAGCACAACTGGAGTTTAAATGTTTGGGAAGGAATTGTACATGGTTATGTTATTGGTACTTGATTATATTACAAATAATATGTGGTTACAACTTGATGATGCACCACCACATTTTAGTAGAAATGTTCGTCAGGCCATTAGTAATCAGTTTCCTGAAAGGTGGATAGGAAGAGGAGGTCTTATATTTTAATAAACTGTTAAATTATATCTAATTTGTTACTTTATTAAATTATGATAGGTCCCATTGCGAGGCCGCCTAGGTCACCTGACCTGACTTCAACGGATTTTTTCCATTGGGGATTTGTGAAGTAAGACTTTTATAAAGTAGAACCAACGACTCGAGAAGATATGATGGAAAGAATTCGTCTGTTTCAATCGTATAAAGATAGATAAGATTTATTTGTTCCAACATACCACCCTATTAGGGTATAGAACGTGTCAACATTTAGTAATTTACAAAATATATAATATTGCAGTCATAAAGATTAAAAATTAGAATTAACATATAACACAGTACACAGTAATAAAAAACTTATATCGATGCTAAAGAACTAGAACACTACTACATAAACACATTAAAGTACGTATTAAAAATAATATACACTACAGTATACACAAACATATATATACATAAAATATATACTTACATATACAAAATGTCACAATGATCATTGAAGAATTCTTCAATAGTATAGAATGCTTTATTTCTGAGATGTGTTTTAATTGTTTTTTTTAGTTGGTTTATGGGAAGATTTCTTACTGATAAGTTAATTTTATTCCAGATTCTCATAATATTATTTTGAACATTTCTATTTATAAAAGTATATTTGGTTTGTTCAGGTACAAGGTTTTTTTTATTTCTTGTGTTATAACTGTGGCTAGTCTCATTGCTGTTAAAAAGATTTCTATTTTGATAAATAAAAAGAACTGCTTCATAAATGTACATACTAACTACAGTTAAAATGTTATTTTCCCTAAATATACTTTTGCAACTTTCTGTTTGTTTCATATTAAAAATGTTTCTCAAACAACGTTTTTGTAAAACCAAAATTCTCTGACCGAGATTCCCCAAAAGATAATTCCGTACTTCATTTTTGAATATACATAAGCATGATAAGCAGTCAGTGCTGCATTCAATCCGACACTTTTATTTATTGTTTTTAAAGCATAACAGTATCGCCGTATGTTTTCGGACAACTTTTCAATATGAACTTTCCAATCTTGCCTTTGATCTACATGTACACCAAGAAATAGCACGCTATCTGTCGACTCAAGGTTTGTATTATTTATGTTGATTGTTAAGGGGTCATTTAATTGAGTATTAAAATTAATTATCTGTGTTTTGTTGACGTTAAGGACCAGATTATTTGCCCCAAACCATTTATTGAGTTTGGTGATTGATTCACTAACTTTTTCTTGATAGACCTGTTCACTGTTTTCGCTAAATATTAAGGATGTCATCAGCATATAGAATCATGTCCTGATTTACAAAGCTTGGCAAGTCATTGGTATATAAAATGTAAAGCAGTGGTCCTAAAATAGATCCTTGAGGGACTCCTTTTTTTATATTAATCAGTTTTGATTTAACTATTTGCCCATTTTCATCATAGTCGACCACACACTGCTTTCTATTTGTCAAGTATGATTCTATTAGCCTTAATGAAATGCCTCTAATCCATTGCGTTCAAGCTTTTTAATCAAAATTCCATGGTCCACACTGTCAAAAGCTTTAGATAGGTCCAAACACATTGCTAAAGTGTTTTTACTGTTGTTCATGGAATCTAATATTTTTGTTAATGCAAGGTATATGGCTTGTATTGTGGATCTCTTTTTTCTAAAGCCATTTTGACAGTCGGACAGAATGTGATTTTTTTCCAAATAGGTTATGATTCTAGTATACAACAGCTTTTCAAAGATTTTGCTTAGATTAGATAACAAAGATACCGGTCTGTAATTTTAAAAATCATCTTTTTTGTCTTTTTTGTGAATCGCCTTGATATGTGCTATTTTTAACTGATCTGGGAATACTCCTGTGCAAAAGACAACATTAATAATGTATGCAAGAGGATGCGCTATTATATCCGCCACTTCTTTGAGTAAACATATGGGTATTTCATCCTCTCCTATTGATTTTTTGTTTTTTAGTTTTTTTATACACTCCAATACTTCTTCAGCACTTACCCAGTTTAAAAAAACACTATTTGATACTTGTTGAACTTTACTAAAGTCAACTTGATCATTTGAATTTGTATTAGGACAAGCATTTATAAAATAATTGTTTATCTCGTCTAGAATTACAGCCGAGTTAGAATGGGGTGTTTTAAAATTGTCTAATAAACCATTTTTATTTGATTTATTTCCTGTTATATCTTTAATAAGTGACCATGTAGCTTTAGTTTTATTTTCGGCTTTCAATATATACCTGGTATTTTCAAGTTTTTTTGCTGCTTTTACGACTTTTTTAAAAATGTTCACATAGTTTTTATAATTTTCATTGCTTATCTGCCCAATTATTTTTTGTTCATATAAGTATCGCTTTTTTTTAGCTGATACTCTTAAGCCCGTGGTCATCCAAGACTCTCGACAATTACCCTAAGTTTGACGTGTTTTTTTAATAAATACCCTGTTCATAAGACCTTGTATTTCATTTAGAAAAATGTCATAAGCTATATTAGCATCATTTGTATTTAAAACTTTATCCCAACTTACTGATTGTAATTCAGTTCGATATTGTTGAAGCTTAGTTTTTGAAAAGACTCTTTTTTTAGCACACTGATTTTTTATTCTAGTGGTTTGTCTTTTATTCTCATGACTAAATGTTGATATGTTATACAATGTAAGGCGTTCATTTATCAAGAGACTTTAGTGTTGCGTAGGTAAAAATGGTGTACATTTTGAGCAATTGCTAGGCTAGTTTCAATATCGAGAAAAAAAATTATTTCTCAAAAACCGTTCATAATTATTAAAAGAAAGTGTATGATATCAAAATGTGAGAAATTGTAAACGTTATTCATTCATGTAAAAAATTATAGGTATTCCATTTAAAAAAAATTAAAAAAATATAAAACCAACGACCAAAGCCATACTAGATTTTAATATTTTTACACTCAGCACTTGATGATTATTTTTATGTTTTGTCCTGCAATTGGGTTTATCCTGTTGGGAAAATAAAGATTATTATCATGCAATGATGATAAGGCACATAGTTTAGTGTTTCTGGTATATATTTTTTCGAATTTATCATGAATTAATCAAATGTTCTATGACATAGTTTCATGCTGTCGCTTCTCGACCTACCCGAGATAGAACTAAAACGAAATATCAATACCATCGAACTTTTCCTTAAGATATCGTACTTACAAGAAACGTCATGGAAGGATTTGTTGAAGATAGAAGTTTCCTGCTGCTTGATTGAATATACTATTGTTTTTCTTTAATAGAGGGCTAATATATATATATGTGAAGTTTCTGACAGATTGACAGTTAAAGTTTAGATTATTCTGTGTTCCTTGCTAAATGTATTCTATTTTACAATGTATACTCTAAAACTTAATAGGATTCACTGACAGACAGATAGTAAGACAGACGAATAAATATTTTGAAAGTTATTCGAAATTTATTAACTAACATAAAGATATGAATTTTTATCTCTGTGAGCGATATTTACGGTTTTAAAAACTATATCTGGCAAATACTACACACTTTTCGTTCGTGCGAGTAAATAGTATACACGTGTTTTGTCTCTATGTATCATATGTATTATATAACAATATTTCTGTTTTTCCTCCTCTTTTTATTATTATTATACTCTTTGCAAAAACGACACATTTCTAAAACCGGAAATATGGCTTGTAGAGAAAACATTTTCATATCATTGTGTTAGTGAACGAATTCTGAACAACTTTCAAGGTGTCCGTTCGTCCGTCCGTCCGTCCGTCTGTCTGTCCGTCTGTCCGCCTATCACGTTTATTGTAAGCACGATAATTTAAGAAAGAAAAGTCCGATTGTATTGAAATTTGGAAAGTAAGTTAGTGTAGTGTAGTGTAGTGTAGTGCTTGATGAAAATCAATCAGTAAATAAGAAAGTTATTAATCATTTAATTTAAAAAATATATATTTTCTTAATTTTTGTGGCTTGTATAGAAATCTTGCGAAATGTTATATCTATAATATATATTTTTTTGTTTATACATTTTACTAATATATATTTTATAATAATATATCTAATGCGTTGAAATATGATTCTAGAAAGATATATATTAGAGACATTCAATTTTTATAGGAGTGTGTGATGATCCAGTGGTTAAAGTTTTGCCTTGCAATCCAAAGATCGTGTGTTCAAATCTCAGACAGGTTGGAAGTTTTTTTTTCCATTTTTTTTTCACAACAAAATTGGTGTCACAAAATTTAGGATGTCCAAAAACTAACATTATTTACAAGAAACCTGAGAAGAATATATATAGATTGTGCAACAATTTTATAAGAACCTCAGTAAATTAGCGAAGAGTACGTTTTTAGCTTGTTATTTCATGAAATGTGTTATTCTGATTAACTTACCATATTTAGGTACTTTTGTGTTTTTAACGGTTAACAAATATATTATTATTAATATATATTATACTGTATATTTTGAAGCTAGATTATTTCTGAAAGAAGTAAAATTGTGCTAATGTAATCTATTATTAACCCAGTGATGTTTGGCCTGTTCATTCTTTAATTGACACCCTGTGTTACACTGCTTATAGTTTGCATAATATGCGTACATGTGCTGTTTATACTAGTCTTAGAAGTATTATTGTTCTAGAATCCATACTCTGTTGTATACTTTATAAAAAATGATCGTGTGACATATTAGCTGTAAGTTTTACTTCCCTCTAAGGCCAGATAAATTTGTTTACTGTCAAGGAAAAAACATGTTTTCCAAATCACTGCAGGAAGACATATATTAGGACTCCAATTTTATTATTTATTTAAAACCTTGACAGTGGACAGATAATAAACCAAAAGTTACACTTTTTGCGTAGTAAAATATATGTAAGCTTTCCGGGATACACTCACATAAAATTGTGAACAACAGGTCATAAATCGAAGTACTGCCAGCTGGACACACGGAAAATAAAAGGTAGTCAATTTTTCATGTTGAATTATTCAACCTAATAAATTTTAGTTGGTGTGTGTTTCTAACACTGACTGCGCAACCCGCTCTAGTTGGGAAAGGGACTACTTTGTTATGCAGGTCGGTGTTTTCATTCTGACTGAATGGAAATAATATACTATTATTAATATGGGTTACTAAAATTTTATAAAATATGAAGAAGACATTTCATTAAATTGATATTAAAAAAGTGTTCCACTGACACCGAAATGGTTTTTACAAACAGAAGAACACTGAACGCTAGTGTGTTTCGTAAATCAAGCATTCATCATCAGGGATCTGACTAAACTTGAAAGGATTTCTCTGCAAAATTCGATGAATATGCGGATTATTTCCGTCATAAATTATAGACCAATGACATTTCTAAAATTTTTAAAGGAGGTAAAAAATACAATTGTGATTTAGTCTGTGTACAATAATAGAGTGAGATCCCAGAGCCGCCAGACCTACGTCATTTTAGCAAAGCTAATATTTTGACAATAAATAGTGTAATATCTAGTTAAGAACGTATGCGTATTTGCTAGTTTGAAAGCGGGGCCCTTTTGCAGAAAACAGGTACAAAAGGTACATAAGAATTTTACTCAGTACGTTAAATTATGATAGCTGGATTATTTTATAAGTGACAGGCTAACTACATGGTGTAAGCGTCAGCCTCCAAATCTGAAGGTCCGAGGTTCGATCCCTGAGCGTCAGCCTCCAAATCTGAAGGTCCGAGGTTCGATCCCTGAGCGTTCTCAGTTTTTTTTTTTTCAAATATACGTACAAAGAAAAAAGTTATGGCCAAAAATAATAAATATTTCCCTTTCGGTTGTCTGTTTCTTGGTAATCGCCAACTTAAGTTAATATTTGCTGAGAACGTTCAGGATCGAACCTCGGACCTTAAGATTCGGAGGTTGACGCTTACACCACGTCGTTACTGTGCCGAGAAGTTGGAATCGATTCTATTCACGCGCCGCTTCACCGAAAATCGGATTTTAACGCCACTTTCGATCGGGTGTAGAGAAATTCCAATCAAACGGTGCGTGAAATATTTGGGTGTGAACTTAGACAAACGACTGACGTTTAATACACACGTTAACGAGACGGTACGCAAGGTCTACTTCATGTCCAGGAGTCTGTATCCGTTCCTGGCAAGAGGTAGCGGACTCAACAGGACTAACAAAAAGTTGTTGTACACAATGGTAATCAGGCCGGCCATCACATAAGCGGCGCCGGTGCGGTGCAGCATCCCGGCCACGACAATGCGGAAGTTGAGAGTATTAGAACACAAATTTATGCGCCTCATTTCAGACTCCGGTAGGTACACCTCCTTCAGAGATCTTTATGCACGTTGCCACGACATAACCCCACTAGCGGACTACGTCCAAGAAACCTCACAAAAATCCTACCAGTTTAAACTGGACGGTAGCCCGCTTACCCGCAACATTACCCGAATCAGACAGCATAATGCCATACTTTTCGATATAAGACACCCCCTACCATACCAGGCGTTGCCTATCTTCCGCAGCTCCCCTAGCCACACTTCTTTCTACGATAATGTACTAAAACTACGAAAACCGCTTTTTTTGATACGCGAATCGGCCCTATAGGTTCTATAAGTTTAAAGTCTTAATGCTGCAAAGGGAGAGAAAATGAGAAATTAAAGCTCTGCGGAAGAATGACGTATATAAATGAGATTAAAATATTTATAATACCGGTTTATTCGACTACATGCAATATATCTAAATTCTGGTAACACCCTCGAATTCAGAAAAGTTGTATTGATCGATTTAGATACTGACAAATTTAAAAGTTATTAGTTGATTTACGAAGTAAAAGCTTCTCTCTCTTTAATACGCGTAGTACAAGATAACGTACAAGATGGCGCTCTATCACCCGAGTGAAAATTAATTGTTATGTATGCCTCTATCCATTCCACAAAATAAAATTAGGGTACATCACTTTCCCTACAGAAGTACACTCAGGCTCTGGATTATAACTTTTTTGATGCCAGGAAAACAAATCCCAGTCTATTCAGGACAAATGGACAAATTTTTTTTTCGACAATAGGATTAAGATGTTTTGTGATAGATTTCAGCTAAAAATATTTTTTGCACAATAATAGCTTTTATACAAGACTAAAACATAATTAGCCAATCATTAAACTTATTTCAGATTACAGAAACCCAACTAAATTGTCTATGCCAACTATTGTGATGCGCAAGGGAATATATTGTACTTGCTTGCAGTATAATCGATTATATTATTTATTTAGTAATATAGATTTCTGTAAATTAGTTACATAGTAGCAAATTTGCAATTATTAACTAGCAGGAATAATTTATAAAGTACATAAATGGTTTATACATTAATTAACATGTTGCATTATTTGGTTTGTTAAAATTACAACAAATATATGATGTTTAAGTTCTGAATTATTCAATTCCACGATAAAATTTAATTAGTTCGAATTAGAATAAAATGAAACAGATTTGATTTGTCCATATTAAAATTTTTTGAAAGAATAAGTTTGTGGATATTTTGCAGATATCCCTTACAAAAAAATCCGATATTTTTGAAGTCTCCACTATCACCCATTTAAAAATTAACTTTTTTCTACGCATGCATTTATATTTGTTTTTTTTTTGCCGATACATCCTAAGATACTGTGTATACAGGGTGATTCTTTTAAGGCGGCCATTAGAATATTTCACACTTGCAGATGAGATAGACATTTGAGATTTGGTACCCTACCATAGTCAACCATTGCGAGTCCGAAAATAATAATTTCAAAATGGCGGCACTTCCGAAAAACCGGAAGTCAATATCAACTTGCTTATTTTAAATGGAACACCCTACATATTCGAAATGACCATAAAATTCTGAGTCAAACCATGTAGCACAACCTATACCTAAACCGAGCAGTTTCGGAGATATTTGACATTTTATAAAAAATTTGACAGGTGTAATAGTTTGCAAGAACCGTTATAACTTTCTTCGTGTAGGAGATCCTTATTTGCTCTTTGGTACGTAGAAAGAACACAAGATGAGCTACTCTCCACAAAAAAAAAATAGATTCCAAAATAGTATACCAAGTGTTTTATTTTTCAGGTTACATTTTGTCAAATTCAAACCTCAAAAACTTTTTTATGTCAAATGGAACACCCTACATTTTTTTACATCGGATTATGTTAAATTAGATTCCCTTTTTTCTAGTATAAGCATTGTAGGGGTTAAAGTTACAACTTTTCGAAATATTGGCGATTTTTTTAAATGTCCAAAAATTTTTAATAAAAATTGCCACCAACTTACCCATGATTAGAAACAATCATTAATGTCAGTCGTTCTTTTATGTTAAAAAACGCCAGCACGTTTAAATTACATCCACGAAAACTTTTAGGTTTGTTTATTATTTATGGAGAATGTGATAAAGTAATACCAAGAACATATAACACATTTGCTACTCGATACCCACAAGAACAGAAACCATCCACCATACTCTGTAAAGCGCATATTGGATAATTTTAGAATATTTGGCTCTGTCAAATGGCACATGCCAAATTTTATTATGGCAATCGATGTAGAATTAAATTTGAGGTGGACTTATATCAGCATGTCCTATATCTAATACATGCACTTTTTGAATTATTCGCGCAAGTTTTTGTTGAAAATTACAATTTATCTAAAAAAACGTAGAAGTCTATAAAACAATTGAAACAATAAAGTGGGTGTCGAGTAGCAAATGTGTTACATGTTATTGATATACTTTCATCACATTCTCCATAAATAATAAACAGATATAAAAGTCTTCGAGGGTGTAATTTAAGCATGCTGGAATTTTTTAACAGAAGAGAATGACTGACATTAATGATTCTTTCTAATCATGGGTAAGTTGATGAGAATTTTTACTAAAAATTCTTGGACATTTAAGAAAATCACCAATATTTCGAAAAGTTGTAATTTTAACCCCTACAATGTTTATACTAAAAAAAAGAGAATTTAATTTAACATAATTTGATGTAAAAAAGTTATTGAGGTTTGAATTTGACAAAATGTAATGTGAAAAATAAAACACTTGGTATACTATTTTGGAGTCTATTTATTTGTAAAGAGTAGGTCATCTTGTGTTATTTTTACGTACCAAAGAGCAAATAAGGATCTCCTACTCGAAGAAAGTTATTACGGTTCTTGCAAACCGTTGCACCTGTCAAATTTTGTATAAAATATCAAATATCTCCGAAACTGCTCGGTTTAGGTATAGGGTGTGCTACATGTTTTGACTCAGAATTTTATGATCATTTCGAAAAGTTGAAAATATATAGGGTGTTCCATTTAAAATAAGCAAGTTGGTATCGATTTCCGGTATTTCTGGAAGCGCCGCCATTTTGAAATTATTATTGCGGACTCGCAATGGTCGACTAGGGTAGGGTACCAAATCTCAAATGGCTATCTCATCTGCAAGTGGGAAATATTTTAATGGCCGCCTTAACAGAATCACCCTGTATATTGAAGAAAACCTGTTAAAATATGCAAATGTGAATCAATGAAATATTCTTAAAATGTTCTCTGATGTCTTCTTGATTCAATAAGAAGATTTAGTAAAGTAAGATAAGATTTTATTAAAGTAATATAAAACTATAATAATCATAACACTACAGGTAATACAGTCCCTTTATCCCTGAAGGCTCTGGAACAACCTTGTGCAAAAGAAGCTGCACATTTAGAAACAAGGGACACACACCCAATATCCGAGTACACTGGGATGGATTTTTTCCTCTGAAAAATCCAAATGATACGGCCGGGAATCGAACCCGGCACTCCTCGATGGGAGTAAAGTGTGCTTACCTCTCAACCAAGCAATCATATTAGATCTATTAAATCAACTTTAATTCATGAAGCATCGGAAATGAAAATATAAGTCGTTCAGCATATAGAAAATATATTTCAGTCATCTTCAAACCAATACGAAATTATGTCAGGGGTTCCACAAGCGCAGCTAGGGCGACTAGCAGTGTTGTCTCTTATACAACCGCGGCCTAGCCCTCTGTTACCGTCTCGGCAACACGTGAAAAACGGCACTAAACACCCATACCCTAAAACCAGGATTCGAACCCGGGACCTCGTGGTCTCAAGCCTAACACGTAAGCCACTGAGCCTTTTGCCTCTTCAATAATGATGTCAATAACTGTATTATTGGTTGTCATAAATTGTTTTTTGTAGATAACTTGAAAATCTTTTCATTAATTAGAAAAGTTGGTCCTTTTGTGCAAGAAAATCAATTTATGAATCCAATGTTATGACTCACAAAATATAATTATTACGCATTTAGGGGTTAATATTAATCATATATTGAGATTTTCAAGAATATTGTTCAAACTGTTTCATTCTCCATGAAGTTGTTGGGATTTATACTTAGGTTAAGTCAAGTTTTTCAGGATACCGATGACCACATCATGTTGTTCTTGGCCTATATCCTTTCTAAGCTTGAATAGTACTCTTTTGTCTGAAACCTTATTCGTGTCTGCTATATCAGAGATATTGATCGTGGAAAGAAAGAAATTTTTAAAGTTTCGTATTTTGCTGATAATTGACAAGTATCCTAATAGAGGTTGCTATAACCATTGTTTATTAAATGGACCACTCTAATTCGCTAAAATTTAGGAGATATTTCTATGGTTTAAATTTTTTACATACGCCATTATGTCTCTCCGAAATATTATAAATTTTGCAATATTTCATGTTAGATATTTCATGTTAAAATATTTGATTATATCTTGTTATATATTTTTTGTTTTTCTTTATACCATAGTAACTCCTGACTCCATAGTTATAGGATATGGTAAGTAAGTGAGTCGCTATACAAGGCTTAACAGCTACAATACTTTCACATTGGGTTGTAATCATTGGCAACTCAAATATTATATTAAGATACTTGCTATATATTTAATAGTTCATTAAAACCCTGTCCACTTAATTTAAGAATATAGGTAATTTATAATTTTATACTATTGGTATTTTACTGTAATTTATATTTTTTTGGTTACATTATTTTAATATTCATAACAATCCTTCTTAACATCAATAGTGCGATGATGCACATGATGCGATGTGTGCTGAAGGTCTAGCAGGGTGGAGTAGAGATAGGCGAAACTAAAATTTGCCAACCTGTGATTTTCAGATGACACCACCTTAGTCAAGAAAGGATGACCACCTACCGGATGGCATTCAAGGACGGTTTAAGTGTGAATTACAAAACGAAAATACTACAAGGTACTCGCCTGAGTCAACAAAATTTATTAGTTTATCGTGAAAGATGAGTAATGCCTTGGATGTTGATGTTCCTGAGAAAATACGACATTGCTTTGTTGTTAAAACGTTTCTTTTATTTATAAAATTTAGGAAACAATCAAAAAACGCGTATTCAAAACTTTGGATAAACTATCTGCAGTATGATTTATAATTATCTAATAAGTCGAATCTTCTTTCTTATAACTAGGTGTAACCTTCCCCGTTTTTAGATTGTTAAGAAACATATACAATGAAAAAGATTAATTCTTTAGACAGTTCACTGCAGCATCACTTAGATTCTCCTAGAAAAACGTGCCCTCCAGCATCGCATTCTCCCGAAGCTTCCCTTTTTTGGCAACATCTACCGGAGGACACTATAGAATGGTTGAGATTTCAGGGAAAACTAGATGGCAAAACGTTGGGATGTTGTCATCTAGCAGCTGGTGGGAAAGTGCTTTGGTCAGGCATGCAGTGCGCCTAACAAGCAACTGCGACAGATACGTGATGCTGCCAAACGTACAATACAGCAAAGCGAAGCCATCCAGAATAGTACATAGATCACCAAACGTATGTCAAGACGTTGTGAACAAGAAGAAACATTTATAACAGTTCTAATATTTCTTGTTTTCTTTGTTTGTATGATATTATTACTTTATTATTCTGTCCTGTAACTATTTCAGAATGGAATAAAATAGAATAGAATAAATTTATTTACCATGAATCTTGTTACATGAACAATATCGGTTTTGTCATGAAAATTCACATAAAATATAAGATATAATAAAATATAAAATCAATTAATATAATATATATGTCATATGTTACAAATATTGTATAAAACAAACAAGACTACAAAAATATTCAATAAAAAAGAAAACATAAAAAACAAACTAACAAATATATGTACATATATAGGTAAAGCTATTCCCCATTACCGATCAAAAAACTGGGTCATGTTATAAAAACGATGTTCATTCAAAAACATTTTCAGTTTGATTCTGAATAATCTAAAAGAATTTTGTGACCTTATTTTCATAGGAAGTTCATTGAATATATAACTACCAGCATAGTGGTATTTGTTAAGGTTGAAAATATTTATGTGTATTTTCCCCGTGCTTCTGGTGGGGTAGCTGTCTGTGTATGTCACTATGTGTTTTAAATTTATTTAGATTTTTGTGCATGAAACAAGAAATTTTAAATATGTAATGCATGTAACAGTCATAATTTTTTTTATTTTAAATGTATCTCTGCATGATTCTCTATGATTCAAACCAAACAGAATCCGAATAATTCTCTTTTGCATTACAAAAACTCTACTCGTCCCAGCTGATTGACTCCATATACTAATATAGTAGCTAATGGCTGAATATGCTAAAGAGTAGTAATATGTCATTAATGCATTATTATTCAATTCTTTTTTTAAATTTAAAACTGCAAATGTTGTTTTTGATAACTTAGTGCACAAAGTATCTATTTGAAAATTTGAAAATTTAATGTTACATCTATCACTGAGCCTAAGAATATTGTTTGAACATATTCTATTTTAGGACTATTATTAGATATAATATTTGTAAAATACAAAAATACCGTTTTTTTTTTCATGTTAATAATTAGAGAAATTTTAAAGGTTGAAAGAATACATGATTATTACTAAATCTCACCAGGTTACGAAATCATTTGGAGTCAACTTTCGCTTCAATACTATCAATATATACATACTTGCCTTCTTACATTTTATGAACATTATCCCTGAAAGACAAGAAAAAAATTATTTTTTATTCAAATCCCATTTGATTATTCTAGAGGTATTTTCACATTATAATACCTACTTAAATTTCCGATCTACTAAAAAGAACATTTTTCTCGAAGTCCTTACAAATTATGATTGATTACATTCCTGTTTTCTGTCAAAATCTAATGCATCTCTTATAAGCCAAATCCGATAAGATTTCCCGGCTTACTTTGTGTTCTTTTGTTTTCATCACGTCTTGTAGACTTAGTTCTATTCATCATAGCAAGAGCTTTCCTTATTTCCCTAATGTTTAAACTAAACAATGCCGAGATTTATGATTTTAATGCAGACATCAACAAGGCGATATTGGTCACTTTGATTGTGTCTATTTTCGTTCTACTACAGCATTGTTCACAGGATATTTATTATATTTCTTGACTTGTTATATGAAACATTCTGAATTACGACTTATAGTTGTGGGCCTTGTGTGCTTAGTGGGGGCTGAATAGTGGGGGCTGAATAGTAATAAACGAAAAATTTTTGTCACAACTTAAGATTCTTGTATGTTATGATTCAGAAGAGAACGTTGTTTTAGGGCCAAACTAGACGAGCGTATTTGCGTCGCGTATTTGGCGCTGCCATAGATACGTTACATTGCGCTCGTTTAACTGACTACATTCAAAAACGTGATTTTAATTTCGGCGTAGTATACGCTGCGCTCAATACGCGACGCAAACGCGACGCAAATTACGTTCGTCTAGTTTGGCCCTTAAACTCGAATTCTATTTCTTCAATAAATTTTAATAATAGTTCAAATTGTAATTTTAATTTTGTCTTTAATAAAACTTGATTTTTAAATTTCTATATTTATTAGTTTACTTACCCCCTCCTGACCGGTAAGTAATTACTTACCGATCGCTAATTTGTAAACGTCACAAATATCTTAATAAATTCAGTAAAGGTGTGAAATTACCTGAGCGTGCAAAAAAGGTATTTACACAAAACGTCCCTCTATATATGGCATCCTTTCTTTATGAATTACTTTTCTGTGAAATGATCGCCCTGCATATTTTTTTAATTATGTCAAATTCTTTCCCGGAAATAGTGACAAGTATCATTTAAAATATCATTTAACTTTGTCGTTTTTATTTTTTAAAGTGTATAATTTTCACTAAAAGCATGTCAAGTATTCTCCTCGATAATAATTACAAACTACAGTCCAAATATTATTTCCACTATAGTCTCTTTATTAATAATTATTATGAGACTATCCTATATATTTTCATAATTTTTTCCTTGAAAGTTGTGTTAACTACATGCATTATCATCCTCCGTCACATTCTTTCATTAAGTTCTTTTAGCGTGACCACACTGTATTACTTCCACGTCCTGTGGAAGTATAGTAACGACAAAAAAATTTTTAAAAATTTTTATTGTCCAAATAGGCTTAAAATGTCATGAAACGTCGAGATTTTAAGTTTGAGCGAAAAAAAAAATTCTGTCCGTCTGTCGGTCTGTCGGTCTGTCTGTAACTTTTTTTTGTGTGCACGTTTACTCCGGAACCGTTTAAGATATTGACTTGAAATTTGGTACACATATGTACTTTAACGAGATCTAGAACTAGATTATATTTTCATCTTGTTCCATCGAAGGGTTGGGGTGTAAATTGGGGTAAATTTGGGGTAAATGAGTAAATCAAGCAGGTAAGAGTCCACGAAATTGGTATTTAGTATATAAAAGAGAAGGTAAGGTCTCAAAAAAAAAATTTTGGCATTAGCCACCCCCATTACCACCCCCATCCCCTTATTAAAGGGGATGAAAAAAAATTGTGATTTAGTGTATGTACAGGCTCCAGAAACCTCAAAATATTTTTTTACTTCATCCTCCCCCCACTACCACCCCCCTATCACACCCCCTTCCCACTACCGATGTGGGGTATCGTTTTATGGGTTTTTGGGGTAGAAGATTTCAAATATTATATTATTAAAGTTCCATAAACAATTATTTTCACATACAAAGTTTTTTCCTTGTAAGTGACTTGGATAGAGAATCTGGATGTGGAAGTAGTGATTCCTTGGGCAGCGGTTTTTTTTTAATATTTTTCTTATTTGACAGTTGTATATTACTTCCACGTCCAGTGGAAGTATAGTAACGACAAAAAAATTTTTAAAAATTTTTATTGTCCAAATAGGCTTAAAATGTCATGAAACGTCGAGATTTTAAGTTTGAGCGAAAAAAAAATTTCTGTCTGTCTGTCGGTCTGTATGTCTGTCTGTAACTTTTTCTTGTGCGCACGTTTACTCTGGAACCGTTTAAGATATTGACTTGAAATTTGGTGCATATATGTACTTTAACGAGATCTAGAACTAGATTATATTTTCATCTTGTTCCGTCGAAGGGTTGGGTGGTAAATTGGGGTAAATTTGGGGTAAATAGGTCAATCAAGCAGGTAAGAGTCCATAAAATTGGTATTTAGTATATACAAGAGAACCTAAGTCTCAAAAAAATTTTTGGCAACAGCCACCCCCATTACCACCCCCCACCCCCTTATTAAAGGGGATGAAAAAAAAATTGTGATTTAGTGTACCTATGTACAGGAACCAGAAACCTCAAGATATTTTTTTACTTCATCCACCCCCCACTACCACCCCCCTATCACCACCCCCCACCTCACTACCGATGTGGGGTATCGTTTTATGGGTTTTTGGGGTAGAGGATTTCAAATATTATATCAAAGTTCCATAAACAATTATTTTCACATACAAAGTTTTTTTCGTTGTTAGTGACTTGGATAGAGAATCTGGATGTGGAAGTAGTGATTCCTTGGGCAGCGGTTTTTTACTTCCACATCCAGTGGAAGTATAGTAACGACAAAAAAATTTTTAAAAATTTTTAAAAATTTTTATTGTCCAAATAGGCTTAAAATGTCATGAAACGTCGAGATTTTAAGTTTGAGCGAAAAAAAAATTTCTGTCTGTCTGTCGGTCTGTCGGTCTGTCGGTCTGTCGGTCTGTCGGTCTGTAACTTTTTTTTGTGCGCACGTTTACTCTGGAACTGTTTGAGATATTGACTTGAAATTTGGTACACATATGTACTTTAACAAGATCTAGAACTAGATTATATTTTCATCTTGTTCCGTCGAAGGGTTGGGGGGTAAATAGGGGTAAATTTGGAGTAAATAGGTAAATCAAGCAGGTAAGAGTCCATAAAATTGATATTTAGTATATACAAGAGAAGCTAAGGTCTCAAAAAAAATTTTGGCATAAACCACCCCCATTACCACCCCCACCCCATTATTAAAGGGGACGAAAAAAAATTTGTAATTTAGTGTGTGTACAAGAACCAGAAACCTAAAAATATTTTTTTTACTTCATCCACCCCCACTACCACCCCCTATCACCACCCCCACCCCATTACCGATGCGGGGTATCGTTTTATGGATTTTTGGGGTAGAGGATTTCAAATATTATATTATTAAAGTTCCATAAACAATTATTTCCACATACAAAATTTTTTCGTTGTGAGTGACTTGGATAGAAAATCTGGATGTGGAAGTAGTGATTCCTTGGGCAGCGGATTTTTTCCTTATTTTTTCCTTGACAGTTGCGTTAACTTCATGCGAAATATTAATGCCCTTCGTCACATTTTCTTTGTTATTTTTTTAGGGTGACGACCTGTGTATCTTTCATATTTCTCTTCCTTGTCAGTTATTTTAACTACATGACAAATAGTGCTGTCTTCTGTCACAATTTTTTCCTTAATTAATTTTTTTAGGTATCCACCCTTTATATTTTTATATGGAAGTATATCCCAGTTCTTGGTTGGTAGTAGCATCAACTACCTACCAACCCTTATTCTTCTTCGTCAAATTGTTTTGTAGATATATCGCCAACAGACAGACAGACACCAGATCGATAAACAGACAGGCATACAGACTGACGGAATTAAATGACTTTAATCCACATCTAGTGGAAGTATAGTAACGACAAATTTTTTTTAAAAAATTGTTGTTGTTCAAATAGGCCTAGAATGTGGTGAAACGTCGAGATTTTAAGTTTGAGTGAAAAAAAATGTCTGTCTGTCGGTCTGTCTGTCTGTCTGTAACTTTTTTGTGTGCACGTTTACTCTGTAACCGTTTGAGATAATGACTTCAAATTTGGTACACATATGTATTTTAACGAGATCTGGAACTAGATTATATTTTCATCTTGTTCCGTCGAAGGGTTGTTGGGTAAATTTTGGTAAATTTGGGGTAAATAGGTAAATCAAGCAGGTAAGAGTCCATAAAATTGGTACTTAGTATATACAAGAGAAGCTAAGGTCTCAAAAAAAATTTTGGCATTAGCCACCCACATTACCACCCCCACCACATTATTAAAGGGGATGAAAAAAAATTGTGATTTAGTGTGTGTACAAGAACCAGAAACCTCAAAATATTTTTTACTTCATCCACCCCCACTACCACTCCCCTATCACCACCCCCACCCCCACTACCGATGTGGGGTATCGTTTTATGGGTTTTTGGGGTAGAAGATTTCAAATATTGTATTACTAATTATTATTATAAACGATTATTTGAACATACAAAATTTGTTCGTTCTGAGTGACTTGGATAGAAAATCTGGATGTGGAAGTAGTGATTCCTTGGGCAGCGGTTTTTGTAATCCACATAATCTGAAACGTGAAAATCCGGAGAAATCTCGCAGGGTGATTTCTTGATGATTACGACGATATTACGATTCTCCTCGATAAGCGAGGGAAGTAACGGCTCTTATATAGGTATAGATACGAACGGAAATAAAAATATAAAAACAGTAAAACAGTATTTCAAAACAAATGTGCGTTCAAATAGTCTAAATTAGTACATCAAAAATTACTCTACGGATTAAAATGTACTTAAAATTTGAGATAAGAAATATTTTAATTTTAACTTTGCCAGAAATATTTTTATGCAAGCAATAACACAGGCCCACAAAAAAAAGTTATCTGTGCTGGGGTACTGACCATACCTATCCTTTGTATTTTGAGCCGTTGACTACGAATCTGACCTCAGGTTTTCCCCAGCACGTGAGGTTCTTTTTTTAACAGCAAAAAAGTGGATCGTAATATTGCTTACCCAGCTCAGTTAAATCAGACTCATAATTACATTATGGTACTTCAGTACGGACGTCATAACTTACAGAAATCGAAATACCCCATAACCCTGGGAATCCGATGAAAATAGTGAGGAATCTTGATTGGGGAGGTAATGAGATTGTAACCTCGAATCCTTGTGCTTGAGTGTCATATATCCACAACCTCAATTCTGAAGATCCAACGGAAAAATGGAGATTCTAAGTAGGTAAATTCGTGTCATTGTGACATAGGGGTTTTGGAATCAAGCACCCTATGGTACTATACCTTTTCAACGGCAATCCCTGTATCTTCATAACCCCATAACCCTGAAGATTCAATGAAAAAAAAAATAGGAGGCTCTCGATTGGGGAATCAATTAGATTGTGCCCTCAGAAACTTGTTACCTTGTTACCAAGTAAGCCTATAGCGCTCAAGCAGAAAACCATTCTACTACATAACCCAGTAACCCTGTAAACCCATAACTGCATAACTTTGGGAATGTAATAGAAGAATCTGAACAGGGGAATTCATGAGATTGTGTTCTCGGAATCTTGAAATCGAATAGCCTCAGCTCTTGAACAGCAAAACTTTTAGCCGTATAACCAGTGATTCTGGGTATTCAATAAAAGCAAATTAGGGAACCTTAATTTAGGATTCAAGGAGAATATAACTTTGAAAGTGGAGTATCTTTTTAGGTAATTTCTGTTAAGGTGACTTCATTTGATCTCTTGCTTTTGCGAACTATTTTATCTTACGATATCAAGGAAGGTGGGATGAGCATATGATGGCAGACTGGATGTTGACTGAATGTTGAAGGGGAACATGTGATGTAGAGCGAGAAGCATAAAAGATATCCGTTACATAGGTCGTTCGAAGATGAAAGAGTTCGTAAAAGCAAGAGATGAAATGCAGTCACCTAAATAGAAATCACCTGAACAGATACCACTTCTAAAATTACGTTATCACTGAACTCCCAATTAAGATTCCCTAATTTGCTTTTATTAAATCCCCAGAGTCACGGGATTATACAGTCGCATGAATTCCCCTGTTCAGATTCTTCACATTCTTCTATTATATTTCCAAAGTTATGCAGTTCCGGATTCACGGGGTTACTGGGTTATGTAGTAGAAGGATTTGCTGCTGGAATAAACTTGCTTGGTAACAAGGTAACAAGGTTCCGAGAGCACAATCTAGTTGATTCCCCAATCCAGAGCCTTCTATTTTTTCATTGAACCCTCAAGTCATGGGGTTATGAGGATAGAAGGATTGCTGTTGAAGAGCTATGGTGGCATAGGATGCTTGTTTCCAAGATTCTAATATCACAATGGACGAATCACCCTGCTTAGAATCTCCATTTTACTTCCACATCCAGTGGAAGTATAGTAACGACAAAAAATTTTTTTAACATTTTTTATTGTTCAAGTAGGCTTAGAATGTCATGAAACGTCGAGATTTTAAGTTTGAGCGAAAAAAATTTTCTGTCTGTCTGTCTGTCGGTCTGTCTGTAACTTTTTTTGTGCGCACGTTTACTCTGAAATCGTTTGAGATGTTGACTTGAAATTTGGTACACGTATGTACTTTAACGAGATCTAGAACTAGATTATATTTTCATCTTGTTCCGTCGAAGGGTTGGGGGGTAAATTGAGGTAAATTTGGGGTAAATAGCAGGTAAGAGCTCATAAAATTGGTATTTAGTATATACAAGAGAAGCTGAGGTCTCAAAAAAAATTTTGGCATTAGCCACCCCCATTACCACCCCCACCGCATTATTAAAGGGGATGAAAAAAAATTGTGATTTAGTGTGTGTACAAGATCCAGAAACCTCAAAATATTTTTTTACTTCATCCACTTCCACTACCACCCTCTATCACCACCCCCACCCCACTACCGATGTGTGGTATCGTTTTATGGGTTTTTGGGGTAGAGGCTTTCAAATATTATATTATTAAAGTTCCATACAAAATTATTTCCGCATAAAAAATTTTTTCGTTGTGAGTGACTTGGATAGAAAATCTGGATGTGGAAGTAGTGATTCCTTGGGCAGCGGTTTTTTTCGTTGGGGTTAGCAATATTACGATCCAACAGACTTTTTACAAAGGATAGATATGGTCAGTACCAGACAACTTTTTTTTGTGGGCCTGTGTAAATCTTTAAATCGTCCAGAGTTTGACAATTGTGGTGTGTATTTAGAGAATTAGAGTTGGTTAAATTATTTTTTACCAATTTCAAAGTTTCAAAAATACATAAACATTGTAGAGTAAACATTTTTTGTTGTTTATATATAATTTTACAAGATTCTCTAAATTTTATTTGCAATATACATTGACTTTTTGTCAGGCCTGTACTGATAAATTTACTTTGCATCAACTTTAGCTCTCAGTTCATGAAATTGCGTCTTTGATCGTTACACTCATATTTAATTGTTTGAGTTTTTTAATGCTCCAGTAATCCTTTTAATTAAGCACTGCAACAGGTTACTACTATTCAATCGAAAGACTGTAATAAGTTCAGAGTTTAAGCGGCTTAAAATATTTTCAAAGATAAATTAAACTTTCAGAGAGATAAATCAGCAATTTTATGACGTCTCTAAATCCTTTCTTTCTGTTTCATAACGAAAGGTATCTCTATAATCAGTTTCAAGGTATAACTTTTGCAATGGGAAACTTTTAGTTAAAATTAATTTCAGCACTTAGAGATACAAAACTCGACGTTTCTGGAGTTGCTTAATTAAATTTACATACTGGCTAGCTCGGATGTAATACGTCTCTCTACCTTGGTGACTTTATAGTTTATTTTTAATTACAAAACAAGTCTGAGGGTGAGTTTTGTTAAGAGGGGGTTATGACTATTTCTAATGCAAATAAATAGGTTTTTATGATTTTCCTATTTTACCTAAGTATTATACCGGGTGAGTCATATAGATTGAGACAGCCATATATCTCGAGAACGATGCATTTAAGAAAAGATTTCAAACACAAGTTAATTGACATTATTTTTTTGGTCAGCAATTTCTAAGCATTGGGGGGTGCTAACCTTGCCTTTTCAAATAAAAATTTATATTTTTGTAATGGAATGTTAACCTACAGAAAAAAAGTAACTTTTACCTGAAACACTTTTTTAACCAACTTAGACTTTTCGATTAACTGAAATAATAATAGCAGTAACTTTAAAATTGCGAAATGTACTTATGGTATTTTCAATTTGAAACATTTTTTTCAAAGCAGCGCTGCCGTCAATTTTCTTGTGACGTTTCTAGACCAACTCTTTTACTCGGTCCCTCTGATCTTGTGCTTCGAAGTAGCAAGTCACGTTCACGACACTCCGTGAATTTTTTAAATCATGTTCAATCGCTTAATTGGAAAAGGGATTGTAAGTAAATAAATCCTTCCTATTTTTAACGTTTAGAGCTAATTGTGGGGTTATATTACTTCCACGTCCAGTGGAAGTATAGTAACGACAAAAACATTTTTAAAAATTTTTATTGTCCAAATAGGCTTAAAATATCATGACGTCGAGATTTTAAGTTTGAGGGAAAAAAAAAAAAATTTTGTCTGTCTGTCGGTCTGTCTGTCGGTCTGTCTGTCGGTCTGTCTGTCGGTCTGTCTGTAACTTTTTTTTGTGCGCACGTTTACTCTGGAACCGTTTAAGATTTTGACTTGAAATTTGGTAGACATATGTACTTTAACGAGATCTAGAACTAAATTATATTTTCATCTTGTTCCGTCGAAGGGTTGGGGGGTAAATTGGGGTAAATTTGGGGTAAATAGGTCAATCAAGCAGGTAAGAGTCCATAAAATTGGTATTTAGTATATACAAGAGAAGCTAAGGTCTCAAAAAAATTTTTGGCATTAGCCACCCCCATTACTGTCCCCACCCCCTTATTAAAGGGAATGGAAAAAAAAAGTGATTTAGTGTATGTACAGGAACCAGAAACCTCAAAATATTTTTTTTACTTCATCTATCTATCTATCTACCCCACTATCACCCCCCTATCACCTCCCCACCCCACCCCACCGATGTGGGGTGTCGTTTTATGGGTTTTTGGGGTAGAGGATTTCAAATATTATATTATTAAAGTTCCATAAACAATTATTTTCACATAAAAAGTTTTTTCATTGTGAGTGACTTGGATAGAGAATCCTGGATGTGGAAGTAGTGATTCCTTGGGCAGCGGTTTTTTTAGAGTTCTGATTGAATCATAATCATACTTATAGCCATATTCATAACGATGGTTTTGATAATGTAATATTATTCTGAATCTGTATCTCTGTATGATATTGGTGAAGTTTATGGTCGAATACTAAATTACGACATAATGCTGGAGTAACATGCATCCGTTATCCACAACTGCTTAAGTTAAGTGTTTTTTTATCATTTATTTGTTCGATTATTACCTCTCTAACGAAATTTTGCCTATTTTCATAGCGAAGTAACTGCTCATACAGGATTTTATTTTTAAAGTGTTTTTTTTGTGCTATAAACAATTACTCTTATTAGATCAGATCAGAGAGCAAATTTTTAGAGAGGCATATGCGAATCTAATCATGTCGTTTTAAAGTTTTTTCCGTATTTTAAACGGTACAGGGTGTTGTCAGCATAAGCTTTGGTAAATAGTACCATTGATGAATAAGTTCATCGATTTGCCGTGTGGTTAGGCGTTTTGTGCCAGCTACTGCCACAAAACCAAGGGGTAGAAACTCGTCATATGCGCCTACCTCCTATTTTAGTATCTTTTTGGTTAATACCAATTTTACCCTTGTTTATATTTCTGGCCGTGGAGTCAAATTTTTGTAAATTTGTCCGTGTTATATATATTTTAGGTTAGTTATCACGTTATTGATGAATTCATTTTAGAATTGTAGTATATCGCGTGTAATTTCAAGGTATCAAGTAACAAACTGTTTGATTTAAATTAACTACTAAGTTGTTACTTTTACATTATATATCTACAGCTCTATTATTTTTTTGTTCGTGACAATAAAGTAATTAAGCTCAATTCCTTATAGTGATATTTTTTTACAACTTCAGTCAGTCAATTCATTACCTAAATTCGAGTCAAATTTTACTTACCTTTTAAAAAAATTCGATTTGTAACACTTTATTTCACTGGGAATTACACTTCTCGCTCTGTTATTACGAATAAATGCTCTTATTTCACTCGCTTACTTAAGTTCAAGTGGGTTATAATAATAACATTTCAGTAAATTTTATCGCGGAGTGAAATAATATTGAAGAACTATTATGTTCCCTGCCACGAACGAAGATTAGTAGTATAAATTGCATATAGCCTCACTTCCCTACTTCATTATGTTAGAGTAAAATTAATTATCGCTAGAGCTTGACTGAGCTACACCTTTGTTATCATATCGTGTACCTAGATTCCTGTTTTAGAATGTGTTTATTGCTTGATTTACCGAACTAACCCGAAACCTTGTATATAATTATCACACAAAGTGCGTTTTCACATTGCACGATACGATATCGTTATCGTTGGACAGTAACGACATCCGACAGACGAGAATATCGGGCACGCTTTCACACTATACGACAGGTCGTGACGATCAGCGGTCAGTATTAATCTGGCGGCGTGTCATAGAAGGCTTACCTTACTGTATGTATCTTTTGTATTTAAGACGAAAGGCACTAGCTCAATCAAAGATACAATATCATATTTAAATCCCATATTGTATATGTACATGTTCCACTGATCAAATTGTAAATACACTCTATTTTGTCGTCCGACACGGGCAGCGATGAGTCTACGATATATCGTAATATCGTGTACGTGGGCGATGTCGTTACTGTTACTGGACAGTATGAAAACGTGTCATATGTTTCACTATATTTTGCGTGCCCCGATATCGTGTCGTCTAATGGTAACTATATCGTAAAGTGCAATGTAAAAACGCACTAACCTTTGAATTGCTATTGTATATTTTTAATCTATATTAAATCGTTATCGTTATCGTTACAGCGTTTTCACATTGCACGATACGATATCGTTACCATCAGACGACACGATATAGGGGCACGCAAAATATATGGAAACAAATGGCACGTTTTCATACCGTCCGGTAACGGTAACGATATCGCCCACGGTACACGACATATTGTAAATAAAGTAGATTTACAATTTGATCAATGTATTTTGGTTTTTTAATACTGTTCATTAGATGAGTTAATAAGTAGTCGAATGTACATTCACTCATACGAAAGTAGATTTAGAAGGTTCATTTTGTAATCTTTCAAAGAGAACGAAAAATGCTCCCTCGATGTATCTAGCCTTTACAGTCGGGTATATCCAACATTTTCTTTTACTTTGTGCCTTTCGTCTTAAATACAAAAGATACAGTAAGGTTCTCTAACACGCCGCTATGATTAATACTGACCGCTGATCGTGACGACCTGTCGTATAGTGTGAAAGCGTGCCCGATATTCTCGTCTGTCGGATGGCGTTACTGTCCGACGACAACGATATCGTATCGTGCAATGTGAAAACGCACTTATATCGTTGTTTTAATAGTTTGTTTGTGTTGTAATTTTCCTATTTCACGATCCTACTCCAGGATCTGGCGCCCAATTTTTGCATAAGTACTTAAAATTTAATTTTTTTAAATAATTTTTTCTACTTTCGGCCTATATTATCGAGGCTCTTTATTAACCGTTATCTACGCCCTTGCCTCCTAAAAATCTGGCTAGTCGAGGCCTAATTTATTTTGAGGTGGACCTTTTTGCCTAGTTAACATCTAAGGTCACCCCAAGTAGATTAGTTTTTTTTTTGGTCCAAAGCAACCTTTATTATGTGTGTCATATGTGTACTAGAGTTGTTGTTTACATTTCAAAGTCAGGTAGCATTTCCCTTTGAGATTTATCTTTTATCACTACGTCACATTCCATACATTTCCACCATACTGTATATTTTTATATCCGATCAATAATTAACGAGATATTTAAAAAAATATATATTTTTATAACTTTTGACGAACTCGAAAACGAGCTCGTAAACTATTAGTTCTGGCTTCAGAAATTGTAAAGAATGTAGTGCTCTACAATATTGTCTTTTGATATTTTGATGTACGAGAGAGAATTTATTGCTGAACAAAAAAGATTCTTATAATTTTTGTCGTAGCATCAACGGTTCACGAGCTGTTATGTTTGTATTTTTCGCACAGATGGCAGCTAACGCACTACTCTCTTTATACTCTCTCTCTATACCCTCCGCCAACTTGGCAGAATACTCAGGAGATACCACGAACACTTAAAAAAATAAGTTACGCTATTTTTGCAAAAGAAATAATTATTGAATGTATTAATTGTTATAAATATTGAGAAATTTACATGCAAATCGAAAATATTTTAATTACTATTATTAAAATACAGTTTTTGAGCAATTTTGCTGCCGGTGTCGTCTGGACTACTTTTGATCCCTTTTATTAGATTTAATAACTAAATATAAATAAATTTTTATAATTTATTTTCTTATTACGTTCATTTTGTTCACTCCGTATGCGTACTTCTAATGCATTCTACATGTGCACTATGCAGCGTACATGTTAAAGTAAAAATGTCAATAGTTACTTTTTGCTTGGCTGTCTGTTCAATTTCAGTTCATAACGTATCTCCAGTTAGTTTCTTTTGATTTGATATTGTCAGTTCCGATACCCGGAACTGAAAGCTTCCTAATAGCATGTCAAGATGAACTAGGACATTGGATAAAAAGGTTTTCGTTATGATTCATAAATATTTATCTTTCATAGAAGACATATATGTTTTGTTGTTATTTTATGTTTAATATGCATGGAAAAAAAATGGGTTACGTCAAAAAATAAATGACAGTGTCAATAATATTCATTAAATATATTGATTTGGTTTAATATATTTAAATATAATATAATACTTTAAAAATAATATAACAAAAGTGTAAGTAAAGTACACAGTTTCGATATCTTGTGTTAGTACAGTCGAATTGATTTAATTTAATTTTTTTCGGCGACAACATTCCACCTGAAATTCTATTATTGATTCTTATATATTATGACCTCCTGACTACGAAAAAAAATATTTGAGCCCAAAATTCTTTGTGCGTCAAAAGTTGTATGCACTTTTTAACATGTTTTCACGGATATTCAACTTATCTGCTGAATATATCTTGTACTAGTAATCTGATGGGAATTTTAAAAATAGTGGCTTATTTGAAATAACATTTTTTAAAAATATAGACCTGTCCAATATGTATTGGTCAATCCACCATCTTGGAAAGAAATAGAAAATAAAAGGAATAACCGAAAAAATCAAAATTGAATATCTTTTCTATAACCAAAGTTGGCAAAAATAAAACTCATTTTTTTTTAACATTAATATTATAACTGTTTGGAATCGTAAATTTTCTTGAATTGTAATACTTTAGGGTACCTAATTATAAGTAGTTATATATGCTGTAAAATATAGGCACCATATTTTGCAAAATTTTTGGTACAGAATTTGTTCATTTGAGCTAATAAATCTTACAGCAAATGTAGTAATATACCATTTCACTTTTGGTAATTGATAGTCAGATTTTTGTTTTTTCTTTTAAGTTTTTATTTATAAGAAATATAATATAAATAATTATATAAAAATTTAGTTTAGTAGATTTTCTCGGTGTAATCTAATACTACGTACAGTATTAATTTTTTTTCTAATGTATATGGGGAGGTGGAAGATAGCTTAGGCTAAACTCTTCCTTTTGTGTAAACTATTTTGTGCACAATAAACGTTTATTTACTTATTTTTTTATTTATTTATGCACCAATCCCGGACACCGTATGTCAAATAGAACGGTCAAAGATGGCGGACGATATAAAATTTTTAATTCTTCGTCAATTATCAAGGAGGCATTGTACGTCACTTTTTCTTCTTTCCGATTGTACGTTATTTTATGTAGTTTTAAGGCACAGAGTTCATTTTTTTTAATTTTCAAAAAAGTGCGTTTTTTTTATTTGCAAAAAAGTATATTTTTACAATTTTCAAAAATATGTTTTTTTTGACTCTTCTTTTTTTCACCCAATTTTCATCGAAACAAAATGAAATATACTATAGAAAGTCTCGTTGTAGGAAAAACTACATAAAGGTTTTTTTAGAGTGGACTGTAAATATTAAATTGATACGGCGTCGTTGTTTGTTTACACTTATATTTACAATATGTACAATTCACTATAATACAACTAACACCACTAAATAACTAACTTACACGTTGATGCCAGAAGGCAGAGCAAAACTTAACTAACAAATAATGATGCCAATAAGGCAGAGCACAAAACATAAAATTGTAATAAAACAATGCTCAATAGCAGCATCGACTAATATATGCGTCACATATGGGCGAACGCTAACTTAAAACTACGCTGGTAGGGTGAGATGAGGGTGCGAATATCACAATACAATCGTTAAAACCGCTGCAAAAGGAATCACTACTTCCACATCCAGATATTCTATCCAAGTCACTCACAACGAAAAAAAATTGTATGTGCAAATAATTGTTTATGGAACTTTAATAATATAATATTTGAAATCCTGTACCCTAAAAACCCATAAAACGATACCCTACATCGGTAGTGGGGTGGGAGAGGTGATGAGGGATGGTAGTGGGGGTGGATGAAGTAAAAAATATTTTGAAGTTTCTGGTTCTTGTACACACACTAAATCACATTTTTTTTTTTTCATCCCCTTTAATAATGGGGTGGGGGTGGTAATGGGGGTGGCTAATGCCAAAATTTTCTTTGAGACCTTGGCTCTCTTGTATGTACTAAATACCAATTTTATGGACTCTTACCCGCTTGATGTACCTATTTACCCCAAATTTACCCCAATTTATCCCCAACCCTTCGACGGAACAAGATGAAAATATAATCTAGTTCTAGATCTCGTTAAAGTACATATGTGTACCAAATTTCACTTCAATATCCCAACGGTTCCAGAGTAAACGTGCGCACAAAAAAAGTTACAGACCGACAGACAGAAATATTTTTTCGCTCAAATTTAAAATCTCGACGTTTCATGGCATTCTAAGCCTATTTGAACAATAAAAATTTTTAAAATTTTTTTTGTCGTTACTATACTTCCACTGGATGTGGAAGTAAAACTGCTATTGATTTGAAAACCGAAGACAACCAAATTATAATTGGTGAAGACATTGACCTTTTGGTTATAATGACTAAACTAGCATAGAATCATCATAAAAAAATCTAAGATTAATAAAATAATTGACAAACATGATGAAAATAGAATTGTACTTACTGAGGAGGTAATAGAAAAACACTGTTTAACAGTCTATTTCCAAGTAAAAAAATGGTTAGTTCTGAGAAAGATTCGTTACAATTCGGGTGGCTTAAAACTGAGAATAGCTTAATGCTTGTCCTAAAAATTTGTTAAGTGACATTTCTTGTAAATGTAAGAAAGACTGAAAAAGTAATCAGTGTAGCTGTAGAAAACTGAATATATAATGTTCTATTCTATGTGTCCATTGTAAAGGAAATAATTGTGCTATGCTAATGCTTCTTCTACCTTTGAGGAATGCGGTGAAATTATGGCATATGACGGTAATGAAACTAATATAGTATATTTTATTTTGCTTCGATGAAAATTGGGTGAGAAAAGGGAGGGTCAAACAAAATAACATTTTTGAAAATAAAAAAAAAACGCACTTTTTTGAAAATTTAAAAAAATGAACTCTATCCCCTAAAAGCAGCCCCCCCTCATCAAATCATGGGCCCCGGTACCAAATTCACTGGCGGCCCCCCGCGCCTAATAACTGATGAGCGAGAAAAAATTTTTTTGTCAAAATTTCTAGCAGGCCCTCGTTACGGGCCCCCGCGCTTAATAACTGATGAGCGGGGTGGAGAAATTTTAAAGAAAAATGTTTGCCAAAATCTCTGGCGGGCCCGCGCGCTCAATAATTGATGAGGGGGGGGAGAAATTTGAAAAAAAAAATTGCCAAAATCTCACTACGGGCCCCTCGGAAGCCCGGGCCCCTAAACTCAGTACCCAATAGATCCCCCATACAGGGGGCCCGTACAATCGAAAAGAAAGAAAATGACAGGTAATGCCTCCTTGATAATTGACGAAGAAATAAAAATTTTGTTTCGTCCGCCATCTTTGACCGTTTTATTTGACATACGGTGTCCGGGATTGGTGCATTATATTTAACCATAAATGAGTTTTATTTTTGCAAACTTTGATGAAATTACTCCTTATAGAAAAGATATTCAATTTTGATTTTTTCGGCTATTTTTTGTGTTTTCTATTTTTTTCCAAATGTTTCACTACATCTTTGAAAGCTTTTCATGCTATTAACTTAGCTGGATTTTGTCTAATTTCAAAATAATAATCGCTAATTCTGAAAAAACCATTCACTATTTTCCTCGTAATCAGCACCCAAAAAAATATAAAACTCGTCCATTGGATTTAAGACAATTTTACCATTGTAGGCCTGTGTTGTCAGTTAACCTTATGTGCCATATGATTTCTTATAATATACGATACGTAAACGAAACAGGGTAGAAACTTTATTTTCCATACAAAGTTAAGCGGTTTTGTCCTTTTTCAACTCATTCAAATTTTTTGCTTGAGGCAAAAGACAGATTCATTCACTAATTAACTAATTAATAATTGCTGCCTGAGGTATAATATCAAGTTAAAGTAACTTTTTTATTTCATAATAGGCTGAAACTGACTGAACACTCGAGACCCGTCATTGCTTTTTCGTTACTTCATTATATCAAATATTACATTAAATGAAACCAAAATTACTTTAGAAGACCATTTCGTTTATTACAACCGAAAGTAAAAATCATTATTTATATTTGCGAGTCTAAAATGTAATCGCCTTGGGCTCTTATATAAATAAAGCGATTTTAAATTTCAGTACAAGCATAAAGAATTAAACAGCAGCTTACATAAAGATTTATTTCTCCATTGTTTAATTATCTCATAAACGGAGCCCATTACCAGAAACAAAGGGAAAGCAACCATTCATAGAAAAAATAATCATTAAATATAAATAAAAACTTATAATTAGAAACAGCTTTACTTTAATTACACACTACTCTAAAAAAAAACTCATTCATGCTGTTCGAATCGAGGTCACAGATTCAGTATCCTTGCCATTGAACACTTAAAATAGTAACAAAACAAAATAATAATCACAGTTTCGGTGTGGGTTGTCTGAACCAAAAATAACATAGAAAACCGCTACCCAAGGAATCACTACTTCCACATGCAGATTTTCCATCCAATTCTCTCACAACGAAAAAAATTTGTGTCTGGAAATAATTCTTTGTGGAACTTTAATAATGCAATATTTGAAATCGTCTACCCCCAAAAACCCATAAAGCGATATCCCACATCGACAGTGGACTGGGGGTGGTTACAGGGTGTGGTAGTTGGAGGTGGATGAAGTAAAAAAATATGATTTGAGGTTTTTGGTTCTTCTAAATTACATTTTTTTTGGGGGGGTGGTAATGCGGGTGGCTAATGCCAGAAAATGTTTTGTATATACTAAATACCAATGTTATGGACTCCTGCCTGCTTGATTTATTTACTCCCATTTACCCCAATTTATTCCCCAACCCTTCAACGGAATAAGATGAAAAGATAATCTAGTTCCAGATCACGTCAAAATACAAACGTGCACCAAATTTCAAGTCAATATCTTAAACGGTTTCGCACAAAAAAGTTACGGACAGACAGACCGACAGACAGAAAAAAATTTTTCACTCTAAATTAAAATCTCGACGTTTCATGACATTCTAAGCCTATTTGAACGATAAAAATTTTCAATTTTTTTTTGTCGTTACTATACTGCCACTACAAGAAGTATTTCTTTGGCGAATTCAATAGCAGTTTCAAATCACGTTCGGATCACTTAGAACAAATCATAAATACTCAAAGAAACATCATTTTGATTGAGTTCAGGCGCCAACTGCCAAACATAACAACCATAAGCTCTGTGCATTTTTCTATATTTATATTTTTATTACAGTTTAAAATGGATTTTGTAGGATTGTTTCTGTGTGTACTAGAGACGCAATTCCAGGGCAAAGTACCCATAAAACAGGAATAGTATGACTGAAAATATACCATCAGAAGGGTGTCAAAGAGTGAGGAGGACTGGAAACTTGCAGCATAATCAACATAACAAGGCTTGAATATGCAATTAATGCCCAATGAACCATAAATTCACCGGGGAGAATGTACATTTTCAGCATTACTTCAATGTAGAGTGTCCTACTTGCAACATCCCTGTGCACAATACTCGGGGCTAATTTGGCCCTGGGATATGTACCAATTGGTTGACGAAACGTAAATGTGGTACTTCTATGAAAACCAGGGCGTAACAACTTTGCCCAGACTAAATCCTTTCAACATTCTTTGTCCTAAAAACCTTGGAGAAACTAGCCGATAGACATATGAGACTTGAAAAAATGAGCTCGATACTTCTTCATCGACATATATGGTAAATTTCTGCGTACGATCCTTTTTGTTGAAAGCATTTACAAGTTCTTCAAACTGTGGAATAGTGAGAGTAGAATATTATGTGAGCAACTAGTTGAGTGTTAGTAATATTTTTGTTCGTGGTTCTAAGGACGGCCCTGAAGGACGGTATGCCCTACTGTAACATTATAATTGGGCTTGGCTAAAACAGTTTTTTGTATATCCCTGCTGCATATCAAATAAGAAGGCAAAAACTTTTAAGCCTCCACGAATCTGTCATACATACTTTTTTTATTGTAGTTTTTTGCAAAAATCCATATTACTGTAGCTTTCCTTCGTGTGGGCAGATGGCCGATTGGAATTGATGGTAGTTTGTTTCCATTACAGAATATAGCTTTTAGACTATTTTACTGAGATTATTAAAAAAAAAAAGGTGTTGGGTCTTTCTGACTTTGATACATGGAAATTTTGGCATTTTAGATTACATTGGACTAGATTCTTTATTAATTTCGTAAGCCAATTACAAATATTGGATAGAATAAATCAAATAATTAAATATATACCAAAATAGCTCAAATATAAAAAGAGACAGACGGCAATGATAAAATTTTATATTTTTTAAATATATTTTTGCAAGAGTCAGTATTTAATCTACCTGTCATACATACATCTTATAACTCGCTTTTGAGCTATAAAAATATTATATGACAAAGTGGAGGCACCCCAGAAGCATATTCCATATCGAAGTCTAGAATCAACTTATGCTATGAATTTAATTTAAAAATAATAGTTTCATAATGAACCTTCCAAGTTAGATATTCGTGCAAGTGCATTCCTAAAAATTGTACATGTCCATCTTTACATGACATTTTCTGAGTGTTTATTTTCAAATCCAGATTGTCACATATTTTTTTTTTTACTGTAAAATCTCAGAGCCTGAGTTTTAGTAGTATTAAAATGAAGACTATTTTTGACCTTTAGCGACTCTTCATTTTTATCAGATATGATTCTTGTGGTGGATTAGGAATAGATAGTTCATCATTCTGGAAAACTAGGCAAATGGCAAATGGAAAATTAAAATATTTTATCTTCTTCTGTAACATGATCTTTAATTTCTCTCCAGATCATAGGCATAGTAAGAGCCAGCGAGTGCGCATCTATATCTTGATCGGGAAAGGAGAATAGTAATGCATTGAACTGTCAATATGTCAAGCGGTACATGTCATTGAGCGACGTTGTTTTGATAAACCTTTGTAAAAATTATTTTGAATTATTACACTCCCCTCCAGATTTAGACGCTAATAGGATCTGTTCTTATTACTATGCTCCTTTCCCGGATAAGGTATAATATTAATATTCGAGTGTATTTTTTAAGTGTTTTGGTATCTATGGAAACTAGGTACTGTCACGTTGAAAAATTCAACACTCTTCACGAATATTCTTTTCTTGTACAAATATTGTAAATAAATAAGTTCATCCACGACTACCGTATAATCATTGCTTTATACATTTAACAATTGACGAATAATGGTCATAATTCCAACCTAGCGTATTATGAACATGAACTCATAATAACACACCTTTGAACAACCTGGAAATAGCAATCTCCATAATCAACGGGCGGGCCCACTTTTTCCAAGGGAGGGTCCATGTTTTTCTTTGACGTTTAAAACACCGAACATAAATTACTGTGAACTAACTTTACTTTTTCAATTTTAAACGATTAAAAGTTAAATAGTAGTGGATAAAATATAATATTCTGCTCGCGTATAATGGCTATTAAACGCTGGGATGATTGCCGACACTCACCCTCGGCTCGTGCCGTAAACATCACCCTCGCGAGTAATATCTGTCATTATACGCTATCTGAATAATATACTAGAAATAAAAAAGCGATATAATAGTATATTATTCAACGAGTGAGTAATAGCTATTATACGCGAGTAGAATACAGGAAGTTGCACTTTAAGGTTTTACCGAAAATATTAATTGTGACAAATGGAGACATTTTTAGAGAAAAATGCGAAGATACACATTGTATCGGTCATAACTAGAGAAAAAATTATTAGTCGATAATCCTTAATATGGTTTCTTAACATCTTTGGCGCAAGTGCCATAGTTTCTGAGATATTTGATTTTTAAAAAACTATTTTGACTTAAAAACGTTTGACTTCATTTTTAAACTTCCAAGTCTCCGAAAAAACAAAAGGTTACGGAGATTTTAAAAACAGAAAATTGTTCCTTGGTTTATGATCTTTCGGAGAAATCAATGACCTACTTATTATGACAGACTGAACTGAGTTATAGGACACGCGATGTTTTTGATTGATTGATTGATTGATTTACCAGCGTGCGGTGCAATATCATAAAACACACTCCTATTAAACCAGACACCAACAAAAGTCAAAGATCAGCAGTCCCTATCTGTGATGCTTCTCTTCCCTTCCATTCTCTTCTCTTTTTGACTTGTTCTATTGCATTACACCAAAAACTGTACCTAGGTCTGGATTATGTACGAAACCAATCACTACTTACAAAATCGTTATTCGCACGTCCCGAGGTATGTATTACCCTTCAAACACCCATCACCCACATGACAGCTCAAAATTTGTTATCTCTATTATTTCCCTGCTTCCTGTACACAGTCTCAATTGGCGTGTTGTCGTCTTCTTGTTGGTTAATGAGGTGAAAAGTTATGATTTCGCCCTCCTCTTGGTGTATTATTATTGTCCTCTTCAAGTTTGCTGTTGCTGCTATCGTCTCCTGCGCACCCCAGAAACCGTCCTTTCTCAGGTCTCCGATGAACGCCTCTGTCTTTTGCTTGTTGATGCTGTGTTCAATTGCCGTGTTGTCGTCTTCTTGTTGGTTGTTGAAGTGAAAAGTTATGATTTCGACCTCCTCTTGATGTATTATTATTGTCCTCTTCAAGTTTGCTGTTGCTGGTATCGTCTCCTGCCCACCCCAGAAACCGTCTTTTCTCAGGTCTCCGTTGAACGCCTCTGTCTTTTCCTTGTTGATGCTGTGTTGATTTTAACAGGGTTCCGGTTCGGTGATGGATGCTAACATGAACGGGGTGAAATATTCTATGTTATTTTGTATAGAGTCCGGTACTTGTTTTCGTTTATTTTTTACTTTCTCTTCTTCCTCCAGTTTGTCTCCACTGTCGCTGTGGTATGCCTCTTCTCGTGTACGTGTTATCATTTCTTCTGTATTTCACCCCCCGCTTTAACGCCCCTGACTCGTTCCCCCGTTTCTGTGCCTACCATATGATCTTTCGTTCCTACGTTCTGTCTTCGATCCATCATTCTTGTGTATAAATACCATTTCCTAGGAAAATCTGCGCATTTCCACTGAACTGCAAGAGGTTCAGCGCCCCGGCGTATTTTACCAATAGTACGCCTCTGGTTGTCCGGTTGTCCATTTGTTACCCAAGTCGCGGCTTGTTTATCTAAGAAACCCTGTTTATCTTAAGGAGTAATACACTTCAACAAGGCCATAAATTTATAGTGACAGCTGTCAGAGCTGGGCAGTACTCGAGTACAAGTACTTGACTTTGGTACTTAGAGTACATTTCATGTACTCTGTACTCTGTACCCGAGTACATTCTTAAGTCAGTACTTGGTACGTGTACTCGTAAAATTAAATACAAGTACTTGTACTCGAACTTCCAAAATTCAAGTACACGAGTACATGGTACATATAAAGCCAGTTGAAGCCAGTCTGATCCTGTCTATACTGGGAAACCATACAGTGGCTGACAATAGCAATGAATTAACAGGTCCTGGTTCTAGCAGTGACACAGATGGATTTTTTGATTTTGAGAAAATGGGACATACAAATAATCCTGTAACACCTAGCACACATCCTAGTTGTAACATTGAGGAATACTTAAAAACACCTAAAATTGAATTAGAACTTTACAAGTTCCTAGATGATAAGAGGAGCAATTTGAACATGCTCGAAGATTACCGTCTAATTAGAAAACTCTTCATTCGCTACAACACCTGTCTCCCTTCATCAGCTCCAGTTGAGCGTCTTTTTTCATATGCATCCATAGTAAATTGTCCCCGACGCCATGCTCTAAGTGATGAAAACTTCCAAAAATTGGTAAATCATGAAAGCCAATAAAGTAAACTAAAGGCGCGTTTGCACGCATCCAGTAATTTAGTCGAGTCGTTTAGTAATTTAGTACTCGACCAGTACTCGACCAATGCGGACAGCGTGTTTTAGTCGAGTAACTTAGTGGAAAGCGCTGTCCGCATTGGTCGAGTACTGGTCGAATACTAAATTACTAAACGACTCGACTAAATTACTGGATGCGTGCAAACGCGCCTCAATAGCAAGTAGCAAGTCGGTAAGCACGACAAACACCTTCGAATTTAACTGTATTAATTTGATTTTTTTTCTTAACAGAAGCAAAACCCATTTTTCAAAAGCGAGACACAAGACTGAACAGAAGTACATTTTATTTTAGTAACTTAATTAATATTAAGCATTACAACATTATAACATTAATATAATAAAAAGTATAGATATCTCACTTCCTCTTTTTACCATCAATCAAATTTTAAGTGTTAATGTACTCGTATGAAGTACTTGGATGGTTCAAGTACTTGTACTCGAATACTTGTAATTAAGTACCCAAAAAATTATGGTAGTACTCGGTACTTTGTACTTTGTGGGAAATCATTTCCAGTTATTTGTACTTGGTACTCGAGTACATTTTTTGTGTACTTGGCCCAGCTCTGACAGCTGTCGACATTTTCAAGGGTTTAGGTGTACACTTCTCAGATTTTCTAAGAAAGTCGTTTGAATCAGCCCCTCAGCAGTTTTTTACAGTATTTATAATGCTAAATATGCAACACCACAAAAACACACTCTTTTTAATACAAATACAAATTATGTCACTCACTTAACTTTAAAATTATATCATTTACACTTTGTATATAGCTAGAATTTGGACCTAAAAACACTGCAGGCACTTCTTGTTAGTCATTAAGAAATAAATAAACTTGGATAAATAAACTTGGGTGGCGGATAGGTACTTTAAAAATGAAAATGGGTATACTTAGCTTATATTCCCGTTATTTATTGCCTGGTCCTTTATAAATTTGTTTCTTTATGCATATCACTGCACTGGTCGGTTCTGCCACTAAATAACTCTGTATTAGTTATTTTCAAATATTAATTTTATTTCAACTTTGTTCCTTTGTTATCACATATCAATTTACGAGGAATATTTTGGGCTATAAATTCACCTAAGTTTTATCAAATTTAGCGGACTTATATCTGGTGTTCTCGCGTTTAAATGGGAGCGTTTTTCGGACGCGTCCACTCGCTCGGGAAGCACAATTCGAACCTTATAGCACACGCGATGTTTTTGAACTTTAAATCGTCTCTTGTGATTGCTCCACAAAAACTGTTGGATAACGAATATGAACTTTTGTGATTGGTCTTAGCACATTGAGTAATGAATTATTACCCACGGCCATTAGTAATGAGCTCTATTACATGTTCAAAAACATATCTATAGTAAATTAGTTATTCAATAATCGTAGAAAAAAACTGTTTTTGTATGCTTTTATCCTAACAATAACTGGAAGGAGTATTATCACATTAGCACTTTCTTAATAAAACCACAAACGTCCAATTACACTGAATTTGTCGTAAGATTACATTCCCCACTGTGTAGTAACTCAGCTGCGAAGAAGACTCCAAAATTAGGGTTTATATTTAGGTTATATTAGCTATAATTCAAATTTCTCTTTCATTTAATTCAGATGGTTTAGCTAATGTTTACATAATAGCGACACAAAATGTAATAAACTAACGGAATTACTGCAGTGGCTGCAAAATAATTCGAGACTTTTATTAAGTGTCATGTTAATTGGATTATATAGGTCACGGCTTGTAATTTGTATGTAATATACTCGTAGTGGGGAATTAACTATGGCTTATATGAAAATCGATAGCTGAAATTTAGTGGATGACTTTTAATTTGTGAGGCGGCGGTTTTGAGCTTATTAACTTGAAAGATATATACCTACTTTTAGACAATAATAATGATAATTAAGTATATGTTTATTATACACAATATTTAAAATGAATTGAACAAAAAAATATGTTTTGCTTAAAAAATGGTAATAAACGTAAAAGTTGCTCACTTAGTAATAATGCTATAATCCTCCGCAAGGCTCTATTTTGGGGCCCCTTCACTTTATATTATACGTCAATGATTTTTTTCACTTTATGTCACCAAAAAATGCATCGAAATTTTTAAATTGAATTATCTCATTTTTTTCGACGATGTAGAAATGAAAAACAAACACTTTTTGTAAGTACTTCCCTATGGCTAATTGCAACCATTTTCATTTTATTGGGCAATAAGTACAAAATTCAAGAATAAACTTTAAAAATAGAGGTTTATTCAAATAATTCATTAGAAAAAATTAAAATAAATGCTCCACATGTTGCTGATTTTGATTGAGTGACGTCTTTATGCAATTTTGAAATGAGGCCATTTAGTGGGACCATTTCTTCCAATCCACTGAAGTGGGTAATTTGTATTTCACTGATCCCTTCCTGTAATAGTTTTCTTGTAAATTTTTTTGCTGTTTTCGTTATTCGACAAGCAATAAAATCACAGTTTGGTATAAATTGTCTTGTACAAATGAACATTTATCGCATTTATCGATCGTCAGTTATCATTTGTATTAAATTTAAAATAGTTCGAGTTTTACAAAATGAATTTTAATAAAGCGGAACTTGTAGACATGGCTTTTGTTTTGGGTAAGTCGGACAGAAATTGTTTGCTTGCCACTAGAATGAACAAGCAAAGGTATCCTGAAAAAAGGATTCCTGATGTTAGCAGCTTTCAAAACCTTCTCGATAGATTTGTAGAAACTGTAAATAAAGAAAGTGAAAGAATAAAACGTGTTGTGAATGAAGAAAATGAGTTTTCTGTGGTGCTGCCAACGGTTGAAAATCCCCATATTAGTCAGAGATAAGTGAGCTCATTAGTAGGAATAAGTGTTGGTCGAATCCTAAAAACGAATAAGTTTCATGCATATCATATTCAAAAGCACCTGGAATTATCTGATGACTATTTTCAAAGGCGTCTACAGTTTTGTAATTGGGCCAGAGATAAAATGCAAGATGTCACTTTCTTTCATAATGTTTTATTCACTGATGAGGCAACTTTTCATAAAAATGCTATAAAAAATCCTCACTTTTTAGACATGTTGATAACCAGCGCAGATGGTTTATAAACGTTTGGGGAGGAATTATTGGAGAACATGTAATAGGGACACATTTATTTGACGGTACATTGACTGAAGCTATTTATCTTCATTTTCTGGAAAACTCCCTGCCACAATTATTGGTGAATCTTCCTGAAAGGATTCGAAATAGAGCGTGGTTTCAGCAGGATGGTGGTCCAGCACACTATTTAAATGCAGTTAGAGACCAATTAAATAATACCTACCCACTTCAATGGATTGGAAGAAATGGACCAATGGATTTCTTTTTATGAGGATACGTGGAGGAAATTGTTTATAAAGACTGCTTGTAGATCATCACACACTGGCAATTTTAGGAACAGTAGAAACCTCATTTCAAGAGCGCATAGAGATGTGTGCCGATCAAAATGGGCAACATGTGGAGTACTTATTATAATATTTTCTAATGACTTATTTGAAGAAACATCTATTTTTTAAGTTTATTCTTTAATTTAGTCCTTATTGTTCAATAAAACGAAAATGGTTGCAATTAGCCATAGGGAAGTATTTACAAAAAATGTTCGTTTTTCATATCTTCATCACATCGTCGAAAAATATATAGGGCGTTCCATTTGAAAAAATTTAGAAAATTCAATTCAAAAAGTTCTTAATTGAAAAATAACTTTTGACCACCCTGTACATTTTTAGGAAGTAAAAATGACTCAAAAACATTAACTAGATATTTCGTAACTAGCATTCACATAAGTTTTTCTTAAAACCCGTAATTGTGGCTTTGGTGATTTTTTCAATATACAGCTGCAAATACAGATGGCAGTATTTCAACAAAAAAATTCATTACATCTAAGTTATAGATAGTCAACAATAATATAGGAATGAAATGTAATTTCGTCTTAGCTCGCTCTGTATAGTAGAAAATAATTTCCGGTAGTAGACTTTTTTATCTAGTTTACTTGTATTTTTTTTTAATTTCTGGCTATCGTAGAACTAACTCGAGATATCGAAGTCCGACACACTATTGCCCCACCCTGTATGATAAATAATGGACGAGATTCAGAAAATTGAGCTCAAACTCTGTTCTTCTATTATTATCACAAACTGAATAAATAATGTAAAAAGTTTAACAAAAAGTAAAATTATCTAAAATAATCCAGGGGGCAATGAATTTCAAATTTCTTTAAACCACTTTGTAGCTTATGAAAATTGCACAATTTTTTAAAAGTTTTTTTTTGTACAGGAGATATATTTCCATGTAAAATAGCATGGCAGAATACTTGGAACTAGGCAATATTTATCGTTCAGAGTAAACAGTGGTGTTTCATGTAAACTATGTTTCATTGTAATTTTAGAGCAAAATGTTACTAAGGGTATTGATTAAGCACACACAAATACGAATATGTCGAAATTGCATTAGGAAATGTGTCTCTCATGTTCGAACTAAGAGGGTTTTCCCACTAATTTTATTTTTACATTTTATGTCGTGAAAATTATATAATAAAACATTCTATTAATTTACAACAATTTACTTTTCTAATAAAAATTACTTCTAAGAAAATATCGTTAAAACAACTTGCTGATAATTTCAGGGCTTTTTAAAACGGGCATTTTTACGCGCCAGAATGACGTATCTGCCCGGAAAACCAATGAGATTATGGATATAATTAATTGGTAATAGATTCTAACTGTGTGTTAAAGGAAGCTTTCCTCTAAATCTCCTCAGAATTTCCTCTTTTATTATTTGTACTGTGATTGGTCTAAAGCAGTGGACTTATAAATATTGGCCAATCAGAATCCAGATAAATACCACACAAGTTATTCGTAAAAGCGTCGGACGTTGATATTTTGTAGTTTAGGCTTAACCTTCACCCGCGTCTGCATGGACAGTTCACATCAGATGATTAACCTAAAACATTATTTATATTTTGATGTTAGGATTGTTTGGAGTGAAAATATTTTATCAGTTTCTGGTAGGGATGCGCGATGTTCCTGAAACATCGATGTTGACATCATTTGATACATCGAAATCAAAACATCGATGTGTTAAAAATATCGGATAAAACATATCGATTTTCTTAAACATCGATGTTTCCCATAAAATAAAGTGACCATAGAGCGGGGGGGGAGAATCCGAAAAAATTATTTCTGCCAATATTCGCCAGATGAGCATACAAAATGTAAACAATCGAATAAAACATCGTAAGAAAACATCGATGCTGTCCGATTCTATCGAAAAAAATAAAATCGATATAAATATCGAACATCGAAAACAGAATATCGATGTTTAACAGACATCGATAAACATCGCGCATCCCTAGTTTCTGGTTTCTGTTTTATTAATTCTACGATCAAAAGGAGTCAAGTAGAAGAGGGATATGTTAAAGGTGCTGCTGATAATTTACCTAAAGTAGACTTTGAAATGATGAATTTTTATAACAATCTTTTCCCAGATAAAATATTTGTTTAGATTTTACAGCAGAAAACCACTTTTTTTGTCTTTCAATATTGAGTGGTGCTATCAAAAATAATATCGACGGAGCATTTTCACTAGTATTATTACACAAAGGTACAAAACAAGCTTTTTTTAGGTATTTTGATAATCCATTACAACTCATAATAATTAAAAAGTGCTGTCAATAAATAGAGGTTATGTTTTATATGTTTCACGGCTATCTTATGCCGACTTTTTATTGAATTTCAGGGCGTTGACGTCACAACGCACTAATTTATGGCTGTTTAAAATGAACTCAATATTTTTCAAAGTTTAAGTTTTTTTTTTCGTTACTATTAGTAAAATTAAAAAGATAATAAATATGCCATAAATCATTTTTTTACATGAATTAAGTATTTCAGCAATAATTTTTTTTTCTATTGTACATAGATCAGGTAATACATCAATTTTGCTTAAAAATATTATTAATTAAAACGGAAGGTTTCATGTTTATAAGATACAGTTGGTCTCTAAATACTTTTAAAAAGACACCGTACGTTTTATAGGTAAATTGGTGGAGTATCAAATTCAACTGATTCCGAACAATAAGTTCCTCTGGCAAAACTTCAAATTATGAACAGCTTCTCCGATAGATGGCTCCAAAGACAACGATTTCTCAAAACGTACTGCAGGTATCCAAATTATAACTGGTGGAAATGAATAACCAAACTATTTACCATTTTTCATTAATAGAAATCAAACCAAAAAATTTTTATTTCAAATTAATTAACAAAGACCAGCATTCCTCCCCTAGCACGTGTCGGAGCCGGCCAAACATACTCGGTGCGAGGTGCAATGAAAGGCTGGATGAAACGAGGCCAGATTAGATTAAAAACAGTTCAAAAAATGAGCACAAGCTCCATTCGCAGCAAAACGAACTAAGATACGTACAAAATGAACAAGGTATACAGGAGATATGTAACACCCCGTAGCATGTTTATTTAAAAACATATTATTTTGAAATTTCGTAGACCTATATAATGCGCGATTGTCCTTTTTTTGGTACAAACAAGACATCTACTTCGTTATTTTAAACGGCACCATGTATATATTTTTGTCCTATCTGATTCTACTTAAATTTCTCTTTTCAACTATCTATAGCAAGATGACATTAGTTTTTAAAACGGCTGCTGAAAACCATTTTATTGCTCTATGTCAAGTTGGCTATGGTATGAAATGTGGCGCTAATTAATGCTTAATGTGCTGCGATATCAAAAGAACCCTGGTACACAATTTTGTGTTTCATATTTGTTTTGTTCTAATCAGTAGCCGAAGAGACTTTGTACAATTTTCGTATTAAAGAAAAATCTCTAGACTAAATCCAACAAATGCCATCTTGCTATACATAGTTGAAAAGAGGAATTTAAGGAGAATCCGATGAAAAAATATATATATGGTGCCATTTAAATTAACAAAGTAGATGTCACTTCCGGTTTCACCGGAAGTGGAAAAAATTCCTTGTTTATACTAAAAAAAGGACAATCAGACATTATATAAGTACACCAAATTTCAAAATTATATCTTTTTAAATAAACATGCTACGAGGTGTTACATATCTCCTGTGTCACCCGGTATAGAGAAAGTAACTTAAAATACTTAATGTATGCAAAGGGCGCTATAGTAAATAAAATATAAAAAGTATCGTTGATTGTGAGGCAAAAATCACTAGCGATGTGAAATTGCATCTAATTACTTCCACATCCAGTGGAAGTAAAATAACGGCAAAAAATTTTTAAAAAATTTTTATTGTTCAAATAGGCTTAGAATGTCAGCAACGTCGAGATTTTAAGTTTGAGCGAAAAAAAATTTCTGTCTGTTTGTCTGTCTGTCGGTCTGTAACTTTTTTTTGTGCGCACGTTTTCTCTGGAACCGTTTGAGATATTGACTTGAAACTTGGTACACATATGTACTTTAACGAGATCTAGAACTTGATTATATTTTCATCTTGTTCCGTCGAAGGGTTGAGGGGTAAATTGGGGTAAATTTGGGGTAAATCAAGCGGGTAAGAGTCCATAAAATTGGTATTTAGTATATACAAGAAAAGCCAAGGTCTCAAAAAAAATTTTGGCATTAGCCACCCCCATCACCATCCCCACTCCATTATTAAAGGGGACGAAAAAAAATTGTGATTTAGTGTGTGTACAAGAACCAGAAACCTCAAAATATTTTTTTACTTCATCCCCCCCCACTACCACCTCCACCCCACTACCGATGTGGCGTATCGTTTTTGGAGTAGAGGATTTCAAATATTATATTATTAAAGTTCCATAAACAATTATTTCCACATACAAATTTTTTTTCGTTGTGAGTGACTTGGATAGAAAATCTGGATGTGGAAGTAGTGATTCCTTGGGCAGCGGTTTTTTTTTTGTAAGTTGCTCTACTATTCAAAAATGACTAATAATTGTAGCAATGAATAGGGATTTAAAACGACAAAAACAACGATTAAGAATACAAGTTTCGTATAACTATAATTAACTAATTTAAATCTAGTCTAGTCACTAAACTTCGACATTGCGTCACGGTCTCCAGCATCTTCAATTACCCTTAATATATTCATTCAAAACAGCTAAGTTTAATGTATTATAAATAAATAAAAACTGACTATTCTACTTAAAGGTCTCACAAACAATTAGATTTCATTGATTAGACACAACTGCAATTTTAGACCTTAAATGTTCTATCAATCAATGTACGTACTTACTTATTTACTAAGATAGTGAATTTTAATAAAGCTATTTATATTATCTGATGTATTAAATTGAAGTAAAGAGTGTTGTGCACTCGAGAAACGTTTGACGTCACTTCCGGCAAAACCGGAAGTTCAGGCACATCAATCTAAGACCAAATAATGGTAAATTGTCTGGTTATTCACTTCCTGCAGTTATCATTTCAGTACCTGCAGTACGTTTTGAGAAATCATTGATGCAGTATCAAGAGGTTCATAACTTGAAGTTTTGCCAAAGGAACTTACTGTTCAGAAGCAGTTGAACTACAACATATCAAAAATTTAACAAATTTGACAGGCCACCAATTTACCTATAAAACCTGCAGTGTCCTTTCCCATATAGATTGTTTCGAGGTTAACCATTGGAAAGTCTTTAACAACTCGACAATCTTAACAAGAAGAATAGTATTATTTTTAACTGGATATACACTACTATATATTTAATTTTAACTCGAGCTTTAACTTTAACACTAATTTGAGTATAATATTGTTAACTATGAATATATTTAAATCTTGTAAAATGTGAACATTTTAATCTAGTTTGTGAATTTATGTAGGGTGAAGTTCATTCTTTTCCACGCTTTAAACTTTCCTACCAAAACCAACTCAGCATCTTGATTTTATTATTAATGTCTAGAGTTTGACCCATTGTACGCCCTGATGTACCGAGAGGATAAAATCAAGGATTATATATGTGGGATGCAGAGGTTTATTCTTTGTGACTTGATGTAAACCCTGCGATTAAAGATAGAGGCCTCACAGAATTAAAGTTTCTCCTTTAGTTCTACTGCCCTCTATTTCGAAGGACCAGATTCCCGCTTCATGATAAACCGGGAACCTAATAATAATTAATGGCCTGGCGTTAACATCTTTAGCTTGATTAATGCATTGTGCAAGCTTCATTCGGTGTTACATTTGAATGAGAGCGCTTCTAGCCGAGAGATGTAAAAATTCGTATTGATCGAGTTGTTAGTACTAAAACGCCGGAGATTGCGGGTTTATGGGCATAAAACGTTACTTTTAATCCATCCTTATTCGCCTGTTCAAGACTGATATGCAATTTTGCGACTTTACGAACGCCTGTAATGCCACTGATAATTTAAAGCATTTGCATTTCCAATTGTATATATATATATGTGATATAAATATGGATTTAGGAGCGTATGAGTATATAATTTCGAATGAAAAACTAACAAAAACAGATTATACAGGATTTAATTTAGAAAATTGTCAGTTGAACTAAATTATTTCCACATCCAGTGGAAGTATAGTAACGACAAAAAAATTTTTTAAAATTTTTATTGTTCAAATAGGCTTAAAATGTCAGAAAACGAGATTTTAAGTTTGAGCGAAAAAAAAATTTCTGTCTGTCGGTCTGTCTGTCTGTAACTTTTCTTGTGCGCACGTTTACTCTGGAACCGTTTAAGATATTTACTTGAAATTTGGTACACGTATGTACTTTAACGAGATCTGGAACTAGATTATATTTTTATGTTGTTCAGACGAAGGGTTCGGTGGTAAATTTGGGGTAAATGGGTAAATCAAGCAGGTAGGAGTCCATAAAATTGGTATTTAGTATATACAAGAGAAGCTAAGGTCTCAAAAATTTTTTTAGCATTAGCCACCCCCATTACCACCCCCACCCCTTTATTAAAGGGGATGAAAAAAAAATGTGATTTAGTGTATGTACAAGAACCAGAAACCTCAAAATATTTTTTTACGTCATCCACCCCCACTACCCACTACCATCCCCCTATCACCACCCCCAGCCCATTACCGATGTGGGGTATCGTTTTATGGGTTTTTGGGGTAGAGGATTTCAAATATTATATTATTAAAGTTCCATAAACAATTATTTCCACATACACAATTTTTTCGTTGTGAGTGTGAGTGACTTGGATAGAGAATCTGGATGTGGAAGTAGTGATTCCTTGGGCAGTGGTTTTTTGTTTTCCTTTTTGATAATTCGATGCTAAATTAGCAAATCGCTATAACTTAAAATTAATCAATTTATATGAAAAAATGCTTATTTATTAGCCTTTTTTTGGTTCCCTTTCAGTACCAGTAGTTGTGCTATCCCCTGAAAAGTGGTGTCATCCGTACCTTATAGATTAGCAAGCGCGGCATAATGTACAAATGTTTCTATACTATACGAGGACTTACTAATTTGTAGAGGATCAAGGTGTCGAAAAAAATAAATAAAATAACCATTGGAACTGACAGACAATAAAATTTTGAGAAAAAATACTCTATTATGCAATTTTATATAAATTTTTAAGTTACAACTACTTGCAAATTTTAATTTTAGCTCAAAACGGGTAACTTAAAAAGTACGGATAAAAAGTAGATCTTAGAAACTGAGAATGAATTTCGACTCTTGTTTTTTATTTATGTAGCATTAATAGTTTTGGAGATATGTAAGTTCGAAGATGGTGTCCGAATATATATAAGAAAAAGTATTTAGCTTAAAAGTTAAATATCTCAGAAATTATGGCATTTACGCCAAAAATAACAAGGACCAAAATTAAAGTCTATTAATCATGTTTTCATATTATTTTTCTCTGTTGCAATGGCAAAAAACTACTGCCCAAGGAATCACTACTTCCACATCCAGATTTTCTATCTAAGTCTCTCACAATGAAAAAATTTCTTATGTGAAAATAATTATTTATGAAACTTTAATAATATAATATTTGAAATTGTCTACCTCAGAAACCCACAAAACGATATACCACATTGGTAGTGGGGGTGGGGCCCGTGGAAGGGGGTGATAGTGGGGGTGGATGAAGTAAAAACAATATTTGAGACCTCTTGTACACACCAAAGATGTTTTAACTCCTAGATCGCTCAACCCTATCTCAATTTTGTATAAAACATATCCCACTTTTTCAAGTAAAGAACCGCCCATTATCTCTCCCACTTTGCTTCCACTCCGGGCCCAACTACAAACACTCGTGTTGTCTATGCGCATGCCTCGCATCTAGTTGGTGTCCTGTCGCAAACCTTCGCGACGTTGTCAAAGATCAGAGACAAAAGCCGCTGAAAGCGGGGAATTTTGAAGTGGTCAAACGCAATAACGTTGAGCGATCGGAAAATGTAGAGAAAATGGTGACAGTCCGGCAACACCGCTGGTTGCTTCGATCAGTTGTTAGTGCCGCTTGAGATTTCATTGCGTTTGCGCTTTAAGAGCGTAAAATCTTGTTGAGAAACTCGAACTGACCCGACAATAGCAATGGTAAAGTCCGGCAATTCCAACATTGGTGTCTCGTTTTTTGAGGCGTGTTAATATTGCTCTCTCCGTTGAGATGTTTGCTGCTTTGTCATATACGAATTCCTTATGGGTTAAACCATCTAGTAGTTAAAGATCTTTGGTACACACACTAAATCACAATTTTATTTTTTTCACCCCCTTTAATAACGAGGTACACCCCTACCTCGTGGGGATGGCTAATGCCAAAAAATGTTTTGAGACCATAGATTCTCCTATATATACTAAATACAAATTTTATGGACTTTTACTTGCGTGATTGACCTCTTTACACACATTTACCCCAAGTCACCCCTCAACCCTTCAACGGATTAAGATCAAAATATAATCTAGTTCCTGATCTCGTTAAAATACATATGCGTACCAAATTTCAAGTCAATATCTTAAACGGTTCTAGAGTAATCGTGCGCACAAAAAAGTTACAGACAAAGTTACAGACCGACAGACAGAATGTTTTTCTCAAACTTAAAATCTCGACGTTTCATGACTTTCTAAGCCTATTTAAACAATAAAAATGTTCATTTTTTTTACATTACTACACTTCCACTGGACGTGGAAATAATACAGCAGTTAAGACCAAACCAATGCGCGTCTTTACATTTTTTCAATAAACAAATTGCCATTTTGTTACTGTAATTAACCGATAGTTAAAATAATGTAAAATACTGTCTTTAGTTTGATAGTGAGAGTGTATGGTTCTTGTATAACACACTAAATCACAATTTTATTTTCTACTCACTTTAATAATGGTGTGCAGGTGACAATGGGGGTGGCTGATTCCAAAAAAATTTGAAGACCTTGGCTTTTCGTACATACACTAAATCTTAATTTTATGACTCTTATTTTCTTGCCTTACCTATTTATTCCAATTTACCCTCAACCATATGCTGTTTGGCAGCTAAACCACCACATGTGGTTGCAGATTGGCTTTTACAGCTACAGGTAACAGCCAATTGACTGTCATCTATTATGTAAATTTGTAGAAAAGTTCAGCTTTAAATATTTCTTTTTATCATTGGCCTCTTTCGATTTTTAATGCACAAAGAGAACGGATATAGTTACTTCACAATTGTTATTATACTCTTCGCAAAAACGAAGAGTATATTGTATTTGATCGGCACATTTCTAAAATCATAAATATCGCTCGTAGAGAAAAAAATTTCATATCATTGTGTTAGTGAACGAATTCTGAACAACTTTCAAAATGTCCGTCTGTCCGTCCGTCCGTCCATCACGTTTCTTGTAGGCACGATAACTCAAGAAAGAAAAATCCAATTGTACTGAAATTTTTACAGTAAATTAGTGTTAGCTAGAGGAAGAACCCTAGAAACCCAAATATACATTTCATAATGTGATATGCAACCGTGAAAATATGATTATAGCTCGTGTCTTATAATGTAAAAATTTACATTTTTTTACGTGTAAGGTGGGGGTGTAGTTCTTACGCTTTTGACTCGGAATCCAAGGGTCCCGGGTTCGAAACCCAAATGAGGTATGTTATAGTTTTTTTTATTTTTACTTTATTTTACTCTGAGTATTTTACCAACTAAGTTCGTACTATAAAATTAAAAATGTCTAAAACTAACATTATTTACAAAAAAACTGCGAAGAGTATATAGAATGTATAACAGTTATATAAAAAGTTCAGTGAACAGGCGAAGAGTATGTTTTTAGCTTGTTTTGAATTATTTTTACACATTTTACGCGGCCATATTTCCTGTAAACGACGAGAGCTGAGAAAAGAAGCCTATTTGAACAAAACTTATTTTTTTACATTTATTACCATTTACTTTAATTCTTATAATAAAAAATCGGCAGCTACTGAAAGCGGCTGGAACCTCCCCACTCGGTGGATCTTTGAAGCCGAAAGGAGCCTCAAGAATATGAACGTTCTCATTTAATTATATTTTTTTATTTAATTTTAAAAACCATATAATTCTTTGTTGGACAGCTTCTCTGTCAGCTGTGGCCGGTGAAGTGTTCATAGTGGATCATTTCAATTTGAGCTGATAAATATTATTTTTATCTTCTGGCCTCGACCTATTTTTCACTAAATCGGTCGGGGAAGGTTGTTGTTTGGTTGCTTGTCACTAATGTCAGATATCAAACTAACAGATGCCAAAAGGTTTCAGAAGATTTTTTTGAGAGATGTCAAACTGACAGCTGCCAAAAATTCTGGTTCTTAACTTGGGATTTTATTTTTTGACAGTTGTCGAAAATTTTTAGGTTGGTATTGCACTTGGTTTGGTTTTTAGGTTATGTTAATGTTTTTTAGGTTGTGATTTCCGGAAATTTTTCCGGCGTTGTGTCGGAAATGGATGGAGAAAGTTTCTCAGACTTTTAATGTCACTGTCACTTTTAATATTTTTGTGCAAAAAACTTACTTTTAATTTTTTTCACGGAAACCAAGTCGAAAGGGTGCAAGTGTGATATATTGTTAAAATCGGAATTTTTACTGCTTTTCAGTGGTTCGATTACAAATTATAAGTAATCATAAAATAAACAACTTGTGCCAAAACGGCACTAAACGTAATCCGATCTCAACCAAAACATTTTCAGATCTTCTGGAGCACTAAAGAAGCCCTCATGCAAAGTTTCATCCAAATCCGTTTAGTAGTTTCGCCGCTATTGTGCTAACATACATACACACGCACACACACACACACACACACACACACACACACACACACACACACACACACACACACACACACACACACACACAGACATTTTTCAAAAACTACTTTTTTGGGTTCCTGGGACCTCAAAACGTAAAGATTTGATGTTATCTCAATTTTCGACTTTTGATCAATTTTAGTAACCTCCCACAATTTTACTGTGGGGAGGTTTCTTTTCTTTTTCTTTAACCTCTCGTCGATTTTTATATTTGAACGCGATAAACTCAAAAACTACTCAAACGATTTCGACGCAGTTATAACCATTATTTAAGGGCGCTCTTTATGAAAGACGGTTATAAGCTACTTATTACCTTAATATTTTCAAATCTAGCTAAGTAATTAGCAAAAATCAGTTAAATAATGTGTACATACATTGATGAGTCCCACAATAGACCCCTTCCTCCCTTTACGACTACAGGCAAGGTGGGAGTAAATAAATAACGCAGCTTCATATTACGCCGAGCATAAACATAAAGGAATTTTTCTTGTGCAAAAATTCAATCCATCACCTGAGCATCCAGCTGCAGCTTTAGATTATGCTAAATATGATATCACAATTGAAGCTTATATGAAGTTTAGTTTCCGCAGCAGTAAGCATCACCATATTCATTCTTATAGATATATGTAATATATCATTGACCATACAGAAATAATAAATTAAAAACTAATCTAAAACAAAACTAGTGGAAGCATTGTACTCTTCGCCGATATACTGAGCTTTTTATATAATTGTTACACATTCTATAGGATACTCTTCGCAGTTTTCTTGTAAATAATATTAGTTTTTGGACATTCTAAATTTTGTGATACAAACATTGTTGTGAAAAAAAAATGTATGAAAAAAAAAATGGAAAAAAACTTGGGATTCGAACACAAGACCTTTGGATTGCCAGACAAAGCTTTAGCCATTGGACCATCAAACATCACTTCAATAATTGAATGTCTGTAGTATACAGGGTGATTCTTTTAAGGCGGCCATTAGAATATTTCCCACTTGTAGATGAGATAAAGATTTGAGATTTGGTACCCTACCATAGTCGACCATTACGGGTCCGAAAATAATAATTTCAAGGTGGCGGCATTTCCGGAAATACCGGAAGTCGATAGCAACTTGCTTATTTTAAATAAAACACCCTATATATTTTCGACTTTTCGAAATGATCATAAAATTCTGAGTCAAAACATGTGCACACCCTATACCTAAACCGAGCAGTTTCGGAGATATTTGACATTTTATAAAAAAAATGACAGGTGCAACGGGTTGCAAGAACCGTTATAACATTCTTCGTGTAGGAGATCCTTATTTGCTCTTTGGTACGTAGAAAGAACACAAGATGAGCTACTCTCTACAAAAAAAATAGATTCCAAAATAGTATACCAAGTGTTTTATTTTTCATGCTACATTTTGTCAAATTCAAACCTCAAAAACTTTTTTGAGTAATACCAAGAACATGTAACACATTTGCTACTCGATACACACAAGAACAGAAACCATCCACCATCCACTGTAAACCGCATATTGGATAATTTTAGAATATTTGGCTCTGTTAAATGGCACGTGCTAAATTTTTTTATGGCAATCGATGTAGAATTTTTGAGGCGGACTTATATCAGCAAGTTCTATATCTAACACATGTACTTTGAATTTTTCGCAAGTTTTTGTTGAAAATTATAATTCATCCAAAAAAACGTAGAAGCCTATGAAACAATTGAAACAATAAAGTGGGTATCGATTAGCAAATGTGTTACATGTTCTTGGTATTATTACTTTATCACATTCTCCATAAATAATAAACAAATCTAAAAGTCTTCGTGGGTGTAATTTAAACGTGCTGGCATTTTTTAACAAAAGAGAATGACTGACATTAATGATTGTTTCTAATCATGGGTAAGTTGATGGCAATTTTTACTAAAAATTCTTGGACATTTAAGAAAATCGCCAATATTTCGAAAAGTTGTAACTGTAACCCCTACAATGCATACTAGAAAAAAGGGAATTTAATTCAACATAATTTGATGTAAAAAAATACAGGGTGTTCCATTTGAAATAGAAAAGTTTTTGAGGTTTGAATTTGACAAAATGTAACGAGAAAAATAAAACACTTGGTATACTATTTTGGAATCTGTTTTTCTGTAAAGAGTAGCCCATCTTATGTTCTTTCTACGTACCAAAGAGCAAATAAGGATCTCCTTCACGAAGAAAGTTATAACGGTTCTTGCAAACCGTTGCACTTGTCAAATTTTTTATAAAATGTCATATATCTCCGAAACTGCTCGGTTTAGGTATAGATTGTGCTACAAGTTTTGACTCAGAATTTCATGATCATTTCGAAAAGTCGAAAATATATAGGGTGTTCTATTTAAAATAAGCAAATTAGTATCGACTTCCGGTATTTCCGGAAGTGCCGCCATCTTGAAATTATTATTTTCGGACCTGCAATGGTCGACTATGATAGGGTACCAAATCTCAAATCTCTATGTTTACTGCAAGTGGGAAATATTCTAATGGCCGCCTTAAAAGAATCACCCTGTATATCATTCCAGTATTACATTTCAACAAATTAGATATATTATGAAATATATGTTAGTAAAATGTATAAACAAAAAAAATTACAGAGAGTAAAAGTTCGCAAGATTTCTATTTAAGTACAAATAACAAAAATCAAGAATATATATATATATATATATATATATATATATATATATATATATATATATATATATATATATATATATATATATATATTTTTTTTTATTTAAATGATTAATAACTTTTTTATTTACTGACTGATTTTTTCAAAAACAATATACAATAGGGTTCTTCCTCTAGTTAACTCTAACTTACTTTCCAAAATTCAATTCAATCGGGCTTTTCTTTCTTAAGATATCGTGCTTACAAGAAACGTGACAGACGGACGGACATTTCGAAAGTTGTTCAGAATTCGTTCACTAACATAATGATATGAAAATTTTTTCTCTACGAGCGACATTTACTGATTTAGAAATGTGCCGATTAAATACTCTTCATTTTTACGAAGAGTATAAAAAGCAGAAAATCGAAAAACAGTAAAAATAACAAAAAAACCATAACAAATTTTTTTTAAAAATTTAAAAACCTCTTTATAGATTAGTGCCGTGACGTGGTAAAGGAGCTGAAGTATTATTTTTATTATTATTATGTATTATTACCATTGTTATTATTATCATCATTATGTTTTACAATAATAATAATACAACCAAATCTAATCTATTGGCCTTCTATATCTCTGAAACCTTTCATATGCTCAACCTCATATTTCTGTGTGATTAATGTCTTATCATAAGGTATCATTTGGATCACAAATCAACCGAAAATTTGAGGACCTCAAACGGGTTATTTTTAGGGTCACTCTTTAATCATTCCCAAACAATGCCTACTTAATTGGCGGAACACGCATCGGGTATATTATTAAATGTTTTCGTGCTGATGAAAACTAATTCTTCTTCTTCTCAGAATCCTAATTCTGGACGATGAGCTATTTATAACCAATAGAACATAAATAAATATCAAGATAAATTACATCACAAATCACCCCACTGAGGATGTGGCGTTCAAAACACTATTTCCACTTCAATAGTCATTACGGTTTGTCCCTTAAGCTACTCCGCTTATTCCATTAAGTGAAGCCATTTGTCTTGTTCCACTTAAAATGATAAATATTCCGATTATGGAATTTGTTTTGGGCAAATTCAGATTTTTTCTACGTGGAATAACTCCAATGTAAATAACCTTGTGAAAATTCTAAATGCATGGAAAAGTAGTATATTAAATGGAAAAATTTTGTTACGACTTAGTAAATAAAATATGTTTACGATGTATTCTTGTTTACAAAGAATTTTTATGCTGATAAAAAATGTGCACTGATTCTTATTAGATCCCATATTCTAAATTATATTTATCGTATTAAGAATTTTATTTGATAACTGTGTTTCGAAAAGGTAAATAAGTTTAATCCGATTGCTTATACTGCATGTTGAAATAAAACGTTTATGATATACTTGTACAGTGTGGTTCTAGCAGATTTATCAAAACTTTAAGACAGAAATTATGATACACAATTAATTAGTTTATTTGAGTTACTAAGAAGATTGAGTGAAGAGGTGTATAAAACATTTTTTGTGTTTGGTAGATAAGTTACGGACTCATTTGAGTCCGTAAAATGAACCTTTTCCAGACCCATTCCCAATAAGTTGCCATGGCAACTTTTGAGGATCATTTAGGTAAATAATGCAAAATGGTTCATACAACAATTAAACAACTTCATTTAATCTAATAAGTACTATAATATGACTTAATTATTAGGCCTGTAAGTTAAATTAATAATAATTAAATGATGATGGCCCAAAATGAAAATTAAATGAACAGTTTTGAGCAGCTTCAAAACTATTACCCCCAAATGAAATACCTGAACCTCAGGGTATCGTGTTAATTTCTTTTGATGTTGTGGTAGTAGCTTCGGTAGTAACGGATATTATGTTACTCGATGGTTCGATTTTCTTCTCCCCCATTAATATTCTGCTTTCTTCTCAATTGATTCTTCTATATATGACTCTGAAGACGACCTGGAATTATTTAGAAAAGAAAATAGACAATAATATTGTGAAAAAACTTGCTTCCATCCTCCTAGCTGTTTCAACGAGATTAAATCGACGTCAGCATCTGCTGCAAGAGACGCAGAACTTCTCCTGTATACTCTGTCGGGTTCGGTAGTTTAAGAAATTCAGCAACGATACAGGACATTTTCCCAAAATAATGGATTCCTACATGTTGTACCGTACATTTTCCTTTAAGATAGGAAATAAAAATAATAATCTTGTTTTTAACATTCGCTGGTCGTAGTTGAACATATTTCTGGTACACTTCCATGGGATTAACAGCTTAACCTTCAGCTACCATGGGAAACACTCTTTTAATGTTGGTCTTCGTATCGGGAATTGTTATAAGAAGACATCGTGTGTCATTTTGGACAATATCTTGTATTTTTAGTGAATGTAGCTCTTCGCGCCTGCATGCACCACATACGCCAATGAGAAATTAAATATGAAACTGATGCATGTCATTAAAGTATGGTTTTAAACTTACTTTGATTAATAAATACTTCGCAACGTCTGCATTTATCAAAAATATATTAATTTCTTGGCGCGTCAAAACTTTTGACTTTGTGGGCTCGTAGCCTACTGAATTTGGCTTCAAAAAGCTATGACTCTGACGAATTTATTATTTTTTTTATTTTTTTCTACATTTCTATATTTTCTTTGACAGATAAAACAGCTTTTACCATCGAATATTTTGACCAGAGAGTAGATGGTTTTACTTCTTGCGACTGTCATAGGAAAATACGAAAATAGTCACAATAATAATTTAGATATGTTATTAATATTGAATTAAAAGAATAGCGGCACTTGCCTTTTCATGTAAATAGTTCAACATTACATCTTTGTCTACAATTACAATGTTGTTCATTTCTTTCCATCGAATGAATGCTTCATATTCCTTAAATAAATCTAACGAGATTTCACTGGAAATAAATCTAACACAATTTTCTTCGCTTTTTCAGATATAATTTGTGGATTATGCATTTTATACCGTATAAAAAGAAAGCGTCAAATTTTTTTGTTTACATTAAACAATCTGGTTGGTCGCATGATAATTAAAATTCAAAGCTCACTATTTTCGAGAAATATTTGCTGTGATTAAAAATTAAATATGTTTTAGGGACCTTTAACAAAATAATGTTATTTGTATTGTAACAAGTATCAAAAATCATGTTTTTTGGGACGAATCGTATTTCACTCTATCAGTAAATCACAGCATTTAAACGGAACATATCCCAACCGATGGATTAACCATGACGGATTAATAAAAATGGCCGCTATTTTCGCCCGATTTGAATCCGATTGACATTTTTGTGTATGGCTATTACAAAGAGATAGTGTATGCATATCGAAGTCAAATTGAGATAGAATTACGTCAAAAATACAATTCGTTGAAATGACAGCTTTTCGAATTTTATAAATAAACTTCCTAAGGTACAAAATTTGCATTAAAATCTGTAAATGATAAATTTGTTTTCATTTTTATAAAAAAACTAGTGCAGTTTTATTTGGGGTGCAAAATTTAAAAAAATAATTTCTTTGATTGTTGTAATGGTAATTGATTGAATGGTGTTTGGTTAGGTAGTGCATTATTCAGCTATCACCAATAAAACAAATCACCTCCCTGTAGCAATTATATTTTCACAGTGATGAAATTCTTAGTGAAGCGTACAGAACGCCCGGAAAAATTGAAAAAAAAAATCGTAACTTAAAATCGGCCCCATATAAATTCTAGAACTTTTCCAATACATTAACAAATGTATAAGGAATCCATTGGATATAGCTGAAATGTGGATAGATGTACCTGTAATAGATACAATACAGTAAAGGCACATAAAAATTCATGCGAGCGATTCAGCGGGTATGTGTGGTGTCTATGTATGCGTTCATAATTATATATTTTCCCTCCATACTCACTACTTATCCTCCTATTCACTAAGAAAACTGTTAAAAATGTGTAATCAGAAAGAGAAAGCTTTATTTTACTCGTTAGAATTGTATGGAATTTTTTGAGGTTCCATAGTATGCATTTAACCGTGCGCTTGGCCGCGTAGAATGACAAAGTTACCTCACTAATATTTTCCCGGAATACCATGGCTTTAGCGATAAATTGTATTAGGACATTTTTTGTTCAGAAACACGTGGTCCATCTGTATTTGTTATTTTTTTTACTGACTTAATTTCAAAATTTTGAAAATATGGATGAAAAAAATTTTCTTTTCACTTTTTTTATGTTCTGCACTCGAGCGGAATATAAACTTTTCCGGATATTATTCTATACACTTTCACGAACACATTAAAAATATATATATTCATTTTGCAACTTTTTGGAGACTTCACTATAAAATTTTCTCTGTCGTCTGGGCTATTTCATAACAGACTGAACTGAAATATTGAATAAAAAAATGTCAGTATGTGTGTGTGCGTATGCGTATGTGTTTATTCAATTTATCTCTACTGTTTGCAATGTAAGTTCTCTTGTTTTTTATATATTTTGAAGCTTAAATTACGAGTATTTTCAGTAAAGATTATAATTATAGTTTAGGTTTAGCATGACATACAGCATGACATACTCTGTTATAATCCTTATTTAGGCTGTTCTAAACTAGTTAGAATGTGGCAGCACTAATGTCTAGCTCTATTTTTTATGATTTTGCTATGGTTATCTTTCTTTACATTGTCTAAATATTTGTTGAAACTATTAACAAAGTGTATAAAACTACTTATTTCCAGTTGGCAGGTGATTTCTATCAACAAGACTTTGGTATGGCAATGGCGTTTCCATTGTCGCCAATTTTAAGTACTTATTATATTTATGGAGGACTTTGAAACTAGACATATTCAAAATTGTATATATAAACCGGTTAGTTGGTGAAGATATGTTGACGATATCGTTAATTCCTTATGTATACGGATGATCTGAAAACATACGCCGTGTAGGCAATAGATTTGATATTAGGACGATATTTCAAACGGGCAATCTATTTTAACAAAACAAAACCGCTAAATCGTGAGCAAAATTCAAAAAACTTCATTTATAGTATTCCGTGTGAGTGTAATAAACATTATGTGGGTGAGTCATCCAGACCATTTAGTTTCAGATTGGGTGAGCACAGGGGTTACATTAGGAAGAATGAGATTCAGAAATCGAAGATTTGCGAACACGCAAGAACGGACATAGAATAAACTGGGACTCGGCAAAAATTTTAACGAAAGAGACAAATCAGCTACAATATTATTGAATGAGGATAGATGCGTGTAGAATTGTTCCGTGGATGTTTGCACAACCTGACTGCCGATGTTAAAAGTGTTACATCACACTGGCTTTACAAAAATTTAATTCGGGAATACCGGTTAAGGTAAAATCCGAAAAAGATTCAGGTAAAACACAAATGGTGTGTGCGTACGGCTAGCCGATCTATTGCGGGGCCGAGTCGTGGGTTCGGTTTTTATTTTAGGTGAGTGGAAGAATAAATCAATATTTTCTCGATAACTTGCCAAGCCAGTTTATCCCAACAGTAGTTTTAATAGTTTTAATAGTGATGTTGAATTGAGGGCGCCATCCACAGGAAAAATTTAAGAGAATTTAACTCCCCTGTAAGTGGTGAAACCAACCGCTATGGAAAGATCCGATCATATTTATGAGACAGACACAAACAAGGAAAATAAGAAAATAAATTTAAGATAAAAAAATCACAATTTATATTTAGCAAACTTCAAAAATTACGAATTTTACAATTAAGCAAGGAAAATGGTGGTAACCAAAAATTATCAAAATCTTAGATCAAAATATGTTTGTTATTTATTATTAAGATTGTATCAGTAGAAATGATGACAGGCGTTATTTGAATCTTAAATAAATAATTAACTGCAATAAAATATTAACTTTAAATCACATCGAAAATTGACAAGTATGACTTAATAAAAATTCGTTGATAGTAAAAATGTCTTTATGCAATAAACTACACAACTTAACTAGAAAAATGAGATTTACATTTTCTCACTGATCCCTGGAGAAATGGACGCTACAAGATGGATCCTGGTGGATTCCCGCAATTTCTGCCAGCGACCTCATTAACACGGGCGAGTCAAGATGTACTCAGTTGTCTCGATCACCTATATACGCTGGGGTTTTGCTGATACGACTAAACTGAAGTTACTCAAAATCTACCAAATCTTACCTCGAACTGACTAAAGTGACTGGCTTTATGGTATATAACGTTTATTTAACCAACCCAACTAAACTGAACCAAATGATTTCCTTTGACTGTTGTATGTTTATCTGATTACATCGACACATGGAAAACGTGTTTGCATGGATCCCAATATGATTGAACTGGATTAATCAAATAATCCACGTGGTATTCAACTTGACCAATCAATTAAACAACAATTAATCAATTTATATTTTAAATTAACAGCAAAACTCCTTTTACTGTTCGATGCACTAAAGTAAAACTCGATAATGACAAAAGTAGCAAAATGTTTGCTTAATTAATTATCGCGAACTTTGGAGTGACTGAATATCGCTGCTACAGAACTGGAAATAAAATGAATCTCTCTCCGTGTCAGCTAGTACGGTAGCCTCCCCTCCAACTAGGCTATTGCTGCCACATTATAATATTTCAAAACCTTCTAGATATCAAATAACCAGATTTGTAAACCTAGGGGATATATTAGTCTACGCAACCCACTATACTACCCAATGTATTGTGTGTAAGATAGACTCAGTATGCAAAGACATAAGTAAATGTGAATAAATTCGTTTCGCGTTAATAGCCCAGATGTTAATGTGTCGCTAGCAAAAACTGTAACATGATAATGGTTTAAATAAAAGTATACAAAAGGTATCAATCTTAAATCTAAATACATTGTGCAGGATAATAATATGTCTGGGCATAAATAACTAAAATATGGTAAATACTTGTACAGTATTTGTTAAATATTAGGTGGAATTCAATGTGCTTAAAGTTACCAGGTGAACGTAACAAAAGAAGAACTTAACGTTATTTAAAATAAAGCTATCAACTAGATATATCACCCATTCTGTGTAAGCAGTAAGTATCTATGGATACTGAATATAAAAAATATATTCTTAAAGCTGTGTATTTACTATACACAGTAGGGTGGGCTGAAAAACACGAAAATTTGAATTTACAGATGGCCCACTTACTAACTTATTACTATGTATCTAAAACTAATTCGGGTAGATTTTTAGCCAAATCGGTGAATATCTAGCTGGCCCACCAGGGCCTTGAAAATGAAAGAAAGGGCCAATTTTTCGATTTTTAACATTTTTTAAATTGTCATTTGAAATTTTTTTTGACTCTTTATTAATGCTTAAATGCGTGTAGCAAAAGTTTTTCGAATAAAATATTTTTCAATTCCAGGGAAATTAGAAATTTTATACAGAAAACCTTATTTTCGTCGAATTCTACGTTTTAGTAGTATATAAACAACAATGTGACGTGGTATGTCTGTGTATCCGCATGAATTGTTTGTCTCTTTCACACAAGCTAGAAACTAGTAATATCGCTCGTAAATATAAACTATTTTCAAATGCTCAAGAAAATTCGAAATTGTGGCTCCAATATTTCTACCTAAATTTGTGTCAACTTATGGATTTTTAACGGTTTTATTTCGGTTATTTGTGGAGTAAAAACATTTTAAACAGAAGAGTTAGTTTCGTTTGATGAGTACAACTATTCTTTAAAAGGACTACCACTAATTCACGAAAATCCTGTACATTTATCAAATATCATAGAATAATATAACAATGATGATGCCAGATAGACTGACAGGCAGGCGATAGGATGCCACTGTCTGTACATGCTATTTTCGGCGCTAGAAAATTTTATATATTTACGATGACTTACAGCAACCCTACTCAATAAAAATTTGGCAAGCGCTCTGAGTGGAGGATTGTAGATTTAAAATACATTTTCGCAAGTAACGAGGGCGATTTGCAAATCGATTTACTGCCTCAGAGAACCTCTTCCTGTTTTCAACTGGTGAACTGGTCGACGATAAACTAGCCAAACGACCACAAAAAATAGCTACAAGAAACAATGACGATGTTCGTGAGCCAATTCTGATTGATTGAAGTTGAAATTTTGTAGTAAGACTGATATTTGTTCAAAGCTATAAGGTTACAGTGCATTGTGAAAATAATTTATCAAATTAATCGTAATAATTCACCTCTCTGTCATAAGTAATATTCTTAAACGACATAATAATTAGGATTTTTACACATAAATTATTGACACATAAAATCTAGTAATTATATACAATGCCCTGGGTGAGTCAATGTTAAGATATTGCATAACAGTTTGGGGTGGTTTATACAAAAATGCCTTAAAAAATCTACAGGTCATACAAAATACAATTATAAAAATTATATTTAAAAAAAATCAAAGGTACTCAACAGAACTCTTATACACAGAAACGGGTTTATTTAATATAAGATTACTCTACACTTTTCAAACCATTCAATGGATGGTAAATGCATGTCAAATAGATATCCAAATGGATAATACCATACAACACCAGAGCAGTCTCCAACCAAAATATAAGAATTCCTGCAATGCATAAGTCTCACACCCAGCGATATATAAATTTCCTTAGCCCCAAACTATACAATCTCCTACCAGTTAATTTAAAAAACATAAAAAAAAATCTAAATTTAAGAAAACTTTACGAACTATATATTTGAAAGTATTTTAACTAATGAACATTACACCTAATAAATATTTTTCTTCTCCTCCTCAATAAAAAAATTATTGTTAAGAATAGAATAGAATAGACTTACGTTAAGAACTTATATATAATTACATATTAAATATTTGTATACAAAATATAATATACATCTCAAATACAGGCTTCACAGCTTAGATGGGATGTTATTATTTGTTTATAAATTGTAACTGTAATTTGTTTGAAACTAAATAAATTGAATGGAATTGAACTGAATTTTATTATGTTGTGCTTAAATGTTCCAACCAAGGCCGACTTTGAAGCTGATTCGGCAGATCGGTCACTATTCAGCACTTTCGACATTTCGCAATTATGTACATAAAATCATAAAAAAACTCAAAATAATGAAAACTCATAAATGAATATTACTTTTTGAGCAACCCCCGTCTTGTATTTGACTTAAATCATCCTGGTTGGCAACAGTATGGCAAAATCTGGCCACTGGCCCTGATCGCCTTATGTATATGAGTATATGTATATCTACAGTGCCCTGTCATAATTGCTGGAAACGTTATCAGGTCATTTCGATTCATCAAACCTCTTCAAGATTTATATTTTTTTTATATCTCAAAAATTAAATGACCATCTAGTCGCGTCAAAAATAGGCCGCTGGGACTTTTCTATTAATAAATTTCAAGCACTAAATAAATTAATTAAATTTGTTAATTTGCTATCTCGGAAACTATTTGGGAAAACCGACTGAAAATGTATACTCGCTGGTTTTCAAGGTTGCTGGTTACGATGTTGAAGTGAAAATTGGAAAATTCAAGATTGGCGGCTATAAAGTATAAAAACGCAATATATTTTTTAATATTTTTTTAAGGCAATAATTTTGTTTTAATTTAATATGTAATTTTTAAAATTGAAAATAATGGTCTTGAAATAGTAAATATTTAGTAGGTATACAATTTAAACCTTCTTTATGTGCATTTTACGTGGAAATTACAGATGTAAAAAGTGTTTTAATATTGTAAGGAAAGAATTGTTAAAAAATTAAGTACAATTTTTCTTCATTATTTATTTCTACACAATTATAAAAATTGTTTACTTAAAAAATATATAAAAATATAAATCTGAGTTGTTTATAAATAAAAAACCGCCGCCCAAGGAATCACTACTTCCACATCCAGATTTTTTATCCAAGTCAATCACAACGAAAAAATTTTGTATGGAAATAATTGTTTACGGAACTTTAATAATATAGTATTTCAAATCCTCTACCCAAAAAACCCATAAAATGATACCCCACATCGGTAGCGGGGTGGGGGTGGTGATAGGGGGTGGTAGTGGGGGTGGATGAAGTAAGAATACATTTTGAGGTTTCTGGTCCTTGTACACACACTAAATCACAATTTTTTTTCATCCCATTTAATAATGGGGTGGGGGTGGCTAATGCCAAAACTTTTTTTGAGACCTTAGCTTCTCTTGTATATACTAAATACCAATTTTATGGACTCTTACCTGCTTGATTTACCTATTTTCCCCAAATTTACCCCAATTTACCCCCCAACCCTTCGACGGAACAAGATGAAAATATAATCTAATCTTATTAAAGTGTACCAAATTTCAAGTTAATATCTCAAACGGTTCCAGAATAAACGTGCGCACAAAAAAAGTTACAGACAGACCGACAGACAGAAATTTTTTTTCGCTCAAATTTAAAATCTTGACGTTTCGTGACATTCTAAGCCTATTTGAACAATAAAAATTTAAAAAAATGTTTTGTCGTTACTATACTTCCATTGAATGTGGAAGTAATATTGCTCGTGTTATTCTTCATCTTCATTTCTTTCTTCTTCTTGAACATCATCGATTTCATTATCGTAAAATAATGTATTCAATATATTATTGAGATAAACCTCCGTATGTAAATCCTGGGATCAAGAAAGCGCACTATATTTAAAATTTGTATAACCTTTGCACTAATTAACAGTAAAATTAATTCAGTAACGGGTAATTAAATTAAATCAATTTAAAACATTTTTAGTAAAAACATGATTTACCCGAATATTTTAAAAAATGGTTACTTTATTTAAATAAACTAAGGAAAATTACCCGTAAATCATATAATTAGATGCAAAATGGTTTTCTAAACACTTTTTTATTTTGAGCCAGCCATCTTGAATTTTCCATTTTCAAAATTGCAATCAGCGGTCTCAAAATCCCCGAGTATACATTTTCAGTCGGTTTTCCCAAATAGTTGCCGAGACAGCAAATTACCAAATTTAATTAAATTGTTTAGTGCTTAAAATTGTTTGCTTATTAATAACAAAATGGAAAAGTCCCAGCGGCATGTTTTTTCTTTTTACCAATGTTCCTTAGACTTCAATAAACAATTTGCAAAAAGAATTAGGCCGATTAATCCCTTCTCAGAAAATATCTATCTTGACGCGACGAATCATATATAAAGAAAATAAAGGAGCAAAGGAGAAGAAGTCATTCGGCATTATAACAATTTCGCACCCCACCATAAAAACTGCTTAAAACCGGCCCTGGATCCAACTTGATTAGTAGAGCCAAAAGGGCATATATAATATATTTTGGAGTTATATACATACACTCCTATAAATATTACATTAACACTTGTCTACAGAAAAATACATTTTATAAAATTCTCAATGTAAATAATGTAAATTGGAGCATTCTCTTAATTTTCCCTAAGAAATCTACAAAATAATAGAAATAACCTCTAGGCCTGTGACCTTTGCGTCAAAGAAACAGTTAGAGGATTTTCTTGAGAAATAAAAGAAATGAGAATTATAAAAATAAAAATAATGTGATTCACAGGTAGGAAACGAAATCTGTTTCCTTTTTCAAGGCTTAACACCTTGACGCCCGACTACCAGTATAATGGTAGTTGGTATTTCTAGGGAGATACCGACTACCACTTACTGGCAAAAATTTACATGCACTTTAAGCGGATATACATTTACGCTGGAACCAAATTAAGGCACCGCGAATGAACGACGGGTATTAGATACGTTTCTGAGTAATTACGTGAACCAGTAAAATGGTAGTTGAATTCTGGTGGCGAGTTATAGTTTCTAGTATTTTTTTCTACCTATATATTTGTATCCCTGTATACTACGTATTTGTACTGTTTGTAATAAAGATATTCTTTAGTTTGTGTTAGCTTTGAATTTTAAATATTTTTTTATGCTAAAGAACCTAGTACCATTATACTGGTATTTTGCGCATGATGACACCGACATTGGGTTCCATCAAGAACTCGGTTCTTAGGTGCGGGCGTCAAGATGTTAATTATGTGCTATATATGTTAAAAATACGGCCTTTAAAATGTGCTTTTATAATATCGATAAATACACACAACTGTTAAAATTGGTAATTTTCTTCCTAACACTGATTGTTTAAAACTCAACACAATAATTCGATACTAATTTGTCATCAATAATATTATTGTTGATTACTAAATTTTCCTTTTTTCTATCTATCTCTTTTGTTCATATATTTGCTGAATTTCAGTTTATTCTATGTCTGTTTTCCCAAGCCTGTTCACAAATTTGATTCCTCTTAATGTAATTCTTGTGGCCACCTAATATTATACCGAAAGGTTTGAATGACACACACAAATTATGTGCGTTGCACTTACGGGGAATATTATAAATACGTTTTTTTCTAATTTTACTTATGATTTACTAGTTTTATTTTTGTAAAAATAAGTCTCGAAATGTTTCTTGTTTGAAATACGTTCTAATTACCGCTCTAATATAATTCTTATACGTAGCGAATTTATGTGTTTCGTGAAAATGTCCAGGTTTTTATTTTACGTCTGTATTCGATATTTATAAAAAGTTCTATCTACAAATGTTTCAGAGTAATGATAGTTCCTGTTTGATAACCTATTTATTATATTATTATAAGAAATTTCAATATCAGTTCTCTTACCCAAGTAGCAAAACACTAATATTTTTGTAAGAAGTTTTTTTTTAATATCACCCGACACATTCACAAACAGAAACAAGAAAAAGTATACTTTAATTGGTCAACTGTATCCACCCGATGCATATGTTACGTTGTAAATAAGAAAACCTTAATTTTCGACCCAGGTTTATAAATCCGTGGTGCAGCCTCTAACCAAGGTTTATTTTGTTACTTTATGATACAAATAAACTATTGCATTTGCCTCTTTCTCAAAGTCGTCTATTTTTAAAATTTTATACATTCTATACAATTCAGGACACTTGTAGTACCAATTTGCGAGCATGTAAGTACTATCGCTTTATTGAACATTTAATAATGTACTGACTATTTATTATTTTTGCATTGACTAATATATTATTTTACTGAACATCATTTTTGCAACTAAGAAAATATATTTTTTTAACATTTATATTTTTTCTAAACGCCTATTATATTGATATTGTTATTAAATTAACAACTGTTAATTAATCAATTCTTTAGTTTTATTAATTAAAATGTCTTACATGGAGAATGAGAATCATACACAAATGAGTATTAATCGAGGCATTAATTTAGTAATCATTTATTTACACCTAAATAGTTTGATTTCTAATTATATCTCAGTCCTTTGTCTTCCCGCTTGGCTGCCGTTGCAGAGTAAATGCAAACATCTAAAATTGCATCTAGTAAGAGAAGTTCTGTGTGCGCTTGTGATATGGTGTCTTTCAAGTGGAAACCTGATATAACTTAAAGCATCAGCGCTTTGAACAGTATATTGTATTACTGGTTACAAAAAAAAGTTAAAATGGATAAGTGGTGGGCATATTCACAAATACATATTTTATAAAAAAATGTTGGTTCCGAATTATAAGATTGCAAAAAAAAATGTTTTCAATCTTAACCACGTGTTCGAATTATCTACCTTTTATAGTGTATGGTGTAGGCGAAAAAAATATTGTACACGGTAATAATGAATTCTTCTCAGAATATCCTGAATTTACAGAGTACTTCTGTCTGCCAGTTTACGGATATGTGTTTATGTCTCTCTCTGTGGATTTAATGTGATTATTAGTCCAGGAGCCCGTGTCATCGCAGATTAGAAAAATTCTAGTGAAAGTTGACTGTAGAAAGCCGTACGACTAAAATGAACACAGTATGACGAGGTTTTTCTTGCCGCAAGTATTTTTAATTAAATTAATTATCATTAAAAAACAATAATATTTTACCGTTTTCACGGAAATTGATTTCAATTAGAGCATTTTTTGGAAATTGCATGCTCTATCAGAAAAACCTGGTATGGCAACCTCTATTCCGCCGACAATATCTGTCATACCTATTTGAAGGAGGTGATAGGTAACAAAGTTTTACCGTTGTTCGTTTTTGTGCGCTCGTTCAGAATATCATGGTACGACAGCTCAAAAACTGCCGGAAATACCTGGTTGTATTGAGTGGGCTACCTGAGAGTAGATTTTAAAAAATATATATAACACCTCAATGATCTTCATATCAATATTTTCCAAATTATTCAATGAATAGAAGAATTTTTTTTAAGTAAATTTTATGAAACAAAGGACTAATTTTTTTCTTATATTTGAGTTTTATGAGTTTAAACAAGTGCAACTAAAAAATAGGCTAATGTTTAGAGCAGTTAGTCTACATATAATTTTTTGGATTTTGAGATAATCCAGTCAAATCTTACTAAAAGAATTATCATATATTTTTTCTGAAGTTGCGAATTATATAAAGTAAAATATCAAAAACCAATCATTCTTGAATTAATATATCAATAATAAAAATAAAATTCAAGAATAAGAAAAATCAATGCTTTTGCTAACAAGAGGATAAATGAAGGTTATATAATTAATAACTGTTCATTTTTGAAAAGAAATTGTATTTATTAATAATCATAAATTAATACCATCACAATCATAATGTCTATCGTCCTCTGATTCTTTACTTTTGTCTTCATTTCCATTATTACTCAAAATTTCTTCGACTTTTAGTAGAGCTGCTTGGCCTACATACCATAATGGTTCAAGACTAATTTCTTCATTAAGTTGCCATTCACACTTTTTCGAGTCATATAAAATACAGGTTGATTAAGTCGCATTTTGCCACGTTGCATTTACAAATATGGTCCGTAGAATTTTTGCGATAAAATTTTCCAGCATGGAGGAATATTACTGCAATTAAAGTTTATCATACCTTTATAAAATGTATCTTTGTCACTTGTTCGCGCAAAATTTTTTAAAAATAGTTCAAATATTGCACTATTAACACCACAATTTTACTTCCACATCCAGTGGAAGAATAGTAACTACAAATAAATTTTTTTAAATTTTTATTGTTCAAATAGGCTTAAAATGTCATGAAACGTCGAGATTTTAAGTTTAAGCGAAAAAAAAATTTCTATCTGTCGGTCTGTTTGTCTGTAACAAAGTGCGCACGTTTACTCTGGAACCGTTTAAGATATTGGCTTGAAATTTGGTACACATATTATGTACTTTAACGAGATCTGGAACTAGATTATATTTTCATCTTGTTCCGTCGAAGGGTTGGGGGGTAAATTGGGGTAAATGGGGGTAAATAGGTAAATCAATCCGGTAAGAGTCCATAAAATTGGTATTTAGTGTATTTAAAAGAACTTAAATCTCAAAAAAATTTTTAGCATTGGCCACTCCCATTACTACCCCCACCTCATTATTAAAGGGGGTGAAAAAATAAAATTGTAATTTAGCGTGTATACAAGAACCTAAGCCTCAAAATTTTTTTTTACTTAATCCACAAGTATCTCAAGTAGCATGGATGCGCAGTGGGTCTCCTCGAGTCAAATGGATGCGCAGTGGGTTATTCCAAGTAGTATAGATGCGCAGTAGATTTCCCCGAGTATTATGGATGCGCAGTGGCTTTTCTTGAGTACCATTGATGCGCAGTAGGTTACCACGAGTAGTATAGATGCGCAGTAGGTTACCTCAAGTTATATTGATGCGCAGTGGGTTTCCTCGAGTAAAATGGATCCGCAGTGGATTTCTTCAAGAAGTATGAATGCGTAGTGGCTTTCCTCTAGTAAATTAGATACACAGTGGGTTACCTCGAGTAATATGGATGCCTAGTAGGTTTCATTGAAGAAAATGCTTGAAGTAGAGGCTTTACTTTTATCGTGTAGTCCACGGCACAGAATGATGTTTTATATCTTTGTTATGCTATTTTCTGCGTATTACTTGCACATCCAGTTGAAGTATACTAACAAAAGAAAAATTTTTGAAAATTTTCATTGTACAAATAGGCTTAGAATGTCATGAAACGTCAATATGTTAAGTTTGAATAAAATAAATTTATCTGTCGCGTCGGTCTGTCTGTTAGTCTGGTATCTGTTTGGTGCTCACGATTACTCTGGAACCGTTTAAGATATTGACTTAAAATATGGCACAGGTATGTATTTTAACGAGATCTGGAACTAGATTATATATTGATCTTATTCCGTTGTAGAGTTGAAGGGTAAATTGAGATAAATGGTGGTAAATAGGTAAATCACGCAATTAAGAGTGCATGAAATTGGTATTTAGTAAATATAAGCGGGGCTAAGGTCTCAAAAACATTTTTGGCAATAGCCACCTCTATTACCACTTCCACCCCATTATTAAACGTTGTGATTTAGTTTGTGTACAAGAACCAGTCATCAAAAATTTTTTTTCACTTCATTCACCCAGACCACCACCACCACTACCACCACCCCTACTACTGATAGGGCATATCATTATATGGGTTTTTCTGTTACACGATTTCAAATATGCCATTAAAGTTCCATAAACAATTATCTCTACTTAGTGGTGTGCAATTATAGTATTTTCGTTGTAAGATACTTAGATAGGAAGTCTGGATGTGGAAGTGGTGACTCTTTAGGCAGCGGTTTTTCATTTTGTACATTTCATTGGTAAATGTTTATATTATATCTGTTTTATCTCTATTGAAAATGTCTTCTGGATTTGTGAGATGCTGAAAAATATTTTGATATTCTTCATTTTGGATGAGAAGATTGTATGGTCTAATTTTTCCTTTACGGACAGAAGCTGCTGTATAGTCACTACCTGTAAAGGTGTGGAAGCCCGGCAAAGCTTGACAAAATGATGAGCTTAATTGTTGTGCAAGATCTGTACAATTTACATATCCAATTTCGTTATTGCTCTTAGTGGTCATTCATATTTCTAACCTTCGAATGTGTGCATATTTCCAAGACAAATGACCAAGACGTCGGTATCTACTGATTTGATAAAGATTTTTGAGTTCTGTGGACATTTTATGAAATAAAAAATCCTGGTATCCGCCGACTGAAGGGGCAGGATGACCTAGACCTTCAAATAGGCTGTATGGTAACTTTAGTGCAATGTACTGCGCATGTAATGTAGCAAAAATAGGTAAATTTCAACTTTTTGGAAGCTAGAGAGACAAAGAGTCATGTAGGGCTTCAAAGTGAACCCCAAATCTCTCTCACTTATTCTCACGAAGACCATGGATAGTGGGTGGAATAAGCATAATATTTCACTTCCGGATGCTAGCACCAAAATTTAGAGGTGAGATATAAAGATATATTGTTTTGTAAATCCGTTGGGAGACACTCTCAGAAGTGACTAAGTTAGCTGTGATGACGTCATCAAAATGGCCGCCGTACTAAGTTCTGTAGGTTCAAATATCTCAAGAACTAATCAACGGATTCGGATGCACAAAGTCTCATTTTAAAGATAAGGAAATATTGAACAATAATAAGCAGTTATTACGTATATAAAAGTTTTAATTTTATTTGCAGATTAATAAAAAATATTTAAATTTTTGTCAATTTTTTTACAAAATTTAAAAAGAACTGTAGATATGCTGTAACCTAAACAAACTTAGGGTATTCAATCGATATCCCTTCGTGTGTAATGACCTTCACATGCATACAAAAGAGTACATCTGAGACCACTTTTAATGCAATGACACCTTGTACATAATTCCTTGTACTTGCAGGGCAATAACTCTTGACACTATTTGCTCACCTCCGGAAGTGTTGTCCATAGAGGTTTGTGTATTAAATCAACTTTTTTCCATACCCACTGACAAAGATCATGTTCCTGAGGTTTAGTAATCAGGCAATTTCTCCAAATGTTACATTGAAAAATAGTCCGTTTCAAGTATTGCAATAATGTATCCGCATTTGGCGGGATATTTTCAATATTTCTACTTCGTTTGGTAAAAAGTATCTTACGCGCCTGGTTTAATGTTTCTGCTGTACTAGTAGTATGATACATAAATACAACAAAACGCTCAAGTACAGAAACTTTGGTGTTGATACTCTTGTTAACAGCATCACAAGATGACACCCATGTTTTCCAATACCAGGAAACGATGAAACTGTATCGCATCCTGTGAATGCATGGAAAAATGGAATCAGATCTGGTACACCACGTGGAAGTTTTTATATAATTATTACACCTTCTATAGGACACTCTTGGCATTTTTCTTGTAAATAATGTTAGTTTTTGGACACCCTAAATTTTGTGATACCAACTTTGTAGGTGAAACACTTGTAAGTATAAAAATATATATAAAAAAAAGTTTTAACACACGACCCTTGGATTTCATGAATCGAATAAAACAATACTTTATTAGATATAAATTAAACATTTAACATATGCCTCCCCGGAACCTGGCCCAGAGCCAACCAGACAACAACGGCGCGCAGCACCGTGGTGTTAGTAAGGTTGTACAGGAGCAGGTCCGGTTCGGTTTGAACGACAATAGGTGTAAGAATTAGAGTTGGATTGCTAGATAAAACTTTAGCCACTGGATCATCACACATTACTACAAAAATCGATTGTCTGTAATATATGTATCATTCGAGAATCATATTTCAAAGATTAGATATATTATTCTGAAATATATATTAGTAAAATGTAAGAACAAAGAAAAAAAATAAAGATGGGAAATAACATTTCGCAAGATTTCTATTTAAGTACCAGCGACAAAAATCAAGAAAATATTTTGTAAACAATTAATAACTTTTTATTTACAGATTTCTCTAACACTGACTTACTGTCCAAATTTCAATACAATCTGACTTTTCTTTCTTAAGTCATCGTGTTTACAAGAAACGTGATGAACGGACAAAAGACGGACGTTTTGAAAGTCGTTCAGAATTTTTTTCTGCGAGCGATATTTACTGTTTTAGGAATGTGCCGATCAAATGCAATGTAATCTTCATTTTCGTATTTGCGAAGAGTATATCCCTAAATTAAATCTGGAACAAAGAAGGAAACAATTAGTGTGTAGTGTAGTGTGTAGTGTAGTGTGTAGTATAGCGAACACATAATTGTAAAATTAAATTAATAATAACAGGACAGCACAGAGTTGCGGTCATTCTCACAGAGCGAACTAAACCTCCCATTTCTCTATTAATTTGCAAATAAAATAAAAACTATTATTTTTACGAAATAACTGCATATTAACTTTTTTGTAGAATATTCAATTATCTTTAAAACGAGACTTTGCGTATTCAGATCACTTAATTAGTCCTTGAGATATTTGAACCTAAAGAAATTAGTACGGCGGCCATATTGATGACGTCATCACTGCTAACATAATCACTTCTGAGAGTGTCTCCCGACGGATTTACAAAGTAGAATATGTCCACAACTCACCTCTAAATTTTGGTGCTGGTATCCAGGAGTGAAATATTTTCACACAATTTGCTGTTTATTCCACGCATTATGAATACTGTTCCAGCACGCAAGACCCGAGTTTTCCCACCTTTGCTCCAAAACAAATTTATTCAATTCACTACTTATTTAATTCCGAGGGTCACAACTACGCAATAAACCGGTATGACAGGTATTTCCAGCAGTTTTTAGGCTGTGATATGGATATTCTGAAAGAGCGCACAAAAATGAACTAAATCTAAAAGAAAAATGTTTCCACGTCATAACGGTAAATCTATCACCTCCTTCAAATAGGAATGACAATTTTTGACGGAGTAGAGGTTGTCATACCAGGTTTTTCTGAAAAAGCATGAAATTTACTAAAGAATGCTCCAATTGAATTCAATTTCCGCGAAAACTTCGTCATACCGGGCCCATTTTGTTCGCATGATTTTCTACAATCAATTTTCACCAGAAATTTTCAAATCTGCGATGACGGCACTTTCAATGTCACGAGCTCCCCGCCTATAAACTAAGTACGGTACAGTTCTATAAATATTATATTACCTTTGAGGCATGCCCTTTTTGCGAAGTTATTGATCTCTATGCAGGAGTCGGAAATAAAGCAAAACATCATTAAACTGCTTCCGGATTACCAGTCGATGGTTTACCGTCGACGAGGGTGCTGGATACAATCTACTAAAATTTATATGAAGTGTATTTATAGCTTACGAAGGTATTTTAATAGAGACCCGCCCCGGCTTCACCTTATGTCATTTGGGACTACCTGTGACGAACGTAAAGAACTTTTTTGCAGACAGCATTTGATATTAGTCTATCAGGAAAAAGATTCTGTTTGGATCTAACGAAAGATAGTATGATCAGTAGTATTTTTTCTTAGACTCACACATTCATGCTCACTAATCAAGTACTAAGTTCTTTAAAGGTACAGCGCAAATTTTGGCCCATCCGTGGTAAAGTGTGAAAGCCATCTTTATTTTTTTACTAATGTTGGGGTGCTGAAAACGATTCCAGCACTCGATTTGGCGAAAAATCTCGGGAACACATTAAAAACAACCCTATTTGCGGGTGACATTGGAATTGATATTAGTCTAAATACTAAGTTTCGATAACTAAGTAAAAAAGAAGTTAAAAAAAAACAAATTCACTCCTTCAACCCTCCTCGCCATTCCCTCACCACCTCTAAGAAGGTTGTCAGCTACTATAACTACTATATAGTTATTTACATATTTTTAAAAAACCAGAACACCTCATTGAGTGGTTGCTATCACAATATAATAATCTGATTACTTCTGAGTACAGTCATACGCCTCCTCACCCCTAAAAGGTGAGGAGGCACCTTCTCAGGAATATTAATCCTAATAGTCATTTCGATGTTTTTTTTATCATATTAAGAGGAAATTTGCCCTGTTCACGCGATGTATGGACATGTATCAGAATATAGCAAACTTCTATGAAAATAAATGAGATAGAAATTTCAAACAAAAATGTATTCGAATGAGAAAAGATCCCTTCACATCCCTTTTGTGATATGTTTTTAATATTTTGCAGTTGTTGGTTATTTTATATGCTGAAAGTTAGGGAAAAGAGGGATTATGGCTGTTTTGTAAGCTTCAAAACATATATTTAATGACAAAATAAATTAATTCTGCCACAAGGCGGATCTAAATCGATGCCTTGTGTAATTAAAAAAAAATATATTTTGGCAAAAAAAAAATTATATTTTGTAAATCTATATATAAATGTATACCATTGTTGTTACTTACACCCATTTTTCGCATTTACTATTTACTTGTTCTCATACGAACATTTGTTTTCTAGTGTAGTTGTGTTTCTTTTTCAATTTACCTTTGTTCGTTTCATTTTTCTAATATCAATATTAATTTTAGAATGGTTTGTAGATAATATTTTACAATATAATATTGTTTCGTTGTTATGGTGGTTTCATTTATCATTTATTTTTTGATATGTTTATACGGATAAAAAAAATCATTAGATATAGAATTCAGATACAAAAGTATCAAATAATGTTTTTAGCTATCACAGCATCTTGAAACTTATATGTATGCGACTAAAATAAAAGCGTGAGGCATTCATGAAGTCACATGTCTTGGATGGAACTTTTTAGTGTCTATATCGAGATAAGTGTTATAATAGCTAAAGGCTTTATTTTCTACTTTTTAGAGCTTTTTAGAGCTTTTTAATAAAATATTTAAAAAGTTTTTTAATATATTTTATTTCATTCTTTTTACTCTTTCAAAGTTTTGTAATCAATTTAACATTGGAATTTCTATTTCCAAATATTAAAACACATTAAATGAACGACCCAGCTTTTAAATTTTTCGAAAAAATTAACTTTGGTCGATCATATTACGTCTAACGAAATTATTATTTATTTGATTTATTCCTTTTTAGTACATTTGAATAAAAGCTGTTTTTCAAATGTTTTTTTTATATAAATTTATTATTTTCTTTTTAGTCACATATTAGGTGTATAGTAGTACCGCCATCTTAGATTTTTTTAAGTTTTGACAAAAAATTGCGAAAACTCCTTTGATACCCATTTTGAGTCGATTCAAACCATAGATATTAAAATTAATCCGCAATTTTGAATTTTTGTTGTGACAAAAAATTCATAATCTGTGACCTCGAAAACCTCGAGTTACCGATTTTGAGTCAAATCGGACATGACAAAACATCTGGCATCTTGAAACTGCCATCTTGAATGGTGGGTGAAGTAAAAACATTTTTTTAAGGCCTTACGTTTTTGTATATATGCTAAATTACAATTTTATTTTTTCACTCTTTTTAATCAGGGGATGGTCCCCACCCTATTATTGTTGGGGGTGGCTAATGCCAAAAAATTTTTTGAGACCTTAACTTCTTTTTTCTTCAAGCGTATTAAAATGTTTAAATTATGTCACCAAAAACAGAAGTAGAAGTAGGACATTGTTTTACTAGTAACAAAATGTTAGTACCGAACGCCACCGTAGTGGACATTGTTTTACTAGTAACATAATGTTAGTTCCGAAAGCGCCACCGCAGTGGGTATTGTTTTACTAGTAATATAATGTTAATACCGAAAGCCACCGGTGGCGCGCTATCCACTAGCCACTTGTCATATTGTGTCAACATGTAAGACTGTAGTTTGAATATTTGTACATTTATGATAAATAAATGAATTTTTGCATTTTAATACGCTTGAAGAAAAAATAGTATATATTACACGGAGTAGAACGCCTTTTTTTGTGTTTCGCCCAGTTTGCGGCTTCGGCTTCGCCTCAGCCGCAAATCCTGGGCTCAACACAAAAAAAGAGTGCGTTCTACTCCTAGTAATATAATATACTATTATATATAACTGAATACCAAATTTATGGACTCTTACCTACTAGATTTACCTATTTACCCTCCAACTTTTCAATGGAATAAGATGAAAATATCTAGTCCCAGGTCTCGTTAAAGTACATACGTGTACCAAATTTCAAGTCAATATCTTAAACGGTTCCAGAGTAATCGTGCGCACCACTGGATATGGAAGTAAAATTGAGTGATGAGCATCAATAATATGTTTAGATTGGCCTGTTAAGCAAAATAGGAAACAATACACAATAGTAAACAGAGACAAGGAAGTGGAAAGAGCAGAAGTGCGTGTATCAGCATTGTACAATTTATGTAGTACGGACCTGAACGTCACTTTGAGCGTATTACAATATTGTAGAAAAGAGCGAGGCACCTGACCGAAGGCGTCTCTACCGGAATTTGTGGAATGTTCTTCGTCTCTTAACCCCGCGGAGGACTACACCCTCCGAGTGTAGAGCAAATTGCCTCTTAAGGTGACTTGGCCAATTCAGACTACTCGTCAATATTTCTTACCCCTCTAAGGAGGGGATGAAGGGTGGGTGCCAATATCCCCTTTAAAAAATGTTGCTTGATTTCTATAGTATATAATATTTATTTAGTTATTTAAATAATTTTTGTTTGTTAGAGTGGGTTCATTCTATGGCCCCTTAAATGGCGATTTTAACCCCTTTTATGGATCTGATGGGGATGTTTGGGTGCCATAAAATGGAGATCCTCATTTTCCCAACCAAAAGTCATTTGAACAATTAAAGAATTTTTTAATATAAAAAGCAAGTAATATTTTCTGGAAAGTGGTATGCACACCATACAGCACAATCCCAAAAGTGTGAGAAATATTTAGGGGTGAGAAATATTCATCTGAATTGACAAAATCACCTTCTTATGATAAAAAAACATCAAACTGAATGATTAGGAATTTCTTTTGCAATTAAAACCAATAATAACTCTAAAAAGATAAAATCCATCACCTTAATTGGTGGGGATGGGTGCAGGCCTCCCGTATGGAGTGTTTCTATTGGGTACCTGCCGAGAGGCCCGTAGCGGGGGCCCGCTAGAGACTTGGCAATTTTTTTTTCAAAGGGCATAGCAGGATAAGCATGTGTTAGGTGCCCCCGCACCAATCGGGTCGAAATTTTTAGCACAAGTTGATAGAAGTGTTAGATGAAATTTTCCAAAATATTATTTTTGGAAATCCATTTTTACGGGAGTTATAGGGGTAAAAAGAAAAATGGAAAAAATTTTTTTTCTCGAGAACGGATAAACCGATTTTCATGAAAAAAATATATGTTATGGACTTTGATAGTGCAAATGTGGGAAAAAATTATTGAACCCATTTGTCGAAAAAAAGTGGTGAAAAAATTTTTTCAAAATAAAAAAATTTTTTTTTTTAGGGGATGTTCCGGAGGCACACCCACCATTTTCTTCCAAATAAATGCTTATATGCCCCTTTAAAACATATCCAATTTTTAAAGCGATCGGAAGGGTACAACATACTCAAAATTGATAATCATTGTCAGACTGCGGGTAACGCGTAGTCAATGTAATGAAGCATTATAAGACGACTTTTTTGTAAATATTTCGTGCAAAGACGAGATTACCTTCTCCCCTTCGTTTTCGAGGGTGCTGAACACGATGCAAGTGGTGGGAGAAGTTTTTGACCGCCGCAACCCCCTGCAACTTTTTTGAAAATTTTTTTCAAAATAAATTTTTTTTTATGGAATGTTCTCGAAGAATGAAGACTAAGAAAAGTCTCATCAATATAGAGTAACCTGATTCGTGAGAGGCAGGAGGACTCACGCAAAAAAAGTCAACCCGAATTGTGAGAGGCAAGGGGACTCATAATAACCAAGCACCTCGACTAATGACAGGCAAGGGAACTTACAATAAACAAGCGCCCCGACTAGTTAGAGGCAAGGAGACTCACGATAAATAAACACCCCGAGTCGTGAGAGGCAAGGGGACTCACAATAAACAGGCACCTTCACTAGTGAAAGGCACTGTAACCTCCTCGTAGTGGACTTTGAAAACTAGTTCTTTCGTAGGCTGACTGCGGACGTCATCCTTGCAAAATCTTCAGATTTTCAAACTAGATTTTGTTTGACCTCACAGTTGACGTCAGTGAATGTTTGCACCACACTTCCTGAAGTTTGATACTGATTTAAATGGTAGGGTTGTAATCGTTGTAGTAAGATGTAGTAAAGAAACGCTAGTCTATGTAATAAGGGCAGAAATAGTGTAAATATTTCTTGCAAAGACGAAATTACCTTCCTCCGTCCGTTTTCGAGGGTGTTGAACACGATGCAAGTGGTGGGAGAAGTTTTTGACCGCCGAAAACCTCCTAAAACGGCCACCTCTATTATGGATCTCTTTATGTTTTCTATACGGGTCTGGAGAGTCATTTATCAACGGGTTATACTTGAAATAACATGGAAGATGGTTATAGAGTAAGTTGAGTCCAGACAGCACGTCTAGGGGGTTAATTAAACCCTTCCGAGGAGTGGAAAATCATTTTTTATCAAATAATTCGGGTTCAAACGCATTTCCCCCGTTTTTGGGCTGATCATGGGAAAAATATTCATCTTTAGCTCCAACCCCTCTTCATCTCTCAAACGGTGAGTGAGAGGTGATTTCTACCCGTTTGAGGGGGTTGGAGCTAAAAAATAAATATTTTTCCCGTGATCAGCGTCCCTAAAAAGAGGTATACGTATTTGAACCGAATCATTTGAAAAAAAAAACTACACCTCTCGGGAGGGTTTAATCAACCTCATAGGCCTGCTGTCTGGACTCTACTTGCTCTATTACCCCCTTCCATATTATTTCAAGTATAACCCGTCGATAAATCACTCCCCAAACCCGTTTGTATATGAAAACATAACATAGGGATCCATAAGAGGGATGGCCGTTTCAGGGGGTTACGGCGGTCAAAAACTTCTCCCACCACCTACATCGTGTTCAGCAACCTCGAAAACGAAGGAGGGGAGGTAATCTCGTCTTTGCACGAAATATTTACATTAAAGTCGTCTTATAATGCTTCATTACATTGACTACGCGTTACCCGCAGTCTGCCAATGATTATCGATTTTGAGTATGTTGTACCCTTCCGATCGCTTTGAAAATTGGATATGTTTGAAAGGGGCATATAAGCATTTATTTGGAAGAAAATGGTGGGTGTGCCTCCGGAACATCCCCTAAAAAAAAATTTTTTTTATTTTGAAAAAATTTTTTCACCACTTTTTTTCGACAAATGGGTTCAATAATTTTTTTCCACATTTGCACCATCAAATGCCATAACATATATTTTTTTCATGAAAATCGGTTTATCCGTTCTCGAGAAAAAAAAGATTTTTCATTTTTCTTTTTACCCCCATAACTCCCGTAAAAATGGTTTTCCAAAAATAATATCTTGGGAAATTTCATCTAACATTACTATCAACTTGTGCTAAAAATTTCGGCCCGATTGGTGCGGGGGCACCTAACACATGCTTATCCTGCTATGCCCTTTCCCCCCCCGCTCATCAATCATCAAGCGCGAGGATCCGTTGGCTTTCGAGGGTTTCGAGGGGCGGGGATTTAGAATTTTTGCGTCTTTTTCTATTTACTTAACGAAACTGAGTATTTTAAAAGAATTTCCTGCACTAAAGAATAACTTTTTGTTACAAGTTCTAATATCAATTTCAATCCCCCTCCCCCCCCAAAGGGTTGTTTTTTTACTGTCTTTCCGATGTTTTTAGACAATTGGGATGGCAGATTCGTATTCAAAATTATTAGAAAAATATGGTTGCCACCCTTTACCACGGATGGGCCAAAAAAGCCCTGTTATAACATTGCTCTTTTTATACCTCTAAATCTCCTCAAAGAATAAGTTATAGAGTGGCGAAACACATCAAATTCGTTTCAGTTGTTCTCGAGATTGATGCATTTATACACAGACCGACAAACATAGCGACACTTCCTTCTGTAGTGATTCACGAAATTTGATGGTTTAAAAATTCCACTAGGATTTTATTGGAATTTTGAGGAAAGTATCAAAGACGAAATAGTTGTTTGTGCAACAAGTGCAAAAGACAGTGTCCGTTGGGTGTGACCTGAAAATTTTCCAAAGAGGCCAGGTTGAACAACAATTCAAGTACACTTTTTGCATGAGTTTACATGCATTATTTTTTCTACGATTAGGTGAAACGCAAATAAAGTTCAACTTACGTTGTGAATTAATGATACGTTAAATAAAACATTAATAAAAATAACATCTAGTGTCTTAAATTAACATGACAACCCAACAAAATTTATCAAAATACCGCTTCCTAAGGAATTACTTTCACATTCAAATTTCCTATCCCCCACTGCTACCCCTACTTTACTATTAATGAGGGTAATAGTGGAGGTGGCTTTGGTTCTTGTATACACACTAAATCACAATTTTATTTTTTTAGCATTTTTAACAATGGTGGGGGTGATAATGGAGGTGGCTGACGCCAAAAAGATTTTGAGACATTAGCTGCTCGTACATACACCAAATTTTATGGCGTCTTACTTGCTTGCTTCGCTTATTTACCCCCATTTACCCGCAATCCTTCGACGAATAAGATAGAAATAAAATATATTTTCAGATCTCGTTATAATACATAGGTGTCAAATTTCAAGACAATATCATAAACTGGTCTAGAGTAATCGTGCGCAAAAAAATTACAGACCGACAGACAGATTTTTTTCACTCAAATAAAAAATTTCGATATCTCATGACATTTTAAGCCTATTTCCACCATGTGGAAATATTAAATCCAATGACATTAATTGTTGTGCTCGGATTTTTGGTAATAAAAAGGAAAATTTCTAATCCTCATTCAGATTTGTTTTAAGCTAAAATAAAAATTATATTCTAGTCGTTCTTGGACATATATTAACGAAAAAGGAAATGTTTCGAATATTCCTGAAACAATGTATACAGGGGACCCACCTTCAAATAGTCCACAAGAAATTATGCCAGATATTTTGAAGCCTTACTTATACTGCTTCACCTTGATTTTAGCTCCATTACTCTGACTAGCAATCGTTCCTTAATTATCAGTGTCGATTTTAAACGAAAGTGAAGTATTGATTGCATTAAAAAAAAGCATGTCGAAATGTAGGGCAGGACTTGATGGAATTTCCTTTTAAAGGACTGTGATATTTTACTACCTCGACTGCTATATTCAATTCGTCGTTGAAGACCTTAACATTTCCCTCGACATTTCCCAAAGTTTGGAAAATATCTGAAGAGATTTCGACTTTTAAAAAAGGCGACAAGCAACTAAATTGTCGCTTAATCACTATTATGTGTAATTTTGCTAAAGTATTTGAGTCGCTACTATATGAAATCGTGTACCGCCTATAAAGCTCCATATAATTTTGAAGCTGCATGGATGTATATCAGATCGATTCACTGCAGTAACTTAGTCTGTATTTCTCAATATGCTGCAGAACATCTTAATGCGGCAAACCAAGTTGGTGTCGTTCGTACGAACATTTGAAAATACTTGACAGACTGCATCAAGCTATTATACTTCATAAATTGGGGGCTTTCGATTTAACTGATAATTTTTTAATAGTTTCTATGGTCTAATTGCCTAACCAAAGTCAGTATGAGCAATACCGTGGTTTCCAATATCTTAATGCCATTGCTACCTCGGGGGTAGCCCAAGGTTCCGCACTGGGTTCTCTGATGTTTCTTATTTTTATAAACGACATCACCGTTAGCCTAAAACGTGAAACGTTACTTACATTGATAATTTAAGGTTGTACGATGTAATTAATATTATAGAAGACTGGTACAAGCTTCAAGACGATCTAAACTTACTAATCGACTGGTGCATACAAGAAGAAAAACCTCATGTCATTTTTGGTATGACATAGATAATGATAACAAAAACCTATGTAGTACATTTAAAGGTTAAAGTGTGTTATTCGACTCCGAGCTTACTTTTACTTCCTCATCCAAATCCCTCATTATATAGTCGTATTTTTTTTCAAAAATTATACTGTGTATACAAGAATCATAGGCTTCAAAATTATTTTTGGTATTAGCCACCCCCTCTACGACTCCCACTACCAGTCTCACCCCATTGTTAAAGGGGGTAGAACAATAAAATTGTGATTTAATGTGTATATAAGAACCAAAGACCTCAAAATTTTCTGGCAATAGCCACCCTCTATACCACACCCATCACCACCACCAACCCATTATTAAAGGAGACAAAAGTATAGAACTGAGATTTAGTGTGTGTACAAGCACCAAAAACCTTCTAAATTTTTTTGGCAACAGCCTCTACCTCCACCATCCCCATTACCGTGTGGCACATCGTTTTGTGGGTATCAAATATTACTAAAGTTCTATGAACAATTCTTTTCACATAGTTGAGTGTAAGTTTGAAATTTTTTGTTGTTGTAAGAGACATGGATAGGAAAGCTGGATGTGGAAGTAGTGATTCCTTAGGCAGCGGTTTTTCGAATCATGTAAAGAAATGATTGCAAATGGTTTTACCTGTTTGAGATGCAAAATAATAAAAGGCAAACAATTTAATAATCAAATACTATGGTGCTACTTTTCAATTCATACGTACGATCCAAATTTGAATTTGCACCAATAGTATGGAACCCAGAGTATGAAAAACACACATTAGCCATTGAATCAGTTCAGAGACGATTTGTTGAATCTCCATGATAGAAGGTAGATGCTGTTTATCCAGTAATTGGTTTTCCTTCTGGAAACCTCCTGGAAACTTTCCGTTTTGAAAACTTCGAAAGTTTCCAGGAAGCTTTCCTTCTAACTTTGCATTGGGTATATTGATATCCTATTTTATGGTCAAATCTGATTCGTGATGATGCAAGCTTCTTTGTGATACCAAGTAAGTGCATACAATTATATTATTTACATAACTTTTACAGACACTTATCAAATATGGAAAGTTTCCTCGAGCCATCTCTGTCAAAGAGTCAAATAAATAGGTACTTATGTAATGGTAATAATAAAAATAAATACTTATTTTTTTATTAAATAATATTTGTATATTTACATTTTCCTTAAAATATTTACAATTGTTTGTCGTTCATCTTAGCGAAAAAATATTCCATCAAGCAGTGGCAATAATAAAGATTAAAATGTCTACATTTTTATCACAGAATGGAAGGTCTGTCTATTCCTTTAATAAAAAAATCCACAATTGTATCACTGTATGAGCCAAAAAATATTCTTTAAGCCATACATGTACGAGGAAATTACTATTTTTCTTCAATTAAATAATTATTTATTTATTTGTTTATTTATTTATTTATTTATTTATTTCACAATATCTACAGAATATAATCCCATATGATATTAGTTCATAACATATTACTTTGCATATAAGAATATATAAAACATTAGATAATGTAGATAATGGAGAATACAGATATAAAGGCAAAAAAGCTTCAAAAAAAGTACAAACACACTAATACTAGATTATAACTAATAGAGATACAATTTAATAATTTCGTATATGAAAAAAAGTTGATCCATATTTGATTCAAAAAGTTTGTTGATAGGTTTTTAGAGAAAACTTGATAGAATGATACTGGAGTATTGAAAAGTCAACAAAATTTTTTTTTGATTTTCGCATAGGAAAAATTTTTTTTTTCTTTACGTTTCAATAGTACCTAGTATTCTATAAAGCTGTCTCTAGAAGCCTATCAAAAAAATGTCTTTAACCGGTTCAGGGATGTAGGAGAAATTGTCGAATTACGTTCACGACATCGCGCCCACCTTATAATATATATATATATATATATATATATATATATATATATATATATATATATATTAGTACTTGGATGGGTGACCCATCTTGGGAAATACAGCGTTCTCGTCCCACCTTCTAGCGGCTTGTATATCAGTGTATACGCGGAAGTTACGTAATTTCAGACGAGGATTACGTAGTGGATATACCATTCTTCGGAGGGGATGCAAAGCAGGCGGCCCCTTGTCTATTAAATGTTAGGCAAGTAAAAGATCCCTACTCTTCTTAAGGGAAGAGGTTCGGCAAAAATTTCCAGGTTGGGGTCGTCTCCTGGCGTCGGTGATAGGCCCTGGTAGCGGAAATAGGCCGACGTTAAATAGTTAAAAAAAATATTCTTAGCTATTTCATGTAGGAACAAATGAATATGTCATCAGTATGTGCATTAGATAATATTGTTAATTAATTAAAATGGAAATAAAATTACATAATATCGATAATAAAAGCATGTAAATTAATTATCATAAAATTTGCTGTGAATAATTAGATTTAATTTAAAATATCAGCTTAATATGCACTAATTTATATACAAAAAATATAATGCATTTTCATAATAAAATGAGAAATTAATTTAATAAAGAATTACTATTACCTATTCACAAATCAGGTTCAAAGTCGGATTTAGAAAACTACCGGTGTGTTTCTTGTTCTGTTATACCTAAAGAATTGAAGTCTATTATTGTAGCTGATAATGTTTTTAATTCATATCAAAACGTTATCATGCCATGTCAGCACGGTTTTTACAAAGGTCGTAGTACGCAAACAAATCTTTCCCTACATATATATACAGTATGTCCCAGGATAGATGTAACAAGAGGTGTAATGGACCAAAAATTTTGGAATTTTGGAATGGTATTTGGGGATTGAGTCCTGCTTGTTGTAACACTAAAGTATACCAAAAATGACTTGATTTGGTGTTCTACAGGGTGTTTTATAAGCAAAGTTGTAAAAATCACCACTAATAAAGTACCTTTATTTTTCAAAATATGAAAAAACTCCACTAAGAAAAGTTATTTAGAATGCAATTTTATATCTTTATACCAAATTTCAGGAATATAAAATTATTTTTTTGAAACTTCCCATTTTTTGCGAATTAAGAGTTGAATTCATATAAATGTGTATCCACTGCTTTTCTCATAGCCTACTTTTCGCTTCTACATAACTCTAAATATTAATTCACAAAAAATAATTTCTATGCAGTTTTAATTAAATGGTTCAAAATAAAATACTAATTTATTGAAAAAATGGGAAGTTTCAAAAAAATAATTTTATATTCCTGAAATTTGAAATTTGGTATAGAGGTATAAAATTGCATTCTAAATAACTTTATTTAGTGGAATTTTTTCATATTTTGAAAAATAAAGGTACTTTATTAGTGGTGATTTTTACAACTTTGCTTATAAAACACCCTGTAGAACACCAAATCAAGTCATTTTTGGTATACTTTAGTTTTACAACAAGCAGGACTTAATCCCCAAATACCATTCCAAAATTCAAAAATTGTTGGTCCATTACACCTCTTGTTACATCTATCCTGGGACATACTGTATATATATGTAGGGAAAGATTTGTTTGCGTACTACGACCTTTGTAAAAACCGTGCTGACATGGCATGATAACGTTTTGATATGAATTAAAAACATTATCAGCTACAATAATAGACTTCAATTCTTTAGGTATAACAGAACAAGAAACACACCGGTAGTTTTCTAAATCCGACTTTGAACCTGATTTGTGAATAGGTAATAGTAATTCTTTGTTAAATTAATTTCTCATTTTATTATGAAAATGCATTATATTTTTTGTATATAAATTAGTGCATATTAAGCTGATATTTTAAATTAAATCTAATTATTCGCAGCAAATTTTATGATAATTAATTTACATGCTTTTATTATCGATATTATGTAATTTCATTTCCATTTTAATTAAATAACAATATTATCTAATGCACATACTGATGACATATTCATTTGTTCCTACATGAAATAGCGAAAGATATTTTTTTTAACTATTTAACGTCGGCCTATTTCCGCTACCAGGGCCTATCACCGACGCCAGGAGACGACCCCAACCTGGAAATTTTTGCCGAACCTCTTCCCTTAAGAAGAGTAGGGATCTTTTACTTGCCTAACATTTAATAGACAAGGGGCCGCCTGCTTTACATCCCCTCCGAAGGATGGTATATCCACTACGTAATCCTCGTCTAAAATTACGTAACTTCCGCGTATATACTGATATACAAGCCGCTAGAAGGTGGGACGAGAACGCTGTATTTCCCATGATGGGTCATCCATCCAAGTACTAACCGCGCTCGACGTTGCTTCAACGGAATATCGATTGATATTCACATTGAAGTCGCCTCTACGCTCGCCCCTAGCCAAGGATATTATAATATTACTTTTATATACATGCATATTTTTTATGCATATAACTTTAGCTTATTATTTAATATAAGATAGTTTTCCAGGTAAGTCCATATATTCGTATTGGTGTTTGTTTTTGAAAACGTATTTTTTTATGGCAGATCGTAGTTTACCGAAGTGCCAGATTAATAAAAAGTTCGCCCTCTATCAAAAATAATTTAGAGGATGTTGACTATTATTTATCCATATATTTTTTAAATTGTGTTTTTAGAGAGCACACGAATTTTTAAGAACTATCTAATTCATGTTTTACAGTAAACTTAGCCTAGTTGAAAATTTTAGCCCACTATGAGGAGTCCCAATACTTATTTTATAAGTAATGAATAGTACAGCAACTTCATATCGGTGTTGCGGAACCCTTTGTAATATATTTTCAAATCATCAGCATATAAGAGGCTCTCTACATTGAGATTAGCTACAATATCGTTTATGAAAAGAACAAACATAAGTGGGCCTAGTACAGAACTCTGGGGAACGCCGGAAGTGACCTGTGACCCACGTTATTCCACATACTGGCGCCTGTTCTCTAGATATAAGAGAAAAAATCTAATTGCATCACTGACAACCCAAACTTACTTAATTTCTCTAATAGAATACCGTGATCCAGGCGATCGAACGCCTTGGAAAAATCAATTTGCTTGTTCGCATCCAGTTCCTTAGAAATGTATTGCGTGAGACATGCAAGGTGGTCTCAGTGGATCTACCGGGAACAAAACCATGTTGGTTATACATAATTTGACCACGTATGTGATTAGATAATGACGTATGCAAAGTGATCTCGAAAACTTTAGCGAAATTGCAGATAATTATAATTTTCAGCTACGCTCTCGTTTTTTTTTTAAACGGGACATAGGCGAGAATATTTTCATGCATTGGGAAATGTAGGTACGCGTTTTAAGTGACAAATTAAATATTTTTGTGAGAGGACCAGCAAAGATGGCAGCGCAGTCTTTGACAATAATCATCCAATAATGGTAATAATCATGCGTAATAATCATCCTTTGTCATAAGAACATCTTCTAAAGGCAAAACAAGCCAACAACTCATCAAAAACTTTATTTACATTTTCAAATAAATTTTTGTTAACATATTTACCCGTGCAGAAATTCCATTTCTAAATACGAGAAGGAAATTTGCCACACATAATTAATACTGAATATTCACCTTTGCTCTAATCATATACGGTGTATTTCATTTCGCTGATTCGTATAAATTTTGGATGAATTCCTGCAGAACAGACAGCAGAGAATTATTAACTCGTTTCCATACGCGCTAAATTATTCAGTGGTGTGGATAAAGTTGCACTTTCATTTTGAACGTGTATATTGTGGATTCCAGAAGAGAGTTATGCAGAGGTAAACTGTATGGCTTGGCATCTTTAAAGCGTCCTTGGATTTCAAAGGTAACGCTGTGTACGAGGGTGACAAGCAATGAAATAAGCTAGCCATAATGGATTCAACTGTTGCTCAGGGGTATTTTAATTATTAAAAAGGATTAGAGGTTACTACTCTGTAGAAACTGCTTCTGTATATTTAATTTAATGTATCTATGAAAATATCCACGACAAGAATTAAATCCTTGGAATATTTTTTAGCTTTTCGAAAGCATCTGAAATAATCAACCTATTTTTGAAAAAAATAAATAAATAAAAAAATCGGTACTCGGGGACCTATGGATAATATGATGTAAAAAATCGGCAATTAAAAGTTAAAATATCGATGGATAATAATTATTAACTTCTCAAAGGTGTTTCCTAGATCTGATGTTGTTTTTGTTGTACAAAAATGACCTGCCGTTCTATACAGGGTGTTTCGAAAAGATTGGGACAACGTTAAGCCGTAGATACTTGACATCAAAACAAGTCGATTTAACTTAAAAAGTAGTGATCTAACTCTTTTCGTTTTCAAGATACAGGGTGGCAAAGCAAAAAAAATTATTCGTAATTTGTCTCTATCTTGGAGACTATTATACGCATCTACTTCAAAGTTGGTAACGACATGTTTTTCAGGTCGCTAATTACAATGGTGATATTGCTGACGCCATATTTTATAGATGGCGCTAGGTACAGGACTTTTACGTGTCACTTTAAGCAATAACTTTTTTGAGGTTAGGTTTTGGACATCGCATTGTACTATAATCGAATAATAACTTCAAAAAAGTTATGGCTTAAAGTGTCACGTAAAAGTCCTGTAACTAGCGCCATCTATAAAATATGGCATCGGTAATAGCACGATTGTAATTAGCGACCTGAAAAACATGACGTTACTAACTTTGAAGTAGACACGTATAATAATCTCTAAGATAGAGAGAAATTACGAATACAATTTTTTTTATTTTGCCACCCTGTATCTTGAAAATGAAAAGAGTTAGACCACTACTTTCTGAGTCAAATCGACTTGTTTTGATGTCAAGAATCTACGGCTAAGCGTTGTCCCAATCTTTTCGAAACACCCTGTATACAGAATGAAAGCATGTTCATGTACGCAGACGATACTACAATCGTTGTCACTGCAAAATCATATATTAAACTGAATGAAAATGGTATATTATTCAGCGAACGTATAATGATGGCTATTACTCGCGAAGGTGATGTTTACGTCACGAACCGAAGGCGAGTGGCGTGAATCGTTCGAGAGTGTAACAGCCATTATACGCGAGCATAATATTATACTATATTACTGTTTTAATCATTTAAAAGTGAAAAAATAAAATTGGATCAAGTTTGACGTTTTAAATGTCAAACTAAAATATGGAATCTCCCTTGGAAAAAATGTACTCGCCCGACGTGTTTATGAAAATTACTAGCTCCTGATTGGCCGAAGGTGCTTTCGAATGAGATTATGTTCATTGAACGTTAGTTTGACCCTTGGTTTTTTTATACACGCTAAATCCCAATTTTATTTTTTTGCCTCCTTTAATAATGGGGTGGTAGAGGAGGTGGCCAATGCAAAAAAAATGTTGAAGCCTTTGGTTCTTGTATGCATATTAAATCACAATTTTATTTTTCCCCTTTTGTTAATGGGGCGGGGATCGTAATGGGGGTGGTTAATGCCCCCCCAAAAAAAGTGAATCCATCGGTTCTCATCCTAAATCAAAATTTTATTTTTTACCACCTTTAATAATGAGTTGGGGGTGGAAGTGGGGGTGGCTGATATCAAAACAAACTTTTAGGATTTTGGTTCTTGTACACACTATATCACAATTTTATTTTTTTCACCCCGTTTAATAATGGGATGGTAATGGGGCGAGGGTGGTGGGTTGGCTTATGGCAAAAAAATTGTGACCTTGGCTTCAAAATAAAGTTAATAAATATATTGTGCCCAAAAATACAAAAAAAAAATCTTTTTCAATTTATTGCCATTTCTGCACTCAAATCAAATCTACTCTGTGTTGTGCATTCATGTACGTATCGGTGTTTTCCACTCAATCCTAGGGTATTGTGGGTAACGAGTGGGACGAACATGTAGGAGTCATTCTGGATTCATATACTTTACTCCAAATAGTCCAGATATAAAAACTTCGACATTTTCCACGATTTATGGGCATTTGTGAACTCTATTTTGAGGAGGATGATTTCGGGTCATGACTGAGAGTGGCACTTGGAGTCACTCCAGATTCATGCACCGTATTGTACACCAAGATAGTGCAGTATAATCCAAGCAACGAATGCTCAAAAAAGGGTGTAGAGGGAAATTTTAGGGACGGAAAATTTGACTTCGGAACTTTGGTTGGACTAGTCTGGAGATGAACATATCAAAAGTCCCCACTCCTAGGTGACGAGCGGGGGGGGGGGGTGCACTTTAAAGGTTCAATTTTTTGGTTTTTCGCTTATATCTCGAAAACTATGCATCGTAGCGGCTTGACCATTCTATACAAACTTGAAGCTGATAAAATTTGCTACTTACATTTGTCGATATGTTATTAAAAACTGAATGCTCTACAACTTCTTTTCCCACGACTTTTTCGTGGGAATAACATTTGAAGAGTTATCTTAACAAATAGAGCAAAAAACGTCAGGAGAAAAAATTGTTTTCCTCAATTTCCGAGAACAGAACGACAAATGTAAGTAGTGATTCTTGTAGCAAATTTTGTCAGCTTCAATTTTGTATAGAATGGTAAAGACGCTACGACGCATAGTTTTCAAAATATATGCGAAAAACAAAAAATAGGACCTTTAAAGTGCCCCCTCCCCCCCGCTCACCACATAGGAGTGGGGACTTTTGATATGTTCATCTCCAGACTAGTCCAAACAAAGTTCCGAAGTCAAATTTTCTGTCCCTAAAATTTCCCTCTATAATCATTCGTTGCCTGGCCTTGTAGTTTCTACCCGATTATGAGGGTGGTTTTCGTTTAGTACTTCTGAAGTTGACCTCTAAATACAGAAATTGTACGTTATTCATGTTTTTCACAATGTATTTGTATTCATTCATTCTATTCTGATGTATATGGTGGTTTTACCCCATTTTGGGGGTAAACATGGGAATATTACGGGCGAGTTCAGGGGTCAGAATTTTTTTTGTGGGGCTGTGTAATATTATAGTAGATTGTAATATAAGTGTGGCAGTGTATGATGTGTATGATAGCTGCGCTCGTGTTCCTACTTTCTTACATCGTTTTGCAATGAAGCCTGCCACATGTGTGTTACATACTATTTTTTCTACGGTTGTGAAGTTATTTCCCTTTTTTAAAGTCTTTCCAAAATTTTAAATTTGCTGCCTGTCAGATTTTATTTAAAGTGATATTTTCCGTAGTCATTCTGAAGTTAGAAAATTTGACTTTATAATTGCAATTCATGTGTAATTAATGTACATTTATAAAATTTAATTGTTATTACCAGAAAGTAATATAAAATTCTTTAAGATAAACACATTATTTTATTCCGGTGTGTGAAGATGTAATCAAGGCGTGTGGAGAATTCTTTGCCGCACGGCGTGCGGCAAAGTAATATTTTCTGCAGTCATTTTGAAGTTAGAAAATTTGACTTTCAGCACAATCGTAGAAAATAGTATATTATTCAATGAGCGGTAATGTAGGTAATAACTCACGCAGATGAAAGTTTACAGCACGAGCCGTAGGCGAATGCTGTAATTCATCAAGTGAGTTATTACCATTACCGCAAGTTGAATACTATACTTTATCTACGATTATAACAATAAATATTAAATTGAGAAAATTTTGTTTAAATTATTGAGTTTGTTTATCAACAAAATTAACTGTAAAATTTAATTTTTGTTCACCCTTTTATATTTGTTGTCTTCAAAGATTTAGCCACCATTAAGAGGAGGTAGAATGTGATTTTTAATTGAAATAGTGCACAAACTGCTTGTAGACCAAAAATCAGTAGATTAATATTACGCGGCGAAAAAAGTAAAACTTCTCCGCGAACTGCAATAGCCCGGAGCGCATATTCGGTTAAGTCTTGTTTTTTATGTTAGAGAAAAAATTAAAAAAGCGTCGGAAAGCTCAGTCAATTCTCTTTACATAAGCTGTCTACAAATTTTTCGAAAAAAAACGCTAGTTATCGAGATATTCGAGGAAATGTAAGAAATTACATGTTTTCCTATAGAGCGTATGTAAATCTTAAAAAAATATTTTTTCTCAGAAACCTTTGTTTCGAAGGGCCAAGATTAACGGAGCGTCAAAGAAGTACATGATATTAAGTGAACATCGTATATGAGATCGATTTCAGTTAATTACCGATTAATTACGGTGACAAAATGGAGATAATTCACCGAAAAAAAAAAATCCCAAATCCCGCCCACTCCAATTCCTTAATTTTTGTCGCAATTCAAAAAATAAAAAAACGAGTTTTAGCAAATTTAATTCTATTTAAGTTAACTAGAGGCGTAGGAGCCAAGAGTAAAAAGTTGCCAACTGTAGAAGCTCAAAATTTGCGATTTTTTGCCGTACATGGCCAACATTTCAGTAGTTATCTCCGAAACGAAAAAAAAAATCAAAATTCTTATGGAAGCAAAAGATTCGTAGTGGAAAATACTCGTTTGACCTTATTTTTGATTTCGAGTTAACTCCCACCGTTGAGGAGATATCTGCGAAAAATAGCAAAAAATAGCTTACATTTCGGAACCGAAAAAATTGCTAAAACATGCAATCTTGACACGTTCATATTTTTTTTTTAAAAACACCATTGGGACGGCTGTACGATGTCGCGACGTAAAGAGGGAGTCTTCCAGATAAACCTGATCGTAAATTGCAGGCGAAATTCGAAAATTCGGCTCGGCACGAACGAATCAAAAGTAGCATTTTGTGACATTTCAGAAAATAGATATTAACGCGATTAATCTGTCACTACCTCCCTGGCTCCACCTTCGTGTGTCGCGCGTTACGTCGATTGGACAGGCTAGGCATGAAGATAATGGTGTACCTAGCGTGAGTTATAATAACTCACGCATTATAACTCACGCTGTTTGTTTATGGATATTATTAATTGATAAAAAGCAGTTCATTAATTAGTATATAACCTAATAAGAGTAGATAAAGTAATTTTATCACCATTTCTGAAATCACGTTGCTTGATAAGATCTCGATGCCTTAGGAGAAAGGCTTGTTTTCTCAAAGCAACGTTCTTGACAAAATTGGGACAGTTTTGGGCCCATGAGGAAAATGTTGCTTTCAAATTTTGTAAGTTGTTTTAGAACTATGAAAGGCACATTTTGGCAACTCTGCCATACAAATAAAATAAAATAATTACTTTTTACTTATTTTTTTGCTATATTATATATACCGTCACCGTCGCCCTATACAGCAATTCCACTCATGATTAAAAGTTGTCACGTCAAACTGACATCATAAAACGCTTATTATCCACATTCTATTTACTAATAGACAAAGGCATCCCTTGAGACTTGTGAAACTAAGTATGATGTGCCAGTCGTGTCTGGTAACTTTCTAAGTTATTTACTCATGTCTACGTAATTTAGACGTTGTATTTTTTATGAGAAAATAAATATGTACGAATGCACTTTCCTCAATTACAAAGCGGTTGCATGTGAAGTATCTGGCAGAATTTAGCATAGCTCTTACCGAAGCCTATTTCCCTTTTCCAACGTAACGATGTATTGATTCACCGTAGAAAGATTATCTCGCACTCCAAGTAGTACATTATTAAAGTAGGTGTACTTATACTGGAGAGGCAATATTTGATTTATACATGGTGTTAACGAAAATAGTTAAAAAAAACTTGTGACAGAATCTATGACAGCTTGTAAGAAAAAAGTTTTTACCTATTAATATTTGTTCGAAAACATATAATTAGATGCAGGATTTTAAAGATGCTAACTAACGAAACGTTATTTTTGACATAACTGCACCAGTAACTATTGTCACTAAAACTGCTCGATCGGTTTTACGTATTTTTAACAACTACAATGAGAAAATACAGTTCACAGTATAAAAAGGAAGACTAGCATACTTTTGATTGGCTTTACTTCATTTGGGATGATTCAGTATAGGTTCCTGTAATCAATGGCCAGATTCGATGTGAATGTTAGATAAAATCATTTTAGTAAATAAAATCCAAAAAAGGTTTTTCGTTATTATAAATTTTACTCGAAAAAAAAAAAAAAAGTTTATTAAGCTAGGCTCGTGGCACCTCCTGGGGTGCGGGGCATGCCCCCCCCCCCCCCCCCCGGGGACGGCTCTGAATAGGTTCTAAAATTTAATTGAAAGTACTAAGAACTAGTAATTATTAGAAGGTAAACAGAGCTCAATACTAAAAAAATGATGTATAATTTGGCATAATATTTTTGATTTTGATGAAAATGTGTTAAGAACGCAAAAAGTTCACTCTTATATTTCGTTAAAACGGATTGCAAATTAGTAAGGAAGCTTTCTTTAATTCACTAAGATTTTTACGTATTGAAATGTAAATATCTTGGAAATTCGAAATCCTTTTTATGGGTAAGACAGATTATCAACAGATTCAAGTAGATTATAGTATATTACAAGGAATTTTATTCTGCAAACAATGATTCCATTTCCAAGGTACAAAATTGCGAAATATAAACAAAATAGTGTTGTTTATAAGACTTGTTCCTATATTATTACAAACGTGTTGTAAATAATAAATGGAATTGAAATGATGAGTGTTTGCATTATCCATACATGTGCACGTGCATGATTTTTGTTTGACTTATTTTCTTAGCGTTTTTCGGAACTATACGATTTTTTATTTGTACAAATTTTCTAAGAATATGGAATTGAAAATATTATAATATTTGTCTTTAAATGATTATGATTGATACACAGGATACACATTAAAACACCGCTGCCCAAGGAATCACTACTTACACATCCAGATTTTCCATCCAAATCTGACAGTGAGGAAAAATTGTTTATGGAACTTAATAATATAATATTTGAAATCGTCTACCCCAAAAACCCATACAACGAGATGCCACATCGATAGTGGGACTGGGGGTCACGGTTGAAGTGGGAGTGAGGAGGTGGATGAAGAAAAAAAAATTATTGAGGCCTTTCATTCTTGTACACACATTAAATCACAATTTAATTTTTTTTCACCCCCTTCAATAATGGTAGGGGTGGATGGGGGTGGCTAATGTCAGCAAATTTTTTGAGAAATTAGCTTCTACTACATATATACTAAATACCAATTTTATGGACTCTTGCTGGCTCGATTTACCTATTTACCCCCAATTACCCCAATTTACACCCCACCCTTCAAAGGGATAAGATCAAAATATAATCTAGTTCCAGATCTCGTTAAAATACATATGTGTACCAAATTTCAAGTCAGTATCTTAAACGGTTCCAGAGTAATCGTGCGCACAAAAAAAGTTACAGACAGATAGACAGACAGATAGAAACATTTTTTTGCTCAAACTTAAAATCTCTACGTTTCATGACATTCTAAGTTTTTCAAAATTTTTATTGTTCAAATAGAACAATAAAAATTTTTAAAAACTTTTTTTTGCGTTACTGTACTTCCACTGGATGTGGAAGTAATTTAGAAAACCGCTTCTCAAGAAATCACTACTTCCACATCCAGATTTTCTATCCAACGAAAAAATTTTGTATGTGGAAATAATTATTTATGGAACTTTAATAATATAATATTTGAAATCCCATAAAACGGTATCCCACATCGGCAGTGGGGTGGGGGTGGGTGAAGTAAAAAAATATTTTGAGGTTGTTGGTTCTTGTACACACACTAAATCACAATTTTTTTTCATTCCCTTTAATAATGGTGTGGGAGTGGTAATGGGAGTGCCTAATGCCAAAAAATTTTTTGAAACCTTAGCTTCTCTTGTATATACCAAATGCCAATTTTATAGCCTCTTACCTGCTTGATTTACCTATTTACCCCCCATTTACCCCAATTTACTCCCCAACCTTTCGACGGAGTAAGATGAAAATACAATCTAGTTCCAAATCCCGTTAAAATACATACATGTACCAACTTTCAAGTCAATATCTTAAACGGTTCCAGAGTAATCGTGCGCACAAAAAAAGTTACAGACAGACCGACAGACAGACAGAAATTTTTTTTTCGCTCAAACTTAAAATCTCGACGTTTCATGGCATTCTAATAAGCCTATTTGAACAATACAATTTTTTTTTGTCGTTATTATACTTCTACGGAATGGAAGTAAGAACCGCTACCCAAGGAATCACTACTTCCACATCCAGATTTTCTATCCAAGTCACTCACAACGAAAAAATTTTGTATGTGGAAATGTTTATGGAACTTTAATAATATAATATTTGAAATCCTCTACCCCAAAAACCCATAAAACGATACCCCACATCGGTAGTGCGGTGGGGGTGGTGATGGGGGTGGTAGTGGGGGGTGGATGAAGTAAAAAAATATTTTGAGGTTTCTGGTTCTTGTACACACACTAAATCACAATTTTCTTTCATCCCCTTTAATAATGGGGTGGAGGTGGTAATGGCAAATTTTTTTTTTGAGACCTTAGCTTCTCTTGTACATACTAAATACCAATTTTATGGACTCATACCTGCTTGATTTACCTATTTACCTAAATTTACCCCAATTTACCCCCCTTCGACGGAACAAGATGAAAATATAATCTAGTTCTAGATCTCGTTAATGTAGATATTATGTGTACCAAATTTCAAGTCAATATCTCAAACGGTTCCAGAGTAAACGTGCTCACAAAAAAAGTTACAGAAAATTTTTTTTCGCTCAAACTTAAAATCTCGACGTTTCATGACATTCTGAGCGCCTCTTTGAACAATAAAACTTTTAAATTTTTTTTTTGTCGTTACTATACTTCCACTGGAAAATAACCTTAAGTAGTAATATACGGACTTGTTAGGTGTACTAAATCAAGAAGACTAATTTTTCAATATCAAAATATTATTGTTTTAAGTGTCCTAGCAAAACAGACCTATTGCTTTCAATTGCTTTAGTTGTACGAAATATGCGACAAGGTACATGATTTTCTAGAAAAATATCTTCATATGTCACAACAAATATTCGGACAATCTTAGAAATTAAAATCATGCTGAAAAATTATAATCAAACTAATATTACAATACAGATCCAGGTATTCTGATTAAACTTTAAACAATGATCACTCCCCTAATGTTTTATTTTTGAATCATTAAAAAAATAAACCGCTGACATTTTATAAGCCACATTATTTATTTATTTAATTGTATAAAATTACGTGCATGTTTACGTCAATGATAAAAGTTGTAAAGTGGCTCTATACTCATGTTTCCAGGAAAAATAAGTCAAGGAACAACGAAAACACATTCTTCTGTCGTTTTAGTAGTAAACATACATTTTTATTACAGTTTCTAACATAGCTGTAAAAAAGTTTTTTATTTGAATCTTCTGATAGCCAGATTTTTGTAACACCACCAGTTTCTGAATCCTCCTTATTGACGATATAACATTGTATATTAGAAAATAAACAACAATAGCCTATATATTTAAAACCTTTTCGTTCTTTTTTCATAATTAGCAAGCTGCTCCCTCTTGACTAACTTTGTAAAACTAAAGTTTTCTACCAACAGATTTATCCTCACTAATTTTTATGCTTTTGTTAACAAATATTTTCATGTGCGAACGCAACATAAGAAACCGAGTAGCTTTGCTGCTGTCTCTAGATTTAGTACTTTCAGCGACATCTAATTTAGTAGGAAAGAAATTACAGGACTGTGACAAACCCCCCTCACCACTTTATATATCCCACCACTCCATTCTAAGCACTGCCCTAAACTATAGCTTTACCATATCGATCTTAAGAAATGATGATAGAAAATAACATTTCACAAAATTTCTATTCAATTACAAAAACATAAAAATTAATTATTTTCTTAAATTCAAACTATTAATACACTATTCTACAGCCTACATGTATTGGAAGTAAAAATATCAAATTCTTAGTAACTTCGTCATGCTAAATAACAATATAAAAAGCAAAAGTTCAAGTTGGCTCTGGTTTTCCCAATACAGGTAATAAAGTGTAACGCAGGTATAGGGGTCTACAGACGATCCAGCCGCTGGGACCCGACATTGTCGGTACGCTTTAAAGATAATTGTAATTCCAGCGGACCAGTTCACTTTTACGAATGAGTTCAAAGCATGCCGACAAGGCTGGCTCCCTGCTGCTGGATCGTGTGTAGACCCCTTATAAACCCTAGTTTATGGGCGGTCCTATCACAAATAACAGGTAGAATTAGAATTCTACGAAAAATAGACATACTAACTACCTACCTAGCTCTTTATTTGTCACTAAACATACAAAATATTCATTCTTAGGTAGTCGTATTTGTACCTTGTGCATGATAAGCGCTCATTTTCGAAAGTAAATAGTGCTATTTTGAAAATATGCCACGAGATTGTGTAAACACACCTAACAACTTTTGTTATATTTGTGGAGAAGTGACTTTTATGCATCAAAAACGTAATTTTACTCCCAAAATTAAGAAGGCGTACCAGTTGTATTTTGGTTGTACAATTGGAGATGAAGACAAAAAATAGGCACCTCATATATGTTGCAGCAATTGTGCGAACAATCTTTGCAGTTGGCTTAGTGGAAGAGGACGTTCAATGGCTTTTGCTGTGCCCATGATCTGGCGAGAACCTACAGATCATGTTACCGATTGTTATTTTTGCGTGATACCTCTTATTAGACAGGGTATTAACAAGAAAAAAAGGTACAATTTACCATCTGCCATTCGCCCAGTTCTCCATAGTGATGAACTACCTATTCCTAATGCACCTCAAGAATACAGCCTTGATTCTGACGAAGAATCGGATGATAATGTAGATGACGGCTTAGTCCAGCCATCAACATCACAAGATCCCGATTTCTCTGCCGAAGTGTCCGGTGGTGAACCACATAAAATTAATCAACGCGATTAAGTGATCTTATAAGAGACCTTCAACACTGGAGACCTACAACAATGGAATTTACTACAAGAAAATGTTAAAGTTTCCATGTATCGAAGTCCTCAAAAAGATCTTATAATACCTTTTTTCAAAATGGAAAATGACTTGGTTGCCTGCAAGGACATTGACGGCTTAATGAGTGCTTTACATATTCCCCATGATCCTAGTGACTGGAGACTTTTTATTGATGCCTCGAAACTTAGTCTAAAAGCTGTGTTACTCCACAATGGAAATAAATTGTCATCGATTCCAATCGCCCATGCTGTCCACATGAAGGAAAATTACAGTAACATGAATGTATTGCTACAAACTATAGAATATAACAAGTATAAGTGGCAGATTTGTGTAGACTTAAAATTGAGATGCAGCAAGGGTATAACAAATATTGCTGTTTTCTTTGTGAGTAGGACAGTCGAGCGCGATTAGAACATTACAAAAGAAAAATTTGGCCGCCAAGACTGGGTTTTGAACCAGGAGAAAAAAATGTTAACAGTCCATTAGTTGATTCACAAAAGGTAATACTGCCACCACTTCACATAAAACTGGGGCTTATGAAAAACTTAGAAAAAAGCTATGGACAAAGAAGGACGTGCTTTCAGTTATTTAAAACAAAAATTTCCCAGACTTAATAATGCGAAAATTAGAGAGGGAATTTTTGTGGGTCCTCAAATCAAGAACCTTTTCAAAGATGCTGAATTTGACAACATTCTAGAAGGTAATGAAAAAGCTGTTTGGAATTCCTTTAAAATGGTAGCAACACACTTTCTCGGTAACAAAAGAGCAGAAAACTATAGAGACCTTGTTGGGAATTTTCTTTCTTGCTACCTGAAATTAGGATGCAATATGTCATTAAAAGTCCACTTTCTACATTCACACCTAGATTACTTCCCAGAAAAATATGGAAAAAAGATATCAGGGCAAATGGACTTCTGCGATGTTGGCAGATTACTGTTGGACATGTATAAGAGATGCTCCAGAAGTAACATATAAGAGACGGGCTAAGAAGCGCAAGAAGAATAATTAATTTTCTGATTAAAGGGTTTATATTCTAATTAAATATATAGTATAGTATAGTCTCCTTGCATTTTTAAGTTCGTTGTTATACGTTTGATGAGCTTCATTCCGCAGTTCAATGAACTGAGGATACTTTTTGGAGAAATCAGTGTATATTGATAATTGACGTTTCAGCGCTATGATTTCATCACTTATCCAGTGGTCGTGATTAATATCGTCATTGTCAGTAATATAGAATTTTCTGAGTTGGAAACTTATTTCAAAGTGTTACATAAATGTATTAAAGAAGTTGTCAAACGCTCTGTCTACAGAAGTCGAGATATATAGATCATACCAATTTTCATTATTCAAGAACCTAAGAAAGTTTGTAGTGTTTTCTGAATTGAAGCATCGTTTATATATAATTTTTCTAATTGGTTTTTTTTGTTTACGTTAATATCAGTGTTTGAGCTAAGTAATCAACAGTATTAGCCTCAAGATTATCACATTTGTCATTAAGCAATATATTATCAATGCAGGTGCTTGAGCTATTTGAAATTCGTGTTGATTCTCTTATTACAAACTGAAAACCATAACAATCCAGGATATCTTTGAACAATATTACATTATTCTCATTTGATAAAAAATTTAAGTTGAAATCACCTGCGATCAGTATTTTTCTGTCAGGATTTAGAAGATTGAGCAAATAATGAAATGAATTAAGAAACATCTGAATATTAGCCGACGGAGGTCTATAGATAGCAACAATGTACATATTTAAATTTTCAAGTTCAATTATACAACATTCAATGATACCTTCAACCGAAATATTGTTACACGAAACCTCTTTATATTTAGGAGCATTTCTCTTTTTAATATAAATCGCGGTGCCGCCATGTATCGTTTTTTTACGGCGAAAGCTTGCAGCTAAAATATAGTTACTTAAATGGATAGTTTTTAGGTCGTCAATGGTTTTCCAGTGCTCCGTGATCACCAAAATGTCAATATTTAAGTTTTTTATAGATACTTCTAGAGGTAATATTTTGTTAGAGACACACTGAATGTTTTGGTGTAGCAATGAAAGTCTCAAGTCACTATTAGTGTAGTTAGTAGAATCTCTGCCTGTACCGGTATGATCTATAGTTGTTGTTGTTGTATGCCGATCTAGGGGTGTAGTTAGTATTGCGCCTTGTCTCATATTGAAAGAACCGTTTGACTTCAATTTCTTCAGGCCAGTTTGAGGGATTCATAAGGTCTTCGAGGAGATCCGCTCTTGCTTCCACTTTAAAGCTAGCATAGTCGCCAGATTTTACAGTTAACTTTTCAATCTTAAAAGTTTCTGTGCCACCAAACGTTGATTCCAAGTATTCCTTTAGATCTTCTGTAACCTGATTACTCAGTTTTCTGATTTGGATATTAGTTTTTGGATAGAGTTTAGCTGCTGCTAATTTAGTATTTACAATTTTTCTAGTACCCACAACTGAGGAAAAATTTTGATTATCATTTCTTCGTTTCTCAGATGAATTCGGTTTTATATAGTTGGTGTTTCTGGGTTTTTGTGTTTCATTTCCAGTGGTAGGAGCAATACTGTTGGCCATTTCGTTGGATTTTGTTGAGGATTTTGAGTTAGTTATTTTATCAGAATCATTGTTAGCTGTAGGGACGTTGCATGAAATTGATGAGTTGCCCTTCACTAAATTTCTTAGAATCGATATTTCTTTATCCATAAGTATAAACTTGGCTTGAAATTTATTGGTGAGAGTACTTAACAATTTATCAAATAAAGTATTTTCCTCAGATTTACTATGTGATGGAACAGCTAAATTTAAATTATCTTTAGTGAGAAATTTAACCAAATCAATGTTGCTGTCCTTTAAATTAGTAATTGCATTAGACAGCGAATCAAATTTGGCATTTAAGGATTCATTGAAGAGAGAAGAAAAGTTACTAAGTACCGATGATATTTCTTCTTTTACTGCATCTGATATAATCTGCTTGATATCTTGATTAGGAGTTGATACATTTGCCTTACAGTCTGAGCACCAAAATATTAGAACTTTGGAAGATTTCATTGTTACAGCTCTATATTCTGTAGCAGATAGATTTGCACAAGTTTGGCATAGTTTGTTGCCACATTTGTCACAAATGACTAGTGATTCTTCTTTGGAATCAGAAATTTTACATTTACAGCAGTTCATGATTTATAGTCCGTCCGGTCCTGTCCAAGTTTTTATGTATCAAGAGATTAGATTTGTTTTTTATCAGCACTAACCTTTTCTTGTACCTAGCTTGATAAGTTTTTTCAGTTTTTATTAGTTTTGTTGTCACTTGGTTCAAACTTGTTAATTACACAATTAACCACTTATATTGCAAGAAATAGTGGCAGTGAAATTTTCAACTTATTATGGAGTAATGTAGTTAACTAATGATGTCGAAATCTGATTTTTAAAGCCACTTTTTACACTAAGAAAGATCAATTATAAAGAAGCACAGCAATACACACATTCTTTCCAACATAGTATAGTATATAACATGTATTTGAAATATATATCAAAATGGCAAATATTTTTTCGTATGATGTAATTAATTGCTTTTTTATTAAAATTATACCATAATATGTGAGTTAGTCAGTTATTACAATTTTTAGAGCCAACAAATTTTTTTTATGACTATGTTAAACGTAGTTGGAACCAAAACAATGCAAATGAGTGGTTTTGGTTAACGATGCAAAATAAAAGTTAAAATTTGTAGGTGTGTGTAACTTTTTTATTTACTGATCGTTTTGTTTAAAAAAAATGATTCTTCCTCCAACTAACACTAATGTTCTGCCAAACTGTCAATACTGTCGGACTTTTCTTTCTTAAGTCCTTGTGTTTGTTCATCCGCCACGTTTCTTGTAAGCACGATTGCTTACAAGAAACATGGCGGATGACAAAACACAAGGACGGACAGACGTGCACTTTGAAAGTTGTTCAAATAGGCTCATTTAATGAATTTAATTTAGTAGTTGTTACTTCTTGTCTATAAAATATTACTTAAAATTAGACGATATTGAAAATTTCAGATGAATCCGGTATGTGGTTTTCGAAATATACGACTTTTAAAGAGCATGGTGCGACCAACATCGTGACGTCATAGGATAGTAATATAAATCGGTGAAAATAGTTAATAAACTGAAATTCTTCACAAACACGCATAAGTTTCAAAATACACTGCTTGAGTTAACGATTTGTAATATTGTGAAACTATAATAACGCGCTGCAGCTAGCCGCTTTGGCTAGCGGGTTCCTATCAAGTGACGTCACGGCCGGGTGCGGTCCATTTTTATGAATTTTTTTTTTAGACGATTTATAGGTCTCACAAAAATCTAGTTTTTTGAACAGGGTTTTAAAATAATAGGATCATTCCGATAATCAAATTAAAAAAAACTGCTAACTGAGCCCATTCGTTCACTAACATAATCATATGCGCCGATCAAATGCAATGTATTCTTCGTATTCGTATTTGAGAAGAGTATAAAAAAAGGGGCTAAATATAGAGGTTTTTTGAAAATAATTTTACAGATTTTCTACATACCTCACTTACCGAATGTCAGTATAGTAATAGTGAAAAAAAAAATACTATTCCATATTACTTACGATTTACACATTTCCACTTATCTAGTTTATGAAAAGTGTGGTTTTTCAATTCAGCCATTCAGTCTGTCTTTACTTTTTTTTTCAGCAGAAAGAATACATATTGCTTTACGTTGCTTAGTAAGACAAAATGTTAATTGTATTGTTGTTTTATACAAAATGAATATTTCATATTTTATTTTATGATTCATATTCTAATTTCATGTTTGTAAATTGACAATTCCAATACTGTTACCAGTCAAATGGAAATAAACCTATTATTATTATTATTATTATTCATGACACTGTCTTTTGCTTAGCTCATTATTATCACCATAATTTAATAATCGTTGAATAATTTAAGACAAAATCTCGGTAAGAGTTCAAAGTTTAAGAAATTAATTTAACATTCTACATTAAGATAAACATCAAATCTCGACTAGCATTTACACAGAACTTGCTTAATTCCCTATACAAACAATTTAACTAATGTCACCGCAACGTAGGCTGAGTAGTATTGTTTTTGTGTAGCTTTGTTAACAGTAATTATGTTCAAATTACTGAATACGTCTGGTATTATTTATTGCTCCCTATATTTAAATTAAATGCTAGCGAGTTTCTCGACGTACTGCTTTGTGCATCTCCCACACTCAACTATTGTAGATATGTTCTCACTGGCTTGATGGAGGTGAATTTAATTTCCTACCTCATTTATGTACATTTTTTTTGTATGTCTTAGGTAATCCGCACATCAAAGAAACATGAAACAAAAACGATGTGTTAAATTCTGGGTAGTTTCTCATTCTGGCCTGCACTAGACGGGCTCCGAATATGCTCGGCATCTCCTGGAAAAATTTGAACACCTTCACCGCAAACAAATGAGAGGAGAAAGATAGTGTTTTTAGCTTCCCCTAAAATCCTTATAATTTATATCTGGTTACAGACCGCTTTCATTTTAAAAATCAAAATTAATGATTGTAAGTACGAATAATTATTAAGAATCCAACCATATTAGATAGACTGTTGTACTATAATTACTGAGATATGAGCAGAGCCCATACAGATTTTCATACATGTGACAATATATCTTGTAAATTTTTAGCAAATTCCATTATATCCAAAGTTGATAAAGTCAATTTATTATACATACTCACTTATAGAAAACTTGAGGTATTGGAGGATGTAACACTGAACTAACACACACACACATAAGTTTTTTCATTACCATTTACCTACAAGAACAAAAGTGTATTTATTACTAATATCTGTTCTAAACTCTTTGGAATTCGGCACCTTCATTGAAAATCAATTTATATTATGAGAAAGATCGCTCAACGTCGACAGATGTAACTGAAGCATACTTGAAATTTCGCAAAGTCGCCACACTGTAATTGGTCTGTAACATTTTTTTGATAAAGCAACAGTTTTCGCGATACTTGACGAAAGCAGTTTGGAAATACCCTTTTTTTAAGCTAAGATCGCAATTTTGAAGTCGTTATAACTTAAAATTTATCAATTTATGTGAAAAATTGCATAGAACCTTTTTTTTCTTAAAATTTGATTCTTTTTTAGCTCCAATAAATATATATATATATTCTAAGTGCCACCCTCTGAGAAGGGGTGGCATCCACCCCCTATAAATTAGCAAGCCCCCGTACAATATAGAAACTTTTCTGTGAAGCATTTATTATAATACTGCCAAAAATGAACGAAATCCATTCAATATGACATTATTCCAAAGTTAAAACCTCTAGTTACTGTACTAGATATCAAAGCTCCCGTATAGCTACAAGAATTAGTGAAAAATTTCGGTGTATGGCAATCAGGTTTCCTTGAATAGTTGGATCCACGAATAGTTGAAATAACAACTTCCAAAATCTGGATTAACTGTTCTAGTACAGACCTCACATTTTCAAAATTAGGGTAATGGTATGAGGCTGCCTCTAATCAAGTTCCTCATCTCGTCATAATAGGCTTTGGAGGTAATGGTATACTAGGAAACAATTTCGTGAAATAGCCAACCGTACACGATCTGGTGCTTTAAGAGAAACTTTCTTTACACTAGATATTAATTAATCAATATTATGGTAGTACTTCCTAACAGTCTCAGCAATTCTATGAAGTTCATATAGTAGATATATTACATTCAGTACACCTTGCATATAATTAACTCTATCGGTTAACTAATAATAATAACATCTTATTTTCTCCATATGTGTCGCCCCATAATTCTTGTGGAATTTTGTGCACCACATCTCGCGTTTCCTCTAATGCATTGAAACATTTTCTACCTCCACGCTCAGTTAGATACCGTGCGTGTAATTGCCCATTAGGCATGTACATTCACGTAGCGAGAGAGATTTGACAACACAGCCGTAAATTCGTCCGCCGGGCGGAGCATCCCAGCTCTCAGTTATTTCATTTCAGCCAGCTGGCACACGCGATGTTGTAATTCTTACTCCCTATGCCTAGCGCGCGGCTACACGCACGGTATATTTCTCAAGAATAACTAACTACATGTGTTCTCCCCCCTTTCCGTTATCCTCTTTGAACTTCATCGCATAAGTAAAAACCGCTGCCCAAGGAATCACTACTTCCACATCCAGATTCTCTATCCAAGTCATTCAGAACGAAAAAACTTTGTATGTGAAAATAATTGTTTATGGAACTTTAATAATATAATATTTGAAATTCTCTACCCCAAAAACCCATAAAACGATACCCCACATCGGTAGTGGTGTGGGGGTGGTGATAGGGGGGTGGTAGTGGGGAGGGGTGGATGAAGTTAAAAAATATTTTGAGGTTTCTGGTTCCTGTACATACACTAAATCATATTTTTTTTTCATCCCCTTTAATAAGGAGGTGAGGGTGGTAATGGGGGTGGCTAATGCCAAACATTTTTTTGAGACCTTAGCTTCTCTTGTATATACTATATACTAATTTCATGGACTCTTACCTGCTTAATCGACCCATTTACCCCAAATTTACCCCAAATTTACCCCCCAACCCTTCGACGGAACAAGATGAAAATATAATATAGTTCTAGAACTCGTTAAAGTACATATGTGTACCAAATTTCAAGTCAATATCTTAAACGGTTCCAGAGTAAACGTGCGCACAAAAAAAAGTTACAGACAGACCGACAGACAGACCGACAGACCGACAGACCGACAGACCGACAGACCGACAGACCGACAGACCGACAGACAGACAGACAGAATTTTTTTTTTCGCTCAAACTTAAAATCTCGACGTTTCATGACATTTTAAGCCTATTTGGGAAATAAAACTTTTTTAAAATTTTTTGTCGTTACTATACTTCCACTGGACGTGGAAGTAATTATCATTTTCGCAGTGCAGTGCAATTGTAAAAGAATCAGTTACATTTTATTTAATATAGTATATTTTCTGTTAACTCTAGTTTACGAGTATTAACATTTTAAAATGAACTAAAACTCATTTTATCATGATGTACTCAGTTTTCCTATTATTTTGAAACGTTTCAGTAGCTGTTTACAATATAATCTGCATGTAAGTCATCAAAGAATCCGAATATCTACCGTTCAGCTCTGAATATGAGCGAGAATCAAAAGTAATTTGTTAACCTTAAATTACTTCCACGTCCTGTGGAAGTATAGTAACGACAAAAAAAAATTTAAAAATTTTTATTGTCCAAATAGGTTTAAAATGTCATGAAACGTCGAGATTTTAAGTTTGAGCGAAAAAAAAATTTCTGTCTGTCTGTCGGTCTGTCGGTCTGTCGGTCTGTCTGTCGGTCTGTCTGTCTGTCGGTCAGTCTGTAACTTTTTTATTGTGCGCACGTTTACTCTGGAACCGTTTAAGATATTGACTTGAAATTTGGTACACGTATGTACTTTAACGAGATCTAGAACTAGATTATATTTTCATCTTGTTCCGTCGAAGGGTTGGGGGGTAAATTGGAGTAAATTTGGCGTAAATGGGTAAATCAAACAGGTAAGAGTTCATGAAATTGGCATTTAGTATATACAAGAGAAGCTAAGGTCTCAAAATGTTTGGCATTAGCCACCCCCATTACCACCCCCACCTCCTTATTAAAGGGGATGAAAAAAAAATTGGGATTTAGTGTATGTACAGGAACCAGAAACCTCAAAATATTTGTTTACTTCATTCACCCCCCACTACCACCCCCCTATCACCACCCCCACCCCACTACCGATGTGGGATATCGTTTTATGGGTTTTTGGGGTAGAGGATTTTAAATATTATATTATTAAAGTTCCATGAGCAATTATTTTCACATACAAAGTTTTTTCGTTGTGAGTGACTTGGATAGAGAATCTGGATGTGGAAGTAGTGATTCCTTGGGCAGCGGTTTTTTTAGGGGGATGAGATACGGCCATCGGTTTAAATTCCGACTCTCGATCAGCGAAGTAAAGCAGCGCTGAGCGAGTCCGGCATTTGGATGGGTGACCCAAGATCTCATCTAATAGTCGGTAGGCTACCAACAGAGACAATTCCGGGCCGTTGAACAGTCAGAGGGTAGGTGACCGAGGATCGTGGTTTGGAGTCTACGCAAAATTGTAGGCGCAATGGGCCATTCTGGCCTAGTTGCCTAGTAAAAAGCAGTACTAATACTAACCTTGAAAGTTTAGCCGGATAAGCATGACGAGTCGGCCCCCAAATGGCAACCTATATCGAAACTTAACATCGACTTGATGTATGAACTTGATTTATATCTGTTTTGCCGCCGTACTCCGCTTTGACCTTGAGATATGGAAAAAAATGAGCGCATGCATGACTATCGTTCGAAGAGACATATCTTGAAAACTAATTGAGCTAGAGAGGTAAATCCAACGGGAGGTTTCAGATAACCTTAAGAGTATATTTTATATTTTTTTTGAATTTTTAGAATAATTACGCACATCATTAAAAAATAAATAAAAAATATAATAATTAATATTTCCATGTTTCCTGTGACTTACAATCACTGAAATAATATATGTTGTAATACTTTATATGCACTATTACTAATAAAATTTGCGTTAGAAAAAAGTTGGTGCAACACTTCGAAAAAAAATAAAATTCGACGCGCACTACATCATATAAGGATACAAACTTGACATGGGACACACATATAAATATTTTATGAATTGGAATTATTGTTAGAAGAGAAATTGAATGAAAATATAAATAATTGTCACGTAAATATCTATTTCATACGGCGCACAGTGGCACGAACTGTAGTTTTTTCGTTCAAAATTATCTAGAACACTTCGCAACCGATTGGGATAATTTTTTTTTTAAATACTCGTTATTTAATTTCAAAAAAACGTAAGAGAGCCGATTTTTAATTATGCTAACCAAAATTATTGAGCTTAACCCAAATGTCCATTTTTTATTTAAATCTTAATAAAACTTATAAAGAAAATTTTTTTTCTCTAAACCAATTTACATAAATTTTGTTACTCGGGGAGTTTTTGAGGTCGCTGATTACGAATCTGATATCCAAATTGTCATAAACCAACCTACAAAATGACGGAATCATTGGCGGCTATAAAATGCTAAAAAATTGCGAAAAATTAAATGTTTTCATTAAAGTTTATGCCGAGAAATTTTGAATATTTTTTATAAGTACAAGTTCCAGAAAGAAATTCAAGATGGCAGATCCAATATGGCGGCAATAAGATGATAAAACTAACTTAAAATTAAATAAACGCATTAAACTAAAAAGGCTATTCCTAAGAATTATTAAAATATTTAAGAAGGAACAAATTTTCTGAAATTTATATATTCAATATGGCTGCTATACATTAATTATCAATCATAAATATGCAATTCAGTCCTCCATTAACTTTAAACATAACCTTAAGTAGGTCATATTAATATTTATTTTTTTTATCTGCTAATAATATAATAAACACCTAACACCAAGAACTTTAAAACAAGAATATTAAACCTAACATAACCTAAGCCTAATAGAACCTTAAACCAAGAACCCTATACCTAACATAACCTAGGGCAAGAGTTTTAAACCATGAACTTTAAACCTAACTTAGTGCAAAAATGTTTCGTCATTTATTTTTAAGTTAGTTTTATCATCTTATTTCCGCCATATTGGATCCGCTATCTTGAATTTCTTCCTGGAACTTAAAATTTAGTCTATTTTAACTTAAAAGTACTTATCAGAAATATTCAAAACTTCTCGGCATAAACTTTAACAAAAATATTTAATTTTCCATAATTTTTTAGCATTTTATAGCCGCCCTTTTGTAGGTTGGTTTATGACAATTTGGATATCAGATTCGTAATCCGCGACCTCAAAACCCCTCGAGTAACAAGATTTATGTAAATTGGATAAGAACAATTTTTTTTTTGTAAGTTTTATTAGATTTAAATACAAAATGGACATTTTGGCGAAGCTCAACAATTTTGGTTAGCATAATTAAAAAATCGACTGTCTTACGTTTTTTTGGAATTAAATAACGAGTATTTAAAAAAAATTATCCCAATCGGTTGCGAAGTGCTCTAAATAATTTTGAAAGAAAAAATTACGATTTGTGCCACTGTGCCGTATGAAATAGATATTTACGTGACAATTATTTATATTTTCATTCAATTTATCTTCTAACCATAATTCCAATTCATAAAATATTTACATGTGTCTTTCTATTTTGGCGGCGTAGTAAGTCTTCCGTGAATTTGGCCGATCGTTCTTTAATGAACTTGTTGGCCTGTCCCTGTCGTGGGAAATTCTTCCACCACTCTATAGATTTATTTTGTACCCATTCATTAATGAATGTTCGTATGCGTGGCTTAGTGGCTTAGCCACACCGCAAAAGGGTTCGGGTCCTACTAGGGCCTTCCCGGGCCAGTTCATCAGCCTTCTCATTTCCCCTGTGTCCCTCGTATCCTGGTACCCATGCTACAGTCACTTTGTTCTGAGTTCCTAGGTCTGTAAGGGCATTTATACTAGAGATGGTACGAAAGAACCGAACCTGTTCTTTCGGAACAGGTACGAGCTAACAGTTCCGCGGAACAGTTCTCAGATTTAGAAAATACTAGTTCCGACTCCGCTGGACTGTCATGCGTTTGAGCGGAGCACTGAGCACATGATAACGTTGTACCTTCGGACACGGAGCCGGAGTGGAGTGAGCAGATCAGACCTGCGGACTTTTTGGTATTGGTGATAAGTGGTAGTATTTGTGTGGGATGTATATAATAATAATAAATTCTGTTTAATTAGTGTTAAGTATTACAAAAACGTAGCTCTAGCATTTTTTAATTCGAGGAGATTTAGGAATAGTTTGAACCATTAGGTGAATATTTTGACTTATTTCCATGTAACAATGAAATGAATTGAAGAAATGGTAAAACTTAGAAATGAAATACTCACGGTTCTAAATCGCATTACAAAACAAATTAAAAGTATATTAATTTATAAGACACAGTCTACTCTTATTCAGAGTTCAAATACTAGTTCATATCGGTTTTGATATACAGGACGTATTTTGTATTGACCGCTTACTTTTCAAGAGCTTGGAGCTCTGGAGATTTCAAAATCAAAACATTGAATGGAGCATATAATTGACATGTCAGTTTTAAACCTTCATCAACCAATCAGCATTCTTGTTTCAAAAAAATCAGGACTCCAAGCACTTGAAAAGAAAGCAGTGTCATTATGGAGCTGCGAGTGCAAAAGAACGGGCAATCACTAATGCCGGACTAGGAGCAGGTCGGAATCGGAACAGGTTTTTGGAACAGGTATACTTTTTTACCCGGAACAGTTCCGACCTGTTCCGAGAAAAATCCACTCAGTACCATCTCTAATTTATACAATCCCATACTAGTCTTGAATCAACCTGTATGGAATCGAGTGCCTTTAGAGCTGCTTAGCTGTCGGAAAAAATGGTAATTGACTGGTTTACACTTCCTTGCCTCATTATTCCCTTTGCACACCACTGTATAGCAGCCACTTCAGCCTGAAATATTGTGGCGTGTATTCCTAGACTTATCGGGATTTTCGTTTCCGGCCTTATGCCGTAAATCCTAGTTCCGACTCCCCGTTCTGTCTTGGAGCCGTCCGTGTACCAGATCGTTTGCGCCTATACTGGAGGACCGTTTTCCCAGTCCTCTCTGTCTGGTATTTTAATTTGAAACTTTTATAGAAGTTATACTTTGACCCCATAGTGTCCTTGGGCATTCCCAAAATGGGATCTGCTTTCAGCTCTGAGTATAACTTTTGGTGCTCTGTTCCGTCTTGTTCCCTTATGGGCGTTGTGCATTGCATTAACCCGTATGTATCACTGAATGGGCTTCCCCTTGGCTTACCTTTACATTGGTTCTGTTTTCAACAAAACTTATTTATTTCATATTAGTTACTTTTTCTATAACTGAAAAATAATATATTTTCTCCAACTTTTATTAATTTGATGATTCAAAGAATTAAAATTTCTAAGTAATAGGAAACCAAACAAAGCAGAACTTCTTTGGCAAACTCAGGTACAATAAATACCATTTAACTTTCAAATTTGCAAGAAGTTTCCATTGTTTACATCTCTTCCAGAGTTTTGCAGTGACTTTAGTTTACAAGGATTCTCTTAAAAAGTATTGTCCTTAATTATGAAACAAAGAGGCGCGCATTTACCTCACCTACAATGAATTACAATAATTACAGAACTACCAACGTGCACCGCATAAAAGGGAAATTAATTTTTACATTAACTTAGATTTGATAGTATTTTATAAATTATTGAAATTATTGGAATTCAAGAAAATTAGACAATTAATTAATTTCCACATCGAAACATTTGAACAATACACCCAATACGCATTTCGCAAACTATGTTGACACCATCTGGAGACGTTGGAAATTTTTAATTATAACATAATATGGAAAGTATCTCAACAACAACAGAAAACAATAAAAGACACCGCACATTTTATAGGTAAACTGGTGGACACTCAAATTTGATGAATTTTTGATATGTTGTAGTTCAACCGATTCTGAACAATAAGTTCCTGTGGCAAAACTTCAAATGATGGACAGTTTCTCCCATAGATGGCTCCAAAGACTGGACCTACTCCTCGATACTCTATCAACGATTTCTCAAAGCGTACTGCAGGTATTGAAATGATAACTGCTGAAAATGAATAGCCACATTATTTACTATTATTTGGTCTTAGATTGGTGTAATGGCAAATAGGCTGGTTACTCATTTCGAGCAGTTATCGTTTCAATACCTGCAGTATGTGTTGAGAAATCGTTGATGCAGTATCGAGAGATAGGTCCAGTCTAGAGTCATGTATCGGAGAAACTTGTCCATAATTTGAAGTTTTGCCAAAAAAAATTTTTAAAAATTTTTTTGTCGTTACTATACTTCCACTGGATGTGGAAGTAAAAATTATTCAATATTTTAATAGGAAAAACGTATAAGAAAAGGATTGGAACCGGGTTCTACAAAACCAACAAACTACAAATTATACGGTTTCGATAATCAAGTTATCACCATCATTAGGTGATTAAAATTTTAAAAATATAGCAATTATACTCAAAAAAACAAACTTTTTACAAAAAAAGCTGGTGTCCCAAATCTTGAAGTTTCCTAATAGAAGTAATAAAATGCTTATAACTTACTCAAGTCTCGTCAAGTGAGTTGTATGGATACTAAGTGCCTAAATACGTTGATCACTCTGTATATATACATAAATATTTGAGTAAAATTTGTTTGAAAAAATACTTGAAACTTTTATAGCGTATAAATTTACTTTTAATCTAAAAAGGCTAATCCCCATAAAGTTATAAAATACGTCTTATTTCCAAGATGAGATAAGAACTACATACATAATATGCATGTATATAGGGTGAAGTTAAAAACTAGTTTTTTAACGTTTCTTTTATAGGTTAAAAGATTAGTGAATTAGTAACTCTTAAAATGCAAAATTAACATAATCTGCCTATAATATTCCTTGGTTTTGAGAGATATTAAAGTAAAATTTCATGTTTTCTATTATATCGGTTAATTAGGAAATTACAATATTTTAACATAATGATGGACAACTCTGTGTTTTATATACAACTGTGCGCCCCACCCTGGCGCACAGTTGCCCCAGGGTGGGGCAACTGTGCGCCGGACTTCGATATCTCGATTTCTAAGATAGCTAGAAATTAAAAAAAAATACAAGTAAACTAGATGAAAAAGTCTATAAAAAGTCTCCCAACCACTTGGATGTAATGAATTTTTTTGTCGAAATAATGCCACCTGCAGATGCATATTGAAAAATTCACCAAAGTCACAATTATGGGCTTTAAGAAAAACTTATATGAATACTAGTTACGAGACATCTAATTAATGTTCTTGAATCATTTTTACTTCCTAAAAATGTACAGGGTAGCAAAAAATTATTTCTAAATTAAGAAATTTTTTTCAAATGGAACACCCTGTATATTTTTCGACGATGTGATGTAGAAATGAAAAACGAACATTTTTGTAAGTACTTCCTTATGGCTAATTGCAACCATTTTCGTTTTATTGAGCAATAAGTACAAAATTCAAAAATTAACTCTAAAAATAGATGTTTCTTCAAATAATTCATTAGAAAAAATTATAATAAGTGCTCCACAAGTTGCCCATTTTGATTGGGAGATGTCTTTATGCAATTTTGAAATGAAGCCATTTAGTGGGACCATTACTTCCAATCCATTGAAGTGGGTAAATGGTATTTAACTAGTCCCTTACTGTAATAGTTTTATTGGAAATTTTTTTGCTCTTTTCGTTATTTGACAAGCAATAAAATCTGAGTTTGGTATAAATTGTCTTGTACAAATGAACAATTATCGTACTTATCGATCGTCAGTTATCATTTGTATTAAATTTAAAATATTTCGAGTTTTACAAAATGAATTTTAACAAGTAAAATTGAAAATTTTTAAAAACCCCGATCAATGTATCTAATCGTACCAGTTTCATATGACCGAATCAAAATGAGGCCTAAATCATGTTCGGTTACCATAATTGTCTGCACATTTTCAATTTTACTTCAATCGGACAATTTCTAGAGAAGTTCAACATGGAGAATTCAAGATGGCGATCAAACATCAAAATCTAATATGGCCTAAAACCTTCCCGACAAAATACTCTTTCAAATAAAAAACATTACATCAAACTCGGGTTACCCGTTGAAGAGATATGAAGCCACAGACAGACAGATAGACAAACAAAGAAAAAAACATTCGCGTCAAACTTATAACACATCTTTTGAGTCGGACAGAAATTGTTTGCTTGCCCACTAGAGTTTATAAGCAAAGGTATCCCGAAAGAAAGATTTCTGATGTTAGCAGCTTCCAAAACCTTCTTGATAGACTTGTGGAAACTGAAAATGCCGAATATAAAAAAAAATAAAAAATAAAACGCGTTGTGAATGAAAAAAATGAGTTTCCTGTGGTGCTGGCAACGGTTCAGAATTCCCATATGAGTCAGAGAGAAGTGAGCACGTTAGTAGGAATAAGTAGACGGTCTCTGTTGGTCGAATCTTAAAAGCAAATAAGTTTCATGCATATCATATTCAAATGCACCAGGAATTATCTGATGACGATTTTCATAGGCGCTTACAGTTTTGAAATTGGGCCAGAGATAAAATGCAAAATGTCACCTTCTTTCATAATGTTTTATTCACTGGTGAGGCAACTTTTCATAAAAATGGATTTGTTAATAGACACAATTTCCATTATTATGTTTGGAAAATTCTCACTTTTTAGGCAAGTTGATAACCAGCGCAGATAGTCTATAAACGTTTGGGGAGGAATTATTGGAGATCATGTATTAGGGCCACATTTTTTGACGGTACATTGACTGGAGCTGTTTATCTTCATTTTCTGGAAAACTATCTACAACAATTATTGGTAATCTTTCTGAAAGGATTCGAGATGGGATGTGGTTTCAACAAGATGGTGCTCCACCATATTATTTAAATACAGTTGGAGACCACTTAAATAATACCTACCCACTTCAATGGATTGGAAGAAATGGACCCACTAAATGGCCTGCTATATCCCCAGATCTTACAAAAATGATACGTGAAGGAAATTGTTTATAAAGACACACCAAACAACAGTACAAAATATGAAGGAAAGATAATAACTGCTTTTAAATCTATGGCACCGGCAATTTTAGGAACAGTAGAAACCTGATTTCAAGAGCACATAGAGATGTGTGTCGATAGAAATGAGCAACATGTGGAGCACTAATTATAATATTTTCTAATGAATTGCTCAATAAAACGAAAATGGTGGCAATTAGCCATAGGGAAGTATTTACAAGAAATGTTCGTTTTTCGTATCTTCATCACATTGTCGAAAAATATATAGGATCTTCTATTTGAAAAAATTGAGAAAATTCAATTTAAATAGTTCTTAATTGAAAAATAATTTTTGACCACTCTGTACATTTCTAGGAAGTAAAAATGATTCAAAAACGTTAATTAGATATCTCGTAACTAGAATTCACATAAGTTTAATATTTATATATACCGTGTTTCGATTTATATCCAAATTCTTAATAGTAAACGACAAACGACAACATCGCGTACAATTTCAATCCAGAGTTTTGATTATTGTAATTTTCACACACAGCCTACAATCTCAATCTATTAATGTTAAGAAATAATTTTTAACCAGAGTTGTTCTACTGTAGTAAACTGAGAAAACATGGTTGGATTTAGGAGTACTGCAAATCCCATAAAGTTTTCGTTGTCAAAGTTTTGGCACGAAAAATTTGTCTATCCGAAAAAATATGTTAGAACAATAATGTCCCTCATATTTTGTCATCTTATATCCCAACATAAGGTAACAATAATCATATTTTCTTCCAGTATTCTAGATGCAGGGCAGTAAGTAACGGGGTGGTAAGATCCATTTTATTCAATATCATTGCTACCGGTCTGTCAGTTTTTTACCAAACTTCTGACGGAGTGTCCCAGGACTCTAAACTGGGACTACCTACGTTCGTGACGTTCATTAGTGACACTAAATTCAGTGTAATATTTGTTTCATGTGCTGGTTAATTATTTGGAAATATTCTATACGGTAAGATATAAGGAGGCTAAATATAAAGTTATGAGGTATAATATCGTAGACTGTAGATTATTTAAGCTTGGCCCTGAGTTGGCCATTCTTCACCTCGACCTAAAAGGTCTTTTGTGAATTATCCTACAATTAGTTGTTACCCAGGATTTCAAGACTTTTTGCAAAGCTTGTGATTTTCCTGGGAGCTAATTTTCCTATGTCTTCAGGCCTTAATTCCACCTGTTACTTACTAGGTACTTTAACCTAATGCGTATTAGTACCTTGCATTCACAAAGTATATTCCACAGTCTCAGTTGCAGCTTCACAGTATCTGAATTTGTCATCTGCTGCCATCTTCATGTTCTTGAGATGATATCTCAAGGGGCAATGGCAAGTTAGATCAGCCTTAGATCGGACTTCTCAAAATCGACAAGCCTTGTGGTATTCTTTGTTGAATAGGTTATAAATCTTTTCGCTTGTCTTTGGCCTGGAGTATTCCTCCAGTAGGACTTCTCTTGTTCCTTTTCCCATTTTTGGACTTCCTCCGTTATATGTCTCTTAGATAAGCCACAGAACGGTTCGGGTCCAAAAAATGGGGCGTCAGCCCCTTTCCTTGCGAGGCTGTCACCTTAAATTCCATCAAGCCCTGGCACCCACATCAAGGTAACCTTGTTGTTTTTTGCCAGTTGCTTCAAGGATTGCATTCCCAGGCAGTTTTAGACTGAAAGCCTTTAGTGCTGCCTGACTATCTAAAAGTATATAGACACACTGATCTATACCACTTTGCCACACTGATCTATAGCATAGATTTCTGCCTGGAAGATGGTTGGGTGCTACCAAGGGCTTTAGATAGCCTGCACTTGGGCCCCCGCTACGCCCATACCAACCCCTTCGTCCATCTTGGTTCCATCTGTGTACCAGATGTGTGACTCGCAGTACTTCGACTCTGCTCGCCTGACGGCTTTCAATCAGCACATCAAACGGACAGTCAAAGTCATGCATTGAGTCAATGGGTTTGGTCATGGATTCAAATTGGATTAGCTCCAGAATCCTCAAGTGGCCATGAGGCACTAATTGCTACTTCCTTCCTTACATGCAAATTCAGAGGAAGTAAGTCCAGCATTGCCTCCATAGCTGCTGTGTGACAGGAGCACATTGCTACTGCAGTCCCTAAACAGGCAAGGTTGCCGTTTCTGCAACTTTTCTTATGCTATTTTCTCTTCAGTTTTTGGCCATCATACACATGATGCGTAGGTCACCATGGCAATCGAAAGGTAGGACCAATGTATCATTTTTGGCTTCAGACCCTGAGTCTTGCACGTACAAATAGCCGTGGTTGCTTCAGTAAGTGTCCATTCTAAGTGCGAGTTTCAGGTAAGTTTTTGGTCCAGGATTACTCCTAGATACTTGACTTCACTGGAAAAATTCAGTACTCTTCCATTTAACATAGGAGCTCTCAAGTTTTCTCCTTTCAGTGAATGGAACAATAACTGTTTTGCTCGGATTGACACTAAGGCCCTCTGACGAGCACCATTTAGATATTATGTTTGAGGCAATTTGCATGTGGTTTGAGATCATAACCTCATGCCTGCCTCTCACAGTAACGACCAGGTCATTATTATAGTAAGTTATTCATAACAAACTTAACAACGAGATTATCTTAGTCTCACTTGATATAGTGATGAAGTAATCACTTACTTTGCATTGAAAAGTACACAATAAATATTAACAAATATTCTCTGTTGTATCAACTGATAAGAAATAACTTTGCTAATATTGAATTTCAGCTTAAAATACTCCATTGTATTAATTGTGTAATTATGTTATTCTGCTTTAAACTTCTCTTTCTATATAGAATTTTGCTTGTCTGTCTTGCATATTTTTATTCACATCTATTATTTATTTTATATTACCTACTTCTGTATTAACTTCGTTATTCTATATTACGTCGAAAGTATTAGTTACCACTATTTTAGATAGATAGATAGATATTTTATTTGACCAAGTTACAAATACGTTTTTGGCAAGTCAAAAATACAAAATACATAATATAAAAATATAAAAAAATATATACACATCACTACATGTACAAATACTTCACACAATACAAAATAATATATATAAAAAGAAAGAAAGAAGAAATGGCCAGAGCATAGCAAACAAGCAGAGGTTAAGCTAAAAGATATCAACAAATTTGTGTGTTTAAAAATTCATCAATTTGAATGGAAACAGTACTTTAAAATGTGTTTTTTAATTGAGTTCTTGAAACTATTAAAATTAAGGGATTTTACGTCAATAGGAATGTGATTGTATAATTGAAGGTTTGGAAAGTTTTTCTGTGATTTTGTTAATCTAAGACGAGGCTGCCTAAGTTGATTGGCAGACCTAGTGCCATACGAATGAAAATCTGAGTTGGTACAAAAAGAATTTACGTTCTTGTGAATTTCAAGTAAAGTAACATAAATGTGAAGAGAAGGAACTGGCATTATACCAAGACTTTTAAATATTGGTAAACAGTAAAAGTGCCCCACCTTGGTTTTATTTGTGGTTTTATTTAGATGTTAGAAAAACATATCAAGAATATGTAATTCCCTGCGGATGAACTAACTATAAATTTGCAAATTAGGCCCAAAACCTGGCTTCTGTATAATAACTCGTATTCTGTCCCATTGAAGATCACTATGTATTTGTTTGTTATTTTCTACTTTAAAATGTAAATTTGGACTGTAAATCTATATAAGTGGTAAATTGGAAATTAACTTACCCAAATCCTATGCAACGATGCACTTCAATATTATTAGATATAAGGGGGCTGTGGGAAGGAATGAAAGGGTAATACGAATTTATATCCAATAATGCAACAATCAATTATTAATTTCCAAAATAATATCTCGAGTTGGATTCTATACAGCGCGGCGACGTAACTATATATATTTTCACTATGATGTCTAAAAACTATCTATCTATATTCTTTATAAAAACCAACTAAAATTCCATGTTTTGCATCGAAAAAAAAATGAACAATTTAAACACTTAAATGGTATACCTAGTGACATCGATTAATGGGAAGATTAATTACACTCAATTTTGATTTGAAATTAGTTAAATTACTATTTTTAATATTCAATATCAACCAGTATTAATTAAATGAAGATCTCTGTGCCCGCAGCTCAAGCCGAGAATTTGGCAATTTTGTGAGGCAATCCCAACTAACATTAGTTATTTTATAATAGTTATAAGAACATCTATATCGCCATTGTATAAAAGTAAAAGCTTTATATTTAAGGTCTGAGAATGTTCTTCCAATATCTATATAACCATTACATATCCAGAATATAAAGGTATTTTATCATTTAAATGTAGCAAATACAACTATTTAGTAGCCCTTAGTAACATTCTCACGGAATCTAGAAATTATCTTAAGGAGCTCTAATAAGATGCAAAGACTCGAATAGAAGTTCGTTTACACTTCTTTATATAACAATAATGAGGTTTTATAGCCTATTAGTTACGAAGTAGTTTTGTTATGGTGCCTATATTGATTCCTATAAATCAGTTTTGTACTTGCTGTATAAAGCAGATCGTATCATTCGAGAAAACTATTTTATAAAAATTCTCAAATCAGACATTTGCAGAACGTTTTCATTGTCGATGTAATTCTGTACAGCTGTTCGTTGTTGAATAATTTAAAGAGTTTTTTGTTTTATAACAGCTGTATCTACGGATTATATGAACTTGTTTCGAATTGGGATTGCTCGGAAAATATTGCCCTCAAAAAATATGCATAGAATCTTTCTTTATAAAGAATTTGTTTAACTTTAATTCTATGCACTACCATTTTGAGTGTAGAATAAACAGAAATTGAGTTATTGCGCAATAACCAGATTTTGGTTCCTAAATTGCAAAATTAAGGGTAGCTTCTGAACTCGTGAATTATACATTTCTTAAACCTAAACAAAATTATTAAAGAGAAAAACTCAAACCAGGTCACTGTCATATATTTTATGGATTTTTTCAGCTACCATCTGAATTCATTATACTCTTCGTTAGATATTTTAAATATATGTATCATAAAACAGAGTATAATAATGTTCTTATGTACGTACAGAGTTACTTGACTTTGTTACAAAATACCGAAGTAAAGTTCATATTGCTTTTCTGGCAAGATTTTTGGAAAATATATATAATTGTTTATAACTTCTGTTTTCTAACTTTTTTATGCATATGCTGCATATTTATACAAGATGTTTCATTATAAAAAACACAAGTAAAGCTTTCCTGACATGATTTTTGGAAAATAAATGTAATTGACTATAACTTTTATTTTTTATATATCCTGTGAATTGTTTGGGTACTTTCCTGTGAGCTGGCAACTTGAAATTTGGCACGGAGGTAAGGAGTATCTTTCTGAGTCCCAATATTTGTAAAATTTAAAATAGGTGCTCTAATATGGCTAATCTATATACAGTGTGTCCCATTTTGCTTGGAACCACCCCCATAAAAAGTTTATTTTAGGTTCGATATAGACGTTTTTTTCTTTAACGTAGACCTTTGAAAAGTGCATTCTTGTGTTACATTACATTTTATAAAACATAAAGGCTCGGCCTACTGCGGTCCTTTTTCGGGGCGGAAAATGAAATCTTATTAGCGATTTTTTATTTCAAATTTGAGGACGCCACTGGATTAGGCAACCTTCCAAATGGGTTTGTGCCAAATTTTCTGAAAAAATTCTTATTTTTGGATTTCTCTTGAGTGACACCAGTGTATCCCATTTTGCTTGGAATCTCCATAAAAAGTTTATTTTAGGTCTGGTTTAGATCGTTTTTTTTTTCTCTGGAAAATTCATTCTTGTGGTACATCAAATTTTATAAAACATGAAAGTTCGGCCTGTTGCTTTCTTTTTTCGGGGTGGAAAATGAAGAAATCTTGTCAGCGATTTTTTTTTTCAAATCTGCGTGTACCAGTTTTTGAATTTTTCCCGTAAGAAATAGAAATTCTGAAATTACCAATAAAAATCCACTGTTTCACAGGATTGTGTATTTAAAAGAGTGCCTTGACTCAAACAACTGACAAAGGAATGTTTATTTGTCAATTTGTTTAGGTTTTACTTTATTATTTTCTGATAGTAATAATTATTATTATTGCCGCGCAAAGGTTGAGTTATCTATATATTATTAAAATTGTTGTTGATACTGCGAGATCATCAAGAGAATCAGCTCGAGAATTTAATATATGATATCCAAATCATCCGCCGATTAATGTCAGCACCTTTAGAGAAATTAATGTTTTAATTTACACATTCACAATCCCTGCGCGCCATAATTATTATTACAAGCAGAAGTTTAAATAATAGTAGTAGTAGTAGTAGTAGTTTAAAGTAAACCTACAGAAACTGACAATTAAATATTCCTTTCTCAGCTGTTTGAGTCAAGGCACTCTTAAATACACAATCCCGTACAACAGTGAATTTCCATTGACAATTTTAGAATTTTCATTTCGTTCCGGGAAAATCCAAAAATAGGTATTTTTTCAGTTAGTAGGTACAAACCTATTTGAAGGGTTCGAATATCCAGTGCAGTACTCAGATTGGGAGTAATAAAATCGTTAATAAGATTTCTTTATTTTCTACCCCGAAACCACCGCAGTAGGTCTAGCTTTTGTGTTTTATAAAATGTAAGTAATGTATCACAAGAATGCGCTTTTCAGAGGTTCCAAAATGGGACACTCTGTATATGGAAGGCAGAACCCACATTAAAATAAAAATGCTGCCAAAATAGTAAGAAACTATAGATATCTTAGAAAAGAAAGTTGTAGAGAATTTTCTACAAAAAAGTGAGAGAATAGGTTCTATCTTTCATATTATGTGAAAAGGAAGCGTGCAAAATTTGGCAGAGTGTAGATTAACTGGATTTAAACGCATAAATTGTCCAAACCATAAAAGATACATATATGCCTCCACTCACGTTTTTATGTGAAATTTTATTCTCTACAACTTCTTCTCTATAGTTTTTCCACAGCTCTTACTATTTTGGCAGCGTTTTCATATTCATGTGAGTATTGCTTGCCTTCTTTGTACATATAAATTGGCCGCCATTTTGACTTTTGCAAATTTTGGAATTTTCTGGGGCTCGGGGATTCATGAAAAAGTTATAACTTTGTAAATGTGTAACTATGTTCATATGCCTGTCCGGTGAATTGCTTGTGCACTCCCCGACAATCTAGAAACTGGTAAATTGGCATGGAGGTACGAAGCATCTCCACGGTTCTCAAAAACTTGCAAAATTCAAAATGATGCCTCCAATATGGCGTCCTAAATTTGAGTCAACTAATGATTTCTAGCTGACCCCGTAGCGGAATACGATCATTTTGCTAGTAAATAAGTAAAGTCAAACTTACGTGTATCATCATATTTGATGTTGAACAGTTCCGAGAAGCACTTGATCGTTGCAGTTTCGTTTACAGGAGTGGGTGGCCAACACAGAACACTATCGAAAGTAACACGGCAAAAACCCTCCGGGTGTAACTGCGTCAACACTGCAGATTCATTCGCGTACTGTAATTTACACTGCTCCAAAGTAACGTTTGTCTTGTAAGGTTCGTCGTCAAAATACGAGCCGTTCATGTTGTCCGCGTAGTATAAATAACTGCTGGATGAATCCTGGTCTACTGGGGTCAGATCCTGTTGCCAGTTCGAATCCCACCAACTCATTCCGACACTTTTTTAAACACTAATATATTACATCACCTTGTCCGTAGTCTTTAACATTCCACAAGACGCACTTTTTTACACTTTTTGTCATCTTTTTTATTCCGTTCCTCGGCACCTGGGTCTTCGTTCCAGCTCGGTCTATCTGTAACAAGGTAACTTTTAATTACATTACTAAATATATCATTGTTTCAGTAGCATGTTTTTCATTTTATCAGATTGTTTGTTCATAAGCATAATATATGGGTATATTGTTCTGTTTAAATAGCAGGTACAGCCAAGAAATAACTTTATCGCCATGCCACAAATATATGTCAAAACCTTTTGATTATTTTTAATATCTAGCAAAGTGCGTATTAGACGTTTGTCTCCAATGATTGTTGTTTACCGCAGTTTAATTATCAAATATATGGCTTTGATAATTAACAATTTAACGTAATTAATGAACGTGTTACATGCATTGTGGCTTGTTAACTACTTTTATAATGGCGGTGATCTTAAAAGTTTAATCGGAAATACCCAGTCTTCAGTATATTATTATACTCCTATAAGTATATATAAATAAATAGTCATTCAAGGATACATAGAAAATAAAGAATATGGTGCGTACACTATTTTTTCTGCCACTAAAATCTCTATATTGAACACAATTTTTGAAATGTTTTTAACTCCTCCATTTTTGAGATAATATCAATTAAAGTGGGGGGTCTGCTGCACCGATAACAAAAGATTTAATGCAGCGCGTACAACGTTCAAACTTACTACACTTCTGTGACCACCAAACTGTCATAAACGGCGATTTTTTGTTTTTCAAAATATAATTCAGATCTCAAACTATATTTCACTCGCTTATACTAGTATTCCATCTTCAATAATAAAAGTTTTCTCGATACAGACTTTTTCAATGCCGCTACTGAAAAATCCATTCGAGGTCACGAATGAAAATATTTCTTTTGTACCAGATATTTTATCTTTGGTACAATTTATGTATGCCAATCGATTCATTATATTTCAAAATATATGTCTAAATTTTCGAGAAGAGTCAATGGTTATAAACAAAGTTGTCAGATGAATGTAAAATACTGTAATACCGGAAAATGTCATAAAATAGTGGAAAAGTGCAATTCAGTTTTTGTATGTTCATGAGTTGCATAGGCCACTTTTATTTTGTATATTTCAAGGGTATTGGTAACATCAGCCGAACATTTTTGGAAGGTTTTTTCTTTGCTTCAATCCATCATGTTCTTCTTGATTTTTCTGTATTGTTCTCTTTCCAGAGAGAAATTTTTTAACGCAATTTTGTTATATAGATAAAGGCCATCCCAAGGAACAATTTTAGTTTCTTAAATGTATACAAGGGTGCTATAAAACTATTTATAAAATGCCTTGAAAAATCTATTTTGCTGTAACAATATCCTTAATACCATCATAAAGCGACTTGTAGACTAAAAGGGCCCACCTTTATGAAGGTTGTTAAGGCCTTTTTAAATTCCATCATAAAACTCCTTAGTGAGGCATAGTGCTGCTCTTGAAAACCTTGTTCGAGCCATTTTAAAACCTTTCTTATAACCTATTTTAAAGCTGTCAGAAGCTTTTCTATTAGCTTCCTGCATTTCTAGAAAATACCTAGAAGGCTACCTTAAAACTGGTTTTTAAAACCATATTAGAACTGAGAAGCTATAAGAATGTCCACGAAGGAATCCAAATAATTTTATTATTGCATTTATTTTTTCTAAACTGATTTTAGCAAACACACCATCAGACTTGTTGAAGATAAAATGGAATTTGAAATGTATAAAGCGTAGAGCACTATAACATCTCTAAGGCCGATTTAAAAGGTAATAAAAAGCAATCAGGTATGACAAAAAAATTAAAACCAACGGCAGTTTATCGTTAAAACTACATAAGAAAGGCCCAAAAAACAAGAGCCCCTCAGAAATAATAATGATTTTAATATCCATACAAAATTTGCATAGACACACGTAATCAGCAAATTTAAAAAAGTGTGCTGCTTTTCGGTTCCCACGATAACTTTCAGTCGTTTCTTGTAATTCTACCTTAATTTGCTAACGAAAAAGTGATAATTATTGATAATTATAATTGTGAGATTGACCTTGAATATTTTTATATAACAAGAAAAACATGGCCGGCCAACTAAAAACCAGTGAACTCTATATACTACCTGGAAGGGACCCGGGCGTTTGCTGTTATAGCCTGTAGTGTGTCAGGGGCAACGGAAACAAAGATAGCCTTATTTACGGTAACCTGTCTTTGTCATTCTCAGACGAATGAGTTATGTTTCTTTGCATAATTATCTTTGAAGTAGAAATTCAGTTAGTTTGGGAATTACTTTTGTTCAAAACGTACAATATTAGTGAAGATAAACATTTATTGTGTTCTAGTATGCCCAATAGGAGAACAGTTGAAATTTTACTTGAACGTTCTACTATTTGCATTATTACTTTTTTCTTGATGAACTATTCAGAAAAAAGTCACGTTTACTCCTAAATAAACATGAAAAATTAAAAAAATATCTAAAAAATGCGCCAGCGTTCCATTAACTACAATGAGATAGAAAGAGATAGATATCCGTAACCGATGCGGGTTGCCTATTCAATCGTTTTGCCTCACTTGTCGCTCAAGGGTCCCTTCCAGGTAGTATATAGAGTTCAGTGCTAAAAACCTAATTGTCATTTTACAGTCCTCTCCAGTGTTGCCAGGTCTAGTGAAATTTCACTAGATCTGGTGATTTTTTTTTGAAAATCTAGTGATTTAGTGAAAACTTTTATGAAAATGCCAATTTTTAATGATTTTTGAATCATCCAATTTATTGCCCTCTACTGGTAGGTAGACAAACATTAAATTCGAGTTGAGATCCATTTAATACAGAACTGTTCACGTTAATCGCTACCACGGTCAGTAAACTCTACGGTTACCTCGATCAGCAGCTCTTAGACGAGAGAGACGCGCGGAGCGGGGAATCGAATAAAAGAGACAGACATAGATTTCCGTGCAAAAGACACAGACAAAGATGCCTGTAGTGTCTACAGCTGACGTAGGCTGTAGACCTTAACAGAATATCTTTCATTCGATTCCCCGCTCCGCGCGTCTCTCTCGTCCAAAAGCTGCTAATTGAGGTAACCGTATAGTTTATTGACCGTGAATCGCTACAATCGAATAGCCTGGGCTCGTTGCCCTCTAGCGTCTCGTAGACAAACAGTACTTTCTAGTTACAAACCATTTAATACAATACAGAGTACGAAGTCTGGCAACGAAATAATCAGATAGAGGACGCTCAAAGCTATGCTGTGCTCAGAGAGCTCAAGAAAATTACGTGTCCTACAGACACTGCAACTTTTGAAAATTAAAGATGAGAGCTTTAATTTCAAATCTAGTGAAATTTTAGTAAGATTTAGTAACTTTTTAAAGCGTCGTCTGATAACTTTTAAAATTTTGATCTGGCAATACTGGTCCTCTCATTAAACTATGTATTCTAATAATGGTAATGACCTAGAATATTTACTCTAATGAAGCCCTTTTAGTCTTTTTGTATACTATCACAAATAATCCCTTCCTTACAAAAATGCAAATGCACTTGGCGAAGATCACATGGACTTGATAAAAGCTGTAATAAAACGTTTGGGACGTTGACATTTGATACAAAAAACTTATAACTTAACCTCAAAATAAGTTGTATGTGTGTGTGTTTTAACAGTCCTTTTAAAATGGCCACTATTTTTTATTTTCTTCCACCTTTCCAAAAAAGACTTAATTACACATCAGTAAGTCGTGAAATGCTTTTAATTAACACACACATACACACACATGCATCAACGACACTTCAGGCAGACATATTGTTTATTATTTTTATAATAAATGTTTTATTGAGGTTTTGGAAAGTGTTTTATGGAATTCAAATTTGCCTTTTAGATTTATAGAGGCCTTTTTTTCTTCATAACGGTTTCATCACAACATTTATCAAGGATGTTTTAAGAGTCTAGTTTTGTAATGGCCTTTAATAAATACTAATAGGCATTGAAAATGTCTAGTTTTAAAAAGGATTTAAAATGCATTTATTGCAAATATGTCAAAACCATAAAGAATAATTTAAAGCCTCTTTAAATTTAAATGGGATTTAAGACATTCATAAAACTAATTAGCTTTATGGAGAGTTTTATGTAGGTTATGATAAATCCATTACAAATACATATTATCCTAGAAGCAAATTAGCTTTATAATTAGGTCTTACAGAATGCTTTAAAACTTACTATTAAGAGCAAGTATACTTGAAGCCTAAAAGGCCTACATATCTTCATGAAAGAGTAAAGAATTGTGAAGGTTGATACAAAGATGTTTACTCGGATGTTTATGACGAGAGGCATAAAAATTATCTACTTTTTTTTTGTAAACAAATGAAAATGCCGATATATAAAATATAATATTTCCAAATTATAGTAGTCATGGTCTTTAAAATCCCTTAGGATAGAACTCTAAAAATACAGCATTTGAAATAATCCATCCTAAATTTTCAGATAAGACCCAATGCACAAACCCAGCGTGTCAAATATATGAAATAAAATTCAAGATGGTATTAATATACTGGCTGTATGGTTTTGACTGACTGTATGCTTTGTTAAATAGAGGAGTCCCAACAGTACTCTGCCAGTGGATTAAAGCCAGCCTAGAAAAGAGGATAATAGTATCCAATCTAGGCAAGGCTACCATTGAGGCAAAAGTGAGTACAGGCTGCCCTCAAGGAGGAGTATTATCTCCACTGCTGTGGGCAACCCTTGTTGATGAACTCATCCGAAAAATTTACAAAGAAGGCTTTTACTGCCTAGGATATGCTGACGATCTCTCGATAGTAGTCAAGGGGCGAATTGCGAATACGATATCAGAGCGTTCACAAAGAGCCCTAAACATTGTCGATAGGTGGTGTAGTGAGGAAGGACTTTCCATAAATCCCCACAAAACTACAGTCGTTACCTTTACACGGAAAAGAGCCTTGGAAGGTCTAAAACCCCCAAGACTCAATGGAGTGGAAATTTCATTTGCGACCGAGGTTAAATAACTAGGAGTCATTTTCGACCAAAAGCTGACATGGAATTCCCACATCCGAAAAGTCACATAGAAAGCAACCATTGCCCTGGGAAGGTGCAGGCAGATGTGTGGAAAAAAACTGGGAGTTAAACCCCAAGATGACCCTATAGTTAGTTATATGGTGAGTAAGACCCATGATGGATCGGTGGCATCGTGGACCAAGGCACCAAGCAGCTTGGTGCAATAAAGCTATTAAGTGACGTACAAAGGCTTGCTTGCCTGTGCACCACTAGGGCAATAAGAACTGCTCCCACGGCTGCATTGGAAGTCCTTTTAGACCTGACACTAGTACACATATTTATCCAAAGGGAAGCTCATTCAGTGGTACAGGTTAATGCAAGGCACAACGCCCATAAGGCAACAACACGGAACAGAGTACCAAAAGTTATACTCAGAGCTGAAGGCAGATGCCATTTTGGGAATGCCCAAGGACACTATGATCCCGAAGTATAACTTCTATAAATATTTGAAATCAAAATATCAGACAGAGAGAACTGAAAAAACGGTACTCCAATTCGGCACTTCTGACAGTCTCACGCCATTTGTCACGTCTGCCTGTAAGGCTCAGAGCCTTTCAAAAATAAGCTCAATTAAAAATTTCAGCTATGTTCAGTTTTAAAACACGATAACTTTGATTCAGTTCACTATAGCACTGTCTGAAAATCTTCTACGTTCAATCGCCGTTTGAGGGTAAATAAGTCTCGTAATCGCTGTTGGCACAGGTAATTTGGCGGTGATTTTCGTTTCGTCCGCAGTGGAACTTGGTCGCCAGCAAAGGGCGTTTTAGAACGTCCTGTGTATGTAGGCGGTGTCTAGTTGTAGACAAACCTGAATGTAGATGAGTTGTAGTTGACTTGTTACTAGAGGCCTGACGAACTGACGACTATCTGGAACTGCCAGTGGTGAATAAATTTTTTCTTTTACACTCTTTGGGGTTGTAAACAGTTTCTGATTTGTAGGGGTTGTTCAAAAAGGACCCTTCAGATTAATTTTCTACCGTAATTTTTACGGTAAATTCGTCGAAAATTTTTCTTGTTTAGAAAATTTCTGAAACTTCTTACGGTCATTTGGCAGGTCTCGAGGGTGTGTTTCTTTCTGATAAATTTGTTTTTATGATTTCTTAGAGACGAGCTCAAAATTAATTATTTATTGAAATTTTTCGCGCTCGGTGTTATAGTAAATCGTTTTAGTTTGTAAAAATATTGAATTTGTTTACTGCAGTTTATTAGTCCTCAACAATATACTTCTCTTTGGTTAATTTATTTCTGAAATTTCTCAGCGACGCGCTTAAAATTAATTATTTACTAAATTTTTTCGATTCGGTGACGTTCGGTCATTAAAAGTGCATTTTCTACCATCAGATCTAGACTGCCTTCTAGAAGACTGTGACGCAGTAAGTAATAAGCATGAGGAGAGATTCTATTAGGATATTTTAAAAATGGAGAACATTTATCACAACAAATGGAGTTCTGAGATGATGACAGACTACTGTTGGAGAGATTTTTTTTCTTCTGGAGAGTTTATAAATTTTAAAGTTATTGTTTAAATTTTTCCTATCATCGCTCAGTTTGTTTCTGAGATGACTGTACTTTATACGGAAACAATAAAATTTTAATTAGGCCAGTAAGCAATGCCTGTAGATGTTTCGTGTCTGATGTTTCATAATGTATATTTCTAAACCCATCAAGGTTTTTATTGGAGTATAAACGGAAATAGAATTTTTTACGTCTAAAAAGTGTGTAAAAAGTAATATTATGAGTCATTTCGGGAGTATATAATAAAGTCAACAAAAAACGTCTGATAAGTTTTTATAATTAAGTCAGCGATGTTTACTTATAGGGTCGTCGCGAAAAGCATGCCAATCCTTGTTGTTACTAATACCGGTGTTTCAATTAACTTATTGTGCAGCAGTAAGAATCGTTCTAATAATTACGCCGATCAATTAAACTGCTGGTCAATAGGGAACTTAAAATAAAATAGTCCTTAACACTGACTTGTAACCTGTAATATAATATCTTATCTGAAAATTCAATTCTTGGTATTTTGGTTATACTTAATATAGGTACTTACATCAAAATGATCTTCATATGCATAAATGGCGTTGTTCTTTTCAGAAATATCCCCTATACTATTTCTTCTGCATGCTATTAGCCATTTTGATCGGCGAATAAACATTTTATTTGCTGATTTAATAGTTGTATTATTACACTGTGACCACTATACAGTGTTTACAATGAGTATTTTCTTAACACAAAACAGAATCATAAACTAAACAAAATCTTCAAAATACGTGAATTCACAACACAACATTTTCAGAAAATCAAACGTAAATACGAAAGTTAGGTTAGGAGGTGACAAAACTAAAACGCAAATTAGTCTCAAAGCCAACCGCCGCCCAGTCTGAGGGACCCCACGCGACACTAGTTTTCTCGATGTGACGTCACAGTACTTTTCGCGAGGATCTCAACTTTAATTATTTATTGCAAAGTAAGTACTGCGATTTAAGAGCTGATATTCGGTGTGGCGTGTTTTTATACATAAACACACACTTTAATGAAATTAAAAAGAATGGGCAAGTTCTACATTGAAATGGACCAAACAAATTTTTAGGCTGAATTTAAAGCCAAATTTTTTGAGAACAGATATCAATATGTGGTTTTCAGGATTTAAGAGATAATTCATATGTGAAACAGTGAGTTTTACCCGACTCTTTTATTTTGTGGAGCACGTTACTGTCTACAAGGTGTGAAAGATAAGCGTACCTCTTTTACCAAAGTTTATAACTACCGAGATTCCACATAAAAAATATTTTTTATGTGCATTTTTTTAGTCACTGGTTTATGGGGAAATGACCAATTTCTCAAATATTAGATGTCTCTCTTATTTTATAGATAGATAATAGATAGCTTATTGGCCAATAAATAGATACATAATTATGTACATGTGGCAAGTCAAGGATAAATATATAAAATATATACCTAATCACGATATAAAACATAAATTATAGTATAGAACGTTCAAGACAATATACATATCAAGTGATACAAAAGTAAGAAATACAAAAATTTTGTATTTAATAATTTAAAAAAGGAATAAAATAAATACATAATCAAAATGTACAAAAAATCCTACACATAATATCAACTAGTAAAATTACAATCGTAAAGCTATAAACTAATTGATGTTATAAAAGGCACTTTCTATGAGTAATTTTTTATTTGCCTCTTATTTTAGATAGCTGAAGATTTTTGAGATTTTCATTTAGGCAATTATATAGTATTATACTATTATATTGAAGCGGTTCTTTAAATTTGGCTTTTTTATGCCGAATCGAAAGCAGCTGCCGATGTCTCGTATTGTACGCATGGCTGACATCTAAAGTTTTAAATTCGTGCAAGTTTGATTTCGTGTATATTAAGCATTTATAAGTGTAAATACAGGGTGCAGTTAGAATTTTCTTTGTAATGAATGTACTTTTGCAACTTTTTCTATAATTTAAATTAAACATCAGCCTTATAATTCTTTTTTGTAGAACAAAGATTCTATATAGTTGGCTAGTTATTTCCCACAAACATAGTAAACATCCATGAGTCCCTCCTCACCTAGAGTATCTTTTAGTTGCAACATGCATTATGGCAAAATATGCTTTGTTTAATTCACTACAGACGTGGTTACCCCGAGCTTCCCACGAAAGTGAGCTATCAATATAGGTAGCCAAAAGTTCCGAAGTGGTGCTCATCGGTAAAGAGTTATATAAAATAATTTTTTCCTGAAATCGATCGGCAATGTCTACATTTTCGGCGCGATTTCAGATCGAAAAATGCACAATTCCAGTATTTTAGTCCGTTGTTAAGAAACTATCAGAAAACAGACCGGAAAAGATTCGTTGCCAAGCAACGATCAACAAAACCGTACGGGAATGTTACTTTCCCGGCCTAGGCCGGGAAAGTAACATTCCCGTACGGTTTTTTATGTATATTTTAGACAGTAAATAAATACATGCAGACAAACTAACTCACATTAAAATTGCATTTATTAGTAAGCAGTTAGATTGTAATGAAGAAATGTTATGCATTAATACAAATTCCTTAATTTATAATAATATTGATTGTGATTTCAGAAAAAATAGTATGTGTACTTCGGTGTGAAAGCACATTCCCGGACTTCAATGCTTGTTGGCTTCGGCTAGCGCCTCGGCCAACAATTTGTATCGTCGTCCGGGAATGTATTGCTTTCACACCTAAATACACAATATACTATTCTTGGACCGAAATTTGGAAATACCGTTTTTTCATATTTAGTATTAATTTATTTCTATTATACCAATCATTCATTTTATCCACAACCTTTTTGATATATCATCGTTACTTGTGGCTGATACGGAAATAGCTTTGTCATCTGCGTACATAATTGTGAGTCCTTTTTTTACATGATAAGGAAGATCATTATTGTATATGGCAAATAATAGAGGCCCCCGTATTGATCCTTGGGAGACACCTAACAAAACATCATGTGTATCGGATTCAGACTTGTTATATTTCACTATAAATTTTCTATTTTCCATGTAAAAAATTAGCCATTTTAACAGTTTACCTCTTGCTCCAATATTTTCTGACTTGCTGAAAAGTATATCTTTGTTAACGGATTCAAATGCTCTAGAAAGATCAAATAAGATCGATACTACAAATTTTCCGTTATCCACTTCGCGATAAACAAAGTAAAGCAATTCGGCAGATACATAAGATAGTTATTCCTTAATGTGTTTCGTTCATGATGGCTCTTTAAAATAATAATAATAAGCACTTTTTTGCGTTCTTAGTTCATGGCGACCAGTGGAGTACTCAAAATCGGTATACGTTCACTGATTGGTGACTTTTTTAAGTTCAAAACCGAATTTCATTTTGGTTCGGTTTCGTTTACGGTTAACTGACGTACACTATCTTCGGTTTTCGGTTACGGTTTCGGTTTTCAAAGCAGCGTTAATTCGGTTTTCCAGAATCTCACATTCCGGTTTTCTGTTTCGGTTACGGTTACGGTTAGGAAAAATTCGTAATTACGGTGCGGTTTTTAGTTAGGGTTTCGGTTGAAATTAAATTAATGCTTGCAGGGATCGAAAACGAAATTTATTTCGGCTTGGTTTCTGTTACGGTTACCTAACGTACACCATTTTCGATTTTCGGTTACGGTTTTCAGAGCAGCATTAATTTGGTTTTCAGTTTCGTTTTCGGTTTTCAAAGCAGTACTAATCCGGTTTTCGGTTACAGTTTCGGTTTTCCAGAATCTCTCATTTCGGTTTTCGGTTTTGGTTACGGTTAGAAAAAAGTCGTAATTACAGTGCGGTTTCAAAATGTAAAAAACGGAACCCGGTTGAAGATATCAAAGTTGAAATTTGGCACACATTTAAAGGAATTTACTTGTAGATTCAAATAATATTTTTTCAAATATTCTTGATGTATTTTTGACACAAAAAAATACAAAAATATACCAAGAACTGTGAAAGGTTTGACTTTTTAACGGAATAAAATGGAATCTAAATAAACAATAAAAAAATATTTATCCATTTATTTTTATAAATACTATTTTTATTTATAATGTCAACTATATAGACCGGGAGCCAGGTGAAAATTTGGTCAATTATTTCTTCTCGAACGATAATTAGAGAGACGCATCAGGGAGTTGTAACATAATGCCTCGTGAACATCAGCTGCGGTTCCGTGGGTGGGATGAGCGGCGGTAGCCTCCCACGCACGGAGAAAAAAAAATTTAATTTCCTCCTGACTAAAAATTTGTCAAACTATAGCTAATGCAATATCTTGAAGAAAAAAAAAGTCAGCTGACTATAACATGGTGTATTTATTATACGTCAGCTGGTCGCTTGAACATGAAAAAAAAAATTATACATTCAATGATTTCCTCTCAACTAAAAATGTACCTGATGATAGCTTATATGCTACTGTGAATGAATATAAATGTCAGCTGGCTGTACCTCGGTGGAAAGATCGTCAGTTGATACCTTGAAAGTTGTAACGCAGAAGTTAGGCGGGAGCATCTATCGCCTATTTAAATGCATCAGCTGACGTGTTTTCCCTCGACTTACGGCTACCTGATTTTTTTTTGTTAATTACAGAAGTATATTAACAATCAGGTTACAAATTTTTGTCCGGGAGGAAATGACGTATCTTAAATTATTCGACATTACGCTCCGATATGAGTGTTCTGATTAAATCAATACTTTGTATAGATACTTTAAAACTAATTAGAATATTTCATTGAATAACTGAAGAAATATTTAGATAAATAAATTAATCAATTTATAGTTTATTGTAACTTAGCTGTTCGATAAACAACATTCATTTTAAAGAAGTGATTAAAAATGATAATGTAATTTAATCATTTTCGTTCTCGCTTTGGCTTGTGTCACTCTCATCTCTCTCTGATTCACTACCAGAGTCGCTGTCAGAGCTGTCTGCCATCGTGTCTTCATCATCATCATCTGTACAAAAATTTAAAAAATATATTAAGATGCATATTTTGTGTAACATAATCAAAATTATCAAAAAAATGTTAACTTTTTCGGGCTGAATGGTTATTTCTTCAATCGACTCTGGTAACTGAGTTCCAGAAAACCAGATGAATTCAAATCTGTTGTCGATTTCTACCTAGCCATAGTCTGAAGGTTCACCAGTAGTTGGGACTTTCAGGTGTGCGTGCGACCAAATTTGAGCTATGTAACATGCTCTTAAAAATTGCTGATATAGCTCCGATTTGCATGGTGGTAGAGAAGAGCCATCAATACGCATTTTGGGCAACTTGTATTTAACGGTCACTATACTAATTCTTCTTGAACACTCTCTACGACTGACTACGTATTCTATTGTGATCGTCTACTCGCGTGCTGGATTCTGTAATGCTATTGGTCAAATGGCCATAAACTGCTGATAACACTCATCGCGGCTTCGGTACAGGTGCGTACTCAGACTCAGTTGGAAGTACATCGTTGTTGTATCTGTTTACTTTTCATGTCATTGTTTAAATTGCATCTTTGTAAATACCGTACCTTGTGATATGATTATTGTGTTTTATTTATATGCTTTCAGACTATATTAAATAAGTGTGTTTGCCTCTCGGGCATATACCAAGACTTTGACTTTGTGTTTTGTTTAAATACTTTTTCGGTGTATCAAGTATATCAAGGACACCTAAAAATGTCTAGTAGCATGAATACAGCTGATGAGCCCACAGAAAATTGTTTGTCTCCTCTTAAAAAAAAAAAAAGGTCGAAAAAGTCTCATTTCGACGTAAAGACAAAGGAAATGATTTTAAGCGTGTATAAGCATGAGATTCAAGAAAATCCTATATTGCTCAAAGATGAAATTGTAAACAAAGTGGCAAATATGACAGGAGTGTGTGGCCGCAGTGTTTACAAAATTATCAGAGAGTATACCACTAACCATAAATTTTCGGTGCCAAAAACCAGTGGATGACTTCGATCGATATGCAATCAGGAGAAAAGTTCATCAATATTTCTTTAGAAACGAACTCCCTACTTAATTATGCTCCCGCCTACTTCTGCGTTACAACTTTCAAGATATCAGCTGACGCTCTTTCCATCGAGGTACAGCCAGCTGACATTTATATTCATTCACAGTAGCATATAAGCTATCATCAGGTAAATTTTTAGTCGAGAGGAAATCATTGAATGTATAATTTTAATTTTTTTTTTTCATGTTCAAGCGACCAGCTGACGTATAATACACCATGTTATAGTCAGCTGACTTTTTTTTTCTTCAAGATATTGGATTAACTATAACTATAGTTTGACAAATTTTTAGTCAGGAGGAAATGACTAAAAATTTTTTTTTCTCCGTGCGTGGGAGGCTACCGCCGCTCATCCCACCCACGGAACCGCAGCTGACGTTCACGAGGCTTTATAATACAACTCCCTGATGCATTCCACTAATTACCGCTTGAGAGGGACTTGGTCATGAAAATCTGTCGCTGGCTCTTAGACTAATAGGAAGATCCAAACTTTTTGTTATTAATGGAGCAGAGAAAGCAAAATGTGTAGCAGCAGGGAAAAAGATATTTATTCACCGTGAACTGAATGTACAAATAATAAACTTATTATTACTCTTATTTTTGGGAGAAATCATAATGTATTATAATACAACGATCGGTTCTTACGAATCCCAATAAGGCCTAACTGCAAAAAATGGAAAAAGTTACAGATCTTTAGAAAGAAATCGGTAATTTATAAACTAAGAGAGATATCAAAAATTTGAGAAATAGTTTTCCCTCATAAACACATAAAACAATGCTCACCAAAAAAAATATATATATATTTTTTATAGAATCTCAGTTAGTGGTTACAAAGTTTGGTAAAAGAAACATGCTGAAAACCACATATTGATATATGTGTTCCTTCTATTCGCTTAATAAAAATTATTAATATCGTTCACTTATGCCACTCCATAGTGTTACAGAACTATATGATAACCGATCTAACGTATAATGCTTTCCTTATCTTCTCTGAGCGCAAATCCAAATTCTTGTTTTACTTCAAATTTTCAGAAATGTAAAAAAATACGATTAATTTTTTTGTATGTTAGCTATATATATATTTTTTTAAACCTAAGTAACTTCTTTAATATATTCAATACAAACAGTTTGTTAAAGTTTACAAACGTATTTTGTGATTAATAACCATAACAGTGAATATACATCACGTTTAAGCAAGATCGGCTTACATAAAAATGTTGCAAAGCCTTTAAATCTCCTTGGTGTCTTTTCATTGTGATTTGTCACTTCCAACATTTCCTATTGAGTTTGCAGATATTTATATAATCTGGTAGATAACACTGAAAGGGATTGCAGAATAAATTTTCACAATAACATTTTCTGTAAAGCTCAAACACCTGAATACACAAATATATTCTCTTCAGAAGCACAGGGTGACTATCAGAAATGTACCATATTAAGTTCTAATAGATAGATAGATAGATAGATAGATACATAGATAGATAGATATTTTATTTGACCAAGTTACAAATACGTTTTTGGCAAGTCAAAAATACAAAATACATAATATAAAAATATAAAAAAATATATACATATCACTACATGTACAAATACAAAATAATATATATAAAAAAAAAGAAAGAAGAGGCACGCTCCCACGAAATGGCCGGAGCATACCAAACAAGCAGAGGTTAAGCTAAAAGATATCAACAAAGGGCATAGCAGGATAAGCATGTGTTAGGTGCCCCCGCACCGATCGGGTCGAAATTTTTAGCACAAGTTGATAGTAGTGTTAGATGAAATTTCCCAAAATATTATTTTTGGAAAACCATTTTTACGGGAGGTATGGGGGTAAAAAGAAAAATGGAAAAAAATTTTTTTCTCGAGAACGGATAAACCGATTTTCATGAAAAAAATATATGTTATGGCTTTTGATGGTGCAAATGTGGGAAAAAATTATTGAGTCCATTTGTTGAAAAAAAGTGGTGAAAAAATTTTTTCAAAATGGAAAAAAAATTTTTTTTAGGGGATGTTCTAGAGGCACACCCACCATTTTTTTCCAAATAAATGCTTATATGCCCCTTTAAAATATATCCAATTTTCATAGCGATCGGAAGGGTACAACATACTCAAAATTGATAATCATTGGCAGACTGTGGGCGGCGCGTAGTCTATGTAATGAAGCATTATGAGACGACTTTTTTTGTAAATATTTCGTGCAAAGACGAGATTACCTTCCCCCGCTTGTTTTCGAGGGTGCTGAACACGATGCAGGTGGTGGGAGAAGTTTTTGACCGCCGCAACCTCCTGAAATGGCCATCCCTCTTATGGATCACTTTATGTTTTCATATATAAACGGGTTTGGGGAGTGATTTATACTGGAAATAATATGGAAGGGGGTTATAGAGTAAGTGGAGTCCAGACAGCAGGCCTAGGGGGTTGATTAAACCCTCCCGGTGTAGTTTTTTTTTCAAATGATTCGGTTCAAATGCGTATACCCCATTTTCGGGGTCGCTAGTCACGGGAAAAATATTCATTTTTAGCTCCAACCCCCTCAAACGGGCAGAAATCACCCCTCACTCACCATTTGAGAGATGAAGAAGGGTTGGAGCTAAAAATGAATATTTTTCCCATGATCAGCGATCCCAAACACGGGGGAAACGTGTTTGAACCCAAATTATTTGGTAAAAAATTATTTTTCACTCCTCGGAAGGGTTTAATTAACCCCCTGGCCTGCTGTCTGGACTGAACTTACTCTATAACCATCTTCCATGTTATTTCAAGTATAACCCGTTGATAAATCACTCCCCAGACTCGTATAGAAAACATACAGGGATCCATAAGAGGGGTGGCCGTTTTAGGAGGTTGCGGCGGTCAAAAACTTCTCCCTCCACTTGCATCGTGTTCAACACCCTCGAAAACGGACGGAGGAAGGTATTCTCGTCTTTGCAAGAAATATTTACACTATTTCTGCCTTTATTACATAGACTAGCGGTTCATTACTACATCTTACTACCACGGTCACTGGCGGCCATTACAACCCTAGCATTTAAATCAGTATCAAACCTCAAGAAGTGTGGCGCAAAAATTCTCTGACGTCAACTGTGGGGTCAAACAAAATCTAGTTTGAAAATCTGAAGATTTTGCAATGATGACATCTGCATAGTCAGCCTACGAAAGAACTAGTTTTCAAAGTCCACTACGAGGAGGTTACAGTGCCTTTCACTAGTGAAGGTGCCTGTTTATTGTGAGTCCCCTTGCCTCTCACGAGTCGGGGTGTTTATTTATCGTGAGTCTCCTTGCCTCTAACTAGTCGGGGCGCTTGTTTATTTTAAGTTCCCTTGCCTCTCATTAGTCGAGGTGCTTGGTTTTTATGAGTCCCCTTGCCTCTCACAATTCGGGCTGACTTTTTTGCGTGAGTCCTCTTGCCTCTCACGAATCAGGTTACTCTATATTGATGAGACTTCTCTTAGTCTTCATTCTTCGAGAACATCCCATAAAAAAAAATTATTTTGAAAAAATTTTTCAAAAAAGTTGCAGGGGGTTGCGGCGGTCAAAAACTTCTCCCACACTTGCATCGTGTTCAGCACCCTCGAAAACGAGGGGGAGAAGGTAATCTCGTCTTTGCACGAAATATTTACAAAAAATTCGTCTGATAATGCTTCATTACATAGACTACGCGCCCCCCGCAGTCTGCCAATGATTGTCAATTTTGAGTATGTTGTACCCTTCCGATCGCTATAAAACTTGGACAAGTTTTAAAGGGGCATATAAGCATTTATTTGGAAGAAAATGGTGGGTGTGCCTCTAGAACATCCCCTAAAAAAACTTTTTCTTTTATTTTGAAAAAATTTTTTCACCACTTTTTTTCGACAAATGGACTTAATAATTTTTTCCCAAATTTGCACCATCAAAAGCCATAACATATATCTTTTTCATGAAAATCGGTTTATCCGTTCTCGAGAAAAAAATTTTTTTCCATTTTTCTTTTTACCCCCATAACTCCCGTAAAAATGGTTTTCCAAAAATAATATTTTGGGAAATTTCATCTAACACTACTATCAACTTGTGCTAAAAATTTCGACCCGATTGGTGCGGGGGCACCTAACACATGCTTATCCTGCTATGCCCTTTGTGTGTTTAAAAATTCATCAATTGAATAGAAACAGTATTTTAAAATGTGTTTTTTAATTAAGTTCTTGAAACTATTAAAATTAAGAGATTTTACGTCAATAGGAATGTGATTGTATAATTGAAGGTTTAGAGAGTTTTTCTGTGATTTTGTTAATCTGAGACGAGGCTGCCTAAGTTGATTGGCAGACCTAGTGCTATACGAATGAAAATCTGAGTTAGTACAAAAAGAATTTACGTTCTTGTGAATTTCAAGTAAAGTAACATAAATGTGAAGAGAAGGAACTGGCATTATACCAAGACTTTTAAATATTGGTAAACAGTGTTCTCTCCAACTTGCATTAACAATTAACCTGACTGCTTTCTTCTGCAGACGAAAGATTCCAGCTGCCCGAGATGAACCACCCCATAGGAGTATAGCATAATTAATAAGATCATGAAATAATGAAAAATAGCATGTTCTTAAGATTTTAGAAGAGAGTTGATTTTTTAGCCTACGTAGCATGAATATTGAACTTGATAATTTGTGTGACAGTTGCTCCACATGACTGAACCAGCTGAGAGTGTCATCTAAAACAACGCCAAGAATTTTAACACTGTTACCCTTGATTAGTGAATTATTTGTTGAGAAAACGATTTGTTGGGTTTTTTCTTCGTTTAATTAATTAATTGTTCGAGGACGCAAATGTCTCGAAAAATACTTCCCCATAACTTCTTAATCTCATAAACCCTCAACTCCATAACCCTGGGAACCCGATGAAAACAGTGAAGAATTTTGTTTATGGAGTTAATGAGATTGAGACCTCGGATCCGGAGTATCATACATCCACAACCTCATCATTCCATAATCCCGTAACCCCTTAACTATGAAGATCTAACGAAAAAATGGAAATGGGGCGATTTGTACCATTGTCACATTAGAATCTTGGAAACAAGCACCCTATGGCTCCATAGCTCTTCAACGGCAATCTCTCTATCCTTATAACTCTATAAACCTATAACCCTGAGAATTCAATGAAAAAATAGGAGGCTCTCGATTGGGAAATCAATTAGATTGTGCCTTCGGAACCTTATAGCACTCCAGCAGCAAACCCTTCTACTACATAACACAGTAATCCCGTAAATCTATAACTGCATAACTCTCAGAATATAACACAAGAATGTGAAGAATCTGAACAGGGGAATTCATTAGATTGTGTTTTCGGAATCTTGAAATCGAGTAGGCCATGATCCTTTAGCTCTTAAACAGCAAAACTTTTAGCCGTGTAACCCCGTGATTCTGGGTATTCAATAAAAGCAAATTAGGGTCAACGTAATTCGACAATTTCTCCTACAACCCTAAACCGATTAAAAACATTTCTTACGGGCTTTTAGATACAACTTTATAGAATAGTACTAGGCTATTGAAAACTAAGGAAGGAAAAAAAATTTTCTCGTGCGAAAATCGAAAAAAAATTTTTTGGTGATTTCAATATAATGTAATGTAATGTAATGTAATGTAATGTGATATAATAAGCTGGTATCATTCTCTCAAGTTTTCTCTAAAAGTCAAATAATTTTTTCAATCGGTTCAGGTATATAGGAGAAATTGTCGAATAACGAAATAATTTTCTTAAGCACGGCATGGGATTTCAATGAGAATGTAACTTTGGAAGGAGTATCTTTTCAGGTAATTTCTGTTTAGGTGACTTCATTTGATCTCTTGCTTTTGCGAACTCTTTTATCTTACGATATCTAGGAAGGTGGGATGAGCATATGATGCCAGGCTTTTGTTGGATGTTGAAGGAAGAACATGCTATGTAGAGCAAGAAGCGTAAAAGAAATCCGTTACATAGGTCGTTCGAAGATAAAAGAGTTCTCAAAAGCAAGAGATCAAATGAAGTCACCAGTTAAGATTCCCTAATTTGCTTTTATTGAATCCCCAGAATCACGGGGTTACGTCGCTAAAAGTTTTGCTGTTCCGAGAACACAATCTCATGAATTCTCCTATTCAAATTCTTCACATACTTCTATTATATTCCCAGAATTATGCAGTTATAGATTTACGGGGTTACTGGCTTATGTAGTAGAAGGGTTTGGTGCTGGAGTGCTATAGGCTTACTTGAAAACAAGGTAACGAGGTTCCGAAGGCACAATCTAATTGATTCCCCTAACGAGAGACATATTTTTTCATTGAATTCTCAGGGTTATGGAGTTTGAGGATAGAAGGATTGTCGCTGAAGAGCTATGAAGCCATAGTGTGCTTATTTTCAAGATTCTAAAGTCGCAATGGCACGAATCGCCCTGCTTAGAACCTTCATTTTTTCCGTTTGATCTTCAGAGTTAAGGGTTATGGGATGCTGATGTCATGGGATCATGAGGTTGTGGATGCATGATACTTAAGCACAAGGATCCGAGGTCAGAATCTCATTAACTCTGCAATCAAGATTTCTCACTGTTTTCATCAAATTCCAAGGGTTATGGGGTCAAGGAGCTAAGGGTTTACGGTTTCCTTTGAGTCTTGTGGTCAATACTGAAGTGCCACAATATTATTAGTTTAAAGTTTTTAAAGTTGAATCACTTTTGGAGTCTGATTTAAATGAGCTGGGTAAGCAATATTACGATACAACGAACTTTTTTAGTGTTAAAAAATAACCTGACGTGTTGAGGAAAAGCTAAGGTCAAATTCGTGTTCAGCGGGTCAGAATACAACCTTGTCTGTACCCCAGCACAGACTACTATTTTTTGTGTTATTGATTGAGATATTTGCAAAAAAAGAGTCATATTTAATAATCTTCTCTTCTCTCTTGGAGTAAAAAAATAAATCGCGTTCAGAAAAGATCGATAGAAATTATGAAATAATATTTAAATGAACCTTATTACCTAATGTCGATGTTGAAATCGATTAAAAATAAGCTTGAATTAGTTATTTGTTCATTTTTACAAATTTAAAGGTAGCTTCCATTAAAAGGTACGCGTTAATCTAAGGTCACTGAAGTATGTGCGTAGCATCAAAAGCGCCGATCGGAGTGTAGTGTTGATCTAATCGATGGTAAAGACACGTATGGAAATAAAATAATGCCAGAGAGCACAAGAAAGTAAAGAAATAAGATATTTTGAAAATGTTTCGATATTTGAGCCTCATGAAATATATTAAAAACTTGTTATTATCACCATATTTTTATAATTAAAATCTAGACATATCAAGAATTTCGAGAAATAGATGATAAAAGAGCAAAAATATCATTTATGTTTACTCCAGAAAATAATCCAACCTGTTAGTAAATAGCTTTTGTTTGTTCAAACGTCTGTTATTAAGTATTTTTCAAGTGACGCAAACAATGATAAAATAAATATGTTAAAGGAAGTGATAACATATTTAACGGATGCAAATATTCTAATTGATATAATCGATATCTATGTATATTGGAAATAGAATTATTAGTAATGACAGGAAAAGTATTTTTCTACTACCCTGTAAAAAGTCTTAATTTCTAATATCAAAGTAGATTAGAAAGTGATGACTGTGGAAAGGCTACTTTCTGTACTAGTGTGGAAAGAATGTTTTTCCACATGCTAAAAAAAATCGATTGAATTTGAATTATATTTACATTTTATTATTTACGTAAATTTTAACAATTAATAAAATTTAACATTTATCCTAACAGAAGATTTAAAAAAAACATGATTTGTAGATATTGAACTTGATGTACTTGGAGCGCTATATTTCCTATAATACTATGAGATGTAATAACGTTACTTTGAACGAAATTACCAATATATTTTTCCGCAACTGTTTAAGATTTCCACCCCCCAAGTTTTTTAAGACTCCCACTAGCATTATCATATAAGGTTGCAGTTACTATGTGAAAGCAGAGTGCATTATAAATTTCATTTCAAAGATAGCACATAGCATATTTGGGAGTTTAGAGGAAGTCTGTATTTAGCTACTACTCATTTTCTGTATATAAATGAATACAATCCTCTATGCTATCGATTCTACAAAAAGGATTTAGATCATCAGCGTACAATATATGTATATAACTTGACTGCATTGCATTATCATTTACAAATGTAATAAAAATAACGAACCAATAATAGACCATTGCGGAACTCCAGAAGTAGCAATGTAATGGATAAACTTGAAACCATTAAACGCAACTTATTGATCTGTATTAGAAACACGTGATGATATGGTTTCGTAAAATTTTATTAAGTGTTATTGTATTTAGAATTAATTCTACGATTTTAAAATCAGTTTGTGACTACAGGAGACATCTATTAGTGAGGTCCACAGTTCATTTCGTGAGACGTCAAATTAAGTAGCTAGCGATATGTTTTGAATTGTAAGATAACCACCTAACCTGTGTTTCTGGAGAAATTTTTAAGCAATTATACGGATATATACACCATGTTTAGTGCAGTAAGACGTCGTTTATGGTTTGTTATGGTATTGTATGGTTTTCAACTCCTTCTTGTTGGTGTTATTCCGTGCTGTCGTCGACATTATACAATAGTTAGAAGTACTGGACCTCGTCCTATTTGAATTATATTGAACCTGTGAACTAAATCTCAGGACGGAGGGTCACGCATTTTCCAATAGAGTAGAATAAAACCGCAGTTTTGCTGGGAACCAGAGGAACCCGCTTTATACTCCTGCGAGAGTCTGGGAGTACCTAGGATAAGTACCACCTAGTAGAAAAGTTATTATTTTTACTCGTTTTTTTAATTTGCTATATACTTCGTAGTATTAAGACATTTTTTATCGATCAATTACGATGTATTATTTTTTGAAATTAACAAACTTACTGCTTTTCCTTGAAACTACCTTCCCTATAATATATTTATGTATTATAATATATCTGTAGAATATTATTGTACCTCTTATAAGAGCTAATTCTTTTTAGTGCACTCGAAATAAAAATTATATATGTTTTGTTTACCAGTAAGTTACTAAACTGAATTTTATTCTAAGTAGCAAATCTTTCTGTATATTGAGTTTAACAGTATTTATTTTTGTAGTGAATATTTAATGGTCTTTTAGCTCTAGGGCAAATGTTGAGCAAGGAAAATGATTTAGAGCCCTTTTGGTCATCTTATGTAATTGTTCTTCTAGTACATAATTTTTTGAAGAAAAAGAAAAGAGAAAAATTGACTTTACTTACTCACGCTCCCACTCAGAAACTAACCAGCCAAAAATACAAAGTATAATACTGTTCTCAATTATTATGAAAATTATTTAGTGTTTTTACAACTTATTTGTAATAGTGATTGAACAAGAGAATTTGATATCTCTTGTTCTATCACTATTGGAAAATTCGATATTTAAAAGTATATTTTATAGTCAAGTCTGTCGAATATTTTGGAAAAATTGCTATAAATTACATCTGCTTGTGATTAGCAATCTAAAGATTCAGAAAATTATTGTCCTACGTATAGTAGATTTGTTCTTGTGAATTGCCCTTTCATAAAGCCGTTGATGGATCGTACTTTTTTTACTAAGGTTACTGTAAATAGCATAATTTAAAAGAATTTTAAATACTTGCAAAGTTGCGGAGCGCAAAGATAATTTGAAATATCAAAGTCACCCTTTTTAATAATCGGACAAATATTCGAGCGCCTCCACAAAAGAGAAAAATAACCAGGTTTTAAGGTGTAACGGTTCAAAATTGAGGAACCCTTTAAAATTGATTTAGTATTGATAGTTGATACTGATTTACAATTTTTTATCTTTATTTTATACTTTAATATTCCTCGAAATCCTCTTAAGCCAGCCCTGAGTCAAACTCCGTATTAGTAAATAAAATCGCTTCAAAATAACGGCGGTAATAGTTCGAGTTCTAATCTCATATAAGGACATAACAGCCTAAGATTGGCTTTAGTCAATACGTCATATCCAAGCGTCGTTCCCCACTCTGGGATATATAGCTAGAGAAGGCGAGAAGGAAGAGAGTCGAGTTCCAGCCTGGATGGGGCGATGAATTGGAGGCCCCATCAAAAGATTTGGCAGATTCCTGGAGATTTGAGTGAAAAGCAATGTAGAGTATGGTCCAGTGAGTAAACTTAGCAGAATTTGTTCTATGTTTGGTGCACAGTGGTTGCTGTACTTAATACCAATTAACAAATAGCGATAGCAACAGTCTACTTGTTTTAATTTGATTTGTTAATTAAAGTATGGTGTAAAGTGCTTCGTATCTACGATCCAGCTTCTGTAAGTACATTTCCCTTTTTATCCCTTGGCCATAGACCTGTTGCATCATTTTCAACAAATTACGTTATATCTAGCGGTGTTATTGGTATAGTTTCGTGTAATGATTTAATTACCGATTGTTTGGAGTAAAAGAAATTTAACTTTTATCGATTTCCAGACTACACAAAATAATGTATTAGTGTTTATGCGCGAAGATTTTGTCGATACGCAGATCATGTCTGCAGATTTTGTATTTAACTATTAAAGTTCTTGGATTCAATGTTTTGTAAACCTTGATAATATATTGCTTATTTGTTAGCTGTTTACTGTTTACCCCGGTAAAGTCTATTCAGGTCGGCCGGCACTCATTACTTAATATTTTTTATAATTTGCTTATCTTCTTGTGCCGTATGCTTATATATATATATATTGTGTGTATTTGTTTCTTTATTGTAAAAGCGTTATTTTCATTTTCACTCACATCCTATAAAGTCTTGTGCTCTTTGTAATGTTTAGTAATATAGTTTGTTATTGATTAATCCAGTTTGGTATATTTCTCAAGCCTTAAAAGAGTACCTTTAAGGCAAAAATATAAATGCAATCTCTAAAAAGAAAAGTAGAGATGTCGGGGCAATAGTCATTTTAATTTTCATAGGTATGTTAAGGCCATATGAACGTCAATCTTTGTGAAATGTGATACGTGAATTTCGGAGTTATTGTTGAAGCACTATCTAATGCATTTCCAAGCAAATTATTACTAAGTGAATGTGATTTGCTGAAATAATTGACATGCGATTAAAATCTCTTTAGGCTCGTTAATTTCGGAATAATATTTCATAACATTAGAAATGTTCGTTGATCCTTTTTTTTTATTATCTATTGGAATATCTGAAAAATCGTTTTTTTTTAAGAAAAAAATAAGTTTTTCCAAATTCAGAAACTCGCAATAAACCGTTGCTATTTACAGCAAAATAAACAAATTCTCTTGTGGCAATAAATGTCAAACATTATGAAACTGCACATCATTTTAATCACGCTTAACTGTAATGACTAACAACTTTATTTAAGTACAATCAAAAACCGCTGCCCAAGGAATCACTACTTCCACATCCAGATTTTCGATCCAAGTCTCTCACAATGAAATAGTTTTGTATGTGGAAATAATTGTTTATGCAACTTTAATAATATACAAAAAAATATTAGAGAAACTTTGGAACATGGGCTTCAGAGGTAAAATACACCAACTATTGACCAGTTATTTAGAAAATCGATCTCAAATAGCGAAAGTAGGTGATACATTAAGTGATCCCAGAACCGTTCTTTAAGGTTTGCCAAGGGGCACGGTCCTAGGACCAATTTTGTTTCTGTATATACTTAAACGACCTACTTAACCTACTATTAGATGGGTTAACTATATCGTTTGCAGATGACACAGTAATATTTTTCACTGCACGATCTTGGGAGGTACTAGTGCAACTCGTAAGTAAAAATCTGAAAACCATAAAAGACTGGTTCGATAATCATCTCCTTACGATCAATATAGAAAAGACAAAATATCTACAATTCTGTTCTTATGAAAGCCATCTTCCACAGTCCACAAACATCACCATCGAAGGAACCGATCTGAAAATTCAAAGTGCAAAATGTATAAAGTATTCTTGACAGCCACCTAAAATGGAACTCACATATAGAAAATGTATATAAGAAACTAAGGTATCTCATCTATACATTCAAACAACTAAAAAATATATTAACCGAAAAACAATGAAAAACTGTTTATTATGGACTTATACAGTCGCAATTATGTTACGGTATTCTAGCCTGGGGTGGCATAAACAAAACCAATTTAGACCCGCTAGACAATAAAAAATTTCAAATTTTTTTTTTGTCGTTACTATACCTCCACTGGACATGAAAGTAATTAAATATGAGGAAATGAAATGTAACAGAAATCTTTTCCACACTAGCCTTACAATATACTAGTTCATAATAACCCAAATTCAAATACTGCAACAAAAAAAATGTGTAAATATCTGTATAAGGTATCTCTGACCAACTAACAGTTAGTAAATGAGCTAGAAAGTAAACTGGTACAATTCTTGTCGCCATGAATTTGACCATAAAATTAAAGGGCGTACAATAGACTTTTTGTTTCAATTATTATTTTCATTGTAGTCCAGTCAACGAATTTATCAATATAGGACATTACATGGAGGCGGCAGAATTTTTGACTTGGAGTAGTTAGGAGCAAACATACTAAAAGTCCCCGACCCTAGGAGCTGAGCCTCGCGAGGGGGGGGCTTCCGGAAGGCCCTAAATTTTTACTTTTTTTGGTTTTTCGCTTATAACTCGATAACTATTGTTCCTTAAGAAACAATTATTCTTACCTTTTTGAAAGCTGACAAAATTTCCCATATTTTTACTTCAAAAAAGTTTCTATCTTCAACCGTTCTCGAGTTATCCGTTTCTGAAATTCGTCGATTTCCGGAAAACGCTGTTTCGAATCACATTTTTCGTCATACTCTGCTCTTAACTCTTCAAATCTTCTTTGTAAAATAAATTGTAATTTGCTCGTCCAAAACACCTTAGCAAACTTTATTTTAGACGAAATTCATCTCACGCCAGAAGAACAGGCAACCATCGACACACTCACATCAGATTTTCTAGACGATCCTCCCTCTGTAGATTCGCTGGATAACGACCCATGTCTCCAATCAGTTGCCATGAAATCTGCAACAGCAATGGAAGACATCACCTACCACGGATCAACTGCTAAACTCTGGATCCAATACTTCAATATGGTAGAATTGATGAAGGAGTACATTCATGCAGAGAGGGCTGGCGATTTCCAAGCTCACCTGAATTGCTGTAAGCTAATGCTATCCTACTTTCATGCAGCCGGGCATTTCCCTTATGCAAAGTCATGCCACTTTTATGTGCAGGAGATGGAAAAACTGTCTTCCCAAATGTCAACTGAAGAGTACCAAAAGTTTGTGGAGAAAGGATACTTCACAATGAGGTGAAGTGATAGGTTCTGGTCAGGATTGTGGTCCGATATGATGATTGAGACCACTCTCATGCGCAACTTCCACAGCCGTGGTGGCATGATCCGAGGAAGGGGAATCACCGATAGTACTATAAGTAAGTGGGTTGTTGGAATGTCTGCAACTAATGACATATGTACTGCACTCGAGGAATATTGTGGTGTTTTGGATTCGTCAAGTGAACAACATAAGTCGATGCAGAAAGGCATCATTAAATTGTTCGTCAGCATGCCTCAACTGCCAGGGTAACTGCCACAATGGAGTCTCCATAGAAGAAGATGAAGAATTTGATGACATAGTAGTTTCTTTGGAGGATTCAGTTTCCTCTTCTGCTGACGTGGTGTCCCCATAAACTATTCCCCCGTTCAAAAATTAATCGGTTTCTTTAAAAAAAGCATTAGCTAATTAGCTATTAGCTAATTATATGTAAATAAAAGTACCTGTTATAAAAGTAGTTCAAACCATAATACTGTGATGTTTTTTTATAGAAGTACCTACCTGCGTTTTCCCATTGTTTTAAGTGTACAACAATAAATATATTTAGAAAAAAATGCAAAATATAGGTAATGATTTCAATAACTCTATCACATTACAGCGAAAAATCTTGAAATCCATCATTTCAGCCATATGTAAAAAACCGCTGCCCAAGGAATCACTACTTCCACATCCAGATTCTCTATCCAAGTCACTCACAACGAACTTTGTATGTGAAAATAATTGTTTATGGAACTTTAATAAGATAATATTTGAAATAATCTACCCCAAAAACCCATAAAACGATACCCCACATCGGTAGTGGGGTGGGGGGTGGTGATAGGGGGGTGGTAGTGGGGGGTGGATGAAGTAAAAAATATTTTGAGGTTTCTGGTTCCTGTACATAAACTAAATCACATTTTTTTTCCATCCCCTTTAATAAGTAGGTGGGGGCGGCTAATGCCAAAAATTTTTTTGAGACCTTAGCTTCTCTTGTATATACTAAATACCAATTTCATGGACTCTTACCTGCTTGATTTACCCATTTACCCCAAATTTACCCCAATTTACCCCCAACCCTTCGACGGAACAAGATGAAAATATAATCTAGTTCTAGATCTCGTTAAAGTACATATGTGTACCAAATTTCAAGTCAATATCTTAAACGGTTCCAGAGTAAACGTGCGCACAAAAAAAAAGTTACAGACAGACCGACAGACCGACAGACCGACAGACCGACAGACAGACAGACCGACAGACAGACAGAAAATTTTTTTTCGCTCAAACTTAAAATCTCGACGTTTCATGACATTTTAAGCCTATTTGGACAATAAAAATTTTTAAAAATTTTTTTGTCGTTCCTATACTTCCACTGGACGTGGAAGTAATATATAATTTTTAAGCCAATTTACTTGATTTGGTTGTATTTTATTTTACAAAGAAGATTTGAGGAGTTAAGAGCAGAGTATGACGAAAAATGTGATCCGAAACAGCGTTTTCCGGAAATCGGCGATTTTCAGAAGCGGATAACGGTTGAATATAGAAACTTTTTGTTGAAGTAAAAAATATAGAAAATTTTGTCAGGTAAGAATAATTTTTTCTCAAGGACCAATAGTTATCGAGTTATAAGCGAAAAACCAAAAAAAAGTCGAAATTTAGGGCTTTCCGGAAGCCCCCCCCGCGAGGCTCACCTCATAGGGTCGGGGACTTTAGAATGTTTACCTCCTAACTACCCCAAACCTATCCCTGAAGTCAAACATTCTACCACGCTCCATTTAGTCTATAATAATTCGTTGATTGAACTATTGCTGAAGATATTATAAAGTATTCACCACAATCGACAATCGTAATAACAATAACCGATCTGACTGTCATTGTGTCACCCTAGACTTTGATTTACGCATGCAATTTTCCAATCGGATATTCATTTATTCACACTGATATCGAAATAAACATCTCAGGATATATGTACAAGGGTAGGTCTCCTCTCAAGATTTTACTGGAGAAAACGAACACCTTTATTGGAAACTGAAAACATGTGTTCACAAAAGATTTTATTTTTATTGTTTATTATCCGCGTATCTGATATCTCTATAGAGGGGAAATTGAAACGTATAAGAAAAGAATGGTTTCTCCCTTTTCAATAGTTTTGTTATTACGGGCTGGTATATGGTCTGCGCCCAACAAATGCAACGTTACTTTCCCCTTTGGAAATATTTTTTATACTATCGTAACAGTCGGTTTTTGAAGACGAGTTATTGTCGGGCAGAAGCTTAAAGCGAACGTGTTGAAAGCAATGTATTATGAACTTTCAAAAACGAGATGGTAATTTGTTGCCATTACTATACAGGGCGATCTAATTGAAACTTCCGACGCTATGAATTCTAAAACTAAAGGAAAGTTAAATTGAATTGAATTTTGTAAAAGTCAGAATGTATAAATAACATTAGTTTTGGATACAAGTGGTCTTTTACCACGTTGCAATATAGATGGCGTTACAATACAAAAAAGTTCGATCCTAGTACTCGATCTCAAGCTAAAATCGCAATTTTCAAGTCGTATAACATAAAGATTATGTATCAATTTAATTATTTGAAAAGTTGCCCAAAACTTTTTCTTCTCAAGCTTTGATTCTCTTTCAGCTACAAAGTTTTTTATTTTTTTTTTAGTTGCCACCCCTGAAAATGGGTGGCACCCATTCATAAATTAACAATCCCCCGCATAACATTTAGTCCAGTCAACGGAGCGGTAAAATGGCCAAAATCTCTAATTTGACAAATTTTGAAATTACTTATTTTAAAGCGCTACAAGAAAGGGGTTAATTTTTCATGTCTTTACGGAAAAACTCGATAAAGACGCACTTTACAAAAAAGTTGCAAATAAAAAAAAAGTCTTGCATTTCGATGATACATTCACGTGAATTTTTTCAGATTTTTTTTTTCAACTTTTACATTTCCCCTCCACTACTTTCAGGACTTTTAGAGTGGCCATATCTCGAAAAATATACATTTTTTGAAAAAAAAAAATCACTAGAGTAAAAACATCTTATTTTGGGCCCAAAAAGGTAAATATATTGTTTTTTTTTTAATTTTTGACCTAATTTTACAAGTTACAGAACCCGTGATAAAAGGGGTGTTTTCTATCCCTTCCGATCATTTTCTACACTAATATTTCTTTCAACTTTTTTATTAATGTAAATAAACACATTGCACAAGGTTTCATCAAAATACATTCATTAGCACTCAAATTAGAAACCCCCAGTTGACTGGACTAATTAAAACTTTTCTTTGACGCATTAACTATCAAATTGCCAAAAAAAAAAAACTAAATCTAATATTCATATGACATTATTCCGTAGTTAAAGTCTCTAAATAGTAATTACAAAATCCATTAATATCCCAAGACATTAGCCTTAGAAAACATAAAGTTGGCTTATGGAATCAAATTTATGAATACATAAAAATTCATAACTTGTAAGTAATAAAAATTCACTATAGAACCATAAATAATTCAAGTATTTCAGCATATTAATCGTCGCTTATAATATATTCTTTACAAAATTCACGATTCAGCGAGAAAATACTGCAGGGTCTTTCAATATTTTCTGAATTAAGCTTGGAAAAAGATTATTTATTAATAAATAAAGCTTGTTGATATTCAACGAAGGAGGGCTGTGTAATCTTACTGGAGTGCAAGAAGGTAATAAAAATTTCGTAATACATATTTTACCCGCGAGAGTGGAATAACGAAAGCAGCAGTTTTAACAAAACCGTAGCATAAGTTAACAAATAGAATGATCTTGGAAGCTCTTTGAAAAATCGAAGTTGAATTTAAGTTGAAATTTTTCATGCGTATAAAGAAGTTTATGTGGATGGAAAATCTGCTTCACCTTCAAAAAAATGTTTAAATCCTAAAAGAACTAAGTAAACATGTTTATAGGGTGGTCCTTATTTTGCGATATTGTATTTTTTTCGGTCTCACCACCGAAAGTGATTCCGATTATTTAAAAAATGAACTATGCAAAATTTTAACTCGATCGGATAACGCTAACCTGTACTCCTATTTTCAAAAGTATCTCATTACCGTTATACCGTTTAATCACATTGAAATTTTCTACACTTTTAACCAAAAGAAAATTTAATTTTCTAAAACTTCGGCTATTTGTATTTTTCTCGTACAATTAATACTTGAGTTTTGACTGGCGTAAACAGGTACTAGAACATTCATATTCTCGGTATTGACGTCTTAGCAAATGTTTTGAATAGCATGAATTATTTCTTAGTTTGTTGGGTATTTTGCCACTGTAAAAATATTTAAAAATTTTGATGAAATAAACCTCTGCGCCAAAAGGATCAGACAGAGGCTGGTTTTTATACTTCTATTACAAAATGTCTCACACCTAAAAATATATAAACTGAAACAAAATTGTTAAATGATAAATTGAAAAATTAAAACGAAGGCAGTTGACGTTTCGGAAAATAGTTCTTTTTCCGTTATCAAAACTTTCACTTTTGAGAATGTCAAACCAGACAGTTTGTTGTTTATGTATTTCCATAGTCACGTGAGACATTAAATTATATTTATTTTATTTTTACTTACTTCGTCTCTGAGGATCGGCAACCAGCTGGTACAGAAATCTACAGAATAATTAGAAACACATTTATCTTCATTTAACAAAATTATAGCGGATTCCTTAAGTTTTCTTTTAGTTGAGTTGCTTTCTTTTTCCAAAATTTTCGCGGCGTCCCACTGGATCCTATGATTGTTATCCCACGCATGTTCACAAATTTTCGATTTTTGAAATTCTCTCTTTCTAGCATAATCTCGGTGTTCACCAAGCCTTACGTTGAAAGGTCTAGATGACTCACCTACATAATGCTTACCGCACTCACATGGAACACTATAAATACAATTCTTGGAATTTTGAATAATATTCACCGGTTTAGTCTTTGATAAAACAGATCTTAATGTGGTTCCTGTTTGAAAAACTGTTCGTACAGAAAATCTATTTCCGATTTTTCTCAATTTATCCGATAAACCTTGTATGTATGGAATTACTGCTAAAGATCTAAATTCAGGTTAAATAAAAAAAAAAAATAATAAATAAATTGAGATAAAGAATGATAAAGAATGAATTGATCTAACTCACTTAAAACTTGTCTACTAAATGGCAATTTACTGCCGATAATTTGATTAGTAAAATCTTTAAATAGAAAGATTTTAGCAACGTTGTGGAGACTCGTGACCGGTGAATTCAGTAATATGTAACCATAATTGCGAACAATTGAAGCCGATCGGAGGTCCGCTATATCTCCCTATGATGTTTTTGGCCACATCAACCAAAAAGGAAAACATAAAACGGTTAAGATTCATGGAAAATCAGATTGCAAATGATGAAAGAAACTTAACTGACTCAGTGGTTCAGTGCTTACGTGTTAGCGGGTTTTACTCTTAGTCACCTTGTATAAAAGGGTTTATAGGAACCAATACGATAATTTCATAAAAGGTTGCAGGTATAAATTATATTCCTAAAATTTCTTAGTGCAGGAAAGAAATTCAATTTAAAAACAAATTTAACAAAGGTAAATTGTTCGTATCTTTTTGATCATTTAAAATTATTCCTGAGTTTTTTAATTTATTAATTTCTAGAGACTCTAATAAATTTAATTTTGATCCTTTATTTTCTAAATGTAATATTTCGAAATTATTATTAATCCTGTGATTTTTCTCTATAAGGTGATTAGCGTAAGTGGAATAATTTTTTTGTTGTTAAAACTATATGTGTGTTCGCCGATTCGTTTCCTGAACTTCCTACCGGTTTCTCCTACATATACTTTAGGGCAAGAACCACATGTTAACTTATAGACTCCTGATTTGTTGTCCTTATTAGTTTTGTCCTTATTGTTTTTTATTAATTTGCCCAGCGAATTAGACGTTTAAAACGTTTAAAATAATAATTTTTTATTAAATTGTTATTCTTATATTTAAGCAACGATATCAAATAATATGTAAGTAAATACGCTACATATACTCCCCCCCCCTTCCCTACAAAGAGAAAACTACGAAAGTATCAATATTAAAGCGGACTTTTTTAAAGTCGATTTGACGGGTGGATCAATAACATCATTCAACAAACAAGCAGGTTTAACTGTGCCAATGGTGACAGTAAAATATTTTCCATGTTTAAGAACTGTAATAATTTTGTTTGTACGAGAAATCACTCCAAAAGGTCCTTCGTACCAACAGAAAAAATTTGGCTTAACCTTTTCTAACCGTCTTTTCATATGAATACGTATTTACAAGATTTAATGTCAGGACTGACAAAAGTGTTTTGAAAACAGTACAGTATGTGATTTAATAAAATATTCACCAGGGAGACGTAAGGATTGTCCATAAACATAAACAAGCTCTGCAGATGAATAAAGTAAATCATCTTTTGGCATTGCTCTTAAAACTAATAAAATTATTGGAAGTTCATCAAATCAATGAACGGAGTTAGTCCTGGTAATCAATGTAGTTTTAAAGGTTCTATGAAATCTATCCACCATACCATTACTCTGCGGATGATATGAAGCTGTGTGAAGTCGATGGAAACCTAACATTTTGAAAATCCACGAAGTAGATTTGATTCAAATTAGACACCTTCGTTGAAACGGACCAAGCAAATTTTTGGGTTAAATTTAAATCCACATTTCTTAAGAAACGGAAAAGATATATGCGGTTTTTAGGTTTTAAGAGATAATATATTTGTATAAAGTGAGTTTCGCCCAATTATTTTATTTAAAGCACGTTACTATCTACATTTATTAAATCCGCGGTCATGTACCTAGAGGTTATGAAAATTTAACCGACAATTATTACATAAAATAGGTACAATATTATCGTTACTTTAATAAATACATATTTATTTTCTTTGATAAACTTCAAAGCATGGAGATTACACAAAAACAAAAATGTGTTTATCACAACACATTATGTGCGCGCTATGTTAATTTCATTGTTATTATTTCCACATCCAGTGGAAGTATGGTAACACATTTTTTTTTAAATTCTTATTATTCAAATGAGCTTAGAATGTCATGAAACTTCGAGATTTTAAGTTTGAGCAAAATGGAGTCTGTCTGTCTGTCGTTCTGTCTGCATATTTTTTGTTCGCACCATTACTCAGGAACCGCTTAAAATATTGACGTGAAATTTGGTACACATATGTATTTTAACGAGATCTGCAACTAAATTATATTTTGATTTTATTCCATTGAAAAGTTGGGGGGGGGGGCGTAAATTGAGGTAAATGGGAGTAAATAGGTAAATCAAGTAAATACGAATCCATAAAACCGATATTTATTATATATAAGCTATCGTCTCAAAAAATTTTTTGGCATTGGCCACCCACATCCCATTATTAAATGGGGTGAAAAAACTAAAATTGTGATATAGCGTGTACACAAGAACCAAAGGCCTCAATTTTTATTTTTTTTTACTTCATCCAGACAATTTTGAAATTGAATTTGAGGCTTGTCTAATTTGTAAAGTTTATTAAATATGCCATACAATAGTGTCGAAACATAGTAAATTATAATGACCAACATTCAAATAAAAAATATTAACAATTTAGCCATGTAAATACGTATAATATTTATCCTATTGTTATATGTAGACTTTCAGAATGAATAGAGAAATGCAATTTTTATGAATGATGAGACATTTCATAGATTTGTAAAAACAGATATATTTCATTGTTTAGCCTAATTAAATTAGAAATATATCATTTTACTCTAATATAGCATGCCTTCATTACATTCTTGTATAAAGAGGAGGTAATGCAGGAATTACAATAATTCAGTTTGATGAAAATATTTACCCTTCTACACATACCCGCCACTGTTGCTGCTGGGATGTTATTATCCTTTTTAATATACATATCATATAATGTGACTATATTAGGAGCAAACAAGGTATGTACTGAAGAGATAGCTGTTATGTATCTAGGAATAAGTTCTTTGATCGGAGATTATTATAAATTTGTTCGACATTTTGAACTATCTAGCACCGAACCTTTCTCAATCCTCTCGAACTCAAATCTAAATTTTAGCGTCTACGAGTACATTTCAGTCCCTTCCAACTCCACAGGCCAACGCCACATGCGCCGTCGTTGGGGTTGGTTTGCATTGGAACTTGATCTGTACATGTCTTTAAGCTAAACTTCACCGAGCACCCCCAACATCTTACTTATTCTAGATACAATTTTTGCATTTCTCTAGAAAAATAAAGACGATTTATTATTATTATTAATATTTTTATATTAAATTTAATATAAAAAATCGTATAAAATTTCATATATAAAAGTATAATTAATTAATAAATAATTACCGTGAGTAATTGCTTCTCTAATTTGAAACACCACTAATATACCCGTATTATTTCAACCTGTTTAACGTTTATGTGGATTCATTAGTCATGGCGTCAAAAACACGAAAAGTTGGCAGAATTGAAAGAAAGCAAGTTGACGTCATCGGACGATAATTCATCAGCAGTTTAATGTCTCTGAAAGCATAGGTGGAGTTTTTGATTCTCGAGTTGACCTGAATGAAATACCCCGCATACCTTTATATTTATACCAGGAAAAATTGCAGTAAATTGCATTAGAGATCCAAACTAATACTGGAAACTACAATCCTTATGCAGAAGAACCAGCAAACCATGAAAATTTATAGTGTATATACAGCCTCTCGTCATAAAATATATATGTAGTCCAATATAATTAATGCAGACGTTCGTATGTAGTTGATTAAAATATGAACTCGTTAAAATATATGTAAATTATATTATGGATTCTGCAAACGCGTCTCTGCGCTAGTTATTTACTAGAGTATAATAAAATGTGAAATTTTATTAACAAGTTTTGTAGGTTTCCTTAATGTTCGTAGTTCATTTAATAACTCAGCTGAGTAATTAACGAGTCATCATAATTTTACAAGGATAATTAAATCATTCATAAGTGCAGACATCGCATCGTAGAAAACAGCTGATAATCTTTTGAAGTAAAGCTTTTACCTTAAAAATTCTCCTCACCCCCACCACCGTTTTCCAAGGCGAGGATACGATGGTGACAATATTTCCTAACCTACCTTTAAACCGGAAAAACCACCACTTTTTCCGTTTTTCCGGTGATAGGCTTGCGAAGGCTTGTGGTATAGGATTTTTTTTGTCAATTCGAATAATATAAGAAAACCTCGATCATACGAGACCCAACCAACTCGGGGGTTCAAGTAGTCTTTACACGAAATGAACTTTTCCTTCGGTGGTTTGTAGGGAATTGACTGATACAGATATTTATGTTTTTTTATTGATTATATATATGTAAAAACATTCTCGTTTTTATTCAGTCAGTGATCATTCATTACATCTGGTTCTTTATATACAATTCTTATTCTATGCCAATAGTTCTTTCAACGCTTACAGTTATAATCACACTATTCGTCCGAGTCGAGATGTATTGCGGTCCAGTCACTCTACTTTTGGACTTTTTCCCTTTTTCTGCTTTACCTCAAGGGACTATGACGACTGGATTTCTTTTTAACTAACTTCAAAAAATTAAAAAATAGATTTTCAGTTCACCACATATGCATGTTTTTTTTTTAATATATATGTTCAACTATTACTCTGGTGCGGCTTAAGCGAGTTTTTATCAAATCTAGTGCAAACTGTAGGGTATGACGCGGTGGTACCCAACAAACAAAATTTAAATGTTATTTGGTTTTATTGCAATTTTATAAATGTAATAAAATAGCAATAAAATAAAATTGTTGTAGAAATGACAATTATAAAACAAATTTGTTTATTTGGTAGCAACATTGTAGTTTCATCAAGCTGCTGCGTCTAGTGTAAGGTGATCAAAAATGAGAAACTATTTTTTTGTGTATCATACGCATATTCGAAAATTTGGCAAATACACCAGTGATATTAATTAAAAACTAAACTACTTTCACATCCTAGTAATTGAGTGAAGTAATGGAAAAAAAAAGTTTAATTTTTTTGTTCAAATTGGCTTATATTAGAATGTCATAAAGCGTAGAGATTTTAAATTTAAGCAAAAAAATATTCTGCCTGTCTGTTCGTCCGTCTGCCTGTCTGTCACTTTTTTATGAGCACGATTACAGTACCCGGCCATTTAAAAGATGGGAAACAACACATACCTCAGACAGAAAACATGACTCAAAACTATTAACATACAATTCAGTTAAGATATACAACAATGAATAATACAAATATTAGAAATAACGGAGATATTGATTGGTATTGACTTGAAATTTGGTAAACCTATGTATTATAACGAGATCTGGAACTATACCTTTGCCGGAAAGGAGGATAATGCTAAATTGAACGGTCAATTTTGTCAAGCAGCACATATCATTGAACGATGTTGATTTGAAGAGATACAAACTGTAACTGCGGATGATGATGATGCTGATACCGTTATAGTTCAAACTGCTATTCAAAAAAGCTACAAAACAGAATATTACAAGGCTAGATAAATATTGTGTTTCCATCCAAAAGCGACATGTTTTATAGAAAATTTAATTCTCAATATTTTTCAATACCTCTAGTTTTGTCGTAGAAATCACATTTCCAAAATATTATTGAAAAACCAGCACGGTGTCTTTAAAGGGTGAAAAAGGGATGAAGCACATCAGTTGGAGATGGGAACTTTTTGATCCTGTATTCCTACCCCCATCAACTGTCGATTCAGAAAGTATCAGCTTATTATAATTTATTTCTTCTATTTTTGCTAATTTCCGTGTACTATTAACAGAACTTTCAAAAAAGAAGTAAAAACCTATTTAATTTGTAACTCTTTTTAATCAGCGAAAGAATGTTTGGAAACGTGAATATTGTAATTCTTGGTATTGATTCAATTATTTTATTTTAATATTCAATTCACAAATACGTATATCAAATGTACCTAAGTATTTATAGGTTGTTTGTGATAATATGATTTGTTTTTTATTGAGAATATTTGTTAGTGTAATAATTGTGTTTTCCTGTCTAATATTAGACTTTTAATTAAGTGATAATCAGAGGGCACAGATGTGTTGTTGTCCAGGCATGTGACCAATCCTACACCATTTTATTTGGCTCAACAGATTTGGTATCAGCTCCACGTGCTCTAATACACTTCCAGGTCCACAAAATTGAAGATTGCTACACCCTCCACAACACAAGAGCAATGTTTTTTACTTCATCGTTATGAAAACTGAATCGTTGAAGCAGTTCCTCTCTGGCCTCTACTGAAGTTGAATAAATTAAACTTTTGAGATGTCCCCACAGATAAAAATCTAAAGGATTCAAATCAGGTTATCGAGGAGACCAAGCGGTAAGAAAGTTATTATTGATAAACCGCCTTTTTCACCCTATGTTCAAGGACAAATATCTCAGTAAGGGTGCATTCTATCGAAAAAAGTTACACAAACATATGGTGTTATTCTTACTTAAAATTTACCCTCCCACGAGATTGTCCACGTATTCTGGGGCACCCCGTATATAATCACATCATCAGAATGTCTGTATAATTTAGAAATATAACCGCTATGGTATTCTTGAAATAATATCGGAATCTTGCATTAAAAAAAAATCAACCAAAAAATAATAGATCGCGTGTGCCTGAGAACACAATATTTAATAAAAACTAACCAAAAGGTGTTAAATGGCGATTGATTGAAGTTTTCATAATATTAGTGTTTTAGAAAGTTTTCATTGTGTTATTAATACACCAAATGTTTGCAAGCAATTAAAAGGGATGATTTTACAACGGTGAACCAAGCATTTTATTAGTGGAAAAATTGATTTTCAATGTGTGTTTATGTTGTAGAAAAAACTTTCACATTACAAGGTCAGGTGGATCAATTGAGTTGGGTATTCTCTCTTAGAAATGGATACAACTTAAAAACCTTATGTGAAACTTTGTGCTGGTGAGAGAATAACTGCTACAAGAATCAGCAGTAGGCAATTCATGGTAAAAAAGTTACCGCACTGCTTTGATTGTATTTTTAATAAATGTTTCTCGTATGTAAAATTTTGTGTAAAATGGAGTTAGTACTGAGTGAGAAAAATCTGATAGTAGCAACTGTTTTAAATGAGGATAAACCCCAAGAGAAACTTGAAAGAAAAGTTGCAGGTTATATAAAGAAGTTCATTAAGAGAGTAAGCTGTTATCGAGTTATCTGCGAAACTTCTTGTAAATATTTCTAATTACAAGAAAAAACTTCTTTTTAATGTTTCAAAATAAGTATGTTGATACTCTACATGTTTCGGCTTATTGGGCCTTTCTCAAGAGTAAATACAAAGATGAATAAAGCTGTAGAACAAAATTCTACTATTTACAAAGGTTCTAAATTCGGAAAATTACAGGTTAAAAGACCGAGCATATATAATTAATGAAGAATTCTTATTATAGGGGTATTAAAGAAATTTAGTTAGTCATTAGCGATACAGCGATTATTTCCAAGGGATTTTTTTAATTTCTAATTGCTCGAGAAGATCTAAACTTTTCCCTTTTGTTTCTGCATGGATTAGCTTTACATTTTCAGAGTCTATGCAATGGCTATTATTAATGCAATGAGTAGACATTCTCGTGTTTTTATTATTGTTTAAAATTGAATTTTTGTATTCTTTTGACTATTTCAGTCCCCAGCCAACGATAGTAGTAGGATGAGAAATAAAACATACAAGAAAAAGGGAATATTTAATAAAATACATTAGTAAACATATTATATGTATAACATCAACAAGAAACAATAAAAAAGTTCTTCTAGAAATTAGTATGATTTATATAATATTCCAATCTATGGATGGAAGCAGGGGCAAATCTATGACTTTAGAGGGCCCACGGTTTATGTATTTCTCAGCCCTCGCCACCTATTTTTTTTCTGAGGTGATTATATAGGATAAGAGATGATAATATAAAGTAAAAGAAAATTCTCATTTAATACGCTACTAAAATATCTCAATTTTAGTATATGTTTATGTTTATTATGCACAGACTGTATTAATTTACACTTTGTTACATACTTTCTAACTAATTTACAGTACCTACGTTAAGTTCGACATTGTATAATTGATATAGTGTTTTTGAATTTTTTATTTCACAAAAATATCGTTATGGCAGCCATGTTGGAAACATGACGGTCAATTTTTTTTTATTATCTCTTTTCCTGCTGATTCGATCCCTAAAAAAGGGATTACCAATATTGTAGGCAAAAGCTACAACTTTTATTTAGTCAATTTTTCTATATTGTTAATACTTTACAAATTAGAGTCGCTAGAAAGATAAATATTTGTACTTCGCTACTGATTCTTGAAATTATTAGTATTTGATTATAAATCAGACATTATCTTTCCTTCCTCCACAATGACCTTCGCCATCCCTTCTGATATTAAAACTAAATAGTGATTGGAATCATATGAAGTTTTCATTTATTTATATATTTAACTTTCCTGTGATGTGTACCATCATCACATCAATTTGGATGATGGAAAATTGATATTCAAACGAAAGTATTCAAGTGCTCTTGTTTGAAAATTTAAGAAAATGATTCTCAATTATGACATTCTTCATTTTCTCGTTATAAATTGACTAGTTTTGACTGTTTCTGTTACAGAAGGAAAACTTTATCAAGACTTCAACCCTCTAGAAACTGGATAAAAATACTGGGATTGTTATCTTACAATACTACCCTGGGGACAATTTCAATAAAGGACGTTGCTATTTTTAGGATAAGTAATAATTTATGTGTAGCGTTATCTAGCTCAAAAATGCAATTCCCTTTTATTGTAGATAGTTTCGTTAAAATTAGATCAGCGGCGGCTCGTGGAAGAAAATGCAAATGAAACGTTAGAAATTCGTGTGTTGTACAACGTACAATGTACAATGTAATGGGTTCAGGGCTGAAGTATTAGCATTCTTAAACATGTTATTAGTTATAAACAAAAAATATCATCTCCCAAATTAATCTTTAGAAAATGGTTAAATTTTGCATATAATTTCTATTAGCTAGGAAATACATTGTATTTAACTTAAATATTAATAAAGCTGTGTTGAATTGAATTGAATATTACAAATAAAGATAAAAGTGTAGTATATAAGTGTAAGTTGGCAGAATAAGTTAATTACTTGCATTGTAAGGTTGCCAACATAGCCATATAAAAGAAATGTGCGTCGCTGTGGCAGGGCTCTTTTCCCGATGTACACTTGATTAATAAGTATTAATAAAGAAGTTGTAGTAAAGCTGTGTGTTTAAATATACGAAGATTCATACGTTACATGGTGTTAGGTTAAAAACTGAGATGATAATAATATAATAAGATCTATATCTATACAAATAATATGGCAATGGACAATTTACGACTCCCTCCCGTGATGGAATTTATGGGTAATGTAACAAAAAATTGGACCACGAAGCTACAAAAATTTAACATTTATTTAACGGCATCTGATCAAGGTGAATCCGTTGATAATATTAAAGTTGCAATAGTTCTAAATATTGCAAAATAGTATATTATTCAAGGAGCGGTAATGTAGGTAATAACTCACGCAGATGAAAGTTTACAGGACTCGCCTACGGCTCGTGCTGTAATTCATCAAGTGAGTTATTACCATTACCACAAGTTGAATACTATACTTTATCTACGATTATAACAATGAATATTAAATTTTGTTTAAATTACTCAGTTTGTTTATTAATAAAATTAACTGTAAAATTTTATTTTTGTTCACCCTTTTAAATTTGTTGTCTTCAAAGATTTAGTTACCTTTAAGCGGAGGTATAATGTGATTTTTAATCGAAATAGTGCATAAACTACTTGTAGATAAAAAATCAGCTTTGTAGATTAATATTACGCGGCGGAAAATGCAAAACTTCGCAAACTGCAATAGCCCGGACCGCATATTCGGTCAAAAGTCTTGTTTTTTATGTTAGAGAAAAAATTTAAAAAGCGTCGGAAAGCTCAATCAATTCTCTTTACATAAGCTGTCTACAAATTTTTCGAAAAAAATGATAATTATCGAGATATTCGAGAAAATGTAAGAAATTAAAAGTTTTCCTATAGAGTGTATGTAAATCTTAAAAAAACAATTTTTCTCAGAAACCTTTGTTTCGAAGGGCCAAGATTAACGAAGCGTCAAAGTAGTACATGATATTAAGTGAACATCGTATATGAGATCGATTTCAGTTAATTACCGATGACAAAATGGAGACATTTTACCCGCCCCCTCTAATTCCTTCATTTTTGTCGGAATTCAAAAAATAAAAAAAATTGTTTTAGCAAGTTTAATTCTATTTAAGTTAACTAGTAGTCTTTTGGCGTAGGAGCCAAGATTAAAAAGTTGTCAACTGTAGAAGCTCAAAATTTGCGATTTTTTGCCGTACATGGCCAACATTTCAGTAGTTATCTCCGAAACGAAAAAAAAAAAAATTAAAATTCTGATAGTAGCAAAAGATTCGTAATGGAAAATACTCGTTTGACCTTGTTTTTTATTTTGAGCTAACTCCCACCGTTTCGGAGATATCTGCGAAAAATTAAACAAAAAACAGCTTACATTTCGGAGTCGAAAAAATTGCAAAAACATGCAATCTTGACACGTTCATATTTTTCGAAAAACACCATTGGGACGGCCGTACGATGTCGCGACGTAAAGAGAAAGTCTTCCAGATAAACTTGATTGTAAATTGTACGGCGAAATTCGAAAATTCGGCTCGGCACGAACGAATCAAAAGTAGCATTTTGTGACACTTCAGAAAATCTTTATAGATATTATCGCGAATAATCTGTCACTACCTCCCTGGCTCCACCTTCGTGTGTTGCGCGTTACGTCGATTGGACAGGCTAGGCATGAAGATAAAGGTGATTGGCTCTGTACCTACCGAGTTATAATAATTCACGCATTATAACACATGCTGTTTGTTTATGGATACTATTAATTGATCAAAAGCAGTTCATTAATTAGTATATAACCTAATAAGAGTAGATAATAATAGATTGTAATACAAGTGTGGCAAGGGCTTCATTGCAAAACGATGTATGAAAGTAGGAACACGAGTGCAGCGAGTGTTCCTATCATACGAGTTTTGCAATGAAGCTTGCCACACGTGTGTTACATACTATTTTTTCTACGGTTGTGAAGTTATTTTCCTTTTCAAAGTCTTTCCAAAATTTTAAATTTGCTGCTTGTCAGATTTTATTTAAAGTGACATTTTCCGCTGTTATTCTGAAGTAAAAAAATTTGACTTTGTAATTGCAATTCATGTGTAATTAATGTACATTTATAGAATTTAACTGTTATTACCAGTAAGTAATATAAAATTCTTTAAGGTAAACACACTATTTTATTCCGGTGCGTGAAGATGTAATCAAGGCGTATGGCAAATTCTTTGCAGCACGGCGTGCGGCAAAGTGATATTTTCTGCACTCATTTCGAAGTTAGAAAATTTGACTTTCAGCACAATCGTAGAAAAACAAAATTAATCAATGATGCAGTACATAACCGAATTGTAATCGCTATCCTCGACGTGTGAATATCAAGAATGTGATAATATGGTTCGAGACAAGCTGGTAATGGGAATCCTGGACAACATGCTTCGCGAGAAATTGTTACAGAATGAGAGCCTCACCCTCGCCAAGGATGAAGAAATATGCCAAAGAACTATGCTCAGTTTGGGCTATGAGTGAACAGCCGTGAATCATATATCAATCGATAAGGGATCATCCACCGATCACCCAAATGAAGGTTTTAATTTTGCCTTTCAAGTCCTGTGCTTAGGATCACTTCGAGTGGAGACCGTTAGACACCATATCGAAATCTTACACAAATCAAAGAAAATGACTAATTTTTTTAATACCCATTTTAACTCTCCTAAGGAGTCCTAAGAATATGAGTCCGGCATGACATTTAACTATTTAGCTATTTCAAGTTAAAGGTTGTCACTCTCAAAGAGGAGATCGACCTTGCCCTACTTGGGGGAGGCGATTCACTTCAAACTATATAATTTATTTTATTAGATAGGATATCGCATAATTTAATTGTACTTATTTTAAACCTAATTAATAACTGGTACTCTTTGAACTTTTGCATTTTATTGATCGAATGATTTGTTATAAGCCTTATCCCTAGAGGGTTTTCGTTTGATGGGCCGGAATTGAATAAATCGAGTGTTTGAATCTCAATACCCCGGTCGGAAGCTCGAAAGGGATTTTTTATTAAAACAATTCAGAGATCTTTAAACTTAAAATCCAAGAAAAATTGTATCTATAGAAAAAAAACAATTTTTAGAGTTAATAATCTACGGTAGTGCAGCCTTGATCTATTTCTTAGCTATCAAATATCTCTTATCTTCTTGAACCCACCTGGAAGTGGAACACTAACAAGGGAGAACGCGACTGGCGCCCTTAATAAATAAATTGGTGTCGCGCACTCAGACGCTGTGTGGTAGGTTTTTCTACATTTTCCCCGTGATTTAGTTTTAAACATGTATGGTGTTGTATCGCTGCATAAGATCATCAAACATGTGTTTGTCCACAAATTTTACGTTCCTTATATTTCAATGTACTGAGGTTATCATCACGAGTTCCAGAGACTTTTCATGTAAGCACTCCGCGCATAAACTTACTGAAAGCATCGATAATATTTCACACTAGCTCTAATTATTCGAAAGGTCAAGTGCACTATTGATTTATTCAACTATAGGATAAAGGAAATTAAGGACCAATTCTCAAAACAGTTGTAATTTAAAGCACGAATATTCTTGTACTGTATTCATCTTACTGAATTATTATTACTCACTTTTATTATTTTACCTAATTTTAGTCTCTCATGTATTAATTGCTGGACCTTTTTATGTTATTGTTGTGTGAAAAGTATACCTCTTATATACATTGTTATATACTTTTTCTAATTTTGACATATAAAATGACACTTTTCAAAATTGGCGTAAGTGTCAAAACGTCCAGTTATGACCAGTGCAATTTTACGTAACTGGTGAGGAAAAGTTCGTTATGTCATCAATTATGAAAAATAAACCTCAGAATGTTTGTTGAACACAAAATTGTTTAGACGTTCAAAATAAGAAAAAAATCTTGTATGTAACACGTTTCGAAAAACAATTTTGTGTAACTCGTATTATTTTACATCCACTCGTTACACAAAATAAAGTCTTACGTAACTGGTTACATAAATAGCTGTTAAAGTCTGTTCCCTGATGGAGTCCCGGTGTGACGTCACGAACATCTGAACTAAGATGCCGTAGGCTCGTTGGTGTTTTCGAATGCACAGTGGCGTCTCTTTGTTTTATATTTTAGTTGATGTATTTAATTAGATTTATTTAAAGGAAATTGAATTATGAGCATCTATTGTAAATTTATAGTAATAAGAATAGTAATTTATAGTAATTTAAGTTAAATAAATAAATTATAGTATTGAATTGTTTTGGTTTCAAGTAGAAAATATGATGGAGCAAATATACAAAATAAATACACTTAAATACTTGCAGCTAAATCTTTTTTATTCATTAATAGAATTTTGTCAAATAAATGTATATAATCTTAAAATAAAAATATATACTTAATACTAATTATGCCGAACCCCATATAAAACAACCTTACACTAAACGACCGGGATTCTATCATCGAACAAACTTTATATACTTTTAATTGTTAGTTTATATTATTGTATCATATATTTTTATTCAATATTGTTCTACATTTTACCGTTTATACGTTTTTCTATTCTGTAATTAAAATTATGATACATTACACAGTGTATTTAATTAAACAAATGAAAAATAAGTAAATAGTAAAATGTAAGTAATGAAACCGCTAAACGAAACATTTAAAATGAACAATTATGTTAAAACCATTTACTTTTTGTAAAAAACGTTTTGCCATGATTTTAAAGCAAACCGCTCGGTCCTGATTCTATGGAAGTGTATTATATCGCCTACCCTTAACCACATTTACTTGTTTGCCTTTAAACTAGCCTGAATACACCAAAATGAAATTACAATCCAAAGTTCACTCAATGAAGCATATATATTCATGATGTAGCCAATATTAAGCTTTATCAGATTCATCTACTAGAATAATTAATTCAGTTTAACCGACTATTACTACGATTACATATGCCTAATTATTTAATAATAATAATACAGTTATTATCATTTTTATTACATGCTTTCATTTTACTCACTTTGATTATTTGTTTGGTTTAAAGCTTGTAATAGATTTAACGTATTCTCGATAAAAATATAATATTATGACAACTGACTTGTGATATATCCTTCCCTCCACAAAATGAACGAATCGTGCTTTTTCATTTCATGAAGAAAATGTTTTATTTTTAACACATTTAGAAGAAAATTTTAGGTTATATCCAAATTCATAAACAGTCAAAGGACAATGTTAAAAATAGCTGATTTTTGGCCCCCATCGCGAAACGCATAAGATCCAGAGAAAATTAATGGAAAAGGTTCAAAATTAATAAAAACACGTCTTCGTAGTATCAAAAGGCTGGGGAAAATTCTATTTTCTAAAAACATAAAAACAACCCCTAAAATTGCTTTGAATAATAGCTTATACTGAAGGTGAAAATTGTATTTATTTTATTATAACTATTAGGTGTCGATTCAATAGAGGTAACAAAAGGGTAAAAGCTATTCACACCCTATCCAGCGGGTGGAACTCAAATACACAGCACCTAATATTAATAAATAGGTACCAAGGTGATTAAAAATGTACAAAATGATTTTTTAATACTAGTTGAGCCAGACCTTCAACTGACCTGACCTCAGCATCTCTATTTTCGAAAACAACCACAGTAAGGGTATGAAATAATATTCGCAGCAAGTATTATTATAAAAAAGCGCTTTAGTTAGCGACCCTGAAAAACACCAAACTACCCTATTCGGGGGTGCAATTCTATTCACAGTCTCGAATACTGAAGAAAAATGCCACGGCACTTAGTAATGCACCAAATTATTTTCTACTAGTAAAAGGGACAGACTTCCACTTTGACTTGACGTGAGTATCCTTATTACGAAAAACTACCTCAATATGAATATGAAAAATATTTACAGCACGTAATATTACAATAGATCTATATAATTTTAGTTAACACCTTTTTTTAATAAAGAAAAAATAGCGAGTTATTTAGCAACCTCGAAAACAACCAAACTACCCTATTCAGGTGGTAGAATGGTATTCACCGCTTCAAATACTAAAAAATATAAAATAAAAATGAATCAAAATCTACTCCAGTTTAGAGTTGACAGGCACTTTAGATAATGTAATATTAGAAAAAAAAAGATTTTCATTTTATGAAATATATAGAATCATAATAAAATATTATATCAACACATAGTGATTACTTATTTCCCACAAAGAAAAACTGCCGTTATTTAGAGATGTTAGAACAGCATCTAGTACAGAATATTTACAAAGCAAATTAAAATAAAATGAAATTTGAAAGTGATATTAGTTTATTCTCTGTTATATTATTTCATGTAAAGGTACTTCTGGGTAAGCTATAAAACGTCATTTGTTTGAGAAAAGTATTTATGCAAATGGCTACTTGCAAAGGAGGATCATTTGGCCACTTATTGTGTTTTCCAGAATGTACCACGAGAATGCGATTCTTTTTACATTCAGAGTTTTTTAAATCACCTTGGTACCTATTTTTTAATATTATGTGCTGTGTACGGCGTTTCACCCCCTGAATAGTGTGTGAATAGGGGTAGTTTTTGCCCTTTTGTTATCTCTATTGAATCGATACCTAATAATTATCATAAAATAAATATAATTTTTACATTCTGTATAAGCTACATGATTTTTTTTGAATGAAAAGCGATAAATCATCCAAAAAATTTATAAAAATGTAAAATTTATGATTTTCTTAATGTTAACACAACAAGAATTTGGGTATGAAGTCAGGATTTCTGCCAAAAAGGCTGTTGTTATGACTGCATCTACTTTGGGCAAATTTTATCCGACTGGGCTTGCATAAATCCTCTGTAGGTTATCTTTTAATTAACATGAAGTCAAGAAACTTCACAAAACAACAAATTATGCGAAGCACTAACTAAAATTAATCCTTGTTTGTGTAACATAATATGTAAGTTGGTAACAATTGTCAGGTTGGCAACATAGCCATATAAAAGGAATGTGCGCCGCTGTGGCCGCTCTCTCTCTTGTCTCACTTGTTCTGATGTACACTGACATAATAAGTATTAATAAAGAAGTTATAATAAAGCTACATTACGTGTTTAAATAATAAGAAGGTCCAAACGTTACATGGTGTCAAATGTGAAAAACTAAGTTAATGATAATATAATAAGAAAATGATAATATAATAAGAAGATAATAATATAATAAGAAGATTAATACAATTAATACGGCGATGGATAATAATTTACGACTGCATCCTGTGATGGAATTTATGGGTAATGTAGCAAAAAATTGGACCTCGTGGCTACAAAAGTTTAACATTTATTTAACGGCATCTGGCCAAGGCGAATCCGCTGATAACATTAAAATAGCAATGTTTTTAAATATTATTGGAGATGAAGGAGTTCAAATATTTAATACGTTTAAAATGAAAGAAAAACCCAAGCTGGAAGATGTTATAAAAAAATTCGACAAATACTGTGAACCGAAGAAAAATATAATATATGAGCGATACAAGTTTTTACAATGCATGCAAAAACAAAATCAAACAATGGTGCAGTACATAACCGAGTTAAAATCGCTATCCTCGACGTGCGAATACCAAGAATGTGACAATATGGTCCGAGACAAGCTGGTGATGGGAATACAGGATAATACGCTTCGTGAGAAATTGTTGCAGAATGAGAGCCTCACCCTCGCCAAAGCAGAAGAAAAATGCCAAATTTACGAGCAGAGTAAGAAACAGGCAGCCGAGATGGAGAACAATGGACAACTAGAGCCCAGTGTAGACGTCGCGTCGTTAGAAAAGATCCTGCTTTTAAAAAGTTAAGTAGAAATTATAATAATTATGCCAATAAGCCTTCAACTAGTAAAAAATTTGAACACGATAAAAAAAGGTTTAAAAATAAAAATGATAACTATAATTTTTTATATGATTGTTTTAAGTGCAATACAAGGTATGCAGCTAGAAATTGTCCCGCATTTGGTAAGATCAGTCGATATTGTAATAAACCTAATCATTATGAATCTGGTTCTTTAGTAAAAAATTCTAGTAAAAATAATAAATTCAAAAAAACCAAAAGGAATGTCAATTATATTGATAAGGAGAGTTCAGATGATGAGTTTTTTGTAGACTGCTTAACAATTAATAATAACAATTTAAAAAATTCTGAAACGAACTACAGGGTGTGCAACTTAAACACCAAAACATTAGAAATAGTAGAGAATGTTTATATTAATAACAAATTTGTATGTTAAGGTTGATACTGGTGCAGAGTGCAACATTCTACCTGCCAAGATTTTTAAAGAAGTGGCTCCTAATGCAGAGAAAATGGACGTAGACGTTAATCTGACAGCCTATGGAGGAAATAGGATTGAGGTTGAAGGATCTACAGTATTAAATTGTAAAATACGTGGTGAGACCTGTCTAATAGAATTTATAATTGTTAAAGCTGATGGTAAACCCATATTAGGGCTGGAAACATGCTTAAAATTTAATTTAATAAAAAAAGTTGATTTTATAGATAACAAAATAACGATCATAATATTAATAATGTACATTTCAGTAGTAAAAATGAAATTTTAAAAATATATAATAAAGTATTTACGGGTTTAGGTAAATTTCCAGGGGAACCTTATAAATTTTCTTTAAAAAATGATGTTAAATCTTGTGTGTATCCTGCTAGGAGGATACCTAAAACTTTATTACCTCAATTTAAAATTTATTAAAAAAAAATGGAAAAAGAAGGGGTAATTTGTAAACAAACAGAGCCAACAGACTGGGTTAATAATATAGTTATTACTGAAAAGCCTAATAACAAATTAAGAATATGTCTTGATCCTTCTGTTTTAAATCAGTATATTAAAAGAGAACATTATCAAATACCGTCTCCTGAAGAAATTATGTCAGATTTAGTGGGTAAAAAATATTTCTCATTGTTAGACTTAAAAGATTCATTTTATCAAATAGAATTAGACGAAACATCGTCGAAATTATGTACTTTTGTGACCCCGCTGGGTAGATATAGGTTTCTAAGAATGCCATTTGGTATCAATACAGCAGCGGAGGTATTTCAAAGAAAACATACACAAATTGTTGGGAATATACTAGGTAACAAAGTTTATATTGATGACCTAATTATCTCAGGTAATACTGAATTAGAACATGAATTTTAAAAGATGTGCTAGATACAGCTAAAAAACATGGAATTACTTCTAATAAGGACAAGTTTCAATATAAAAAAAAGGAAATTAAAATGCTTGGTTATAAAGTATCTGAAAAGGGTATCGAAGTTGATAATGACAGAGTAGAAGCTATTTTGAAAGTAGAAAATCCTAAAAATAAAAAAGAACTTTTAAGATTCTTAGGTTTAGTAAAATATTTGGGTAAATTTATTCCAAATTTGTCAAAAATTTCAGCTCCACTACGAGAGTTGACACATAATAATGTAATATGGAATTGGGAAAAAATTCACACTGACAGTGTAAATACATTAAAAAATATTTTAACATCACCACCCGTATTAACACATTATGATATTAATAAACCCTTAGTTACACAGTGTGATTCCTCTTCTGAAGGAATGGGTGCTTGTTTATTACAAAACAATAAACCAATAGCATTTGCATCCAGGGCATTGACTGATTGTGAAAAAAGATATGCAACGATAGAGCGTGAAATGGGTGCTATTTTGTTTGCTGCAGAACGTTTCAATTACTTTATTTACGGAAAAAATATTCAAGTTCATACCGATCATAAACCTCTAGTACATATCTTTAAAAAAGAAATTAATAAAGTTCCTAATAGACTACAAAGAATGCTTTTCAGGTTAATGAAATATGAACTAACAGTTTCTTATTTACCTGGTAAAAAAATGTATATTGCAGATTTTCTATCAAGAGCAAGTTTAAAAAATTATATGGTTAATCCTAACTTTGAAAACAACTTAATCATTCATGATATAAAGAAAAGATTACCTCTGTCAGATACTCGAAAACAAGAATTAATAACTGAAACAAAAAAAGATCCTATACTGTCCTTGTTAAAAAAAACACGGAAATTGGCCGAAAAAATCAAAAAAGTTGCAACCTGAATTATTAAAATACTTTAATATTAGAGATGAGCTGAATTAATTCACCATATATGCCATATATGATGAATTAATTTTTTTCTCAGAGTAATAATTCCTAATAAGTTTAGAAATTTTATATTAAAGGCATTACACGAAGGTCATCTTGGCATAAACAAATGTAGATCTAGAGCTAGAGAAAGCATTTATTGGCCGAATATTATTTCAAATTGTGATATTTGCAGTAGATTTAGTAAAAACAATGCCAAACTACCTATAATTCAGCCCGATATCGATATTCCGAATAGATCGTGGGAAAAAATAGGTGTGGATATTTTAGAATTTAAAGGACGTCCATATTTAGTTATAATGGATTATTTTAGTAAATGGATCGAATTAAAAAATATTAAATTTAAAAATGCCAAGGAAATAATAAAAATTTTAGAAAATGTATTTTCTTTTCATGGATATCCTGATTACGTAATGTCAGATAACAATCCTTTCAACTCATTTGAATTTAAAAATTATTTAGACAAAATAAACGTAAGATTAATAACTTCTAGTCCAAGTTACCCGAGAAGTAATGGTCTAGCTGAAAAAGCAGTAAACATATGCAAAAATATGCTAAAAAAATGTTATTATGGAAACGGAAATATTGATTTATACCTCTTAAAATACCGTAACACTGCAATTCCTGATATAGGTTTGTACGAAGGCGTACAAGGGCCAATAAAAATTTTCACAAGTTTCAACCAAAATTCACTTTGTTGCAATTTTAACTAAACGATTGTAACTTCGACTTACAATTGTAACTTCGACCTACAATTGTAACTTCGGACTTACAATTGTAACTTCGACTTACAATTGTAACTTCGACCTACAATTGTAGATGCGATCTACAATTGTAACTTCGATTCACAATAAATTCTGTTCGTAATTCTGTTCTTGTTGTAGAACCTCCCTGAATCGACCTAAGTCGAAGGCAAAATAAAAATTCGACTTAGGTAAAAAAATTCATTAAAAGACATTTTCGATCATAACATACAAATCTGAAAAGCTTCAGAGCCATAAGCTAGCACAAAAAGAACGATATGAGTTCGTTCAGACATAAGGCACAACCAGGTGAAAGTTCGAAGAAACCGAATTTTCACTTAGAAAAACACGAGGGAAAATATGTTTTGGTCCGGGCCATCAAAGTGAAAGTATATTGTGGTCATGGAAAAATGAACTAAAAATTTATATAATTTTTGGTCAAGGAATAATAAACATTATACTTTTACGAAATTATTTTTAACTTTTTAATTCCTCCATAAAAGACAATGGCCATGAAGATATAGTCATTATGGATATCATTCATAAGAATGAATATAAAAATTTAACTATGTTACGTATCAAAAAAGGGGTGAAATCGACAAATGTGGCGAAGGCCAGTAGCGCCTATAGGCAAATATTGGCAGAAAACAGTAAAAATGGACAAGGCCGGTTTCTCACATAAAAAAAGTTGGAAGATCAATACAAAGAGATGGTAGGAAAGCCAAATGATAAAGTTATAAAGAAAACCGCCTTGTGCATAAGTAAGACAAAAACCCATTTTGCCAAAAACTTGCTCGAAGGCGAGACGGTGTCATTTTCCCTATATTGAACATACATAGTAAGTCGTGAGATTGACCTAACGTTATTCAACTGATGTTTTAGTCGAACACCGTTCTGTGAATAATATAATCACGATAAAAGCGAACCAAAATTTTTTAAGAAAAATATTTTTATATTATTTTCAGTCAGCCATAATTACCATAATTACCAAAATTCATAAATTTTAAAAGCTTGCATTAAATTCTGGGGAAGTTGCATGAATCTTTTCTACCAAATCGACTAATAGTGCACGCTCTCATTTGTATGGTAAAATTTATCTTGCCTTAGTTGGGGAGGCGTGATTCTTTCACATTATGTAATTTATTGGATAGAATATTTCAGAATTTCACTGTACTTGTTTTATACCTATTAAATAAATAGTATTCTTTGAACTATTTGCATTTTATTGATATTATGACTTGTTGGCAGTTTCTTAATCACTTGAGGGTTTTCGTTTGGAAGACCGGAAACACTGAGTTAATTGGAGTCTCATGATTCCGCAAGTTTGAAACTCAGTGTTCTGGTCGCCTTACGGGAGCTCGATAGGAATTTTTTTATGCGATTTTTCAGGAATCATTAATTGTAGAATCCATTATTAGTAGGTGAATAAGTGGAATCCCGTCAAAGAGAAAGACCAAATTCTTATTAGAGGAGGAAAATAGTTTTTTTTTTATTAGAGAAGAGCATCGCTGATAATCTAAGGTAGTGCAGCCTTGGCCTATTACTTGTCTATCGAGTTATATCTTATCTCGAACCCGCTTGGGAGTGGAAGAACGGGGCAGAATGCGACTGGCGCCCCTTAATAAATAAATTGGTGTCGCGTCACGCACAATAGTGGGTTCTTCCACATTTTCTCATCAACGATCGCATCAACGATATTATTGTAGGTTGTTGAAGTTACAATTGTAGGTCGAAGTTACAATTGTAAGTCGAAGTTACAATTGTAGGTTGAAGTTACAATTGTAAGTCCGAAGTTACAATTTTAGGTCGAAGTTACAATCGTTTAGTTAAAATTGCAACAATCAAAGTGAATTTTGGTTGAAACTTGTGAAATTTTTTATTGGCCCTTCTACGCCTTCGTAGGTTTGTCACCAGCTCAAATGTTATTTAATAGAAAATTAAAAGACAATTTACCAACTGTTGATTCTTTACTCAAACCTAAAATGAATAATCAAAATCAATTGAAAAAAACTTTAAAAAATAGGCAATTAAAACAAAAACGTCATTATAATAAAAATATAAAAAACTTGGCAGGGGGAATAGCTAACGATAAAATATATTTTAAACATAAAAATGTGTGGGAAAAAGGAAAGATAGTTGAGAAATGTAAAGAACCGAGATCATATATAGTAAAAAATTATTCTAATAAATTATATAGGAGAAATAGGCAACAAATAATTATTAAAAAAGAAAAACCACCAGAATTTACTAATATAAGAGAACCTTACTATTTACGTAGTAGAAAAAAAATTGTAAACATTTTGTAAATATATTTTTGTATTATATTTTAGCGTAAGTTTAGATTAAGTATATTGCATTTAGTTGTATTTTAGTAATTTTAAATTGTATCTTAATTTTATGTCAAAATTTGTAAATAGTTAACTTATAAGAGAGGATGTAACATAATATGTAAGTTGGTAACAATTGTAAGGTTGGCAACATAGCCATATAAAAGGAATGTGCGCCGCTGCGGCCGCTCTCTCTCTCTTGTCTCACTTGTTCTGATATACACTGACATAATAAGTATTAATAAAGAAGTTATAATAAAGCTACATTACGTGTTTAAATAATAAGAAGGTCCAAACGTTACAGTTTGATTAATAAATTCTTTCATGCTATTAAAAATCAGCATGTCAGTATCAAAAGTTGAACCCTGTAGAATCTCAGTCACCATTTTTACCTCACCTGCAATTCACCTCACTAATGAGACCTTCCTTGAGATGTCACACTGTCGTATAAAATCAAACGAAATCAATAGAGCTACTTTTCTGATTTCATAAATTGCCAATTTACATAATATATCGTAGGTGACGTAGTAAAATACTTTCTGAAGTCGTAGAAAATCCTTTGCAGTCAATCGTCATATGTTTAAAAATCCTTTATAAAAGAAACACACAGGTGAGTAAATCACAAAAAAGCGAAATCATTTTACGCGTGTGTATTATCTATGATATAAATATATGGAATCAATCAAAGTTCTCGTTGTTATTTTCTCAACTATGAAGCTTATTTATACTAGACGAGCCGGTTAGCTGCAAATCTTTACATAACCTTTCTCCACAACGTAACTGGCACCCCCGCACTCTCAAAAAAACTGCTGCCATCCTTTGCACAAAAACTTGTCACTCATTCCAACTCCACCCTAATCAACCCGTTAACACCAAAATTCGCCACCGCTCCAAAATACCCATCCCTTAATTACATATACAACCCATAAACCCAACAACCCAACAAACATATATGCACTTGTAAAATATCAATTGGAAAAAAGTGAGTATAACAAAACAATATCTATACCATAAAACATAAAACATACAAACAAAACAAATAATAAAACCACAACAACTAACACAAATTTTGTCGCAACATTTAGAGTAGCGCTGTAATTACTAACACCTTTTGATCTTTGAATTATACAACTTCACATGGGCAATCCCTATCCTATTCCCCTCTGACAAACATTCCACAACAAGTACAGAAGAAAGAAAACATAGTTAAACTGCGGAAAGCACCCAAGGGCGGAAGCCGTCAAGCATAGCGCAATACTAGTGGACGATGCATCCCCGAACTGATATCCCCTTATAACAGTAACTCAACAAAAAACACTTCAAACTGTACAAAATAAAATCCTCAGAGTTGCCGCTCTGCTTCCTTCTTACACCCCAACACACATATTACATGATTTCACTGGAACACCCAAACTAGACGCCTTCTTCCTTCAGAGACTGCTACCCAACCAGAGCTGGGCAGTACTCGAGTAAATTGTACTCATAATGGTACTGAGTACCCAAAGTACTCAGTACCAGGTACTCATGAGTACTTTTATTTTAACAGTACTCGGTACTCGAAAATTTTGAGTACTTTACATTATGGAGTACTCAGTAGGTACTTCTGATGGTTGTACGTGACGAATACCGAGTACGACTATCGACGCTCGACTCAGACAAGTCTTAGCTTGTTTTTTGTCTCAATATTGTTTGCCATATATTGTGTGTGTAGTGCAATTAGTCAGACAGTCCTGCTTCAGATACAATATAAAGATGACAGGTGTAAGGTGTGATATTTTTATGTACATTTTTAATAAATGTAACTACCTTTTTTTTTTTATTTACTAGTGAAATATTTTGTCGAACTCCTCTATACATTTCCTTAAATATATAAGGAATAAAAAACCAGACTGCAACCAACAGCTATTTCCCGGACTATTGCCCCGCCGAGCGCTGAATTACGTATTACAAGCCTGGCCGCGTTAGTACAATAACTATGTATTGCCACAAAACACTAAAGTTTCGATTTTAATAGACACCAGCCGAAAGACTTATTCCTACTTAAAGGAGCTCTCGTGCCAGCCATCTCATACCACTCGCAGACTGCAGTTTCGAGCTATTGGCTCTCGTCAGTGCAAGGTAGGTCTGAGACGACTGGAACGAGGCATTTGTTCACTCTTGATACATGACGAGATTTATGAAACCACGACATGCAACAAAAATAGCAGGCTCCATCTAGCGGCTGATGTTCATTACAATCGAAACAGCAGTAGCCCTGACATGGGCATAGTTAGAAGGTATGCTTTTAGAGGGCAGAATATTTACTAGTGAAATATTTTGTCGAACTCCTCTATACATTTCCTTAAATATATAAGGAATAAAAAACCAGACTGCAACCAACAGCTATTCCCCGGACTAATGCCCCGCCGAGCGCTGAATTACGTATTACAAGCCTGGCCGCGTTAGTGCAATAACTATGTATTGCCACAAAACGCTAAATTTTTATTACTTAAAATACCACAAATTGAGCATTCATATTACTGGTATTCGTGTTTTTGTCTATTAGTTCTAATTTGATGTCTCTAATTAGTACTTTATAAAGTACTCGTACTCGTTATTCATTTTTCGACGAGTACTTTCTAAGTTTTGCAGAAGTACTCATTTTTTCGAGTACCTCTCAAATAAGTACTCGGACTCGAGTAGTTATGAGTACTTTTTAAATGTACTCGTTGTGAAGTACTCGTGAATACTTTAACGCCGGTACTCGTCCAGCTCTGTACCCAACTTTGCTGAAACATTAATCAAATCATCTAATCCTACCTAATCTCTTACCCCTAAATTTGGACAAGCTCCCAGATACCCCTCCCTAAATTACATCTACAGATTGTAAAACCTGAGATTGAGAAAATGAAAAAAATATATAAAAAATAAAAAATACAAAAATTAAGTAAAAAAAAGAAGAAGAAAAAAGAGGAAAATCACTACCATGAAGATCAGAAAAAGATAAATAAATAAAAAATTAACACAAAATTAACAAAAAATTAACACAACTACTAACCTATTAACTTAATATACAACCTTTAAAAACCAACAACCTAGAAAACAGCCAGCCATCGAGCAAGGACGAATTCTTTTAAACTATATCCCGAGGAAAGCATGGATGGGAACTTCAGCTAAATGCATCAACTAGAACGACAAAGACCAAACGGTCTGTGACTCGTAAAGCGAAAGGGTCTGTAACTTTAAACTGCTGTAAAAATTAGAATGAATGTGTTTTACGATATAAAGCCTGCACAGAGCGACATAATGAGTTAATTAAAGAATTTTGAAAATGAAATTAATCAATTTAAACTTGCAAAAAAAAGGTACTTTGTCAACCAAAGTGGTAGACGTTAATATAAAATTGGGCAACTGAAATAAAATAAAAAAACAAAAACAAACCCCTTATATCTAGAGTTATCCACAATAGAATTAATCTATATTTAAATGTTCAGGAGCTTAATGAAGCGGCATGAGAGGAATGGAATAACATTTTACAAAAAATTATCAATAATCAGATAATTTCCATCCCAGGCATGTCTGTATATTATTGCTAAGCAGGGAAGGACTTTCAGAATACTAATTTTTGTGTGATGATTTTCACAATATTTTTTAAAATTTTAAATTACAGAATATCTGTGACAATTTAATGTTTTTTTTGTGTTTCCAGGTAGTGTCCGAAAACCATTTCAACATAAAGAAAATAATATTATATGAATGAAATTAGTAGATCTAATTTTAAAAAATGAGTTCTTTAATTCATGGGGGGGTTCAAAAATTTTCATAATATGTGTAATTGAGAATAGATTAAGTTATTTGCTGATAATACTAAATCATAAGATTTTATATCATAAAATAAAATATGAAACAGAAAAATTAAATAAGAATCATGGTTTAAGATGGGCGATGAAGTTTTAATATCGACTAGATTTACATAAAAATTTAGTGCTTTGGCTGTAAGAATTGAACAAGAAACTGAAACTTATCTTGAGGTTTTCGGAGACTTTATGTAAAACAATTGCATTTATATGGTTTGGCTGAAGATTTCTGTTTTAAGAATCACCAAATGCCCATAAAAGTTTATAGGCATTATAAAAATCTCCAACAGTATTCGGTGTAAAGATGACAATAATGTTCATAAGCTTAACAATGTGTCCTTTTCCAATGCAAAATAGTTTATAAGTAAGAATAGATACATAGATAGATAGACAGATAGACGTTTATTTAACTACTTTACGTATACAAATACATTTGTAGCAAGTTATTACTTTGTTATTATATACAGATGATATACATATAATAAAAATGAAGTACACAGACATAAAATGTAAAAAAACAAGGATAATATAATAAATAAAAAACTGCCTTAAAACACGTTAGTTACACAGTATATTACATAACAGCCATAGGGGTAGTCATAAAATCTTTAATTGTATAGAAACAAAAGTTCAAGATATGGTTTCTAATGATAGTTTTAAATTTGTGAAAATTTTGTTGTTTTATATTTTCAGGTAATCTATTATACAAGTTCAAGTTCAATGAGTTTTTAATTTATTTTGTTAAGCGATATTTAGGATGTTCTAACACATTGGCCAACCTCGCGTTGTAGTTATGTAGCTCAGATGGAGTTACATACACATTCTTATTTTTATGAATCTCTAAAAGAGAGTAGTAAATATATAGGCTAGGAATTGGCATTATACCATATTTAATAAATAATGGTTGACAGTGTTCTCTGAAACCTGCTCTTGTTATAATTCTTAGAGTCTTTCTGTTGTCGAAATATTTTTACAGCGTTGCTCGAGTTCCCCCAGAGTATAACCCCGTAGCTTAGTTGGGAGCGGATTAATGAATAGTATACTGACAGCAAAGTGTGTAGTTGTAGAATAGTTCTTAATCTTCGTAAAATAAATAAATGGCTTGATAGCTTATTGCTGAGTTGCTCAATATTAATACTCCAACTAAAGTATTATCAAGAACTATACCGAGTAAATTGACACTTTCTCTCTTCGTTACGTCATATCTGGTAGAAAAAAATAGTTTTTGTGTTTTGTCATGATTTAGATTGAGTGCATTAGCATTATAACAAAGTTCCGCTCGAATTTTAGTTTCATAAATGATATATTGCAAACTGTTAATATCCTTGGCACTAACTGTAAGAGTTGTGGCATCATCAAACATAACAATACTGCTAGGGAATAAGTAATAAAATAAATCGTTTTCATAAATTATAAATAGTAGAGGTCCCAGCACAGATCCCTGAGGCACTCCATGTTTTACTGATCTAAAATAAGATGTCATATTATTTGGTGAGACTTATTGTTGCCTACTCTCCAGATATGACTTTAATAGAGACAAGATTCCATTCGATGATGAGAGTATGAGAGACACAGTCGAAGGCCTTGCTGAGATCACACAGCGTAATTGCAGTGTGTTTACCTTCTTCAAGACCACAATCTTACCACAATCTTACAGGTTGCATCAATCGTGGAACATTTTTGCCTAAAGCCATATTGGCAAGCACGCAATAAAGAATATTTTTCGAAATATTTCGACAAACGATTTTATAAAATAATTTCAATTACCTTACCAAACACATGGATACTCGAAATCGGTCGATAGTTATCCGGGCTATTTGAGTCACCTTCCTTAAAAATAGGCTCAACTCTACCTTAAAGATATCATTAAAACATGCATTTATTATTCGCGTTAATGGGAGAAATAGGAAATCTATTGTTTCTTTAACAATTTTACAATTTAAATCGTAATATATACAGGTTGTCCCAAAAGTGGATCACTGAACGAAGTAAGATGATGAAAGAAGTCATTTCCAATCAAAGTATGCATATATGTGGTTATCCAGTTGTTGATGGTTCAAAGGTTATTTCAGTTGTTTTATTTTTTCCCCTAGTTCATCTAGTACGTTCTCTAAATTATAAAAACAGTTTGGTTGTTTTTTCTTTTAGTGGGCTTTAAAGGTGTAACTTTCCAATGAAAATATTTTCATGCACTCTGTAATCTTCTTTGTTCAAAACTAATTTAAATTAAAGTTTCTTGAAAAAATTATACATTCGCACAAAAACTAATTTCAAATTCTCCTTTTACAATCCTAGATGAAGAACGTAGAGTAGTTTAATTTCTATTTTTTTTTTTGTTATTTATACTGTGTGTTATACCATGTTAAAATCTGTATTAAATGGACAACTTTTCCAGATAGTGGGTCAACTTGTCAACTCTTTCTCTCAACTTTTTTCTGTCAGCGTTACTTAAAAATGAACTAAAATTTTTTGCGAACAAAAAGTGTTCACAAAACCTTTTTTTTAGACAAAAGATCGCAGGTCACTTAAACTAGTATAACTTTTGGAGTTGAATATGTTTGATGACCTGTCGTGAATTTAATATTTGAGACTTTAATAGGTTACGATGGTTTCATTTTATTTGGTTTTACTATGACAAGGCACGCTGTATATATTCAAATTTCATAAAGAAAGATTGATTAGGCTGCAGTGCAAGACTTATAAATAAACGTGCAAGTTTAGAGCGTAACTATCCTGAACTTAGTCGGAAATTAATAAATTGCTTCTCGCCTAGAGCAAAGATGCCTTATTGTAAGGTGTCTCGCTTCGAAGTCGGTGACTGCAACAGGTAATGGTATCCTATTTTAATAATACGGTAAAGGAAGTTTAACATAGACGGTAATTTACTATTAACCGACAACTTGAGAAGCGTCTCACAAAATAAATTATGGGATGGATCACTCTTTATAAATTATCATATTTTGCATAGAATTTTTATTTCTCTTAGTTGTTTTTGTTCGCAGATATAAAGGACCCCGCACACAATACATGGGTTTTGCGGCTCCAGTCAAATTTCGTGAAACTCTGGGAAATGGTAGTTCTCAGTGAGTAGAAAAAAAGTCTAAATGGGCGCGAAGCTCCAAACCCCATTGGTTCCGAGATAAGACCAGCTGAATTCGAACCAATCGATATGTATATTTTTTTCACAGAAGCCTTTAAAGTAGCAACTTTATGCCCGGGGCGGGTATAGAAAGTTGCTATTTTAAAGACTACTGTGAAAAAAATAGTATACAATCCTCGGGAATAAAGAGAGACAGCCTTTCTCTTTATTGCCCTCCGGCGTAAATATACTATTATATGAAACGTACATATGCAGACACTTGAACACATGAAGTGTAGGTTATGTGTACATTTCTGTTATTATGCGAACGTCCGTAAAATATTTTTATAATATTCCAAAGTATTATGACACAATATGGGGTGGGGTTGAGGGTAGGTTGGTTTTTTGATAACAAATGATTGTAAATAACAAGAGCAATCGGACTACCCCTCTGCCAGGGTGTCCGGAGGGTGGGATCTGACTCCAGATTTATGATCACTATAATTTGAAAACCCTGTGATACGAGCTTCGGCCGTTTCTTAGAGATATCGGAAAATTGATCCATTTTGGGAGATCCTTGATTCATTTTAGGAAACAAATAGCCAATTATGGGTCACCATATCGATAATCTGACCCCAGATTCATGATCAGCGTCTTCGAAAATTCTTGGTACGAGTATAGGCGGATTTTGAACCATGAAAACGGTATTTGAATATTCGCGATTTTTAGCGAACAGAATATTTGCTGGTCGCAGCGTTCAAGCAGCTCTAGCTCAAAACCAGTATATTTTTGAGCTTGGCGCCCATTCAGACTTTTGTACTACTATTCCGAGAGTCATGTGAATTAGCCTACTGGTGGTTTGGTAGGGGTGGTTTCTAGAGGTTAGGTGGGTTAGAGGATTGGTTTAGCCCGCTTGTGGTGTGGAATTTAATTCTTTCAAGAAAAATAAGCGATTAAACTCGCTGTTGCCAGGGTCAGGTGGGTTAGCCTTCTTGTGGTTTAGAAGGGGTTGGTTTCTAGAGATTAGGTGGGTTAGGGGGTTGGTGGTGAGGTGGGTTATGCCACTTGTGGTATGAAATTCAATAATCTCAAGAAAAATAAGCGACTAAACCCAGGGTTAGGAGGATTAGCTCACTTGTAGTTTGGTAGGGGTTGCTTCTAGAGCTTCAGCTGGTCTTATCTCGGAACCAATGGGGTTTGGAGCTTCGCGCCCATTTAGACTTTTTTCTACTCACTGAGAACTACTATTTCCCAGAGTTTCACGAAATTTGACTGGAGCCGCAAAACCCATGTATTGTGTGCGGGGTCCTTTTTAGGACAACTGTTGGTACGAGTTTTTAATTTGTCTCACAATGGGCCTTTTCAGTGATTTTTGTATTGCTTTATGTGATAGCGTTTTATAAAAAAAATTTCGCCATTTTTTTTAGCATGATTTCTATCGAAAGAAGAAATCAAGTGTGGAAATAAAGCGCGCGCTTTGAACGTGACGTCACGCACTCACCTTTGTGACGTCGACGAGCGTACGACCTTCATACCGGTGTATCATAAAGTTGGTTCCCTGCTTTTTGACAGTTGACGTTGAAATTGACACTTTGACAGTTGTTTCTCTTTAGTTTGGATTTAAAGAACATAACCCCAAAACAAAGCGTAAACAATAAACGTGTCAGTTTTGGTGTGATGTTAGTGGCTATTAGGCGTTCTGGCAAATGCTGCCAACATAAGTCCGGGATGTGTGACGTCACTCAGCCTCAAGGTCAAATGAGTGTCCAAATTGCCGTAATAAATGTTTATTTTTTTATTAAACATTGTGAGATTTATATTTGAAATAAAGTTGCACAAGGTGAATTTCTATCAGTTAGTTTTCAAATAAACATATTTGTTTTGAGATATAAGAATCTAGTGAAAAGGCACATTTTAATCATAAATCAATATATGCGTATACCTATTATTAATCCAATACATTTTTAAACTATTAAAAGTTGCGACCTTTTATTACCAATTTTACTAACATCCCATTTGGTTAAGTAAGTGTAATTTATGCAGATTTATTAAAACCATTTGACAGACTAGATCATGAACTTCTACTGTAAAAATTGTCAAAACTCGAATTTAAATCTTATAAGCTTTTCATCTATTGATGTATTAGCAACATCTGGAGTTCCACAGTGTTCCGTTCTGAAGCTACTGTTATGTTATTATTATGTATATATCAACGATATTTGAGGCACGTTTAAAATAATGTACTTCTATATGCTGATGACCTTAAATTGTTTGCATTTGTTAACTGAAGAATGTATTCATTTACAACACGTTCTCTCAAAAATTAATTTATGGTGAATCTAATAGATTACCTTTAAATGTATCAAAATGTAATACTATGACTTTTACGAAAACAAATAATGCGATAAATTTTTCACAAGAAATAGACAATGGAATAGTCAATATATCCAGCAAATTTAAAGATCTCGGAAGCATTTTTTATTCAAAATTAACTTCTGTTCATATAAATAACATTACTAATACCTATAAGAGTTTAGGCTGTATTACGAGAAATTTAAGGCATTATAAAGCAGTTTCACACTTTCTCTTCTATTTAATGCCATTGTGACACCAAAATTAGAATGAGCTAGTACTGTTTGAGATCCACAATATGATATTCATATATTTTAATTTGGAACAAATTCAGAGAAGGTATGTTAAATATCTTTCCTTTGAAGCTGATAGTATTTATCCGCCTAGAGGTGCTCCACAATCTGCAAATTAGTGTCGGCTAGAATGAAACGCTGTAGTTTTTGGATAAAATCTATCAGTAAATAAAAAAGTTTTTAAGAATTTAAAATTTGAAAAATTGTTTTCTTATTTTTATTTACATACTTTACTAATATACATTTCATAACGATATAATATCAAACGTCGAAACATAATTTTCAAATATTATATTATATTAAAGATAACGCTTTTAGATAACAACGAATGGCACACTGCAAAAAATTAGGGTAAATTTACCCGCAAAAAGAGTGTAAAATTTTTATTTTTATTTTGGGTAATTCTCGCTGGTAAATAAAATTTTACACTATTTTTGCGGGTAAAGTTACATTAAAATTGGGTGTAATTTTACACGCAACGACGGTAAACTTACCCTCATTTTTTATAGTGCAGTTTAATAAGTAAACTTTTGGCTTTCAATCGAAGTTGGTGCAGAAGATCATACTGGTCCGTCTAGACGCTGCTCAAGATAGACTTCATATCATTAAGGAGTGTCTGTCCGGCTTCAAGAAAGGCAGAACCACAGTGTCAGGACATTAAAGTACAATATAATCTCGAGATGCGTACCATCATGGTAGGTACTTTAGTATTGAAAATGCTTCCGATGCCGTTTGGATCTCAGGTCTACTTCAGAAGATGCACTACTATAACTTTCCAACTCATAACACCAAAGGACCCCGCAATAATCTTATGGTCAAATCGTCTGAATTTTGGATATGTTTTAGGTTTCGTCATCCCAAGCAAAAGTTTCAATGGGCACAAAGCTCGAAAATCATTACTTTGGCTGCTACGGAGCTTGAAAGCTCCAAAGCTCCACCACAGATTTATTTACTCGTGCAGTCTTTATAGATTTTTAAATAACTTATTTTTTCAATTTTAATATCTAGGTTTATGTTTTTGAGGTTGCTGAATTCAAATCCGATGTCAAATTGTCCAAATTGACACTTGACAGCTGTCAATTAGCTGTCAAAGCGCCTTAACAAAGTGCAAATCTTATTTTTATGTTATGAGTTTATGCTGTTTAGGTAACTCAGTTCATGTATGATGTGAATACAATAATTCGACAATTGGCAGCTGTCAACAGGCTGTCAGCTAGCTGTCAAAGTGCAATAACAAAGTGCAAATCTTATTTTTTTGTTATGACTTTATGCTTTTTAGGTAACTCAGTTCATACATGATGTGAATACAATAATTCGACAATTGGCAGCTGTCAACAGGCTATCAGCTAGCTGTCAAAGTGCAATAACAAAGTGAGTTACCTAAAAAGCATAAAGTCATAACAAAAAAATAAGATTTGCACTTTGTTATTGCACTTTGACAGCTAGCTGACAGCCTGTTGACAGCTGCCAATTGTCGAGTTATTGTATTCACATTATGTATGAACTGAGTTACCTAAAAAGCATAAAGTCATAACAAAAAAATAAGATTTGCACTTTGTTATTGCACTATGACAGCTAACTGGCAGCCTGTTAACAGCTGCCAATTGTCGAATTATTGTATTCACATCATACATGAACTGAGTTACCTAAACAGCATAAACTGATAACATAAAAATAAGATTTGCACTTTGTTAAGGCACTTTGACAGCTAATTGACAGCTGTCAAGTGTCAATTTGGACAATTTGACATCGGATTTGAATTCAGCAACCTCAAAAACATAAACCTAGACATTAAAATCGAAAAAATAAGTTATTTAAAAATCTATAAAGACTGCACGAATAAATAAATCTGTGGTGGAACTTTGGAGCTTTCAAGCTCCATAGCAGCCAAAGTATTGATTTTCGAGCTTTGTGCCCATTGAGACTTTTACTTGGGATGACGAAACATAAAACATATCCAAAATTCAGACGATTTGACCGAAACCCAATTTCCATAAGATTATTGCGGGGTCCTTTATTCATTCGTTGCTGGTGGGTACATCGCTGCAGTTGCGAGTGAATAATAAGCTATCAACACGACGGGATATTCAAGTGGGAGTCCTGCAAGAGTCGTGTCTTGATCACAAATTATACAACCTATACGTTTCCCGAATACCTATCTGGCCAAATGTGTTGATGATGCAGCCATGTATGCGCATTCGCATGCGCAAGCTATAAATATGCCGTAAAAGCCTCACATGGCTCGTGCCAAGGCATATTACAACCAGTGGAAGATTAGAATAAATGCTGAGAAATTGGATGCAATAGTTAATTCCAAGTTTGATCCGGAGAAACCACATTACAAGGAAAAAGTGAGTGAAGTACTTGGGTGTTAGATGGACCAGGGACTGACGTTTAACACTCACATAATGAAACGGTACGGACAGTCTATTCCAAATCCAGGAGTCTGTATCCACTCCTGGCCAGGAATAGAGTAGCCGACAAATCAAAATGTTAATATACACTGCTGTAATGAGGCCGGTCATCACATACGCGGCACCGGTGTGGTGTGGCACGTCGGTAACGACTGTAAGGAAATTGAGAGTTTTAGAACATAAATTCTTGTGCCTCACCACAAATTTCTCAATATACACCTCCCTCAGAGACCTCTATACACGTTGTCACGACATAACCCCACTGACGGATTACATCCAGAAGATCTCCCAAGAATTTTACACATTCAAGCTGGCCGCTAGTCCGATAACAAGCAACATAGCCCACATTAGACAACATAATGTGCCATACTGAGTAAAACACACCCTGCCATATCAGACGTTGCCCATCTTCCAGCAACCTTAACCACAATCCCTTTAAATATAACTTCTCCTTGAGCCATCATCTATTACTGATAATTTTCAATCCTTTACTTCTTTCCTGTTCCATCTCATTTTTGTTTTGTCCGTTTTGGTTTCTTTTCTAAATTGTTCTTTCCACACATTAACTTCTAGAAAGACGCAACTTTTTTTAAACCAGAACATTTGGAATTATACCTTGAGCGGCCAGTATCCGCTACACACTAGATTGCCCGGAGCGAGTTGTTCATCTAGATCTTTTTCCCGAATCAGTAATACAAAATTTTTACTAGTGTGTGCATACTCATTACTTTTAAGGTTTAATTTCTTTTATTCCCTTTTGGAAGTTTTAAGTCATATTACTTTTTTAATTTGTTCTTTGGCGAAAGGTTATTTTTATTTATACGTTTCGTTAAGTTGATCTGGTTCCTTCCTATCCAGTCTTACAATTGCAATATCCGGCTGGCTCCGGGTCGTGTGCTAGTTATAATTATATTTATTTAAATATAAATAAATGTGTTTTGTTATTATTGTTGTTGGCTTACAATCCAAGACTCTCAAGTTCGAAACGCATACAGGTAAGATATAGTTTCTTTTTAATTCTTTTGAACTGTTGAGTGTTTCATCAAATCGACATAATAAAATGTTAAAATAAAAAGTTTATATTATTTATAAAGAAATTGCAGAGTATTCTATAAAATGTACAACTATTATATAAAAAGTTCAACAAATCGGTGAAAAGCATAATGTCTACTCTGGTTTTCTCCAATTTCGTTTCTTTCACATCCTGTAAATATTTGCTTAACAGTAATACGCCTTAACGATTTGTTTATATTTATTTTAACATTTTTTTTGTTTTATTATTAAGTTAATATTATGTATTTTATATATATTTACTTGGATTTTTCCTGCCCTTTAATTGGATACTTATCTGCCTGGACAGCTGTATTTTTATTTATTTAATTATAGTGTTTACAAGAAAGAGTTTACATTCATACATACAAGCATAATTATTTTAAACAAATTTCTGTAAAAAAATGTTTGCTTTAATCAAGAGCTAGTTTTCCTATGCGATAAAACATAAACCGTAATAAAAGGAAACCCATATTGTTAGAGACCCGATAAAGTCAAGCACTGACATAAAAGTCTAACAAAAGTAATTTGGCGACCTTTGTATCTAATTAGGAACTCTGTAAAGCTCATTGAATTTAGTAACAACCGCAACTCAGGTTTATTTACCGCGAAGGCTTTTAAGTGAACATGTTCAAACTTTGATATTTTAAATCGAACACAGATTCACAAAATAAATAGAGAGAGAAAATAATGTATAAATATATTTTCAATAAAATCGTCCCTTCAATATCAAATTAATTTCAATTAGGCAACGATGTTACGCATACAGCTTTTCATTTGTAAAAAACAATCACACAGTTAAATTAAATACGCGCAATCCAGTTCGCTTATGAATTAGTATCCCACAATCAAATTTTCATTAGACAATGTTGCTTTTAATAACTGAAATACGTCAACCTATATGAATTTTTGCATAATCCCAATGGGTGGAGAGGATACTTTGAAAAGCTTATTATTCGTCAGAGAATAACTGCAGTTATACAGTGTTTTCATGTCATAACTAGCAATCTAGAATAACCCTAGATTGGAGGTAGGCATGATTTTGAAAAGGAACACATCGATTTAGACTTATATGGGGCAGTTCGAAATATTATTAATTTAATTCCTTGTTCCACCCGCAGCCGCCCATCTTGCAACAGGGACCTACTTTCTTCTCGCACATTATTTTAAAGGGAATAAAAAGTATTACACTTTGTTTTTGTCGAAAAGTCACCTGATAGTGACAGCATCGAGCGACAATAATTATTATGATATAAACTAGAATATTCTCTGGTCGATAGTTACATTTTTATTTTTTAGAAAATGAGTGAAACCCCAACAAATGTAGGCAGATGCCCCAATTTTTCATCATCAGAGCGGTTGCTATTATCTAAAATAGCAAATAATTATAAAGATATCGTAGAATAAAAATCGCTGCCCAAGGAATCATTACTTCTACATCCAGATTTTCTATCCAAGTCACTCACAACGAAAAAATTTTGTATGTGGAAATAGTTGTTTATGGAACTTTAATAATATAATATTTGAAATCCTCTACCCCAAAAACTCATAAAACGATACCCCACATCCGTAGTGGGGTGGGGGTGGTGATAGGGGGTGGATGAATTAAGAAAATATTTTGAGGTTTCTGGTTCTTGTGCACACACTAAATCACATTTTTTTTCATCCCCTTCAATAACGTGGTGGGGGTGGTAATGGGGGTGGCTAATGTCAAAAATTTTATTGAGACCTTAGCTTCTCTTGTATGTACTAAATACCAATTTTATGGACTCTTATTTACCTATTTACCCTAAATTTACCCCAATTTACCCCCAAACCCTTCGACGGAACAAGATAAAAATATAATCTAGTTTCAGATCTCGTTAAAGTACATATGTGTACTAAATTTCAAGTCAATATCTTAAACAGTTCCAGAGTAAACGTGCGCACAAAAAAAAAGTTACAGACAGACCGACAGACCGCCAGACAGACAGACAGAAATCTTATTTTCGCTCAAACTTAAAATCTCGACGTTTCATGACATTCTAAGCCTATTTGAACAATACAAATTTTTAGAAATTTGTTTGTCGTTACTATACTTCCACTGGATGTGGAAGTAAAACTAGAGAGGGTACCATGGAGCTGAGCATTATACTCTTCGCAGGCAGCAGTTTATTGCACCTTTTATATAATTGTTGCACATTCTATAGGACACTCTTCGCAATTACTTCCACATCCAGTGGAAGTATAGTAACGACAAAAATTTTTTTAAAAATTTGTATTATTCAAATAGGCTTAGAATGTCATGAAACGTCGAGATTTTAAGTTTGAGTGAAAAAAAAATTTCTGTCTGTCGGTCTGTCGGTCTGTCGGTCTGTCGGTCTGTCGGTCTGTCTGTAACTTTTTTGTGCGCACGTTTACTCTGGAACCGTTTGGGATATTGAGAATTTGGTACACATATGTACTTTAACGATATCTAGAACTAGATTATATTTTCATCTTGTTCTGTCGAAGGGTTGGGGGGTAAATTGGGGTAAATTTGTGGTAAATAGGCAAATCAAGCAGGTAAGAGTTCATAAAATTGGTATTTAGTGCATACAAGAGAAGCTAAAGTCTCAAAAAAAATTTTGGCATTAGCCACCCCCATTACCACCCCCACCCCATTATTAAAGGGGATGAAAAAAAATGTGATTTAGTGTGTGTACAAGAACCAGAAACCTCAAAATATTTTTTTTATTTTATCCACCTCCACTACCACCCCCTCCCAACTACCGATGTGAGGTATCGTGTTATGGGTTTTTGGGGTAGAGGATTTCAAATATTATATTATTAAAGTTCCATAAACAATTATTTCCACATACAAAATTTTTTCGTTGTGAGTGACTTGGATAGAAAATCTGGATGTGGAAGTAGTGATTCTTTGGGCAGCGGTTTTTCTGTTTTTGTCTTATAGCACGGGAGCTCACCTACAAAAATGGAACACTTAAGCTGGAGAGTCAAAAATTGGTGGGGGTACTATCAGGTAATTCTCTTAACGTATGTAGTCGGTCATGGCAATTCGGGTTGCAGCGACTCTACATAATGGCATTATGGGGTTTTAGTTTTAATGGGGGTTAATGGGATTTTTATGGGGTATCATGTTTTTTTATAAAATCAACTCCTCTTTTTTATAGTGGATTTCGATTCTATGCTTGAATATATTAATCTTTTGCTCTTTGCAGTTTTTTACTACGAGGCCAATTTGCGCTAGAAATTTCTCAACTTTCGAAAGTATGCGCTCTCGAGAAAATTGTAAAAGAGAAAAGTTGTTTCTTTTTTTTATGTAGAATATACATGTATTCTTTCAGATTTTTCTCGCAAAAAAAATTTTTTTTTCCAATTCTGGCAAAAAAAAAAATTTTTCAAAACAAAAATCTGAAAAAATACAATTTATATTACACATAAAAAAGAAACAACTTTTCTCTTTTACAATTTTCTCTAGAGCGCATACTTTCTCCGAAAAGAAGTTAAAAAATTTCTGGCGCAAATTGATCTTGGAGTAAAAAAATTACGAAAAGCAAAAGATTGATATTTTTTTAGCGTAGAATCGAAATTCCCTTTAAAAAAGAGGGTTTGATTATATAAAAAACATGTTACCCCATAAAAACTCTCTTAAACTCCATTAAAAGTAAAACCCCACAGTGCCATTATATAGAGCCCACAAAACTGAAAAACTTTTGTCTGAAATTTTTTTTGATTGGACATGGGAAAGCGTCACCATTCAAAAATTATTTGAGCCATATGACAAAAATGGCTGACCCTGTGCCGCGCGCCGCTGCAACCCGGATTTCCATGACAGACTACACACGTTCAGAGAATGACTTGATAAGGATTCCCACCAATTTTTGACTCTCCAGCTTATGTGTTACATTTTTGTAGGTGGTCTTTCGTGCTATTTTTTTTTTGTCAATTTTATAATAACAATATTTTTTCTCTATTCTTTGGATATTACTGAATCATTCAAATATCATGTATATTTTCAGAAATTCCATAAAAAAAATTAATAAAAAATGTCAACATTAAACTTGCCTGCGTCTTGAACCCATACCCATTGAGGCAAAACTTTTGCAACTACACCACCATTTGTTAATAGCGAAATTGTTAATGAGTGTAATATTTACTATTGGTAAATTTATTGTGATTATTAGGAAACACATATTAATAAAATTTATAAAAAAAAAATAATGATTACAAACTATAAAAAATTAAGAGAACAATTAATTAAAAGAAAAGAAAACAAATAAGATAACAATTAAGAAAACAATGTTTTTAAATTTTGAATTAAGTACTAATAACTTTTTTGTTTACCGATCTACTTTGCTAAAAAACAATAGGGTTCTTCCTCTACCTAACACTAACTTACTGTCCAAATTCCAGTACAATCGGATTATTAAGCATTTAGAATTTAACCATTGTCTTCTTCAGAATATGAATCTCCTGATAATTTTTTCCTTTCACATCTCTACCGAAGGAGCTTTTGTATCATTAAGAACTCCATTTCTGCAATCCGTTTTTTCTTGTTATTTCCCTGCGTAATGCACTTATTACCTTATCTTCCGTTCCTTGCATTAGTTCATGAGATTCTCATTTTTGTTCTGGAACTCGAAAAGTTCTAAGCACTTGAAAACTGAGACATTTGCATATTTGCAGGAACTTAAGTCAAAACTTTTTCCTGCTGAAGGAAATTATTTAATTTTAAGTTGAAACTGCTTGCATTTTTGTAGATTTAGTAGATTTCTCTAAATTTTTGCTTTTGTCGTACTAATACCTCATTATTTTCATAGCATCTAACAATTTTTTTCTGGTTTTATCTCTGAAACGTCTATGCTCCTCAACAACAAGTTATTGAGTATATGGTTCAGCTTCCGTAAAGATAACTTTTGGGTTGTCAAAATAATCACGTTAATTTCCTATTTCATTAATAAAACAACCTAAGCTATAGAATTTTTGTGGCTGCACTATGGGATGTGGGAAATTATGCTGTGGTTGAAAAACTGGTTTGAGATGTCCAAATATGTGACTAGATTTAAGGAGAATGTCTTATACAAATGCCAGCCTCCTCCTCTACATAGAAGAGGAAGAGGTAGAAAAACTTAGAGAAAGTCACAGTGACTTGTGATGCTGAAGAAACGGGAACCGATGATATTGATAATGATACCAATTGTGATATCGATGATGACACTGATATTTTCCTCAGTTATGCTACAAGCTACAAATTATTAAACCGAGTATGATTCTAATAGCGCTGGCGAAGATAAATAATAAATCTACTAAAAACAATAAATGCATATCGCGAAATAAACCTACAGGAAAAATTTCGTAAAAAACATAATTTACCTACATACAGGGTGGTATGGAAATGAATATGTTTATATGTAGTACTATAATAGATAACAGATAAGTAGGTAAAAACGATAAATGTATATTGTGAAATGAACCTACAGGAAGAATCACATAAAAAAGGGCCACATAATTTACCTAGAGAGTGTTGTAGAAACAAGTACATTTATGTGTAGTACTATAGATAATTGTAGACATGAAGCTTTGCTCATTTTCTGACTTACCTTTTACCGTCATTTCGCACAGAAAACGTTGCTCCCACAAAAAAAAAGTTTTTGTAGGTAATTAAATTCTCTACATCTTTTTAATGATGTAGCTCACGCCAGATCATTCAGGACTATTTAATCTACCTACATACTTGACATTCTTTGCCAAAAATTAGCTTAGCTACATTTTTTTCATGGGTTCTTAAAAATATGGCCGAGTTTCTATGGACTATTAATGGTATCTGATAAATTAAAGTAGAAATATATGCAAATACTAACCTCACATCGAATGAAATATTCGTGTCAAATGAAAAATAGAGTTGCAACATAAAAAACTAAAATTGCGTGTTTACAAACAGCAATATCTACTACAGCATGATCAATCACAAGTTGATGGCAATTTGTAATAGTATTTAGGTACTTTACATAATTTCCATATTTACTTCTGCTGTTTGTAACTACTTGATCTATCTAATAGATATTAGAACTACAGTAGGTACTTATATGATCATTATATAAAAAAATGTTCGTTATGAAAATCTGTTTTGAGTGACCTTAATTTAAATATCGGAAATAACTCTTTAATCATCAAAATCCAGAATGGTATATCACTCCTCACTTTTTTAGAGGTTGCATGCCAACTCCACGGGACGCCATTTTTCATTATTCCGAGAAGATTCATTTCCCATAGGGACGCGTCAACATTTTTCCTTAGGAACGAAGATTTTGAAATAATTTACGTTGTTTAAATTCTTCATGTAGTGCATAATTTCTAGTTAATTTTGACCTTCTGAACATGAAAATGGCGTTAATTTTTTGTTATAAATCAATATGGTCGCCATGAATCCTGAACGAAAATTAGTTTACGTTACAAGATGAAAAATACAGTTCCACTCAGATTAAGGTATATTGCTTTTGATAGTGTGATAAGGACGTTGCTGAGGGTTAATAATGCAAGGCGACACTGCGACACATTTATCAAACATAGTGACCTGATGCATATGAATTTGTCTTCAAGGATTTGATTATTTTGCTGATTGAAAACTGAACTTCTTATTATTAGGTTTGGAGATACCTAATTGACCTATTTCATGTAAGAAAGTATAGTAAAAACTGTCATGGCGAGAATTAGACCGACATCACTAAATCATGATAACCATGGCAACCGTGGTTAACACAGTTGACAGATTGACCACAGAAAAGAGAACTACCAGAAGTGATACTGAAGCTTCCACCCAAATTCTATTGACGTCATCTTTTTGTTGGTATTTCCGTCAGTTCATTTATTGTTTTAACCTAACATTGTGTGACAATTTCCAACAATCTATATTTTTACCACATATGAATACTACTGTGCTGTGCATTCGTATTATATTTAAATATTTCGCACATGAATATGCTGGGTATGGTTTCCGACTATTTGTTGCTTCCTGATCAATAATTTGGAGTCCTTATTTCTAGTTAGATCAAGTTAAGATGAGTGGTACCATGAACGTAATTCGACAATTTCTCCTGAACCCTGAACAGAACATTTTTGGTCGGCTTTTAGAGACAACTTTATAGAATGGTGCACTTGATTTCAAAAAGAAAATAGAAACTCTTAGAAAAGAAAATGGCCTTTTTTAGTTGTCTAGATTGTTCTTTTGGCAGTAAATTATTGAAATTAACTTAGTAATGGGAATATAGATGTCAGTCAGTTGTAATTACTTAAGTTGATACTGACATGATGATAAAAATTTAAAAAAAGTCTGGGAATAGACTAAAAATAGAAAGCTTCCGTACAGCGGGGATTCGGGACCGCAACCCAAAAGAAAAAAAAATGTGTGTGTGTGGGTATATATGTGTGTATGTATGTTAACACGATAGCGGCGAAACTACTAAGCGGATTTAGATGAAACTTTGCAAGAGGGTTTCTTTATTGCTCCAGAAGATCTGAAAAGGTTTTGGTTGGGATCGGATTACGTTTAGTGCCGTTTTGGTACAACAAGTTGCTTATTTTATGATTACTTACGATTTTTAATAGAACCACTGAAAAGCAGTAAAAATCCCGATTTCAACGATATATTTCACTTGCACCCTTTCTATTTGGTATCCGCGAAAAAAATTAAAAAACAAAATAACAATCACACTTCTTGTGTAAGATATATTTTATGTTAAACTAGTTTAAAAAAGTGGGGAAGGCGGTGGACAAAGAAAAGAGGTTGAGAAGATAGACTAAAAATAGAAAAGACATAAGTTCAATGATATCAAACGGACGGACATTAGACGAGATTACTTTTATCAGTAAAATTGGTAGTATTATTTTAAGTATTAAAACTATATAAATAACCATCTTGTTTTTAATAGAATTATTTTTTAAATATAACATTTGGAATGAAAATTTAAAACAAACAAATTAAATAAAAAATAATAGCAATTAATATTAAGTCATTGCTCCATCCCCATCTAAAATTGCGTGTAGCCTCCAAGGTATTGATAAAACTAAATTTTCTACAATTTGAGTATTACATAAACTTTGCTTCATCATAATTCCCCAAACATTCTCAATGAAATCAATGTCGGAACTTTTAGAAGGCCACGAAACTCTTCCTCATTATTATCCTGAAGCCATTGCTTTGTATTACGCGCAGTATGTATTGAGCAATTATCCTGATGGAACATAAAATTATCATCTGGATATAGTTCTCTTACTGACGGCAACATAACATTTTCAAGTATCTCATTATATTTAGTGGAATTAAGATGACCATCAATAAACCAATACATTCCCATTCCTCTTTCGTCTCGATTTAATTGGATCGGATGTAAAATTTTGATTGTATCGCGAGGTCTATAAACACGAATTCATCCATCATTACACTACTGGAAAACTTTTTCATCATAAAATATGACCAAAAGTCTTCCTTCATTGCTCAATATATGGTTGAGTGCAAAAACGATCCGTCCTTGTTTTCCGTCCAGTATTCGCCCTATTTATGTGGCATACCGCATTTACAATTTATTAATCTATTGTTTACCAGATTTATATCTAAATTCTTTCTGTACTGAGTGTGTCCGTTTAAATGTTACACACTATATACCATAATTTATTGACAATGGCAATTAACAGACAAAGCAACCTCTACTCATGTATAGGTATTTTAGAGACAACTAGTTTATGATCGACTATTCAATTCTGTTCACATATGTGGCCGACATAATTCCCCTTTGATAATGTCGTGTTGCATCAGCGGAATAATTTATTGCAGATATAAGGACGGTTAATTTATTATTAATCAGTAATAGAACTAGGTTAACAGAAGCGACCTGTACTCGGTAAAATGAAAGACATAATTTACTTGGAAACGTTGTGTCAGTTTGATCAAACAGATATTTCTGCATTATCCATTTGAAACGTCGATAATATCTTACAACAGAACGCAGCTTTATCGTTACACAATGAAAATTCGACAACTGCGCAAAAATACGGAATAATACTGTTTTATCATTTTTATACTTAAAACTATGCCCATTGTTTCGCCAAAATTGTGGCTTCGTCAGATGTGAGTTTAAGACTATTACAATATTACGCAGCTGTAAAAATGTTTTCATAATAGAGCATTTAAATGAAAAAAAGTGATTCAAGTTTGTGCTAACTGAGATTTCTATAAATCGATAAAAAGCCCTGTTCATCCTCCAACACATCTTCAAGTTCTCACTTAATTCCGTATACGCAAAACTATATAAACTATAAATGTAATATTGATATACTAAATTAAACAATACTACACGAGATGTCTTCAAAATATCACTTCACATAGTAATACCGAAGTATATAAGGTAGACATAAAAATGTAACTTACTAGTCCACGTAAGTTAGATATTTTAGAAGAAATAATTTATAAAGCAATAATATTTGGGATGCGTACTCTAGATGGGGTTAGAAATAAATACCCGAAAAGTTCCCCCCCAATTTGAGGGTAGAACGTCCTTTTTTTTGCAAAAAACCGCCCCCAACCGGGACTTAACACTGGTTTTTCACTTTTATCTTGTAAACCGTTCGCCGGAAGAGAAAAAAGTATAGGAAATAAAAAATTTGTCCTTAAATTCTTCATAGAAAATGTCCTATTAATCTTGTACCGTATCCTCACCTATTTCGCGCTAACCGCGCGTCCGAACAAAGGGGTAGTTTAGGGTGCAGAGGTAAAAATCGATCCTATTCCAAGTTTTACAGCGAATATCTTGAAACCGTTTACTTTAACGAGAAAATGCTCAGGAATGAATTTATAGAACGGAATTTTCTCTATAAGATGTATATTGCATATATAGCAGGTTTTGACGCAAGTGATTTGAATGTATTTTACCTTTTTTTTCCACAAAGCCGTGTTTTTCAATTTGAGCTCGTTTCCACACCATCCACGAGGCAGAGCTCTTGGTGCACTTTTTTTAAAGATGGTTTCCCCTGTACGCCTATTCCACTAAAATTCTTTCCAGTTTTACTCTTCGAATTCAGAATTTAAACATCCTTGCCCATGTCAATTAGAACACATTGTTGAGCAGCGCAATCCAACGTTAACACAGATGCATCGTTTTCCGCGACCCTTTTTACAGCTGCAGAATATTAGGTTTAGGGTGCAAATTGGTGCTGGTAACTCGGTGGTATAAATTGGTGCTAAAATGTTGCCTACTTTCTTTCAACCCCATCCCGTTGGTTCCAAGTTTTCTCCTCGCCAAGCATGAATTTGGAGAAATACTCTGTAAGAATGTTGACGTAATGCCTCGGATGTTGGTGGCAGTCTTGGTAGAATCCCGGCAGTACTAGATTGACCGACTAACTTATTGAAGATAATGAATCTTTGATGATTCAAAAATGTCTCTTTTTTGGGGGGCTTTGTGTACTGCTAGCGCGAATTGCTCTCCAGCACTTGTAATGTCTTGTTTCGTTGAGCTACGGTTGTTGAATATATGGACAACCTCTTCGAGATCTTTTCTTTTATTGACGCATTCCACCGTTTGCACTTTTCCTTTACCAAAAAAAGCTGAAGTGGTATCGCATCCACTGAACGTGTGAACAAACAAAACTGTCTCCTTATAGCTTTTTAAAATTTCCGAGGACTGCAAGTCACGAGAACTGTAAGCTTTATTTTTTATTTTTCCCTGAGCCTCTCTTAAGAAACGGATATCTTTATCTTCAGGGGCGACAGCGATAATCAATGCGAGAACGTCAATATCTTGTCCGACGATGACCACTGTATCGTTTTCATGAGATTCATTTAAGGCGGTTTGAACTATGAGTATGAGTACGTCAGCGTCGTCTACAGCAGTAATTGTTTTGATTCCCTCGTTTTTAAATCTCTCCACCAATTGCGAAATAAACCATTCCTTGTTTGTGAGATTGTTTATCATTTTATTTTGCATTTATGTCAGTGGCGTGTTCTCATTGAAAATAAATTCCGGTGAAATGGGTTTCAAAAGTCGCTGCTGTCTTTCGATGCTCTTCGTACTGCACGCATTGTCAGCATATCCGTCAAACACTACAGTAACTTTTTGGCCGCAATGATTACGAATAAAGCGAACGTAGGCTGTATAAACGTCGTCGAAGGTACCCCACGATGAATCAAATTGCCGCCATCAACAATGAACTGGAAATCGGAAAAATCTTTTGGCCTCTCTCGTACAGCATTGAAAATATCATCATCATCATCAAATCTTCTTTTGAGTAAACAGTACAGTACAGATTATCCTCTGATATAATTGCGTGGAGTCGAAAAACACAGCTTTGTGGAAAAAAGGGGGAAAATACATAAAAATCACTTGCGTCAAAACCCGCTACATATGCATTTTATAGAGAAAATTCCGTTCTATAAATTCATTCCTGAGCATCTTTCTCGTTAAAGTAACCGTTTTTAAGATATTCGCTGTGGAACTTGGAATATGATCGATTTTTATCTCTTCGCCCCAAACTACCTCTCTGTTCGGACGCTGTTAGCGCGAAATAGGTGAGGATAAGCTACAAGGTTAATAGGATATTTTCTATGCAGAATTTAACGACAATTTTTTATTTCCTATACTTTTTTCTCTTCCGATGAACAGTTTACAAGATAAAAGTGAAAAACCAGCGTTAAGTCCCCGTTGGGGGTGGTTTTTTGCAAAAAAAAGGACGTTCCACCCCTAAATTGGGGGGGAACTTTTCGGGTATCTATTTCTAACCCAATTTAGAGTACGCATCCCAAATATTATTACTTTATAAAATATTTCTCCTATTCAGTGTTTTTTAATCTAATTTACGTGTACCATACAGTCAAATTAAAACTAAAGCAAATTTAGTACTGGTGAGGATTTAGTAAACCTTAGCTAGCGATATTTTAAAAAAACATTTTTTTATAACTTTTGATGGGCTGTAGCTAGTAAAGTATTAGTCCTACAAAATGGTCTCTGACGAAATTTGTAGAGAATTTAATATTCAACAAGATTGCTATTTGACATTTTAATTTACTATCAACAGTTTACGAAATAATTCGCAAAAACTATTTTTGCAAACTTTGACAAGTTGTAACTGGTAAACGATTAGTTGTACGAAAATGAGTGGGTTAAGTAATTTGTAGAGAATTTAGTGCTGAACAAAGAAGGTCGTTACCATTTTTTATAGCATCATTGACGAGATATTTACATTTAAAATTTTCGCAAATATTGCTTCTAAAACATCCTCCCCCAGTCCGCGACCCCGCCAACTTGAAAAAATACTCAGGAGGGACCTCCGAATATAAAAATATCATTGTTGTAAAAAAGGTACCTATTGATTGTACTAATATATAAGAGCTTGTTTACTGTCCATCGCATTCGTTTAGTTTCATTTTGATAGTTTAGTTCAACTTAAAAGTCAACTTAGTTGATTCAAAAGCCCACAAAGCTACTTGGGTTTTGTTGCAAATACCTCTGCTTGGAATATACTTGGGTGCCTGCCAAGTAGCACATATATATATATATATATATATAAGACCTTGACTTGCATTCGTATACGTTGGTACCATTCCAGGTCCTTGGGATTCAGAAGACGCTTTTCGTCGTAATCCCAGCAATCTCGACAAGGGATTGTAAATAGTAAAACTGTAGATACGAAAATATCGATCATCCTCTGACTGAGTGACGACCTGTTTCTTACGGGTAGAGTTAGAGCCTTTGTATTCCCCAGACTCTTGCCTGTTGCATTCAGAACTATCTTATATGAATGCCAAATTGTGTATTTACTTTACATTATTTTACCTATAACACTTTTATTTTTCTCAACATCTTGAATATCAATACATATTATATACATGTATTTAGAAGGAATTAAAAGGTATTTATATTTGTTAATATGTAGAAGTTATCTTAAAAATGTAAAAACTCACGGCGAGGATTATGAGGCAACACTTCTCGTCACTTTTCACTTCTTGTCACAATACAAGTGAAAGAGTATTGGTTAGATTTATTTGTTATTCGTTTATGTGGCGTTTGAGTTTTACTTTATCAATAAACTATTAAGATGGAGTTGAATTTTGTGGAAGGAGATTCGTCCAATTTGCCCACAGTTGATTATGACTTGATAGATTCTTTTTATAACAAAATTTGGATTTTTGAAGGAATGGGATCATAAATATTAGAAGCTTGCCACCTAGTTCTTCGAATATCAATTTTTTAGGAAGTTACAAATTTTTTCCGGAGCACTTATATTTGTGTTTCCACAACTTTTTATAAAATACCTTTTAAATGACATTATCTACTATTTGTAAATTACATCAAATACCTAGATGAAAGAAACTGAAATGCTTCAAATCAACACGACGTACAGTGTGGCAGGAATTCAAAAACGCGGCATTAAATCGTAAAATGAAACGAGCCTAATGACTATATGTTGTTGACATATGGAAAGAAAACATACCAGTGCATTATTTACTCTATTATCTAACTTTATTCAAAGTCATTTCGCATACTACTATCTCCATGAAACAGGCGTTTCTAAGTAGTATTTGTGTATGCTCGATGCGCTAAATTTGACAGAACTTTTAAGTGGAAAAACTCATGTATATCTGTAGCTTTTGACTTATTAAGTATGGATAAATACAGTCAGGTTATGTACTCAATATATTACGTTATTTTACTATAATTATTTAAGTTATATAGTAATTATGGCTTCAGAAACAAGCCTACGCAAATATATCAATAACCTGCAATATATTTTTTAAATATAGGAAAAGTTTACTTTCTCACACATCCACATCGTGAATTTGATGTATTATTGTAGATGAACTATTCTAGTTTAAAAATTAAAGTTAAACTGGTACCCATGTGTACTCCTTAAAATTTAAATTGAATTTCTGAAAATTTATTTCATGAGTATTTTTGAAACGTGTATAGTAGAGTCGAATTGATTTAATTCAATTTCTTTTAGCGTCGACATTTCACTAGAAATTTTATCATTCTTATGTATTATAATCTCCTGATTACGAAAAAAATATTTGCGCCCAGAAATTCCTAATGCATCAAAAGTTATCTGCACTTTTTGACGCAGTTTCGCGGATTTTCTACTTATCTGCTCAATATATCTTTTACTAGTAATCGAATGAGAATTTTAAAAATACTGACTTATTTGAAATAAAATTCTTAAAAATTATAGACATATCCGATATGTATATATCCGCCATCTTGGAAAAAATATGAAACCCCAAAAATGTCGGAGAAAATCAAAATTGAATATTTTTTTCGATAGAAGGAGTAATTTCCCCAAATTTGGCAAAAACAAAACTCAGTTTTATTTTTGCCAACTTTGCCAACTTTGGTGAAATTTCTTTTTCTTATCGAAAAGATATTCTATTTTGATTTTTTCGGCCATTTTTTGTGTTCTTTATTTTTCCAAGATAGCAGATTGACCCGTATAAATGATTTTTTTAATGATTGTTCCGGAAATTAGAATTATTGCTACGTTTTCGAATTCCTGCCCCACTGTGCGACGGCGACTAGCCGTTGACAGTGTTGTCATGTTTTGCTAAATATGTTTTTAAAAATCTAATCGGCATTAAAAATTATTTAAAATATTTAATAATTCACACCTATTATTATTTTCTACATGAGAAAATTAAATTTGGTGGATAAATATATTAAAATTGATTTAATAAATAAGCTTTATACTCCTGTTTTCTTTAATCCTTACTAGAACTAGAGAAGGAATTTCAACTTGGCAACACCACACTGTTTTGTATAAAACCATTCTATCAACAAATCCATACAAACTACCTACTTCATCGGCAAATTACCTACGTCACCAATTTAAAACACCTGTTGCTCCACTTATTTTAACTTCTGTCTTCTCAAAAAATTGATAATTATTTTAGCGGAAATCTGTATTGGAAGGCTTGTTTGTACATATTCTATGATATTAAATAAAAATAAAAAAAAAAAAGGAAAATACCCCATTGTTGGAGTGGTCCTCATTGCTCTTGGTGTTCCTAGCCTTTGATATAGACGAGCCCAAATTTTGGAGCTCCCCACCACACCAAGGCCGAGTACGCTTTGAGGAGTTTTATAAGCGTCATGTTAATACAAATTCATTAAGCAACTATTTATCGATTTTCAATAATATTATCATCATTTCTTACAAAATTATTATGTTTTTTATTTTTTTTTGACGGGTATGCTATAGCTCTAGATATATTGCTACTATATGTATGCTTCTACATGGTAATTTATTCATGTATATTATTTAGGTAATCGTTCTACTGAAAAAAAAATTCAATTTACCTAAATAAGCATAAGCAACTACAACATTCATACAAAATAAGAGGTAATGTCAATTTTAATGGGCGTTTCGGAAAAGTTAATTGTAAAATAATTACAAAAAGCTTTCAACTTTATTTTGTATTCAGTTCCCTTTACATTCCCTTTAATTATTATTTCGGTCCAAGTTAAATTAATTTTACTTCCAACGTTGCTCGCTTTTCAGAACCAAGAACGGTTTCCAAAATTTATATATTTCAGGCAATTATTTTTTATGAGCAAAGTATAATTATACTTAAATATTACCGAGGTACGACAATTTAAAAGAAACATAAGACAATATAAAATGTTAACAATGAATAAATTTTTAGCCAGAGTGCTTAATATCGGCAAACAATAATAATATTAACAAAAATAAGTCTTTTTATCGAGTAGGAAAGAAAAAATAAAATACTTTTCATTCTTATCCGAATAAAATATAGATGAAAAATAGACAAGAACTCTTCTTAAATTTAATCCAAACTAACTTAGAATGCATATAACAAAAAAAAAAATTTAGACAGGAGTCCCGAGACCTGGGGGGGGGGTTAACCGAATTTTGAAAAAATTTTTCGCAAACTGCTTTTTCAAAATTTTTTAGAGAAGTGCTTCTCGAGATGTTATTTCCCATATTTCGTCCCATGCGCCACAGACGAGAAAAAAATTATTGAAATTTCTAGATCCGCCCTTGACTAGCATAAGGCACTCATCAATTGGCGATTAGCACATTTTGAGCATTGTTGTTTAGGGAACTGCAGCACGCAACCGTTGCGTTCCCTAAACGTACCCACTGATATTTAGTAAATTATTGGTAAATTATTCAACGAGCGAGTAATGACGGCCACGGACGGGATGATCGAAATTCATCCGAGTGAATTCTTATTCATCCTATATCCGATGATACGATGATCCGAAAGTTTTTCTATTGGTGGAATTATTTGAAATTAATTTGGCGGGCTGTCACCATCTGAAAGTTTTAACTTTTATTCGACATCGAATATTTTGACGTTGAATGTTTTTCCGACTTTCCCACTTTTGTTGGCAATTTTGTGTTCCTAATAGACCATTTTAGGATTACGTCACGATAAATCGGCCATATTGCCTGAGGGACAACCAAGCTTTTTATTTCATTGTAAACAAAGAAGTAATCTCAGTTTTAAACGTAAAATAAAAATAAAATGCCATCCACTTGTGAGATTGCGAGATAAGATTTATTTTGAAAGTTAAAAAAAAAACGCTTAGGAGAAAGGTAAAGAAGTCACTTTCTGGCAGAGTCTATTGAATACTACATACGCATAATATAACATGCTTATCTCTGAAATCTAGCACTTAGTTATTTCAATGTAAACTTGCCGTGCCCATAACAATGAATACATTTGAGTTTATCTTTCTTGCACAAATCCAGCCTCATAATATTTATATGCTTGTAAAGATTTGTATGCCTTTAACTGCTGGCCTGTGTAGAAGTTGTGAGTCAACACTAAGTAATACCACATCAATTACGGATACACAAGGTAAAATAGACAAATCTGCAAAAAGGTCTCCAATCTCCACTCCAAGGGTGTATGGGTAAATATTGTCTATCATTTTGATTTTCTCATCATAGTGACACTTTACATCACCCATAAGGGTTGAATAATATTCACTACATGACATTATTAAGAAAATACACACAGTTTCTCAAGAAAACCTAGAAAAAAATATATAAAACCACGCAAACTGCGTTTGGTTGCCCCCCAAGCAAAATAGCCGACTTGTCAAAACCACGTGACCTAAAATAGTCTATTAATCAAATCAAATCAAATCAAATTTATTGGTGCTTTAACAATACAGTTTTACACAAGTCAAATATAGAAATACAAAAATTTTCATAATATTATGCAATGTCACTTATAAAATATATAATATAGGATACAATAATATAAATAAATTGTAAAATAACATAAATAATTAAAAATATTTCAAATGTACATGTACACAAAATATTTGTACACATACACAAATATACACAATAAAATATGCTGTAAATTTATATAAAATTTATATAAAATTGTTGTCCATTATTGTGGCTTCAGTGCCATTAAAATTTAAAAATTCATGTATACTATAGAAACATTCTTTTATTAAAAAATTTTTTATTAACTGTTTATATTTCACCTCTGGTAAGGCTTTCACCCACTTTGGAATTTTATTAAAAAATTTAGGGCCGTAACAATTAAAGCCACAATCACTTGACTTAAGCCTATTAAAATCTATCACTAAGTTATGTTGAGTCCTCGTGTTATATTTGTGAATATCCTCATGTTTTTTATATTGGTTTATGTTTTTGTAAATATATATCAGGCAATGAAAAATGTATAATGACGGAAATGTTAAAATTCCCAACTCAATAAATTTATCTCTTACATCCTCTCTATATCCACGATTTGTAATTATCCTGAGAGTTTTCCTTTGTAACCCGAAAATTCTGTTAGCTTGCGGGGCATGGGCCCAGTTTATCAGACCATAAGTCATATGGGACACTATTAGCGAGTAATAGGCCGTTAATAAAATTTTAAAAGTTACAATGTTTTTCAAGTTTCTTAGCAAGAATATATTTTTTGATATCTTTTTTGCTGTGTAATCAACATGGTGGAACCAGTTGAGATTTGGGTCAAGAAAAACGCCTAGAAATTTTACTTTTTCTGGGTTATTATAATTTTCAATTGGCCTATGACTGAAAATCATATTTGTAGTTTTATGCTCGTTTAGTGACAATTTATTTGATGAGAACCATTCTAAAGCATTTAACTTAGCTTCATCTATTTGCCTCTGAACAGCATCCAATTTATTGTCTGATACCAGGAGTGTGGTATCGTCTGCAAATAATACCAAGTCAACATCAGGTACAGACTTACTTAGGTCATTTACGTAAATTAAAAATAGGGTTGGTCCTAAGACCGATCCCTGTGGCACTCCGCTCTTTATGTACTGGGATGTCGAGTTAGTATTACTTATGCTTATGTACTGCTGTCTATGCTTTAGAAATGATTCTATTAAGTTGCAGCTGATCATGTCAAATTTATAAAATTTTAATTTGTCTGTTAGAATTTGATGAGAAACACAATCAAAAGCCTTTTGAAGGTCACAAAAGGTTACCCCGACATAATCCCTATTCTCATTTCCTTTGACAATTTTGTCTATTAAGTAAATAATTGCGTATTATTGCGTATTATTGCGTATTATTGCGTATTATTAGACTAGATCTAAAAAAAAATATAAACACATTCGGCGATTGTTTATAACAAATTGTTTATTAAATAAACAAATAAATTAACAACAAAAAAAAATTCTTTTTTCCAGCTTGTAGAAAATTGCAAACAATAAATTTTAAGAATAAAATTTTTTCTTAATATTTTGTTTAAATAGTGAAAAAGGAAAAAAATGATTAATTTTTTAAGAATTGTTTTTTCTTTTAATCATAACATTTTGTAACAAATAAAATGGCGAAAAAATTTTTTTCAAAAATACGTAATTTATATATTTGTTTATAAAATTTGTTTAAACAAATAGCAATGAAAATTTAAAGTTTATGTAATCTTATAGAGTACTTTTGAATATATAACTAATTATAATGAAAATTAATGAAAAAAAATGTTCAACCTTTCTTTTTCATTTTTTAGTTTTAATTAATAACTAATAGACTATAACAATTAAAAACATCGCAATGTCATAATCCCATAAAGTATAGTTGACATAAGGTCTCCACGAACCGAAATAATTTTAATGTCCTACAAGTCTGTTATTTTACAATAACCACCCTATTTTGAGATACATTAAATGAAAAATAACGCCCTAGGGCATTATAAAATTATAATACAACCCAAAACAAGCAAATTATGATAGCGTTATTGACAAACAAAATGTGTTGCTATGCAACGGCGACGTTTACAAACAATTTTGATTTTTACTCTCTTTTAAATCAAATCGTTCTGAACATAATAGATGTCAAATTAATAAATCGTAAATGTCAAAAAAAAAAAAATTCGAATTAAATAACAGATTTGCAGGACATTAAACGTTGAAGGCAAAACGGGTGTTATAGGATAATGATGCCCTCGGTCGACGTACACTCCCTCGGGCCAGAGGCCCTCGGGATCGTACACTGCCGACCTCGGTGCGTTATTATCCTTATAACACCCTTGGTACCTTAATAACTATAATGGCTTTTGTTTAACAATCATCCGGCTTGAAATATAAACGCAAACTCTAAAAAAATTTGTTAATTACCAATAGGCTCATTTTATGAAAAATCTGTGAACAAATTTTTTTCCAACAGGATATTGTTTCTTTAAGTGTCTAAATAATACCATAATTTTTAAATATTTTTAAATTAATATTTTTACTTATTACGACAGGTTTCAGAGCATCGTAACGGCTTAGTGTTCGCCTATTAAATTAAAATGATTAATAATAGAGATAGAGTTTCGGGAGTCGGGACTTGGAAATTTCTTCCTCTTTAAGAATCTTTCTTTAAAATTTCTTAAATATAATAATATTAAGTTGTTTTCTAGTGCACTGCGAACGACTCTCAGTTTTTTTGTTCGGGAGCTGGGTAATGGGTATTGAAAAATTGATATTAATTTCCTTTAAGTGTTAATAAATCATTACATACAGGTGCGCCAATTAGTTTCTTCCAAATTAATTGATGTTGAAATTGTATAAAGGTAACCAACTAATAAGTTAACTTTAATATGTTAATATTGTGGAAATAAAACAGAAATTGTAAAATCTGTGAGACTATAATTAGTAAAGGACTTCGTGAAATTTTGAAGTACAAAGTTGAAATATTTATGCTTAAAATTAGTATATGTATTTGATAAATAAGAAAATGTTTATAATAATTACATACTGAAGTAAAGCGTAGTATACATGTATACGTAGCCGCACAAAAGAAAGTTTACATCTCCTATATTATATATACATAAATATATTTGTTATATAAATATTTCAGGCTTAAAATTTTAAAAATAACATCATATAGATCGTTAAACGTATCTGATTATCGCTGTTGTTGTTTGACCAATGGTGGAACGGTAGCTTCAATAATAAAAAAACAAACTGCATACAACCTGAATTCTTGTAGAAAGGTCCTTATGTAACCGAAATGAATTATTATCAGAGTGATACCAGGGCTTCGGAAAATAATCTTTTGGTAAGATTGAGCATAAAAAGTTCCCAAAAAAAATTCTTGTTTTTTTTTTCTAAATCTTGATAATACCAAATCCTGATATAATAATTTCTTGACACTACTTAATCAAAATTATTCTCAATACGCAAGGAGAAAAATGTAAAGGATTCAAAAAAAAAAGAATGTCGTAGGTGATATATGGCCTCAAAGTGAATATACTTTAAATACTTTTCTTTTCATATTGCACAACACTCGACCAAGGATAATTCAATCTTTATCAGTTTCTTCCAATAACACAGCCCCACAAAAAAAAATGTTCTGTTCACCAGACTAGACCAACATATCTATACGTTTTTAGGGTCGCTAAATCCGGAGTCTGTTTGACCCCATCAGGTCAGGGTCAAAGTCAATTCAAGATTAAATTGGGAAAAAACCGATTGAGAGAATGAAACCACGATTTCTGTACGTTTTTGGGGTCACTGAATTCAAATTCGGGATCAGGTCAGGGTTATGGTCAATCCAAGGTCAAATTGGGAAGAAACCTTTTAAGCGCAGAAAACCACGAATTTTAATTTTTGAGGTAACTAAATCCCAACTCCTGGTCTGTTTCACCCATCAGGTCAGGGTCAAGCTCATTCCAAGGTCAAATTGGGAAAAACATGTATGCTAGACAACCACGATTCATATACGTTTTTGGGGTTGCTAAATCTGAATCCGGGGTCTGTTCGACTCCATCAGGTCAAGGTCATTACAAGGTCAACTTTTGTTTATCAAATGGAAACGCGTTTTTGACCACGAATTCTGAAAGAGCGGGATATTTTACGTTCGCATATGGTTTGACCTATGATGAAAGTAACCTTTGGTCATCAGAAGGTCGAATCATTCTCTCAAATTAATTTATCTAAGATCAAAGATGAGTTACAAATCTTTATCGAGCATGGTTTTGCCTCGTACTATTTCTCAGAGGGTGATTGGAGAACCAAGCCCGGATAGCACAAATACGTACTGAAGACGTCCCACGGAAGTTTGCTTATGACATTCGTATGTCTTAGGGACGTCCAAATTCGGCCCCCAAAATGTCCGTAGGACGTACCAGGGACGCCTAATGTTACCAAATCATCTGTCCCCAGAACGTCCGTTCTAGACCTAAGAAAGACCTTCAAGTTTCTAAAATCCTTAGTGGGATATATCGGTTTTATAAGCAATTAACTTTATAAAAAACCAACTAAAACTTTTTCGCAATTATTTTAACGAAAATAAACCCGGAGTGAGTGGGGATCGAACCGCCGACCTCTTCATTTGTAACTCAATGCCTTAGTCACTCGGCCACTGAACTGCTTTCTTATTATGTACTTAAAGACTGTATAGTTGAAAGTAGCAAGTCAACAACTTGGCTGTAATTTATCATGTTATCATTAATCTTTCATTTTCATCTAATTTTATTAAGGGGAGTCGATACCTGCACAAATAAACTGCCGGATCTTAGACTAATATTTAATTAAGGTTTCATATTTAAAACTGAACTCGGTCATTTTTATTCATGAAAATTCTTATTTCACGCAAAGAATAATCCATTTGAATATAAAATGTATTATTTTCCAAATCCAGAGAATATGAAAATGACAGGGGGCTTAATAAGGACGTACTAAAGACTTACATTCTTTGACTTCCCAAGGACGTACCGCTATGAACGTCTTATTTTATATTAGGTCTAAGACGTTCAGACCATGCGAGGATCAAAACTGGACGTCTATGGGACGTCGTGTGCTATCTGGGAGACAGCAGACACCTATATCCACACGCAACCAACGAGTGGCGTCTTCCAATCCTCTGGGAAAAACGAAACGTCTATGTCATATACTGACTGCCCAACATCTCGGTGATAGGGACTGATGAAGTTGCGGAGCATCATTGATTAGGCCAACATCAGTATCCGAGCGATACGTTTAATTTCTGTGGGAATCCTCTGATCCTGTTATTAAAATTAAAAATCCTGCTTCTCAGAGGATGCTGAAAATGGTGACAACTGCTTTAATCGAGGTTGTGTAGAATGATCCATTTTCCGATCCTTCGAGGTAATGAAGCCAGTAAAGGCGTACTGCCCTACAGGGGCATTAGGGTGTGAGTATGTCCTCGTCAAAGTCGGAAAGCCCTCATATTTAGACCTGAGCAAAGTTAGCTCGTCGTCGGACACACTATGGCTTCATCCTCACACCCTAACGCCCCTGTAGGGCAGTACGCCTTTATTACCCCTTCATTACCTCGAAGAATCGGAAAATGGATCATTCTACACATCCTTGATTAAGGCAGTTGTAAACAGGATCAGAGGATTCCCACAGAAATTAAACGTATCGCTCGGATACTGATGTTGGCCTCATCAATGATCCTCCAGCAACTTCATCAGTCCCTATCACCGAGATGTTTGGGCAGTCAGTATATAACACAGACGTTTCGTTTTTCCCAGAGTATTGGAAGACGCCACTCGTTGGTTACGTGTGGATATAGGTGTCTGCTGTCTTGGTTCTCCAATCCCCCTCTGAGAAATATCACGAGGCTAAACCATGCTCGATAAAGATTTGTAACTCAGATTTCTCAATACGAATCATCTTAAATAAATGATAATTCCTAAAAAAATGTTTTTTAACACATAACACGTCCTGTAAAAGAAACTATGAGTGCTATCCATCTAATTTTTTTATAGTATACACTAAAGAAATAAGCGCTTGGATGAGGCTCGATGGCACTGTTTAAATATGTTTAGTTTTTTGTGAAAAAAATATGAAATCTGTAACTAGAAAATATTGTAGTAAGAATTTCAACATACCAGCAAGTACTTCAATTTTAAATTTTTTGTGTATAAACTATGCTAACAAACCTACCCAATATATTGAAAATGTTTTTATGACAAGAACTAAGTTGATATTGCATATAGTATTCGAGTTGTGAATTTTTAAAATGGGTGCATGTAATAAAGGCGACAGCTCTCCTAAAATTCATAAAGCACATGAAAACAGTTTACAGTGGAATTAGCTGGTATGTTTATGTTTACTAGGCGTATGTACTTATATATATAGTGTGACATTTTAACATTATACAAACTATTTGTGTTTGATTGTTTAAATCGATTGATTATTGTTTGCGGTTCATATTTATTATTTACTAGCTATGCCCGCGGTTACGTTCGCGTGGAATCTTGAAATTGACTAAAAAGCTTCTTTATAAATGAGGTTTGAGGTAGAATCACCATTCTGGAATATTTCAGAAAACTCACAAATTTTCTGGAATATTCCAGAGTACTCTCGAATTTTCTGGAATATTACAGAAGTTTAATCTTAAAAGTTTATGCCGTGCAAATACGCTTATTGTAGAGATCAAGCTGTATCTCCTGTTCTACTAGACCGATTTTCATAAAATTTGGCTTAGTCTAGGCCGATTTCGATGAAATAAGAACTAAATGTTACTCCAAGCTTAGATGAATCTCATTGGTTCAGTAGTTTCTGCGTGATGCGCATTCAAACAGACAAGCAGACAAACAGAGAAAAATTCCAAAATCTGTCTTAATGTATTCTATTACTCATCTTACATCCCCCACATCAATTTTTTGCAAATATTTTCAATGTACATACACGTCAACTTTACAAATGTATTATATGTATACGTTTGAAAATTATTAAAAGGTAAAATAATTTAATAAAAGTGATTTACGCTCCCTCCACCGACGGAAGACGCTTTTCGACAACATGTTGCAAATATTACTTTTTTTTAACAGTGTTGTGAACCGTCGTTCAAATTACCTCTTGCGCAAAATTTTGGATGCAGAATTGGAAATCAGGAGCTGGTACCGATAATGTTGACAAAACATTTTTATCTGAACTTAAATTAAAAAGTGCAACTGTAAAATAAAATGCGACACAAAATGTTCTTGTGAGTGGTATTCAGTTGCGTGCTCGTGTGCTGCTTTTCCTGAAAATTGTTTTAAGGGAAAAAGCAATATACATCATTTTATAATGATAGTGATTCTGACTAAAATGTTAGAATAGTTATACACAAAAATTACATAATATACAACATTAATGTTTTATTAAAAATATCTCCCTTTTCTGCTTTCTATTAAATATGCTTAATACTTAAAATAATATTTCTCAGTAATGTTTTATTTCTTAAACAATATAAAAACGAGTAGAAGTTGTACTCGGGCATGGCCAATTGCGAATACCTATTTGATTAACATTTTGCTCAAAACACACAATTCACTTTATATCGATTATTATTTTTTTTAAATGAGTGGCCGCAATCGGCAACGCCCGACTACTACTTTCATTTGTTTTGTTGTATTATTAACATAAAGTAATTCAAATTTACAATTATATTGAACAGTATAGTGCTTTTTACTGTTACACTGTACCAATTATCGTGTAGACTATTTTTATTTTAATGCTGCATAATTACGCGCCTCATAAAAAAATCATAAACAAAAAACTGTATACGTTATCGACAGGATCTTTTTTAAAAAAACTTTTTCAATATATGGACTATATTTGGTAAGCAATTGTATATAAGAATTTCATAAATTTAACATAGTTGTCCGCATTACGAAATTTTTAGAACGTAAATATCAACCTTTTGATTTTAATTATTTTTTTCCAAAAAAAATATTCTCTTTAAAAATACCAATAGCTTAGTTAGAATCACGTTGAGTATACATATCAAAAATCAGATCGGTAGGTTACATAGTTTTTGTTTTAACGGAGAATAACCATTGTAAAACATAATTTTGTAATTATCAATCCGCCATCTTTTTTGCGATTTCTGAAGTTGCGCAAGAGCAAAAATTAATCCGACAAGTGTTTTCTAGTGCCCCAGGTAATGCTCTCTTCATTACTTATAACAACATTTGTACGTCATGTCGGAACAGGTCATCTTGATTTTGGAGTGCTTGGACCCCGGACCAAAATTGTATTAAGTAAGTATTTGTTAGTGTATTTTTTTTTGTAGTAAGAAAAAAAGAAATTTTATTGTTGACTGTAACTTTCAGTTACTGTGGCACTTGAATTGCTACAGATAGTTTTCGACTTCATTTGTTTATAACTTTTGCAATTGTTTATGTGCGAGTTTGAAACTTTTGCACATTTTTCTAGACGTCATTCCTAATCCAATGACACCCTCACTCATATTTTCACGAGCTTTATCAAGAATTAACACGGCTTTGAACTTGTGAATTAGTGGAAATCATCAAAATGTCTAAAAAAGTGGCTAACACGAATTTAATCATAATTATTGATTTGTTAAAAAAAAAAAAGAAAAGGCTGGTGATTTCAGGTGTGATATATTTTCAAACACAAAAAATTACAAGGTGATTATTACAACCTCTTTCAAGAAATGAGGCATAGCAATAATTAATAATATCTTAATCATTTAATATTATCAGTCAATAATTCCAATGAACGTTTAAATACTGTTGAACAGCTTACAGTGTTCGAAAACTATTTTTAAAGTTACTAAAATCAAGCTCAAATATCACTAAAATACATGATTATCGGATACAAAATTTCGGACCCATGCATTTTTCATTATCTGTTGCGATCGAATAATGAAATAATTTACTGGGTGTTTCCATTTAAAAAACACAAGTTATGTCTATATCTCAAAAACTGAGGCACGCATAATTTTCTTCTTATTAGCAACGCATTTTAGTCAAAAAACTGCCTGAAGATGTTACTTGATTTTCGATTTGACACTTGGTAATTGAGATATAGAGGTCATTCAAAAATGCCAATTTTCCAAAAACTCTCTGTAGCTCGGTAGTCGAAAAAGATAGACGATCGTGGTTTACGCCATTGTTTGTTTCTGGAAAATCGAGCTCAGGACGCCTATATTGGTTTTTGTCTATCTGCCATATTTTTAGAGAAAACTTCAAATCCCATCTGATTTGGTCCACCCTGTACCCACACTAGCAAGTAGAGTATATAACAACTATTAACCTAACCTAACCTAATTTTGAGGAATTGTGAGAATGTGAAGTATATAGTGGGGTCGGTTAGAGCTGTATTTCAAGATTGCCGTTACTTACCTTGCGGATAAAAGCACCAAATTTGGTATGAAGGTAGTTTAGGGTATACTAATAATTGGAATTTCTAAAAATTTTCATGTACAATACTAAAATTTAAAATATTAAAAAAATATATCAAAACATGTTTTCTTTTAATTATAGATTTAGTACAAAGAGAAGGTAGACATTATGCATGTTATTTCCTTCGTAATTTGAAGATCTAATTAAATAATAGGTTGTCCTATAGGGGTTCCATTAAAAAAAATAGTTTTCGTTTAAAAACCCATATCGTTGAACTTAAGGAAGAATAAATCGTGTTAAACATCAGTATCTGTAGAGAGATAATATTTTGTAGGTGCTTACTAGGGTGGCCCTTATTTTTCAATATATTTTTTTTCTTTACGAAGCCCCTTATATTTGTTCTACTTGGTAGAAAAATAATTTCTACCAAATTTGAAATTTTTTGGAGCACGGGATCACGTGGCACATTACAGTTAAAAAATTTAATTTTTTTATAACTAGGTAGGTACCGTAAATTTATATCCTTCTTATTTAAACAATTGAGCAAGGTATATAGGGCGAGTGGAGCTTAAAACATATAAGTTCTGAGCTCCACCAACCCTGAAATAATAGGAGATGCCCTTATCACCTGATATGCTCAGTTCTTTAGTTTCTTGCGCCCGTGGAAAGTAAACAAGTTCTTACTAGTCTATAAAATGAATTCGTTGTGCTAAAATTGTGAAATAAAGTAAAAGTAATAAATAAAAATCTACAAATAAAATGGCAATAAGACAAAAAGAGAAGCTGTATCTTCTTCAACATGACGAAAGTCAAATTATTGGAGCCAAATTACCATCAAAAGGACAAGTTCTGAGAGTTTTATTTTATAACCTAGTCTGGTGCACATTTGGCGGTGAAAAAAGTAGAAGTATTATAGGAAAAGGTGAGAATCCCAACGAGAAAGTTCAGCGTAGCATTGAGAAATTGGAATTATTGTATCAAGAATGGAAAACACTACAAAAAACTTGTAAACGCGAGATCAACTACAAGAAAAGAAGGAGTAAGATTTTCTTAATAAAATGGATGACTTATTCGATATCGCTCATGCCAATGCGTTGGAAATGATAAGTATTGAAGAAGACAAACTTTTCCTTTTAAACCAAAGAAAAAAGGCCGACGTGGATCAATGATCGGCGGAGATCGTGTTTTATTACTAAAGGAACAAAGAAAAGAATCTCGTCGACAGAAGCAAGAGGAATTAAAGCAGTCTAGCCATAAAGTATTACAAGGTATATTTTAAATTAAACTGTAAAAATCATCTCATGATAATTTTTTTTTTTTTTCATTTTAAAAAGTGAAGTGGTTGAATTGGGTTTCCAATTCCTGTACTTCTTCATCATCTGTTGAAAATTCCAATTCAACCACTTCACTTTCTAAAATGAAAAAAGAAATTATTTATCATGAGATGATTTTTACAGTTTAATTTAAAATATACCTTGTAATACTTGATGGCTAGACTGATTTAATTCCTCTTGCTTCTTTCGAGAATCTTTTCTTTGTTTCCTTAGTAATAAAACACGATCTCCGCCGATCATTGATCCAGGTCGGCCTTTTTGCTTTGGTTTAAAAGGAAAAGTTTGTATTCTTCAATGCCAATATCTCCAACGCATTGGCATGAGCGATATCGAACAAGTCATCCATTTTATTAAGAAAATCTTGCTCCTTCTTTTTCTGTAGTTGATTTCGACGTTTACAAGTTTTTTGTAGTGTTTTGATACAATAATTCCAATTTCTCAATGCTACGCTGAAACTTTCTCATTGGGATTCTCGCCTTTTCCCATAATACTTCTATTTCTTTTATCGCCAAATGTGCTCTGGACTAGGTTATAAAATAAAACTCTCAGAACTTGTCCATTTGATGGTAATTTGGCTCCAATAGTTTGACTTTCGTAATGTTGAAGAAGATACAGCTTCTCTTTTTTGTCTTGTTGCCATTTTATTTGTAGATTTTTATTTATTACTTTTACTTTATTTCACAATTTTAGCACAACGAATTCGTTTTATAAAGTAGTAGATAAGAGGACCTCCTAGATATCTCCCCACTACAATATCTATTGCTCCTATTATTTCAGGGTTGGTGGAGCTCAGAACTCATATGTTCTAAGCTCCACTCGCCCTATATACCTTGCTCAATTGTTTAAATAAGAAGGATATTTTATGGTACCTACCTAGTTATAAAAAAATAAAAAAATTTAACTGTAATGTGCCACGTGATCCCGTGCTCCAAAAATTTCAAATTTGGTAAAAATTATTTTTTTACCAGGTAGAACAAATATAAGGGGCTTCGTAAAGAAAAAAAATATATTGAACAATAAGGGCAACCCTAGTGCTTACAGACCAATTTTTAACAATTTTGGTAAAATCACGGCCTTCTATTATTAAAACTAAAAATTAAAAAATCTATTTTTTGTAAATCAAAATAATATTTGAGAGTCATATAATATGCATTTTAGCGAGCAGGATCCAAATATGCAAAAAAATAGAGGTTGTCCCGTTTAAAAATTTGGTTTTCGTGCCAATTACATCGAAACCGGAAGTCAGCCATTTTGGTTCTTTACATCATAAAATTGAAAATTTAATTCCATATCACTGCACCAAATTTGAAAAAGTTAGATGTACTAGGGACCTTAATTTCTTCTTTAAATTAAAGGTAAAGAGCCCAACTCGATTAAAATCGGTCCGAAAAGGGCCAGGTTTCTCATTTTATTTTAGTGTATCTTAAAAAATGTGCCAGCAGCGAAAACGGTGTGAACGTCTATTTCGCGATTAACTTCTATATTAGATGTACTGGGGACTTAATTTTTTGTTAAAATTAAAAGTAAAGAGTCCACCTTTCCGTTTATTAAAATGGATCCAAAAATGGCCACGTTAATAGATTTTATTTTATTTTAGTTTAACATAAAAAATGCGCTAGCAGCGGAAACGCTGTGAACGACTATTTCGTGGTCAACTGTTAGATGTACTAGGGACTCATTTCTTAAATTAAAGATAAAGAGCCCACCTTTTGATTAAAATCAATCCGAAAAGGGTCAGGTTAATAGTTCTTATTATACTCTTCGCAAAAACGAAGAGTATATTGTATTTGATCGGCAAATTTCTAAAATCGTAAATATCGCTCGTAGAGAAAAAATTTTCATATTATTGTGTTAGTGAACGAATTCTGAACAACTTTCAAAATGTCCGTCCATCCGTCCATCCGTCACGTTTCTTGTAAGCACGATAACTTAAGAAAGAAAAGTCCGATTGTATTGAAATTTAGAAAGTAAGTCTTAGCTAGAGGAATAACCCTATTGTTTTTGAAGAAAATCGATCAGTAAATAAAAAAGTTATTAATTATTTAATTTAAAAAAAAATATTCTCTTAATTTCTGTCGCTTGTACTAAAATGGAAATCTTGCGAAATATTATTTCTATAATATATTTTTTTTGTTTATAAATTTTACTAATATATATTTCATATAGGTACGAGTTCAAATATGTATGATTGTCGAAAGACATATATCACAGACAATCAATTTTCGTGGCAATATGTGGTGGCGCAGCGGCTGAAGTTTTGTGTTGCAATCCAAAGGTCCCGTGTTCGAATCCCAGACAGGTTGGATATTTGTTTTTAATTTTTTTTTCATACAATTTTTTTCACAACAAAGATGGTATCAGAAAATTTAGGATGTCCAAAAACTAACATTATTTACAAGAAAACTGCGAAGAGTATCCTATAGAATGTGTAACAATTATATATAAAAAGCTCAGTAAATTGGCGAAGAGTACGTTTTTAGTTTGTTTTGGTTTAGCTTAACTTCTATGTTAGATTTACTAGGGACTTCATTTTTTAAAAATTAAAGCTAAAGAGCCCACCTTTCGATTAAAATCGATCCGAAAAGGTCCAGATTATTATTTTTAATACGAGTTTTACCTGAAGAATACGCGTTGGACGTCAAAATTATTTTGTGAATTTGAGGCTAATATCCTTCTTATTAGCTCTTGGGTCATAATTTGTAGGTAAAAATGTTGATTACCTACGAATATATGCATTCAAAAATGCAATCAAAAAATATTTTTTTCTCTGCTAGTTTCGCTGCTAATGCTAAAATCGATCAGTCTCGTCAATAATGGCAATTGTCTTGGCGAATAAAGTCATTTTGTGAGTCTGACAAGTTAAATTTCATTCAATAAATCTTATAAAACACCAATTAGATATAAACAGGAATTCGCAACAGGGAACGGAAAATTATGAACAAAATATGCACATCTGAAATACGAAGGGACATGCTTCTCCGAAGCTTTTATGATCATTTCGACCCAAATTGGATCAGTAACAACATTTCTGCTTGTTGCTCCACAAAAACAGAGAAGCTGACGGGGGAGAGTAGGGGACTTTTTGGTACGTGTATCCTGGACCAATACTGCAAACCTGCAAATTTTCAGCTTTACAATAATTAATTCCGGGTCAAAAACTAAAATTCCTGGATTACATGTGATATTTTGTCGTATTTGTCGGCCATTTTGGATTTTAGTGTTGTACATGAAAATTTTTAGAAATTCCAGAGGGCTCCTAGGCTAATATTTATTAGTATACCAAGGTATCTTCATACCAAATATGGTGCTTTTATCCGCCAGGTAACGGTAATTTCAATAAGCCACCTCACTAATAGCTGCGAGTGTTAGAAAACAGCTGTTCGACGTGCTGCTGGCAAGTGGCAAGCGGTTGAATTTGCGCCAAGCGTTCACCAGCCCAAGTAGTGACCTATCAGGGGCTAGATGCTAGTATATGGCTATATTATGACTACAGCTTTTCTTGTGGTAGTAGTAAAGAATTATTCTTTAAATAATTCATTAAACTGTATTAGCACAATTAAGTTGCCAAGTACAGCCGAAAAGATTACACCCAAAGTCGACTGATTCAAGTCTAAAAATCCAGCTGCCGAATTCCTAGGTTCCCAGTGATCCATACATTCTGCCAACAACAAAATTTCTTCCTGCAGAAATTCGTCATCAATATTTTCGTGCAGATTAGAGCAGGTTTCTATTATGCGACTGCCTCCTCTTCTTGTGTATTCGAACGACATTGTTAGCCATACGAGAATAACCTAAAAATATAACAATAATTTACTTCTCAAGGGGATTGGAACCTTTGACGAGACACTGCCTCAAGTCGATTTCACAAACACATCACAAGATGATTAAACAATTAATCATCTCCAGTTGATGCCACCATGGTTGACGAAACATACGTCTAATATAATATTCGTAGTATTTAAGTGTTTTGGTGTTTGTAGAAAGTCATAACTGCAATATTTTTTTATATACAGGGTATAATAAGTGTCATGTTATGGTAGTGGGAAGAGATCAGGCAAACAGGAAAACTTATGTAGCAAATCTAAAACTATATGGGGCATTATAAATACTGAAAATGGAAAAAATAACAAGGACAGCCAGTCATTTAATGAAATTATTCATAATGGCGTTGCTATTCATTGTCCACAACTTGCAAGTGAACTATTCAATAACACTTTTGTTAACATGGCCGGGAATCTTGTTAGAGCAATTCCTTCAAACACTGTGTTAGAGCATATTAATCGTAATCCGAAGTCAATTTATTTATTTGAAGTAACACAGGGTGAGACTTTAGAAATTATTAAAGGTTTAAAAAATAAACATTCAAGTTGTGACGATAATATAAGTAATATTATGTTAAAAAATATTAGTTTTTTTATACTCGAACCTATAACCTACATAGCAAATGAAGGCAAGGTATCTTTCCTACAAGATTAAAGATGGTTGTCGTGAAACCTATATATAAGAAAGGTGATTACCATTTAATAGAAAACCACAGACCGCTATCTTCTTTTTCTAAGTTTCTTGAAATTGTCATGTGTCGCAGAGTAACACCTTTCCTAGAAGTGAACCACATCATTACGCCCAATCAGCACGGATATCAAAAAAATAAATCCACAACGACAGCTACCTTTGACTTTGTAAGAAGAATACTAAATTGTCTAGACGATGACCACATTGCACTCGGATATTTTTAGATCTATCGAAAGCTTTTGACTGTGTTAATCATAAAATACTTCTAAATAAGCTGGAACAAGTAGGGATACGAGGTGCGGCACACAACTGGTTCAATTCCTACCTGAATGAGAGATATCAGAAAGTTTGCATTAGATCAGATTCATCAGAATATTATTCAAGTAATTGTAAAATATCATTAGGTGTACCGCAGGGCAGTGTGCTTGGTCCAATTCTTTTCTTATTGTACATAAATTATTTACAAAAATATCCAGATGATGACTCACTTTTTATAACTAATTATGCCGATGATACCAACATTTTAATTTTTGAAAAAAATTATGATAACATTCAGACTAAAGCAACTAATGTGATGCAAAATATCTCCAAATGGTTTCATCAAAATTCATTAATTTTAAATAATGAGAAAACAAAATGTATCCTATTTAAACATAGTAGGAATAAAACTGGGTATTCTAGCAAAATAGATATTAATAATGTAAATATTAATTTTTCTGAAAGCACAAAATTTTTAGGTGTCACTATTGATGTACATATGAATTGGAAGGATCATGTACGAATGCTCTGCAGTAGACTTAGCACAATCTGCTATTCACTGAAAGAATTGAAAAAAGTAGTAAATCACAATACTCTTCTTACTGCATATTATGGACAATTTTATAGTGCAATGTCATATGGTATCATTTTTTGGGGTGGATCACACATTCAAGAGGTATTCATAATTCAAAATAGAACGTTGAGAGTCCTAGCCAATAACTCAGACAATTTTTGCACCCTTTTGGTCCAAGACAGATCTGGGTTCTTTGAAAAAAAGTCTAGTTTCAACATTCTATCACTTGACGCGGACTGGCCAGGACTGCCCATGCTTTACGTGCTTAATTTTTTTAAATTTAAACTAGCCAAATAAAAAATATTCTGGCAAAAACGGTTTTTATAAAAAGTGTACTTATTTAACTAATCTTAAAATCACAGCAAAAATTTATTTCTATTTGGAACGGAGCCCCCCTGGTCAGCAACATTTTTGTGAAAAGGGGGGGAGGGTCCTGTTTTAGGAATGTTTGGGAACCACTGCAATAAGTAATAGCAGCTGTCGAACTAAACCAATTTCGTGGTCTTTTGTGATCATCTGTGCCTCCTTTTTTATGGTCCTTGCATTGATAATAAGAAATAAACAACGTAACAAACACTATATAAATGTGACCCAACCTATTTGGATACTGCCGCCGCACAGTGTGGCATTTACGAGTTTTTTAAGTCAAAATTCGACTCCTCCTTTATAATTCAACCAACATCAATCTATTTGGGCTCAAAATTTTCGTAATACTGAGCACTTCAATGCAGAACTGCGAAAATTGCAATCAAGCTTATTTTTGACCGTTGCCAAAATGCTGTAAAAAAATGTGAAAACCCTATTAAGGCAGAATCTACACATTGCCATTTCCTATATAAATCCTTGGAAGTCCATCAATAGCATAGACTGCCCTAGTAGAATTCCAGTGTGTATCAATTGCGTCGATGGACATCAGAAAAACCTGTGTACATCAAATGTACAAAAATGTGCATTTTGTATCAAGTCTAACAACCAATATAAAACGAATTACAGCTTCCACCACTCTGCAAATGATCCCAAATGTCCATGCTACGTCTCCAAATTAAATTTAATAAGATCTAGAACTCTGGCTAATCTAAGCTGCCAGTCCGAATAGCAATCAGCAATGAAAATCAATAAACTAGACTACAACATATTACACATCTGTCATGTCAATATTAGGTCTTTAAACTCCTGTTTTGACGACTTCTCTGCCCTTGTTATTGGGCAATTATTTGACATCATAGCGATAAGCGAAACATGGCTAGCTCCTAATCACCCATCCGGAAATTTTGTTATAATAATAATAATAATAATAATAATAATAATAATAATAATAATAATAATAACTCCCGCGGAGAACAACATTGTCTTGAAGGAGGAGGAAAAACGGACAAAATATCGAGATCTGCTCTTCGAACTCCGGAGACTGTATCCAGACCATACTGTTAAGATAGTGGCACTGATTATAGGAGCCCTCGGTGGAACGAGACACACACTGCTTTCGGAACTCAAGATCATACCGGCATGCCGAAATTCGGCAGAGGTCTTAGCCGGCAGAATGCAGAAGGCCGTCATCCTCGGCTCATTACGTCTGCTCAGGGCACACGATTCCCGGACCCAGTAGTCACTTACCCCACGGGTGTGGGGAGTGGCTGCCGGTACTACCAGCTCCCCTCTGTGAGGGTCGGAGCCACAGAGAAAGGTGACTGGCTTTTAACAAAAAAAAAAAAAAAAAAATAATAATAATAATAATAATAATAATAATAATAATAATAATAATTTGGCTTCAGCCAAATCGTCTGAAAGCCCAAATAAAAGCTGCCGAACAGGAGAATCTGTTCAGGCAGCATGTCGATAAACCCATGCACGGTGTGTTCTATAAGAACATAGAAACACTGGGTTTATCGACTAGGCTGACATTCGCCTTTTTAAGGTCAGCTGGGCTTAAGTCGGAGACCGAGGGATTCATTGTGGCCTGTCAGGATGGTGTAATAAACACCTTGGTCTACCGAAGCCGCGTAATGGGTGTAGAGGTCTCTGATATCAACTGCAGGACCTGCCGTCAGGCGCCGGAATCGCTGATGCATTTGCTTTCAGCATGCCCGATATACGCGATTTCGGCCTACATCCACCGCCATAACGCGGCTTTACGAGTGCTATACTACCATCTAAGGCACTCGTACGGGGTAGATCAAACACCAGTGCTGCCTTACATCCCCGGAGATATTGAGTCCGTTGTCGAGAACGAGAGGTGCCGAATTTATTGGAACTACTCGTTCCCGACCGTCAGGCTCATTCAAGCCAACAAGCCTGACATAGTCCTCCTCGACCATCAGAACAAAGTGATGTTTGTCATCGAATTCTCAGCACCTGCTGAGACAAACATCGCTTTGAAGGAGGGGGAAAAACGGACCAAATATCGTGATCTCCGGTATGAGCTCCAAGTGCTGTACCCAGACTACTCGGTCAAGATGGTCGTCCTAATAATCGGCGTACTCGGAGGGATGAAGCCTTCGCTGCTCTCAGAATTAAAGATCATACCGGCCTGTCAGAATTCGGCAGAATGGTTGGCAGGTCAGATGCAGAAGGCGGTTATCTTGGGGTCCCTTCGTCTGCTTAGGGCACATGATTCAGGTGTTTACAGTCACTAACTCCACAGGTCGTGGAGAGTGGCTGTAATTAATTAGCCGGCGCGGCTACCGTGTGGTGTCGGAGGCCACGGAAGCCCTGTCCGGCAACGGGAAACCGAAAAAAAAAAAAATAATAATAATAATAATAATAATATTTATTCACCACCAAAAGATCAGAATTATAATAAAATATGACATATGAAAATTATGTAGGTGAATAAACACAGAAAATCCACAAAGGAAGACCTGCACGTGGATTAAACTGCGCTTCGACCTGTATACATAATTACATTTTTATTTAAGTTTGAAAGCGATGTGTAAATAAACTATCTTAAAGTAATACATATTGTTTAGCCTACAATATTTTAATTTTAATGTAAATTAATCTTACTATTCTATATACTGTTTAGCCTAAAATATTTTAAATCAACTAAATGAAATACTATCAAAAGTGCTTCTGTCCTATGACCTGTGTATATAATTATATTTTGATTTTAAGAGTGGAAGCGAATGTTAAGTGAACTATCTTAAGGTAATACAACATATTGTTTAGCCTATAATATTTTAAATCAACTAAATACTATCACAATTACTAATATTTGTTTTAACTATATTCGGTATATATATATATATATATATATATATATATATATATATATATATATATATATACATATATATGAAGTGACGGTGAGAGGTAAACTCTCATATGGTCAGATGCTACTATACGTCGGACAAATGTCACTGACGTATAGCGACTTGCTATTTTGCAAGTACCTAGAGGTCGCCGCTCTTGGTACTTGCAAAATAGCAAGTCGCTATACGTCAGTGACATTTGTCCGACGTATAGTAGCATCTGACCATATGAGAGTTTACCTCTCACCGTCACTTCATTTGATTCAGTTTGTATAAGACTAGCAAGTTGACCACTATCATTTGTCTGTTCCATGACCTATGACATACTGATGAGAACATAATAAGTTCGAAACCGGTCTATGTCTGGTTAGGAACAGACAAATGATAGTTGGTTACTGATCACGATTTGAAGGTGTAATTCAATGCAGGTCGGGGTATTTGCCCGCTGAGTAGTTGTTTCCTTCAAATCCGATTTCATATATATATATATATATATATATATATATATATATATATTTTATATCACTTAGAACTTGATTTGCTTTTTAAAAACTTTTATTTTGGTTTTACACAATATTTTATATTATTATATTTGGTTTAGATATAAATGTTACAATAGTTAATATGCTTGGTATAAAGATTAAATGTATACTGACTGCAGATGCGTCTCTGGGTGATATTTATAACATACTGCTATCAACGTAGGCACATGCATTTCTCGGAATTATGCTATGCCAGCGTTTTACATGAGAAAGCTTTGTTTTAAAAGGAAGTTGTTATCGCTTTAGATAAGGTATATCAAATTATATCACGTACCGAGATAAGGATATAAAGTTACTTGTTGGATAAGATACTTATGCATTTGAATGAATTAATACAGTTTGTTTAGCATATAACAACTCCCTTTCTTTTTGAAAAGTCGGTGTTATTCACCGACTTTTGAGGGAAAATCGGTCATTTCTTCCTCTTCTGTAGGTAGATGAGGTCTTCTTCTCAGGAGGGTGCCAATTCTTTTCAGCATTTCATTAGGGGTGGTGTCCTTGGATTCCTTACAACCACAGCATCTTTTCCTGCATTTCCAGGTGATGAAGGCGGCTAGGAGACAGATGGACAGACCAATAACTATATACATGCTTAAGGAAAAATGTTTGGTTATAAACGGCTCGTTTATTAGTTTGTCTAGATCTCTAGAGTATTGCTCGAGTTTGTGGTTGGCTATGTCTAGATTTTCTACATTTAGGTGATCGAACTGGAGAGGTTCCAACTTGGGTAGCTGGAGTTTTTCGGGAATATCACTACAACAGTCATAGGGTATAACCACTGGATGGGAATTGTCTGTAATGTTGATGGTATTGCGGCTTTCTGCTTGCACTTTTGTTATACCGACAAACGCGTAACAGTCCGGATGTAGTTTTAATATGGAGTTCTTATTAACACTGGTAATTTTCGTGTCCATTTTATTACAGTTTATGGTGATATGAATGGGTTCAGAGACAATTATTAACCACACATTGCCTTGTAGTTTCTGAACGTTATAACCTTGTCCATAGACGAGGGAACTTACACAGTTTTCGGGGATTTTTCTGAAGTTTTTCAGTAGCTGGGCTTCGCATGCTGCACTGCTGTCGATCGGGTAGGCGTAGAGGTCTGAGCATAGTTTCTTATGGGAATCTAGTTGTTTGCATGTACTCAGGTCCTTGACGGGGATGTACATTAGTGAATCATCGTTACGCGCAATGAATTTTTGTGAGAATGACAAGACATGGTGAAGGCCAGTTCTGTTGTCTAGTATAGGGATAGGATACAAATGATACAGGGTATAGAGTTGCTGTTCTACTAGTGGTATTCTTAGAACGAAAACAAGATCTGATTTTGATTGAAAGGCTTCTAGTTCGATAATTTCTAGGTATTGGGGAATTTCTGAATATTTTACTGGTAGGGGTAGATTATTTTTTACTAAGTTTTGAGAGATTTCCTGAAGTGCAGTAATCAAACTTTCGGGTGAAATAATTGAAGAGTGTATTATTTTCAGGCGAGCGAATGTAATCGCGTTCAAAATGTCATCAAGGTTGCTCTGGAGGTACAAGTAACTTTCAGTCAATTTTTCACATGTTTCGATAAATTTTAGTTCGGCTTGAACCAGTGCAACTCTATCATTTACTTTATGCAGTCCGATTTGAATCTTTTTCATATCCTCGTTAAACGTTACTATATTAATTTGCATATTTTGGATCGTTTCGTTAAAGGTTTTTACGACGGTAGAGGTAACGGATATTTGATTTTTCAGGAGGTTTTCTATTTGATGTTGATCTTTGTTTAATTTGTTAATACTATCTGTGAAGAATTGTCCATCTTCAGCATCTAGATTGCCGGTAATTGCTTTAAATATACTACCTGCTCCATTTAATATTCCGCGCTTGAATCGTTTGGTGTTAACAAAGATTTCTTCAAATTTTACCTTAAGGGAATTTGATACTTGGTTTAGGAGTGTTATGTGTGTTTTGACTTTGACTAGGAATTCTTTCGTTTCGCGTGTATCGGGGGTGAATATATTGACAATTGATTCTAAAATTTTGTTGTTGTTGATAAAGGCTTCTTCGAGGCTTGATAGATTTTTATGGACTAGCAGAGTCCATTTATTATTGGAAATAATTATCCTCGTTTCGTCGTGGTAATAGACTCCGACGGTGTTATTGATGGGTGTTATTTGGTACTGGGACATGGCTGCTCCGATCAGCAAGGTGAACCTGTAAGGCAATTTAGGCTTCAATATATGGTTTTAACCTGTCAAAGTTAGCTTTAGTTTTTTGTTTTGTTTTTTTATTGAGGGTGGCTGAGTTTTTGTGAAGTTCCAAAATCTCAAATGGCCCGTTATATTTATTACGTAACTTATCGGTGATTTGGGATTCTTTTAAATACACCTTTTGACCAATCTGATATTCGGCGGTTTCCTTTGAAACGTGGGCGTCGAACCGAACTTTCGCTTTTTGTTTTTGTGTTTCAGTTCTGGCGCGCGCGACTTTATAATAATAAGAGAGGCGATTATTTAAGTCTCTGACGTATTTCGTGACTAGTTCTTCCTGATTATATAGCGTTTCTGGTGGTCTACTGGACGTGTGTCCGAAAACTAACTCGTAGGGTGTAAATCCGTGAGTTTTATTAGTAGAGGTATTATAGCATATTATCGCGTAGGGTAATATGTTGAAGGGGTGTTCGTCAGGGTGTTCTGCCACGTGTGCTCGGATCATTTCCAACAAGGTAGCGTGGAACCTTTCTAAGGAACCATTAGATTGGGGGTGTCCGACACTAGACTGCGTTACTTTGATGTCATAGAGGAGACATAAATCTTTTAGGATGGCGTTATCGAATTCTCGGCCATAATCGCAATGAATTCGAAGGGGTGTTCCGAAGTGCTGGAAGTAAACGAGTAGGGTGTTTGCAATTGATTTTGCTGATTTATCTTTGATAGGATACGCTTGAGTGAATTTTGTAAGTTCGTCGCGTATAGTAAGCGCGTAATTTTTCGTTGGGACTTCTAGGACGTCTATGTTTATACGTTCAAAAGGGGATTTAGGCGTCTCCGTAATTACGAGAGGGTTATCTAAATTTTTGCGACAGATTTTTGTTTCTTGGCAGATTTTGCAGGCTTTTATGAAATTTTCGACGTCCTTTGTCAATCCTTTCCAATTGTATTTCTCTCGAATACGACGAATAGTCTCATTTATTCCGCGGTGGAGATGAGCTTTGCCAGTATGATGCTGGTCGATAATAATTGGGATTTCGTCGTCACTGGGTGTTCTAGTAACGTTTTGACATATTTTAAGTTTCACGTCTTTTTCCGATAAAAGAAATGACAAAATTTCGAGAATAGGAAGTTCGACATTGTTTTCGATACAATACGTTTTGGAGTCGTCGAACTCTTCACGACCATTGTATAGCGAGATGAATAGATTTTGGATTACGGTTTCGGGGTCGTATGGTAGAGCCACGATAAAATAGTTTCTATGTCGCACCGACTTACTCGATAATTTATTTAATTCTAAATCTCGGAAGTCTGCGTTTTCTTCGAACAAGTCTTCAAGGATTTTATAATGAAAATCTTTGAGATTGTTTTGTTGGAAAAAGGTCACTATATTTTTGTTGGTTTTGTCCAGGAGTTGCCCGTTCGAAAATTCAATTTTAGAATAGTCGATAAGTGACTTTGTTTTATACAATTTTACGAAAGTTTCGAATTCGTTCAGGACACCTTGTTCGTTTGTGTCCGTCGTGTCGCTTGTCGTGTCCTGACTATCAGGATCGGGTTCTATTGGAGTCGAGGGACTTTGAATGGGGTACGTTACTAATTTTGATTCTGCTTGAAAGTTAGAGGAATCTTGAATGTGATTTATCTTTATGCGGGAAAGAGCGTCTGCATTTTTATTAATGCGGCCGGGTTTATATTCGATTTCGTATTCGTACTCTTCAAGCTTCAGTCGCCAGCGTGCTAGGCGGCTACCGGGGTCTTTTATCGAAAAGAGCCACGTTAAAGGCCTATGGTCAGTTATTAGTTTGAACTTTCGACCAAATATGTACGGACGGAAGTGTTTCACGGCCCATACTATAGCTAAAAGTTCACGCTCTATGGTTGAGTATTTGGTTTCGGCTTTACAGAGGGTCCTTGAGGCGAAAGCTATTGGTAAGTCTTTGCCAATTGGGCCTTGTGAGAGCACGGCGCCGATGGCGAACGCGCTTGCATCAGTGGTGAGTAGAAACGTTTCGTCGAAGTTTGGGTAGATAAGTACTGGGGTCGAAGTGAGGGCTTGTTTCAATTCCTCGAAGGATTTGTGACATTCTGAGTCGAAAGCAAAAGGGACATCCTTTTGTAACAATTTGGTGAGGGGCTTGGATAGTTTCGCGAAATTACTTATAAATCTGCGATAATAACCTGCCAACCCGAGGAAGGATTTGATTTCCTTCTGGTTAGTGGGTTGCGGAAAGTTTTGGATGCACTGTACCTTATCGGGGTTTGGTTTTACTCCTTCTTTAGTTATGAGGTGACCCAGGTATGCGACTTCTTTACGAAGGAACTCGCATTTATCAGGTTGGATTTTTAAGTTAGCATTTCGAAGGCGTTTGAACACTTCTGTGAGACGAGAAATGTGTTCGTGAACTGTCGGGGAATATATGATAATATCATCCATATATACCAGACATCTCTCGTTCTGAATGCCCATGAGGATGTTGTCCATAACCCTTTGGAAGGTGGAAGGGGCGTTTTTAAGGCCAAAGGGCATACGAACGAATTCATAGTGCCCGTTGTCTACGCTAAATGCACTTTTCGGGATGTCTTTCGGGTCTATCTCGATCTGGTGGAACCCAGAGGCCAAGTCCAATGTTGTGAAGTACTGGCACTTGCCTAATTGATCCAGGAGATCTGAGATGTTGGGTAGAGGGTATTTATCTCCTACAGTTAACTCATTGAGTTTTCTGTAGTCTACAACTACACGCCATTTTGGCTTACCCGAAGCATCAAGTTTCTTAGGGACAACCCACACTGGAGATGACCAGGGGGAGTTAGAGGGACGAATAATATTTTGTTCTAACATTTTGGATACCTGCGTTTTGACTTCTTCTTTGTGTATCTGGGGGTATCGATACGATTTTGTAAATACCGGTTTCGCGTCATTGGTATCTATCGCGTGTTTAATTTCATTGGTGAAGGTTAGTTGGTCACCTTCAAGATAAAAAATATCCGCATATTCTAGACAAAGTTGAGTTATTAGTTCATTTTCTTCCATGTTTAGGTGGTCTAGACGGAGTTGGTTTTTTATTTCATAATGTCTGTCTACGAAAGTTTGGGAGGTTTCTTCGTCTATATAATTCAGTGAGAAATTTTGGATTGGTTCTAGTTTTAAATTTGAAAAATTAACGGTTTTGGTTACCGCGTTTACGTTTAATATAGAGGTAATAAATTCACCTTTATCGTCTATCTGAACTATCGCGTTAGGAAGTCTTACCTTGTCTACTTCGGTAGCTAGCAGTATAGCTTCCGTATTGGACAAGTGACATTTAAGTTTGGTAATTTGTTCTATACGTGGTTCAACTGAAATTATATTTGATATATTACGGGTGGTCTCACGATTATCTGGATTTGGGTAATTTTGTATGTTTGGCAGACCCTGGTCCGTGACTTTGTGGATCGGGATTGTTTTGAAATTTGTTACAAGTTTTTTGTTTTTTATATCCACTATACAGTTGTAATGTTCTAAGAAATCAGACCCTAGGAGTCCATCGAATTCTATATCAAGATCGCATACATAAATTTTAAATGCTTCATTGTTGTCAAACGGGATAAATACGGCTTCGTTAATATTTATTTTTTGGTCAGTTATGCCTTGGATCGTAATGTTTTCCGGACATCTCCTACTATAATTTTCACAAATTTTGGGTTTGAATATGGATAGTCCTGCGCCCGTGTCGATTAATAATCTATGCGTGTTAGTAATGTCATAGATATAATACAAATTTTTGGATTTGACAGACAATAAGGGGCTTATAGGAACTGTTGTTCCGGGAAGTTGAGATTTGGGTTGAAATTGTCCAAGTTCATTTTGCCGAATTGGGTTTGCAGTACTGTCATCTCGGGGTCTCCGGTTTTGTGATAAGGCGGGTCCGACTGGGCATGTGGGCCTGATCGAAAATCCCGATTATATACAGGTGTTGTATCGAAAGTCGATTCGTCCGTGTAATAATTTTCGGAGGGACTATTAGCAGTATAATAGTCTTCGTTGCTGTTGTCGTATTCCGAAGTATTAGCTGTATAATAGTTCGGACTTGCGTAGGGGTTATTATCAGTGTAATATCCCTCGTTAATATTTTCGTAAGGGTTATCGTAAGCGTAATAACTTTGATTTTGTTGCTCTAGATTTTCGGGTTCAGTATTTTGATTGAGATGAAGCGTTTTTCTATTTGAATTTGGTCTATAATAATTAGGGTTAGGTTGAATCGCAGGTGGTCTTGCATTATTGAAATTTGGGTTTGGTGCAATGACGGGTGGTCTTTGTTGCTGGAAGTTTTGTGAGCTTCCAGGATTTTGGTTATAGTAGTTAGGTCTTTGTTGTTGGAAATTTTGCGAATTTCCAGGATTTTGGTTATAGTAATTAGGCCTAGGATAGATTTGGGGAGTACCAAAATTTGGGGGTCGAGAACTTTGTTGTCTCTGACGACATTCATTAGCGACGTGTCCCGTACGTTTGCAAAATGAACAATGTCTTGCAGGTAAGGGGAAGTTTTGGTTACGCGTGGGAGTGATTGCACTATTGTTGCGATTGGTTTTTTGCGTTTCAAAGTAATTTAATTGGAGTTCTTTTCGAACTCTCGTTATTGCTTTTAGCATATTCTCAGGGTCGCTTGCCCTAACAACATGTGCAAGTTTGGGTTCTAGTCCCGTGAGTAGGGTGTTCAAAACCATGCCCTCAGTTAATTGCGTTTGGGCTTGTTTTTGTGCCGCTGTTAACCGCTGTTTATGAACAGAAGCATGCATTTTTGCTTCGTGGGTTTGCAAGCGCGCAATAAACGTGAGTGGAGATTCACCGGGAAGTTGTCGCATTCTTTGCAAGTCTTGTATTAAGGAGGTTAGGTCTCTACTATCACCGAAATGATTCTCTAAAAGAGTTTTAATTTCTTCCCAATGAGTGGGATTTCTAGAGTTCACTAGTTCAGCTGCACGGCCTTTTAATTTGTTTTTTATGTGAACAGTTAAAAGTACCACCTGATTACCAATTGCCATGCCAAAAGCAGTTCTACATGAATTTAAAAATGTATTTAAATTTATTTGATTACCGTCATATTCAGGAATAATTGAAAATATTTCGCTTAATTTATATGGTTCAATAGCGTCTGGTTGATGGTGAGGTTGAGGTTGAGGTTGAATTAGTGGTTGTGGCTCTTGTTGTTGTTGGTTTTGTTGCTGTTGATGAGCCATATTTCTGGTAGTTACTGGCATAAACTAATTTTAATTTTGGGATACTTAGACGTATTTTACTTATAACAAAGGACAACAGAACTGTTCTTTCCACGGCAATACGCACAAGAAATGGTGCGATTATTAATTCTAATTTAATTTGCACTTAAAACGAGATGATTCAATAAGTACTTACAAGTAATAAATCTTCATTTATAGAAGTAGGTCCTTTTTTGATTGAGGGATTGGAATCCGCCGCCCGTCGTCAAAGGTCTCCTTGTTCCGGCGATCCTTTCCTGAAGTTAGGCCCTTTTTGGGGTGTTCCTTGTTCTTCTGGGAGGTTTTCGTTGGTTAGGCTCTTCTTCCAGGCGTTATTACCAATCCTACCGACTGCGCCACTTTTATATCACTTAGAACTTGATTTGCTTTTTAAAAACTTTTATTTTGGTTTTACACAATATTTTATATTATTATATTTGGTTTAGATATAAATGTTACAATAGTTAATATGCTTGGTATAAAGATTAAATGTATACTGACTGCAGATGCGTCTCTGGGTGATATTTATAACATACTGCTATCAACGTAGGCACATGCATTTCTCGGAATTATGCTATGCCAGCGTTTTACATGAGAAAGCTTTGTTTTAAAAGGAAGTTGTTATCGCTTTAGATAAGGTATATCAAATTATATCACGTACCGAGATAAGGATATAAAGTTACTTGTTGGATAAGATACTTATGCATTTGAATGAATTAATACAGTTTGTTTAGCATATAACATATATATATATATATATATATATATATATATATATATATATATATATATATATATATATATATATATATATATATATATAATATACACATACATACACGCATTCATAGTAACTAGTAACATACTAACATTTCTACAGTGTCTTTTTGTCTATATACGTATTTTCTTATATATACATACATATATACGTGCACACATTTACACATATACATGCACACACACATATAATACAAATTTGAATTAATTTTCATTTTCTTTAGGGTTGAGCGGGATTGTTTTTTTTTTTTTTATTTCTCAATCATGAGGTGTACTGATGATCGTGGAATTTCCAATATCCATTTTTTTAGCTTTCCTTTAAAGAGATTAAACGAGTTTATACTTTTTAGAGTCGTTGGGACTTCATTATATACCTTGGGAGCCAAGTAAATGTGACAGCGTTGTCCTATGGTTTTTATCATTTTGGGTACTGCAATTGATTTTTCTCTGTGGCGCGTATCATGATTGTGAGTAATGATATCTTTTGTGCTTAGGTTTCTATATTGATATAAAATCAAGCTCTGAAAAAAACATTGCCTTATATCCATGATTTTAGATTCTTTATACAAATCATCACTCGGGTAAACGTAACTTCGGCTAAAAATAATTTTTAGAATCCATTTCTGCATTGTTTCAAGGCTTTTTATGTAGCAGTTTGTTATGCCTCCCCAAGCAATGATACCATAATATAAATGTGGCTGGACTAGAGCAAAATATATGCTTTTTAGGTGATCTATGTCAAATAATCTCTTAAGGTATTTAAATTTTGAAAGTAGTGATCTTAATTTTTTAACTAAAAAATTTACATGTTTATTCCACCTAAGGTGACAATCAAGCATTACTCCGAGATATTTTATATTTTATTGATGTGACAGTTATACCCCAGTACACTTTGTTGCGGCAAGATCGTACTAGAAGAGGAGGAGGCGTATGTTGGTATGTACATAAAAATATCAAACACAGTTTAATAACTACAGATTACATTGAAGACGATTGCCATTTTGAACAGTTGTGGATTTCTGTTACCCTTAATAACAGAAAGCTAGCCCTTGGTGTAGGATATCGTCCTCCTTTATGTAACATTACATATTTAAACAACTTAAGGGAAGTTCTTGCAACATTTCTGGCATAGTCGATGATATTATCTTTGTTGGAGATTTAAATAGTGACTTTTACAAAAAAGATACAACTCAATACAAATATATTAGTAATATATTGAACTGCTTCAATTTTATGCAACACGTTAATGAACCTACTCGTGTAAGTGACACTAGTTCAACACTTATCGGTATAATCTGTACCAATACAAAAGACAGAGTCATAGAATGTAGCACACTTGATACGCTCAACATGTCTGATTACAGATTAACTTACTGTAAATTAGATTATAATGTTGCAAAAAATCTACCTCGAAAGGTAACATTTTTTAATTTAAAAAACTCTATTTCATATACACGCACCATACACCAAGGCCCTACATCACTGACACCATTAAACAAATTATCAGGCTTAAAGATCGTGCATATAATAAATATAAAAAACGAAATTAGAAAATCACTTACAGACTTTCAAGGATCTCAAAAATTATCTATCTCTGGCAATCAAAAATCAAATAAATTTAAACAGAAACAATCCAAAAAAACTGTGGAGAGACTTTGCAAACTGGAATGTACATAGTAAACCCCGTAATGAAATTTCCCCTGATATCAACAACGCTAATGAGATAAACCAATTCTTTACAAATATACCAGCCGGATCCATAAATAATGACACTTTAGATTTTTATCGAAACAATATCGCTAGTTCTTCATCAACTGAAATGGAACTTCCTGTAGTTTTGGTGGAGGAAGTAGAACAAACTCTCAAAGAGATTAAATCATTCGCCTTCGGCTCTGATAATATCAATTTGGAAATGCTACGCCATGTTTTTCCATACTGTAAGAATGCCATAACACATATTATAAATACATCATTTGAACATTCTACTATTCCTTCCATTTGGAAAAAATCGATAATAAAGTTTCATTAGCCACCGAACTTAAGGATCTTAGACCAATAAGTGTTCTGCCACCTTTATCAAAACTTCTAGAGAAAATAATGAGTAGAAGACTCACTGATCATATCATGAGTAACGACGTACTTCCTCCTACACAATCTGGATTTAGAAAGCATCACAGCACTACAACAGTGCTAATGAAAATCACCAATGATCTTATAGGAAATATTGACAAATCACAAACCACATTCTTAGTGTTCTTAGATTACAGCAAAGCGTTTGACGTAATCAACCATGATCTTCTTATCGCCAAACTCCATTATAATAATATACATCCTACAGTGTTAAAGTGGTTTGCTAGTTATCTGTCTGATCGTACCCAAATGGTGAAAACTAATGATATCCTTTCTCTTGACTTGCCTATTACAAATGGCGTACCTCAAGGAAGAATTCTCGGTCCGCTTCTATTTATAATATACACCAGTGATCTGCCAAAAGTACTATCTTCTTTGTGTACTATGCATCTATATGCAGACGATGCGCAGCTTCAAATAGCAAGTGATCCACGAAATCCTGATCAATCAATTGCAGTGTTAAATGAAAACTTAAAGCGGGTATCTGAATATTCCATGAACCATGGTATGGTGATTAATCCAACCAAAACAGTAGCTCTGTGCATCGGAAATAAAGTGCTGTGTGCCAAAACTAAACAAAATGTGTCTTATGACATTTTTTTGGATAACAACCGCATTAATTTAAGTGATGCTGCCAAAAATTTAGGACTTATCATTGATCAAAACATGAATTTTGAAAAGCAAGTGATAAACAAATGCAGCATAGCATATTCTAAAATTAAATATATTTATAAATATAAGTACATTCTGCCCTGTGATATAAACTGGAGGTTAGTGAATAGCTTAATATTAAGTCATTTTGATTATGCCAGTAGTGTATACTTTCACTTTTTCAGCAAAAACTTTCAGAACAAAATTCAAGTTGTGCAAAACTGCTGCCTTAGATTCTCGTATAACATAGATAAAAAGAACCATATTACACCACATTATGTCGATAAAAATATTTTAAAAATAGAAAACATATTTACTTTCCTGTACGGTACGCTCCTTTATAATATTGTTACCAATAATACACCCTAATACTTATCTGCCTTTCTTGAACGCAGATCTAATACTCATAATGTGCACTTAAGATATATCGATAATTATACCATTCCAAAACATAATACAAGTAAAAAATTTGAAGGTTGCTTTTCTTATCTTGCACCTAAATTGTTAAACAAGTATCTTAGTATATTTATGTCCACAAATTCTATAGTTCAATTTAAAAATAAACTCAGAAAAGAACTACTAGACCAGCAGAAAAACATGTTGGATAATTTACTCTTATATCATTTATCATTTGTTTATAGAACTATAAGTTTAAATATAAGAATTCTATTACCTGTATTTTCACTCGGGGGAAGTTGCAATAACGATACTTCCTCCCATTTGATTTGTATATGTATTTATATATGTATATGTCAAATAAAGATTGTTTATTATTATTATTATTATATTTTATCATGATTTTTGATTTGCAGAATCTGAATTTCCGAAACCATATACCTAAATAATTTTAGAATTGACCATTTTTTGACCGAAATTGGTAATTTTTGGGCTCTTTTATATTGCAATTTTCGCAGTTCCTCATTAAAGTGCTCAGTACTAGTATTTTGGGCCTAAACAGAATGATTTTAGTTGAATTACAAAGGAGGAGTCGAATTTTGACCTACAGAACTCGTAAATGCTACACTGTGCGCCGTCTTTTCTGTGTAGGAGGTTATTAGCTTATTAGTCATAGAAAACCGTAAAGATCACCGAACTTTGTTCTTGCTGCCGTGCCACATTGTACCTACAATAAGACCGTCCTAAAATAAAAAATGGCGCTTTCATCGCATGATTTAGCTCAACTCTTTCTATCAAGAAGGGAAATGTAAACTCGCATATGTTCCTTCAAAACTCTATGTTCATTGAGCCACAAAAGGCAAAGATTTTCAAACTTTTTTAAAGTAAATTTTCAAGTTGCTGATCTAGGTTAGTTTTACTTCCACATCCAGTGGAAGTATACTAACGACAAAAAATTTTTATTGTTCAAGTTTGAGCGAAAGAAAATTTTCTGTCTGTCTGTCTATCTGTCTGTCTATCTGTCTGTCTATCTGTCTGTCTATCTGTCTGTCTATCTGTCTGTCTATCTGTCTGTCTATCTGTCTGTCTATCTGTCTGTCTATCTGTCTGTCTATCTGTCTGTCTATCTGTCTGTCTATCTGTCTGTCTATCTGTCTGTCTATCTGTCTGTCTATCTGTCTGTCTATCTGTCTGTCTATCTGTCTGTCTATCTGTCTGTCTATCTGTCTGTCTATCTGTCTGTCTATCTGTCTGTCTATCTGTCTGTCTATCTGTCTGTCTATCTGTCTGTCTATCTGTCTGTCTATCTGTCTGTCTATCTGTCTGTCTATCTGTCTGTCTATCTGTCTGTCTATCTGTCTGTCGGTCTTTTTTTGTGCGCACGTTTACTCTGGAACCGTTTGAGATATTGACATGAAATTTGGTACACATATGAAATTTAACGAGATCTAGAACTAGATTATATTTTCATTTTGTTCCATCGGGGGGTAAATTTGGGGTAAATAGGTAAATCAAGCAGGTAAGAGTCCATAAAATTGATATTTAGTATATACAAGAGAAGCTAAAGTCTCAAAAAAAAATTTGGTATTAGCCACCTCTATTACCACCCAACCCCATTATTAAAGGGGATGAAAAAAAATTGTGATTTAGTGTGTGTACAAGAACCAGAAATCTCAAAATATTTTTTTACTTCATCCACCGCCACTACCACCCCCTATCACCACATCCACCCCACTACCGATGTGGGTTTTATGGGTTTTTTTGGGGTAGAGTATTTCAAATATTATATTATTAAAGTTCTATAAACAATTATTTCCACATACAAAATTTTTTCGTTGTGAGTGACTTGGACAGAAAATCTGGATGTGGAAGTAGTGATTCCTTGGGCAGCGGTTTTTTCAAAGTGCCCTTAGAGGAAAAGGTTAAATAGGTTTTTTTGTTTGTCTGGTCGTTATCTATTACCATTTTCTTAATGACATGATCTAATTATACCCTAAATTTTCAAACTAACTTAATGAACTTAAAAACTTATAACCCATTTTTTATATATTATTCTCTGTCCTAATGGATGAATGACGTAAGTGTGTTCTAGTTTAACATTTACATAAAACTGAAACTTGTACAAAACTTTGAAAGTATATGCATAAAATAACTATGTACCCAGTACACTACTATAACTAATACGGTTTGCCGTTATTAACGGTCAATACATAATATTTTCACATGTTTATAAAAAAATATAAATACACCAAATTATCGCATAGTAATTACCTGTACATGTATATTATCCAGGCATTTAATAAAAAACTATTTTCTATAATAATTATGCTTATTTGACGATGTTAAACTATAGTACTGTTGTTTGCCTGTACAAGTTATAGACTACAAGCCCATCGTAATTTTTAAGGGGTCAAGTAATCCAGCATGAATTATATTCAGTGCGATGCTGGTATATGAAACCACAACTTTAGGCACTATGCCGTCACTTTTGGGCGGTAAAGTTATAGTTTCATATACCAGCATCTTACTGAATATAATTCATGCTTATTATTATTAGGGTGCATCGATTTTCTTTTTTTTTACCTAATCCAAAATGGCGGGCGTCCAAAAGTTATGTGATAGGGTTGTAAATAATACGTTAAAATTTCAAATTAAAATATTAACCCTTGGGGGTAGCGGGTTGGGGTCAAAGGTAAAAATTTTTGATATTCTATATATTCAAAATGGCGGGTGCGCAAAAGTTGAGTTTTAGGGTTATAAGCAATAGGTAAACATTTTAGTGAAAAATATTTAGGATTAGGTTTAGAGGTAGCGGGTGAGGGTTAGAAGTCCATTTTTTTATTTTGTTCATATCTAAAATGGTGGGCGCGGAAAAGTTTGGTCTTGGGGTTGAAATTGGCTGGTAAAAATTTTAAACCAAAATATTAAGACTCAAGGGTAGCGGGTTAGCATCAAAGACCAAAAAGATAGTACGTACCCTAACAAATATTATCGATACTTACCAATTAGTAATATTTTTAAACTATGTTTAATTACGATATTAAATTTAAATTACTTATTACTACCTACGTATTTGTTATATAATGTACGCATGCCCATAATATAGCATGCGCTGTGTTCTGCATACATGAAAGCTCGGTGAACAGTGAACACTGTCAGTTTTAGCCGAAACTTTAGATAGATGTGGTATTTCCGATAGAGCTGGAGCACTGATTGCTTCTTCAGTACTCCAAGATTTTGGTTTAATTAATGAATCTAACACAACGCATGTAATTGATAAAACAAAATTAGAAGAGCTATAAGCAAGAAGAGAGGTGAATTATCATCATGTGGTACGCCAATATCATTACGTGGACTTTATTTCGATGGGCGTAAAGACAAGGCCATGAAATTAATAGATAACCGTCGAAAGAAAAAAAACGAAGAACATATAGTTTTAATTGGAGAACCCAGATCATCATATTTGGGACATGTCACACCTCCTACAGGTTCAGCTGTAAACATCATTAACGCCATTATCAGTTATTTTGAAAACTCTCGAATCCCAACTAACACCTTAAAAGTCATCGGATGTGATGGAACGGCTACAAATACTGGTCCTAAAGGTGGTGTTATAGCTCTACTTGGAAAACATTTTAAGAGACCACTTCAGTGGTTCATTTGCCAACTGCATGCAAATGAACTTCCACTAAAAGGCACTTGATAGAACATATTGACGGAACTGTATTTCAGGATTTTCTGGTATAATAGGAAAGTCGTTAGTCAAATGCGAGCAGATGCCAGTAGCTGCATTTAAGATTATTAAATCCGAAGTTTCTATAGTTAAGGTGAAAGATCTTAACACATATCAGTTATATATTTATGAAATACGCCAAGCAGTAATAACGGGATATGTTCCTATTAATCTTTCAAAACGAGAACCTGGCAAAACAGTCCACTCGGGATGGCTGATGACAACAAATAGAATACTTCGCTTATATGTTGCTCTGCAGATTTGGTTATATCAGCAACGTATGTTGTCAAAGTGTATGCGCCAATGTGGTTCAAAATAGAAGCACATCCATCATGTCTGCAAGGTGCTTCAAATGTATGGAAGACCATACAATTATCCAGATATTTATCAGAAGAGTTGAAAGCACACCCTGAGAACATACTACTGGGAATGCTGGGCGATGAAAACCGGTGTATTAGGGAGTTGGCCGTTCGCAGAATATTAAAAGCTAGAAAAGGCAACAATACCGACTTAAGAAAGTTTACATTTGCTCCGTTGAAACAAAATTCTACAAATTAGTCTGAGATGATTGATTGGCAAGAATGTGAATATATTGAGCCACCATTAACAGTTGATTTATCCGAAGAGGACCTTAATCAAATTATAAATAATCCTGAAATGTCTGATAATTGAAATAAAGAAATTTCCTGATCACACACAAGCTGTGAAAAGGGCAGTAAAGCTTGTAACTGAAGCTTCAGCGCTGGATAGATTAATTAGAACAACGATTAGATCCTGTGACAAAATTCCCAAATTCAACACAAAGAAAGATTACTGCAAGCAAGTTTTACCATAATGTTTATAGTATTTTTATTTTTACTTTTTATTACTTAATAAAATCAAGTTTATTTTCACATAAGTACCTTTGTTATCAAACTTCCAATAAAGAAATTAAAGTAAAAATGAAGATTATTGTTTCACGCTATGATGATAAAACAAATAATTTCCCTTAAAGAAAATGGAACCTTTGAGCTTGTAGGGAATAGAAATGGATCCGATGCAGAACAAAGAAAATATCAGGTTGACTTTTAACCCTAACGCGCTACCATTTTTAAGTTTTTACCTCTTATATATAACTGTAAAGCACAACTTTTTCACACCCGCCATTTTGAATATATAGAATATCAAAAATGTTTACCTTTGACCCCAACCCGCTACTTCTAAGGGTTAATATTTTAATTTGAAATTTTAACGTATTATTTACAACCCTATCACACAACTTTCGGGCGCCCGCCATTTTGGATTAGGTAAAAAAAAAGAAAATCGATGCACCCTAATGCTTATGTGTAGGAGGTTATTAGTTGACCCCTTAAAAATTACGATGGAGTTGTAGTCTATTAGACGTCGTATTTCGTGATTTGTCAAAAATTACGCATTTTGTTGAGTTCTGTAAGATTGGCTCGTTCTTCACCCCCAACCCCAAAAAACACCCCCAAAACAAAGAAAAAGAAAAAGTGGTCTGTCCGGCGAACCATACCAGTGTATCTTGACCAAATACATAAGGATACACTGGTGTGGTCTGCCAGACAGACCATTTTGTGGGCGGGGATGTTCTTTGGGGGTTGGGGCTGAAAAACGAGCAAATCTGATAATTATGACTTCGGATTGGGTTTCAGCGGGTCCAAGTACATAAGAAGACACTGGTCTGCTTTTTTTTTGTGGAGCTGTGTAATCAATCAAATTTGATTAACATTAAAGATAATGAAAATACAATTATATGATTATTATATTGTAAGTATTTCATTTTCACAAAGTGCAGCGACTTTTCACTACTTTTAGTGATACTAGTCTAATTTTCGCCATGACACTTTTTACCAAACTTTCTAACGTGAAATAGACTAATTGTTTGCTTTTTTGTTTTAAAGAAAAATTGATTTCCACACTTTTAATGGCAAACTTAAATTGGTCATTTTTAGAGTACATTGCAAAAAGTTTAACTTTAAGTTTTAAGTATTTCCATAGATAACAATGCACTGGACTAATAGATACTTTTACAATTTATTTCGTAGTAATATATAAAAGGTGTAGGAAGTAGAACTATTTGGAACGCAAGAAACAAATGTAGATGAGACATGCAATATAGAAAAAATTATCTGATACTTACTATATCTACGAGAATATTCAAAACTTTAGAAAGCAACTGTAGATACATCACAGTGGATAAATTAAATTGGGAGTCGGTAATTTGTATAATACCTGCAAAAATTGAAAAAATTAAAGTACATATAACGAAAAATATCTGCCAACCAAAAATGGCGTCAAGCTCCTCAACTACGAAAAAACACAATTTTAACATTGAAGTTATCTTTTTCAGTTTTAGAACTGACTCTTTAGTTACACTATTTTCCATAATGTACAATAAATTCTTCTCCAAATAAATGTATCTTCTTTCTAACATTCGTGTCCAATTAATGATCAGCAGTATAAGAAATGTCCTATAGAGAAAATTGAATAGCGGAAAGATTATATCCATTGAATTATGTGGCTGACCATTCAGTATCCAAACGTAAACATTATTCACTTGTATGAAGGAACAAGTGAGGCATGATATAACTATGTCACAATAAAACTTCCACATTTTCTTCTTCACTCCAAAGCTACAATCACATAGTATCCGCTCCAGCCGATTAATAGCAGAAAACAGTGTTTTCCAATTTTCTTTTCTAGTGAAATTTGATATCAAACCAACTCCAAAGTAGAGGATAATAAACAAATTGGCAAACGATTTGAGAAAAATAATCAATATGTTTCCAGAGCCAAGAAAATGCATTAACCTTACATAAAAACAAAACGTATAAAAAAGTGCCCCTAGTAGAACCAGAAAATTAGTCATTACTGATTCCCCATGCAAGTTAATTGGAGAAATTCCAATGTACTTGCTGCATTGACACAATAATTTTATAAATTTGTAATCGTTTTTTTCATGTACGGTCAAAAACGCCCTCTTGTACTGTATAAACTTGTTAATAATTTTCATTTTACTGCGTTTCCACAAAATACACCACTATGACTAATACGGCTTGTTGTTAGTCATGGTTAATATACAACGTTTTTAGTTGTTAGGAGAAAAACAGGCAAATATAAATATACCAACTTATCGCGTCGTATTTACATGTACATGTAACCTATTCCAGGCATATAATAAAGAACTAATTTATATAATTACGCTTATTTGGCGACGTTACACTATAGTACGGGAGAACATAACACGAAATGAGTATAATTTTACTCATGTGAAAAGCTAAATAAACTTGTTTTGTAATAGGCTAGTGCCAATACCTTTTTGAGAAAAAAATTAATAACAGGCAAGGACCAGCCGGAAAATTTAGTTAAGGTTATAACTAAGAGAAAAAACAACAATTAAACACGAGATAAAGTGAAATTGTGAAATGAGGGTGCTGTTTAGAGGTTGAAAGTGGTTTTTTGCGACTTTCGGCGAAACGTTACCTCCTAGCGGAAAATATCCTTCAGAAAAGTTGTAAACAATAGCATTTTTATAACCTCAAATTTTCTGTTTTTTATTTTTTTCTCTCTTAAAAATAATTCAATTTACATAAAATTTTGTGAAAGTATACTTTTCTTGCATTGAATAAGCATGATTTTTTTGTAATCTGGGAAACAAGTCGTTTTCGAGATATTTTTCGAAAAAAAAAACAAACAAAATCTTCCACAGAAAACTATTGGTGTTTTTTCGATTTAAATGTTCTATCCGGGCTCATTTTAACCGTTGAAATGTCTACTTTAAAATGGTATATATATGTTACTGGAAAAACTAGAAAAATGACTTTTCGGATCACGAATTTTTCAATATTTTTGATGATTTTCATTCTTTTTTTTTTCTGTCAATAATGGATTAAATTTCAATAACAGAATTTACTTCAATGTAATATTACTAAAGTTGAATGAATTTAACTGAAGAAAGTGGGGAAAATATTTTGAAACTTAAGTTTTTCATGGCAATGCACCGTACCGTACTGCAAGTCGTAAGCCAGAGTTAAGACTCGCTAGTCCAGTGTGCATTTATATTAACGTATATTTTACTACTCTTTCACTAAATAAATAGTATAAAGATGAGTAATTTGTTTTAGATATATTTGAATGTTGACACGTCAACATGAATATGTAAAAAAAGTAAGTAACAATTTCAGGCAAAAATATAACTGCAGAAAACTCTAGAACATAATACTAGTATTATAGTTAAAGTAAATAACAAACAAACAAACAAAATATGATTGTATAAAACACTAGGACATAATCCAAGTATATCAATGTAAATATATATATATATATATATACGCGTAAAATCACCAAGTGGCACCGAAAACTAAATTGACGTTCTTGCACCCAATATTTTCCGCATTTAATGTGAGCAAGTGGCTCCCTATATATTCCCGATATGTATATGCGTTCTGGCACCGTATATATGGAGAAGACACTTTTTCTTTAGATACTCACTGTGTTGTTAATACATTTAGGATTGCTAACGCACTCTGTAAAAATAGGCCATTGTGTTGCTTGTCTTTTTGAAACGTATCACATACGTGCGATATCCGTGGTGTAATTGCAGAAATAGAGGAAATAAGATGAGAAATAATTCTCAGAGTGAACTAAAAATTGATTGATTGACTCATCATATTCTATATTTAGTTTCAATTGAGGTCTTATTTGAAAAAAAAAAAGACAAGTAGATGAGGTTGATTAAAAAAGAAACAAATTAATTATTTATTATTCAGTGGTGATAAATCACTTATGAAAACATGTAATTAGAATATTAATTTTAGTTAGTGTAAAATACAGTGTGAATTTGTGTATATGACATACCAATAGTAACTGATATTTATTATTGACAGTTCGGCTAATTTCAAAGCATGTCGTACAAAATAGTATATTACGTAATGAGTGTTGTAAGAAGCATATTACGCACGAATGGAAAAGTTACGCACGATGCCGCGTAGCGGCGAGTGCGTATTTTCATGAGTGCGTAATTGCTTTACAACTCGAATTATGTACTATACTTTACCTACGATCATATTTATTTATTTATTTAGTAAAATCCTGATTTAGTTGTCAACAATATTATTCAACAAATATTATGTCAGTTTTGACAGCGTTTGAAAATTACGTAGGCGCATTTGTTTTTTTAAACCCCGCGTCAGCGATATAAGCCACCTATAATTGCGTGTCCCGTGCGTTTTGTTTACCGTGCGGTTTGTTTACAGTGCGATTTGTTTACAATATGTAAAGTTCAACTTACATAGATGTCAGGTAGTGTGTTTTTGACTAGTTACAGTAGTGATCGTAGGTAAATAATATAATAATCGTTTCCCTCAAAAATTCTTAAAATCACAAAAATATATATTACAAAACAATAAGCGAGTAAAATATTAATTTCATATAATAAAAATGTCAATTTATTTACAATCTTTTGATTCTAAATATTATATTATGAAATAGTGTAATAGGTAGTATGATTTAAAAATATAATTTATTACCTTATTTTGCATGAACTGTTACATACGGTAACGTTGGATCTCAACGTTAATATATTCTGTTGAATTTGTACAATTGCTTTAAGTGTGGCGGTGTGGCTTAAAAAAATGATTTCGTAATTCGACAAGTTCTCCTATGAACCGATTGAGAAAATACTTTGACAGGCTTTTAGAAAATACTTGATAGAATGATACTGGGATATTGAAGTCAACAAAAAATATATTTTTTTTTGTTTTTCACACAAGAAAAAAATGTTTTTCTTTCTTTAGTTTTCAATAGGCTAGTACCATTCTATAAAGTTGCCTATAAAAGCCTATCAAAAAATTATTGTAATCGGTTTAGGAATGTAGGAGAAATTGTCGAATTACGTTCGCGGCTTAATTGCAATAAAAGATTAAACTGTGGTTGATTTCGATACTCTTGATTTTATTTATGACTTTTCAGAAAATTATACATATATAATATGCTCTTAGATTTAGTTTGGGTGAAAGTTATAAAGTATATGGAGCTTTAGCTCTTAAATTTGTTAACGCTGCTAAATAGGTTGTTTTCAGAGTTATCCCATTCTCTTGTCTATAAAAGGGACAAGTGCCGTAATAAATAAATGTTTATATATGTTTATATATTATCTTAGTTACGGTTCAAATGGTCGGTGCATCAATGTTTTGTCAATTTTCAGTTCATAGACTTATTTTATTAACAGGCACTCACATCAATTCATGAGCCCCGGCCCCTTTCATTATAACTACACTACCTGCACCCAAATTTTAATTAGTTTAATATTTTTGCATTGCGTTTCCTAGTTTATTCGGACCTCAAAGTGGTCGGGCCCTGGTACCACGGTACCTACTGGACCTACCCCCCCCCCCCCCTTGTTGGGGCCCTGATTATAAAGTATAGTTTAAAGTGAGAAATAATGTAAACAACAATTTGTAGATAGGCCAGACTCCTCCTGCCTGAAAGAACATAATACAGACAGATACTACAATTTTATTACATTATCAGATGAAGCTAGTTCAGGGATGAACAATGACTATGCATTGTCATTATAATATACGTATGACAATGCGGCAATATAGGTAGAGTAATTGTAGGAATACAGGAAATAATCAAGTAAAATTCTGAAAAAGTAAGCTAAATAATTGTATGTGATATTGACACTCATTGTATATATCACGTATCAGTTGAAAAACTCTGAAAAAAAATGTAATTAACAAAGATTAGGCACTTCTCAGTAGGGAGCTATTCATAACAAACAGGTTATGTTAACGAAAGTAGTTACGAAAGTATAGGCAACGTTTAGATTACGTTAATTATTTTTCAAAAATGATCAATCAATTGGCCTCAAGTTTTCACCTTTTTTTATATTTACAATCGATTATTTTTATTTATTTGCTTTTATCATGATTAGAGAATATTATTTAAGTATTATGCAAATCACAACTTACACACTTTCTTATTTATTATGAAAATACCTACTTTCTGTATATTGTTGCCCTAATCTGGGCACGCTAATATACTAGTAATTCAATACTTCCTCAGTATTAGCTAGAAGATAGTTGTTTTGATTGGTTCTCCAATAATGAGTGTTTTAAAGTATTTACCTAACTAGTATATTAGCATATTTACATATTTGTTAACAATAACTGTTAATATGACGGTCAAATTTTAATAAGTGTAGAAAATATGGATTTTTATTACCATGTCGATAGTGAAAAATTGCATTCATTAATACAGCGAGAAACTTTTATCTTTCTAGATAAAGGATGGGGACAAGTTTTTACCGTGAAACTTCTATGGGCGCGTTAGGCATTTTTCAGTAGGAAGTAAAGTACTATAAAATGTTTTTGGTTACTTGAAGTCACCGGCACACAATTTTTTTTGGGTTATTTCCAATTTAGCCGAAGTTTGCAACTTTTTTATTTTTAATAGTAACTTTCTTTCGTAATCCGAAGTTCAATTTTCTTTATACTCCTTTTTTCGAATTTAAGAATGGCTGAGTAAAAATAAAATTTAACATCTCAGTAGAAAGAATGCCATGGAAAAAATATATAAGCTGCAAAATTTTAACAAGCTTACCATGGAGTGTACAAAAAACATAAAACCACCTTCCTTAATTCAATTTTAAAAATGTTTAAACTTGTATAAGAATTAAAATTTTCAAAAATTATTGAAAATAAATCTTTTTAAACATTTTTTTTTAATAGAAGTCCCATTTTCTTTTCTATTATTTGTTTGTAATATGTGTTTTCCATTTAATTTTCTTTAAGTAACAGAGAATTATATAAAATTAATGAAAACTGAATAGTTTCTTAGAAAAAGAGCCTGCAACATAAATGTTTAAAATGAATAAGATTCCAGAAAGGTTCAATGTAATGTTGAAAAGGGACAGAGAGGTAACAAACACGTGTTAATAATAAGACACAAAAGAAGATACTAGAACTTACTTTGACTGAATTTTAAAGTAAATGGACCACTGCTCATTTTAAGGAATATATGACACATTTTAAACTAATTAGTTGGCGGGAATTATGGAGAAAAGAATCATTGTGTACCGTGGACCACACGGTAGAAATAAAATTTTTAATTCAAGCACATTACGGTAAAAACATTTTGTAGCACATCAAAAAGTTGCCTCTAACCTACCCTTCATTACATAATTTTTTTACATATTTCGGTACATATTTAAATACCGGTTAACCGGTTATGTTCATTTTACTTCCACGTCCAGTGGAAGTATAGTAACAAAAAAATTTAAAAACATTTTTATTGTCCAAATAGGCTTAAAATGTCATGAAACGTCGAGATTTTAAGTTTGAGCGAAAAAAAATTTCTGTCTGTCTGTCTATCGGTCTGTCTGTCGGTCTGTCTGTCTGTAACTTTTTTTTTGTGCGCACGTTTACTCTGGAACCGTTTAAGATATTTACTTGAAATTTGGTACACATATGTACTTTAACGAGATCTAGAACTAGATTATATTTTCATCTTGTTCCGTCGAAGGGTTGGGGTGAAAATTGGGGTAAATTTGGGGTAAATGGATAAATCGAGCAGGTAAGAGTCCACGAAATTGGTATTTAGTATATACAAGGTCTCAAAAAAAATTTGGCATTAGCCACCCCCATTACCACCCCCACCCCCTATTAAAGGGGATGAAAAAAAATTGTGATTTAGTGTATGTACAGGAACCAGAAACCTCAAAATATTTTTTTACTTCATCCACCCCCCCCATTACCACCCCCCCTATCACCACCCCCACCCCACTACCGATGTGGGGTATCGTTTTATGGGTTTTTGGGGTAGAGGATTTCAAATATTATATTATTAAAGTTCCATGAACAATTATTTTAACATACAAAGTTTTTTGTTGTGAGTGACTTGGATAGAGAATCTGGATGTGGAAGTCGTGATTCCTTGGGCAGCGGTTTTTATTTACCGATTTACCGGTTATTAAAATTTCCTGTAAATTGCATTGTGCATGTTTACAACTTTATTACTTTCTCAAAGTTTTCTTTTAGTAAAACCTAAGTTTATATTTTCTGCAAAAAGGTAGATATTCGGAGATTCAAATAATAGAAAAATATGGAGACTTCCCCCATTCAAAAAATGTTTTAAAATGATTTATTTTCAACAATTATTAAACAAATTAAATAGTGGAAGCCATTACATTGTGATAATTAATCATAATGAAACAGATGAAAACACCTTTCTTTGTTTTACTTCCATGTCCAGTGGAAGTATAGTAACGACAAAAAATTTTTTTAAAATTTTTATTGTCCAAATAGGCTCAAAATGTCATGAAACGTCGAGATTTTAACTTTGAGCGAAAAAAAAAATTTCTGTCTGTCTGTCGGTCTGTCTGTAACTTTTTTTTGTGCGCACGTTTACTCTGGAACTGTTTAAGATATTGACTTGAAATTTGGTACACATATGTACTTTAACGAGATCTAGAACTAGATTATATTTTCATCTTGTTCCGTCGAAGGGTTGGGGGGTAAATTGGGGTAAATTTGGGGTAAATAGGTCAATCAAGCAGGTAAGAGTCCATAAAATTGGTATTTAGTATATACAAGAGAAGCTAAGGTCTCAAAAAAATTTTTGGCATTAGCCACCTCCATTACCACCCCCACCCCCTTATTAAAGGGAATGAAAAAAAAAAGTGATTTTGTGTATGTACAGGAACCTGAAACCTCAAAATATTTTTTTACTTCATCCACCCCCCCACTATCACCCCCCTATCACCCCCCCACCCCACTACCGATGTGGGGTATCGTTTATGGGGTTTTGGGATAGAGGATTTCAAATATTATATTATTAAAGTTCCATAAACAATTATTTTCATATACAAAGTTTTTTCATTGTGAGCGACTTGGATAGAGAATCTGGATGTGGAAGTAGTGATTCCTTGGGCAGCGGTTTTTTATCATTAATTTATTATAACCAAACGTTACTGCAGTTTCGACAAGCGTGTAATTTTCAAACAGTTGATTCACAAATACAAAAATTATTTATAATTTAATTTTGTGTTTTAATGTTTAAAATTTACATATTAATTTAAAGAAAATGCAGTGGTATCATTTTCCAATTTTTTTTGCGCACTCTTCATTTAGAAAATATATTTTTAAGACACTTCTTTTCAATGGTTTTTTTAAGATTTAGAATTTTTTATAAAAATTTAAAATTGGCATACTAATAAATAAAATGCAAAGGTGTTGAAAATTTTCTATGTGCTGTTCTACGAAGACTCCGTGGCCAGCTGAATTTTATTGCTTGACAATTTTTCCTATGGCTTTCTTTCTGCTGAAATAAAAATGTTTTTCACTTAAAAATGTAAAAAATTGCAACTTCCGGCTTTAATCTAGAACCTTGTGAGTCGCTTCTTATTTCACCCCAATTCGATATATACATCCTCTAGATTTTGAGATGTGTTGACATAGACTTTTATAGACATATGACTTCAAATAATCCGACAAAAAATAATTAAAAGTGTAATAGTAGAGGTACAGAATTCGAAAAAGTCGTCTAGAAACGTGTCCCGTGGAACATTGAGACAAGTAAATATGTACTGATTGCGCTATTATTATGTAGTGTAATTTTAGAAATGAAGAAAATAAGATGAGAAATAATTCTCAAAGAGTGAGCTAAATAAATTGTTATTGAGTTTAGTTTCAATTGAGGTCTAAAAAAAATCAAGATGATGCAGATTGATTAAAAAAATAACAAATTCATTATTTATTATTCAGTGGTGATGAATCATTTACGAAAACATTTTATTAAAATATCAATTTTAGTTATTGTAAAATACACTGTGCATTTGTGTATATGACATACCGAGTGATATAAAGGGTTTGTAACATTTATAATAACCCATAAGTTTTGTGTTTTTAAAAATAAAAATATACAGGGTAGTCACTCTAAACAAATTTGAAAAAATATGGTGTGGTTACCAAAAAAAATTAAAAAATGTGACGCAGGACGATAATATTTCGCATGCAGCTAACATAACTGTCAAAGAAACATTTGAAAAAACATACAAGGTGGTCATCCTAAAAACAAAGAAAATATATGACGGTGAACGATAATATTTGGCATGTAGTTAACACAACTGCCGTGGAGAAAAATATGAAAAATATGCAAAAAAAAAAAATAATGCGATGGAGAAAAATTACACAAATCTTAGGAAAATAACCATAGTTTTTAGTTAATAATAATATACGGGGTCGTCATCTAACAGAGACAGTAATTAATGACTAAAGTATGCAAACTGTGCATTTTGATAAGGCTGTGTGCTAGAGAGAAAAGTTAAGGGGAAATAAATTTGGGTTGGACTTAGCGCTTCGAAAACTTCACCTGCTTGGTCTGTTTTGTCCTGTTTAGTGACATCAGTTAATTCAATAAACTGAATATCTTCAACTCTCTTCCTATTATGCAGGAGAAGTAACATAAATGTTACCTTAACAAGAATTCTTTATTGCAATATATTTGTTTCTTTTTTAAAATTTCTACAGTATTTACAGCTTTTTCTATACAAAATGTTCTTAGTGTCATAACGTCTTCGGTAAACGAAAGTAGTTCTTTTGAATGGTTTATCGATTTGTTTCTATTCAGCTCTTTGAGAGTAAGACTACCAACTAAACTTCCCAATTTCATTCATTTTTCGCAAAAGTTTTAATTCCTCCACTATACTTTTAAAGTTATCTAATGACTCGTCCTTTTTGCATATTAGATATGTAACAATATTAATTAAATCTTTAAATGTCTTTCCCTGGGCAAAGCGTACGATGCCACCCCATATGATCCTTCATTTTCATAATAGTTGCTATGCGTTATTTACGACCTGAACAAGATAATCGATATTGATAGCGTATTTTTTAGTGCAAAGGATATAATGAATGTATAAACAAAGAATTAATAGATACGTTACGGTTACATTAATCCTTTTTCTGCATATCCCACTTTTAACCCCCATCTTGTTATAGAGTCCAATCATAGATACTTTTTTCTTGAAACAACAGTGTTAGGTACGTTATTTTATTTTCATTAATTGTTCGAGGGTACCTCCAGAGTATTTTGAAAAGTTGACAGGGGCGGCGGGGGTGTGCGTTAGCCGCAATATTTGAGCTGTAGCTCTTAAACGGTTAGTTCTACGAAAATAAGCATGTAAATCAATTTGTAGTGGGTTCTTACCATTTTTGTCATAGCAGCAACGGTTCGCGAGATATATACGTTGAACTTTGAAGCTAACTCACACCCCCGCCACCCCCAAGACTTGATAGAATACTCAGGATGTACCTATTGATTGGACTAATATTAGTTATACCATATATTATCAGATTTTAACTATTTGGGTGGATATAGTAACATTGATATTAAAAGAGTAATAAAAATTATGTGTTGCAATGATTTATGGTTTTATTATCAAGCAGACAGATTATTCAGAGTAACCTTTAGCTCAGACGACACAGAACATTTTATAGTGAAACCCACAAAAATTTGCAAACTGAATAATTTTTTTTTAATGAGTTCGTGAAAGTGTATAGAATAATATCCTGAAAAGTTTACATTTCGCTCGGATGCAGAACATAAAAAAAAAGTGAAAAAAAAATTTTTTATCCATTTTTTCAAAATTTTGAAATTAAGTCAGGGTAGGAAAAAATACAGGTGGATAGACCACGTGTTTCTGAACAAAAAATGTCCTAATAAAATTTATCGCTAAAGCCACGGTATTCCTGAAAAAAAATAGTGAAGTAATTTTGTCACTCTGCGCGGCCAGTGCACGGTTAAATGTACACTATGGAACTTCTAAAAATTCTTAGCTGTTCTATCGAGTAAAATAAAGCTTTTTTTCTCTTTCTGATTACACGTTTTAGACATTTTTATTATTGAATGGGAGGATAAATAGTGAGTATAGAGTGAAAATATATAATTATGGACGCATATACAGACACCACACATAGCCGCTGAATCACTCGCATGACTTTTCACGTGCCTTTACTGTATTGTATTTATTACAGGTACACTTATCCACATTTCAGCTATATCCAATGGATTCCTTATACATTTGTTAATGTATTGGAAAAGTTCCAGAATTTATATTCTAAACAATCAAAGATATTTTCATAGTTATAAGGATAAGATCGTGAAAATCGCAATTTGTTATCATGATCTGATTGATCATATTTTCGAAAAAATGCATACAAATAAACGATTTTGTGTTTAAACATTCGAAAAGTATACATTTTTTTCCGAAATAGCGATATTTTACTTTTTTCAATGGATCAATTTCTTGACAAGTTACAGCCTCTAATATATATATATTTATCAAAAAAATCATCAAGCAAGGAAATTAAAATTATTTGAGAGTACTTTTTTTAATCCTCGTTACTACAACTTAATAAACCATAATAATCATGGAGTGTACATACTTTTTAACAGTTCTCAATGAAGAAAGATCTTTTTTGAAGGGCTTCTATTTTTTTCTATATTGTAAGTTTGGGTGTGAGAATATATATAAGTATATTTGTCCCATCCATCCTTTGCTTGTATTGTTTGAAACAAAAAACATCAGAAAGCTACAATTTTCATCTTTTAAATGAGCCAACACTCATATAGATTGAACAAATTCTGATTTAGTGACATGTAATTCAGTGCGTCGGTGTCACAGTCATGCGTATTCAAGCGCATGGACGCATGGATATCGCTCCGAGTTATAACGTTACACTTGACTATTTTTTCCGGGAAAACCGTGGCTTTAACGATAAATTTTGTTAGGACATGTTCATAAATATGTGATCTATCCGTCTGTATTTTTTATTTTTTTCTAGCTTGATTTTACTTAATTACTACTGAAAATGCAGAGGAAAGATATATGTAGTACGACTTTTTCGGTTTTTAAATGGATCAACCAAACATTACATACTTTTTAATTCCAGATTTATTTGAGAAGCTTGACCATTTTTTTAAGGTGTCCAAACCAAGTTTGAGTTGTTTTTGGGATGCTAGTATTTTAAATATTATGTATAAATCGAAAGGTATCTAATCGGTTTCTTAGAAATATTTTATTTTTCTGTTCCTTATCCAAAACTGCTAAAATTTACGGGGAGACGTTTTAAAAAATGTGAATTTAAATTATAAAATAAATAAAAAAATTTGCAGGTGAACTACACCTTCTTACCAAATAGCGCAAAATATTTATTTAAACGACTAAAGATCTAAAAAGATTTTGAAATTACATTTATTATTTAAGTGCGTAGACTCGTAAGAAGGCAATTATTTTTTTTATATATGCAATTTTACAAATATTTGATGGTAATAAGAAAAACTCTTTTCATCTTCATTTAAACGATTTTTTTGGAATTAGTTTAGAATTTTAGAAAGTGAGACCAAAACATTGAGAACTAACTTTAGATAAGAAGAAATATGAATTTTTTTATTTATAAGACACCAAAACACAAAAATTAACGTATCTCGGGCCCAAATTCAAGTAAATCACATTCTGTTTTTCAGATGTTGGTTTATTCATCTACATGCATAATTCTTGACTGTTTTTGATTTCATAAAAATCCAGACTTATTAAAATTTGTTTATAATTACAACTGTGAAAATTATAAGCAAATTCCAAAAAAAATGTTTAAATTAAAAAAAAACATGTTCTTAATTGTGCTGCAAAATACATTAAAACAACTTATATTTAAAAAAATGCGCTTCTATGAGTCGGTGCATTTAAACATTAATCAACTGAAATTTCGAAGTCTTTTTTATTTTCAGCTGTTTAAATAAATATTTTGCATTAAAATTAGACATCAATGTTTAGCTCGATAAAAGGGAATACTCCTATTAATGATTTGTGTATTATTATTACATATATTATTCAAAAAAGTAAATTTTAAAAAATATATATTTTTTGTAAATTAACAAATTATTAGAAAGTTTATTTAGAAGTTTTATTTATTTCAAATTTTATTGGGAACAATTTGGTATTTTTATTTTTGAGATGCAATTACTAGGATCGAGAGAGAAATATTTGAATTTCTGGTATATTTTACTAGCAACACATGTTCATGGTTAACTTTATTTTCAAGAGCATCCCTCTACTTGGATTCTGTTGTAATTGTAAAATATTATCTTTGCTAACCTTTTCTGTTGACAATTGAACAGCTTAAAGCATGGCGTAGAAAATGAATTTATGGCTTTATTGGCCCTAAAATTCTCATCTTATGAACTCGTTTATGAAATGAATTTTGCTATTAAATACCTATTCACATTACTTTATTATTATACCTATTTGATTTAATCAGATAGGTATATTTTAACAAAAAAAAAAATTATAATAATCATAGTAGAAAAAAAAAATCGTACAGAAATCCGTTTCATATCGAATGTATGTGTGTGTAGATCGTTTCTTGTAAACACGATAACTTCTATTAGACTTAAAATAATTATTTCTTTGGCGCGTATGTAAAATAGTGTGGTAAAATACTCCCTGTTGAAATTGGGCCATATCCGCCATACAGGGCGATAGCCACAGGCGTACAAATGATCAGGTTTTACATAAACTGTGTTTATTATAATTGTAGAGCAAAATATTACTATACAAAAATATCAAGATATATAGGATATCAAAACTCTATAATATAGTGTGTCTATAAGGTTCGAAAGTACTTTTACGTAGATTGAAGGATCTATCAATTTAACTTCAAAATGCTATTGAGGTGTTTTTAATAATGAAAGTTGCATTCGTGTGCTACCGAATGCTAATACATATTAAACATGATGACTGTAGTTAGACTGAAAATTTTTATTTCAAATTTCGAACATTTGTAAGAAATTAGAGCATATCAGTCATACAGGGCAAACATTTCCTCAAAACAATACAAAAAAGAGACTATTAGACGAATGTGAAATTATGCATACAAATTAAAATACATTCAAATAACTTTAAAAACTTAGTAATAAAAGGTTAAATTAAGGTCGATAACGATGCCATACAACCTAATTTTATTTAAGCGCCTTTTATCTACATAAAAACGTATGGATTTTATTTGGTGAAACAAAAAGTTTTTGATTCAATCTAAGTTCCGGACGGTATTTGAGTAAACAAAACAATGTTTAAAGTATAGTATTTCGTCTTTTTTCTTAGCTACCTCTGGTTGTATAGGTCATATCACAATAAACAACAAACGAGAGTGTTTATTATGAAATTGCGATGAAAACCAGATGTACCGAACCCTTCTCGTCGATTTGTCGAAAAAATTAAGACAATTAAAATCGATAGCCTTTAAACAATTGACGGTGACTTAAGTAATAATACATACATTTCAACGAAATTTTAGGAAATAACGCTTCTAGTTGAGCTAAATCATCATGGCATAATATTAAGGCGAACGCCTAAAAAAAATAGCTGTCGAAAATTGAATAGTCGATTGTAAATGCATCAAGTCGTACATCTTTTTTGTTACAATAAAGGTTTTTTCATGTACTTTTTATTAGGCTTAATAACCTACATTGTTTTTTGAAATATTTAAAGTAATTTCTTGCTTTTCTTTAAATTACCTTTTTTGAACAAATCAAAACTCTATTCGAAAATTAAATTTATTATTATGCATCAAAAATATACAAAAAAAAAACAATTTAAAAAATCTGTTTCTTTTTTCTATGCCCATTGGGAACAGAGATAAAAGATTTTGTTTGCGCGAAAATATGCATTTGTTTAAAATACAGTTTTTTCAATACCACTGAAAATTACATGAAAAAAATCTACATTCTGAAAGAAATATATGTTGTTTTTCTACGAATCGTCCACTTTAGTCTATGTAAAACGCGGAGTTTGACGCTCGGAATGCCTCCCTCATCGGGACTACTTTTACCCCATGTTTTTTGGGTCGCTGATCACGAAAATCGGGATCCCGCGGCTCTAAAAATAGTGCGTCACCTCTAAAAATGCCAAAAACCACCCCTTTTAGGAATAATACTGTAAAATAATGTTGTGAATGATATTTTGCCAGTTCAGTATGTTCATCTAACTTAAGGACAAATTTTATAGAGGGGGTGAAACTTCCCCTAAATTGACTTAAAATGGAAAAATGATTGAATTTTTTTTTATTCACTTTTTGATTTAAATTTAGATGAATGGGGATTTTATAATGAAGAAAATTTTTTTCCAACCCGTCAGGGGTGAAAACTACCGCTGTATCGCCTTTAAATTGAACTAACGCTTAGGGGTGAAAAAGTTTTGTGATATTTTTTTCGACGGAAGTTTATCAGAAATTACAAGCAAACTGAAAAGTATACATATCTACTTAATGTCTAAGCGTTAGTTCAATTTAAAGGCGATACAAGGGTAATTTTCACCCCTGATGGGTTGGAAAAAATTTTCTTCATTATACAATCCCCATTCACCTAAATTTAAATCAAAAAGTGAATAAAAAGAATTCAATCATTTTTCCAGTTTTCACCCCTGAAGGGTTGGAAAAAAAATTTCTTCATTATACAATCCCCATTTATCTAAATTTAAATCAAAAAGTGAATTAAAAAAATTCAATCATTTTTCCATTTTACGTCAATTTAGGGGTATTTTCACCCCCTCTGGTTAGCCCTCAGCATAAAATTTATCCTTACTTTAGATGAACTTACTGAACTGGCAAAATGTCATTACAGTTAGCACATTCATAACATTATTTTACAGTATTATTCCCAAAAGGGGTGGTTTTTGGCATTTTTAGGGGTAAAGCACTATTTTTAGAGCCGCGGGACCGATTTTCGCGATCAGAGACCCAAAAAACATGAAATAAAAGTAGTCCCGATGATGGGGGCATTCCGAGCGTCAAACCCCGCGTTTTACATAGACTACTTGAACAATTGACGATTTAATTTACTACTTTATTATTCTTTTGTTCATTACACAGGCACACACAAAAAAAGTCGAATGCGAGAAGGCCTATGTATTCCCATGCATTTTGACCCGTTGAATACGAATCTGATGTCCGTCTTGCCCGATTGGCTCTTGCATTTTTGCTGACCTCAAAAAACACCTTAAAAATGCCCAAAGCGAGTAAATAAAAGACTGTTAAGTTCCTAAGGCAAGAACTATTAAGATTTAGAGTTCTTGGTTCAGAGTTCTTTGTGTAAAGTTCCTGTCTCAGAAAGCTTAAACCAAGAACTTTAAAACTAACATAACCTAAGGCAAGAGCTAAGAGCTTTAAACCAAGAACTTTAAACTAAGAATTGTTAACCCAACATAACCTGAGACAAGAACTTTAAACCAAAAACTTAAACCTATTATAAATTAAGACAAGACTGTTAAGTTCCTAAGGCAAGAACTATTAAGATTTAGAGTTCTTGGTTCAGAGTTCTTTGTGTAAAGTTCCTGTCTCAGAATATGTTACATCTAGAGTTTAAAGTTCTTTGTGTAAAATTCTTGCCTTGTTTTTAGTAAATTCGACGATAAAATAAAAAATATTTATCTAAAATGTTATAGTATGGAAATAGTGGATAAAGGTTTTCCATGATACCTTGCATCATATGTTATAAGATGTTGGACAAATGGAAAGAACGTTAAAAAGTAAAATATAAAAATCAAATGATATCGAAGGAGCCTGGAATCCGTGAAGAGTGTTATTTTTTAGCAATACAAATGTTTCCGGAATTAATGCTAAAAAAGGGTTAATGGAAACTGATTGTTCCGAAAGTCAAGAAGATGACAGTGAATATAAGTGTTCGATAAGAATTAAAACTCCCAATATTTGGTGAAATGATAAACTTAATAATGTTGTTAGAAATCTTGGTCTATCTAATGGTAGGGAAGAATATTTTGCGGTGATTATGAAAAAAGACAATTTAGTATCAAGTGATGTTCGTTCTAGCTCATACAGAAAAAGAGAAAAAGACTTTGGAAAATATTTTACACAAGGAAGAGAACACTTGATGAATATACTTAAACCTACCATATATAGATTTTAGATAAATATTTTTTATTTTATCGCTGATTTTTTTTCGATTTTTCGGACCCTCGATTTTACTACAAACAAAACAGAAGGAATACACATTATTTACACAGTTGTGCAAAAATTTTTGTAGCACTATACTCATAGGAAGGCAAGTTTCTTACTTCACTAGAGCTGCGGTTGCATGATGACGCCCGCAGTCCCGCTTTCTCAACCTGACCTGCCGCCGATACTGGGGTTTCCCTCCCCTGCATCGTAAACTCTGTCTCTACTTCTGCCATGAAGGCATTTTTTTACCTAGGAACTTAGTCGATATAAATCTTTGCCCGCCGTCACCACGTGGAGGTGTCCTAGTCGCAAGAATAGAAAAAGAAACAAATGGCATATGACAAACAAACAGAAAAAAGAAAACTATACATAAAACTATACACAAGTCCAAACGATATTCCTCTCTCAATAGGGCAAACTTTGAAAAATTTCACTGTTCAGTAATATTTTCCTTAGGATACTTGAAAATTTAAAAGTTACCCATCTCCGCTCACTAGGGTTGATGAGAGTTTATGCTGAAGTGATATTTCTCTATGAAGTTTGCAGATTGCGCTTTAATTCTGACTTCTGTATTGTGTTCAGCACGTTGCAAATACGTCGGAAATTATATGTTCAGATATTATGTAGAGCAAAGTCAATTTCGGGCTATGATTTAGTCATTTTTGGATACGTTTTCATCCTAAATAAGGATTTTACAAGATATTCGATCGTCGCGCATAAATTCTGACCGATTCGGTTTCAGTGCCTCAAATTACGTATAGATATAGTGATCAGTTCATGTAAGCTTTTTATTTACTTGTTTGGAATTTTTCGGGCATTTTTTAGGTGTTTTTTTGAGATTATGTTTAAATTTCTAACTGATCGGCCAACTCTGACCTCAGATTCGCTCTCAGTGCCCCATAATATGCACGGAAATGGTGGTCAGCTCATTTAAGCCTTTTATTTACTTGTTTGAGGTTTTTCGGGCATTTTTGAGGTTTTTTTGAGGTTAGGAAAATACAAGAGCCAATCGGGCAAAACGGACATCGAATTCGTGTTCAGCAGGTTAAAATTCATGGGAATACATATTACATAGGGCCTGCCTTCTCGCACTCGACTTTTTTTGTGTGTGCCGGTGTTATTTTTTGGACTTAAATTTTGACAGGATGATTTATTTAGGTTAGAAATATATTGGAGTAGGAGAGAGTAAAAATATATGCATTATTACGTAAGTTATAATCAATTGTTAAAGAATTATCTTGTTTAAATTTTTTGCAACTTAACATATTGACAAAAAAGTTCGGGCTCATCGAGTTTTCTTCGCAATTTCATAACGGACATTCTAGTTTTTATTTATTTTAGTTTATTATTCTATATAACTAGAGATGTTTAAAAACTGCGAAAAAACACGAATTTTATACACACTATATATAAAAACACTACAAATAAAATATTTACTCATTCCATTATAGATACTCATACTACATACTACAGTAAACACACTCTGCCACATCCATATTATAGCCACTCACATTTTAGTGGATTTTGTAAATGGCAAAGCATCACATCACCGTGATGACACTCTTTGGACCGTTTCAGAACGTTCACATTATAACCACTCCCATGTCAGTGGATATTGGGATGTCCACAATCACCACATCATTTTAATGATACATTTTAAAACGTGGATGTAACTAACTGAGCCACCACTCACTTTGGTGTCGCCATCTCTTACTAAATAGCGACCACCGCCAGCAGCGCCACTAGTCTAGTACTACTACTCTCCAGTCATCTGTCATCTCCAGTTTATACTTGTCTGTGTTCTATTAACGACGTTGACGTCAATAAACTTTAGTTTTAATGTTTTTGGTTTTTGTTTGGTAAATATCAACACATTTTTACGTAAAGGTAAGTACCTACTTGTATTAGCTACATTGTTACTATGAAATGTTGTATTCTTATTTTATACCTTGCCTGTAATTTTCATGTTTGGTGACATGGGTCTGGTGCACTTTAGGCACAGAAGAAGATCTTCTGTGCTTTAGGTATCTCCGATTTTTCAAATTTCCTAACAAGTAATGAATAGAATATAGTGAATAGGGCACATTTAAGCAAAAAAATGTATGGATGAACCATAAATTATGAGAAAAAAAATGTGAAACTTACGAGACCGGGGAGCGAAAAGGGGTACTAGGTGGAGTAACAGTAGATTGTAAATCATGCAAATGAAAGTAAGTACTATCACAATAAAGTATTGCAATTGCCCCGTAACCTATGTTGCTTTTCAGTATTAAAAAAAAAGAACATAACACAATCTTAACCTAACCTAACCTAACTTTACAGAGCTCACACATAAATCATAAATTTTAGGGAGCCGAAACATACTAATGCATATATTTAAGTAGTATATTGTCCTTGCCATATATAATTTTCGAAATGGCAATACATTTACTTTCCTCGGCTTGAGCCGAGGTAAGTAAATATATTGCCATTTCGAAAATTATATAGGGCAAGGAAAATAATATACTACTTACTTAAATATATGCACCAATACGTTTCGACTCCCTATACCCCTTTACAATTCACTATTACTCCACCTAGCACCTCTTGTCGCTAACTGGTCCCGTAACTTTCACATTTTTTTTTTTTTGTCAATTTATGGTTCATCCATATTTTTTTTTGCTTAAATGTGCTCTATTTGCTATACTCTGTGCATTACTTGTTAGAAAATTTGAAAAATCGGAGATAGGTACCTAAAGTGCACCAGACCCGGTACCTTTTGTGTGCTATCAATTAATTGGTAAAATATAGGTACCTACACTTTTATATTTAAATTTCATTATATTTATAAAAACAGTATAAAAGAGAGACAAATAAAATAAATATATAGAGAGCATATTTAGGTTATTTTTGATTTAAATACCTACTGATAATTGTTTTATTACCAATTGACGACAAAATGCAGTCATATTGTATGGTATTTGCTTTAATTATTACCCATCATTTTATTTTGCTCTAGTATATTATTTTAGTACCCGAATCCGAGGATTGTCTAATTATATCTATAGTATAAATACCCCAGACAAATTAGAACAAATTTCGACGTTTGACGAAAAAAACTGATAAAGTGTTTAAATTTGGCAAATATGTTCATTAAGGCTTACCTACTATTAAACATACTAAAAGTCCCCAGCCCAAACTGTTGCGCTTGAGCCACCATCTTGGAGAAATGGCGGTTCGATTCAGTTTACTGCTTATATCTTTCTAACCATTAGCGATATCGAAATTATGTTTATATACTAAATAAAGCTTATAAAATTCTGTACAAAAAGTGTTAGGTATATGCATTTAATCGACACGTTTCAACAATTGTGAATATCACTCGTATGTAATAAAAATATATCATTGTATTGTCATAAAATACGGGACAACTTTCAAAATGTCTTTTCTCTCAGTCCGTTCGTCTGTCCGTCTCCCTCCCCGTCCGGCATGTCTCTTGTAAGGTAAATAACTTAAAAAAGAAAAGTCTGATTTTATTGAAATTTGGACAATAAATTAATGTTAGCTATAAGAAGAACCCCAGCGTTTAAAAAAAATTCGATCAGTAAGTATGTTATGATTGTAGGTTTAAGTGACATACTTGCAATTTTAACGATCTCCCGATGATACCATCTTGATTGCCGAAACGTTGGTCAGTATACTGTGCAATATCTCTGTATTTTCAGAGGTGTTACAACAATCTTCACATGCCTTTTTTTCATAAAATGTTTTATAACCTTTATATTTACTAATCGATTTTTTTCAAAATCAATAGAGTTCTTCCTTTAGTTAACACTAACTTACTGTTCAAATTTCAATAAACGTGGACTCTTCTCTTTTAAATTATCATACTCACAAAAAGTGTCATACAGAGAGACAGATGGACAAACTGACAGACTGACAAACAGATATTCGACGGATATTTTAAAGTTATTGGGAATTCTAGAATTAACATAATAATATGAATTTTTTTTTACGAGTGATTTCCGGTTTAGAAATGTGTTGATCAAATGTAATTTCCTATTTTAGAAGATGATAATAATAGATACGGGAAAATATTATATTACATTTTTTGTAGAGAATTTTATAAGCTTTACTTTTTATTGGAGACTTAATTTCGATATCTCTAATGGTTAGCGAGATATAAGAAAAAAAACTTAATCTGAGCACCATTTTTTCAAGATGGCGGCGCGAGCGTAAGAGATAGAGTTGACGATTTTAAGTATGTTTAAACAGTGGGCCTTAATGAACATCTCTGCCAAGTTTCAAAACTTTAGGTACCTATCAGTTTTTTTCCTCTAATCCTCCCTATTTAACTGGAATAATTTAGGTACTTATACATTTTTTGATATTTTAGAATGTTATAATAGACAATTAAAACTATGTTCGTTCGTGGGGCTTCTGGCAGTGGCAGTATAATGAGAGAAAGGATGGTAAGCTTATATAAGTTCTAAAATCTTAGACATTTTCATATATTCTTTATTGTTTCATATTGAAATACTCGTTTCGGTAATGAGAAACTTCACCTTCAGTTTTTTTTTTGCTTAATTTTTAATTTAGTGTATACTTAGGGCCAGTTGTACGAACCAAGTTGAGCCAAGTTCAGCTTGATCAAACATCAACATGACTTTTGATCTTACGATTATTGTAACAATCGTAACGTTGACTTTTGATTTTAGTTCAAGCTGAACTTGGCTCAACTTAGTTCGTACAACTGACCCTAAGGGCCAGTTGTACGAACTAAGTTGAGCCAAGTTCAGCTTGAACCAAGTTCAAAAACCATAGTTACGATTATTGTAACAATCGTAACCTTAGCTTTTGATCTTGGTTCAAGCTGAACTTGGCTCAACTTAGTTCATACAACTGGCCCTAGTGTCTTATTTTAAGTCTCATCGAAACTTTATTATTTTGCTAGAGATAGAATTCAATTCAATTCAATTCGGGGACGGTAGCTCAGTGGTTTAGCGCGTCTAGCTTGCATACTGGCTCACCTAACGAAGCAGGTTCAATCCCTGCTCATCGCGAAATAATTTTAATTATAAAATTATCCCCAAGAAGTGGTTCGGACTCCACTATAAGCTGTAAGGCCTCGTTTCTCTTTACCTATCACAAGCCATTCTGGATTTTCAAGGAGTTACTTCGGTGACTTGAGAAGCGGTTAAGAAAAGAAAAAAAAAAGAAAAAAAAAAAGAAAAAAAAAAAGAAAAAAAAAAGAAAAAAAAAGAAATGGTGTCCATGAATAAAGAGTGATACAAAGTTCAAATAATTTTAGAACCGTATTCTGCATGCCCTGCTAGAATCAAATTCTGAATTCGTATCTTTATTGCTAATTCATGTTTTACAAAATAGTAGTTTATTTTCAATCGTCATCTTTTTTTTTATTTTTTCAATAGTGTCAATGAAGTTGTTCTAAAGATGTAAGGTATTAAAATTAAATTGAATTACTTCCACATCCAGTGGAAGTATGGTAACGACAAAAAAAATTTTTGAAAATTTTTATTGTTCATTTATTGGCTTAGAATGTCATGAAACGTCGAGATTTTAAATTTGAGCAAAAAAAAATTCTGTCTGTCCTATAACTTTTTTTGCGCCCACGTTTACTCTGAAATCGTTTAAGGTATTGACTTGAAATTTGGTACACGTATGTACTTTAACGGGATCTGGAACTAGATTATATTTTCATCTTATTCCGTCGAAGGGGGGTAAATCGGTAAATCAAGCAGGTAAGAGTCCATAAAATTGGTATTTAGTGATACAAGAGAAGCTAAGGTTTAAAAAAATTTTTTGGCATTAGCCACCCCCATTACCACCCTACCCCATTATTAAAGGAGATGAAAATACAATTGTGATTTAGTGTGAGTACAAGAACCAAAAGTCTCCAAATATTTTTTTACTTCATTCACCCCCACTACTACCCCCCTTATCACCACCCCCACCCCACTACCGTGTGGGATATCGTTTTATGGGTTTTTGGGGTAGACGATTTGAAATATTATATTATTAAAGTTCTATAAACAATTATTTTCACATACAAAATTTTTTCGTTATGAGAGACTTGGATAGAAAATCTGGATGTGGAAGTAATGATTTCTTGGGCAGCGGTTTTTTTACTTTAATCACAAAACGAGTGTGTGGTTGAACTTGAAATTACCACTACCAATACTCAACTTTTAACATTATTTTTACTGACATAAATGATACCAAATCTTATTAAACATTTTTAAATTGTGATAATTAATTTTTTATAAATTTTTAGATGCGGCATGAAAAATAGTTCCAGCCACAGCAGACTTTGACTATGAGATAATTGTGACACTTAATCCGTTATAGGGATCAAAGAAGATCAAGAAAGAAATAGCTAGGTGAATTTATATTATAAGGCATACCTGTAATCATATCTTGAATATATATAGTTTTGGAAATGTTTGTTTCATTGATCACTTCAAATTTATTTAATACTTTTTATATTTTTAAATCTAATTTCTATTATTTTACTTAGAGACATTTTCTGGGGCCCCACTTTAGTGAGTAATATATGTGCTATAAAACGATTAAAATATCTAGGGATGTGTGCAAGATTTAGAAGCAAATATCAAACGATTATGTATGAACTGCCTTTTTATATATTTTCCGAAATCTCAAGAAAAATTTAAGAAAAAGGTAAGTAAAGCGAATGTGAAATATACTTTTTTGTGTAAAATTTCAGCAATATCAGGCTACTTTGATGAAATTTTTTGTCTGAAGTAAGCCATTAAAATAAAAATGAATTGTGAATAAATTATATGACTTTATAATGTATATTATAACAACTTGAATGTTACCGCTGAATTAATTTTAAAATAAATGAAAAGAATCTATTTTGCAACAAATAAATCTTCTTTTATGTTACGAAAAAATAACTCAATGAAATAACGATGAAAGATTTATATTTATACCTGGCTCCAATATAAAATGATTAATTTTGAATAAATTATGTTTCCTCATATTGAATTGTTTATTGTTTTCAATCGAAAAAAAATATTTCATCAAAGTCGGCTGACGTTTTACACTTAGTGTATGATTTTACATTCTGAACAACTTTTCTCTTTATTTTATTTTTTTCATTTAAAAAAATAAAGGTGTACTTATTTCTTAAATATTTGTTTACAAATCACCCTGTATATCTAAAATTATATTCTCATATACAGCTAATTATATATGTAACTATATTATGCAACGAGAATAATTTTAGGTGTGCAGGAGAATTTTGAAACAAATATTTAAGAAATAATATATAAGTTCACCTTTATTTTTCATAATGAAAAAAAAAATGAGAAAAAGTTTTTCAGAATGTAAAATCACACACAAGGTATAAAATGTCAGCCGACTTTATTGAAATAATTTTTTTCGATAAAAAACAATAAAAAATTCAATGAGGAAACATAATTTATTCAAAAATTCATCATTTTTTGGAGCCGGATATAAAATATTAATCTTTAATCAGTGATTTTTAAGTTTCAATGGAGCTATTTTTTCGTAATATAAAAGTAGATTTATTTGTTGGAATATAAATTCTTTTTATTTATTTTAAAAGTAATTGGGCGGTAACATTCAAATTGTTATAATATATATTTTTTGTTCACAATATGATCATATCTATATCACAAATGAGTGGTACTGATGTGGCTGAAAAGTGGAAAATAAGTAAGTCACTTCTGACGACGTGGTTGAGTGCGGCCGTTTAGCGTCACTGTGACGGCATTTCCACGTGATTGCAAACAAGAATGACGACGTCACTGTTGCAAAAATCACATCATTATGATGTTAAAATGATGTGGTTTAGTTTGCTGGGAATATGCAGTTATTCTGAAAAATAAAAAAGTTAATTCGATCACATTTTCCGCTGTAAACTACACAAAGTGATAACGCTGCCATTAATATTAATTTATTATTCAATCATATTTTCAAGACAAATATACTTTTTGCATACACCATGGGAAAAAGAAAGGTAATCCTAAAATAATATTAAATAGTAATACTAAAATATCAAGTTTTTACTATTATGAATGAAAGGTATAGAGGAGTTTCAACATAAAAAATGCGAAAATTTGCCAATTCCCAATCAAAGCACGACCTCAAAAATATGTAATGTGGTGTGTGTGGGTGTGTGTGTGTGTGTGTTAATAAGAGTTAACTGTCTGTTTTTGTGTGTTTGAGAGTTACATAGCATGTGTCGAATTCAGTGGTTTCGTTGTTCGGCTATACAGGGTGTCCGGTAATACCGGTCTGGTGCCGATTCTACATGCAAAAATATGAAAGAAAATTTATATAAATATGTCAGCTAATGCTTCCTTATGGACTCAAAGCCCTTTGAAGATTGAAGCCAAAAACTGGTATTCTGCTATTTTCATTTTTTTTTAAATTAAATAATGGCAATGAAAATTAATTAGCAATGAGCTTATTGTTACTCTACTTGACTTAATTGTTACGTGAAAACTTGAAGCACATCGTGTTTTCTCATTTACACGATTTTTCTCACAAGCGGTTAGTTTTTCGATTAAAATGAAAGATGACCTTTTTTAATATTTTTAATTAGTGCTGTAGCTCAATTAGGAAGCATTTGCGGGCATTGCGGCACTTTTTTTCAAATTTTTTCGGATATAATTTGTACCAGAAGTTTGTTACCGATATTTTCTGACACCCTGTATAGAATATGAAGAAAGTACAGCTAAAGATTTTTAATTATATTAAAAACAATAAGTAAATAAATCAGCTAATATTAGATATAGATTAAGAGAAGTCATCACATATTTTTTACCTGCCCAGGAATTTGACCTCAATAGGCAGTTCACAGAGTTATAATACGATAAAGAGGTTTGTAGATTTCAAAACGAGAAATAATGTAAACTACGGTTACTTTGTCGACAAAGGCATTAAGAAAACGATGATTAGAGGGCATTGTCGCATGTACCATAAATGTAATGTACTATGATTTCTTTACAATTTTTAATATTCTGTGTATGTCTGTCTTATATAATATACCCACGGACAAAATGATCGCATCATTCAAAATTTGTCATGTTTTGAAGTTAATTTATTTCTTAACCGTTTTTCCGATTTTAATGATAGTTTTATTGTTTAAAAAAAAAGTTGCAAAGTTGTAACGAAAACGTAACTTTTTTTATATTATATCTCCTGTCCTGGACATCAAATGCTTAGAACGACGTCGAGATGTAGTTCCGTAAGTAATTGAATGTTTTCTTAATTTCTTTCAAATTAGATTTAATTTAAACTACTTAGGTACCCGAAAAATTTATCGGATTTTCTTCCATCTATAATATGATTTAAAATTCACTAGCCGTAGAAACCCTGAGGTGCCAGAAAGTCATTTTAAATATCGGGAATCAAGCGCAAATGCATGGTGCCACTAAGTACGGTTAGACATCAGTGGTTGGCGCGCCCTCTGCAGATTATACGGTTGAACCAAAATCCAGTTTTTATAGAAAAATCGACCAAGTAGCTCCATCTTGAAATTTTGTGGGAAGGATGTTATGATGTTTAGACGTTCAAATATGCGATAAAACGTTCTGGCACCTCGATCTGGTGCCAGAACGTATATATAGGTGCCACTCCGTCCATATATATGTGAATTTGGTGCCTGAACGTTCAGTTTTAATATATATATATATATATATATATATATATATATATATATATATACGTACCGGGCTACCAATACCAAGCCCGGTACGTTGCACAGGCACTCAGAAGCCCGAGTCTTTTATTGTAGTTAGACGCGTGTATATTACCAAATATATCATGGAAACGTTTATATACACCGCGCAATAGAAGAGGGGTAACTTTATTTAACATTAACAAAAATATATATTTCTCAGGTTATCCGAAGCCCAACACACACTACTATCTATACGAAGCCCGTTTGTATGTATGTATGTAGTTGGTGCATTTTACGAAGCCCGGCATCGTTGCCAGCGCTTCTATTAGAATATTCAACATTTTAAAAGAACCGTGCAGGCGTTCAACTAGAATCGAAAAAATTCGATAAGATAACAATATTTTTTAATGGGTAAGTTAGCTTTAATTTTGCAAATAACCACTTTTTAATTAGGGCTAACCGTTTTCGAGATATGAGCGAAACACCAAAAACCGAGACCTTCTTCGAGCCCCTCTGCATTCCCCTCACCTCCTACGTTCGGGGACTTTTGGTATCTTTACCTCTTAGTCCAAACATAGCCCTCAAGTAAAAAATTGTGATCTCGGTATTTCCCTCTTGACCCCCTTATTGAACATTTATTGACAGGGCTAAAAATAATTTTGCCAAAAATAAGAAAAACTAAACTTCAATAAATGTTCGAATTGTTTTCCATTGACGTCTATGCAGTTTTGATACCTTCTCCTTACAGCGTTTGTTGCATTTTCAATCATGAGAACAGTTATTATCCGAAACGCAGCTAATGTTTTATTTTCCAATTCTTCTATGTTATTAGAACGTTTTCTATACTTAATATTTTTTAAATAACCTCAAAGCCAAAAGTCGGCAGGGGTTATATCGGGAGATCTAGCTAGCTACAAACTAGGACCATTATTTCCTAAAAATTAAACAATATCTAAACTATTTTGTTGTTTATTAATGTCCAGTTAGCTAAATTAATTGTTAGTTATCAACTTAGCTAACTACACATTGACAAACTAGTCCTGAGTGATACATAGATACCTATCTAATCCTCCCCAAATTGAGCATTTAAATAATTTCGTGTTTCATTTTACCAGGTATGACCTGGGGCGCCATCTTGTGGTTAAATTAACCTTGAAATGAAATTGTCTTACAGGCATATTGTCTACAAACGGCTCTATTTCTTGTCGTAGGATGCTAATAAAATTAACCTATTATTTGGTATCCAATAAAGCCATCCCATACACCAAATCCAAATCGTCCTTGACGAGTAACTGTAGCGGTTACGTGCGGATTTTCATGAGCCCAATGGTGGTTATTATGCCGATTAAAAATTCCGGCACTGCTTATATGGCCCTTGTCTGACCATATAATTGTTACTTCAGATTCTGGCACTGTATTGCACTCATAGGCGTGCAGATCATCCCCGTTTTAACCAACTAACCGGTTAGGTTGAGGTAACCACTTCTAACCTGGTTTTTCTTCAAGTTGACATCGAAGAGTACTTACAGTAAAAAATTAGCCAAAGTTAGTTGATCGGAACATATAAATAATTGCAAAGAACTATAATATTTTTATATCATGAATTTTGTCGAATTTCATCTTCAACTCGGGATATCTTGGCAAATAATGAATATTTTTAGATGAAATTTCAGTACGATATTGTACAAGTTATTCTTTAAGACATTGAATTGACCCTTATTTATTTCACAGATGAATATAGTGATTTTTCAAAAAATTTCTTTTGTTAAGCCTAATTTTTTTTCAAACACAAAAGTTTTGTGACGAATTTTTAACACGATAATTTTTGACAAACTTATATTAAAGTACAATATTTAAAGAAGTTTTCTGTAAAGTTTCACGTATTTATATTGTATATACAAAAATTTATCGCACTTTGAAGTAGAAAGATTTTGTTTGCAAACGATTAGAAAAAACTAATAATCCTGCAAATTTGTATGATACATTAAAACGCTCGAAATTGAAAACTTTTACAAATATGATAAAAAAAAATTCCGTAAAAAGAGCAGATAATAGCACAAGTAAAGAATATGTTTCTCCAGAAAAAGTGTACCAAAGAGCTCTGATTCTATCCAAGCAAAGAGGTGATGTAAGCATTGAAAAAGTTTTTAGTGTCCCACTGAACGAAATACCTTCTGCTCTATTTAAGGAGGATGGTAATAGGCAAATATCGTCAAAATCTGATTTGTTACATGCGATCGAAAAAAATATTGTAACATCTGTGATTACAGAACCTTGCTGGACAGAACCACATTATAGAGTAATAGATATGATGGCAGATTTGCAGTGTTTAAATACGAAATATATGAAATGTTTCGAAGATGTTGGACAATATTTTTTGAAGTATTTTCGGAAACTATTTGAAACTTTTTCTGAGATTCACGTCATTTTCGATCGCAATGACGTTAGTATGAATCCTAAATCACAAGAGAGGTCAAAAAGGTATAACCTAAATTCTAATACTTATTAATGCTAGTCGACCTATACCAGATTGGGATAAAGTTTGTCTACAGATGCAAATAAAAATGCTTTGAATCTATTTTTATGCGACTACATCGAAAAATATATTGAAATCCCTCAGACTTCTGATTAAATTATTAATAAAAAATTACATTTGGCTGGTGGATAAAAAAATCATCTTGTAGCTAAAGAAATCACTAATTCACTTAAACGTGAGGTTACAGATTTATTTTCGAATCATGCTGAAGCTGACTTTCGAATAATTTGTCATCTGATCTCCATTTCTAAACAATACTTAGACACTCAGGACATGATAGTGATCTTTAAGTCCCCAGATTAACAAAATGGCGACGTGAAGAAGCACATTGTTTCCATCTTAACTTCTTTGTTTTATGCTATAGAAATGGTCAAAAAATCATTTGAAATCCTAATTAATAGCATTCCAATTTGATCGTTAGCATTTTTGATGTAAGTGCCGTAGTTTTTGAGATATTTAACATTTAAACTAAATACTTCGTCTTACAAACGTTCGGACGCCATTTTTATATTTTTAGATCTCCTAAACCATTAATTCACAGAAATTCATCCCCAGTTCAGTTACTTTCTTATTTGTCTCTAGCTTGTTTTCTCGAGATAAAGACTAGCAATTTACATGGAAAGTTGCATACAGCCTTTTCTTCTCAAAATTTAATTGTCTTTTAACACCAATATTATTTCCCGGTGCCTACAAATTATCAATTCTCCGTATAATATAGAAACTTTTCTTTCATGCATTCACTATTAATTTGCCAAAAATTAACGAAATCTGATTCATATGACATTATTCCGAATTTACTGTACTATTTGTGTGTTTGAGAAAATTATTTGTAGCTTATTTCGTGTTCATCTAGTATATTGTTTTTTGTCAAACCCTGAAATAATGAATGATTTTCAAAGTATTAGTATGTTTGTTTATACGTTGTATTAAATTAATCGCTTTAGCTGATTAGTAGGCCATAAATGTTCCAATTGATTTCAATTTGGCATTTAATGAACAAACGTTACTGAACTGTGCTTGCAATCGTGTTTGCAGAAATAATCGAAATATAAGCTTAAATTAAATGGACGGCAAATATCTGTTAATTCATCTGTTTAGAATGCGAAATATCAATTGATCTGGCTTTATCAACTTATGCTTCCATCTCTAGCATAGTCCAAATGGATTTGGGGAATATAAGTAAGAGAAACAGCAAGGATGTACCTTTATTCTTAATAAAAATGAAACGTACTTTATTTACTTATAGCCTATAGTCAAAGTGGCCAAATATATATACAAGTAATACATATACAGAGTGTACATTTCAAACGATATCTCTTTAAGAGTAATTTCATGAGGATACGCCGAAATACGTCGATATTTGTTTTTTTTTGGGGGGGGGGGATCTTTTGACATAAAACTATCATTGCTTCTTCCTTTTGTGTAAAACCACCCTTTTCAAAAATTCTAAATGAGAACCTGTATCGAGTAGTGCATGATTTGAAAGTAATATATCCTTATAATGACCCACCCTCTCTATTTAGCACCATTCATTTGTTCTTTATCGTTTCTGTATGATGATTACCCTGTATATTTTTATAACTAAAATTATATCAAGTTTTTTTCCTAGCAATAGTGACAACTATATTCCAAATATTATTTTCCTCTGTCTAGAGTGACCATTCTGTATACTTTTCACTAAACGTTGTGTCAACAACGTGCAAAATATCATCCGTCACATTTTTTCATTAACTTTTTATGGAGACCGCTGTATAATTATTTTTGTATTTTTCTTGTGTTAACTACATACATCATATCCGTCACATTTTCTTTTATTATTTTTTTTTTCAGGTGGCCATCCTGTAAATTTTCGCACCTTTCTTCCATGACAATTGTGCTTACTACATGAAAAATATTATCGCCCTCCCTCACAGTTTTATAGAAGATGTATTAAGCTTTAAAACTACAACATCCCCCTTGCTACATAAAGTTTCCAGGGTCACACGGTCACTTAAATAATACGTCTCCTGGAGACACTTTAATAGTTGCTATGGAGTTGAGTTGTGCAATCCTAAGAACACAGACGTGCCTCGAAACGCTCCTGTGGATTTGTGTATTGATTCGGTTAAAACTTTGCCAAATTGAACAAAACTAATTTGGATTTGGATTAAAACCTAAAAAAAACTGACACAAATTGATATATATCAACATAATATCAATCAGCCCCGGCACTGACAATGCCGGTAGGTATGGTTGTATGTCTGCGATTTTTCAAATGTGTAACCCCCTTCCGGATAGTCTTGGCTTTGGATGCTATGTGATGTGTGGGTTTATATCAAATCCCTAATAGTCGGGGAGCCCTCCCTAGCTGTATGTGCACCCCCCGCCCGATCCTTGGGGACAATGTTTTTCATAAAGATTGAAGCCTAAAGAACAATTTAAGACATATTCTAAAAAAAAAAAAAACTAGCTGTACTTTCAAAATGGCGGCCATATGTTAAAAAAAACTGTTGCCAATGTTGTTTTTGTCATTTAACACAAAAACTAAAAAAGATGGACAAAAACTTTCTTCACAAAAAACAACGTGCATAAAATTTTCTATAATTTTGTACCTATACAATATTTTGATAGGAGTTACCATTTTCCAGATAAATGAGTCCATAATTAAGAAAACATGGAAATTCATATATCGATAAATCACTTAGAGGAAATAAATGTGACAATTATTGTAAGGCGTATAATATAACTTTATATTATTATTATGAAAATTAAATAAAATAAACTGAAAAAAATAATAATAATAATAATAATATAATTTGCAGACATTTATCTCGAAAACGGTAAAAGTGGTATCTGGAAAACGGTAACTCCTATCTAAATATTGTATAGGAACAAAATTGTAGAAAATTTTATGCACTTTGTTTTTTGTGCAGAAAGTTTTTCTCCGTCTTTTTTAGTTTTTGTGTTAAATGACAAAAACAATATTTGCATTTTTTTTTAAACGGACGCCATTTTGAAAGTACAGCCAGCTTTTTTTTTAGGACATGTCTTAAATTGTTCCTTAGGCTTTCAACTTTATGAAAAACATTGTCCCCAAGGATCGTGGGGGTGCACGGATGGTTAGGGTGGGCTTCCGTAGTGTTACGTTTTATATTGAATTTTATATTTTATTTTAAGAGATTTATCTGGAAAATGGTAACTCCAATGCAAATATTGTATAGGGACAAAATTGTAGAAAATTTTATGCACTTTGTTTTTTGTACAGAAAGTTTTTCTCCATCTTTTTTAGTTTTTGTGTTAAATGACAAAAACCATACTTGCAAATTTTTTTTAACGGGCGCCATTTTGAAAGTGCAGCCATTTTTTTTAGGACATGTCTTAAATTGTTCCTTAGGCTTTAATCTTTATGAAAAACATTGTCCTAAAGGATCGAAGGGGGGGGGGGGGGTGCACGGACACTTAGGGTGGGCTCCCGTAGTATAAAAGATCTCGGTAAAATAAATTATATAGTTAGGTGGTAACTTCTCAAAAGAGGGCAATAAATTATTTTCTTACCTTACCTTCAAATAAATATTGAACTTAAACCAGCCAAACACTAACGCCATGAAGAATTTACGAAAACAAGTAACGGTCTATATACAAACAACGATGAACAAGTTGAAATACTTAGGGATATATCTGACGAAAAAACTGAAAAGGAGAAAAACTGTAAAGAAGAGAATTAAATTGGCATACAAAGTTACAAGTGTTATCGTTTATCGAGAAAAATAAACCGCTATGGGGCCTGACCAAGATAATATACATAGCCATCATACTGTCAACGATGAGATACGGAGTTAAAAACGGTGCAATGACAAAAGCCAACAGAAAAAATATGAGAAGAGCTGAAAGGGACATCATTCAACTACTCACAAAAGCGATCAGATTAAAGCAACGACAAAAAACATCAATATTACTAGGAGGGACAACGATTTCAAATAGAATAGAAACGTTCACACTGAAGTACTGGAGACATGTCTAAAAGAGGAACCCAACATATCTAGAAAGGATCATGAACAAACTAGGAAAGGCTAAGCATACTGGGAAAGCAAAACGAAAAAATAAAAATGAATTAAAAAAACCTCAGTGGCAAATGCTCTCAGGAAAGGAGGAAACATAAGATTAAGAAGAAGAAGAATTTTAGGAGCAAAAACACAAAAATGAATACCACAAAGAAATCGCAACGATATATCCTCTATCAGAATGAGAATCGGAGGAATCAGAAGACTCAGAAGAAGAAGAAGATTTGTAAAAGCAGAAACACAAAAAGAGGAACATAAACACTACACATCACGACACAATGCGGCAACGCATTCCACAAACAGCTACACTGCCTATCCCACACTCCTGTACCATGCGTCATGTGACTCTCGCTGCTGACAACAAGCATGACCGAAATCCAATCCAGCGTAGACGTAGCCGACCCGGCGGTATATCCCTGGAGTGGCAGCAATGCCTACGCGCTGGTAAATCAATCAATCAATCAATAGACTCGGTTGACGGATTGACGGTTCCGGACATTTTTGCTTATTTCACTTAAAAAGGCACAAAAAACCAAGTAGGATTGTTTTCCGTAGTCCACCTTGTATGTTATTTATTTGGATACACCATCCAACAGCCGAGACCAATTATGAGATGGGAAAATACAGTTACAATAATTATACATTGGATAAATTAATTACACATTATACTTAACACATATTAAAATAACTAAATTAAGACTATCTATACACATATCATACTCTATATATAAAACAGTGTATTATACCTTACCTATGTATTTGATGCATATCAAGTGTTATTTATTATATATTATATATTTTTATAGAGTACAAGTTAATCTATAGCTGCATTTATGTCATTCCTTAGTACACAGTTGAAATCATACTGACGTATTGATTTAAACTGGAATTGAAAATATCAACTTGATCACCAACAGTATTATATAACTCCATCATAGAATAGATAGGAGACTTTTTGAGGATATTTGTACGATTTGTGGGACAGTAGAATAGAACGTTTTGACGTGCTTCCAATCTAGGGACTCTAAAATTAATTTTTGACAATAGCTCAGGGCAGTCAATTAAATTATGGATTAGTTTGTACAAGAATACTAAAATGATCATCCTCCTTCTATTCTCCAAGGACTTCATGTTTAGATTTATCAATAACAGTGTATTTGGGTATTCCCGTTCTGGATAATAATTATCTGTCTTGAAAACTAAGTACTTCATAAACCATCGTTGAACGTTTTCCAGTGATTGTGAATGAATATTATAAATCGGGTCCCAAATTATCGCACCGTACTCAAGTTTTGAACGTACAAGTGAGTAATACAATGTCTTGAGTGCTTCTACATTAGACAATTTTTTACAGTTTCTTAATATAAATCCTAGAGACTTAAGTGCCGAATTTGTTGATGCATCAATGTGCTTTCTGAAATCCAGTTTAGAGTCAAATAAAATACCTAAGTCTTTTGTTGTTTGACTTCTTATCAACTCCGTGTTATTAAAAGTATACGAGAACTCGATAGTATTCATTTTACGCGTGTATGATATAACCTTACATTTTGAAACGTTAATTTCCAATTTATTAGAGGTACACCATACTTCCACTTTGTGTAACTCCTGTTGTAACGTTGTGCAATCGTCCATATTGTTAATATTACAATATATTTTGAGATCATCAGCAAATAAAAGTTTTTCGCATTCTAATTCCTTACATAAATCATTTATAAATAAATTGAATAAAAGTGGTCCCAAGTTTGATCCTTGTGGCACCCCTGACATTGCAAGGTAAGTATTCGACTTAAATCCATCATACTGGACATACTGCAACCTATTTTCTAAGTAGGATTTAAAGGAATTCAACAATAACTCATTAAAACCAAAGTGATTTAATTTTTCTATTAGCAATTTGTGATCTATGCGATCAAAGGCTTTAGAGAAATCGGTATACACTACGTCAACTTGACCTCTATTGTATAGAGATTCTGAGATAAACTGTGTCAAACAGGCCAAATTTGTTGAGGTCGAGCGTTTTTCCATAAAGCAGTGTTGATGACTAGAAATTGAATTTTTTACACCAGAATAAATCGTAGCATAGATTGCCGCCTCAAATACCTTTGCGAAATTGGGCAAGATTGATATACCCCTGTAGTTCCCTATGTCTGCTCTATTTCCACATTTGTAAATAGGACACAAGAGATTAAGTAAAATCACAATTAAACCTTCATTTTGTAAAACGATAAAATCTGAGAACGTTACAGAAGTACAGAGCTCATTATTTCAGCTGTAATGGAACTTAACTATGATCATTATTATAGGAGCAGTTGTACAATGGTTAAGTAAATAAAGGGAAGTCAAAATGTTGGCAATTAGCCAGTCTGTTCCCTGCGTGAGAAACTAAATATTTTTCGCTGGGATTAGTTGAAATTCAAAACACCTGTGTTTACACCAAAGTAAAGCAGTAGAACCTTGTTTTGTGTTGTGGTTGAATATAGAAAGTTTCTCTATACACCTTTAGACAATCGTTTATCCTGAATATGCTGGTACGTAACTCTGTTTTGTTCAGTTTTGCACATTTTACTAAAACATTTTGTTGAAATAACTTAGAATCTCAGAAACAATGTGACTAATGAATACCAAGAAAATGGTGTTTATTTGTTCATCTGTGCATTTCTTGTGTTAGTAGTGTTATCTAGACAATATTCGGTAGATCTTGCAAACAAATTACAAACAATTTTACACTGTTAACAGTTAACACAAAGTAAGATACAAATTTCAATATATCGCAGTAAAATAAAAGAGTACAACAATAGTTATTTATTAGGCTAGTGAGTTATATTACATATAAGTCACGCAAGAAAAGTTTAGCCCGCGAACCCCAAGGGCAAGTGCGCTAATTTTCTTAAGTGACTTATATGTAATAACTTACGTGTCTAATACAATATTTTATCCAATACTTTCATGCAAATGCTTTTTCAGTGACAAACAATAAAATTATTAAAATGTCATGTCATCGATTTTTGTCAATTGTCATGTCAAAGTCAACAGTGTTTCTCTAAAAATATAAAATAGAAGAAGCTTATTGCTAAGTAGATTCTGAATGGATGTGCTAGAAAGCTGTGGTTGTTATCCATTTTGCTTGTAACCAGTTTGTTTAGGCCGTTTCAAATGTTTCAAAAATTTGTATTTTGAGTTGTCGCTTGCTGTAACGATAAACCAAAGAGTGAGTAGCGGCCTCTAGTTAGAATTTGAATTGCAAGAAAACCGCGTGGTGTGCAGTAACGTTGGTTTCGCGCTGTGGAGAAAGTGAAGTTGCCATAGATTGATATACCGGTTTCCAATTAATCAAAATTTTAATAACTAGTGTCGAATAGTATTTTAAATATTATAATAACTTTGAGTTAATGGAAATTTTGTGCTTGAGGTGCCCCTTCCCTATTCCTTGCATTCTTTCCTTTTCCTTCAAGAGGTTTAGCAACAGAAGCGACAAAAGGCAGCAAAAAGGTAGGACTCAATTATTATTAAATTAGCACCAAATTACAGTCTACTTAAAAACCACAACACAGTTGTTTGTTTAATAAACATTGTATAATTAGCATCAAAATGGAAAATCGTGAAAGATATAATATGGAAGAAGCCAAAGAAGCTGCAGCCAATTTAATTCCAGAAAACTTCATCTATTTTAAAGAATATCTACAATTTGAAAATTGGATGAAAAAAGAGGAGTTAGAGCTATAAACGAAGAAGTGCTTCTCGCTTACTTTCTACATTTGAGTAAAAAAATTGCACCTTCTTCGATGTGAACTAAATATTCTATGATAAAGGCGACTTTAAAAGTATTCAGGAACTTTAATATAATAAGATATGGAAAACTTGCATACTTAAAAAGCCGATCAAGAAATTTCAAACCCAAAGGCCAAAATTTTGGAAAGAGCACATACCGAATAATATTTGATGGATGCCCCTGACGATGAGCATCTTATGTCAAAGGTAGGTGTTTATTATGATGTTCTTGCTTTTATGTATTTAATTGTTTAGGTTTTGTAGGTTGCATTGATATTGGGAGTTTGCGGTGCCTACCGTTGCGGTGAACTGACCTACTTAAGCGTCGAAGATATAAAGGATAAAGAACAATATCTATATATATCTATACCAGATACCAAGACGAATAAATCAAGAAGTTTCACAGTTTTAAATGAAGGATTTTCGGTAAACCCACTTGATTTGATTAGAAAATATGTGTCCTTAAAACCGCAAAATGTGTCTCACAAAAGATTTTTCCTAAATTTTCAAAGGGGAAAGTGCACTGTCCAATGCGTTGGATTAAATAAGCTCTCAAAAATTCCAAGAATTGTAGCTGATTATTTGCAATTGCCAGATGCAGATTTGTATACTGGCCATAGATAGCATGCGCCGTTCCTCGGCAACTTTTTGGCCGATGCTGCAGGTGACATTACCACTCTTAAACGTCACGGTGGGTGGAAATCATCCACCGTGGCGGAGGGTTATTTGGAAGATTCAGTTTCAAACAAGATTGTTATTGCTTAAAAAGTGCAGGGAGAGCAGCGCAACGAGTCAGGCGATACAGACGTCGTTACTAGTATAGAGAAAAATTGTGTACAGGAGAGCAGTTTTCTATGTGAAAAATCGAATATGATGACAATGTTAACATAAATATAAATAAATAAGTGTTAGTGCATGGATTCTTTGTTTTGTTAATTTTCCGTATAATAAAGGCAATAAATAAATTGCTTGGACTTTTTTTATATTAAAATTGCTCTTTAGTGAATAAATCACTTTACCTTAATAGTGCCCTAAAGTAGGTCACTACTTTATCTCACTAGTAACTTGTGGGCCATTTTATACCTTCAAAATCTCATCAATAAAGATCACTTTATATGAAAGTGTTGGATAAAATATTTTTTTATACCGGGTGTACTTGGAAGATATTTCAAAATTTTAGCAGCTGGGTGTAGATATGGAAACAGTAATATTTTTATTTATCAGAATGTATACAATTTATCAATTTTAATTAACAAAGTAAATATTACAAAATGGAGATAATGCACTTTCTAGGATCTAAAGTCAGCTACAAAAGTGAAACACAACATCATGAACATTAAACATTACCGAGTTAAAATCATTCTCGTATTTCGGATAATGGGGCTAAAAGGCAATTTAATGAAATTAAGAAAATAGAAAAAATGGAATAGGTAGCTAATACAAGGAGAGACGGCAATACTTCTAGTAAAAAATTGGAAATAAACAACATACGTCGAATATGAGGGATCAGAAAGAATTTTCCTAAATTTATTCCTAAATGAATTTAGTTTCAAAGATTTTAAAGATGCTAGTCTGGCTGATGGTTCATCCAATGCCAAGAAGGAAGAGGGAAGCAAAAAAAGATGCCGGTGTATTATTGTAAAATAAATCAACATCATATGAAAAGCATATTGTCTTTAAACAAAGCAGAATTGTGACATGGAGGTATAATAAATTTTAAATTTAAGGTATGGGTATCCATTCTATACTTTGTCTTGTTATATAAATAGGGTTTAAAATAATGTTACGAAATAAAACTGTGGAGTTGGAGTTTTCGACTGTCTTGCATTCTTAATTTATATGATACTGGCTCTTTTCTGATGCCATATATGACTCACAAACATAACTTTTGAACTTTTTCAATTCGATTAATGTCTAGTTTATTTAGGCACGGTCCGTATACAGTATTAATAGTATATTGTAACCATCCGAGGTAATAATAGCCATTATAGCGAAGAATGTTAATTTTTAAATTATTTATTTCTTTTCAACAAAATGTAAGTTAATGTTACTACAGTTAATAAACTTAACTGATGAGGACATATTTTGTGTTATAATATGATTAGCACTATTTTCAACGGTAGTAATACTATCCGCATTAACCACTCTAGTAGCTGTAGAAGTAGAAGCCGTAGCATTGTCCACTTGCTTTGAAATAGTTTCGGCTGTTATCATTTTATTTTTAACAGATTGGTCGATGCTTCAACCCCGTAATATCACCATCTCCATCTAGTATAGCGGAAGGTCTCCGAAAGCAATGATCGGTGAACAGTTCAGGATTTGGCAAATTCAAATAAGTTGCTATCTGTTTTCAAAGTACAGTAAACTTATTTTTTCCAGTTCGTTGAATGGTGCATTTACTTCTTTGGTAATTTAAAAAAATGAGCTTATTGTCACGTGCGATGGCCGAAGATCCATGTACTTTTTTACAATCCCATAAAATTGACCAGTAATCACAAAACTTCTTACCACTTTGATTTTCGTTTTAGGTTAGGTTATTAATAATGTACTTATATCTTTACGTCTTTTCGTAGAGTTCATTAGAGCGGCATGCACCCATAATTCCCATGATTAATACGACCTTAAATAAATTAATTTGTTAGATTTGAGACATTTAGTAATAATAATAATAATAATTATTATATATTTACCACTGGGATACAGAAATGTACATATGGCAAGTCAGTTTTGTAGTACAATATAAAATAAACAATAATTATTACAATATAAAATTAAACAAAACTATGTAATAATTAGTAAAATTGTATAAAATAACATAAAACAAATAAGAAAAAATACAACACTGATTATATTAAAGACAAACAACTTTAAGATTATCAAAGGATAATTATAAATAAATAAATAAATCTTTGTTGGTCCTTTATATACCACAAATCATTGTAAATGAGATGCGTCAGAAGCAGTACAGAAAATACATAAATTGTGTAACAAACAACATTGCAGAGACAGCAAATAAATAAATATCACACCGTTAGGGACTGTTTTTACAAATATAAAAATCAGAAAAAAAGTTTTTTTAAACGTCTTTTGAAAATAATTAAAGAGACACTGTTTCGAATGTCTGCAGGTAGCGCATTAAAAAAGCGAGAACCTGCATACACAGGTGATTTTTTATAGAATTCTTGGTCGTGTTTTAATGATGAAATGTTATCTTTACCTCGAGTGTTATACGAGTGAATATCACTGTTAGTAATTAGTTTATTTTTGTTAGTGTATGTGAAAGTTAACAGTTTCCAGAGATATATTGAAATAATAGTAAATATTTTGTTAGCTTTAAAACAATCGCGACAAGACGACTGTTGGGGTATATTAAATATCAGTCGTAGAATTCGTTTTTGAAGAACAAAAACTCTACCAACATCTTTTGACTGACCCCACAAGACTACATTGTAAGCTATCGCCGAATAGACAGATGCATAATAAAAATTTAACAAAACCGTTTTGCCTACTGAGTTCTTTAACTGAGTCAATAGAAAAAAAACTTTTATTTAATTTGCTGCATACCGTTTCAATATGCAGGTCCCAGGAAAAGTGTTTGTCGATAAATACCCCTAGAAGTTTAGCTGAAGTACTAGAGGTCAATTCGCATCCATGGAAGTTAAATTTTAAGTTATGGTCAACTTGATATTTATTGTGAATTGGCAAGCATATTGTTTTATTGTGATTTATCATAAGTTTATTTTTTGTACACCAAAGGGAAAATTCTTTAAGAACAATATTAGCCTTAATATTAACAGTTTCTTGTTTTGGGTCTGATATTACGACAGTTGTATCATCCGCGTACATAAAAACACGCCCTTGTGAGATGTTTGCAGGAAGGTCATTGATGAACAACAAGAAAATAAGCGGTCCAAGGACACTGCCTTGAGGGGTGCCTATGTTCATGTTAAATTCATCTGACCGTACGTTGTCAATCTTAACATCAAATTTTCTGTCAAATAAGAAAGATGTGAACCAACTATTTAATTGTCCTCTAATACCCAATGCATGCAACTTCACGGAAGCAAGTTCTTTGTCGACCGTGTCAAATGCTCGAGTAAGGTCAAAAATTAGTGCCATTACTATTTCATTTTGATCCATTTTATCATAGACATATTGAACAAAGTCTGCGCAGCCAGTTTCTGTCGAACAACCTCTTCGAAAACCGTGCTGGCATGATGATAAAATGTTATTTTTATCTAAAAATTCTAGTGTTTTATTATATATGACTTTTTCGAAAATGTTTGAAAAAATGCTCAACAGAGCGATAGCTCTATAATTTTCAATATCATGGTGGTTACCTTTTTTTATAAATTGGCACTATGGTTCCGTATTTTAGGAGATCTGGAAATTTACCACAAGCAATTGATAAATTAATTAGATCTGCCAGAATTTGAGATAATTCTTTACAGCATTTTTTAATAAGGTTAATAGGGATCATGTCAGGACCTGTAGATTTTTTATTTGGCAGACCCATTATTGCAAATTCGACATCTGCCGCAGTTACTGGAGATAAAAACATTGAGTTACATATATTATAGGCTGTGATGCACTCTTCAGAAATATTTTTTCCAAAATAGTTCAGGAGTTTTTTATCTATTACAGTAGATAAATATTCTCCAAATATGTTGGAGATCTCGTATTTATTCGTATAGAGTTTTTTATTATGTTCTATGCACGGAATAGGTTGTCTCTCAGAGGTTGTACCGCAAGTATTTTTTATTATATTCCACGCTGTTTTATTTTTGTTTTTTGAAGTATTTATTATGTTACTATAATGTTCTCTTTTCTCGGTTTGTATATCTCTATTTATTTGTAATTTTAATGTTTTATATTTGTTATCGAGGTTTTCATCGCTAACTTTTTTTCTCAGCCAATTTAATTTTTCTAGTTCTTTTCGCTCATTTTTAAGTTTCTCAGAGAAGGTAATTTTTTTGTTTCTTGGTTTCATTGTATGAACCATTTCAAGAAAAGAAGCCAGAAAACACCAATGAAAGTGTTCAAAAACAGTTTGAAATCCTCATCTATATTGATATTTATGAAGTTAAATTCGAAAGTTTTAAATAAAAATTTAAATTCTGCTATTGTTTGGTCATTGATTCTTCTAGTATAGACAGTTTCGTTATTCTCAATCGATTCTTGCAAAAATATATTATCTTTAGTATCTGGCAATCTTACCTTATGTAAAATATGAACTCTATCAGCTGCTTCCTTTATAAATTTATTGATTTATTAATTTCTTCTGGTGTCAAAGTTTTGGCCTCAGATTTTCTTTTCAGAAAAGAACGCAGTTTTCCATACTTGTCCAAATCTATGTCGTGTTTTATTTCCAAAACTGCTTTTAGCATGGAATAAAATGACCATATGAAGATTTGTATCTGTCCGCTAAGTCAGCAAAGCAGGCTAATAAATACATTTTCAAAAAGCGAGTTAGTTTTTTCTGAATACGCCAGTCCATGAAACTTCGGTGCGCTTTATCAGAAAAACTTTTTGATTTCTGTGGTAGTAAATTAGATTTCTGCTTGCTTCTGCTCTTTCAGTTATTTCTGGTGGAGTACAGGGGATAATATCTTCTGAATCACTTTCCATTTTTTTGACCACAATCAAACATAAATCCACAAAACCCGTTTTTCCTTTGATAATTTACGGCGTTTGTTTATTTTGTTTTATAGTTACCGGTCTCTATGGCAATTTTAATGTGCACAGATAGACTGATTCATGCATAATTTTCTGATTGGTACACGAGAGGTATAATGACCAGAATTCCCTCATCATAATTCCCTGTGGGATTAATTGATTATATACCAAAAAAAAATCACCCATTTAATGTTCATATTATTTGTTAGTCGTATATAAAATAATTAAAATGGCGTAAAACGAAGGGGTCTGTAAATTGTATTTTATGGGACTGTGATAGTTACTGGCGACAGGCGAGGATTAGAGGGGGGCGCAAGCCCCCCCCCCTCCCCATCTGAGCCACTAATTTATAAGGCTAAGGTTTATAGATTTAGGATTTTTTAATAAATAGTTCAAAATATTCTCTATTTAGAATTTTCTAAACCCACGCCTGACTGGCAAATTGGAAATACTGACTGGCAAATTGGAAATAACGTTTTTTTTTTAATTATTTTCCTTATATCTTTCTTAAAACGTAAATCTATATTCTAACTCAAGACCTTGGTTACTTTACAAAGTCCAATTTTATTTACCGAGTGTCGATATCTCGTATACATTCGTTAAATACCAAAACTGATGATATCATTGGGTTCATCTGAAGTTTATGACGTTTGTAAAATTCAACCAAGCATTTATTTTAAATCAGCATATACAATATTGTCACGCCTAAAACGTGCTCAAGCTGAAAATGATACCCGAATATCTGAATTGAAACGACAAATTAAATCCACTCACTTCAACACAACAATATTTATTTAATAACAACAATAGATAACAATTCACTTGACAAATATCACAATTACGATCTGGACCCACACTAAGCTTTCAACGAACAGAGGCCTGTGCCTAGACACCCCAGCGTCCGGGTGCCTACCTAGACGCACCTCAGCGCCCCCGTAGAAACTCCCCGATCATTGTTTCTCTTTTAATTTAAATACCCCGGATACATGAAACATATGTTCAATGTTAACTTTGTATACAAAATATAACTAACCTTGTCAAGTCAGCAATTATAGACATGAATGTTATTGAACTAATTAATTGTGAGTTATATAAAACATCATTCTGCACGTTTGTTATGAATTGTTTAAAGAATCTATTAATAAATTAAATTAGGAATTACGTTTGACAATATTCTTGGCAAAATCTAATTCGTCTGAATATAATGAATAACAAACTTGTATATCATCCTCTAAAAGATATACTTTGCATTCTTTCAGGCAGGACCTTAAATTGTATGTGCATATACTAAACAAAAATGGGCCGAGGATTGAGCCTTGCGGAACACCACATGGTACACTAGCTTTAAAACATTCTACAGTTTCTACAAACTCTCCGAAGAACCAATGAAATGTAAAATAGACAGCAAAATTTAGTGACTAATTGTAGATACACAACGCATAGAAATTATAACGACTTATTACACAAATTGCGAAAGTCTCAAAAAAAAATGTTCACATCGTCAGACGAATTTCCTATGATTGTTTAAAACCATTAAATGGAAAAGTTTCAGCTCCACTTCATACTTTTGTCATTTATTATTTATTTTACTTCCACACACATTGATAGTAACAACAAAAAAATAATTTGAAAATTTTTATTGTTCACATAGGCTTAGGATATCATGAAACGTCGAGATTTTAAGTTTGAGCGAAAAACAATTTCTGTCTGTCAGTCTGTCGCTCTGTCTGTAACTTTTTTTGTTCGTACAATTACTCTGAAACCGTTTAAGATATTGACCTGAAATTTGGTACACTTATATACTTTAACGGGATCAGGAACTGGATTATATTTCCATTGTATTCCGTCCAAAGGTTTGGGAGGTAAATTGGGATAATAATAATAATAATAATAATTTATTTAGAAATACATAGTTAGTTAAGTACAGGTATTTGTTAGCAAGTATAGTATAGTGTACAACTAAATAAGAAAATACTCACAAAGTATAAGAAATACTTGTCTGTGAGGGTTGTAAATAATATATTATTGCTTTACTTTCAGAAAATTATAAAGCTAAGACTTAAAGTAGTTATTAAATTTGTTATACTATTCAACTTAATTACATGGACAGAGTTGTGACTTACAACGACAGTTTTTAGAATCAGTTATGTTTTTAAATTTATGATGTTATTTAAATGATTTCTAGGAATACTTATTACAAGATTTGATATTTTCTTTTTATATAAATTAAAGTTAATTCTACTGGCACAAGGTCAAATACATAAGGTGTTAGGTAAGTATAGCATTTTTGTGCCTTATTTTTATTAACTTTAGGTTTTAGAGCATTTATATATTTTTTTCGAATATCATATTCATGGTTATTATAATTTATTATAGATTTGTTTTTGTATTGAAATAATAACATTGCAACAGTAAATAATTGTCGAATATCAAGAACTTCACTGATTTTAAAGAGATTATCGCTGGGGTAGATATATTCTTTATTAAACATTATTTTTAATATCCACTTTTGCGTGACATTTAAGTTATTTATGTGATGATTTTTAATTGTTTATGGTTTAGGTAAGCTTTAAAAATTTAAATTTTGGAATTAGATTTCGTATTTTAGTAACTAGGGAAGCAGTGTAAATATCCCAGCGAAGGTGCCTATCTATATGTATCCCTAAATATTTTATTGATTCCGCTTCACTTATTGATATCCCATTTCCAATATTAAGTGGTCCCAAATTTGGCAGACCTCTTACATATGGCGTAAAAGGTATATATTTAGTTTTCTCATGATTCAAGGTCAGAATATTTGCATTAAACCATTATGATATATTTTTTAAGTCATATTCGACTATATTTTTGAGTTGTACCCAAGTTTCGCTCTTGTACAATATGGCTGTGTCATCCGCAAAACTCACTATTGTGCCCTTTGAATTTAATAATAATAAGCTGTTAATATAGATAGAAAATAAAGTAGGGCCCAATACTGTGCCCTGCGGGACACCATAGTGTACAGGCATAGTGGTGCTACTAACATCCTCTATTTTTACATATTGAATTCTCTCAGACAGATAATTCTCTATTAACTCCAAAGCAGTACCTCTAATTCCATAGTTATTCAATTTTTTTAAAAGCATTTTATGACTAACCGTATCAAACGCTTTAGCCAGATCTATAAATACACAGACACAAGGACTACTTTCATCCATTGATTCATATATTTTTGATGCTAGGTATGCAATTGCATCCTTTGTTGATTTTCCTTTTGTGAAGCCGAATTGTCTGTCTGAGAGTATTCCAAATTTATCGAAATAATCATTGAGTCTTGCTCTAAGTACTTTTTCAAAAACCTTTGCCAAATTAGATATTAAAGAAATGGGTCTGTAGTTTTTAACGTCCATTTTGTCACCAGCATGTTTATAAAGTGGTTTTATGATGCCAATTTTTAGACATTTAGGAAATATGCCAGTTTTAAAACACATGTTAATGGTATATGTTAGAGGCGCTACTATTTCACTACGAACTATTTGAAGAGTTTCGGAACTTATTAAGTCATGTCCAGGAGATTTACCTATTTTTAGTTATTTAATATATTGTTCTATTTCATTTTCTGTAGCGTCTTTTAGGAAAATTGAATTTTTTATGGAGAATTTGTCTGCTGGACCTTTTTTAGGAATTTTTATTCTTTTTGCTAGATTTTCGCTTACATTACTAAAATAGTTATTAAACCTGTTTGCTATTTGTATTTTTTCAGTATCAGTTTCCCCATTTTCTAATCTGATTTTATTTATATCTATTTCTTTGGTTTTATTATTGTTGCATATATTATTTACTGTATTCCATAATTGTTTTGTTGAGTTTTTGGTTTTTTCTATTTGCGTTCTATAAAATTTTGTTTTTGTCTTTTTTATTATAGCATTTAATTTATTCCTGTAAATTTTGAATATTGTTTCTAAAACTTTATTATGGGGGTTGTTTATGTGTTTCTGGTACAGCTCGTCTTTGGTTTTTATTGATTTAATTAATCCGTCAGTAATCCAGTCTCTTCTTTGATAATTACTTCGTTTAATTTTAATTAGTTTGGTATTTTTTTCAATGTACATTTTTAGCGTATTTATAAATGCATCTGTTGTATCATTAGCATCGTTACTAGTATAAATAGCAAGCCATTCTTCTCTTTGCAAGTCAAGTTTTAGTTTTCCATAATTTACAACTTTTTTAAATTTAATTTTACTTCTGTAGTTTTCGATTTCTGGTTTATTATTAGTGTTTAAAACTATTGGATAGTGGTCTGTTATTTGTGTTAAGAAAATATATGATTTAAAGGCAGGTGTATTATTTTTATGTTTTACAAAATAATGGTCTATGCATGATTTTTGGTTACCTTGTATACGCGTGTAGTCGTTTATATATGAGGTAAATCCTAACTCGCTTAAAATATTTAAATATTCTTGTGCAAATGTTACTTCAGAAAGAATATTTATATTTACATCGCCAGCCAAGATATGTGTTTTGTGGTCATTTTTAAATGATTCTAGGTATTTTTTTAATTCTCTGTTAAATGTAAAAGGGCAGGTGCTAGGTGGTCTATATAATGCAGTGATAATAAAGTCATCATATTTTTTTTCTGATGGAATACGTATATTGATAACATCAATATCCGCAATTTTTCTAATTTCAAAGTTGTTTCGTCGTTTTATTACTGATAGGAGTGACAATATAACAGTGTTGTTGTTTTACTTTTTTAGTTATTTTAGTGCAGTTTGGAAGAACCTGATTATACAAAAGGGTCATGTGTATCTACTCACAGCTATTTTATGAACACACTCACTTTTTCTTTAAAAAACGACGTAAAACTTTGAAATTTTCAGTTTAATATTGCAGCACCTTATGACCAACCTTACTTTATTAAGGATCACACACACTCGGATAAATGGGTAAATCAGGCAGGTAAGAGTCCATAAAATTGGCATTTAGTATATACAAGAGAAGTTAAGGTCTCAAAAAATGTTTACGTATTAGCCACCCCCATTACCACCCCCTCCGAATTATTAAAGGGAATGAAAAAAATTGTGATTTAGTGTGTGTACAAAAACAAAAAACCTCAAAATATTTTTTTACTTCATCCACCCTCAGTACCACCCCCTATCACCACCTCCACCCCACTACCGATGCGGGATATCGTTTTATGTGTTTTTGGGGTAGACGATTTCAAATATTATATTATTAAAGTTCCATAAACAATTATTTCCACATACAACATTTTTTCGTTGTGAGAGACTTGGTGGATAGAAAATCTGGATGTGGAAGTAGTGATTCCTTGGGCAGTAGTTTTTTATTACGTTGGGACAATTAAAAACATGCATCTACAAAGTGAACTTAATTTACTGACTGTGTTTAAGAAAATTCTGTATGTTATCGTGTGCGTATTCACAATATGCAAAAAGTTCCTAAAAGTTATTTTTAAAAACATCATATGTTAGATTTTTCTCTGTGTGTATGTTGGTTTAGAAGGCAAAAATATACTTTGCATACGTTCACCTCACTTATATTGAAGATTAATAAAGTATCCTATTTTAGATTGTTTACACATATTAAAAATTTATTCAAATTTCAGTATCGACTATTAAATCTTTGAATATTCCAATTACATTTTTGTATTTTATCCCCTTCATTAAACGCATCTGCTTGTATTGACTGAATTTGTTCAGGACTAACTTAAAGTTGTTTGATCCCACGCAAATTATCCAAATATTAATTTTCTGATTTTAGATAATAAGATTATAAGGAAAACTTCCCCAATTTTCAGTTGACTGAATATTCCCATTAAAGATTGACATTGGGATCCTTTTAAGAATTCAATATTTAGTATCAAATAACTTTTACTTTGCTGTTCGCGGTTGTTAATTTGCCCTGGGTGATTTTTCCAACTCGGTGGAAAAATTTGAAATTGACATAAAACGAATATTTTGAAACTGCTTTAAAATGGTATTTTTTTTAATTTACGTAGAATCGTAGATTCACAGCAGTTCGCTTATACAGGGTATTTCATTAATAATTGGTCATACGCTAATTGAAGTATTCTTAGCCTAAAATATGAAAAACACTTAGATAAAATGTGCCTCCTTACTGGGTGTTGAATTTAAAAATTAAAAAATTATTTTCACATATTATTTTAAAATTACTTAATATTTCTTTACCATATTTGTAACAGTGAAATTTGAAATCCCATGCAGCCGCTTTTTCGAATTCAAATATCTCGAGAAATAGGCACACTAAAGCAATGTATTAAGAGTATCTTTTTTGCGTAAAAAATATTGGAAAATAGAGGAAAACCAAAAAAACAAATACTTGACCTGTGGCGTACCCTACCGTGGAACCCCGGCAATAGTGAGAAACTAGTTCTCTCGCTGATATTATTAGTCTTATATTGTATATTTGGAAGCATCATTACGAAACTTTGATATCCAACGTTTCCTTCATAGTATAAATTTTCCAAAATATTCGGGGAGTTCTATAACATAAAAACTTATTAATTTATATTATGCCCAAGTTGATTAATGTTTAAGGCATGGTATCTGTTTTTGGGGAAACTCCACCATGTCTTCAAATGCTTTTATTGCTGAAAAACGTATCTTACGATGTATATTTGGTATACCGAATACTCACACGTGCAAGGATATCTTTATAGAAAATAAAATCCTTACCTTACCTAGCATATATATTTTCGAAATTTGTATATATGTTTTTAGAAATAGAAACAGTTTTATTTTAAGTAAGTATTTTTAAATACTAATAATAGTAATACTCTAGAAAAATCGAAGATATTCTACAGAACAGCTTTTTCTAGATATTGTTACAAATATCCACCCCTTAAGGATAGGCAGCACAAAATACATGTTGTACGTTATGCCATCTGTGAGACAGTAGAAACAGTAGAAACATTATGGAACATTAGAGAAAAGAGACTTAGAAGTCGGCGCGGCGTTATCTAGAGATAACGCCGCGCCGTTTCTAGAGATAACGCCGCGCCGTTTCTAGAATAATTCAGGAAGCAATCGCTAGGGGTATATAAGGCCGTATTCTTGGCCGGACGTTTAGAGTAGTTTGGATTGACAAGTGAGGTTAAGACTCCAAAGTGAAAACAAAGTGATAAACATTGTTATTTTTAGTCAGTAAAGTTCATTTAAGTTAATAATAGTATTGTGAAGTATCCAGTAAAATTATTTAATAAAGTGTGTTAGTGGTTATCTCTTGTTATAATTTTTGGAAACCACGGAATTTGCAAGGGTGGTTTCCGACGGGTGGAAACGGGTCACAATATAAATGGACTATATATATTTAATGTAGCGAAATATATTTACAAAAATAGGAAGCTAAGAGTACCAACAAACCATATATATAATACAAGGCAAAATGAACGCAATGCTCTTATTGTCTCTCGACCAAACTCCACCTTATACAAGCAATCTATTAGCTTCACAGGTCCAAAAATGTATGATATTATTCCTGAAAACTTAAAGACAATCTACAATTATAACCTGTTTTGTAAAAAGTTGTCAATATTTGTTATAAATAACTTAAATCTATATGAGTAAATATTCTCATAATTGAAAATAGCCTTCCATGTTCTTAGTTCACTTAATTAAATTCATAATTTAGAGTAATTCCATGTTTTTAGTTTCACTTAATTAAATTCACAATTTTAGGGTAATTTTAGATTAGTGTGTTATTTGTTAATTCACTATTATACAGCCCACATGTATTGGAAGTAAAAATAGCAAATTCTTAGTAACTTCGTCATGCTAAATAACAATATAAAAAGCAAAAATTCAAGTTGGCTCTGGTTTTCCCAATACAGGTAATAAAGTGTAACAGAGGTATAGACGATCCAGCTGCTGGGACCCGACATTGTCGGTACGCTTTGAAGATAATTGGAATTCCAGCGGACCAGTTCACTTTTACGAATGAGTTCAAAGCATGCCGACAAGGCTGGCTCCCTGCCGCTGGATCGTGTGTAGACCCCTTATAAACTCTAGTTTATGGACGGTCCTGTCACAAATAACAGGTAGAATTAGAATTCTACCAAAAATAGACATACTAACTACCGACCTCTTTATTTGTCACTAAAACTAATATTCATTCTTAGGTAGTCGTATTTGAACCTTGTGCATGATAAGCGTTCATTTTCAAAAGTAAATAGTGCTATTTTGAAAATATGCCACGAGATTGTGTAAATATATTTAACAACTTAGTGCTATTTTGAAAATATGCCACGAGATTGTGTAAATACACCTAACAACTTTTGTTATATTTGGGGTGAAGTGACATTTGTGCATCAAAAACGTAATTTTACTCCCAAAATTAAAAAGGCGTACCAGTTGTATTTTGGTTGTACAATTGGAAATGAAGACAAAAAATGGGCACCTCATATATGTTGCAGCAATTGTGCGAACAATCTTTGCAGTTGGCTAAGTGGAAGAGGACGTTTAGTGGCTTTTGCTGTGCCCATGATCTAGTGATAACCTACAGATCATGTTACTGATTGTTATTTTTGCGTGATACCTTCTATTAGACAGGGTATTAACAAGAAAAAAAGGATGGTAATATAATACCCCAATTTACCATCTGCCACTCGCCCGGTTCTCCATAGTGATGAACTACCTATTCCTAATCCACCTCAAGAATTAAGCCTTGATTCTGACGAAGAATCGGATGATAATGTAGATGACGACTTAGTCCAGCCATCAACATCACAAGATCCTGATTTCCCTGCCGAAGTATCCGGTGGTGAAATACACAAAATTAATCAACGCGAATTAAGTGATCTTATAAGAGACCTTGATCTGTCCAAGGCAAAAGCCGAGCTTTTAGCATCTCGATTACAATAATGGAATTTACTACAGGAAAATGTTAAAGTTTCCATGTATCGAAGTCGTCAAAAAGATCTTATAACTTTTTTCAAAATGGAAAATGACATGTTTGCCTGCAAGGATATTGACGGTTTAATGAGTGCTTTACAAATTCCCCATGATCCTAGTGACTGGAGACTTTTTATTGACTCCTCGAAACTTAGTCTAAAAGCTGTGTTACTCCACAATGGAAATAAATTGCCATCAATTCCAATCGCCCACGCTGTCCACATGAAGGAAAACTACAGTAACATGAATGTATTGCTACAAACTATAGAATATAACAAGTATAAGTGGCAGATTTGTGCAGATTTAAAAGTGATAGCTATCTTACTTGGTATGCAGCAAGGGTATACCAAATATTGGCTGTTTTCTTTGTGAGTGGGACAGTCGAGCGCGATTAGAACATTACAAAAGAAAAATTTGGCCGCCAAGACTGGGTTTTGAACCAGGAGAAAAAAAAAATTGCTAACATTCCATTAATTAATTCACAAAAGGCAATACTGCCACCACTCCACATAAAACTGGGGCTTATGATAAACATGGTAAAAGCTATGGACAAAGAAGGACGCGCTTTCAGTTATTTAAAAAAAAATTTTCCAGACTTTGTGTTGCGAAAATTAAAGAGGGAATTTTTGTGGTTCCTCAAATCAAGAACCTTTTCAATGATGCTGAATTTGACAACATTCTAGAAGATAATGAAAAAGCTGCTTGGAATTCCTTTAAAATGGTAGCAACACACTTTCTCGGTAACAAAAGAGCAGAAAACTATAGAGACCTTGTTGGGAATCTTCTTTCTTGCTACAAGAAATTAAGATGCAATATGTCATTAAAAGTCCACTTTCTACATTCACACCTAGATTACTTCCCAGAAAACTGTGGTGCAGTAAGTGATGAGCATGGAGAGAGATTCCACCAGGATATTCAAAATATGGAAAAAAGATATAAGGGGAGATGGACTTCTGCGATGTTGGCATACTACTGTTGTACATGTATAAGAGATGCTCCAGAAGTAACTAATAAGAGACGGGCTAAGAAGCGCAAGAAGAATAATTAATTTTCTGATTAAAGGGCTTATATTCTAATTAAATATATAGTATATCATATGTATTTGAAATATATATCAAAATGGCAAATATTTTTTCGCATCATGTAATTAATTGCTTTTTTTATTAAAATTATACCATAATATGCGAGAATTTTTAGAGCCAACAAATTTTTTTTATGACTATGTTAGACGTAGGTGGGAAGAGAACAATGCAAATAAGTGGTTTTGGTTAACGATACAAAATAAAAGTTAAAATTTGTAGGTGTGTGATTATATATAATTAATCTCATATATAAAGATTTTTTAGTAAAATGATAAGGCACAAAACGATTTCCTTGTGAAATCAGGTGCATTTATTTCGTTAAAATATGAAAAAATGTTAAAAAAATACTTGTAAATTTGGAAAAAAAAAATAAAAATGTATTGTTATTATTAAATAGTAACTACCATACTGTCAATACAAGACAGAAAAAAATAAACTCCATGAACCTTGTGCCAGATTAAAAATCACAAGTGAGTCTCCAAGATTTATAGTCCCGAAACTATTTAACCGTCTACCGGATGACATAAAACATCAGGAAAAAGAGTATTTATTTAGAAAAAAACTAAAGATGTTTTTATGAGATAAATGTTATTATTCTGTATCAGAGCTTTTCTGTATTTAAAGTCTTCTATTACACAGCAAGTTAACATGAACTTTTCATGATATAGGGTGGTAAAGTAAAAAAATTGTATTCGTAATTTGTCTTTATCTTGGAAACCATTATACGTATCTACTTCAAAGTTGGTAACGACATGTTTTTCAGGTCGCTAATTGCAATGGTGATATTGCCGATGCCATATTTTGTAGATGGTGCTAGTTACAGGACTTTTACGTGACGCTTTAAGCCATAACTTTTTTGAGGTTGGGTTTTGGACATAGTCTTCTATTATAATCGAAATGTAATTTGGTTTCCTAAAGAAAAGGTGTACTTGTTTAAACGCGATAAAATGCATGCTTTCCAAGAAATACGCGATTTACAACTTTATCACACACCAGTTCGAAGAAATTCAATTGTACCTAAATGCTGTTTCTTATCTAGTAGGTTTACGTCAAGTGTGATGTCTTGAAATCGTCAATAGTGCTTGTTGTAGATACGTATAATATTCTCCAAGATAGAGACAAAATACGAATACAATTTTTTTTTACTATACCACTTTGTATCATAAAAACGAAAAGAGTTAGACCGCTACTTTTTGGGTTAAATCGACTTGTTTTGAAGTCAAGAGTCTACGCTAGGCGTTGTCCCAATCTTTTCAAAACACCCGGGGTGTTGAATTTCTTCGAACAGGTGTGTGACAAAGTTGTAAATCGCGTATTTCTCTGAAAGGGTGCATTTTATCGCGTTTAATCAAGTACACATTTTCTTTACGAAACTAAATTGCGTTTCGATTGTAATAGAAGACGATGTCCAAAACCTAACCTTAAAAAAGTTATGGCTTAAAGTGTCACATAAAAGTAATGTAACTAGCGCCATCTATAAAATATGAAATCGGCAATATCACCATTATAATTAGCGACCTGAGAAACGTATCGTTACCAACTTTGAAGTAGATAAGTATTCTAGTCTCCAAGATAGAGACAAATTACGAAAACATTTTTTTTTACTTTACCACCCTCTATCTTGAAAACGAAAAGAGTTGGACCACTACTTTTTGAGTTAAATCGACTTGTTTTGATGTCAAGTATCTACTGCTAAGCGTTGTCCCAATCTTTTCGAAACACCTTGTATGTTCCGTTTTTTGTTTTTTTCTTTTTACTCTTGTTTTGTTTACAAATTTTGTATTGTACCGTACATTTTTCAGTATTCTTTGTCTTCGTCTTATACAACTGTGTGTTTACACTATATTTGACTTTTAGTATAAGCTTTTATATTATTTAACTATTGTGTAAAATAGTGTTTGTGACTTGTCTTATAGGTATTATGTACATGATCAAAAAGGACCAATAAATATTTGAATTTTAATTTGAATTTGAATATAAATCTTAAAATGGTACACCAACCCTTGATAATAATGTATTGTTCTGAATGCCGTAAAATATTAATCAAATAATAGTTGCAGATGGGATCGACTGAGTTGATTAATGGTCTGATAACAGCATTTACAATAATTGAATCAAAACGTGATCAGGAATGTCACACGTCAGTCTAATTTTGTGATATATTCCAGTCATAACCGAGCGGTTGTTTATAATTAATTTGTAATTAATTTTCAGGCGACTGTACTAAATGTCTTGGCAATAATTACATCCCAAATCGCATTACTGTTTGTAATTAAATTTGGAGAGTAATGAGCCATTTAACATGATAGCTAATTAAACGACAATTTCATTGAGTTTAAAAACTTTATGCCCATCATAAAAGATTGAGGGCCAAAGAACGACTACGTAAGAGTTAAAAATAACTTTTCTGAGTGCTTGAGATAATTAATTTGTAATTATCAACAAAGTTATGATTTTCTGCTACACAATGTCAATTTGATAATCATGATTAAAGCTGCTCTTGGTGTTAGAGTTTTTGTATATAAAGTTTATTTAGGTGGATGTCTCAAAGGAAATTTAATTAAAACTATTTTAAACCTTCCTGCCTGAGAAAGTGAGCCAGTAAACCACTTAACAAAGATCAAGCAAAGAAAAGTTAACTAAGTAATGCAAATAAAGATGTTTCTAAATCACATACTACAGTCAATTTGTCACTTGACTCGTGAATAATTCCTACAAGAAATTTTCTTTTACTTCCACATCCACCTAGTGGAGTGAAGGTGTGGTAACGTTACAAAAGAATATGAAAGTTTTTTGCTCGAACATGCTTATAATCTGTAACCTGTCTAACTCTGTACAGCAAAAAAATGAATAATTCCTACGAGGAACTTTTTGATTATATGTACGTGTGTTTCACTTCTCGTGAAGACACCCCTGCATCTTTTTTATTTGTGGCCGAATTAATTTCAAATTTTTATCAGCCATACAAGTCCATAAGATGACTTTATTCAACACACAAATGCCGTCTAAATCTAAAACGCCGGCCTACTGCGATAAAAAGAAAATGTTAATTTTCGAGAAATCATAGTAGGCTTAGAGATAGACAAAAATTTTGTTAAAGAAAGTTGTTCAGGATCACTTCATATGCCCCATGTCGTCTAAATCTAAAACGCCGGCCTTAGAATAATTAAAATTAAAATCTAATTACTTTAATAAGTTTTAACATCTGTCAAGAATATGTAGGTTGGTAGGATGCTGTCATATAACGAATTCTTTTTGAATTAAATTGGTGGCCCTGAAAAGAGCCGTTGTTTTTACAGAGAAGACTACTAATAACGAATGATAATATTGTCGGAAAAAAATACAGATAAAGCAAAAGCCGCAGTGTTAGAAAAGTTCAAAAATAAAAGAAGTTAATGGTTCTTTTTAACTCATTTATTATATTGGGCCCCTTTCCACTAACCCACCCTCAAGTGTAATACACTTCTCAATCCGTTTTCTGTTATTTATTATAACTCTTCGCAGTTCTTGAGCTGTTACTTCTAAACACGCTTGCCTTATCCTCTCACAAAGCTGCTCTACATTTTGAGGTCTGGTCATATAAACTTTGTTTTTAAAAATAAAAATCCATTGGAGTGAGATCAGGTGATCTGGGTGGCCAATGTATTAGAGGGCTATTTCGTCCTATCCATCTTTGGAGAAAATGATGTTCATTCATCCACGCTCTCACTACTACGGAATTGTGGATAGATGCTCCGAAGAGTTGAAAATACAATTGTTCCAAAGGAAAATCAACATTCCAAAGATCATTATTTAAAAATTCTAGCAAATTTAACGCATTTATATTTTGAAAAAAGAAAAACGGCCCTATTATTGTTTCGTTAAAAATTCCGCACCACACATTTACCTTCTGGGAATATTGCCTTTTACAATTTATTATCCAATCAGGATTTTCTACTACCCAGAACCTAGAGTTTTGTGATGACATTACCCCGTTGGTGGAGAAAGTTGCCTCATCCGTGAAAATTACTTTCTTCAAGAAGTCTCTATTGTTTAAATAATTACCTTGGATCCATAAACAATATTCTAGTCTTCTCTCTTCATCACCTTCCTCCAAGGTATGTAAAAATTTTGGTTTAAACGGTTGTAGCTTATGGCGTTTTAAACATCTCCAAATTTTTGATGCCGACAAATTAAGGTCACGAGCCATATTTCGAAGACTGGTAGTGGGATGGCGTTAAACGCCGCTAATATAACATTATCATCTCCGTGATTTCGATTAAGATGTACTCTCGGTTTAAGCACATTGCCAGTTGTATTGAACAAGTGACATATTCTTGCTACGGTACCATGGTGTATTGGTAGTCTTAGAGGATGTTTTAAATTAAATTCTTCTGCTGCTTCTCTTGAAGACCGTACATTTTCACCGACTATCTTTATTATTTCAATTTTTTCATCAGTAGTTAAAAGTATTCTAACCATTATGAGCAAAGATAAGAAATAAGGAAACTTTAGTATGAATTAAATTATTAAAACAAGAAAAACCAGCAAACTCCACAGAAAATAACAACAATCACTTCTGTCATGAAAGCAATGACGAAATAAATAAAACAATACATATTGACAGTTAATTTCACGGCACTCTTAACATTTAAAACAATAAAACCGTCCATGTTCCTAAATTTCTGATCCGATAAGTAGGAAGGATATGATGGAGAGTTACTTCTCCAGAACAGAGATAACAAAAAGAAAAAAGAAAAGATATTACATTCAACTTGATATTGAATGCTGATTTTTGTTCACAACTTTCATTTGTTGGAAAAAGTTCTCTTTATGTGTTCTCTTTTTTTGAAAATATTCCGATTTTCACAAAATTTTACAGAGGGGCATATGAAGTGATTATGAACAACTTTCATTAACAAAATTTTTGTCTATCTCTAAGCCTACTATGATTTCTCGAAAATTAACATTTTCTTTTTATCGCAGTAGGCAGGCGTTTGTAGATTTAGACGGCATTTATGTATTGAATAAAGTCACTTTATGGAGTTGTATGGCTGATAAAAATTTGAAATTAATTCAGCCACGAGAAGTGAAACAAAAAATTTGTTTTTGAAAATATTCCGATTTTCACAAAATTTTACAGAAGGGCATATGAAGTGATCCTGAACAACTTTCATTAACAAAATTTTTGTCTATCTCTAAGCCTACTATGATTTCTCGAAAATTGACATTTTCTTTTTATCGCAGTAGGCCGGCGTGTTAGATTTAGACGGCATTTATGTGTTGAATAAAGTCGTCTTATGGACTTGTATCGCTGATAAAAATTTGAAATTAATTCGGCCACAAATAAAAAAAATACAAGGGTGTCTTCACGAGAAGTGAAACACACTGTATATAATGTAGATTGGGTTGCCAAAATCATGAATTAATGTCTTCTACAAAAATATCGCTGTCGCTATGGCTGCCATGTTGAAGAAATGACGATTAAAATAGGTTTTCTCGATTAACTTTTTTCCTGTTAGTTCTACCCTACTGTAGGGGAATAAAAACAGCTACAACTTTTATTTGAAGATTTTCTCTATTGTTAATAATAATAATAACAATTTCTATATTTAATGTTCCATCGTTAAAATTGAGCGACGAACATTGAATTAATCAATCTTATAGTTTGTTAAAGAACAATTAAACATTTTAAAATTGCAGGTACACTCAAAGAAAATGATAGGTAAATTCAACCAAAAAGAGCATGTGAAATCGCGCCTATCTAGTTTCATAGTTAAATCAATCAGAAAAGAATAGTCATACAACTTTGTTTGTTTTCGTAAACAAATAGTAGTTTAATAATCATATCTTCTTGCAACAATTTAAATAGTACAATGACATTTTTTTATGTTCACTAACCATTTTCAATTTGGTCTACAATTAAATAGTACAACGACTTTGTTTTTTGTTCACCAACTAATTTTTATGATGAAGTTTTTTTTGGTTAGCCAAAATCTCAGTATTGAGACATCAGACCACCCAAACCAAAGATTAGAGATCGTTTATAAGATCCATCCAAATATATGATCCCTGAGAGAATTTGAACATTGCAATCATGTTATTAATTTTCTATAAATTCATAAGAGTATAAGATAATGCATGATTGATTATTGTCAGTAATTTGTATGTGGCGTCATCTGGGAATAATTTCTGTAATAGACTAGGTGGTAAGAAAGCAAATTTTATGGTAATTCCTTTAGAACTTCTAGAAGACGACAATAATATTGGTTTGTCTACCAAGTACAATAGTACAGCGAACTAATACTGGGTTAGAATTACAATTCGATAATAGTTAAAAATAAAATATACTATTATCCAGTTTAATTTGACAGAATTCAACAAAATAATAGTTAGACGAACAAAATAATAGTCTTATTAATCTATTTTTAAGTTAATGTTTGTTTTGTTGTACGACAACTTTTTATTAATTAAAATAACAATCACCTCTTGTTTGAAAATACCATCAATATTGTTTGATTTAACAAAATTAACGATATTGTTAGTTAACCATTTTTTTTTGTTGAATTTACCCATACTATTTCTTTGAGTGTAAGATCCAATCACGTAACAAGAAAGTCGTATCGATGTTTTATTGAGTATTCTAGAAAATAGCGTGCAAATTCGACGTTGATAGGTTACCTCTGCCAGTTAGTAGAGACCATATGAGTACCAAAGTTTTTTCTCTCTGGAAATTTTTGGTATGAAGGGGGATACGGAGGGAGGCGACATTTTTTTTTAATTGAATGGTTACCGATATCTGTCGGCGTAGGTAGTTAGTATATGTACCTTGTACGTTGGCAGACGACTTCCGGTCGGCGGCGGTGTGCTCGACAGCCGATTTGAAAAATCAAAATCCCTGAGAAATCATTGAAAAAAAAAAGAAAATGAAACTTGCATATCGTTGTTTCATCTCTTAATGATTTTTAGAAATCAAAAAATGACTGTCCTATTATAGTAATATTTGGAGCAAAGCACGGTTGAAAAAAAGTTGTTTTTTTGTTTTTGTTATTAATTATGAACGGATCAAGATGAACCAAATAGTCTAAGAGCTGGGCACGAGATTTCAATATTACTCGGGTCATGAAAAGTTTCGGTGAAAATACGTGGTACACTAAGAGAGGACCCTGATTTGGGAATTCGCTGACAGCTCGAGTGGGGAGGGGCACCGCCATATTGTAAAAATGGCTTACAAAAACAGTTTTTTTAAAATATTTCGCTCAGGGTGCCTCATGCGGCAAAAAATGTTACGGTTAACAGGTATAGACCAAAAGGTGTTAGGAAAAGGCTTTTTTCGGTAGTCGACGTTTCGTCAAAAGTGACATCCTCAGGACTCTACAATTGAACATATTGATGTAGTTATTTATAGGACAATATCATATTATTATTAAGAAACGTTGTGATTGTTTATCACCGAATAAAATATATTAAACAATTAATTAAACAAACCAAATACATAAAAGTTTATCATTTTTCTATTAATTCTTATTTTATACTAAAAATGTTACTTTTATCAAGGGAAGATACTAAATTAAAAAAGTAATGTTGGAAAGTAAAAATGAAGTAAATTTTCGGTCAAAATTATTAGGTTTAAAGACTTTAATTATCTAATTAATTTCATTAGTCAATTTCAATGCCACTGGCTTCCCGATGTTTTTAGCCAATTCGGATGACAGATTCGTATTCAGCACCCCAAAATTAGTAAAAAAAAGATGGTTTCCACACTTTACCACGAATGGGCCAAAAAAGTCCTTTTTTAACATTGTTCTTTCCGTTTCCCCTTTCAAGCCCGATCCGTTCAACCACTGCACAGACGCCTTTTTGTCTACTACTGGTCGGCCGAGATCGCGGAAGAATTTTTCATCGGCTTTGCGCAGACTATTTCTATATTCCTCTTTCGATGCTGGTTTTAATTTTCTTCTTGGCATCCTCGTCGTTGGTTTCCGCTCCCAGATATTCTTCCTGGATTTTTCGCGCTTCCCCTATCGTCCTCAGTCCCACGATAGATGAATCATAAGCAGATTCTAGCTCTATTAATCAATGGCCAGCGCGTCGGCCTTCCTCTTAATGTATAACCTATGCACATTTGCTTTTGGGTGATGAATTCCCCCCATTGTTAGGAATTTTATTATTATTACTATTTTATGATTTACAGCAACCAGCAAGGTGACAATTTTTGCTTAAAATAACCAGTGTCTCCGTTGTTCTCACAGAGCAATTAGTTATTAACGTATTTATTGTAGACTATAAAATTTCATATAAGTTTAGGAAAAATGTTTTTTTCTCACGGTCAATGGTTTAAAAACTGCAGAAACTCGAATTATGAAAAATTTTCTCGAGAAATCTATTTTGAGCGTCATTGTTTCAACATGGCGGTCGTAGCGGCAGCAATATTTTTGTGGAAAGCTTTAATTAGTGATTGGGTTAATCCTCCCTACATTACATATGAACAAATTTCTTATAATAATTATTCACCGATCCCCTGATTTTGCACTAAAGACTGTACTATCAGTCAATGTAAATAAACATTCAAAAAAGAAATAAGAAAAAAAAATTGAGAAAAAAAAATAAAAGAAAAAAAGAAGAAAAAAGGAAAAAAACATCAAATCATAAGTTTACAAATTGAAATTAGTATTAGATTGATATGGGGAATATTGTTTAAATAAATCATTAACGAAGTCTGGCTAACAGACCTTGTTTTTAAGGCCAACGAATCAAATTTTAAATAAACATTCGATCGTTTAAATCCCAGATTCACGACCTTTTTACACAAATATATTTACTAGATGAAAAGTCTGAACTTAAGTTTAAATTATGTTATTTGACCATAAATGAACTGATGTAACTTCAATTCCTAAATAGAATCGATATGATACCCAAATAAATCAAAATACGAAAGCCTGCTCAAAACCATATTAACACCAATTAGACCTTTTCACTGTACGCGATACGCCGTCATTTTAAAAACAATAAATCCCCAAGACTTCAGTGTTAAAGTGGAGTATTCCGCCTGGAACAATTTGTTCATTGGAAGGTAGATTAGCCGTTCACAATTAATATCGCCAAATCTGTCACAGAACACCTGCAGGAGATTTATAAATCATAACGTTCAATCGGTTTTTAAAGCTCTGCTTTACGCTTGCTGGGAAAACATTATACACTGGGAAAAATTATTTGATTTCTTATTTGGTTTGATCTCCAAAAGAAGGATTTTTAAGAGGTCAACATCATATATTTGAGATGTCAGAAATGTGAAATTTAGTTAATTTGAGATAGAATTGTTTTGGTTCTCGTAACCTCACTCAAGACAACGGATGTAGCCAGAGGTCAACAAAAACCACTATCAAGGTCTCTTACTATTTTTCGATCACTTATATAATTTTATTGTTGACGAGTTTTCAAAAATAGTGAAATATAGGGTAAGCTTTAATTTCGTTACATGTTTAATTTTGAAGAAAATTTGGAAGTGCAACACTTAAAAAAAATCGTGCAGCGAAAGCAATAGCGACATCATAAGCTGTGAACTTGTGTACAGAACAAACGAAGAGGAAGAGTAAACAATGTAACCTCATCAGTCAATAGTTAAGTGGGCGTGTACCTAGCAGTGTTTACATGGATAATAGAATAGTAAGCCCCTTTTTTCTGTTTTCATAGCTTCATGATTAAATTATATGCAGACTGCAGTTGTAACGTCATCGGAATTTGAAATACGTGTATTTTATTAATTGACATTGTAAAATTGTAAGACATTTTCAACTTGTACATGTTTTCAACGATTTTTGAAGAAGCAATACTATTATTGAACACATATTCTACTAAAAATATTGGCTTATTGTTAGTGCAACAATCAAATTAAATTTGAAGAACTGGCACAATAGTACCGTAGTCTAAAGCGTGTTGTCTGGCCAGCAAGTTTGATTTTTGGGCACTAGGTTCGATTCCCGGCACCGACACTGGCAATGTCGGTGGGTAATGGATGAGTGTCTGCGTCTTTCAAATGTGTCACCTCCTTTAGAACAGCGTTGCGTTGATTTTGTATTTGGGGACTACCTAATATAAGAACTTTACTTTTAAACCCTGGGTCATTCCATGCTGCTTCAATGTTTATTACACGGCGTTTCATTTACAGGGGATAAATTACCGGTGTCATTCATGTTTCCTCCCCATCTCCCTTTAATGTACCACATCAAGAATTGGTGCAAGAAGCACATTTCAAATTAGGGGCGTTTCTATAAGAATAAAGAATGGTGAACGTTCAGGATGGAGACGCACCTAGTTATTGAGGTTATCAACTCAGAATCGTACAAATTAGCAAATTAGTTTTTTACTAAGGTATATTAATAAAAAAATACTTGCCACACAAGGGGCGCCGAAAGAACCCAAAAATTATGCAACGAGACAATCTTGAGAAAAATTTAAAAATTTATTGTAATTACGTGATGTACAGTATGCATTGGTATTCAATTAAAATAACTCAAGAATCACAGAACGTCTGGCAAGACGTTGTGAAGAAGAAGAAGAAGTAATTACTTCGATAAAATATGTTCCGCTCCTATTTATGTATGTTTATTTATCAAAAATCTTTTGATTTCTCATTCCACTCAGACAATCAAACGCTGATGAAGGGAGTGTTTAAATTAAAGGATCCCCCGCTTCGGCAGAATAATCTGATGACCCGTTTCGAGCTTCTTGGCTCTCATCAGCAAGATGCAGGTCCGGACACTTTGCGGCTGCAGACTCCTGCTCTTTATAAAAAAAGGAACAATACCAAGCCAGTGGCTTGTAAATAGTGTAAGTAGGTCCCTACAACGGCATCTGCTACAAGCCAACTAACGGAATGATAGACGAAACCGTGACCATTGAATTTCGATTCTAAACTAATAACCCCCATTAAAACCATTTATTTTTTCTTTTACAGTTTTTGACAATAAATATCTTTGATGCCTTATTTGTTTCTACATCGATTGTTTGTGCCTACGAGTGTTTAACCACTAGACCACTATTCGTTATTTTTATAGGCTTAAATGTAAATATTAGTGAAATATGTAAATAAGTCATGATAGGAGATAACGTTTCACATTTGCCTGCAATTACAAAATATAGAAATTAAGAAGACAATTTTACTTCCACATCCAGTGGGAGTATAGTAACGACAAAAAAAATTTTTGAAAATTTTTATTGTTCAAATAGCCTTAGAACGTCGAGATTTTAATTTTGAGCGAAAAAAAAATTCTGTCTGTCTGTCTGTAACTTTTTTGTGCGCACGATTATTCTGGAACCGTTTAAGATATTGACTTGAAATTTAGTACACGCATATACTTTAACGGAATCTGGAACTAGATTATATTTTCATCTTATTCCGTCGAAGCGTTGGGGTAAATGGGGGGTAAATAGATAAATTAAGCAAGTAAAAGTCTATAAAATTGGTATTTAGTATACACAAGAGAAGCAAAGGTCTCAAAAAAATTTTTGGCATTAGCCACCCCTATTACCACCCCCACCCCATTATTAAAGGGGATGAAAAAAAAAATTGTGATTTAGTGTGTGTACAAGAACCAAGAACCTCAATATTTTTTTACTTCATCCACCCCCACTATCATCCTCCTATCACCACCCCCATCCCACTACGGATGAGTTTTTGGGGTAGACGATTTCAAATATTATATTATTAAAGTTCCATTTCCACATACAAAACTTTTTCGTTGTGAGAGACTTGGATAGAAAATCTGAATGTGGAAGTAGTGATGCCCTGGGCAGCGGTTTTAATGTACTGATAGATTTTTTTTCAAAACCAGTAGTATTCTTTCTGTACCTAACACTAACCTACAGCCTAAATTTCAACCCAGTTGGGCTGTTTTATAATGATCGTGTTTAAATGAGACGTGACGGGAGGACAGATGGACATATTGAAAGTTAATATTAATAATAATTTGTTCATTAAAACAACGACATGAATTTTCCTTTTTACGAGCGACACTTACAGTTTTAAAAATGTGTCGATGAAATGCAATATACTCTTAGTTACCATATTTGCGAATAGTATAATAATCACAGTATTAGTAACAGTCTAATTAGTCTTCGAAAATTCATAGGTGCCATTGATCCTGTGTATTGATCTCTTTTCTCTTTATACATGCAAACACAGACACAATCAGTATTAACAAAATTGACTTCAAATGCTGTTTTTTTGTTATTTCATCGAGCTTTTCATGATATTATTTTGTTATTCGTAGATTTAAGCCCCTGTATATCACAATAATACTGGCTCTTCAACGATGATTTTTCTAAGCAATTACAGTTCTTCATTACACTAGATCTTTATCTTCCCATAACAAAGTAATAATTATTATAACGTTCTAAAATTACTAAAATAATCACCAGAAATGCAGAACAACCAACACATTTTAAATCTTAACACTTAATTTGAAGTGGATTAAAACTTTACCAGCGTTGTTTTCCTTAAAATTAAAACAAGTATTGTTCGTTAATATTCTAGACCACACGTATAAGCAATATGAGAGAGCATAATGTATGCAATAGTCTTAACGGTAATGGTTATGCGGCAGTTAACGTTTTCTCCCAACTAAATTGAATTTCAGGGATTACTTTTGATTCAGAAAATTTGTTAGCAAGCTTTCCGACAAGTGTTACACCTTTATAATAAAGAAGTGAGCATATAACGTGTACCATCACGTGCCTGATAATAAAATTGCCCAGAAATATATATACAAAGTGCCTCAGTTAATGCGTTACGTTCGACTTTGTCGGTAGTTTCTGAGACAAATTTATTCCATTCTGACGTAGCATTTTCTAAGCAACCCAATGCTTTCTCATTTGCCTCTAACGTGTCATTGCTCAATGTAATACTTTTTGAGCTATTTGACGAAAATCGTTTTGAAATACCTCTTTTTTTAAGCTAAACTCACAATTTTCACTATAACTTATTAGTTATTGACTATTATCAATTGACCTATTTCACATTGGAAAGTTTGGTACAAAATGTTATGGTAAAAACTAGGTTGGTATTACTAAAAGTAGTAAAAAGTCACTGCACATGTTGACCAACCCATCTAATTCCTAACTTTGTAAAAAATAGAATACCGAAGATACTGAAAATAATGATATGATTATTATATTACAAGTATTTCATTTTTACAAAGTTTGGGAATTAGATGAGTTGGTTAATATATGCAGTGTCATTTAGTGATACCAATCTAGTTTTCGCCAAGACCCTTTTTGCCAAACTTTCTAACGTGGAATAAGTCAATTTATATGAAAGATTGTATAGACCCATTTCTTTTCAAAATTCAATTTCCTTTCAGTTCCAATGTTTTTATTTTTTTTTGTGCCACCCCCTGAAAAGGGGTGACTTTTAGAGACTTTTTTTATGAATTTATATTGATATTATTCCGAAATTAAAACCTTTAGTTACTTTACTGATAATAAACGTTTAAATTTATCGTTTTTTGACATAAAGTTTCATAACACAAAATATATTTTTAGACATATTACTGTTTCTTGGGAAGATGCTACAATATTTCCGTTTCTGAGTTCTGAGCACCCAATAATTAATTGAAAAGTCGACTCCTATGCAAGTAGGCAAGCAACTTCGATCAATAAAAATCGCGGCATCATTGAACAAACTACTACTTACAAAATAAATCACTCTGTCGAATCGTATTTGTTACTTTGTTTTGCATTTCCAGCGGTATCCCTTTGTACGGAAAATATAAATAAAAAGCAATGTTGTTTTCTAAAGAAAATTTATAATGCCTTTTAATTCTCATTCACTTTTCTTTTAAGTACCGAAACCAAAGTGAATTCATCACGTTATTTTTCTTTAAATTTTCCTTTGTACATCATGATTATGCTCTAGTTTCTTCCGAAATGAAACAATTGCCGGCAGCGATTTTATTTTAATAAATTTTAAATATTAAAAGTTTTAATTGCCCTGCAGTAACCATGTTTTTCTTTGAATAAGTAATATTACTATATTTCCCCGAGGAAGCTTTTAGAAATAGAAGCTTTGTGCAAATTTATGCATAATAAAATTTAAAAATAATAAAATTCTTGCTGTAATATTTTCATACCCTTTGATGTATATATTTTAAATACCCATTTGGCTCTTCATTTTTTAGCACTTTTAATCTACTTCTAATAATGTTTGTAGAAACAACAGTGCTAGGATATGTGTGTGTTAAAAGTGACTGTTCGAAGGGATGGGCCACTTCGCTATGAGTCATATCCCAAATTTTCTTTATATCACTTTAGGCACGTATATAGCTATTCTTCTTATCAGGACACGAACTTATAAAATTTCATTGAAACAGAACACTTATTTTTAATAAAAATACAACAGTTTTTGAAATCGAAAATGAGCTTGGAGCAAGAAATGTCTCGGCGCTGAATCCTTGTATTCTGAGAATTAACATAACCACTGAGATAAGAGGTTTTTTCCTAAAAGAATATTTTGTTAACGCACTTGTCTGCAGTAATATATATTATTAAGTGCATTTAAAATTATCGAAAATTCAGCGCATGAAAATATGTTGCCTAGAAACTGCTTGAGTTCATTTTGATGTGATTTGAGACGCAGTCGAGCGTACTTTTTCAGTCAAATCACATCAATATGAACGAATGCGGTCTCTTAAAGGCAACACGCTTTGAATGCTGAATTTTCAGATTATTTTTTATGTACGAAATATATTTATTAGACTATTTCCAGGACCAGAAATATTTTTTATTATTAACTGAATTAAGAATTCAAATTATTACAATAAAAACTGCAATTGTTGTAGGTTATAATGTGACGTTTTAGCTGTAAAGCCCAGTGCAATTTTTCCTGTAATTTTATGTAAAATGTTCACTTGGAATGCAGTTTTTGCTGAAAGTTTTCTCTTATTGGTCCAAATTTTCAAAATTTGCTATTTCCTTGGTTCTTATAATGTGAGGGAAATAATATCACTAGTGCTTAGAATTTTATCGATAAAATATTTTCGAAAGCGTTGTTGTATTCTAAAGAGTGTAAATTGATAATCCCGAGAGCTTTAGCGGGACGGATTTAATCTTTGATAATAAACTGCCAATTTACACGAGTTATATTACCTTTTGGCTACTTAGCTTGAGGAAAAATTTACAAATAAAATTTAAAAGCACGAGTGGTATTTGGGGAGAATATTTAATGAATGAAGAAAGTCATAATAGTATATTACGTAATGAGTGTTGTAAGAAGCATAATACGCACGAATGGAAAAGTTACGCACGATGCCGCGTAGCGGCGAGTGCGTATTTCTATGAGTGCGTAATTGCTTTACAACTCGAATTATGTACTATACTTTACCTACGATCATATTTATTTATTTAGTAAAATCTAGATTTAGTTAATATTATATCAGTTTTGACAGCTTTTGAAAATTACGTAGGCGCATTTGTTTTTTAAACCCCGCGTTAGCGATATAAGCCAACTATAATTGCATGTCCCGTGCGTTTTGTTTACCGTGCTATTTGTTTACAGTGCGTTTTGTTTACAATATGTAATATTCAACTTACATAGATGGCACGTAGTGTGTTTTTTACTATTTACAGTAGTGATGGTAGGTAAAACATCTTTAATATTAAGTTTTACCATTAACTACCTCCAAACGTTTTCTTGTAATTTTTTACTGACCTTTATTTTCAATTTCATTATTTACGTCACATAAAAATGTATTTCCAAACCGACTCATCTAATAAAGGACAAAGTACGTATAATTATTTAATAATCGTAGCTGTAGAAACTAGACAGTCTGCGGAATTTTCCATATTTTAAATATAATGATAATAACAACCAATAAACTAATATATCTTGAACCATAGGTATTATAATGCATAGACTGGTGACTGGTCCAAAACAGCTGGGACTCCGAGAGCCTTCATTGTAAAGAGTTCTTAGACATGTTTCGACCAATCACATTATACATAAAGAGAGAGAGAGCACTACCTATTTTAAGTTGATTAAAGAGAAATGAAATATGGTTCTGGTACCGCCATCTAGTAATAGTAACGCTAAATGCTACATACAGAGAATCGGCAATTTTGTTCATCAGGATGAGGGTTAGTTCGTATTTTGCAAAATTGTCGCATGATGTAGAGGTTAGGTATACTGCTGCCATCGCATTAAATCCTAATGTTTTGAGAAAAAAATGCTTTAGTATAAATATTGATGTATTTCCAAATATTACACATATGGATACTGCGAATTACTTGGTTTGCATAGACGGAAGGATGACTGAAGGATGAGTTCAAAGCATTCAAAAGTCTTGAAGCTGTTTGTGGTTAGGTGAAAGAAGTACTCTGCAAGAAATTTACAGAATAAAAGCTTGTTGCAAAGGTAAGAATTGTTATCAGTGATCAACCATTCTTTTCATATATATTTACTTGCCTAATTAATAATAATAATAATAATGGTTTATTGATGTTAAGACACTGGGTGTATACATAGGTCATAAGATTAAAAATTAATACAAACATAAGTTAAAACTAGAATAAAAAGATAAAACTTGACAAAGGACAAAAACTGAATAAAAGAAAACTACAGACTAAAAATGAGATCCTCAAAGTTATCTTGGAGGTATTCCTCAAAGGTGTAAAACGCTTTTAATTTCAAATAAGCTTTTAGCTTCGTTTTGAATTGGTTTATATTTAATTGTTTAATTGCCTCTGGCAAGACATTAAAAAATTTGATGCAGTAATAACCGGTACCGTCTCTGGTTCTTGACAGCCTGTGAAAGTTTGGTACGACATTGTTGTTATTTCTTGTTTCATAATTGTGAACATCACTATGTTTGTTGAGTAGGTGTTCATTTTTTTTTGTATGTATAAGGCATTCTAGTATAAAAATGCATGGTAGCGTAAGTATATTAAGTTTTTTGAAAGTTTGCCGATAGCAGTCTCGGTATTTCAATTTATCTATAATTCTGATGCATCGCCTTTGTAATCCAAATATTTTAGATGCGTGAGCGGAGTGTCCCCAACTGAGGATGGCATAACTTATATTTGAGTGTATGTGACCATAGTATGCTGTTATCAAAACTTCTTGGCTGACTGAATTCACTAGGTTCCTGACTAAATAAATGTTTCTCGAAATTTTTGTTGAGAGGTTATCCACGTGTTTTTCCCAAGTCAGCATAGGATCTAGGTGGATACCTAAAAATTTTACCGATTCGTTTTTTGTATCTTCGTTGTGGTTTTTTGTAGGTCGTAAGCTAAATGTAAGATGTTGCGTCTTGTTATCATTTATTCCTAGTGTGTTAGCAGCATACCAGGTTTTTATATTTGATTGTGTGTTCAAAGATTTAGTCTTGACAAGATCAAGCGATGAATCCTGTTGTACCTCAGTGGTGTCATCTGCGAATAAAATTAGATTTGCACTGGGATCGCAGTTGGGCAAATCGTTAATATAAATTATGAAAAGAGCGGGACCTAGCACCGATCCCTGCGGTACTCCGTGTAGGACGGTTTTTTTATTAGAATGTGTGTTATGGTATGTCACGTACTGACATCTTTCTGTGAGGTATGATTTAACAAGACTCAAGCTGTTCTCTTCAAAACCATATGCAGATAATTTCCTTATGAGCGTATCATGAGATACACTGTCAAAGGCTTTTGTCAAATCGTAAAAGGATGCAAATGTGAACACATAATTTTCAAACCCATCGTTAATTAGTTGAGTGAGGTTATTAATTGCTGTTGATGTCGATTTGCAGTTTCGGAACCCATTTTGACATGGACTAAATAAATTGTTGTTCTCAAAGAATTCCACTATTTGTGTTTTTAAAAGAGACTCAAAAATTTTAGAAAAAATAGGTACCAGTGAGATCGGTCTGTAATTTGATGGGTGTTCGTAGGATCCCTTCTTGAAAATAGGAGCTACTCTTGTTATTTTTAAGCTATTTGGAAATATATTGGCTTTTATACATAGATTTATTAGTTTAGTCATTGGTATACATATTAAGTTTACCAGAGTTTTGACAATTTTGACTGAAATGCCGTAATGATCTTTGCTCTTGCTATTTTTTAACTTACTAATGCTCGCCCTTACTTCATTATAGGTAACATCTCTGAATTTAAACACTGAGTTTTCATTTATTTTAATGTAATCTATTGGGTCTTTATTTACTTTTGGGACACTTTTGATCACCTCGTCAGCTATGCTTATAAAAAAATTATTAAAGTCGTTGGCACTTAATTCACTGCCTCGGGGGGCTTTTGGTGTTTGACTGTTACTCTTGATAATGTCCCACATGGCGCGTTGTGAGTTGCTGGAGTTCCTGATGTATTCGTCGTGTGCTCTGCGTTTAGAGGTATTTTTCTCAGCACGGTAGCTATTCCTGTATTTTGTGACTGTTTTTTTTGTTATTATTTCTGGATTTGATTTGTTCACTTCTTTTAAAAAGTTTAAAGTATCGCGCATTTGTCTTAGGTTTTCATTGTACCATTCAACTTTTTTTTCCGAACCGAAAGTGCTAGCAGACTTGGTTTTCATAGGAAGGGTTACCTCAACAGCTTCTATTATTAAATCTATAAATCTATCTAGTTTTTCATCACAATTTACATTTGGGTCATTGATAAAGTCCCAGTCAATATTTTCAATTTGGTTGTAGAGCTTAAGTAGCCCATAGTCCGTGATTGGCCTATAGCTTACTCTAGCGTTACTATTAGCTTTTTTCTTTGCCATGTCAAAATGAAAAGAGATACCTAGGTGGTCTGACAGGTTTGTGTCAACAATTTTAGCAGAGTAGATGTTCGTTGGAAGGTTTGTAAATATATTATCAAGGCATGAGTTATGCCTGGTATTTTGATTTATTGTTTGATGCAGTCCATACGAGTCCAAAAGGTTACAAAGTTGTAAAGCTTTTGGGTCACCTGTATTAAATTTTACGTTAAAATCACCTGTTATAATAGTTCGCATAGTACTGTCAAGTTTGTCTAGCAATGCACTTATCTTTTCTAAGAAAACATTAAAGTCACCCAAAGGTGATCTATATAAGGTGATTATCTGCATATTTCCAAGAACAATACCTGATATTTCACAATGTAGCTCTACTGATATGTTATCCGTCCTAATCTGCGAACACTCCGCATTATTAATCTTACTGAATATACTTACGCCACCATGCTTTCTCTCTGTTCTACAGAAGTCAGAGACGGCGCGGTAATCCAAGATTCTTATTGTTTCCAATTCGTTCTTAGTTAACCAGTGCTCATTTAGGCATAATATTTCATATTTGTTTTCTTTGAGGAATACCTCCAGTTCCTGTATTTTGTTCCTAATACACTGTATATTCAAATGTAATATTGAAGTATTCTGATCCTGGTCAGCTTTAAAGTTTACGGAACGTTCATTTGATTTTGTGTCAGTTGTTTGTGGTTCTGCCGTGCTTGTTCGTTCCTTATTTTCGGACGTCGTCGAAGAAAAATAGTTAATGGTTAATGGTTATCCCCTTTGGCCATAGATCTGGAGACATGATGTCGTCAGTTCTGTCACTAGGGGCGACTATTTTAAATGATGTTTGAAAGTGGTCGTATTTCGTTTTCATCTTTTCAGCAATGCAGGTGACATTTATTTTGTTTTTTAAGTAGTTTGATACGATTTCTTCAGGAGTATTTGGTCCATATCCGGATATAAAAAGGTATGATTTCTTCTCTGCGATCGAGAATCCAAATTCATCTGAATTTACTGCGGTCCCTTTTATTGGTTCGGGTCTGCGTACCTTGGGGTATTTGTTTTTCCTGCTCACAACAGTTGACCATTTTTCATTATTATTCCTGCTTCCACTGGGATTTTCATGGTTTTCGATTGTTGTTTTTGATACATTCTTGTTTGAGGTTATGTCGATTCCTTCTGTCAGTGAGGACTGGGAGTTTATTGTAACTACATTTTCTGTGGAAGAAGAAGAGAGAGAGGTGGCCGACATTTGGGCCTGCTCTTTTGGAGTGGAAGAAGAAGAAGAAGAGTTCGTATTTACATTAATTGCACTGGACTTGTGGATGTGTGCTGTTTTTTTACCTTGTTTTTGTACGCTGGAATGTTGTTTCGTTTCTTCTTCAGTTTTTTTATGTGATGTTTCCTCCAGTTTTGTAATTTTCTCTTTTAAAAGTTCACAATTTTCTTGTAGTAATTGATATTTAATTTCCTGTTCTTCTATTATTTTCCTTAAGAGTATATTTTCCATTTCTAGACTTGCCTCATCTTTGGACTTAACCTCTTTTTCACAGTCTTCTGCCACATGTAAACATTCTGGGTTTTTCACTTGGGATGCCTGTTTTAAACAAGCTTTATGGAATATCTCCTGACATTTTACACATTTTACTTTGTTCACTACTATTTTCTTGCAGTATTTACAGTATAAATTTTCACTTTTGTTCTCGCGATTTGCGGCGTGGTGTATACGATCCGCCATCTTTATTCCACAATTAAATGTTGCTTTATAAATAATTGCTAACGTACAAATTCATTTTTCAGGTTATAAACTTGTAGCATCGTGAACACCTTGGACTATTGCAGATTCAGATGGTTCCTTAGTACTTACTGTGAATATGTTGCTAGTCTAGACAAAACATGTTCAATATTTAGCGACAAGAAGTATTTCCTTTTAGTTTTTTAACAGTAAATATGGCTATGGTCGAGATATTAACCGCTGTAATTTTTTTTAAAAAGGCACCATATAAATTAAGCAATGAAGATTGAAGTGCTATAAACTATTTGAGGTACCTATGTAATAAGACGTACATAATAATTTCTTCCATCGGTTAACCCCTCGTCTATAATGTATCTATAGTTTGGACTATATAATCCATTGTAATTTCTGTAAGAATTATTATTTTTCATATATTGTTATGTAATATATGTCTTATAATTCTATGTAAGTCATTTGTTCATTATTATTTTATTAAATATTCCCTTTTTATTATGTTTTATTTATCACTCTACTACTATATGTTGTTATAGTAAATTGAAATAGTTAATTACGTCGAACTTGTACTTAGGTACGTGCATGTAACTGAAAGCAAAACAAAATATCTTTACTAATTAAATAATTTATTATCCAAGGTCTATTAGTACTTCTAAGGATAATCGAGAAGAAAGTTATAAGTTATAAAGGTTCATATTGTAAGAAAAAAAAAATGATTGTAACCTAAATTATATACTTTATATTAATATCTATCTAAGAAATAAAAGTAACATTCATAGTTTATATATAACAAAAAGGGCTTTTATAGCTACAATTCAACACTCATAACCCATTCAGACTTTGTTTATATGTTCACTGAACTTAGACCACTCAAAGTTTTAATTTTATACTTCTTCAATGTTCAATAGTCCAACATTCAGTTTTTAAACAGTGCACGATATACTTTAAAAGGGCACATTGCATCACTTGTTGATTAGTTGACAGCAGGTAGGTACTCTGGAATTTCTTTTCTTAATTTATGTACTTCATCAAATATCTTTATGAAGCCTGCAAATTTTCTTCTTTAAAAAAATTTCTGCCATTGCACTTTTCTCTCTCTTGGTACAGCTCCACACCTTCGCTCAACTAAAATTTAAACAAGAAATAATTTTTAAAAATACTGACAGACCAATATAAAATGTTAATTTTCTATACCATGAACTGTTTATTGCTTGTTTGAGCAGCAGTAATTATTATCATAAGCAGTTTCAGTTTCACATATGGGTTTTAAATTATATCCCTTATTGAGAGAGGATGTCCAACTGGACATATCATCATGCATGGTCTTGTAATGCGGCTGTTTTTCCTACAATATAAACCCACGTTAAAAATCAGATTCTTACATTAATATGCAATAACGTACCACTAATAAAATCCTTGGAAGACGCTTGTAAAATCATTTCTTTTATTTGTTTGAAATCAGTTGCAGTCTTTTAACCTCTAACTTCTTCTGGTTGTAAATGGAGGTTATCTTATAAAAATTGGCATTCTTTCGGATTGTCACCTTCCACAATTAATAATAAACCAAAAACTTGTCATTTTGTATGTATAATATACATAGAAACAATAATATTACGAAAAGTTCAATCAGTTGCCATTTGACAGTTAAAGAATTTCAGTTTGTTTTTCCTAAGGTCTGAGACTGTGACGTCACGCGCACGCGACCCATACAAAAATTATTATATAAAGTGTTTATTGATATGTATTTACTTATTTAATTCTTATTTTCAATTTATGGAGGGTAGAGATTAAGTTACAGTTGTTTAGTTAAGCAGAGGGTATTTATACTGTAACAAAGCGTATTTTGGCACCCAATCAATTTATTATAATTAATATATTTTATTTACAACCACAGGCTATAATTTATAATATTTCATATCATTCATTCCGCGCCACATTCAATTAACAGCGAGACCGTCTAAAATCGCCACCTAAGCAGGCTTCCGTCAGCGATACAAGCACTCCGTATTTTCAATTCCATCCCAGCCGCGAAGCGAAGTAGATGTGCGAGGATCCACCAGCCGTAACCAACTAGGAATGTAAGTTGAGAAATTTTTCTATCACCGAAAAATAAACAGGACTTAGGCATATTTTTACAAATAAGATCTTTCTGGGGAAATTTTATTAAGTACAGCATACCTCATTCAATACTCACACGCACCGTCTCTCCCACCTTTCCACTAGTGGGGGAATATTGGACTAATTACCAGTCGCACCGAAACCAAGCAGTGAAGTTCCTCACGAGCTTCGCCACCAAGCAGACGTGCCTGACCAGGGTCCAGAATAAAGTAAGTTTAACAACGAATTTTCACACTTTTCTGCCAATTTTACTGACAGTCGTTACCTGTGATTTCTTAATATCAGTGATTAAATCACAGTTCGTGATATATCGCCCATCACTAGTCCAAACCATAAAACAAGAGTCAGTCGATCTATCGGAACGTGACCAGCCAGACGTGCTAGGAGCAGCAGAACCAAGAGTAAGAATAATAATAATAATAATAGGTAGCGACTTGGCTAATATTAGGGGCTGGTAATATAGTTCGTATTTTTCTTGTTGTTTCTTGGCAAAATAGGTGTTTTATCAGGGTATTCGACGAAGGTGTTCTGTCGGGTTCACTGGGGCATACAATTAACGCTACTGAGATCTCTGGTGAAGGTGTTCCGCTGGGGAACTCCTAGCGTGCCTTATTAACCATACCATGTTTTCAGGCCAGGAGACGAACGTGATTAATCTTGTTTTCCCCATTTCAGCATTATTGTTTCCACGGCAAATTTGGTGTTTACAGGGTATCTGACGAAGCTGTTCCGTCGGGTTCGCTGGGGCATATAATTAACGCTTCTGGGATCTCTGGTGAAGGTGTTCCGCTGGGAAATCAGAGCGTTCCGTATTAATCATACCTTGTTTTCAGGCCAGGAGGACGTGAATAATATTGTTGTTTTCCCCATTTTCAATATTACTGTTTTCCGGCAAATTGAGTGTTTCAGGGTATTCGACGAAGGTGTTCCGTTGAGTTCACTAAGGCATAAAATTAACGCTACTGAGATCTCTGGCGAAGGTGTTCCGCTGGGGAAATCAGAGCGTGCCGCATTAACCATACATTATTTTCAGGCCAGGAGTTGCAGAAGTCAGTTAACTAATCATACCTCTTTTCAGCTTAAGGTACTGCGTATTAGCCAAGTCTGACGCCTAGAGTTAATGTTTGCTATATATCTGTTGTCTTACTTGCTCATTCCTGGTATCCACACGCTACCTGTAATTTTACTGAACTCACCGCCTACTTCTCCAACCTGACCTGTCACACTACATTTTACCGTATACTAAAATCACTGGACCTTGATTAATCATGGCTTTCTGGACAGTGACCTGCTGTAACTAAGTCGTAGCTTGCGTCACCGTAATATCATAGCTTGCATCACCGTAGCTTTCTAAAATAAACATAGCCTGAGGTCCCATATGTAAATAACTGTGTACAGTGATAGATTACCATACGTAAGTAAATTTGTTTTAAAAATGAAATAATTGACTTGACGGATAGGAAGGAAATTATATTTAATTTTTTATAATTATTATTTGGTAATTACGTTATTATAATCCATTGAAAGCTGTGCATAACTTGTTCCTAGCCTATATATATTTTACACAATATTTGGAGTTATTAACTTATGTGGTGGTGTATTATGTTCATATTATTATATTACTATGTATATAATACAATGATACTATTTACGTTAACAATTAGCAATAAGCTAGATAAAAATATATAGATAAAATTTAAATCAGAAGTGAACCTATTTGCGAAAAACATTTCACGAAACAGAACATGACATATATGTCAAAAAATTATTCGACATAAAAAAATAGAGGCATAATTTTTTCGTCTTGGTACTGTAAAAAACCGATCTAGGTTGATTCACCACTAATAACGACATGTGATTGGTGCAATGTTGTGAAAAATCGGGCTCTCATTGGTTAACGCGTAATGAGTGAAATAATCGTATTTAATTATACTAATATGTACCGCCAATTTACATGAATTATATTATCTTTTGACAACTTATCTTGAGCAAAAATTTATAGATAGAATTTAAAAGCACGAGTGGTATTTGGGGAGAATATTTCACGAATAAATAATTCATTAAGTACATCTTCGATATTATATTCTGTAATTAATTGACTTCAGACGTTTTCTTGTCACTATTTAGAGTTTACTGATCTTTATTTTCAATTTCATCATTTACGTCACATACAGATGCATTTCCAAAGCGACTCGTCTAATAAAAAACAAAGTAGGTATAAATGACAATGACAATCAAGAAAAATGATATACGTTAAACCATAGGTATTGTTAACTTATAGACTAGTCTTCACTGTTAAGAGTTCTCGGGCCCGCTTCCACCAATCACACTACAAGTAAAGCCAGGCCAATCTCTCACTTTTACGTTATGAGGTTGCCGAAATCAGATGAAATGGTACCGCCATCTAGTAACGCTAGCTAACTTAACTGTGTACACAGTGAATTTTTCAAGAATTAATATTTTAAAGTGTTTATTAATATTTATATTAATATAATATATATTTATGTATTTTATCCTTATTTTTAATTTAAGAAGTTTAATAGTTAAGTTTAGGTTGTCTTGTTTAAGTAGAGAGAACTTTAAGTACAACGAATTATGATGTATAGTGCTAATGCAGAAATTTTATTTGTGATAAATTACCATACGTAAGTACATTTCTGTATTTAACATGAAATAATTTATTTGTTTGCTTCGTAGGCATTTGTATTTAATTTTAGTTGTGAAAATTATTTTGTAATTACGTTAGGTATTATAAGTCACTGAAAGCTGTGTATAACTTGTCCCGAATCTATATAGGTTCCACGCAGCCTTGGCTTTGCAATTGGAAGTTGTCAACTTATGTGGTGTTTTTATGTTATTTTAATATTATTATATTACTACGTATATAACACAATACTAAAATTTACAATTTACGTTAACAATTAGCAATAAGTTAGAGAAGATATTTATAGATAAAATTTAAAAGCACGAGTTGTCCTATTTGCCGAAAACATTTCACGAAACAAAACGTCAAAAATTAAAGCGGTAGATTAGAGCGAAAATTTTTAGCTCAAATATCAATCCTATTAAATTCGTCCATTTCTAATCACGTGTGCTGAAACAACCAATCAGAATAGAATTACACTGATAAGATCCCTTAGGGATCTTTTCACTTATGTCATCCAGTTTGACAGTAATGACAGTTCAATAATTTAAAATTTATTTTTGACAATGTCGATTTGGAACTGCAAATAACGATTTAATGAATATAATAATGGAGGAAAACACATAAAATAATACATGATACATAATCTACATTTAATTTCACAAATTGCTGTTTTAATAATTGTATTTTTAACAAATAGTTTTGAACAAATAAATAAAATAAATTGCAAAAAATTTTCTATGCGAATACCCCTCGAACGTTGATAAATAGCTCATAATTTTATCACAACTTCCTCAAGCACGTTGCTTTTAGCAAGTGCTTTCGGAAACTGTGATAAAATTATTTCGTATTATCAACGTCCTTGGGATATTATAGCTAATAGTTTTTTCTTGTTGGTACTGTCAAAAGCTGATCTAGGTTGGTTTACCACTAATAATGACATTTTATTGGTGCAATGTTGTGAAAAAAAACGGGCTCTCATTGGCTATCGCGTTAATAGGTGAAATGATCGATGTAATTTAATGTAAAATGTTCACCTGAAATGCAATTTTGGAAAAAGTTTGTTCTTATTAGGCCAAATTTTCATAATCTTAATATTTCATTAGTTCTTATAATGTGGTTAAAATTATTCAAAAACCGCTAACAAAAGGTCGTTCTATATGACGAATACTGGCTAATAGACCTTGTTTCTAAGGCCAACAAATCTAAATTAAAAAAAAAAAAAAAAATATATGGCGAATAGTCATGTATGTCATGTGCTAACTGACATTTCCGTTACCAGCCCAAAACGTTGGCTGTCATCAGGGAGTTGAAGAGAAAGAACTTTAGTGCAACCGTATGTCTCACAGGAGATATATGGCGCATGGTACAACAATTTTTGTAAGGATTTTATAATAAATTTTCATACTAAATTATATTTCCCCTAAAAAAAAATAGTATATAAAATACAATTTCTGGTGCTACACATGTAAAAAATCGTGCTCTTCAAACGGCACTATCAAAAATGAGGGTTTATATTTAAAACAATTGTTATGAACTTCATAAGTTTTACAAAAAGATTTTAGAACTATTTTTTATTAACGAAGAAATAGAAAAATTTAACGGTCTGTTCGATTTTTTATCGCCTTCTTTGTAACGTTTTTGTCAAATTAATACTTTACATTACAGACACATTATATTCCCCCTTTTTTTCATGTATTTGGAACATCCAACAACAACATTTACAAGATAAAAGAAAAACTATTTCATTGTGACAAGCCGTACATATAAACTGCGTATATAGAATAAAATTTATAGTAGTCATGATAGAGCCCTTATAATACATACATAAATAAGAGTGTATTACGTAGAACTGAATCTTATGTAACACTACAGTTCCCTAGTGTTACTACTGAATCTCTAATCCGAGGCTCCAGAGACTTATCTTAAGAATACTACAAATCCTAAATAAAGCAGGCCCTTTGTCAGAGTTTTTATTCATAGCGTGCTTACGAGAAACACTTCAGAAGTTTTTTTCGGGACGACGATACATTATCATTTAAGTGCTTTTACGTAAGATAGAAGGTGATAATTTCCGTATTAGTCAGCACCAATGTGTCAAAGGATATTTTATGAAGGTGGAAGTGCTTCGTTTAATTCGCAAAAATCGAACAAGAAACTTTCTTATTCCAGCTAAATACAGTTTCAATTTTTTAAACGCAGATGACAAAACAATATGTTTCTGCGCAATAGGAAAATCATTAGAATAAATTATTTGAGCAATAAAACTAATTGAGAAAATTATAAAACTGACGATACCTACACACTTGGTGGCAAAAAGGATACGATCACCAGTTGAGTTGTATTTGGTAAATTTGGATTCGGAATATTATAGTATAACGTGGTTATTTTCTGAAAGGGAATTATCTTTATTACAATCTCTCAAAAGAGGCTATTTTATAAAAAACTATAGTTAAAGATAAAAATGAGCAAAAGTGAATCTATTAATTTAAATCAAAAACCTGGTTTATTACTTCAAAGAAAAATAATAAATCCCAGGTAAAATTTGTAAATAAATTAAGGGACTTTTGAAATAAAAGTAACTAATTAACAATAATAAAATTTATTGCAAATACCAAAAGGTATGGTAGAGCAATTGACAAATCAGGGGTGGGCAAATAAAATATGTGCTTGGATTACATTTACAAAAATTAAACATAATGAAAGATGTACGGAGAGACAGATAGATTAATCATATATTAAACAAGGGAAATAGATACGATGACTTAAAAAGATAAATTCATAATTATTGGCAGAAGGCTACAATACACAAAAACTACTGTAAATACTTCAAAAAGATAGATAACTAAATTATTAGTTGATTAGTTGGCCAACCTGGTTATTACTAAATGAAAATATTAAGTGACGTTTTACTAATAAACAAATTTTGAACGTAAATAAAGGTAATAGCATTGGCAATGAAATACATAGTAGCATTTTAAGCTACAAGATACATACAGAAAAATATAATGTGCTCTGTACAGTAAATGGTTTACAGATATTAAATAAGAAATTTCATTAACAGTCTTTAGGAGACGGGATAAGCACTCGCGAAAAGGAGGTAACAAATTGCCCGCACACAACTGAACAAGACAGAAATATAAATGTACTTACAAAAACTGCAGCAAAATTGATGAAGGCACTGTTATAGTTACAAATTCAAATTTATAGGTTGGTACCAGTTGTAACCTCACAAGCTATAAAAAAAACTATACCATAAGTATTGTAACACTGACTCTAAACTGTAATTTTCTTTCTAACTTACATTACACTGATTAAATGCTACTTTAATTCAAAAGGTCTTTACTGAACAAATTTTGGTGTTAGCTTCTCAACTACTCGGTACAATTCATCAAAGAAGTTAAATCTTAAAAACTAATAAAGACTTAAATGGCTCAAGCTCCAGCCATAATTTTGACGACTTGGGGAACCCAAAGGCCGCTTCGAAAGTGAATATATCACACTCACTAACGGTTTTACACGCGCACCTAGCGCACTATTTTCGAGAGCTCTAGCCAAAGGTAACGTAGACATTACGTCATATCTGTACTTGCCATTGGAGTGTCCCCGCGTGGCTGTTTTACCCGCTCATTTTCTGGAACTTCTAGAATGCTAACTTGTAAACAATTACTGTACTACAGGGCCGGCGTTAAATCTGGTTTTACAAAACTAACAAAATAGGTAATTTTTATAATAAAGATATAAAATAATGCAATTTAACGGATTTTAATAGAAAACGGAAACGATGCGTCGTGCCGAAAAAAGTATTCTATGCAAAATTAAACATAATTAAATTTCCTACAAGACTGTCTGTATTCATTTTTTTCCTATGTGTTATGGTTTTCGAGATATTCACCAGTGAAAATCGATAATTAATAAATAAATCAATTAGGTATCTGACATTTCTCTACTAAAGTGGTTTACTGTGGTCTGCTAATAAATCAGTCACAAAAGAATCTTTATTTTACAACAATCAACGTATTTTCTAACGTAATATTTCGTCGTAATCTATACATTTCCTTAATTATACAGTGCGACTTACTTAAAATGAAGACAGACACCCTTATAACTTTTTATTTTGTTTCCGATTTGAATCAAATTTTACTCAAGTATAGAACGAATTAGGATCTACGTATGGCCAGAAAAACATTCGCCCGCTTCAAATACAAAGCCACCTGCGGTACCAAAATATGTGGAAAAAAATAAAAAATCATATTAGTCATTTTTTTATCGCAAAATTTCGTTAATGAAAAATGTCAAATTGATGTGATGAAAAATAAAGTTACATCTTATAATCTTATAAATTTTGTTGGCCTGGCTCTCTTAGGACAAGAGAGTCCGGCTTCTTGCTAGAGCAAGAAGCCGGAGTTAGAACTCCAGAACTTCAACATGCCCGTCGTCGTCTTCATCCGTTTTCTGAATATTGGATCCAGTGTCCACAGAGGATGTGGGGAGGAGTTCCACGTCATCTTGGTTATCATTCTCGTTCATTAAAACGGACATTTTAGTGCTGCTTGGTGAGTTGTTGTATCCATCAAAAGCTACTGTGCATCTTCTCCCTTGGTAGTGGGTATTGACGAATTTCACGTACCCACCACAAATTGCGGAAACTGAGGATCCCTTTTGGCAGATGACCTTATTTATGAGAAATCTGCTATTAATAATTAAATCAAATTTTAGTATATGTACGCATTCGTTGGTAGGTTCAAACAGCTTGAACATAATAGATTTTTTGGTTTTTCTCATACCACCTTCATTGAATAATACTAAAGGAAATTGGGCCAATTTCTATCCTAAATAATTCTTCAAGACTTCATTACTTTTTTTGCAAATGGAAATCCTTTGAAAGAGCAGATCTACTGCAAGTACAAAGAGCAGTGCAAGCAGAGAGATATTTTTATTGTCCTAGGATCACGTTTAAAAAAAACTTGGAGTTCTTTTTCTTACATACTGACCAAAGTCAATGAATCTTCTTCTGCACAGTGTGAATTTGCTGTACAGTTTTCAGTGGCGATCCGATGCATTTTTTTTTCTAGAATTTTTAACATTGTAAATGTTTTTAATTTCGTAGTATGGGGCTTACTAAATAAATGATATTTTAATCAATTTCAATTTTTTATTTTGATTAAATTTTGGACTTAAGTTTTTTGGACAATTCTGAATAAGTTTCAGTAACAAAATTTTCCGATAAAAAAATGCCTAATATGATTATTTTATTTCTTTCCGTATATTTTGGTACCGCGGGTGGCTTTGCATTTGTAGCAGTCAAATGTTTCTCTGGTCATAAGTAGATCCTAATTTATTCTATACTTGAGTAAAATTTGATTCAAATCAAAGTTACCAGATGATATTTGATGGTTTGTGTGTACGTGCAAGGAAGATAATTATATTTACAGTATTTTGTGAAGTTCAAATTGACATTCAGCATCCGATAAATGAATTGCCGGCTAAAAATAAAACAAAAAAATCGCAAAAGAGAAATGGTGGTATGGAAACATCGAAGTATTCACCTAAATGATCTGCAATTGGCATTCCATGGAGACATTGACCTGCCACCAGCAGTTATGGCTTTAGAAACCCCATACAGTTTTTTTCAATATTTTTATAGTAATGATTTTATTTATAAAATTGTGGAAGAGAGTAACTTATAGGCTACGCAACTGAATCCAAACAATTCAGAAAATTTTACTGCAACAGATATAAGGCAATTTATGGGAATCTACTTTTACATGTCAATAGTTCATTTTTCCAGTGTTAGGTCTTATTGGAGCACAGACATAGGCTATGATCTGGTCAGAAACAAATATGAAAAGATTAGACGTCCTATTCATTTCAATGATAACACTAAACATATACCGCGTGACAGTCCAGGTCATGACAGACTACATAAGCTTCGTCCTCTGATTGATCATCTAAATGAGAAATTTACCAGCTTTTCACTGCTTTACCCTTTCAGTTGATGAGCAAATGTGCGCCACAAAATTGAGACACTATATGAAACAATATATGCCCAAGAAACCCCACAAATGGGGTTTCAAATTGTTTGTACTTGTCGGTATTTCTGGTTGTACATATTGTTTCGAAATCTATTCTGGTCAAGAAAATTTACAAAATAGACCTGCTGCAGAACCTGACTTCGATGCATCTGCTAATACTGTTATACGTTTGTCGCGGATCATTCCTAGCATGAAGAATTACAGGTTATATTTTGATAATTATTATACGTCATTTGAACTTATGCTTTATCTTGCAAACGGGGGTATCTATTCTCTTGGTACAGTCAAACGTAATCGAATTCCAAACTGGAAACTACTCACAGAAAATGACCAAAAGAAGGAAAAATGTGACACCTGTGATGAGTATGTGACGATCATCGATGGTATAGAAGTGTCATCCTTGATTTGGAAAGACAATAAATATGTGACTCTTCTCTCAACATATGCTGGGAAAGACCTTGTTACTAGTGTTAAACGCTATGACAAGAAAGAAGGAGGCACTGTGAATGTGGACTGTCCTTATGTTATCCAAGAATACAATCGGCATATGGGTGGGGTGGATCCAATGGATAGCTTTATAGGACGATATCGGATTATGCTAAAAAGTAGAAAATGGTAGTTACGAATTTTTTATCATTTACTCGATTTAAGTATGGTCAATGCATGGGTATTATGCAAGCGAGCTTTGACTTTAAAAGGAAAAAATCAGAGATATTACCGCAGTCAAAATTTCGGATCGAAGTGGCAAACTGTTTATGCAATGTTGCATGTAAAAGTATTCCTACATGAGGTAGATCAAGCACTAATCTGGAACAAGCGATTCAAGCTAAAAGGCGGAGAGGTAATGCTCAACATATTCCTCCAAAAGATGTACGAACAGATCAGGTTGGACACTGGCCTGTCCACGCAGAGAAAAGAACCAGGTGCAAATTTCCAAGCTGCAAGGGTTACACCGATATAACATGTGAAAATGTGGTATAGTTCTCTGTTTAAACAAAAAAAATAATTGTTTTAGAATGTTCCACCAGTAAGGAAAATATATATACATATATGTATTTGTGCACAATGTTGCGTTTTCGCAACAATCAGAAATTTTGAAAATATAATGAGTTTTTTGAAATCTAATTTTTTTCATTATTTTTCCCATATTCTACTATGTTTAAATGAAAAAAAAATTTAAAAAGGAAAATAAAAAATCATGCATTTAAGGGTTTTAAGGAAATGTATAGATTTGGACAAAATATTACGTTAGTAAATACGTCGAGCACTGTAAAATAAAGATTGTTGCGTAACTGTGATTTATTATGAGACCACGGTAAACCGCTTTGATATAAAAATGTCAGATACCTAATTGATTTATTTATTAAATATCATGATGCATGATTGTTGATTGTTTGTACGTTATTATTGGGCATTATTCTTATGCAAAGTCCCCCATATAGGGGAATTATTTTCTGGTAAAACTATATAGCAAAGAGAGGTCAACTAGAGTAATCTAAGGGTCGTATAACGTCTACCAATACATTGTAAACTATTACGCCAAAGTACTGTTTTGTTTTAATTCACGACTGGTAAACCAGAGATGTATGAAATGGAAAATATTTATTTGTCTCTTTCTTACAAATGTAATAAAAACCAAAATGTTTCTTGTCTTTTGATATACCTATAAAGATTTGAAATGGATTGAGGATGTTAGATTCCCTTTCCTTTTCGCCCAGTTACCTTTGGCTTACTTGTGATATTAAAACTAAACGGTGGTTGGAGCCATAAGTATTTTGGTGTTTTTTATTTAGATTGCTATTATAGTTTTAAAAACTCTCGTATTTATTTCGGAATCAGCGTTAAATTCACAATAGTGAATAAGAAGAAAATGTCCCTCTTTTACAGTTATGATGTGTCTTCTCTTTTCTACAAATGAGTTGCTAAGCAGCAGTTACTGAGGTGAATAGCTTTCATTTAGACATTGAGTATGTAAAAGTAGTTTGCTTTAACTATAGGTACGTATGTTTTAGGTATGTTATAAATCTAAACCATTTTCTCAAAGATACCAACATTATAATCGCTATCAGCCGTCATCTTTCGTTAAATTAATAATGCAAGGTCACCGCACCTCCAGCTTGAGAGAAACGTCCCGGAGTGTCAAGCTTTCCACTTGCAGCACGTAGTGACATAATTAAATGTAACCAAGATATGGATTCGTCAGTTTTCACGAGGATCTGTGATATCTGAGATAAGGTACGTGATGCACTTGGCAATTCCATAATGCCCTTTCGCGTGTCAAGTGAATCAGTTGCAATTTCATTTTGCTTCTAAACTTGTCTCGTAAATCTAACTGCATCTTAACTGTTGTACACACTTAGAGGGAATGCAGTTTAGATGAAATTGTATAAACTATACAGGGGATTTTAGAAGATTAGCCCTTGCCCATTTCAGTGTTAATTCTATAGGACAAAATACTAAAGAAAGCTCCTAGTTTCATGTGACCGCCTTCCAAGGGTGCCACGACCCTCTGGAGATGGTGTCTAAATAATAGCTTCTACACTTTGGGACTTCATCATACTCAGTTTATATTTCACATTATTATTTTACAATATTAAATAAAATAAATTATATACCGGGTGTAAACGAGTAGTGGGCCACCCCTGTAACTGTAACTTCCTTGTTTTTAAAGATATCGGGATGAAATTTTGTATGGTGAAATTAGGTAAGATTTTCAACTTTTTGAGACCCATCCGCTATATTTATCACTTCCGGTTTCACCGGAAATGGCCCCAATAGTCTTTTCTAAATGGACCACCCTGTATGTTTTTACATTTTTTAAATAAAGATTACATTTTGGATACATTTATACTATTTTGAACAATTTATACAGTGTTGCACGAAAAATAATTCGAATAGTTTCGAATGGTTGTCAATCTAGATGGCAACGAATATGTTAAAATTATTTTTGTTCCAATGTAATTCATATAAAAAATACGAAAACGTCAATATGTCCAATAGTACATCATACAGAATGCTGTAAACTCATTAAAATCACATTTTTCAAAATGACTCATTTGTTTTAAATATTATGATAAGGGCCACCCGGATATTCAGAAAGCTCTATTTAGTAGGGGTTAAACGGTACCAAAAGTTCCGTTATGTGTAATCGTTACCGGCAGAAATGACAATTTTTCTTAAGAAATTTATGATTTATATCCAACTTTAATGAAATTTTCAACCCTGTATATTTTTGTTAATATTTTATATGCCACCCTCCGCAGGAGACAGAATGGGCCTCTGGCTCATTCTTGTTGCATATCATAAAATATTAACACAAATATACAGGGTTGATCAAAATTTAATAGAAGTTAGATATAAATCATAAAAAAAAATGTCATTTCTGCCGATAACGATTACACATTACGGAACTTTTGGTACCGTTTAACCCCTACTTAATAGAGCTTTCTGAATATTCGGGTGGCCCATATCATAATATTTAAAACAAATGAGTCATTTTGAAAAATGTGATTTTAATGAGTTTACAGCATGTATGATGTATTATTGGACATATTGACGTTTTCGTATTTTTTATATGAATTACATTGGAACAAAAATAATTTCAACATATTCGCGGCCATCTAGATTGACAACTAAAATTCGAACTATTTTTCGTGCAACACTGTATAAATTGTTCAAAATAATACAAATGTATCCAAAATGTGATCTTTATTTCAAAAATGTAAAAACATACAGGGTGGTCCATTTAGAAAAGACAATTGGGGCCATTTCCGGTGAAACCGGAAGTGACAAATATGGCGGATAGGTCTAAAAAAGTTGAAAATCTTATCTAATTTCACCATACAAAATTTCATCCTGATATCTTTAAAAACAAGGAAGTTACAGGGGTGGCCCACTATTCGTTTTCACCCGGTATATAGGCAACGAAACAAGAAATGGATAATTTTTATCTGTGTTTCTTTTATATTTTCAGTATTTCATCAGATTGGATACTATTGCATAAAGATGGTTCTCTTGACAAACCGTTTTCGAGAAAATGCGATTTAAATGAAATACTGTGATGTGTTTAGTAATGCCAGTTATTAATTTTTAGAAGTAGGCATATTACATATTGCAGGAGTATTTCGATATTTGCCTATTTTAAGAAAACGTATATTTTAAATGTTTCAAAATAATCTATTTAGGATACTTCGAATATATTTCGTCTTGTTAGGACAGAAAAACATAGGACGTCAGCATATTGTATTGAAAATAACCATTTTATACACACAAATAATATAAATGTATTCCCCGAGATCAGCTTGTTACTAATTTTATTCCTACCCTCCCAAGATTTACTAGCCTATGACACATGCAAATACATTTCCTAAGCGGACAAGACTTATTTTTTTAGCCCCTGTGCATTGTCACTGTTACTAGTTTTTTCGCAGAAAATGTGTATTTATCAGCAGCAAAGGAAAGTTTGTTATATTATTGTTGCTGTTACAGTTTCCAACTGAAATGAAATTGCTACAATGATATTGAAATTCTCTTCCAGCATCACACAACAATCTAACCGACCCGTAAATTTCACGTTAACACGTTCTGTTTGAACTCACTCACCCTAGAGATAAAGCTGCAACTGAGCAAACGGAGGAAAGAGTAAAGCAACAGCACGGCCTTGCCTGCGGTGTTTGCAGAAGATCAAATTCTGCGATGAGAGGTGGATTTATGATGGGCGAGGATCGATAGCTGGGTATCCATGATCTGAAAGAATTAACAGCCATTAATTAAATAAGTGATATAATATATATTTTCTTGTTTCTCTGAATGTTCTCTCGATTCGCAAATCAATTTCGATTAGAAATCAAATTAAACTCTAGCAGGATATCATATAACATACATATAAAAGATGATACAAAAATATTAATAAAAATAATATATTAAAGGTATATAGCGTACAGCAGTTGACAAAGAAATATATTTAAACTGATGATGATTTTACGTAAATTTGTATGCAGGGCATTCAAGATGATGGTATTTATCGTCTATTAAATAGAACATAATAAGTTTTATTTTTGCGCGCAGCCAGGGGGGGAGCCATGCCCCCCCCCTTCAAGTCGTCTTCATGAGCCAAAAAATAAAGAAGCATAATCTCTATCAGTGCATAGCAGTATCCAAATTATCCCTTGAAATAAATATTTTATAATTAATGCCAATATTATCTAGTAGTGGAATCTATACACATTCATTCTCAACCGTTTTCTGAAAAATTTTCCTCATCCTCTGGGGAGGCCGGTTCTATTGGCTCCCCCCAGATGAATTTTCTGGCTGCGCCACTGATGAGAAATGTTACCGTGTAATCACCATATTGATAAAATATTCATCATATTTTACAAAATATGATCGATTAGTTGAAGCTATACGTAATATGTATATAAGAATTTAATCACGATTTCTGACTGGGCAGCTGCAATTATTAGCCAAATATTCTTGTCGAGGGAGAAAGAGTCTTCCTAAGGAAATGATTCGATTCCTTAATTGCCTATAAATTCAGCGCATTTTAGTGCTATGTGATCGCTGGTCACTCTAATCTTTTTAACTAATAGTACAGTAACTAGAGGTTTTAACTTCGGAATAATGTCATATTAAACCGATTTCGTTCATTTTTGGTAATCTAATAGTAAATGCTTCACAGAAAAGTTTCTATATTGTGCGGGGGCTTGCTAATTTATAGGGGGTGGATGTCACCCCCTCTCGGGGGCTAGCACTTAAAAAATATATATAGTTATTGGAGCTGAAGTAGAATCAAATTTTAAGAAGAAAAGGTTCTATGCAATTTTTCACATAAATTGATAGTTTTTAAGTTATAACGATTTCAAAATTGGTATTTTAGCTTAAAAAAAGGTATTTCCTAATGGCTTTCGTCAAGTATCTCGAAAAATATTACTTCATCGAAAAAATGTTACAGACCAATTACAGAAAGTACAAACTGAGAATTAATTATATTTTTTGTTTATTGATGTAGGATTAATAATTTCGGAGATATTTAAGTTTATATTTGGTATCCAAGTGTTTCAAAATTACCTTTAAAGTTTAAAATACATTTTTTTCTAAAGCAAGTGCTTTAAGTGAGCAACAAAATTTGAGCATCTAGCATCATCAAATTATTGACTAATTAGAGTAACAAAATGGCGACATTTTCCCGTCATAACTTCTTTATTTCTTATGCTACAGGAACGACTGAAAAATAATTTGAAAGCGCAATTAATTGCCTTTAACTTCATTTCTTAGCATGCGTGACGTAGGTGTCACAATTTCTGAGATATTTAACATTTAAACTGCATTTTTCGTCTTATATACGTTCGGACGTTATTTGTAAACTTTCATATCTCCGAAAATATTAAATCTATGTAAATCAATAAGCAAGCGAAATTCATTATCAGTTTATGAGCTTCATTTTTGGTCTCTACCCATTTTTCAATAAAACTAATATTTATTGAGATATTTGGAAAAGGAAAAAAAAATACGTTTTATCGAAAATGACTTTATAGTTTAAACTGTATTTTTTTTCTAAAGCAAGTGCTGTAAACAAACCAAAAAATTGAGCATCTACGTCATGCTATATATTAATGAGAAACAGTGCTTAAAATTCCTTTTTTTTAAATTGCTGGCTAATTGGCAAAATGGCGACGTTGTTATTAAAAAAATTTGTAGACGCACATTGCTTCGGTCATAACTTCTTTGTTTTTTATGCTACAGAAACAAATAAAAAAACAGTTGAAAGCTTAATTAATAACCTATTATTTTAGCATCCTTGACATAGGTGTCATAGTTTCTGAGATATTTAACTCTTACTCTAAATAATTATCTTATGAACACTTGGATGCCAACTGTAAACTTAAATATCTCCGAAATTATTAATTCTACATGAATAAACAAAAAATTTAATTAATTTTCAGTTTGTACTTTCTGTAATTGGTCTGTAACATTTTTTCGATAAAGTAATACTTTTCGAGATACTTGACGAAGGCCGTTTGGAAATACTTTTTTTTTAAGCTAAAATTGAAATTTTGAAGTCGTTATAACTTAAAAACTATCAATTTATGTGAAAAATTGCATAGAATCTTTTCTTCTTGAAATTTATTCTACTTCAGCTCCAATAACTATATATATTTTTTAAGTGCCAGACCCCGAGAGGGGGTGGCATCCACCCCCTATAAATTAGCAGCCCCCCCGCACAATATGTGAAGCATTTACTATTATTCTGCCAAAAATGAACGAAATCCGTTCAATATGACATTATTCCGAAGTTTTGTGAATTTTTTACCTCTAGGTACTGTACCATAACACACAATAGAAGTTTGGATTACATCCATATCAGTTCCCATAACAGTTTCACTCATAGACACTGCAGTAGTTTCTTTATCGCTATCATCTTCGTCGATAGCAGGATTTTCAGCTGACATTGTTTGCTGAAATATTTTTCTATAAGATTTTTCTTTTCAAGCGCTCATAGTCGACGTCAATAAAATAAAAATTATTTGGAACTAAAAAACGAAATTCATACTCTTTAAAAATCACAAATAGAGTTTTAGTGGGTGAGCGCTGGAACATGGTCCCTTTCCTCCAAAACTACGTGTCAAATTGCATAATGGAACAGCGTTCCTTTTCAAATATCTTTTTTATGCAAAATCTTTAACAGAATTGCACCACAAAATATAGATAATATACAGACGAAAACTTAATACCGAGTTACATATATAATTTTTTAGTTCGATATGTGATCTTTCTCAAAATGTTGACGTAAATAGCCGGATATGATCTCTATTAAGATGCTATGAGCACGTTTCAAATTTGAGGAAGCTTATTCATATCATCGTTTTAGTAACCGTCCGTCCACCTCCATCGGGGTTAAAAAAGATGAACATGGGTTACAAAAAGTTGACAAAAGTTTCCCCACCAAACTGGCATCATCTAGAGAATATTAAGTTTTAATAATCTAGCAATTTCTTAAAAAACCTAGAGAGCCAACTAAATAAAATGGGAAGGATATCCTACAGAATTTTCAACCCCTGTATAAAAATTTCAATCAATTAGCGAAGAGTATAATTAAATCACATACCTACTTTGTTATGTGAATAAAAATATGTTTTCTTGTATTTTAGATGTTTATAGGTCACACATAGAAAGAGCGTCTGAAGAACCTTCATGTTGTATTGTAATAACGAGGGTGTGTAGTATTAATGTACAACAGGGTAAAATAGTAGGACTTACATATCCATTCAGGTCAAGGGTATCTCGTATTATTCTAGGCCGTGAAAATTGCAAACCTAGAGTATTACTTTGCCCATAAAATGTTCAGCGAGGGTCAAATATTATATCACAGAAAGGAAATAAAAAATTATACTAACTACTTATCACTTAGATTTCTTAAGATAAATGAGCAAATCTATTTTACTCAAAAATGTCCAGTAGTTGTATGTGTATAGTCAAAAAATTTTATTTTCGGTACTTACAAGGTAACTTTCATATATATTTCATGCTATTGTCCAAAAATTTCAAATCACCGAAATGTTATATAAATTGTCTTATTTAATACGACATGTGGTGAGCGAGATTTTGGATTATTTTTTTAAATATTTCAGTAATTATTAACTGAAATGAATGATTTATTATGTATTTTATCAGGCAGTGAAGTATTCTCTAAATAATAATGATGTATTTTTACTGCTACCCTGCTTTTAAAATAATCAAATAATATGCACAAGGGGGTACAGTATTGTACTTTATATTTTTGGCTAGTTAGCTTCTCAGTGGGGGCGTGGATAGGTAAATTATACTGTTGTATCTTCTTTGTTCTCAAAAAATTATATACTATAAGAACAATTACATAAGATGACAAAAAGGGCGCCAAATGATTTTCTCTATTCAACATATGCCCTAGAGCCAAAGGTAAGTGGTAATCATGACAAAAACCATTAAACATTTCATACAAATTTAACAAGAACTGAACTGAATCTTTAAATATCGTGGAATTTAAATATAAACACTTAACACTCAATAAAAACTTTACGGAACCGTAACATTACGTTTTCAGAGTGACGTCTTTGATTTGCTTTGTTAACATGCACATATTTTTTAACAACAAATGCGGAGAATAATAAAATTGACACAAGTGAAAATATCAAGGTGGATGGTTCAAAATGATTCTAAGGGAATTCCGCCCAGATCAGCTCTCTACAAATGGATTATTTAGAACTTCTTCTTCGTTAGTTCCTCTGCCTAGGTCTGCCATTCAATCAGCACTGCTTGCCATCATTCAGACCTGTAGCTAGGGGTAGGCCAGGACATCCTGGAATAATTTTTGCCCGTCCTATAATAATGAGGGAAAGACCGACTACGAGTACCCGTTTGATTAACATTTTTCCTGGAAGGATTTACTTATTATAAAACCAGGAGCTACCGCACCTATCACAGTACACCCGGACTACAGTTGGTGAATGGAAATTATTGTAGAGAGGGGCGGTGATTAGTTTTGGTTACCTAGATTTGTGATTTTATTTACATTTCGTTATTTATCTGTAAAATGTATACGAGTTGCATGCCGACCCTCATTTGCCTCGTTGTCTATTTGAAATTATATTAAATAGAAAAACAAGAAAAGCAAGATGGAGGTTTTATACAAATGCAGAGAAGCCTTTAAGGCCACCTATGAGCTTTTGTCTGTTGTAGTGTATATACGTTTAGCTGCAGCACTGCCGCCTGTATCTTTCAAACTCCAAACTTTCTCTACTTTGACGGCCATTAATCGTCCCCAAAAACTATCCATGACCCACCAAAGATTGACAAATTTAACTTTTTTGGCGTTTGAAAGGAGACGCACAGAAAGCACAAACACAGACACTATATTAAAAAAATTAAATCTGATTAAAAGGGACCGTTATACTTGTACTAAAAACTAATAAATTTATATTAAGAAAGATATTTCTGTTCAAAAATTTATATATCTATTTTTTACGGGGTTATTTGTAAGTGGAAAAAACGACAGCATTTTTTTTGGCTGAAAAATGGTATGCCCCTCCTTAAAGCAATTTCTAGCTACAGGCCTGACATCATTTGAACAAGTGCTGCCGTTACACTTTCTCTCAGCGAATCGAAAGTGAAGATAATTATTTACGGAACTTTAATAAATAATATTTGAAATCGTCTACCCCAAAAACCCATAAAACGATTTACCACATCGGTAGTGAGGTGGGAGTAGTGATGGGGAGGCACACTTCTGTGCAATGAAATTCCGTACACCTTTTCGCTATATTAAATCATTCTTTATTTATTTGTCAGTGTCATATTTTCGCAATGCCAAAATTAACTAAACATGAAAAAAATTGAAGAGGTGGTCTATCAAAGCAGTTGCTAACCGTTATCAATCGAATAAAAGTAGTGTTATGAGTGTGAAGAAAAGTGGGAGGAGGAAGGTAGCGTAAAGGGAAAAGACTCGTTCAAAATGAAGCACTCCTTGGCTATTTGAGGAAAAATCCGTTTCAAACAGCAGGAGACGCTGTGCTCATGACAAATTTTCCAGCATTGAGGTCAACAACTAGCCGAAGGATAGGAAATCGGAAATAAAAAACTGTACAAGTGCCAAGAAGACCATATTAACAGAAAAACAGAAGCAAGCCCGCATTATGTTTTGTTTAAATTGTGTCTATCGCCCGTTGGAGTTTTGGAACAATGTTGTGTTTACCGATGAAAAAGTTTTGTAATGACTGACATGTACAAAATATTAGGTTACATTATTTACACAATAAATACAATCGCAGTTATGTGCAGTCGTATCTGTGAATTTTTCAACGTCAATTACATTTGTTATAAATCGAATGTGTAAACAAGTAAAAAAAAAATAAAAATTAAAAACGTATGTATGTTTTTCTTCTGGCTTAACATTATTCAAACACATTACTTATGACGTTTCACAATCAGTGGCAGTTTTTTATAACCTATATGATAACAAAAAAAATCTAGAGTCCAAAAAGACTGATTCACACCACTTAATATTAGTGAAAACTGGATTATTTGATTTTTGTATAAATGTATGGGATTTCATTGCACAGAAGTGTAGATGAATGAGGTAAAAAAAATATTTTGATGCCTTTGGTTCTTGTACACACAATTTTTCTTCACCCTTTTTTTTAATGGGGTGATGGTAGTAATGGGCTAATGCCAAATTTTCTTTTTTGAAACATTAGCTTTCCATGTACATACTAAATACTAATTTTATGGACTCTTACTTGCTTGATTTACCTATTTACCTCCTTTACCCCAACTTTCAACGGAATAAGATGAACATATAATCTAGTTCCAGATCTCGTTAAAATACATACGTGTACCAAATTTCAAGTCAATATCTTAAACGATTCCAGAGTAATCGTGCTCTCAAAAAAGTTACAGACAGACAGAACGAGAGACAGAATTTTTTCTTGTTCAAATCTCGGCGTTCCATGACATTCTAAGCCTATTTGAACAATAAAAATTTTTAAAACTTTTTTTGTTGTTACTATACTTTCAGAGGATGTGGAAGTAAAACCTACCAAATTTCAATAAAAAGTTCCGAAATTCGTGAAAATGAAATTTTTGACGATAAAAAGTCTTCCTTTATTAATTTTCACTGTAAAATAAAATAAAAATGTATTAAAATAAACATAATTTTCCATGATATAAATAGCGAACAAAGAACAATTAAAATAATATAATTTCCATTAATAAAACACAAACCTAAATATAAAAAAATATATATATATAAAATAATTTAAGATAACCAGTACACAGAAACAACACAGAACACACCACTAAAAATGACAGATGTAAGTGTATCAGTGCTACATTGCGACATGATCTAACGAGAGCGATAGAAATGTAAGCTTTCTGATGCTTTTTTGTTTTAAACAATACGAGCAAAGGATAGATGGGAAAAATATACTTATATATATTATCACGCCCGAACTCAATCGTCGCAATAAAAAAATATAGAAAAAAATAAAAGCTCTTCAAGAAAATTCTTTTTTCATTGAGAACTATTAAAAAGTATGTACACTTCATGATTATTATGGTTTATTAAGTTGTAGTAACGAGGATTCAAAAAAAGGGTACATCTCAAATAATTTTAATTTCCTTGCTTGATGATTTTTTTGATAAATATTACTTCCACATCCAGTGGAAGTATAGTAACGACAAAAAAAATTTAAAAAATTTTTATTGTCCAAATAGGCTTAAAATGTCATGAAACGTCGAGATTTTAAGTTTGAGTGAAAAAAAAATTTCTGTCTGTCTGTCGGTCTGTCTGTCTGTCTGTAACTTTTTTTTGTGCGCACGTTTACTCTGGAACCGTTTAAGATATTGACTTGAAATTTGGTACACATATGTACTTTAACGAGATCTAGAACTAGATTATTTTCATCTTGTTCCGTCGAAGGGGTGGGGGGTAAATTGGGGTAAATTTGGGGTAAATGGGTAAATCAAGCAGGTAAGAGTCCATGAAATTGGTATTTAGTATATACAAAAGAAGCTAAGGTCTCAAAAAAATTTTTGGCATTAGCCACCCCCATTACCACCCCCACTTCCTTATTAAAGGGGATGAAAAAAAATTATGATTTAGTGTATGTACAGGAACCATTACCACCCCCACTTCCTTATTAAAGGGGATGAAAAAAAATTATGATTTAGTGTATGTACAGGAACCAGAAACCTCAAAATATTTTTTTACGTCATCCACCCCCACTACCACCCCCCCATCACCACCCCCACCCCACTACCGATGTGGGGTATCGTTTTATGGGTTTTTGGGGTAGAGGATTTCAAATATTATATTATTAAAGTTCCATAAACAATTATTTTCACATACAAAGTTTTTTCGTTGTGAGTGACTTGGATAGAGAATCTGGATGTGGAAGTAGTGATTCCTTGGGCAGCGGTTTATATATTGGAGGCTGTAACTTGTCGAGAGATTGGCCCATTTGAAAAAATAAAATATTACTATTTCGGAAAAAATGTATACTTTTCGAATGTTCAAACACAAAATCGTTTACTTGTGTGCATTTTTTCGAAAATATGATCAATCAGATCATGATAAGAAATTGCGATTTTCACGATCTTATCCTTGTAACTATGAAAATATATTTGATTGTTTTGAAAATAAATTCTGGAACTTTTTCAATACATTAACAAATGTATAAGGAATCTATTCGATATAGCTGAAATGTGGAAAGGTGTACCTGTAATAAATACAATACAGTAAAGGCGCGTAAAAATTCATGCGAGCGATTCAGCGGCTATGTGTGGTGTCTGTGTATTGTAACGGTCATTTTTATTTTATTTTATATTTTTCGTGCATAAATTACCTATTTTGTTACCCTTTAAAAAATAAATTACCGCCGCTACTGTCGGATATTTGTTAATCTTATTTTAACCGTTATGTGAGGATGATGTCATGCAATAGCGCGACGTCTACTTCCATATGAGGCAGCATTTTGAAAACTAGACAAATGATTGGTCCTTTCAAATGTTATGCTATGTCATAATGTTGCTCCCCACCCACCCTTATAAATATGGCGAAAAGCGTCGACCATGACACTTCCACGGCCGCTTTAAGCGTGCCCACAGTCATCACATTTTAACTTGAATTTGAGGAACTAAAGTAATAGTTCCAGTATTAAAATGTTTAGTTTTTGTCTTTTGTCTCGAGAATTTAACCATACCTTGTTAACAAGAATTAGTCAAGTGGTTGGTTATGTTTGTTTTTTTTTTTTCGAGAAATAGAATATAATAATATTCTTGTTTATGTAAAAACTACGTAAAAATGATAGTGTTGTAACCCTACGTACACTTTGGTGCCCAACTACAGAGATGTACTGCAATCCAGTGAAAGTGTTTTCTGTTCATCGGGATGTTTGTAAGTAGAATAAACCATTTATTTCACGTCCAACGATCCAACAATTAACTCCTTAGTGCAGTGTTTTTGGGTTGCACTTAATTTTTTACGCGACATTGTGAAAACTACCTTTTACATCTGTTTCGTTTTCGCATAAATAGACACACTATTCTCGTGTGATGCGATTTTAACTGCTTGATATAAATATTTGTTATTCATACAGAAAATATGTAACTAATAACTGGTGTATATACACCATATTTGTTTTTTAGTTAAGTTTTATTGTACTATCTTTGGATTCATCATTTGATAAATATTTTATTATTCATTCGAAAACGGTTTGTTTTAAATTTTCTTTTAGTAAGCGAGTGAACAATTTGATAACTGTTTTTCCTTTGAATAATTACTGAATTGGCCAATATCCACTAAATTGCTTTTAGTATTTTGTTACCTTTTAAATATGTATATAATTTATTTGTGTACAGTTATGTCTGTCTCTCCGTACATCTGTGCATTTGTTTGATTATTTGCTTGTACTTTTCTATTCGTTAGCACAAATTTATTCGCCCATACCCTGTAGTATTGTTCTCATTGCTCTACCATTTTGTGAATAAATTAGGTATTGTTAATTTCGTATTTTTATTTATTTAGAATTCATTTTAAATAACCCCAAGAGAGGCAGGGCGTTATAATTTGGCTTCAAAGCGGGGCTTTCTTAAATAGCTTGTGTTTTTTTGTCTATATTTAACGTAGCAAAAAGGCGAAGTTATAGTATGCGTTCATAATTATATATTTTCCCTCCATACTCACTATTTATCCTCCTACTCAATAAGAAAAATGTTAAAAATGTGTAATCAGAAAGAGAAAAAAAGCTTTATTTTACTCGACAGAATAGCTAAGAATTTTTAGAGGCTCCATAGTATGCATTTAACCGTACGCTGGCCGCGCAGAGTGACAAAATTACTTCACTATTTTTCCAGGAATACGGTGACTTTAGCGATGAATTTTATTAGGATATTTTTTGTTCAAAAACGCATGGTCTATCCACCTGTATTTTTTATTTTTTTCTACTCTGACTTAATTTCAAAATTTTGAAAAAATGGTAAAACAAATTTTTTCACTTTTTTTTTGTTCTGCATCCGAGCGAAATGTAAACTTTTCAGGATATTATTCTATATACTTTCACGAACTCATTAAAAAAAAATTATTCAGTTTGCAAATTTTTGTGGGTTTCACCACAGAGTACAGTAACTACACAGAGTACAGTAACTACACAGAGGCGAAGGCTTTGGCGGTTCCTTTGAGTTTTGATGGCTCGTTTTCTGTGACCTTGCGTACCAGTTGCGTCTAGACTGAGAGAAATATGTTGTTAATTTATTTCTTTTAATAGGTTAGATTTCTAACCTCCAAAATGCGTTTTATTTTATTGTGACAAACTATTTAAAACTTTATAAACATTATTTTGAACTAGATTTTGGTCGAAAGTACAGAAACCGGGCAGATATTTTAATAATAGCTACGTAATATTTGTGAATTTTAAGAAATATATATTTTTGAGGTTAGCTATGACATCACGTGCAGATCCCCATTTAAGTATACGTCGAAAAAACAGTGTATTTCGAGTTGGATTGAAAAATATTACCATTTGAATTGTTTATAATCGGCGCCTATTTTCAATTGAGTTGTACACTAGGTTTTTTTTTTAATTTTTTTTTAACTATTTAACGTCGGCCTGTTTCCGCTGCCAAGGCCTATCACCGACGCCAGGAGACGAGCTACCCCCAACCTGGAAATTTTGCCGAACCTCTTCCCTTAAGAAGAGTAGGGATCTTTTACTTGCCTAACATTTAATAGATAAGGGACCGCCTGCTTTACATCCCCTCCGAAGGATGGTATATCCACTACGTAATCCTCGTCTGAAATTAAGTTGCTTCCGTGTATACATTGATATACAAGCCGCTAGAAGGTGGGATGAGAACGCTGTATTTCCCAAGATGGGTCACCCATCCAAGTACTAACCGCGCTCGACGTTGCTTCAACGGAATATCGACTGATATTCACATTGAAGTCGCCTCTACGCTCGGCCCCTACACTAGGTTTTATTTATGAGAATTTTAATTCGCGGTTAATGTTTTCAACCTCCCAAAATGAGTGGAAATAAAATTCACAAATCCAAACTTAACACGATAAACGTCAACAGTGTCAACATAAAAGTGAGGTTGATTGATATACCATTTAAAAAATGGCGGTGAGTATACAAATTTGGTTTTGGCGGGAAGGCTTCCTTTCGCCTCTGTATAGTTACTGTACTCTGTGGTTTCACTATAAAATGTTCTCTGTCGTCTGGGCTATTAATCAATATTTGAGGAATGACATAATTAATTTTGAATTTGAAATAATATTATAGATTTTTCCAAATAGTAACAACCCTACACGAATAACATAATTAAAACTACAAACCCATAAAACCGTAAACAATACAAAATTATCACGAAACTAATAACTCCCGTACTAATTAGGTTAATTCAATAATAGAAGGCACTATATCACCTTCATTAAAGGCAAACCCTTTGAAGCTGTTCACGAAACATAATTTACGCGGAAACGATGTAATATTTAACTTTCTTGCTTCAGCAAGAAATATGGGCCTGCTTTATACATGATTCATTGCAAAGAATACATAAAAATTACCTTTATCAAGCCGAAGCCACCGCTACGCCCAAAATACAAACAAGATGAATTGACAGTGTTGCACTCTTTTATCATTTCAATAAAACACGAAACACATTTCTTAACTGAGGTAACTTCGTCATCAATGAAATTTATTTTCCCCAGTGCCACACAATCCCATTTAATTTTGTTAAATTTATGTTTTATTTATTCCGATATGATCGATCTTCCCAATTTATTTTGCCAGTCCATCTAATTGAGTTTCTTTTATATAATGCTAGGCTGTAAATAAAATGTAAACTTTGTTTATGGACGTAACTGAAACAGGTTTAGAAGTATTATGGTTCATTTTTTTTTTTGTAAAATTGCCATACCTATAAATTTTATTATCTCCGGATAATGCCATCTTCATTGGCGAAATGTTCGTCAGTACACTACGAAGTATTTTTGAGTGTGTAGAATCTTACTAAAGATTGCAACACTTTATGCGCAATTTTGTCTTTAGTCCAGTGCAATAAGGTTTATGCCTCATTTATACCTCGGAACCCAGCTATAATGAATGGATTTGAATGATTTTTTTTGGATTTCTAATGCCATAAACTAAAAATTTACCTATTGACAATTATCGTAATTTCGAAAATCAGTAAATTAAAAAAACAATTTTTTTTGAAATTTCAACGAAAAAAAATTATCGGAATTTTTAAATATTTCTTTTAACAAAATGATGATTATTATAGTTTTCGAGGTTGTTTATAAAGAATTTGTAAAAACAATGAAACTTTTTAAAATTAATTTGAAGAAATAGACCAAAATAAAAATTCCTCAAAAAAATTGTGGGCGTCAATTAAAAATATATGCAATGAAAATAGAAAATCACACTACATAAACAAAATCAAACTGGAAGATGGCACCATAATATCAGATAAGGTTAAAATAGTAAATAACTTTGTGAAGCACTATACTAATGTAGGCAGAGATTTAGCTAAGAAAATAAAAAATACAACAAACCCTAATTAGAATGTGGACAGTAATAGTAAGTCAATTTATTTATCTCCGACCACCCTTTTTGAAATTAAGGAAATCATTATGCAATTAAAATCGGGAAAAGCACCTGGTGAAGATGGAATCACTGCAGATATGCTCAAAAAAATAAGAGATGTGATATCTGAACCCCTAGCTTACTTAATTAATTTGATAATAGAAAAGGGAGCATGTCCCGATGCATTTAAAATAGGATTAATAACACCTCTCTTTAAAAATGGTGATAAGACTAAAGTAATAAACTATAGACCCATATCTTTGATTTCTACAGTAGCAAAGGTCTTCGAGAAAATTATTAAAATAAGATTTAATAGTTTCCTCGACAAACATGAAATATTATCTAACATGCAATTCGGATTTAGAAATAAAATGTCAACAGAAGATGCTATAGCTTACTTAACAAACAATCTCTATCAATCATTAGATAACTGTCAACCTACTCTGTGTATCTTTATTGATTTGGAAAAAGCCTTCGATACCGTTAGCCACGAGCTATTATTAAAAAAACTAAAAAATATTGGTATCAAAGGTAATGCAGTCAAACTAATGGAAAGTTACTTAATGAATCGAAGGCAGCAAGTAAAAGTAGATGGTACTATAAGCGACTCGAGAAAGGTTGAATATGGCGTTCCCCACGGTACGGTCCTGGGTCCATTATTATTTAATATCTATATAAACGATCTCTTAAAATTACCATCTTAAGGGAAGATATTGAGTTTTGCTGACGATACCGTAGTTATTTATGTAGCCGATACTTGGAATAAATTAAAAACTATGGCAGAGACAGATTTTAAATTAATCAAACAATGGTTCGACTACAACATACTCACTATAAACAAAGGTAAAACTAAATATCTCCCTTTTACATCCTAACAGAACAAACTACCCAAGCTTGATTCATTAAATATAAAATTAGATAGTGATAGTAGCAGTATGATGATTGAGGAGGCTGATTTTGTTAAATATTTGGGAATAATTATAGACAAACATCTTAGATGGAATTTACAAGTAAATCATATTGTAAAATAGTTAAGAACTCTGCTCCCTACATTTAAATATCTTAAACAATTTCTAAACATAAAATAACTTAACATACTATACTATTCTTTAGTCCAGTCACAGCTAATATACGGTATAATTGGTTGGGGAGGTGTAAGTAATAATTTCCTAAAAAACTTAAATATAATTCAAAAATGGCTGCTTAAAATTATTTACGGAAAGGATATTACTTATAATACCGATAAACTGTACCAAGAAAAAAAAATGGATGTAAGAAAACTCTTTTGTGAAAAAATACTAATGCAGCTATATAAAAACAAAAATCATGTCACATATACAGACCAGACAACGAAATAAACATATATTGACAACTAAACCCAAAATGAACAAAACAATTGGTCAAAGGAATCACAAATTCATTGGCTTGAAAATTTATGACATCCTACCACCCGAAATAAAAAACATAACATCATCATCATTATACAGGAAAAATGTTAAATTATGGATTCAAAATACTCCTAGGTTAGTAATACATCAAGTAATAGACCTTAAAAATACATATTAGTAAACAAATTAGTCAGTAAAAAAAAAACAAAAACAAAATAAGACAGAAGAAAGCAAATGTTATTATATGGAAATAGATACATATTTATATATACTATATACGATTTTTCATATCATTTTATTAAAATAAGAACGCCATTTTCTACTTTTCTACTTCTCTACTATTGATTAGTCTTGAGTAGTTATATTTGGTAAATGCTCTACCGTCAAGTACTTAGTACTTTTACGGAGTAAACCTGAATATTAACTTATTCTCGATCCATGTTAAGTTATTCAATATGTATGTATATCACTTTTTCATTCTCTATATCTCTTTTGTGTTAAATATTTATTAATCTAATACCTACCTCGCATTCAAGTACCCGGTACTTTTGCGAGTTCCCATCTTGTTTATTTACAATATTTGTCCGTTGTCAACAATTCTGTTACATTTTATTTTGTATTATATTTTTTTGTATTTGTTGTATATTGTACTGGATTTAAATGGTAAATAAACTATATTATTATTATTATATTATTATTATGGCAGAAGCTCCAAAAAGCGAAATAAATGAAAGAAACGTTAAACAATATACATCAATTGTTCATCAAATCATCAAATGTTATGAGTATTTAAAAGAGTATTAGAAGCTCGTACCTTGTTTGAAGGATGAAAATTTCACTACTCAAATGATTGACATCAAAAAAGCTTCATGGGTTCGTTTCAAAGAAGTTGTAGTTTTTAGCTAACAAAAAAAGTGGAAGGTACAAAAATATAGTAGCCAAGATGATACAGAATTACCACAAAATGGGCTGTCTAATAAATTTGAAATTACATTTCCTTCATTCACATATTGACTACTTCCCTTAGGAGATTACAGTGAAGAACAAGGCGAACGATTTCATCAAGATATTAATTAAATGGAAAGACGGTATCGAGATAAATGGGACATCAATATGGTGGCTGGCTTTTCTGGACAATGAAGAGGGAATCGTTGTCAAAGAAAAAAAAAGAGGAAAAGAAACCTATTACGCAGGCCATTTGAAGATAATGGAGTACGAGAGCATCGCCGAATGTAAGAAATTCTTGCTTTAAGTTTACGAACTTTGGTAATATGAATTGCTGATTTATTGGGTCATTGATTTATTGGGCAGTCAAGATATTGTTGGTTTTTGGATCATTACGAATATCTTTTGAAGATAAAAGAGTACGAAAGCATCACTGAATGAGGAATTTTTCTTTTAAATTTGCGAACTTTGGTAATATGAATTGCTCATTGATTGGATCATTGAGTTATTGGGCCGTTGGGTTATTGTTGGGTTATGGGTCTTATTGTTGTCTGCTATATCATTACCACCTCGAAAATATGTATTAGAGCTGTCTTCAATTTACGTCAACGCTGCTGCCAATGATCTTGAGATATGTAAGGTTAAGACGACGAAATAATGAATTTCGAGCTTTTCTCCATCATAACTCATAAATTCGTCCAGGAAGGTCCTATTCTGATGCCAGATTCCTGTTCAGCCAGTGAAAATACATGGGAAAATGTGGGTCTGGTCATTAGACCATGATACTTTTTTGTTTTTGTGGGCCTGTGTTATTAACTGATCTTTAGATATCCCATTTCAATTTCCTATACGTGATTCAAATTCAAATGGACTTGAGTATACATATCAAATTATCTAAATTAATCTATTAATTACAGGAATGCAATGCTGTAATGACTTTCCAGTATTTGCAACATTTAACGGAATTTAATTTTACCATTCCCAATTTACCCACACTTTCATGTATTATTCTAATTGTTTACGTTAGCAAAGTTTGGTCTGGCAAATGCATGTGCAAATAAACCTTGCCTTGGGCGTTAATTTCAGTCAGAAGATCAATATTGGCATATGTACACAAGCTCACGATATTGTAATTTTTAAGCAAGGTGAGCTGATAATTTGTGCTGCGTTTTGTTTTGAAAGAGTCAATAAGAAAAATGACTGTAAACATTCACAAGATTTTCAGTTAGTCTTACATAAATTGTATTGTTCTCTTTTTATATCTATTATTATTTATTCAATACTTTTTTTAAGTTTATTTATTGACCATTTTACATACAACAAAAGTATATAATTTTTAGTAGTACGAAATAGTTATCTACTTTACTAGATGCGAAAGTTTACTTTTATGTGAGAGGTGGTTTTACTTCCACATCCAGTGGAAGTATAGTAACGACAAAAAAAAATTTAAAAATTTTTATTGTTCAAATAGGCTTAGAATGTCATTAAACGTAGAGATTTTAAGTTTGAGCGAAAAAAAAATTTCTGTCTGCCTGTCTGTCGGTCTGTCTGACTGTCTGTAACTTTTTTTTGTGCGCACGTTTACTCTGGAACCGTTTGAGATATTGACTTGAAATTTGGTACACATATGTACTTTAACGAGATCTAGAACTAGATTATATTTTCATCCTGTTCCGTCGAAGGGTTGGGGGGTAAATTGGGGTAAATTTGGGGTAAATAGTTAAATCAAGCAGGTAAGAGTCCATAACATTGGTATTTAGTATATACAAGAGAAGCTAAGGTCTCAAAAAAAATTTTGGCATTAGCCACCCCCATTACCACCCCCACCCCATTATTAAAGAGGATGAAAAAAAAATATGATTTAATGTATGTACAAAAACCAGAAACCTCAAAATATTTTTTTTACTTCATCCACCCCCTACCACCCCCACCCCATTATCGTTGTGGGGTATCGTTTTATGGGTTTTTGAGGTAGAGGATTTCAAATATTATATTATTAAAGTTCCATAAACAATTATTTCCACATACAACATTTTTTCGTTGTGAGTGACTTGGGTAGAAAATAAGTAGTGATTCCTTGGGCAGTGGTTTTTGAATGGTCGAGGCGAAGCCGAGACCTTTAAAAAAACACCGAACACCTGAAAGGACTTTCGCATCGTGTAATGTATTATATTTTTTCTACTACCGAAAGATGTTATTGGATTTAATAATTTAAAACTAATTATTTCATGAAATTATTTGACGTTTTTAATAAATTTTATAGTTTAGTAGGCTGTCTGTGAACATTGTTTCCATGCCAACGAAACAATTCCCTGTCATCATAATCTGTCATCGAGATTATGTTAAACATTTTAATTTTTGGTGATTTCAAACTAAAATAAACAAATATGTTTAGTGGCGATGAAAATAGGATACAAGAAGCAGCCAATATTGCTTGTGCCTCGCTTTACCCCAAGAAATCCAAAGCAAGGGGCGAGCGTAGAGGCGACTTCAATGTGAATATCAGTCGATATTCCGTTGAAGCAACGTCGAGCGCGGTTAGTACTTGGATGGGTGACCCACCTATCTTAGAAAATTCAGCGTTCTCGTCCCACCTTCTAGCGGCTTGTATATCAGTTTATACGCGGAAGTTACGTAATTTCAGACGAGGATTACGTAGTGGATATACCATCCTTCGGAGGGGATGTAAAGCAGGCGGTCCCTTGTCTATTAAATGTTAGGCAAGTAAAAGATCCCTACTCTTCTTAAGGGAAGAGGTTCGGCAAAATTTTCAGGTTGGGGGTAGCTCGTCTCCTGGCGTCGGTGATAGGCCCTGGTAGCGGAAATAGGCCGACGTTAAACAGTTAAAAAAAATCCAAAGCAAGGCACAGTAGGCTAAAACCACCTTTAAATGAAATATGCATGCACTCTCTCAATTCCTACGGGAAATTGTAGCTTTATCTGTCCTGAAACAATTCCCGTAAAATCTGAAATCATTCCCTTTTCCGTTTTCTAAAAAATTGACTTTTAATTTTTTTTTTTTTGAAAATTGATTTTTTGCATTGATAAGCTTGTTAATATGTCAATCAAGAAAGTAAAATTAAACATTCCGATACAAATTTAAACTTAAGGCAAGTTTGGGAAAATAACATACAAGGAACCTTTATGCTCGATAACTCCAGACGTTTTGATAATAATCGGGTTATATAAACTTTCCAAGTAGTCAATTTAGACAAAATCATTAGATCTATTCTTATGTTATTTTGAATGAGAGCAATTTTTGTCTACCAATATATCCGTAACCAATGAATAACATTACTATTTGCGTAACTGGATTTGCTAGGGAAATCCGAGCGCCTCTACTGGCCGTCTGAGTAAACTTTCCATTCGCTCAGTGAGATAACGGATGAATATGAGAACCATACCACCGCCGATGAAGACAACCCACAGAAGAGACATGACGATAACCCAATCACCCACCCACTACCCTGTAGGTACCGGAGGAAACGCCGTCCAGTACCCGTAGTCACCTAGCTCCGTGCAGACCGAAAGTGCTACCAAAGCACTTAGGTCTGCACTTCCTCGAGCTACATAGCTCATCCCTACCTAAAAGATGATCCGGGTGGCAGGATGTCAATTGACATTCTGCGTACCGGCAGTCAATCCCAGCCAAAAATACCTCAAAGTTTCCGAACAGACAGATGACCCGGGGGCTGACAAACTGGCGAAGAAAGATCATCAAGACACAAAAGCGCCAGAAGATGAAGGCCTTAGCCAGCAAGGTCCAACAAGCCAGGACCCGGGGAGGTAGGTCGAAATCATCCACACCGCTCACATTTGTGAGTGGGGTTAATGTAAAGTAAGCTCGCCCACCCCGCACGAGCCGGTCCAGGTCTACAGCGATGTACTAGGATAAAGAGCAGTAGTCCTGCTCAACCTTAGATATCCGTCCGTCATCATTGCCAAAGAATATTGGCGTCGCTCGGTCAGTTACTCTTTAGAATTCACTAGGCAAACAATCCAAGACTCCAACAGTGAACATTTTTTGTGACCATGATTAAAATCAAAGCAATCATGCAAAAACCCACGATGAAAATAGATATTGTCTTTGTCTATTGTATAAACGTAAGAATCACGGATTGAAGAAGATAACTGATACTTAAATCATAGGTTGTTTGAAATATGTCCGGGTATTCAGAGACTTCAAAAATGTAGTAGATCCTCGTTTTTATCAATGCAAAGAATCAGTTTTCAAAAAAAAAAAAATTAAAAGTGAGTTTTCTAGAAAACGGCCAAGGGAATGATTTCAAATTTTACGGGAATTGTTTCGGGACAGATAAAGCTACCATTTCCAGTAAGAATTGAGAGAGGGCATGCATATTTCATTTAAAGGTGGTTCTAGCCTACTGTGAAGGTACATGCAAACTTATGAAGCGTTAAAATTTGTTTTTTTTTTACTTTTCTGTCCTGGCCACGAAAGTTCTACTTTCGTAGCTAACAACGCTTTAGCAACCAGAAAACTCGAATGTTTACTTTAGTTATCGCGCGTGCTGCTTCGGTTACAAAGGTCACTTATATAAATGGTAGTAGAAAAAAGTGCTTTTCATACTACTAGCTCTGTAAGTGTCATTTTTGACGTCTGTCAATGTTATAAAAGTGTCGCTTACAGCCCATAGGCAAAAAGGCACAAAATTTACTTTTATGCCCTAGGGCAAAAAAGTAAAGTAAAAAGGAAGTTAAATAATAAAGAAATTATGGCATCAATGAAGCACACTCATTTTTGGCTACCTCCTGAATGTCGACTCATAAGCGAGTTCGATAAATCTTGAAATATAATAATTTTGAATGAATTTTTCTAAAAATTGTAACATTGCTAGTAGTACGAAAAACCTTGTATGCACCTCGGCTTGTATCGTGTATTTATGAGAATATTGCAAACCTCAGCCCTGCGGACTTCGGTTTGCACTGTGTTCTCGACCTGTAAAATACACTTACAAGCCTTGGTACATAAATAACTATTTCGTACTACTACCTCTGTAAGTGTCATTTTTTTACGTATGTCAGTGTTATGAAAATGTTGCTTACAGCCCATGGGCAAAAAAGCACAAAATTTGCCTTTATGCCCTAGGGCAAAAAAGTAAAGTAAAAAGGAAGTTAAATAATAATGAAATTCTGGCACCAACGAAGCACACGCATTTTTGGCTGCATCCTGAATGTCTATACTTTCATAATCCATGTTTTTATTGCAAAAACTCACATAAATAACTTGAATGGCGGAAATTATTATGAAGTTATCAGTTTGACATCTTATTGACAGTAACCATAGCACAAAGTAAACACACTCCAATTAGAGTCTAAGACGAAAGGCGTCGTATGCACCTCGACTTTTATCGTGTATTTACAGGCAATTGCAAACCTCATCCCTACGAGCTTCTGTTTACACTGTGTTCTCAACCTGTAAAATACACTTACAAGCCTTGGTACATAAATAACTATTTAACTCCGTTGTTAATGGCAATGCACAGCCGTCTAAAAAGTCAAACTTTAATGTCATGAAATGAGTTAAGGAATGTCGTGTTTTTCAAACGTTTGAAGGAACAGTATAATTTTGTGTCGGAAGGCGAATTTTAAATTTTTAACAAAATTATGAAAAATTCTAATTAGCCTAAAAAATCCTGATTCGGATATCTCCATAACGGTATAAATGCAGTTCCCAATCGAATACATGACCTTTTATTCTCCATAGAGTGATAGAAACTCTAGCCAAAAATCAGGTCCCACTCGACAGGCCTACTGTTGGAATTTTAAAGTAGTCAGTGCAGATAGTAGAGTCAATAGAGGCTGAAAATATGCATTATTTCGAATAATTACAGGAAGCTTCGATTTTCCTAAAACCTTTTGATAACACTTTCACATAGCTTAAATTAAAAAGTTATAATCATAATCGTGAGGAAATTTTTTATTAACTATTTAAACAAAAAGAAAATTTTTGTAACAAAGTTATGATAAGTTATTATAATTTTAAAGAAATTTAATTTAAATTGACATATAAGGTAAAATAGGCAATTCAAAATGGCTGGTCCAATATGGCCGACTTCCATCAAGCAATAAAATAATTCAAAACACTATTTAATTAAAAACACAATTTAAATATTCACATAAAAACTTAAAAAGAAGCTGAGAAAACGTGATATTGTACATAGCATTACAAGATGATCTGTAAAAAGTGTCCAAACTACTTTTACAATGCGGACACATATAGGTACACACAGTACAGCGTGAGGGGCAGGTGATGCGTGCTGCTTGTCGCGAAGATGTTGTTTTACTCTCAACCTCTTTCTATTAGTCAAGCATTATAATTTGACTGATGATTCTGTACCACGTAAATATTTTTAATATGTTTTTGATATTTTAAACAGGATAAAAAAATTGTCATAATTGTCAAAACAATCAACATTGAGTCGATTTACCGAAAAAACTTGATTTTTTCAATATTTTGTGAAAAGTAAAGATTTATATACAGTGTGTCCCACTTTTCACGGTAACACCTTTGTAGCTCAGTTATTGGCCACCCAATTTTAACCAAGTTTGGATGGGTATCAAAGACCTTTATTATACCTTTTTTAAGTAAAACAAAACTTATTTCAGTCATTGGCGTGCATTTTTATTATGAAAAAAGGATTGATTTTTCGAGAAATTATATTAGGCATTCTTTTTGTTGAAAAACTAATGCAATATTATTGATCAGCATGCTGTAGAACCGCTATATCCAGAATTTAACAACATTTTGATTTTTGGTTTTTGAATAACGGCCCACTTAAAATTACCTATTTTAAACACTTTTTTAATATCCAATATCATCGAAACTTTCAAATTTCGAAGGCTAAGAATTTTCATTGAAAAATTTTGTCATCAGACCTGTAAATTATTCGGGCATTAAGGATTATCGAATTTGAAAGTATCGATGATATGGGGTGGTAAAAAAATGAATTTAAAGAGAAAATAAAGAATGACTTTTTTTGACAAAAATTTCGTTACCAATTTATTGATTATTTAATGTTTAAAATAGGTAATTTTAAGTGAGCCGTAATTCAAAAACCAAAAATCAAAATGTTGTTAAATTTTGGATATAGCGGTTCTACAGCATGCTAATCGAAAAATCGACCCTTTTTTTTTCATAATAAAAATGCACGCCAATGACTGAAATAAGTTTTGTTTTACTTAAAAAAGGTATAATAAAGGTCTTTGATACCCATCCAAACTTGGTTAAAATTGGGTGACTAATAACTGAGCTACAAAGGTGTTACCGTGAAAAGTGGAACACACTGTATAGTGTATATTCCAAAAATTTTTTCATCATCAGATTTACTCATTTTGAGGTCCTACTATAAACGTATGCTGCATAGGTAGGCTAAATAAATTTTTTATAAAAGTTATTAGCGTTTATTTTACACGTAATTTCACGAATTTTAGAGCATTTTATTTTTATTTTCTTAAAAAAAAAGTAATTAAGGTAAATCCCCTTGAAGCATCTTAGATTACACATTTTCTCAAAGTTTTGAAATTTTGGAAGTGTACATCTTCAAAAATAAATTTTGGAAATTTTTGAAATTTTCTTCACTCATCGGATCTTTTTATACCTACATGTTCAAGAGTAAAATGTGAAAGACCCCAGTTTTTATCTTTAAATTTTTAGAAATGGTAGAGCTCTTACCTATTTCATCGCAAATCTCTTTATGTTCCGACTTCATATATGTACTATTCCTACATACATTCATCTTTATATTTGAAAATATAATAATCCAATAGCTACATGTTTCTTCTTTTATTTAAGTTTTTGTGAGGTCAATTTCATTAATTAGTTCAAAAGTTACAACAAATTTAATATAGCGTGTCCGAGGCCGCGCGTGCTTCGCGCCCCGTAATTACATGTTTCCGCGTTCCATTTTGGTGCGTTAAACAAAAAAATCTGGACCCTACATTTTTGATCGTACAAAAAAACTTCATATAGATTTTTTATGTGAAATTTCCCGTAATTTCGAATGGCGTAATTACTTTTTGAGAGAGAAAATATTTTAAGATATATTAGACAAAGACTGGTATTTTGCAACTAATTTATAATAATAATAATAATATAATAATAATTAATTGACTTTTTTTTAAATTTACAAAATTAAAAAAAAACGGCGGAGTTCAGCTACGCTGCTCTTACACTCAACCACATACAACTACAATATATATTATTCTAATTACACACGAGAGGAAAAAAGAAAAAAGATTATAAAATTTAAATCCAAATGAAATAATTAATATAATATAATTAATATATAACACAGAATATATACCTAACCTTAGCATATAATTGAGAAAGCATTGTCACTGGCTTAACAACAAATGTTTATATTTTAATTTGAATGCCGCTACTGAAACCTGCTTTAGATTGTCCGGAATACTATTATACAACGAAGGGGCAGAAAAAGCTAAAGATCTCTGAAACCTTGCTGTAGAATGCTGCGGAATCGTTAACATCTCAGTATATCTAAGATTTCTGTCATGAACTAAGGATCTAGGTATAAGTAATTCCCTAATATAAGGAGGACAATTAGTAATCATTACTTTATGAATAAAGCATGCAAGGTGATGTTGCCTACACATGGCCATATTAAGCCAACTAATTCGCTGTAAAAACGCAGAAATATGCTCTCTTCGAGACAAATGAAAAATAAAACGAATACATGTATTCTGTACCTTCTAAATTCTGTAAGAGGTCGCCTCATCAAGACATGGGCCATAAACAGCATCACAGTAATTAAAGTGAGACAACCATAGACTCGCATAGCATGATCTTAGTTTTTTGATTAAGTAAATTACGATGATTATATAAATTTCTCAGTGCACAAAATGTCTTTTTCATTACCAAATTAATATGTACATAGAATCTTAGCTTATAATCTATAACCAAGCCCAAATTTTTAAAATTGTCATAATAAGATAACGTCTGCTGCCCCACAAAAAAACTTATGTTATCCAAAACAAGCTTTCTATTATTGCTGTTCCCAAAAACCATAACTGCGGATTTTTTTGCATTTATCGTGAGGCAGTGCTTACTTGATATATCAACCAGACATTTGATATCACTTATATTACGTGCTGCCTCCATATAGTCCTCTGATTTAAAAGTGTTATATAGCTGGCTATCATCAGCATAAAAATGGCATACACAACTCTTAATTGTACTATTGAAATCTGCAGTATATATTAAGAACAAAAGAGGTCCTAATATTGATCCCTGAGGAACTTCAGCTTCCAACACTTTCAGTTCAGATGCTAAATGCTGACCAATAATCACTTTTTGTTGCCTTTTATGTAAATATTATGTCAAGATATTAAGGGCAAGTCTATGTTTCAGTGTATATCCCATGTTACACTAGTTATTGCTATGAGTGAAACCAAAGAATTTTAATTTAGCGACTAACAAAGCGTGGTTAAGAGTATCAAATGGCTTTGAATAATCTATCATTATTAATACTGTAGTATTATTATGGTCACAGCCCTTGATTATATCATCATTTACTTTGAGAAGAGCACTACTAGTACTATGACCTTTTCTAAAACCAGATTGATTTTTGGGAATTATTTCATGTTCACTTGTATACTCTATCAACTGGTTATACATTAAACGTTCAATAATTTTCGATAATACGGGTAATAAACTCACAGGGCGTAACTCTGTGAGCTCGGTAGGAGATTTAACCTTGTTGAGTGGTTTTACTACTGCTATTTTCAATAATTCGGGAAATACTGATTAATAATAAACGTCAGATGTGAATTTATTTGTGGTGTCCACAACTTAAGCATTTTCGTCGAGACTCCATCGTGATCTGTAGCATTAGATTGAATATTATTAATTGATTTTACCACCAATTTCACTTACCGATTTAAATTCAAAAGATGTATTATTTTTAAATTTATTATTTTTATAGTTATTTAATATTTCTTTTTCACAGTCACTCCTACTGCATATTGACACAAAATAGTTATTAATTTTATTAGGGTCAGATAAATTATCTGGTATTTCCGTGTTAATACGAGTTTTCGTTACGTTTAAGTGACATTTGTCCGACGTATAGTAGCATCTGACCATATGAGAGTTTACCTCTCACCGTCACTTCATTCGATTCAGTTTGTATAAGACTAGCAAGTTGACCACTATCATTTGTCTGTTCCATGACCTATGGCATACTGATGAGAACATAATAAGTTCGAAACCGGTCTATGTCTGGTCAGGAACAGACAAATGATAGTTGGTTACTGATCACGATTTGAAGGTGTAATTCAATGCAGGTCGGGGTATTTGCCCGCTGAGTAGTTGTTTCCTTCAAATCCGATTTCATAAACAGTGAGTATAGCCCACTAAGGCTAGAGGTCGCCGCTCTTGGTACTTGCAAAAAAGCAAGTCGCTATACGTCAGTGACATTTGTCCGACGTATAGTAGCATCTGACCATATGAGAGTTTACCTCTCACCGTCACGTTTAAGTTGTTTAAAGTATTCCATAGTTCTTTACTACCTTTATTATTATTATTTCAAATAACAAATTACGCTCAAGGACTATTGTTGGTAACTTTTGGTATGTTGTAAAGTTACTGCTTCCCGGAATCTTTTCGAAGTGAAAATCTCTATTGACTCCACTATGATGTATGAAATCACTTTTTATTTACTCCATTATCAATAGCACAACACTAAGAAGCCCTTCAAAAGTAGCACAATTTCAATCTACTTCCACCAAAACATACAATTTTTTTAAATTGACTTGGAATTACGACAGCAAGAAATGTATACCTACGGCTTTTATTTTTATTTTTTAAATTCAAAACCGTACAAACACGTGAATATTATACATCCATTTATTCGCTCTGGAATTCTATTAACTCAAACACGTGTGCAATGTTAAAATGTTTCCCTGTAATTTGCCTTTTGCGTTATACGCACAGTTGTGAATCTCAGGATGAAAATGTTCTCCTGATAAATACGCAGACTGAAGAGCTGCCGTCTTTACATATTTGTTACGATACGGTTGCTCTTAAAAGCGAAAAAATTCCACGCTGTGGTTTCGCTGCCGATTAGTTAGCAACTTGTCTCGATAACTAGTGTAACATGGGATATACACTGAAACATAGACTTGCCCTTGTTAACCGTAATGAGTTATTCGAACCACATAACGACTCCCTTGTTTTCCTCGAGTTACAATTACTAAGTCGTAGGGGTTTTCGAACCTATACAAATATACATGAGTTAACAAATACATACGTTTGTTAATGTCTCTATGTTTCTTATTAAACGTCGAGCTAATAATGTTTCTCCTGGATGATTGTAGAATCAGTTCGTAGTCAACTAAAACTTTATTTTACATCCACATCCACGTAATGGAGTGGAAGTATAGGAAAGGTAAAAAAAAATTAAATTTGTCGTATTCGTATATTCTTAGAATGTCATGAAACGTTGAGATTTTAAGTTTGAGCAAAAGACATTCGGCCTGTCTGTCGGTTTGTCAGTCTGTATATAATAATAATAATAATAATAGTAATAATATGACTTTATTTCAGACGGAGGTTAGCCTTAGCTACTCAGATATATCTTTCTAACTGCAACATTTTTTGTGCGCACGATTATTCTGAAACGGTTTATGATATTGACAAGAAATATGTATTATAACGAGTTTTTGCTTTGTTGTCAAAATAATCTAGAAAATATAAAAAAAAAACTATTATCTTCGGGTAAAGATATCTCGTTTAGTTTTTGAGATAATACAAAAACTGTTATGAGGTGTTTAATTCTCTGTGATACTCTCTATGTAACGGTAAAAATTTTGATCCTAGATCATTCCGTTCCTGAGATATAGATGATCAAAATTTTAACCATTTAAGGGAGGGTAGGGGGTGGGGGTGGCAAGATGGATTTTTACGAACAGTAAGCCACCCTTATTAACACCATATGAGTTGCCAACCATCGGCATTTTGGTACAAGCGAAATGCCCTAGGGCCTCCTACTATTATAGCTTTACAGCTTTTTGGGGTACAAGATTTAAAATATTATATTATTAAAGTTCTGTAAATAATTATTTCCACAGTGTAGTGCAAATATAGTATCATTTTTTTTTTCATTGTAAGAGAATTGGATAGGAAATCTGGCTGTGGAAGTAGTAGTCCCTTAAGCAAAGGTTTTGACTTCAATTCCAATAGTTCTACAGGTGAAGTAGTACAATAACTAGATGTTTTAACTTCGGAATGATGTCATATGAATTAAATTTCGTTCATTTTTAGCAACTTAATAGTAAATGCACCAAAGAAAAATTTGTATATTATGCGGGGGTTTGCTAATTTATAGGGGGCGGATGTCACACTTTTTCAAGGGGTGACAATTAAAAAAACCATTGGAGCCGAAAAAGAATATAATTTTGAGAAGAAAAATTCTATCATATAAATAATTGATAGTCTTGTTATAGCGACTAGAAAATTGGAATTTTGTTTGAAAAGGAGGTATTTCAAATAAGTTTTCGTCAAATAACTCGAGCGAAAACGTGCTAGAGGCAAATAAGAAAGCTATCAAATCATTGATTAGGCTCTCAAATGATTTTTTGATTATTTCTATAACATAAAAAACAAAAAGTTATGACAAACAATGTACTTTTTCACATTTATTTAATAAAAACGTCGCCATTTTGTTAATGTAAGTTAGTCAATAATTAAAAAAATATACTCTCATATATTGTTTTTCGTTAACGTATATTATTACTAGATGTTAAATTTTTTTCGTCCACTTACGACGCTTTTTTTAGAAAAAAATTGCATTTTAAACTGTTGGACAAAACAATAAACATTAGTTTTAGTGAAAAAATTGTGGATATCAAAAATGAAGCTTTTAAACTAAGAATGAATTTGTTTTTTTTTTATATATTTGTGTAGGATTGATAGTTTCGGAGATATTTAAGTTTATAGGTGGCATCCGACCGTTTTCAGGATGAAGTATTTAATTTAAATGTTGAATAACTTAGAAACTGTGACACTTTCATAAAAAAATTCGAAGGAACAAAATTAAAGATAACTAATCAATTTTTATAATGATTTTTTGTTTGTTTCTACATCACAAGAAATAAAGAAGTTATGGTCGATACAATGTGCGTTTCCACATTTTCTTTAACAAAATGTCGCTATTTTGTTATTGTAATTGCTCAGTAATTTTTTTTCCAAAATGCTGTTTTTCGTTAATATATAACATTACCAGCGTTGCCAGTGCAAGTTTTACTGGCTTACTTTCTAACTTTAGACTTCTAATTTAAATAATGTATTCGGGAAACGAAATACTGCAAAAAGAAAAAGAACACCACCACGTCTGTTGTTCGCAAGTTGGTGAAATTTTTTTTCGGATTTTTCCCCCACCGCTCATCAATTTTCATTTACATCAGTACTTTTTTTCTTAAAATCAGTACCTTTTTGTTTTTATACCAGTATGTTAATTTTGGATTTACTGGCAAAGCTGAGCATCACCTAGATGTTCATTTCTTTGTCCGTGTAAAACACTTGTTTAAAAAAAAATCCATCCGCCATATTAGAACCGCCTTTTTGAATTTATTAATTTTGACTTCAGATTCGTAATCAGCGATCTCAAAGACATGAGTATCCATCATCCATGAGTATCCACATGAGTAAGTTTCAAAAATAAATTAGTAATAGCTTTTCAAATAATGAATACTCAAATTTGGGGGTGGTTTTCACCCCTTGAGGGTAAGAGCAAGTATCTGGACCATATAGAAGCTGTAGACGAAGCCTTTTGCTACCCATAAAGAAAAATTATCATTACATATGGAATTATTCCGGAATTTTACATATTTTTTACCTGTAAGTATTGTACTAGAAGGTCAGGGTATCATCTATTCCGAATTGATTCAATTCGACATACTAAGATCAGAACATTTTGTTTATGAATTTAGTGATGGGTAAATTTACTTCTAACTGTTCACAGATTTACCAAAGTGTGGAAAGAAATGAGAGTCGTAGTGTAAAGTAGGTTGGTGTAAAAATTAACAAAGAACGAAATCAAACATATTTTTAACCGATTCCAATATCGATATTAGGTAGTAGTTCAATTAACTAGGCGGCGCGGCGCACGGTGTAATTTTTTTTCATAATTTTTAGGATTTTATTCTTTTGAGGCTGTTCAATTTTCTTTAAATTAAATTAAATTAAAGTAATTGCAACACTTTAATCGTTGTGCGGATTGTGAGCATGTAATGCCGGCTGATAAAAATTTCTAAGGTATAAATGTTCTACCTCGTCTTTTATTTTCTTCTTATCATCACCGCAAAAAGGATATATAACGAGATAAGAAGTGATGAATGAGAGTTGAAAACAACATATCTACTCTTAAATAAGATAATTTATCGATGTAGTTTTATTTATTTGTAGCAAGGCTGATAAAAACGAAGTTTCTAACCTGATGCACTAATTTTAGTCTTTTTGTACAAAATTAAATGTTAATTGTCTTATTTTTATTAATATCGAATATATTATACAGGGTGGGGCAATAGTGTGTCGAACTTCGATATCTCGAGTTCTACGACAGCTAGAAAAAAAATACAAGTGAACTAGATGAAGAAGTCTATAACCGGAAATTATTTTCGAATATATAAAGCGAGCCAAGACGAAATTACAGTATCAAGTGCCTTTTTTTTAAATGGAATGCTATGTATATCAGTATATTTTTTGAAGCCTCTTTCTGGACTCCATTCATTCCCATATTATATCATTGATCCCAACCACTTGGATATAATGAATTTTTTGTTGAAATAATGCTATCTGCAGCTGCATAAATCACCAAAGTCACAATTGAAGAGCTAAGTGGATAAAGGTGTTATGTCACAAAAACACGTTATTGAGTAATTTAACTCGATAGTTTTTAGGCGAGAACTTTTTTGTTATAACGACTATATAGCTTGCATTTTGCGATGATATTGACAATTGATGAATTTTCAGAGACAAGTAACTAAAGTTGTCAGTTGTCATTATTTTCGAAAATTTTAAAAAATTAATGTACATAACATCTTTATCCGTTCATAAGTTTCTCTGAAATGAAGGGGAAGGAATTAGTGAATAAAAGTGTTAAGAAATTAAACATATTTTATTATTATTAAAACATTGTACAATTTTTAGGTAGTCGGACAGTTCTACGGTTTTGAGCCACAGTTTGGTCATTTCCAAGTATGTTGTGATAATACGGTCTTACCATTCATTTATGAATGGTAATTGTTCTTTAAGATTGGCCAGTTTTCCTACACTTAGACTGCCCTTGTTTTCATTAAACACCGTTAGAGCAATACCGTTGGAATTTATCTTATGCATATTTCTTTTCTTTAAAATATCGACCTTGTAAAATGGAGTCATTTCATCTAGTGGTGTAATAGTAGCACCCATAGGTGCCATTTTATACCGTCGCGAAAATAAACCTTTTCATTGTTCAAGTTTTTTTTCCTGTTGTACAAATTGAGTTTTGAGGCAATTCCATCAATATCCTTGAAATGATTCTTCATATCTATGACAACGGCGTCTTTGGAAGTTCTTAAAATTTCTCGATACTGGTCCGGAACGTAGATGTTTTGATGTTTCCTTAAAATTTTCTCGACTCTGCCAAAGTCTTTGTCTGAATCTAAATATGAATGTCCCAAAATTTATGGTTGATAACTATAAATTCTCTCTTTAAAATCTACAACTGGTAAAGTGTAATGATATTGAAGTTTTTATTTTGTCCACCACCGGGCCATATTATAATGTGATCGATCTTTCCTTGGAAATATTCATTGTAAATTTGTGAAAAGGTATGTAAGCAACTAGCAATTTCTAGGCTTTCACGGCTGGTCATATCTTCAGTCCATGTGAAAAAGAACGTTTTTTTTTCAGTATTCCTCAATGTATGTATGCCAAGGTTGTAAAACCACATTTGACGAAGGTAAAATGCTTTCAATGTACTTAATTTTGGCAGCGGCATGGTTTGCTGAAGATCTAAAGTAAGAAAGCAAATCGTTCTGTCTACTGTAACTTTTGCTCCGTCACGCTTTTGTTGTTCGAAAGCTAGTTTGTAATTTTCTCCGTATTGTTTAGTATTATTTCCAGCATCACATTTGGGAAAAAATATGAGTCATTTCATGATCTCAATTAAACAATTTTGAATACCATGGACGTAATTTCAGCATTTTTATTGGGTAGGCAGGGATTTTTCACAGATAACCCAATAGCGCATAGCGCATAGCGAACCCTGTAATTCTTAAACGATAACCTTACAAACCCAAATGACCTTTGACTTGATTGGCGTAATTATCATACTTATTATTTTTTCCGCAAGAATTTCGGAATTCGCCAGATTTGCCTTAAACAATTTAATGCTCTTTCAAAATATTGGGTGGGCAGAAGCCATACCAGATATCAGTTTTGCTCTTTTCATAAAAATTTCTATGGTCCAGCCCTCTTCTACTTGTCAGCATAAAAATGTTTGTACAAAAATCAACACCGCAAAGCGTCACTTTCCAGTATTTCTGATTTACAGACTAATCTGCTAGAATACTTTGGTAAATTCGTATTTTATTATTACATTTTATATTGATAATGTTTTGTTTTTAAAACATTATTAAAACTTGCCTGGGAAGAAATTGCCACTATGTGACGGATTTCTGCTGAATTGCCAAAAGGTATAAATGTGTTTACAGCAATTAGATACTCAAGTACCATCTCGACTCTTGTACCATCTCATACCATTTCGAAATTGAATGAAATTAAGATATGGATTAAAACACTATAAGCACTATTTCCAAATATCAGCCAATTTATAAACATCATACATGATTCATGAAATCGTTTATTCATTACCATTTGTAATAACAGTTTACTACGGCTGGCCATTTTCACTATAATAGTAAGAAACACTTAACACAACTTGTCACATTAATGTCATTATAACATAACTTTAAAAGCAAAGTGTTTTGGATTAAAACAATTTAATATCGCACAGTAATGGATAAAGGTGGTATGTGATCATGACACCTTTATCCATTAAATTATATAAAAACCATATGTACATAACACCTTTATCAAACATTAAAACGCATTTAGGAAAGGTTTATTATCCCAAAAACTTATTGAAATGATAGATTATAAGTTAAAATAGTTGTCTGTGTAGAAATCTCAAAATTTTCAAAAATGTCACATAACACCTTTATCCACTTAGCTCTTCAATTATAGGTTTTCAGAAAAACTTATGCGAATACTAGTTACAAGTTAATTAATGTTTTTGAATCATTTTTACTTCCTAAAAATGTACAGATTGATCAAAAATTATTTTTCAATTAAGAACTTTTTAAATAGATGAATTTTCTCAATTTTTTCAAATGGAACACCCTGTAGATTGTTCGACGATGTGATGAAGAAATGAAAAACGAACCTTTTTTGTAAATACTTCCCTATGGCTAATTGCAATCATTTTCGATTTATTGAGCAATAAGTACTAAATTCGAGAATAGAAAAATAGAGGTTTCTTCAAATAATTAATTTCAGTTTCCATATTCTCCTGTCAAGACATTCGTCCTCGGTTAGGTTTCTTACTTCCATCGCCTCGTCCAAGCCATTTCTCCAACTCCTTCTAGGCCTTCCTCTCTTTCTTCTCTCCGGTGGTTGCCATTCCAATACTTTCCTGGGCCATCTGCCTTCGTCCATTCTTTTCGTATGACCAAACCATGTCAGCTGTTTTCTTTCAATTTCTTCCGAGATATTTTTTCCAGCTCATTCTTTCTCTTATCTCTTCATTTCTCACCCTCTCTCTCCTTGATAATCCACAGCTTCTTCTTAGGAAGTCCATTTCTGTTGCCATTAATTTGTTTTTGATTGTTTTAGTTATATCCCATACTTCAGCTCCGTACATTATCACACTTTGAACAATACTTTCGTATAATCGTTTTTTTGTTGTTCTTCTAATATCCTTTTCCCAAAGGATTGAATTTAGGGCACCTATGACTTTTCCACCTTTATATTAATTTCTATTATTTCATCCCTGCTATTTTCTTGTTTATTAAATATGCACTCAAAGAAATAGTATGGGTAAATTCAACAAAAAAAATGGTTAACTAACAATATCGTTAATTTTGTTAAACCAAACTATATTGATGGTATTTTTAAATAAGAGGTGATTGTTATTTTAATTAATAAAAAGTTGTACAACAAAACAAACATTAACTTAAAAAATAGATGAATAAGACTATTATTTTGTTCGTCTGACTATTATTTTGTTGAATTCTGTCAAATTAAACTAGATAATAGTATATTTTATTTTTAACTATTATCGAATTGTAATTCTAACCCAGTATTAGTTCGCTGTATTATTGTACTTGGTAGACAAACCAATAATATTGTCGTCTTCTAGAAGTTCTAAAAGAATTACCATAAAATTTGCTTGCTTACCACGTAGTCTATTACAGAAATTATTCCCAGATGACGCCACATACAAATCACTGACAATAATCAATCATGCATTATCTCATACTCTTATGAATTTATAGAAAATTAATAACATGATTGCAATGTTCAAATTCTCTCAGGGATCATCGATATATTTGGATGGATCTTATAAACGATCTCTAATCTTTGGTTTGGGTGGTCTGATATCTCAATACTGAGATTTTGGCTAACCAAAAAAACTTCATCATACAATAAAGTGTAGATCAACCGAAAAATTAGTTGGTGAACAAAAAACAAAGTCGTACTATTTAATTGTAGACCAAATTGAAAATGGTTAGTGAACATAAAAAAATGTCATTGTACTATTTAATTTGTTACAAGAAGATATGATTATTAAACTACTATTTGTTTACGAAAACAAATAAAGTTGTATGACTATTCTTTTCTGATTGATTTAACTATGAAACTAGATAGGCGCGATTTCATATGCTCTTTTTGGTTGAATTTACCTATCATTTTCTTTGAGTGTGACTTCGAGGTACTTAAATTTTTCCACGCCTTTTATAACATCACTTTCTAGATTGAGATCATTGCAGTTGTCTGTACCTATTGCTAGGTATTCGCATTTACTCATATTCATAGTTAAGCCTGCCTTTTCATATTCTTCCTTCAGCTTCCTAATCATAAACCCCAAATCGTCTTCGTCCTCTGCTACCACAACCTGATCGTCGGCAAAGTATAAGCTATAGAGACCTACTCTGCTGCAGGCCATCAAGAACTACTACAGAGATAACTCGGCAAGAGTGAAGCTAGGAATAGACCTGACTGATAGCTTCAAGACCAACAAGGGACTCAGGCAAGGGTGCTGTCTATCCCCTACTCTTTTTAAAATTTATTTTGACCGAGCCCTCATAGGGTGGACACGAAAGTGTAAACAGATGGGACTAAGAGTGGGAGACGACGCGCTCTATAGCTTATACTAATTCATTAAATAATATTATGAAAGTGCTTCACTTTGAAGCACTTTGATCGACACACATCTCTGCGCTTTTGAAATGAGGTTTCTACTGTTCCTAAAATTGCCGATGTGATAGATCTACAAGCAGTTATTATCCTTTCCTTCATGTTTTGTACTGTTGTTGGTGTGTCTTTATGAACAATTTCCTTCACGTATCCCCATAAAAAGAAATCCATTGTTGTAAGATCTGGGAATCTAGCACGCCATTTAGTGAGTTCATTTCTTCCAATCCATTGAAGCGGGTAGGTATTATTTAAGTGGTCTCTAACTACATTTAAATAATGTAGTGGAGCATCATCTTGCTGAAACCACATCCTATTTCGAATTCTTTCAGGAAGATTCACCAATAATTGTGGCAGACAATTTTTTCAGAAAATGACGATAAATAGCTCCAGTCAATGTACCGTCAAAAAAATGTGGCCCTATTACATGTTCTCCAATAATTCCTCCCAAACGTTTATAGACCATCTGCGCTGATTAACAACTTGCCTAAAAAAGTAAGGATTTGGAAGCTGCTAACATCAGGAAACCTTCTTTCAGGATACCTTTGCTTATAAATTCTGTGGCAAGCAAGCAATATCTGTCCGACTCGTCCAAAATAAGTCATGCCTAGAAATTCCGCTCTATTAAAATTAGGGATTGCAATTTACCGGAAGTTTTAATAACCGGCAAATCGGTGAATAAAAATGTAAATAACCGGTTAACCGGTAATTACCGGTAATTTTTAAAATGAATGATTAAGGTGGCGAAAATGGCAATTGTCTTTTTCCATGTACAAAATTATCTAAAGGACCCCACACACCATATAGGGGATTTCTGCCTCCTGTCAAATTTAATCTAACCCACGTAAAAATGTTCTTTTGGACCCTGAACAAATGTTCAAATGCAGCCAGGTCCGAAAAGGTCTTCGTTTTAAGATATGGAGTCATAAAGATCGTTCCAAATCACGAAATTACCTTGTCGTACTGGCTAAATTCTATTGCTGTTTCCAATAGTAAAACAACGAAATATTAAGTTTTATTTCACACTTTTTTATTTATTTTTCACTTGTCAATAATGACATTGTTTTGATTCATTGAAACTGTCAAATAAATGTCATTTTAGGATATGGCGTTACCAAAAATTATTTAAGGTTATAAAAAATGAGCTGTGTATCATCTCGAGCTTATATTAACATCCCAATAAAACACGATCATAAACACTTTTTGAGAAACTAGTATTAACACATACAATAGGGGTTTTCGTTATTTTCATCAGCTAGTTATCAATAAAACAAAACAGTTCATCCCGGACACTCTTAGTGAGAAAGTCGCGTTGAATTCACAGTTTGAGGTTGGTTTGCGGTGAAAAAGAATTTTCTTCTATCCAAGAACGAGAGGGTCATTAACACGAGTAAGAAATATGGTGTTATTTAAGAATTAATTATGCAGTTCTGAATTTCCATAAAATCAAAGCCAACTTTAATTGAATTTTTTTCAATTTTGGAACGATATTTAGGCCTCCATATTTCAAAACGAGGACCTTCTCGGACCTGGCTGCATTTGAACATTTGTTCAGGGGGTTCAAAAGAACATTTTTACGTGGATTAGATTAAATTTTACGGGAGGAAGAAATCCCATATATGGTGTGCGGGGTCCTTTAACAAAAAACATTTTTATATACTTATATTTAATATAATGAACAAACAAAAGAATTTTTATCAAAAGGAGAAAACAGAAATTAAATAAATTTAAATAAATAATTATTCGGTAAATAATAAAAATATCAACTTAAATAACAAAAATTATAAACATAAACTCAAATAGGGCATTTACTGAATACCTAATCTAAAAATACAATATTTTTTAAAAATAGCCCGTTAAAAGTCTTAGCTTTTCAAAGCTATATCTATTAGTCGTCTGATATTTGTGCATAGAATACCACCAGCTGAAGATGCCCTTCCTCAATTGATATTGGTGGGCCGATAAGTTAATAAGAATTGGTAATAACATACTTCTAAATGTATTCCACGGATATTTGCGGCAGTGAAATATTCAATTTTCTGTCGCAAGATATTGTCAATGTCTCTTTGTATTTCTTAGAGCTTGGTGTTTGGATTTTACTTTTTATAATATTATTTATTTATTGTTAAAAGTGCTCAGTGTTGGGACAGTCACTGTGTATTTAGTGAATACTAGTCATTGACATAAATAGAAACGTTGAATACGTGACATGTCGTAAGTTCAGAATTTACCGAAATAACCGGTAAAAAATTAAAATAACCGGTAATTATCGTCATGTGTTTTTTGTCCTGATAACCGGTTAACCGGTTAACCGGTATTGCAATCCCTAATTAAAATTTATTTTGTAAAACTCGAAATATTTTAAATGTAATACAAATGATAACTGCGATAAATGTTCATTAGTACAAGACAATTTATACCAAGCTGAGGTTTTATTGCTTGTCGAATAACGAAAACAGCAAAAAAATTTACAAAAAACTATTACAGTAATAGTCCGGTCAAGTTAGCACTAAAAATATTAAATAAATAAAATCTCAAGAAGCTGAAAATTTACATGAATGTTAGCGATAACATTATAATGAAGTTGCAAAAAGTCCCCATTGATCCCGTGTGTGCAAAAAATTTTATGCGGGGTCAAAGTTCGCAAAAATTGCTTTTTTGGATTTTTTAGCGAAACGGTTAGTTTTGTGATAAAAATAGCTTAGAGAGAAATTGTAGATCTTTCAATTCTCTACAAAAATGGTCCTTACACTTTTTTTCCTAAAATTCACCTTTATTGAGAAAAAGCCATTCTAAAGCTATATTCTCCATAATATGCATGACTACGCTGCCTATGTACATTATGGCCAGATATATTTGAAAATTAACCGTTCCTCTTCAAATTTAACCCACTCTTTTACAGGGTCCCAAAGGTGACCCTGTAAGTCCACAAATAGAGTATCGCGAATTCCCTGGTTGACTGGTGGAGTAGCTATGTTAAACTCCGCCAGGACTTAATATAAATAAAATTATTATTATTATTTTTGACGTACACTATACACTATGTTTTAATGTTTATGATATTGTTCAAACAATAATAATTTATTTAACAATTTTATTTTGCTATAAATTTAATGTATATCAAAATATAATTGTTTAAACAATTTCAAATGCTTAAAAATGTTAAGAAAAACTCAAACACTAATTAATAATATATTATTATAATAGGTTGTACAAAAAAATCACAAATACTTAAACAAAAATAAAAATTAAAAGTACGCGATACTCTATGTTTGCCCTTACGGTCATTTCTAGAACCCTATAAAAGGATCTTATGGAGGTTCATTCTTGGAAATAAAATAGATGATCTCGGAGGCACGTGTTCAGCCGCTTTTGCTCTAATTTCTTTCTTTTCGCTACAAATTTGAATTTTCCGCACCCTATTGCACATCCTGAAATCAAATATTAGGGAAAATTCACTAATCTTTGCTGAAATGACATTTATTTAAAAAATATACTCGAATTACGGTATTCTTGTCTGGTTTACAATAATTCCGTAATTTATGCCCGCTGGTTCTGATTTCAGTCTCTCTAATATAATATAATAATATCCACCTTCCTATTATTCCAAAGAGAAATATTTTTTTGCTTGTGAGAGTTTTATGCCACATTACCTTTGAGTTTTCAATGGCAAATATTTTGCACAGTCCACATTGTTTACTAAAATTATTATTTTTAAACAGTTTTAGTCAGTAGTACTTTCACATAATTTACCAGTTTAGTTACAAATTATTAAATTATACACTTTGATTTACAAACATTTGTCGTTTAATCCGTAGTGTTAGATGAAGACTCCATATTTTACAATAATTGTATAAATATATAAGAGTACTGAATCAAAAAAACACTAAAAAGATGTAATTAACAATTTTCTACATGCCAGTACCTATTATAAATATGCATTTGCGCGTGAGTATATAGAGCTCCGCGGGCCGCGTGATGGGTGGGCAGGCATCTTAGAATGCGACGGGAAACGGTTGAAGTAGAGATAGATGCGACTGGGGTTGTGGCAAAATTTTGACAACTAACTATTTAATTTATAACTCGCTTATTTATGATCGAAATTTAAAACTGAAAAAAGTAATCGAATCTTGATAGTATACGCTACAACTTTTTTTCTTATTAAATTTTTAAAATTTTAGTTGGTCTGTCCACAATCACGAGTGGAACGAATTTGCCAAAATAACAAAATAAATATTCGCATAATAAGAGAGCCACGCAAGGTTTTAGGAAATATTTTACGCTTTAAACAATACAGTTCCTTTGCATATAAATAGCCATAACTTTGTTATTATGGATAATTCATCAAAAATTAAAAAACTGCTAGAAAGATGAAGCAAACATCTAATTTTCCGTTTTTTCGGTTTTTCACCCCTGGGGGTTGTTTGGACACCGATATCGCCAGACGAATTTAGAGGGTGTATATACATATCAAGTACTATATAATAGCGCAATCAGTACATTTTTACCTTTCAGTGTTCCACGGGACACGTTTCTAAACGACTTTTTCGAATTCTGAACCTCTACTAATAGAATATAAGTTAGGGGGTGTATATAGACGTCAAGTATTAGATAATGGCGTAATCAGCACATTTTTACCTTTCATGTTCCACGGAAGTCAACAAAGATCTTGATTTCAACTCTACTGTATATGAAGTATTATATTTCTACTGCCTGCCACTCAAAATTAGGGTAGAAGAAAAAAATATATACATGACGATAGGCGTTGCGACGCGTTGTTTTCCCAGCGTCACACCAGTTTGATTACATGATTGAAAGGATCTTTTCATTTCCAGTGTTTTTGTAAATACCACTTCTTTTCTATGTTTAATTTTTTAAAAGTTATGATCTAATTTTTGTTATTTATATTATTCATACTACTTTTTAAAATATTTTTATTGGTAGGCGTCTAAACTACATTCTATAAAATAAAGTAGGGTTTGAACAAAATAACTCGTCATATGTTAATGGCTTATAACTATTGCTTACATTAATACCAGTCGATCTGAAGAATTTAGGTGTTGTGTAAGAGTTAAGAACAAGTAAAGAAAATGGTTATAAAAAGTTTATCTATAAATTTCTTATCTAGCTTATTGCTAATTGTTAACGTAACTTGTGAATTGTAGTATTGTACCATATAAGTGGTAATATAATAATATAAACATAACATAAACACACCACATAAGTTGACAACTCCCAAGGCTGTGTGGAATATGTAGCCTAGGGACAAGTTATGCACAGCTTTCAATTGATTATAACAACGTAATTACAAAATAATAATTATCACAAATTAAATACAAATGCCCACTGAGCGGGCAAGTCAATTATTTCACGTTAAACATAAATGTTCTTACATACGGTAATCCATGACAAAGTAACAACACGTTAATAATTCAGGAAATCAAAACTATGTGCACTGTACTCTACATTACAATGATTCATAACACTTATTCCAACTCAACTCTCAGAGTAAAAATACTCTCTGCTTAACTAAACAACCGTAACTTAATTTTTACACTCCTTAAATAGAAAATAAGAATTAAATAGGTAAATATATGTCAATAAACACTTTATATAATAATTCTTGTATATTACACTGTCTGGCGAATCTCTGTTGTAGCGTTTAGCTTTATTACTTCTAGATAGTGGTACAAGAGCTATATTTCATTTCTCTTTGATCAGCTTAAAATAGAACATAAAGGCGGAACATTGGTAGCGCTCTCTCTGTCTTTACCTCTCTCTGTCTCTGATCGAAGCATGCCTTAGAACTGTTTACAGAGAAGACTCTCAGCAGTTTTGGACCAGTCTGTGCATTACAATACCTATGGTTCAAGGTTTATTGGTTTATTGATTGTCATTATATTTAAAATATGGCGAACTCTGTCGACTTTTAAGTTCCTGCAGCTACGATTGTTAAATAATTATATTTGCTTTGTTCTTTATTAGATGAGTCGGTTTGGAAATACATTTTTATGTGACATAAATAATGAAATTGAAAATAAAGGTCAGTAAACACTAAAAAATTATAAAAAAAAGTCTGGAGGTAGTTAATGGCAAAACTTGTTAATGGCAAAAGATGTTTTATGTGAAATATTCTCCCCAAATACCACTCATGCTTTTAAATTTTGCCGAAAATATAATTTGTGAAAATTGGCAGTTTATTATCAAAAATTAAACCTCTCCCGCTAATTCGCTCGGAATTTAATCAGATAATACATGATCAATTTACTCTCTTTGTATTACCAGGCAACAAGGCTTTCGGAAAAATGTTACCAATAAAATTCTAAGCACTAGTGATATTAATTAAATACGAAAAAAATTACTTGATAATTTTTAATAACGTTCCCAACAAGCAAAATTTAAACGTTATACAACTATTTTGTTTTATTGCAATTTTATAAATGTAATAAAATAGCAATAAAACAAAATTGTTGTAGAAATGACAATTATAAAACAAATTGGTTTACTGGGTGTTATTAGTTTTTATTCAATATTTATTTTTCTTCGCAACATATTGGTAATTGAGCCCTAATAAATGCACTGAGAGAATAATAACACACGTACGACTTCAATCAAACCCCGTCTGCAAAAACTTTGATTTTCAAAGATCATGTACAAGGTGGATATTAGGTAGAAAAAGAAATATGTAAACAATATTGGTTTCTTTACTTTTGCTATTATAAAGGACAGGTCGTAAACGTGATTTAAAGTTATATTAATAATGGTGGGTGCCTAATGCCTTAGGTACTGAAATGGCTCAGAATAATTACGTTGCTACTTGTAAATTGTCCATCCACCAAGCTCTTGATTCGGGGATTATTTGGGTAATTTACGCTGACCACATTTGGAGAATGGGTTCATTGAGTTAATGCCTACATAGGGCATCGCGTTGTTAAAAATGCCGAAGGATCCGGTAACAATACGAAAATATACAGAGAGTTGAGAACAAAGTTTTAATTCATTTTAGTCTCATTTTACGCAGACATTTGAACGAACAAACAACTATTAGACACTTTCGATGTAGCTTTTACTTTCAGTATAATCGACGTTAATGATGTGGCTGTACAATGTAACCTGAGAAAGAGTACTATATTTACCACAATGGTACTGATGTATTTTTTGTCTCTATTGTGTAGCCTGTTAAGTCAGAAAATAAAAATGTCTATTAATATAGCTACTTATTATGCGAGCTGAGTTGTTATATATACTTTGTGCTTGGCTTTACAAACTTTACAAACTCATTGAATGAATTTTAAGAAATTTTAATCAACAATTATATTTTCTTTATTTTTTATTTAGTAAACGATATTTATCATCTGAAGAAGTTCCAAGCAAGAAAATTCAGGCTAAGAAATTCAAATAAATCAATCAATCTTTTGTTTTTAAGTATAACATTAAATCATATAATTTCTGCATTATAATGCCCTATCTAACCTATAGTTAGAGTGCTATTTGGTTCTAGATCTACTTTACACATAAACCTTCGGCAAATCCTGGTTAAAGCATGAAATAAAGTATAATTTTAATTGTGTTGAAGTTGTAGTTATAGGTCTAGTTGTAATTGTAATTGCAGTTGCAATAATTACAATTACAATTATAATATTAAACAAATACAATTATAATTATAATATAGACACAATTATAAGTATTTTTGTTACTATTATTAATATACTTTTCCCTCGAACCCTTTCGGGACCAAGCTCTATATATCAGATCACCTTTGTGAAGTATTGGCTATTGATGCGTGCCTAATTTTATTAGGCGTCCGGCATGGAACACACAAAATCAGAATCTTTTCAATTCATATTTCCTGTAGTTAATTTCATAAATAATACATCATCCCTAAATTTTGTTTCCTTGACGGTTCATTGGATTTGTAAATGAGATGAAGGGAAACTTCGTAAGGCTAAAAATAGTATGGGGTTAATGTAATAGAAAAACTTAAGTTAATAATTATTTTCAACCCGGACAATATTTAGTTAATTAACAGATTACACAGCCACTCAAAAAAAAAAGTTAAGCATTTTGACTTTGCAGCAGACTATTTAAATTCAGTGAGAGAGAAAGAATAATTTCACAACGGAATAATGAATTACCTTTTTTAGATATTTTAATTTAATTAATATATGCAAGATTAATTAAAAAAATAGATAACATACGAAAGCAATATTTATAGAAATCAAAGGTCCATACACAGATATTTAAACATCAAGAAAATCGTCGTAAAATGTTTAATAATAGAACCAAAATATTATCATAGTAATATATATATTTTCACGTCGAGTTATTCAACAGCTTTTTCATAATATCTGTACGTTCGTAATTATTTTCGTAGAACCTAATTTAGTGAATTTTAAGGACCGGGTGTTCAACTATTGTAGTTAAGTTGTTATAACTGCATTTGTAAATTTTAGATAACCACACGGTATAAAAGAAGATGGGCTCAATTATTACTCCCTTCCCTAACCTCAACATTCTAGGAAATGGCGGAGGAGCCGGTAACACAACAATTAGTCCAAGTGCTCGCGATAAAACTGTACCATCATAAACCATCACGATCAAAAAATTATATGTGAAATACAATCACATAGAAAATATGAAACCGCTGATCTTGCTAAGCATTTCCTACCGGAAGAATGTTAAATTATCGGATTACAAATCACCTCAATTACATTCATGTCAGTTGTAGAAAAATATATATATAATTTAATAATAATTATATCTGACTAACAACATTTTGCCGGAAGGACTCAGCAGACCGCTTCAAGCGGGGTAGGATTTTCAGTACTTCACTATCTTCATTTCTTGTTTTTAAGTTTGAACCTTCTTATAAACAAAAATATTTGTTTGCCAGAGGGGAAATTGCCGCATATGTATTAACTAAATTTTTTTTATCAGCATCGTCTCATTACTTATAAAGCAGTGTATTATATTTTCGAATTATAAAGAAAAAATGTTCAAAAATGTTTTTTATTTAATATCATTAAGAGAATGTGGGACTATTACAGGAAGAAATGGTTGGAATAATTTGTCGTTAAAGTAAAAACCAACTTATATTAAAAATAGATCTTTCCATTGCTTCACATGAAATTTGAACAATTTAAGTTGTAAAATTTAAATTTTCAGCTATTTAAAAAAATTTACCTAAGTGTTGGAACAGAATACTATTAAAATTGACCAAGTACGGAAAGTTTTAAATGAAAGTAAATTGAAACACGTTTAAGGTACTTCTATACTAAAATGAACTTTTACAGTTTTAAATATAATTTGGTATACTAATAAATAAAGTGATTTCACACTTGAATTTTTAATAAAAATAAAATCATCCGTTTAGTTTCGAAATAATCGATTCGGAAAGTTTGACTTTTATAGGCAATATTTGACATAGTAGAGCTTGGCTTAAGTTAATTTTTGCTCTTAATACCACAATTGTTTAGAAAATGCTTCAAAAACTAACATAACATTAAGTAGTTTCTTATTAACACTGTTAACCCTGAAAAAATCGTCCGTCTAGCATAAAAGTTATTAGAACTTTAATCAATTTTAAGTCCTACATTTTTGTAAATGAAACAGCTGTTAAAATTGATTGGCGCGAATATTTCAATTTTTAGAAAGTATAAAATTAAAAATTAGTATAAATACTTTTTACATTTGTTGCCTACAAATTTTTCGAAAAAACTGATAAATATCGAGATATTCGAGTAAATACAGAAAATTTCACGTTTTCCTAGAAAATGCATGTAAATCTTAAAAAAAGAATTTTGCCAGAAACCTTTGTTTCAAAGGGCCAAGATTAATGAAGCATCTAGGTAATACATTATGTTAAGTGGAGATCGTATATGAGATCGACTTTAATTAATTACAGTGATAAAATGGCGAAATTTTACCGAAAAAAAAAAAAAGAAAGTCCCAATTTCTACCCTCTCTAATTCCATAATTTTTGAATCCAAAAAATAAAAAAAAAAAGTTTTAGCAAATTTAATTCTATTTAAATTAGCTGGAGTAGTCTTTTGACGAAGGAGTCAAGATTAAGAAGTTGTCAACTCTTGAAGCACAAAATTTGCGATTTTTTGCCCTACATCGTCGACATTTCAGTAAATATCTCCGCAACGAATAGTCGAGGAGCCCTCCCTAGTTGTACGTGCACCCCCTTCCCGATACTTGGGGACAATGTTTTTCATAAGAGCCTAAAGAACAATTTAAGAATGTCCTAAAAAAAAACTGGTTGTACTTTCAAAATGGCGGCTATATGTTAAAGAAAACTGTTGCCAATATTGTTTTTGTCATTTAACACAAAGACTAAAGAAGATGGACAAAAAATTTTTTCACAAAAAACAACGAGTATAAAATTTTCTACTATTTGTACCTATACAATATTTTGACGGGAGTTACCATTTTCCAGATAAATGAGTCCAAAATTAAGAAAACATGGAAATCACTTAAAGGAAATAACTGTGACAATTATTGTAAGGCGTATAATATAACTTTATATTATTAACATAACAAAAAAATAAAATAAATTGAAATAAATTAATAACAATAATAATATTGTAATTTGCAGACATTTATCTCGAAACCGGTAACAATGATATCTGGAAAACGGTAACTCCTATCCAAATATTGTATAGGAAAAAAATTATAGAAAATTGTATGCACTTTGTTTTTTGTGTAGGAAGTTTTTCTCCATCTTTTGTATGATTAGAGAATATTATTTAGGTATTATGCAAATCACAACTTACACACTTTTTATTTATTATGAAAATACCTACTTTCTGTATATTGTTGCCCTAATCTGGGCACGCTAATATACTAGTCAGGTAAATACTTTAAAACACTTATTATTGGAGAATCAATCAAAACAACTACTCTTCTAGCTAATACTGACGAAGTATTGAATTACATGATAGGATTCTTAGCATTTTAAAGAAAAAGATATATTGAAAATACTTAAATCATTTATTCAAATTTAATCATTCACACTTTTTTATTTAATATGAAATTATCTACTTTCTGTATATTGGTGCCTTAATCGGGTCACGCTAATATACTACTTAGGAAAACACTTTAAAACACTCATTATTGGAAAACCAATCAAAACAACTACTCTTCTAGCTAATACTGACGAAGTATTGAATTACATGATAGGATTCCTGGCATTTTAAGGGAAAAAAAAATATATTGAAAATAGTTAAATTATTTATTGAAATTCAGTCATTCACAACAATTATTGAACCATACATTCATTTCAACTCTAGATTAGGGCAACAATATACAGAAAGTAGGTATTTTCATAATAAATAAAAAAGTGTGTAAGTTGTGATTTGCATAATACCTAAATAATATTCTCTAATCATGATAAAAGCAAATTCATCTTTTTTAGTTTTTGTGTTAAATGACAAAAACAATATTTGCATTTTTTTTTAAACGGACGCCATTTTGAAAGTGCAGCCAGTTTTTTTTAGGACATGTCTTAAATTGTTTCTTGGGCTTTAATCTTTATGAAAAACATTGTCCCCAAGAATTGGGGGGGTGCACGGACCGTTCGGGTGGGCTCCCGTAGTATTATGTTTTATATTGAATTTTATATTTTATATTAAGAGCTGAATCATTTATCTGGAAAATGGTAACTCCTATCCAAATATTGTATAGGAACAAAATTGTAGAAAATTTTATGCACTTTGTTTTTTTTTGTAGAAAGTTTTTCTCCATCTTTTTTAGTTTTTGTGTTAAATGACAAAAACCATATTTGCAAATTTTTTTTTAATCGGACGCCATTTTCAAAGTGCAGCCATTTTTTTTTTAGGACATGTCTTAAATTGTTCCTCAGACTTTAATCTTTATGAAAAACATAAAAACATTGTCCCCAAGGTTCGGGGGGGGGGGGGGGGGGGTGCACGGACACTTAGGGCGGGCTCCCGTAGTAGAAAGGAAAAATCAAAATTTTGATGGTAGCAAAAGATTCGCAGTGAATAATACTTGTTTGACCTAATTTTTTATTTCGAGCTAGCTCCTACCTTTCGGAGATATTTGCGAAAAATTGTAAAAAACACCTGGCATTTCAGAGACGAAAGAATTACAAAAACATGCGATCTTGACACATTCATATTTTTCGAGAAACACCAGCGGAACGACCGTACGATGTCGCGATGTAAAGAGGAAGACTCCCAGTTAAACCTCATTGTAAATTGCATATAGCCAGATTAAATGTAACAAATTAGTATATAACAGTCATGACAATCGTATTTAATACAGTGTTACCAAATCCTTTTACTCTATCTCTCTCGCGCTTTAATTTATTAAATCCACCGCTAGATTCGCTCTTATTAGTATACAAGTACCTTAAAAGACATAACGTTTGCCAATACAGCCTCTGAATTCAAAAGATTTTGAAAAATTGGATGATTTACAAAATCGACACAGCACAAAGCAAATGGAAAAGAGGACACAGTCAAATTGGCTGAAAATGTAGTGTGTTGCAATTCATAATATCCTGATCAAAAGTTTTCATGGGCAAAAGGTCTGAAAATGGCCAGTTTTTGAGATATGAAAGGTCAAAAGTCAGGAATATCGGTACCCGCTAATGTCATAGTTGAGAGTATCATATGTCATAATAGTCTAGGTGCCCGCGTACACAAATGCAATTTATACATATCCTCATATAACTTCTTCACTTCTTGTATGGCATAATTGCGCCTAGTCTATCACTTTTTTCCTCTGCGAAAATTTTCGTAAACACGGCATGAAAAAGACGATTTCCACACGTCGGACTGGAAAATCGGCCAATATATTTTGTCCGACAATTCGAAAATTGGATTCTACATATTTTTATTAAGCAATCTTGAAAAAATCAGCTGGTTATCAATAAATGTTTTAAAATTATGTCATGTTATGTTTAGGGTGGTGGACACCCTAAAACGTTCCAAAATTTTTGTCGGACAGTTTGTAGAAATATATAGAATATATATGTGGAATCCAATTCTCAAATTGTCCGACAAAATATATTTGCCGATTTTCCAATCCGACGTGTGGAAATCGTCATTTTCATGCCGAGGAGGAACGTCGCGTTTACGAAAATTTTCGCAAAAGAAAAAAGTGATAGACTAGGCGCAATTATGCCATACAAGAAGTTATACGAGGATATGTATAAATTGCATTTATGTACGCGGGCACCTAGACTATAAGGAGTTATTTAACGTTGTTATTCTCCCCACCCCATACGCACAAACATCTTACATATATTCAGTAAATGTAGGATCCCCTTCTTCTCCCCTCCATTGTTCCTCTTCGCTTCAGAAACACCTATATATGTTTCTAACGTGGACATGTATATGACAACTCATATGTCTCTACTGTAGGTACCTAGGTGCGCGAGAGAGTGAAAGTGTGTTTATGTGCAAATACATTAGAATAACAACGTTAAACAACTCCTTATATCGTATGATACTCTCAACTATGACATTAGATATTCCTGACCATTGACCTTTCATATCTCAGAAATTGGCCATTTTCAGTCACTGTGCCCATGAAAACTTTTGATCAGGAGATTACGAAGTATAACATACTAGATTTTCAGCATATTTGACTGTACCCTTCTCTCCATTTGTTTTGTGCGGAATTCTTTAGCTTAATAAATGATAATTTTGAAATAATTGGTTTAATATTTAGTCAACTTTAGTCCCATATATCATTAGTTATCTCTAAAATGCTATCAATACATACAATGCAAGAAAGAGACATCTATAGAAATTCATATTTATATGCGTTAATTTAGGTATATGGATTTAAAAAATAGACGTAAATAAAGTAACCAACTTTTCTATTAGAACAACGCTACTATTTACGTTTATAAGATATCTAACTTTTCCATTTATATTTACTATGCACTAGATTAATCTATAGTCATTTACCTAGCGGACACGTAATGTACACATGACATCCAATGAAACAAGCTCTAGACATATAATCTAGATAAAAAATACGTATATTCTATCATACTTAGGTAAATTATCATTTGTTGAACGATAAACATAATCTTTCAAATTTATATCATATCTTATTTGTAAATTTTCATTCTGTCCCGACACGATTTAAATTTATTTTTATTTTGATAAAACTGATGCTTATACGTACATTTTAATTTTCTTCTGAAGATGTTAACTTGACTGTTGAAAGTCATATCACACTATTTCAAGAAAACGAAGAGGATTCATATACTTTACGGAAACACAATTTGAAACATACATGGGTCAGGAGCAATTTGCTTATTGATATGCTGTATTAAATTTATATTCAGCAACCGTATAAACAGTAATGTATCTGTTTTGTTGTTTATGCTGTTCCTTGGTTCTACTAAATCATAATAAAAACATAAATAAACATACCCGCCTTCATATCTGTTCATTTCGGAAATGAAATTATACATTGGAAACAGCCTCTCTGCCTAGAGGTTATCAATATGTATTGAACTGGATTTGTGCCAACCAGGACACCACTATGTCACGCAATAACCCCAAAAATAATACCTTTTTTTTACCTTCTATTTCAAGCGAATGGCTCGAGCTCGAGGATTTGATACAAAACCTATGAATATAATTTATTTTGAATGAGCACAATTTTGGTTGAACATTTGATATAGTGAATTAACCATTTAACATGGTCACACTTTGGTTAATAATATTACTAAAAGAAAAGTAAGGGAATAATGCTTATTAGTGATTTATGGTCAACATATTTTGTACAAATAATTAATACGTACCGCAAATATGAAGTCTTTGCTAATTGTTAATTTAACGGGTTCCACGTGCCTACATTGACAGCCCAAGTATAACAATTTAAATTTTATCGTGATCTTTAGAACCTCTTGAAGTCTATTTAATAAAACTTCTGATAAAACTATATATCTTTAACAAACGCTATTAAACCTTTATAAAGCTTGTATAAAGTTAAGAGGGGCCATTCTTAAAAGAGTTTCTGATGGTCTTTTTTAAAAGTCATTTTATTCTAAACAGCCTTTATAATGTTCTGAAGACCTTGATAAAACTATTCATAAAACCAACAATAAATCCTAAAAGCATAATTTTGGCCTTAAGGGACTATCTACAAACCGTTGTTTAAACTATTATAAAACCATTTCGTAAAGCCATCATAAAACTAAAATGCTTTAGAACTGCACTTAAGAAAGCTATTTGCTCTGTTAATATGGTTATTTTTAATAAAAAGGTTTTATGCTTGCCATCATATTAAAACTAAATTGGCAATGCTGGCAAATTGGTCGCCTGTTGGTAATGGATATTATAATAAGCATTTGCTGTTGTTCAGCTTTCAGCTGATCTCTCTATACTGGTTAAAATTATCAAGTTCAGTAGGTACGTACTCACCGTGAGTGAAAATTTAGCTGCGCATTAAATTGTACTGATGATATCACAACTAGTAAGTCGAAAAATACAGAGGCTCTAGAAAAATATTGAAAATATTGGAAATTTTAAAAAATATTTTAAAATTAATTTTTTAAAAAAAGGCTTATTTTTTTTTGACATCAACTTAAATCACACGTTAGTAATAATAATCATGATTTTAGTCCTTACCCATAAATTGTTGCAAAAATAGCAACTAAGTAATTGTTCATTTCAATAATTCCAACATGACAGCTTTTGTTTACAAAGATATTTTTATAGAAAAGTTCCCATATTTTATTAAAACCTGTTGGTTGCCGGCAATACCACAATAAGAGTATTTGATCCTAAGACTGTCACAATGCTTTCGTACAAGAGCATTTGCTACTAATCACAACCAAAGTCTTCTTACATTTATGTAAGTCCATTTGGTATTGTCTAATACCAGTTGATCTTGTCTAACACCATTTGACCTATATTAAGATTTGTTGGATTTATTCACAACCACCATAAAACCTATGGCCCAAAGATATTTGACTTTTTTGGCATTTATTTACATATAACCTCACACTTGTTAATTACTTTTTCCTTACCTTAGCTGTGCTGTGATTGCTCTGAAAGGGCCGGCTATATGCCCTTATACCCAGATGTAGTGAACTGAAATGTGAATAAAAGAGCAAAAAGATATAAATAAGAAGAAGAAGATAACCTCTTACATTTATTTCATTATTTTGATTAGTCAAATGTGTGGTGTGGCTCTAATTGTTATTACTATTTTATGCAGTATCTGAAATTTTAATATACGATTTTATTTCTTTCCATACTAAGAACTCAGTTATAGTAGAGCAGCACGGATTCATGCATGTATCGAATCTTGTATGCAAAACACAGTATATTGCTGAAGCTTTAGATCAGAAAGGTCAGGTTGATGTCATCTAAACTGACTTTTCTAAAGCATTTGACAGATTGGACCACAGTATATTAATAAACAAGTTGCTAAACTTTAAGTTCAGTGATTTTCTTATTCATTTGTTTATTTCTTATTTAACTTGTCAGACTCAGTTTGTTCAATATCGTGGCTTCCAATCTGTATTATTTAAACAAACGTCAGGAGTTCCGCAAGGTTCCATACTTGGCCCTCTATTTTTTAAACTCTTCATTAATGGTATTATTGACAACCTTGACGTATGCTATCTACTTTACGCTGACGATCTCAAGTTATATATTTGCATTAAATCCAAAAACGACTGCTTAAGGCTCCAGCAGAGACTCGCTTAACGCCTGGTGTGTTCATAACCAACTCCCTTTAAACGCTACCAAATGTAACGTGATGTCCTTTTCGCGCAAGTATGACCCTATTATTTTTAATTATAATTTGGATAATTGCGTCTTAGACAGACCTGTGTTCGTGAAGGACTTAGAAGTTGTCTTCGACTCAAAACTAACTTTCTCCAGACATATTGAGGAATGCGTTGCTGGTGCTTATAAATCTCTAGGTTTTATTCTGCGTAATAGTAGGGACTTTAAAAGTTTGTCTACTCTTCGTCTATTATTTATAACATTTGTTAGATCCAAATTGGAATACGCCTCCATTGTTTGGAGTCCCTTTAATGTCTATATCACCTCACTTGAGAAAGTACAAAGACGTTTCTTCAAATCGGCAACATTTATCCTGGAAGGTAATTATCGAATTAGGAGTTATTTTTGAACATGTGTAGTCTATTTAGAAAACGGGTAATGTGCACTATAATTTTCTTATGTAAAATCATCAACAACAAAGTCAACTGTCCCTCTATTACCTCCCTTATTAAATACCGAGTTCCTAGATTGTCCGCTAGAACAGGTAACATACTTATCACACCTACACCTCGAACTAACATCTCCGTTGCATCAAATCTGTTTAAACTACAATAACATAGAGCAAAGGTTGAATATTTTCAACTGCAATATTTCTGACATAAAGCAAACTTACGCAATTGTTTAACAATTATTTTTCCCTTCCTATCTTGCTTGTATTGCTATATATATATTATGTGAAAACGTTGTATTGTATATATTTTTACGTTGTATGAATTGTCATTTACACATTTAATTTTCCTGAATGGTTTATATTGTTGTTCTGATAACCTATTTTTCACTTTGGTGTTTGTTATATTCATTCGTTATTTTGTTTTAATCTTGTAACTGAGTTGCAATTTATCCTGTAACTGAGTTTTACTCATTGGATAAATTATTGAAAAATTATTGAAGTTAATAAATAAATAAATAAATAAATCAATACCCATAGAAAATAGTTGAGGGGCGTTATCATTATTGCATAATTCTCACATAGTTGCTCGCAGAATCCATTTCGCTGATCAAAATCATCTTCAGACAGTTCATAAATGAAGCATACATGATAAGGATGATATTTTTCTTTATTGAGTATTTTGTGGACACTGCCATATTAGAATAAGACGCAATGTCCTTAAGTATGGAATGATAACTTTCTTGCACTGTCAACAAAACATTAAACTGATGTTCTTCTGATGGTGATGTCTGACCAGATTTATTAAGATCGCGAACATGCTTAAATTCCCTGAATTTTGACTCTGTTTAGGTTGCCGATCAGGATGAGTTGCATTAAACAATTCAACTACTTCTATTTGGGTGAGCTACTGAGCAAACATCCCGTCACGAAATCGATCATGAAAATAATTCCAATTCTTTTCCGTTCTATAAATTTCATGAAAAAAATAATTAATATTTAATACTCCAAGACATTGCTCCCGCAAATTGCACATCAAAGCGGTAGTCAAGCAAATCACAAAAAAAATCAAACTAGGACGATTTCAGTTCTTTAACACCGAAATTATTTAAAAAAGAGCTCTTGGCTACCAAGTTGCGAATGGAATGCAATTAGAACGTTTGATTTAGTTGGTTTTGAAACTTCTTAATTTCTAGTGAAGTTAGTATTTTTAAGTATTATAATAGTTGTTCCAAAAAATGGAGGATGTTATTTAAAATTAAATATTGAAAACTTCACAGCAACAAGTTCCAATATTATTCTTTTTATTTGCCCACACAACTAACTTTAAAAACCTTACGATATAAAAAGACATTTATTAAAAGTTTTCGTCACGCCGAAATTTATTTATACCTATGTTTAAGAGTATACTGATTTATGGTCTCAACTTTATGATATATAATCCATACTCCCACATGAGTGAAGGGGATTTTCCCGTACGATAAATTTATTCTGCCCTGTTTATAAACATAATTTACTGGATATTGCGGAAGTGAGACAGAAAATTGTTGACATCAGAATCAAGTCGGAAATATATTTTGGATGAACGGATGTAGTAATACACGTGGCATCCCATGTTCCAAATATTGGCGTTCTGGATGTTCATATGAATATTATAATTTATGTAGTAATAGGTTTGAAGGTTGATTTATATCACGTGTAGTCAAACAGTGGCAATAGTTTCATATAGAAAGAACAATTAGATTAACTATTGTTTTAATCGTATCCTGGTTATGGTGATCTTTAGCTATACGTACTGATATCCTTTCTTTTTAGGGTTTTACTCCCAAAAGTGATTAAAAAATCAGATGTACAAAATTTCGCCCCGATTGTATAAAGTTAAACTGCCCACTAAGGCTACCAATTAACACCAGAACGTATAAAATACGTAAAATGTACGTTCCAATAGTGTAAAAATGATTTTAGTATAATAACGTTATGATTTTACGTTTTTATTACATTATTTATGATCTACTAAATTTCCACTACAGGTAGAAAATATTGATACAAAACGCTGTAAATAAACTCCCAAGTAACAATTTAAATGCCATGTGGACTTGAATAAGTTTTGAATAGCTTCATTGAGTATGTAAGTTTGCTAAATGGCTTTATGGCGGTAATATAGCAGACCAACACCTCTTTCAGCCTAAGTAGTTTTATTAAGAGTTGTAACAACCTCCTGGAGGCTGAGTTTCAATACCATTTAGCATTTGTTTTATATCGAGTTTATTCGCACTTGTAAAGGTTTTATGGTGGTGGTCCTTTTTAAAATACCTGGCAAATTCTCGACTCTTTCCATTTGTCAGGAATGGTCGCCACCTTCAATATTAAATTAAAGTATATGTGAATTACCCAGTGAATGTGGGAGATTTAAAGGAAAAAATTCGTCAAGAAATACGGCTCATATCACCGGAAATTATTGACAGCCTTCAAAAAGAGTCAGGCTGCGAATGGAGAGCAATTTAAACATTTAATGAGTGAGTCTTCGAATTTTCTTCATTTCTAGTTAAGTTAACATTTTCAAATTTCAAGATAGTTTTTCTTAAAAATTTCCTCATACATCGATGTTTACCATATTGTATGTCAAAAAATGCGCTCCTTCAAACTCGACAACAAAAATATATATTGATGATGTCAGAACTTTGTGAAAACTTCCCAAAAATATTTAAAATATTTATCAAGAGATCGCATTCAATATGAACCTTTAGACAGTGATTCTCTTTTAAAAAACTTTTTAACGTTGTATACACCTTTTACATATTGAGATGGTAAAATCTTTCAGAGAAATAAATATATTATCATTCAACAGAATTAATAAATATACAGAGCTACAAAATGGCTTATTATTTAGCAGACAGTTTTATGTACGGAGGAGTTCTAATAACGGTAAAAAGTAATATGCAAATTGTAGAATTAACTGAGATTAAACTTTTTTCAATTGAAATGGTTTACGAAATAGCAGCAATTTATGTTGTTCAGTTGGACTTTGTCATAATGGCGGTGTATTGTTCTAATGTGAACGACAATTTTGAAAAATTTAGACTGTTTATAAATGCTCTAGAAAACTTACTTAATCATCTCAAGATATTAATAATATAATAATTGGATATTTTAACATTTACTTTAACACTCAAAATTCTAAAAATATGGAGTTTGAAGATTTTCTTAATTCCTTTGGGGTAATACCCCTTATAAAGGAAAACACGCGTATTAATAATTGCCTAGATAACATAATAACAAATATGGACCAAACAAAAATCAATACCTATGTTAATGAAACGTATTTATCCGATCATAAAGCGGTGTCAGTTGAAATTTCATCCCTGATACAAAACAACAGACTCAAAAAATTTGCCTCATACCTATCACACAAAATGGTCTAAATATGTTAATAATCTGCAAAGCATCGACTGAAATTTTATAGATGAAAACAATATTAATGTAAACACAAAGTTGGAAAGCTTTTTGTCTATACTTGTTGACGAGATGAAGAAAGCTTTTTCTTTAAAAAAAAACAGTGGAGTAAAACAAATATAAAATTAACTGATACAATAATGATCTACGATGCATGCACGAAACTTTAAATCTGTTAAGAGCTCTGCATATTCAAAATCCTAACGATGATAAACTGATTAACCAATATAAAACATATCGCAAATTACACAGAGGTAAACTAAAGGATCTAAAAAGATAACCAATGATAAATATATTTTAAGCTTAAATAATATAACAAAAGGTATAAGAAACGTACAAAATAGATATAGATGTTGGAAAATATTATGCTGCAAACAAGGTCGACTACTTCCGAGTGGTTCCAAGCCAATGTCTTATGTTTAAATGATACCAAAACAGCAAATATGTATTTTCTACTCATTATGTTAGAAAGTATGAATACCCTGATAATGTAAAATTTCTGGGAGCAGTTCTTGATCCAAAACTGTGTGGGGACCAACATGTGGACTGTTTCAAAAAAACTGGCAAGGTATGTTTGTATGATAAATATTCTCATAGGGGAAGTATCCTTAAATGTCATTAAGACAGCCTATTTTTCATTATTCCAAGGCACCTTTTCTTATGCAATTCTTACTTCATTAAGATAGAATATTTATTTTACAGAGACGTGTTGTAAGATCGATTTCAAGTCTTGGATGTAGAGGTGATGTAAAATATAAATTCATTGAACATGGAATATTAACAGTGTTCCTTTTTTTTATGGTGCTTGATATATGCTAAAGAAAACATAAACAACTACGTAGTTCATAGGGTTATACATGGCCATGATACAAGGTTCTATAATAGCCCATAACATGAAGGTATTTACATACAAAAATTTGCAAACTGAATAATTTTTTTTAATAAGTTCATGAAAGTGTATAGAATAATATCCTGAAAAGTTTACATTTCGCTCGGATGCAGAACATAAAAAAAATGAAAATTTTTCATCCATTTTTTCAAAATTTTGAAATTAAGTCAAGCTAGAAAAAGATAAAAAATACAGATGGGTAGATCACATATTTATGAACAAAAAAATGTCCTTACAAAATGTATGGCTAAAGCACCATTTTTCTCGCAAAAAAATAGTCAAGTGTAACGATTTAACTCAGAGCGAGATACATGCATGCATGCGCTTGAATACGCATGACTGTGACACCGACGCACTGAATTACATGTCACTAAATCAGAATTTGTTCAATCTATATAAGTGTTGGTTCATTTAGAAAATGGAAATTGTAGCTTTCCAATACTTCCTTGTTTTAAACAGTAAAAGTAAAGGATGGATGAGAAAAATATACTTATATATATTACCACGCCCGAACTCAATCGTCGCAATAAAAAATATAGAAAAAAATAAAAGCCCTTCAAAAAAATTCTTTCTTCATTGAGAACTGTTAAAAAGTACATCTCAAATCATTTTAATTTCCTTGCTTGATTTGATGATTTTCTTGATAAAAATTTTTATTGTAGGCTGTAACTTGCCGAGAACTTGACCCATTGGAAAAAATAAAATATCACTATCTCGAAAAAAATTTTACTTCTCGAATGTTCAAACACAAATTCGTTTACTTGTATGCATTTTTTCGAAAATATGATCAATCAGATCATGATAAGAAATTGCGATTTTCACGATCTTATCCTTATAACTATGAAAATGTCTTTGATTGTTTTGAATATAAGTTCTGGAATTTTCCCAATACATTAACAAATGTATAAGGAATCTATTGGATATAGCTGAAATGTGGATATGTGTACCTGTAATAAATACAATACAGTAAAGTCTGTGCCTGTGTATGCGTTCATAATTATATATTTTCCCTCCAGACTCACTATTTATCCTCCTATTCACTAAGAAAAATGTTAAAAATGTGTCATTAGAAAGAGAAAAAAGCTTTATTGTACTCGTTAGAACTGCTAAGAATTTTTAGAGGTTCCATGGTATGCATTTAACCGTGCACTTGGCCGCCAAAAGTGACAAAGTTATTTCACTATTTTTTTTTCCAGGAATACCGTGGCTTTAGCGATACATTTTATTAGGACATTTTTTTGTTCGGAAACACGTGGTCTATCCACTTGTATTTTTTGTTTTTTCTACCCTGATTTAATTTAAAAATTTTGGAAAATGGATGAAAACATTTTATTTTTCACTTTTTCTTTATGTTCTGCATCCGAGCGGAATGTAAACCTTTCAGGATATTGTTCTATACACTTTCACATCATCATTAAAATTAAATTATTCAGTTTGCCAGTTTTTATTTCTCTATAAAATGCTCTCTGTCGTCTGGGCTATAATAAGGTATCTTTGAGATTAGAAAACTACTTTGGTCCCTCGTTTTTTACTTCAATTTCATATTACTTCTTTACCATACAAACAGTTTTGTGGCCAGGTTAAAAGTTTACTTATAAACGGAGCTTTCGATAACTTTCAAGATTTGTTTTCGACTGATTTTTCAAATTAAATTGTATGAAATTTTTATTGCTAATTTTAAAAATATTTTAAAGTGTAAAACTTAAGCGTTGTTTTAATTCTTGATTGTCAAAACTATGTGCGTGATTTATTTGTATTTATTAATTGAATATCTTCGGTTATTATCAATATTTTTGTATTATTAGAACTTAACTAATTTGACCTGTGTAAAACTTGTATAAGTTTGTAACATCATTAAACTATATCTATTTCTATCTTATTTTACTTGCCGCACATGCAACGTTATGAAATATAACAGCACAACAATTTTTTGTCTTTGTCGAAACAAATAACTATGTGGAAAGTTCAATTTAAAAGCCCTATCTGCAATAGCAACACTTAATAAAATACACAAAATCATGAGAAAATACTATTTCCATAGAAAAATTATTTAAATTCGTTCTAACTTTTATATAAACTTAAGTGACTTGCTTTATCAGGGCGTAATGTTAATTCAATAACGTAATGCCTAGATGAAAATCTTGCAACTGATTATTGATTATTACTAATAAGTGTCTTCATTAGTAAAACTTTCTTAAATTGGTTTTGATAAAGTTAACTAACTGGTAAGTTAATGCATCCGGGATTTATATACATCCAAGGATCTTAAAATCGAATTATAAAATACCGTGCTCGGAGAAATTAAATCTAGGTCTAAAATCCAACTTAGAAACTTACATTAAATTAATTTTGGGTTCAAGTACTCCTACGCAAAATCTTTTGTAGCGCTAAGAACACGGGTATATAATTTCTATCAGTAATAATAATAATAATGGCCATAGTTCAGTTCCCTAGCATTGCAATTCAAGATTTACAATCCAAGGATATTATAAGTTTGTGAATTAATGTCTACAAAGTCGTATTCTTGGTGATGATATGATTACACAGCCACAGTCAAGGCACAGAAAGTTACCAGGCGAGTAATTATTTCTTCGGCGCAAAAATTGGTCGTGGCTTTTGACTACTCTGACTCTTCACTCATTCCTGTTTGCAGCATTCTCTTCCCATCTGTCTGAAATATTAATAGTTTAGTTTTACACCTTTTCCGTTGACCTCCTTACTAATAGTTTCCTTCACATAGCTCACCGTACGGTACTCACTTCTCAAGTTGGTTGTCTTTTTACGGCAGATATATCCAACCCACCACAAATGTGAATGTGAATGTCGATGAGCAGTTAGTTAGCTCTGCTAAGAACTTTATTGTTTAAAACGTGGTGGAACTATCAATTCGTTCAAACTTCTTTAAATGTTTGGTGTAGGAAACCCAAGCCACGTAAACGAGTTGGTAAAACAACAGCACGATTGACGGCAATTTTTGTATGCAATTTTTGTATGCAGAGAGAAGTCGTGGTTCTTGAAGACCCTTTTGACAAATCTTCCAGAAAGGTCTAAATGCTACATTGATTCTGTTTTGTACTTCGGTATCGATAATTGTCTGTGAGTTTAGACTGCTGCCATACTTGAGTCTCTAATCTAACTTTATGTCCACGACTCTAGACAGAGCGTTCATTTATATATTAAACAGAAGCAGTGCAGGTACACATTGTTGTCTATAGACCCGCATGAGTTTGAAAGAGTTTTATGGTTTTCCCGTTATGAAGAATACTCGTAAAGTTTCCATCGTGCAGACTTTTGCAAACAGCAATGAATTTAGGGGGCACCGAATCAAGATAAAACTTTTCGTTTATCACCTTTCTATTTACTAAATCAAACTCCCATCTGATTTCAATGAAGGAGATATGCAGGCTATATTGTTGTTAGACTGCAGTCGATGTAGGATAAAGATCATATCTATTGGACCTAAACCAATTTGAGTTTACGGTAGTATTTTGCCGCTGTACCGAAGGAATCAGTTTGCTATTATTCTGATGAGGACTTTACCGGCAACAACCAATAGCGAAATACCTCTGTAGCTTTTACAGTCTGCTACATCTCTTTTATTTTTGAAGATATTCTTGCATCTCGAAAGTCCTGGGATACTTCTTCTTTTTCCCAAATTTTATAGAAGAATTATTTGAAATGTGGGATGGTTCCAGTACCTTCAGAATTTCAGCCACTATGCTGTTTTTGCAGATGACTTATTATCCTTCGCTATGAATAAATTTAATACATCACTACCATACCGTCAGTCTATACAGTATAGACTAGGTTACTCATACGTGGAGGAGTTTTGTTGTATTTATTTATATCAGTGTGTTTTGTTTTATTATTTAAATCCATTGTGACAAAGGAAAACTCACCTAAATAGTACTGAGGATGTCAATAATGTGTAAGGAAACGTCGATTATTTAAAAAAGTTCTTTTCTTAACACCCGTCAACTGTTACCAGCATTAAAGTACAGACCATTCACCACTAATAATTTTTTTTTTTTACAATTAATTATTTTTTATTTATTTGCTTTCATCATGATTAGAGAATGTTATTTTGGTATCAAGCAAGTCGCAGCTTACACACTTCTTATTTATTATGAAATTACCCATTTTCTATATATTGTTGCCCCAATCTGGGCACGCGGATATAATACTAGTTAGGTAAATACTTTAAAACACTCATTATTGGAGAACCAATCAAAATAACTACTCTTCTAGCTAATATTGACGAGGTATTGAATTACATGATAGAATTCCTAGCATTTTAAAGCAAAAAATTATATTGAAAATACTTAAATCATTTATTTAAATACACACTTTTTTATTGAATATAAAATTATCTACTTTCTGTATACTGGTACCTAAATCTGGTCACGCTAATATACCACTTAGAAAGTAGATAATTTTATAATAAATTTAAAAAGTTGTGATTTGCTTAATACCCAAATAATATTCTTGTTTAGCTATTTTTATTTTATTTTTCTATATTTGATACATCAATTAAATTTTGGGCTTTTTAAGTTATTTGAAAGCCAAAAAATATTTTTTAGTTCCGCACACTCATTTATTATTTCTTGTAGGAATATTATACCCCCTATATTTCCTTTATTTTTTAACTTATCCATTTGAAATTTGGGGTGCGTAAACTACCTGTAAAAGTGAAATTTTGGACATAAAGAATGGTATGAGACCATCTCAGGTTTACCCGGAAATGACCGCAACTTTCGATTTTTAAATAGAACATCCTGTATATTTTTACATATTTGGATTCAAGACAACATTCTGAGATTTTCGCGAATTTTTTAGTCGATGTTCAGTTTTTTTTTAAGCATTTTAAGACATTAATACAAGAGAAAAATATAATTAATAGCTATTTACAATGCCTCCAAAACTGAACAAATCACTTTTTTATCGAGAACTTTTTTTTCAAATAGGAAGGTGGTGGCTCATACTGTTCAATAAATTATAGATTTTTTCTGAGTTCATTGATTTCCATTTCCAATCTATGCTATTTGTTTTTCTATTTTATTGAATTTACTTAGAAATAAAAAAATACGTTCAATATAATTTTTCTTGAACCTTAACGTACTTGCCTTTGCAGAAATCATATGTCTAATAATGAAATGTGAATAACTTCCTTTTTGTGAATAATAGCCTTTTGGTTCTGTCTCTCTCGTTTCTTAAGGATAGTATTTTACAGAGTTAGAGGGAAATATGCGTTTATTTTCGAATTATTATAAATATTTAAAAAATCAAACATAGTATAATCTTTAAAACTATATTAGATACTTGCAATTGTTCTAAAGAATACAACTATATATATTTTGTATTGTAAATTTTTGTTGTACTTGAATATCGTAGTTTGTCAATGAAAATAGTTCCTAATTTCATTATTAGAGTATGGCATTTAACTATACAGGGTGTTTCGAAAAGATTGGGACAACGTTTAGCCGTAGATACCTGACATCAAAACAAGTCGATTTAACTGAAAAAGTAGTGGTCTAACTCTTTTCGTTTTCAAGATACAGTAAAAAAATGATATTCGTAATTTGTCTCTATCTTGGAGACTATTATACATATCTACTTCAAAGTTGGTAACGACATGTTTTTCAGGTTGCTAATTAAAATGGTGATATTGCCGATGCCATATTTTATAGATGGTGCTAGTTACAGGACTTTTACGTGACACTTTAAGTCATAACTTTTTTGTTTTGAGGTTAGGTTTTGGACATCGTCTTCTACTATAATCGAAACGCAATTTTGTTTCCGAAAGAGAAGGTGTAGTTGTTTAAACGCGATAAAATGCACCCTTTCAGAGAAAAAAAAACGAACTGTGTCACACACCAGTTCGAAGAAATTCAACACCCCGGGTGTTTTGAAAAGATTGAGACAACGCTTAGCGTAGACTCTTGACATCAAGACAAGTTTAACCCAAAAAGTAGCGGTCTAACTCTTTTCGTTTTCAAGATACAGAGTGGTATAGTAAAAAAATTGTTTTCATATTTTGTTTCTATCTTGGAGAATTATATTCACGCCTTGCTCTCATGATCACAATTGTAGTTCTACTATCGTCCACTGTGTGGCGCCACGAATAACAAAGCTAAAATTTATTTGTCCCTCCCTGTATTACCTTTCTCACTCATCTTCAGCTGTCAGTTTTCTATTTTCCTGTACTGGAATGGTCGGCTACGAAATAGTCGCCGGAAAATGGTTAAAAATAAAAGAAAAAACATTTCATCACCGAAGATTCATAATCTTTTAAAGACGTATTCGTCAATGAAAAAGAAAAGTTGACGCAACGATGTAAATACATTCCTAAATATGAGTTATCATTAAACGTCCCAACAAATAGGGAAATGGAAGACGTAGCTAGTCCCTAGTCACAGTAAGTTGAAAGCAAAATTCAGAATTTAATTTCAGGTTTTGGTTGAGAATAGGAAGTATTATACATAGTGGATTGGATTAAGTGCACTAGAAGGTTGTGAATAAAGCAGACTGGTTATATAAATTATAAACCTAGTTGACTTAGTTATAAGTCTTCTAGAAGGTCAGGTGTGACAAGCAGCAGACCCCCTTGTAAAAATTAGAAACCTAGTTAACTTATGTAAGTTTTCTAGAAGGTCATGTGTATGACAAGCTGCCTATTTGACTTGACTAAGTCTCTAGAAGGTCATGGTATGACAAATTGTTGGTTGGCCAGGAAAGAGAAATTTAAAAACAGGTATTTTAGGTAGTATATATCGACATAAGAAAAGTACAGATGCAAAAGAAATAAGCCCATCAAACTTGGACAAAGCCAACGGGCAATTCAGAAAGAAGAAGGGGGGGGACAAGCTCTCGCATGTAATTGCCAATCAGTAAATGATGCAGTTAGAGGTTGTTGGCAGATCAGATATATACCATGAGCAGTCTCTGTTCAGCCAACATGTGGTTAGTGGTAGCCTCGACAAATTTGTCAGGGGAGTTACTGCAGAACACACCCTTGAATGGTTGGTTATTTGGGGGCAATTTATCAGAAAGATTTGAATTTAAAAACGCTTCGTATGAATATACAGGAATTCCTTGGTCTCTGTAATACTCTCTTAGACTTTAACAAACTCTTAATAAGGTTAATAATAAAACATCTTTATTAAAAAAATAAAAAAAAAATAATAATAAATATACAGAGTGAAGTTTAGACCCCAAAGGATTACTCTTACACTTAATTCTATGATTGAGCTTAATAACAGTCATCAAATGAAAACAAGTTCTGAGATTTTATCAGCCAGTTTCACAATCGTTATTTAACTAATGGTTAGGATTTGACCAATAGTTTTATTATAAAAATCTGTTACATTAACAGCCAGTTTTACAATTGTTGGTTGATTAATAGTTAGGATTTGACCAATGATTTATTACTATAAAGGCAAGGATGTCTGGTAAAGTTGTGTTTACTAATAATTATAACTTTCATAGTACAGGATCCGTACGTATCTTAGACTATCAGGTTCTGATTAGTCAACCAAAAAGATAGCCAGTGATTGTGAGGCTGGCTGTATGACTGATAGGATTTAAAATTTAAGGGCATTATAATGAAATATTTAAACGCTCAACGGGGCAGTACAAATGTTCGAAATAATTTGCAAGGGTTACAACAGGCATATTGTAAAAAAAACAAAAAATTCAAATATGCTCACATTAAACGAAATACAGAACATGTTTAGCGGAACCAATTAATATTCTTGTTTATGGAAAAGATTTTAATGCAATCTCTCCAAGATCTCAAATCGCTCTGAACATCTACAATTGTGATCATGAGAGCAAGGCGTGAATATAATTATAAGATTAAACGAACTTACCTTAAGTGAAGTTCGATCTTAATTATATGAACGCCTTGCTCGAAATGATCAAACCCTCCCCGCCCACTCAGAGTTACCTTTTGCGGTACTGAACTTGGAGTTGTTAAGATTGCTATTCAAAATAAAACGATTTTATTTTCAAGATCGAATTGTCTACTCCGTTATTTAAATTACCTATTCGTCTTACATGGAAATATCTACAATTTGTTATGCATTCCCAAATATTCCGTAGGTAGTATGTATTTGGCAGATCAAATAATAATACAAAAAATTATTTATTTTGGTAAAGTTTACATTGAATCGAATCTGAATTTTCAAAGACCAAACTTAACAGCTCTAGCTACTCTAAATAAACCCTTGATCATTTGATTTGATTTCCTTTGCACGGGAAGTGTAACACTAATTTTGAGTGACAGAGATGGCATCAATGCGGATATCATAAGTTAAAGAGAGACAATCTTACACCAGTGCAGCTAAGCGCTACACTTGTAGTGCAAAGGAATGAACCTATCTTGCTCTAAACTGACAGCTGAAGATGAGTGAGAAAGGTAATACAGGGAGGAACAAATAAATTTTAGCTTTGTTATTCGTGGCGCCACACAGTGGACGATAGTAGAACTACAATTGTGATCATTTCGAGCAAGGCGTTCATATAATTAAGATCGAACTTCACTTAAGGTAAGTTCGTTTAATCTTATAATATTATACGTATCTACAACAAGCACTATTGACGACTTTAAGACATCATACTTGACGTACACCTACTAGATAATAAAACCGCTTTGTACACTTTTTCTTTAGGAAACTAAATTGCGTTTCGATTATATTAGAAGACGATGTCCAAAACCTCAAAAAAGTTATGGCTTAAAGAGTCACGTAAAAGTCCTGTAACTAGCGCCATCTATAAAATATGGCATCGGTAATAACACCATTGTAATTAGCGACCTGAAAAACATGACGTTACCAACTTTGAAGTAGATACGTATAATAGTCTCTAAGATAGAGACAAATTACGAATACAATTTTTTTACTTTGCCACCCTGTATCTTGAAAACGAAAAGAGTTAGACCACTACTTTTTGAGTTAAATCGACTTGTTTTGATGTCAAGAATCTACGGCTAAGCGTTGTCCCAATCTTTTCGAAACACCCCGTATATAAAATTTATGATAGAAACTATATATGGTTGTATTCCTTAGAGTAATGGGAAGTACCTGACCATTTATAATTTTTAAAATATTTATAATAAACCGATAATAAACGCATATTTCCCTCTCACTCTGCAAAATCCTGTCCTTAATAGGTATAAGTACTAATGCACAGTATAAGGATCAATACAAATTATTTTGAAAGTGATTTTTTGTTTTTAAATAAATTTAATAAAACAGAAAAACAAATAGCATGGATTTGAAATGGATATCGATGAATTCAGAAAAAAATCTATAATTTATTGAACACTATGAGCCACCTTCTTCCCATTTGAAAAAAAAAGTTTTCAGTAAAAATGTGTTTTGTTTAATTTTGGAGGCTTCGCAAATAGTTATTAATGATATTAAACGAAAAATTATATTTTTCCCTTGGACTTTACCTGCCGTAGAACAAATTTTGGTATTCCAAAGCACTCTAGATGAATGTCTTAAAATGCTTTAAAAAGCTGAACATCGACTCAAAAATTCTCGAAAATCTTATGGTATACTCAGAATGTTGTCTTGAATCCAAATATGTAAAAATATACAGGATGTTCTACTTAAAAATGGGAAGTTGCGGTCACTTCCGGCTAAACCGGAAATGGTCCGTTTTATGTTCAAAAATCCATTTTTACAGGTAGTTTATGTACCCCAAATTTCAAATGGATAAGTTAAAAAATAAAGGAAATATAGGGAAGAGCCACTAGCCTGTGGACAACGAAGTCCGGGAATGTGCTTTCACACAGAAGTACACAAACTATTTTTTCTAAAATTACAATCGATATTATTATAAATTAAGGAATTTGTATTAACGCATAACATTTCTTCATTACAATCTATCTGCTTACTAATAAATACAATTTTAATGTGAGTTGGTTTGTCTGCGTGTATTTATTTACTGTCTAAAATATACATAAAAAACTGTACGGGAATGTTACTTTCCCGACCTAGGCCGGGAAAGTAACATTCCTGTATGGTTTTGTTAATCGTTGTTTGGTAACGGATCTTTTCCGGTCTGTTTTCTGATAGTTTCTTAGCAACGGACTAAAATACTGGAATTGTGCATTTTTTCGATCTGAAATCGCGTCGAAAATGTAGACTTTGCCGATCGATTTCAGAAAAATAATTATTCACTTGTCAAATGACAGATTGACTGCCTCCACAATCCTATTGAGGATATGTTTCCATTATCTAACGAATAAAGATAATAGTTCATAAATTTAAATAATGGTCTGATGCATGACCTGTTGCGGATATTTTAAATCTAAATTCTATCTAATGTAACACACGTAATAAACAATTAGTTTTTAAAATATACCCATATTTTATAGTATTTAATATTGGAAAAAATAAATAATCTGAGGAAATAATTGTGTAGAATTCCACTATGTAACAAAAAGCTAACTTCGCGTGAAATAAAATCCATTTCAAGAGAGAAAAAGTATTCTGTACTACAATATTATATAATGTACTGTTAATATAGTTTGCAACAATGTATTATTGGCTTCAATAAATTATATTTTTGGTATGACTGATTAATTAACACTTAAGCTCATCTGCCTCCAGACCAATGGTGTTGCGTTCAATTCTTAGCTGAGTAACTGGGATTTTTCCCGCAAGAGAATTTCATTCTAATATACTTAGACATTGAAAGTGTTCTTTGTCTCCAAATGTGTAGCCTCCTCCAACACAAGGACACTTTAGGGATACAAGTGTTGGCGTTACTTGTGGTGTTTTAATTTTACATAATTAAAAAGAGAGAGAATTAGTGTACCTAAAGAATGGAACAAAAGGACTCAACTGCCTCTAACAAACAAACCAACTCAGTTTACGCGGAAATGCATTAAATATTTGCATTCTAATTACTAGAAGGCAATTCCTGTTGAATTTGTTACATTCAGTGTCGCTTAGGAAGTTTGAAAACGAACTTTCGTTCGGCTAGAAAGGTAATTTCCCTATACCAATCGCCAATGTAATTAATTTTAATAGTAATATCCACTTCTGTATCCTGTTTGCAGTTGTTTTAGTCTATTTTTTGTAACGTTGTCGTTCAAATGTATTAACGAATTGCGTACATGACCAAAACTAATTAAACCTCTTAATATGTTTACTCGTAACTGCTGTGGTTTGCTTCATATAGTAAACAAAATTTAATCATTATGTATTTATGTGCATTATAATCTGACCTTAATCACACATGATTACCGGCAAATAGGGGAAAATGCATTAATGTGGATAAACATGGACCACACTATTTAGTAAAGCAAATATTTAACATTTTTTACACTCTTCACGAAACGTAGACTGTATTTTCTAGGCACTTTTTAAAATCACAAATATCATCCGTAGGAGAAAATAAAATTACTATGTCATGCATTGAATTCTGAATAACTTTCAAAATGTTCATCTGTTTGTCCATCCGTAAGTCCTTCCGTCGCGTTTCTTTTAAACATGGTAGTGTAAGAATGGAATTTTCGATGGTATTGAGTAGTAAGTTGTTTTAAAAAAACTAGCGTCAAACAGGACGTGTGTTTATGTAGTTGCATATTGTATTGATTATGAATTGACACGCCTATACAATAATATACACATTATAAATTATAAATTTGTACTATACAGTTTGTAAGTTGTTATAAAAATAGATTCTTAATGCCCGTTACGAAACAATTGAATATATGTAGTCTATTCTGAAGGCTGTTGTAGCTACTACACATAATATGCATCGGAGAGTATTTTAATAAATTGGTGTAAGGAATTGGAAGGTAGAAGGTCCTCTTTAAAAATAAATATTGACAAGTGAAGCATTGAGAATCTAATGAGGAATACATTATATGATGGAGGACATATGCCATTTATTCCATAAATTTTAGGAATTTTCTTTGAACATTTTCAGCGGACTCATTGTATTTCAGATACCCTGGGTGCTATTCTCTAATTTAGGTTTTACGAATGCGTTGAATAACATACATAATACTTGGGTGTCTGTAAAGCTATGTAAATTAGGTGTAACAAAACCAAGGTTCCTTGAGGATGCTGCTACCATGTTATCAATATGCTTTTATCAAAGTGATACCTTCTGATCAAATGTCATCTTTAGATCACAGAAGTATTCAGGACAATCAAGAAGTGCGTTCAGATGATAAGAGAAATCAAAAGCATTTTCTTCCTATGTTAAGGGACAGACCTTGCACTTATCAGCATTTAGTGGCAGAATGTTACTGATGCACTACTCCAGAAGCCCATTTAAGTTATTTTGGATTTTCTCACAGTTATCTATGGACTATACGCTAGTAGAGTTTTAAATCATCAGCAAGCACATATGTCGAATCAAAAATATCGTTAATAGAGATAATAAAGATAGCGACCCAGGATAGAGCCCTGGGGTACCGCCATCTTGAAGGATTTATGACTACAGTATTCACCATACTGTCTTCGTATACAAAGATAAGATAAGGAGTGATGACGATACCATCACATTGTTTAATTTATTTAGGAGAAAGCCATTATCTAGTTGGTCGAGAGCCTTCTAGAAGTCGGTATAGATCATGTCAACTTGAACATTGGGAGATATAAACCGCTTTAATTATCCCCAAGAAGTGGTTTGGATACCGTTATAAATTGCAGGGCCTTGTCTCCGTTCCTCAGACAGATCTGCATCTCCTAGACTTAAGAAGGTCACTGATATTACCTGGAAACATTTTCAATTAGTATAGCGCGTAATATTGATACGAATGTTAATATAAATATTATTAGGTCAATAGAAAATGACAGCTAGAATAATTTCTTTAGGTATCTAAAGTAAAATTTAAATTTATTTATACTTTCATCCTTTGATATTACATTATTAAGCGCTAACAAAATATTTTTACAGCCTTATATTTTCACGCACAATAATTCTATTTACCCTTCACGACTGAGTAGTTGATCTGAAATTCGGGAACAACCACCTGTGGCCTGTTTGCTTACATTATAACGTTATGTAAACCAAATCAGAAGATAAGAAATATAAACAGTTCTCTCTTGTACTCCACCAGTACTTGTGCTGTGAGACTTAACAGAGGTTTCTGTTTTTCCACAAAACACTGTCTCTCCAATTACAGCTATTACAACAACAAAGCGGCTCCAGCATGTAAATTTATTATGCAAAATTTAAACTTGTTAGAAAGTTCCGGTTTATTTTGGTATTTGCACGTTTATTTTGCAAGGGCTGACAATGACAAGATCGCAAAATCAACAAAAATTTTAATAAAATACAGTTGCTGCCTTAAGTAAAATAACATTAAATAATAATCAGAGAAAAGATTATTTACTTCAATTATTCTTTTCCATATTTGAATCACTTCAAATCCAAGGATAACTTACACAATATCATACCTACAAAAGACTGCTCAAAAATCTTGAATTGTTTTTAGACAATTCCCTTAGATACTCTACACATGTGGTTATGATATTGCGTCGAGTTTTCAGCAACTTAAAATTAATATATGCCAGTAGTATATTCTTACTGAGTAAAAACCGCTGCCCAAGGAATCACTACTTCCACATCCGGATTTTCTATCCAAGTCACACAACGAAAAAATTTTGTATCTGGAAATAATTGTTTATGGAACTTTATTAATATAATATTTGAAATCCTCTACCCCAAAAACCCATAAAACGATAAGCCACATAAGTAGTGGGGGTGGTGATAGGGGGTGGGAGTGGGGAGTAGATAAAGTAAAAAATATTTTGAGGTTTCTGGTTCTTGTACATACACTAAATCACATTTTTTTCATCCCCTTTAATAATGGGGTGGGGGTGGTAATGGGGGTGGCTAATACCAAAATTTTTTTTGAGACCTTAGCTTCTCTTGTCTATACTAAATATCAATTTTATGAACTCTTACCTGCTTGACTTACCTATTTACTCCAAATTTACCCCAATTTATCCCCCAAGCCTTCGACGGAACAGGATGAAAATATAATCTAGTTCTAGATCTCGTTAAAGTACATATGTGTACCAAGTCAATATCTCAAACGGTTCCAGAGTAAACGTGCGCACAAAAAAAGTTACAGACCGACAGACAGAAATTTTTTTTTCGTTCAAACTTGAAATCTCGACGTTTCATGACATTCTAAGCCTATTTGAACAATAAAAATGTTTAAAAAATTTTTTGACGTTACTATACTTCCACTGGATGTGGAAGTAAAAGATTGAAATACAGTTATGTAGTGCCTTGGTCCTTTCTCAGTTCAATAATTCGGATCTTGTATATTAAAATTTGATTCCTTCTGACATCAACCTATGTGAAATGATATACAAGCTATCCTAACTGCAATATACAATGTGTCTCAGGTTTGAATGAACTAGCTTAGGTGATATATAGATTTTGCTTAAAAACGCTATTAAGGGATTTGTAAAAGTGGGCGAAAGATTTCATTATGTTTAGAGATCTTTCTAATTTTTGTAGAGGTAGCTCATTTTTAAAAATATTATTCCAGTTTTTAGTAGCATTTTATTTTTACTAAAAATTATATATTTATTATTAATAGACATAATGAATATAAGTATTTTAGAAATAAATCTCGCCTGGTCGACAAAAAAATGAATTTTTCTCTTTTCATGCCACAAAGCTGATCAATGCATGCTTCGCTGAGGGGATTTTTCCAGATACATTTAAATTGACCAGAGTCGTACTGGTTTTCAATGGAAGAGGCAATGATCATCGTCCTATTTCAATTATCTCGTATTTTGGTAAAGTTCTCGAAATGCTGTTAAAAACTCGTCTGTATACTTTTACTTCCACATCCAGTGGATGTATAGTAACGACAAAAATAATTTTAAAAATGTTTATTGTTCAAATAGGCTTAGAATGTCATGAAACGTCGAGATTTTAAGGTTGAGCGAAAAAAAAATTTCTGTCTGTCGGTCTGTCTGTCGGTATGTCTGTCGGTATGTCTGTCGGTATGTCTGTCGGTATGTCTGTCGGTATGTCTGTCGGTCTGTCTGTCGGTCTGTCTGTCTGTAACTTTTTTGTGCGCACGTTTACTCTGGAACCATTTGAGATATTGACTTCAAATTTGGTACACATATGTACTTTAACGAGATCTAGAACTAGATTATATTTTCATCTTGTTCCGTCGAAGGGGTAAATTTGGGATAAATAGGTAAATCAAGCAGGTAAGAGTCCATAAAATTGGTATTTAGTATAAACAGGAGAAAAAATGTTGGCATTAGCCACCCCCACCCCATTATTAAAGGGGATTAAAAAAATGTGATTTAGTGTGTGTACAAGAACCAGAAACCTCAAAATATTACTTCATCCACTCCCACTACCATCCCCTATAACCACCGCCACCCCACTACCGATGTGGGGTATCGTTTTATGGGTTTTTGGGGTAGAGGATTTCAAATATTATATTATTAAAGTTCCATAAACAATTATTTCCAAAAAATTTTCGTTGTGAGTGACTTGGATAGAAAATCAGGATGTGGAAGTAGTGATTCCTTGGGCAGCGGTTTATGTTATCAATTCATGTTCAAGCACTTTGTAACCTTTTGAACATATCAATTTCTCCTGGAATATTCCCTATCAATCTAAAACTACGGCACATTACATCACTGTACAAGAAAGGAAATGTGGAACTGACAGAGCAATAACGCAAAACTCGTATATATCAAAAATCTTAGAAAAAATCGTTCCGACATGGGTCTATGAATATTTATCATCATTCAATCTTTTGAGTGAAAATCGGCATGGCTTCAGACCTCATTATTCAACCATAATAGCAGCATATGAATTTGTGCAATTCATTTACGAATCATTAGATACTAATAAATATGTTCTTACCACAGTGTTTGATTTAACTAGAGCATTTGACTGCCTAAATCATGCGTTTTTAATTAAAAAAATTGAATCACTGGGAATTTGAGGAAACCTCTGAAAATGAATAGTCTTTTATTACCGGCAGAAAAATCGTAGTGAAATTTGACAACACTTACTCACAAGAAAATAATATCAATATCGGTATGCCTCAATGCGTCCTCTCTCCTCTGATATTCATAAATTGTATTAACGATTTGAAATCTTATATTAGTAAAAACATCAAATTAGTTCTATACGCAGATGACGTTATATCGAACTTGTGGCTGATTCGCCAGAACTAAACAAGCTAAAAACGTAGGTACTCTTCGCCAATTTACTGAGCTTGTTATATAATTGTTGTGATACCATCTTTGTTGTGAAGAAAATTATTATATGGAAAAAAAAAACATGAAAAAAATATTCAACCTGTGTGGGATTCAAACAGACGATCTTTGGATTGCAAGGCAAAATTTTAGCCACTGCACCATCACATATTGCTCCGAAAATTGATTGTCTATGATACAATCATACATATTTCAACTCATTACATATATTTTTATGAAATATATTAGTACAATGCTTAAACAAAAAAAAATTTATTATGGATATAACATTTCGCAAGATTTCTATTTAAGTACAAGCGACAAAAATTAAGAGATTTTTTTAAATTAAATAATTAATAACTTTTTATTTATTGATCGATTTTCTTCAAAAACAATAGGGTTCTTCCTCTAGCTAACACTAACTTACTTTTCAAATTTCAATATAATCGGACGTTTCTTTCTTAAGTTGTCGCTTACAAGAAACGTGACGGACGGACGGACGGACAGACGAATATTTTGAAAGTTGTTCAGAATTCGTTCATTAACACAATGATATGAAAATTTTTTTCTCTACGAAAGATATTTACGATTTTAGGAATGTGCCGATCAAATACAATATACTCTTCGTTTTTGTGAAACTCAAATAAAACAATTTTTCTGAAATAGATCGGCAATCTCTACATTTTCGGCGCGATTTCAGATCGAAAAATGCACAATTCCAGTATTTTGGTCCGTTGCTAAGAAACTATCAGAAAGCAGACCGGAAAAGATCCGTTGCCAAAAAACGATCAACATTGCCGTACGGTTTTTTATGTATATTTTAGACAGTAAATAAATACACGCTGACAAACCAACTCACATTAAAATTGCATTTATTAGTAGGCAGTTAGATTGTAATGAAGAAATGTTATTCATTAATACAAATTCCTTAATTTATAATAATATTGGTTGTGATTTCAGAAAAAATAGTATGTGTACTTCGGTGTGAAAGCACATTCCCGAACTTCGATGCTTGTTGGCCGAGGCGACAATTTGCATCGTCGTCCGGGAATGTATTGCTTTCACACTTAAATACACAATATACTATTATTAACCCCCGGCCCCAAAAGAGGGGTATTATAAGTTTGACGCATCTGTTTGTATGTCTGTCTGTCTGTCTGTCTGTCTGTCTGTGGCTTCATATCTCTTCAACTGGTGATCCGATTTTGATGCACTTTTTTTTATTTGAAAGAGTATTTTATCGAGAGTATTTTGCCACATTAGATTTTGATGTTTGGTCGCCATCTTGATTACAAGCTTTTATTTAACTTGCCTTGTTCTTGTGGGTCAAATCTTGCAACTGAATTTTAAAATAATTATCCCCAACCGATTGAGCTGAAATTTTGCATATACGTTTAGTTTGGATGACAATGCATGGTTAGCTAAGTGACGTCATTCCAAATCCAATATGGCGGACTCCCAAAGATGACGGACCAGTTATTTTTTATGCACCCCCATGATATGGGTATCAAATGAAAGGGTTTGCTGAGAAGAATACGAAAATAAAATGACGTCACATTAAATTCAATATGGCGGACGCCCCAAGATGGCGGACAAAATTTTTTAGTTTCAACAATATAATTTGATCGTATAGTGTATTCGCTCATATGTTGCATTCTAAGAAATGGTGAAGGATTCTGTTTAAACTATAGGTTTTATATCGGATAGGAACGACGCAATGAATATACACTTCTCCAAGAAATTAACGCACCACCAAAAAATAACCAAAAGTTTGAAGTTAGTTAATTTTTAACACTCGACCCAAAGAGAGAGGTGTTATAATTTTGATGCGTATGTTTGTATGTTTGTCTGTCTGTCTCTCTGTGGCTTCATATCTTTTCAACGGGTGATCCAATTTTGATGCACTTTTTTATTTGAAAGAGTATTTTGTCGAGAAAGTTTTAGGCCATATTAGATTTTGATGATTGGTCGCCATATTAAATTCTCCATGTTGAACTTCTCTAGAAATTGTCCGATTGAAGTAAAATTGAAAATATGATTGATGATTATGGTAGCCGAATATGATTTCGTCCTCATTTTGATTCGGTCATATGAAACTGGTACGATTAGATACATTGATCGGGGGTTTTTTAAAATTTTCAATTTTTTAACCCCCGACCCAAAAAGAGTTTGACTCGTATGTTTGTATGTCTGTCTGTCTGTCTGTCTGTCTGTCTGTCTGAATACAAAATTAGACTGCGTCGGCATAAAGGTTAAAAATTTCTGTGTGGGACTCGTGATATAATAATACGCTATGTTGTATGTATATGTTTAGTTTAAAAAGTATAAAATAAAATTAAATTATAAATTTAAAAAACCCTCGACACAAAAATATCGACTAAATAACTAATATAAAAAAAGTAAATTAATAAAACTTTAAAAATTATGAAATAATTTTGATTCCATATACGAACTCTTCTGATTTATTTAAATACAGCTTACATTTTCTTTATGTCCTCGAAATTTGCTTTCTTATACGCATGAATATGTCGGGGGCTGCTGTAAAGACGAACTACTAAATAGTTATATTCAAAACAGAAGCTTCCGATATATTCATGCGTATAAGAAAGCAAATCTCGAGGACATAAAGAAAATGTAAGCTGGATTTAAATAAATCATAAGAGTTCGTATATGGAATCAAAATTATTTCATAATTTTTAAAGTTGTGTTAATTTATTTGTTTTATATTAGTTATTTAGCTGATATTTTTGTGCCGGGGGTTTTTTTAAATTTGTAATTTAATTTTATACACAGTTTCATAAAAGACGACAGACATCTGTTTTAAATCTAATATCCGATCAAGGTACCATTACACAATATGACTCCATTAAGTTTATAGGCTCACACTAGACGAAAATTTCACTTGGACAAATCATAATAGAGTTGGTATGCAAAAAATTACATTCCGCATTTTTTGCAATACGAAATCTTAAGTCAATACTATCGAAAGGTCAACTACTAAATGTATATTATGGACTCGTGCATCTCATCTCAGATATTTTATTATCCTCTATACAACGGGTCTCTATTTTGCCATTAGATTCATGTCGACCAGTATTTATAGAAAATAATATTCTAACTTTCACTTTAATTTTTGTATTCGAAGCAGCTGTGTGGGTCCACCAAAATAAAAATAAATTCACATTAAATTCAGATAAGGACATTTTTTTGGGGAAAACAGATGAAAATTTTGACATGTGCCATATTTGGCATGAATTGTAATAGTGACAAAAACAAACGTTAAAGTACTAAACTTTTTATTAAACTAAATTATAAAAAAAATGTGTTAAAATACATTTTATTCCGTATGGAATTTGAAAAAACAGTTGCGGTCTCTATTTAGGCATAGAAACACCATACATTTGCCACAGGATATTTGGGATTTTCCCTTGTACTCTGGATATTTACACCTTTGTCTTTCCTGATTCACTACCGGCAAGTGATTTAAATTGTCATTTCTTATCTCCTGGGCTGGTATTTGCGAAAACGGATACTTTTTCTTTTTCAAATCTAGTTGAGGTTGTAAGGAGGTATTTGGCCTTCCCCTTTTTCTCTGTAGACCATTAGCTCTCGTCAAAACTTCCGCAAGGTAGAGTTTGAATTCTGAAAGTGGTAGGTATAAATCATCATCTTTCAAGTTTCTCCTCCATAGTATCCAGCTGTTTACGCAAATCATATCGAGGAAATGGAAAAATACCCTCGTGTACCATTTCTTTGATCTGATTTGAATTCTATAATAGCCCAACGTTGCTTTCATTGTCGGATGATTCACACAGGATTCTAGTTTTTTTGGGAAACAACAATTCATTTTTTCGGTGGTCATCATCGGAGGATAAATTCTCATCGTCGCTCTCATCAGTCTTTGGAATTTGCACATTTGTTGTACCATAAAATTGTCTCGTAGTCATCTGAAAAAACATCCCAGTTATAATCTATTTCTCAAAGTGTTCCAAATATAGCACAAGTAAACAAGATCGTTTTTTACCCACTTTATAGACGGGGATCCAGTAATCTAAATTCCGCTTATTTCTTCATTGCTATGCATCTTTTGTATATACTTTTAAAATTAGATCTATGTTCTGTAAAATTTTTTGCCCAATCCATTTCCGGGGGGCGATTTGCGATACAAACTTGCGTTCATCTCCTATATTGATTTTTCACCTCTTTTCGGCGATACACGATATTTAACATTTTTCAGATATATCTCGTGTTATCTCAGAAACTATAAAATCTACAAGGATCAAATTTTAGACGGAGATTAAATAATGTATGACGATTTCGATAGCTGTACTAAAATGATATTTTGGTTATTAATCTTCTAAGAAAAAAATAAAAACTGCAGGGATGCTGAAATATTGTAGGGAAAATTGTAACATCGAGGTATTTTTTCTATGTGTAGAAATATTATATCAGTTATGTGAGCAGTATTGTAGTAGAAACATCAAATTTAAGTTTAGTGAAAACATTTTTACAATCGGATCAGTCTGGCGGAAGATATAAATTATTTAGTATCGGGAGCAATACCCTGCGCTTTGATCGCACATGCATAAAGTGTTGTAAACTGTGGTAGAACGCGCCCTTCGCATCATTCGACTTCGCAAGGGATTATTTGAATACGATTGAAATAGCAAATAGAAACGTGTGTATACAAAAATGCTCGTTTGCAAATTTAATGTAAGGAAAGAATTGTCACATTGGAATAAGTTTGTCTGTGTACAAAAATAAAATTAGTTTTGAATCAAGAACATTTCGTCTCATACAGTATCAGAAAATGTTTCATTTGGGCCGGCAATGAGAGCAAGCGAGAGCGAAGCAACTAGGCTATTCTTTTTTATCGTATAACACATCCTACTCGTGCCACCTGCTTTCCCCACCACATGTGCGTGGGCAGCTACTGCGGGAAATGTAAAGAATTATTTGACTCGTTTTGAATGTAAAACGGGTTAAATAATTTCAGTTATTAAAGCACGTAATAATATTACCTATACTGAACAGAGCCAACTACATCCTTCCTTTGAATAAATGTATATAAGCTCCAATTAACTAAAAAATTGTTATAAATAAAATGATTTATTAAAACCCATTACTTTCTTGACAAAATTATTAAAAAAGAAACGATATACAATTTCATAAAGAATAATGAATAAAGAATTGTAAAAAATTTGATTTGCTGAATACCTAAACAATATTTTTTTTGATGATTGACAAAAAATAGATTAAAAATATTTTATTCAATAAATACTCTAGTCAGATTTACAATTTCCCATGCATATGCAGCTTATTATGCAATCAACTCCTAGTTTTTTACAACAACACCTAATACTGCAGCTGTTATTTTTACACTTACAGGTTGTCACATCCATTTGTTCCGGTTTCGGGTGTTTTGTGATCATGATGGGAATGAAAATGTTGTGCTCTTTTTTCCGACCATATTCATGAATATTCAGTAATTCAGGGGACGGATTACTAGCATTTTTCCATAAAAATATTGTATAGGCACTTCGTTTTGCATGCTGAATGAAGGCATCCTCAGTAGGTGGCAACGTCCTCAAATACACGTTGTCGACTAACTACCCACTCATTATTGATTCCCTCTCCGCATACAGCACACGTTCTTTTGTGAAGATCATTTCGCGCGCTAAGTTCTACGATACTAAATAATTTATATCATCCGCCAGACTGATCCGATTGTAAAAATTTTTTCACTAAAATTAAATTTGATATTTCCACTACAATACTGCTCAAATAACTGATATAATATTTCTACACATAGAAAAAGTACCTCGATGCTACATTTTTCTTACAATATTTCAGCATCCCCGCAGTTTTTATTTTTTTCTTAGAAGATCAATAATCAAAATATCATTTTAGTACAGCTATCGTAATCGCCATACATTATTTAATCTCCGTCTAGAATTTGATCCTTGTAGATTTTATAGTTTCCGAGATAACACGAGATATATCTGAAAAATGTTAAATATCGTGTATCGCCGAAAAGAGGTGAAAAATTAATATAGGGGATGAACGCAAGGTTGATTCGCAAATCGCCCTTCGGAAATGGATTCGGCAGAAAATTTTACATAAGATAGACCTAATTTTAAAAGTATATCCAACAGATGCATAGGACTGAAAGTAAATGGTCTCTGGATCCCTGACTATTATGTCAAAATATTGTTTTTATACTATTTCAGTAACAACAGTAAACACTTACCTTTACAGCAATATTTATTTTGCAACAAAATATGCAAAAATAACAAAAATACGATCACTGGAAATAACCACTAAACAGGCTCTTACGCGTCTCCAGTCAGCTAAATACAAGTGGCGCTGTAAACACGCGAGATTCGCTTGTAGGCGGGATTTGTGTATTCAGCCTCAAAGAAGCGAACGTGCCAGATATGGGACACATTGAATGAAGGTCTTATGCTGTTTGGGTACTTGTAAAATAAAATAAATTTCACGTGTGCCAAATATGGGACAGTATGCGGTAAGGGGTTAACAAATAAACTCAGAGGTCCTTGCAAGAGATTTTTAATAATGACAGCAACAAAGTTTTTATTAAATTATCATCCCCCTCCCCCGGACCATTCATACTGATTGTATGTGTTGGTTATAAAGCTGAAAAGTAAAAATAAAAATGCAGAACTGGGCCTCATTTCAGATTGATAAATTTGTAATCGTTACATGTATAATAAAAAGCGTAATTAATTTCACAACGTTAATAAAATTTTATTATTTAAAACAAAATACGTAATAATCTAGTATTTAGATGTATTTATTATTATAACCAGACACCGAGAGTGCTTTCATAATAGCATTTCTATTTTTAAACAACTTGAAAGTACCTTGAATATAAAACTTAAAGATAAAATTGATGGTATTTTTATTACTTTATTGCAAATTTTATATTGGTTGTGCTTATTTCAGTTGGAAAATGATTATTCGTTATGAAAGTAAATGAAAATTCTCATTGTAATAGTCAGTTGGTTAACTTTCTAACAATTCATAATACAAAGGATGTTTCCATGTAATGTCTGGTATTTCTCTTTGATATTACCGCTTAACAGTTAAATTAAATTGCTAGTCTAAAATTCAATTTACTATAGCACCGGTAATTCTAGATTTACCCGCTCTTAAGTGGAAAACACTTTTTAGTTGCAACACATCCTCTAACTTTACGGTGCATGGATAGCTATTCCCCTGTAAGTGACATCTTACAGTTAAACCATTTAATTTTACTGCAAAAAACACTTGATATCCACTCCTAACGCCAAATTGAATTTCCTCTCAACTTAACAATCCGCATTACAATTTAAGAGATGTTTTTAATGAAAACACTGGTCTTCAAACTGTGTTTTTTTGCGAAAGACGGTCATATAAATTAGCGGCTGTAATCAAGAATTTGTGCACGTGCTAGATGGAGATGGCATATCAGTAAATTTTCTCCAGTGACAGAAGAGACACTTCATTTAATGTTAACCCAGTTTCAAAACGTGAGAAAATTGCAATGAACCGAAAATATAAAATCGAATGAAAGTTGCAATTGCATATTGCCCATGGCAAATAATTTACTAGGATTATTAAATATTTTTAGATACTAGGAGACCGTTCTGAGAACATAAAAACAATATCCCGGAACGTCTTACAATAAATATATAATATGTATGTGAATATGGATATATGTTAAATATACAAAGATTTATTCAGAGAATATAAAACCACGATAAATGAGACATAAAAAGCTACCTACCATATTAACTCCGAAATCTTAAATCTCAAACTCCGAATATAAAACTGGAGATAGCTGGATAGTAAATATATGAGCCCGACGAATGGTGATCTAAATTTGATCAAACATCAACATAATAGTATACTGTGTATTTAGGTGTGAAAGCAATACATTCCCCATTGGGAAATTTCTGCAATTTTTTTTCAATTCAAAAATGAGTACTTCAGATTAAAAGAAGAGACCCGTATTTTTTTTTAAGCAATATAAACGTGAAAAAAAATGTTAAAGTTTAGTTATATATTTTCCCCTAAGAACGTATGACTTATGTAAACGTAGTTTAGGCTTATTATAAAAAGGATACCTACCCTGGCCAAGGAGTAGAAGAAGAAGAAGATGACCTAAAATTCTTAATTGTTATAAGCTTTTTGACAGCGATAAGTGTCAGTCTATGGCAAAAAATAACATGAAAGTAGATACAATTACGCAGCATTTGCAACCGTCACCGGTAAATCAAAGAAATTTTCTGCGTTTGTCTACGTCACAAAACGTTTAGTGACTTTTTGAAACCAAAACTTATGGGGCTTTAAAAAATACAACGAACTGAAAATAATTGTTTAAAATATTACTGGTAAGTTCTGATTATATTATATTTTCATATCAATACTTGTTTTTAAATATTTAGACTCAACTGAAATTCCCCTGCCAAGGCCAACAAGCATCGAAGTCCGGCAAGGTGCTTTTACACCGAAGTACTATTTTTTCTGAAATCACAATCAATATTATTATAGATTAAGGAATTTGTATTAATGCATAACATTTCTTCATTACAATATAACTGCTTACTAATAAATGCAATTTTAATGCGAGTTGGTTTGTCTGCGTGTATTTATTTACTGTCTAAAATAGACATCTTACAGTTAAACCATTTAATTTTACTGCAAAAAACACTTGATATCCACTCCTAACGCCAAATTGAATTTCCTCTCAACTTAACAATCCGCATTACAATTTAAGAGATGTTTTTAATGAAAACACTGGTCTTCAAACTGTGTTTTTTTGCGAAAGACGGTCATATAAATTAGCGGCTGTAATCAAGAATTTGTGCACGTGCTAGATGGAGATGGCATATCAGTAAATTTTCTCCAGTGACAGAAGAGACACTTCATTTAATGTTAACCCAGTTTCAAAACGTGAGAAAATTGCAATGAACCGAAAATATAAAATCGAATGAAAGTTGCAATTGCATATTGCCCATGGCAAATAATTTACTAGGATTATTAAATATTTTTAGATACTAGGAGACCGTTCTGAGAACATAAAAACAATATCCCGGAACGTCTTACAATAAATATATAATATGTATGTGAATATGGATATATGTTAAATATACAAAGATTTATTCAGAGAATATAAAACCACGATAAATGAGACATAAAAAGCTACCTACCATATTAACTCCGAAATCTTAAATCTCAAACTCCGAATATAAAACTGGAGATAGCTGGATAGTAAATATATGAGCCCGACGAATGGTGATCTAAATTTGATCAAACATCAACATAATAGTATACTGTGTATTTAGGTGTGAAAGCAATACATTCCCCATTGGGAAATTTCTGCAATTTTTTTTCAATTCAAAAATGAGTACTTCAGATTAAAAGAAGAGACCCGTATTTTTTTTTAAGCAATATAAACGTGAAAAAAAATGTTAAAGTTTAGTTATATATTTTCCCCTAAGAACGTATGACTTATGTAAACGTAGTTTAGGCTTATTATAAAAAGGATACCTACCCTGGCCAAGGAGTAGAAGAAGAAGAAGATGACCTAAAATTCTTAATTGTTATAAGCTTTTTGACAGCGATAAGTGTCAGTCTATGGCAAAAAATAACATGAAAGTAGATACAATTACGCAGCATTTGCAACCGTCACCGGTAAATCAAAGAAATTTTCTGCGTTTGTCTACGTCACAAAACGTTTAGTGACTTTTTGAAACCAAAACTTATGGGGCTTTAAAAAATACAACGAACTGAAAATAATTGTTTAAAATATTACTGGTAAGTTCTGATTATATTATATTTTCATATCAATACTTGTTTTTAAATATTTAGACTCAACTGAAATTCCCCTGCCAAGGCCAACAAGCATCGAAGTCCGGCAAGGTGCTTTTACACCGAAGTACTATTTTTTCTGAAATCACAATCAATATTATTATAGATTAAGGAATTTGTATTAATGCATAACATTTCTTCATTACAATATAACTGCTTACTAATAAATGCAATTTTAATGCGAGTTGGTTTGTCTGCGTGTATTTATTTACTGTCTAAAATAGACATCTTACAGTTAAACCATTTAATTTTACTGCAAAAAACACTTGATATCCACTCCTAACGCCAAATTGAATTTCCTCTCAACTTAACAATCCGCATTACAATTTAAGAGATGTTTTTAATGAAAACACTGGTCTTCAAACTGTGTTTTTTTGCGAAAGACGGTCATATAAATTAGCGGCTGTAATCAAGAATTTGTGCACGTGCTAGATGGAGATGGCATATCAGTAAATTTTCTCCAGTGACAGAAGAGACACTTCATTTAATGTTAACCCAGTTTCAAAACATGAGAAAATTGCAATGAACCGAAAATATAAAATCGAATGAAAGTTGCAATTGCATATTGCCCATGGCAAATAATTTACTAGGATTATTAAATATTTTTAGATACTAGGAGACCGTTCTGAGAACATAAAAACAATATCCCGGAACGTCTTACAATAAATATATAATATGTATGTGAATATGGATATATGTTAAATATACAAAGATTTATTCAGAGAATATAAAACCACGATAAATGAGACATAAAAAGCTACCTACCATATTAACTCCGAAATCTTAAATCTCAAACTCCGAATATAAAACTGGAGATAGCTGGATAGTAAATATATGAGCCCGACGAATGGTGATCTAAATTTGATCAAACATCAACATAATAGTATACTGTGTATTTAGGTGTGAAAGCAATACATTCCCCATTGGGAAATTTCTGCAATTTTTTTTCAATTCAAAAATGAGTACTTCAGATTAAAAGAAGAGACCCGTATTTTTTTTTAAGCAATATAAACGTGAAAAAAAATGTTAAAGTTTAGTTATATATTTTCCCCTAAGAACGTATGACTTATGTAAACGTAGTTTAGGCTTATTATAAAAAGGATACCTACCCTGGCCAAGGAGTAGAAGAAGAAGAAGATGACCTAAAATTCTTAATTGTTATAAGCTTTTTGACAGCGATAAGTGTCAGTCTATGGCAAAAAATAACATGAAAGTAGATACAATTACGCAGCATTTGCAACCGTCACCGGTAAATCAAAGAAATTTTCTGCGTTTGTCTACGTCACAAAACGTTTAGTGACTTTTTGAAACCAAAACTTATGGGGCTTTAAAAAATACAACGAACTGAAAATAATTGTTTAAAATATTACTGGTAAGTTCTGATTATATTATATTTTCATATCAATACTTGTTTTTAAATATTTAGACTCAACTGAAATTCCCCTGCCAAGGCCAACAAGCATCGAAGTCCGGCAAGGTGCTTTTACACCGAAGTACTATTTTTTCTGAAATCACAATCAATATTATTATAGATTAAGGAATTTGTATTAATGCATAACATTTCTTCATTACAATATAACTGCTTACTAATAAATGCAATTTTAATGCGAGTTGGTTTGTCTGCGTGTATTTATTTACTGTCTAAAATAGACATAAAAAAATCGTACGGGAATGTTCATCGTTGCTTGGCAACGGATCTTTTTCGGTCTGTTTTCTGATAGTTTCTTAGCAACGGAGTAAAATACTGGAATTGTGTATTTTTCGATTTGAAATCGTGCCCAAAAAGGTAGACATTGCCGATGATTTTAATAATTATTTTACTACTGTAGTTCATAATATTTCTGCTTCATTACCAAAAAGCGATATAAATTTAATGGACATATTGCAAAAAATATCTTGTCTAGCAGATAATTTTTTATATAAGGCCAGTATCCGTTTATAAAGTTTTAGATGCGGAAAATACATTCAAAAATTTTTCCTATAATGACGCTTATGATTTAAATACCGACTTAGTACTTACGGTGTTAGGCTTGCGACTGTTGTAGAATCTTCCAGAATTGACCTAGGTCGAAGCCAAAATAAAAATTCGACTTAGGTAAAAAATTCATTTAAGGGCATTTTCAATCATGACAAACAAGTCTGAAGGGCTTCAGAGCCACAAACTGGCCCAAAAGGACCAGTATGAAGTCGTCAAGACATTAGGTACAACCAGGTGAAAATTCGAAGAAACACCGAATTTTCACTTAGGAAAATAAGTTTTGGTTCAGGATATGAGAGTGAAAGTATATGGTGGTCATGGTAAAATTAACCAGAAATAAAAGATATAATTTTTAACCAAGGAAAAATTAACCATATACTTCTACAAAATTATTTTAACTTTCATTCCTCCGTCGAAGACATTGACCATGGAGGCACAGTCATTATATATTCTGTTCTAAAGACTGACTATAAAATTTTAACTATATAATATACCAAAAAGGGTAAAATCGACAAATATGGCAAAGGCGCGTAGCGCCAGTAAGCAAATATTGACAAAAAATCAGTGAAAATGCACAAAGCCGGTTTCTCGTATAAAACAAGTTTGGATTCACCCAGCGACTCATAATTTGGAGGAGTGCGTTGGATGAGCATACACAATGGTAAAGCGATGGTAAGAAAGCAAAATGCAGGGCTTTCCAAATAATAAAGTTACAGAGAAAACTGCCTAGTGCACAAAGGACTCAGAAAACCATTTTGCCAAAAAGTCGCTGGGAGGCGACACGGTGTAATTTTTCCTATATTGAACCTGCATAGGGACAAGTATGTCGTAAGACTGGCCGACCGTTATTAAACTCATGTATGTGTCGAACTCCGTCCCGTGAATGATATAATCACGATATGGGACCTTATTAGCGACCCAAAATTTTTCCAGTAAAATATTTTTATATTATTTTCCGTCAGCCATAATTACCAAATACAAAATTTATAAAGTCCTTTTAAAAGGCTTGCATTAAATCCTGAGGAAGTTAAATGAATCTTTTCTACCAAATCGATTGTTAGCGCACGCTCTCATTTGTACGGTTTAAAAGTAAATTGTCTTAGATGAGGAGGCGTGATTCTTTCACATTATATAATTTTGCAGAAAATAACTGTATCATTTTAAATTTATTAAATAAGTGGTATTCTTTGAACTAATTGCATTGTAATTGATATAAGGACTTGTTGCTAGACTTAATCCCTGTAGTTTCCGTTTGGAAGATCGAAACAACTGAGTTTATCGGAATCTTATGATTCCGCAAGTCTGGCACTCAGTGTTCTGGTCGCCTTACGGGAGCTTGATAGGGATTTTTTATGCAATTTTTTCAGAAGTCATTAGGTGTAGAATCCATTATTAATGGGTAAACAGATACCAATCACGTCAACTTTTAATCCCATCGGAAAAAAATCTTCGATAGGGGACTGGACTTTCTTCTATGCAAAAATCGCAATAATCCAAAGACGTAAAAACCCTTATTGTCAGTGAATAAATCAAATCACGTCCTAAGAGAGAGTCGTTAATGATCTGAGGAAGTGCATTCTCAACCTATTACTTGTCTATCGACCTCACTTGGGAGTAGAAGAACGGGCAGAACGCGGCTGGCGCCCTTCTAAAAATAAATTGGTGTCGCGTCACCTAGACGCACGGTAGTAAGTTTTTCTACACGGCCACGCATTCCCGGGTTCGAATCCTGGCTAGAGTATGGATATGTAGTGACGTTTTTCACGTGTTGCTGAGATGGTAGCAGTGGACTAGATCGCGGTTGTGTGAGAGATAGTACGGCTAGTCGTCTCCTTTCCTGAGTTTCAGTCTCAGCTACGGCAGATGGCAATGTTTGCAGGTAATGGATGTCGTGTTCTTATCTATGTGTGCGTGTCACAATTAAGTGGTGGAATAGCCTACGGCTAAACTCCGCCAGGACGTACATATAAATAAGCGTTAAAAAAATAGTAAAATAATTTAGAAAATCGTTGATATAATTCTGCATTAATTTATCATATCGATGAAGAGATGTTTTGACGAAGGAATTTTTCCTAATTTATTCAAAATTACAACTACCTCCTTATCTCAATTATTCCAGTTTTTGGTAAATTAATAGAAATTCTGTTAAAAAGTGTTTTGAATGATATACTGTAATATTGACTTATCGATTTGGTTTCCTCTTTAAGTTGTCTACCATCCAAGCTGTTCAATGGGTGGAGGGACATATAGTCGAGAGTCTTAAGAAAGGAGAGGGATAAAGGGAACTGGCCTTACATTAAGTTATCTCTCCAAGATGTTCGACTGTGTTTCTCATGATCTGTAGTTAATAAAGCTATTATATTATAACACGAAAGATTTACCCTTAACTGTACTTACTTACCTCTATGTATTAAAATCATATCTAAACATCGGAGAGAACAGAACAAAAATTTGTGGTTCCTATTTGGTCACGTGAAAACATTCAAGGCAGTTGTGTTACTCTACTTAGTCAGAAAGGTAAGTACAATAATTCTTATACTATCATCTCTGTTATACAAGTAAGATCAAAAATATTGAACTTCAAATAAAAGTGTCTGAGTACAAATTCCTTAAAAAAAAAAAATCATAAAATATAATTTTTAGAATTTGTTTTTATGAGAAAACAGTAGTATGCATTTATGCAGACTTGATTATTCTTTAATTAGAGCGGCATTGGCAGCATTATTTCAATCAAGCCATGTTATTATCCACTATCCGTTGGGACATCTCTACACGAATATCTACTTCTAAATATATTAGCGGAGGGTCAATGTAAACTTTTCTCTTTAAAAAAACTCCATGAGTAAAAGTCTAACGGAGCAAGAATCACTTTGGAGGCAAGAAAAGTCACCAAACCTGGAAATGGCTTTATCCGGAATAAGCTATCTGATGGTGGTTATTCAATCTGGAATGTCTTAATAATGTTAAACATGGAATCCCACAAGGATCTGTTTTGGGTCCATTGTCTATATTGCTTGTAGGTGATATTGATGATTTTCTTATTTTCCATATTTTTCCAAGATCCTTTTTTGTTGACGACACAACTTCAATTGCTTCAAACGCAAATTATTCAATAACAATTTACTAAATTTGAAATTGAAAAAACTGCCAATGAATGGTTTAGACCAAGTAGTGATAAATCACAGAAACTTGTTCTTCAAATTACGCTATTAGTAAGAGAGAAATTATAAAGCTACTAGATGCTGTTTTAGTTGACAAATTGAGTTGGCTTGGTCATGTTGATTATTTGGGAAAATCATTTTCGAGTGTAATTTATTCATTACGCCATTTGCGGTTACTAATAGGAGACAATATTTTACCCTCGGCATGTTTTGAAATGTTTAATTTCCGTCCTAAGCAGTCATTTTATAAGGAAACTCATGTCATGATGAAAACATTTTTGGGCTTCAAAAGAAAGCTGTCAGGGTACTTGATGAAATTAATTATAATAGAGAATATTGTAAACCATTATTTATTCAGCATACTGACCTTACCTTCTTGATCTAATTTTATTCCCTAGTTGAAATACACAAAATTCAGTAATTTCAGCATACATTCAGATCATCGCAACAATAATATAAAATCTGACTCGTTTTAAGTTAAATAAATTTAATATGTTGCTTCAAAAATACGGATACTTTGGTTCAACGCTATTATTGAATGGATGGATGAATTTATGATAACCCGCCCAATCCAAATAAACATAAAATGATATTGATATTGATATGGAGCAGAGCTTTTTATGTTGAACTAGTATTTTCCGATTTTCAATGTATGTTCAATGTAGTTATTGTTTTGTGTTTTATTTTGTGCCTTTTTATTTCGACATAAAAGTTTTTGTGATATTTTACTCATATATTTAATTTATATTTACCTGTATATGTTGTTTTATACTTTCATTATTATTTTTTATTATTTCTTATATAGACTAGAATAGTATCTATCTGCTAACTTGCTACAAATGTACTTTGTTGCATATAATGTAGTTAAATAAACATCTATCAATAATGCAATTATCCAAAAGGAATCTTTAAAATTTGTCTGAGTATGCTTTAAAAATTCGAAATGTTGAAAATGGTAATAATATTAATTAAGTAGATATTCCTTCTTATCTGTGATCTTTAACTTGTGTGTTTCATAAATGCCCTTATGTACCCTTGGACGAGAACAGGGTGTCCGTGTCCCTGTTTCTGTCCCCGTTTCTGTCCCCATTGTTAGTGGTCATGTAATATCTCTACTGTGTTGTTTATGTTAACTTTTCATTTGCGCAACTCGCTAATAGGTTATATCCAATACCATGAAAAAGTAAATATTCGGCAACGCCCGACTTTTATTCGTCATTACTTTGTTCTATTTTCATAAGGGAATTAAGGCGACAATAGATGCCTCCTACGTTTTTCTCTCATTCATGTTATTCTCGAGACCCGATAATAGGTCTGACCTTTGTTCAATAAAAAATAAGCTTGGGTAAGCGAAAAACGTTCAACACTCAGCGATTGCCGGTACGACTGCCATATTTCTAATAGGATATTTACATAAAATACTGACTGTAACTCCTTTTTAACGATATACTAAAAACGCCCTATAAAATGATTCATATAAAACAGGATTTACTTGCTAGCGTGCTGAAAGGAATTTTACTGCAACTAACATACCTTTCTAACCTACAAAGCTAGAGATAAATTATGTCATAAAAAAGGGACATTACCGGAGCATCTGGAAAGACCCTGAAATAGCTTTCAGAGCTCCACTATAATACATCTATAAACTTAAATGCAAATTTAGACAAGCAAAGTTCGATTTAATCCGATATACCTGCAGCAAACACATTGATTGGTTCACTGATGTTTTATACACATATGATTTGCCACTTTATATGTAGAACCTATAAATTATCCTTAAAATTTTTTAAATGGAAGTTGATTGAGCTTTATCTGCCTTTCTTTCTCTCTCTTTCACTCTCTGATCCAAATCAAGCCTTGGTCTTTCACAGTTTTTTCTTTCACAGCGACAGGTTTTTTGCCATTTTCTACTACTTCGCAGTAATTCTCTGGAATCTTCCCACGTGCCAGATTACCAAGGCTTTCCTATGACTAGCCCTTTCCCAACTAGTTGTAAAGTAAACGCCAAAGCCTGCTGTTCTTCTCAGAGTATACCTCTTGTGCACCAAAAGGACGCAGCACTTTTCTTAGGGCAATGTGGTTTCTATTAAATTATCTGAATTTTTGATATGTCACGTATCTCGGCGCCCTGATCAAATGTCTCAATAGGCCCAAAGGTGTCTGAAGGCGTTTAAAAGTTGATGGAATGCGGGATAACATGATGACTCACAGCGGAATATTATGTAACATGAAAAGATACGTGTCATTAAATCAGTCTAAGCTCCTTGAAAAAAAAAAAACGCGATTTGAATCAAGTCTGATACACTTCAAATAAATGATAAATTTAATGACCTCAGCAAGCTTTATCTCGAAATTCTGAAGGTTTTGGACTTTGATGAGGGCGCTGAAATCTACAACGTATCAAAAATTCAGCCAATTTAACGGAAATCACTTTTACAAAAGAAAAGTGTGAGATTCTTTGAGTTGAAAAATTTTTAACGTCGCCATATTTACATATTTTGAAAGTGCGACGAAATTTGATTTATGTCGCTCCACGACGCAACGTCAACATTAGGAAGTACTCTCGACATGGACTTTGCTGTTATTTGTAAACTATTAAGAACCAAAAAAAAGTACGATTAGGACGTACACTTCTGTGCAATGAAATACCATACACCTATTTTTCGCTATATTAAATCATTATTTATTTATTTGTCAGTGTCATATTATCATATGCCAAAATTAACTGAATATGAAAAAATTTTAATTCTCTCTAAAATTGAGGAGGGATGGTCTATTAGTTGCTAACCATTATGAATTGAATAAAAGTACTGTTATGAGTGTGAAGAAACGGTGGGAGGAGTAAGGTATTGTAAGGAGAAAAGATGGTTCAGGCCGATCGAGAAGTTCAAATATCGTTCAAGATGAAGCGCTCCTTGGCTATTTGAGGAAAAATCCGTTTCAAACAGCAGAACCATGACATGCGCAAATTTATCAGTAGGTTGTAGCCACCGAAAGGAGATAAAAAGGAGATAAAAAAATAAAAAAAACTAAAAAATTACCAAAAAAATTACCTTATTTTTTGTAGAAATGTGCTGGAGAGGGTAGAAGTGACTTTTTGGTTTTAACCAAATCACACTACAAAAATAGCAAAATAAATCGAAAGGACATTATTTTTAAGTTTTAACTGTTCATATCCTGTAAAATGGCTTACATGAATAAATTTGTTGTTGTTGTTGTTGTTGTTGTTGTTGTTGTTGCCGTTGCCGTTGCCGTTGCCGTTGCCGTTGCCGTTGCCGTTGCCGTTGCCGTTGCCGTTGCCGTTGCCGTTGCCGTTGCCGTTGCCGTTGCCGTTGCCGTTGTCGTTGTCGTTGTCGTTGTCGTTGTCGTTGTCTTTGTCGTTGTCGTTGTCGTTGTTGTTGTGGTTGATAATTTTCCATGGCTTCCTTACAAAATTTTTCGAAACATTTTTCGAAAATTTACCAGATAAATATGACATATGATATATCGTTGGATAGCTAATTTAAATTGTGATCGAATAACGAAGTAATTTACCATTTAAAATAACAAAAGTTATGTCTATATCTCGAAAATTGAGGCATGTATAATTTTCTGTTTATCACAAACGGATTCTACGCAAAAAAGTGCCTTAAGAATGTTTTACTCGATTTTCCATTCGACACTTGGTAATTGAGATATAGAGGTCATCCAAAAATGCCAATTTTCCAAAAACGGTCTATAGCTCGATAGACGATCGGGTTTGCGGTTTGCACCATTGTTTGTTTCTCGAAAATGGTCCACCCTGTACGTACGGACCAACTGATGGAGATGTATGGCAATTTTATAACTCAATAAAAGTTCAAATCAAGCTAATATTGGTCTCATATTTTACAGTTGAATCTTTGTTTTCAGAAAATTATAATTAAAACCGATTTCTTGTAGAATTAACAGATTGAAAAAGACTTTTATCAGAAAAACTGAGCGCTAACGCGCTAAGTAAAATTAGAGCACACCACCTGCGGGATATACAATTCCTTTTAATGTAACATTTTTGTATCAACTCATTTTACAATACATTTAATAAAGAACGTCTCTAGTGGACACGGTGTGAAAGGTAAGAATTTTTTTTTTGTTTTTCTAGCTTGACAACTGTACCAACTATGCGAAATTAAGTTTACTCAGTCAGAGCTAAAACAGTAAGTTATTTATTAAACTAGAATAGTGGTTATTCCAGAAACTATGTTTAAATGAGCGGAAATTTAATTTACGGAGTTCCTCACAATGGGAAATAATATTCCCATTTTGATAAGTTACACATGACTAAATTCGGCATCATAAACAAACATAAGCAGCAATCCATCCAAATGAACGACTTAATTCATCCTTGGAAACAATTTGATGGAATGGTTAATTAAGTAATCTAGTTAGAATGGGAGAAATTTCATGAACGTCTAGTCCAGTAATAACAAAAAACATCAGAAAAATGATGAAGCTAGGTTTTGGTCTCTCCGCTCCTTAATTCATATAATTTTACACTAAAAGTCTCTGCGAGTAGCTTTCGCATTTCTACCACTGTGGTTTTGGAAAGGCCTTGAAAATTGGTTTTATACATATCTCGCGAGTGGTGACACCTAGATAAGTATTTCTAAACAAAAAAACAAATAACAAAAAAAATTTATTTGTTACTACATGAATATTTGATGGTCTCGGCCAGTCTCTCTACTGCTAATATTTTGTCCGGGTCTGTTTGTATTCCATCCGATGATACAACGTGTCCAAGGAATTTGACTTCTTTCTAGAATAGTAAGCATTTCTTTGGGTTCAACTTCAAGTGTGCGTTCCTAACTCCCTCGAATACTTCTTGAAGGTTTCGCAAATATTTCTTAAAGTCCCGACCCATCAAAGTAAACCCGGCACGTATTCCAGGTTAATCCTCGTAGTACGAATTCCATTAATCTTTCAAAAGTAGCTGGTGCACTGCAAAGTCAAAAAGGCATCACCGCAAACTGATAAAGACCACTGCCTGTTGAGAAAGCCGTCTTTCCTTTGTCATCAGCGCGAAGTACCCACTCCTAAGGTCTAGAGTTGAAAACCACCGTGAGCCCGCCAGCGTGCTTAATGTGTCGCTAATTCGTGGTAATGGGTAGCTGTCTCTCTTCGTGACATCGTTCAACTTTCTGTAGTCGACGCAAAATCTTAAAGTTCCGTCCTTCTTGGCAACCAATACTACTGGCGGTGACCAGTTTACTCCTTAATTACTCTATCTTTTAGCATTTTCTGGATCATTGAGGAAGCTTCTTCTTGTTTTGCTAGAGAGGCTCCTCGGCTGTTGACAGATTGCAGTTGTGTCACCGGTATTTATTCGATGCTCAATTTTTGCAAATACCGTACTCTCTTTCTTCAAGAACTTGATTTCCTTCCTGCGCTCGTCCTTCCCAATATCGCATTCGTTTTCCCTCCTTGCCAGCACTGACAAAAGCAAACAAACCGTACCTATAAATTCTAAATCTGGAAAAATAAATAAACTTAATAAATCTGATGTATATGAAATTAACACTCTCTATCTTGGTCAGCTTGGTAGAAGTGTAGACATCCGAGGTAAAGAACACGTCATATCAGGCGCTACAGATTTTCAGGCATGCCCCTTGCCTCACCTTTATCAATGGTAGCATATTCATGATTTTATTTCTTTCCTATTGTTTCGTTCTTTCTTTACTTTTTGTTACTTTGTAACTTATCGTTTCCTAATCATTTGTATTAAATCATAACCTTTAAAAAAAATCACAAATTAAGTGATTTGATGTTCACTCCATCTACTCCCAATTCCTTGAAGCAGGTCTTTTGATTTAGTTCCTTTTCCTGTATCAGCAAAATAAGTTCATCTAAAATGCACGCCATCTTTTATTAGCATATAAGTGTTACAAAATATTATTCTGGGTATTCAGCAGATAACTTTCAAAGAAACCATTCGATCCTTTCATATACCATTGATCTAAATCTGACCAAGATAGAATATCAACAAGAAGTTCCCTTGCGAACCGACTTGTCAACTTTTTTCATACACTTATGTTACTATATCTAACATTCCATATGAAAAACAAGAAAATAACCATTCTTTCTATATACTGATGATCTAAGTCTCATCATGTCAATATATTATCCCTTCATCATCCCTTACGAAGTTCTACGAGCTACTTTCTTTGTACTTTTTACTACTTTTTGGCTTTTAAATGTAAGAAATGTTTGTTGGACTGATGCCGGAAATGTATTGTGTTATTTAAATATTAACAAATCTCTGTTGAATTGAAAATTTAATTGAGGTAAAGAACATAAAAACTTAATTTTAAATAACAATAAAACTAGGACAATGTCAGCATTTTGCGTTGAAAGTAAACATTTTATAGACATAGATAATATAAATTTAATTCATGCAGAAAGTAAAGATAAATAGTCAAATCTTCTTGAACAATTAGAAATCAAGAAAATCTTTAAAAAACATCCTTGTACAACTAATTACTAACAAAATTTCTTAAACACATGTTTAATAAAGTATTAAGAATTCTTCGTTAAATTATGTACCTACTCGGGTAAGATCTTACAGCCTGAAAATTTTCGGAAATTTTAGAAAACTTAAGGTTATTAGTATAGTTGTCTTCAAATCTACTCAGCACTCAAAAAATGTCGGCGTTTTTTATTTTTACCGCACCGCCAAAGACTCCGACATTTTTTACACGCATAACAAGTGTGTAGTCAAATATACTGTCTTATCTTATAACTTTAGTATCATCTTGATTATACAAACTCTTGATAAGGGCCTAACAAGCCGAAACATATGTACAGTATTCAAAATATATTGTTTTGGAACATCTAAGGCAGTGTTTTCTTTAAATACGAACAATTATTATCATTTTTTCTACAAAATGTCCGAAGCAACTCGCGTACATCATAATTATAAGATTTTTCTGAATAATCCGAAAGTATCATGTCAATAATAATTACGTCATCATGTATATCGAAGTGGATAATTAAAATATGGAAAAAGGTTATTTGCAGAACTGTATCTCCATAGCGAATCCGCCTCTCTAATGAGATTATTCGAATCACTGAATACCTAATATTCAACAAATGGAATTATAGGAATGCTCTTACTGGACTTGCAAGAGTAAACACTACATATTAAATCAGCCTACACGTACGCTTCAAGTATTATACTATATCAGTTTATGGATTTTCCAGAGACGTCAGTTAAAGTAGCAGTCGAACGAGAAAAATCAAAATACTTGAACTCTGCGTCGTAGAATAAAATTCTGTACAAAAAAGTTATTTGAAATGGTATTATGCTCGCTTATAGAGTTTCAAGTGTCCTTCTGGTATTATTAAATGACGAAAAAAACTATGTTGAAGAAAATCTATGAGTAAATTTACATTTACAAGTTCATTTTAATAAAAAAATGTGCATGAAAGGTGTTACAACTTTCGATAAGATTCTCCAAAAAAAAAAAAACACTGCATAGTGTACTCAGTTTTACCAATCCAGCTGACACAATTGAAAAATGACTAAAATTAAAAATATAACAATTCATTCAACAAAATTAATTTATTTTCAAAAACTGCAAAAATTATTGTTAAAATGTTCAACGATTCAATAAACTGACGAGGGGACTAATGTTGGTTTAAATTTGGTCCAATGACAGGATCAGTTTCTCACTAATGTAAGCGCGATGATTTAAAAAAAAAATACGGTAAATACTTAAATGAAAAAGTCATTAGACATTTTAATTAAAAAAAAATTACATAAAAAATATTGCAACTTTAGCTACAATTTTACAAAAGCAAAAATACTTATGAGCTTTTTTCGCCAGCCAATAATTGCGAAGTTATTAAAATTGTTTTTTTAAAGGAAAAAACTAATTTGTTTTCAAAAAATAAAAAATTCAACAATTGTATAAAATCTTCAACGAATCTGCGAAGAATCTAGTGTTTAGATCTAAATTCTGGTTAGAATAGTATTGTGCTCACTCTTAGAATTTAATGGAAGATTCTAAATCTGACAGTTGATTTATAAATATCTGCTTGTCCAGCACAGTTCAAAAGAAATTAATTGATAACTTCAAAAATGTCTTCTCCGAAAACTGCACTGTCAGTAAAGTAAATATAACAACTCCATGTTTTTTACACCGGTCAATGCACAAGACATCGATAGAATTATTATGAACTTACCTAATAAAATGTCTACTGGGTTGGATGAAATTCCCATACGTTTAATTAAAAAATATCTTATTTTAATGCCATTAGTTGAAATAATAAATTTTGCTTTTATGAGTGGTAAGTTACCCGACATTTTAAAACTTGCCATTCTAGCGCCCATTCCTAAAAAGGGTGACGTGCAGGATATAGATAACCATAGGTCAATTGCAATGTTAAGTATCTTCTCTAAAATCATTGAAATTCTAATCTCCGAAAACTTAGACCAACACAATTTGTTTACTAAATCTGTTTGGCTTTATGAAAAACCTATCAACCGAAATTGCTACTAGATAGTAGATTTGTTTCGATGGAATGAAGTAAACTTGGCATTCGAGAAAATGGTAAAATATCCTGTCTTGAAAATAAAAAATTTATTGTTAAATATGCCGATGTTTTTTCAGAGAGCTATGATACTAAACTTAGCACCCCACAAGATAGTGTACTGGGTCCAGTTATTACCTTACCTGACCATATAAGTGAGTGCAATATCTTTATGTGCGCTACGTAAAGTGACTCTTGTAACGAAATCTTTTAAAGAGTGGTGCGATAAAAACAATTTAATCATCAATATGACTAAGACTGTTGCTTTAGAATTTTTAAGTCCAGGGAAACGAAGCAGAAATTTCACTTTTTCCATCGACAATGATAATATTGAGATACTCAAAAATACTAAATTTCTTGGAATAATCGTTGATAATAATTTGATTTGGTCGGACCACATTGAGCACCTAACAAATAAATTAAACAAGTCATGTTTTCTCATTCTGTCCTCAAAAACTCACTGACAATCGATTGTCTAGTATCAGTCTACTACGGAATTTTTTATTCGCACTTAACCTATAATATTATAGTATGGGACTCGTCACCTCTGGCAAATAGACTATTTTTAATTCAAAAGCGAATTATTCGAATAATTTTTAATTTGAAATATATAGACTCGTGTAAAATATTCTTACGGCATTTATTTATATAAAATATTAATTTATATCTATAAGAGAAAATATGGACTAACTAAATGTGAAGATATTCATGAGTATAACACTAGAGGTAAAAATAAGCTCTACACGGAAAAACATTACCATTCATTCTATGAAAGGTCACCGAGTTATTGTGTAATTACGTATTTCAACATACTTCCAGATGAGTTAAAATCAATAAATACTTTTAATTTATTCAAAAGAAAACTAAGAGCATTTCTATAAGTTTTCTATAGCGTTGCGGAATACATATCTGAAACATTTTTGTTCAAATTTATATTGTTTGTTTTCTAAACGTTTTTATATATTTTTTTTTATTGTAGCATCGTATCGTATTGGATATTTTATTTTTTTATTTTATATTTATATATTATATATATAAATTATCTTTATTCATATATGTGATTTTTACATAATTTAGTTACATCTAGTTTTTATATTTAATTTTGACTTGTGAATACATTTCTTGTAAATGTCTTAACACCAATAAATGTATATCTATCTATCTTGATCAAATATTTCTTTGCATCTAAAATAAATTAATTTTTTGGCTCAACTAATTAAATAAATACAAAATATTAATAAAACTGCGGTATAACATATCATTTAAGTGATGATCTAACGAGTTTATTTGAATAGTTATTAATAAGCGCCCAAGATTCTAGTCGACTATAAAAAAGTAATTTTAGTACTTAGATCTGCAGGCAAATGTATCACATTTAAAATAACAACATAATTAAATTCGAAAGTCGATGTAATGTAAATAAGCTGAGAAGATGTTCTTAAGTAAATATATTTTTTAGTTAAAGTGTATATTTTATATATTTCTTATTGCATTAAAATCTGATTTTTGGGCCTAATGGCTCATCATATGAAATAACCGCTGCCGAAGGAATCACTACTTCCACATCCTGATTTTCTATCCAAGTCACTCACAACGAAAATACTTTGTATGTGGAAATAATTGTTTATGGAACTTTAATAATATAATATTTGAAATCCTCTACCCCAAAAACCCATAAAACGATACCCCACATCGGTAGTGGGGTGGGGGTGGTGATAGCGGGTGGTAGTGGGGGAGGATGAAGTAGAAAAATATATTGAGGTTTCTGATTCTTGTACACACACACTAAATCACATTTTTTTTCATCCCCTTTAATAATGGGGGGGTGGTAATGGTGGTGACTGATGCCAACATTTTTTTTGAGACCTTAGCTTCTCTTGTATGTACTAAATACCAATTTTATGGACTCTTACCTGCTTGACTTACCTATTTACCCCAAATTTACCCCAATTTACCCCCCAACCTCGACAGAACAAGATGAAAATATAATCTAGTTCTAGATCTCGTTAAAATACATATATGTGTACCAAATTTCAAGTCAATATCTCCAACGGTTCCAGAGTAAACGTGCGCACAAAGTAAAAAACCGATGTCCAAGGAATCACTACTTCCTATCCAAGTCACTCACAACGAAAAAAATTTGTATGTGGAAATAATTGTTTATGGAACTTTAATAATATAATATTTGAAATCCATAAAACGATACCCCACGTCGGTAGTGGGGTGGGGGTGGTGATAGGGGGTGGTGATAGGGGGTGGTAGTGGGGATAGATGAAGTCAAAAAATATTTTGAGGCTTCTGGTTCTTGTACACACACTAAATCACAATTGTTTTTCATCCCCTTTAATAATAGGGTGGGGGTGGCTAATGCCAACATTTTTTTTGAGACCTTAGCTTCTCTTGTATATACTAAATACCAATTTTATGGACTCTTACCTACTTGATTTACCTATTTACCCTAAATTTACCCCAATTTACCCCCAACCCTTCGACGAAACAAGATGAAAATCTAGTTCTAGATCTCGTTAAAGTACATATGTGTACCAAATTTCAAGTCAATATCTCAAACGGTTCCAGAGTAAACGTGCGCATAAAAAACAATTACAGACCGACAGACAGACAGAAATTTTTTTTTGCTCAAACTTAAAATCTCGACGTTTCATGACATTCTAAGCCTATTTGAACAATAAAAATTTTTTTAATTTTTTTTTGTCGTTACTATACTTCCATGGATGTGGAAGTAAAATTAACACCAACCTTTATTATAGATAATTTTCTGAACATCTTTTATGTAAAATATTTTTTTATGAAACGTGTCATTTTTTAAATAAGATCAAAAAGTTGATTACTTTTGTCCCTTCTCCCTCCACGCTGGTCGTGATATTAATTGTGTCTTGATGGTTTGTCAAGAAGATCATGGTAGAAATAGCTTGTGTGAAACATCCTAGTATCCAAACATGATTATCAAGAGACTAACAAAATGCATTATTAATACTAGAATCTTTGTTAGTATAATATCATTATCAAAAGGAACAACTACCCCATCTGTCATCTGATCAGACCTGTCAATGAAAATATTACATATCGAAGATTTAACAATAATCTCAAAACACCTGGGCACATTAGCCGAGAAGCGAACACACACACACACACACACACGAGTTTTGCCTTTTTGTAACCGATAGGCCTCTCTTTCTGTTAGGCAATGACTATAAACGACATTAGCATATTCAATTTTGCAAAAAATTAATTAATTTGAAAGTCTTAACTTTTTTGCCGCAGATAATACGTGTTTATATTGAAAAGCATTTTAAGTGAAAGAGGATTGCCCAATTTTGGTTACATGTACTTTGAATGTTAAGCGGCAATCGACAGTAACTCCGAGATTTCGCACGGTAATTTTTAGTATTAATTTACTCACCATGTATAGAAGTACAAGAATATCTTCAACAGCATTCCTGGCAGATCTCAAAGTTATAGCAATGGTTTTACTAAGTTTTAAACCCTGTCTGATGCCTATCTAACCATACGAATATATTAATTACGATCCTCATTAATTTTTGCCCCGGAACGGATGCAGGATGACACGAAAAATATATTCGTGTATCATCCGCGTAGGAATGTAGTATTTTATAATTTTCGGCAAATCAGGCGGGTATAAGGGAAACAGTATTGGCCCAAGTATTGAGCCCTGAGGTACTCCCGATCAAACTATCCGACACTTGCAAGTTACGTACTCTAATTTCTTGCATTCTATGTAACAGGTAGCTACGAGATCATGCTACAGTATTTGACGCCAAGCCTAGATACAGTTTTGCTAAAGCATTTCACGAATTGTAAGGTAACAGCTATAGTTACCATAGATCTATCTATAATTGCTAAATAATCATCATTTATTTATTTATATCCAACAGCGCTGTAACAGTACTATAACAGTACCATAATCATGATGAAAACCAAATTGGGTATGAGGAAGCAGATCATTAATTTGTACATGTTGTTTTAGCCGATCATAACATATCCTCTCAAGAATACTAGTAGAATACTAATAGGCCTGAAATCATTTAAAATTTCGGGTTCACTTTTTTCGGTATGGATGTAACCTACGTCATTATCCTTTGGGAGGGGACTGTTTTAGATTGAACCGTGAAATTATTTATATGTGCAACTGCATCCAAACAAAAAAGTAATGTAATGTTAATCATATTTTAAGAGAAACCATCCCCTCCAGCAGCATTCGATTTAATTTTATTAACTGCATTCAAAATACTTTTGGAGGAAACAAGTGGAACATTTCTTTTAAAATAGTTGGAGCTTATATCATTGTTATTGCGTGCAATCCATATATTAGAATATATTCGACAGAGCTTACCATAATTAAATATTGATATTTTACTAAAAATACAAATGTCTGTATCCAAGTTTAAATGTTGAATACAACAGTTATATGATTATATTGCGAATTTGCTAGCAGAACTCAACTGAATTGAACTCACTGTTCGCCTTAGGCTACCTATATAATTTTGTTTTGAGAGACAACCTTTAAAATTAAATTTTGCGTACTTTCTGAATGTGTTCTTTCTGAAACTTTTTATTTCCAGAAAAAACAACCCACCAAAAAAAACGCTAATAAAATTCTCTCCAAGTCATAATTTCTTTGCATCTCTTATTGAAACTTCTCACTCCTTTATGAGTTGCTTTCGCTAAAATGAAAAGCGAGAAATGTCTCGTTTCCAGTAAAAAAGAGCAACTTAAAATAGAATTCTTGTAGTAGAGAGTGGAGTAAGATATGTCTCAGATTCTATAGACCGACACATTGATCAGCTCGTTTAATAGAAATTGTACTGCAAAGAGGATTTATCGTCTCTACATAGTATATAGGGTGCCTAAAAAGTAACGTCCTGCCTCGATTAAATAAGCAAAAATATTAATTAAACGCAAATGTAAATTCCTTACGTCGTAAAAGATCTATAAAATAGATTAAGTAAATATATTACCAGAAAATACTAGAAATTATTTTAACTTTTACAAAAATCTTATTACAGATAAAGTATAAACATTATATAGCAAAGGAGCATATGTAGTTCCATGGCGAATAATCTAAAATGCCGCTCCCTACTTCAAAATTGATGAGCGTGGGGAGAAATCTCAAAAAAAAAATTCCACCAAACTCTAAAATGCCACCTCGTACTTCAAAACTGATGAGCGGTGGGAGGGGGAGGAGAAATCTCAAAAAATAATTAAATTTTTCCACCAAAACAAAAACTGATGAGCGAGGAGACAAATGTAAAGACATAAATACATGCAAATATTTAGCAGGAGCATTTACAAAGAAAGTAGGGAGGAAGTACTGGAACTACAGTGAAGTACACTTTGTTTTCGACACATACAATAAAGGCTTCATAAAGTAAACGACAAAGCAAAAGAGAGGAAAGGGAATTATTCTTACCTATTCGAAATGAAACTGCGGATAACACAAACATGGTCAACGTAACAGTATCAAAACTGCTGTCGCATATGTGTGTCAGGATGAAATAACTACATACCTGGTAGAAAGAGTTCTACATCATGTTCAGTTAACGAAGAAAGACTTTGTAGTCGCATGGCGTTCGGAAATTGAATCATCACATGGATCTTTCGATCATCTTCGAAGGACGCAAGAAAAGGCAGATACTAAAATAATTCTCCATGCTATTTATGCCGCAGATAAAGGAGCAACGAAACTATATATATTTGCACAAGAAATACATATTGTGGTTCTTGGCATAAAAAGATACCCGAAACTTCCCACCGCATCGTATTCTGTACCCAATTTCAAAGTGGTTATACCAGTTGCAGATTTGTATGCTTAATTAGACACATTAAAGGTTTCTTCACTGCCAGCTTATTATGCTTTATCATCTGGATCCGATTTCACAGGTACATTATTAGCCAAAGGTAAGCTTTCATTTGGAGAGCATTTAGTGCAGCTACAGAAAATACGCTTTTTCTTCAATAGGAACCAAAAACACAATTTCTAATCAAGTAATGACAATACTATAAACATTGATATGTCAAATCTACCAGTCTAAATTGAACATACCGAAACTTCAAGAGTTAGGTTGGTCTATGTTTTCTGAGAAACAAACAAGCTGGGAAAAGTGCTTTCATACCTGCAATTAAGAGAGTTAACTACCAAATAATGATCTGACACCAAGACTGTAATCCTCAGCCAATAATTCCATCCCCTATTGAACATGGATGGACTATGAACAATGGACAGGTGACTCCTGATCTCTGCGAAATGTCGTGCACTTCGGAGTTCATTTTCGGGTTGATCAGATATGTTCCTACATGAAAAATAAATGTAATCAGCCATGTAAATGTTCTGCAAGCAGTCTGCCGTGTACCGATATGCGTGAATGTGGAGGCACAGACGAACTGTGTGACAACCATTCACATATACATACAGAAGAGTCAGATAACAATGATGATTAATAACAAACGATTTCACAAATCACATCATTTAGATAGATGCCTATTAATCGACACTACTGGAATTTTCTAATTATTTAGATTTGTAATTATTATTTTGTAGGCAATGTCATATTTACACCATGTAAAATTGCATTTATTTAGTGGTCAAAGTTCCTGAAGTAAAGATCACTGAAGATGTAATTTCATAAGTGAAACGTTGAAATATAATTCTAACATTACTGCTGTCATGATTCACGAACCATCATTTTAGCGATATTTAATGGCTATGTTTCCTAATAACATAAAAAAGATAGGTACAGTTATTGCTTTCCAGAACCATATTTACCTAAATATTTTAAATACCATTCACTTAAAAGAAAATACTGAAATTACCTAATGTATATACATTTTAATTATCTTTAAGGTGAGCTATCATAAAAGAAAATCGGCTAATAAATAACTGAGATAATGTCGATTGTATAAATCTATAAGGCGGCCATTTTGTTGACGCCATTAATGCTATACGCCACACAACACGAAGTGACACCATAGCAATTATTCATGTATATATAGTTTTTTGTTAAAAATGCAACCCTCCATCTTCCCTTCATTAATTCCACCACGGAGGATAATTTTTCTACATATGCTCCTATACTAATATCCTCCTATTAAAAGAAAGAAAATATGCACATTATTTACTGTACAACTGTCACAATAATGTTATTTTTTAATTTAAACTATTCTATTCAATAAAACCAAAAAAAAATAAAGCAAAAGCACTTACTAAAAATAACAGTTACAACAAACTTTAAAACATGTATGTGAATACATTGGCTGTAACTGCTATTTTGGTAAGTGCTTTTGTTTTCTTATCTTGGTTTCATTCAACAGATAGTTTAAATTAAAAAATTGGCATTTAGTTATTACATTATTTAATTATTTAATTTAATTATTGTGACAGTTGTACTGTGCATAATGTGCATACTTTCTTTCACTTAATAGAAGGATATATGTTTATCTGTGATAAGACTTTTGTAAATGTTAAAATAATTACTAATATTTTCGAGTAACATATTTACTTATTCTAAGTAAAAATATATCGAAATAGACCAAATCCTAGAAATAATCGATTGGACAACTGTAACGTTATACATAAAGTGCCATTTTCAAGAAACTCTTATAATCAAAAATGATCTATGCATTTTAAATATAATGTTTTTTCTTGATACTACTTTTCAACTGTTTCATTCAAGGAAAATTATATAGATTATTTCACTCATTAAGGCTATAGCCAATGAGAGCCCGTTTTTTCACAACATTGCACCAATCAAACGTCATTATTAGTGGTAATTCAAGCTAGATCTGCTTTTGACAGGACCAACATGCAAAATTTATCGCTCTAATTTTTTAGGTCGCTGCAGCGGCAAATATTGCGAACATTTTTTGACGTTTTGTGTCGTGACATGTTTTCGGCAAATAGGACAAATCGTGCTTTTAAATGTTATCTATAAATATCTTCTCTAGCTTATTACTAATTGTTAACGTAAATTGTAGTATTGTATTAATAACCTAAAAAGCTAATGCTGTGTGGAACTTATATAGGATCGGGACAAGTTATAGGTACACAGCTTTCAATGGCTTAATACCTAACATAATTACAAAATAATTTTCACAACTAAAATTAAATATGAATATCTACGAAGCACACAAATCAGTTATTTCATGATAAATACACAAATGTAGGTACTTACATATGGTAATTCATCAATCATTACAAAGCAGCTAACACTTATTTGGAAAATCAAAACTCTGCAGTATCACTATATACATTATAATTCGTTGTACTTAAAGTCTCTCTACTTAAACAAGTAAACCTTAACTTAACTATCAAACTTCTCAAATTAGAAACAAGGATTAATTACATAAATATATATTTATAAACACTTTAATATAATAATTCAATTCACTGTTTAGTGTAGTAACTAAGTTAAGCTAGCGTTACTAGATGGCGGTATCATACCATCTGAGCTGGCAGCCTTAGAACGTAAAAGGGATAGATTGGTAATATGCAATTTGTGTGATTTCACCGGTAATGTGATTGGTCGAAGCGTGCTTTGTTGTGATGACTAGTCTTATAAGTTACTATGGTTTAACGTATATTGTTCTTCTTGATTGTCATAATTTAAACCTACTTTGTTTTTTATTAGATGAGTCGCTTTGGAAATGCATTTTTATGTGACGTAAATGATGAAATTGAAGATAAAGGTGACTGAGTAATCTCTAAAAAGCAACAAGGAAACGTCTGAAGGCAATTAATTACTGAACATAATATTGAAGATATACTTAATGAATTATTTATTCGTGAAATATTCTCCACAAATACCACTTGTGCTTTAAATTTTATCTAAAAATTTTTTCTCAAGCTAAGTCGCCCCTAGTTAATATAACTCGTGCAAATTGGCAGTTTATTATCAAAGATTAAATCCCTCCCGCTAAAGCGGTCGGGATTTAATCAGATAATAAACTGCCAATTTGCACTCTTTATATTACCAGGCAACACGCTTTCGATAAAATTTTAAGCACTAGTGATATTACATACGATTATTTTGTAAAAATTATCAGTGATCTCGACCGGAAATTAAAAAAACGCAAACGAAACAAACAAAAGTCTCATTTACAAATAGTATAGTTGAGGGCCTAAAAACGAGGTATTATTGTTTTTAGGCCTACAAGGATGAAATTGTCAGAAATCTTTGGCAACGTGGTTTTGTATATAAAACTGCAAAGACTACCTGTTCAGTACCACCAATGTTTTTTGTTGTAAATAATCAATAATAAAAAAATTATGTTATAACAAATTTGTAAATAAAACAGCTCTTACGTTTGGTAAATTGGTTAAAGAAAGTAATACTACTCTATACCTTACAGTTTTTTGAGGATGCTGATTTCAAATTTGAAATCAATAACTGAAAATGCAAACTAACGCATCCAATATGGCTGCCCAAAATGTTAAAAATCTGAATACTTCTTGAAGTTACAGAGATAAAAAAGACTTAGATAAATGTTAAATGTAACGATGATTTTTGTAGTGATTTTGATTTTGATTTTGATTTCCAGATTGATCGTAGTGGCGCAGCCAGGGGGGAGCCATGCCCCCCCCCAAGCCATCCTCCATGAACCAAAAATAAAGACGCACAATCTCTATCAGTACAAAGCAGTATTTAAACTATCCCTTGAAGTAAACATTTTATAATTAATGCCAATATTATCTAGTAGAGGAATCTATACACATCCGTTCACAACAATTTTCTGAAAAGTTTTCCTCATGCCCCCCCAGATGAATTTTCTGGCTGCGCCACTGATTGATCGATATATGTATATATACCACCTGACGATCCCACAATGTTCAACTCTCTGTATAGGTACTGTAATATTAAGAGGAGTAATTAAAAGTGTATTGTATTGTATTGACATTTTTAAAATAATTTAAATACTTTTGTTTTACTTCTTTTGATGAAAATGCTGACGTAGTGTCGCTACTAATTAGTCTATGTAAAAAAACCGCTGCCTAAGGAATCACTACTTCCACATCCAGATTTTCTACCCAAGTCACTCACAACGAAAAAATTTTGTACGTGGAAATAATTGTTTATGGAACTCTAATAATATAATATTTGAAATCCTCTACCCCAAAAACCTATAAAACGACACCCCACATCGGTAGTGGGATGGGGGTGGTGATAAAGGGTTGGTAGTGGGGGTGGATGAAGTAAAAAATATTTTCAGATTTCTGGTTCTTGTACACACATTATATCACATTTTTTTCACCCACTTTAATAATGGGGGTGGTAATGGGGGTGGCTAATGCCAAATAATGTTTTGAGATCTTAGCTTCTCTTGTATACTAAATATCAATTTTATGGATTCTTACCTGCTTGATTTACCTATTTACCCCAAATTTATCCCAATTTACCCCCCAACCCTTCGACGGAACAAGATGAAAATATAATCTTGTTCCAGATATCGTTAAAGTACATATGTGTAGCAAATTTCAAGTCAATATCTTAAACGGTTCCAGAGTAAACGTGCGCACGAAAAAAAGTTAGAGACAGACCGACAGACAGACAGACAGATATTTTTTCGCTCAAATTTAAAATCTCGACGTTTCATGACATTCTAAATTTTCGAATTGTCGGACAAAATATATCTGCCGATTTTCCAGTCCGACGCATGAAAATCGTCTTTTTCATGCCGAGAAGGAACACCGCGTTTACGAAAATTTTCGCAAAGGAAAAAACTGATAGACTAAGCGCAATTATGCCGTACAAGAAGTTATACGAGGATATGTATAAATTGCATTTATGTACGCGGGCAGCTAGACTATTAGCCAAGGGGTATCAAAGGGTGTCGTTAATTTTACAATATATATATAGTTGTTGTTATTACAAACTTTAGTCCACTCCTCTTCCCATAGTTGTTTCATATTTGTTTTCAAGACTGGTATTACGTCAGAGTGAGGTAAATTATCGATAGGATCTACTTTGTCTGCTATAATATTCCCCTTGTATCAGACTGTCCTTTACCCCAAATAAATATGACATAAAAAAAAACTAAATACTAGCATAATAAAGGAAGAAAAAACATTGGACTATATTTAAAACAGATAGAATAAAAGGTAGAGGTAGATATTGATTACAAGGTGAGCATAAGAAACATATTATTTGGCGCTCAACGTGGGGCTATAAATAAATCGTCTGTCAATCCAAAATTAAAAACAATTTACTGAACTTAAGATCTGGTAAAAAAATAACTATGAATCAAGAACTAGAAGCAGGTTCTAACACTTCTGATACAGAGCAGGCAAGGGAGGGATGACATTTTACAGAAGCCTTCAGCTTAAGTTGACATGCAAAACAAATAATACAGATGAATATAAACATACCACAAAAACTAGAGTCACAAAACTCAAGCATAACACAAATATTAGGCATAAAAAATCAAAATTTAGACAAATTCACAGACGAAATTGAGAGAACAGTAACAGTACTAGAAAATAAAATGTTATTACACACTAATAGATTCTAACATATATAGAAATAGAAAAAACAAGCACGAGAATAGACAAGGTAGAAACATACACACAAAATTTTGAAAAAGAAATCCTACAGAAAGCGAATCATGATTACAAAGTAAGGGATTTATGGTTGATATAACAAAGGAGCAAGTGAAAGGAGATTTATGAAGAGAAATTAATTCTTGGATTAAGAAATATCTATTTGAGGTGCAGAAGTAATTATAGATTTGATAGAAACAAATACTATAATAAAAGTAAGGTACCTTTAGTTGGAACTATTTTTAAATTGACAATTGTTAAGTCAAATTTGATAGTTAGTTCATTATTTTTAAGTAGTTTATAAGTTAGCTGCAATAGGGTTGTAGGAACAGTTTTAAAAAATTTGTATCAATAAAAATTTAATGATATTTGAACAAAAAGAAAATTAAATAAAAAATTGTGTTCTAAAAGAAAACAAATTCCATTTTTTGGCTGTAAAAGAAAAAATTGATTTAGGCAACCAATCGTGCAGTACTGTGGTACAAATAATAAATGATCAGTCAATAGTTAATCTATAAACATTATTAACAAAAAGTAAATTTAAATTTAAATAAGATAAAGAATCTGTTTGAAATTAACTTAAATTTATAATAAAATAAATTAATATATTGAACTAGCAATCCTGAGATAAAGAGCAACACTGTCTTTAGCAAAGTCAAGTAGAAAACTTATGAAATCATAATAATATGTAACTTATCGTATTCCTATAATAATTAAACTCTATTTAATTGATAGAAAACAGAGAAAGTGAAAAGTAGGCATAAGATTAGGGAACATATTATTTGGCGCCCAAGATAGCTAAGTACTTCTTAAATTAATAAGAACTGCTGTGGGAGAAATACTGTACACTTCAACAGAGTTATAACTTGATCCACATCCCCCCACAGATAGCTAAATTCAAGAAAAAATATTTCATATTGATGTTTTATACAGTTGCCATTTACATAATAACATAGTGAAATTTCAAATAAAATCAGTGTTCATACTTGTTCCATTACATCAAATTTACACCGTTTTTCATGTGACATAGCTTTTTGACTACGCAATATCTGCTTATCGTACTGTAAAATTTGCCTTTATATTTCACTTGAAATGAAACATAATTTCATGTTTCCACCTCACCTCATATATCACGTAATAGAAATATTTATAAAAAATTCAAGAGATATGAATTTCTTAGTATTTAGATTTCCGACATGCGTAACATTACAAATGGTTTTCCATTATTTTAAAATAAACCGCTTTCCATTTCAAACGAATCGTAAAGCTTTTCAACTTAATTTTGTTTAGATGTGGTTATCTTTAAACCTTTCGCAATGAATGATGCATTGATATAAATGAATTTAAAGCGAGTTCCGAAAAATTATGTGGGTAGTGTCTCTGAGGTAATCAATCACTTTAAATTTATGATAGTCAAGTACTGAATGATATATTTTTGTGAAGTTAATTTAAAATATACAATTCATTTATGTACTCATATTAATAGCAAGCCACACACCAGCAGTAGCCCAGTCACTTTATACATGAAGCTCTAAAAAAATAAAACCTAAGATTTTCCAACGGGATTCTCCTTATTTTGGCGTCACAATTAAGTTCGCAAAAGTCCATGAAGCCAACTGGACGGTTACAATACTGCCGTCCTAACTTAAAAAGCAGTAACTCCAGATTTTGTCAATTTCGAGTTGCTGCGTTTTACTTCCACGTCCAGTGGAAGTATAGTAACGACAAAAAAATTTTTAAAAATTTTTATTGTCCAAATAGGCTTAAAATGTCATGAAACGTCGAGATTTTAAGTTTGAGCGAAAAAAAATTTTCTGTCTGTCGGTCTGTCTGTCGGTCTGTCGGTCTGTCTGTCTGTCTGTAACTTTTTTTTGTGCGCACGTTTACTCTGGAACCGTTTGAGATATTGACTTGAAATTTGGTACACATATGTACTTTAACGAGATCTAGAACTAGATTATATTTTCATCATGTTCCGTCGAAGGGTTGGGGGGTAAATTGGGGTAAATGGGTAAATCAAGCAGGTAAGAGTCCATGAAATTGGTATTTAGTATAGACAAGAGAAGCTGAGGTCTCAAAAAAATTTTTGGCATTAGCCACCCTCATTACCACCCCCACCTCCTTATTAAAGGGGATGAAAAAAAAATGTGATTTAGTGCATGTACAGGAACCAGAAACCTCAAAATATTTTTTTACTTCATTCTCCCCCCACTACCACCCCCCTATCACCACCCCCACCCCACTACCGATGTGGGGTATCGTTTTATGGGTTTTTGGGGTAGAGGATTTCAAATATTATATTATTAAAGTTCCATAAACAATTATTTTCACATACAAATTTTTTTCGTTGTGAGTGACTTGGTTAGAGAATCTGGATGTGGAAGTAGTGATTCCTTGGGCAGCGGTTTTTAGTATGTTTCGGGCATTTTTACACCTCTTTGACTAAGTTAGAAAGTAGTATCGACCATAGCTTTAATACAAATGAGCTATAGAGTTTGCAGTATCTCCACTTTTTAAACCATACACCAAACTAAAATGCAGCATGAGCCCTGTGCCCATCTAAAATGCAGCAACTCCAATTTTTATTGAAGATGCTGCATTTAAGACTAGTAACAGTTGGTACTGTACTTAAAATGCGGATGTTCAAAAGAGCTAATGGCGGTAAAATCACTTTAGTAGCACATATAAGCTGTTCGTTTTTAGACAAGAAAAAAATTGTGTTTAGTTTAAGAACTTGTAGCTCTTGAAAAGAAGGGTAAGTATTTAATTATATCGGAGATAAAACTATGGCTTGACATTAACCAATTACGAGTTGTGATTTTATTCTGTTTTGTTTTTATTTTTTCTTAAACTGCTTATATAATACCAATTATTTCACTCATTAACGCTATAGCCAATGAGAGCCCGTTTTTTCACAACATTGCACCAATCAAATGTCATTATTAGTGGTAATTCAAGCTAGATCGGCTTTTGACAGTACCAACATGCAAAATTTATCGCTCTAATTTTTTATGTCGCTGCAGCGGCAAATACTGCGATAATTTTTTGACGTTTTGTTTCGTGAAATATTTTCGGCAAATAAGGCAACTCACGCTTTTAAATTTTATCTATAAATATCTTCTCTAGCTTATTACTATAATTGTTAACTTACCTTGTAAATTGTAATATTGTATTATGTACTAGTAAACATAAACACCACATATATAGTAAACAATCGTCAGTTCCAAAGAGAAGCCTGTCTGAAATATATAGGCTATAACCCTTGCCTATCTGTAACTATTTCAATTTGCCTACTTTTCAATCAGGTAACAATAATATACAAAGATTTTACTTAATATACCTAGCTCATAATACAGGAACAAGTCAAGCACAGCTTTCAATAGCTCAACAACGTGGTTACAAAGTTACGCAAATCATTTATTATAAATGTCAAGTAAACACATTCGCTCTGGAAACAAAGTAAAAATGTACCGAGGTACCTACTTACATACGGTAATCTATCAAAAAGTAACTAGTTGAATCAAAGCTGTGCAATATTTTAATTTGTTATATTTAAAATTCACTCTGCCTAACGAAGTAAACCTCAACATAATTTGTAACCTTCGTAAGTTAAAAATAAGGATTAAATACGAAAATATGAATCAATGATCAATTATTATGGAATATAACTCTAGTAGCGGTAGCGCTAGATGGCGCTCTCTATGTCAATCTCGGAACCATTAGTGTATAGTAATAAATAGGCGGGACATCGGGAATAAAGTAGTGCTCGCAGATTAAAGATGTAATGCTCTCTCTATCGTTCCTCGTCATATTGCACTTCAGAAATGCCTGAAATGTGTTAAAGCAGTCTATATATTATAATATCTAAGGTTTCAACTCGTTTTATTTACTAGTTGCCATAGAAACGTCACTAGATTATTTTAAAATATGGGGGCTCTCCATTGTTTCTACTTGGTTTGTTTCAGATTTGCTGTTTTGACAATATAAGTCGGTTTGGAAATATTTCTGTATATCAAATTAATGAGGAAATTGAAAATAAAGGTCAGTAAACTCTAAAAATTGACAAGAAAACGTCTGAAGGCAATTAATAAGAAAACATAATATTGGAGATGTACTTAATGAATTATTTATTCGTGAAATATTCTCCTCAAATACCACTCGTGCTTTAAATTTTATCTAAAAATTTTTTCTCAAGCTAAGTTGCCCCTAGTTAATATAACTCGTGCAAATTGGCAGTTTATTATCAAAGATTAAATCCCTCCCGCTAAAGCGGTCGGGATTTAATCAGATAATAAACTGCCAATTTGCACTCTTTATATTACCAGGCAACACGCTTTCGAAAAAATTTTCGATAAAATTTTAAGCACTAGTGATATTACATACGATAATAATAGATAACCTAAGTTTGCAAATAAAAGTCAATAACGTTGTATTTATATATTTGGGCTACAAAAGTCTTGATCTCGAATATTTGAATAACTAATAATTTAGAGAAAAACTAACAACTTAGCCGGTACAGAAAAAAATTCCGGGATCTGATTGTTGCTGGGATTCTGAAAACATGTAAGAACATGTTTTGACACTTCAGACAATTTTTCCAATGGCAAGACGATAAAAATTTCAAATTTAATTTCCCGAGAAACGCCTCGAAGTGGTTTTCAACGAGTTTTGTACCGGTAGATAAAAAACAACCTACTAAACTTTTTGCTTGCCTGTGGCATGAATGTGTATCCGCAAGGAAAAAAGAAGATCTCATTAGTACATTTCATGCGTTTCTGCTAGTAATGCGAGATATTAAATTTTAGTTATTTGGTTAGATATCTGTTCTGGCCAGAATAAGAACTGGGGCTTGTTTTACTTCCACATCCAGTGGAAGTATAGGAACGACAAAAAAATTTTTAAAAATTTTTTTTGTTCAAATAGGCTTAGAATGTCACGAAACGTCGACATTTTAAGTTTGAGAGAAAAAAAATTCTGTCTGTCCGTCTGTCGGTCTGTCTGTCTGTCTGTCGGTCTGTCTGTCGGTCTGTCTGTCTGTAACTTTTTTTGTGCGCACGTTTACTCTGGAACCGTTTGAGATATTGACTTGAAATTTGGTACACGTAAGTACTTTAACAAGATCTAGAACTGGATTATATTTTCATCTTGTTCCGTCGAAGGGTTGGGGGGTAAATTTGGGGAAAATAGGTAAATCAAGCAGGTAAGAGTCCATAAAATTGGTATTTAGTATATACAAGAGAAGCTGAGGTCTCAAAAAAAATTTTGGCATTAGCCACCCCCATTACCACCCCCACCTCATTATTAAAGGGGATGAAAAAAAAAATGTGAATTAGGGTGTGTACAAGAACCAGAAACCTCAAAATGTTTTTTACTTCATCCACCCCCACTACCACCCCCTATCACCACCCCCACCCCGCTACCGATGTGGGGTATCATTTTATGGGTTTTTGGGGTAGAGGATTTCAAATATTATATTATTAATGTTCCATAAACAATTATTTCCACATACAAAATTTTTTCGTTGTGAGTGACTTAGATAAAAAATCTGGATGTGGAAGTAGTGATTCCTTGGGCAGAGGTTTTGTTACTTAACTTATATTATCAATTCCTCTGAAACAGCAACCACCCGAATCATTTTGCGATATTTTGAACCTGACCACCCATGGCAGCTGATAGTTTCCACCACCAGGTCGAGCTATCTTTACAAAAAAAGAAAGAAGTCTACGATTTTGCAGACTTTGTGAATTGCGTAGTCTGCAAATTCAGGAAAAGTTGTAATTAACGAGATGAAATTGAATGATTTCTTTATCCGATCTGACAATTCTTCAATTTATAAAATTGAACATGCCAATCCAAGGCCACACACGAAGGACATTGAATTGTCTGAATTGTCTTATTGAAAAACAATTGTTTACACTAATTCCACAAAATAGGAGACTATTTTGGAAAAACATTCCAGTGAATGACGATGCAGTGGACCTTAGATTGGAATACGATGATTAATAAAAATTGTAATAGGAAGTAATGTTTGTACTTTTTTTAGTTATGTTCCAAGAAATGTAATTTTTATAGCAATAATCTGTTTTATTTTGCAGTCATTTTTACGAACATTTCTTTTAAAATATTGCGGCATCTCCAAATTAAGCTTTTCTAGTCTACACTAAAAAGCAGTAAATCCTAATACATGGACATACTGCAAGTCACAGTTGCATAGTCCTCTTTAATCTAAATAATACACTAGACTAAAAAGCAATAATCGCCAATTTTTACTTACATTTTTAAATATTGACTTTGTTATTGTGATATAAGTTTAAAACAATTATATTGCAACACTTAAAACAAATTTCAAAAATTTTCATTAAGTTTTTTGTGGTGGCCCAGCTAAATAAACTAAAAAAGACGTTTTCTCAAAACCAGTAAAGGTGGAGATACTGCTTTCTAAGTTAGGAGGGCAGAATAGTTACAGCAGGTCAAATGTCAAGAAAATCGGTTTTTCTCAATTATCTCGTAAATCATCGGTTTTACGTTAATTTTAGCTATAAAATTTGTTCGTGAGATAAATCTGCGCGAAAAAGGTCCTATACAAAATTACAATAGTTTTTGAGATTATTGAGAAAATTCTGACATTGTGCTGCATTCATTTCCGCACCACCTTTGAGGTAGAATGCAAGGCGCGTTTTTGTTACATGGTGTTCCCTATAGGCCTAATCCATGGGTTACCAGTTATATTATAATTTTGTTGATTATATCTTCGTTAACAGCTCTCTCATCGGAAAATAACGAAATGAGTTCGTCTTCATCATCGTTGAACTCAGATTCAACGGTTGCATCCTCAGACATCGTATTGAGACACGACTGACTATTGTTCTGCATCCACAATTGGTGCCACAACATTTTGTGCAATTGCAGAAAATAGAATTGAGAAGTTCACCTGGTGCAGGAGGAATGAGAGTAGTTGTTGGCTCTAATAAATTATTGTTTAAAGTCCAACCCCATTGCTGAGGGTCTAAATCTTTTCCCAGCCAAGTTTGAACCTTTTAATATACCCTGAATAGATGTTGAGTAGCTGCTGCTGTGGGTGGAAGTGACGACAATTGCACAGGCTTATTTATTAGCAAATTTTTCGAACAGTTTTCTATTTTGAATGCCGCCAATGCTTCCTGTAAATCTGGTCTTTTTTGTAATGTTTTAAATGCATTTACTTTTCCTTTTCAAAATAAAGCAATGGAATGTTAGAAAGCTACTACTACTTATTATTATTATTATTATTATTTCTCTGTTGTTCTCAGCTCTTTCTATGCTGGCAATTTTTCATGAGGTACGGGCTAAGCCAAGCACTCTCATGCTTGATTCAAGAACTTACGAACTATTCTTGTTGTTCCTAGAATCACAGCTTTTTGTAAGGTTATGTAAATATTCTTGTGTAACTCTATTTTTTTAATATTTTCGTGTAAGCTCATAGGTGGTTGACAGTACAATGGGTACTATATATACGTTTTCCATACCCCACATCCGTTTTATCTCTTCCACCAATTCGTTAAACTTTTGATGTTTTGCTGCTATTGTTTTTTGGACGTTGTTAGTGTTTGGGACAGCGATATCTATTAAGTAGGCGGTTTTTTCTGTTTTGTCTTGAAGGACTATATCAGGTCTGTTATTGTGGATGGTTCGGTCCGTAATGATAGATCTGTCGTAGTAGAGTTTGAACCTATCAGACTCTAGCACAGGCTCAGGTTTGTATTTGTAATAAGGTAAGCTGTTTTCAATCAGGTTATGCTTGATGGCTAGGTTCTGGTGTATTATATTTGTAGCCTGATTGTGTCGGTGGAGATAATCATTTTGTGCTAGATGGCTACATGCACCAGTAATATGTTGTATAGTTTCCGCCTTTTCACCACATCTTCTGCACCTGTCATCTTCGATAAGGCCGTTTTTAATAACATGCTTTTGGTAGTTTCTGGTGTTAATCACTTGGTCCTGGATGGCAGTCAGAAAACCTTCTGTTTCTGGGAAGAGACCTCCATTCCTGAGCCAAGCGTTCGACGCTATTTTGTCGACTTCTACATTGCTCAGATCATGTGGGTGTTTCCCATGTAGTGCCATTCCTTTCCATTGGTCGATCTTTTCCCTTACAGACGTAACCTGCTCATTGTGTTGTGGCATGTGATCATTTAGATTTAAAGGGGTGTATTTATCGTCAGAAGAGCAAATAGCTAGGTGTAGCTGGGAATCCTGCCTTTGATGAAAGTACGCTCTCAGGAGTTTTATTTGATTGTTGTGGAGGTTCTTTAAATCTATAATTCCTCTGCCTCCTTCGTCTCTGGGTAATGTCAGTCTAATGATGTTGGCCTTATGGTGATATTTTCTGTGGTTAGTTAGCTCAGTTCTTATCTTCCTTTGGAGGGTTTCTAAATCGGTTTGTGACCAAGTTAATATTCCAAATGAATACGTTAGAATGGGAATAGCAAAGGTGTTTATAGCTTTCATTATATTCTTGCCATTAAGCTCAGTCTGACACATTCTTTTAAGTCGAGATATAAATTCTGCGGTAAGAGCTTTTTTTATTTCAGAGTGATCTATGGACTTTGATTGTTGGAGCCCTAGGTATTTATAATTTTCAAATTCGTCCATTGGTTGTATCATCTCATCTTCTTCTGTTGTAAATCCTTCCAGTTTGATGTTTCCTCTTTTTATGTTTATTGTCCGGCATTTGTCAAGCCCAAATTTCATATTTATGTCCCTTGAGAACTTCTCTACAATAGTGACTGCTTCTTTTAGCTTTTGTGTAGAGGAGGCGTACAGTTTTAGATCATCCATATATAACAAGTGAGAAATGCGATGGTGTATATTGTTGTTCTTGATTTGGTATCCTATATTTGATTCATTCAGCATGTTTGATAGCGGATTTAGAGCCAAGCAAAACCATTAATATTATTATTATTATTATTATTATTATTATTATTATTATTATTATTATTATTATTATTATTATGAAGAAGTGTCCATTTCCAGGACATCCCAGACAGAAATTATGCGGGTATATGTGCATAAATGTTCCTCTGTATTCATAGGTCTTGTTATCTATATACAACACTCTACGTATATAATAGTGGCGTATGCACTTTGCTCCGAAGTTTCCCAGACCAATGTCTCGAAAACTATTTGTTCTACGTAAATTATGTATATTTTTATGCATATTTATCTCACGAACAAATTCTATAATAGCCAAAATTAACGTAAAACCGATAATTTACGAGATATTTGAGAAAAACCGATTTTCTTGACATTTGACCTGCTGTATCTATTGTAGCCATCCAGTTGGCTTTGTGGACTTTTGAGAAATTATTTGTGCCGCCAAAATAAATAAAATCCCGTTGGAAAATCTTAGGTTGGTTTTTTTTAGAGGTTTGGCCTTTTTTATGTATAAAGTGACTGAATTACAGGTAAATTGAACAGATTTGGTCCGATGGATTCCATCAGCAAATCAAGTCCGATACATTCCAAAACTGTCCAGTTATTTGGTTTCAATCCGTGATCTCCCAATTGGGTTGTTGACGAATTTTCAATAATTGTAAAATATTGTAGTAGTTAATTTAGTTATATATTTAATTTGGAAGAAGAAAAAAGAATTCTAACATATATCAATAAAATAAGTTTTTGGGGTTAGGTGTGAAAAACGAGCAAATCTGACAATTCTGACTTCGCATTCGGTTTCAGCGGATCCAAATACATAAGGATATGGTAATCTGGTCCATAGGCCAGACCACTTTTTTTTGTTTTGGGGATGTTTTTTGGGATTGGGGGTGAAAAACGAGCGAATCTGGCAATTCTGACTTCGGATTCGGTTTCAGAAGGTCCATATATATAAGGATACACTGATATGGTCCGCAGGCCAGACCACTTTTTTGGGGGGGTGTTTTTTTGGGGTTAGGGGTGAAAAGAGAAGCAATCTGATAATTCTGACCTCGGATTCGGTTTCAGCAGGTCTAAGTACATAAGGATACACTGATCTGGTCCACCAGACCACTTTTTTTTGTGTGGCTGAAATATCAGTTAATAATACTCAAGTGGGTACCTCATCCTCTTCCGCTCAATTTTCGGCAAATTGAAAGTCATATTTGAAATCAGTATGCCAAAAAACATGATAGTACACTTTTCTAAGGTGGGCGCTTTGGGCCCAAAATTGGCATCCTTTTTTAGGGAAGATATAGTTCTGTATTATAACAAAAAGTAAATACTTATAATATACCTTATGCCAGTATCTATCTAAGCAATAAACATCATGTACTTATAATGATAACATAATTACAATTCAACATATTCGTAACCATTTCGGACTTTATGTGTTCACCGACTTTAGACCACTTACACGGTTTTAGTTTCATAGATTTTCAACACCGAGTTTTTAAATTTCCTCTCTTAATGTATGGATCATCCTAGTATACCGGGTGACACAGGAGATATGTAACATCCCGTAGCATGTTTATTTAAAAAGATATTATTTTGAAATTTGTTAGACTTATATAATGCGTGATTGTCCTTTTTTTAATAGAAACACGAAATTTTTTCCACTTCCGGTTTCACCGGAAATGACATATACTTCGTTATTTTAATTGGCACTCTGTATATATTTTTTTTCCTATCCGATTCTACTTAAATTTCTTTTTTCAAGTATGTTTAGCAAAATGGCATTCGTTTTTAAAATGGTTGCTGTAAGCCATTTCATTGCATTAAGTCAAGTTGGCTATGGTATGAAATGTGGCGATAATTAATGCTTAATGTGCTGCGATATCCAAACAACCTGGTACACAATTGTGTGTTTCATATTTGTTTTGTTCTAATAAGTAGCCGAAGAGACTTTGTAGAATTTTTATATTGAAGAAAAATCTCTAGACTAAATCCCCGAAATCATAAAAACTAAGTTAGAAACACTAATTTTAAATTTGACTCATTTGTAAAATATTTATTCATCTTTCACTTTTACCCAATACAATTCATTGTTATATCTGATTTTACTTGCTTTTAAATAAAATTGTTTTCGAAGAATCTCAAAATGTTGGCCAATATTTTCCCTGCAGAGTCGAATTCTGGTAGCAGTATCTCTAAACACATTTTCTAACTGCAATTCAGTAATCTTATTTATTGCTAACCTAACTCTCGTTTCCAAGTCTTCCCTATTTTACAGCGGAGTTTTATAAACTATTTCCTTGAGATGGCCCAATATGAAAAAATCAAGTTGCGTAAGATCCGGTGACCTCGGGAGTAGATAAGCAAAGAGAGTTCTGGAGCGGAAGTGACTTGGATGGCATGTGTCCATCGAGATCTGACCATGAGCTGTTGGTCATTGTCGTCGGAGCTGAAGAGTGCTGCATTACGCGGTATGGGGGTGTGTGTGTGAAGTCTGTACCTAATGCCCTTCTGGCTAAGAAATTGGTCATTGTCGTCGGAGCTGAAGAGTTCTTGTGGTGAAGAGTGAAGAGTGCTGTATTACGTGGTATGGGGGTGTGTGAAGTCTGTACCTAATGCCCTTCTGGCTAAGAAATATTTCAGCATGACTGTGCAGAGATTTTAAATTTAGGTAAATTGAATATAAACGACGACGACGACGACGGTTGCTGGCCCCGAGACATAGGAGTGAGAGGAAGTGATAAGAAAACGGATATGTGATAAGAGAGAGTGTAACATTTGTATAGAAATGCAAATTAAATGAAATTTTTATCATAACCGCCGGTTAGGGTGGGCAATATATTTATTTATTATTATTATATTATGGTGATGTTTGAATGTGAACATAGGCGTACATAAATTAAAAAAAAAACTGTTGAATTTAATCAAATTCAGATATAAATTAAACAAAAATTGTATTGCTATTTCATTTATTACACAAAAAAAAAACATTATAATATTATTCATTCACACTGCTGCGGAGAGACATGACATTTTTCCTAATAATTTTAATTATACACTTTACAATTAGGAGAGAAGAACAAACTGTAATGTAATACAGCAAACCAGACACCGCTTCCACTCCAATATCATAATTTTGTTTTTCAGAATTTGCATTGCTGATGATGGTAGGTGCAGTACAGGGGGTGGCAGCACAATAATTTTAATTATACACTTTACATAAATTAAAAAAACTGTCGAAACCAGGATTTGAACCCGGGACCTCTAGAACTTCAGTCTAATGCTCTCCCCACTGAGCTATTTCGACTTTAATCAAATTCAGATATAAATTAAACAAAAATTGTATTTCTATTTCATTTATTGTACGATACTTCCAATCTCAATAAAAGTGGCCGTTAATTAATTATATCGCAAGGAAATAAAACCGAGAAAGCGTTGATATGTTATTTCATAGGAAACAGGAAAAGATGATAAACCTGCCTACATAGCCACAAAGTGCACGTGATGACAAAGCAAGTTGAAGGAAGGAAGTTGATAAATATATTCCATTAGTTGGTTATGTGAAAATATCATTTAGTACTGATGTAGATGTCGACGAGTATAAAAGCATAAACTGAGATTGAGATCACTTACTTTCCAAGTTATAAATAATTTTGTTAGCAAGTGTTTGTGCGCATTACTGATTTAACGTAAGTTCTATTAATTTATTTTATTGCAATTTATCTCAATATAATACAAAAAAATATTTTTAGATGGACTTAAATAAACTGAATGCCGTATCACTTTTAGATACAAAGCCAACCATCAAATTAACGGACCTCCCACTAGATACACCTGTTCCAATAATTTCAGCAAAGCTAATAAAAACCAAATTTGGAACAACGGTTCTATTAGAATTCGGTGACAGCACAGCATTTTTACCAAAACGAGTGGTTCCCCATATGAAGGATAATTTGGAGAATTTCACAGCAGGAAAATACAGCCTGATCTTTAAAGGTCAAAAAGATGTTAATAAGCCTGCATTAGGAACAACATTCGAATTTATTGAAACCGAAAGTTGGACTCAAAGTGCATGTAAGTAATTTATTATGCATTTTGAAGATATTTATTAAATGCCATTTTTCTTTTAATTTTAGCTGATTCACAACAATTCTAAAAGTGGCTGTGGGCGGATCCATACACATAAAGAGCTGCAATAATTTAGGAGCTGCAATAATTTAGTATGTATAAGTGCATTATTTGTAGAAAGAAATTCAAAATTCGCTTTTTTGTTGAAAATCACGCATTTTTTTATAATAATAATACAATATACTCGAAAGTAGATATTTCTATTTATTTGTTATATAATGAAAATTTATTTAAACGATTGATTCATCAATTTGTGGGGTTAGATTATACACAAAACATTGAAAAAGTAAAACAATTATTTATAAATATTCAACCTAAGTTTACTGCAGCATTAGAGTTCAAACTCTCGAGCATAGAAGTTTGCAAGAAGTGTATTGTATTATTAGATAAAATTTGATAATGGATATATGTAATTTAAGTGATGAAATTGTGAAGAAGTTTCAAAATGTAACAAAAATTTTGAGTGAGTGTAAAAATATTATAGGTCGGGAAAAATGGTTAAAATTAGTGAAAGGGCATTTAAGTTTGCTTAACCAAGCATTAAAAAATCGCAATTCTATTGGAATTCGTAGAAAAATTCATACAAATATTGGACATTTAAAAAAAGTTAAAATTTTAATAAAAAATTTAGGCAACATTGGATGGGGTTTGAGTGGTAGAGTAAATAGAAGTTCTAGAATTAAATGGGAGGATATAAATTCGGTATTTTCAGGTCGCATACGTTCAGGTTTAATAATAAATTTAATACATAAAGATATGAGACAGTTCCTTGATGATTCCTTCTTTCTATTCAAGTCACGAATAAATAATATTCTCAAATCACAGCCGGCAATCAAAGTGAATGCATGTTTTTGTGGGGAATTCATTAAAAATAATAATATTAAGTCAGAAGAAATGGAATTTAAATATTTCAACACTAAAAATGCCTCAATTGATATCAGCACTGATTTAAAGTTGTGGTTTCAGGAATATATTATAGATAAAATTTTAAATAAATTAGAGGAATTCCAGGAAAAAGAGTCGGGATTTGTGCTACAAAAAATAATAAGTTTAGAAATAAATATTAATAAGGTTGAAATGGGTAACGGCTCATCTTTCATTAGACTTCCCAATCAAATAGCTAAAAAACATGCATGTGTCAATGTTAAAAATTATGATGATGAAGCATGCTTTGCCTGGTCCATAATTTCGGCTTTGTATCCCGTTGACAGTAATTCCGATAGAATATCATCGTACCCCCACTACTCCGAAATTTTGAATTTAAAAAATATTAAACTTCCAATGTCACTACTACAAATTACAAAATTTGAAAAACAAAATAACATTTCTGTTAATATTTATATGCTAAAATTGTTTGGAAATAATTTTCATTCAGTACCAGCTCGTTTAACTAAAACCAAATTAGAAAAACATGTAAACTTATTAATGATTCAAAATAACTATACAGATGAGCGTGAAAAAAGTACTGATGATGATGATTCCAATCTTGAAATAAAATATCATTTCTGTTGGATAAAAGACCTTTCCAGACTTGTGTCTAGTCAAATGAGTAAACGTAATGGAAAACTGTACATTTGTGATATATGTTTAAATTATTTTTCTAGTGAAGCAAAATTAAATTTACACACAGTAGACTGTAAAAATGTTAATAAATGTAAAATATCATTTCCAAAGGAAAAAATTGTAAAGTTCAAAAATTATAATTATAAAGAGCCTGTACCGTTCATATTGTACTGCGATTTCGAATCAATGCTAGAACCATTTTCCGAAATTAGTCAAACTAAAACTTTAAAATACCAAAAACATACTGCTTTCAGCGCAGGATTATATTTTAAATGTTCGTATGATGATAGCTTATCGTATTATTGCAGCAATCGTGGTTTTAACTGTATAGAGTGGTTTTCAAAACAATTAGAGAATATCGGTGAATTTCTCGAATCAAAATTAAAGACTATTGTACCAATGGACATTTCTGAACATCAGCAAAAAGAGTTCGCCGCATCAACTCACTGCCATATTTGCGAATCAATATTTAAACCTGAAGATAAGAAAGTACGTGACCACAACCATTTCACAGGTAAATACCGCGGACCGGCGCATGAAAACTGCAACTTAAATTTTAAAAAATCATTTATAGTACCGGTCGTCTTTCATAATTTATCTGGATATGACGCTCATTTTCTAATCAAAGATCTTGCAAAAACCGGTCAGATCACTTTATTGCCAATCAATAAGGAAAAATACATATCGTTCACAAGAAGTGTTGAAGGCTCGGTAATAAAATTTCGGTTTATCGATTCTTTCCGATTTATGGCCGCATCGCTGGATAAACTATCATCATATTTAACAAAAGGGGAATTAACAAATTTGCAAAAAGAATTTAGTGATTTAGATAGTGAAAAGTTTAATATGCTTACGAGAAAGGGCGTCTTCCCATATGATTTTATAGATTCTTTTAAAAAATTATCTGAAACTGAGTTGCCGGCAAAAGAACATTTTTACAATAAATTAAATGACTCTAATATAAGCGATGAAGATTACCAACATGCTCGGAATGTTTGGGAAAAATTTAATATTAAAACACTAGGTGAATATTCAGACTTATATCTAAAAACTGATGTAATTTTATTGGCAGATATTTTCGAAAATTTCAGACAAAAATGTTTAAATATTTATCAATTAGATCCGGCACATTACTATACACTACCGGGCTATACGTGGGATTGTATGTTAAAGTTTACAAAAGTAGAGTTGGAACTTTTACAGGACATCGACATGCTTTTATTTATTGAACGTGGTATTCGAGGTGGTGTAAGTCAGTGCTGTAATAGATATGCTAAGGCTAACAATAAATTTTTGTCAGAATATGATTGTTCAAAACCTAGTTCTTATCTATTATATCTTGATATAAATAACATGTATGGATGGGCCATGGAAGCCTTTTTGCCCTACAAAGGGTTTCGGTGGGTGGAGAATTTTGAAAATTTTAATGTGATAGATGTACCAGACGACTCAGAAAACGGATATATTCTCGAAGTTGATTTAGAGTACCCGGAACATCTACACGACAAACATAAAGATATGCCTCTCTGTCCGGAACATCTAGTGCCGCCGGGATCAAAATTACCAAAACTGATGACGACACTCTACCATAAAACCCGATATGTAATACACTATAGAAATTTAAAGCAAGCTTTATCCTTGGGGATTAAACTTATAAAAATTCACCGTATATTAGAGTTCAAACAATCTCCATGGCTAAGACCGTACATAGAGTTAAATACAAAACTGCGCGCAAGTTCGAAAAATGAATTTGAAAAGAATCTATTTAAGTTACTAATTAATGCAGTTTTTGGTAAGACTATGGAAAATATTCGTAAGCATCGGCTTGTAAAATTGGTGTCGAAATGGGAGGGTCGATATGGTGCTAAAAATTACATCGCTAGCCCCAATTTCCATAGCCGTGCTATATTTGACGAGAATTTAGTGGCTATTGAATTAAATAAGTCTGAAATTTTTTTCAACAAGCCTTTATACATCGGATTATGTATTTTAGATATATCGAAAACTTGTATATATGATTTTCACTATAATTTTATGTTGCAAAAATTTGAAAATAATGATGACTGTAAATTGCTGTACACCGATACGGATAGCCTTATTTATGACATAAAATGTGAAGATGTTTATGAGAAAATTATAAAAGAAAACATTGCTAAATTCGATACTAGTGACTATCCACCCAACAACCGATACAATATCCCTTTAGTTAATAAAAAAATTCCCGGGATCATGAAAGATGAGTTAAATGGTAGCATAATGACCCATTTTGTAGGTTTACGGTCAAAGATGTATGCGCTTAGAGTTGAAGGGGAAAATGTTATAAAAAAATCTAAAGGGGTAAAGACTAATATTGTAAAAAATAAAATTTCATTCGATGACTATAAGAACTGTTTGGAAACTAAAACCGAACTGTACCGAACCCAAAGAACCATCCAATCACATTTACATAAAGTCTACTCGGTTAAGCAAACTAAAGTTGCTTTGAACCCCTCCGATGATAAAAGATATTTAATCCAGGATTCAACAGATACATTACCTTGGGGTCACTACTCAATTATGATAGAATAAATTGTTTTTAGTTGAAACGTAAGGGTAAACATGGAATTACTGCCGCACCATGCCAATTTTATCAGCGAACCATTTTTTACACATCTTCTTAGCAATGAAGTGAAAAAGATGAATCCAAAAAAAAACTTAGTTTAATAGCGTATACTGCTTTATGTCAAAATCAAACTAAAATAGAATGTGCTTATTGTTAAGATTAAACTATTGTAGTAGCTATTGCAGCTCTTTTGTATTTAAAATAATATTTTATAAAACTTATTACTGTCTGTACATTATAAGCTCTTTTTTATGTGTTTAAAATAATATTTTATAAAACTTATTACTGTCTGTACATTTTAAGCTCTTTTTATGTGTTTAAAATAAAATTTTATAAAACTTAACTCTGATTTTTATTTCTAGGAATTAGGAAAAATCAAAAAACACTTCATTATCATACATACTTTATTTATGATATAAATATTTTCAAAAAAGATGTGATTTTTTGTCTACATATAATACATTTATCAAAATTAACTGAACAATCACTACAACATACTGTATGCTTACAGGGCATAAAAACAACAGAGAGCTCATTTTCTAAACAAATTTTACATAACAGTTTATTACAAGTTTCAACTTGATTAATTTTTACATCCTGTGCTTCTTCTGATACTAGCATTTCTTTTATCGCTAGTGATGACGTTACATTTTTTTCATTCTTGAGCTGATTATATTCACATTTAGAATTAAAGCGGGCATGCTCTTCCCACACATTATCTCCAGAACTCCAATTCATTAAACCCACACCACAGTGAAAACATATGACTTGATCACCTGTGCCGGTATAGTAGAAACCTACCTCAGCTAATTCTCTCGGTTTTTGGCTTATCTGAGGGGGCCAGTTCTCAAATGTTTTTAAGCGGCTTTCCAAAGTCATTTTATCTGAATAAAGCGGGGTCCGTCTTCTCTTAATAAATAACGAATTATCCTCACCATTTTCAAAAAACGCACAGTCGGGGCTCCATCTCAAATGATCTACTGTGGGATCATCACCCTCACACCAATTACATAATTCAATTTCACATATTGGACATTTAACTATGTCTTCTTGACCAACATAAATGAAACCAGCTAGAGCTAGAGTAGACTTTGGAAATTCTGATAACCAATTTTCAAATGTTTCTAATCTTTTCTCATACTGCACATCCATTTTATATACCAGTCAAATAACTACTGAATTGGGATAAATAATAAGATGGTATTTATTTGAAAATATTTATTCAAGCATTTAATATAAACATTTTTCTATCTAAATCATTCATAACCTTAGCTCTATTAAAATGTAAACATTCACGAATACAATGCATTTGAATGGAATGTGGTAATAAATCACATAAATATAACATTACATTATCTGAAGGCAGTTCATAATTAGATTCACATAGTATATTATTGGTGACATTCAAAAAATTATTGTAAAATCCAGCAAAATCTAAACCATTTAATACATGTATAGTTGAATTGATAAGCCTACTAATGTCAATAAATTCACGCACAGTATTTTCACATATATAAAACGTAACAAAATCGTTAGCCACTTTCAACATCTTAGCACCCATAAATGATGATGTGTTGATAATGTAATTTGAAAACTGCTTCACCGCAGCAGCCTCCTCATCCTCCCCAAATCCACTATCAGCATCGAAGTAATTATTGGAAAGTTGTTTAAGGTAAGTAATAAAATCATACCAATCTTCAGCATCGAAGGAAATGTTATGAGCTTTATTGATCTGCTCATTAGCGGCCATTAATATTTTTACAGCTGGAACATTGTTTCGTGCACTACTTAATCCAACTTTTATTCTATATGAAGAGTTTTTCATGGCGAATACACGTTCATAAATGTACTTTTCTTCATTTTGGATTGCAACTCTATACTTTTCGGTAATTCGATCAACTTCCCGCCAATGATCGAAATCTTCAGAAAACGTGGGGCTAGGTGTGTTTGATGCCATGTTTCACGACTAACTAACAGTAACAGGCTTGATATATTTCAAATAAATTAGCTGCACCAGCAATGCTTCCGGTTAATCAAAAGGCCTCTTATCGAGCTGAATTTGTGCGTGTTTTCCATAAGAACCAATGTTAAATCACATAATTCTAGTCAATTGAAACAATTCCCCATTTAAATACATGCAAATCGAAACACATCAGAGTATATTTGTGTTGTCTATCCAACTATTGTGAGATTTATCTAAACCTAACCATTTAACAAAAATTTTATTGCTACGCTTACGTAATACTTTTTCTATTAAATAAACATCCGAATATTTAGCTTTTTGAAGTTCTTCGGCATAAAATCCACCGGCGATGGGATTTCCACGCAAATCCTGAAGAAGGTAGGTGATGGGATTGGTAATCTGTACTTTAACGATTTTAAATAATTCCGTTGTCCAATTGGGAGTGTATCCTTTTTCAAATACATGTTTATGCTTACTAATACGAACAAGGTTGCCAACTTTAAATTTTCTCGGATCTGTCGCCATCTTAATAAAGTTATAAGAGGAATTTAAAATAATTTTTTCATTTTTCTTGTTTATTTCACATGGTTTCATACCCGTAGTTCGATGGCGTTGCGTATTGTAATTATCAGTTATTTGAGGTAGTATATCAAGCCATCTGTACGTTCCGTTCAAACTAAAGTATTTGTATAACTTTTCCTTTAACGTTCTTATAACACGTTCCACAATTGCAGCCTTTTTAATGCTGAACGTACTATAATGGTTAACGTTGTACTTTTTCATCAGGCTGTTAAAACCAGTGTTATAAAATTCAGTACCTTGATCTGATTGTAAATTTTTAGGTATTCGTTTACCATCTTTGAATATTTCACCAACAGCCTGCGTTATCTCTTTTCCCGATTTAGTTTTTAAAGGTTTGGTCCAAACAAATTTCGAAAAACAATCAATCATCACTAATATATATCTAAAGTTACTATTAACATGTGCGTGATCCATTACAGCCAAGTCCATTTGCCAAAGATCATCAAAACCTTTTATGATAGTACGCCGACGCTTGAAATTTTTTCTAGCTGGTTTATGGAGTTCGTTTATCACTTGAATTTTTTCTTTTGTATGCTCCATGACTACTCACCAGCAGCAGTGTTATCAGTGAACTAACTTTTTCTTTTTAAGATTGGCCATATCTAAATAAACTTCAGACATTTGTCTTACGACGGTATCTCTAAATTCATTTAGCTCCCTTTCAATATTTTTTATAAAATTTTCCATCGATATTATTTTAGCAGATTGATTTAGCTCCCCTTCAATATTTTTTATAAAATTCTCCATCAATGTTATTTTAGCAGATAGATCTAGATCTGATATCTTATCCAAGTTTAATGTATTTACCTGTACAGCCGATTTTAAGTTAGAAATTGCATTTGACAAATCAGTAATTATTATAGTTCTATCATTTTTGAGTATATTTATTTTATTTGAAAACTCGTTTCTTAAATTCCCAACATCTTTCTTGATGATCTCAAGCGATTCGTTGAAACTCTTGTATTTATATTCAAATTCTCGAATAGCATCTATTGAAGACATTTCAATAATTGTATGGAGTTCCTTATCTAGAGATTTTAGGCTACCATCTACATATCTTTTATTACAAACATCATTATCATTAGTAGGTGACTTAACATTACTAAGTTTTAGGTTTTCCACATCTATATTTCCATCCTCGGTGAAGATGAAGCCATGCCTATAAGGTGAAAGTAAATAGGAACCACTACTTGGAACACTATCTTGGCCTATATTAGACCTACCGAACTTGTCTACGGGCATATTGTAAATGATGATACTTAGCAAAGTTGTAAATATTTAAGCAATAACACCTATTTCCTTCAGTTCCGATAATATACTCAAGATCTCATTATCGTGAGAATCTGTGTTTCCAGCGCTTTTTGAGGCTATTAAAAGTTTTAGTCTATCAACAAGTTCATTTACGTCATCCCAGTAAACGTATTCTATTGGTTTTTCATTGTACACAGCCATGCCAGATCCGCTTTTCGAAGGAGCATTTTGTGACTTACTCCTAATTCTTGGATCATATCGAGGTTTTACATATAGAGGTTTTATTACACTCGTATATTTATAGTGCCTATGCCCCCTTCGTTGCTCCTGCGGATTGTAATCGCGTTTGTGAGCACTGGTTAAATCTAGAATTTCTTTGTAATTTTTTAAATCAGTTTCATTGAACCCATTGGGGTTTTTCATAAATATCAATTCATATAACCCTTTAGTACCCGGGTATGGTCTATCGTCGATCACAAGGTTATTATCAGCTATTTTCAGTTCTTTATTACCCATAAATAATTTGTTTGCTAGAAAATCAAAACGAGCACCAGATGTTGTATCGTAACTATTACTATCTGTGAAAAATCCTTCAATGTAATATCTCGCTAATGGTGGAAATTGCTCCAGATATTCATCTATAACAGGTTTATTATGTTTAACTAGATTATCGTATTGTTCTTTAATTTCATCAAATGACAGTTCTGGTACTTCTTCTTCTTCTTCTTCGAGAAAGACTTCACCGATTTCCTCATCAGGTAGAAAGTTTACTGATGGTGGTGATGGTATCCGTCGTTCGGTTAGTGGTGCGGGTGTTACCGTTGCTGCTGTCGCCGCCGCCGCCGCTACGCTTTTAGATGTGTTTATTTTAATATCATGTAATGGTTCTACAATTGGTTTGAATATACGATTGAGAGATTCGTCTTCTTCAGCCTTTCCGAGCTTTAAAGCCAAATATTTCTTTCTGATTGCCCTTGACACTTCAGTAATTTTCTTTTTAAGTAACTTCTCCTTTTCTAAATCATGTATGTGTGGTTTTACTACTTTATATTTCTCTAGAGATATTTTTTTATACTTCATTTTTTATACAGGTCTCTGTACAGCTTTTTCACAGGTCTGTTACAGCTTTTCACAAGTCTGTTACAACTTTTTCACAGGTCTGTGACAGCTTTTCACAGGTCTGTTACAGCTTTTCACAAGTCTGTTACAACTTTTTCACAGGTCTGTGACAGCTTTTCGCAGGTCTGTATCTGTTAACGTGTAGAACAGTAATAAAGCTGTATGATGTATCATATACATATATACTGATCGAATCCTTTTCGATAGCGTCCGTTGTTCAAATCAAAATCTTTAACTATTACTAATACACCATATTTGTCATTCCAACATTCAGCGCATAGTTTTTCAAATTTATCAAAAGTCATGTCTGGAGTTACGTGATCATCATAAACATGTTTAAGATTCATACGGTCCTGCTTGAATAAAATAATACAGTTACAATTATCTCGTACCAAATGTTTGCCAATATGTGTATAGGTCTGACATAGATAGAAACAGTCCACAAGTCTATGTCTACCCATACTGAAGTAAGCTCTTATTTTATCTTGTTTGTCGCAAGCCACATCATCGAAAATGAATATGGAATTGGTTCTAGCCTTAGAAGGATCGATTATACCTTCACTATCTGTATACGGGAAATAACCAACACCTTTCACTTTTTTCAATGCATCTTCCAGCAATTTATATTTCGGTTGATATAGAGATTTGGAATAGACGTATACATTTTCAAACCACAGCCCATTAGGATCGAACAATAAACTTAGTAGGAGATTCGTTTTGCCAGCGCCACTGGGCCCGCATACAATCGCTCTTAAAGTGCTAGGAAATAATGGACCATGTTTTTCGGTTGCTGGACATTGTGAGAAAATATCCAAGTTCTCCACTGGAAGTGACAACCGCTGTTTAAGAAGCCGCATCGTAGACTCACACTTTCAGTGATGTGCAGCAGCTTATATATATATATATATAAGTAGGTATGCTTTGATCTTTCTTCAAAAGTTCCCACGGTCCTCAAAAAGTTCCCACGGTCCTCAAAAAGTTCCCACGGTCCTCAAAAAGTTCCCACGGTCCTCAGCGGAGTCCGGTCTCAACCGTCCCCATACCTACTATATATATATATATATATACACTACACCTTTACATTATTACTCATTATCAGTTTAGATGTTGATGTTGAAGGAGGGTAGTGGAGTAGTAAACTCTCTGATAAATAAGTTACCATTTGAAGCGCATTTACCAGGATATCAGTACTGCGGTCCAGGCACCAAGTTGGAAAAACGGTTAAAGCGAGGTGATCCAGGCATTAACGATCTCGACCGAAGCTGTCGCGAACACGATATAGCCTATAGTAAAAGCTCAAATTTAGAAGATAGACATAAGGCTGATTACGATCTTGAGCAGCGTGCCTGGGAACGAGTCAAGTCTAAGGACGCTAATTTGAAAGAGAAGTCGGCCGCTTGGGCTGTTGTTAACGCTATGAAGGTTAAACGGAAGATGGGAATGGGGGTTCGCAGGCAAAAAGTCGGTTTTCGCAAAACTATCGATGTTGTTAAGAGATTGTTTAAAAAACCTAATAATAATAATCTAAGAAAAAATGCTAGTATGGCCTTGAAGCTAGCGAAATCAGCTATGAACGCTGCAGGTGGTCGAAAAAAGATAAAAGCACCACGCATACTACCATTACCCAAGACCGGTGGATTCTTACCGCTAATCCCTATTTTTGCCGGTCTGAGTGCTCTAGGAGCTCTATCAGGAGGGGCTGCAGGTGTGGCAAAAGCTGTCATCGACGCCAAAGCTGCAAAGAAAAAATTGGAAGAGGCTGAGCGGCATAATAAAACTATGGAGGCTATAGCTTTAGGAAAGGGGATGTATTTGAAACCTCATAAGAAGGGCTATGGGCTGTACCTGAAAAAGCAGCAAAAAAACTCCCAGTGAAGCTACCCAATAGAGCCCTTCTTGATGTAGATTTGATGAAGTATGTTAAAAAATTGAAAATTCCACACTTCAGAGGTGTCTTTATGCGTGACTCGTTACCTCACGCTCCTAGAACATATGAAAGCGCAATTATTAATCTCGACACGCAAGAAGGGCCTGGCACGCATTGGGTAGCATATAAAAAGTGTGCTGACAATGTTATTTATTTTGATAGTTTTGGCGCGCTTAAACCACCAGTAGAATTAATACGTTACTTTGGTGATAAATGTAAAATACGATTTAATTATGATAGTTACCAAAAATTCAATACAATCAATTGCGGACATTTATGCTTAGAGTTTCTTTATAAAAACGGTAATATCCCATAAGTTTCATTCAGTATGTCTCAGATATTCACGATAAGAGGTCGAGGTGCCACTCTTTCCATAGACTTTTATAATCCAATTGAATTGGATCCTCAGTACGATTACGCATTAGCTCTAATTGGTTTTCATACCTATAATAGCATTCCTAATATCGAAGAAGGTGTAAATAACAAGCTTTACTATTGGGAGCTAGGTGATAAAAGTAAAGAAAAAGTAATTTCGATTCCGACTGGATCTTATGAAATAAGTGATATTGAAGCATATCTACAGAGTCAAATAACGTCACCGGTGAAAGGTGTTGAATACTTCTCGTTGAAACCCAACAATAATACACTCAAGTGTGAAATTAGGAGCAAGCACGAGATAAATTTTATACCTAGCGATAGTCTAGCCAGTTTACTGGGCTATTCAGCTCGCGAGTTAAAACCCAATATTTTACATCAATCTGATTTGCCTGTAGAGATAGTGAAGGTTATAACGATCCACGTAGACTGTAATATTACCACAGGAGCATTCTACAATAACAAACCATCACATACCATTTTTGAATTCGCCCCATCTGTAAATCCGGGGTATGCCATAGACATAGAACCAAAAAATCTAATATTCCTTCCAGTAAATAACAAACGGGAAATAACTAATATCACCTTGGAGATACTGGATCAAAACTCTAAACCTATTAATTTTAGAGGTGAGGAAATTATTATAAGGTTGGAATTGAAAAAATTATGGGGTTAATAATTAAACCATTAAAGTATTTAAATAAGAATTTTTCAAATCAACATCATTCATTACCAGTCAAGTGTTCAGGTAAGAAGGTGGCATCATCTTTAACGTCAGCAAATATCTTGTATTTAAAATCTCTGGGTTACCATGTTGGAAGAACTACAGTTATTCCAAGATCCACACTTTGATAATTCCTTCAACAGAGAGGAAACTCGAACGTATCACCCGTTCGTTAAGTCGTTCAGAAATAATGATGAAATTGAAATTGTAATTCATCAGCAAGATGCTTTATTATTAATGCATGATGCAGCTTTATTGATTGAAGGAACGTTGAAGAAAACTAGCGGTGATGGAACTATTGAATTTACTAATAATGCCGGGGCATACATGTTTGATTCCATTAGTTATGAGTTGAATGGTAAAGAAGTGGATAAAGTGAGAGACGCAGGTACTGTGAGTCTGGTGAGAGGCTATCTGTGCTATGATAAAGATGATAACACGCTTAGCCCAGCAGGCTGGAATTTTCCTGAGGGCCAGCTGGTAACTTATGATCCAGTAAATGGAACATTTTTCCTGAGAATTCCATTAAGTCATTTGCTCGGGATATTTCAAGATTATAAGAGATTCATGTTTGGAAGACAGATTATAAGATTGGTTAGAGCTCGAACTGACGCTAACTGTTATAAAGTAGCGGCAGACAATGCTGTAGCTGAATTAACTATAACCGATATTCAACTTAAAGTTAAACATGTATTTTTAAATGATGAAAAAAAATTGGAATTGCTAGATAACATAAACAGAGATAAACCGATTTTCATTCCCTATAGAACGTGGGAGATTCATGAATTGCCTTCTTTAACGGCTGGAGCTGTGAAAGAAATTTGGTCAGTTAAAACTTGTACTAACGTAGAAAGTCCTAGATATGTTATCGTGGCATTTCAAACAAAACGAAAAGATCAGAAGAAAGTAGATATTACACACTTTGATAATATTAATGTGTCTAATATAAAACTGACTATAAACTCGGAATATTATCCGTATGAAGATTTGAAATTAAATTTTACTTCACGAAACTATTCCGATGCTTATCACATGTACACTCAATTTTCCAAAATATTTGCTTCAAACAACACACCCATAAAGCCCATATTAGATTTTGTAGCGTTCAAAACACGCGCCTTATTTGTCATTGACTGTTCCAAAAGAAACGATTCGATAAAGTCAGCCACTGTCGATGTCAAATTAGAAATCGAAAGCAGGGTAGCGTTTCCAAATGATACTAGAGCATATTGTATAATTATCCACGATCGAGTTATGGAATATTTACCGCTTAGTGGAATCGTAAGGAGTGCTATATAAGATATATTCACTAAGAAGTTTTCTCAGTCTACACCACACACCACCATGAAGATAATGATTGTTGATATTCAGGGATTCAGTTTACCTGATTTTTATCCGAAAGAAATAACATTTATTAGTGAGCGACAAACAGCTCATTATCTGTTGAAAGCTCCATTTCCAGCCAACAAGTTAGACCATAAACTACGAAAACAGATAAAATATTTAGAGCGTTTTCATCATGGTTTGAAATATGATAGTGGTTACATAGACTATTCCATGTTAGATGACATATTACAGAAGCACTTATTGAATAGTAATATTGATATGGTGTATGTTAAAGGGCATCAAAAGCAACAGTTTCTCGAAAATAAGCTGTGTGAACTGGAAGAAACTTCATCAACCATTCCTAGCATTATCAACATAGAGAATATGACTGGTGTACCAAAATTTATTAGAGATATACCTTATTGTCCTAATCATTTAAATAATAAATCAATGTGTAGTTTAAGAAATTGTACTAAACTTTATAATTGGTTGCATTCTTCTTTACCAAAATAAAAAAAATATTATAAATACATTTTTTTTCTTCCCCCCACCACCCTTTTTAGATGTTAAAAGTAAACATGCAAATCAATGTGAATTAGTAAATAGTAAGATGTCGTCACGTGCATACATATTCATTTTTGTTGCACCGCTGTTGTGTCGTGGTGATTATTTCGAGTCTTCTGTACACACTAATAATGGCTCTGTAAATATTAGTCATCATGTTGATAACACATCGATACATGTACAATACAGCAATCTACATAGAAAATATCCTAGTGTAAATGTTTTACGAAGGTTGTCCAACTACAATCAACAGACTAATTTATCTATTATTTCGGCTGCTACTACTCCAAATCAAGCCCCACCAGCAAGAAATGTATCAGCTACTACTACAATTCAACCCCTACCGGCAAGAGGCTTATTAAATTTATCACACCCATATCATCAGACTCATGCAAATGATATGTATGATGAATTACAGCTATACCGAAAACTATACAGAGATCTGGAAATAAGATTATTGGATGCCAATGCTAGATTTATGAATGATTTAATATCATGTGAAAATAAATTAAAATTGAATTTGGATAGTAGTTGTGAAAGCGCTGAAAACTTAAGAATTTTACTCACTAATACAACGAATGAAATGTTAGAGCTAAGATCTGATCTCACTGCGTGTGTAGCTAACACCGAGGGATTAGAATTTGAAAGAGATAAATACATAGCCAAATATATGGAGGTCAAACGATTGCCTAAAGCCGAAAGTTTTATTTCCCTCAGCAGCACATTACCCCCACCTACAATCTCTAACACTACTGATAGGAGTTTGTTAAATTTGCAATGGCAGTATTCTTCCTGTATGCAGGAACTGAGACGGACGGAAAGTAAACTAAATACTTGTAAAAATAATTTAGTATCCTAGCGAATCTTATAGCAGCATGTCAGAGTTAATAGTGAGGTTAGAAAGACACTGCAAACAGTTGGAAAAGTTAAAAGAGCATATAAAATTTTATGAGCATAAGCAGTGTATGTTCTCCAGTTTCAACAAATTAGATATGAAAGATGAGGAATTAATATGGGATCGAAAAGTATTTAATAATTTAACACGTTTTAATACATCATCATCATCATCATCAGAGAGAGGCCGCCAGAGTCGTCGCATTTCCCCAACGCCCATATAATACGAGACAGGATATGATTTATATCACATTATTTTTACCCACCTATATATGGATTTACTAAAAAAATTATAGTTTGTTTACTGAGAACAATGGTGATGTTAAGTTCGCATTTCATAATTTTACATGCGGTACTGCAAAATATCCTGTACATACATCAACCTTATGGTAGTCGAGAAGTCTTTGTATGTTTCGATGGAAATGGGGGGAAAAACGATAGCTGGCCATCGAACTGGATGTTGATGACTCCATATGCAGTTAATAATGCACCTACTTTTACAGCGAACATTCCAAACAATACAATTCAGTACAAATTAAGAATACGATTTCAAGATAATACAATGGGTGATACCTATTGGGAAAAATTATGTGCTGCCACCCCCTGTACTGCACCTACCATCATCAGCAATGCAAATTCTGAAAAACAAAATTATGATATTGGAGTGGAAGCGGTGTCTGGTTTGCTGTATTACATTACAGTTTGTTCTTCTCTCCTAATTGTAAAGTGTATAATTAAAATTATTAGGAAAAATGTCATGTCTCTCCGCAGCAGTGTGAATGAATAATATTATAATGTTTTTTTTTTTGTGTAATAAATGAAATAGCAATACAATTTTTGTTTAATTTATATCTGAATTTGATTAAATTCAACAGTTTTTTTTTTAATTTATGTACGCCTATGTTCACATTCAAACATCACCATAATATAATAATAATAAATAAATATATTGCCCACCCTAACCGGCGGTTATGATAAAAATTTCATTTAATTTGCATTTCTATACAAATGTTACACTCTCTCTTATCACATATCCGTTTTCTTATCACTTCCTCTCACTCCTATGTCTCGGGGCCAGCAACCGTCGTCGTCGTCGTCGTTTATATTCAATTTACCTAAATTTAAAATCTCTGCACAGTCATGCTGAAATATTTCTTAGCCAGAAGGGCATTAGGTACAGACTTCACACACCCCCATACCACGTAATACAGCACTCTTCACTCTTCACCACAAGAACTCTTCAGCTCCGACGACAATGACCAATTTCTTAGCCAGAAGGGCATTAGGTACAGACTTCACACACACACCCCCATACCGCGTAATGCAGCACTCTTCAGCTCCGACGACAATGACCAACAGCTCATGGTCAGATCTCGATGGACACATGCCATCCAAGTCACTTCCGCTCCAGAACTCTCTTTGCTTATCTACTCTCGGGGGCCATCTAACTGGTAAAAATGAAATATGAATAACTATCTTACAAATGGATAAAATTTAAAATTAGTGTTTCTATCTTAGTTTTTATGATTTCGGGGATTTAGACTAGAGATTTTTCTTTAATATAAAATTGTACAAAGTCTCTTGGGCTACTGATTAGAACAAAACAAATACGAAACACAAAATTGTGTACCAGTGTTCTTTTGATATCACAGCACACTAAGCATTAATTACCGCTACATTTCATACCATAGCCAATTAACTTAATGCAATTAAATGGTTTTCAGTAGCCATTTATAAAAAGAATGCCATCTTGCTATACACAGTTGAAAAGAGAAATTTAATGAGAATCAGATAGGAAAAAAATATGCCATTTAAAATAACAAAGTAGATCTCATTTCCGGTGAAACCGGAAAAAATTTCTTGTTTATACAAAAAAAAGGACAATCACACATTATATAAGTCTACCAAATTTCAAAATAATATCTTTTTAAATAAACATGCTACGGGATGTTACATATCTCCAGTGTCACCCGGTATAAGGCGTCTAGGGAGCTTCGTAAATAATCAATAGCTAACAAAAACAACTGCACTTTATTCCAACATAAACTAGATAAAATACATGAAAGCGCATTAAAGCCATTTCCCTCATTTTTGGAAGTCAAAACCCGAATGACATTCTAATCTAGAGCCGTTAAGAATACAATCTGCTTTATCCACTAGTTTGGCGGGTAATTTAATTTGTAGCAGCTAGAACCAAATACTAGTCTTCTAATACGGCCGACTATTCCAGATTACTTAGGATTTTCACATTTCAGATTTAGATTATGAAAATTTTAGTATTTCAATTCTGTCATTCAGTTCGTTTGTCGGTCGATTTCTTAGCTCTATATTTAAAAAAAATATTTGACTGAGAAAAACAATATTCGGCAAGTAAATAGTAAGGCGAGTAAATAAGGCTTGTCACTATGGAAAAATCTGGTATATTTTGATCGAAAAATATAGAGGCTGAACACCCCAAAAAGATAATTAAGAAAAAAATGTTACGAAAAACAATAATATTTGACACGTTTATTTTATTTCACAAACAAAGTGTATGTTCCAACTGTTGAGTAGAAACATAGCAAGGTGTGAATAAAAAAACAATAGCATATCTAATTACTACAAATCTCATAAAGTAGGTACGTGACAGGAAATCGACAACAGCTGTTTGTTAAGTTTACCTTGAGGGGATGTAAAAAGCTTGAAGCAAAAAATAAGTAAAAAAAGAGAACTCTGGGATTTGTAGTGTTCTACAAGAAGTCGCTGTTTAATCATGAGATCTGAATAGACAATCACAGCAAGGCAGAATTTGAATCAACAGCTAAGAAGGCGTGCTTTCATGCTCAATATGATGTCTAATTTTAGAAACATCGAATAAGATTCTTATTACGCCTGCCTTATCATTAATACTTGTACGTATATTTTTGTCTGTAAATTTACTTAATTTAAAGAACGCACAAGCTTGCTGTCTAATAATTTGTTTCCGTATTTCGTTCGATTTTCATCACCAAAGTATAAATATCAATTAATAACTAACACCATATATGTTAGATCACGGTTTACATGAATGACTTTTTAAAAACTTTTATTTTACTAAATGGAGCCAACGTTGGCTCTTGGAGAAGGAATATAATAATAATTAGAAGTGTTTCATTCTAAGTGAGTTTAATAACTGATTTAACAAAGCGTGTTTAGTCATATTTATAACATACAGAACCTGAGTAAGCAAAATATAGAACAAAGGATTTGCAGTTCTGCAGTCTGCACAAGTTATGAGAAACAAAGGTGTAATATGATATCTTGAAGATAAGCAATTAATAAGAGAAGTCGTTATCATGTAACATGATATGCCTGTGAAGGTTTGTTACGACTAAGTCTGGGTAATAAGCATATAATTTTATATAACAACTTCCCCCTTAATAAAAAAGTTGATGTTATGCAGCAACTTTTGAAAATTGTTAAAACGTTAAATGAATATAATGCAAAAATAAATTGAAACAATGTTGAATGAATATAAAGCAAAATAATAAAATAATGTAAAAGTTAAAATTGGTAAGCGATAATAAAACATTACATAACGTAATAAGGATAAAATACAATGGTCTAAATTAATAGACAAGGGTAAAACTCCACATGAAAGTCTATGTTAACTCGATGTCCTCTTCTTCTTGAGGTCTAATACCGGGTCGCTTTCTTGGAGGGATCAGTCTAGGAAATTTGGTAAATACTCTGCTTCGCTCTGAAGGAGGTGAAGGAGGGTTATCCGTTGAGGGTTGGATTCGCAATGCTCCACATCTTCTTCTTCTTCTGCATTTACAAGTTATGTAAAGTAGAACTAATAGGATGATGAGAGTGATTATGAAGTATGTGAACCAAGATACATGTTTGGTCACAAAAGGTTCGTTTATGAGGTCATCTAGGTCTTTGGAATATTGCTCTAGTTTGTTTTTAGCAATATCTAAATCTTCTACGTCGAGACTGTTTAATTTAAGCGGTTTTAATTTTGGAATTTCGATTTTGTCGGGCATGTGATTGCAGCATTCAAAAGGAATTTGGATTGGATGTGAATTGTCCTTAATTTCGGAAAAGTCTTTAGCACTGGCTTGTATTCGAGTAATGCCTGCATAGGCGTAACATCCTGGTTGTAGTTTTATGATGGAATTTTTGTTAATTAGCTCTGTTATGGATTCTCTCTTCGGGCAGTTGATGGTAATGTGAAGTGGTTCGGAATTAATTACTAGCCATGTGTTGTCTTCAAGTTCTTGGACGTTGTATCCTTGACTAATGATGAAGGAAGTTTGACAATTTTCTGGGAGTTTCGGCAATGGTTTTAATATTCTAGCTTCACAAATGGCATTTTGGTCGATAGGATATGCAAACAGGTTCGAACATAGTTTGGTTCCAAAATAAAGTGGTTTGCATTCTTTCAAATTTTGTATAGGTATGTACATTAAAGAATCATCGTCTCTCGCGATAAACTTTTGTGAAATAGATAAAAAGTGATGTAGACCAGTTCTGTTATCAAGTATAGGTATAGGGTACAGACGAAAGGTGTTGTAATTTTGAGGTTCAATGAGAGGTATTGTTAAAACAAATATTAAGTTAGAATCTAGTTGAAAAGCTTTTAGTTCAATAATATCCAGATATTGAGCAACTGCTGATAGTTTAATTGGAAGAGGTAAATTGTTCCTTCGCAAACTCTGTGAAATCTCTTGTAACGCCGTTACTAAGTGATCAGGTGTTATGATTGATGAATGAATAATTCCTAATCTGGCGAATGTTATTGAATTTAAAATATCATTTAGATTGTCTTCGATATACAAATAGCTGGCCATTAGTTGTTCGGAAATGTATAGAAATTTTAGTTTTATTTCGGCAGCTTGGATCGTTTGAGTCATAGTTTGAATTGTGTGCTCGATTTCTTTGATATCTTTGTTAAATGTTTCCTCATCAATTTGTAATTTTTGTATAGTTGAGTTGAAATTTTTGATAACAGAAGTTGTAACTGAGATTTGATTTTTGATTAAGTTTTCTAATTGATGTTCGTCATTATTTAATTTATTTATACAGTTAGTGTAGTACTCGCCATCTTCGGCGTCTAAGTTTCCGGTAATTGATTTGAATATTGTTCCGAAACCGTTAAGTATTCCTCGTTTATATCTTTTTGTGTCTGAAAAGATTTCGTCAAATTTTGTTTTTATAGAGTTGGATATTTGCGTCAAAAGGTTAAAGTCTGTTTTAATTTCACTCGTAAAAATAATTGACTTGTGATCACCATTATTGAGAGTGTACAAGATTCTGTCTAAGATATTTTGATTTTTGTCAAAAGCTATTTTGAGGGATGAAATGTTTTTATGCACTAGCAGAGTCCATTTGTCATTTGTCACCACGATGTCCGTGTCTTGGTGGTAGTATACACCAACAGTGTTATTGATCGGGGTAATTTTATATTGACAGAGTGCTGATCCGAACAGCAGGAGAAACCTGAAAATAAATTTAATTTTCAGTATATGGTTTCATTCTATCAAAATTTACTTTAGTTTCTTGTTTTGTTTCGAGATTTAGTAAGGTAGCAGAATTTTGAGAAATTTCTTTTATTTTAAAGGGACCGTTAAATTTGTTTTGTAGTTTGTTCTTAATTTGTGATTCTTTTACATAAACTAAGTCACCTATTTTGTATTCAGGTCGTTTTTGGGGAACATTTCTGTCGAAGCGAACTTTTGCTTTCTCTTTTTGAGATTGTGTTCGACTACGGGCTATTTTATAGTAGTGGGATATTCTGTTGTTTAAATCTCTAACGTATTTGGTTATTAAATCTTTTTGGTTATATAAAGTTTCAGGTGGTCTGTTAGACGTATGACCAAAGATAAGTTCATATGGGGTGAAACCGTGTGTTTTATTTACCGAATTGTTATAACATATTACTGCGTATGGTAAAATCGTGAACGGATGTTCATTCGGGTTTTCAGTTTTATGAATTCTTATCATTTCAGCTAAGGTAGCATGAAATCTTTCTATTGATCCGTTCGATTGGGGATGTCCTACGCTTGAATAAGTTAATTTTATGTCGTATAGGGTGCAGAGATCTTTTAGCAAACGGTTGTCGAATTCGCCACCGTAATCGCAATGGATTCTTAATGGGGTACCATAATGTTGAAAATATAACAACAAAGTGTTTACGACAGATTTTGCGGATTTATCCGGGACTGCATATGCTTGCGTGAATTTGGTTAATTCGTCGCGAATGGTTAAAGCGTAATTTCGAGTGGGGAATTCAAATAGATCGATATTGATTCTTTCGAATGGTGTTCTTGGGGTTTCTGTGACTACTAGAGGGTTATTAAGGTTTTTCCGGCATACTTTAGTCTTTTGGCAAGTTTCGCAATTTTTTATAAAATTTTCAACGTCTTTAGTTAGACCTTGCCAAGTGTATTTTTCTCTAATTCTTCGAATCGTTTCATTTATTCCGCGGTGTAGATTATTTTTACCAAAATGATTTTGCTCCAATATAATTGGGATTTCATCTTCGTCGGCAGTTCTGACGATATCTTGACAAATTACTACTTTTAAATCTTTTTCTGCAAAAATGAATGATAGAATTTCGAGTATGGGGAGGTCTAAATTATTTTCGACAAAGTATGTCTTAGAGAGATCTAGAACATCTTGATTTTTAAATAGTACCAAAAATAGATGTTCAATTACAGATTCGATATCAAAAGGTAGAGGGATGATAAAATATCTCCTATGTCTGACTGTTTTGCTTGATACAATATTGATTTTATCGTTATGAAATTCGGGGTTTTCTTCGAATATGTCCTCGATAATTTTGTGATGTAGGTCTTGTAAGTTGCTTTGTTGGAAAAAGGTTATAATATCTTTATGTTCTCGATACAAAAGTTGTTTGTTCGAGGCTTTGATTTTCGAATAGTCAATTAAAGATGTTGTTTTATATAAGTTGGCGAAAGTTTCAAATTCTTGGGAAATCTGTTCGTTAGTGATTTCGTTATTATCGTCTGGGTTTTCGTCGTCGTCTGACTCTTCGTCGTTCGCGGCTAGAACCTTTGAATAGAATTTGGAACATTCGGAAAAATGATTAATTTTGATTCTGGAAAGTGCGTCCGCGTTCTTATTGATTTTACCAGGTTTATAAATTATTTCGTAGTCGTACTCTTCTAATTTGAGTCGCCAACGGGCTAGTCTACTTCCTGGATCTTTTATAGAGAATAGCCAAGTGAGTGGTCTGTGGTCGGTTACAAGCTTAAACTTTCTACCGTACAGATATGGTCTAAAGTGCTTTACACTCCATACTATCGATAAAAGCTCGCGTTCAATCGTTGAATATTTAGTTTCTGCACTGCACAAGGTTCTAGAAGCATAGGCAATGGGTAAATCTTTGCCAATAGGCCCCTGGCTCAGCACTGAGCCGACGGCAAATGCGCTCGCATCAGTGGTTAGAACGAAAGGTTCATCAAAGTTGGGGTAGATTAATATCGGAGTTGTCGTTAATGTTTGTTTCAAATTTTGAAAAGAATTTATACAATCATTGTTGAAGAGAAATGGTACGTCTTTTTGTAGTAGTTTTGTTAAAGGCTTGGTTATCTTGGAGAAATTAGGAATAAAGCGCCTATAATATCCGGCTAAGCCTAGAAATGATTTAATTTCTTTTGGATTTTTCGGTTGAGGAAAATTTAAAATAGCGTCAACTTTCGAAGGGTTTGGTTTTACGCCGTCTTTTGTAATGAGATGTAATAAATAAGCGACTTCCTTGCGGAGAAACTCGCATTTGTCTGGTTGAATTTTGAGGTTGGCTTTTTGAAGGCGTTTAAAGACATCAGTTAGACGAGAAATGTGTTCGTGAATTGTAGGAGAGTAAATAATGATATCGTCCATGTAGACGAGACATCGTTCATTTTGAATACCTAACAGGATGTTATCCATAACTCTTTGAAAAGTTGATGGAGCGTTTTTGAGTCCAAATGGCATTCGCACGAATTCATAATGACCGTTCTCAACTGTGAAAGCAGTCTTTTGAATATCTGCGAGATTATTTTCGATTTGGTGGAAACCAGAAGCCAAGTCTAAGGTTGTGAAATATTGGCATTTGCCAAGTTGGTCTAAAAGATCGGAAATGTTGGGCAGAGGATATTTGTCACCAATTGTAACCTCGTTGAGTTTGCGGTAGTCGACTACGACGCGCCATTTCTGTTTACCAGAAGCGTCCAGTTTTTTGGGAACTACCCAGACAGGAGAGGACCAAGGTGAGATTGAGGGTTGAATAATACCTTGACTTAACATTTTCGATATTTGGGACTTAACTTCTTCTTTATGAACCTGAGGATATCGATACGATTTAGTGAATATCGGTCGGGAATTTTCGGTGTCAATAGAATGCTTAATTTCGTTAGTAAAAGTTAAATTGTCTCCTTCCAAATAGAATATATCTTGACAGTCTAAACAAAGCTGCGTTACTATTTCGGCCTCTTCTTCGTTTAGATGATCCAAGCGCAATTCGTTCCTAATTTCGAAGGATCTGTCTGTCTGTGGATGTTTGTCGGAATTTTGAGCATTTACATTAAAAATTGATTGGAATTTTTGTACTGGTTCTAGTTTAAGGTTAGAGAAATTTATAGTTTTCGGTATTGCGTTAGCGTTCACGACCGAAGTTAAAAATTCTCCGTTGCTGTCGATTTTTACGAGAGCATTTGGTAGGCGTACTTTTTCAATTTCTTGGGCTAACAGTATAGCCTCGGTATTTTGCAGATTACATTTTAATTTACAGATTTTTTCCATGCGAGGTTCGATAGAAATTAAATTTTTGATGTTGCCTAAATTTGGATTTTGGTTTTTGATGTTAGAGTTACCAGTTGGTTGTACAGGTAAATTTACTGTAGTTTCTTCCGTGACTTTAAATAATGGTACGTTTTTAAAATTCGTGACTAGTTGTTTGTTTTTAAAGTCTACTTGGCATTCGTAATGTTCTAGAAAATCTGCGCCTAGTAGTCCGTCAAAATCTATATCTAGATTATAGATATAAACTTTGTGTGACTCATCTGAAAAGGGGATGAGAACAGATTCGTTGATATAAATTTTTTGATCAGTAATGCCCTGTATAATTACATTTTCAGGAGATCTACGTCTATAATTTTCAGCTGTTTTAGGTTTAAAAATTGAAATTCCTGCACCTGTGTCTATCAAAATTTTAAATTTGCCAGTTGCGTCTTTGATGTAATAAAGATTTTTTGAATTTACGGTTAATAAGGTGTGAGAAAGCGTATTTACATGAACGTTTGTTCTGGGAAGTTCAGCATTGGATCGAAACTGTCGTTGAGATTCATTGTTTGTATTTGGTTTGATATTTGGTCGAATTGGTCCATTTGTTGTGTTGGAGTATCCGCGGGGTACTCCGGATCTAAGCGAAAATCCTGAGGATTAGCAGTATAATCCTCCTGTAGTGTTTGAGAATTAGCAGTATAATTCTCGTACTGCTCATAATATTGAGAATTAGCCGTATAATTATCTGAAAAGTTTTGAGCGTTGCCTGAATCGTAATTTTCATAACTATCACTTACGTTTTGATAATCGGGTGAGTAGTCATTATATTGATTATAGTTACATTGATTGTCATAATTGTCATAGGGTTCGTAATTCAAATGATGAGCTTTTTGCTGGTTAAAGCGATTAAAATTTGGGTTAGGTTGGATAGCTGATGGTCGCTGTTGCATAAAATTAGGGTTCGGCCTTATGGCTGAGGGCCTGTTTTGCTGTGATTGATTTGGCTGATTATTTTGAGGGAATGTCCTCTGACTAAATTGATTATTACTCGGTTGTGCGAAGTTTTGATGAGAAAAATTTTGTGAGTTTGGGTTTCCTTGGAAACTTGGTCTCTGGAAGTTTTGAGACTGTTGCCTTGTGCGGCATTCGCTTATTACATGTCCATTCCGTTTACAGAAGGAACAAAACTTTTGTTGCAAATTGGGACCTTGTGGTCGCTTTTGTTGAATTACTGGATTTTTGACTGGACTATTTTTTGGGAACTTTTGCTGTTCAAAATAAGAGAGTTGTAGCTCTCTACGAATTCTAATAATCGCGTTCATTATAGAAGGAGGGTTACTGGCACGTATTATTCTGCCTAGATTTGGTTCTAGACCCGTTAACAAATTATTTAATGTCATAGTTTCAATCAGGTTTGTTTGCGCGGTTCTTTGCTCCGAAGTTAAATTTTGTTTTTGCACTGCAGCGTGCATTTTCGCATTGTGCGTTTGTAAACGCGAAACAAATGTTAAGGCGGATTCACTAGGTAATTGGTGAATTCGTTGTAGGTCCTGAATTAGGGACGTTAAATCTCGGGAGTCTCCGAAGTAAGTTTCTAGTAGTGCCTTTATTTCTGGCCATGTGCTAGGGTTGCGTGAATTTATAAGTTCGGCGGCTCTGCCTTTTAATTTATTTTTGATGTGCATGGTTAATAGAATTTTTTGGTCATGAATTGCCATACTTTGTGCACAGGAACACGAGTTTAGGAATGTCTGTAAATTTATGGCGTTGCCATCGAATTCTGGTATTAGTGAAAAAATTTCAGAGAGCTTGTAAGGCTCAATTTGTTGTGGTTGTTGTTGTTGTTGTTGTTCGGCTGGTGCCGGTGGCACTGGTTGAACAGTCTCTGGTTGAGCTCTATCAGGCATTTTGCTTTTTTTATTTAGAGATTTTTGAACTAAAATTGGTTACGTATCAGCAGTATGATACGGAAATTAAATTAAAATTAGCTTGTTTTGTTACGTCGTAAATGAATTGTGTATTAACTGTATAATACACAGTCGTTTCGTGAATACGAAAAAATATATAACTTAAAATTAGAATTGTTGCGTTGTAGCTTGTAAAGGATTTGTTTGATAACAGAATTGGCTTTGTTTGCCGAGTGTATTAGCGGTATAATACACGTAAATAATTGTGAGAAATAATAATTGTAAAAATGAAAAATAAAATAACGAGATGATTCTTAAAATGACTTACGTTAATTTCATCTCCATGAGTAGGTTCTTCGTCCGTCAAGGGATTGGGATCCGCCACCACCAGTGAGGAAGGTCTCCTTGTTCTAATAGATGTACACGCACTAGTTAGGCACCTTTTGCAGATGTTCCCCTTGTTCTCTTACGCTTCACTACCAGTTAGGCTTCTTGTTCTGATGATGTTTACGGATCCTACCGACTGCGCCAATGTTAGATCACGGTTTACATGAATGACTTTTTAAAAACTTTTATTTTACTAAATGGAGCCAACGTTGGCTCTTGGAGAAGGAATATAATAATAATTAGAAGTGTTTCATTCTAAGTGAGTTTAATAACTGATTTAACAAAGCGTGTTTAGTCATATTTATAACATACAGAACCTGAGTAAGCAAAATATAGAACAAAGGATTTGCAGTTCTGCAGTCTGCACAAGTTATGAGAAACAAAGGTGTAATATGATATCTTGAAGATAAGCAATTAATAAGAGAAGTCGTTATCATGTAACATGATATGCCTGTGAAGGTTTGTTACGACTAAGTCTGGGTAATAAGCATATAATTTTATATAACATATATAGATAGAATGTATTTTTTAATGAAAGTACGCCATTTTACTAGCGGTAGTAATATCACTTAGACTTAACAAAAAACTCAATGTAGTAAGAGGGTACCCTAACGCGGCGATGTTTCTTCCTAAGAATTCAAATTGGTAAGTCTATCTTCTTATTTACAACGTCTTGGCATAAGAAGATAAAGACTTTATATGTAATAGGAATAAAAGTACTTCAGAAATTATATAGAATGAGTAGGTTAAAAAACTTTATTTATATGAAAATATGGCTAAATCTTATCCCGCATTTAAAATTATTGTCACTTCGAAATTCGCTAAAATTCTCTATAACTACATTAGCTGGAAATGGAGGATAGTAATACATGCACGTGATCAGTGCGTGCAACAGATCCTATTGGCTTTTAAATTTAAAGGAAGTGTAATTCAAAATAATTAGTTCTATAACCGGTGGAAGTATAGTAACGCAAAAGAAATTGAAATTCTTTATTCTCCGAATAGGCTTAGAATGTCATGTGAAACGTCGAGATTTTAAATTTGAGCAAAAAAAATATGTCTGTCTGTCTATCTGTCGGTCTGTCTGTAACTTTTTTTGTGCGCACGATTACTCTGGAACCTTTTAAGATATTGACTTGAAATTTGGTACACATATGTATTTTAACGAAATCTGGAAGTGGAATATATTTTGATCTTATTCTGTTGAAGGGTTGGGGAGTAAATTGGGGTAAATGAGGGCAAATAGGTAAACCAATCAAGTAAGTGTTCATAAAATTGGTATTTAGTATATATAAAAGAAGCTAATTTTGGCATTACCACCCCAACCCATTATTGAAGGGGGCAAAAGAAATAAAATTGTAATTTATTGTGTGAACAGGGTGAACCAAATTAGATGGGATTTGAGGTTTTCTCTAAAACTATGGCAGATAGACAAAAACTAATATAACTTTCCTGAGCTCGATTTTTGAAAAACAAGCAATAGCGCAAACCGCTATCGTCTATCTTTTTCGACTACCGAGCTACAGAGCTTGAGAAAATTGGCATTTTTGGTTGACCTCTATATTTCAGTTACCAAGTATCGAATCGAAAATTGAGTAACACATTCTTAAGGCACTTTTTTGAGTAGAATCCACTTCTGATAAGAAGAAAATTATGCATGCCTCAGTTTTCGAGATATAGACATAATTTGTGTTTTTTTAAATGGAACATACTATACATTTTTTCATTGTTCGATCACAACTTAAATTAGCTATACAACGATATATCATATGTCATATTTATCTCTAGAGAAAGTGGTTAATTTTCGAAAAATTATAATATATTTGTGAGGAGGCCATGGAAAACTATTAACAACACTTCTTAAAATATAAAATAATTTTCCTAATTATTTTTACTTTCACATCCACGTAGTGTAGTGGAAGTATAATAACGCGAGGGGTTATCCGCTCGGCAACAGGTGTACAAATTTATCGGCAGTAGAAGGCAATAATCAGCAGTACCCGGCAATATTCGGCAGTGATTGTAAATAACGCGGCAGTGCTCAGAAATAACACGGCAGTACCGGAAATAACCGGGGGAATACTAGGAAATGTCATGGCAATGTCCGACAATTATTCGGCAGTGCGCGGCATTGTTCACAATAAATCGGGTGTAGCTGGTAAATATATCATAATTTCAACAGATCGTTTTAGTTTCCTATAGTGAAATAGTGAGAAAGTGTTCATAAACAGTAAAGAGCATTACAAATTGTTAAAAGGTGAGTAGATAATCAAATATTGATTCATAATTCACTAGCCTTTGATTTTTTAAATCATTTTATAATTTTTGGTGTATTGTATTTAAATGTAGAAAATTAGATACCTATTCAAATATTATTTTTTTTTTAATAAGATTTATTCAACTTTAATATGTGCTGGTCAATTTTCATATGTGGTCTAATTTTTCATTCAATTTCTTTTACTTCTCTCGCTTACTGAAGGGAAGTATTGTAAGTAACCGTAAAAATATCAGGCACACCAAGATTCGGATTTTCACATTCCAGATTATGTAGATTACGAAAAAACCGCTGCCCAAGGAATCACTACTTCCACATCCAGATTCTCTATCCAAGTCACTCACAACGAAAAAACTTTGTATGTGAAAATAATTGTTTAAGGAACTTTAATAATATTATATTTGAAATCTTCTACCCCAAAAACCCATAAAACGATACCCCACATCGGTAGTGGGGTGGGGCTGGTGATAGAGGGGTGGTAGTGGGGGGTGGATGAAGCAGGGTTTCTGGTTCCTGTACATACACTAAATCACAATTTTTTTTCGTCTCCTTTAATAAAGGGGTGGGGGTGGTAATGGGGGTGGCTAATGCCAAATTTTTTTTTTGAGACCTTAACTTCTCTTGTATATACTAAATATCAATTTCGTGGACTCTTACCTGCTTGATTTACCCCAAATTTACCCCAATTTACACCCCAACCCTTCGACGTAACAAGATGAAAATATAATCTAGTTCTAGATCTCGTTAAAGTACATATGTATACCAAATTTCAAGTCAATATCTTAAACGGTTCCAGAGTAAACGTGCGCACAAAAAAAAGTTACAGACAGACAGAAATTTTTTTTTTTGCTCAAACTTAAAATCTCGACGTTTCATGACATTTTAAGCCTATTTGTACAATCAAAATTTTTAAAAATTTTTTTGTCATTACTATACTTCCACTGGACGTGGAAGTAATTAAAGTCGTTCAATTCCGTTCGTCAGTCTGCCTGTCTGTTTGTCGGTTGCCGTTATATCTAAAAAACTAGGGCAGATAGTTGATGTTGTTGCCAAGGAAGATATACTTTTATAATGAAAAATAAGCAAGGTGGACACTGGACACTAAAAAAAAAAATCATTAATAAAATATGACGGAGGACAATAATATTTTACCTCGTATTTGACATGTGGTTAACATAATTGCCAAAGAAGAATGCCGCTATACTTCTAATGACAAAAAATATACAGGGTGGTCATGCAAACAAAAAATAAATAATAAAATAGATGTGCCAAATAGAGCGAAGTTTTATGTACATTTTTTACAGACTTTTTTATTTCGTATTTTTCGCATTTTTTGAAAATTAAAATAATATTACTAGACCGTAAAGGAAAAAATTTAAAAATCAAAATAATTATACAGGGTGTTTGATTTATCGTTCTACAGTTCTATAACTTTTGAGTTAATTGAGATAAAAAAACACAAAAAAGCATCGTTTCATATTCCAACAATTGAAAAGGGCCTAAATTTAATTTTTTTTTCCAATATTAAAATTTCCACAACAGATTTAAAATAACCATCCAAATTCAAAGTAACAAAATTTTTACGCCTTCAATTTTCTTCGTTGCGTTTTTCTGATATCGCAATTAGTTCAAAACTTTTAGGCTGTAGAACGATAAATCAAACAGTAAAAATCATTGAAATCGAAATATCGAAAAAATGCAGTTAACCGTGATTTAATCGATAAACTTTATTACCAAATTGGTATCGAATTTGGATAGTTATTTTAAATCTGTTGTGGAAATTTTAACATTTGAAAAAAATAAAATTTAGGGCGGCTCGTCAATTCTTAGAATATGAAACGAAGTTTTTTTGTTTTTTGAAAACGTCATAACGTAGCTTGAGGGTGACGTAAAAATTTTGTTACTAGCGTTTTTTTAATATCTCAATTAGTTCAAAAGCTATACACTGTAGAAGGATAAATCAAACACCCTGTAGAGTGAAAAATAATTCTAACTTATATATTGCAACTAGTAACTTCGATTGCAACCAAAAATAGATACCTTAGTTGATGTAAATTTTACGTACTTCTTTACTAGGTAATAGTGAACTGTAAAATGGAGATCAATATCAATACAAGTGCATTTGAAGACATTCTTAAGGAATTAAATATAACTGGTCCTCTATATTTAATGAAAATTATGAGTTTATGTGGATGGGATAATAGAACTTCTCTTGCAAGCTTTAGTAAGGAAAATGTTGAAGGTATAGAGAGATTTGCAAGGGAAGATTTGTCTTTGCTGTTAGATAAAGAAGATGATCGAAAATCTAAATATGGTATATACGCAAAAAGTATATACATTTTTAAAATACCTGATGGCCACAAACAACTTTTACAGCTTTTAGTTGAAAAGTGCAGAAAGTTAGAGGAAGAGGCAAATAAGAATGCAAATAGAGCCGTTAAAAGAAAATCCAATTGCAAATGCACCTGTAATGAAAAACAGACAAATTAAAAAAAAAAAACAAAATTGGCACGCACTGATAAAGGAAAAACTGAAGAAAAAAATCGTCATATTTACGATTACAATCAGTGGTATATAAAAGAACTCTGGAAATTAGAGAAAACACATGTAAAATAAAATTTTTGAAAGAGGACTTGGACAATTTTGTGTGGCAGTGTTATTAACATGTCGGCAATACGTTTGGCTGTGAAAATGCGATAGCAGTGCGACAATATTGCCGGCATTGAAGCAGTCATTTTGCTAAATTGGCAATAATTTCGGCAAAACGGAAATACTCTCAGGTATGTCTCAACACTCTCGGCAATTCGGCAATAATGCGGACTATGTGGCAGTATTTTGAACACTGCGGCAATTGGTGTACAAATTTCGACCAGCGGATAACCCCTCGTAATAACGGTAAAAAAATGTTTATTTTTTCTTTAAATAGGCTCAAAATATCATGAAATGACGAGATTTTGAAGTTTGAGCAAGGAATATTTTCTGTCTGTTGGTCTGTTTGCAACATCTTTTATGCTCACGATTGCTCTAAAACAGTTTAATATATTGACTTGAAATTTGACACACTATGTATTATAATCAGATTTGGAACTAAATTATATTTTGACCTTATTCCGTTTCCGTGGTTTAAATGGGGGTCAATAGGTATTACAATCAGATTTGGAACTAAATTATATTTTGACCTTATTCCGTTTCCGTGCTTTAAATGGGGTTCAATAGGTAAAGCAATTAATTAAGCGTCCACAAAATTGAGATTTAGGGTAAGTACGATAAGCAAAGGCCTCAAATTCTCTTTGGCATCAATCGCCTCAACTATCAAACCGATTACAACCCCCACACCATTATTAAAGAGAGTAAAGAAATAAAATAGCGATTTAGTGTGCATACAAGAACCAAAGGCCTCCTTTTTTGCATTAGCACTCTACCACTCCCATTACCACTCCCATTACCATCCCTTCCCCATATTAAAGCATATTTTCTGAAACAAAAACGCTGTGTTTAGATTTTCAGAATATATTACTTTTGCTAAAACAATTGTTTTTCTTAATAGGCTCCCTCTGATGGTAAGGTGACAACTCATTATTATCACCTAGATTATATTTTATTTGATATCTGATAAATGAAAAGATTTGGGTCCGTTTGAACCATCTTCTTTGCTATTATTTCCTTAGACCAGTAGTTCCCAACAAAATTTTTTCAAGGACCCCTTAAAAGCTTAAATTCAAGATTATGTAGAATCTACCACTGCAAGTCAAGTAAAATACAAAACAATTGAATATCTCAGTGACATTTCGCGGACCCCCAAGACATCGTCCGCGGACCCCTAGGGGTCCACGGACCACCTGTTGGGAATCCCTGCCTTAGACAAATCATTCCTGTTTATTTTTTTTTAAATAAATGGTATAACTATCACTTTAAATTGCGGCATTAATCATGTTTTATATTTTATATCATTCTATCATTTGATATATGTATATTTTAAAATTTCATGTCATAAATTGTTTCCCGAAATTTCGCTTTTTTACTGTCGTCACTGTAAGAATTAGTGAGACTGGGATATCTGATATTATTTAAAATTTAGAATGATAGCTGATATCTGACATGATAAAGCTTCTTTACCTCATTGTAGAAGATCTATCAGGAATGTCAACCATTATTAGGCTTTAAATAAAACCCTCTTATATTCTACTACTATTGGATCCCTTGTTATCCGTTGTCATTCTTACTACTCTACAAGAAAAGTAAAATTAATAAAACAATGGCTGAATGGGGGAGGTAGAAATATATTTCAAGTTCATGTCAGAAAGTGAATTTTAAATCGTATTCAGCAGAATATAAAAGTTGTCTCTGATAGGCTTGACGTTGACAGGGATGGAATCAGGTAATTCGGTTGTTGATGAATTTTCAAAAATGGTAAAGTGGCGTTCATTTCGTTATAGATTTAATTTGATTAAACTTCAACTAATTGAATGAGCTTCGAAAACCGCAGTGACGTCATAAGAGTAGTTAGTTCAAAACTTATATGCAGGATGGACAAGTTGACAACAAACGAAATAACCTCAGTTGTGAAAAGTTAAAATTTACTCCTTTTCTCTATTACTCATTCTTACTTATTCTTTTATTTTTAATTTCTCTGCGGACTACCGTTGTGATGGCATCGGCGTTTATTTTATTAAATAAATATTGTAATATTATAAGACATTGTTATCAATTACTTCAACATCCAGTGGAAGTATATAGTAACGACAAACAAATTTTGAAAATTTTTATTGTTCAAATAGGCTTAGAATGTCATGAAACGTCGATATTTTAAGTTTGAGCGAAAAAAAAAATGTTCCGTCTGTCTGTCTGTCTGACTGTCTGTGTGAGTGTGTCTGTCTGTCGGTCTGTAACTTTTTTGTGCGCACGATTACTCTGGAACCGTTTAAGATATTGACTTCTTATTCCGTTGAAGGGTTGGAGGGTTAATTGTGGTAAATGGGGGTAAATAGATAAATCAAGCAGGTAAGAGTCCATAAAATTGGTATTAGTCACCCCCACTATCACCCTCACCCCATTAATAAACGGGGTGAAAAAAAATTGTGATTTGGTGAGTGTACAAGAACCAAAACCTCAAAATATTTTTTTTACTTCAACCATCCCACTACCACTCCCCCTATCACCACCCCCCAAACCACTACCGATGTGGGATATCGTTTTATGGGTTTTTTGGGGTAGACGATTTCAAATATTATATTATTAAAGTTCCGTAAATAATTTTTTCCACATACAAAATTTTTTCGTAGTGAGAGACTTGGATGGAAAATCTGGATGTGGAAGTAGTGATTCCTTAGGCAGCGATTTTTTTACATGTTTCTAACTATTTTTTTAAGAGGAAATATTATTAATACAGATTCTATTAAAATATTGACTTAGTGTAACAACTGAATTGTATTGTGAAAAAATTGTTTACTGTATTATTTTTTCTATGTTTCTACGGCACTGTTTGTGAGATAGTTAATTTTAAAACACGTTTTCTATTAAAAATTTCGCTGTATATGCTTTGTCTTTAAGTAGTGTACAAAATTTTAATAGTTTTGTATTTTTCAGTAGTGCTAATAATCTATTAAAATTTAATGAAAGGATGATTTATTAATTTCAACTGTACAATTTTAATGGAATATTGAATAAATAGTATTCTGAAATTTTAATTAAACATTAAGCTTTTGATCCATAACTGACATTATTTCAGTATCTACTATCACCGTTTATATTATAATTACGAATGTTTCACTTCTCACTCGACATCTCGATGAAAATTTTAATTAAAACGTTCTTGAAATATTGTTTAGAAAACTGTAATAGTTACACAGGCCCACAAAAAGTGATCTGTCGGACCTCTTCTTGTTTACGAGGCGACATTAGATTCTCATGCTAAATAACGAGTTAGCCTTCCAGACATTCCATAAAATATGCGGGTAAATTAACCACGTGGGAACTATTTCTCCAATGGCAAGTTCAGGTATGACATAATGCTTGCCTTGCACTTCGTTACCGACCCCCGAAAATAATGCGCTAGGCGCCTGTATAAAACCGTAAAGGAGTTTGATATATTCACTTTAGCCAGCGGTCTTCGGGCTCGCAAATTCGTTAAAATTATGACTGGAATTTGAGCCATTCAAGTGTTTATTAATTTTGAGAATTCACTTCTTTAGTGAATTGTACTTAGTTAGGAAGTTAGCACCAAAATCTGTTCAGAATAGACGTCTCTGAATTAAAATAGCATTTGCTGGTGTAATATTAGCTACTTTAAGTGAGTTAATAAAAAAGTTAAGTTTAAAGTCAGTGTTATTAAACCTATAATGGGTATAGCTGGGCAGTCTGTTGACGTTACAACTGGTACTGACCTATAATTTGAGCTTGTAACCCATAACAGAGCCTTCATTACTTTTGCGGCAGTTTTGTAAGTACATTTATATTTCTATCGTGTGTTTATCAACAACTGATAACAGTCCCTGTCGAAGTGCTTGTAACTTCGTGACCAAAAACGCCAATTTGGTGCAACTTTCAGAGTTAGGTGCGGGCATTTCGTTACATCCTTTTCGCGAGCGGTCGTTCGGTATTTTAAAGACTGTTAATAAGATTTTTTATTTAATAGCTGTAAATAATTTTCTGTGCAGAGCACATTTCGTTTTTGTATGTAGCTTGTTGCTTAAAATGCTGCTATGTATCTCATCGTCTATGTTATTACCTTTATTCACGTTTGAAGATTTTTTTATGATATAAAATATCAACATTTGTTTATTAGTGAAATGTTATTTAATCTTTTCATTTAGTAATAACTAAGTTGGCCAACTAATCAAATAACAATTTAGTTATCTATCTTTTTGAAGTATTTACAGTAGTTTTTGTGTATTGGGGCCTTCTGCCAATAATTATGGATTTATCTCTGTTTTCCTTGTTTAGTGTATGATCAATCTGTCTATCTCTCCGTACATCTTTCATTCTGTTTGATCTTTGTAAATGTAATCCAAGCACATATTTTATTTGCCCACCTCTGATTTGTCGATTGCTCTACCATACACTCACAATTTAAGCCAATGATCCTACTTAATCTCAACTTTCACCTGTATTTATTAGTAAAACAACGGCGTATTTATTGCTTGTAAAACGTTGAATGTCTTATTTAGAGCCACCAGGGTAAAAATTATATTTCACTAGTTGGTTTTTCAAGTAATAGAATTTGCTAACATCGATATTTTATCAGTACGTAACCATAATATATTATGTCGCGTGAGTGAACCTACTGTAAAACACTAAATAAAATTTCCGATAAGATTTACGCTTAGCACGAAAACCATTATTATGGCGTTAAACATAATTACAAAAGAGAGGTAAAGTTTTTTCCAGTATGTGCTTTAAAATTTAAACTGATTGTGCTTGTAATTTGCAACATTACAGTTTCTAACAGAATTAACATAAATAGCTATATTAATACTCCAATTACTGAATGAGGAGAGTAAATGATTAAATTGACATGTCACTCGAACTCACAGCAAAACTCAGTCAAACATGATTCCGTTCGGTCCGTAGAGAAACAGGTCTACTTTACTATATACAAGGTGAATACAAAATAGGGCGACAAGCTACGAGGGCTGTTTCTGGTTGCCAAAATATGAAAAAAATTTCTATAAATAGGGGAGAGCGTTATACCTTCGACCGATTGTACCTTGGTTCAGTTTCAAAATTTCCTCACTATAGTGACCTGTAATGGTACTGACATCACAAACTTAAACTATACCTTCCTAGCTGGTACCACAGATTGTATGAGTCATAAGCGTTAATTATTTGTTGAGAACATAATAGATGATATTTTTAAGACGTTGAAAGTAAGTTTTTACCAGATTTTAAATTTGACGTTCTTAATTGAATATTTTCCGAAGAATAAGATTTGCTTGATTGCTAAGTAGAAGTATGTTTTAACAACTTCTTGTCGCTATTGAATTAAAAATAACCTAACATATAAGACTTGAATCAATGCTCTCTGGACGGCATGCCAAAATTGTATTAATGTTACATATTGCAAACGTATTCCAGAAATTATTGCTGCAAAAAATTTTGTGGCTAGCACAGAAATATCATTCGTAAATTCAGAAAACGTGATCATGCCACTTCCCCAACTTAACAAAGTTGGAACTTCTAACAGGCAAGCTGCTCAGATTACTTTGAAGTTGACTCCAATCAGTATAAAATATTATAAGTTTATAAAATAGCCAAATAAAGGTATTTTGATTTCATTAATGTGAATGGTCCAAGGTATAATGTACAGTGTACCGAGGTACAATAACATAATACTTTGGACCAAATGACATTTTTTTATTCCTATTATCAAGTATTTCCATTATTTATAAATTAATACAAAAATAATGATGCGTAGGAAAAACCTTAGAGAATACAACCATATAATTAATATTCGCTTAGCTTTTCTTCCTTCCCAGTAAGATAAAGTTTTGTAAAATCGGTCCAAGGTACAACCCTCTCCCTTATGGTTCCGCAAATGCTTCCTAATGTGACCCCAAGAATTGGTTTACATTTATTATCTCAGGAATACTTTAAGTGATGAGACTTGATAATGCCTAAGGATCATAAGAGTACCGTTATTTAAATATTTGGGTGAAAAGTTTCCAAAATACACTGCTCTTAGTTTTTAACTACATTAGTATTGTCTCCCAAAAGCTCCGCGAAGTAATGGGCTCATTTAATGAATTTTATTTAGCAGTTGTTACTTCTTGTGGATAAAGTATTATTTAAAATTAGGCAATGTTGAAAATTTCAGATGAATCCGGTATGTGGTTTTCGAAATATACGACTTTTAAAGAGGGAATTGGCAGCGCGGTGCGACCAACATCGTGACGTCAGAGAATAGGAAACGAAACGGTCGCGCAACATATCAAAGCTCGTGCATTCCGTATGAGATCGTCGAGTCTTTCTCTGTGCGTTAAATTAGGTAATATCTTTTACTGTTTAATTTTATTATCTTATATTATTTTATTTTATTGTTTTTATTTACTTGGTTCATTAATTTCATCAAGAATGGTTTGGCGCTGCCTTTAAGAAATAATCTGCGATCCCTTAAAGTTATTGTTCGATTTTTTTGACAATCAAATATGTCTGGCACAACGTCAGGTCTCATTTTTATGTAAACATTGTCCATTAATTTATGATACATATAGTTTTCCATGTCTTTTTAGAGATTAAAATAAAAAGAGGGTATTATTTAGGTATTATGCAAATCACAACTTACACACTTTTTTATTTATTATGAAAATACCTACTTTCTGTATATTGTTGCTCTAATCTGGGCACGCTAATATACTAGTTAGTTATATACTTTAAAACACTCATTATTGGATAACCAATCAAAACAACTACTCTTCTAGCTAATACTGACGAAGTATTGAATTACATGATAGGATTCTTAGCATTTTAAAGAAAGAAAAATATTGAAAATACTTAAATCATTTATTTACATGTAGTCATTCACACTATTTTTAAAGTGTTTTACCAATATACAGAAAGTAGATAATTTCATATTAAATAAAAAAAGTGTGAATGACTAGATATAAATAAATGATTTGAGTATTTTCAATTTTTTTTTCTTTAAAATGCTAAGAATCCTATCATGTAATTCAATACTTCGTCAGTATTAGCTAGAAGAGTAGCTGTTTTGATTGGTTCTCCAATAATGAGTGTTTTAAAGTATTTACCTAACTAGTATATTAGCGTGCCCAGATTAGGGCAACAATACACAGAAAGTAGGTATTTTCATAATAAATAAAAAAGTGTGTAAGTTGTGATTTGCATAATACCTAAATAATATTCTCTAATCATGGTAAAAGCAAATAAATAAAAAATAATTAATTGTAAAAAATAAAAATAAAATAGTATTTTAGATTTTTCTCATTGCTAGACTAAAAGAATTTTATAAAAATTGAATAAAAGAGGTATTAATAACTTAAGAATTCAGTTTTAATAAAAGTATATAAAGCAACCATAAGAAATTTGCAATTTTTCCCTACAATCAAAATTTAATAATTGTTTAAAATATATTTGCGTTACACCCTGTATAACAGCAGCTCGGTGCTGAAATATGAAATAGCGTTTTTCTCAAGTATTTGTAAACCAAAATGGAAAAGATTTGTAAAAGTTGTTAGTGTTTAAAATATATTTTACGTTTAAGTTTCAAAAATACTGTATTTAATATAATAAATAATTTAACATATTGCCCCACATTGAGCCACATTGATATGGACCTCAAAAACATAATATATATTGATTTAGTAGTAAGCCTTTTCTCTTTTTTTTATAGTTTAAATCTCTAGGAACGGTAATAAATGTTTTAGTAGGTGTTTTCACCGAGGTGCTTTGACACTCAAGAACAATACAATATTTATAGTTCCTTTTACTGTCACTATTATTCATTGTTAATATAAGTAGGCCTAATCCACATCTGACACTCAAAGCAACCCTTTGCATAAATCATTCGTTCTCTTCTAGCAGATCTAATTCCGTGTCAATTTCACCGTCCTCTTCATAAAGAGCTTCGTCAATTGGTTGATCAGTTGATGGTATCGTATCTTCAACTATATATCTTCTATCTTCTATATATCTATAGCTCCGTTTTTACTATCTATTTCTTCCGTCGCGGCGTTCAAACAAGATTGCCCACGGTACTGCCCGCATACTGCAGAACAGCGGAGACCTAGTTTTCTGCAGCTACACTAGCGTTACAGCCTTTGATACAATTGCAGAATGTAGTATTGATCAACTGATCGGGAGCCGGTGACAAGAGGTTTTGAATAGGTTCCAATCTATTGTTGATGATCTTCCATCCCCAGTCTTTAGGATTTAACACATTATCAAGCCATTTTTGGACCTGAAGATACACACTAAATAAATGCTGTTGTGCTGCACTGAATGCGGGTGGTAGAGTGGACAATTTCACTGGTCTGTTAAGTCTGGTTGCCTTTACAAATGAGTAATACCTGTACTGATCAATAGAGTTTTTATTCGGAGGAGCACTGTACATTGCCAAAAGTAATTTAATTTCATGTTCCGTAATTAATTCGCGCGAAGTGTGTAGCAACTTTTCCCAATATCAAACAATGCAGATGTTGTGTCACATCCGCTAATATCATGGATTAATCAAATATGCATTTTGGTATTGCTGAACTGGACCAAACTGTTCGGTGAGTATATTTTGGTTTCGGTTTTGTCTTTTCCTGGTTTTAAAAAATAAATTTCGTGTTCAGGTAACGCTCTTGCAATTAAAATTATCAACAAATCAACATCCTCATCAACCACTATTGTTTTGTTATTAGCGTGACAATTTTTAAATAACTGAATGAAATTTAGTTGCAAGAAGTATATCTTCATAAATTCCACCCCCTTTCAACATACAGTGCGTGTAATTGCCCATTAGGTATGTACATTTACGTAGTGCGAGAGACATGACAACACAGCAGAACAAACTCGCCCGTCCGCGAAGATCTCAACTCTCAGTTATTTCATTTCAGCCAGCTGGCACACGCGATGTTGTAATTCTTACTCCCTATACCTAGCCCGCCACCACACACAGTGTATAATATTGCTGTTTGAGGATTATCTACGAAGACAAATAGAAAATTTATAAAGCAAAACAACAGTAGAAACAGTAGAAACTAGAACTAATTTATCTGCAACTGCATTTGCTATTTGTTTTTCTCCTGCTTGTACTATTTGTTTATTATTATTTTCCTACTGCTTGATGACTTCTAACCATTTTTTAAATCGATTAATGTCTTTCTTGGGTGGAAATGAATGTCTTTGTGAAAGTTTATCCTCACAATTAGACACACAACATTTTATGTAGTACTGTACTTACATACTGTACGTACTTCAGAACTGTTTAATATTATAGCGGCCAGGAAACACGCTATATCTTTGAAACGATTGATCCTACGAAAAAAAGTGTAATGACCTTTTTTATGTAGAATTTTATAAGAAATATTTTCGAAAAAGTGATACTTTTCGAGATAATGACAAAAAACTGAAAATCGCCTCTTTAACACCCCCAAAAAAAAAACCATGACTCAAATGATTCGAATTCCTCAGGATGTACTAAGGGTATCTCAATGAAGGTCTCCACAAAAAAACAGCTTTCTTGTAATTTTTTCCTATTTTGGCCTCAAATTTGTCTTTATTTACTGGGGTATAATTAGAACATTTTAAGATGAAAAACCTAACAACTTTAAACCTAGCATAGCTTAAGGCATCTAAGAGATGTGTCTAAGCAAATTCTGGTAAAGTTTACTGATGAGGCTAAAACACTATGTATTTTAGCAAACTGTCTTCAAAGAACGAGCGATGCTTGACCATCGGGGTGCTTTATTTTGGTGATTCCTCTCCCCTCTCACCATCGGGGTGCTTTATTTTGGCGAGTCCTCTCGCCTCTTGCCATCGTGGTGCTTTATTTTGGTGAGTCCCCTCGCTTCTCAAGTAAAATATTTTAGAAATCTTTGCTTTGTCCTTTACGGCCCTTTTTATCTCGAAATATCTTCGATTGGCTCAAAATAAAGCACCCCGATGATCAAGCATCACTCGTTCTTTGGGGACAGTTTACTAAAATACACAGTGTTTTAGCCTGTCCTGGTGAATGGCCTCATCAGTAAACATCACGAGAACTTGCTTAGGTACATCTCTTAGATGCTTTAAGCTACGTTGGGTTTAAAATTGTTAGGTTTTTCATCTTAAAATGTTCTAAATACCTTAGAAAAGTGAAAAAAATTTATTTCCACCCTCGCCCTTGAACAATTTTGCGAGGAGAATTTATCTGCTGATAAGTTATGGATTTTTTTAAGTTATGTCAAAACGCTGACATGGTGAAGTTTGATCATGAAGTCGATAACAGCGCCCCAAAATATATGTAGATAAAGAGATAAAGTAGTATGCACGCTTAAATTTAAAATTTATTTATAAATGTGTTTTCGGTCATCTTTGAGAAGTTTTTTGAGGTTATGTCGAAATATTTGGATGATGGGTCAATTCTGACTCCGGATTCGTTTTCAGCACACCAAAAAACGTACGGTATGGTACCTCACCTTTCAACTATTGTCGTGAGCAAAAAAAAAATAGGACACCTATTTTTTTCTGATGTAAATCTGTCTATATTTGCACACTTGCAGTGAATTTTGACAAATAACTGACAATGTCACAAAAATTAAAGTTAGATGTACACAACTAGATTTTAGCAAAAATACGTTTATAACGTACTTGCCTCATTTTTTTTGCGCACGACAGTACAAGACTTTTTTTATGGACCTGTGAATTATTTGTTTGTATGTTACATTCAGTTAAGTACAGGTCGGCAAGATTAGCTTGGCCAGTGAACATCGGATGCTCAGTAAACTCCTCGTTTTTGGGTGGGTAGAACTCAGTTTGTCTAGCGCCCTCATCTAGTTCACTTCGGTACAGTCTGTGAAAAAGTAGTATTGTGTTGTGAATTTTAGAGTATTATTTAGCCTTTTTGGTTGTTTGTTGAAATATGCCATTTAAAAGTCGTATTAACTGGGAGCTAGGAAGGCAAGCCCGAGAAATTGTAAATTCAATTTTGAAATGTATACAGGAAGAAGTGGATACTAAAAAAACCCCGTTCTAAAGAGAGGTTTACTATATGTGTTAACGGAGTGATTATATACACACCGATCTGTTTTAATAATGAGTTGGATATCTCATCAGTTCCCGAAGCATTCGAGTTTTTTAATTTATGGATTAACTCTAACACATCTTCCTCAGTGAGAGGTCGCAAAAATAATGTATTTCTGTTTGTTAAGTTACTAAAACTGGACTCAATAAATTCATGGTCAGTAATGGGAGGTAAATTAGAGATGATATCCTTAGGACCAGATATGGAAAAGTCATTGAGTTTCCGTAAAATTTTACCATTAAATTCCAATTCAATGGATGAGTGATTTTTTGATTTACCTAATGTATTATTTATGATATTCCACATGGTCTTTGATTTATTTTTGGAATTCATTACTAACTTATCATTATTTGCTATATGTATGGAAGCTAACATTTTGCGATACTCATTATTTGCAATTTTATATTGTTTTTTAAACTGAGGATACAGTCGGCGTAGATCTGCTAGCAGACTCGATTTTTTGCTTCAATTACTTCAGGATTGTTTACATAGGTTTTACTCGAGGTTTTAAATATTATTATGCCGACTAAAATTCCGGCACTGCTTATATGGGCCTCGTAGGTCCATATGATTGTTCCTTTAAATCATGGCACTTCATTGCACTGTCGCAAAAACCACTGGCGTTGTGGGTGACTAATCCTATTTGTAGGGTTTGAATTTAGTTTTTTTTTAAGCAACGCAACGCAGTTGTTTTTGGAATTCCTAAATTTTCCTTTATTTCACGAGGACGATATATTAGGATTTTTCCTTACAGTTTTTGAAACAATATTTTCTACAGCTTCTCTACCTGCTTTATTATATATTTTTCTCGAGGTTTTACAAATGATCCAAACTCTTTTAAATTTTGCTGTAGCCTTTTGAATATTTTTATGTCTAGCTGTCTCTTTTCTGGACATCTAAAAATATTTACTAGTGAAATATCTTTGTCGAACTCCTCTATACGTTTCCTTAAATATATAAGGAATAAAAACCAGACTGCAACCAACAGCTATTCTCCGGACTAATGCCCCGCCGAGCGCTGAATTACGAATTACAAGCCTGGCCGCGCGTTAAGTGCAATAACTGTATATTGCCACAAAATGCTAAAGTTTCGGTTTCAATAGACACCAGCCGAAAGACTTATTCCTATTTAAAGGAGCTTTAGTGCCAGCCACCCCACACCACTTGCATACTGCAGTTTCGAGCTATTGGCTCTCGTCAGTGCAAGGTAGGTCTGAGATGGCTGGAACGAGGCATTTGTTCACTCTTGGTACATGACGAGATATATAAAACTACGACATGCAGCAAAAATGGCAGGATCCATTTTTAATAATGCTCACTCACAATTAACTCACAAATTAGTTTTTGACATTTAAGATTATCTCGATTTTCTTTTTTTTTACCATGGCCTTCTCAATAAATATTAGAAATGCGATAAATATGCATAGATGTCAACGGAAGGCAATTCGAACATTTATTGTAGTTTAGTTTTCATATTTTTGGCAAAGTTATTTTATATTAAAAGAAGTGTTGTTGTTGTTAATAGTTTTTCATGGCCTCCTCACAGATATATTAAATTTTTCGAAATTTAACCATTTTTTCTAGAAATGGATATGACATATTATATATCGTTGGATAGCTAATTTGTGATCGAATAATGAAATACACAAGTTATGTCTATATCTCGAAAACTGAGACATGCATAATTTTCTTTTTATCAGCAACAGGTTCTACTCAAAGCAGTGCCTTAAGAATGTGTTACTCGATTTTCGATTCAACACATGGTACACGACAACTTTTTCTCAGTATTTAAACAATAAATTCAAATTCCATATATATTTAAGAACCTACCCAAGTATAAGTTGATATATTTGAATTTGAATGAATATATTTGTCCCAAAAATTGTCCATATATTTGTAAGAACTTTTCTTACTATTTTTGCATGTAAAATCTACTAAAACTGATGAGAATTGTTTCCATGATATCCTGTATAATATGATTACCTAGTTTTACGTATATTGTTGGCCATTATCTGAACATACTAACATACAAATTAGACAATTGCCTTTAGGACCTACCCTGTTGCGATCTCCCAGTCTAATTTCTACCGAAAACTCTTTGCGTACCAGAGAATGTAATGAAAGAGAAACTTGAATTTTGTGTCAAAGGTAGAGGGAAGCAAAAGTAAATAATTTACGTATAATGGAATTTTTGAAGCGGAAAATTTATGACAATTTGAAAGGTTAATGTACAATTTCCTTATTTCACACAATTTCCCTCTCTAATGTTACTCCATGATTTAAATTGTCAACTAAAATAGAATGGACGACGTTATCGCAAAACCCGTCAATATGTGACTTCAGTTGATTAACTTATGTGGACAGTCTTATTTGACATTATCTGTAAATTTACAATATCACTATCAAGAACTAAGGTGTCTATTCTAATTGATTTAGTTTAGGTAACAAAAAAAAATTAAACGATCTTGACTCTCGATATAAGGTACATACAGTACGATACAGCTTCAAACTGAATAAACTATTACTTAAATAACTGGTCTCAATCGGCGTGGAAGATTTTCTACAGATAGATAGTTTGTGTAGTTCAATTAAAATGTAATTATTTTGTCTGTATATTGCAGAGATGTGCCGAGGAAACTTTCCATATTCGATAAAAGTCTGTAAAAGTCATGTAAATAATATAATTGTATGCATGGTGTCAAAATGAAGCTTGCATCATCGGGAATCAGATTTCACCATAAAATAGGCTATCAATATACCCAATGGAAAGTTCGAAGGAAATCTTCCTGGAAACTTTCGGAGTTTTCAAAACGGAAAGTTTTCAGGAAGTTTTCCTTCTAACTTCCCATTGGGTATATTGATAGGCTTTTTATGGTGAAATCTGATTCGTGATGATGCAAGCTTCATTGGGATACCAAATAAGTGCATACAATTATATTATTTAAATGACTTTTACAGACTTTTATCAAATATGAAAAGTTTCCTCGGCACATATTGTTATGTTTTGTAATTGTTTCTATACAGTTATTATTTATCATGGTTCGTAAGTAATTTTATAATGATTCCTGTAGACTGTACTATGCCGACAGGAATATAAAGCACTATATTACATTACATACCGAGTTATAAAAATGAATCCTTAGACATTCGTGAATATTGGTGATAACTTTAGATTCTTCTGGAAATTTGACTTCTAGAACAATTATCCGAGTACAGACAGCTATTAGTTGTAACAATTTACTGAAATGACTAATTAAGGTTAAGTTAATACTATAATCATCTTCAACCTAATCAGTCATTTTTAGAAAATTGACCACAAGCTTTAGGACATCCTGTATATCTCCATAAGCAATAATAAATGCATTGTACGATCTGGTCATGTTTTCGTTCCCGATTTTCATTGAAGAAAATCTGTATACAAAATAAATGTGGGCTCATTTTGCTGATGAGCGCTTTTACGAGGGTCCCTTATCTCAATCTAATTTTCAGATTCTCAGTCAGTATCACCTTTATGATAGAAATAACAATGATACTGAAACTCCATGAGGTTTTTTATTGTATTTGTACGTATATCTTTAGTTTTATGAGTATGACACGCCTACTACTAATGAGATGACGTGACAAATACTTCATCCAGAAAAAATGTCATTGTTTAATTATTCTTTTATTAAACTAGCCGGTGGAGTCAGTTGAAGCTGTTCCACCACTAGATCAGGATACAAGCACTCATAGACAACAACCTTCCGATGCGATGTAGCTGCGCGGGCTTTTATTGCGTTACTACCTGCGAGACCATATACGTAATTAAATGCATTGTCGCTATTTCCGCATTCGTATAATTAACCATATTTACTGAGATAGTCGAATAAAACCAGCGAAAAAATAAGATAAATTTAATTACACACTAAAAATCGAAGAAATAATTCGATGAGATGGTTTTGAACACCAAGAACTTACTTTATGGCAACAAATATTGTCTTGAAAATGATGTTTATGAAAACGTCATTTATTCTAGGACAACTAAATTTGTGTACAAAAATTATTATTGGAATTAATAAAAAAAAAGGTGATTTTCAAGAAGTTTTATCTCCAAAAGATTTCATTGCATAGAATGCATGTTTTAGGTATAAAAACTTGAAAAATCATAGTCCGTACGCACAGAATGACGGGGAAAGTACCTAAAAATGCATTTTTGCTGTTTTTGTGCATTTTCAAGGGTTTTTCAAAGATATTCATTTAAGATTCATAAAAATTTGAGAAAAATGCAGTTTAGGATGCGTTTAATGGCTACAATCGGCCCATAAAGGGTCTTAAATGGCCGAATATGTTACTTGACTAAAACAAACCATTTTTCTCAAATTTTTATGAATCTTAAATGAATATTTTTGAAAAACCCTTGAAAAATGCATAAAAACAGCAAAAAATGCACTTTTTTGCATAATTATGCATTTTTAGGTACTTTCCCCGCCATTCTGTGCGTACGGAATATGATTTTTCAAGTTTGTATACCTAAAAGATGCATTCTATGCAATAAAATCTTTTGGAGATAAAACTTCTTGAAAATCACCTTTTTTTTATTAATTCCAACGGCCTAATTAGTCAATACTGCTAAATGAAGCATTTTAAATTAAATTATTTTAATCAAGAACTGTGCGTCTCACGCGAAAAATGCAAGAGACCGTTTTTATGTAGAATTAACCAGGCTATTCATAGCATGGGCGTACCACTTTTTTGGTAAAAAACATCTGAGGATGTGTTGGTTGGCAGAGACGCCACTGGTGGAGCAATAAAACAACTTTTCTGACTACAATATGTGGTTTTGTATCCTATTAATATATACCAAAATTGAAAATAATATCTAAAGTACTTTCTGAGATATTATAAGATAACGATAAAAAAAAAATTCAACACCCTGCAGTAAAAAATTTAAGCCGTTTCGGACATATGCCCATTTTTTATTACATAAACCTACATAATGTATTTATTAAAAACTTTTTTAACTTTTACCTATTTTGCTTTATTTATTTATTATTTTAATTTTTACCCTATAAAGGAAACATTAAAATTTCAAGTATACAGGGTGATTCTCTTAAGGCGGCCATTAGAATATTTCCCACTTGCAGATGAGAGCCATTTGAGATTTGGTACGCTATCCTAGTCAACCATTGTTAGTCCGAAAATAATAATTTCAAAATGGCGGCACTTCCGGAAATACCGGAAGTCGATACCAACTTGCTTATTTTAAATGGAACACCCTATATATTTTCGACTTTTCGAAAGGACCATAAAATTCTGAGGCAAAACATGTAGCACACCCTATACTTAAACCGAGCAGTTTCGGAGATATTTGACATTTTATGAATAATTTGACAGGTGCAGCAGTTTGGAAGAACCGTTATAACTTTCTTCGTGTAGGAGATCCTTATTTGCTCTTTGGTACATATAAAGAACACAAGATGAGCTACTCTCTACAAAAAAAATAGATTCCAAAATAGTATACCAAGTGTTTTATTTTTCACGTTACATTTTGTCAAATTCAAACCTCAAAAACTTTTTTATTTCAAATGGAAATATTCTAATGGCCGCCTTAAAAGAATCACCCTGTATACAGTGTGACCCATTTCAAGTGGGTCGTAACTCAGTTATTGGTCATCCAACTTCAACCAAATTTGGATCGGTATCAAAGATCTTTACTGTAACCTTTTTGAGTAAAACAAAACTTAGTTCAGTCATTGGCGTGCATTTTTATTAAGAAGAAAAGGGCCGACTTTTCGAAAAATCATATTAGGCATTTTTTTAAAACGAATGTAATATTATTGATCAGCATGCTGCATCAGCATATTCAGAATTTAACAACATTTTGATTCTTGGTTTTCGAATTACGGCTCACTTAAAATTGCCTATTTTAAACATTAAAGAATGAATAAATTGGTAACGAATTTTTTGCATCAAATTATGTTAAATTAAATTCCCTTTTTTCTAATATAAGCATTGCAGGGGTTAAAGTTACAACTTTTCGAAATATTGGCGATTTTCTTAAATGTCCAAGAATTTTTAGTAAAAATTTCCATCAACTTACCCATGATTAGAAAGAATCATTAATGTCAGTCATTTTCTTTTGTTAAAAAATGTCAGCACGTTTAAATTACATCCACGAAGACTTTTAGATATGTTCATTATCTATGGAGAATGTGACGAAGTAATAATACCAAGAATATGTAACACATTTGCTTGCTACTCGACACCCACTTTATAGTTTCAATTGTTTCATAGGCTTCTACGTTCTTTTGGTTAAATTATAATTTTCAAGAAAATAATTCAAAAAGTACATGTGTTAGATATAGAACATGCTGATATAAGCCCACCTCAAATTTAATTCTACATCGATTGCCATAATAAACTTTGGTACGTGCCATTTGACAGAACCAAATATTCTAAAATTATCCAATATGCGTTTTACAGTGTACGGTGAATGGTTTCTGTACTTGGTATCGAATAGCAAATGTGTTACATGTTCTTGGTATTACTTTATCCATTCTCCATAAATAATAAACAAACCTAAAAGTCTTCTTGGGTGTAATTTAAATATGCTGGCGTTTTTTAACATAACAGAATGACTGACATTAATTAATTTTTGGACATTTAAGAAAATCGCCAGTATTTCGAAAAGTTGTAACTTTAACCTCTACAATGCTGATACTATAAAAAAGGGAATTTAATTTAACATAGTGTGATGTAAAAAAATACAGGGTGTTCCATTTGAAATAAAAAAGTTTTTGAGGTTTAAATTTGATAAAATGTAACGTGAAAAATAAAACACTTGGTATACTATTTTGGAATCTATTTTTTTTGTAGAGAGTAGCGCATCTTGTGTTATTTCTATGTACCAAACTGCTCGGTTTAAGTATAGTGTGTGCTACATGTTCTGACTCAGAATTTTATGGTCATTTCGAAAAGTTGAAAATATATAGGGTGTTCCATTTAAAATAAGCAAGTTGGTATCGACTTTCGGTATTTCCGGGAGTGACGCCATTTTTAAATTATTATTTTCGGACTCACAATGGTCGATTATGGTAGGATAAAAAATCTCAAATGTTTATCTCATCTGCAAGTGGGAAATATTCTAATGGCCGCCTTAAAAGAATCACCCTGTATACAGTGTGACCCATTTCAAGTGGGTCGTAACTCAGTTATTGGTCATCCAACTTCAACCAAATTTGGATCGGTATCAAAGATCTTTACTGTAACCTTTTTGAATAAAACGAAACTTAGTTCAGTCATTGGCGTGCATTTTTATTAAGAAGAAAAGGGCCGACTTTTCGAAAAATCATATTAGGCATTTTTTTTTTAAACGAATGCAATATTATTGGTCAGCATGCTGCATCAGCATATTCAGAATTTAACAACATTTTGATTTTTGGTTTTCGAATTACGGCCCACTTAAAATTGCCTATTTTAAACATTAAATAATGAATAAATTGGTAACGATTTTTTTTTCCAAAGAAAGTTATTCTTTATTTTCTCTTTAAATTCATTTTTTCTACCAGCCCATATCAAGCCCATATCATCGATACTTTCAAATTCGGTAATCCTTAATGCCCGAATAATTTACACATCTGATGACCCAAAATTTTTCACTGAAAATTCTTGGCCTTCGAAATTTGAAAGTTTAGATGAATATAAAGAGAAAATGAAGGATTACTTTTTTTCGTAAAAGATTTCGTTACTAATTTATTAATTATTTAATGTTTAAAATAGGTAATTTTAAGGGGACCTTAATTCGAAAGACAAGAATCAAAATGTTGTTAAATTCTGGATGTAGCGATTCTACAGCATGCTGATCAATAATATTGCATTAGTTTTTCAATAATAAGTAATAAAAATGCACGCCAATAACTGAAATGAGTATTGTTTTGCTCAAAAAGGATATAGTAAAAGTCTTTTATACCGGTCCAAATTTGGTTGAAATTGGATGACCATTAACTGAGTTACGAAGATATTTCCACTTGAAATGGGTCACACTGTATATTTGATATGTCAGTATAAATATCCTGTATTATGATATTTTGATATTTAATTAAATATCATGATATTTGCTAACCTTTCCAAATGTTTTCGACTTTGAAATCAATATTCCCTATTTAAGGAAAATAGGCGTTAAAGTAAATAATATCAATATAATAGAGCAATTAACAGTATATTTTTTAACCATTAGGTCAAATGTCCCAGTTCGGTAATTTTCATGACATCCATGACCTCAAAAATATTATAATTATAACATAAATCGTCACATCCTTCCATCCATCCTTCTTCGAGATTTTTATTTTTAGACAAACTGTTGCTTTTCACATTCTCTTGCAGCAATCTTACAAATTCTTTATCACTCAGCTATTTTCTTCACAACCCCAATTCTTTTAACAATAATTTAGACTTTCATATTGTCAGTATTTCCAATAGGTCAAGGTCAATTGTAGTGGTAACTGAGACTCATGGTTACTTAAAGATAATAATTCTGCTCAATACTTTCTATAGTGTGCCTAGGACTTCATTTGAATTTTAAGAGGGTAAAACTACAGTATATCATTCAACGAGAGGTAATGTAGGTAATAACTCACGTAGATGAAGTTTGAAGCACGTGCTGTAGGCAGGTGTTGCAAAAATTTAATTTAAGTGTGTACAAAAATTTAATTTTTGTACACACTTTTATATTTGTTCTGCGATTTTTCAGCGGAGGTAGAATGTGATTTTTAACCGAAATAGTGCATAAACTGCTTGTAGACAAAAAATCAGCTTTGTAGATTAATATTCTGCGGCGGAAAATGCAAAACTTATAACCGAACTGCAATAGCCCGGAGCGCATATTCTGCCATAAGTCTTTTTTTTTTAATTTAGAGAAAAAATAAAAAAAAGTGTCGGAAGCTCAATCAATTCTCTTTACATAAGCTGTCTACAAATTTTTCGAAAAAAAAAACGATAATTATCGAGATATTCGAGGAAATGTAGGAAATTACACGTTTTCCTATAGAGTGTATGTAAATCTTAAAAAAATGTTTTTTTCTCAGTAACCTTTGTTTCGAAGGGCCAAGATTAACGGAGCGTTAAAGTAGTACATGATATTAAGTGAACATCGTATATGAGATCGATTTCAGTTAATTACCGATTAATTACGGTGACAAAATGGAGAAATTTTTACCGAAAAAAAAGTCGAAAAAATTGCAAAAACATGCAATCTTGACACGTTCATATTTTTCGAAAAACACCATTGGGATGGCCGTACGATGTCGCGACGTATAGAGGAAATCTTCCAGATAAACCTGATCGTAATTTGCACGGCGAAATTCCAAAATTCGGCTCGGCACGAACGAACCAAAAGTGACATTTTGTGACATTTCAGAAAATCGATATCTCTTTTTGCAACATGTTATTTAATTTTTTACTCATTTTTGCAGGAGTTATAGATTGGTAGAATTGCCCCTTCATCATTGATACTGTCTAAGTTATCATGGGAAAAAATCTAGCCCTATATCGGGTGTCCACGAGAAACAGGGCCTTTTTGGTTGGGACTGTACTAGGCAATGAGAGGTGGGCCGTGAGCTCGTGAAGTTATGCCATTTCAGTCAGAATGGTGCAGTGGAGGTTACTTCGGCTTCGGCGTAACTTCCGCACTCGTCTCATTTCCCGGTTTGGATATGTGCCTTGGCCTCCGAGATGTGTTTTAGCCTCCGCGTTCTCCAGACCTCACCATGTACGATTTCTTCCTCTGGGGTTACAAACCCCGTACATTACAAGAACTTAAAGATGCGATCCGTCGTGAGATCCAACTGATTGATCAGCAAACATTGGAAAGATTGTGGGAGAACTGCAAAGGCGGAGTGGTAGAGTGCATCGATAAAGACGGGCAACATCTCTCAGACATTATTTTCCATACATAACGTAAATGGCATACATTTCACCACATTTTTATGTCAAATAATTTTTCACTTCAAAATTAACCGAATAATATATTTTTTTTAAAAAGCCCTGTTTCCTGTGGTCACCCGATATATGTTAACGCGAAAAATCTGTCACTATCTCCCTGGCTATTACGTCGACTGGACAGGCTAGGCATGAAGATGAAGGTGATTGGCTCTGTACCTAGCGTGAGTTATAATAACTCACGCATTATAACTCACGCTATTTGTGTATGGATACTATTAATTGTTCAAAGGCAGTACATTAATTAGTATATAACCTAATAAGAGTAGATAAAGTAATTTACAACCTACTAAATTACTTTTCTTTTTTATGATCAATATTAGGTAAATTTTTACCTTGACAAAAGCTCAATAAAACCGTGGACTCTAAAGGCATATTTCTAGATAAAATTTATGGTAATTTGGACTTGTAAAATAACTTAATCTGATTATGACATATTAAGACTTAAGATAGTTTTGAAGGAATTTTTAACACAGCAGAATAACGCACAGTTACTTTACAAAATTACTTTTACTTTTTGTATGTGATGTGATTTGAAAACAAAAACAAAATATTCTACGTTTTTGAAAACGTCTCAGCACTAACTCTATAAGTTTCCTCTAAAATTCTCTAGTAAAGACCTACCGTAGCTACGATTATAAATATTTCCCTAAACATGTTGATTGTTATTTCATACAAATTTACTTTCTTTTCTTGACAGGAAGATTCGAAAATACCAGCAGAATTCTCGTCCGCCTCTGGTCATATTTTCATTTTGTAAAATACATCATTCGCTTTAATTCATCGCATTATTATGGAAAACAGGGTCCATAACAAACCGTATTAAAATGTTAAACGGCTGTGAGTCGTGCATGTTTTACAGTACATTAAATTTAAATAAATAAACATATGAAACGGTTCAAAATAAACTATAAAATATATTGTTAGATAAATCTATTGATTTGACTGCCGAAATAACAATCTGCATTTCAAACGGGCAATTCGAAATATATTGCATAAATATAATAAAATTCATTAATACAACGTTTGCAGTATATTGCGGATAAAAATATTCATGCGGAAGTACTCTTGAAAATATGCCGACTGTACAATTACATATACGTATTCATGATACTTTTAGTTAAAATTGAATATAAACGGTAGTTATTGCTACAAAAAAATAGAATTTCAATAAAATTTTAACATCAATGTATGCTATATATAGGCACTTTTCACTCAAATTTAAATAAATAAATATTTGAATTTTCGATCACTGGCCGACTGCCAACGACGGCTGACGAATCTCACCATGACGTCACTCTATTTGTTAATGTTACCATTTATGTGTAAGCTTTGTACATGTACCAACATTTCACAATCAATATAACATTATTTATTTTTTCTACGGCAACGTCGAAATATGTCAATTAAATGATCATAAATTCGGTCCACTGTGGCTAGTGCGACGACTAGGGCGACGGCGGCTTTGAGAATATGACACTAGCAGCGAGACATTTAAATATGTCATCAGTACTTCTGTCAATAATATTTTCGCGTATTCAAAGCAATAAAGAAAATATTTGCATATTTCTTTGTATCAATGTTTATTAGAATAGTAAATATGAGTAGTGGGAAAAAGGTATAGTATGCAACTCGCACAAAATGGCAATATTGAATTGCAGCCCTCGCTTTCGGCTCATGCTGCAAACTTGTGCAAAATAAGCCTCATTTTGTGATTATTGCATATATATTATGGTATACTTTCGTGCGAAAAAATGTGCATAAAAGATTTTGTAAAGGTCCAAAGCACTAATCTACTAAATGTTGCTTACATGTTTTCGATCTTTTAACCTTATATATTATATTTGTTGTAACTTGAAGGACATTTTTGTATCTTTCTTTCCGTTATTCTATTTTCAAATTATTGTTTTAGCTAGAATTACTAAAATTGTTTGTCTTTTTCTTTTGTCTTTGATTTACGGCATAATTTTTATCATCGGTTTCTCTGTACCCCAATTGGTCTTCAACGTGTGCATAAATATTGTGATCCAAAAGAGACCAAGAGGAGTACGCATGTACCTCAACTTGTCGCCGCTTCATCGTCTAACTTTGATACTGTATATTCGTTTATTTTGCATTCTGTTGTCGTGGCGCAAAATTAGTTGTTTTTTTTATTCGCAGCAAGTGTACCGGTTTTATGGTACTCAAAATAAGTTGCTACGTCTATTAACAAATTCGCCAAGGTATATTACCATAGAAGATTTGCATAGGCTTACGGGGGTGCAAATGATACGACAATACATCGACGAGACTGTCAAACAACTCCTACTGTACAAACCCCTTAATTCTGACTTAACTCGTGTCCTGACACATACACGAAGATACGAAAACATTCCACACATCCACAAACTTCTACATGAACGACTACCACTCTACGATTTACCCAGAAATGACTGACGTAACTTTCCTCCCTAAAACCCCCACCTCCCATAAACATATAAATCCAACTTACACAATTCCATATCTGTTTCCCATTTCCTGATACCCCCTTGTACCCATACTCGCTGAAATTCCTTAACATAGAGATTAGGCGCATTGTGCAACAACATGTTTTTATATACTTGACTTTATTGAATATGGTTTTTATTGATTTTCTCTGTACAATCTCTTCTATGACAAAATAACAAAAACTCTGATCGTCTCAATTTTATAATTCAACATCTAAAATAAAATGCAAGCGATCTGTATAGAAACTTGCTAATTGTATTTATTTTTAGCATTTCTGGCCGCTGCGTGACATCACGCGGTTCTCGCGTTGTTGTTACGTAGCTCTTTCATATATTGTTAATACTAATGAAATATATGCAATACCTTCTTGACATGTACCCATACTTGGTAAAAAATTGGTTTTATTGTAAACAGTTCTTTTATTACGCGAAATATAAGTGCGAAAATATGCAACAAAAAAATACCGACTGATGCAGAACTCAATATCAGAACTGAACGAGATTTTGGAAGTTAATACACTGGATGAAAGAACAAAATGATTTTGTGACAGGATTCGAGGAAGTGGACGATATTATAACAGAGAACGAAGATACTGAAAATTATTCAGTGGATTCGGCCAGAACTGAGGATGTCGTATGTAAAGTACCTACATATACAACAAAAGATAGTACTTCGTGGTCTAAAATTCCACATAATTTATTAATCAAAGGGGCGAAACTTGATATTCAAAAAGTAGAAGCAGGATGAACGCCCTATAGTTCAACTTTTATTAGTAAAAATAAGGCTTTTTGCTTATTTTTTGATTAGCAAATAATTAACATAATTACTACTGAAACATATAGAAAAGTTCAAGCATTGTATGCAAATAAAAATAAACAATTTGTGCCTATTTTCAGAGACGAAATTGAGGCTTTCATCGGTCTATTGTTTATTTTTCGAGCTCTGCATAGCTCAAAGGAGCCCCTAACAATGCTTTAGAGTCAAGATCCTGTCATTTGTCGACCAATAGTAATCGCTTTAATATCCCGAATCATGTTCAATCAAATGTGTGTTTCCTACGTTTTGATAACTACGATACTAGACTTGAAAGAAGAGCAAATTGGATCCAATCAGAGATATTTTTTGTCGTTTCGTAAACAGGTGTAAAAACGCATACAATCTAGGGGAGCATTTATGCGAACGAACAGTTGGTACCTTTTCGTGGGAAAGCTCCATTTAGAATATACATGAAGAGTAAACCTGGCAAATACGGTTTGAAAATTTAGTAAGGTAAGGTTATTTTACTTTGCATGCCAAATATACGTTTTCATGGTTATGATTTTCTTCTAGGTAATGTAGGCAACAAAGCAAAAAAGGGTCAGGCCCAAAGAGTGGTTCTGAACTTGGTGGAACATTTACCTTCAGGACACGGAATAACTACAGAGAATTTCTTTTAAAATCAACTGATAAAGTTCTAGGGAAGAATCTTTCGTTATGTGATGCTTTGCGGAAAACAAAATATTTATACCGAAGAAGTTGCTTCCTGCTACATATAAAAAAGAATTCTTAAGTATGTTTGTATTTATGAAAGATAAAACTATGGTTTCGCATGACCGCAAATAAAAAGCGGCTATTATTCTGTTACCTACTGAGCACAAAGACGACAAAACTGGAGGATAAGATGAAAATTATAAACCCCATATTATTTTACATTATAATAAGACTGAATTACGCTTTCGTATAAAAATGCTGTTGACACAAGCGATAAATTGACGAAGGAACACACAACTTAAAAAAAAAAACAAAAACAAACCGTTGGCCAATGGCTAAGTTTTACCATCTTCATATTGGGATCAGATCATGGACCCCGGTACCAAATTCACTAGCGGGCACCCGCGCCTAATAATTGATGAGCGGGAATTTTTTTTTTGTCAAAAGCTCTGGCGGACCCTCACTACGGGCCCCTCAGAAGCCAACGGACCCACGCGCTTAATAATTGCTACGCGGGCGGAGAGAAATCTGAAAAAAAAATGTTTGCCAAAATCTCTGGGGGGCCCCGCTACGGGCCCCTCGGAAGCCAACGGGCCCTCGCGCTTAATAATTGATGAGCGGGGGGAGGGGAAGTAGAAATTAAAAAAAATTACCAAAATCTCCGGCGGGCCTCTGCTACGGGCTACGGGCCCCTTAAAGGCCAACGCGTCCCCGCGCTTAATAATTGATGAGCGGAGGGGAGAAATTTGAAAAAAAATATATTTTGGTCCAGGATATGAGAGTGAAAGTATATGATGATGGTCATCGAGAAATGAATCACATACTTTTTAAAAAGTACGCCAAAATATTCAAAATATTTTCAACATTAATTCCTCCGCCGAATTGGTGTCGCGTCACCTAGACGCTTGTAGTGTCTTCTACAGTATCAACTCCTACATATGCTGGATGACCAAGTACCCAGATTGGAAAAAAAACAACCTCAATAATCGAAGATTGTTTTGAATAGATCTAGGAAAGGAATAGGGAAAGTACAATATTATACGTAGATATAACGCTAACCCCACTTTACGGTCTTACATAAAAAATACGCAGCTTTTAGTGCCAGAACTGCTTACAAGAGTACACGAAAATCCTTGTCCTGCTGCGGCTCAAAAAAAGAGCTAAAAAGTCAAAATTAGTGCTTCAAATGCAATAATATATGTGTACAAAATGCATTCGGACGATCAGTATATTTGTAACGAATGCCTCTAATTACATTTTTTTAATATGAGTACAATGTATTACGTTATTTGTAGATAAAAACAGGAAAATACCTTGAAACTCCAGATTTTGACTTAATTTACTTTTTAAATGAATTTAGTTGTTAATTTAAACAAATCTAGCGTGTTCCCCACTTGGTCTTAAACGTAAGTTTTTATAGTCGGTTTTATGAAGAAGAAATCAAAAAATAATTTTTAATAAAAAATATAATAATTTGTGTAGTTCAAATAAAATGTAATTATCAAATTACCTGTAAATTGATGTGCCTCTATCGTAATAATATATGTGTAATTATTTACCATAATGTATAAGTAATTTTATGTGACGATTCCTATATGGAAACGAAAATAAAGCACTAGATTACATTATATTACAGATCTAAGTTCTAGTTAAATATATTTCATTTTTTTTTTTTTTTTTGTTAAAATGACTAAAAACCGTAACGATTTTTTGAAAAGCTATACTTTATTTCTCTCTTTGTATTTGACAGAAAATGAATTATAATGCTCCACTCTACGCTTCTATTAATTGTCGATATCCTTTGAAAATTTCACAGTATCTCTATTTCTTATATCCCTGAAATGAACTATACACACCAGACTAATATGTGCAAGTACTGTGATGGAAAGTTCAGGCCCAATAAATTTTCCAACGGGTTTTAAAACAAAGTGCATTTAAAGTGATGGATCATCAAGATCTGATTTTCAAGTAAACACTGTTTCAATTCAACATGGTAACCCCATTTTCACACGCATGTGTAAACTATGTTTATTCTCCCACGACATGCACTTCCTTTTAAATCTATTAAGTTTTCCCTTCTTTGCGCCTATTCCAAAGTAGGCCAGACGAGAAAAATAAGAAAACTATCTCGGGAAATAAATCTCTGATATTTAGACATCAGAACCAACTATGACAAACGACGAATAAGAATTCAGTTGCAAATATAACAATTCACTTCAAATTATGCATTAATATGAAGTAATACATAAATATGAAAGCCTAAACGCATTCATATTAATTATATCGTCAGATTAAAATAAATATTTAATAAACAAATCGACTTAAAATTCAAATATTTGAATAATTTCGAGAACGTCACCTTATTGGGTAATGATGGTGATATTGGTGACGTCGCTTGATATATCTGTCAGAAGACCAAATAGCTTTGTTCGTTTTCTGTTCAACAATTCTCCACTGTCTGCACCAGTGCAAATCTGTCTCTCTTCAACTTGTGTAGAGTCACAATCTATCTCCTTCTAATAATTGCACTAGTGCAGCTAATGCGAACGGATTTATAATTGTTTACATGTTTACCATATTTGGCTTGGATATTCCTAGTGTTTCTCACAAATTAAAGAAAGTGAACAATGGTCACAGACAATTTTGTGAAAGCTTCTACAAACAATTTACCTAGTTTAAATATTTTTATGTATTAAAAATGATGATCGATTTCATTCAACCGAGTTGAAGGGCGTAAAAACAGCAGCGTAAGTATTTAAAATAAATTAATGAATTAGTTGTTTGCAGCTTGAGCCTAATAGAGTTATTAAATTTATGATTTAGTTTTTGTATTATTACACATTATTATGTTATATTTAATTTGGTTTATTTACGATTATTTTTATTAACAACATAACCTTAAAAGAAAGTAGAATTAATATTCTGTGCTAGAGATATAATTAAATGCAGTGTTACCAATTGGTGGGTATTTACCCGAATTGTGGGGATTTTAGTGATGTGTGGGTATTTTGGTGGGTAATGGCTTTATGTGGGTAAAATGCGGGTATTTTGAGATCTGGCACCAGTGAGCTCTATACATACTGGATTGTGCTCGCAAAGGGGGTGAAACTCGCATCAGCAGATTCTCTGTCTCTGTTGCCTAGTACATAGTTTAACAAGTGCGAGGGAGACACAGAACCTTTCCGCTATTCGAGTTCACTCCATTGGCTATTTTCTTTCATGCTCATTCAAAGTGAACACAATCAGTAAGCAAAACCAATAGAGATCAAGGATTTCAAAAATGCCTCGATTTGATTAGCTGTTTAGTGATTGCAATCAGTTCGTTCAGCACGAAGGAAAACAGCTATTATGTACACACTGGCTGGCGCTGCGTCATTACTCATTATATTTATTTTTGTATTATATTTATATTTTTGTTATTACATTGTTAGAGCTTTGTTGTTTTTTAAATAGTTTCTATTGCGTTTTATATTTATTTAAAAAATACCCATTAAATGATGTATTTATATTGTTTTATTATGTTCCCTTTCCTTCGTATGAGCATCACTATTAAACCGGTAAACATTTGTAGCACCAGACCAAGCCACAAACAACCAAAAAAAATTGCAATGCTTATCTGTTTTTCCAGTGTGGGTATTTTGGTGGGTAATTTCATATAGTAGGCGGGTAATGCGGGTATTTCCTTTGGAATTTTGCGGGTATTTAAAATCTACTCGTTGGCAACACTGATTAAATGTTTATTTGCAGCTCATCTCGAGAACAACGTGAATAGTGCTTTTGGGTATGTGAAGTTGAAACCAGAAGACTCATTATGCACTGTAAAAGGAAGAATTTGCCCAGAGCACAAGAATTATTAAATATTGGGATACAAAATCTTCTCGGTGTACAAATAATGAAATATAATTCAGATGTATGGTTCAAGACAAATTTGCAAATTTGTCAGTTTATAAACTTTTGTTGAAATTTGCTTCTGATAGTAGTAAAAAGTGCAGTGATTTTTATAATTTGTTAAAAATAAAGTGTCAAAGAAATTGTGTGAGTAAGCTGAGAAGTTAATCGTTTGCTAGCTGTCGAGTCTATAGTAGGTGCATACAAAATAAGGGATAATAAATATATGGAAAGGGGCGCAATTTAGAGAAGGTGGTGGCCGTTGTGGAGGAAAAATTGAAACTTAAAAAGTGAAAGATTGTGGACTTTTCTTGTCACCATTATATCTCGTTTTTGCAGCTTTACCTGACGGTATGTGGAGAACTAAATAAAAAATGATCAAATTACAGACAAATTTAAAGCGCAAGTGTATTTACAAATGTTATGTGCAAATCAACAAAAAGGACTTTTCTGTGTTGCGAACTCAAATTTTGAAAAAACCAAAATTGTGGACATTTTAAACATGGATTATGATAACTATAAATAACTGTTGTTGACAATTAAAATTATATATATTGAAGATATGTCTATCTGAATAATAAAAACCAAAATTTGTATTTTTAGTATATTGATTTTTTTCTTTATAGGGGAAAACTACAGTTTCATATTTACTACACAAACTACTTTATTTAATGATGGAAGGTTGTAAATTAATAACAGCACATGCAATAACAATAACACTGCGTGGGCAATCAAATTATGATCTATTTCAGAGTGAGATTCTAAATATTTAAGAGATCGTTTTGGTGCAGACGCTGCTTCTTTTCTGTCTGTTTGGCAGTTAAATATGTGTGGAACTGCATCTTCCTTCAGAATAATTTTTCCTCCCAAAATTTTGTATCGGATGTAATTTTCCATGATTTCCTCAAGCTGAAAATAATAAACAAGTATTTTTATATATTTGTGACGTCGAATATCACTAGCCATGACATGCCTCGCTTGATATTTTGGTCATTTTAATTAATAATCATAACCTAGCAAAATTTCATTATAAATGTTAAATAATACTAGAAGCTATAATATATTACTTTCAATTCAAAATAAATCTCATACCATTACAAGCATAATTTATGGTAAGTACCTATATATATGATCTATTTATAATATTGAAGGTAATTATCCATCTAGCTAGCTATCATCGGTTAAAGTTTACCATGATGAGAAAAGATAAATTATACTTACATTAAAATAATCTTCACAACAATATGTCGATTTCGATTTGGGAAAATCACGCCTCGCTGTTTTAAACCATTTCACTTTCCGTGAATAATTCGCTATAGGAACACATGGGAACTTTTTATTTGGAGCATTTACTGAAGTATTTCTGCACTTGTCACAAAACACAACTTATTTGGTGCACTACTCATGTTTTTGACTTACTATTTACAATAACAACAAAAGTCATTAAGTAAGGTTAGATTTTTTATAATCATTGACATATATAGGCAGTGACGTAACAGATGACCAGTAATACTAGATTTGTCTTTTTTGGCGGGAAATATTTAATTTGAATTTATATTTCTTTTAAAATTATAAAAAAAATTTTTTGCCGAAAAATTGTTTCAGCTGTAATATTTAGGGCAGAGGCACCACTTACGGCCATTACCCCACTAATGGCCACTTTGCTCTGATAGGTTAAATAATAAGCATGATATGTGTCAGCCAATGAAATTAGTGTGGGAAAAATGTCATACTATGTAAAGGGAAGAAGGACTAGCATCACAAATTAAATCTAACCAATCTTTTAGTTTCATAGTGACAGTTAGAGTGTTGGTGTGTTTCACATGCCAAGAATCTTAGGTATTCGTTTAAGAAAGTAATCCTAAATCATCTCGTTGAAATTAATAAAAATTGTTTCTTATTCTGCATTATAGTTGATAACTTAGGTAAGTAGATGATTTGTTAGTTATATTTTTCATCGAGGACATTAAAATACAAGGTAGCCATCGTGTTAATAAGGGTGGCCCTTAGTGGATACGATAAATTATGATTTACCCACTTGTGGCCACCTTAGGTGACCATAAGTGGATAAGTAAAAACCACTATTGGCCAGACTATTTTCTTTAAAGAATATTCACTTAAATACCAGTGTTCCTATATATATTTTTTTATTTTAGTTAAAATGTCAAATGAAGTGAAAAAAGTCTATAAAGGGAAAATAGTAAAAATCAGTAAAGCAAAATTCCAGTACTCACCCGCTAAAGTTAATTTAGCCTTAAATGCCGTAGCTGAAGGAATTGTTGTTGCTACGGCAAGCCGTACGTTTGGTGTACCGAGAACGACTTTGCGTAATAAAATATCCGGAAAATCCTCAAGAGAATCCAGACATTGCGGATTTGACTCATATTTGGGAAAGAAGACTGAACAGTTGTTAGTTGACTGGATATTGACCTGTGCAAAGATGGGATTTCCAATAGATAAAGATGGACTCTTGTCTTCAGTACAGAAACTTGTACGGGAGGCAAATATTAAAACTCCTTTTATCAATGACCGTCCCGGAAAAAAATGGTACTATAGCTTCTTAAATCGCCATAAGGAACTTTCGCAAAAGAAAGCCGAATACATTCATGGTGGTAGAGGAGCAGTAACTGAAGACAAAATTCGTAAATGGTTTGACGAAATTCATGAGATTTTAAAAGAAAGTAACGCAACCAGTGTATTAGAAGATCCTACAAGGATTTTCAATATGGACGAAACTTGTTTCTGTTTGGCTCCGAAAAGTGGTTTTGTAATTGGTCCCAGAGGAAAACACATCTACGATGAACGAAATTCATCAGACAAAGAAAATGTCACAACACTGTTTACAGTAAATGCGACGGGGAAATTCGCTCCACCATTAACAATTTTCAAATATGATAGAATCCCATCTGCTGTGGCTAAATCAGCACCTGAAGGTTGGGGTCTCGGTAAAAGCGATATGCTAATAATGTTGATTATACCAAAGTTATTTTAAGAAAAAGCAACTAATATCAAACTCGAGAAGTCGATCGTGCAGTTGCTGATCACTTAAAATATCTGGAAGGAAAAATTGACCTGATTACGCTAGATGAATTTAAACAAACCAAAAGAAGAAACCATGAATGGGAAGGTAAAACAGAAGCTACCTATTTGTACAATGTTTGGCTAGAAATGTCAAAAGATGCGGAAACTTTACCACAGTTAAAGTCACACGACGACAGGAAAGAAAAACCTGAAACTAATGACATCAGGGATGTGTCGCCAAGGTTATGTACTCCCACGCACTTTGAAAATTGCGAGGAACGCTTACAAGATTCAATACTGCCATTGTTAGCTACTCCAGACGAGAATCTGAATGATGTGTTACCTGATATTTCTCACGGCTACATTTCAAGTTTTCCCCTGGAACCAGTTGCGACAAGTTCATTTACTTATGACAACAGTGTAAATACCTCTCATCCAACAAATGTGGAACTTGTTAAATGTAACATTTAATAAAATATGTTCCTATATAAGCTACCTGTTTTTTTAAATAATTTTTTTATGAATGGCTAAAAGTGGAAAAAATGCGTGGCCAAAAGTAGCAACAGGTGGCTAAAAGTAGAGAATTTCGTCATTTAATAAACAAAAAATTGTAACTTCTTTAATACGCATTTTATTTTTACCAACATTTGTTTTCTGAAAGAGAAGTCATAAAAGTGTATATATCAATTTTTACAATAATTTTTATTAACTCTTTCATTTTTTTCCAACAAGAAAACAGTTAAAATGTTCTTAAAGTGGCCATAAGTGGTGCCTCTGCCCTACCATAAGTATTTTGTATTTTTCGACTTAAAAAAAAAGTGAAAACACCCTATTGGGAGGTTCTAAATGAAATATGATTTAAACATTAAAAATAGAAATAGAAATAGAAAATAGAAAAAAATTATTTGCCATAAAAGCTGTTACAAGAAAAAAAAAATTTGTCAACTCTTCAAAAATGCATTCATAAAAAGTTAATAAATTACAAAACATAATATATAACTAACAAACATAAAATAATACTATAAGCATATAATGCCACCCTCAGGAGTTAAAAGAAACTGATAAAAGAGAAATAGTTTTGTCCAAAATTGGCTTCAGCGCATCAAAATACTTCTGAAAAGTTAGATTAGAACCTTAAAACAAGACCATTTTCTTACCTTTTTAGAGGATAAAAGGGGCGGTAGACAAAAACTGATGCGGTAGATTTTTTTTTAATATCAGAATCGGTTTTAGCATGTCAAGAAACATAGAATAAGATGGTTCTGATCAAAAACGCATCCCCTTTTTTGTCGGCCTGTGTAATGAGACATAAAAAAAACTTTTAAAAAAAACTGTGTCTCTTTCATAAAAGGAATCCTCCTCCATCGGCACCGATGGTTCAAAGGAAATGTTCATGTATTTTTCATACATCGTTGTTTAGCCGTAGGTTGGCCGTCGACATTGTTGTCAATGTGATCGATTTATCTAGTTTTAAAGTAAATTTATAGTAGAAATAATAAATAAAATCGTGTAATGAACGGGGGTGATGAATTAAGTTTTTATTGAAATTTAATTAACCGCTATTAATTTAATCACTATGTACAATAGCTGAAGAAATTTTCTTTAATAAATGAAAAATGGTAATATTTTATTCTCATCGTTAAAATACATCTTTTGCAAACAGTATATTACTGACATTTTTTCAATAAAGACACAAGGAACTTCAAAAAACCGACCTGGATGTTCTATTTCTTCTAATAAAACCTATGAAATAATTGTGCTTTGTGAAAAATTGCTATGGCAACGTGTAAATTAATATTAAATTTTAATGTCAGTTAGTGTTTTCCTTCGATTAAAGAGCTTATATCTAGACACATAACAGGCTATCTTTTCACTATATACCTTGTTTGCTCCTAACATAGTCACATTATATGTCCATTAAAATGGATAGATGAACATCACATCCCATAGGCAACAGTGGCGTTGTGTGTGTAGAAAATGTGTAGAATGGTAAATATTTTCATTAAAATGAATTATTGCAATTCCTGCATTACCGGCTCTTTATATAACGTGATGTAGGCATACGATATTACAGTAAGATAAATATGTATTGAAAGGATATTAAAATTTAATTGCTATTTACTTTATAACTGTAAACTGAACTTCATCATGTTACGACTATGGAACGATCGATTTTCTTCTTTTCTAAGCTGCTTTCTGCAAACGGCAGAGCACCTCACTATTTATTTGCACAAAATATATTGTCACTAAACTGTGTAAATATGAATAGAGAATATTATTTAGGTATTAAGCAAATCACAACTTAAAATAAAATTACTTTTTCACCAGTTTTTGGTCGGAGAACACGAAAAACATTTATTGACATTAATGGCCGAACTGTCAACTGAGATTATGATAATCGAACTGAAGCCGATCGTGCACGAGCGGCCGCGAATACGCCGATGGGCCAATCAGCAACTTATGGGAAGAAGTGCCTTAGATTGTGAGTCTTTCAGCGACAAATAAATCAATGCCATTATGTATCTAGATATAAGTTCTTTAATCGGAGGTGTTTTCATTTCAAAACTGATTAAACAAGGTAAAAGTAAGACTGTTTTACTATTTTTAAATGACAATCTCGCAACACTGTAAAACCCCATGTTATTGATACAAGAAGTCAACGCGATATCCTTATCCTCCCGTCTTCTGTTTATAGTTGCCCTGTGTAAGCTGAAAAAATTGCCTATTTCAAATTAATTTTAAAACAAAAAATAAGTTTGAGTTAGGAAAAAATGTATATCGATTTTTTACTTCTTTTGGGCCAACATTTCATCCTGTAAAATATTTGTAGGTATACAGCCGACATCCTGCATAAGAACTCATTTGCAACTGAGTAGTTATCACGAATATAAATAGTTTTAAAATATTGTTGATTATCTCAATCATAATTCCCAATAATGTGTCCAGGGATTGTTGAAGAAACCAGTTCCTAAACCGATTGGGATTGGCATTAAGTTGGAAACACTTTCATACCGTAACCACAAGTCTGCTTCCAATACCAGATTAATTTCAAGTGGCTACAGGTCTCAATGTTTGGTTTCTTGTCATGTTCCGAGGCTGGCTTGCCTTGCTACATTATATGTCTACATTGAAAGGGAAGTAGCAGATTGTAGCTAAAGAAGACTTGCAAGATCCCTTGTACAAGTAATAATAATAATATTAATTCAAAATGCGATACCTTGCTACGAATAATGCCATTCTTGTACATATGGAATTGTTTTCTGAATTATAAATTTAAACAAATGGATGCCTACAAATAAAGAACTTATTGATAAAAAAAACGGTTTCAGAATTTCCATTATTAGGATATAGTCTAGGTGCCCGCGTACATAAATGCAATTTATACATATCCTTGTATAACTTCTTGTACGACATAATTGCGCCTAGTCTATCACATTTTCCTCTGCGAAAATTTTCGTAAACGCGGCGTTCCTCCTCGGCATGAAAAAGACCATTTGCACGCGTCGGACTGGAAAATCGGCAAATATATTTTGTCGGACAATTTGAGAATTGGATTCTACATTATATATTCTATATATTTCTACAAACTGTCCGACAAAAATATTGGAACGTTAAGGGTGTCTACCACCCTAAACATTACATAACATAACTTTAAAACAATTATTGATAACCAGCTGATTTTTTCAAGATTGCTTAATAAAAATATGTAGAATCCAATTTTCGAATTGTCGGACAAAATGTATTTGCCGATTTTCCAGTCCGACGTGTGGAAATCGTCTTTTTCATGCCGAAGAGGAACGCCGCGTTTACGAAAATTCTCGCAGAGGAAAAAAGTGATAGACTAGGTGTAATTATGCCGTACAAGAAGTTATACGAGGATATGTATAAATTGCATTTATGTACGCGGGCACCTAGACTAACAGTAGATAATATTTTACTTCCACATCCAGTGGAAGTATAGTAACGACAAAAAAATTTTTTAAAATTTTTATTGTTCAAATAGGCTTACAATGTCATGAAACGTCGAGACTTTAAATTTGAGTGAAAAAAAAATTTCTGTCTGTCTGTCGGTCTGTCTGTAACTTTTTTTTGTCCGCACGTTTACTCTGGAACCGTTTGAGATATTGACTTGAAATTTGGTACACATATGTACTTTAACGAGATCTATATTATCATCTTGTTCCGTCGAAGGGTTGGGGGGTAAATTGGGGTAAATTTGGTAAATAGGTAAATCAAGCAGGTAAGAGTCCATAAAATTGATATTTAGTATATACAAGAGAAGCTAAGGGCTCAAAAAAATTTTTGGAATTAGCCACCCCCATTACCACCCCCACCCCATTTTTAAAGGGGATGAAAAGAAACTGTGATTTAGTGTGTGTACAAGAACCAGAAACCTCAAAATATTTTTTTACTTTATCCACCCCCACTACCACACCCCTATCACCACCTCCATCCCACTACCGATGTGGGGTATCGTTTTATGGGTTTTTGGGGTAGAGGATTTCAAATATTATATTATACATACAAAATTTTTTCGTTGTGAGTGACTTGGGTAGAAAATCTGGATGTGGAAGTAGTGATTCCTTGGGCAGCGGTTTTTTTTATAGAATTTGGCAAACACCAGAAAAACGTATCTGTGAAAATATTAATTGCGTTCTTTGGATAACCTATATTCAAGTTATATTAGAAATTAAGAAACTTTAAAATGAGTATATTTACAAGGTCCTTTCCTTTGCACAAAAAGTGTGACACTAATTTTGAGTGACAGAAATGGCATCAATGATGGATATCATCAAGTTAAAAAGAGAAAAAAAGAGAACATCTTACACCAGTGCAGCTCAGTGCTACACTTTTAGTGCAAAGGAATAGACCTACAAAATATCTATCTATCCAATCAAAAAGAAAATCTAATTATAATATCAATTTATAATATTTGTAATTTTCTGACAACTCATGTGTGGTTCTGCTGGAGCCGAAGAACTCTAAAACGAATTTATATACAAAAACATATCTCAAACTTTTATATTCGCTTTAAAACATTATAGGCCATTTTGAAAGGTAATACATCAGGTCCACTAAAAAACTGAAAGAAAAGGTGGATACAACGACATATATTGGCATTCAGTCAAGCAACCGAAACGATGGCTTGCTTCCTAGCAAAAACAAATAAAACAAACCATCCAGACTGATATATAGAATTATGAGGTTGGGAGATATTATCGCTCATTTAATGTGAGTAATAAGTTATTGTCTTGACATAATACATTAATTTAGAAAGTCATATATTCTATTTAGATTGATAATGTTAATAATAGTTCTCCATTCTCATATAGCCAAAAATCCCGTGTCGCTTGGATGCAATTTTAAAAAACCGCCAGAACACGAAAGTACTGCTCTGATGTAATAAATTTTTTGAGGTTGGCATTCTGAAAAATTGTTGTAAAAAAAATATGGCGGATCAAAGATGGAGGCGCACGACTTTTTTAAACAAATTCTATCTCCGTTATTTCTTAACGGATTTTAAAGAACAAAAGAAGTAAGTACTCATTTTAAGTACACCTTTTATAAAAAAAATAGTTCTGTTATATAAACTCATGATATTTTGTAAATTTTTTAGATAAATGAAAATATCAGAATTAATTTATTAACTAATTTACTTTTAGCGGAAAATCCATTGTAGTACATGAAAAACTCTTCAAATATAAGTTGTAAAGAATTTAATGCTGATTTTAAATTTTTCTTCACTTTTGCGTTTACTTTAAATAATAATTGTTTTAAACGTCAAAAACCTTGCGCGTGTCGTTTTTCAAAATAAAATAATCTGATGGTGTAGTAGCGGTTATGGATATATTTAATAGCAACAGTTATAAACTTTTCAAAACAAATTACTTCTAACAGATGAATTATTATCTATTATAGTCGTTATGCATAATGTAGTATTATCAACTATATATTTAAACGAAAACATAAATAATAATTGTTTTTACAATGTTTTAAATTAAATATTTATAATTCAATAATATGCGAACAACCAGCACACATCAAGAGAAAACTATTAAAATAACAGAGGAAGGGGATTTGTTGCATCGTCTGATTATAGTGTCAAGATCAAGAAGCGATATTAATTTAAGAGATTGCATTGGTGAATATGAATTGGGAACTATACCACGATCTTTATTTGCTGCCGATGGAAGTTTGTTGTTAGCAACTGACAAATCAAAAATAGTATCGAAATTAGAAGAAAAGGCTAAACGATTTAAAGATCCTGAATAACATTGAAAACCCCATTGATTACAAAAAGAAAAGTTTTATTTTGATTGATGGCATGGCACTGTTCAATCCATGAACAAAGCACATGAGGTAAAATTTTGTAGAGATTTTGCACAAGCATTTTTAAAAAAAGTAGAAAATGAGTATTCTGCTTATAACAATATTTATATTGTGTTCGATGTTTACAAAGAAAATTCATTAAAAAACCAAATGAGAGGAAAAAGATCTAGAGGAAAAAACACATACTATAGAATAACTGATAATACATTGATCAAAAACGTAAGTCTCAAAGATTTCTTATCGAGTATTAAAACAAAAGATGAGATAACGAAATATCTTGGTCAAAAAATTATGAAACATAATTTCAATTCAAACAAAAATATTGAATGAAAATGTAGTCATTTCATATGGAAATAAAACATATTCGAACTCTTCTGATATTCCTCCTGAAATTCTAGTAGACAATAACCATGAGGAAGCTGATACTTGTGCATCATGCAATAATTATTGGAGAAAAATACGGTAACAGCATCAGTTCAACTGTAGACAGCTCCGATACAGACGTTCTTATTATTTTATTAAATTATTATAAAGTGTTGCCTCAAGAAACAAGTATATTAACAGGACGTGGAAAAACAAGAAGAACGATTTGGCTGAAACATATCACCGCTACTTTAGGTTCGGGTATTACAGAAGCTATCCTTGGATTCCATGCATTTACTGAAACCGCAATAACTGGAAAATTTTTCAGGAAAAGCAAAGAAATGTGTTTTAGGATATATTTAGGCTTAAATGAAGATGGCAGTATTTTAAAATCGTTTTCTTTACTGGGTTCGGAGGAAACACCAAATGATCAAATGAATAGGGACTTTGAAAGATTCGTCTGTATGCTTTACAAATCTACAACGATTACTTCTGTCAAGGAATTACGATGGAAATTATATTCTATAAAAGGACAGCAAGGAGAGAATTTGCCACCTACGCTTAATGCTCTTGAACAGCATAATCTTAGGTAAATATATTAATTTAATCGAATACTGCGTTATTTAGTAATGTTGGGTTTCTTATATAGGGCAAATTTTACAGCGAGGGTATGGAAGTTGAGTCATACCAATATTCAGAAACTTGCCAATCCAGATCTATGTGGATGGAAGAAAATGAAAGGAAGTTTATATGCGGCAGTTCCAATTACAAAGCCACCTGCTCCTGAAAGCCTATTGTTTTTAATAAAATGTGGCTGTAAAAAGGGATGCGTCAGCAAAAGTTGAAGTTGCAAATTTTTTTTTATGTTGTATCGAATCTTGTTCATATGTGCATGTACAGAATTTGAATGTTCCAATATTGAACCAATGCCCATATCTGACATAAATGATGACGACGGTACGGAACTTGATATATCTGAGGGTGAATCGGGTAAGATCAATATATATTTTAGGTAAAAACAAAATAGCTTAAGTAAGAATACAATTCTTTCAGAAGACTAGCAAAAAATCTCGGTCTGGCTGACAGCTGCAAGAACTTTCATATACGACATTGCTGAAAATTTTATATTCATAAAGTATTGTTTTTATCTGTATTTAATATCTAATAGATAATATATTTTTTTTTTTTCTCATACTTTTTTTTTAAGAAACTTAGCATATTTAATAAGCACCTCTCTTGAAACGTTGAGAACTTCTGTTTTTAAATTGCTAGTGTCCATAACAGCTACTGAACTGTGGTAGGTTCTTTCGATCGAAAAGTGACACGCGCAAGGTTTTTGACGTTTGAAACTAAAATTTAAAGTAAAAGCAAAAGTGAGGACATATTTAAAATCACCATTAAATTCTTTACAGCTTATATTTGAAGAGTTTTTCATCTACTATAATTTTCCGCTAAAAGTAAATAACTTCATAAATTAATTCCGATATCTTCATTTATCTAAGAAATTTACAAAATATCATGACTTTATGGTGTACTTAAAATGAGTACTTGCTTTTTGGTTTTTAAAATCCGTTAAGAAATAACGGAGATAGAATTTATTCAAAAAAAGTTGTGCGCCTCCATCTTTGAGCCGCCATATTTTTTTTGTAACAATTTTCCAGAATGCCAACCTCGGAAAAATTATTATATTAGGGCAGTACTTTCGTGTTTTGGAGGTTTTTTAAAATTGGCAGAGCATCCAAGCGAATGTCAATATGAGAATGGACTATTTAGAAGTAAAACGAAGCATTTGGAATGAAGGTAGATTCAGTGGAATTAATTTATTTCCTTTCATTAAAAATACTAATGTTAAACTAAATAATGTTTATATCGATAATTATTTACACTGTAATAGTGAAGTTGAATTGATTCTTTTCGGCGACAACATTCCACCTGAAATTTTATTGTTGATTCTCATGTATTATGACCTCCTGATTACTAAAAAATATTTGTGCCCAAAAATTCCGTGTGCGCCAAAAGTTATATGCACTTTTTGACGGGCTTTCATTTTCAATTTATTTGCTTAATATATCTTGGACTGGTAATCTGATGGGAATTTTAAAAATACTGGCTTATTTGGAATAAAATTCTTAAAAAAATATAGCCTGTCCGATACGTATTGGTCAATCCGCCATCTTTAAAAAAATAGAAAACACCAAAAATAGCCGAAAAAAATTAAAATTGAGTATCTTTTCTATAAGAAGGAATAATTTCACCAAAATTGACAAAAATAAAACACATTTATGGTCAAATATAATGCACCAATCCCGGACACCGTCAAATAGAACGCTTACACTTAAAATAACGTAAGTTTCATGTAGGAATTTTCAGATGTATTTTAAATATTGTATTTGTCTATTAAATAAAGACTTTGAACATTAAAAATATATTTTGTGAATTTAAAGAATTTATTTGTGAATTATTTTTTTCCACAAATAATATTATTTGTGCTTTGAAAGTGTATCTATCATTTTTTTTTTTCGAGCTGCGTTACCAAAATTACTACATCCATGTGAGTCTGACGAAGTATTATTAATCAGATAATAAACTGTCATTTACATTTTTTATATTAACAATCACATTACATACAAAAAAAATGTTACAACTGTTAAATGGTACATAATTAGAAAAACACAGCACTTAATTTTGTTTATTCAAATTTTTTTGTTAGTCCTATTTTGAAGATATAATGAAGAATTGAAAAAGAAACGAAATTCATTTTCAATTAGAAAAATAAGTCCTGTCCTGATGTGAACCTCAAGATGTATTATTAATCAGACAATAAACTGCCATTTTACTCCCTTTATGTTATCAATGAAAATATTGTCACCTATTGCCCGGCGCATCCACCATATGTCACGACTACCCGTTCCGATGGTCACTTGGCTTTTGGAGAGATTTTGGTTATCAGGAGAAGTTATTCAAACTAATAAAAAATAACATAATTTATTAACAAGTAATGTCAAGAGCAAATGGGCATCAAACAAAATATATATATATTTTTTTATCTATTTATTTAACGTCGGCCTATTTCCACTACCAGGGCCTATCACCGACGCCAGGAGACGAGCTACCCCCAACCTGGAAATTTTGCCGAACCTCTTCCCTTAAGAAGAGTATCTTTTACTTGTCTAACATTTAATAGACAAGAGACCGCCTGCTTTACATCCCCTCCGAAGGATGGTATATCCACTACGTAATCCTCGTCTGAAATTACGTAACCTCCTCGTATACACTGATATACAAGCCGCTAGAAGGTGGGACGAGAACGCTGAATTTTCCAAGATAAGTGGGTCACCCATCCAAGTACTAACCGCGCTCGACGTTGCTTCAACGGAATATCGACTGATATTCACATTGAAGTCGCCTCTACGCTCATCCCTCAAACAAAATATTAAACTATAAAAGATCTTACCCTATGCACATCATGGAGGAGATATGTTTAATACCTGTTTCTTTTGCGGCGATGAATTGAATGAAGAATATGAAAAAAATCGAGCACTGAAATTTCGCCGTAGAATTTGTAAGGTTACTACACTTTCACTCAAAGAATCTGTTCTTCAAGTAGCTCAGTCTCGTTCTGATGACACAGCAAAAACTATTGTTTCTTTCATCGGGTTCGAGCATGATTTAGTTGCTGCTGAGGCTAGGTATCATAATGACTGTTATGTTTCCTTTTTAAAACCGACCACTGGAAGTAAAGCCGGCCGTCCTATATGAAGCATTAAATCTCGCCATGAAAGAAATTTTTACATACATCGAAAATAGTGATGACTGTCAAATTACAATGGAAGAATTGAAAAATGTATGTAAAAATTTAAATGTAGATAACAGAACTATCAAACTACGATTGAAATTAAATTATGGTGATAAAGTTATAATTACTGAAAAACCGGAAGAATTGACATTTATATGTTTCATTGATAATCATTATGATATCTTGAATCAAGCTTGGGGTGAAAAAAAAAAATGTATTGACAAGGAAGAGCGATTCAAGATCCTGGAAGCTGCGGCAGCAATCATTCGGGAAGATATTCAATCAGTAGTCATCGATAATTCTTATTACCCCCCACCAGGTCGTATGTTTGAAGATATTAACAGTGATATTCCAGAGTCACTGACTTATTTTTTTGGAACACATTATTTCTTTTTACATGCTATGACTGGCTGTGATACAACATCAGCAATGTTCCGTAAAACAACAGTTTTCAAATTGTTTGGAAAACAAGATTTAATTACATGTGCAAAAGCTTTTGAAGATATGAACTCTGCTCCAGAAACTCTAATCACCAACGGAATTCGCTTTCTTCTTTCTGTATATGGAGCTCCAAAAAAAATTACTTCCATAGATAAGTTACGTTACGTATCAGAAGAATGGAGTTGGAAGCTATTTAATAATGTATTGGAACCAATCCACACTCTACTTCCACCGGCACCAGAAAAGCTCCTTAATACTATTTTTTGCAACTGCAAAAAAGGGTGTAATTCGAAATTCAGCTGCAAAAAAGTAGGCTTACTTTGTTCACCAGCATGCACCAGCTGTCAAGGCCAGTCGTATTCAAATACTGAATCTCCAACAGAAGATGATCCTTACATTAATGACGAAATAACTGATGTATCGCTGTTTGAACAATTTACGTCAACACAGGAAGATGAAGATGAAGATGAAGATGAAGAAGAAGAAGAATAAGTTGAATAAGAAGATCTAATATTATATTAAACTTCAACAAAAAGACCGTGGAGTAGGCCTACCGGGGAAACCACATTAAAAAAGCGCGCCAAGTACATTACCTCATAGGTGGCGTGGAAACGTGTGCATATTATGGAGAATATAACTTTAAAATGGCTTTCTCTCAAAAAAGATGAATTTTAGGAAAAAAAGAAGGTAGAGAATTGAAAGATCTACAATTTTTGTCTAAGCTATTTTTATCATAAAACTAACCGTTTCGCTAAAAAATCCAAAAAACCCATTTTTGCGAACTTTGACCTCGCATAAAATTTTTGCACACATGGGATCAATGGGGACTTTTCACAACTTCATTATAATGGCATCCTTAACGTTCATGTAAATTTTCAGCTTCTTGGGAATTTATGCAAGGGTACTCCCATTTTTAGGGCTAACTTGACCGGACTAATAGCAGTTTTCAGACATACTAAGAGTGTAGAGTTTGGACAAGCTTATTGTTTGTTATTGTTTAATGTTGTTAATTGGTAATCATCGTTGTCATAACTTTACGTTCTTAGCTACTGTTTACTTATTGATCAAATAAATTAATGAGGTTGAATTTGTTTTATTATTTCAAAGGAAATAAGTTATTTATTAGACTTTTCTAATGTTTTCTCTTTTATGGTTCATCTGCTAATTAGGCATTCTATAGATTTTACAAAAATGTCTATGAATATTTCCTTCATGACTATATATACGAAAAAAAACCTTTGGATCCACAATTTGACAACTACTAAATTGAACATATTTAGAAGAACAGCACCTAGTATATTTATTGAAAATTTAAAATAGTTGCTGCTCCTATTTTGAAGATATAATAAAGAAGGATCGAAATATACGAAAGCGTAGAACGGACATAGTGGAAAATATTTTATAATTGTCACTTTGAACTTACAATTATGTATAATTGCAACTTTAAACTTACAATAATAGATAATTGTCACTTTAAACTTGCAATTATATATAATAGCAAGTTTAAAATTGCAATTATATATAATTGTAAGTTTGAACTTGCAATTATACATAATTGTCACTTTAAACTGACATTTATAAAAATATTTTGTACGAAAATATTTTTATAATTGTCACTTTAAACTTACAATTATGTATAATTGCAAGTTTAATCTTACAATATATATAATTGTCAGTTTGAAGTTGCAATTATACATAATTGTAAGTTTAAAGTGACAATTATGCATAATTGTAAGTTTAAAGTTGCAATTATATATAATTGTAAGTTTAAACTGACAATTATAAAATATTTTATACATGTCCTTTCTACGCTTTCGTAGAAATAAACACCCTGTTTCACAAAAAAAAATTATTCCAAAAACAGGACCCACACCTTGTATGCCATATCACTTTTAATCTAATATACACAGTACTCATTTCAATAATAGCTGACCTTGCACTATAACCGGGCAAAAGTTAACTGATATTGATAAACAATTAACTGAAACTGAATATCCACTCAGATATCATCTCGTTATAAATAGAGTTATGGGTTATAAAACATTTTGTTAATGAATCGTTGACAGGCGTACTTCAAATAGATTAAAAATCCAGTTCTTTGTTTACTGATTGTTGAAACTAATTGATGGCATTGATAACGATGCAGCCGTATATAAACTGAGGGTGATTTATTTATTGTTAATTGTATTATGATATTATTTTTGTATAGAAATTTATTATTTCAGTTATAAGTCTAACTTCTTTATTTTTAACGACACCTAGTGGAGGAAGGAAAAAAGCACGTTATTTGGGAACCGGTTTTGTCTGATTTTTTTTATAGGTTCCTAATATTAAATGGCTTATTAAACTATAAGGAAATTAGTAAAACTTCATTAAATAGAAAAAAAATAAAAATACGGAAAATCATTTTTTTAACATACCGAAATAAACTGGCTCTAAATTTCTGTTGCTTTAAAACTATAATATTTATTGGAGAAATTACAAAATTTTCAAAAAATTAATGAAGATTGAAAATTGATGAAAAAACATGAATTAAATACAAAATAATTTAAGTCTCTATTTGATTCTTTTTGTACATATAATAGGAGTATCTATGTATTTTCATCAAAATCATCTTCATAGTCTTCATCAACTAGATGTTAGGTGCATAGTTAGCACATGTCTCCCCGCTGTGGTGCGGGGAAACCCAGTTTTCCGCATTTGCAACTTTAAACGCAGCCTGTTTTGTCTTTTGTAAAATATTGTTTTTAATAAATTTTTAGGTGCTGGTTATTAACTCATTGGGTTTGGAAAAATTTGGTAGTTTCGATCCTCAATCATTTGATACTAGACCGATACCTAGCCATATTTTCACCTGTAAATGTTTTTTTTTAGGTGTGCCAGATTTACACTGCTGTCTGTCTGTCCGTCCGTCCGTCTGTCCGTCCGTCTATCCGTCCTTCCGTCCCCAAGAAAGAAAAGTTCGATTGTACTGAATTTTGGACAGTAAGTTAGTGTTAGCTATTGTTTTTGAACAAAATCGATCAGTAAATAAACATGTTTTTAATGATTTAAATTTGAAACTTTTTTTTTGAAATTTATCTTTTTGTAATTGAATACAAATCTGGTGGAATGATATTTCATTTTAATATCTAAATATTCACATATTTTACAAATATACATTTCATAATGTAATATACAAACGTGAAAATATGATTTTAGCTCGTGTCCTATAATGTAAAAATTTACTTTTTTTACGTGTAAGGTGGTGGTGTAGTTCTTACGCTTTTGACTCGAAATCCAAGGGTCCCGGGTTCGAAACCCAAATGGGATATGGTATAGTTTTTTAAAAAAATTTTACTTTATTTTACACTGAGTCTTTTATCAACTAAGTTCGTACTATATAATTAAAGATGTCTAAAACTAACATTATTTACAAAAAACTACGAAGGGTATCCTATAGAATGTTACACATTTACACACAGTTATATAAAAAGTTCAGTGAATAGGCGAAGAGTACGTTTTTAGCTTGTTTGTTTTTAAAATCTGCAAATTTTCGATTGGTATATTTTCGAGTGGTATCAACTTTTCAAAAATTTACATTTTCGCGCATCGATAATGATATTAAAAATTCAAATAAGACCCACAATAGAGATAAATAAGAAAAGAACGCATCGCAGGAAAATCATTACATTTCTTTTACACCATCCTGCCATATCACTTTATATTTAGAGGATTGATGAAAATTACAATCCTTGTTTTTTTTAAGTTTTGCAATGGTGGTGGTATATTGGTGGAGAAAATTTAGAACGGAGCGTACGCAGTTAGGTGACGACGCTGGAATGCGGGTTTTTGTTCGCCTAGGTATAACTATGCCACAGATTCAGCCCGCATCAAATCATGGGCCCCAGTACCAAATTCACTGGCGGGCCCCCGCACCTAATAATTGATGAGCGGGAAATCTCTGGCAGGCCCTCGCTACGGGCCCCCGCGCTTAATAATTGATGAGCGGGGGGGAGAAATTTGAAAATAAATTTTTTGCCATATCTCTGGCGGGCCTCTCGAAAGTCAACGGGCCCGCGCGCTTAATAATTGATGAGGGAGGGGAGAAATTTGAAAAAAAAATTGTCAAGATCTCTGGTCTCGGAAGCCCGGGCCCCTAAACTCAGTACCCAATAGACCCCCCCATACGGGGGGCCTGCACAGATTAAACAAACCAGGTGCTTCACTTATGACGTTTATTGGTTTCAATATGAATGACGTAGATCCTAGAGAAATTAAAATTTAGACGAAATTCATCCTTAACTTAGCAGCTTTCTTATTTGTCTCCAGCTTGTCTGCTCAATGTAATACATTTCTAGTTATTTGACGAAAACCTATTTGAAATACCTCTTTTTCAAACTAAAATTCAAATGTTCTAGTCGTTATAACTTAAAAACTATCAGTAAATGTATATGACAAAATTTGGAGGTTATTTTCTTCAATTAGACGCCGTCGAAATTATGAAACATTGCTTTCACAAAATCCCTTTTACTATACCTACTCTGTGACAATTCTGTGCATTTACGTCAACATTCAATAAAGAGAAAAAGTAGACCATCCGAAATCGCAGTTTCGCAGTTCGTAGTACAAATCAAGCCATATGTATGTATGTATCTACAAACCTAACGTGAAATTATACAGAGTCGATGGCATACAAAAATGTTTCGTGCTTCTCGGGCTGTAGTATACTTATGGATTCGCGGTTTTCCAGAACTGCAATTTAAAGGTGTTATGTTTGTATCTGTTTAGCTCGCGTAGATTCTAATGTCTTCTAATAAACCACAAAATATTATATGTATTTGAATGTATCTTTATTTTACATTGCCTGTCATATCTTGACATGCATAAACTCCCATATATATATTACTATTATTTCTAATCAATAGTTGCATATATAACAATCCTCCTTACTAAATTAAAACAAATGAACTATTTCAATTTTACAATAATGCATATACAAAAATATAAGTTTATAAACCAAATCTCATAGGTGGTTTTCTAACTCTATTTGATCGCCTTAATGGTAGTTCTTGACTTTTAGTAGGTGTTTCTAATTTTTTTGGTATAGGTGGTTCATCGTTTATTTCTGGTTCCGAGATATTCTGTGCGGTATCTCCTGAAGAAGTTCCAGCCGTGTTCAGACTTTCCAGGTGTGGATTGTCATTGTTCTCTCTGTTCATAGTAATTGAAGGTATATAAATTACTTCGTTGTCAATACGTGGCTCCACTGATGTGCTTCTCATTTGATCAATGTGTCTCCTCCAAACAACTCCATTTACCAATATTTTGTAATGTAATTTTCCTTCACGCTCTATTACCTTTCCATTACACCACTTTTCATCCTTATTATGATAATTTCGGGCCAATACTTTACTTCCAATATCAAATTCTCGAATTTTATTTAAATTAACAGGATTTTGGTGTTCACGCATTTCCACAATAATGTTTGGTCTTATCAAATCGATTCGTGTACGAATATTTCTTTTGAGCATTAATTCTGCTGAACTTCGACCTGTGGTTGCGTTTATCGTCTTCCTCTGTTGCATTAAGAACAAGCATATTTTATATTCTATATCGCCTTGATCTGACGTCATACATCTAATGCTTCTTTTTACGGTTTGCACATATCTTTCTGCTTGTCCATTAGTCGCTGCAAGGTATGGTGCACTAAACTTGTGATGTATACCATTCAGATTTACAAACGTCTTGAACTCTTCGCTGATGAATTGTGCTCCGTTATCTGTTACTATAGTTATTGGTAAACCAAATCTTGCAAATATTTTTCTTAGTTCTCTAATGGTAGTTGTTGACGTTATTTTCTTCATAGGTACTACCTCTAGCCATTTTGAATGAGCATCAACCACTATTAAAAAGTACTGTTCCATAAATGGTCCTGCAAAATCTATATGGATGCGTTGCCATGGTTGACTAGGAAATTCCCATGGATGTAAAATAACTTTTGCCTCTTCTTTTTGTAACTTAGAACAACTAGTACAACTTTTAACTTTCTCCTCAATGCATTTATCAATATTCTTCCACCAACAGTAACTACGTGCAAGTCCTTTCATTTTAACCATGCCTATATGGGCGCTATGTAGTTCTGCTAATATGATGTGCTGTAAGGATTTTGGAATTACCACTCTTATTCCTCGTAGAATACATCCATTCTCAATAGTCAGTTCATTTTCCTTTCCAGCAAAATCTGTTCCCTTTAAACTATTTCCTGTCTGTAACAACATATAAAGTTTCTTCAATTCTGCATCTTCTTTTGTAGCTTTACTAATTTGTTTTGCTGTCACTGGTAACATTTCAATTTGTCTTAATTGAAATAGTGAATACTCGTCACAATTATCTTGCTTCTCTGTTGCATTTAACGGAAATCTAGAAAAATAATCAGCATTACTATTTTCTGTTGTTTTCCTGTAGACAATATCATAATCAAATCCAGATAGAAATTGAGCATAATGTAACATTCGTGTCGCTGTCATAGCTGGTAAATTCTTCTGTGGATTAAATATTGTCGTGAGTGGTCTGTGATCTGTTATCAATGTAAACTTTCTTCCATAGCAAAACTGGAAAAATTTATGTAACGACCAAAATATAGCTGTAGCTTCCTTATCAATCTGACTGTATGATTTTTCACTTTTAGTCAATGACCTTGAAGCAAATGTGATTGGTCGTTCAACTCCCTCGATCCTGTGAGATAAAACACTTCCAAGTCCGTGCGGTGAAGCGTCTACCGCCAAGATGAGTGGATATTCAGGATTGTACGGTACTAAAACTCGATCACTTGCAACTTCTTTTTTAATCTGTTCCATAGCTCTACTCTGCGCAGTCGTCCATTTAAAATCAATACCTTGCTGTAGTAAATCATGTAATGGTCTTAATGTCATTGACATATTTGGAATAAATCTGTGATAATAGTTTACAAAACCTAAAAGTGTTCGTAGTTCATTTACATTTTTTGGGTATGGAGCTTCCATCACCGCCTTTATTTTGTCATCACTTTTATGTAATCCATTTCTGTCAATGGTATGTCCCAAATAATTTACTGACGTTTTCAAAAATTCACATTTCCCTTTATTTAGCCTTAAACCATATTCTCTAAACTTTAGGAAAACCTGTTTCAATCGGTAAATCATTTCATTTAAATTTTTACCCTGGATTATGACATCATCAAAGAAATAAGTTGTTCCATCTAAATTCCCCAACATCTGATCCATAAATCGTCCCCAAATGCTAGGTGCTGTCTTGACTCCAAACATTAACCTGTTGACCTTGTACATTCCTTTGTGAGTGCATATTGTCTGCAAAACTGCGCTTTTATCTGTCATCTCCATGTGCAAATATGCTTTCCTGATATCTAATTTACAAAATAATTTACCGCCATTCAATTTTGCAACGATTTCTTCAATTCTTTTAATAGGATATTTGTCATCTTGTAAATGTTTATTCAAAGTAACTTTGTAGTCTGCACAAATTCGTACAGATTTATCTGCTTTAACTATCGGAACAATAGGTGTTCCCCACTCTGCATGAGCTACCTTTTCGATAATGCCGTCATCTTCCAGTCTATCTAATTCATTTCCAACTTTGTCAACTATAGCAAAAGGTACTGGTCTCGGCTTTACAAAAATGGGCATTATATTGTTTTTAAGACGTAATTCACCTTTGTAATTAGATATTTTTCCAATTCCAGGTTGAAATAAATCTTGAAATGCGTCCAACAATCTGTTTAATTCGTTCTGCTGGTCTACTGTCTCCAATTTCTTAATTTCCTTCCAATCAATATGAATTTTCCTTAGCCACTCGCGTCCAAAAACGGTATCAACTTTCATTGGTAATACATAAATATCATCATAAATGTTCTGATTTTTATATACAACCTCTACTGTAGCAACTCCTTCTGGTTCAATAATCTGTCCCGTATATGTTCGTAACTTAACATGTGTCTGTCTCAATTCCTTATTTGAGCATAAAGCTCTAAATTCCTTTATCCCAATTGACGTAACTGCTGCACCTGTGTCTAATTCAAATGAATGTTGTTTTCCATCTATGAAAAGTTGTAACATAAATTTATCATTCTTTGAATTATTTGAAATATTATAAATTTCATGCATCTGTTCCCTGTTTTCAAGTTCACTGTCACCGTATTCAATCTGCTTTGTTCCTGCTATTTTTGAATTTGAGTTTCCGTCATATTTCCTCGACCTTACTGTTCCATTTCTACATACTTTCGATATATGACCTGTCCTTCCACATTTGTGACAATTGGCATTTTTAAAATTACATTTAAAACTCATATGATTTCCGTCACCGCATCTGTAACATTTTCCTTTTAATTTTCCCTGGGTGTCATTGTTATTGTACGTTTTTGGCGTATGCTGCTTGCTAATGCTGTTTGTATTATTTCTCTTCATTGCGGATTTCAATTGATTCATACCTTTCCCTTCTGTACCTTGAATTTGTTTACTTTCTATTTTTGCAGATTCAATAGCTAATGCTAATTCATATGCTTCTTTTAATGTCAATTTATTCTGCTGTAATAACTTTTCTCTAGTTCCATTATCTCTCAAACCACGAATAAATTGCGATCTTAGATGGGTGTTAATAGTTGAAACATTACAACTTGTACATTTAAAATTACAATATGTGGTTAATTTCTTGAGCTCAGTAAAGAATGTTGCTATTGATTCTCCTTCATTTTGTATACGTAATAGAAATTTATGTTGTTCTGAAATTTCATTTGGTATGGGGTCTAGATGATCTTTTAATAACTTAATTAAATCAATATACTTCTTTGTTTTGGGTAAATCTGGTGCTGTGAGACTTGTTAGTAGCTGATAATATTTTGTTCCAATGCAGTTTATTAATATTTGTACTTTTTTGTTATCTATTTCTTCCGCTGTTCCTGTTAGATTTTTCAATAATATGAAATTTTCTAAACGTTCCACATATGTTGTAAATGTTTCCTGTATATCATCATATGGTTGTAGTTGTATGCCTCCAATTATGTTTCCATTATTACTGTTACCTCCACTTTGAATTACTCGAATTAATTGTGCAATGAGTTCCTCAGCGCTTGCTGTCATTTTTTTTTTATGTCACACTGTTAGTTTTATACTTTTACATAACCTTTAGATTTCTCGTCGCCACTGTTATGTTTGTATCTGTTTAGCTCGCGTAGATTCTAATGTCTTCTAATAAACCACAAAATATTATATGTATTTGAATGTATCTTTATTTTACATTGCCTGTCATATCTTGACATGCATAAACTCCCATATATATATTACTATTATTTCTAATCAATAGTTGCATATATAACAAAAGGAACATATCTTTATTGTAGTAGTTGCAACAAAACAACTTCTTGGACATCTGAAACAAATTTTAAAAGACATATTTACTCATAAAAGCATATGAGTGCTAGTGGCTCTACTGATAATGACAGTGAGTGTTTGCAATAAACTGACCATATTAACTTTGAATATTACGGAATTTCCTAAAAAAAAGTACAAGGTAAGATATATTGCGTCACTTTTGCTTAAAAATCTTTCCGCTTTCACCTAGAGCCATTTTGACGTAACAGAAATAAAATTCCCGAACTCTGTAACATAATGCAACTAGAAGTAAGACATGAATGACAAAACGTCTGACATGACGCTGCAAGTGATTATTGATGCATTATATAAAAAAATATTTACACAAGTCAATAGTACAAAATAAAAAATGTATATAAAGTGTCTCACTTAAGAGTGTAACAGCATAATAATTCTTTTATTTTTGTCCGATTTAAATCAAACTTATCTCAAAATGTAGAGATCACCAAGGTCTATTTAAGGCCAGAAAATCACTTTCCATCTTTAAATGCAAGGCCATCTACGATGCTAAACTATATGAAAAAAATCAAAAAAGTAGTAGGTATTTTTTAATAAAAAAATTTTATTAACAAAACTTGTTCGAAATCATTCAAAAACTCTGAATCCGAAGTTTAGTTAAATTATAAACGAAAAATGAGGTCTTGATGAAAAAAATTCCTGTCCCAAATTCCTCGTTTTGATAAGCATGCTCTGAGTCCTTTGTTTCTACTGAAAGACAATTTTGTAAATGTCAGATTAGTTATCAAGTAAATCTGTTGGCATCATATTTTATTTCAATTAAAATGCTTACAACTGCGGAAAAAGTGGAAATTATTAGATTAGTTCGCGATAATTTTCATACAGCGAGGAAAACTGCTACAGAATTTAATAATCAGCATCCAGATCGACCCCCAATAGATCATGTAAAAATTTGTCGAATTAATAAGTCATTCAATAGAACTGGCAAAGTGTGCAACAAACAAGAACAACGTGTGAGTTAAAGATGCAGAAATTCTTCAGTTTGTAAGAGAAAATCCAAGGTGTAACCAAAGCAGAATGTTAACAATTAGGATACAATTTGGCGATGCTTCCGTCGAAATAAAGTATGTCCCTTCAAGTCTGCTTTTTTACACACATTAGAAGAAGGAGACGAAAAAAGGCGGCTGAATATTGCTTTTGGTGTCAGGGAGAGTTTTTGAACATCCCTAATTTTTTTAAAAACATTTTATTCTCAGATTAAGCGACATTTACAACTAATGGCACAGTCTCAAAATACTAGAAATTAGTCCGTTGAAAACCCTCAGTGGGTTGTAAATTGTCGACGCCAGTATTCAGAAAAGGTGAATGTGTAGTGCGGTTTTTTGAATGAACAAATCATTGGGCCATATTTCTTTGAGGGAAATTGGAATGCGGAACGTTTTTAAATTTTTTTGCAAACTGAATTTTCAATCGAAATTGGAAACTTGCCCCTTATTGCATACAACAATATGATATTTCAACTTGATGGAGCCCCAATCCACAATGCAATGGTAGTACGGAATTGGCTAAACGACAACTTTCCCCGAAGGTTGATTGGAAGAAATAGCCCATTTATTAATTGGCCTCCGAGGTCACCTGACCTCACGCCATTGGACTTTTTTTATGGGGGTTTCTAAAGAATGAAGTCTACAAAACGCAGCCACAAAATAGACTACAAATGGAAAACTGAGTTAGCAAGCTTGCGCTGAAATTACGCCTGCAACCCTCCGAAAAGTTATGAACAAGAACAGAAAGCGAATTGAGGCATGCATTAGTGCTGATGGAGGTTTGATAGAACATAATATTTAATTCTTTTGGTTGTATTTATTATTCATTTGTGTCAAACTGTGTTTCAAAAAAAATAAATTTAAAAATAATTTTTATTAAAATTTATTTATTAAAATAATTTTTTAATCAAAACCTCTTTTTTTTAATTTAAATGAACTTCGGATTCAGGGTTTTTGAATGATTTCGAACAAGTTTTGCTAATAAAATTGTTTTATTAAAAAATGCGTACTATGATTTTTTGATTTTCTTCATATAATTTAGCATCGTAGATGGCCTTGCATTTAAACGGAAAGTGATTTTGTGGTCTTAAATGGCCTTGGTGATCTTTATCTCTCGAGATCGGTTTGATTTAATTCGGACAAAAAACAAAAGGATTATTGCTTTGTTACACTCTTAAGTGAGACATACTGTATGTGTAAGAATAAGAAAGGAATAGTATAAAAATAAGAAAATTGTATTTATGGAAGATTATTTATAAGTATATATGGTCACAACAAATATGATTAGAAATGTAATAAATGCAATTTAAAAAACAACCAACAAGTAATTTTAAACATATTGTAATGTATTTCAACCCCTAGAATGTAGGCAACACAGGATTCGATTAATTGATTGGATGTCTGCCTAAATATAGAGATTTGCACCTACCAGAGAAAGAACATACTAGAAGGTCTAGAGTGATGACATATCTGTTCTGGAACCATCTGGAGAATGTGACATCATCACAGAAACTTCGAGATCTGTCATCTGTAGGTATATAAGGCATGGAGTAAACCAGAGGAAGAGAAGTTAGTGCAGTATTAATTGTCAGTTGAAATGGTCAGAGAGTAAACACAGTGATAAAGTGACTGAATAACTGAATTGTAGTACACAGTGTATTATTAGCCAAGTAGTTATTTTTGTAATTAAGTAAGTTAATAAATTAGTGTTTAGTGTTACCCTGTTATTATAATTTCCGGACCCACGATACAGGGTGTTTACAAAAAGGGTGTAAGCACGTCACAATATTATGTATGTTACTAAACATAAAGTAGAAAAATCAGCGTTAAAAAATCTCATTCAATGTGAAGAACGCATTGTCAATTAAAAACAATTTTACACCGCTTTTAAAACATTTATAACCTGCAGTTCCCTGATACTATACAGTAGTGCGTTGAAAAAGTTTGCATAGTACGTTCTGCCATGGTGTGTTTCCAATTATGAATAACAATAAAAACAAGCTAAAAACGTACTCTTCGCCTGTTCACTGAACTTTTTATATAATTGTTACACATTCTATATGAAACTCTTCGCAGTTTTTTTGTAAATAATGTTAGTTTTAGACATTTTTAATTTCATCGTACGAACTTAGTTGGTAAACTCAGTGTAAAATAAAGTAAAAATAAAAAGAGAACTATACCATATCCCATTTGGGTTTCGAGCGTGGGACCCTTGGATTCCGAGTCAAAAGCATAAGAACTACACCACACGTAAAAAAATTTAAATTTTTACATTATAAGAGACGAGCTAAAATCATTTTCACGGTTGTATATTACATTATGAAATGTATATTTGTAAAATATATAAACATTCAAATGAAATCTCATTTCACCAGATTTCTATCCAATTACAAAAACATTAAAATCAAAAAAAAATTGTTTTCAAATTTAAATCATTAATAACATCTTTATTTACTGACTGATTTTGTTCAAAAACGATAGGGTTCTTCCTCTAGCCAACGCTAACTTACTGTCCAAATTTCAGTACAATCGAATTTTTCTTTCTTGAGTTATCGTGCTTACAAGAAACATGACGGACGGACGGAAAGATGGACGGGCGGACGGACAGACGTACATTTTGAAAGTTGTTGAGAATTCGTTCACTAACACAATGATATGAAAATTTTTTGTCTGCGAGCAATATTTACGGTTTTATAAATGTGCCGATCAAAAGCAATACACTCTTCGTTATCGTATTTACGAAGAGTATAATAAGAAGAGATAAAACTCTTGGAATGAAAATGAAACAACTATAACTCTTTTTCAGCGTATGTAATAACTGTAACTGTAATAAATAATAAAATAAAACAACTTTTAATTAATCTCGTGTTCACAATACGTAATACTGACCGTAATAATTTAAGCCATGTCTGCACAAAAAACGGGAATAAAAACCGAAACACCATGTCAAATGCTAATCACAAAGTGTCAACACATTTCTCTATATTCCGCACAAATGACAAAACCGAAAATAACTCCAGTAATCCAGACAGAATATAAATGAACGAAAAGGATGTATCTAATGTTGTAACGAACAAAGGAAAATTTTCATTAGTCCTCTTGGTCTTTTTCACACAGTTTTTGTTTTAGTTAAAATTTTAATTAGAAGATGTGGCTGCAGAAATATCTGGCAAAAGTAACTAACGAATGTTTTATACAAAAAGGGATTATATTTTCGCTGAAATGTAACAAGCAGCATACGTTGCAGTAATCTGGATCATAGTTGACGTTTCAGGTTATTTGTAAAATCCATTTTGAACTAGCTACAGCACTGCAGGCAGTATTTTAAATAGTAGGAATTTATAAACCATTACATAATAGATATCTATCAGTATTTTTTAAATAATTATTACACTTATATATCCAAGTTTTCATAAAAATATATAGGACAAGTTAGTAAATAGATAATAGAGTATGTCCACGGATTGAGTTCACAAGAGTAAAAAATGTTTTGTTTTTAATTTTACAAAGAATTGCAAAAGGAATAAAACTTTTTACTTGGTTTAAAACGAATGAATCTAAAAAAAACTTCAATATTAATACAGTGTTTTCTTAAAATCGGAAAATTTAACGAAGAGTTTCCTGATGTTAATGTTTCCCTTAATGGTATTAGAAAGGTGGTCAATTTTTTGTAAAAAACTGGTTTCGTAATCAATTTAAAGAAAAAGAAGTACATGATCAAGAAGATGTTATAGTAGGTTCCGTATAAAATTGAGCGATATAAAGAAGCTCGCAAGAAAGCGTAAAGGACACCGACCGTTTTTGGTTAGTGTACCGCCGTCGCCGGCGGAGTTAGGTTGAGCAATACACAGGACCGGACTTAAAATGTGTATTTTCGGTTTCAAACAATGAATTAAAAGATTTGAATTCTTGTTCAATTGTAAAGTTTACTTCACAATTCTTAGGCGTGTAAAAAATGCCGTCGTTTTTGATCTTTACCGCACCTCCGAGCACGCCGAGATTTGTTATACGCTTATGAATTGTGTTGTGAACTATACTAATAACAAATAGAGACTAATTACATAAAATAAGACTAGTGTCACAGAAGTATAGGTCTTCTGTGCTAGTGTGTTAAAGCATGTAGACTGTATGCTGCGTAATTTTGAGTGTCAAGTGCATCGAGAGATTACAAGTTTTTTCGATGTTCATAAAGCCCGCGAAAGGTGAGAGGCCTTCGTGAATCGCTTACAAGCCCTACAAGTATAAGCAATCTCACCGGAACACTTTCGGTGAGTTTTTTCTAATAAAACTTTAAAAGTGACAGTGACATTATATTTTAAAAACTATTTCCGCTACTTCCGGCATCCCGCCGAAAATTCTTCCGGCAACATAACCTAAAAATAGTGCTACATAACTTAAAAATAATTTAAGACATTGGTACCAACCTAAAATATGTTTTCGAAAACTGTCAAAAACCAAATTCCCCCAGAAAAACATTGAAACCAAAAACTTGACAGCTTACTTCCCCGACCGATTTAGTGAAAAATCGGTCGAGGCCAGAAGATAAAACAAAATATATCAACTCAACGATCCACCATGAACACTACCCCGGCCACATCTGGCAGGGAAGCTGTCCACCAAGAGTTATATGGTTTTTCCAAAAGATCGCCATCCTTACCACCCATTACCATCGAACGGATTTTTTTGTTTAGTTGTGTTTCCCGTATCAGTAATCAAAATTAATAAGTGCTCTTGCCTACGAACTTAGTTTTTACAGTGTCGTGTTTATGTTTATATTAATTTTAGGTCCATGTGGACGCATTATAATTTTAACCTAGTTTTTAAGCCTGCCTACAGAAGACACTAACTACTATCCCACATTTCTATTTTTCTCCTAGCCAAACCGGACCTACCCCGTCCAGCCTTACACTCGCTTCGGCGGTGTTCACCGCGGTTGTTTGGCTGGCTCCGGGGTAGGATCCGATGAGGCATATATTTGTATTAAAACATTGAATAAAATATTTATCTTGTGCAGACTATAAATTTAACACTCAAGTTCTTAGGTCCAAATCCCACCGAACGTAAGACTTTCTTTTTTGTTTTAATATGAAAAAAATATTTCAACTTAATAAATATATTAAATGAAATCGTTCATATTTTTTAGTGCTCTTTTCGGCTTCAAGGATTACCGGGTGGGGAGGTTCTAGCCGCTTCCAGTAGCTGCCGATTTTTTTTCAAATGTTTTGGTAATACTTCCAATAATTGCTTCTTCGTATAACATTCTTCAAAGTAGAGATTGTAATTCATCAAATTGCATTTCTTCCTTATTTGAAGAAGTATTTGGAACTTTTTCAATTTGTCTTGAATGATAAGATGCATTATCCATAACAATCACGCTGTTAGGTTTCAAATTCAAACCATTCCTCAAATATATCAGATTCCATATTTTTGTGGCAATCAACGTTGCCTTCTTCCATTTTTTCCACATAATTTCAGTCCATTTTCAATCCATCACGTGGTCTACTTTGACAGTGTCGAGCATTCTTTCACGGATTAATTAAAAACATTCTCATTTTATCATGATCATCTTTTTAACAATTATTTATTTCTGTAAACTTTAGTTTTACTGCTAAACAAGATAAACTATTTACTTCAACAGAAAGATTTAATAAAACCTTTCATTAAACTTTTATTTATGACGAAGAAACAGTTAGTCCACCCCTGATAGTCCACGTTGACTACATAGTTTAATCCAGCCTATCATCAATCGGCTAGAGCAAATTTCAACCAATTATATTCAGTGGGATTGGCTACACTCTTGTTAGGAAATATGTATGACTATTTTTTGTGATGATAATAAAAGAGGTCGAACGCCTTTATGCTCTTTTTATAAATAAACCGAAAGTGGTATGCGGTCGGTACCCTTTACGGTATTTTTGTGAGCTTTTTTATATCGCTGAATTATGTACGGGACCTACTATACTTTGCTGTTAGTTTCGGATATCTACAGTTGAGGATAATCCATAGCTTTCCCGGAGGAGACGGTCGTTTCAGACAGGTATTAGCAAATCACACATTCAAAGGATTTTGAAGGAACATATAAAACATGCCTATAAACCCATTTTGTATCATACTTTGGAACTAGGAGATGATGGTAAAGTCTCCTTTTTTCTTATGGATGAATAACGAAATAATGAGAAACAGACGTTTTCAACATAATATTGTTTTCCGATGAAGCAAGCAACCTTTTATTGTAACGGGACGGTTTCATCGCAACATGTCATTTTAGAATTTCGAATCATCAATATTTTGTTAAAATAAACGTGAGGACTAATATGCTAATATTTTTTTAATAATAACGATAACCCTCACACATACCTGGATATGTAGAGACATTTTTTCCGCATTGGTTTAATTGATTTACCTCTTGATTACCAGCAATCAATGTATTTTCAACAGGATGGTTGTCCAAACCATTATTCTACCATTGTTGTTAACGAGCTAAATTGCATTTGGAGATACTTGTATTGACTAAAATGGTCCAGGTTTATGGCCTTGACTTGACAATTTTAGATTTTTATTTGTGAAGGCGTTTAAAATAAATTGTTTCCAAGGAAAACTTACCTAATAATATGGAAGTATTAAAAAATCAGATAAGAGATGTTTTGCATCCTTAACAAGTTAACATAGAATTGATTTATGTGCCGAACGGGCGAGTTAATCGATTAATTTGAAATATTGATGAATTAGTTTTATTATTTTGCATCATATTCCGATTATATGAACATGCTGCATTAATACTGAAGTTTTAATCCATATTTATACGTTTTAAATCAAGCAAAATTTGTTATTCCTTAGTCATTTTTTCGTAAAATTAAAAAGAAAAAAAGGTTCCCTCTTAGAAACTCAGTCCAATAACATACTGTATATTTCTGTCTCTGACTAAGAAAAACATATCACCGGAAAATTTGCAGTTAAAATATTTCAAAAAGGACCAATAACATTGGACTAAAATAAAAACAGAGAAGGACCTAGAACGCTGCCGTGAGGAACTCCAATTTCTACTGGTAGTCCTGTTGAGTTTTCGCTAAGAAAGTGGACACACTTCTTTCTATTTCATAAATAAATTTTCAGCAGTTTGTGAAATAGGCACTGCATCATCTGAGTTGAACTGGTGCAGTACTAATTTGGCGCCATCAAAGACGCTGCCTAAAGTCGAGATCCTTATTATATTAAAATGGGATCTAGAGTTAATAATATAATAATTATTGGAAGGATTTCGTGAAATAGTCGTATACCATCTGGTGCTTTAAGAAAAAAATTCATTACATTAAATATCAATTTATCAACAATATAGTAGCAAATAGCTTCAGCAATTCTATGAAGCCCATGTGCTAAGCCTGTTATATGAAGCATATCCTACGTGCTCGAATTAGTAACAAATTTTCTCGGTTTTACTCATATTTTTGTTAGAAAAAAAAATTCGTATAAGATTCAAGCTTTAGAGAGATTACAAGATATTGTTTACTCTTGATCTTGGATTATTATCTTTTTACTGTAAATAAATAATTTTGAGAATTTTTTTTTAATATGTTTTTTTAATATGTTTATTCAATATAATAAAAACAAAATATTAACGCATGCCTGAATACTTCTTTGATATACGAAAAATATTTCACTCTCATGTCGAAAAGTTTAAAACCATCCTACTTCACCAGAATTTGCTTAAATACCATTTCATAATTGGAAATATATTAACCTTAAATTTCAATTCAAATTAATATAATCCAAAGTTTGCCTTTCAGATTTCAAACATTTCAGATATTTATTTAGAAAATGAGACCTCCAGCTTTTCCTCTACACCATATAATTGTACCCTTTATTAATGAAAACTGTAATTGGGATCCCAAATAAATGAAAGATGAAAGATGCTTTATACTGAAGATTAAACCAGAAACCATTTAGCAGGCCTATGTCTCAAGGAAATATAATAAATTGTTCCAGAGCGCTTTTCCCGCCAGTTAATTATGTACCTAAAGGTTGGTATTTCTTTCATTTCTGTTAATTAAAGTAGAATTATAAACCCGAGTCAGGTGAGAGGGTTCACAGAAGATGTCCATTGTAACGAGAAGTCGTTATGCAGCGGGAGTTGTAAAATTAATTTGATGGTAATTTTAACTCAGTTTAGAAAAAATGCTGTCAGGAATGAGAGAATAGTATTTTAAACAACAAGTTTCGAAAACAAATCTTCACACTAGTGAGACAGTTTCGTGGACCGAGTTCCATAAGTCGAATGAGTGTGAAAAGATGTTTTCAAACGTGTTGTTTACAATACTTTTTCTACGGCTGCAGAACCAACTATTTTTAATAAACTTCTTTAAAAGTGGTGTGGTTTGTAGACTCCAAAACTGATGTTTAGTCGTTAAATAAGTCGGTTGCCATGAAACTGAATAAGCTAGCCTACTTCAAAAAATACAAATAAAAGGTGACAGTTCTGTTTTTGACAGGACTGTGTTTTTTGGAATTTTGCACACATCGCATCGTGTGAAACATGACAGTTTCGAGTCATGGCTACTGTGCGTTATTTGTGGTTGTCGAAAGCAGTCGTAGAAAAAGATGTTTTCGAACGTATTTACAATATTTTTTCTACGCCTTCGAAAACGACAAATAACGCACAGTAGCAATGACCCGAAACTGTCTTTTTTCACACGATGCGGTGTGTGCAAAAATCCAAAGAACACAGTACTGTCATGTTTTTCACACAGTCCTGTCAAAAACAGAACTGACACCTTTTATTTGTATTTTTTGAAGTAGGCTAGCCTATTGTTACAACCTCACTTTGCTTTGCAAAAATTTCAATTGGAAATACCGATTAAAGTAAAATCCAAGGGAAATTCAAACAAAACGCAGTGAAGAAGGCTAACGACTAGCCGATCTCGTGCGGGGCGAGGTCGTGGGTTCAATTTTTAATATGAGTCAGAGTGAGAATCAATAAGTTCACAGGTATTCGCCCAGCTAGCTTGTTTCGTGACCAAGAAGGCAGTGGAATAGCCTGATGTTGGAACTAACACAAAACATATAAAATGAAAAATGTAAATTTTTAAGATAAAATATGACATTTATTAATTAATTTTAAATTGTGAAAATTCAATGACATAAAATAGATTTGAATAAATAATTAAATCAAAAAGAGTAAATTTATATATACTTATAGCATAAAATGTGACCACATGGTCTCAACAGAAAATCAAAAATATTTAATAAAATATAGATTACTGATAAAGTTTCGGGTAAACACACCCTGACTATTACTTATTAATCTAAGAAACAAGACATGATAAATATTTATGACTCATTAGGTAAATTGTGATCAAATATAAAAAAAACATATATATATATATATATATATATATATATATATATATATATATATATATATATATATATATATATATATATATATATATATATATATATATAAATTACGAAATGTTTGATAGAAAAAAGGAGTAATAATTCACTTTAATTCTTGATGTCATGATAATCGATGCACAAAAATTAACAATAAAGAAAATAAACACTTTCTCACCAATCCAGTATTACAAAATGGACACTGGGTGACAATGGCTAATGGACCCTGGCGGTTTCTACGTATACTCTCGTTATCCACCTATGACAGGACCTCTGGACTGTGCCATGATATACTCAGGACTACCTGGATGACGATATAGTTTTGCTATGTGTTATTATCTGATTTACTAAAGTTGACTACTCTTGACTGGACTATGTATAACTGGATCTGATCATGAAGTTATAAATTTATGAATCTCATAAGCATTTAACCAAATACTAAAATATTATGGATCTCCGGATCGTTGCAATTTACATCTTCTTATTAGATTAGTCGATGACATAATAAGCAGGAAAGCAGCTAACAGGATAGCACAAAATTGCAAGTAGATAAATTAATTAAATTTTAACTTTTAAATAGACATTTTAAACAGTTAAATTTCTTTTAGACAGCAAAACTCCTACGATCAGGAAGAAGAAAAAACATAATTAGCACGCGTTTGCTTAACCACTGTTAAAAATTAAAAAAAAACAGAATACTAAAAAAAATATCGCAGAAGACTGTTGAATATTAATGAGAGCAATTAAATAAATAAATTTAAATACCTTATACTTGAATGATTACTAATGTAAATGTTGATAATGCAAAAGGGACACCACGTGTGTCTAATTAATTATCAAACTAATGGAGTGACTGTAGTTGCTGTACCAGAAGTCGGAAAATCAGATTTCCTTTGCTCTGCGTCAGCTAGTATATAAGTATCCCCTCCATTCAACATACCAACTACACAGTAGTCTAAAGTATACCAAACGAAAATTACTAGTTTTTAAATTTAAATTAGCACATTGCATTGTGCTGTTTATTGTTTAAGATAACAAGTAGTATGCAAAACTGAAATTAGAATTTAATCAGAATTATGAGGTGGTCATAGGCTTTGCGTTTAACGAGTGTATTCGTAAAAACTGTAACAAGAAATAAATAGACGGTTTAAATATAAAGAATGCAAAAAGGTGTAACTTATATCTAAACAACAATGCTATTATGAAATAATTAGATGTCTGGGCGTAAATAATATATAGTTGGTAAACATAATGTACAGTGTGTACCAAAATAAAGTGTGTTTCGTTAGATTTTAATTAAAATTGCATAAAAATCTAAGTGGAACGCTACACTAATCAGGTTCATAGCAATCGACTCATTTAACAACTAAACATCAGTTTCGAAGTCTTCAAATCTCATCACTTCTAAAGAAGTTTATGCAGTCCTAGAGAAAGGATTGGAAACAACACGTTTCAAACATCTTTTCACTCACTCGACTTGTGGAACTACCCTTCGGCTCGTTCCACTAAAGTGTCTCACTCGTGTGAAAAGATTCGTTCTCAAAACTTTGTTTAAAATACTACTTCTATGACTGCAAAGAAAACAAACTTCATAAGTAAACAGATCAACCATTTTTAATAAACTTCTATAAAAGTGATGTGGTTTGAAGATTTCAAAACTGATGTTTAGTTGTTAGATAAGTTGGCTGCTCTGAACCTGAATAGGCCAGGCCAGACTACTTCAAAAAATACAATTAAAAGGTGTCAGTTCAGTTATCGACAGGACTGTGTGAAAAATATGACAGTAGTGTTTTTTGGATTTTTGCGCATATCGTGTGAAAAAAGACTGTAACCTACATCAAAAATTGCACCGTCGTGTCGCCTAGTTAATGAACCATGTTATTCTCTATATTGAGGTCAGTGTAAAAATACAGTGAAATTTTTTATATAGGTTCAATTTTATTTAAAAATAGTTTTGGTGTTATTAATAGAAAAAAATAACGGCATCGAACATATCAAATAAATTCTCTAATGCATTTTTGTCTCTTTTCTATATACGGGGTGTCCCAGGATAGATGTAACAAGAGGTGTAATGGACCAAAAGTTTTGGAATTTTGGAATGGTATTTGGGGATTGAATCTTGCTTGTTATAAAACTAAAGAATACCAAAAATGACTTGATTTGGTGTTCTACAGGGTGTTTATAAGCAAAGTTGTAAAAATCACCACTAATAAAGTACCTTTATTTTTCAAAATATGAAAAAAATTCCTCTAAGAAAAGTTATTTAGAATGCAATTTTATACCTTTATACCAAATTTCACGAATATAAAATTATTTTTTTGAAACTTCCCATTTTTTGCGAATTAAGAGTTGAATTCATATTTAAAGTTGTGTAGGGGCAAATGTTAATCATCTCAAATAGTAGGCTATTGATAAATAAAAAATTGAATATACGAGATGTAAGAAGGTATAATGTAAATCGAACTAATTGTAAAACAAGAAACAATTACTAACAGAAGATTAATGAGGTTTAAAAATTATAACAAGTAATAAATGTCAAAAACATAACAGATTCACAAACAAATTAATTATTGACCAATACAAAACAATGTTTACAATTTTTTTATTATTCGACGTAGCTACCACCCACATCCACACACATTTCGATCCTTCGCCTGAAGTCCTTAAAACTGTTTCGAATATGATCTAACGGTATGGAGTTTACGGCATTTGTAATTCTCTGCTTTAATATTGCTACATCGTTAGGAAGTGGTTCAGCGTAAACCAACTGCTTGAGGCGACCCCATAAAAAGAAATCCAATATTGGGATGTCGCCGGCCACTTGATCGGTCCATTCCTGGAAATCCAATTTTCTCCAATTCAACCACCGATTAACCATTTCTGTGGAGTGGCCACCATCATGTTGAAAATGAACTAAAGGCATATCTCTTAAAATATTTAAATGTTCTTCAGAAAATCTTTCAAGAAGCTGTAAATAAGTGTACTGGTTTAACCTTCCCTCAATAACTCCAACGTGATAAGAAACGGCACACCACACTTTCACTTTTTTATAATATTGTCTTCTACAATGAATTCTAAAACTTGGATTTTGAGAAGCCCAAAACCGACAATTCTGAGATGAAACAACACCATTGGTTGTGAATGTGGATTCATCTGAGAAAATTATGAAATAATGAAAAAATCTCTCTTCCATGATTTTTTCTCCAATGGTCAAACAAAAAGCCAACCTACGGCCGTCATCTCCCTCTTCAAGCGTATGTTTATAATTTGCTTTATATGCCCTAATTTTCTTTGCCTTGTAAATTCTTTGGAGTTCAGACTTGCTAAATTAATAAGATTTGATCTCTCTCTCAATGGCATCCTAGGATTTTCTATAACAGAGGCATGAGCTATAATAGCCCCAACATTGTCTTCATCACATGCTTTTATTTTTCTTTTCATGTTAAGAACACTACCAGTAGCCAGAAACTTTTTAATTATTCTCATAGCCTGAGTACGTGACAAAGCAGTGTTTGGAAATTTCAAATTAAATTGGCTTACCAATTTTCACCGCCAATTCCGTAGCATTGCACAATATAAATTTTTTCACGCACTGCGAGTACCATTTTTATTTGATTTTTTATGCTTGGTTTGTTAACTTAAAAGAGAAATTGAGGATAATATTGACTACGTTTGACAGATATGTCAATAATAAATGATAAATGTGTATCCACTGCTTTTCTCATAGCCTACTTTTAGCTTCTACATAACTTTAAATATTAATTCACAAAAAATAATTTCTATGCCGTTTTAATTGAATGGTTCAAAATAAAATACTAATTTATTGAAAAAATGGGAAGTTTCAAAAAAATAATTTTATATTCCTGAAATTTGGTATGGAAGTATAAAATTGCATTCTAAATAACTTTTCTTAGTGGAATTTTTTCATATTTTGAAAAATAAAGGTACTTTATTAGTGGTGATTTTTACAACTTTGCTTATAAAACACCCTGTAGAACACCAAATCAAGTCATTTTTTGGTATACTTTAGTTTTTTACAACAAGCAGGACTCAATTCCCAAATACCATTCCAAAATTCCAAAATTTTTGGTCCATTACACCTCTTGTCACATCTATCCTGGGACACACTGTGTATAACCTTGGGACTGTGTGAAACCGGCGTATTTTAGCCCTAGTTAAAAAATAGACTGTAGACTGTTCTATATGATCTTCTTATTGTGGTGGTTGAATTTAAATTTTGGAGAAAATTGGATTGCCAGGAATGAACCGATCAAGTGGCTGGCGAGATCCCCAGACCTATCAATGTTGGATTTCTTTTTATGGGGTCACCTCAAGCAGTTGGTTTACGCTGAACCACTTCCTAACGATGTAGCAGTACCGTTAGATCATATTCGAAACAGTTTTAAGGACTTCAGGCGAAGGATCGAAATGTGTGTGGATGTGGGTGGTAGCTACGTCGAATAATAAAAAAAATTGTAAACATTGTTTTGTGTTGGTCAATAATTAATTTGTTTGTGAATCTATTATGTTTTTGACATTTATTACTTGTTATAATTTTTAAACCTCATTAATGTTCTGTTAGTAATTGTTTATTGTTTTACAATTAGTTCAATTAACAGTATACCTTCTTACATCTCGTACATTCAATTTTTTATTTACCAATAGCCTACTTTTTGAGATGATTAACATTTGCTCCTACACAACTTTAAATATGAATTCAACTCTTAATTCGCAAAAAATGGGAAGTTTCAAAAAATAATTTTATATTCCTGAAATTTGGTATAGAGATATAAAATTTCATTCTAAATAACTTTTCTTAGTGAAATTTTTTCAAATTTTGAAAAATAAAGGTACTTTATTGGTGGTAATTTTTATAACTTTGCTTATAAAACACCCTGTAGAACATCAAATCAAGTCATTTTTGGTATACTTTAGTTTTACAACAAGCAGGACTCAATCCCCAAATACCATTCCAAAATTCCAAAATTTTTGGTACTCTTGTTACATCTATCCTGAGACACACTGTATAATATATAATAATCATGTATCAAGTACATGATGTAGGGAAAGTCAAATTAATTCTGGTAACATTGTTTACAAATATTCACAAAATACAAAGAACATAAAAATACAAAAATATTTATCTATATTAGCTGCGAATTCAGAAACTCATCGAGTAAAATGCGTTCACAACTAATATAGATTTTACAGTGGAAAAAAATTCTTTTGGCTGGCTATGTTTTTTATGTCATTACTAAGTCTGTTATAAAGGTTAGTTCCTAAGTAATATGGATTTGATTCATATAGCTGTAGATGTCGTGCTGTAAATTATATCCATGACGAGTTGGATAATGATGATAGGCATTTATTTTTAAAAATTAAAATGTGATGAATTTTGCTTAACAAATTTTCAAATTTCGAAGATGTATAGACATGGTAAGGTCAATATTTTTTTACAAATGAGAATGACAATAGATTTACAAGAATCCGTATAGTCCAAACCGAACATACAGCATATTGCTCTTTTTTGTAGTTGTAGAGTTACCCCAAAAAAGTGTATATATGGGTATTGTTTTATAGTATATTACGTAATGAGTGATGTAAGAAGCATATTACGCACGAATGGAAAAGTTACGCAAGATGCCGCGTAGCGACGAGTGCGTATTTCCATGAGTGTGTAATTGCCTTACAACTCGAATTATGTACTATACTTTACCTACGATCATATTTATTTAGTTATTTAGTAAAATCTGGACTTAGTTTACTAGTCAACAATATTATTCAACAAATATTATGTCAGTTTTGACAGCTTTTGAAAATTAAGTAGGTGCATTTGTTTTTGTAAACCCTGCGTCAGCGAACTAAGCCACTTATATTTGCGTGTCCCATGAGTTTTGTTTACCGTGCGTTTTGTTTACAATATGTAAAATTCAATTTACATAGATGGCAGGTAGTGTGTTTTTTACTATTTACAGTAGTGATCGTAGGTAAATAATTTTATAGTTAATGGAAAGTATCCCTTCCAAAAAACAATTATTTACTGTTACAAAGTGTCTTGACGATTCCTTTTCTATTAGATGTTGTAAACAAAATTTTTGCTAAATAAATGGACACTTTACACATTTTAAAGTAAAAGCGGCAGCTACAAACTCAATTTTGTGTGAATAAACTATACGAAAGTATAAATTTTCTGTAGTAATCCCGAGAAGTTTCTCCTACGACCAATCTTTCTCAATCGGTATAAATCGAGGCAATCTATTTCTTAACAGATACCAGCCGTTTCTGGAGATGTGAGATTCCTTGTAACACAAAAAATAAAAGCGTTTGGTAATCCTGGTGATTGCTCGTGCTTATTTGTATCAGGAAAGGTTATTATTATTCATCGAAAATTCGTGGATGACAGAATTGCTAATAGTTTAGCACAGTTATTTTACGGCAAAAAATAGCTAAAAAGCAAAAAGATAACGCAAGCAGGGGACTTGATATCTGTGTTTCTTTTTTTTTTTTTATTTTTTGTTTATCTATTTATTTAACGTCGGCCTATTTCCGCTACCAGGGCCTATCACCGACGCATCTACGCTCGCCTCTTTTTTTTATTATAGTTTTGCTTAACCGCCTTTCAAGCCATTAAGGTAACTCCTTCTAAATTCAGTGTTAGGTAAAGAAAAACGAGATCCTACAATTTATAGTGGAGTTCGAACCACTTCTTGGAGATAATTTTACAACAAAAATTATTTGGCAGTAAGTAGGGTTTGAATCCGTTTCACTAAATCTTCCAGTTTGCAAGCTAATCAAGTTGACCACCGAGATACCACCGCTTTGTAGTAGTAGGCATTAGCATTAGTATACCAAAAATTAATTAATATTATCCCTGTAGTACGGTCATCATTTTGAAAAATAGTCTCAATTTAACTACAGAAGTTACTACAATGAAATTTTAAAAACATTAAAATTTTAAAATACTTATATTAAAGATGTAAAAGAAGGAAAACGGACAATTCAAAAATGAGTTTAAAAGTAAAAAGTAAGTGAACGCGATAGCCATTTGCCTGTTAGATATGATCGATAACTAATGAAAAATGTTTATGTTTTCACGTATAGCTGATAGAATAAAATGCATTTTACTTCCATGTCCAGTGGAAGTATAGTAACGACAAAAAAAAATTTAAAAATTTTTATTGTCCAAATAGGCTTAAAATGTCATGAAACGTCGAGATTTTAAAAAAATTCTGTCTGTCTGTCTGTCGGTTTGTCTGTCTGTCTGTAACTTTTTTTGTGCGCACGTTTACTCTGAAACCGTTTAAGATATTGACTTGAAATTTGGTACACATATGTACTTTAACGAGATCCAGGGGTAAAAATGGGTAAATCAAGCAGGTAAGAGTCCATGAAATTGGTATTTAGTATATACAAGAGAAGCTGAGGTCTCAAAAAAATTTTTGGCATTAGCCACCCCCATTACCACCCCCACTTCCTTATTAAAGGGGATGAAAAAAAAATGTGATTTAGTGCATGTACAGGAACCAAAAACCTCAAAATATTTTTTTACTTCATCCACCCCCCACTACCACCCCCCTATCACCACACCCACCCCACTACCGATGTGGGGTATCGTTTTATAGGTTTTTGGGGTAGAGGATTTCAAATATTATATTATTAAAGTTCCATAAACAATTATTTTCACATATAAAGTTTTTTCGTTGTGAGTGACTTGGATAGAGAATCTGGATGTGGAAGTAGTGATTCCTTGGGCAGCGGTTTTTAAGTAGCTAGTATGAAACAAGGTAAGTACGATACGCGAATCTTCTTCGAATCTTAAAGTTGCAACACATGAAAATGTAGCAGGAAATGATCATGTGTGTATGTCATGATTAAGTGGTGGAATAGCTATAGGCAAACTCCGCAAGATGTTAATATAAAGGAGTTAAAAATATAAGTAAAAAAAATTATTTCATTTTTAAGTAAATAGATTTTATTATGGATTTTAATTATCTTGACAACGCATTGTAGGCTTTAATAGCTTGGACCTTTTTTCGATTTCGTATATTTTAAAGTCATTTCCACTAAATTGTGAGTGTTAAGATGCAAATATCTTAACATCTGTTTTAGCTACATACATATCTTATATCAAAATGTGTTTTATATGCTCTACAATTCTTATCTCAACATAAAATTTGATATCACTAACAGTAAAAAAAAATGATAATCAGTCATAATTTTACAAAATGGTGGCCGCAGCACAAGGTTAATCTTCGAGAACTTTATTAGGACTACAACTATGCCAAGCAAGTTGCTTATTCTAAATTTTTGGATTTTATTTCATAAAATAACCCCTCCATTTGAACTGTTTGTAATACAACAAAAAACAATTAAACCTAGCTTGTGGTACAGTGATAAATATTCATATTAATTAATACAAAAAGGATAAGGCTTTCTATTGTCCATCGCTCTTGCGTGCAATCATCTTAGTACAGAAACAGTTTGAGTAAAACAACCAAAACACAATATGAATTTTGTTTATAATATTTAACAACATTAATATATCTAATATAATAGCAAGCTTATGTGAATAAGAAATAGAACAAATAAATGAAAGAAACGGAAAGAATAAAATACAGTGAGCGTTTTTTTAAGCTCTGTTTTGGTTTTTGGTGTGCTTCTTAAAAGTTGAAATATTAGCCTGAAGTTTGACATTTTGTAGTAAGCTGTTAGATATTTTCATGGCATTGTAACTTAAAGATCTCTGAAATTGTAAACATTTTTGTTTGGGAAGATAGTACAAACCATAATTACTTGTAGGACAACTTTCCTTTAACTATGAGTTGAACAGATAATCAGCTTGTTTCTAATTTATTAATTTTTTAATTATATAATATGTTAAGCAAGCAAAATGTAGGCCAAAGTGTTCATTATTAGTGTTTCAGGAAGACATATAGCCAAATTTTCTTTTTGATTTTGATTTTTTTTTAAATTTTGTATCAATAATAATCATTTATTAATTCCCATGGATCAAATACATGATATAGGACAAGTCAAATTAATTTTTGCACAATTGTTTACGCATATTTACAAAATACAAAAAACGCAAAAATACAAAAATATTTATCTATATTAGCTGCGAATTCAGAAACTCATTTACAGAGTAAAATGCATTCACAATTAATATGGATTTTACAGTGGAGAAAAATTTCATTTGGCTGGCTAGGTTTTTTATGTCATTACTAAGTTTGTTATAAAGGATGGTTCCTACGTAATATGGGTTTGGTTCATATAGCTGAAGTCTATGAATGTCGTGTTGCAAATTATATCCATGACGAGTTGGATAATGATGATGGGCATTTTGAAAATTGAAATGTGATAAATTTTTCTTAACAAATTTTAAAATTTCGAATATGTATAGACATGGTAAAGTCAATATTTTTTGCCGAATAAAAGTAGATTTACAAGAATCCCTATAACCCAAACAGAACATACAGCGTATTGCTCTTTTTTGTAGTAAAAACACCCTATTTGCTGTTGTAGAGTTACCCGAAAAAAGTACTCCATATCTTATATGCGCTTCCATATTGGAATAATAATAAGTTTTTGCCGTTTCGATACTAGTTCTCAGGTGTAGTCTTTTTAAAGCAAAACATTTACTTGCACACTTTGTGCATACTGAGGTGACATGAGTGTTCCAATCAAGAGATAAGTCAATATGAATTCCTAATAATTTGAAAGAGGTAAGCTATTGCACTGATTGTCCATTGTGTTGTAATAGCAAACTTGAATTATATTTTGATGAAACCGGGTAAAATTGCATAATAAATGTTTTGTCTTGATTAAACACAAGCTTTTTGTTGTTAAAGTATTCAGTTACTGATCTAAAGTTAGTTTTGAGCTGTTCGAGTACAACATCTTAGTTGTCTCCACAAGAAATAATAGTTATGTCATCTGCAAATGAGCCATAATGAGAAGAAATGAAATTTTCCAAATCATTTATATACAAAATAAACAACAGCGGGCCTAACACACTGCCTTGTGGTACACCTATGTCAACCAGAAGTTCATTTGCTCCGTTGCCAAAACAATCTACGAACTGTTTCCTACCGGTTAAATAAGACCTTAGTAAGTCAATGGAGATCAATAGAGTATATCACAATAACTTAAGAAAGATAGTAATAAAGCATTACACAATTTAAGTCTCCTGTTTGGTCTCAGTACAGCTTGGCTAATTTTCCAAACGATTTTTGCCTCATTCAACACCAAATTATTTGCTTTAGCGAAAAGCGATATTGTATGCAGATCAGAGTTGTTGTCAGTGTCAGTGAGTTGTCAAGGTCATCAAGTCAAAATAAACAATATACTTGTGTGTCATCTACATACAGATAAATGCTGCAATTATTAAGATAAACATTAACATCAGCTGCTTAAATGGTAAATAATATACTTAATATACTTCCCTGTGCTACTACTCTGTTAGTAGTAATAGTAGTAGTATTAGTACTACTACTACTAGTCAATCAGGCCAGGATGGCCCATTTTGCCTAAGTATCTACAGTTTAGCGTGGACTGCAAACCACGGTCCTCGACCACCAACTTTGACCCACCCTGGTCCACCCACTACCTTTCATGGCGGCGCTAGCCCGGGATTGTCTCCTGGTCCAGCCACCGCCTTTCAAGGTGGTTCACTAGCCCTCGGATTGTCTTTGTTGGCAGCCTATCGAGTATTAGATGAGATCATAGATCACCCATCCAACTGCCGGATTTGCTTAGCGCTACTGCACTTCGCTGAACGAGTGACGGAACTTAGACCGGTGATCGTACCTCATTCCTGCTACTACTCTGTTAGTTATCACATAATTAGATAATTGTCCATTAGTAACTACCCTCCGCCGCCTATTTGAGTGATAATCTTTAATAAAATTCAAGAGAATTGCTGCCAAGGCCAAAGAATTCGAGCTTTGTATACAGAATTACATGAATTATCAAGAGACTTACTAAAGTATGAAAGAATCAAACATGTTTAACCATCATCATTTGCTCTAAAGATATCATCACTAATATTTAGAGCAGTAGTTATACTGTGAGTAATTCTAAATTCTGATTGCGCGGCAGGTAAATTTCGTTTTTCAGAGAACTGGAGATAGTAGGCAATGTACCTAAACCGAAACAAATCAGAAGAGCTGGAAAGCGTCTTCTTGTTAAGCACGTACTAATGATAAACGTGAAGTACTTATATGGTTAAGTGTGGAAAAATTAAATCTAACATTTTTTAAATTTATACCTCAGCATCCGTCGTGTTTTATTTTAATTAGCATAAAACTCTTTCGACTTTTTCTGCAGATATCATAGTAAAATTAAAGTCAGTGAAAACATTATATTGCTTCTGGTCTGTTCCAGGAGTAATTTTAAATTAAATTTATGGAGTAAATCTCTGTAGGTTGTTATGTTTATGCGAGTAGTACTGTTAAATATGAAGTATAATTAGATTTTTTTAAATGAATTTAACACGATGCAATACAATGTTACATTCACAAAATCTGTCTATTAATATCATTGAACTCTGTGAGAATATTCTGACAATACCAACAATATTTAACATTTTATTTTAAAAATCTCGACGCGATCGTTTTGCGTCATTTTCGCAAAATACAGAATTATTGATTAAATCATAAGCTTAAGATTTAACCTTTATAATAAAAACGACTCCCTCAACAGGAAATTCATAAAAACGAGAAAATTAAAATAGGTCTTATTTTAGAAAATAAGCCTATTAACGATGTTTTAATTGGCAACATCACCGAAAAAGAGTTCTCGTAAATTAAATTATTTACTTAAACATTTAGGTAAAAATAAATCTATTTGTCTTTTTATCAAAACAAATATATTTATTAGTAGGTAACGTAAGGATTTGGTAAACATTCGCCGCTGTTAACGTCGGAAAAATTTCTTCTAATACATTATTTTTACATACAGTATATTTACGCGTTATAAAATAAGCCATATATATTTATTTATTTAAAAATACAGTACCGAACAGAACATTCCAATTACTATGCAAGAGATAACAATGCCTTACAAATATATTTCAGGAATGTATATGACGAAGAATGTAAAACAGGTAAAACAAAACAGAATTTCAATTTATGTGGTTAATGTTTTTATCACAGCTACATTTTACTGGAAGATGTAAAACTGGTCTTGAAAATTATTAGAAGTCTCGCACATTTTGTGCTAGCGGCGAAAAGTGAACATTAATTCTGTGGAACAAATAAAATAATAAATTTTGCGTAGAACTTGGTCTTAGTGTTCAAAAATAGTAAGTTTAAAATAACATTACAATGCGTTATATTATATATTATTTTAAAAAGAAATATTTGTTGTGGTATGGTTCTAAAAGTTTCCAGACACGAGAGCGAGAATTTGTTTACAAGTACAGTCTAAGGAAAACCATTAGCAGGATAGACTTCTATCTTTCTTATAACTTTGAGAATCGCCTCCAAATTTTCATTACCTTTTTTTTATGTATATTATAGTCAGGAGAAAATAACTGACGAATATTCCATTCTAAAATGTAAGATTAATATAACAGTTTCATAGCTTCAATGTCTATATCATAAAAATTGAGAGAACAGAAAATTTTAAATTCGAATATTCTAAAACTCTCACTGGTATGGAGTTTATATGGCAATTACAGGATAATTTGTTATAAAAAATGTCACCGACGCCCATGGAATATTGGTAGACTGGTTCTTCTAAACAATATGTTTCTGGAGATGTATGTCGTTGTTGATAGTGTGTGATAGTCAAATAAACATAAACAGCTTTTACTTTCCATTTTGTGACACATATTGGTCCTTCGAGCAATTAATTGAATATAGTCCTTTGTGTATATAAATAGAGAACCTCCATTAAAACCTGGTGAAGACGTCATGAGTCAAGGTGATAAAATAGGTTTAAGATCTAGAACCTCTAAAGTCAACTCGTGGAGGTACTAGGTTGTCCTCAATATTTTCAATACGAAAACAAACTATACAACTGGAATTGGGGAAAGGATGTTTAAGCATTATAAAAGAGGAGAGGATTCTATATTTCCAATTTGGAAATGCGTGAATCATTTCCTCAATCTCTTCATAAATACTGCAGTAAATTCTCCATTCTAGTCAATTTTTTGTCACCAAATATTTTGCAGTAATATTTCAAATTTGATTAAAAAGCTTAAAAACAAAAATTTAAGTAAAATATTTAAGTCTAACAGAATATAAGAAACGGTTTACATATATGCGAACATACATACAGACAGACATTTCTTATTCGATATTTGAACATTTTGAAGTGCATTTCTGACCAATTTTTTCCTCCTCGATGGTTATTAAAAATGTTTGTCTACTTATGATATACCTATTTCACTAAATCAAAGATATATAACAAAAGGAACCTTTAACCACGAGATATTACCGAGAAGATAATTTGAATTTTATTACTATCCTGCATAACTGCAGCTTTTTATAACTTGTGTTATACAGGAATGGAAATAGTTTAATACGTTTTTACTTTGAAAACAAGTTTTAAATAATTTCCGATCCGGCCAGCTGTAAAATAATAAAAGACGAGCGTGATGAAGAATCTCGTAAATTCTCTACTACCTTTCAACAGTCGCAAAAGGTTTATATACTGCTCAGTTCTTTTTATAGACATTTTCCAGCTAAATAGTTAATGAGCCGAGGATTTGATCCCTTAAAAATGTTAATTTTATACTGGAAAGGAGGTAAACAAGTATCATAATTAATTCTGTGCTATAATGGCATTAAATTAAAAATGAATGTGCCCCGATTTAATTAATACTGATGGTAGCAACATTTTTGGAGATATAATTAATTCACTGAGCTAGTACGCACTTTTAGATATAAGTAAAGTTGTAAATATTGTACTATTTTGACAACTTGAACTTCTCTCAGATGTAATCATCTCCAGGTGATGTCAATTTCAAAATAGTAGTATCACCACAGAAAAGAGAACTACCAGAAACGACACTTGAGCTTCCCGCCAAAATTCCATTGCCACAATTTTGTTGTTGGTACATCCGTCAGTTCATTATTGTTTTAGGTTAAAACAATAAAGTGCGGTAAATGACAATCTGTGACATAATACCGAAATAAATTCTTAAAAGGTTTTAGTGTTATTATGCTGTGTTAATAGTGATTTTTATTAGCGATATGAGTAAACGAGATGGAACCGTTTGCGCTGTTAAGGAATGTACAAGTAGTACGACAGGAAAAGACATTAGTTTATTTAGGTGTTTTATTATTGATGTAAATTATAAGATATTTCCCAGTAGTTGTGAACCTTTCTTCTTTTAAGGTCCGTATTGTGGTTGGAAGCATGCGATCGTGGGGATTTGGCAAGTAAAAGTTGAACCGAATTTTATAACAATTTTAAGTTGTGCGCACGACAAATATGTATCAAAATAGATTGCTACCAATAGCACTTACCTACTATTTTTCCTCAACTTGGTAGTTTAAACAGAAAAAAAATTAATATTTCCTCAGAACAACCTCCCAGTAAGAAATTACAGATTTTCTCAGGCGAGATATTGTATTGATTTTAATACATTTTGTGACTTTATATTAAGAATACAATTGTTCGTAGAGACAATTTTATCTAGTTTACTTTAATAATTTTAATGTCCATTATAAGTAGAATTCTTCGAATAAGGTAATTGTATTCAGCCTGTGTAAAGTTTGTTTATAAACATGCTGTTTAAATTTCCCGCCAAAATTACCAACAACAAAATGGCGAAGGTCACAAAAAAACATCAAAGGCGGTGCTGAGAGTGCCGCTTCTGTTATTTTCTTATTCTGTGGTATCATGGTTGAGTTGCAGAATACGGCTAACCACTGCATATCCCTCCTGTGTTCGATGCGCAACTACGACTTATTTTACTTCCATCCAGTGAAAGAATAGTAAAAAAATTATTGTTCAAATATGCTTAGAATGTTATGAAACGTCGAGATTTTAAGTTTGAGCAAAAAAAAATTCTGTTTGTCAGTCTGTGTCCATTTAAGATATTGACTTGAAATTTGGTACACGTATGTATTTTAACGAGATTTGAAACCAGATTATATTTTGATCTTATTCTGTTGAAGGGTTGGGGGGGGGCAAAATGGGGTAAATTGGTAAATCGAGCAAGTAAGAGTCCATAAAATTGGATATTTAGTATGTATAAGAGAAGCTAAGGTCTCAAGAAATTACTGAAGGGGATGAAAAAAATAAAATTGTGATTTAGTGTGTGTACAAGAACCAAAGGTCTCAATTTTTTTTTACTTCACTTTCACTACCACCCGCTACCTAACTACTACCACTCCCGCTACTGATGTGGCATATCGCTTTATGAGTTTTTGGGGTAGACGATTTCAAATATTATATCATTAAAGTTCCCTAAACAAATTTTTCTCATTGTGAGATTTGGATGGGAAATCTGGTTGTGGAAGTAGTGATTCTTTGGGCAGCGGTTTTTTAATTAATATTTTAATCGTTGGAGGACGGATTCTGCGAAAGGAGTTATTTAACATGTGGAGGAATTAAACTATGTTAGTAAGTTTAGTCGAATCGATACAATGATAGATTTAATTCATATGCTACTAGTTTTTCCAAATCTGATTATGAGCAGTTTTGTCATTAAGCAGCAAAAAAAGGTAAACGAAGTTCTCGGCCTTCTCATATCAGACCCACATGAAAACTAACATATAGATGATAACGAAGATGATAGTAACGATGATTAGATCTTACTATTGCTTATTTTGTTTAGACTAAATAAATTGCATATTTAATTTAACTAAAATAAAGTGTTTTATATTTACCTAAACTATAGCTCATACGAAACAAGTGCAAACATGACTACCCACCCGTTTAAAAAATATAAATTTAAGCCAAAAAATCTCATTTTTATACTTCATAGTCCCCATTTTGGGTAAGCCATCTTGAATTTTTCAATTTTCAAAATTGCAATCAGCGACCTCAAAATCCCTCGAGTATACATTTTCACATTTTCAGTCAGTTTTCTCAAATAGTTTCCGAGATAGCAAATTAACAAATTTAATTAATTTGTTTTGCTTAAAATTGTTTGTTTATTAATAACAAAATGAAGTCCCAGCGACCTGTTTTTTCTTTTTACCAATGTTCCTTAAACTTCAATAAACAATTTAAAAAAAAAATTAGGCCGATTAATCCTTTGCCAGAAAACTTCTCAAAAAATATCTAGCTTGACGCGACTAATCATATATAAAGAAAATATAGGAATAAAGGAGAAGAAGTCATTCGGCATTATAACAATTTCGCACCTCCCTATAAAAATTGCTTAAAACCGGCCCTGGGCAGAAGAAGTAATATCCATAGCAAGGCGTATTTTATTTAATACGCCGGCCATGCGATATTAACACAACGCGTTTTTGGAGGTGAAGTTCAAGATTTTTTATCCTTATTTTTTTTATAGTTAATCGACGTTTTAAGAAAAAATAGCATGTTTTAGTCGGAGTAAAAGCCACTTATTGTGACTCGTCTCTACTTACCGGGCGAACGAAGTGAGTCCAGAAAACCTACAGACTCGTCACACTTTTACTCCTAATAAAACAATACACTATTATAACAAACACAAGCAAATAATGTTAATAAAAGTTATTCAAAATCTAAAATGATCGACATACTTTGAGTTTTTAAACAATAAAAAAGAATGAAACCCTTGATCCCGTTTCGACTCCTCAAGACGAGAGAAAAGTTTAATCTCGCCTTAACAATTCGAGTCAAGACCGAGAAATATCTCTTTTTCTCGGTATCTCTACCAAAATATCTCAAAAACTGCTCATTATTTAAGGTAGAGTTCCCTCATTAGTGCTTTTCATAATACCGATTTTTGTAAAAAAAATACCTATAATTGATATTCTTTATAAGGTTACGACTTCAATTAAAAATATTTAGGGCTATAGGACAGGACCACTTGAACCATTTTTTTGTTGATGGTAAAACAGTAAAATTGCTTCTCCCCCGCCTTTATAGGCACACTGTATAAATTAATCTGAAATTCGTATTAATAATTTCATTCAAAAGTAAGGGTTCAATCAACGTTTTTCAGGTGCTAATGCGTTTTCAGAAAATATCTCAAGATGCGGATCGTAACTATGTATGTTTAAAGTTAAAGTTAATATTTTTTTTTAATTAAAAAAAAATCCTGAACGAATATTCTTTCATAATGAACATTTAACAACTAGCAATAATAAAACTTACAGTTCAGTTCAAAAAGCCTCGAATTCGGTCTGAACTAATTCAAAACATCACATAGATTAAACACCAACTTATTCCAATTTTTTTAAATTACATTATTAGTATTAAAAAGTTTCCAAACATTCAAACCGTACGTAATAATCCTGGCGGACGCTTCGCGCTCACATTTTTGAATACAGCCTGTTAAAACCGGAGTGGTGGATACACTGCGACGCCGACGACGCTGAAGGAGCGCCGATGGTGTCTGGACCATCTCCATGCGTACTTCTGATGCGTCGAACTGTGTTCAACTGTTACACACCTTTGCACGATTAGTTCGTGCTTTGACTAAAGCAGAAAAGCGTAAAATTTGATTTTAATTCGCATTGATGTTAGATTATGGCCCCTTATATTTTTGTTGAGACTTTGTCGTTTCATTTGTTTTTTGTTAAGGTTATGTAGTGAATGCTTGAGACTCGAGAAAATAAAACGAATTTTTTAAAATGTGTCTTAATTAAGACAGACGGAGAATAAGAAGATGGTAATTAACGTACAAACTTTAAATAACGCTTTCAGGCATTCAAACATTCGTTTCGATAATCCGCAATTTGTAGTTCAAAAGACTTTTAACTTTATTTGTCTCACTGGCTTATCTTATCACTTTGTAATTAGCTAAATTCCCATTAAATACGTATTCAGACCAATCTGTTACTGTTTGACAAAACAATAGTAGATTCTTTAAATGTGCTCCTAGTAATCTTTTATTTTGAATTGTTACTATTGTTACTATTGAATTGTTACTATTGAGTGTGTTTGTATGTATACGGGGTGGACCAAATGGGATTTGGTGGTTTTCTCTAAAACTCTGGCAGGTAGACAAAAACCAATATAGGTGTCCTGAGCTCAATTTTCGAGAAACACACAATGGCTCAAACCGCGATCATCTATTTTTTTCTACTACCGAGCTACAGAGCGTTTTTGGAAAATTGGAATTATTGGATGACCTCAATATCCCAATTACCAAGTGTCGAATCGAAAATCGAGTAACACATTCTTAAGGTACTTTTTTGAATAGATAAGAAGAAAATTATGCATGCCTCGGTTTAGAGATATAGACATAACTTGATTGATTTACCAGCGTGCGGTAGGCATTGCTGCCACTCCCAGGGTTATACAGCTGGGCCTGCTACTTCCACACTGGGTTGGACTAAGGTCATGCTTGTTGCCAGCAGCGAGAGCCACATGGCGCATAGTAAAGGAACATGGGATGGGAGGTGTAGGTATTTATGAGATGCGTTACCGCATTGTGTCGTGAGGGAGCGTTTAAGCTCCCTTTTTTGTGTTTTTGGTTCTGGGCATCTGCTTCTTCTGAATCTTCGGGTGAAATATGTGCTGTGTCTTGATATCCCAAGTGTTTATGCTCCTCTTTTTGTGTTTCTGCTTCTTCAAATCTTCTTTTGCTGAGTCTTCTGATTCCTCGGTTTCCGATGCTGGATTTATGGATTTGGGTCATGCTTATTGTCAGCAGCGAGAGCCATATGACTCATGTTTTTTCCTCGCTTTTCTTCCCTAGTTTTTTTTTATCCTCTCGATTGTTGTTTTCCACGTGTAACATGGCCTCCCTATTTTTAGTTTGCTGCTGTTCAGTGTTAGCGCTTTCTTCTGCTGTCCTTTTTGCTTTAACCTTCTTGATCCTTGCCCTTATCTCTCTGCTTACCAGGGTATGGTCTATTTGTGTGATTGAGCTTCCATTACTCCAGGTGTCAATGCAGGTTTGACTTTTGCTCCCTGAATTTCTTATTGTTAGGTCAAACATGTGTGCTAGATTTTTCAGCGCGTTTCCATTTTCGTTAGGCCATGTGTGGAGTATATGTGCATTGAAGTCTCCTAATAGTATAATGGACATTTTTCTTGATTTTTCATAGCGTTGGTGTGTGCCGGTGTTCTTTTTCTAATTGATGGCTTAGTGCTCCATATGGACAGTCCTCTCTTCGGTTATTACTGATTTCTTTCTCCTCTTTGCCGCCTGGCACGATTTCACTGCTCTATATATACCATTATTTACTGCGTTAGAGGGGAAGCACTGTGTAAAGTTTTGGTTAGTATACCTAATTAAACACTAACTAATATTTCTTATCAATTACTGAAAATATTCCGAGATATGTATTATTTTACAAACACATCCACTTATACTTTTTTTAACTATATTTTTTACACGTTGTCACTATTTAACTTTTATAAACTTTTATGGGTATCCATTGGTGACAGAGCATTATAAAGTAGATCTGGTCGCCTCGACAGCAAGATGACAAGTCCAATGTGTTGTCGCATTGTGTTCGTTATTTAATGTTTATGCTCCTCTTTTTGTGTTTCTGTTTCTACAAATTTTCTTCGTCTCCTTCTGAGATTTCTGATGCCTCGGTTTCTGGTTCTGGTAGGGTATATCGCTGCGATTTCTTAGTGGAATTCATTTTTTACACTCGCTTTCTGTTCCAGTATGTTTGGTCGCTTCTCAGTTTGTTCATGATCCTCTGAGTTGTTGTTTTCCACGTGTAATCCAGTTTCCTCATTTTTTTCTTTTTTCGTTTCTTCTGGTTTCTTGAGTCAGTTGCATGAATACCCTTCCTGCTGTCTTGTCTTAATGATCAATGGTCTTGATCATTTTGCATGATTGTCGTGGCTATGTTTTCGTTTACATTTTCCGTCCTTATTTCGATGGAGCTCTCTCGTCTGGTTACCTATGCAACTCCTCTACTAGTCTATTCATAGTGTTGGCGTGTGCCGGGGTTGTTATGTTTTCTCCTTCTAACTGATGGCTTAGTGCTCGATTTTTGTACCAGTAGCTGATGTGTCTTCATTGTTACGTTTTGTAGTGGATACATTATTTTTGTGTTCTCTGCAGAGTTATTATTTCTTGCTTAGTTTTTGCGTATTCTTACGGACCGTTTTTAATAAAATTCCTTAACCTTACCAGAGCCGTACCAGATGTGAAGTGTAGACAGTCAGTATGTTCTTATAGCATGCATGAGATTTTTTTAATTTTAATGGCACTGAAACCAAGCTAATAATGGGCAACAATTTTATCCAAGTTTTTGTTATTTTTTAATTGATTTAATTTGGCGCGGTGTATTGTTACTCTAATGGTACGCACCTGGTAGTATTTGCTGGAAGAGAATTGTTTATTAACTTATTTCTAATTTATTGCATTTCAGGTCTGTTTATGAAATTCTTTAAGTTGTCTATGAGTAGGTACTTAAGACATAAATATTTTAGGGGTAAAGTGGACTTATCTTGATTGATTTATGGCCTTTCCTTCCTTCGGGTCTGGTACTTACTCGATATTTGTCGACTGTTTTCACTTTTTTACGCTGCACTGAAAGATTTAATCACTCGTATTAATTAAATATTAGCACTTATCACTTAATTGTTGCTATTCGGACACTACCACCGCATGCACAATTTTTCACTTCACAACGAATGTACTTTTGACCTATTTGGGCCAGCTTATTACCGGTTTTTCTTCCGATATAAAAGGAACGTTATCTAATAGGCGTCTATTCACCGTAACGTCTCTAGAGAGATTCCCACTATTAACAAAAACACTTTATAATATAAAATAATTTTGCCAAAAAAAGGAAAAACTGTATGATAAATCGTAGGATGACTAATTTAAGTTGTGATCGAATAATGAAATAATTTACAGGGTGTTCCATTTAAACAAAAAAAACAAAAGTTATGTCTATGTCTCTAAAACTGAGGCATGCATAATTTTCTTCTTATCAGCAACGGATTCTACTCAAAAAAGTGCCGTTCAACACTTGTTAATTGAGATATAGAGGTCATCCAATGATTCCAATTTTCCAAAAACGCTCTGTAGCTCGGTAGTCGAAAAAGGTATTTGCTATAGTTTTAGAGAATACCTCAAATCCCGTCTAATTTGGTCCACCCTGTACATGTGTGATTTCATATCTGAGAACCAGAGTTTGAAATTCCAAAATCTAAAATCAGGAAATCCTAGGACACCAGCGACATATTGACTTTGAGTATAGCAGTCGACTGAATTCCGGTATGAGATACTGTAATTTTCGGGATTGACCTTGAATAAATCCAGCTACACCGTGTGCCTATCATATGACCACGAGAGTGTCGATAGTAAAATAAACATGCTACGTTTATTAGACAACCTCCAAATCAAAAGCCAAGAATTTCCGGAAGGAAAAAATACAAACATTTGGAAAAACGCAAACGACATTGTCAGTGCCAGGGCTGAGACAAAAATCCAGTCAGTGCACGATAGACGGTGTGACCAGCATACGCGGCCACATAGTACGCTTTAGCCGACTAAGCTACCATGCCGGTGAAATAAACACGTTATGAAATATGTTTTTTATAAAATAACTAACAAACACCAAGAATGAGAAAATAAAAACATAACGAATTTTTCCTTCTAGTAGAGTGCTCGATGCCCAGATATACGCATAAAAATAAGTTCTGTGGTGGTTTTGTTGTCACAAGCTGAATTTGATATAAAATTAATGATGATATACTGATGTTTTAAAATCTCAAAGCCGTCAAAAAATGTCCTACTCAAAAGGTCATTATAATCAAAAAACGAGTTATAGCTTAGTGACTTATGTGTTTTGATATTTCCACTTTTGAGTAATAGCAAATCCTTTTAACCATGAATAGAACTAGTCAAAATAAATAGATTTTCGAAAAGACCCACCTCGAGAAATCATGCCTGCTCCCCCTGCCCCCCCTCAAAGGGGCTACCTGTATCTGCCTATATATATTTTTTTCTCAAAAACGGTAGGAGCTAGAGGAATGATTTTGGCGCCATTCGATAAAGTATAAAATTTTGCATACGACCCTCCATTTGCTTTTTGCTATTTTCTTTTTTGTAAGGCCGCACAGCAAAAAAAGGGTGAGGAGCCTTCCAACAACGACGGAAGTCACAATAAGCGTATTAATGCACTCTACTATTCCTTTGAAAATAGATTGAATACAATTACATGAAAACATTACCCTGCAAAAATGTAATTAAAACGTCGCTTATTACAACAGGACCTTAGAATATAGTGCAGTAACTAGAAATTTTAATTTAAGAAGATTGTCATATAGATTAAATTTTTTTCTTCGAAAGTAGATGCATGAAAGGAATATTTGTAATATGCTGTGGCTTGCTATTTTATATGGGGTGGATACCATCCATTTTCAGGCCGTGAAAGAAGATTTGAACTAAAAGAGAATAAAACTCTGAGAAAGAAAAGGTTCCATACAATGTTTTCTGTAAATTATTTCTGTAGGATTAATAGTTTCAGAGACGTGGAAGTTCTAAAATGGCATCCAAACGTTTATAAGAGGAAGTATTTAGTTTAAATGTCTCAGAAACTATGGAACTTACATAAAAAATATTAAGGATAAAAAGATTGTTAATTAAGTTTTTAAACGAATTTCTTATTGTTTCTATAGCATAAACAACAAAGAAGTTCTGGCCGAAAGAACGTGCGTCTACACGTATTTTTTAATAAAATGCGTGAAGACTTGAAGGATGTCAGCTAGAAAGAGTAATAGGCTATATCGTCACGACCACGGAGTACAGTAGGCAGTAAAAAATATAGTTTTTAAAGGGGTTTTAAGAATCCCCGGATCCTCCACCATTTTCTAGAATTCAAAATCTACACAATACTCGACTCCAAAAGATTCAAATTTTGAGAAAACTTTCACCAAAATACATCTTGACGTTCAGATGGAGGTTTTGGGCATATGCGTGTTAACAGTTTTCAAACTTCTGCTACTAAAAAGATTGATTTTTTTTCAACTTTGCTCGTCAAAGAAAGTCACTAAATCTATAAAATAAAATTTCACTCAACCACGTGGTTAAATGAGCCTTATTGACTAATATTGAGATTGAAATTGGTGTAAAAGTACTTCGCAAATACGAAGACGGATGATATATTGTATTTTATAGACAGATAGTAAGAAGGAAGGTCTAAAATAGTAAATATTGCCGGTAAAAAAATTTCATATCATTCTATTAGTCATCGAATTCTGAGCGACTTTCAAAATGCCCGTCTGTCCGTTTGTTCATCTATTCATCCGTCTGTTCGTCCGTCCATTCGTCCGTCATGTTTCTTGTAGGTATATATAAAAAATTACGAGATATTTTAAGAAAAAATGCACATGAAAAGTGTTTAATTTTTTAAAACATCTTACAAACACAAAAATACTATATGATATACAGAAGAACATTTCGTCAATCGAGATGGCATCATATAGTCCATACCCCCTTTTTGAGGGCGACCAACATGATGGTGATAGCCGTGCGATCCCTACCCCCTCGAACTACTCCTAAACGCGAAACACCATCCCTATTTCCCCTTTTTCGGTGTCGGGCATGCGAGGACTTGTTGAATCGAGTTTTTTTCGAGGAAACTCAATATACCCTGTAAAATTTCGCAACTAGACATCCTAACGAAATATGCAAAAAACCTCCAAACGTGCTGAGAATTGTTTTGTACGCGTTTTCAAAGTAGGGAACACGACGCTGATATTATTTAGCCTCCCACCCCCAACCATAAAATTCATAAAACCACTCCTTTTCCCCATTTTCGTTATCAGGCATGCGATGACTTGTTGGATCGGTTTTTTTTAGGAAACTCAATATGTCCTGTAAAATTTAGTAACCAGACATCCTAATGACTTCCGGGTTCTGAAACCACCCCCTCCCTCAATCCTGAAGTGTCCCTCAAAGAGAAGGTTTTAAAGAAGGTATCCCCCGTTTTGGACAACACGATCGTGGCATCACTTTCTCTTTTAGTCCTCAAGACTACCCTTACGTACCCAAAACCATCGGTTTTTCTTATAGTGAGATCACAAGCGCTCATTGGATCAGGTCTTCTAAGGAGAGAATTTTTTTATTACGGCTGAAGAGGAGTTTGATAGGACGAGTTATGCGCATGTATATATAGTCATATATGTGCATAGTCGACTTTTTATTATATATTTATTTTCACATTATGTATATGTCCCTGTCTGATGAAAAATGGCAAAAAGGAATTGTTTTATGCATTTAGGGGTTAGGGTTGAGAGGCTAAATAATATCAGCATCGTGTTCTCCGTCCTTGAAACCGAGTAGAAAACAAATTTCAGCACGTTTGGATATTTTTTGCATGTTTTGGTATTGAGGGAGAGGTGGTTTCAACCTCCGGAGGTCGTTAGGATGTCTGGTTGCGAAATTTTACAGGACATATTGAGTTTCCTCAAAAAAAAATCGATCCATCAAGTCCTCGCATGCCTGAAAACGAAAAATGGGGAAAAGGGGTGTTTTTTTTTACATTTAAGGGTAGTTCGAGGAGGGTAGGAACCACGCGATTATCACCATTGTGTCGGCCGCTCTTGAAAACGTGGGGTAGCCATGTTTGTTGCTACCCTTGCACTTTTGGGTTTTAACCTTTTTTTTTTTGCAACTTTGGTATGGACTAATAGGGAGATGATTAAAATAGGATAATTTTTTTCTTTATTTTTTTTATGGTATTCAATAGAATTCGATCATCTAGATAAGCTATTAAAATTTCAGCTTCATAAGTATATCCAATTATTATTCAATGTTAAAGATTGGGTTTCAGTACAAAGCGCTTCGCCGACTCGTGACGTCATTTTGCATAAACAAAAATTGAAAAAGTACATTGCTTCTGTCAAAACTTCTTTGCTTTTATGCTATAGAAATAGAAAAACAAAACATTGAAAGCCCAATTAATAGTCTTTCATTTTTGTTCTTACCGCTAAAAATTTGGAAATTGACTTAAAAAATTTGGAAATTGACTTAAAAAGTGTTCTACTTTCGATTTCTAAAATAAAAAGAAAATGCTGAACGGGCCTATTACACGTATAGCAACACTTTTATAGAAAATTCAATAATCCGGCTAATAATGATAACATTTAACTTTTATACAATTTTATTTGTCATAACATAGACAGATCCCTTGTCCGGGCTGCATATACGTAATCTGCAGACGTATAAGGCATAGCTGACCGCTTCGGGTTTTTAAGAATAATAGGACCAATGAAAACGAGAGTAAAATGCAGACGTAGTTATCCTAGTACGTCTGCAGTTTACTACATTTGCAGGCGAGGGGCTATGTGTTTATTTTATTTTGCAACAATTTTAAACACCTCTAGATTTTTTACTTTTAGAGATAAAAATATGAATTAAAATATTATTCTTATAAAATTTCATGTTATATTGACATAATTGGAAAAAAATAAGCTATAAAACTATCAGTTAATTGCAGACGCTTGAGGCTTTTCTGTGCACATTCTGCGCACTGGCTACTGCCGACTGGACTATAGAGTATCTTATGTGTTCTCGATGCTTTGCTTTTACAAACGCTTTAGTTACTATTTGTTTCTGTATGTTTTATAAATCAATATAATTTGTCATAAACTATTATAAATAGAAAGGGTAGAAAGAAAAAAAAGTTGAAATACTTGAATTAGCAAAAAATGTAATTGACCATATTCTTGCATTTATCTATATTACAATCACATAAAGGTATAAAAGTAATATTTTTTTACAATGCATGCTTTGGTTTTGCAAGTCGTTAAATATCTGCACTGTGATATAAGATCATTAGGTACTAAATTTTTTAACTAAATCTTTACCAATAAGCAGTGAGACATATAAGCCGGTGACGATTATGTCCGAATATTACCGAATCATTTTGGCTATGCCTTATGCGTCTGCAGATTACGTTTATGCGTCCGGGCTAAGGGTGTTATGATATTATTACTTATCATTAGTGCCTAATTAGAGTATATACAATATATACTTTATCTGTATATTGAGGTAACTGCGGTAACAAATTTATATTAGTTATGGTCAATCTGTGTTATACAAACACTGCACAAAATAAAATTTTCAGTGAGCAAGGAGGAAGCGAAAATTGATTTATCCCCGTTCCACTCACCTAAAACTTTTCTTTTAGGTAAATCTCATCGCATGATGAAGGAATGAAGCTAGTGGATTTTCCGACTTATTTTATAACAGTTTCGTTTTCGAACCTATTTCGATTTGTAAATGTTTTTTATATAACTTGAATTTACATAAACCTGGGATGACATTGGTTTTGTGTATTCCTGTAACTCTCGAAGAAACAGAATGGAATATGGTTAGATCTTTGTATCTCATACAGTGTGACCCATTCAAAATGGTAACACCTTTATTACTTTTTATTTTTTGTCCGACTTGAACCAAATTTTACCAAAAGATAGAACAAATTAGGATCTACTTATGGCCAGAAAAACATTCGCCTCTTATAAATGCAAAGCCACCTGCATTTTTTTATCGAAAAACTTTATAACGAAAGTTGTTCAAAATTGTCCAAAAACCTAGTCCAAAATTTCATCATATAAAAAAATATTGAAATTTTGTTTAAAACAATGTCCAGGTCCGAAAATTTCATTTTAATTGGTTTTTTTTCTTTAGAACATTGCGCTATGACCATTTTGTTTGAAGTTAAACGCAAGCTGTCAGGTGTGAAGTGATTTGTATTTTTTTTTTAATTTTGTCGAAATTTTGGACTTCAAAAACAAAATTCAATATTTTTTAATATTGCTGAAATTTTAGACTCTACGGTTTTTGGATAATTCTGAACAACTTTCATTAATAAAGTTTTCCGATAAAAAAACGCCTAATATGATTTCTCTATTTTTTCCATTCATTTTGGTACCGCAGGCAGGCGGCTTTGGATTTGTAGGAGGCGAATGCTATTTTGGCAATGAGTAGATCCTAATTTGTTCTATATTTTGGTAAAATTTGGTTCAAGTGGGACAAAAAATAAAAAAGTTATAAAGATGTTTCCATTTTACATGGGTCACACTGTATAGTAGCATCCTAAAATATGAAATAAATTTAGTAAACAGTCGGTAAATAATAATTAGCAGGGAAAATGTCGTTGGTAAAACAATTTACCTCAATTTATTACATTTGATGCATTTGAAGCAAGTCAAAAGAAAATCAATAGAATTTGCAGCAGAAAAATATTTAAAGCTATAATATTATGTAATACAGGGTGTCCCACTGGGAACTGCATATTTCAATTTTAAAATTCAATTTTAAATCCCAAATAATTCAAAAAGTCTTATGTTAAACCTCTACAATATCTACATGGAAAAGGGGGAATTTAATTTTACATAATAATTAATTCAAAGATATACAGTGTTCCATTCGACTTAAACAAGTTTTCGCGGTTTGAAGTTGACAAAATGTAACGTAAAAAAACTGAACATTTGGAATTATTGAATTTCTTTAAACTAAATATTGATACAGCGAAAAAAAGATTATTTCTTCGGTAAAGAATTTGAATATTCAAAACGGCAGCTATTTGACACAGTAACTGTGACGTTTTCTATTATGATTCCTCAAAAACGTCGCCGGGATTGCCAGAAAAACTGATTTTTTCACGTAACTATATACCTTAAATAAATAATTAGAAAATAATTGACTAATGCAATAACAGTGCAATTCAACATGACCCATAGAGCAATAACAAATTATCATATTCAGGCAAATTATTAATGGGCTGTGTATAAGGTGGGTCACAAACAGCAAAACCTTCATAATATTAAAAAATAAACAAATTAACAAATAAACAATTGCGGTTACCTAAAATGGGCATACCGTGTCGTTCCATATGATATTCCCCAAAAAATATTTTACCTTAGAAATGAATAAAACAAAAGGGAAAAAGCCGAGTGAATATCTGATCCACACGCGCTGGCTGCTTGCTTCTAACTGTTAAAACCTTGCCTTGAACGGCCTAAATATGGGCAGTTTGATGTAAGAGGGCCATATATATGTTATAGTTCGAGCTCCGTGATTCATTTATTTATTTGAACTTGTATTTCATTTTTACGTATGAAAATAACAATTTAAGAAAATAAAAATTAGTGATGAATGAGGAAATTGCTGAAGGTTTTAATAACTTTTTTATAGCTAGTGTTGTTGAAATAACTGACCACTAATGCAAATCAGTGGTCATCGAGCAACTATGAAACTATTAAATCTGAATTTAATGAATTTTCACTACTAACTTTAAGTCAATTAAGATCAATTGTATTAACCTTAGACAATAAGTCTAGCCCGAACTTGGTATTAAATTCAAGAGCTTTAAAACATATTTTCCAAGTTATAGGACATGTTATTTTGGATTTTGTTATTATCAGTCTATCTAAAGGAAAATTTGCTGAAGCACTGAAAACTAGTACAGTTGTTCCTATTCGAAAAATAGAAAACTCAAATGAAGCATGTGACTTTAGATCAATTAATACTTTACCACCTCTCGAAAAAATATTGAAATTAGCTGTTTATCATCAATTCAACCTATTTTAATAATAATAATCTGTTTATAATTAATCAATCTGGTTTTAGAGCTAAACATTCGTGCGAAACTGCACTTCAATTGACGATTGCACACTGGAATAATGAAATTGATGACAATAAATATGTGGTGGTAGTATTCTTGGATTTTAAAAGAGCATTCGAAACAATTGATATAAATATTTTGATAAATAAACTTAAATATTACGACATAGGAGGAACTGTGTAGGAATGATGTAAAAGTTACTTGTCCAATAGGTTACAATGCACAGTTATCAAGTACAATGCCAATTAATGTGGGTGTAGCCCAAGGCAGTCTACTTGGATCACTCCTGTTTATTGTATATCTTAATGATTTAAATTTCGTTATTAATTGTGACTTCATTAACGTGTTTGCTGATAACACCTTGATTACAATTACACATAGTAACGTTAACATTACCATCGAAAAAATGAATATCGAATTAAATAAACTTTCAGGATATCTCAACACTAATAAATTAAAATTAAATATAATAAAACTAAAGCAATGATTTATACTAAAAAATATAATTACTCTAAATTAAATATAAATAATGTTAATATAGTATTTGGTAACAATAAATTAAAATTGGTAACAAAAGTAAAATATTTAAGCTTCATGACTAGTAATGACTTAAGTTTAAAAAAAACATTTTATATATGTACAAAATAAAATAACTAAAAAGTGTTTTTCTTATCCAGAATTTCCAAATATTTAACAACAGCAACAAGCATAACAGTTTTTAAAACAATAATACAGCCTCGCTTCGATTATTGTGCATGTATCCTAAATTTTCTTGATAACAGCATTGCTGTATTATAGAAACTGCAGAACAGAGGAATGCAGATTATATTAAGATGCAACAGACTTACACCTACACCTATTGGAACAATGTTGAATGTACTGGACTATTTAAGTGTGAAACAGCGCTTAAAATATTTTACCTCAATTTTTATATACAAGATTTTGAATGGTTTAGTCCCTTCTTATTTCAACAAATATATTACTTTTAATAATTCAGTACATAATCACTTAACTAGATTAAATAGTCATTTATACATTGAAAGAAAGAAATGTACCAAACATATGCGCACATTATTTTCTGATGAGTGTCGGGAATATAATATATTACCAAATAAAGTCAAAGAAAGTACTAACTTGATAGTGCTAAGTTGATGACAAAGAGTAGAGACCCCGGGGCAGAGCCTTGGGGTACACCGTGTCTGACTAGAAGAGCATTTAATATTTGGTCGTTTAAAAAGACGTCGATAGTCAATTCATAAATTATGATAACTATTTTTTTTGCTTCATTTGATTACATGTTTATTTTGCTTAGTGTGACAAATATCGTGGTTTAAATAGATAAAATAATCATAAAAATTGTTTTTTTTTCTATCTATTTATTTAACGTCGGCCTATTTCCGCTACCAGGGCCTATCATCGACGCCAGGAGACGAGCTACCCCCAACCTGGAAATTTTGCCGAACCTCTTCTTGTAAGAAGAGTAGGGATCTTTTACTTGCCTAACATTTAATAGACAAGGGGCCGCCTGCTTTACATCCCCTCCGAAGGATGGTATATCCACTACGTAATCCTCAGCTTGAACTTACGTAGCTTCCGCGTATATACTGATATACAAGCCGCTAGAAGGTGGGACGAGATCGCTGTGTTTCCCAAGATGGGTCACCCATCCAAGTACTAACCACGCTACACGTTGCTTCGCTGGAGTATCGAGATACATACACAGTGAAGGCGCGTCTACGCTCGCCCCCATAATAATTGTAACGGTCCATTTTTGACATCTAGAAATTATTAGTTTAAATAACCTTTAATACTTTTTATATATTTTCCGTCATAAAAATATTATTCAAGGTTTCTAGAACGTTCGAGTTAAGAGTTTTAACCTCATTGAGGGGAGGCTGTCTATGGCCTTTGCGTGGTAAAGAAAAGGAGTAGAGTAGGAGAGAAGTCGTGGTTACAGCCGCTTCGGCGGTCACAGCTTACAACATTTGGAGTGAATTTGACTCTCTAAGATCACAGCTCTATTAACTACGATAGAATTTGACTGTGTAGTTATAAATAAGTGCTTGTAAAGGGTGTTCTTTTTAGAAGTTTGGTTTTTGAATTGGCGACACTGTTTCTAGAGACAGTTAATTTAACATCTGACAGCTGATTCGTGCTCAGTATGTTTTGCCATTTCACCATGAATAGACTTACAGCAGAACAACTCTTGCAAATTGTGCAAATTTAGTTCGAAAATCATGGTTCAATTCGCGAAACTTACCGTGCGCTATGTCCATTTTACAGTCGACATAATCGTCCATCCAGGCAACTCATTCGAACAACCATGAATCTTTTTGGCACCACGCATACTCTGATTGATAATGTACATCCGCAGAGACGTCGTACAGTGCGCACCCAAGAAGTTGTTGCTGCTGTGGAGCGTAGTGTTGAGGAGGATCCGAATGAGTCGATTCGCCGTCGTGCACAGTAATGGGAGCTGTGTCCATCCACCTTATGGAAAATTTTGAGGAAAGATCTTGGATTACGAGCTTACAAGATTCAGCTCGTGCACGAAGTAAAGCCGCGTGACCATCATTTACGTCGGACGTTTGGTGAACGGGCCGAAAACAAGATTGTTCTTGATCCTCATTTTCACCAAAAAATTTTGCGTCGTGGACATGTGAACTGGCCTCCACCGTCGTGTGATATCACACCTTGGATTAGTTTCTGAGGGGATATGTAAGTCGCTAGTCTATGCCGATAAACCAGAGATATTGGACCATTTGGAAGCCAACATTAGACGAGTTATTGCCGACATACGGCCCCAACTGCTCGAAGAAGTGATCGAAAATTGGATTTCCAGATTCCGCTACATTCGAGCCAGCCGCGGCACCCACAAGCCCGAAATCATATTTAAGCACTAATGGCATAAAAATATATTTCCAATAAATTCAATACCATGGGCGTCAGCAACATTTTTATGTGTTTTATTTCATTTTAAAGTTCCATTTCTCTAAAAAAAGAACACCCTTTATTTGAATTCCAGCGAAAGACCTAAATCTAGTACCGTGAATCATTTTTACTGCGTTCAAAATTTCTGAATAAAAGTATAAATTTGTCTCCCTCTTTTCCACTGCAGTTTTGGTATTTAACTATAAAATTTGTATTATGTTTTGATTACCAGTGAGTGCAAAAGTCCTACTAATTACTGTAGGTAACTAAAACTTTATTTTACTTCAGGCCAAATACGAAGGTTTGATTAAGAATATTATGGTCAACGGGTATCCTGTTATCCATAGTTGTCCATCTCCTAATAATGGACCCACTTCAGAGTTACTTTTGCTAATTTAAGTACTTCAATGTCTGACTTTCTTAATAAGAGATAAAAAGAATTTATTTCGGAATGCTACGTTCTGCCTGGTGCGAAATAGTTTGTGCAACAAGAGTGAATATGATATCCATATCGCACGAGAATGAAGTTTGAGCACGACACCATATGCGGAGTGCTCAATATTTCGAGTGCGATATGAATAATCCACTCGAGTTGTACAGTATACTTTTTCTATGACCAGCTTAACAAAAAATTACAAAATTTATTAAACATTAATATATTATAAACTTATTTTAAACTTAATTAAGTCAATCTTAATTTGTCAGTTTAGGTTTTCCTTATTCAGTATTACTATTTTTTAGAACAACTGTTTAATTTCACATGATAACTTTTTCATACAGGCAGGTAAAATATTTTCAGATATATTTTTTTATTCCATTTACTAGTGTCCAATCCACGAACTTTTTATAGCAAAATTCATATTTACTTTTAGATTTTTATGGTAACAATGTCCCATAAGTTTTATTTGCAATTAGCCGAATATATCTGGTGGAGTACCATTTATCGATTCTTCACTGAAATCACCCGTTTTTAATTATTTTTTAGCTCAATAACTACACAAATATACAGTGACAATTACTTTGGCAGCTTACGCACTAACTTGAATTTTTAAAAACGAATAGTTGCCTATGTACTTAATGCACGAACTGTGATTGGTCGGTTTCATATCCATCCTAGAAGTATATAAAATATATCCGTTCAGTTCATTGGAATTTCCTCCTTATCCATTCTACAGACTACAGAAAACAGCAAATTCACATAAGGAAGTAGAAAAACTATTTATCCATTTCCCTATATGATACATATACCGGTTGATGTGTAAGAAAAGCATATCAGTTATTGTAAATTTGAATTAGACATGCCAACAAGCATTTAATATAAGTCTCTTTGCACTGTATTTTTGCTTGTTCGTGAAACAATAAGTATAGTAAATTGTTTAATAACTTTTCTTGTAAACAAAGCTATAGTTATTTGTAATATTCCAGTTAATGTTTTTGTAATTAAGATTTAAGTTGAACAAATACAGTTCCTTATGCCTTATTATATACAGAATTCAGTTCCCGGACGGGAACCTGTGATTCCCGAGTTCATGTTGGGCCCATATAACCCAACTTACCTTAGTCCAAAAATGTATCCCTGAGGAAGTACATCTTCTTAAAGTGAGGCAAAAAAAAAAAAATATTCCGATAACTTCCGTTATATAGAACATAACATTTTCAAATTTTGATGGAAGCTGTATCTCCATAAGTACTCTATGTAAACTTGATAACAACCAAATATCTTTTGTTTCTCAATTTTTTTTCATAATAATACTTGATTGGCTGTAATTTTTTAATCATTCTGTAAAATTACGGAATACTTGAACATTTTTACACAACATTGAATGGGCTGCAAAAAAGGTACTCTTAAAAATTTTTGTAATATTAATCAAAATACAAGAAATTATCGTTTTTTCCTCTATTTGTATTTAACATTTATTTACAGTTCTAGAACCAAATTTTGTAATAGCAGAAAAGTACAGTTTATTTTAAAAAACTACATTCATAACAAATGCTCCACATGGCGTCCACCTGTTTCAGTACACAAATCAGTACCTTTAAAATTTTTTGTAATATCAACCAAAAATCAAGAATTATCGTTTTTTCTCTGTAGGTCATAAATGCTCGTGAAACAGAAAACTTGTCGTGTTCTCATGACTGAACTTAATTAATTAGTAACGTCAAAAAAGTATAATATTAATTTCGGTAATCTACCAGCAACAAGCTGGGTTGCAATTTTGTGTTAGAAGGTTAGCGGCAATGCATCAGGGTTTTCAAAGAGTACTGTTTCGAGAATTATAAATAAACAATAACTGTACTCATTACATTTTCAAAAAGTCCAAGCTTTATTAGAACGAGATTTTCCACCTCGATTAGAGTTTTCACGGTGGTTACGAAATAAACAAAATTTCTTTTCCCGAATATTATTCACCGATGAAGCAACATTCACGAGGAACGGAATATTTTATCTACATAATGCTCACCATGATCATCTCTTGATGAAAATCCTCATGTCATAAACGAAACAACAACAGACATTCTCAATAAATGTGTAGATAGGTATAATTAACAATCAACTCATAGGTACAGTTAAATTACCAAACCGTCTAAATGGACAAGAGTACTTACACTTTTTGCAAAATGGTCTACTACCTCTGCTCGATTATGTTCCTTTGGAAATACGACGTAATTTATGATTCATGCGCGACGGTTGTCCTACTCATTTTAACATTATTGTGCGACAGTTTGTTGACAGAGTTCATGGAAACCATTGGATTGGCAGAGACGGACTGCGTGGTCAGCAAGGTCGCCAGATTTGAACCCTTGCGATTTTTGTATTTTGAAATTATTTAAAAACCACTGTACTAGGGAGCAATTTTGGGAACGTGTACAGAACGCGTGCGATGAATTTAGAGGAATTTTGCATATTTTCCAATGAATTCGCTCGTCATTGATGAAGAGAATTGATTTGTGTACATACCGAAACAGGTGCACGTTATGTGGAGCAATTTTTATGAATGTAATTTTTTTAAATAAACTGTACTTTTCCATTATTACAAAATTTTATTCTAGAATTGTAAATAAATGTTAAATACAAATAGAGGAAAAAACGATAATTTCATGTGTTTTGACTGATATTACAAAAATTTTTAAGAGTACCTTTTTTGCAGTCCTTTCAATGATGTGTAGAAATGTTCAAGTATTCCGTAATTTTACAGGGTGATTAAAAAATTACAGCCAGTCAAATATTAATTAGTATGAAAAAAAATTGAGAAACAAAAGATATTTAGTTGTTATCAAGTTTACATAGAGTACCTATAGAGATACAGCTCCCATCAAAATTTGAAAATTTTATCTTCCATATTTTAAAATGAGGCCATTTAGTGGGACCATTTCTTCCAATCCATTGAAGTGGGTAAATGGTATTTCACTGGTCCCTTACTGTAGTAGTTTTTTTGTAAATTTACTTCCACAACCGGTGGAAGTATAGTAACGACAAAAAAAATTTTGAAAATTTTTATTGTTCAAATCGGCTTAGAATGTCATGAAACGTCGAGATTTTAAGTTTGAGCGAAAAAAAATTTCTGTCTGTCTGTCCGACTGTCTGTGGGTCTGTCTGTAACTTTTTTGTGCTCACGATTTTCTCTGGAACTGTTTAAGATATTGACTTGGAATTTGGTACACGTATGTATTTGTATGTATGGAAATATATTATATTTTGATCGTATTCCGTCGAAGGGTTGGGGGTAAATTGGGGTAAATGGGAGGTAAATAGGTAAATCAAGCAGATAAAAGTCCATAAAATTGGCATTTACTACATGCAAGAGAAGCTAAGGTCTCAAAAATGTTTTGGCATTAGCCACCCCCATTACCACCCCCATCCCATTATTAAAGAGGATGAAAAAAAATTATGATTTAGTGTGTGTACAAGAACCAAAAATATTTTTTTACTTCATCCACCCCCACTACCACCACCCCCACCCCACTACCGATGTGGGATATCGTTTTATGTATTTTCGGGGTAGACGATTTCAAATATAATATTATTAAAGTTCCATAAACAATTATTTCCACATACAAAATTTTTTCGTTGTGAGACTTGGATAGAAAATCTGGATGTGGAAGTAGTGATTCCTTGGACAGCGGTTTTTTTTGCTGTTTCTGTTATTCGACAAGCAATAAAACCTCAGTTTGGTATAAATTGTCTTGTACAAATGAACATTTATCTCACCTATCGAGTTTTACAATATGAATTTTAATAAAGCGGAACTTGTAGACATGACTTTTGTTTTGGGCGAGTCGGGCGGACATTGTTTGCTTGCCACTAGAATTTATAAGCAAAGGTATCCTGAAAGAAGGATTCCTGATGTTAGCAGCTTCCAAAACCTTCTCGACAGATTTGTGGAAACTGGAAATGAATATAAAAAAAGTGAAAGAATAAAATGTGTTGTGAATGAAGAAAATGAGTTTTCTGTGGTGCTGCAACGGTTGAAAATCTCCATATTAGTCAGAGAGAAGTGAGCTTGTTAGTAGGAATAAGTCGAATCTTAAAAACAAATAAGTTTCATGCATATCATATTCAAATGCACCAGGAATTATCTAACGACGATTTTCAAAGGCGTCTACAGTTTTGTAATTGGGCCATAGATAAAATGCAAGATGTCACCTTCTTTCATAATGTTTTATTCACTGATGAGGCAACTTTTCGTAAAAACGGATTTATTAATAGACACAATTTCCATTATTATGCTTCGGAAATCCTCACTTTTTTAGGCAAGTTGATAACCAGCGCAGAAAGTCTATAAACGTTTGGGGGGGAATTATTGGAGAACATGTAATAGGGCCACATTTTTTGACGGTACATTGACTGGAGCTATTTATCTTCATTTTCTGGAAAACTATCTGCCACAATTATTGGTGAATCTTCCTGAAAGGATTCGATAGGATGTTGTTTCAACAAGATGGTGCTTCCCCACATTATTTAAATGCAGTTAGAGACCACTTAAATAATACCTACCTACCCACTTCAATGGATTGGAAGAAATGGACCCACTAAATAGCCTGCTTGATCCCCAGATCGTACAAAAATGGATTTCTTTTTATAGGGATAAGTGAAGGAAATTGTTTATACAGACACACCACCAAACTGCGTTTAGATCTATCAAACCGGCAATTTTAGAAACAGTAGAAACCTCATCTGAAGAGCGCATAGAAATATGTGTCGATCAAAATGGGCAACATGTGGAGTACTTATAATATTTTTTAATGAATTGTATGAAAAAACATCCATTTTAAGTTTATTCTCGAATTTAGTACTTATTGCTCAATAAAACGAAAATGGTTGCAATCAGCCAGCCATAAGGAACTATTTACAAAAAAATGTAAGTTTTTCTTATCTTCATCACATCGTCGAAAAATATATAGGGTGTTCCATTTGGAAAAATTGAGAAAATTCAATTTAAAAAGTTCTTAATTGAAAAATAATTTTTACACCCTGTACATTTTTTGGAAGTAAAAATAATCCAAAAACACTAATTAGATGTCTCGTAACTAGTATTCACACAAGTTTTTCTTAAAACCCGTAATTGTGATTTTGGTGATTTTTTCAATATGCAGCTGCAGATGACATTATTTAAACAAAAAAATTCATTACATGCAAGTAAAGTAGTTGGGAGATAGTCAATAATAATATAGAATAAAGATAATATAAATAATAATAATAAAAAATATACTGATATACACAGCATTCCATTTTAAAAAAGGCACTTTATCCTGTAATTTCGTCTTGGCTCGTCCTGTATATTCGGTTATCATCTAGTTTACTTGTATTTTTTTTTAATTTCTAGCTATCGTAGAACTCGAGATATCAAAGTCAAACTATTGCCCCAATCTCAGCACCCCGTATCTTCAAAACGAGGAATTTTTGTTTATACGAACTTTTTTTTCTTAAAATTAACCAACATTAACATCGTGAAATATTTTAACGTACCTATGTAAGTTACATCCATGTAGTTGAAATGAAATTATATCTAAGTGCACTGAAATATTGTATAAACATATTATTTAAAAGTTAATTTACAACATACATTATGTATTGTATCTTCATTCAGGAAACGTATAAAACGCTGGCGCTTTTCGTGTAATGCCTTTTAAGAGCTAGGGATTATCGTACCCTATTCACCTTTCACCAAATAAAAATAATTATCACTGACGATTGTAAGAATCAATTTTCCATTTTCTTCCCCTACGCAAGACTGAAGTGATAATTGAAATAGCAATATAAGCCGGATTTTTCTCCAATATTTTCTAATAAATGCTTCTGGCGTGATTAAGTTATATAATATCGATCACCTTTCAGGAAATAGGGTGGGAAAATTACTTCAGGTAGCGAGTCTCATAGTATTAATCATTCATTTGAACAAACGGAAATGTATTTCCTGCAGTGCTCTGCCAGCACTCTGCGAATTATTCATCACGAAAGCGCAGCATGGTCAGGTGCCAATTAAATTCAACCACCAGTTTAACTATTAGTTCCAAAAAAATGTCAAAAGTGCCGCTTGATCAATTACTTCCACATCCAATGGAAGGTATAGTAACGACAAAAAAAATTTTGAAAATTTTTATTGTCCAAATAGCCTTAGAATGTCATAAAATGTCGAGATTTTAAGTTTGAGCGAAAATATTTTCAATCTGTCTGTCGGTTTGTCTGTCGGTAACTTTTTTTTGTGTGCACGATTACTCTGAAACCGTTTAAGGTACTGACTTGAAATTTGGTACACGTATGTATTTTAATGTGATCTGGAAGTAGATTATAATTTCATCTAATTCAGTTGATTTTTTTATTTTAGAAATAATATTTATAATTTGCTCGTTTTGCGTATTGGAACTATTCTGTTTACAAATTATACCAAAAGTATAGAAAGATATTCATCAATTAAAATGATATATACAAGCACTATTTTCTCAACTATGATACAAAAAAAATTATCAAGTAGCTCTTCATCTCACAATGAAAGAACCATGTATCTATTATACATGTATACATACATCTATACATCTATACATGTACTTTAAGTTTATTGGTAAGCTGATCATTATTGGATATCAGATTGCTAGGATAATTTAAAGTAAGGCAAGAGATTAGACTCAATAATTAACAATATGTATATAAAAGATCTCTTAAGTTTCATGTATACTTATCAAATCTTTCGGTATATATTTGAGCTTTTAAAAATTCAATTGTGTTCTTTAAATTCGTTCGAGGATTGTTAAGGCATATTTTAATTTGATTTGGTGAATTTAGCGCTCTTCTGTGTTGCCCATAGGTATATAGGACACTCTATTAAAATATGTTTGCAATTGCAATTATTACAATTTGGTAGTTGATCTCCTGTGAGCATATAACTAGATGTTAAGTGTGACCTATTCTCAGTCTCGTTAATACAGATTACTCTCTTCTTGTCAATATGGTGTACTAGCTTTCCAATTATTCACATTTTGCTTTATTTCTTTTAGTTTGGTATTAATTCCATTCCATTCCTTTTACCAACTATCTATAATTTTCTGTTTTAAGTATATTTTCAAATCAATATTATGTATAGGTAAGTATATTCTCTGATTGGTCAAGATCTGCTGCTCTTTTCGCTGTGTCATCTACAAGTTCATTCCCAGGAATACCCATGTAGCCTGGGGTCCAAATACAAATTACTTGTTTGCCCTGAATTTGTAACCAGTGAGTAAGCTCAAGGATGGATTGCACCAATGGATCGGCGTATGAGACAATGCTTGCAATGCACTCAGCGAATCGGAACAGATCAAGATCACGAATAAAGTATTCATCTCGGAATATCTCAAAGCCATCCAGATGGCATATAATTCTGCAGAATAAATGCTTTCTGATTTAGGTAAAGACCAGCTGTAGGCATTATTTCCATCTGAAAAAGCACTTCCTACGCCTTGGTCTAATTAAGAGCCATCTGTGTATAATGTATGGTCTGCTTCGTAAGAATTCACTATAGAGTAGAACTGCGCTAAAAGTAACTGTCGGTTAACATCACTCTTTTTAACCTTCCAATATCTTATTGTACAAACTAGCTGAAAGATATGAGAATGACGATTTATACTGGGTAGTTTTATGAACAGGAATATGCAAAGTACTATCAAAACAAAACAAAACGCAGCTCAGTGTTATGTATTGTGGCAGGGGCGAGCATAGATGCGTCTTGACTGTGTATGTAGCCTCGATACTCCAGTGAAGCAACGTGCAACGCGGTTAGTACTTGGATGGGTGAAATCCATGTTGGGAAACACAGCGATCTCGTCCCACCTTCTAGCGGCTTGTATATCAGTGTAAACGCGGAAGCTATGTAATTTCAAGACGAGGATTATGTAGTGGATATACCATCCTTCGAAGGGGATGTAAAGCAGGCGGTCCCTTGTCTATTAATGTTAGGCAAGTAAAAGATCCCTACTCTTCTTACGAAAAGAGATTTCGCAAAATTTCCAGGTTGTGGGTAGCTTGTCTCCTCGCATCGGGGACAGGCCCTAGTAGTGCACACAAAATGTATTGTGGCATGAAATATCCAATCTCTCACTTAAATATTTTGGAAAATATTTAGTTATTAGTTTGTGGACCAGACAAAGTAGATGCAACTGCCATTTCTGTCGCAGTTTAAAACATTTATGTTATTGATATTAAGGAGTTATCGTATGATTTTTGTAAAACTGTGACATGATTACCAGACTGAAAGATTTTTTATATTTACAATAAATTCTAGTTTTTCATTGACGATAAATAAGTTGCAAGATTGGTAAGAAACTGTAATCACTTAGATTTAAAATTAACTGCACTTGATTTTTCTGCATTTAGCTGTAAGCCATGTTCCGTGGAGAAGTTATGCACAGCAAGCAAATCACAATTAATTTTTTCCATTGCCACATCAACATTTTCTGAACTACATGATAGGTGCATTTGACTGTCGTCTGCATAATACTGCTATTTACAAAATTCAATATTACTAGATAGATCAGCTATATATAGGACAAATAAAATGGGGCCCAATATAGACCGTTGAGGAATCCCTCAAAGGTCGATAATTGAATATATTTTAGCTTGTTAAACCAATCGTGCATTTTGTTTTGAGAATCTGCATGGTTCTGCTTTTCAGAATTTATTTAACTACCTGTGTATAAAAGTATTACAAGGAGCCAGCAGTTATCCATTCCTTCAGAAACGACAACCAGCATTTTGACCCCTGGACACGAAGATGTCTTCATTGTGGCTCTCTGTGCCTTTGCCACCCTACTGATAAAGAAAGTAATTTTTCTGAAATTCATAGCGGAAACTGGTGCAAAAACCATTTGTAGTTAAAAATAACACCGCGAAATGAGCGTTAACTGAAGTTAACTAATGGAAGTCATAGTAAAATTTCAAAGGATTAAATTTTACGAAAAAAGTACGAGAGACAAAACAGATTGAAAATAAGATATTTGAACTTCTTTAAAACGCTTAAACTATGAAATATGGTCAACCCCTCGACATAATTAGTAACATTTTAAGCCACTTATTTTAACAAATGTTAAATCTTTTCCGTTATACTGTTCGCGCGCTGTCATTAAAAAGTAACTGAATACGTTTGTAACCGATAACATTCTTCCTTATTTAGGATTTAGGTTGAATGAACATAGGATTAATAAGTGATAAGGCTCTAACAGTGTTGAGAAGTCTAAAATATTTATAAAATTCTTACAATAAAATTTACTCTAAAATTATGTGTAATTAAATATAAAACTGAAATTAGCCGCCCCCATTACCACCCCCACCCCAATATTAAAGGGGATGAAAACAAATTGTGATTTAGTATGTGTACAAGAACCAGAAACCTCAAAATATTTTTTTACTTCATCCACCCCCACGTTACCGATGTGGGGTATCGTTTTCTGGGTTTTTGGGGTAGAGGATTTCAAATATTATATTATTAAAGTTCCATAAACAATTATTTCCACATACAAAATTTTTTCGTTGTGAGTGACTTAGATAGAAAATCTGGATTTGGAAGTAGTGATTCCTTGAGCAGCGGTTTTTCTATTTATTTCTGTTTCTGATTTCAAATATGCGACAAGAAGAGGTGTATGATATGTAAGTATGACGATACACTCGACAGTGTATTGCCGAAGAAAATGATCCACTTCAATGATCGTCTTGGAAATTGCATGCAAACTGTCGCGTGCTGGCCCACCGGAATACCGGGAGTTTCCCGGTGGGCCCTCACAAAGTGCCTCGAAAGGGCCCCAGAGGATTTTCTCCCCTCCCCTCCCCCGCTCATCGTTTTATCATTTTGGGGGAAAAAGCAACACGCGCCTATCTAAGTTATTTTCCAGGGGCCCAAAATAGTCCCAGCACACACCTGCATCCAAAATTATGTTCACATTATCTTATGCTTATCACATTATGGTCTATTGTTCCTTGGGGGTTTCTTCGTCGAATTACATTTTCGAATAACATAAATTTCAAACAAACACCAAATCTTCCAAAGTAAGCAAAAGGTGAGGTTATATATGTTTACCTACGATCACTACTGTAAATAGTAAAAAACACACTACCTGCCATCTATATAAGTTGAACTTTACATATTGTAAACAAAACGCACTGTAAACAAATCGCACGGTAAACAAAACGCACGGGACACGCAATTATAGCTGACTTATATCTCCAACGCGCGTATTAAAAAAATGCGCCTACGTAATTTTCAAACGCTGTCAAAACAGACATAATATTTGTTGAATAATATTGTTGACTAGTAAACTAAATCCAGATTTTACTAAATAAATAAATAAATATGATCGTAGGTAAAGTATAGTACATAATTCGAGTTGTAAAGCAATTACGCACTCATGGAAATACGCACTCGCCGCTACGCGGCATCGTGCGTAACTTTTCCATTCGTGCGTAATATGCTTCTGACAATACTCATTACGTAATATACTATTACGTATGTCACTCGCGTCAAGAAAGTAATGGTTTCAAAAACTCAAAACCACCTCAAAACGTTAATAATCTAATCTGTTATTCTGTAGTTACTGCGCATGCTCCGTATAATTTTTCACGTTTAACGTGTCTGGCAAATTAATGAGCTTAAAATCTCTCTAATGTCAGATACCTTTCACGTAATAATAGACAAATTAATACGCAAGTATATGTGTCTTAATGTTATAACATGCATGGATTAATAATTTCTGCACTCGTTGTATACGTGCTTCGTGCGATTATTTGTCTTGATCACTTCGTGCCAAAGTGGATTTCTGCATTGAGATGACATAAAGGGAATAATGGGGCCTGCGTGTCTCTGCTAATGAATGCATATTGCTTGTAGATTACTCTCATAAAAGAACAATGTCGTGAATATCACCGATCGCTTTAGTACAAGACGATAGAATGATTGATCTACATGAACATCGAACTAGTTTTACATTTTCCGCTGGAAATTGAATAGAATCCTCAAAATCTCGTAAACCGTAAAGTACTTTAAACATGGATGAATGTTTTAAACGTGTGCATATAAAATGTATAATATATAGGCGTGACCGAAATTATTGTATTAATCTGCTAGTAGAAATTAGACATGAACATTATACTCTTCGTCGGACTATTGAATTTTCTATAAAATTGATAGGTACGCTTATAATTTTAATGATCTCCAGAAGATGTCATCCTGATTAGTGAAAGGTTCGTCAGTATACTACGCAGTATTGTTGTATTTGTTAAAGTTTATGTATCTGTGCGTTTCTTTTCTCAAAATGTTTCATAACTTTTATATACCGGGTGCAACAGGATCATTGTACCCCCCATTTTCGCCTTTAGTTTTGAAGATAATTAAGATAATTGATTGAAATTTGGGATATCTTGTATACATAATAAGCGGCACTTTCTGACATACAAGTGATTTTTTTTTCACTTCAGATTTCGCCGGAAGTGACACTAACTTTCGATTTTTAAATGGAACATGCTGTGTGTTATTGCATTTTTGAATTCTGCACAATTTTCTGAATCCAATGATACCAAATAAGTAACATTTAAAACGTCAATATTTTTTATAATACAATTTTTAGTTTTTCATTTAAGTGTGCCATGACTGTTCCGATTTATTCTAGATTACTCGTAATACTGTAAAAGTAGACCTTCTCTATAGGGGGTGCCGACAAATAATTCCCAACAAGCTGATTTTTTCAGGGTCGAGTATCCGACCAAAAAGTCACAGTCCGCACCCCTTGGGGGGGGGGGGGGTTGCAATAGAGGTGGTTTCTTATTTATTTTTTTTGAAATTTTCTTTTTCCAGTTTGTACATAATAATATTCTCTACAACTTTGCCTAATAATATTTTTTGTAACTTTCATTTTTGACGGTCCAGCGCCCATCATATGGGAAAACATTCACCATATTTATTTATTATGGTTCAGGAAATATACAAACAAAAGGCTGAATAGCTGGTTTTTGCAGGGTTATTTGAGAACTGTCTCCTGAGTCTCCAACCAATTTTTTTTTGACAATGGAGACAGTTTTCAATCAACCCTGCAAAAACCAGTTATTCAGCCACCATAATAAATAAACATATGGTGAATATTTTCCCATATATAATGGGCGCTGGACCGTCAAAAATAAAAGTTACAAAAAAATTTTATTAGGCAAAGTTGTAGAGAATATTATTATGTACAAACTGGAAAAGGAAAATTTAAAAAAAAATAAATAAGAAACCACCCCTATTGCAACTCCCCCACCCAAGAGGTGCGGACTGTGACTTTTTGGTCGGATACTCGGGAGACACCCCTCCATCGACCCTGAAAAAATCAGCTTGCCGGGAGAAATTTTTTTGAAAAATGATATCTTTATTTGACTATCGTGTAATGCTAGAAAAATCTAAATCCCGTCAAAAATACTAAATTACGTGATTTATGAGCAAATAAATTTGAACAAAATGGTTTTAAACGATTTTTAAAGACACAGTAAAAACACCGGTAAACCAACAAATGTTTGACAGGCTAAATATTTCATTGTTTTCAAAGCCACCTTAATTAGTTACTTCTTAACATTTAATTAGAACAAAATTGTATTTTCTTATTTTCTTTTAGCTGTAATTTTGCTTATATTTATCGCACATTTTAATACGACATTTGAATAAATTCATTATTAATAGTAGTAACAAATGGTACTACGGTATCAATATGGTTCTATTTGAAAAAATTGAGTGTTGCCCCAAAAACCATTTTGATGAACTTTATTTGCCATAAATCACGTAATTTAGTATTTTTTTAGCATTACACGGGTCATTTAGAATAAATCAGAACCATCATGGCCCCATAGGGTTTACGTTTTTTTGCACTTTTTTGATATGTTAACTAGATTTATTTTTCAACCCCCAAAAACCGCCCTCTTATTGCCAATAATTTTGTCAAAATTTTTTTAGATTTTGTAGAATTTTTTCGTCCTAAAAGTTTCAAATGGCCCTCTGTGAGACGGACCAAATATACGGAAGGCAAATGAAAAATGTATTGACTTCACCCTGGGGACTGTATTAAACATTTAAGTTGGACGTAAAATTTGTAGCTTTATGTTTCCTTTATAGCCGTTAATTAGTAAAGTTCTTATTCAGTTGTTTCATTTCTTTCTTTCACGGGTTTATTGATATTTGTAAAATCCGAGGTAAAATCCCAATTTTCGTCTGGGTAATTGTGACCAAAAATTTTTAAAAAAATGAAGTACCAATTTATCCTCAAAACTTTTGACATTTGAAAACTTCAAACACATTAATTTAAGAGGGTACTAAATTCAGTGACCTAATTAGATTGTTCATAGCAGAATTGCTAATAATACGATTTTCCAAATTTAAACCTTGAAAAAAAACCGCTGCCCAAGGAATCACTACCTCCACATCCAGATTTTCTATCCAAGTCACTCACAACAAAAAAATTTTGTGCGTATGTGGAAATAATTGTTTATGGAATTTCTAATATATAAATATCTCGTGTCACAGTGTTTGTTATCGAACTCCTCCGAAACGGCTTGACCGATTTTTATGAAATTTTTGGTGTATATTTGATAGGTCTGAGAATAAGTCATAGGCTATTTTTTATACCCCTAGGTGATAAGGGTGGCCCTATCCAGAAATTTTATTTTTATTTCTTGAACAAAAATTTATAATTTATATGGCAAAACAACGTTTGCTGGGTCAGCTAGTTAATAATATAATATTTGAAATCGTCTACCTCAAAAACCTATAAAACGATACCCCACATCGGTAGTGGGGTGGGGGTGGTAGTGGGGGTGGATGAAGTAAAAAAATATTTTGAGGTTTCTGGTTCTTGTACATACACTAAATCACAATTTTTTTTTTATCCCCTTTAATAATGGGGTGGGGGTAGTAATGTGGGGTGGCTAATGCCAAAAATTATTTTGAGACCTTAGCTTCTCTTGTATGTACTAAATACCAATTTTCTGGACTCTTACCTGCTTGATTTACCTATTTACCCCAAATTTACCCCAATTTACCCCCAACCCTTCGATGGAACAAGATGAAAATATAATCTAATTTACCATTTTACCCCCAACCCTTCGATGGAACAAAATGAAAATATAATCTAGTTCCAGATCACGTTAAAATACATACGTGTACCTAATTTCAAGTCAATATCTTAAACGGTTCCAGAGCAAACGTGCGCACAAAAAAAGTTACAGACCGACAGACAGAAATTTTTTTTCGCTCAAACTTAAAATCTAGACGTTTCATGACATTCTAAGCCTATTTGAACAATACAAATTTTTAAAAATGTTTTTGTCGTTACTATACTTCCACTGGATGTGAAAGTAATAACCATAGTGCGTCTTGATTTTTGTGCATAATATATTCCATTTTGTTTTAGGATACATTTTTTTAAACTCTGTGTTTAAAACCCTGGTCCAAGTTCTATCACAAATAAAAATGTTCAGGATGCCAATTTTCTCAATTGGCTACAGTGTATATTTTAGGCTATCGTTTCTTGTAAGCACTATAGCTCTTAAGAAATATTTAAATTCAGGTTTGGTACATACATAAATAGTAAGAGACAATTCTAAGAGCACAATAAATACGAAAGCACTACATAAACTGTCCATCGTTTCGAAAATATTTTTTCATCATCTTCAGGAAAAAAAAATCCAATTTGCCTAGTAAACCGTCGAATGACTATAAACTTTGAATGTATACCACATTATCATAACTCATCATTGTCAGATGTTTATGACATATTTTAGACCACATTCAGTCAATTTAAAATACAGAGATATTACAGATGTAAGTTATCTAAGGGAATCCTAGTGTCACTAAAATATTAAACACCCATTCGTAGGCAAACTTTGATTGCTACTATTGTATTCGCCATCACGTTATATTAATGTTACCTCTATCATAGGCTGTCTTACCTGAGAGCTGTATTTCGAAATGCGTATTTCAAGTGTGATATAGTGGATTTAAATATTAAAACGCCATGAAAGTTGTATAATCTACAGTTGATCTAACATGTTTATAATGTAATTGATTTAATCATACATAATACATATCACCTTGTAGACATATAATGTGTCTCGTCGTAGGGGAATTATTACTTACTATCAACGTCTACTACTGGCGGTACTCTTTATTATATAAATTGTAAGATAATTTAGCATATTACAATTAAATATTACAATTATAAATTAACTAATTGTTTAAATATGTGATTGATTACTTGCATTCTACTTAAATATCACTTGCATTTGGCATAGGTGTTTATTACTCTTAAAAAGTGTATTATCTGATTGTTTACTGAAATATAAACATCAAGCAGCATCTGAAATCAGTGCGGGACTATCCAAAAATCTGCAGCTGCTGAATAATTCTGAATAGTTTACAGCTGAGCTTAATACAACAGAATATTTCTAATAGAATCCTTTTAAAAGAATATGTACGGCTTTGAATTACACCTTATCATTTAAGAAATCTTCTTTCGATCCGTTTAATGCGAAGACAATATTAGAATACTCAATGTGCATTCCAATTACCCCATTAATATGCTTAGGTAAATGCCCGGATACGCGCATGAGAGGGGCTCTAAATAAATATAAAATCTGAAAAAAATGAAGCTGATTGATTATTATGTTATAAAAAATTGAAAAATTTTATATTATCTGCCATTAGAAGAGAAAAGAAAACTTACTTAATTAGGCTCTTTAATGTGGAAGGGAACATGGAGGGTTGGAAAGGTTTGAATGTCTTAGGAATTTGATAAAAACAATAAAACAGATTTGCCTGATGACATTAATGATTACTTCTCTGAATTTGTCAACAACAACAATAAAATCATTGTCTAAAAACAACTAATTACTCTAATTCACATAGACATCCTTCTAACATACACTTTACCTTTAAGTTAGTTAGTATCCAGGAAGTTGAACTTATTGAAAATAATATAAAATCAAATGAGTAGATTGGAAATGAGAGTTCTGTGACAACCACCTCGGATCGAAAGCAAATGATAGTTCTGTGACAATCTCCCCCGCCCATCGACCAGACCGGAAGTTCATACACCTTTGTCCTCATTAATAAATGCTAATTATTGCATATATCATATTACAAAACCAATGGTCGGAAGTTCATTCACCTTTGTACTTATTAATAAATAGTGATTATTACATATATCATATTACAAGAGCAATGGTCGGAAGTTCATTTACCATTATCCTCATTAATAAATGCTGATTATTGCATATATCATATTACAAAAGCAACGATCGTAAGTTCATTCATCTTTCAGATATTGCTGTCGATAAGTATTTGCAGGATATGCATGTAAAATAATTCTACATTTACTAAAAGCTTTGCTTGCAGATTTTATGATCTTGAAATAGTGGAGGGGGGAGGCAGAGAGATTTGGAAATGTTAAGACATAATGTAATGAGCCAGTGAATGAACGGATTTGCGAATGGCATAATGCTTTTAAGGTTATGCATATATCATTCCTACATTTGCCTCCATTATTCCATACAGCGCAGTATTAATGAAATGCATTTAAAAGAATTATATTAAATTATAAGGAAGTCCCATGCTGATGAATATACAAATATTATGTTAGAAGATCAATATCCGGAAGTTCATTCACCTTTATCTTCATTAATAAATGCTGATTATTGTATGTATCATATTACAAAATCATCGACCGGAAGTTCATTCACCTTTCAGATATTGCTGACAATAAGTATTTGGAGAATATGCATTTAAAATAATTACTAAAATAATTACTAATAATTATTAAAAGCAAATATTCAAGCTGATATCTCTACCATCTATAAGGCAACCTAGAGAAAGGTTCTAGGATAGAAAAATTATGATGTAAAAATTTTTTTGTTAACTCCATACTATTAAAAGCTAAGGTTTCATGCAATGCATAGAAAAGTCGATAAAAAAATGTTTTTTTGGTACTTCACATATATAGTGCTATTATGACTAGGAAGAATCATGACACCGAAGTGGTCTATGTACTTTAATATAACTATAGCATATCAAACTGAGAAACCTTAATGGCAGAAATTATTATGTGGTGAGTTCAAATGCAAATAATGTAAAATTTCGTTAAAATTAATTGATTTCCTCGAATATAGTAGGCTTGACAGTGTATCACATATCCCTTTGTTCTTTATTTAATTAATATTGTACTTATCGAAAAAGTGAAGTGGGTATTAAAGTAGATGTGAGAAATTTTATTATGACAAAATTATTGGTTTTGTAGAAACATACAGACTGGACACCCTAAAAATACTTTACGAAATAAATATGACGGAGGACAATAATATCTGACATATAGTTAAGACAGTTACTCCTGCCACTATTCATGGTTGCTTCCCACATCTACCTTCTTTTCCCATAAATAAGATACCTTTGACGCCTCCCCACCGCTTTCGAAATTTTTTGTTATGATTTATCAGCAATATCTAAAACGCGAATAGTCTTCAGGCCATTTCCCCTTGTAATATGAGAGCTATGCTATATGATATATGCAATAATCAGCATTTATTAATGATGACAAAGGTGAATTAATTTCCGGTTATTGATCTTGTAATACCACACCTATGCAAAATCAGCATTTATTAATGAAGGCAAGGATGAATAAACTTCCGGTCATTGATCTTGTAATACGACACCAGTGTAATATATTTGCAATCATACAGTACTATTAACGCAAAAAAGAGCTATACGCATAATTTGTCAAATAAAACAATCGAAAACATGTAGACAAACAATTACAAATTTATACAGTAATTAATCTTTATATATTTAAAGCAGCCATAAGTAGCCATATAGAGTAGCCACTAGAAATAAATATATTCCACTAATTATAACTATGAAACAAACAGAAAAGGGACACTATACTCTGGAGCCAACATTTTTAATAAACTGCCATTATCCATAACAGAACAAAATTCTTTAATTTCCTTTAAAAAAACATTGAAATCTTTTTTACAATACACGTTTTATAGTATGAAGGAGTTTTATTCTACTAGATTCACAGCCGCATAAATATTTAGTTCGGTACTCACCCTCTACTATTCAGTTCTTGTATTTTTCTTCTTTACCTACGCCCTTAATAACGTATTTTAAAGTTTATTGATTATGCATTCAATGAATTAATGCACAAAAGTGTGTATACCTTGTATGTAAACTTTATTTGGAGAAATAAATAAATGTTATGTAAATGTTAAATGTTATAGATCAGTGATTAGATTGTTAGATATTGCCTACTTACGAGATTCTGCGCTAACAAACTGAAGGTGCTCATTTTACTTCAACCTCTAAGACCGTCGGTTGTCACAAGAAACACTTTTAACACGAATAGTAATTCAATGATCAGGGTATTTTCATCGGTACTACACTCTTTGCTCAAAGTTTTATACACCAGAATAAAAACGTACTTTTAAGAGAATAAGAAACTGTCAACAAATTGTGTGCAATATTTTTATTGAAGCAATTTGTAAATTAAGACATGTTATTTAACGATGTTCAGGCTCCAAAACATTAAAACAAATTTAGCGGGAAAACCTTAATATACGATGTAAAACTATATTTATAACAGTTTAATTGCTCATATAGCATAAACTTGTTTTTGGTAATTATTCGGTGTGATTAAATGTTAAATTTACTTTAGATTTTAACACCTTCTTTGTATGTAAGTCAAAACTAAAAGGTTTTTTATTTTTATAACATGGTTCTAGAAGACTTTAAATTGTTATTGTTTATATATACGCCATTGGACAAGAACAGACGTCATTCGTTATTTGTTACGCATTCCACAATCAACAAATTCAGTTCAATTTGAATTAATTTTGCCAGTTACTTGTCCCTTTATGCATGCGAATAAGAAAATTGAGATTAATTTAAATTCTCAATTTCTTATTCCACTTTATATTACTATTAGAGAGCCGATTTGTTGCGAATTACTTATTTTCTAGCAATAAAGACTCACATGCGACACCAATTTTCAATATTTTGAGTGAATTTGTTAGTGAATATTATCTCCATTTGCGAAAATAACTACTTATTTGATCTACATCTGCCTAAAATGTAATTTTGTGTCTACCTCATGACTTAATGTCCTAAAATTGAATAGGATTTCAAATCACTTATACTATAGACGATGATAACAATTAACAAACGAATAAAACTAAACATCAAAAACACTATTTCAACGGTTCAACTTTTTTGAGAGTACTTTTAAAAAGAGGTGTTATGTATGTTAATATATTTATTGATTAACACCATCCATTTCTGATTATTATAAAAACTGAGTTTTTTGTACATATAATTTTAAGCAGTATGAAGTTCACATTCATCCATGTTAGTTTTGTATACGCTTGTATTGAATACATATTTGTTTATTACAAGTGGGTTTAATTCATATTAATTAACCACCCTTAAGTTAATACAGAACAGAGGCGTTTAGGCCTTTCTCTAGGTGGGCCCCTTAGTCTAATCATTTAGGGGTCGAGATCGGTTCTATCTGGAAAGTTTTGGAGAAGTTCTGATTTTTTGTTCTTTTATGTTTTTCGGGTTGCTGTCAGAAATGTCAGAAAAAGCAAAAAGAAAAAATGATGCATCTTTTCGTGTTTTTTTTTAACTGTGCACTTTTGGATAAAAGTATTATGAAGAAAATCTATAGGCAAAATTTCCTACAATCTACCCCCTCCCCACGTTTTACTCCCTCGCCCCTTTTATAAGTTCTAAAACTGTTTTAACAGGTGTAGATTCACATATCGGCCAGTCGGTGTACACTCAACGCTGTTTACTGTTACTGTAATGTCTCTTCGGGTGAATTTTGTTTGTGATAATGCATAAGGAGACGGAAGAGAAGTGACTGTAGTTAAACAAAAGGGTTAAATGCATTTAGTGAAGTAAGTAAACAAAGGAAGGATGGAAAAGAAGTCCATTTGACTGGAAAAAGATCAATTGAAGCTCACGAAAAACAGTACTTCAGTAAAAAATTAATTGCTGCCTATTTGAAGAGAGCACAACAGAGTGGTCAAACGGTTCAAAAAAGCTCGTCTGTACCTGGTTTTGGCTTCAAAGATCACTATTTTTTGTGTGGAATGGTTTATAGAAGAACAAAAAAGGCTTCCTGCTTCTAAGCGAAATCTTGTGTGTATAGTGTTAGCAGCTAAAAGTTATACAACTGGCTGGAAACGTAATGATGAGTATGGACGAGCCATACTACGACGTGTTGGACCAGTTCCTGACTTAATAGCAGCTGACTGACAGTATCATCTCATGTGTATGAAAAAAATCCCGAAGAATGAGGGTGAAAAACATCCAAGAACGGCCTCATTCCAGTCACCACCGTGCAGCTCCCCATTCCAGAAGCTACATTAAATCACATTTCATGCAAGTGTAAGAAAGGCTGCCGAGGGAATTGTGGCAGGAGGAAGGCAGGTCTATATTGTTGGCAAAGTTGTTTGAACTGTGAAGGAAACTGCGATAACTTGCAGAAAGCCAATGTTAACGAGGATGAACATGTGTATGGACCCGACATCGTTATTAAAGACCAATATCAAGAACTTGAAGCAGAACAATCAGAAGATATTTTGAATACTACTTTTATATCCTTCAATATCCTACTTGCGATTGATTTATACCTTAGTCACGCCTTGATAGAATTACATTGAATTAACAAAACTGTTTTACACATTCTCTTCTTTTTTAGGTAGATGAAAGGCTGGTGTGGACGAGGATAAAGATGTATACGATTTTGACATCCAAGAAATTCAAGAACAGGGCCGAGAACTTCAGGCGAAACAATCAGAAGGTATTTTTATTGTTACATTTAATTTGCGGACACAACTATACATACCTACTTTAATATTCCAATTGCTATGGTTTTATACCTTAGCTTTGATATAGTCAGGTTGACCTAGCATTACATTAGGAGAAAGAAATTCGTTGGATGAAGAAAGCGGGAACATCGGACAGCCCAGACCTTCTGCGATAAAGCGGCCAAGACGATTCTAATAATCTATTTAATTATTATATAGTACATATTTCTCTTGTATATTATATTACTACACATTTAAGAAAATTGTTAATAGTAATGTTCTCTACTTACTCTCTGTATTTTATTTTTGTAGGTACTAATTTTTCTCGAAAAGTACATAAGCTTTCATATCATAAAAAAAAATCAAAAAACGAAAAGTTCGTAATCAACAACCCGAAAAACATACAAAAATCAAAAATCAGAACTTTAAAAAAGGTTTTCAAAGAAAAAAACAAAAAGAGACTTTTTTGTTTTTTTGCTTTATTTGACATTTCGCGAAATTTTTCGATTTGGCAAAGTAGAAATTCGCAATCAGTACCCCAAAAAACATAAAAGAACTAAAAATCAAAACTTTCCAGGTAAAAACTACCAAATGATTAGACTACCTGTACTCTTATGAGGGTTTTAAATCAGTTTCATAAAGTCCATTTACGTTTATAATTATGCTTAGAAATGAACTTTTATAATATCTTATAGAGCGTGTTGAAACTAAAACTACTTGGGTAGTTTATGGTACACACTGTATATTAAAATGAGAATTGAGATATTGTGATTCTAGAAGCTTCTTGGGCTACACATATATTTATTGCTGTTAATATTAATAAAAAAATACACTGACACTGTTAAATTAAATAATTTGCTTGAATTATATTACAAAGAAGAATTTCTACGCTATAAGTGTATTACGTTTCGCAGAACAAGATCATTGAGCTCCAAGTGATTGATACGTTTTACAATGAATCGTCTAGCCTAATAGAGCTAAAACCAACTACAATGGTAAGCTGTAAATTAAATTATTTCAACCTACTACTTTAAGCTATATAATCATTTTAGCATACAATAATTTAATGTTAGTAATATACAATCGGAACTAAATTCAAAGGTAAGCATTTTGAATGGTCTTACCACACAGGTTTCTTATTTGGTAATTTTAGATCCACTTTAACTGAGCACAAAAGTTATTGGGGTGAGTTTTCCATGAAAACTAATTTTTTGTTTTGCTTTAACTAAATAAGAAATTATAATAGTACAGTAACTAGTAGTTTTAATTTAGAAATATTGCCATAACAGTTTATTTTACTAATGTGACGTCATCAGCTTGTCTTGATATTTAACAATTATTTTTCGTAATCCATATAACTTAATATCACCGCATTCACAAGCCGCCATTTGGTTTCCTCAGGTAATACTTATTCTTCCACAACAATTTAAATTTGAAGTAGTATACGCTTAATTTTTTTGTAACATGGTTTTCGAAGGAGAGTTTCTGATCAAAGATAACACCCAAACTGTTTACTTCACTGCTTAGATTTATAACACTGTTATTTAAGACAATATCGGTTGTTTGCTAATTACTTGCCCTATCAGTCAATATGTTGATAACAATACATACTGCAACAGTTTTAGATGTAATCCAAATTGGAATGATGATCAGTGGGGTCAAATTTTCTTCATGGATGACCGTCGTTTCTGCGTAAATTCTATTGATGGTAGAGAAAGAGTGTATTGACGTCCAGGAGAACAAAATGAACAATTCAATTTTACTCCGACTGTGTTTTTCGGTGGAGGCTCAATTATGGTGTGGGGTGTTCCGCAAGATAATTTAGTACATTTCGCCTCACATATCGGAGAAATTTCCTCTTAATTCAAAACACACCGTTCGTTGTCTAACTGACTTTTTAAACCCACTGGAAACACCGACAATGATTTGGCCTACATGTTCCCCGGACTTGAATACAATTGTATGGGGCATGCTAGGCAAATGACTTAGGCCAAAAATTCCTTCTGTTCAAAACACAGAAAAAGCAAGAGCTGCTCGTGTCGTAACTCGTGGAGGTCATGTACGTTATTGAAAAAAATAATCCTTGTACATTTGCTTTATCGTTAAAACAAGTCAAAATGTACTCTCAATTTTTTGCAAAAACGCTATTTTTGTATTGTTTTTTAAACAGGTTTCGAAATGGCATGAAGCTTTGCAAAATGAACCGCAATTAACTAGCTATTAGTTAACTTTTCCTTTTAACAGACTCGGTTCTAATTTGCTAGGAGAAAAAAAATGTAGAAAAAATACCAATTAATCTGCTTTACTTTAAATTTGCCGGTGTGTGTATGGCATTACCACCTGCATGCTCAACATTTTGCTCGTTTAAAGCACTTACCTTAGAAAAAGTTTAAAGAAATTAAAAATATTTTTGGAAAATTGCATGTATTTATCACTTTCATCTTTCTTGGAAACGTATCCTAAATCTCATGAGATTTAAATAAAAAAAATATTTTCTAGTTACTTGCATGATAACCTGTTCTGTTAAATTTGAAAACGAAGTTTTATGCAAAAAAGAAAAGCAATCGTGTAACACCTTAATTGATATCATTATTTTAAATACAGGATGTCTGCTGTATAAGTACAAATATTTTGCATGATAATATATTGACCCAATAGAAACAAAAAAAGTCTTTATTATTAATATTATTTAATTTTTGCTTTACTCCAACGGTTTTGCTTAAATTAATTATTTTCTAAACATACGATATTTTCAGGACAGGACAGTATATAGATAGAAAGAAAGAAAGTTCATTTAACCAAGTAACAAAAAGTGTTTGGCAAGTCAAAAATTATAACAAAAAACATGGAAATAAAAACATACAAATACAATAATTAATAAAACCATCATATAATAAACAACTAACCAACTAAAAATATGCAAATACTTAACCAGAAATAAAGAAAGAACAAAACATTATACATTAAAAGAGCAAAATAACATAAAAATAGGGTAGCAGACATTTTATAAAGTGGGAAATTCAATGTTAAAATACTCTTCCACTGAGTAAAAACAGAAATTCAAGAAATGCATTTTTAACTTGAGTTTGAATATATTATAATGAAGGATTTTTATTGAATTTGGTAAATGGATATAGCTGAAGGTTTAATGAGTTTCTTGAAGATTTAACAAGTCTATGTCGAGGTTGTCTAAGCTGTGGGGCGGATCTGGTTGAATAATTATGAAAATCAGAATTGGTAAAAAAATTGCCCCTATTTTTGTGAATTTCCAATGACGAAATATACATAAATAAAGAAGGTACAGATAGTATGCCCAGTTTTTTAAAAATTGGTTGGCAGTGATCTCTTCACCCAGCATTGCTGATTAACCTGAGAGCTCTCTTTTGTAATTTAAATTTTTTTGTAGCATGGCATGAGCCACCCCAGAGGTAATGTGAGAGTAAACTAAAGAGAAATAGCAAGACTTTAAAGTGTTATAACACAGAACATTTTTTAGTCTGCGTAGTAAAAACATTATAGGATAATTTGCTTGAAAGTACCTCCACGTGTTTACACCAGCTTAGTTTGTTGTCCACAAGAACTCCAAGTAACTTGACACTGTCACCGTTTACCAGTCAGTGCATTTCTAGTGGAAAATTTTTGAGTTTTGTCTTCATTTAGCTGTTACCATAAAACCATACCTTAGCTTGCTGAATAGACGCAGCAGAGGTGATTTTTACATTGTTAATGTCATTAGGGATTGCAAATCCGGTTAGTCGGTTAACTGGTTAACGGGACAAAAAACACATGACTATAATTACCGGTTATTTTAATTTTTTACCGGTTATTTCGGTAAATTGTGAACTTACGATATGTCACGTATTCAACGTTTTATTTGTCAGTGACTAGTATTCACTAAATACAGAGTGACTGTTCCAACACTGAGCACTTTTGACAATAAATAAATAATATTATAAAAAGTAAAACCCAAACACCAAAACTAGAAATACAAAAAAGACATTGACAATATCTTGCGACAGGAAATTGAATATTTAACTGCCGCAAATATCCGTAGAATACATTTAGAAGTATGTTATTACCAATGATCGGAATTTGGGTTTAATTCCAGTGGCGCATATAGGTAGGTATACAAAATTTTACATCAAAAACTTAAAGTTTGTTGTTTCTTACAAAATTAAATCGAAATTAAATGTAATTCGAACCTACCTTACGAGTTTCTCATTTATTCTGGCATGATAGAATACATGTATACATATTTACAACTAACAATGTATAGCATATTTTAATAAATCCTTGTAACGACGCACCTGAAATTATACCTCAAATTCCGATCACTGGTTATTACCAACTCTTATTAATAGTGGGTATTTTCATAATAAATAAAAAGTGTGTAAGCTGTGATTTGCATAATACCTAAATAATATTATCTAATCAATTCTTATTAACTTATCGACCTACCAATATTGATTGAAGAAGGACATCTTCAGCTGGTGATATTCTATGCAAAAATATCAGACAACTAACACATATATCTTTGAAAACTAACCCTTTTAACGAGCTATTTTTAAAAAATATGTAATTTTAGATTAGGAATTCAGTAAATGCCCTGTTTGAGTTTATGTTTATAATTTTTGTTATTTGAGTTGATATTTTTGTTATTTACCGAATAATTATTTATTTAAATTTATTTCATTTATATTTTTTCTTTTTGATAAAAAACCTTTTGTTTGTTCATTATATTAATTATACGTATATAAAAATGGTTTTTGTTAAATTTAGATAATTTTGTACATGGAAAAAGACAATTGCCATTTTCGCCACCCTAATCATTCACTCTAAAAATTACCTGTACGTGAACTGTGTTAATGTTTTCTTATAAAGGTTTTAATTAGCTTCAATTTATGTTATTAAAATAATTTTTTTTTAAATAAAAATTTTGCAATTTCCTATTTAGTACATTTTAATATAAGTTTGTTTTTAAAAATATTTGTTTCTTTTGTTTCTTGCTGCTGTTTTGTTACGTTGAATATTGTTTGTGATATATCTTTTACAAATAAAGCATAAAATTATTATTTACATTCTTTTCAAAGTTATTTTAAAAAATATCAATTTGGAATCGGAGAGAATGTTTTTAATTTCTTTCTCTAAAACCAAAAAGAATTTCAATTATGACGTAATAACATAAATTGAAGCTAATTAAAACCTTTATAAGAAAACATTAACACAGTTCATGTACAGGGTAAAGTAAAAAAATATTCAAGTAAATTATATTTTCTTTCTTAACAATTTTTTCAAATTTTTTTTTAAATCACTCTGTACACATGTTTAAATACCTTAAAAATATCTTCAAGTTGATGTGTCCCACATGGTCGTCGCTTAAAAAATAAGAAAGCCTGGGGAGTTTTAAGTGGCTCACCCTATATATAGATAATATTGTGTAGGTCAATTTTGCAGTACAAACTAAAATCAAGTTCAATGTGTCTTGTGACCTACATCCTCCTTTTTACTATGCTTATTGTATTGACAATGAGACATGAGAAAATTTTTAAAAACGCCGTTGTCTTTTTCATAAAAGGAATCCTCTGCTCTCGGCGCCGGCATTCAAAGAAAATGTTCATGTGTGTGTCATAGTTCGTTGTTTAGTCGTAGATAGACCGCCGCTTACTAATCATGCAGTGTTGATAAAGTGTTCGATTTATCTAGTTTTTAAGTTAAATTATAGTAGAAATAATAAAACGGTGTAATGAACAAGGTGATGATTTAAGTGTTTATTGAAATTAAATTAACCACTAATAATTTAATTACTACAGTGGTTAAAAAAAATTTCTATAATAAATAAAAAATGGTAATTTTTTTAGTCGCATCGTTAAAATACATTTTGTTTCACACAGCATATTACCGAGATCAGTGACATGTTTTCAATAAAGATACAAGGCGCTTCAAAAACCGACCTGGACGTTCTACTTTTTCTAGTAAATCCTATGGAATAATTAATTGTGGTTTGTGAAAAATTGGTAATGAGGCGGTAGTAATAATAAATTAATATTAAATGTCAGTTAGTGTTTTCATTTCAAAACTGATTAAAAGTAAAAGTGTTTTATTATTTTTATATGACGGTGTTGCAACGCTGTAAATCCATGTTATTGACACGACAAGTAAGCAAAATATCCTTGTCTTTTCCGACTTCTGTTAAAATTTAATTTAAATTAGTACATGAATATGCGCAGGTTAACGGCCACAATTTGAGAAGTTCGTTAAAAGCAGTAGATTATATGCCAACAACATTGTTATGAAGCACGTACCCAATGTCTATTTATCTGTGCATCTGTTTACTTTATATGTTTATTTTTTACTGTTTACATTATATTCGTGATCATTCAAAAAATAATCTTGCACATTTAATATGATTGTGAGCCACCCACTCAATTTGGCCAACCACTAGATGTGAAAGTTTAGTTGAAGAGGCTTTTGGTTTCATGTAATTGCCTAGAAATTAGATTTATGAAGTTTTTCTTCAATAGAAATAACTTAAAAATGCATTTGATAATAATTTCAACTAAAAAGATTTGAAAATTATATTGTACAAAATTTAAATTTGAAGTTGATTGATTGTTAATTTTTTTTTCCAGGAATACATTAAGATATTTTGTGGATAATTACTGATCTGTAGCATTATTGATTTATTTACAATTCATTAGCTCTGTGCCCTGGTGTGAAGTAGAGGAGAGTATACTAAGGGAATTCTTCGACATTCCCCGAGGAACTTCCTGCCACAGGAATTGAGAGGTCATGGTAATCCCTCAGCACTTAGCAGCTGTCCATGTCTACTCTAGCTATAATAATAGAAATAATAACGTTAATAATAAAGATTTCTGCACAGAGAGAAATTTGGTAAATAACTGTATAGCATACTGTACCACACCACACCGATAATATGTAATGAGTTATTTAATATATTCCGAGCTAATAGCTTGTTAATGCCAGTCATTTTGCCAACTTAACTCTTGATTACTCTGCTAGAGCACTAGAGTGATTTACGCGGTCTTATTAAATGGCGTATCATATTACATCGTGTACTAGAGGTATTAATATTTGACGATAAATTATGGTAATTAACGTTATAGTGCTCTTTTAATTTACTTTCATAATGTCATGTTTTTAAATATCTGATTGTAAAGCTAGTATCGCAATAAAGAACATATTTTTGACAGGGTGACAGAGGGTAAAAAGGGAGGGTGGGGGGAAGTTTCGTTTGGGATGAAATTGATAATAAAAACATGTTTTTCAGTTTTTTTTATTCAAAAATAAATTAGGCTGAAAATCCCTCCTTATGGACCTTTCCATAAACAATTATTTCCACATAGTGGAGTGCAAATATAGTATTTTTGTTGTAAGAGACTTGGATAGGAAGTCTGGATGTGGAAGTAGTGATTCCTTAGACAGCGGTTTTACTTTTACAAGGACTGAAAATAATGTCACTGAAAGCCAACTAAAAATTTAATATTTGGAAAAGTATTGCTGATTTATTTTTGAATATATTTATATTTTTGGAATCGATGTTACTAATATGGCGGATGGAATTTTTTTCTAAAGCAAGTTCTTTAAAAGGGCAAGAAATTGAGCATTTAGTTTATGCTACATAATAACGAAAAAGAGTATTTATAATTTTTTTCGATTACTGGATATTAGAGTAACAAAATGGCGACATTTTCATTTTAAAAAATGGAACAAACTCTTATGGTTAGGCTGCGTTGATGAATTAGTGAAGGCACTTAATTTTGCATATAAGGATACACACTTTTTTACTACTTATAATTACTATTATACAGTCTAATGTGCTATGAAACGCATTCTGCAAAAATGTTTTACTTTTTACAGATTATTATAAATTTCTAATATAACTGGCTAAATTTATAATATTCAAATACCCATATCAGCATGTAATGTTCGGATTAATGCAATTTATTTAGCAATGAACCTAGATGTAGGCGGTCTTATAAATTGTCAGTCAACCCGTCAGTTGTATGTCCACGGAATTACCAGATCCGCATAAGCTGACAGTAAAAAGTTGCATGTCAGGCTTCCAAATACATCAGACCTAAATGTCTTATCACTCACGCCTTCGCACGATATATTATTTATTTTGTACAATCAGTTTAATTAATGCTTTTACAATTGTGCGAAATAGCGCTGTTTCTACTAAATACGGGGGAGTTTGTGAAATTTAATAAGTAAAAAACTGCCATGAAGTTAATGATGCTCGCTATAAACCGTTTAAATTAAAATGTAATACAGTCGAAAAATTTCCTCCAAATATAAATACGCCACCGAAGCATACTATGAGAACACTACGGGAGCCCATCCTAATTGTATAAGTACATTTTTTTTGTTGCCTTCCACCTATTGGATTTTGCATTTTAGCTCTTTTATTATACTATGTTTATTATAGATTTAATTAGAACATTGAATTAACCTGCAAACGTTTGTTGTTGACCGAGTGATAACTTATTTTTAATCATTTTCTTATTGGCATATTATGAGAAATACTATATATAATTTAAAAAAAACTTTAAATACCTAAGAGGATAAAAAAAACAATTTGTAAGCTTGCAGATGCTTTGTTTCAAGTTCGCGGATCGACTTGACATTTATTATTGTTTTCGGGTGTATTTTTTCTTTCATCGGAACAAGACGATGAAAAGTAATGTTCCTTTAATTCTAAGATGGAGGAAAGAGTTAACATTTTTGAAGGTGATTATGGGGTCTGGCTAGTCAAAAACTGCAAGGGAATTTTCCTGGATTTTTTTTCTACAATCAGAATATAGGACAGATTTTTTTTAAATGTTCCGATAGTTTCAAGATGGTAAAGCGACCCTCCACTCTAATGGTATTTTCGGGGGTTATACTTGGAAACTGTACGTGGAATTTTCTGGAATAGTATTTTTTTGGTTTTATTTATTATAAGTTACATTTGTATCAGTCTTCAGATAGTTCCAAGGTTAGTGGAGTGAAATTTAATTTCTAAATGACTTACACTAAACGTAGACTAATAGACTCATAATAAGGTCTCCAATAGAATGAAATGCACTCAAAATACCTGTCGCTGGCTCTCTGATTATGACGTAAAACTAAGGTTAACGTAAGAGTAAGACTATTAAATCGAGCGAATGTTGCACTCGAACACTGTCGACTACGAATACCTATTTGAACAATAAAAATGGTATTGGCTTTGTACACTACTTATACTAAACATACTCAAGTCAGAGAGGCATATAGACAAGAATATCGGTCAGCTTTAATATTAATTGACAAATTAATCGACTTACCTGAAGATTCATTGAAATTATATGAACAATTTTCTCCTTCAACAATTACCTACCACAGGTAGTTTCCGTCTCTTGAGCGATTGAATCACAACGTTTAAAGTAAGTTTTTTTCTTCTATCCGCTCTCAGATCCTTACCAGTAGAACTGTCTGTTGTGTTGTGCTAAAATAGATCTTTGGAAAAGGGTTTGTAAGGGAGGGTGGGGTATAACTGTATCGGAGAAAATTTAATATGTAAAAATCTCGTGTCACAGTGTTTGTTATCGAACTCCTCCGAAACGGCTTGACCGATTTTTATGAAATTTTTGGTGTATATTTGGTAGGTCTGAGAATAGGTCGTAGGCTATACCCCTAGGTGATAAGGGTGGCCTATCCAGAAATTTTCTTTTTATTTTTTGGACAAAAATTTATAATTTATATGGCAAAACAACGTTTGCTGGGTCAGCTAGTCAATATATATATTTTAAATTAGTCTTCAGGTAAGTCGATTAATTTTTCAATTATATTTCACAATTATCTCCTTCAACAATTACATAACACTGGTAAATGTTTAAAGAACATGATTTATTTTAAGAGCACGTGTATTAATAATGTGAAAAACTTTCAACTATTTGAATTTTTTAGTAATAGACTCAACAATATGTAATTTTAATGGGCAACATTTAAACGATTTTTATTATAAATATTAACACGTTAACTTAGTTATTGATACACGTCTAACTCGCATAGCACAAAAAAATGAAATGACTGGTAAGGATCTGAGAGGGGATAGGGGATAGGAAGAAAAAAATTACTTTGAACCTTGTGACTCAATCGCTCAAGAGACCGAAACTACCTGTGTTATGTAACTGTTGAAGCAGAAAATTGGGAAATATAATTACACGTAGATATTTTAAAGTTGAACAGTATTTAAATTTATCATTACAGAATACTGTTACATTTATATATTGTCAATAATGCCGATAGAGTTTTACCACTTTTGGGCATTGGGCCAAATTGTACATTAAATGTTGAGTTGGGGTATAATTTTAAATATTGATTTATATTTCAATAAAATATTATATCATGTGATTTTTAGTATCTCCATAATATAGTTTAGTAAATATTGAATCGATATAGTGTAATGTTCACATTTATATTAGTACAATATTTCTACCATTAAATTAATCTTGTTGGTTCAGTATCAGTGTTGTCTGCAAAATTAATAAGTTAATTTTTAAATCATAAATCATAATAAAATGTTGTATGTACTTTATATAATTTCTTATATATAAACTCTATTTTTAATTTACTATTTTATTTATAGCTCTTAGTGAAGGATTTCTAAAATCTCTTAAGTAATCTATTTCCTCATAGAATTTTAGATGGTAATAGAGCAATGAATAAAATTGATTTATTTTACAATGTTGGTAATTGGCTCCAACTGACTACATATTTGTAGTCCAGGCGGCGACCGTATATGACCCTATCTGACGAAAGATAATTAGATCAGTAGTATATATTAACACTGTGCCTAAGATCTTACTTCCACATCCAGTGGAAGTATAGTAACGACAAAAAAATGTTTGAAAATTTTTATTGTTCAAATAAGTTTAGAATGTCATAAAACGTCGAGATTTTAAATTTAAGCGAAAAAACATTTCTGTCTGTCTGTTGATCTGTCTGTCGGTCTGTCTGTCGGTCTGTCTGTCGGTCTGTCTGTCGGTCTGTCTGTCGGTCTGTCTGTCAGTCTGTCTGTCGGTCTGTCTGTCAATCTGTCGGCCTGTAACTTTTTTTTGCGTGTTTACTCTGGAACCGTTTAAAATATTGACTTGACCTTTGGTACATGTATGTACTTTAACGGGATCTAGAGCTAGATTATATTTTCATCTTATTCCGTCGAAGGATTGGTGGCTAAAATGGGGTAAATGGTGGGTAAATAGGTAAATCAAGCAGGTAAGAGTCCATAAAATTGGTATTTAGTGTATACAAGAGAAGCTAAGGTTTCAAAAAAAATTTTGGCATTAGCCATTAGCCCTTTACCACCCCTACCTCATTATTAAAGGGGATGAAAAATTGTGATTTAGTGTGTGTACAAGGACCAAAAGCCTCAAAATATTTTTTTACTTCACCCCCACTACCACCCCCCTATCACCACCCCTACCCCACTACCGTGTGGGATATCGTTTTATGGGTTTTTGGGGTAGACGGTTTCAAATATTATATTATTAAAGTTCTATAAACAATTATTTCCACATACAAATTTTTTTCGTTATGAGACTTGGATAGAAAATCTGGATGTGGAAGTAGTGATTCCTTGGGCAGCGGTTTTTTAAACCGCTATGGTGGGGATTGCAAAAAAATAGTCAGTTTTCGCTTGGATCTTTTTCTTTATATACGTGATCGACTATCCAAATTACATTTATATTGTAAGAGTTCAATTAAAACTTGTTCTTGGTGTGCCTTTCTTCATCCCATCATAACTCTCGGCACACCATAATGAAAGGTTAGTTTTCAATAAACTTACATATCTCTTTTCCTATCAGAAAAAATTGTGTGCAGTTTAAACAATCAAACCATTCTCTATAACTGCGATTGTGTGTGAGATGATAGCAGATACAGACGCACCGAGTTTTCAGTGTCGTCATATGTTATACAAATGCTAACTCTAGAATACTGCACAAGGAAATGCGTACCACGTCAAATGGATGCCACTAAACCAGCAATGTTTTCGGGGTTTGTCAAAAACGCCACGAACTCGTCAGTAGAGTAAAAACCTTGGATTAAAAATAATTTTTTCAATATGCCCTTAAAATGGTTATAGGTCAATAATTTTAATGGATTTGGAAGAAAATTATATAGATTGAGGTGCGGTGAATTTTTAGACAATCTTGTCAGTCGCTAGTAAATCGGCTTGACAAGTGCTGTAATTATGAAAATTTGAATTCCTTTCAAAAGAATTTAAGTTTTTGTGTATATCCAGTAAACTAAGATAAATATATGAAGGAGGTACCGGCATAATGCCCAGTGAAATAAATAGAGGCCTACAATGGTCTCTATACCCTGCATTGTCAATGATTCTAATTGCTCTCTTTTGTAGATGAAATAATTTTATAGTATGACAAGAATTACCCCATAAAGTGATGCCATAACTAATGTGTGAATGAAAGAGTGAAAAATAACTCGCTTTCAAGGTTTCCAAACTCAAATGTCTTCTTAGCTGGTGGAGCAAAATTGTGCTGGCACGTTTGTGGCTTAGCTGATCAATATGACAATACGACACCTAGGAGTTTCACACTCTCACCCTTTGTCACAGTGTTACTCGTGGAAAAGACAAGCTTCTGAGTTTTTTCCTCATTCATTTTCATTTTATTAGTGATGAACCAGGTTTTGGCTTGATCAGAAAGAAGTCTGTTGACGTGAAGGTTACTATGGGAAGTTAGCAATGTGGTGTCATCAGCGTAAAAAATACACCTATGGGGCAACATAAAATGAAATATATCATTGACATATATAATGAAGAGGAGTGGCCCCAATACAGAGCCCCGAGGCACTCCATGCATAACTGGATTAATATCCGCATTTATATTATTTACACTGACGCACAGTTTTCTGTTACATAAATAGGAGCGTAGTAGTTCCAATGGACTCCCACGAACCCCATAAAATTTCGACAAATCTATGAGTAATTGATGCGAGATACAGTCAAAGGCATTGGACAAGTCAAGCAGTGTAATCTCTACATACCTGCCCCGCTCAAGACCCTCAACAATGTCCCGCACCACAGTAACACAGCTTATGTAGTAGAGCACTTGCTACGAAAACTAAATTGACAGTTAGTAAGAACGTCATTAGATTCAAAAAAGTGTAATAGTCGGTTTTTCAAAATTATTTCTAAAACCTTTGAAAAAATTGGTATGATGGAAATTGGCCGGTAATTGTCCAAGTCATCGGAATTACCCTTTTTAAGAAGTGGTAAAACTTTCGTGATCTTAAAAGCTTCTGGGTAAACACCCTCACCAAGGCAGCTGTTAATTAATAAAGTTAAAGGTTGAACAATAATGTCTACTGTTTCTTTTAAAATTATAGAATTTCCATAAATATCTGTACAGTTGGAATCTTTCAAAGCTTTAATGGTGTTGGAAACTTCCAGTTCTGATACTGAGTACAGAAAAAAAGAATTATTTGTGGGTGGCAAGTCACTTAAAAAAATCCAGTGCAGTTTTATCTGCAGTTGGTAAAGAATTTATTATATTCTCAGCTATCGAAGCAAAAAAGTCGTTAAAAGGTTTTTGTGTAAATGCATACTCAGTATTGTCAGAACTCGCTTTGTTACGTTCAAAGTTGATTAGTTTCCAGCTGTCCCTAATTTTATTATCTGAGCCGTTAATAAAATTATTGTAAGCATACTTCTTAGAATCATTAATACATTGCCTGTACTCTTTACGTAAAATATTAAATACTGCCCAATCGGCAGGAGTAGAATTACAAATTGCTGTGACACTGGATAATGTGTCCCGTTTACCCCCAAGAGGTTCGTTAAACCACTTTACTGGTGGGTTAGATTGATTAACCACCTCCTTTAATGGAAAATGTGTTGACCAAAAAATATGACATGACTGCCAAAAATATTCCAATTTATTTGAGACAAAGAACATTTAATTTTTTCTATGCCGTGACTAGTAATATTCCGTCTCCATATAGCTTTAGGAGGTGCCATATGACCTTTCACTACAATAAATTGGTCTAGGTGGTCAGAGAGACGTGGATCCGAAACACCGGCCACAAAATCATCCCTCCAATTTGTGATGATGTTATCGATACACATTGCTGTATTTTTTGTTATCCTTGTAAAGTCAGGTTTCAAGACCAAACGATTCAACTAAACAGGCTAAGTTGGTTAAAGATGAGCGACCTCTAAAATCATCGCCTAATAATATTACACGTTTTTGCTTCGATAGGCATTTGAAGAAAAGGTTTTCTAACAACATTAGGAAATTATCAAAATTCCCAATAGGGAATCTGTATAAAGTAATGATTATCGTTTTTATATCAATTAGTTCGACTGCACAAAATTCGGCATCTTTTTCACAGCTAGATGAGTCTAGTAACACATATTTAACGTTGTGCTTTTTTTAAATAAATGATTGCTACACCACCGTGTATTATATAATTACTCCTACGGAAATAGCTAGTTAATTTATAGGTAGATTAATTTGTTTTAAATCTGCCTCTGTTAGCCTATGTTCTGAAAGGCACAGGACATCATATTTGTTGTTTTGAAGAAAAAGTGACCGCTGTCCACTTTATTAGAAATTCTTTGGATGTTGACATGGTACGCACTTAACCTCATTTCCCCTATCCTCAGGTTCTCTTATGTCTGGACAAGAATATATTAATACATAATACATGATATTAGGAAAAATAGGAAAAATAAATTGTAATCTTTTACTGTTTGGAAATTATGCGACCAAGGTGGCTAGTTTTCAGAACCATAAGAGTTCCCAAAACGCAAATTCACTTCACTATTTCGCGGAAAAATGCGGAAAACCACGGCGGGGTAGAGTTGATTTTTGAGGGTAAAGCGATCTCTTATACAATATCTGGGCGCTTCTCTCTTAAAAACTACCCCGAATACACCCCACTAAGATTTTTCGCATTCTTCCGCGAAGTAGTTAGTCCTCCGGAAAATTTTCTACTCACTGATAATATTCTGTATCAAATTTACTACAAATAAGGTCGTATGCATATTTCCAATGGGCGCATTTCGAGTAATAGGTTGGCTCAGATCGGCGCGCGCTTCGTTTGTTTTCAATATACAGGGTGTTTCGATGATGTCACAACAAACTTTGAAGTATGATTGCTCTCATCAAGGAGTTCAAAAAACAAGAATAATAATAAAAATTTTAATGCTTCCTAAGCGCTATACGAAGCATTCGATGATTTTTTTATTTTCACTCGTAAATGGTACGACGTACGGACAAAAGTTTTAGTTATAGAACTTTTTTCTATAAGATTCTGTCACCCCAACTCGCCCTAATTCCGACGCTACTCACTAAATTTTAGGAAACTTTTCATGTAAGTAGTTACTATGAAAACAATTTTCTCTGCCAAGTTTGAAGACGGCATTATCAACCATCATTGATTTAAAAAATCCACTTTCAAAACATCGTAGAGCGCAGCTCTTAGGAAGCATTGTAGGAAAAAAAGTATTCGTTTTTTTTTGTTTTCTTGGCGGGGAAATCACTCTTTGCTGTATAATTTCAATCTTATACAGTATACTGTAGGTACCACTTTCATAATATTATGCGAAGCATGACTCCATCGGGGCCCAACCCCCTAGTTGGTCGCTCATTGCTGGAAAACCATTGCTTCTGATAATCTTTTAACATTGCAAATCGCCCTAGAAAAAAGCACTCAACGCAATAGAGAAACACATATAGCTATAATACATCTAGAAAAAGCCTATGGTAGTATCCCCTTATTACAGTTATGGGTAGAAACGCGAAATCTGGAAATAAATTCAAGTCTAATCAAAGCTACGCAATTACACAATTACAGAACTCTTCCGAACATCAAAGGGATTAAGGTAACTGTTGCTGTCCATCTCCTACACTATTTAAAATATATCTCGACAAGTTCCTGCAGGTCTGGATAGGGAAATGCCGAAATATGGGACTTAGAGAACTACAGCTCATTTTTTATTCATGATCAAGTTGTGATTGCGGAAGATGAGCAAGATCTGAGTTATATGGTTAGAAAACTAAAAGAAGAATATGAACAAGCCGTGTGAGTGAGTGAGTGACAATGGATTTAAACAAATGTGAATACCGAGGTGAATACCTAGTAACCGGATATGATGAACGCAACAATCTGCAGTTAGACAACAGATATTAAAGGAGTACAACTATGTAAATAGTTACTTGGGAGTAATATTTAATATACAGGGAACTAGCAATCATGAAGTGAGAGCGAGATAGGAAAGTTATAAGAACACTGAACTCGATACTGTGGGAACAGTATAAAAAGAAAGAAATTACGTACCTATAAAAGCATTGTACAAAGTGTAATTGTATATGGCGCGGAAGAGTAGGATCTGAGTAAAGCAAATAGAAAAAAAATGTTAGCCACAGAAATGGACTACCTGAGAAGAAGCTATAGGAGATCCAGAACGGAAAGAATCAGAAATGAAGTAATTAGACAGAACATGGGCATAGAAAGGGATATTATAGAGGAGGTCGAAAAGAAGCAATTGGTGTGGTTTGGACACACAATAAGAATGGAGGAACATAGGTGGCCAAGAAAAATATTACAGTGGATTCTGCCAGAAAAAAGAAAGAGGCGAAGACCAAGGAGCTGGATAAACGATGTAGACGGCGCAATGAGATCGAGACACCTAACCGAGAAAATGAGTTATGAAGGAGAAACCTGGAAACGGGTTTTCGAGGGTGAAGCAATCTGTTGCACATTGGGAGCTCTTTCGTTAACAAGTGGCCCTGTGGCGCGTATAATTCCCAAAGGACAAAAAATTGTAATTTATTTCCTCTATTCACTGATTTTAGGTCTAATATCAAATGACTATGTAGTGTTTTTAGATGTATGTAGTTTATGCTCTTGAATATGCGAGATATTGTAAGATAATTCATATAATTTAAAATAACTTAATTGTATATCACTTGATGTCATAAAAGTACTAAAGAGAGAATATTTCGTTCAGTTATTTTTGGCCACAAGTGAGCCTAAAATATCATTTTTAACCTCGACCACCGTAACTTTATACATAATTAGTTCGTATTAATATACAGCGCCTAAATTGTTGGAGGTAACGAGGCGTGTTTTGTTAAAATACTGAACTGGATTTAGATAACCCAAAGGTTATTTGTCTAGGTCAAGCCTAAATAATTTGCGTCTAGAGCTGTCTAGTTACCAGAGTGTTTGGTTTTGAAATCTTGTCCTAAAGGAACAATACTCGTTAATTGAAATGCCATTTACACCGGATGAAGCTCAACTACGCAAACAATAATTCCGGACAATTAATTGCGGAAAAATCCATAATGATTATCCCTTATTTGCATTTATAATACAATTGTCCACATTAAATAAATATTGTTTTACACGTAGTACTAATAAGAACGGTACAGCTACTAATAGTGAATTATACCGGAGTGTTGCTTCCTTGATTCGGAGAACAATACAGACATATGAGGAATTTCATTTTATATTTTAATTTTATTCCTTAACACGTATATTATACGTTGGACAATTAAATTATAATAGAAGAACACTGTTAAAGAAATCTTACTTTGCATTCCAACTACCCCAACTAGAAACTTTCAAGCCCTTCCCCCCTTCTGACACATCATTTTGAAGTATATAAAACTGCAAAATCACAAACATTTTGAGACCGTTTTTGCAGTTATCTTTAACAATCAATAAAATTTTTGCATATTCACAATGTCCTAAATTAGCAGTATTTTCGAGCCAGCAATTATTATTGTACCTCCGAGGTACACCGTTTTTACGAAAGTATTATAAATTTCCTTGATGGTGTTAAGGACTCAACTGAAGTATTTTGCAATCCTAGTTGGGGATTGTATTCAACATGGCCTTGTGTTAGACAAAAAAACGCTGTCTCTTACAATGAAAGAAAAAATGATTTTATGTTTGCATTCCATATGTGGACAGTTGTTCATAAAACCTTAATAATACAATATTTGAAATCGTCTACCCCAAAAACCCACAAAACGATATATCACACCGATAGTAGTGAGGGTGGTGGTAATAGTGGAGGTGACTGATATCATAAAAAATTTTGAGAAAATAGGTTCTCGGACATACACTAAATCCCAATTTTAAAAACTCTTACTTAATTGATTTACTCCCATTTACCCTCCAATCCTTCAACGAAATAAGATCAAAATATAACCTAGTTCCAGATCTCATTACAGACGTATTAAACTTCGAGTCGATATCATACAGTGTTCCAGACTAGTCATGAGCACAAAAACAGTTATAGACAGACAGATTTTTCTCAAACTTAAAATCTCGACGTTTCACGACATTCTGAGCCTATTTGTATAAAAAAATCAAATTATTTTTTATCATTACTATACTTTCACCCCACTACGTAGATATGGAAGTAATTATATACTTATTAATCCAAGAAAAATCGACATCCAACATGGGAAAAAATTGTAACAGGCTGAATTTTTGCATGCACCTTAGTATTAGGGTTCTTAATAATGTAGTGAGAGTTCCCTATCGATTTAACCGCCGCGGAGTCAAAGGTCGCGAAGAGAGTATTTTGCAAATATCTTGAATACAATGAACTTTTCGAAAAAAAAACATAATTTACTAATTTGTAGTGAGATAATTTGCTACAAAAACGAATTCAGAAGTTTTTTTGTAGGAGAAACCAAGAGATATATCTCTTCAAGGAATCGAAAGCATAGTAGAAGTTGAGTAACAGGTGTCTTTTTGTTATACTATGTGGTATTCTTAGTAAGCCTGATCTGCATGACCTAATAATCTAATTATATAGGCCAGGCAACGAATGCTCAAAAAAGGGTGTAGAGGGAAATGTTAGGGACAGAAAATTTGACTTCGGAACTTTGTTTGGACTAGTTTGGAGATGAACATATCAAAAGTCCTCACTCCTAGGTGATGAGCGGGGGGGAGGGGAGCTTTAAAGGTCCCATTTTTTGGTTTTTCGCTTATATCTTGGAAACTATGCGTCGTATGGAAAAAGGTAATCTATGCAAAATTAAACATAATTAAATTTCCTACAAGAATGTATATATTTATTTTCTTCCTATGTATTATAGTTTACGAGATATTCGCCAGCAAAAATAGATAATTTAAAAAAAGTATTAGGTACCTTGAATATTTCTATCAAAGCGGTTTACCGTGATCTGCTAATAAATCACAGTCACAAAACAATCTTTATTTTACAACACTCGACGTATTTACTAACGTAATATTTTGTCGAAATCTATGCATTTCCTTAAATATGCAGTGTGACTCACTTAAAATGAAGACACCCTTATAACTTTTTTATTTTGTTTCCGATTTGAATAAAATTTTACTCAAGTATAGAACAAATTAGGATCTACTTATGACCAGAAAAACATTCGCCTGCTACAAAGGCAAAGCCACCTGTGGTACCAAAATATGCTCGGTATATTTAATGAAATGTATAGATTGCGACAAAATATTACGTTAGTAAATAAGTCGAGTGTTGTAAAATAAAGATTGTTTTGTAACTGTGATTTATTAGCAGAATATAAACACAAAGGAAATTTAATTATGTTTAATTTTGCATAGATTACCTTTTTCCATACAACGCATAGTTTCCGAGATATAAGCGAAAAACCAAAAAATGGGACCTTTAAAGTGCCCCCTCCCCTCCGCTCACCACATAGAAGTGCGGACTTTTGATATGTTCATCTCCAGACTAGTCCAAATAAACTTCAGAAGTCAAATTTTCTGTCCCTAAAATTTCTCTCTATAATCATTCGTTGCTTGGCCTAATATTGACTGTAGGTTTACAAATTCAAGGATTCAAACCCTTCGTTTCCTTTTTGATGTCTTGACAAAACTAAAAATCTTTCAGAAATTAGGTACGTTTTTTCCAGGTCTCTCTTTTTTCATCTTCCTTTGACAGATTGAAGCTATTAAATAAATCTAGGGCATCCTCACTAATTATATTATAAAACAGAGCAGCGTTAGTTTCTTCATCTTTTTAGTTGAAACCTGTAGCCTTTATGGCTTTAATACTGTTGCCATTTTAATACAATTTTTATTTTTCCTCGACTTCAATACTATACAATTTTTTCGACCATTTCCAAGTCACAGCGACATGTTATGGTTTTAAATTATACATTAATAAATATTATGGCATTAAAGAACATGTTATATTTTTAAACTTCTACAAAATCTGTACTTGATCAACTTACAAAACACTATCAACTTCTTCCTTGTTTCTACAAGTACCAACACATTCTAAGTTACTCTGCCAACTTCTAATTATTAAATGATAAAATAAAAATAGAAAAGAAGCTGCAAAAGCGTGAAAGATTCCGTCTGATAACACCCCTGGAACCATGTTGCTTCTTGCAACCCCCAAGAAACCACCCCCATTTTTTTTAAATGCAGCCATAAATCGCATATTTTTAGCATAGTGATATTCCATATTTGGTATGTTTGAAGGATCTGATTCTTGAAGCTTGCCGCAGAGTAACACCAGCTACGCTTAGAGCAACTTGCACACGAGAGTTGCTGTAACGCTTGGAAGCTTGTGTGGGAGTCAAAGGTGTCCAGTTTGAACATTTATTAGCATAATCTCTTAATTTATTAATATGGTACATGTTCATTTTTTGTCATGATTTTGCAACATTTCTTATTTGTAAGTGTCAAGGTAACTGTTAAACAACTGTGACATACCAAGTATGGTATATCACTGTGCTCGAAATGGCGTGGAGATGCGATTTCAGGCTCAAACTCTTTAGCTTTCTAGCTTTACAGGGTGCCACGCAGGGTACGATTTGAAAGAAGAAAGTTTGGGGTGGTTTCTCTCGGGGGTTGCAAGACACTATAAATGCACCTAGAGCATTGATAATATCGAGATAATTTTGCCATAGAGACTGCTGAAAGCGTGTTGCTTGGTAATAGCCCGAGGCCGTAGACCGAGGGCTATTACCTTTAAGCAACGCGCTTGAAGCATTGTCTACGACAAAATTTTGAGTATTTATCAATGTTCGAGGTGTATTCGGTAAGATCATTTTTTACTCTGCATTCAATTCGTATTTTCTGATAGAACCAAATTCTAAAAACATTTTCCACGTATACTTTTTACTTTTAATGGCATTTTTGGGTGTATTTTATAATACAATTTGATTAATTGAATCATTTGAAACATTACCAAACCTTTGTGACATTTTCTGAATTGATTTTCAGTTTGACATTTGTTGAATTTCAATCTGACATTTGAACTTATCATTTGTGCCTTGGCTGATAACACCACATGTATGCGTGTTATCGCTGTAACCTTTTACTGATTGGATGAATTTTGACACATGACACGAAATGCAAAATTTCGATTGGTTAATACATTTAGTAAAAAATTATCAAATTAAGTCTTTCATGCCTTTGGCAGAGTATTTTTTTTTATATTTTTACCTTTTCAAATAACGGAGATAACGAGAGGTATTAACGTGATTGTGGGACACTCGGTATATTTACCTATCCAATCTTGGGCTATTACTGTATATTTATAAAAATAAGAGTAAATTTGTAACAACTGATTCTATACATTGTTATAAAACGTGTAATAAAGGTAACTTTTATCGCTGACTATGAAAGCTTCATTGTATTTAAATATATAAAGAGCCCGTAGCATCAAAAAGTCTCTCATGTTAAAGATTTTTAATACAAAATATCTTTTAGAGCCTATTGCTAATAAATTCCCAGGCGAAAATATCAGCTTGATAAAGACTGGTAGTTTTTTAATGAGCAACTCACGTGAAGCTTTCCTCAAATTGGACTTGATTCATTGATTGAATTACATCATAAATCACCCTTTAACTAATACGTAAAAAAAATAATAAACTTCCTCTAGCGGAATAATGTCAATTTTAATCAATTTGTTAGAATCGGATTTCGAAACTTTGTTAATTAAAACTTTTGAAAAGCTAATTTAGATACCTAGCTAATCAGTATATTAAATGCAGTCGAGCGTTATAATTATAATCGATTTTCACTTAATTACTGACTTTGCATTGGTATTTATTTACTATAGTAGGTATAAACTACAAATTTAATATAATGTTTATATTAATTGATATACACGGTGGCAGGAAATAACACAGACACACACAGGCATTTTTTTCGATATTCTTTACGACAATTATTAAAAATTTTTGTCCGTTTATAATATACCTATTATATATGTGAACGGTATATATATATTAGGTCCCTAAATATATTTGGACAGAAATCCCACAATGAGCTGTTACGGTCGATTTTCACATTTAATAATGGCCAGAAATTTATGTACTAATTTTCGTTATTTTCCCAAATTTTATTGTGCATTTGAGCCTAGTGATACCGTCTCTCGCCAATAGATATTAATAAAGTATAACTGGTTGCATAATAGCAATGATGGTTCACGTCGGTCATTAAATATACTTTGATACAGGTAGTATGGGTGAGTGCGTTCAGATATTCATTGAGAGAGTGCATTGCAAAACGCAGTTTTAAAGCTTCTACAATGGCTAGTATTGTTGATTAAACCTTCTTTTGGTGGGTAGATTTATGATTTCAGAGTATATTATGATAAAATTTGTGGATATAAACGAAGTTAGGAAAATCTATTCTAGTTGGGTACGCCGTGAAGTCGAAATTCTGAACGTACTGAGATGGAAGATAAGAACTTGACATTTTGATAGAGGACATTTTCTTGGTCATTTTTTTTCCTTTTGCTGCTTGAAGATTGAGTCGTCTGAACACGAGTTTTAGCAATATTGTAAGTTTTGCTCCATTTATGGAATTTAGTATTCATCACGACAAGATTAGTTGTATTTTCATTTGGTTTTGAGTATCGTTTTGGGGAAATGCAGCTACGGATTTCCGGATAAAGTCAATTTTCAAAGCACATGGCGTCGTCTGAATGCAAGATTTTGGAGTGCCATTTTGACGGCAAAGGACCTCTTTCAGCCCACATCACATCTCAGGGCTGTTTGTTTGTTTGTTTGTTCCTTAGTTGTTTCCTTGTTGAGTATGTTACAAGTATTGGGATCTATTTGTTAGTTTATGGCTATTTGGATTGATACCTTATGATTTTACTTGGATCTGTTACTCTTATTCTACTTGAGCTTTTATGTCTACACTTTACGAGGGACTTCCAGCCTGACTCTGGTTTCAACTTCTAGTCCAGATTTTGGTGTCTAGATGGTGGATTATTGACTGACATCTTGTGTATGTATGGTACTGGGGATCTCGGCACGTTACCTTAGACTCCACGTAGATGGTCAACCACCTGCGGCTGTTGTCACCTGAATTACGCTACCCTGGTAGGACGGGAAAAGGTATTCAGACACTACCAAAGGTAAGCGGAATCATATTCTCTTAACGAGGGATCCGGTACATCAACTCAACGTCCGCGGGACAGTAAAATAAATTTTCAAGGAATATTGGTAATATTTTGCTCGTAACGTAAATCTCAGTAACATTTTAGATTTCAGTAATATTTGGTATATTTTGTATATCGTTACTTCACTAACTGAATAGTTTTGCCTTATTTTACAAATAGATGTCAATAATTTTAAGTAATTTTATGTTTTACCCTACCTTGGGTCACTTATAGTTTTTTTGTCACGCTTCTGGCATATGACCTTTTGTACATTTATCAAAGATTTATTATTTTATAAGATATTTTGTGTATATTAGGTTAAGCGTGTGGGCCCCACTTACTAGTGCACTTTTTAGGGTATATTGAGATATATTGTACTGTGTACCGAGTTATCGGTGATACCTAATTGTGAAATATTTTGTACTACGTACCCTTATATTTTATTAAATGTTTAATTAGAACGACGTTGTCTTTTATATCTGACCACCTACACCACCCCAATTATCGAAGCCACCCCCAAGGACCTGACTAGTCGGCCGTGTGAGACTCCCTCCTCACTAGTGTATTGCACGTCAAATATTAAAATTTTGTTCAGGGCACAGGGTGACAACTCTACCCTGCGGCTTTTGGGGCCCCCTTTTATAAGTGGGTCCAGGCCCTGTAACAGAGCTATGTATGGGGTAAATCCATAATTTAAAATGAAATTCATATTATTTATTACATGTTTATTTAAATTTCAAAATATATAATAGAATCTCTAAATTTTTTAAATATTATTTGTTTGTTATTCTTATTTCTTAGCAACATAATTTCTTATATGTAGGCGAATACACCACATATACCTCCCCCCCCCCCCCCCCCCCCGTGCAAAACAAAAATCAACCTAGCAAAGTATCAATATTAAAACGGAAACAGTCAGAATTGACGGGGTAGATCGACAGCATCATTCAATAAGTATGCAGGCTTAACTCTATCCAAAGCTACAGTAAAATCCTTTCCACGTTTAAGGACTGTTATAAACTTGTTAGTTCTAGAAATTATTCGAAAAAGTCCTTCGTACCAAGGGGAAAAGTTGGTTTAAGTCTATCTTTTCGAATGAAAACAAATTTACAATTTTTAATGTCAGGATTGACAAAAGTATTTTGAAAATGGTTTCGTTTAGGATTTGTGAATTGTAAGTTATTGAAATAGTTTTTTAGTTTGTTAATAAATAAAGGTACTTTAGTATCAGAATGTGATTTAATAAAATATTGACCAGGGAGACGTAAAGTTTGACCATAGACAAGTTCTGCAGATGAACAAAGTAAATCGTCTTTAGGTATTGCTCGTAGACCTAATAAAATAATTGATAGTTCATCAAACCAATGAACGGAGTTAGCCAGTTTTAAAGGTTCTATGGAATCTTTCAACCATACCATTACTTTGCGGATGATATAAAGTTGTGTGAATTCGATGAAAACCTAAAAATTTTGAAAATTCTCGAGAAATATTAGATTCGAACTGAACTCCTTGATAAAGGATAAGCTTCTGGTCAACAAGTGAAACGTTCAATAACCGTTAGTATGTAAGAAAAACCATGTGAAGGTGGCAATGGTCCAATGAGATCAATATGGATATGCTCAAAACGACCTCTGGGGACTTCAAAAGTACCAATTTGAGTTTTGGGATATTTATTTGTTTTAGAAGTTTGACAACTTAAGCAAGTTTTGGTCCACAAGGTCTGTATTCATTTTGGGCCAGAAATAGTTAGAACCAGTAAGTTTTTTAGCAGAACGGATACCAGCATGTGTTAAGTTATGAAAAATATCAAAAACTGCGTGTCGCAAAGATTTTAGTACAAATAGTCGACATTTAGAAGAATAAAAATCGCACCAAATTTCATGATTTGAATTAGCAATATTAATTTTTTTAAAATAGTATTTGGTTTTACGATTTATATTTGACTGATTTGTTAGTAAAGAGGAAAGTTCACAATCAGTAGATTGAGCGTCATTCAGCAATTGTAAGTTGAAATTGATTGAGATTAAATGTGAAATTGAGGTAGGTGACAAAAGATTATGTTGTTCGAGAAAGGAAAGATCATTTATACGCGATAAGGTATCTGCTATGATGTTTTCTTTACCGTGAACATGACGCATGTGATTTGTGAATTGTGCAATATATTCCAAGTGTCGTATTTGTCGAGGAGTCTTTTCTGCACTAGTAGAAAAGCTTTTGTGATTGTTTTGTTGCCATAATTTTAATCTTTTTACCTCTGCTGTCCCCATCCGCCCAACAACCAATACACTACTATACGATATACAGACGATACTCATTATTTTATGCGTAGACGACAACGCAAGAAGTAATGTCCTTAGAATACAGAAAGTGAATGATTGAAATAAATAAAGGCAACGACTGAGACGCTACCATTCCACGGAAAATAATACATGACGTACCCCAAGGCTCAGTACTTGGCCCCCTTCTTTGCTTAATATATGTAAGCAATTTTACAAATTCTAATGAATACTTTAATGACATACGTTTTACGATACGCCTATTTCGGTTCAAAATGAGAACATTGAACAACTACAGTTATTTTGTAAGGTGTCCACCATCTACAAAGGTTATTATAATTTTTATATTTTTTACATTTTTATTTATTACATTTTTCACTCAAGAATGCCAGTTCTTTTCCTTGGAAATGAGCGTCAACTACCTGGCAAATATTATTTTTCTCAGTCAAATAGTTTCTTAGATATAGAGCCAACAGGCAGACAGGCCAACAGACAACTAGAGTAAATTCCTGAATTGAAATACATTAATTTTCATAATCTAGATAACCTGAAATGTGAAAATGTTAAATAATCTGGGATTGTGACTTTATCACGATTACAATACTTCACCTCGGTAAGTGAAGTGTGCAAAAAATCCGTAAAATTATTTGCAAAATCCGTCTCAGTGGTGCAGTGCTTACGGTGTTAGGCTTGTGACCACAGGGTACCGGGTTCGAATTCTGGCTAGGGTATGGATGTGTAGTGGCGTTTCCCACGTATTGTCGAGACGGTAGCAGTAGGCTAGACCGCTATTGTGTGAGCGACAGCACGGCTAGTGGCTCTCCTGTCCTGAATTCGAGTCTCAACTGCGGCAGATGGCAATGTCGCAAGGAATGGGTATTGTGGTGTTGTCATTTGCGTGTCCTGGTTGAGTGGTGGAATAGCTATAGCTAAACATCGCCAAGACGTTAATATAAGTAAGACGTAAAAAACATTTAAAAAAGACATTCCTCTATATTTGTCATCTTTCATTTATTTTCGGTGACTAGCTTGCATTTTTTTTTTCATTTAGCAAGTTTCTTCCTTGTCAACTACATCCAGAATATTATTATCCTATATCGCATTTTCTGCATTAAAAATTTTTAGGGTACTCAACCTGTATATTTTTCGTTAAAACTTTATGAGGTTTCCTCCTTGATAATGGCGACAATTATCTACTATTCAAGCGAATTTAAACTAGATGTCGCTACAAGTATTGCCAGCGGCAAAGTTCCTTGATTTTTTGTTTAAAAAAAAATGAAAATTATTAATGAAGAGAGTTGCGGTGGAAGGCTATAATTTATATAGATTTTCGAATGCATCAATTAGGAAGTTTCCATTTTTCTCATTTTCTCGTAATAAATAGTCGTAAAAATCTAAAAAATATCTGTAATTTTTTTTTTAAATTATCTCTATAAATAAAAAAGTTATGGTCCTTCCAACTTTAAAATGCTGCGATCATCTGGATTGAGACTCGATTACGTCACAATGCATGAATCCGCCAACAGCGAGCGGGTGCGGGCTTATACTCGCTGGCAGGCTCCGACAGTTTATAGCCAGCTTGCATTTGAGAGCCGAAAAAATTGCTAACACGTGCAATTTTGGCACGTTCATATTTTTCGAAAAACACCATTGGGACGGCCGTATGATGTCGCGACATAAAGAGGAAGTCTTCCAGATAAACCTGATCGTAAATTGCACAGCGAAATTCGAAAATTAGGCTCGGCACGAACGAATCAAAAGTGACATTTTGTGACATTTCAGAAAATCGAGCACATACACTAAATAAAGGGAACATACGGCGGACCGCCGGCATGACAAGTCAGCGCGTTGTGTATTGTGACGTCACGGTGGACTTTAGCCGAGGCGAAGTATTCAAATAAGAAATTGAATAAGTTCGTGAGTTTTTCAGATATCGAGATAATTTTTTTTGTTTGACTAGTTATCTGAAAGACTACTAAATGAGGTTGAATGTACACGATATTTCTAAAATAGGAAACTTCCTAATTGCCTAGAAAATCCAGTTGTGCTTGTGTAGAAAATTTCATACACGGTGTCCAAAAAGTCTGGAAACAGTGAATCCAAAAAAGAAAAAAGACGTCCTTAATAAGGGCTATCCAATGATACCAAACGCGACCCCCTACCCCCACCCCTTGGAGTGGAGCGGGGGGCAAATTTAAAATCTTAAATGGGTACCCCTATTTTTTATTGCAGAATCGGATTCTACGACAAAAACTACGTCAAGTTTGTCTGAAACGTTTTTTTCGCTTCGTGACAGATGGCGCTGTAATCGCAAAAATATTTCTTTTCGTAATTTCTAAAAAATTCTACTTAAGAATGAAAAATAATAAAGTACGAGTTCATTTTCTTGAAAAAGCCATTCAATGGTGTTTAATTTTACCTCCCCCCACCACCACATTGGGGAAGGGAAAGTGGAGGGCAATTTTCAAATGCTAAATGGAAACCCTCATTTTTTATTATTCGTGAAAAATGTTTAATTTTTAAGAAATTTTTTTTTCGCCAAAACGTAGATATATTTTTCTTTTTTTTTTTTTGAATAAAATTAAATTGTTTGTTCACCAGACTCTACATCCGCCAGTAATAAATATGGGATTCGGTTTAAGATTTTAAGGTTGCCCACCACTTCCCCCCTCTCATGGTGGTGGTGGAGGGGGAAGAGGGGTAATAAATTTAACACCATTGAATGGCTTTTTCAAGAAAATGAATTCGTACTTTATTATTTTTCATTTTTAAGTAGAATTTTTTAGAAATTACGAAAAGAAATATTATTGCGCTTACAGCACCATCTGTCACGAATTGAAAAAAACATTTCAGACAAACTTAGTTTTCGGCGTAGAAGATTTTAAAGTTGCCACCCGTCCCTCTCCAAGGGATGGGGGTGGGGGGGGGTCGCGTTCGGAATCATTAGATAGCCCTTTCAAAATTATTAAGGACGTGTTTTATTATTTTTTGGATCCAATGTGTATTTCTCGAGATATTTGACCGTTCCCAGACTTTTTGGACACCCTGTATATAAAAAACAGCTGGTCATTTGTTGATTTACTTTTTATATATTATTTTCAAGAAGGAATGTAGAAGTCAGAATAAAATATTAGACAATTAGAAATTATCCGAATATAATTGTCCAATCAATAGGTAAAAAAACCGCTGCCCAAGGAATCACTACTTCCACATCCAGATTCTCTATCCAAGTCACTCACAACGAAAAAACTTTGTATGTGAAAATAATTGTTTATGGAACTTTAATAATATAATATTTGAAATTCTCTACCCCAAAAACCCATAAAACGATACCCCACATCGGTAGTGGGGTGAGGGTGGTGATAGGGGGGTGGTAGTGGGGGGTGGATGAAGTAAAAAATATTTTGAGGTTTCTGGTTCCTGTACATACACTAAATCATATATTTTTTTTCATCCTCTCTAATAAGGAGGTGGAGGTGGTAATGGGGGTGGCTAATGCCAAAAATTTGTTTGATACCTTAGCTTCTCTTGTAGATACTATATACCAATTTCATAGACTCTTACCTACTTGATTTACCCATTTACCCCAAATTTACCCCAATTTACCCCCCAACCCTTCGACGGAACAAGATGAAAATATAATCTAGTTCTAGATCTCGTTAAAGTACATACGTATACCAAATTTCAAGTCAATATCTTAAACGGTTCCAGAATAAACGTGCGCACAAAAAAAAAGTTACAGACAGACAGACCGACAGACAGACAGACCGACAGATAGACAGACATTTTTTTTCGCTCAAACTTAAAATCTCGACGTTTCATGACATTTTAAGCCTATTTGGACAATAAAAATTTTTTTAAATTTTTTTGTCGTTACTATACTTCCACTGGACGTGGAAGTAAAAGTGTGTTCATAATGCAAAAATAGAGTAAACCTGTTTTTATTGTTTAAAGTGTTTGATGGTTCATTCTGAGTATTTTGTCAAGTAGGCGGGGACGACAGTGTTTGGGGTTAGCCGCCATCTTCGCGAAAATTCAGAGGGAAATATCTCGGTAACCATTAATGCTACGACAAAAATGGTAAGCACATTTTTGTTCTAAATTCTTTATAAAATCATTAACAGTATAACAGGCTTATTTTCGTAATCTAAACATTTACAACTTACAGCTCGTAAAGGTTTTCAAAACGTATTGACTGTACATTAAAATATCAAATGAAAATGTTAAAAAGTGTGGTGACCAAACATGGTTACCGCCCCATTTTCGAGGGCGTCCAACACGATGGTGATAGTCGCTTGGTGCCTCGAACTACTCCTAAACGCAAAAAGAAAACACCCTTTTTTCCAATTTTTCGTTGTCAGGCAAGCGACAACTTATTGGATCGGGTTTTTTTTGAGGAAACTCAATATGTCCTGTAAAATTTCGCAACTAAACAACCTAATGACTTCCGGGGTTGAAACCACTCCCTACACGTTTTCAAGGGCGGGGAATACGATGCTGATATTATTTAGCCTCCCATCCCCAACAAACTACCCGTAAATGCATAAAACCATCCCTTTTTTCCATTTGTCGGTATCAGGCATGCGAGGACTTGTTGGATCGGGGGTTTTCCGATACTTACAATACTATTATGCCAATAAATATCAGTCTCCCATGCAATCATGAGCTGTGCAAGAATAAGAATCATGTAGATAATGTGAAAATAAATATATAATAAAAAAGTCGACAATACACGATTATATATACATGGACATAACCCGTCCTATCAAAGTCATCTTAAGCTGCAATAAAAAAAAATCTCCATTAGAAAACCTGATCCAATGGGCGCTTGTGATCTCACTATAAGAAAAACCAATAGTTTTGGGCATGCAAGGGTAATTTTTGAGGTCTAAAAGAGAAAGTGATGCCACGATCGTGTTCTCCCCCCCTTCAAAACGGGAGATACCTACTTTAAAAACTTCTCTTTAAGGGACACTTCAGGACTGAGGGAAGGGGTGGTTTCAACCCCCGGGGGTGGTTAGGATGTCTGATTTCTGAATTTTACAGGACATATTGAGGTTCCTCAAAAAATCCCCGATCTAACAAGTCCTCGCATGTCTCTGATAACGGAAAATGGGAAAAAGGGGTGGTTTTATGCATTTGGGAGGGTGGTTGGTTAGGGATGGGAGGCAAAATAATATCAGCATCGTGTTGCCCGTCCTTGAAAACATGTATAAAGCAATTTTCAGCACGTTTGGAAATTTTTTGGCATGTTTCGGTGTTGAGGGAGGGGCTGGTTTCAACCCCCGGATGTCACTAGGATGTGTAGTTGCCAAATTTTACAGTTGAATCGGTTTTTTTTTGAGTTTCCTCAAAATGGAAAACCGATTCAACAAGTCCTCGGAAGCCTGACAACGAAAAATGAGAAAAAAGGATGGTTTTTTGCGTTTAGGGGTAGTTCGAGGGAGGTAGGGACCAAGCGGCTATCACTATCATGTTGGCCGCCCTCAAAAACAAAGGGGTAGCTTTTGGGGTTTTTGCAACTTTGGCATGGATTACTAATTTCTGTACAATTTCTGTCAGAGACACTATTTTGTAGAACTAATGGTTCACGAGCTACTGCTCCTGAAAAGTTTAAAAAAATAGTTTTGTCAAAATATTTCGTAAACTATTAGTCAGATATAAAATATGTAGTTGCAAACTTTTTGCAATAGTTATAAAAAATACTTTTTTCAAAACATCTCGTCAACTGTTGATCGCACATATCTGAGTGTACGATGGATAGTTTGGGAGATATTTTCAAAAAACTATTTTTTTATAACTATTTATATGCTGTAACATGTAAAATATTAGTCATACAAAATAGCGCCTGTCACATAAAGTGTAGAGAATTTAATACTCAACTGATTTCTATTCGATATTTTAATGTATGATCAATAGTTTAAGAAATAATCCGCAAATACTACGTTCTGAAAATTTTGCACGCTGTAACTCATAAATAGTTCTACGTAAATGAGCCTGTTAGGGAATTTATAAATAAATTTAGTACTGAACAAGAAAGGTACTTACCACTTTTGTTGTAGTATCAATGGTTCATGAGATATTTGCGTTTGACTTTTCTCAAAGATGGAGGCTAACTCCAACCATCGCCACACAGACCCCTCCAACTTGACAAAATACTCAGAATGAACCCCCGAACACTTTAAAAAAGAGAAACTGACTTACGCTATTTTTGCAAGAAAAGAATACCTGTTGATTGGACTATAAAGTAGCTATTTGTGGAGAAAGAAGAGAACTTCAACAAATTACTGGATTTATTCGTCCAGTTTTCAGCAATAAACAAATTTTAGTTTGTTTCCGCTGGATTCTGTAAACTTTCAAAAGGTTAACACTAAGATTTTAATTTAGTTCTAAGTGTGAAATATGGCATGACTAACGCAGTCTCCGTTTGTTTACACTCTTTAATTAGTAATCTGACGCTTATTCCTACATGGTTTGTTGTTTTCACAATTTCTGTTAATATTTAAAATTACTACAGCACCGTATTATTTAATTTTATATAGTCCAGGAGCCAGAGTTAGACATTTTAGGCTGATTTTATTAACATTTTTCTTGACATTACTCTAATATTTTGTGCCATAAATCCATAACGCTAATTTTTTTATGAATTATAGAAATCATGAAATGTCCAAAAAATCCTGTCTGCTAACTTACCTACCGGACAAAATGCATCTGCCAGTTAAACAAGTATATAAAAAACACGAAATCACTAGTCTTCCTAAGCATTTCCTGTCACAAGGATGCTTAATTAAGCCAATTCTCGGATTAAATTGGGTATTTTTCTATCTTTACAAATCATCTCCATGAAATAGTATTTCACTACGCTCATCATTGTTTCCTCGTCAAAGATGTCGTTCTTTCTCTAAATACTTTAGTTGTTTTATTTTTGCTTTTTTGATAGAACGTTGCTATATAGTCACAACTAGTGAATGCATGAAATCCAAGTAAACCCGGCATAATTGAGGTCCAAATTTTTTGCCAATTACTTGCATAGCCAGTGGAAGTATAGACAAAAAAAAAAGATAAAATTTTTATTGTTCAAATAGGCTTAGAATGTCACGAAACGTTGAGATTTTAAGTTTGAGAAAAAAATTCTGTCTGTCTGTCTGTAACTTTTTTGTGCGCACGATTACTCTAGAACCGTTTAAGATATTGACCTGAAACTTTCATCTTATTCCGTTTGAGGGTTGGAGGATAAATTGAGATAAATGGGGGTAAATATGTAAACCAGTAAGAGTTCATAAAATTGGTATTTAATATACAGGGTGATTCTTTTAAGGCGGCCATTAGAATATTTCCCACTTGCAGATGAGATAGAGATTTGAGATTTGGTACTCCACCATAGTCGACCATTGCGGGTCCGAAAATAATAATTTCAAGGTGGCGGCACTTCCGAAAATACCGGAAGTCGATACAACTTGTTTATTTTAAATGGAACACCCTATATATTTTCGACTTTTCGAAATTATCATAAAATTCTGAGTCAAAACACGTAGCACATCCTATACCTAAACGGAGCAGTTTTGGAGATATATGACATTTTATAAAAAATTTGACAGGTGCAACGGTTTGCAAGAACCGTTATAACTTTCTTCGTATAGGAGATCCTTATTTGCTCTTTGGTACGTAGAAAGAATACAAGATGAGCTACTCTTTACAAAAAAATAGATTCAAAAATAGTATGCCAAGTGTTTTATTCTTCACGTTACATTTTGTCAAATTCAAACCTCAAAAACTTTTTTATTTCAAATGTGTTTTTTTACATCTAATTATATTAAATTAAATTCCCTTTTTTCTAGTATAAGCATTGTAGAGGTTAAAGTTACTTTTCGAAATATTGGCGATTTCCTTAAATGTCCAAAAATTTTTAATAAAAATTGCATAAACTTACCCATGATTGGAAACAATCATTAATGTCAATCATTATTTTATGTTAAAAAACACCAACACGTTTAAATTACACCTACGAAGACTTTTAGGTTTGTTTATTATTTATGGAGAATGTGATAAAGTAATACCAAGAACATGTAACACATTTGCTACTCGATATCCAGAAGAACAGAAACCGTTCACCATCCACTGTAAACCGCATATTGGATAATTTTAGAATATTTGGCTCTGTCAAATAGCACGTGCTAAATTTTTTTATGGCAATCGATGTAGAATTAAATTTGAGGTGAACTTATATCAGCATGTCCTATATCTAACACATGTACTTTTAATTTTTCGCAAGTTTTTGTTGAAAATTATAATTTATCCAAAAAAACGAAGAAGCCTATGAAACAATTGAAACAATAAAGTGGGTATCGATTAGCAAATGTGTTACATGTTCTTGGTATTATTACTTTATCACATTCTCCATAAATAATAAACAAATCTAAAAGTCTTCGTGGATGTAATTTAAACATGCTGGCATTTTTTTAAAAAAGATAATGACTGACATTAATGATTGTTTCTAATCATGGGTAAGTTGATGGCAATTTTTACTAAAAATTCTTGGATATTTAAGAAAATCGCCAATATTTTGAAAAGTTGTGACTTTAACCCCTACAATACTTATACTAGAAAAAAGGTAATTTAATTTAACATAATTTGATGTAGAAAAATACAGGGTGTTCCATTTGAAATAAAAAAGTTTTTGAGGTTTGAATTTGACAAAATGTAACGAGAAAAATAAAACCCTTGGTATGCTATTTTGGAATCTATTTTTTTTTGTAAAGAGTAGCTCATCTTGTGTTCTTTCTACGTACCAAAAAGCAAATAAGGATCTCCTACACGATGAAAGTTATAACGGTTCTTGCAAAACGTTGCACCTATCAAATTTTTTATAAAATGTCATATATCTCCGAAACTGCTCGGTTTAGGTATAGGATGTGCGACATATTTTGACTCAGAATTTTATGACCATTTCGAAAAGTCGAAAATATATAGGGTGTTCCATTTAAAATAAGCAAGTTGGTATCGACTTCCGGAAGTACCACCATCTTGAAATTATTATTTTCGGACCCGCAATGGTCGACTATGGTAGGGTACCAAATCTCAAATCTCTATCTTATCTGCAAGTGGGAAATATTCTAATGGCTGCCTTAAAAGAATCACCCTGTATACAATAGAAGCCAATATCTCAAAAAAATTTTTGGCATTAGCCACCCCATTACTACACCCACTCCATTATAAAAGGGAGTGAAAGAAAAATTATGATTTAGTGTGTGTTCAAGAACCAAAGACCTCAAATATTTTTTTGCTTCATCCATCCCCACTACCACCATCACTACCCTCACCACACTACCAATGTAGGATATCGTTTTATTTGTTTTTGGGGTAGACGGGAGTAAATATTATATTATTAAAATTCCATAAACAATTATTTCCACATATAAAATTTTTTCGTTGTGAGAGACTTGGGTAGCAAATATGGACGTGGAAGTAGTGATTCCTTGGGCAGCGATTTTTAGTAAAATTAATATAGATTACTTCCGTATTTTAATAGGCGTACAAAATGTATAAAATACAAGGATATGCTGTTTTTTTTTTTATCTATTTATTTAACGTCGGCCTATTTCCGCTACCAGGGCCTATCACCGACGCCAGGAGACGAGCTACCCCCAACCTGGAAACTTTGCCGAACCTCTTCCCTTAAGAAGAGTAGGGATCTTTTACTTGCCTAACATTTAATAGACAAGGGATCGCCTGCTTTACATCCCCTCCGAAGGATGGTATATCCACTACGTAATCCTCGTCTGAAATTTTGTAGCTTCCTACGCGGAAGCTACATAATTTCACACTGATATACAAGCCGCTAGAAGGTGGGACGAGAACGCTGTATTTCCCAAGATAGGTCACCCATCCAAGTACTAACCGCGCTCGACGTTGCTTCAACGGAATATCGACTGACATTCACATTGAAGTCGCCTCTACGCTCGCCCCGGATATACTGTTCAACTGCGTCATGTTAAAAATAGTAAAATAGTAAATTCAGCTCGGGTAGAAGTTTTCCAGCAATTCTGTGCTAGTACTGGTGACAACGAACAATACATGCATAATATCAAAAACTTCATGCTGGCGATCTTTGCAACAAAAAAAATCTTGGAACATTTTTTGTCAATTCAATATGGCAAAATGCAATTGAACCATATTGCACTATTCACCATCTTGAAGATTATGGGTACCATTTAAATAATAACAAAAAACTTGACCCTCCTTCGTACAAAAATAATAGGAGATCCAACACCACTTCGTGCCGAAACTATATAATTGTTAGTGAAAAAGAGGAATGTGACACAGAACTAAACAACGATAGGAGACATATAATTTATGATGATTGTTCTGATGGACATTAATTCATAATAGTTAGAATTCATAGATGCAAAAAAACACGTAGAGATTGCTGTGGCCAAGTACCACATCGATATTTTAAAGTTTGAGCAAAAAAAAATCTATATATTTTTTATGCGCACGATTGCTCTTGAACGGTTTATGATATTGAAATCTGGTACACCCATGTATTGCAATGAGATCTGGAACTAGATTATATTCTGATCTTATTCCGTTCGTTGAGTTCCGTTGAAAGGTTGAGCGGTGAATTGATGTAAACAGGTAAATCAAGCAATTATTTTGGCAGCAGGCACCCCCATTATCACCCCCATTACCGCCCAACCATTATTAAAGGGGGTAAAAAATAAAATTGTGATTTAGTATAGTATATAAGAACCAAAGGCCTCAAACATTTGTTGGCATCAACCACCCCCACTACCATCCCTTCTAATAATAGTGGGAGACTTGAATAGGAAATCTTAGGCAGTTGATTTTTATATTCCAATATTCTAAAAATAAGAAATATATATAATAATTGTTTTTGTAATAAAAGTCATTGCCTTTAACAACAATTTATCGTAATAATATTTCTATAATAATCCCATATTTTCCATATGATATTAATTAAAAAAACATTTTTGTACAATTCTTTTCTTTTTCAATTTATAAACAGGGACACTATACTTGTAAAAAAAAGTCAGTCATACATTTACGTCAATTTCCGCCGCAGCAGATCAATTTATGTTTATAAGAAGATTCAAACTTAAAAATACTGAAAATTCTACCCCCTTTAAACGGTCTGCTGAGTATTTTGACAAAATGGAGTTAGTCAAACCAAATTATTATAAAAGTACACATTATTTTTCTGCAACTGACATAAACTTCATTGAAACGATCTACAAGTGTAATGAAATAACCAATGTAATTCGATAACCAGCCAGTTAAACATCCTTCCAGTAGGAAATGCTTAGGGATACCAGCAATTTCACATTGTTTATATGATTCTATTTTACATATAATTTTTTCAATATGATGGCTTACGAGACTACAATTTTGTTGTTACACGAAAAACAGCACAACAAAGTTAATGAAATATCTCAACTGAATCTGTCGTTAACTTCCGGTCTATATTACAAATTACAATAATAAGGAACAATGAATGAAAACAAATTCAGTTTAAAACAAACAGGGAGATGAATATTACGAACATGAAAATATTAATTAACCTTCCAAATTAGCCAAATGGCGTGTTATTTTTGAGGTTTGTTTCAACGAGGCTTATTGTTCCTTGTATCAAATTACCATACCCACATAAAACGGTATTTCCTTTTGTGTTATCCATTATATCCATTAAATGATTGCAAGTGAAACAGGAAGACTAGAAAAATGGGAGTGCTGGTGAGTTTCTCCTAACAAATTCACTTGGATCTACAACACAAATGAAATTAGTTGGTTGATTGCTTTTGATTTATATCATTAGGGTCGACGTTCATTTTATATAAGTGTATCGAATATCGGTGGCTAACCCTAAAAAGCCAATTTTATCTTATCGGGATTAAAACTAAAGAATCAGGGAAGTGTGAGAAAGAATAGGGTTACCAACATTGCGGATAAATAAAATAAAAGTGAAGTAGACAATAATATGGTAGCTAAGGTTCTTATGCAGTAAATGTTAAAAAATCTGAAAATATTCCTAGTAAGTGGATGATAAATTGCTAGAACATTGTTTTCGTATAACGGAGGAACAAGTGGTTTGGAAAATATTAGTTTTTAATGCTACTCACTCACTTTTTTCCTTGTTTAAGCAAGTTATGTCATCATCGGCTCTATAGACACAGATAAAGAATGTTTATTAGTGTCTGCTACACTTTTTAGTATTACTGTGGTTTTGCTACGTATAATATAATCTACTACTATCATATTTTCATAAACTCCAAAACCTGTTGTATTTTTATGAAAAGTAAAATGTATATGACAAAAAAAATAATTTTAAACAGGAGTCCCTAGACCTAGGGGGGTAACCGAATTTTCAAAAAATTTTTCGCAAACTGCTTTTTCAAAATTTTTTAGGGGTCGTTAGAGGAGTGCTTCTCTAGATGTTAGTTCCCATATTTCGTATGGATAAGTTCTTGTCTTTCAAATAAATTCATTTCTTTCTATAATTGATTTTATTATTTCCGAAGGTAACATTTTTTGGCCCTACTAAGGACTGGCCACATAATTTTTTTAAATAATTTTTTATTTTAGTAGTTCCTTGCTACACGTATCTATTAATTATCTAGATTAACTAAACTGTATTAAATTTCGGAATTTATATAAGTCTGCCCTTGAAGGGTTAATTATATATATTAAAAAAACGATTATCACATTTTTACGAAAGTCTGATAAACTTCGGGCAAGGAACATCGAAAGCGTCTGTAAAAAAAGTTGTTTATTCAAACTTTACGGTAATATTTGTATCATATGATTTATGTGTTATGCAATGATAACAAAAATTAGTCAGTGTTTACTTTAACGGCATCTTATTTTTTTGGAGTTCTAGAGATCGCAGAATGAATGGCTGTGTTGCTATAACCTCTGCCATTTGGAAATGATAAATAAAACTGAGATAGTAGGGAAACTAGGTCTTATGATAATTTTTTAAACCTTAAACTAATAAAGGTAAATAACTGACAATGAAATAAGTGGTATCCCTTAAAAACATATTAAAAATGTTAAATTTCGATGTTGAGAAAATACTCGGTCTGTAACTCGGTAACCGTTTGAACTATCAAATTCTTTTAGACATCAAAAGTTTTGTAATTTAAAATAGAACGAAAAAGTTTATTGCAATATGTGTCAAAAATTCCATAGTTACCGCGACATTCTAAATTAAGTGAAATTTTTCTACCGAATGGTAGAAAATTTTTTAAATTAGGAGTTATTTAAACAAATTTAATAAGAGCTTATTAAATTTGATTAAATAACTCTTAATCTACAAATTTAAGCAAAAATATACCGTAGACAAAAATTGTTGCCCACACTTTTAGCTCCAATCAGATATGATCATATCTAAACTTACGATGGTCTAAAACGGGGTAGATAGTTAATACATAGGAAGAACACACGACTGCAGAGATTAACTGAAGCGGAAAAACCTCCGAATTACGTTAAGTAATGGTATATGATTTAATCTGTGCGTACACATGCAATTTATTTATGGTACCTATGAGCACATTTTTCTACTGTATATTCTTACCTTTGACGAGATACTTTTGAAAAAGTCTGAAATAATAATTGTTACCAACACATTTAGTTTCATTATCAGATAATCAAACCTGTATTTGCAGTTGTCCAAAACTGCTTAAATAATTTAAACAATAGTGTATAACTATTTTTTGTGGCACTGTGAAACTAACCCAATCAGCCAGAAATAAAATATTGATGGTAAGATCAATAAATAAATAAATATTTAGAATTAATTGATAATTAATCTCTCGCTTACTAAAACTACGAACATATAATAAAAATAATAAGAGGAGGGGTGGGCACACGATTATTCAAGGCAGCAAAAAGAGCCGCAGATGAACTTGGTCAGACGAGGTGGCCGGCGGTGCTGACCCAGAATCAACTCATCTGAAAGCCCAAATAAAAACTGCCGACCAGGAGAGTCTGTTTAGGCAGGATGTCGATAAATCTATGCACGGTGTATACTATGAAATCATAGAAACACTGAGTTTATCGACTAGGGATTCATTGCGGCCTGTCAGGATGGTGTAATAAACGCTTGGTCTACCGAAGCCACGTAATGGGTGTAGAGGTCCCTGATATTAACTGCAGGACCTGCCGTCAGGCACCGGAATTATTTGCATTGCTGATGTATTTGCTTTCAGCATGCTGGATATACGTGATTTCGGCCTACATCCACCGCCATAACGCAACTTTACGAGTGCTATAACTACCATCTATGGCACTCGTTTTTGGTAGATCAAACACCAGTGCTGCCTTACATCCCCGGAGATATTGAGCCCATTGTCGAGAGCGAGAGGTGCCGAATTTATTGGAACTACGTTCCCGACTGTCAGGCTAATTCAAGCCAACAAGCTTGACACAGTCCTCCTCGACCATCAGAACAAAGTGATGTTTGTAATCGAATTCTCAGCACCTGCTGAGACAAACATCGCTTTGAAGGGGGGGGAGAAACGGACCAAATATCGTGGTCTCCGGTACGAGCTCCAAGTGCTGTACCCAGACTACTCGATCAAGATGGTAATCCTAATAATCGGTGTACTCGGAGGAATGAAGCCTTCACTGCTGTCAGAATTGAAGATCATACCGGCTGAATGGTTGGGAAGCCGGATGCAGAATGTGGTTATCTTGGGGTTCCTTCATCTGCTTAGGGCACATGATTCAGGTGTTTGCAGTCACTAACTCCACAGGTCGTGGAGAGTGGATGTAATGAATTAGCCGGCGCGGCTACCGTGTGGAGTTGGAGGCCACGGAAGCCCTGTCTGGCAGCGGGAAACCGAAAAATAAAGAAAAATAAGGAGAAGGAAAGAAATACTTAATAATTTCACTCGGCTTTCAAGAAAGCATTGGAATACAGTCAAAAGTAAAAAACTATATGTATAGGCCATACGAGTACTAACAACAAAGGGATGCAGTTAAATAGATTTCAGCAAATAGGGAAAAATATATTTAAATTCATTGATTACGTTTATGGATACTTGACAATTAATTAAAAGAACGTTAACAGCGACACACATTTGTCGAATAGGGGCATATCAAGGCGTTTTTAATTTTCTTGCAAAAACTGGGTAAGGCTTCGGTAAACAGGGAGAACAACATGAAGTTAGACAATAGGACCTATACATCATTATAACTAAAATATCTAAATTTTTACCCCAGTTTTACTAGAAAGGTAATATATAAAAATCTCGTGTCACAGTGTTTGTTATCGAACTCCTCCGAAACGGCTTGACCGATTTTTATGAAATTTTTGGTGTATATTTGGTAGGCTATTTTTTATATTCCTAGGTGATAAGGGTGGCCCTATCCAGAAATTTTATTTTTATTTTTTGGACAAAAATTTATAATTTATATGGCAAAACAACGTATGCTGGGTCAGCTAGTATTTTAATAATAATCCTTCTTTGTTTAGACATAAAACATACAGCAAATTAAATGAAACTATAACTTAATAATTTGTATATAGGCCGTTTCATTCATTTATATACTTTTGGCTGTTAAACATTAAATTATCTAATTATCTAGGTTACCCACTGTATTACAATACTCACATAAACTTGATAGGATAATTTATTTATGCATCTATCCAATACAACTCAATATATATGTGCTTCTAGTAAGTTTAATAAAGTTACTTTACTTTACTTTTAAAATAATTGATAAAACACTACAATGTACTCATCTCTTATACATTTTATATTACTGATAGTGATATTCGTAAAAGGAAACTTAATATTAATATTGTGCCGAAAAATTTGACAAAACTTAGGAGAGAAGTACTTCCGGTATTTCATATTATTTCTGGTTGCCACAGAGCTAGTGACTTTTCTGAAAAAGGTAAATTACCGATATATTTCTTTAAAAGTCTTAAATATTATATTTCGGTTAAACTAACATTTTTTCTATTTTTTTTTTTTAGCAGACTGACCAAAGCCTTGCTTTACGGCACTTATTTCTCTAGTTGATTTAAATTTAATTTTTGATGATTTAGTTAAATTTACTCCTAAAGTAGTATAGTAGTAGTAGTATAGTAGTATATGCTCCTACTTCAAAGATTAAATCATTAGCTGAGATGCAACAATAGGATGATCAATTACCATCCTTCGAAAAGAATTTGTATCTTGCACTCCAACTAGCAAGATTACAAATCTTTATATAGACAAACTCACATGTTGATAAAATTGACGCCCGAAAGAATTTAATATCTCAAGGGTTGCCGAGTTACAAACAATTGAATATTACATTCTTCTAGGGGATGTAAGGGGTGAACGTATCTGGGTTGGCCAAGAAGAGACTCCGTGTTAAACGACCCCCTATTAAATGAAATAAGTCGTTTGCTTCGTTCATTCCTTCATAAATAACACAGGCACAAAAAAAAATATTTTCCAAAGGTGAAAGACACATATCCCCATGTTTTTTGAGCCACTGATTTCAAATATCACGTCAAAAATGTATGCTTAATCTTTCGCAAATTGACATTTTTCCCTAAATTTAGGGTTAAATAGCTATTAAGCTAATAGAACTACACGCGTTGAAATGAAATCGTTTAAGGCAGAGCGCCCATCTGTCAGACAACAACAAGACACAGACGCGATAAAGACTTAAAACAAATATGTTCAGTGACTACATTGCTTTTAAGTTAAGCCGCGCATACTAGTGCGACACGACAGAATCAGACATGACTATGTCTGTTGAAAATCCCTGGTGTTAAAAGGAGCAGTCACAGATCAGTCAAATTTTGCATTTAAATATGTTTGGACCGTTTTGTGGATGGAATATAAGGCCTAATTTGATCTATAAGTGAAAGAAAAACGTTTTTTTGATCATCCGATAAGATGACTGGAACTAATGAGGGTACATTTCCAATTCCTTCATTACTTACAAAGTATCTCCGTTGTTATGGCTTCGTTTCCACATAGGGTGCACCCAGTACCTCCTAGTTCTATTATTGATATTCACGACTTGTAACAATGCAAGCGCATCTTCATCCTTCGACGATGACATGATTACTACTGACAAATAGTAATATATTTTTTAGTGAATTTTACGTGTCGCTTTGATATGCGATCAAATGTTTTCTGTTTGTCTATTTCATATCTGTGTCGCTTATTTGTCGCGTCTGTGTCTTGTTGTCTGACAGATGGGCGCTCTGCCTAAAATTGCTCTAGTCACATACTCCCAACGTTCTATCCTATCACGGAAATGATGGTGGTATACTTTTTCCCCGAAAAACTACTACTTCCCCTTGTTCTGATTTTTGCATAATACGCTTGTGGGGACTTGACAGATCTTAGTTATTACAAGAAACATTGATAAGGCGAGTATCTTTTGACCAGAAGACGCCAATACAACCCCCGTGGGTTAGAACCACCCCCTCCCTGAATGACAAAATATTCCGAAAATACTGCGAAAGAGCTGAAGAACGGTTTCCTCCAGTTTTCGAGGGTGAGTAACACGATAATTGCAATACTTTACCTCACTCTTCTGGAATTACCCCCAAATGAAAAAATTACCCCTGATTTTTCCCTACTACGCTTATCAGGGCTTGCCAGATCGGAGTTATTACAAGTAATATTTATAAATCGAACATCTTTTGACCAGGAGACGCCAAAGCAACCCCAGGGGTTGTAACTCCCTCCCTGAATGACAAAACATTTGGAAAATATTGCGAAAGAGCTGAAGAATGGTTTCCCCCCATTATCGAGGCGAGGAACTGAATGGTTGCAATTTACCATATTCTGAAACTATCCACTTAGGGGTACTTCCAGAAGGAAGGGAAAAAGCTCTGCAGCCATCGTGCCCTCGAAAACGAGAGAAGACTATTCTTCAGCCCCTTCACAGTATTTTCGGAATGATTGGTCATTCAGGGAGAGAGTGATTTCAACCCGGAGTTGTTTTGGCACCTCCTGATCAAAAGATGTTCGATTTATCAATGTTCCCTGTAATAACCCCGATTTATGAAGCTCTCACAAGCATAGTAAGGAAAAATTAGAACAAGGCGTAGTTTTCTTATTTAGGCATAGTTTCAAGAGTGGGGGAAAGTATTGCAATTGTCGTGTTATTCGTCCTCGAAAACTGGAGGTAACCGTTCTTCAGCCCTTTCGCAGTATTTTCGGAAAGTTTTGTCATTCAGGGAGGGGGCGGTTTCAACCCCCGAGGATTGTTTTGGCGTCTCCTGGTCAAAAGATACTCGACTTATCAATATTTCCTCTAATAACCTCGATCAGTCAAGCCCGTCACAGGCGTATTATGGAAAAATTATAACGAGTAGTAGTAGTTTTTTTTTTTTGGTAGAAAAAGTACACCACCATCATTTCCGTGGTATGATAGAACGTTGGGAGTATGTGACTAGAGCCATTTTAAACGAGTCAAAAATTTCAGTTCAACGCGTGTTGTTTTATTAGATTTGATAGCCGTTTAACTCCGAATTTAGGGATGAGATGTCAATCTGCGAAAAATCGAACAGTGAAACATATATTTTGACGTGATATTTGGAATCAGCGGATCAGAAAACATATGGATAGGTATCATTCGCCTTTGGAAATTTTTTTGTGCCTGTGTACTTAATCTACATATGGAAACAAATCAACACAAATTTCCATTCAATGAACAGATTCATTCATATAAAAAATGACTATTATTATTATTTGTTTATATTTATATTTAGCACACATTACAATAAAAAATACCAAAAGTGTATACCAGTTATTAATTCAAATATAAACAATAAACAAAATCGCGGGAAGCCTCTTTGTGGAAGCTTGTGTGCTAAATATTATACTGCTAATAAAAATATATCTAATAACTGATAAGAGGTCACAATTAATTTCAATAACAGAAGAAATAATTTAATAACCTACAGCCATATGTTATAAATAGATATATAATCCACTTCCGTAATTTTGTCTATTATATTTGTCAGGGCCGGTGTCGGTAGAGCAATATAAGAAAAATCGTATGTATAGTCCCTTGAGGTAAAGCTTTGACCGCAAAAGTTCTGTGACTGGACTGCAAGATATCAACTCCCTGAGGGCGGGGAACATGATGGTGACAATATTTCCCGACCTGCCCTTCATCCACTAAACCGAAAAAACCACCCTTTTCTCCGATTTTCCGGTGCTAAGCATTTTTTATCGGAAAATTTTATCAACGAAAGTTGTTCAGAATTATTCAAAAACCTTAAGTCCAAAATTTCATCAAAATAAAAAAAAACCGCTGCCCAAGGAATCACTACTTCCACATCCAGAGTTTTTATCACACAAGTCACTCACAACGAAAAAATTTTGTATGTGGACATAATTGTTTATGGAACTTTAATAATATAATATTTGAAATCCTCTACCCCAAAAACCCATGAAACGATACCCCACATCGGTAGCGGGGTGGGGGGTGGTGATAGGGGGTGGTAGAGGGGGTGGATGAAGTAAAAAAACATTTTGAGGTTTCTGGTTCTTGTACATACCCTAAATCACAATTTTTTTTCGTCCCCTTTAATAATGGGGTGGGGGTGGTAATAAGGGTGGCTAATGCCAAAATTTTTTTTGAGACCTCAACTTCTCTTGTATATACTAAATACCAATTTTATGGACTCTTACCTACTTGATTTATCTATTTACCCCCCAATCCTACGACAGAACAAGATGAAAATATAATCTGGTTCTAGATCTCGTTAAAGTACATATGTGTACCAAATTTCAAGTCAATATCTCAAACGGTTCCAGAGTAAACGTGCGTACAGAAAAAGTTACAGACAAACCGACGGACAGACAGACCGACAGACAGAAATTTTTTTTCGCTCAAACTTAAAATCTCGACGTTTCGAGACATTCTAAGCCTATTTGAACCATAAAAATGTTTAAAAATTTTTTTGTCGTTACTATACTTCCACTGGATGTGGAAGTAATTCAAAAATTTTAAATTTTAAAAATTGATAAAGTTATATAACAATATAAAAAAACTACAAATTACTTGAAAACTACCTGGCAACTTGGTTTAATTTCAAATAAAACTGTCATGAATTTTTTAAACAAAAAAAAAACACGTTAAAAAGACATTTTCGGACATTATTTTAAACAAAATTTCAGAATCTTTTTAATTTTGATTAAATTTGAGACTTATGGTTTTTTTTGGGGGGGGGGGGGGTAAATGCCTTGCGGACCAGTCACAGAACTTTTGGGCTTTTTGCCTTTTTCTGGATTATCTCGAGGCTCTACTTCTTTTAAAATATCTGAGATATTCAAAATTTAAAAATGCTATAATTTCAGGAAGAGTTCTTTACCTTAAAAGGGGGTTAAAAATTGACAGATCGCTTCTGGTGGACCCCACAGACAAACTTGGTCAAAGAGCATGTTGAAATAAAAGATCCGTATATAAAAAAATACTAATTAGAAAATATTATTTAGGGTTTAAGCAAATCACAACTTACACACTTTTTTATTTAAAATGAAATAAAGTTGACTACACAATTCTTATGCGTGCAAAAATTGTCGGCGCTTTGGTGGTGCAGTACAGATCAATGACGCCGGCATTTTTTATACGCATAAGTACTGCGTAGTCAACTATACCTACTTTCTGTATATTGGTGTTTCATTCTGGTCACGCTAATACAGTAGTTAGCTTTAAAACACTCATTATTGAGAACCAATCAAAACAACTCTTCTTTTAGCTAACATTGACGAAGTATTGAATTACATGATAGGATTCCTAGCATTTTAAAGCAAAAAGATATATTGAAAATACTTAAATCATTTATTGAAGTTCAGTCATTCACACTTTTTTTTCGTCAGCATAAAGTACGTGGGCACTAGAAGTTTATAACCAAATCACTGATGCAGACATTAAATAATAGTGGACCCAGATCTGATCCTTGAGGAACTCCTGATGGTGTTATATTAGACTGACCATACGTATGGAATTTCGCTGTATTGTCCGGAATTTTAATGGCATGTACAACATGCTTGGATGTACAGCAAAACGTACAGCATTACGTTTTGGTTGCAATTTCTTTTTTCGGATATCTCCCCCTCACCCGCTTATCAAAAAAATGTTGGTATCACGATTTTGTTTTTCGGATTTCTCCCCCCCCCCCCTGCTTATCAAAAAATTTTTTTGCTCATAAAAAAAATTTTTCGATGGAGAATCAAAAAATGTTGGGATCAAAAAATTTCTTTTCTGATTTTTCCCTCCGGGCCCGTATTTTTTCTCCACGGCCCTGTCTGTCCAAGTGTACAGCATTCAAACTACAAACATCTGGTCAGCCTATGTTATATTCAACAGATAGAAACACAAATTCTTGTTATATCCTTTAGACGCAAGGAAGTAGGAACCCTTATGATCATCAGGCACGACTCATTTTTGCTTTTAGATCTTTTTTAATGTAGGACTCAATGAAACCGAAAAATCCATGACTTTGTGATTTTTACATATTAAAAAAAAATTCTGAATTCCCGAAGAAAGGACCCATATATTTGTTATTCTTTAATTATCGACAAGTATTTTTTTTGTTCAAAGACGAAAAAATCATAATTACTTTCTTCATCTTTTATTTATGTATAAGAAAGCGAAAAATTAATAGAAGCTGCAATTAGTTTCAAAATTCCACAACTCTAATAAAATACGCATAATAAAAGATGCATGTCAACATTTGCTTGTCTCATATTTATTGATAATTTCTCTCCGGACGTAAAGACGCGTGACAGCGCCAATACCCTATGACTCCACATAAATTACTTGCCTCTCACATGCCGGTTTAAATTAATCCAAACAATGATTGTGACCATGAGTATCCGCAAATTGCACATTTCACTTCAATCATTAACAATTTTTCACACCTCACTGACACGAAATGCATTACAGAACGATTTATTGAGAACTGAGAAATTATAAACAGTTTGCCCATCTGTTAATTAACAAAGCATCCCAAATAAAAAGTAAATACAAATAATGCGATAAAGTTCCAGCGTATTCCGCATTACCGACCACAAAGCGCGAGATTAGCCGGTGATGATCAACAGAATTCTGTTGATTCCGGTCGAGAGTAGAAAATCTTACACTATGTCATAGAAAGATTTAAGTAAGGCTGCCTTTATTTTCAGGACAACTAGTAAATGGACCGGCTGTTGTGCAAGATAAATGCAAATTGCTCAGCTTTATATATCAGTCAATCAAATCAATCAAAATATACTTTATTGTCCAGAAGAATACAAATTCTTATTGATCAGTTTAAAAAATAATAAATAATATGATAGTCCACTCAACCGAGAATTTTGGGTAAGATGCGATTTAATTTTTTTATTATGTAGGGTCGTCCAATATAAGTTTAAATTTAAGTTTTCGGGATCGGGTGCACCTTTTTGGGAGCCATCTTGAAAATAAAGGTGTAAATGGTTTTTTAATACAACTTCAAAACTCCCACAAAAAAATTGTAAAGAGCTTTTTTGTAGATAATAATATTATCCACAATTTTCATTAACAACTTTTTGTTGCAACTTCGATAATTAAGAAGTAATTAGCAAAAATGTATGAAAATTTAGGGGATGAAAAACTATTTTTGTTAATAACTTTTTTTCTATTAATTTTATGAAAAAAATGCATCAGGGTTTTTTATAGAGCATTCCATAACAAATAATTTGACCTACCATTTTTTGTTATTTTGATTATTTTTAAGGGTTTTTTAGCACTGCAAAGGGTGGAAGGTCAAAGGTAAGTGAGGTATATAGGTAGAAAAAAATTATTGGTACTTTATTTCTACCTACATAACATTTATATTATTATATTTTATGTTTATTATAAATTTTTCTTTAATAATATTACCTTACTATGGCACGTAGATAGAAATAATCTACCAATAATTGTTTTCTACTATACACGGTGCGCCACTTAAAACTCCCCAGACATTTCCAGCAACAAAAACGTCGCCTTTTTATTTATGACAGATCTAACAACTTGCGCTTCCTCATCGATACCGGAGCCAATTTATCCGTAGTGCCGCGTAATGTTTTCACAGATTTAAAAAAGAATCTTTATACAATATTAACCGCAGCTAACGGCTCAACTATTTATACATACGAAAAGAAATTGTTAAAAGTCAATCTAAACTTACGCAGATTATTTCCTTTCGTTTTCAATATTGCGGACATTGACATTTCGATCATTGGAGCGGACTTCTTGTCTCATTTTGGTTTAGTTGTCGATCTTAAAGGAGCTCGAATAATTGATAACAAGACTAATTTGTCAATTAATTGTTTTATTGAAAATAGTCCTTTAGACAATTATAAATTAGACCCACTTAAATTATTTCCTTTAATAAATAAACACAACGAATTACTTTTACATGTTCCCAATTTAATTAGTTCACCAAATTACAATTTACCTGTTAAACATTCTGTAGTACATCATATAGTTACTGAAGATCATTTACCTTTTTCACGACCTCGTAGATTAGACAATTTTAAATTTAAAATAGCACAGAATGAATTTAACAACATGGTGGAATTGGGGATCTGTAAACCGTCATCTTCTCCAGTTTCTTCACCATTTCACATGGTAGCAAAAAAAGAGCCAAATGTCTGGCGTCCTTGTGGAGATTGTCGACAATTAAATACAATTACTATCCCAGACAGATATCCGTTACCTCATATCCACGATTTTAACTCTCAATCGCATAATTGCACTATTTTCTCAAAGATTGATTTAGTGCGAGCTTATCATCAGATACCTGTCGCTGAAAATGACATTTATAAGACAGCTATTACTACTCCTTTCGGTTTATTCGAATTTTCACGAATGCCTTTCTGTTTGCGTAATGCCGGTCAAACCTTCCGACGTTTTATGAACGAAGTGCTTATCAATTTGCCTTTCGTTTTCGTCTATTGGATGATATTTTGATCGCAAGTCAGTCAGATGTACAATATTTGGAACATTTGGAAATTGTTTTTAAAAGATTAGATACATACGGAATAAACATTAAGCCATCTAAATGTATCTTAGGAGTTGACAATTTAATCTTTTTAGGTCATCACATCTCTTCATCAGGTATTTTGCCATCAACTGAGAGAATCGAAATCACATTCCCGGACTTCCATGCTTGTTGGCCTCGGCTAGCGCCTCGGCCAACAATTTGCATCGTCATCCGGGAATGTATTGCTTTCACACCTAAATACACAATATACTATTTTTCAATCCTCTCCGCTCATCAATTTTCGAAAAAAATTTTCCGGTTTTCTTTTTTCTTGAAAATTATAATAGCATTTGACAATAATGAAATGTTCTATTGCCATTCTGAAATATTGATTGGAGGGTATATCTTAAATATGGTTCGGTAGATGGTTAAACATTTTAAGGACATTGTAGGCAATAGAATCCTCAACAAGTAGGTACCTTGGGATTGGTAAGGTAACGTTATCAACTTGCCGACTGACATACTTAGAACATATAAAGTTGCAATTACTGTTAAAATTATTGTCAACTGCAGCTGTTTGCATGAATCACGCATAAATATCCAATGGCACGCTTTTACAATAAGAATATTGTTTGTATCAGATAATAATTATTACATAAACCCCAGAAAGCAATTCCATACCTCAGAGGTGATTCAATAAGTGAGAAATGTACGCCTTTGCGGCTGAGTATCCTAATACATCGGAGGCCTTCTTAACTACAGAGAATTCAGATACTAGTTTATTATTTAAACTAATTATGTTCTACAAACTATAATATACAATCAATATCTAATTTTAAAAATTTTTGAGCGTGTTTTGTTTTCAAGCATATGGTTATCTAGAATGTTATTATATTTGTATTTTCTATGTTAAACGGTAATAAGTTCGAATCACAGTAATTCTTGATTTTCCATAATGTGGTGGTCTCATCGGCGAATAGGGTGAACTGTTCTGTAATATTAATCGCAGTTAGATCATTAATATGGAATAAAAATAAAATTGGGCCAAGAGCAGAACCTTGAGTTGCAGAGTTAACTAGCATAGGGTCAATGTCTTTTCGATTTATTTTGCTATTTTTGTAGTGTGATTTGATTAAAACCAAGTCACTTCTACCTTTTTCAGCTTCGCTGTTAATAGTGTCAATCCCAAGTCTGATAAAGTGATATGGTTGTACCGTGTTACGTCAGATTGGTTAAGATCATTGGCGGCTCATAATTTTTTTGGTAATTTTTTTTTAATTTCTCATTTTTTTAACTCCTTTCGATTGGGACAACCTACTGTTAAATTTTCCGCATGTCATGGTAGATCACGTTGTATATATTTTTTATTGTAAATCTCTGTTGTACTCGAACATAGTAGATTGTCAATGAAAATAGTTCCTAATTTCATTATTAAAGCATGGCATTTAACTAGATACAAAATTCATGATAAAAACTATGGTTGTAATCCTTAGAGCAATGGGAAGTAACTGAAACAATTTTAAAGATTATACCATTTATGATTCTTTAAACATTTATAATAAACCGAAAATAAATACATATTTCCGTCTCACTCTGCAAAATCATATCCATAATATTATTTTTGTCAACACCTTATAAGAAAATTGGAGATCATGACGGTAACGCAATGTATGTGATAGAAATCATTATTTACTTAGAACAAACTAGGTTGTGAATCAAAATAGTAAATAATAAATAGAAATTTAAATAACAGTTTCTATACCTGTTTTGTTTACTCGACAAATTCCATCATTTGGCAATTCATTTTTAAGTGATAATATGGTATGTTTTACACCCGGAATATTCACAAAGGAATTGACAATTGAAAGTTATTTCGAGAGAACAGTGCTATTTCTTGTATGAAATTAATAAATATTGTTAAATTAATTTGTCTATTTTAGTATTATCTAATATCGAAATAACAAATTAAATTCATTGTCTTTTAAGAAAACGTAAAAGATGTAAATTATAAATGAATGTAAATTAATTGTAAATTGTAATGTAAATTGATGTAAATGATGATGTAAATTATAAATGTATACTTTTATGAACCTGTGCAGTCAACGCTGCAGTATTGTCTGCTTGAGCTTCATCAAGCCATCTTGAGAAAGCATTTATAATGCTAAAGAAGATAGTAAGATACGGTTGAAGCTGATCCTTCCTCTAGATGTAAACCAAATTTATAAACCTGGAAATTCCAGCATTACCACGTCTAACATATATGAATTTCCATGTTTTCTTAATTTTGGACATTTATCTGGAAAATGATAACTCCTATCAAAATATTGTATAGGAACAAAATTTTATGCACGTTGTTTTTTGCGAAAAAAGTTTTTCTCCATCTTTTTTAGTTTTTGTGTTAAATGACAAAAACAACATTGAAAGTACAGCTAGTTTTTTTTAAGACATGTCTTAAATTGTTCCTTAGGCTTTAATTTTTATGAAAAACATTGTCCCCAAGGATCGGGGGAGGGGGGGGATGCACGTACAGCTAGGGAGTGCTCCCCGACTATTTTGTTCAGTGGAAAATATGGTGCAAATTTTTTATAATAAGACATTTTTTATTAGTATTTTACATTTTTATGTCTTGCACCCACTGAACCTACTTTTCGAAAACAATATAATCAAACTTCTAACTTTTAATTTGAGGCTGTTTCACCTTGAAAAGTTCAAAATTTCCACCTGCGGCGCACTTTACAACCCTTCTTGTAAATAAGAGGGTGTAAATATATCATTAACCTAGGGGCGTGCCAATCCTTAATCCGGTCCTGTATAGAACACGTATGAAATATAGTGGTAAAATGATCCCTGTTGAAATTTGAGCAAATTCGTTATACAGATTGTTCCCCAGAGCAGTCATGTTTTATATAAACTATGCTTTATTATAATTTTAGAGCAAAATGTTACTGAGGTCTTTGATTAATATAAGCAAATAAAAATACGTGAACAAGATATTGTATAAATCAGCTTTAAGATAAGTTGATAAATTACTTATGATGCTTTATATTTTTTTAATGATTTATTTAACGTCGGCCTACTTTCTCGATAAATGCCAATCACCGACGCCAGGATTATCATTATTATTATTATTATTGTTATTATTTATCATCGGCTTATTATCCCAATATATCACATAAATCACGGAGCTTATAGTTGTCGTCTTTGTTTGTATTAGTATAATAACCACAATTTCTTGACTTCTTGAGGATAAAAATGTTAATAAGTTTTGATCTCAAACTTACTCAATGAATGATACGACCTGTTAGTAAGGCTCACCAGAATAAAATCAACAGCCATCTACTACTATTATTCATATCACATTAAACATATAATGTTTATATGGTTTTGCAGTGGTAATTATTTATTATCTTATGTGGTGACCCCCACCATGACTCCTAATTTGTTTGTTTATTTTGAAGGCAATGCCATTTCAAATATTTGTCGCATCTTTAATTGTCACATTCGTCATTAAATAAATTATTACATAAAATAATATGGTTGAAAAATGTTATATTGGGTATTTGCGGAAAATGATATATTATCATTTTTAAAATGTACAAAATATTTAATATTGATTAGTACTCTTATCAACAACGATTATTACCTATTAAATTGTAATGAAAAAAACTACTGCCTAAGAAATCACTACTTCCACATATAAATTTTCTATCCAAGTCTCCCTTACAACTAAAAAAAAAAAGATGCTATATTTATATACCCCTCGTTTGATTTTTATACTGAACACCAGGTATATTTTTGTATTTTTGGAATCTAGAGGTCATTTTGTATTTTGAAGTTTTTCAGCCAATTTTAATTTTCAGCTATAATATCCCTAGGACATTGATAATGTACGAGATAATTTTATGACAATTGAAAGCATGTTGTTTGGTAATAGCCCGACGCCGAAGGCAACGTGCTTGAGGTTGTCATAAAATTATGAGGCATTTGTCAATGTCAGAGGGATATTCGGTCAGAAAATTTTTTGAAAAAATAAAATCAAAAAGTCGCAACACAACAAAACAGTTTTCTTTGATTAGAGCGTTTATAGATTGAGAATTGGCATTGCCAAAACGTGACATTTTGAAATTTATTTGGCAGTTATTATGAAGTTGTCAAAGTTAAATAATTTTATTGTCATAGTGATTGAAAATTTCCTTGGATGGTGTTATCAGTGTAATGTTAAAATGATTGGATGATTTGTATCACATGACAAGAAATAACGAAATTTAATTGGTCGTTAAAACTATCAAAAAATTTTCGTATGTAATATCACTAGTGCTTGAAACTTTATCGGTAAAATTTTTTCGAAAGCGTTGTTGCCTGGTAATATAAAGAGTGCAAATTGACAGTTTATTATCTGATTAAATCTCGACCGCTTTAGCGGGAGGGATTTAATCTTTGATAATAAACTGTCAATTTGCACGAGTTATATTAACCTTATGGCAACTTAGCTTGAGAAAGAATTTATAGATAAAATTTAGAAGCACAAGTGGTATTTGTGGAGAATATTTCACGAATAAATAATTCATTAAGTACATCTTCAATATTATGTTCAGTAATTAATTGCCTTCAGACGTTTCCTTGTTACTTTTTAGAGATTACTCATCTTTATGTTCAATTTCATCATTTACGTTACATAAAAATGCATTTTCAAAGCGACTCATCTGATAAAAAACAAAGTAGGTTTAAATTATGACAATCAAGAAAAACAATATACGTTAAACCATAGGTACTGTAACGTATAAGACTAGTCATCCCAACAAAGCACGCTTCGACCAATCACATTACGGGATAAACGACACAAATTGCATATTACCAATCTATCGCTCTTACGTTCTAAGGCTGCCGACTCAGATGGTATGGTACCGCCATCTAGTAATGCTAGCTTAACTTAACTGCTGGCCTAAACAGTGAATTGAATTATTATATTAAAGTGTTTATTAATATATATTTATGTATTTAATCCTTGTGTCTAATTTGAGAAGTTTAACAGTTAAGTTAAGGTTTGCTTGTTTAAGTAGAGAGACTTTAAGTACAACGAAATATATAATATATATATATATATATATATATATATATATATATATATATATATATATATATATATATATATATATATATATATATATATATATATATATATATATATATATATATATATATATATATATATATATATATATATATATATATATATATATATATATATATATATATATATATATATATATATATATATATATATATATATATATATATATATATATATATATATATATATATATATATATGTTCAAAAATATGCTTCTAGAAGGCAGAGTAATTACTAAACGTAATTTCTCTCTGAAGCAACCTTCTATACATCCTTATTTTAAAAATAAGGAAATTGACCAGACTACAACAAATTGCAAGTCTGGCGCGTTAAGTGCAATAATCACATATTACTACGAAACGCTGTAATTCGATTTTAGCAAACACCGACCGAAAGACTTATTCCTAAATTAAAGGAACTCTCGTGTCAGCCACTGCACACCACTTGCAGACTGCAGTTTCGAGCTGTTGGCTCTCATCAGTGCAAGGTAGGTATGCAGTGACTGGCAACGAGAGAGTCACTGCATACCTACCTTGCACTGATGAGAGCCAACAGCTCGAAACTGCAGTCTGCAAGTGGTGTGCAGTGGCTGACACGAGAGTTCCTTTAATTTAGGAATAAGTCTTTCGGTCGGTGTTTGCTAAAATCGAATTACAGCGTTTCGTAGTAATATGTGATTATTGCACTTAACGCGCCAGACTTGCAATTTGTTGTAGTCTGGTCAATTTCCTTATTTTTAAAATAAGGATGTATAGAAGGTTGCTTCAGAGAGAAATTACGTTTAGTAATTACTCTGCCTTCTAGAAGCATATTTTTGAACATTTGCTGCCCATCTCAGGCTAACCAATTCGATTGTAGTGAACAGCGACCGCGAGATGGCGCCTTCGATTTATTTTGCATGTTGCAGTCTTAAGATTGTGAACATGTACCATGTCACCCGAAATCTCGTTGCCAGTCACTGCATACCTACCTTGCACTGATGAGAGCCAACAGCTCGAAACTGCAGTCTGCAAGTGGTGTGCAGTGGCTGACACGAGAGTTCCTTTAATTTAGGAATAAGTCTTTCGGTCGGTGTTTGCTAAAATCGAATTACAGCGTTTCGTAGTAATATGTGATTATTGCACTTAACGCGCCAGACTTGCAATTTGTTGTAGTCTGGTCAATTTCCTTATTTTTAAAATAAGGATGTATAGAAGGTTGCTTCAGAGAGAAATTACGTTTAGTAATTACTCTGCCTTCTAGAAGCATATTTTTGAACATTTGCTGCCCATCTCAGGCTAACCAATTCGATTGTAGTGAACAGCGACCGCGAGATGGCGCCTTCGATTTATTTTGCATGTTGCAGTCTTAAGATTGTGAACATGTACCATGTCACCCGAAATCTCGTTGCCAGTCACTGCATACCTACCTTGCACTGATGAGAGCCAACAGCTCGAAACTGCAGTCTGCAAGTGGTGTGCAGTGGCTGACACGAGAGTTCCTTTAATTTAGGAATAAGTCTTTCGGTCGGTGTTTGCTAAAATCGAATTACAGCGTTTCGTAGTAATATGTGATTATTGCACTTAACGCGCCAGACTTGCAATTTGTTGTAGTCTGGTCAATTTCCTTATTTTTAAAATAAGGATGTATAGAAGGTTGCTTCAGAGAGAAATTACGTTTAGTAAAATATATATATATATATATATATATATATATATATATATATATATATATATATATATATATATATATATATATATATATATATATATATATATTATTGTGTAGCCCGATATATCGACAGGTCGTTCATAAGCCCGGCATTTCCCGAGTGTATAAATTAACAAATTTATTAAATATGGTGATTGTTATGAATCTTTTCTAATAGGAAGCCACTAGGGGTAGTTAATTATTATTTTTCTTTCAATTATATAAACATGGCATATTTCAGAGCCCGGATATATTTACTGATCCTTTCAAAGCCCGCTGTATATAAGAATATAGATAGCGTTCGTTCTCCGTCCCAGCGATGTTGCCAATGTAATCGGGCCTCAGTAGGTTATATTTTTATAATATATATTTCTTTGATGCATGCATCGTCACGAAGCACAATATAATAGGAGTACTTGCTATACTGCGCCACTACCATTACTGTTTACAGTAGAGACGCTAATGGAGGGCCAGCTATTAAAGGAAATATGTTCATTGTTTGAACGCCAAAATAATATATCAGTTACGTTTTTTATTATTCATTGTTACGAATTTGAAAATATATCAGAAGAACCTAATAAAATATTAGGTTATTTTTTTATGCAAATAGACATTAATTATTAATAACTGATAATGTAATTACTCCGTGGTAAGCCTATAAGTATTTAAATATTTTGAATTTGTCCTCATTTTTTGTTTCCCACTTTTAAAGTATTGCCTTATTAACAGTAAAATAAAAAGATGCAAAGGGGTAGAAATTAAATTACGTTTATTTACCTAACATAGATATATAAAACGAATTGTTTTAATAGTACAGTAACATCAGGAATAATAGTAAAAGAATCCCTTGATGCAATTTTTCTTTTGAAAATGTACTTATTTTGAGACAGCAAGTGACCATTGTGTTTCCGAGTATATGGGTCAAATATGAGCAAAAAATGATTGCCATCAAATAACAACAAAGCATGAAGTTCTCTTTGAAGTATTTATAAGTTTTTATTTAATTTTTTTTCACTGTCACTATAATATTTATAGGCTTAATTTTGAAAAAGTTATTACAATGACCTTTACTACGTACCAGCTGTCCCAAGTTAACATCAATTGAAAGTTGCATTATATGAAATAAGATTTCAGATTCAGTTTCTCCCACTGTGCAAAGAAATATCTTTAAAAATTAAAAAACATATATTTTTTTAAATTGCGCAGAACTCTTAAAGTGTACAGATAAACGTATAGGGACAAAAAAGTGTCTTCTTTACAAGAGCTTTCAAACAAAAAAAAAAAGAAAATAGAAATCGAACCATTAGAAGCTGAGATAAAAAAACATTCATTGTGGCTAATGGCAGCCATCTTTAATGGTCGCCATTTTGGTGTTGCACGGATTTTAAAGTGGCTCCCTATCTAGAAAGTTACCTTTTGGCATCAACTATGACCACATAAAGTGGCACATCCCAATCAAAAAGTGCAGATTTTCGGCTTATATAGCCATGTACCCGACGTACTATAAAGCACAAAGTTCCCTTTTAAGTATGGCAAGCAAAAATTTAATATTTTCTTTTATTGATTATATGTTATATGCTTGCACTAATAAAAATAATTATTATTATTATAGTACAGTACCTAAAGATAAAAATATGCAAAACTTCGGAATAATGTCATATTGAATGGATTTCGTTCATTTTGGAAGTATAAGCTTCACAAAAAAGTTTCTATATTGTGCGGGGGCTTGCTAATTTATAGGGGGTGGATGCCCCCTCTCAGGGGGTGGCACTTAAAAAATATATATTTATTGGAGCTGAAATAGAATCAAATTTTAAGAAGAAAAGGTTCTATGCAATTTTTCACACAAATTTACATAAAGTACAAACTGGGAATTAATTATATTTTTTGTTTATTGATATAGGATTAATAATTTCGGAGATATTTAAGTTTACATATGGCGTCCAAGTGTTCATAACATAATTATTTAGAGTGAGAGTTAAATATCTCAGAAACTGTGACACATATGTCAAGGATGCCAGTAAGTAGAATAATTGGTTATTAATTAAGCTTTCAACTGTTTTTTTATTTGTTTCTATAGCATAAAAAACAAAGAAATTATGACCGAAGCAATGTGCGTCTACACATTTTTTTTTTAAACAACGTCGCCATTCTGTTACTGTAATTAGCCAGTAATTAAAAAAAGGAATTTCAAACACTGTTTCTCATTAATATATAGCATGACGTAGATGTCAAATTTTTTGGTTTGTATACAGCACTTGCTTTTAGAAAAAAACACAGTTTAAACTATAAAGGTATTTTCGATAAAAAGATATTTTGTTCTCCTTTTCCAAATAGGTATCTCAATAAATATTAGTTTTATTGAAAAATGGGTAGAGACCAAAAATAAAGCTCATAAACTGATAATGAATTTAGCTTGTTTATTTATTTACATAGATTTAATAGTTTCATTTATAAGTCTATAAGTTTATAAGTTTAAACGTTTATAAGTCGTAAAATGCAGTTTAAATGTTAAATATCTCAGAAATTGAGACACCTATGTCACGCATACTAAGAACTGAAATTAAAGACAATTAATTGCGTAGGTCGCCATTTTGTTACTCTAATTAGTCAGTAATTTAAAGAAATTATCTCAAATACAGTTTTTCGTTAGGATGTAGCATTACCTAGATGTTCAAATTTTTTTGCTCATTTAAAGCACTTGCTTTCGAAAAAAATGCATTTTAAACTTTAAAAAACACTTGGATATCAAATATAAACTTAAATATCTCCGAAATTATTAATTCTACATCAATAAACAAAAAAGATAATTATTTCCCAGTTTGTACTTTCTGTAATTGGTCTGTAACATTTTTTCGATAAAGTAATACTTTTCGAGATACTTGACAAAAGCCGTTTGGAAATACCTTTGTTTTTAAGCTAAAATCGCAATTTTGAAGTCGTTATAACTTAAAAACTATCAATTTATGTAAAAATTTGCATAGAACCTTTTCTTCTTAAAGTTTGATTCTATTTCAGCTCCAATAAATATATACAGTGTGTCTCACTTTTCATCACTACACCCCAATATCTCGGCCATTTGTTGGTCGATTTAGATCAAATTTGATATACTTCTTTTGCTTCAGATTGTAATTAAAAAGTTATTTAAAATTTTTTTTTTTCTAAATTAAATACGCCTACTATGATCAAAAAAATTTGGCAAAAATTAGGAATTTATATTAGCGATTGAGATAGGGTTTTTGTTTTTACAGAATCTTGTTCGGCATGACCTAAAACCCCTGTATACCAAATTTCGTTAAAAAATATTTATTCCTCTACAAAAAAATCATATCTAAGATTTCAATAATGATCACCCTACTATTCGAGTTATTTATTGTCGAATATTTACATAACTTGGTAGTGGTGTAATAATGACGCTAATTAAGCATTGGGACACATTTTTTATCCAAAACACTATTATGAAATGAATATTTGAAAAATGGTGGCTATTTTTTAAAATACTTAGAACTCGGCATACCAATATCTTTGTTAACATGAAGTGCTTTGGAATGAATTTGACAATTCTTATTATTTCAATTTTATCAGCAATAGTTAATTGTTGTGCAGCCATGTTTAAGTTTAATTTGACATTCGATGCAATTGTCAAATCTATTCCAAAGCACTCCATGTTAACAAAGATATTGGTATGCTGAGTTCTAAGTATTTTAAAAAATAGCTACAATTTTTCAAATATTCATTTCATAATAGTGTTTTGGACAAAAAATGTGTCCTAATGCTTTATTAGCGTCTTTATTACACGACTGTCAAGTTATGTAAATACCCGACAATAAATAACTCGAATAGTAGGTGATTATATATATAAAAACGGAAAATATAACAAGAAAAATACGAAGTAGTATTGAAATTCAACAGTTAATAAATTCTAGATAAACGATGTTTTTTATAAATTTGCACTAAATTAGAATATATTATTACAATTAATAAATAGCCAGGGCGGGCGATATTAATGCAATAGTTTTTGTTATTATATTTACATTAGAGTGTAGTTATTATTGTCTTTTTTGTCTGAATTTTTATTGTAGCATTTTTAATCATAGTAGAATAAAGAAAATTAGGATTTAAATAAAACCTATTTGTCTACTTTTTGCTATAAATACATGATAATAGACTTTTTAGATGTACTGGAAGACCATGGTAAGATTAACACGATTGTTTCTGAAAATATACAGGATTGCCATGAAATAATAAGTGCAGAAAATAAACTAAACATATTTCACTTAAATATAAGGAGCCTAAGAAAAAACTTTGAGGAATTAATGATATACTTAGATATACTTAATTTAAAAAATGTCGATATACTTGTATTATCAGAAACTTTTAATTTGTTTTATAATAAGTCAAATTTTAATAAGAATGATGGATTAGTAATTTTTATAAAAGAAAATATCGTGGTAAAAACAGAAACAATACAGTTTCGCGAAATAAGTTTATTACGTTTCAAATTTCAATTAAATAATACTCACTTTGGAATTACTGGTTGTTATAGACCACCTTCTACAAATTTGACTACATTTTTAAATAATTTCGAGGAATATATTACAAATTTGGAAGTAAAAGATATAGAGATATTTATAGGGGACATAAATATAAACATATTAAATACGGAAGAAGTTAATAATTATTTGAATATTTTATCACAGAAGGGATTTTTTCCATGCATTAATAAACCCACAAGGGGAACTGAATATTTTTCAAGTACTATAGACCATATATTCATAAAATATGATAACTCGAATGAAAGAACTCTGGACATTAAACCGATTATTTACCATACAAATTTAACGGACCACTACACAATTGCATTATCTATCCATAACATAAAAAAAAATTAAGAAACATCACAAAAACAGCAATTTATAAATATAATAGACTATGCAAAGCTAAACGAATTGTTATTAAATGAACAATGGGAAGAAGTAACTAATAATAACAACATTGAAGAATCATACTTAATATTTAAAAATAAAATAAAACAATACATCCAAATTTCTACAAGACATATAAAAAACAATACTAATACGAGAAAAAGAAGGCCATGGATAACAGGGGGTATAATTAACTCAATTAAATATAGAGATAAGATAAAAAAAGAATTAGTAAAACATTTTTCTATTAATCTTAGTATTAAATATAAAAAGTATAGAAATTTGCTTAACAAAATAATAAAACAGGCAAAGATCAATTATTATAAAATGAAAATTCAAAATTCAAATAAAAATTGTAAGCAAATTTGGAATATAATAAACGAGGCAACAGGAGCACAAAAGAATAAATCCAAAAAAAATATCGACCTCACAGATAATCAAGGCAACATAATTAAAGACGATCAAGAAAAATCTGCATTATTTAATGACTTTTTTATAAACATAGGATGTAAAATGCAAAGTAAGATAGCCAAAATAAATAAGACATTTTCGCCTAAAAGTTGGACAAACAATTCTATATATCTGAACCCTGTAAACGAGAAAGAACTCATTATACATATTGCAACACTAAAAAATTATTCAGCTCCTGGTGAAGACGGAATAACCGCAATACTTATAAAAAACGTGTATAAAAATATTCTGAAACCGTTGAAACATCTAATAAACTTATCATTTGCCACGTCTAAAATTCCTACAGATTGGAAATCTTCTCTTGTCATCCCGATTTTCAAAGCAGGTGACCCACAAGTCTTAACAAACTATAGGCCAATATCTGTCAGTATTTTTAGATTTAGCTAAAGCTTTTGACACGGTGAGTCACAAAATATTATTTGAAAAGCTTGAAAGTCTTGGAATCAGAGGCGGACCACTAAAACTGTTTGAAGATTACCTAACAGATAGAATGCAAAAAGTAAAACTAAATAATGCTATAAGTAAGGGACAAATAATAACAACTGGCGTTCCCCAGGGTACAGTACTGGGGCCTATTCTTTTCCTTGTTTATATGAATGAAGTTGGAAGTTTACCTATAGAATGTAGTGTTATCTCTTATGCTGATGATACTGCATTATTGTTTTATGCTGAAACATGATCAGATGTGTACAAGAGGGCAGAAATAGGTCTCAGTGCGACGCTAGAGTGGTTATCTCTCAGCTTGTTAAGTCTTAACACATCAAAAACTCATTTCATTACTTTCTCCGCATCAGCTGTTGATCAACCTGAACAACAGTTTTTAAAAATACATACACACAATTGTAATGGAAATATTAATAAATGTATCTGTCCAACAATAGAAAAAGTAGAGAAAACAAAATACTTAGGAATAATTATTGATCAACACCTGAAGTGGAATGAACACGCAAATTATTTAACAACAAAAATAAGAAAAGTCTTCTACAAGTTTTATCAGTTGAGAGATATTCTGAACAGAAAATTATTAAAAATATTATATGTGTCTATAGTTGAATCCATTCTACGTTACTGTATAATTATCTGGGGAGGCCTATATAATAATGCTGTAAGAAATCTTTGTGTCTGTCAAAATACTGTTTTGAAAATAATTTTTAGGAAAGAACCTTTGTTCTCAACCCTTCGACTTTATAAGGATACCGGCATCTTAAATATTAGAAGTCTATATGCTTTCTGCTGCCTTAATTATATTATAAAAATCCCTGAATTACGTCTAACTATTTCTCACAATTATCAAACTAGGTCTAACGCAAACGAATTATTGAAAATACCACTCTGTACTAAATCTGTTTCCCAAAAGTTTATAACTTATTATGCACCAAAATTCTACAATATACTACCTGAGTCCATAAGACATGTATTATATAATTGTAAAAATTTTAAAACTGAAACCAAAGAGTATATTCTCAAATTTTCTGATAAATTTGCACAAATACTGAACAACTAAAAATGTATGGTAATACACATAACAACATACTCTGTATTTTCTTTAATTCCTCCAATTATTTTTCTCTACTTATATAAAAACTGTTTATGGATGTGATCTTACCATGTCCCTCCTAGCTAATATTCTACACCTGCAGCTATAGCAGTATAGCATGTCATCTTTTCGCTTAAAAGGGAGGATACTCACACACAAACTGGATATACAGTTTAGGTGAGGTTGCCCTTTTTATCATAAGTAAAAATACAATGTAACTGTATAAATGTGTATGCATAATATTATGTATACACACTTGAATATATTGTAAATTTTGTTAACATAATGTTAGATGTATTTTGAATATGTAAATTTGTAACTTATAAACCAGAGAATAAAGCTGTATTGTATTATTGTATGATTATTATTGAAACCTTAGATATGATTTTTTTGTAGAGGAATAAATATTTTTTAACGAAATTTGGTATACAGGGGTTTTAGGTCATGCCGAACAAGATTCTGTAAAAACAAAAACCCTATCTCAATCGCTAATATAAATTCTTAATTTTTGCCAAATTTTTTTGATCATAGTAGGCGTAATTAATTTCGAAAAAAAAAAATTTTAAATAACTTTTTAATCACAATCTGAAGCAAAAGAAGTACACCAAATTTGATCTCAATCGATCAACAAATGCCCGAGATATTGGGGTGTAGTGGTGAAAAGTGAGACACACTGTATATATATATTTTTTAAGTGCCACCCCCTGAGAAGGGGTGGCATTCACCCTCTATAAATTAGCAAGCCCCCGCACAATATAGAAACTTTTCTGACAAGCATTTACTATTATACCTCCAAAAATGAACTAAATCCGTTCAATATGACATTATTCCGATATTCCGAAGTTAACCTCTAGTTACTGTACTATTAGTGCAAGCATATAAAATACTTCTGCCCGACATTAATTAGTCTTCGCAGGTCATAGTCTTAAAAAGGAATTTGTGTGATATTCTTTTCTTTTCTTTCTTTTCGGGTTCAAAAGTTACCAACAATAATTGTAACAAAATATGCTTTTTCGTTTGAAAATTAAGCAAGATAGGGCAAAACAATATACGTAACTTTTCGGTAGAGCATAAAATTCTCTCGTACAATTCTCTCGTATAATGGTTAAGTATAATGGTTATAATAAAAAACGGTACATTTAATAGTTAAATTATCGTTATTAAAGGTAATATAATATTTATGTTTTATTTTATATAATTGTTTATAATTGTATAAAAATTTTGTTTAATAGTTTTCTCAATCTAATGTAATACTGCGTACAGTCATATGTTTTCTTAATGTATATGGGGAGGCTAGTTTAGGCTGACCTCTTCCTTTTGTGTGTAAACTCTTTTGTGCACCTTTTTTTTCTTACATTCTTCTACCTACATTCAACTTAAATTTGGTGACAGTTGCTTTCTTGCACAGAGCAATAAAACAATTAAAGCGTCTCAAATGCCAAAAGAACTGGTGCCAATGGTATACAAAAGCTACACAACGCCTGTTTAAAACAAGATAGAGTTATATTACAGTATTTAGCCATAAATCTAACTAAAAAATTATTAGTCCTAAATTACTATGACGAAACTAAAATGTATAAATGAAGTATAAAGAATTATTTTAGAATTTGTTAAAATTAAATAATCAGAACATTAGAATACATTACAACAAATTAACGGAGCAGTTGGAAATTTAAAATAAAATGAAAGTCATTGTTTATAAGAAATGCTTTAGTACAGAAAAAATAATTTTCAATTCCGTAAAAATACATGGCGAAAACTGCAGTCCTAGAGGTAATGACGTATACTTCACGAAAAGAATTATTTGTAGATGGTACAAATTTTTTTCTTTATTTTTTGAATAGACACGTGATATTTTTAACTTCAATATTTTATAAACAACTCGAAAAATAAAGCAATAAAAGATATAGTTTCACTCACTTTCGTTACAGATTTATGCATTATTACACTATATTTCTTAAATTATACAGAGACAGTAATTTTTAATGGTTTTTATTTTCTTGCTAGTTAACAAATTATCAGAAAGTTTTTTGTCTATTTTTATTCAATGCTTAGATTTAGTTCAGGACTTCTCATTGCACTTGTTACCACACCAAAACCAAAAACAAACTAAAATAATAAAATCGTGGCAGAAAGAATTCTTTAATCACCTTTTCTTGATGCTGTCATAAAGTTGTTTAGGGCAAACGCTCTGCTCTTTTCCCACTAATATTTTCGTTAGTGTGATTAAAATATACCTTTTTTATCTAAATATGTAGGTATATTATTTTCCTACATGTAATAAAACAAGAATAGCAGTAGGCTATGTTTTGATTCTAACATGTGTTAAATAAAATGGACATTTCGGACAGAACGTTTTGTTTATGCAGACAAAATTGATGTTTTGAATCTAGTTTTTGTCAATTTCCACGGCATACTTGATACGAGTATTTTGTCGATTTTTAAATTATTATTCACAAAAGAATTTTCATGTTTATGTATACGGTTGTTTTTGTTATTTTCTTCTATGTAAAAAAAATATAAACACATTCGGCGATTGTTAATAACAAATTGTTTATTAAATAAACAAATAAATTCACAACAAAAAAAATTCTTTTTTCCACCTTTTGGATAATTGCAAATAACAAATTTAGGAATAAAAATTTTTCTTAATAACATGTTTAAATAATGAAAAAAGACAACAGTGATTATAAACAGTTAAAAACAATTTTTAAGAATTTTTTTAAATCTAATATTCTATAACAAATAAAATGGCAGAAAAATATTTTTCAAAAATACGTAATTTATCTATTTGTTTATAAAATTTGTTTAAACAAATAGCAATAAAAATTTTAAGTTTATGTAATCTTATAGTATTTTTGAATATAAAAACAGTAAGAGTAATTAAAATTAATAAAAAAAATTTTTTCCAACGGGGTATTGTTCCTTTAAGTGTTTAAATAATAACACAACTTTTATGAATTTTAAAATTAATATCTAATAACAAAAAATATTTTTACTTGTTCCGGACGGTTTCAGAGCATCGTAACGCCTTAGTGTTCGCTGCGCGGAGCTCTATTTTCAACATTAAATTAATATTATTAATAATCTCGTTGATAATAGATGTAGAATTATTTGCAAAAAACGGAACTCGTTATTTTTTCAATTTTCATTAGTTTATAACTTTTGCAATTGTTTATGTGCGGGTTTGAAACTTTTGCACATTTTTCTAGACGTCATTCCGAATCCAATGCAATCAAGGTAGGTGCATGACGTCAGATGCACCATGCAGGGAGACCGACTACAAATATAAATTCAAATAACCATCATAAAAATATATGCGTTCATTAATAAAAAAAAACCGCTGCCTAAAAAATCACTACTTCCACATCTAGATTTTCCTGCATGAGCCTTTTACAGCAAAAAAATGTCGATACTATGTTTGCAATCCACTGTGTAAAAATAATTGTTCATAGAACTTTGATAATATAATATTTGAAATGGTCTATCCCAAAAACCCATAAAACGATGTGCAACATGGTAGTGGAGGTAGTAGAGGGGGAAGCTGTTGGCAAAAAATTTAGAGGCTCTTGTACAAATAAATCACAATTTTATTTTTTTATTCCCTTTAATAATGTGGTAGAGGTGGTGGCGAGTGCCAAAAAAGTATTCAGGCCTTTTGTTCCTTTATACACGCTAAATCACAATTTTATCTTTTTATTCCCTTCCATAATCACCTTCAATAATTTGAGCAAAAAAATTTTTTTTACTATTACTATACTTCAACTCCACTACGTGGATGTGTAAGTAATAAGTATTCCTCAGTTATGACGTTGTTCTCTTTTGCACGTCCAAATAGAATAAAACGATTCAAGTTAGCCCATCAAAATTGTGTTTTTTTAGAGACCATGTAGTCTTAACAGGGAACCAAGACAGATCACGTCATGCAGTTAGGTGCACCATACAGTAAAGGGAACCTGACTTAAAAAACCGCTGCCTAAAGAATCACTATTTCAATATCCAAGTCTCTTACAAAGAAAAAAAAGGTTGATACTGTATTTGCAGTCCATTATGTGGAAATAACTGATCATAGAACTTTAATAATATAATATTTGCAATCGTCTACCACAAAAGCCCATAAAACAATATGCCATATCGACAGGGGGATGGTAGTGGGGGGTATAGCTGTTGCAAAAAAAAAATTAGGCCTTTGGTACTTATACACACACAAAATCACAATTTTATTTTTTTTCGTCCTTTAATAATGGTAGGGATGGTAATGGGGGTGATAGTGGAAGTGGCTGATGTCAAAAAAAATTTGAGTAGGTACTTGGCTTCTCATACATACACTAAATCCCAATTTTATAAACTCTCACTTGCTTGCTTTGCCTATTTTATCTCCCCATCCCAAACTTCAACGGAATAAGATCAAAACATAATCTATTTCCAGATCTCGTTATAATACACAGGTGTCCCAAATTTTGAGTTAACATCATAAACGGTTCCAGAGTAATCGTGCGCACAAAAAAAAAATTACAAACAGATTTTTTTTGCTCAAACTTAAAATATCGACCTTTCGTGGCATTCTAAGCCTGTTTAAAAAAACATTTTTTTTTACCTTTATTATACGTTCACTCCACTATGTGGATGTGGAAGTAGTACCAGCTTATAGTGATTATGGACAATGCCTATCTATCCTTATAAGGAGGAATATTAATGATTATAAAACATGCGGAGATGTAAATAAATACACCACTAGGTCCGCCTCAAAACTATATGTAACAGCGCATAGAATAACACAAGTAGAAAAAGGACCTTTTATCTCATCGATTAAAATGTACAATCACTTGCCTGAGAATATAAAAATGGTGGCAGCTTCAACCATTTTAAACGTCTAGTCAAACAGTTTTTAATTGAACATTGTTTCTATTCTGTCCGGGAATATAATGAATATTGTGATAATCTATGTGTATAATAGTCCATTTATTACCATTGTGATTGTCAAATTCTATTATTGTATAATTGTATTTAATTTACGTAGTATAGGTACCAACCTAGGTATATTTTATTTACTCATTGACAATTCCTATACTTATGATTGTAAGTCTTATGGAAATAAATATTATTATTATTATTTTTTTTTTTTTTTTTTTTTAGCTAGCTAAAAACCAGTCACCCTTCTCTGTGGCTCCGACCCTCACAGAGGGGAGCTGGTAGTACCGGTAGCCACTCCCCACGCCCGTGGGGTGAGTGACTACTGGGTCCGGGAATCGTGTGCCCTGAGCAGACGTAATGAACCGAGAATGACGGCCTTCTGCATTCTGCCGGCTAAGACCTCTGCCGAGTTTCGGCATGCCGGTATGATCTTAAGTTCCGAAAGCAGTGTGTGTCTCGTTCCACCGAGGGCTCCTATAATCAGTACCACTATCTTAACAGTATGGTCTGGATACAGTCTGCGGAGTTCGAAGAGCAGATCTCGATATTTTGTCCGTTTTTCCTCCTCCTTCAAGACAATGTTGTTCTCCGCGGGAGCCGAGAACTCCACGATGAACATTGTCTTGAGTTGATGGTCGAGGAGTACTACGTCAGGCTTGTTGGCTTGTATTTGCCTGACGGTGGGAAAAGAGTAGTTCCAATAAATTAGACACTTCTCATTTCCCACAACGGACTCAATATCCCCCGTAGCGTAAGGCAGCACTGGTGTTTCGTCTATCCCATACGAGTGCCTTAAATGGTAGTAAAGCACTCGTAATGCTCCGTCGTGCCTTTGGATATAGGCCGAGACTGCATATGTCGGGCAAGCCGACAGCAAGTGCATAAGAGTCTCTGGCGCCCTGCGGCAGGCCCTGCAGCTGACATCAGGGACCTCTATACCCATGACACGACTACGATAGACGAGGGTGTTAAATACCATCCTGGCAAGCCATTATGAATCCCTCGGTCTCAGACTTCAGCCCGGCTGACCCTAAGAAGGCAAAGGTCAGCCTTTCGGATAAGCCAAGGTTTTCTATATTTTTATAGAAAACTCCATGCATTGGCTTATCCGTGTGAAGCTGCAGAAAGTTGTTGTGTTCTGCAGCTTTAATTTGGGCTTTTCGCCGAGCAGGTTCCAACTCGGTGACAGAGTCGCGATTTACCCGCTCGACGTCGAAGGAGAGACCAAGTTCATCGGCTGCTCTCTGTGCTGCCTTAAACAGAAAGGCTCCTACCCCTGCATTTTCATGGTCTCGGACCATGCAGAGGAGGGGATCCGAACTCCTGATGACCTTACAGGCTCCATCCAGAACCATCCTATTATGGAGACTCTCCAAACTCAAGAGTCCACGGCCTCCCCGATGTCGTGGGAGGTATAGCCGTGGAACAGACGATTTAGGATGCAAACTCCTATTGAGATGCATCTTCTTGCGGGTTCCTACGTCGAGTTGACGCAACTCTTCTTGAGTCCATTTCACTACTCCAAAGGAGTAGAGAAGGATCGGAACGGCAAGCATGTTAGTAGCAGACACCTTGTTCTTCCCCGACAGCTCTGAAGACCAGATCTGTCGGAGTCGGTGCTGATACTTGCCGCGGAGAGCGTTTTTCACTACACTCACTTCTTGGGTGGAGCGTTGCTCGACACCCAAGTAAGTGTACGACTCTCCGGCATCTAGATGATGTAAGATGCTTCCGTCCACGAGCTGCGCGTCCTCTCCGTAGTTCCCGCATCGTCCTCTCTTGAGATGGACCAGTGCACATTTGTCTAATCCAAACTCCATGCCGACAGCCTGCGTGTACTCCTGTACCACCCTGAGGGACTGGTGTAGGTCCCTCTCTCCGGAGGCATAAAGTTTAAGGTCATCCATATAAAACAGATGGGTGACCTTATGCCTCCTATCGCCAGGGGTACCGCAGTTGTATCCACGGGTTTTCCGGAGCGAAACGGATAATGGCAGTAATGAGATGCAAAATAGAAGGGGGCTGAGGGAGTCTCCCTGAAATACTCCCCTTCTGAATGTTACCGACTCCGTCTGGACTCTATCATTACCCGATGTAATGGTAAAGCGAGTCCTCCAGAGCGGCATCAGTTCTTCGATGCATCTCACTACGGGACCAGGTACCGCAAGACATCGGAGCAAGTGTACAATAAGCTCGTGCGATGTCATGTCAAATGCCTTGCGGTAGTCGATCCAGGCCATGGAGAGGTTACGCTTATACTGCATGGAGTCCTGCGTGACACACCTGTCAATCAGCAGGTTCTCCTTACAGCCAGCGACACCTCTCTTTGACCCTCGTTGCTCATATATCCGCTCGTAAACCGGTTCAACTGCGTGGAGCACCCGCATGTACAAGATGCGCGTAAACACCTTGTAACATGCGTTTAAACAGGTTATCGGCCGGTAGTTCTTTGGGTTAGACAAATCTCCGTTCTTCGGGATCAGCACTGTCCGCCCCTCGACAACCCAAGAAGGAACTTGCTGCTCCCCATTTAGCCATGAATTGAAAATTCTGGCTAAATGGTGGTTATTATTATTATTATTATTATTATTATTATTATTATTATTATTATTATATGGAAAACATCATTCTGCATAATAATAATTATTGTTTAATGACCGATATTTCTCTATGAAAATTTTAGTACCAAAATTATAATAATTAAGTATAGTATTATTGAATACTGAATGCAAAAAAACACAATCCTAATTTAGGGACATTTATTTGAATTTCTGTATTACACTTCAAAAGACATTTTAAGATGTTTAAGATGCTAACAACTATTCTTCTTTCATAACACTCTACCATGTATTTTATAATTCTTAGTAGGCATATGAATTTTTGAATTTAGAAAAATTGTTCGAATATGATACAATACTTGTGAGGTTAAAAAATTGATTCAAATAAAGAGCTTTCATTCATCGATTGTGACTTCATGAAGAAAGTATTTAAGAGGAAATAAGAATCGGACGTTATCGAGCCATTGCAACGATGCCAAATATCGGGCTATATAACGTGCGATAGATATCAGCTGTATAAGAGTCTTGGATATACAGGAACAGCGCCGCCTGACTTAGTAGTGCTGAACTAAAAGTGTATCTCGGAACATGAAAATATGACTTTTTGAAGCCCACCCCAAAATTTTGTAGGAAGGAAGGTAACGTGATTTGTGGCCATTTAGTGATGATATACACAGGGGTACGTTGATGAGCCCGACCCCGGGCTGCACAACGTCAAATCGGGCTGCACTACAACCGCTCAGTGTATGAAACGGGCCTGTATATGACCATGCATATCTCTATATATATATATATATAAAAACAATCTAAATTTAGTAGGTAGTAGATTGTTCTTTAACTAGTCGGACGTGACTATCCTTCATTATATATATATATATATATATATATATATAGTGATACTGCAGAGTTTTGATTTTCCGAATAAGTGTTAGCTGCTTTGTGATGATTGATGAATTACCATAAGTGAGTACCTACTTTTGTGTATTTATCATGAAATAACTGATTTGTCTGCTTCGTGGATATTTATATTTAATTTTAGTTGTGAAAATTATTTTGTAATTACGTTAGGTATTAAGCCATTGAAAGCTATGTATAACACAAAACGTCAAAAAATTTTCGCCGCTGCAGCGACCTAAAAAATTAGAGCGATGAATTTTGCATGTTGGTACTGTCGAAAGCCGATCTAGCTTGAATTATCACTAATAATGACGTTTGATTGGTGCAATGTTGTGGAAAAACGGGCTCTCATTGGCTATAGCGTTAATGAGTGAAATAGTCAATCTAATGTCCCGTGACCAACCAGAAATTGACCTACCAGGATGTGTTGATACATCGTTAGATTGGTACTGAAAAATTACATTTAGGTTTAGTATGGTAGCTACTTTTAAATTTTAAATTAAATTTTTGAATATAATTTTTTTAAATATACTTCATGTAAGAAAATCTTTAAAATTTACCTCAATTTAGGAGTTGATATTTTATTTTTTAGGGGTGTACTTAAAAACAGACTCCAGAAATGACAAGAGGAGACCAAAATGGGTGTGTATAATTAATTTGCAAATGTGTCATTATTTTACCTTCAGGAAAGACCTATCTGACATTTTAAAAGCCCAGTTCCATTTTTCTTACATGCAGTTACATTTTTTAAAATTTGAGATTTTCTTTAAAATTTACACTCTTTAGGGGTTGACATTATATTTTTAAGGGGTTGTACGTAAAAACGGACTTCAGAAATGGAAAAAGGAGACCATAATACCTTATATGGGCCATTTTGAGCCGCCAATATTCATTTTTTCCATTACATCCAAAATTCATTACCTAAATCCACTCCCCAAAAAGGGTGTGTATAATTAATTTGCATATAGATGATTATTTTGCTTCCAGGAAATGCCCAGTGACCTTTTTCTTAAATGCATTTTAAGATGATTTTGAATTTTTTTTTTAATTTCCCTGATATTACATTCTCTAGGAGTTGTACGTGATAGTTTATGAGAAAGTGGCACTTGTACGTCAAAGAGTGAAACTTTTCAAGCATTTTAAGCACAACCGCATTAAAATCCGTTCAAAATTGAGCGACTTACAGAATTTCGAAAAAAAGTATAGCAAAATACCCCACTGTGCGTTGTTAGTATCTACGGTACGTGCACCTTGGCCTATTTCTTAGCTATCAAATACCTCACACATCTCATTGAACCTGCCTGGGAGTGGAAGACCACACACGAACAAGGGAGAACGCGACTGGCGCTCTTAATAAATAAATTGGTGTCGCGTCACTCAGATGCATTCATTGATAACCGCAACGACCACTGCATTGAATAAGACAAATTAATTTATGCAAACCAATAAAATAATTCTCTATTTAGTATTTAATTTTGATTTTGTATTTGAGAGAAAATCAAATACAATAAATTTTGAGAGAGCGGTATTATGTGCTACTCAGTTTGCGCCATCTATAAACTATAGATTTTATAGATTATTATTTGTCAAATTATTATAACTCTCTGCGTATCGATGACTTCTAGTTTTCAGCCGCTAGCTAGCAATTTGCTTTATTTTACTACATGCAACTACCCACGTTGTTATACTCCGCGGTAATAGCTACATCCCCTTTACCGCACATTAGTTTGCCCAGGTTTGTAAGTTAAATCAAAATTAATTTACATCCGTGGCAATTAAAACTTACGAAAAATTTAATGAGGATGTTGAGGTTCAAGCACTCCGCGCGCTGGTAAACACCGGTCTTTGGTTACTAATTGTTGCTGGTGGTCAGAAAGTTAATACGGGCACAGTAACTGTGTGGGTAGAGCGCTGTATCTACATATACTCGTTAGCGAAGATCAATGATTTGATTCCATCTTGGAATAATTTAATTTTTGATCTATTTCAAACTAAGATGAGAGACTGAACTGTCGTTGCATTAGATATAGTTCGGATTCCACAATAAAGTGTAGTTCCATTTCCCTTCGCCGGACACAAATCTTAGATTTTCGTGGGTTACTTCGGTTAAGAAAAGATGTTTCTCTTCTTTAATAGTACAGACTAGGATATATTTAAGCAAAGCCGACTTTGGAAATTTCTAGATACTCTGAAGATGCTGGAGCATTGTATTCTCTCGAATCATCCCACTTTTTGGCATCAACCGGAGAGAGTACAATACAATCATAATATTGTTACGTTGTAAACACCCTGTATTGTGGATCCGAAAATTATAACACCAGGGTAACACTAAACACTGATTTATTAACTTAAGTACTAATTACAACAATTAATTACTTGACTAATATTACACTGAGTACTATACTCGTTATTTCGTCATTTGATCACTTGGTCCGCTCACTGTACTAAACTGTCTGACCATTGAACTGTATTTCAACTAAACTGCCCACTCTGTGCTTCTCCATGCCTTATATACCCAAAGATGACAGCTCTAGAATGATTTCTTTCTCATTCTCTAATTTTCTGGTAAGTTCCTTCCAATCCCCAGATTCACACACCGCACGCCATTTCTGGACCGATTGCCAAACTAACTAACTAGTTTAACTGTAGGAAGTTCACATAGATGTCTCTGGGAGTAGGAATGTCACAATATTTTTCCGTTACTAGTATATCGAAATGCTTGCACATGACCCAGTGGACATATCTACACTGTTGTGTCGGTGAGTATACTCCCATGGGCTGTTATTATTATTACATACGAACATCTATAAGACTTATTTTATTAACCATTAGGAACATGATAACTCATAAAAAAACAAAATTATTTATCCAAGTCACTTTTCTCATCTAACTGTGGCAGTAAAGATAGTTTTATTGGTTGATTCGATTATAGTACCTCCGGTTTTTTTTTTTACAAATTATACATTCTTACTGTTTTTGCGTTTTAAATTAAGTGAGCTGATTTTGCTCTCAGAACTATTGCTATCAGTTGTAAAACTTTCCATTTCATGCATAACACTAACTACTATCTAAGAGATAAGATACTATATATGAGAGCGTAACAGTATGAGATGGGGCTACGGAGATTTGTAAGACGAATGCGGCTGCGGCAGAGCAGGGGCGTGAGTAGCCGGCGGTCCGGCAGCCAATTGAAAAATGGCTTATTTTGTATTTTTAGTGCCTCTTCAACTGTCACAGCACACACTTCTGACCGCGGGGTGTCTTTAAAGGCAGCTTCTACTTCGAGGACACGCACCAAAGCCTCGCTAATACTTTGATGCCGCGATATTCTAAGAATTCACCTGACCTCTTCGGCCCTGATGCCATCTAAAAAGGCTCCCGTGGCTAGTTGTTCCTGAAATTTTCTTGGTGCACTCAGATATGCCAGGTGTGCCAGTCTCTCTATCGCAGCTTCGAATTCTTGTAAGCTCTCCCCAACCGTTTGCGTCCTTGATTTTAGCTGAGCCTGGTATACTTGGGCAAGGTATTGATCGCCATATTTCAAGTCTAATGCACCTTCCAAGACTTTGAAGTCCTTTTGTTTCTCCACCAGGATGATCTGAAGTAACTCTGAGGCTTGGCCCCTTAGCGCCAGAACTAATGCCATAGCCTTTCCCTCGTTATCCCAGTTATTTGCACTTGCAGCCGCCTCAAATTGTCTCTTGTACGTTGTCCATGAGCTTTGGCCGTCAAATGAGAGAGGTTTTAAACGAGGACCTGATGATGCTACCAGCTGGCCTCCTTTCTCTATCAATTGTCGTTTAAGGCGCTCCACTTCTCCTTCGACCTCACTCATCTTTTCTTTGATGTCGCTTACTTCCCCTTTGACTTGACTGACTTCTGTCTTGACCACACCTACTTTATCTTCGACCTTGTTTATCTCTTCTTTGATTTCGTTAATGATTGAATTCATAGCGCTTTGTTCGATTTTCATTTGATCATTCAGGATTTTGCTCAGTTCTTCCTGGCGTCTTTCTTGTTCCTCTTTTTCTTCTTGGCGTTGTTTTCTTGTTCTTCTTTCTCCTCTTGACGCCTTATTTCCAGGTCTTCCATTATTTCCTTCAATTCGTGTCTTTCTTCTTGACGCCGCCTTTCTTCCTCTTGACGTTTTCTTTCTTGCTCTTCTTTTTCTTCTTGACGTCGCTTTTTTTGTTCTTCTTTTTCTTTCCGACGTCTTATCTGAAGTGAAATAACTAAACATGAATGAATTATATGATTACCTATCTAAATATTAAATGATATACTCGTAATATTGCAAGTTCAGATAATTTTTATTTATTTTTATCCCTTTCTACGGCATTAATAAAACTGTAACTGTTATATGTTATAGATATAGTTTAAATACATATTATATCAAAATATGGTAATAGTGTCAAACAGGGTAGTCACCCTTCAGGCCATTGAAAAAATATATTATTTTTTTTTAATGCATAAAATCATCGTAGAAGAGAAATAATTTTTGAAATAAACTATCCTAACACTAATATTATTTGTGCCAAATTACAAAGCGATCCGTCAAATAGGAGGTGAGAAAAAAATAAAACATTTAGGGGTAAATTATTTTTTCCACCCCATGCAGAGTCCACGAGCTTAAAACTTTGTACACAAGACAGTCAGCATACGATGGAAGCTATTTTAGTTCGGTAGGTGCGGGGGCACTTTTTACATTGCTACCCGCTCATACTCTTTGCGAATCATCGGCATATTGATGGAGAGTGGTATTTTTAATAACTTTTAATAGCTTTGTCTGTCTGATACATATAGTGAAAACATTAGTGGCCCTAGGATTGATCCTTGTGGCACTCCCGCCTTTAAAGTTCTAAATTGAGATATTTGATTTATAACAACACATTGACTACGTTTTTTAAGACGGGTTGGCATAACCGCAGTGAAATGTCTGAAAATCCAAAATAATATAACTTTGATGGCAGCTGTGAATGATCAAGGGTGACAAAAACTTTTGAGAAATCCAGCAGTACTAGTGCACTCTTCATTGTCTACTTCTCTGATAACATCGTCAACTATGTGTGTTAATGCTGTAGTTGTACTTTGATTTTATTTTAACCCTGACTGACAAGTCGACAATAATTTATTTGTTTGTAGATATTCATAGATTTGGTTATGTATATGCCTCTCCATTATTTTTATATCGCACAAAGTAAACTAATTGTCCTTAGATCTTTGAAATTTACAGGATTATTTTTTTAGCTATAGGCTTCACTACGGCTTTTTTTCATAGTGGGGGATATTTCCCGTGTAAAATGTTATAATTTTCAAGCATTTGGGATTAATTTCTGCTGAAAAGAATCCTCGAGCTACGGCCGGGAATCGAACCCAGGATTCCAGGCTGAGAGTCATGATTACATGCCTCTCAACCAGACATTCGTATAGTATTTAAATAACTCAAATTCCACTTGAGTCTCGAAAGAACATAGACAATTTTATCCGGTATACGCTGCATATAAATGTATATAGGTAAAGTAGCTTTTGAATAAGAAAAAATCTTTCAGTTACATCTCCTGCATCTCTTCTTGTCTATCTAAGCCAACAATTTGGATTGCTAATGCCCACTGGTCGACACACTCATAATTAAATACCTATAAATACGTTCAAGATTTAAACTTTAAACACTTTAAATTTAGTTAAAAGTCTCTTAACAAGTTTTGCACCAAACTGCTTTGTTGTAGACTCTTGCCAGAATTTGTTCATTTAAACTTAAGCGTAAGTTTTAAAAATAAATAAAGTAAAACGAAATTCATTGTGTTTTCTGTTTTAGTTATAGTTCTGATTCCACTTGTTCCGTACTTCCTTTGTTTAACTTAATACTTAAATAACTTTTGATGATTACATAAACCGTTTCAATTTAAGTTCATTAAAGTTGAAATTTTCTGTAGTTTAAACATAGCCTTCTCCAGTGATATATAGTTTTCTATGTCTAATTTGTCATTTTCTCATTACGTTGTAGATTCTCTTAAATTAAAGTTAGCGATTTATAACTGCAGTGCCATTGCAGTTTTTGTCATGTAAATAGTTATGTATTTACTTATTTATTTATTTAGGTACAACCTGACAGAAAAAGTCCAGAAAAAGTCCAGAAAAAGTCCAATTACAGGGCAGGAAAATACAAAAGAAAAAACAACATTGTATCTCTATATAAAGACAATATTGGGTAAACTATGAGGTGAGAATTTTAATAAATTAGTAAGAGGAGTCAGTAAATAAAATAAAGAATACGATCGAGTTTGAAAAGTAAATTTCATTTAATAGCTAAAGACAGTCAATTTTGTTGGTTAAAAGTTTATGTAAAAATCGCTGCCCAAGGAATCACTACTTCCACATCCAGATTTTCTATCCAAGTCACATTGAAAAAATTTTGTATGTGGAAATAATTGTTTATGGAACTTTAATAATATAATATTTGAAATCCTCTACCCCAAAAACCCATAAAATGACCCCATAAAATGATACCCCACATCGGTAGAAGGGTGGGGTGGTGATAGGGGTGGTAGTGGGGGTGGATAGAGTAAAAAAATATTTTGAGGTTTCTGGTTCTTGTACACACACTAAATCACATTTTTTTTTCATCCCCTTTAATAATGGGGGTGGTAATGGGGTGGCTAATACCAAAAATTTTTTTGAGACCTTAGCTTCTCTTGCATACCGGGTGACACAGGAGATATGTAACACCCCGTAGCATGTTTATTTAAAAAGATATTATTTTAAAATTTGGTAGACTTATATAATGCGTGATTGTTCTTTTTTTGGTACAAACAAGAAATTTTTTTCACTTCCGGTTTCACCGGAAGTGACATTTACTTCGTTATTTTAAATGGCACCCTGTATATATTTTTTTCCTATCTGATTCTACTTAAATTTCTCTTTTCATCTATGTATACCAAGATGACATTCGTTTTTAAAATGGCTGCTGAAAACCATTTAATTGCACTAAGTCAAGTTGGCTATGGAATGAATTGTGGCGGTAATTAGTGCTTAATGTGCTGCGATATCAAAAGAACCCTGGTACACAATTTTATGTTTCATATTTGTTTTGTTCTAATCAGTAGCCGAAGAGACTTTGTAGAATTTTTATATTAAATAAAAATTTGTAGACTAAATCCCCGAAATCATAAAAACTAAGATAGAAACACTAATTTTAAATTTGACCCATTTGTAAAATATTTATTCATATTTCACTTTTACCCAATACAATTCATTGTTATGTCTGATTTTGCTTGCTTTTAAATATAATTGTTTTCGAAGAATCTCAAAATGCTGGCCATTATTTTCCCTGCAGCGTCGAATTCTTGTAACCAGTACCTCTAAGCACATTTTCTAACTGCAATTCAGTAAACTAATTTATTGCTAACTTAACTCCCATTTTTAAGTCTTCCCTATTTTACAGTGGAGTTTTATAAACTATTTCCTTGAGATGGCCCCATATGAAAAAATCAAGTGGCGTAAAATCCGGACATCTCGGGGGCCATCTAATTGGTAAAAGTGAAATATGAATAAATATTTTACAATTGGATACAATTTAAAATTAGTGTTTCTATCTTAGTTTTTGTGATTTAGTGGATTTAGTCTAAAGATTTTTCTTTAATATAAAAACTGTACAAAGTCTCTTCGGCTACTGATTAGAACAAAACAAATATGAAACACAAAATTGTGTACCACGGTTCTTTTGATATCGCAGCACACTAAGCATTAAGAGTATAATCTGCGGTCAGTGAAATGAAGAAACGAATTATTCGGCTTATTTTTGAAGATAGAAACTTCAAATTTTGTACGTATGTATTAAAATATATATTCTAGTTCGTCACGTTTTTATTTTTTTGTTTTAGTCAAAAACACGTGATCAACGAAAAAATGGACGTCGAAAAATTGGAATTTACAAAAAACGAAATCGTGACGACCTAGATAGTCCATAATTAATTACGTGGATAAAATATAACCTCTTGTTTTTCAAACATAGATTCAATAAATAGTTTCCAATTTTGCCGTCAATAGATGGCACTCGCCTCGGCATTCGCATAGCTTTACACGCTCTCAGACTTTAGGGAGGAACTTGTTGTCATGGAGACCTGACGCGAATGAATGCTTGCCAGGGAAGCATTTAGGAGTTCTGGTAATATCTTAAATTTCTGAGATAAGTTTATGGTTCAAAATCCAATCTGACGTAGGTTTTCCGAGGAATCTCATACTGCTAAGATATTTAGGAATCCAAAATGACGGACGAATTTCGTCATCTACGATCCTATTCGACTGAAAATCGATATCTGGGGGTTTTCGGGGATGCGGTTCACGAATTTTTGGTCAAAATTTAGGAATCCAAGATGGCGGACGAATTTCGTCATCTATGGACCTATTCGACTGAAAATCGATATCTGGGGGTTTTCGGGGATGCGGGTTATGAATTTTTGATCAAAATTTAGGACTCCAAGATGGCGGACGAATTTCGTCATCTATGGTCCTATTTGACTAAAAATCGATATCGGAGGGTTTTCGGGGATGCGGGTTACGAATTTTTGGTCAAAATTTAGGAATCTAAGATGTCGGACGAATTTCGCGATCTATAGTCCTATTCGACTGAAAATCGATATCTGGGGGTTTTCGGGGATGCGGGTTACGAATTTTTGATCAAAATTTAGGACTCCAAGATGGCGGACGAATTTCGTCATCTATGGTCCTATTTGGCTGAAAATCGATATCTGGGGGTTTTCGGGGATGCGGGTTACGAATTTTTGATCAAAATTTAGGACTCCAAGATGGCGGACGAATTTCGTCATCTATGGTCCTATTTGGCTGAAAATCGATATCTGGGGGTTTTCGGGGATGCGGGTTACGAATTTTTGATCAAAATTTAGGACTCCAAGATGGCGGACGAATTTCGTCATCTATGGTCCTATTTGGCTGAAAATCGATGTCTGGGGGTTTTCGGAGATGCGGGTTACGAATTTTTGGTCAAAATTTAGGAAACCAAGATGGCGGATGAATTTTGTCATCTGTGATCCTATTCGAATGAAAATCGATATCTGGGGATTTTCGGGATGCGGGTTACGAATTTTTGGTAAAAATTTAGGAATCCAAGACAGCGGACGAATTATAACTATATTTTGACCCCCCTTTATTTATGTTATTATTGGAGACAAAAAAAGTTTCGTATAAGAGTTGTAAGGTTGTATACATATTTTTTTAAATGCAATTAAAAAACAATTGCTTGGATATGTCACGTGATATAACAATGAAGGTTGCTTTTTAAATGAAAAACCCTGTATATTTTTACATATTCTTTTAGATCCTTTATCCCCGATTTCAAACATATAAGGATCTAGCTGTAATATTTTTTGATATATCGGACATTAAATATGCTCCAAACATGCATATAGGTATTTTAGGGTTTCTGACGGAGCGCAGTCAGTGGCGGATTTAGGGGGGGGGCTATAGGGTAAAATCCAAGCGCGGCAATTTTTTTGAAAAACACCAAAGACATAAAAACAAAAAATTATTATTATTAATATGTTCTATCAGAACATGTTTAATTTATTTGAGAACGTGTTTTTTATAATAACTAGACTAAAGTTCCTTATTATAGTCAACAGTACAGGGTGGGTGTGCAAACGTTAGAACCTCATTTAACTTCTTTATTTTTGGAGTTACGTAAATACGTTCAAAAATAAAAGTTATGAGATATCACATGTATTTTCCAAACATAATTTCAGCAAAACAATTCAAACAAGTCGAATTTCGGAGATATGAGCTTTACCTTGGTTTTACTTCCACATCCAGTGGAAGTATAGTAACGCCAAAAAAAGTTTTTTTAAATTTTTATTGTTCAAATAGGCTCAGAATGTCATGAAACGTCGAGATTTTAAGTTTGAGCGAAAAAAAAATTTCTGTCTGTCGGTCTGTAACTTTTTTGTGCGCACGTTTACTCTGTAACCGTTTAAGATATTGACTTGAAATTTGGTACACAAATGTACTTTAACGAGATCTGGAACTAGATTATATTTTCATTTTGTTCCGTCAGAGGGTTGGGGGGTAAATTGAGGTAAATTTGAGGTAACCAGCTAAATCAAGCAGAGTCCAGAAAATTAGTATTTAGTATATACAAGAGAAGCTAAGGTCTCAAAAAATGTTTGGCATTAGCCACCCCCACCCCATTACTAAATTTTTTCGTTGTGAATGAGTTGGATCGAAAATCTGGATGCAGAAGTAGTGATTCCTTGGGCAGCGGTTTTTTTAAATAGAACACCCCCATATATTTTTACACCATTTGAAAGGTCATAGAAAAATCTTTTCAATGATATATGACCCAGTATTTTTCTTAAAAACTATAGTAGATATTAAGTTTTATATTTTCTTACATTAAGTCATGGTAGTCCGAAAAATATATACAGTCTGTTTCACTTTTTAAATTTTTTTTCCGATTTGAATCTAATTTTACTTATGGAACAAATTAGGATCTACTTATTACCAGAAAAAAATTCACGTCCTACAAATGCAAAGCCACCTGCGGTACCAAAATATGCGGATAAAATCAAAAAATCATATTAGGCATATTTTTATTGGAAAATTTTGTTAATGAAAGAATTGTTCAGAAACCTTAAGTCCAAAATTTAATCAAAAAAAATATATAAATTTTTATTAAAATAATGTCCAAGTCCGAAAATATCATTTGAATGGGTTTTTTCGTTTAGAAAACTGTACTATGACAATTTTGTTTGAAATTAAACCCAAGCTGCCAGGTAGTTGTAAAACAGTTTTTTTTTTAAATACCTAATTATTTTCAAAATTTTTTAAATTTCAAGTTTTTCATTTTTTAATTTTGATTAAATTTTGGCCATTTTGGACAATTCTGAACAAGTTTTATTAACAAAATTTTCCGATAAAAAAATGCCTAACATGATTTTCCGATTTTCTCCACATATTTTGGTACCGCAGGTGGCTTTGGTACCGTAGGAGGCGAATGTTTTTCTGATCATAAGTAGATACTAGTTTGTTCTATACTTAAGTAAAATGCGATTCAAATCGGAAAAAAAAATAAAGTTATTGGGGTGTTACCATTTCAAGTGAAACACACTGTATCAATTATTGAAATTCTCCATTTTATTTAAAATAAAGTGAAATTAGACAGAACTAACATATTGTTTATTTTAATTTACATACTTTTGTTTTCCATGGCTAATTTGATAAATTGTAAATTTATAGTAAATTAGACAAAATTTGTTTAAGATAAGTACCATGTATTATATTATAAATACAAAGCTTTTTTTATGGCGTTTCAAATGGTACATATATGGAGTGTTCCTTTAAAAAAAAGCAAAGTAAAGTTCATATCTCCGAAATGCGACTTTCAAAATTTTAATTTCAATTGGGAATGGTAGAATTATCGATATTGTACACTAATTTAACAATAAAAAAAACCGCTGCCCAACTTCCACATCCAGATTTTCTATCCAAGTCACTCACAACGAAAAAATGTTGTATGTGGAAATAATTGTTTAATAATATAATATTTGAAATTCTCTACCTCAAAAACCCATAAAACGATACCCCACATCGGTAATAGGGTGAGGGTGGTGATAGAGGGTGGTAGTGGGGGTGGATAAGGTAAAAAAATATTTTGAGGTTTCTAGTTCTTGTACACACACTAAATTAAATTTTTTTTCATCCCCTTTAATAATGGGGTGGGGGCTAATGCCAAAATTTTTTTTGAGACCCTAGCTTCTCTTGTATATAGTAAATACCAATTTAATGAACTCTTACCTGCTTGATTTACCTATTTACCCCAAATTTACCCCAATTTACCCCCAACTCTTCGACGGAACAAGATGAAAATATAATCTAGTTCTAGATCTCGTTAAAGTACATAAGTGTACTAAATTTCAAGTCAGTATCTCAAACGGTTCCAGAGTAAACGTGCGCACAAAAAAAAAGTTAGACCGACAGACAGACAGAATTTTTTTTGCTCAAACTTAAAATCTCGACGTTTCATGACATTCTAAGCCTATTTGAACAATAAAAATTTTTAAAAAATTTTTTTGTCGTTACTATACTTCCACTGGATGTTGAAGTAATATATGTATCCTTATTTTGCCAGTTATTCGTAATAGGCATCACCCCAACATAACGAGGATTTTTGGTAATTTTACAATAAAAATTCTTGGCCTATGAAGTAAAAAAATATTTTGAGGTTTTTGGTTCTTGTACATACACTAAATCACACTTTTTTTCGTCCCCTTAAAAAGTGGGGTAGGGGTGGTAATGGGGGTAGCTAATGTCAAAAATTTTTTCGAGACCCTAGCTTCTCTTATATATACTAAATACCAATTTTACGGACTCTTACCTGCTTGATTTACCTGTTTACCTCCCCATTTACCCCAATTTACAACCCAACCCTTCGATGGAATAAGATGAAAATATAATCTAGTTCCAGATCCCGTTAAAGTACATAAGTGTACCAAATTTCAAGTCAATATCTTAAACGGTTCCAGAGTAATCGTGCGCACAAAAAAGTTAGACATTTTTTTTTCGCTCAAACTTAAAATGTCGACCTTTCATGACAGTCTAAGCCTATTTGAACAATAAAAATTTTCAAACATTTTTTTGTTACTATACTACCACTGGATGTGGAAGTAATCAATATTCTATTTTCAAGAAAAAGAACGCCATTGCCATGTAAACCGGAAGTGATATTTAAAATTTACATGCCTTTTTTTACTTTCCTTTAATGCTTTAATAGTCAATTAAGAACATAAATAATCCGATCAATTCTTCTTTGATGTTCAATTATATGTTTCTTAGCGGCATAGATTCCCCGAAAAAAAAAAAAAAAAATACTTATCTCAAAAACTACCGAGAAAATCGGACATAACACGTTAACTAGGACACCCTGTACATTGTAAATATACATTATGTACCTACAGATAGTTTTTTCTTTTAATTAAAAACCACTGCCTAAGGAATCACTACAACCGCATTCAGTTTTCCTACTTAAATTACTTTAAATAAAAATTCTTGTGCACCCAACGCGAAATTCGACTCTGTACGACAGAAATATGTTTGAACTATTTCTCTTATATATTACACAATATGTTACTCTCCGCCTTTTTACTTGGTCGGCATATTTCATTGATCAAAGGTGCACGCCCACCCGTATATAACTTTTTCATATATATCAATGAAAATATGTTTTGTCTTAACGCAGATTATCCTCTTAATTACCGCCACATTTCATACCATAGCCAACTTGACTTAATACAATAAAATGGTTTTCAGTAGCCATTTTAAAAATGAATGCCACCTTGCTATACATAGTTAAAAAGGGGAATTTAAGGAGAAACAGATAGGAAAAAAATATATACAGGGTGCCGTTTAAAATAACAAAGTAGATGTCACTTCCGGTGAAACCGGAAGTGGAAAAAATTTCTTGTTTGTACTAAAAAAAGGACAATCACACATTATATAGGTCTACCAAATTTAAAAATAATATCTTTTTAAATAAACATGCTACGGGGTGTTACATATCTCCTGTGTCACCCGGTATACTAAATATATAATAAATTCCAATTTTATGAACTCTTACCTGCTTGATTTACCTATTTACCCCAAATCTACCCCAATTTACTCCTCCAACCCTTCGACGGAACAAGATGAAAATATAATCTAGTTCCAGATTTCGTTAAAGTACATATGTATACCAAATTTCAAGTCAATATCTTAAATGGTTCCAGAGTAAACGTGCGCACAATAAAGTTAGACAGACAGACCGACAGACAGAAATTTTTTTCCGCTCAAACTTAAAATCTCGACGTTTCATAACATTCTAAGCCTATTTGAACAATAAAAATTTTAAAAAAATTCTTTGTCGTTACTATACTTCCACTGGATGTGGAAGTAAAAGAGTACAGCAAAGTATGCTCGTCGTAACGCTAGTTTATTTAAGTTAAATCTAGCCAAGAGTTCAGATTGCAGTGTACCAACAGCTGGATAAACACCATTAGACTTATAAGAAAGGTATTCAGCATGCTTCCTATGAACTTTTTCTAAATTAGGAATATGAGTTTCATAGTTTGGGCGCCAAACAACTGAATCGTATTCTAGTTTAGACTTGACAAAGGCATTAAACAGCAAAGTAATTGTTGAAACATCTTTAAAGTGCCTTGAGTTTCTTATAATAAAACCCAGCTTCCTATTGGAATTAGCTATAATGTAATTAATATGATGAATAGTAGAATCAAAGATAACATCCAAGTCCTTGAAGTCGGAACATCTGGTAATGGCTTCACTACTTATACGAAAGAGTTATTGAATTAGTTTTCCTCGTGAAGGACATGACATTACATTTCGATATATTTAACAGTAACTTGTATTACACCAATTATTAATTTTTGTGAGATCTTGCTGTAATTTATCACAATCACTCATTGACCTAATCGAGGTAAATAGCTTAAGGTCATCGGCATATAGGAGATAATTAGATGTTTCAATGTCGTGGCAAATATCATTAATGAATAATATGAAGAATGGGGGTCTAAGAACTGAGCCCTGCGGTACTCTCGATGTTGCCGATACTTGAACACATGTTAAACCATGACAATGTACATTTAATAGCCTATTACACAGATATGAACAGAAAAAAATGATAAAGTACATGGTTAGTCCAAAAGTTGATAATTTTTTCAATAAGATACCATGATCTAGCCTATCAAGAGCTTTGGAGAGGTCAGTATAAATTACAGCAACCTGACCACCTTGATCAAGTGATGTAGCAAGATAATTGGTAATACTTACAAGATTAGTGGTTGTTGATCTAGCAGCTAAAAAACCATGCCGATGAACTGACATTTGAGATTTCGTATGAAAAGATAAGATATCATATAAGATAACCTCAAAAAGCTTGCCAAAGTTACAGAGGATAACCATAGGTCTATGGTTCTCAATTGCATTCTTGTCACCTTTTTTGAATATAGGACAAATTTTTGACCTACACCAAAATTGAGGAAATGTTTCTGTTTGAAGAGCTAGATTAAAGATGATAGTCAACGGTAAAGCGAAGATAATGAAATGAAATTTTTTTAGTAAAATATTTTTATATTATTCATTTTTATATTAGTCAGCCACAATAAAAACCTAAATGCTTGCATTCAATTCTGGGGAAGTTGCATGAATCTTTTCTACCAAATCGATTGTTAGCGCACGCGCTCATTTGTATGGTAAATTTTACCTTGTCCTTAATTGAGGAGGCAATTCAATTCAAATTATGTAATTTATTGGATAGGATATTGCACAATTTCATTGTATTTATTTTAAACCTAGTAAATAAATGGAACTTTGAACTTTTTGCATTTTATTCATAATATAACTAGTTTTCCCCTGAGGGTTTTCGTTCGAAAGACCGGAAATTAAGTTAATTGGACTCCACTAGTTTGAACCTCAATATTCCGGTTACCTTACGGAAGCTTGAGCGAAATTTTTTTTTAAAAACAAATCAGAAATCTGTAGGTATAAAATTCATTGTTATTATAGACTAGTAGATGGTGACAGAAAATCAGAACTGATAGCCTACCGTCTGCAAGTAATTTAGTCAGTATTATGTATACAATAAAGCTCAATTTTTGGTACTTTCAAGGTTTGCCCGCATGCACGGGATGTAGGAAACGATTTCCGGTTTGCATAAAAAAACAACGTTTTCAATTGATAATCTACCGTCTGCAAAGTTCATAATTCGAAATTAAAGGTATAAAAATATGTCGGAAGCGCTTTTGCAGACAGTTCTGTCATGCACCAAACCTTATACAGGGTACTCCAAAATGTATCAAATGTTAGTAAAAAAAAAATGATAATTTACCGTCTGCAAACAGTACAAAATGATGATTCTGGTTCATGAAGACGAGTAAGGGAAAGGTGCAGACGTTTACGATATGCAAGCCACCATATCGTGCGCATGTGAACTTGTTATTTTTTTTTACAATTTTGAACAATTGTTTACCGTCTGCAGCTAAAAAGAAAACATGATTTAAAAATTGAGCTTCGATAAAGAATTATTTGCAGATAGATTAAATGTGTACAAAGCACTTGCCGCCGAACGTATTTGTGTAAAAAAACTTTTACCAATTATTTACTGTCTGCAACTTGGTAGAAAGAAAGATTATTGATTCAAATATGCAATTATTTATTTTGCAGACAATGCGCACGTGCACGAGAGTCACAATAAAGTGTCAAAAGGCTAAATGCGTTTGATATCTTTCCGTTCGCGGTATCTACCAAAAAACAACTATCAACCGTCTGCAACTTGGCACAAAGAAAAATTACTGGTTTAAATACGCAATTGTTTAATTTGCAGACAATGCGCACATGCATGAGAGCCATATATTTCATCTGAAACCATAGAGCACTAACAATATTAGGCCACTAACAGAGGAGGCTCTAGCAGGCACAACGTGGTGCAATGTGCAACTGTGCAACTCTCGACTAGTTTCGATAAGTTGAGGTTTGGAAATCATTTAAGATTTCATGGCAAGATGGTAAAGAGTTGTTTTTGGTGCAAATCGCACACGAAGAGATATCAAACGAGTTTTGACTCTATTGTGGCTTTCGTGCATGTGGGCATTGTCTGCAAATTGAATAAGTGCATATTTAACCCAGTAATCTTTTTTTGTATCAAGTTGCAGACGGTATAGATAGTTGTTTTTGGTACATATCGCGGTAGGAGGATATCAAATGGATTTCGCAAAATTTTGACACTCCATTGTGGTTTTCATGCATGTGCGCATTGTCTGCAAATTAAATAATTGCGTAATCGAACCAATAACCTCTCTTTGTACCAAGTTGCAGACAGTTAATAATCGGTAAAAGTTATCTCCATTTTCTTACAAGTTTATAGAATTCAATGGACAACCGTGCATATTGGATTCGTCTGCAAACATTGTTTACAATAGTTTTGCAACCTAAGTTTTCTAATAAAACTATAATTAAACGGTAAATAATTGTTCAAAGTTCAAAAAATAATAACGAGTAGACATGCGCACGATATGGTGATGTGCATATCGTAAACGTCTGCACCTTTCCCGTACTCGTCTTTATGAACCAGAATCATAATTTTGTATTGTTTGCAGACGGTAAATTATCATTTTTTTTTTTTACTAAAATTTGATACATTTTGGAGTACCCTGTATAAGGTTTGGTGCATGACAGAACTGTCTGCGAAAGGGCTTCCGACATATTTTTATTCCTTTAATTTCGAATTAGGAACTTTGCAGACAATAGTGTATCAGTTGAAAACATTGGTTTTTTATGCAAACCGGAAATCGTTTCCTACATGCCGTGCATGCGGGCAAACCTTGAAAGTACCAAAAATTGAGCTTTATTGTATACATAATACTGACTAAATTACTTGCAGACGGTAGGCTATCAGTCCTGATTTTTTGTCACCATCTACTAGTCTATTAGGTAAATAAGTAAAATCCCGTCAGAGTGAAAAATCAATTATTATCTAAGGTAGTGCAGCCTTGGCCTATTACTTGTTCTATCGAGTTGTATCTTACCTCGAACCCGCCTGGAAGTGGAAGAACAAGGGGAGAACGCGACTGGCGCCCCTGATAAATAAATTGGTGTTGCGTCACTCAGACGCAGAATACATTATCCCTACTGCTTGATGAAATTTCAACAAGCTGCATATCTCTTGATTTGTCGCTACTTTTGCATTCTGAATAAGGCAGGCAATGTTTGCCCCATTTCGCTACACTTGTAGTTCTTCAACCTCCGCGTCTCTTTAAGTTGGCCGTGTTTCCACCTCCGACAAATAGCCCAGTAAACTCCTAATAAATCTAAGAAACGTTTCAAATGCTGGAAAACCATACGTCAAAAAACGGTAAATTTAATCTGTTGAGGAAATCTATAAAATTCAGAAGGAATTTGAAAAGAAAAGTGCTTGGGCACACTTTTATACAGAAGAATTCTCCATCCGGAGTTTCTAATAAGAATTTCCCAATCTCCTTCTTCATAAAGACTTTTTGAGTTAATATCTCACACAGTGCCTTTAAAAAAAACGTTAGGAAATATTGAAATATCTGTCTCCAATCTGTTAAAAGTCGGGTTAAGCAATGAGTGATGGACTCCATAGACTTGATGACTTGTGAGCCTTTTTTTTGGAACTTCTAAATTGCTGTTTTTGGCAATTTCGTCGATTATTTACCATCTGCTGCATACAAATGGCCAAAACATAGACTATATGTCTGTCTATTACACCTCCTGGAAGGGTTGAAGCAACCCCCGAGGTCGCTACCACCTTCTCTTCCGTGAAAAATGAAGGGATATGCACAGGAATAACGATCATGTGCCGAAAAACCTGTAAATCCTGGAGAGCATGCTTTCTGGTGAATGAGGGGTGATTTCTGCCCGTTTGAGGGATGAGGAGGGGTTGGAGCTAAAAATGAATATGTTTCCCGTAATCAGCGACCCCAAAAACGAGGGATAAGCGTTTGAACCGAATCATTTGAAAACAAGGGAGAGTTTAATCAACCTCTAGGCCTGCTCCCTGGATTTCTCTTACTCTATAACCCCCTTCCATGTTATTTCAACCCATCGATAAATTACTTCCCAGACCCGTTTATATATGAAAACATAAAGGGATCCCTATAAAAGGAGTGGTTTTGGCTGTTTTTGCGGCGGTCGAAAACTTCTCCCGCCACTTCCATCGTGTTCAGCACCTTCGAAAACGGGGGGGGGGGGGGGGGTAATCTCGTCTTTGCACGAAATATTTACAAAATACTCGTCAAATAATGCTTTATTGCATAGACTATATGTCTGTCTATTAATAAAATAAAAATAACTAACAATCTGCGGTGAAAATCTTGATATTTACGAAATAGCTAATATATCTCAATTTTGCTAATGAAGAAAGAAGTCGTCCCCTAAAAGCAAAACAAACTTTGCAATTACCACGAGTTTGGTAAACTTAACAATCGCTTTCAATAATAAATGACTTTTCTAAATAGGAAAGTGGAAAGGGACGAGGAAAGGTAATGTTGTTAGGGTAGTTATATTACTTCTTTTGAACACAATTGACCCAAATGTCTCTCATTGGCAAGATACTTTTTCCTCATTCACTTGTTAAACTTAATGGAACCATTGTTTCTCGATAATCAAATAATGGAAAAGTAAGTAACCGTAAATGGTTTTATGCAAATAAACATTAATAAGATTATTGTAGATGTTATCGTTGTGACTTCGTGTACATTAACGTTGAAAATTTGGGAAGATATTCATGAAATAATAATCTAAAAAGTTTACGACAATTAATAGAACAGTAAATATATATTTTAATTTATAGATATTGCCACGTGGATTAAATTTAAAGAAAATATATTTTTATGTAAACACTTGATTTATGTAAATAAAGTCAATAGCTTTTATTTATTTATTTAAAGGTATAACTGCCCAGACAGAAAAAATCCAATTAAAGGGCAGGAAGATACAAATGATAAAAACAAAAATATCTCTGTATAAAGACAATTCTATACAATCCTATTATATAACTTAATTACCTAAAATGCATTTTCTGATATTACAAATACTATAGTTAAAAAGATCTAAGTCCACCTGATATTGAGTAAACTGTGAGCACAGAGCAAATAGGTGAGAATTTTAATAAATTAGTAGAGGAGTCGGTAAATAAAATAAAGAATACGATCGGGTTTGAAAACAGGATATATTGAAGTAAACATTTAATAGCTCAGGACAGTCAATTTTGTTGATTTGTGTAAAAAGAGTACAGCAAAGTATGCTAGTCGTAACGCTAATTCATTTAAGTTAAATGTTGCCAACAATTTACATTGCAGTGTACCAACAGCTGGATAAACACCATCAGACTTATAAGAAAGGTATTTAGCATGCTTCCTCTGAACTTTTTCTAAGTTAAAAATATGAATTTCATAGTTTGGTCTCCAGACAACTGAAGCGTATTCTAGTTTAGACCTGACAAAGGCATTAAACAACAAAGTAATTGTTGAAACATCTTTAAAGTGCCTTGAGTTTCTCATAATAAAACCTAAATTCTTATTGGAATTAGCTATAATGTAATTAATATGAGGAATAAAAGTTAGTGTGGAATAACACCCAAGTCCTTGAATTAGGAACAACTGGTAATAGCTTCATTACCTATATTATACGAAAAAATTATTGAATTAGTTTTCCTTGTGAAAGACATGGTATTACATTTTGATGTATTTAACGGTAACTTATTAGTATTACACCAATTATTAATTTTGTGAAATCTTGCTGTAATTTATCACAATCGCTTATTGACTTAATTGAGGTAAATAGCTTGAGGTCATCGGCATATAGGAGACCATTAGGTGTCTCAATGTACTGACAAATATCATTAATGAATAATATGAAGAGTAGAGGTCCAAGAACTGAGCCTTGCGGTACTCCCGATGTTGCCTACACTTGAGCAGATGTGAAACCACGACAATGTACATTTAATAGCCTATTAGACAGATATGAACAGAAAAAAATTGATAAAGTGCGTGGTTAGTCCAAAGGTTGGTAATTTTTTCAATAAAATACCATGATCTAGCTTATCAAAAGGTTTGGAGAGGTCAGTATAAATTACATCAACCTGACCACCTGAATCAAGTGATGTAGCAAGATAATTGGTAACACAAGATTAGTGGTTGTTGATCCACCAGCTAAAAAACCCTGCTGATGAGCTGATATTTGAGATTTCGTATGAAAAGATAAGATATCATATAAGATAACCACAAAAAGTTTGCCAAAGTTAAAGAGGATAACTATGCCTATCGTTCTCAATTGCATTCTTGTCACCTTTTTTTAATATAGGGCAAATTATTGACATACACCAAATTTGAGGAAATGTTTCTGTTTGAAGAGCTAGATGATTGTTAGCGGTAAAGCGAAGATAATGGCGCAGTCTCTTAGTAGAATAGATGGAATTCCATCAGGACCAGTAGATATTTTGTTTTTACATTTCTATGCTTTGGGTATTTTTTCGCTAATTAATATTTTATTCAATGCCATATAAAATGGTCTGAAATTTCAATGTATTTAACTTCCCTTAAATATGTCTGTTACAGTTTTGATCTTTGCCTTTTATGAACTATTTTTTATTAATAAGCATATTTTCTGTGAAACTGAGTAGTTTTCATTCTTCGTAATTACATATTTACGAAGTTATCTATTTTTGAACGCATCTCTCACATACACGGAGCCAGTGTGAGGTAGCTTATAGCTCAATTCCCTTCGATAGACCCTTGAGGTAACACTGTCCGGAAATATGTAGCTCTACACATATATCGGTTTATAAACCATTCTATGAAGGAGATCAAGCATACGTGCTACGAGTACAAAATATAAATAGAGATGGTAAATAAAATCGCGCTGAAAAACGTATTTTATTCTATTTATTTTGCAAGGGATCTTTAATCGAATATCCCTTTTGTCTTTATCCTCTTATGTAAATTTACTTCCATAATGTCTTCGTAGGGGCTTTATGCCTGTACATAAGGTCTTTGGCCGTTTCTTTTCATTAAAGTAAAAGCATGTTAAAATTACAAGTTTATTTAAAAAATTGGTACAAGCCAGTTTTTAAATTCAGCAAATTAATTGATGAAACTGTTAACAACCACCGAATAAAAGGAACTACACTTCTGCTAAACTATTTTTCTAGAAATTAATAATATTACATTAAATATTACTTAGAACTAGATACTGGTTTAAATTATTTTTTTAAAAAACTATAATATAAATAACATAACACTTAGGAGACATCGTAAGATGATGAGGGTACTTCTGTTGCCGATGCCACCTCGTCCTTTATAGTGTCTGGTTTCTTCTTATCTAAAACAACATTTTACAATTAAGTTCTCAAAAGAATATTCGTTCGACATTTATGAAAAAAAGTCTGTTTTAAAAACGTTAATGTCCTACAAGTTTGTTATTTTACAATAACCACCCTATTTTGAGATACATTAAATGAAGAATAACGCCCTAGGGCGTTATGAATATCTATAACGCCCTAGGGCATTATAAAATTATAATACAACCCAAAACAAGCAAATTATGATAGCGTTATTGGCAAACAAAATGCGTTGCTATGCAACGGCGGAGTTTACAAATAATTTTAATTTTTACTCTATTTTAAATCAAATCTTTCTGAACATAATAGTTGTCAAATTAATAAATCGTAAATGTCAAAAAAAAAATTCGAATTAAATAACAGACTTGCAGGACATTAAACGTTGAAGGCACCACGGGTGTTATAGGATAATGACGCCCTCGGTCGACGTACACTCCCTCGGGCCAGAGGCCCTCGGGATTGTACACTGCCGACCTCGGTGCGTTATTATCCTTATAACACCCTTGGTACCTTAATAACTATAACGGCCTATAACTCGAAGAACGAGCCGTTATTTAGGTACAATTTCATTAGTTTGACATTTTGACAGAACTAAGACGTCACCAAAGTACACTTTTTAATAAATACAATTTTTTCTTTTCAAATTAGGTTTGTTTTCAAAGAATTTTTGAGATCTATTTGGCAGTTTTCTCGAAAACGGTTGAAATTATCAAGATCTATCAAGTGCACCTTTTTTACGTAGAAGATTTTCTAGTCAAAATTATCACTACGTTTCGTGTTCAAGCCTGCCGTTTTTCCTATTAATTTTTAATATATATGTATATATTTTGTTTAATAATATTTAGTCTTGTTTTAATAATATTAATTTATATTTCCGGTAATTTAATTTAATCACATTAACCGCATTAACCTGGCACAAACCTACTCTGCTTGCGTGAAGATAAGAAGCTCGAAGGAAGAACCTAGGCGAATACACGCTTGTAAAGACCGCTGTTAAATCTGCTTGTGCTAAAATTTTCCCTTTAAAATAATTCTCAATTTCTCGTTAAAATAATCCTCAACTAATTAATTTATCTAATAACAATTCTAAGTGAACTAGTTAAACCAAAGGGATAGTGATTGACCCAGCTACAAAACAGTCCACGGAACCACGAGTTCCGGCAGCATTTGACTTCCAAACATCCAAGCCCAGGTACCGCCGCTACCTTTGGCCCTTAACGAATCATTTCGTAAAAAAAAAGAAAAAATATTCATCATCGGGTATAGCTCATGAGACGCCCTCCACGAGCTAGCGTGATGTAATACATATATTATTGTTTCTTAGCCTAAAAAATGTTTCCTTTCCAAATTGGAGAAGATCGGTCAAAAGGCAGTTGAGATATTGAAAAAAAAGAAAAAAATTACAATTTTGACACCCTGTACCTTTTTTCACAGCAACAATTTACTAAGTATGTTTGGTTATATTTAGTTATGTATACCCTGTATAAAAAGTTTTCTTTCTAATAGATAAAATTGATACCCAAAATAAATGACAAAGTACGCGAATTCGATATTCTAAATAATATGTAGAAAGCGATAATTTCTATGACAATCAAGTAACAAAATAGCATGTTGGGACCATAGATATTGTAATACATACACTGAATAGCTTTTAGTGCAGAGTTACTCGCGCTTGCTTCAGCCAATCATATGAAGCGTAAAGACAGGGAAAGCACTTGTACATTTAACCAATGTCCCTTCCGTAGACATATTATGCGTCCATGGTCCTGCTGAACAATATGAAAATATGAGAAAGGGTGGATGAAAATCAATTTAGTGGGCTCTGTTAGATCGTTATTCCTTGTATGACAATGAGCGATGCAAGAATTATTACTATTACATCAAAATGCATGTTTATTTACCTATTTAGTTCTCATTTAATTTCAGAAGTTTAAAAAAGTAGTTAAGGCTACCTAGTTAGCCAGAGAATACTCTCTGAAATATTGAATAAGTGCCACGAATTATAATATACAGTACCTACACAGTTTTTATTTTCCAAATAAGTAATGCGTTGTGGAGGTAATTATTTCGTAACTATTTTATAAGTTATTGAAAGCTGTGTTTAACTTGTCTCTGCATGAGCTACATGACATTTGTGCCAGAATGACTTTCTGCCTGATTACATTAAAAGAGCCTAGCTAACTATTTGCGAATTCGAAATATAAAAGTAGCGACATTGAAATGGTACAGATAGGGAAGAACCAATCTATATATTACTATATCTATGGATATGACGCATTTTACATTGATAAAACTGTATGTTGTGCTATTTATAATGATAAGGCGTTGGAGTTGGTGTTCGTAGAGTCACCTCAGTCGTCCAGTGTAGATCATGTAGTTGGTTCTGCCTCTCGTGCTACACCTTGGATAGCTTTAGTTTGTGCTACTAAAACCACATTTCCAGCTTATTGTCATCTCCAGAAGAAATCAGCTTTCAATATGTTATTTTTGTTTTCACCAAAGACAATAGCTGCTTTATTTGTACCGACAATCTTAGCTTATCTAAATCTGAAATTCTTATCTAAAACTTGCAAGAAGAGCGATCAAAACAGACCAGAAAATATTTAGGCGTGCGCGTTAAATTTCAGGTATTTTGACCAATCGCCAACTTTGTAAAGTTTTGGATGAGATCCGGTAGACTGGGCGTAGGAGAGGGTTGGTTGGTTCATTGAGCTAATCTAAGATAAAAATATCAAATAAAACGTACAGCTAAGTTAAAGAATGACCTCAAAAATCGCCGGTTTTCTCGCCCTCGAATTTTGTTTCAAACTAAGTGCTAAATTATTGTTAATAAAGAAAAAATTTCAAGATGAGCAAAGTTGTGATAAGCGTGATGTAATATCAAAAAATACAAAGCCATACAAAAAGTGAATATATATCAGTTATGGCATAGCAATCAAAAATCTGATATCGACGGATCCGTATATCCATTGATATTGAGTTATAGAGCTTCCATGAACAGAAATATAATATAAGTCTATTGGCTGAATGCATGAACGAAGATGTTGACTGGGGCTTACACAGAGCAATTGAGACACACCCTTAAGGGGGTAAAAACTACCCCAATACTATACCAAACTGTACAAAAGCTGCAATAACTGGCGAAAAAGCTTGAACCCTTTAAGCTTTATTAATAGGGATGAGTTTAACGTAGAAAACTTAAAGTAAAAGTTGACGATGTAATATCCGAAGAGTTTGAAGTCAATATGGGAGTTCCCCCGGGCTCAGTCTTGAGGCCCCTCATTTTTTGCTGTTTATAAACGACCTGCCCAAAAATATACCCCAAACAACGGTAACGATGTTTGCCGATGACACGTCGATGGTAGTAACAGCAGCTGATGTTGAAACCCTACAAATTATGGTTAATATTATAGTGAGAGAGTTTTATGAATGGTGCAATAATGATTTGTTAAAATTAAATTTGGCCAAAACTGAATGGGTATTTTTCTCCAAGAGAAAAACACTACCCGACAGCTTTACAGTCCATATTTCAGACTTAAATTTAAATCAATCAAAAGAGGTTAAATTTTTGGGAATGTACTTAGATAGCAAGTTGTGTTGAGACTACCATATAAATGAACTATGTAAAAAATTGAATAAAGCATGTTTTGCAATAAACCAACTACAATCTACAATGAACATTTACTAAATATGTACTTTTTCTTGGCCTATTGGCATCTGTCATATAACATTATATTATGGGGCCAAAGTGTTGACATTCAAAGGGTGTTTGTTTTACAAAAAAGAATACTCAGAACCATTTTTAAAATCAATCCAAGAGATAGCTGTAAGCAATACTTTATTAATAACAAATTACTAACTGTTCCATCCATTTACATTTTGTCTGTATTAAAATTTGTCAAATTAAATTTAACTAAGTAGTGTACTAAATGGAGACCAACACTCTCACAATACAAGATGTCGAAAAATGGTAAGGCCTCATCATCACTCAACATCACTCTATACATGAAATCACCATATTATAATGCAGTAGCTCTCTATAATAGATTACCGGAGGATATTAGGGATGTCAATTCTTATAAATTATTTAAGGACAAAGTTAAATTATTTTTAATTGAAAATTGTTTTTATAGTGTAAACCAGTTTTTTAATATGTAATTTTATATTTATTATTTTCTTATCTTTTTAAATATCTTACTCGTATTGACACTCTCGCCAATTTGTATACAATAAAGTGTAGTATCTACATTTTTTTTTAAATGTATCTTCTGTCTCTCATATATTCTATATTATATTTTTTCCAATTTTGTAACTGACTTACCATATATACAACTTTGTATCATTAGTGGTTAATAAACATAATTATTATTATTATTATAATGAACCATAAATTTGTTATGACCTAGTTCACGAAAACAACCTATCACAGGGTGCAAAACTACCTTTTATCTTGAATTATGAACTTGAATTAGTGAAAAGATAGTGAATGTACTAGATATTGCATTCTGATTGCAACGTGTCTGGATCTGGAACGATAACCAATTTTCCCACAATAGTTTTTTCCTATATTGCATCACGCATATCCCAAATCCAATCCATCATATCTCAAAAATGAAACATATGCTCATCTTGAAATTTTGTATTCAGGATGTTCTCATTATTAACAATAATTTAGCACTTAGTTTAAAACAAAATTTGAGGGCGAGAAAATGGACAATTTTTAGCCTATTTTTGGGGTCACTCTTTCTTTAATTCACTAGAAAGAAAGCACCAAATATCTACTAGCTAGTGGTTACTCACCTTGCCACAAAATGACTTTCTCGAGGCCAATTATAGGTGACTCAAATAGCATGGTTAATATAAAGGCCAACACATATCCTAGAATAATATCGGCTGCTCCTTTATGTACCTAAGCAGAATAAAAAAGAACCAAATAAAGTTAACATCAAAAAGAATCGATACTGTCTTAGTAAATAAGATGAAGCTGTAAAAGTCTTCTACCTTTTATTATTGTTTTGCCTTAAATCTCACTGAATATGAGATTTAAGTGCACTATTCTGTAAGTTGAAAGTAAAATAAATCATAAATTAATTAAAATATGCCCTTATCTATAGAGCTTTCTCTTTATGGGTTCAGAGAATACGATAAGCAAGTAACGCCAGCAATGCAGCAAGACGCTATTATTTGATAGCTTCGAGGTGCTTGTCAGGTAATGATATTTAATCTTAAAGTAGTTGCAGATTTATTAACAATTTCGTATGCATGATTGTCCTTGAGATTTTCATTTACTTGCAATGTAAATAAGTAGTAAACATTTTTTAGTTTATTTTAAAAAAAAAATTTTTTAATTTTCTTCGATATAAATAATGTTTCTACTCGTCAGTCCTCGTATTTTTGAAACTGTCATTCAGATGCATAGTCGACTCCAGTTCGTCATAAATCAGTTTTAGTCTAGATGATCTTTTCATTAATAAGAAAATAAACAGCAGCTATATGTTTACAAGAACATTTTTCTGCTATAAAATTGCAAGAAGTATCAAATATTGATCGATCCGAAACCAGTGACAAAGAAGAAAACATAAACATTGGAGATTAATGTGGTAAAAAAGTTAACAATTATCGCTTCTAATTAAATAATTATTAAATTTAAAAAATATATGCTATAGGTGCGTGATATTCGAATCAAAAAATTGTTATTCACATTAGAACAGAAACAACTTTTAATGAGTATAGAACTAATAGCTAGCAAATTTGATACGATGCAATAATTTTTCATTCTGAACAAGTTTTTCTTATAAAATTTCTCTGCCTTAAGCAGAAAAGGCAGTTACCGATTTTGATTTTTAAGCGGCTATCATCGTATTAAGTTTTAGTTGAGCATGAGCAGAATTCATATTTTCGTGGTCATGTTCAAAAAATGTTTGTCATTTAATAATTTCACTTTCCCACTGCATATGTACGACATTCAAAGAGTCTCACCGGTTAAGTATGTGGAAAGCAATATTCATGTGAATGAATAGCTCAATAAGCCCCTGGGACCAATTCCACATACTTTACCAGCGAGACTCTTTAAATTTGCTACAGAATTTTAATAATTTAGAAATAATTTCCATTGAACACTCTTAATGAGCAAGAAGCGTAGTTGAATAGCTTTTTTTTGTCTTCTATCTTCAATTTTCTACCTTCCACCTTTCACCTAACTCCGGGAGTGTCACGAATTATTACTCCATTAAGAGTCAGTTATCGCCAAATATCTTTTCAGAGACATCGCTAACATTCTCTCATTTCTTGCATTTAGATTTTTTTTTTTTTCTAAAATAATATTCACCAACTGAAATCAGCTTGTGACCGTCGTCATTGCGTTTTATTAAAAACAAAAATTGTACTTGCCTAACGTATTACAAAATGAAGTCTGTGTAAAAGAATGTCTGAGGAGACTTTAAAGAATATTTGTTCAATTTTAATGCACAAAAGTATCAGTAGTTTATACTCACTGCCATGAATTTACTTGCGTAAACAGGATTTCTTATGGTCCCAGAAGAATATAACTGAATTGTGCTGTGGCATAAATAGACGCTGTACGTGAGTCTGCTAAGGATGACCAGTGGGTGCCAAGATAATATGGGTTCCACCCAATCTTAAAATTAAATAAAAACATACATAACAATATACTTATAGTAAAAAGTATCTCTATATTTCTAATGTCAGTTGGAAGAAGCAGTCTGAAAAGTGGCCATCGGGGTATCTCATTACAAAGCCCGTCTGCAATGGAATAATATACAACTCGTGCTTGAGTATTACGAACGGGTCCCGTATAAGGGCACGGTCGTCCAAATATGTTAATTTCTAGAGGTATAGTGAGCCTTTAACGATATAACTGCATTAGGACCGAATGTGATTATGAAGTATTATGATTTCCAACTGACTTTATAAATTCTATAATTCATCTGCTAGTATATCTACTATAAGTTGTATGACAATATGGTTCTTTTTATATGAATACTTACGCCCATGCCCAGAGGAGATGGCGATAATCATCCACGCTATGCATATGCTCCACGCAAAATGATGAAGAGAAGCATACAGAGCGGAACACCAAGCTGGCAACGTGGACACATAGAAAATAAAACTAATGTGCAATGCCAAGAACATGAGAGGAGCACAGATTATCCACCCACCACGGATCCATCGTTTCGGCATTTTGTAATCGGTTACTTTCATTCTGTATTTTATGTATCCTGCTGCTACTCCCACAAAATAAGAAGATATTCTCATGTGTCCTGGTATGTAGACGGTCAAGAAGGTACTGTCAGTGTTAGGAGACAATAACATCCTAAAATAGTCTATTTGTCAATTACAATGTCGTAGCCGATAGGAATTATTGCTTAATATAATTAATTGCTTTTCTTGGGTGGGATGATAGATCACAAAGAAATAAGTCCATTTTTTTTATATAAATATGCGTCCTAAATTGATTCATGCTTAAGGGAACTACAGCATCTTGGAGGGAGTAAGTGAAACACAGATAAATTCACTGAATTTGTCTTTAAGCGGTCTATCAATTTGTCATCAAATGTAGATTAGAAAAAATACGAATCATATTCCTTAATTTTAGAACACAGTGTATATAGTTTTTAATGTTAGTATATCTCACTTTACGTTTCCAGTCATTCTCACTTGGATGTTAATGATCAGAGCTGGGCAAAATACATGAAAAAAATGTATTTTCGATACAAAATACGCTTAAAACGAATATTTTCGGTACAAAATACAAAATACATGAAGATTTGATTGTATCGAAAATACAAAATATTTTGCAAATACATTTTCAAAATACAAAGGTTGAAAACAGTTATATTTATTCTGGTGATTTATTACATTAAAATTATCTCATAAGAAAATTTCACAAAATATCTATTCGCTCTCATAAGTTAAAGAGTTTCTTTTGGGATTATTTATCATAATGGATATTACCAATTAGTCCCCTATCAAATGTACATCCGTGGGATCTTTGATGATGCAAGTGTGGTAGTGGTTCCAATCTCTTTGTTTGACCTTGGAGAAACATACTTTCGATGTTGGCACTCTCAAAAATGGTGCGTTTGAGTGCTGGCCGCCATCGTAAACACTTTCTCCAATTTATCTAAGTAACCATTGGGATTACGAAAAAAAGTTTTATATAAAAAATCTTGCTAAATCAATTTTACAGAGAAAAGGTTATTACAATTTTTTACGTAGAACTAACCATTCTCTCGGGTCACTGGAAACAATAATTATAACTAAAACATTACAAACATAAAAAAATTTAACAAATATCCCCATCTCCCTAATCCAATCCAATCCAAAACAATTTTATTCAACATTACGGGTACAAGAATGCGCCTAGACCGAGCCCCGATTCAGAGCCGACCACACCACCACGCAACGCCGTGGTAGATGAGTGGTCGGCTTGAACAACAGATCAAGTGATGGGGGGTTAGGCCTCCTGTTTAATAGTAAAAAACTTAAGCCTGACAATTGCAGATAACTGAGAACTAAAAACTAAGTTTAAAAACACTTAAAGCTACTTAAAGCTAGATTTAAAAACTTTGATTAAAGGGCGCGCGCACAACACACGCGCACTAGTTTTAAAGTTTTGGCTGATAATACGGGAAAAACTCAATGAAAAAACCCGTTTGAGCAAGTCACAATCTTCATCCGGTGGTCTGCCTGCCTCCGGAAAGGTAGGGTGAAGGGGAGAGTGTGATTTTAAAAGTTGGGATTTGCTAGAGGTTATTGGTCAAAAGGGGATTTGGAAGGACAAAAAGGGACAAAAAGAACAAAAATTTAACAAAAACAACAAAATGGATAAAGAGAATAGAGAGGGGTTTGAGGTAAAAGGTGGTCAAATTAAAGGGTGGTGAAAGGGAAGTTGTGGTATAGGAAAGGTTTTGCTAGGAAAGTTGCCGAAAGATAGGCAACGCCTGGTATGGTAATGGGTGTTTTAGGTCGAAAAGTATGGCATTATGCTGTCTGATTCGTGTGATGTCTCGGGTTAGCGGACTGGCGCCCAATTTGAATAGATAGAATTTTTGGGAGGTTTCCCGGACGAAGTCCGCTAGTGGGGTTATGTCGTGGCAACGTGCATAGAGATCTCTGAGGGAGGTGTACCTATCTGAGTCTGAAATGAGGCGCATACATTTGTGTTCTAGGACTTTAAATTTATTCATTGTCGTGGCCGAGATGCTGCACCACACCGGCGCCGCGTATGTGATAGCCGGCCTAATCACCATCGTATATAACAATTTTTTATTCGTCCTTATGTTTTACAGTATAGGTAGGCATAGGAAATTGAAAGATAAAGTACCTATATAATTTTAACGTTTTTCTTTTTACTTCCTTCTCTTTCCCCCATCTGTGTAGCTGGCTGATGGAACCCATCCAACGCCAGGAAAGGGGAAAAAAAATTTAACGTTTAATGAAGAAACTTATAGAAATACAGTAGTTACAGATTTATATAGATAAAGTACAGACAAGCATTACTTTTCACTTCTACAATGATATTTTTAATTAAAATCATCGTCACTTTCAATGCAAATCTCACTTAGCCCCAAATCTTCATCATCGTCTTGCTCGGACTCTCCATATTATCACATCGGTCGAGATTACCTTCGCACTTATACATTTCGGTACACCGGACTCCATTCGATTGACATGTACATGGAGAAGAACAACGCATTTGGGAGCATGAGCAGCGACAAAGTTCCAAGATAAGCTCTGGAGCACAAGGTTTGGTACAAGCAACTGGCTCGTATGTGCTCCCTATTTTCTTCCATCCAAAATCTAAAGATGGTGGGTTATTAGGATACTGAATGAGGTCCTGATTCCACTCAAAACACTGAAGGTGGGTATAGCGACTATAGCGACTCACTCACTGGAAATCGAGAAGTTCCAAAAGCGAGAAGTTTCCATGGAGTCGCTAAGAAACAAAAAGGAAAACTCGATCCATAATGGAGAAGTTTCCATGGAGTCGCTAAGAAAAATAAAAACATTCGATATAAAAATAGAATATCAAGATACTTAAAAAATACCAAAATCATATAAAATATGAACATGTATTAAAAACAAATATACAAATATATTAACTTCCATTTTAATTTTATTTATAGCGATAACGCTATAAATTTGGTGACCCCGACGTGATCATTTTATGTCCAACGTGATAAATATATGCCAGACGTGAAAATTTTATGTCCAACGTCATAAATATATGCCAGAAGTGAAAATTTTATGTCCAACGTGATAAATATATACCAGAAGAGATTCAATATATCAACTACCGTTATAAATTGACCATTTTATGAAGAGAAGAATTTTCCAGATGAATTTTGAATAGAGGTTCCAAATTTGAATAGATGTTCCTATAATTTATGGTAATTTCCTAATTCAATCAACTGAAGTTGTACATTACAAGTACTGTCATCTGTCGGTGAGTGAGTTAAAGTACATTTCCTTTTTTATCTAAGAGAGTAGTAAATCAATCAATCAATCACAATCGATTAGTTATGCAAAGACAACCTTCAGACGAGGATTTTCCTCAAACCCATTATGTCACCTCTGTCAAATTACCCCCATTCTGGAAATCAAAACCAGAAATTTGGTTTACCCAGATTGAATCACAGTTTTCTGTTGCAAAAATTGTCAATGATAAGAAAAAGTATGATCAGATTATAGCTAATTTGCCATTAGATGTGATAGATAATATATACGATATAATATCTAATCCCCCGGAAACGGATCTCTATATAAATTTAAAGAAAGTTTTAATTTCACGTTTATCATCGAGTGAGGAAAAACGTCTGAATGATCTGTTATCAGGTTCCCAAATGGGCGATCTGAAACCTTCAGATTTCTATAGATCCATGCTGAATATGGTTGGAGGATTCAGCATGGTTAGTCAAGATTTATTGATAAAGCTATGGAAAAGACGTTTACCTCAAACAGTATATATTGCCATTACAGCTTCAGGGAAAACAGACACAAAAGAGATTCTAGATATTGCAGATCAGATCTGGGAGTCCTGTCAAAATTCAATGGTTGCATCGTACTCCAAAAATCCTCTTGACTCTGAGTCCACCCCGTTATCAGATTTAACTACCACTATCAAAAATTTTTCAATCACTTTCCATGATTCAATTAATCAAGTATTACAAAAACAAGAAATTTTTAATTCTCGATTAAACTCTTTAGAATCCAGACTTTCCAATCAATCCTTCGAGCCTCAACCTTCTACTTTATGCTGCAACAATTGCAAAAGTAGAAGCAATTCACAAACTCGTACCACTAATCGCAATCGTTCACCCAGCCGTAATAATGTTTCTAATAAATTTGATCGTACAGACAATACTATTTGTTACTACCATCAACTTTATGGTACCAATGCCTATCGTTGTGGAGGTGAATGGTGCAAATTCAGTAAGAATTGTAAAAAATCTGATAATTCTCAAAGATGACTGAAGTTTGATAATTCTATGACGTCTGATTTTGACATTTCTAACAGCAAACGTCGTCGACTTTTTATTTACGATAGATCTAACAACCTGAACTTCCTAATTGACACTGGTGCCGATTTATCTGTGGTGCCACGCAATGCTTTCACAGATTTAAAAAAGAATTTCGATACGATATTAACCGCGGCTAACGGTTCAACCATTTTTACATACGGTAAGAAATTGTTAAAGCCAGATCCAGTGCAGATCTTGTTGAAGGAAGGTTCTCATCTTGACATTGTTTCTGGCTGAACAACAACCATCTCACAGCTCTTATGTCGGTCAGTGATGTTTTTGGGATATAAATCTGACAAATGAACGCTTCCAAGTTAGCCCTGACATCTTCTGTGAGAGATAGTGTAGTCCCCAATGTAGCCAAGGCTTCTAGCAGCTTATCACTTGCAGAATTAAAAGTTTTCCACCACTTTATTTCACCTTTGCCAGCAAATGATCCTGTTACATCTGCTCCTGAAAGTGCGTGTAATCCAGGAAGTTCAGAGGCTTTCAGAGGTCTAAGTGCTCTGTAAATTGAACCAACCTGAACAAACCTTTTCATGCCATGGCCAAGGAAAAATGCAAACTCTTTCGAAAGTTGGGAATATCGTCTTAGTGCCAAAATTAGAACATCAGTATCGGGGGAGATATATGAGTAGTTTTAATTCCTTTCTGTGCTAAATATACTGCATATAATATGATCTTTGTGTCCGCCTCCTTTGATACATCATCGCCATGTGATGAAGCCGCTTTGTCCCTCCAACTGATTACAAACTTTTTGTTATTGGTCACGCCAAATTGAAGAATCTGACCGGAAAGGTACTCTGTCAGTTCATCCTTCGTCTTATTGTGGGACAAGAATTTATTCATTGCTATACTTCTAATTTTCGTTTCTGGGCCGATTTTGTGCTGGATTGGATTTGAGCCTTTTTGCCGAATCACTCTCATGGTTTTCTTCAACGAGTTTTCTTTGTAAGAGTCGAAAACAACATGGACCTCACTGTAATTGCTGAATTTTCGTCCGACCCATTTGCTGAAGCTTAATCCGAGGTCACGGCATGTCTTCACTGTGCTAGGTTTGTGGTAGGTGTGAAAAATCGCCATGCCATCTATTATCGCAGCTTTTTCCTGTAGAGCTCCTAATTTTCTTCTAAAACTGCAGGTGTGGTGGAAGCATGATTGTCATCGTTTTCTTCGGCAGGTATACCTTGCATTGATTCAAGAGCATCCATAAGTTTGTACTTAGCTAGACAATGGTGCATACTCCCGTCAACTGCAAATAATGACTTCGGTAGTGCTGAGAACTCGTAGTTGCTCAAATAGTATCACAAATCTACGACAGGCCTGCTTCTGGATGCTATCAATAATCTTGAAATAAGAGGTAAATCTGTCTTTATGGCTATAAACTTGTCTTTGAGGGTAATTTTAACTCTTTGATTTTTAAGATATCTAAGCAACCTGGGACACGAAATGGCCCGTTAACATATTTTTACCAATTAATAAATATAAAACCATGAAATAATGTTAAAAGTTAAGTTTCTGGGAAAATAGATAGTCCTGCATAAAAACTTATAATGGCCTTTTTTTGTGTAAAATTGATTTAGCAATATTTTTTGTGTAAAACTTTTTTTCGTAATCCCAATGGTTACTTAGATAAATTGGAGAAAGTGTTTGCGATGGCGGCCATTTTGTTCTTCGCGCGCAGTACTCATGCGCATTATTTTTGAGAGTGCCAACATCGAAATTATGTTTCTTCAATACCTAACAAAGAGATTCAGACTACTACCACACTTGCATCATCAAGGAGCCCACGGGAGTCTATTTTTGCACACTTGGCAGGGGACTAAATAGTAATATCCATTGAAAAAAAAAAACAAAAATAAGAACATCTAATACTTTTTGTAGTGTATTTACAACTTGAAGACTTGGCTCCTTGCTAATTAGTGATTAGTAGTCACTGACAGTGGACAAAGACAAAAAGACACAAAAATAAAAGATGACAATTGAATTGACAGAAACAGTAATACAATAAGTACAAATACTAGAAATAGTCTATTGGTTATTAAATCTACTGAATTCGTAGATGAGGAACACAGAGCACAGACGGAACGGGATGATACGATGATACCTACCTTTGTATCTTTTTCACAGTGGCGTCGTTATTGGGATGAAACTTGTGGGGAGAGTTGGAGAGAGTGAAACAATGTAAATTGTCACGAGTGAAGTTGTACTTTTACACGTAACACGTAACGTATCGTATAAACTAAACGTAAACTGAAACAAACTTTATACAGACTCTTCGTAAGTTTATTGAAGTTTTTATATAACTGTTGAACTTTTTATGTAGTATCTTAGTATCTAGCAATTTCACAGCTTTTTAAAAATATATCAATGTTTTAGGTATAATTTTGCGTATGTATTTTGTATTTTGAAGAGTATTTTGAAAATACATATTTGTGAAAAAATGTATATCGAAAATACGTATTTCTAATACAAGTATCGAAAATACTGCCCAGCTCTGTTAATGATTGATGTAAGTACACATTTAATTGCATCAACTTACTTTAAATAAAGCAACAAAATCGGCTGTTCATTGTTAACAAACACTACAACAAATACTGTTAAAATGGAAGTAACGATTGCTACGATTAAGGTAATCACTCCTGCACTCGCTTTCTTCCAAATAATCCAGCAAATTATGGGCACAAAGATGAATCCATCCATGTCACAGGCCATATACCATGATTGGAACATACACTGAAAGACATGATACATAGTCATTACAAATTTTAATACCAATGGGTATTATTATTATTATTATGTTTTTCAATCGGTTACAATGCAGATCAATACTTTTGTAGAGAGTATTGTGTATCGTATACTCACATAATTTTTCGTGTCAATATAGTTATTTATATAAAGCATATTTGCCCACCAAACTTTCCTACATTTCTCACGTTCAAGGCCTATCCTTTCTTGCCACAATGGTCCTGTACCTAACTTCACGAACAAGGTGCAATAAAAAGCCAAAATTATACAGTATGTTGAAGTCATCCTAAAATAAGAAGATCATATAGAACAGTCTACAGTCTATTTTTTAACTAGGGCTAAAATATGCCGGTTTCACACAGTCCCAAGGTTATACACAGTGTGTCCCAGGATAGATGTGACAAGAGGTGTAATGGACCAAAAATTTTGGAATTTTGGAATGGTATTTGGGAATTGAGTCCTGCTTGTTGTAAAAAACTAAAGTATACCAAAAAATGACTTGATTTGGTGTTCTACAGGGTGTTTTATAAGCAAAGTTGTAAAAACCACCACTAATAAAGTACCTTTATTTTTCAAAATATGAAAAAATTCCACTAAGAAAAGTTATTTAGAATGCAATTTTATACCTCTATACCAAATTTCAGGCATATAAAATTATTTTTTTGAAACTTCCCATTTTTTCAATAAATTAGTATTTTATTTTGAACCATTCAATTAAAACTGCATAGAAATTATTTTTTGTGAATTAATATTTAAAGTTATGTAGAAGCTAAAAGTAGGCTATGAGAAAAGCAGTGGATACACATTTATCATTTATTATTGACATATCTGTCAAACGTAGTCAATATTATCCTTTATTTCTGTTTCAAATTAACGAACCAAGCATAAAAAATTAAGTGAAAATGGTACTCACAGTGCGTGAAAAAATTAAGTGAAAATGGTATGGAATTGGCGGTGAAAACTCGCTAAGAGAAGTGGTAAGCCAATGTAATTTGAAATTTCCAAACACTGCTTTGTCACGTACTCAGGCTCTGTGAATAATTAAAAAGTTTCTGGCTACTGGTAGTGTTCTTAATATGAAAAGAAAAATAAAAGCATATGATGAAGACAACGTTGGGGCTATTATAGCTCATGACACTGTTATAGAAAATCCTAGGATGCCACTAAGAGAGAGATCAGCTCTTATTAATATTAGCAAGTCTGAACTCCAAAGAATTTACAAGGCAAAGAAAATTAGGGCGTATAAAGCAAATTATAAACATAAGCTTGAAGAGGGAGATGACGGCCGTAGGTTGGATTTTTGTTTGACCATTGGAGAAAAAATCATGGAAAAGAGATTTTTTCATCATTTCATAATTTTCTATCAGTCGATATTTCGTTAAAGCAACGTCGAGCGCGGTTAGTACTTGGATGGGCTCCCATCTTGGGAAATACAGCGTTCTCGTCCCACCTTCTACAGGCTTGTATATCAGTGTATACTCGGAAGTTACGTAATTTCAGACGAGGATTACGTAGTGGATATACCATCCTTCGGAGGGGATGTAAAGCAGGCGGTCCCTTGTCTATTAAATGTTAGGCAAGTAAAAGATCCCTACTCTTCTTAAGGGAAGAGGTTCGGCAAAATTTCCAGGTTGGGGGTAGCTCGTCTCCTGGCGTCGGTGATAGGCCCTGGTAGCGGAAATAGGCCGACGTTAAACAGTTAAAAAAAAAAAAAAAATTTCATAATTTTCTTAGATGAATCCACATTCACAACCAATGGTGTTGTTTCATCTCAGAATTGTCGGTTTTGGACTTCTGAAAATCCAAATTTTAGAATTAATTGTAGAAGACAATATTATAAAAAAAGTGAATGTGTGGTGTGCCGTTTCTTATCACGTTGGAGTTATTGGACCTTATTTCATTGAGGGAAGGTTAAACCAGCACACTTATTTACAGCTTCTTGAAAGATTTTCTGAAGAACATTTAAATATTTGGTACATCTATTCCTTTAGTTCATTTTCAACATGATGGTTGCCCTGGCCACTCCACAGAAATGGTTAATCGGTGGTTGAATTTAAATTTTGGAGAAAATTGGATTGCCAGGAACGGACCGATTAAGTGGCAGGCGAGATCCCCAGACCTATCAATATTGGATTCCTTTTTATGGGGTCGCCTCAAGCAGTTGGTTTACGCTGAACCACTTCCTAACGATGTAGGAGTATTGAAGCAGAGAATTACAAATGCCGTAAACTCCATACCATTAGATCATATTCGAAAGAGTTTTAAGGACTTCAGGCGAAGGATCGAAATGTGTGTGGATGTGGGTGGTAGCTACATCGAATAATAAAAAAAATTTAAACATTGTTTTGTATTGGTCAATAATTAATTTGTTTGTGAATCTGTTATGTTTTTGACATTTATTACTTGTTATAATTTTTAAACCTCATTAATCTTCTGTTAGTAATTGTTTCTTGTTTTACAATTAGTTCGATTAACATTATACCTTCTTACATCTCGTATATTCAATTTTTTATTTACCAATAGCTTACTTTTTGAGATGGTTAACATTTGCTCCTACACAACTTTAAATATGAATTCAACTCTTAATTCGCAAAAAATGGGAAGTTTCAAAAAAATTATTTTATATTCCTGAAATTTGGTATAGAGATATAAAATTGCATTCTAAATAACTTTTCTTAGTGGAATTTTTTCATATTTTGAAAAATAAAGGTACTTTATTAGTGGTGATTTTTACAACTTTGCTTATAAAACAACCTATAGAACACCAAATCAAGTCATTTTTGTTATACTTTAGTTTTACAATCAGGACTCAATCCCCAAATACCATTCCAAAATTCCAAAATTTTTGGTCCATTACACCTCTTGTTACATCTATCCTGGGACACACTGTATATTTGACGCAGGTTTTACCGTATAATTTATTATTTTTAACACACATAGTTCCTGCAAGTAAATTCTGAACGTACCTGAGATATCTGTGAAAATATAAGAAAAACGTTATATTGCCCTTTTTACTCCTATGGTATTGATTTAAAATCAAATAGGTAGCCAAAAATCCAGAAATTGTAAAAAATGTATCCACAAGTATGGGGCCGTTTAACAAGAAAGTCATTCCAAACTGTGAGTAATACTGGAAACAAAAACTTTAGATAATTCACAGCTGCTTCATAGCCCAGTCGATAAAGGTATTTACCCGCAAACTGTGTAAACTTTTTATTAATGAGTTCGTGAAAGTGTATAGAATAATATCCTGAAAAGTTTGCATTTCGCTCGGATGCAGAACATAAAAAAAGTGAAAAAAAATTTTTTTTCATCCATTTTTTCAAAATTTTGAAATTAAGTCAAGCTAGGAAAAAACAAAAAATACAGATAGATAGACCACGTATTTATGAACAAAAAATGTACTAACAAAATTTATCGCTAAAGCCACGGTTTTCCCGGAAAAAAATAGTCAATTGTAACGTTATAACTCGAAGCAAGATACATGCGTGCGCGCGCTTGAATACGCATGACTGTGACACCGACGCATTGATTTACATATCACTAAATCAGAATTTGTTCAATCTATATGAGTGTTGGTTCATTTAAAAGATGGAAATTGTAGCTTTCTGATGCTTTTTAAACAAAACAAGCAAAGGATGGATGGGAAAAATATACTTATATATATTATCACGCCCGAACTCAATCGTCGCAATAAAAAATATAGAAAAAATAAAAGTCCCTAAAAAAAATACTTTCTTGATTAAGAGCTGTTAAAAAGTATATACACTTCATGATCATTATGGTTTATTAAGTTGTAGTAACGTGGATTCAAAAAAAAAGTACATCTCAAATCATTTTAATTTAATTGATTTTCTTGATAAATATATATATTGGAGGCTGTAACTTGCCGAGAAATTGACCCATTGAAGAAAATAAAATATCACTATTTCGGAAAAAATGTATACTTTTCGAATGTTCAAACACAAATTCGTTTACTTTTATGCATTTTTTCGAAAATACGATTAATCATATCATGATAAGAAATTGCGATTATCACTATCTAATCCTTATAACTATGAAAATATCTTTGAATATTTTGAATATAAATTCTGGAACTTTTCCAATATGTTAACAAATGTATAAGGAATTCAATGGATATAGCTGAAATATGGATACGTGTATCTTTAATAAATACAAGGCACGTAAAAATTCATGCGAGCGATTCAGCGGGTTTGTGTGGTGTCTGTGTATGCGTTCATAATTATATATTTTCCCTCCAGACTCACTATTTATCCTTTTAGTCACTAAGAAAAATGTTAAAAATGTGTAATCAGAAGGAGAAAAAAGCTTTATTTTACTTGTTAGAACTGCTAAAAATTTTTATAGGTTCCGTAGTATGCATTTAACCGTGCGCTTGACCGAGCAGAGTAACAGAGTTACTTTACTATTTTTTTCCGGAAAAACAGTGGCTTTAGCGATAAATTTTATTAGAACATTTTTTGTTCAGAAACGTGGTCTACCCACCTGTATTTTTTGTTTTTTCTAGTCTGACTTTAATTTAAAAATTTTGAAAAAATTGATAAAAAACAATTTTTTTTCATTTTCTTTGTATGTTCTGCATCCGAGCGAAATGTAAACTTTTCAGGATATTATTCTATACACTTTCATGAATTCATTAAAAAGAAATTATTCAGTTTGCAACTTTTTGTGGGTTTCACTATAAAATGATCTCTGTCATCTGGGCTATCAGTACAATGTATTTGAGTATATCGCAGATAATGCAAAATGTTCTAATGGGAAAGTAACTTTTAACATTTATGATTTTCATATATAATGCGAGTCCACATCAGGCTAACAAAATACAAAGAAAACAACAGCTTTTCAAAATATTTAGACAAAACGGAGAAATTTAAGTAAATTTTGTTTTTATTCCATTTTGTGGATATTTTTACTTCTCTCGTTAGTAAAATAAATAAGTTTAAATTAGTTTAACAGAAATAGTACAAATCTTTTTTTCAACTATGCGGAAGTGCCTCCTGATATTTTGCCTAGTATTCTGGGCTAGGAGGGGGGGACGGACAGCATGATCAGTAAAATGTCACGTCAAATTTGACAACTACGGCAACACCCTAGAGAATCCAATTCATTGTACAATGACCGTGAAAGATTGAATTCTACTATTAGACATCTCTACGCAGAGAACATCTACTTGAAAGCAAGAAAATTGGACAAGTTAAGAAAAAAGAGGAGTAGACTACTTTCATCGTTACCATTCTTACGACGCTGCAGAGACAAGAGGGTTATACCAACATTCATCAAGATTAAGAATCATCTACAAACACCGGCTGCCCAGAGAACCATTAACAGGATGAAAGAAGCATTGACCAGGAAGAGATCATAAGATCAACTTCATATAATGTCCCTAGAACGATATAACCTACATTTGGAGAACACATTACCTATGAACAGGATAGTACGACTAAGAAGTAGATCAAGAAATTTGAAAAACTTCTAATAACGAAGAGAACGACCAAACCCAAAATGAACGTCAAGAATACCGTAGCAAATTTAACGGACCAACCATTAACAAAAGTATGAACGTTCCTATGGCACCGAATAAAGTACCTAAAGAAGATATTATCGCAGAAAAGATGCCATCAGATTACCAGTTGAGGAAGCTGAAGAAGTGACACATGAGACACGCCGTATACTGAGGAAATCGAAACCACCTCGGAGAAACATCACTCGAGAAGAGGAGAAAGCGTTTAGAAATATTCGCAACAACCAAAATATATATTCTCTTAAAGACAGGCAAACGCAACGCAACAGTGGTAATGAAGAGAAAATAATCTCAAGACAATTTTGTCCAGAGCATTACACAAAGCTGAAAAAGGATCATACATCAAGAATTGAACGGCAAACGGGTACAGCCATTCATGGATCCGAGTAGAAGAACAACGTCGCCTGCCATCTAGTGAAACTATACCATCACTACTGTAGGAACTGTCAAAGATTCGCAAACCTCGAAATCCTTTGAGACCAATCGTCAGCTCATGCGGATCACCTACCTATGAATTGGCTATAGAATATAGAAAGACCAGCAGCTATGTGAAGGGGGGGTCGCGGTGGCCAAGGCGAATCAGCCAGCTCCTTTTTCAATCTAATCTAATCTAACCTATGTGAAGAACTCCGGACACTGGAAATTCTAGAAGGTATACAAATAAAGTGCAATGGCTTTGTGATTAGTTTAGACGTGGAATTTTTGTTCACCAACATACCGATTGAAGAAACAGTTAACCTGATACACCAGCAACTTGTACCAAAAGGACTAAGAGAAGATGTACCTATCAGCAACATATTTTCTGTGGAACGGAAATTTCTACGAGCAAAAGTAGGGAGCAGCTATGGCACCACCAATTTAACCGGTAATAGCCAACATATTCATAGAAGTATTAGAGGAAAAAGCTATACGCTGTGGTGTAGAGAAACCAAAATGTTGGTTACGTTATGTTGACGATGCGTTCATCATATGGCCACATGGAGATTCTTCTCTATCTATTTTCATCGATCATCTAAATTTAAAAAACTCAAATATCAAGTTTATGATGGAGATCGAGCAAAAGCGAGTTTTGCATTTCTTAGATGTATCGATGGAACGATTAAACAACGACAGGATGTTCTATGCTAAACGTCAAGTTAAATTCGACAACCACGACAAAACATCTAAGAAACCACTTCATAAAGCAATTAGTTTTATAACGGAGCAGTCAAATATAATTTCAAAAGTAAATAAAGACATTACACGTTAGGCTTATTTAATGCAAGGATCACTGCATCTCAATTCACCACAGTTTTCTTTCCAAAAAAAGTAATCTGGTGGACTAACAACTTTAACTCGCGAATTTTATGTGGTAGTCATATGTACTGAAGAATATACATAGCGTGATCGAGAGGAATACTGAATTATTCATTCGTTGAAACGGCAATTGAAGCGTCTAACTAAATGATCAACTGTGCAATTGATATACATATATGAAAGTCACCTTGATACTTATCTAAACATCTGGCTGTGGACGGAGGAAATACGAATCAACAATGTTATGATTAACATTTTGTTTAATTATATTTATTTAATTTTTCATAACTTGTATTTACTGAATTTGTCGATTCCTCTTTATAGTATAAATTGCTCTCTTGCACTGACGAAGATTGCAGTTATAAAAAGGTTTAGCACGTCCCAAAATTTCATGGAATTCTTCCAAAGAATTTCTTTGGTTCTTAAAATGCGATAAAAGGAAACTAAGCGCAGGCCGAAGCCATAGCTAAACTTTTAACAATCTTACCCTTTCTACTTCTGTTGGATTTATGAGGGCAGACCCATAATCAAACATTTGTCTGTGAATCAAAATAATCAAAAGCATTGAATATACTTTCATTCCTGCTAGACAATCCAATCCATCTGAATTGGTTTTAGTTGATGTCAACTTTCTAAAATTGTTTTGGAAAGAGAAGCATAATATCGCATCATGGAATTTACCTAAAATAATGACAAACCGAATTTTATCGTTATATCTCAAGGGGCAGTCATATAGAAGGGCACAGGGGAAAATAGGTCAGAGTTCATTTTTGTAGAAAAATTGGGTAGAAGTGCCATTTTGTAGTTTACGACCCACGCTTTCAGCTAGTAAGGTCGATTACACAGCCACACAAAAAAAAAGTTCAGACCAGCGAACTAGACCCATGTATCCCTATGTATTTTCGGTCGCTGAATCCGAATCCGAGGTCAAAAAAATTCGTACACCCCAAAATCTTTAGCTAGAGCCAAAAAACACCCCTGGACTGGGGTAAAAAGAATATTAAGCTACGAGAATAGTTGTTACATCTTAATCGATCGAATTATACAAATTAAGGTTAAACAGTAGCGTACATACAATAGATATGAAACACACCCCCAGTGAGGGGCAAAAACTAGCCCCGATTTATAAAAAAATCGGTCCAAAACAGTAATGACTGCTGAAAATGCTCGAAATGTCTAAGTTCTGTTAAAGTGATAAGAAACTGCATCAGATCCGACGTAATCTTCATAAACTGCCCCTATAGGGTTGAGAACAACCACTCTCAAGGACACAAAACAAGAGAAAACGTAAAATCCAACAGGATTTCTATTTTACGTAGTACTCTAAAATAGAACTAGAAACATACGTAGCATCAACGTCCTACAGTGTCAACCCTCAGATGGTGTGAAAACTACCCCCTATGTAAGATTTATCTATAAAAAGTTACAGTGACTTCTATAAAAATTCGAAACACCTGCCTTGTGTGAAAGTGAGAAGAAACTAGACTATGTTCGACGCTGTGCTTGAAAACCACCCCCATGGGGTTGCGAGATGCTACCTCTATATCCGTAGGTCGCTGGAAGTGTGCATCACGATTTTTGCTAATCATAGCATCCATAAAAATGTAAATCCGGTTAGTTTCTCTCTGTTTTTTCAGCATCCTACGGATATAGGGATGGCTTCTCGCAACCCCGTGGGGGTAGTTTTCAAGCACAGCATCGAACATAGTCTCACTTCCACACAACGCAGATGTTTCGAATTTTTATAAAAGTCACTTTAACTTTTTATGGATAAATCTTACATAGGGGGTAGTTTTCACACCATCTGAGAGTTGACACTGTAGGACGTTGATGATACGTAGGTTTCTAGTTCTATTTTAGAGTACTACGCAAAATAGAAATCCTGTTGGATTTTAAGTTTTCTCTTGTTTTGTGTCCTTTAAACTTAAGGGTGGTTGTTCTCAATCCTATAGGGGCAGTTTATGAAGATTACGTCGGACCTGATACAGTTTTTTATCACTTTAACAAAACTTAGACATTTTGAGCTTTTTCAGCAGTCGTTACTGTTTTGGATCGATTTTTATAAATGGGAGCTAGTTTTCGCCCCTCACTGGGGGTGTGTTTCATATCTATTGTATGTACGCTGCTGTTTAACCTTAATATGTATAATTCGATCGAGCAACTAGCAACTAGTTTTTGTGATTATGATCATTTTTCCCCTGTGCTCTTCAGTTGTTGACTGATTAAGAATGTGGTAATTATATTAATCTTACCGTTTAATCTAATATGTGCAAAATCGTCCCTTTTTCTTAGTAAATCATAAGTAGATGCCAAAAATACAATCAGCACAAAAATGACAACAACTAATCTGAAACAAAAACATTTATTATTGCAGGTATCACTGCAACTACACACGGCATTAATATATTATATATTTTCAGCGCAAATATTTCTTTTTAAATAAAATACAGATTTTGACTTGTACTGCAAAATATTATGCTTTCATTTCAGCAATTTTGCGTTTTTCCAACGTCCAGTGTATTCTTCAAATAATTAGTCTTATACTAAGGATTCAGAAATGTATAACAGTGTAAATTATATTGAAAAATGTAAATTTTCAATACATTAAACAGTCACACAAAAAAGTGTATCCTTATATATTTGGATCCGCTGAAATCGAATCCGAAGTAAGAATTCTCAAATTGACTCGTTTTTCACCCCTAACCCCACCGCCAAAATGATCTGTCCGGCGAACCATTCCGGTGTATCCTTGTGTACCCTCTGAAACAATATCCTAAGTCAGAATTGTCAGATTCGCTCGTTGTTCACCCCTGATCCCAAAAAACAACCCCCCCCAAAACAAAACAAAAAAGTGGTCTGGCCTGCGGACCAGATCAGTGTATCCTTATGTATTTTGATCCGCTGAAACCGAATCCAAAGCAGAATTGTCTTATTGGCTCGTTTTTCACCCCTTACCCCAAAAAGACACCTCCAAAACAAAGAAAAGTGGTCTGTCCGGCGGAACAGACCTGGTGTGGTCCGCCGATTTTTCACGCTTTGTAACTATACAATATGATTTTATCTGGTCCAATTACTGCAATATTGTTATATTTGAGAACAATGCAATACTTGCTTCTCTTTTATCATTCATATTCGCAAAGGTTTCACAAAGTCCCATAAAATTACCATTCGCTAAAGGAATCAGCAGAAAACTTCACTACAGCGGATGTATTGCCAGTCGCTGATCTGTGGATCGACTGGTGTGACGTCACGTTTGGCCACGCCTCGTTCCGGCCTGCTACATTTGATGATTAATCTGAATCAGAAGTCGTTGTGATAATGCTCTGCTCCCTGCTCTTTTGTACATCTATTATTTGAAACGTAACCTCTCAAAATATGCAATACAAAATATTAAATGGTCCCATTAAAATACCGGTGTTTATGCACCAAAAAGCATTTTTTTGAAAAAGTAAATTTTTCTGCAGAAATCAATTTTCATTTCTAAATTAAAAGAAAACAAGAAAATCACATTATAACGATTACACTTATAAAATAAAGAGTTTTAATCCCGCACCTCCTACTTTCTACATCCTTAAAAAAAATCATTGAAATTTTATGTTTTTGAACACCCAGTACATATTTTTGTACTTTTTACCATATCAATTTGCTTTTAAAGATAAGCAAAATTTCCCACGAAGAATATAATGTTGGTTTCGAAGATAAAGAAGTTTTTCTTCTAATTGCGTCCATCCGTTGACATACTTTATATATCGCATTTCATTGAAAACTTTCGATTAAAAGTTATAAATAAACTAATTTAATGATTACTACAACTCGATAATCAATAGACTGATTATTACAAAATATTGCAAAAATCGCAAATCAAGGACAATCACTATCAATTATAAATTAATATGTTTTATAACGTTTCGCTTTTTTATTTATATTTACAGCTGGTATGCCATTAAAAGTTCTCGTCAGTATTATTTACATGCAGAGGAAAACTCACATGGAAAATATTAAAACCAAATAAAAAATGAATACATAAAAATAACAAATAATATTTCAGAAACTGTTATCCTCATCACAAAAATTACAAAGTGTCTACAAAAAATATAAAATCAACTTACATAAAAATAATATCACCTGCGTCCAGTTGTATACGTTTAGATATTTGACAAGTGTTTTTGTTAACTTCTACGTTTACTTTAAAGGCATTGTTTTCATTGATTTTGTTAAAAAATTCCTCCAAAACTTGCTGTAAATCTTCGCTCGTGCAAGATGATGGCATGCAGTAAGAAAAATGTACTTGATTGACTGGATTTGCTGATGCATCTCGTAATATGTCCTGAAAAGGAAGTGTTATAACTATAGCTTACCTGTCAACAAAATAATAGTTCTCTCACATACAGAACGTCGCGTCGATGTTTATACCGGATGATTTTTTGAAAACGGGCGACCCTTAATAACTCGAAAACCGTTAAAAAAACTTTTTTGCAGTAAACGGCATGTTTTTGAATGTCAAGAGGGACACATTTTAATGAGAAAAGGTGTGATCCAAAACTCACCCTCAGCCACCCCAAGTTTATAATTTCAAATGGCACCCTTAATTTTTTCATCGATTTCTAATAGCAGAATTTTTTTGGAATGCAGTCCTAAAAAATAGTCTCTTGAAGAGGACAATTTTTGAGAGAAATGCAAAAAACTGAATTTTTATAAAAATGTGATAAAAGCCATAAAAATCTAGGTAATGTGATATTACATTTGGAAGGCGCACACTGGCAATTGCCGGCATGTTAAAAAAATTCCCATTATCGTAAACTACCCTCACTTCAAAATTGCCGTTTATTTCAAAAAAATTTTTTAACGGTTTTCGAATTATTAAAGGTGGCTCTTTTTCAAAAAATCACCCGGTATATTGTTTTCTACAATATTGATTGAAGTGTTTTAAAGCAATTTTATATCGCACATTTTTAAGTTAGTTATTAAATGAAACATAAAAATATGCATAAATGTTTTATTCTTGAAATAAATAAATCTATTGAAATGAAATAGGACTTTTATTTTTCCGATTTATCATGAAAGGAACAGAGCAAATCAAAATATCAGATGAAATGATATTATAAAGAAGAATAAATCACAATCACTTTAATAGATCAATTATAATAGACATGCCTCCAAGCCCCAGTCCAAAAACCCAACTAGCAATTTGGTATTTTATAAAACAACATTACTCTCAGAAACACTTTGAAGACGTTATTACGACAGCTATAAATGTAAAATTGGCACCATCTTATAAAATAATTCAGTCACTGTTGATATTTTGTAAAGCCTATGGCAACCATTAAAAAAAAATTATATAAACAATTCCGCAGGCTCTAAGAAAATTCGGTACCACCACTATAAAACAGTTTTATTGAAGCTTCATTTAATTGCATTATAAATCATATACTTCACTGTTTGTTATTATTGCTATAAAACAAAATTACTGTGTAGAGACACACCAATAAAATGAAACGATTTCTTAAATGCATTCAAAAAGCCGCACATATTTTTAAATTAGTTCTAAATCTGATATTTTTAATTTCTACTTTAGCACGTACGATCTACAGCAGTCTGCTCAATGTTAGTCATAACTTATGATGAAATATAAACACACAGCTTTCACACGAAATCAATTGTTTCAAATATATTTTATTGCATAGTTAGCATTTTTATGTTCACGTAAACAATTTTATTTTGTAACTACTTTATTGCAGTAGATTGCAACGCTGTATAATAATTGTGTAACAGACTCTTGAACAATAATTTACTTTCAATAACAAAACTGTCCCAAATAGTGCTTTGATATAATTGTTTTATAAGAAAATAGGCAACAACTATAAAATAACTTTAATTTATATTTATAACGGTGCTGAAAATACTACCGAACGTTGCTAAAAAGTCGCTATAAAATTATTTCGTTTTATAAGCTAAAATGCTTTATAGCTTAGTCACGGAAACGTTTGTAAAATAATTTCTTAACTGCTTTATAAGATATTTTATAATTTTGCTGTGAAAATGTTTTAATGATAAATTTATACAACAGTTCAGTTGCAGACAGCCAAATAGTGTTTCCTGCAACTCTAATATAATCAATTAGTATTTTAGAAGTATTAATAAAATAACAATAAAACAAAATAATCGTATAACATATAAATTATAAAATAAATTTGCTGGTTGGGAGGCATTATATTGCACTAATATTCAGCCAAGTTGTCATATCTTCAAGTAGTAGAAATTTTTTTTAATGATTTTTTAAAGTACTATTGTGAATTAATTGGCTGTGTGCAATAATTTGATGAGCGCCCTATCAATGTTCTTACAATATATTTATAAAACCATCTTATAAAGGCACCATTATTCCCTTGTAAAGGATCTCGATATATCTCTTAAAGAGCTTCGAGTAATTATGCTAATGTTTTTATTTTATAATGATTAGATAAATATTGGTCATAGACTTGCTATAAAACTTATGGGTTACTCTCTCAATGTATTACCGGGTGATACAAACGTTCTCACAACTAATTATGAAGTAGTTAAATTTATACAGATAAGAGTACTGATAGGTGCTCTTCTATAAAAAGTTTATTAAGATTTTTTAATGGAATCCAGTGAATGTAGAAAGAACTTTTATACAACCGAATATTCGCCGTTGCAACATTCACCTGTATTAGTTACATTTATAAAACTACTCAAGTAGGGTAAATAATTAGTGTTCATGTTATAACATGGGAAGTACATCAGTCAATCTATAGTTTCCGATGCCGTCAGCTAAAGTATTTAAACAGCATTAGAGTAATCAGTATGATCTCAACATGGAAGAGAAATGAAACTTAATGGAAAATATTTTGGAACCACTACTGGCAATATTGATATTCAACTATGTTTTCACATAACAGTTAGAGACTCTAGAGTTACGGCGTGCATATAATTGCCTCCAAACTAACCAAAGAGCTGCATGGCTTTGTAATGGCTACGTAATACACTGAATTGTTCTTTGGGTAAGAGAATGAACCGTACTACTACACTAGCTCCGTGGTTGTATAATGTCTGCATAGGAATCCGAATTGTTCTCTAAAGTAAAACGCAGTCTGTCTCTAGGGCCGTTTCTAGAGATTTGGGCGCTGGTGTGAAAAATGTAATCTTACTTCAATTTCCCACCGAAATAAAAATGTTGAACGGGGGGGGAGAAAATCTAAAAAAAATTTTCCCCGAAATAAAAATTGACAAGCGGAGGGAACAAAATCTAAAATAAAAATTTTCCACCGAAATAAAAATTGCTGAGCGGGGGGAGAAAAATCTAAAAAAAAAAATCCCTAATCTAGCCGCCGCCCCAAAAGTAGGCGAAGGAGTGCGGTGCACACCCCGTACACCCACGCTCCACGGCCCTGTCTGTATAGCGAAACCTACGACAGCCTTTATACAACAGAAAAAACATGTAGCTATATAATAACTGTGTAATAAGTGAAATTATATACAGTTTAATCCGCGGTCGTTTCTATACTATATAAGGGCTTTGTCTGTGTATAACAGCTACATAACGAGTTACATGTAAAAGAATCTGTTATAGTATTTATACAACAAAGATCAGTATAATTATCGCCATTTTAACCGAATTATTCATTAAGATACTTCGCATCAGTCTCTATGCAACTAAATTAGCTTTGTAATAGCTGTTATGAAACAAATACTTTTGTAAAAGATGTTTAATTGTACCTAAAAATTATAAATAACTTCTTGTAAAGCTCTTATTATACTCTTCGCAAATACGAAAACGATGAGTATATTGCACTTGATCAGCACATTTCTAAAATCGGAAATATCGCTCGTAGACAAAACATTTTCACATCATTGTGTTAGTGAACGAACTCTGAACAATTTTCAAAATGTCCGTCATGTTCCTTGTAAGCACGATAATTTAAGAAATAAAAGTCCGATTGCATTGAAAATTGAACAGTAAGTTAGTGTTAGCTAGAGAAAGAATCCTATTGTTTTTGAACAAAATCGATCAGTAACTAAAAAAGTTATTAATTATTTAAATTTTTAAAAAAAATTATTTTTATGTTTTAGTAATTGAATAGAAATCTGGTGAAATGATATTTTGAATGATTTTAATATCCATTTATATATTTTACTAACATACATTCTATAATATAATATCCAACCGTGAAAATATGATTTCAAATCATCGCTTATAATGTAAAAATTTACTCGTGGCAGGTGGTGGTGTAGTTCTCACATTTTTGACTCGGAACCCAACGGTCCCAGGTTCGAACCCCACATAGATTATTGATGCAGCTTTTTTTACTTTATTTTATACTGAGTGTTTTACCAACTAAGTTCGTATGATAAAATTAGAAATGTCTAAAACTAACATTTACAGAAAAACTGCGAAGAACATCCTATAGAATATGTAATCTAATATATAAAAATCTCGTGTCACAGTGTTTGTTATCGAACTCCTCCGAAACGGCTTGACCGATTTTTATGAAATTTTTGGAGTATATTTGGTAGGTCTGAGACTAGGTCGTAGGCTATTTTTTATACCCCTAGGTGATAAGGGTGGCCCTATCCAGAAATTTTATTTTTATTTTTTGGCAAAACAACGTTTGATGGATCAGCTAGTAATTATATAAAAGATCCAGTAAATCGGCGAAGAGTATAATGCTTCCTCCAGTTCTTATTAGAATTGCTCTGTAACAGCTATGTCATTTCCATAAAGGTTTTATTATTTCAGCCACCATATTTTTAAATATAAAGTTTTAGATGTGGTATCCATTTTAAGAAAAATTCGGATTAAGAAAAAGACTATCGTTGAAAATAAAATGATTCAGTTACGTAGTAATTTTAATAAGCTACACTAATTGAAAACAGCTGGCTGAAATAAATGGTATTAGATCTGAAGAAATGCATGTTGAAATTGGGATACCTCAAGGCTCGGTTTTGGGCCCATTACTATTTCTCCTATACATTAATGATTTACCGGAAATCTTTAATCAAAACACCTTAACAATGTCTGCAGATGACAATTCTCTAATTGTCTCTGAAAAAACTGTACTAGAATTATTAGTAATGGCTCAAAATATGACCAATTGTTTCACAGATTGGTATAATAACTCCAAATTATTCTTGAACATCTCCAAAACTGTATTTATCAACTTCACACCCAGATTCACCTCTTTCAATAGTAGTTATTTGATAAAAGTAGATAATAAGTCAATTGAGCAAGTCAGAAGTACTAAATTTTTAGGAGTACACATTGATTGTGGGCTAAGTTGGAATGAACATATAACTTTGTTGTCAAAAAAGCTGTCGTCAATCTGTTTTGCTTTATATAGGTTAAAAAATATTTCCAATATATCAACTGTAATGTCTTTTTATCATGCTAACTTTGTGTCTAGAGCTAAGTACGGCATAATGTTCTGGGGAGCCTCTCATAATTTTGACAGAATTTTTAAATTGCAGAAAAGAGCTATTAGAAATATGGTAGGAGCGACAAGAAATACGTCCTGTCGAAATTTATTTAAAGAGCTAAAACTTTTACCGTTAGCATGTATATACATACTAGAAATAGTATGTTATGTTAAATCCAACCAAGATTCTTTTAGAACTAATGATTTTCATCATAATTACAATACCAGAAATGGTCAAAACTTGTGTATCCCATTACATTATCTAACAAAATATGCGGAGTGCCCCAGATATATGGGAATAAAATTATTCAGTCAGCTTCCAGCTGAACTTAAATGTGTTGTTAATTTAAAGTTGTTTAAAAAGCTAGTTAGTCAATTTCTTTTACAAAAGAGTTTTTATAGTGGGACTGAATTTTTAACTGACCAACATATTTGAGAAATTTTATGAATGTGTTGTTTTACAGTAGCTTAAGTTTTAAATTTTTTAAAATGTCTGTGATGAGATAGTCTCTCACAAAATTGTTTGATTAGTCCTATATCACCTTTTGTGATCATTTATTTCTTATGAACAATAAAGATTATTATTATTATTATTATGTTTTGTTGTTTCTCGCTTAGTGCGGTATTATCGGTATTCATCGGCCGAGGCAAGATGAAGCCCGATAATACCGCACTAAGCGAGAAACAACAAAACATAATAATAATAATAATAATCTTTATTGTTCATAAGAAATAAATGATCACAAAAGGTGATATAGGACTAATTATTATTATTATTATTATTTTTTTTTTTTTTTTTTTTTTTTTTTCGGTTTGCCCGCTGCCGGACAGGACTTCCGTGGCCTCCGACACCTCACGGTAGCCGCGCCGGCGAATTCCTTGCAGCCACTCTCCACGACCTGTGGAGTTAGTGACTGCAAATACCTAAATCGTGTGCCCTAAGTAGACGAAGGGACCCCAAGATTATTATTATTATTATTGTTTTTTTTTTTTTTTTTGTTAAAAACCAGTCACCCTTCTCTGTGGCTCCGACCCTCACAGAGGGGAGCTGGTAGTACCGGCAGCCACTCCCCACACCCGTGGGGTAAGTGACTACTGGGTCCGGGAATCGTGTGCCCTGAGCAGACGTAATGAACCGAGGATGACGGCCTTCTGCATTCTGCCGGCTAAGACCTCTGCCGAATTTCGGCATGCCGGTATGATCTTAAGTTCTGAAAGCAGTGTGTGTCTCGTTCCACCGAGGGCTCCTATAATCAGTACCACTATCTTAACAGTATGGTCTGGATACAGTCTGCGGAGTTCGAAGAGCAGATCTCGATATTTTGTCCGTTTTTCCTCCTCCTTCAAGACAATGTTGTTCTCCGCGGGAGCCGAGAACTCCACGACGAACATTGTCTTGAGTTGATGGTCGAGGAGTACTACGTCAGGCTTGTTGGCTTGTATTTGCCTGACGGTGGGAAAAGAGTAGTTCCAATAAATTAGACACTTCTCATTTCCCACAACGGACTCAATATCCCCCGGAGCGTAAGGCAGCACTGGTGTCTCGTCTATCCCATACGAGTGCCTTAGGTGATAATAAAGCACTCGTAATGCTCCGTCGTGCCTCTGGATATAGGCCGAGACTGCATATGTCGGACAAGCCGACAACAGGTGCATTAAAGTCTCTGGCGCCCTGCGGCAGGCCCTGCAGCTGACATCAGGGACCTCTATACCCATGACACGACTACGATAGACGAGGGTATTAAATACACCATCCTGGCAAGCCATTATGAATCCCTCGGTCTCAGACTTCAGCCCGGCTGACCTTAAGAAGGCAAAGGTCAGCCTTTCGGATAAGCCAAGGTTATTATTATTATTATTATTATTATTATTATTATTATTCTTTTTTTTTCTCAGTTTATACCGGACTTTTATTTAAAAAACATTATCCCAGTTGGAGAAGAATTCACTTCGGCCAACTGCGACTAGTACGATAGAAATTTTCGTACTATTTGGCATGTCTGTAATATAACGGCTTTCTGCATGATGGAGACTAGATAAGTGGGTAATTCGAGGATGGTTATTATTATTATTATTATTATTATTATTATTATTATTATTATTATTATTATTATTGTACCGTATAGACCTATCCTATATAGGAAAGTACGTAAATATCACTTACCTCTATCTTTTTCCACATCGACACGTTATAAAAAAATTTGTAGTCGTCAAATTTGTAGTTATACATCTGTTTATACATGTCTTCTTCTCGATAAGGCGAATCAACGGAAAACTTAGCTATACAATACTTTCCCGAAAAGTCTTCATGTTGATAAGGTACCTTCACTGCCAAACATTCATCAAAATTTCCAAAATCGTAAGCAGAACCTTGCAAAATTCCACTTGGAAATTTGGTGGTGGCATCAAACACTGTAAAAAAGAAATAATTACTATCCCAAAAAACATAAAGATGTATAAAGAATGTACAGTGGAAAATATCATTTAGCGTTTGGTCTTGCCTATGGGCGTCTTAATACCCCAGTATGTATGTTTTTAGGTGCTACTTTAGTCATCCCAATATCACGTATATAGTTTTCTACAACTGTATTGGGCATATAAAAAAGGCCATAAAAGCCGGCCATAAAGATATCAAAGTCGGCGCTATTATATTACAGAACCTCCCAGAATCGACCTGAGTCGAAGACAAAATAAAATTTCGACTTAGGTAGAAGTTCATTTAAAGACATTTTTAAGCATAATATACAAGTTTAAAAGACATCAGAGCCGAAAACTCGTACAAAAGGACTTATATACATTCGTTAAGATGTAAGGCACAACCAGGTGAAAATTCGAAAAAACACATAAGGATGAAAGTATATAATGGTCATGGAAAAAATACGAAAAATAAAAGTATAATTTTGGTCAGAGGCAAAAATACAAATAATATACTTTTTCAAAAGTGCATCAAAGTTGGAATATTGAATATTTTTGTGGACAAGAGAAAAGAAACGATATACTTTTTAAGACGTTTTCAAAAGTATCAAAAATGGCAGTTGGACTTTAAAAAATATTTTTATGGACAAAGAAACAGAAACAATATACGTTTTACGAAGTACGCCAAAAATGTACTTAATGTCCTACAAGTCTGTTATTTTACAATAACCACCCCATTTTGAGATAAATTAAATGAAAAATAACGCCCTAGGGCGTTATGAATATCTATAACGCCCTAGGGCATTATAAAATTATAACACAACCCAAAATAAGTAAATTATGATAGCGTTATTGACAAACAAAATGCGTTGCTATGCAACGGCGGCGTTTACAAACAATTTTGATTTTTACTCTCTTTTAAATCAAATCGTTCCGAACATAATAGATGTCAAATTAATAAATCGTAAATGTCAAAAAAAAAATCGAATTAAATAACAGACTTGTAGGACATTAAACGCTGAAGGCACCACGGTCGACGTACATTCCCTCGAGCCGAAAGCCCTCGGGAAGTACACTGCCGACCTCGGTGCGTTATTATCCTTATAACACCCTTGATACCTTAATAATTATTAAAAATATTTATGAATATTTTTAACTTTTTAATCGCTTCACAAAAAACAATAAAAGTGGGGATACAGTCATTGTAAATATCATTCAAATGAATGAATATAAAATTTTACCGATGTGACGCACAGTGGGAAAAATATGCCCTTTTTTGAACAAAAATCTGCCGACAGTAGAGATTTCACTCAAATTAAATAAAAAAATATGGCAAATACTCTTAAGACATTGTACTTTAGAGTAGTGCTGCGGCAAAGTGGTTTTGAATTAACCTAACCTAAAAATCGCAGATATTACTTCCACATCCAGTGGAAGTATAGATACGACAAAAAATTTTTTAAAAATTTTATTGTTCAAATAGGCTTAGAATGTCATGAAACGAGATTTTAGGTTCGAGCAAAAAAAATGTCTGTCAGATGGTCTGTAACTTTTTTGTGCGCACGATTACTCTGGAACCGTTTAAGATATCGACTTGAAATTTGGTACACATATGTATTTTAACGAGATCTGGAACTAGGTTATGTTTTCATCTTATTCCGTTGAATGATTGTGGGGTAAATTGGGGTAAATGGGGGTGAATAGGTAAATCAAGCAGGTAAGAGTCCATAAAATTGGTATTTAGTATATACAAGAGAAGCTAATGTCTCAAAAAAAAATTTAGCATTAGCCACCCTTAATACTACCCCCACCCCATTATAAAAGGGGGTGAAAAAAATTATTGCATCGTAGATGACCATTCGAAAGCTTATTTTAAAGAGGAAGATTAAATGATGTATTGAATCCTATACTACCCTGCTAAGACAAGAAGTCGTAACTGCAAAAAATTAATTTTTGAGATTTTAATTGCATTTGCACCGTATTAGTGATCCTCACCACTATACAAAATGTAGAAGTCGTATCTAAAACAAAACTAGTGAATATACATAATGAATATGTGTCGAATCTACAAAATAGATCTATTCGCTAAGCTCAAAAGTCATATCTGATCATTACCAGATTTATTTGACTTAACTTAACACATATACAATGTTTTGTTATATGGTTACACTGATAAAAGGGACACATATTTATTTGCCAAAAATTAAAATCATGAATTATGAAATGTAGATGGCATAACATAATTCAGAAATTAGTTGATTTTTCTAAAATTACATTTTCTCAAATACGACTTCTCATAGCAGGGCAGTATACATAACCTCAAAATTTGCCAAAAAAGTCATTTTTTAAGTAACCCAAAATATTTCAAAATCCTGGCATGATGGGCCAATTCTGAGGCCAGATTCGGATTCAGCGCGAAAAATTACTTCGGAAATTGGATAATGTTAGGGTTAAAACTGAATAAAGTAAAAAAAAATTGAGGCCTTTGGTTCTCGTACACATACTAAATCGCTTTTTTTTTTCACCCACTTTTATAATGGGTTGGGGGGTAGTAATGGAGGTGGCTAATGCCAAAAATTTTTTTGAGACATTAGCTTCTCTTATATATTATATATATTAAATACCAATTATATGGATTCCTACCTGCTTGATTTACCTATTTACCCACATTTACCACAATTTATCCCCCTTCAACAGAATAATATGAAAATATAATCTAGTTCCAGATCTCGTTAAAATACTTATATGTACCAAATTTCAAGTCGATAAACGGTTCCAGGGTATTTAGTATATGTAAGGGAAGCTAATGTCTCAAAGAAATATTTGGCATTAGCCACCTCCATTACTACCCCTACCCCATTATAAAAGGGGGTGAAGAAAAATGCGATTTAGTATGTATACAAGATCCAAAGTCCTCAATTTTTTTTTTACTTCATTCAGTTTTAACCCTAACATTAACCAATTTCCGAAGTAATTTTTCTCGCTGAATCCGAATCTGGCATCAGAATTGGCCCATCATGTCAGGATTTTGAAATATTTTAGGTTACTTAAAAAATACATATGTGCACCAAATTTCAAGTCGATATCTTAAACGGTTCCAGAGTAATCGTGCGCACAAAAATGTTACAGACAGACCGACAAACATTTTTTTTGTTCAAACCTAAAATCTCGACGTTTCATGACATTCTGAGCCTATTTGAACAATAAATTTTTTTTTTAATTTTTTGTCGTTTGTATACTTCCACTCGACAAATGTGGCAAAGGCGCGTAGCGTCTATAAACAATTACGTATCAAGAATTAGCAAAAATGGACAAGGCCGCTTTCTTGCATAAAACAAATTTGGATTCATCCAACGCAACGGCTCGTAAACTGGACGATTGCATTGGATAATCAGTAGAAAGCGATAGAAAGAAAACCAAGTGCAGGTCTTTCCAAATGAAAAAAATACAGAAAAAACCGCGTTGTGCACAAATATGACAAAAAACCATTTTGCCGAAAAGTCGCTCGAAGGCGTCAAATTCCCTTAATTGAATATATATGAGGACCGGTACGTCGAGAGACTAATAGAAAGTTGTATAACTCATATATAGTTGAACTCATATTGAACTCCGTTCTGTGAATGATATAATCACGATCAAGAACTTTGAAGCTGATCATAAGCGACCCAAAACTTTTTAAATAAAATATTTTTATTAGAGAATATTATTTAGGTTTTATGCAAATCACAACTTACACACTTTTTTATTTATTATGAAAATACCTACTTTCTGTATATTGTTGCCCTAATCTGGGCACGCTAATATACTAGTTAGGTAAATACTTTAAAACATTTATTATTGGAGAACCAATCAAAACAACTACTCCCCTAGCTAATACTGACGAAGTATTGAATTACATGATAGGATTCTTAGCATTTTAAAGAAAAAAAAAATATTGAAAAAACACTTAAATCATTTATTTACATTTAGTCATTCACACTTTTTTATGAAATTGTCTACTTTCTGTATATTGGTACCTTAACCGGGTCACGCTAATATACTACTTAGGAAAACACTTTAAAACACTCATTATTGGAAAACCAATCAAAACAACTACTCTTCTAGCTAATACTGACGAAGTATTGAATTACATGATAGGATTCCTGGCATTTTAAGGCAAAAAAATATATTGAAAATACTTAAATTATTTATTGAAATTCAGTCATTCACAACAATTATTATTGAACCTTACATTCTATTTCATCTCTAGAAAAGTTGTACAAGTTTTTTCGAACTCGTTAGTTCTCATCAGTAGAGTATAGAAACATTCATTCATTATTTACAAGCCTATTCTTGATTTATTTTTTACAATTAATTATTTTTTATTTATTTGCTTTTATCATGATTAGAGAATATTATTTAGGTTTTATGCAAATCACAACTTACACACTTTTTTATTTATTATGAAAATACCTACTTTCTGTATATTGTTGCCCTAATCTGGGCACGCTAATATACTAGTTAGGTAAATACTTTAAAACACTTATTATTGGAGAACCAATCAAAACAACTACTCTCCTAGCTAATACTGACGAAGTATTGAATTACATGATAGGATTCTTAGCATTTTAAAGAAAAAAAAAATATTGAAAATACTTAAATCATTTATTTACATTTAGTCATTCACACTTTTTTATGAAATTGTCTACTTTCTGTATATTGGTACCTTAACCGGGTCACGCTAATATACTACTTAGGAAAACACTTTAAAACACTCATTATTGGAAAACCAATCAAAGCAACTACTCTTCTAGCTAATACTGACGAAGTATTGAATTACATGATAGGATTCCTGGCATTTTAAGGCAAAAAATATATTGAAAATACTTAAATTATTTATTGAAATTCAGTCATTCACAACAATAAAGAATGAATGTTTCTATACTCTACTGATGAGAACTAACGAGTTCGAAAAAACTTGTACAACTTTTCTAGAGATGAAATAGAATGTAAGGTTCAATAATAATTGTTGTGAATGACTGAATTTCAATAAATAATTTAAGTATTTTCAATATTTTTTTTGCCTTAAAATGCCAGGAATCCTATCATGTAATTCAATACTTCGTCAGTATTAGCTAGAAGAGTAGGTTGTTTTGATTGGTTTTCCAATAATGAGTGTTTTAAAGTGTTTTCATAAGTAGTATATTAGCGTGACCCGGTTAAGGTACCAATGTACAGAAAGTAGACAATTTCATAAAAAAGTGTGAATGACTAAATGTAAATAAATGATTTAAGTATTTTCAATATTTTTTTTAATGCTAAGAATCCTATCATGTAATTCAATACTTCGTCAGTATTAGCTAGGAGAGTAGTTGTTTTGATTGGTTCTACAATAATAAGTGTTTTAAAGTATTTACCTAACTAGTATATTATCGTGCCCAGATTAGGGCAACAATATACAGAAAGTAGGTATTTTCATAATAAATAAAAAAGTGTGTAAGTTGTGATTTGCATAAAACCTAAATAATATTCTCTAATCATGATAAAAGCAAATAAATAAAAAATAATTAATTCTAAAAATTATTTTTGTATTATTTCAAGTCAGCCACAAAAACCCCAAATATGCTTTCATCAATTTCTGTGCAAATTATGTGAATATTTTCTACCAAATCGATTGTTAGCGCACGCTCTCCATTGTATGGTAACATTTAAAACCTCTCTTTAAGAGGTAATCGACCTTGCCTTGCTTGGAGGAGGCGATTCAATTCAAATTATATAATTTATTAGATAGGATATTGCATAATCTTATTATACTTATTTTAAACCTAATTAATAAATGGTATTAGAGAATATTATTTAGGTATTATGCAAATCACAACTTACACACTTTTTTATTTATTATGAAAATACCTACTTTCTGTATATTGTTGCCCTAATCTGGGCACGCTAATATACTAGTTAGGTAAATACTTTAAAACACTCATTATTGAAGAACCAATCAAAACAACTACTCTTCTAGCTAATACTGACGAAGTATTGAATTACATGATAGGATTCTTAGCATTTTAAAGAAAAAATATATTGAAAATACTTAAATCATTCATTTACATTTAGGCATTCACACCTTTTTTATTTAATATGAAATTATTTGTAAATGAATGATTTAAGTATTTTCAATATATTTTTTCTTTAAAATGCTAAGAATCCTATCATGTAATTCAATACTTCGTCAGTATTAGCTAGAAGAGTAGTTGTTTTGATTGGTTCTTCAATAATGAGTGTTTTAAAGTATTTACCTAACTAGTATATTAGCGTGCCCAGATTAGGGCAACAATATACAGAAAGTAGGTATTTTCATAATAAATAAAAAAGTGTGTAAGTTGTGATTTGCATAATACCTAAATAATATTCTCTAATCATGATAAAAGCAAATAAATAAAAATAATTAATGGTAAAAAATAAATGGTATTATTTGAACTTTTGCATTTTATTGATTGTATGACTTGTTGTAAGTCTTATTCCTTGAGGGTTTCCATTTGAAAGACCGGAATTGAATAAATTGGGTGTCTCAGGATCCCACAAGTCTCAAAACATCGGTAAAATTTTCTTGGAGAGAGCGCGTCGGTAATAACCTACGATAGTGCAGCCTTGGTCCATTATTTGTTCTATCAAGTTATCTCGAACCCACCTAGGAGTGGAAGAACAAGGAGAACGCGACTGGCGCCCTTAATAAATAAATTGATGACGCGTCACTCAGACGCAGGATAATAAGTTCTTCTACAATTACATGCTCAGAATAGTACTGTAGAGCTGTACTTCAAATTTTTGCTTATTAGACTGAACAAAATAATGCTAGGGATTTAAAAATCGTATTTTCGGTAGAAACTTTATGATAATTCTGGTAAATAAAAAAATCTTGCTCTGTCTTGCGTCAAGATAGGAATATCTTATGCATTGGTGAACGCATTGCCCGTCCTTTGCGACATTGTTAAAGGTGATTCGCGTAACTACACCACAAGAGTTAAAAATCTTAATTAGAAGAGGCGTGTTTCCATTTATTTCTTATCTTAATCATGCCAGAACATACTTTACATAAGAGTAATGATGTTTTATTTATTAAGTAATACATTATATTTATTATTTAATATAGTGTAGAAAATAAAGCATGCCACGGTCTCCCCTTATATTAGCTCTGTCGGCAGCTTTGAGGTTTTTTATGTACCCAAGACAGTTGTAGACAACTATATCAGATGAAAGTAATATGATGGACGTCCTGAAGGATATACCGGCGGTTATAAGGATGTACCAGGACGTCTGGGGATATTTCAGGATGTTCCAAGTATTACGAATGGAATTTAAAAATAAATATCATATTTCTGCTTACATCATTATTAAAAAATATTATTATTATTTAGCAGATAACTTTCAAAGAAACTATTCGTTTTTTTCATATACTATTGGTCCAAGTCTGATGTCGTTAGTATATCAACAAGAAGTCCCTGTTACGAAACATCTGGAGAATTTCTTTCATACACTTAGTATCTAACATTCAGTATGAAGAACAAGAAAATAATTATTCTTTCTATATACTGATGATCTAAATCTGATCATGCTAGTATTATTATTATTATTACAAGCTTTTATTTAACTTGCAATGTTTGTGTGTTAGTTTGTTTGTTTAGTTCAAATCTTGCAAGTCAATTTTAAAACAGTTATCCCTAACCGATTGACCTGAAATTTTACAAACACGTTTAGTTTGGATGACAATGCATGGTTAACTAAGTGACGTCATTCTAAATCCAATATGGCGGACTCCCAAAGATGGCGGACCAGTTAATTTTTATGCACTCCCATGATATGGGTTATCAAATGAAAGGGTTTGCTGAGAAGAATACGAAAATAAAATGACGTCACACTAAATTCAATATGGCGGACGCCCCAATATGGCGGACAAATTTTTTTTAGTTTTAACACTATAATTTGATCATATAGTGTATTCGCTTATACGTTGCATTCTAAGAAATGGTGAAGGATCCGGTTTAACTAAAAAACTAAAGTTTTATATCGGATAGGAACGACGCAATGAATATATACAGTGTCAGAAAATGTTTCATTTGGGTCGGCAGTGAGAGCAAGCGAGAGCCAAGCAACTAGGCTATTCTTTTTTATCGTATAACACATCCTACCCGTGCCACCTGCTTTCCCCACCACATGTATGTGGGCAACTCTGTCTGCGGAAAATGTAAAGAATTATTTTACTCGTTTTGAAAGTATAACGAGTTAAATAATTTTAGTTATTAAAGCACGTAATAATATTACCTATACTGAACAGAGCCAACTACATCCTTCCTTTGAATAAATGGTACTGAAATTTTTATAGCAATGATGTACGTGTTTTCTTAATAGCGCGTCATTATTTGCTCTCTTTACTAGAGCACTGGAACACGCCTTTATTGTAGGCGGTCTGTCAAGCCGTTGAAACTATGCCTGCCACCCAAATCCAAAATCTTCCGATGCTGTATAATAGTATATTACGTAATGAGTGATGTAAGAAGCATATTACGCACGAATGGAAAAGTTACGCACGATGCCGCGTGGCGGCGAGTGCGTATTTCCATGAGTGCGTAATTGCCTTACAACTCGAATTATGTACTATACTTTACCTACGATCATATTTATTTAGTTATTTAGTAAAATCTGGATTTAGTTTACTAGTCAACAATATTATTCAACAAATATTAAGTTTTGACAGCGTTTGAAAATTAAGTAGGCGCACTTGTTCTTTGAAACCCCGCGTCAGCGATATAAGCCACCTATAATTGCGTGTTCCTTGCGTTTTGTTTACCGTGCGATTTGTTTACAGTGCGTTTTGTTTACAATACGTAAAATTCAACTTACATAGATGGCAGGTAGTGTTTTTTTTACTATTTACAGTAGTGATCGTAGGTAAAACTAATTAAGTAGCTAAAAATTTAAAAATAAAATTAAATGTAAAAAAAACTTTTATTAAAAACGAGCTTTTATTATTTAGGAGTACTAAAACGAAAAAAAATTAAATAAAAAAAATTAATTGTCGTAAAAGCTTGTTGAAATAAAAATAACTTACTTAGGTACTTACAATCTCTGTCAAAAAAAATTAATGCCTGTAGTTCAGTCAACGAATTATTATAGACTACATGGAGGGCGGCAGAATTTTTGACTTCAGGGATGGGTTTTGGTTTTTCGCTTATAACTCGATAACTATTGGTCGTTGAGAAAAAAATATTATTACCTTTTTGAAAGATGACAGAATTTTCTATATTTTTTACTTCAACAAAAAGTTTCTATCTTCAACCGTTCTCGAGTTATCCGCTTCTGAAAATCGCCGATTTCCGAAAAACGCTCTTTCAGATCACATTTTTCGTCATACTCTGCTCTTAACTCCTCAAATCTTCTTTGTAAAATAAAATACAACCAAATCAAGTGAAGAGAATTAAATTGGCTTAGAAACTATATACTCTACATATAATTAATGGCTAAAATGATGGATTTCAACATTTTTTGCTGTAATGTGATATTATTGGGTTATTGCTTGAAATCATTACCCACATTTTGCATTTTTTTTAAATCTATTTATTGTTGTAAGTTATTGCATTTGATATAATAATGAGTAGCTCCACTTAAAACAGTGGGAGAAAGCAGGTAGGTACCTCTATAAAAAAAACACCACAGTATTACGGTTTGAACTACTTTTATTTACATATAACAGCTACTTTTGCTTTTTCTAAAGAAAGAAAAAACCGATCAATTTTCGGACGGGGGAATAGTTTATGGGGACACCATGCCGGCAGAAGAGGAAATGAATCCTCCAAAGAAACTACTATGTCATCAAATTCTTCATCCTCTTTTATGGAGACTCCATTGTGGCAGTTGCCCTGGCAATTGAGGCTTGCTGACGAACAATTTAATGATGCCTTTCTGCATCGACTTGTGTTGTTCACTTGACAAATCCAAGGTACCACAATATTCCTCGAGTGAAGTACATGTCATTAGTTGCAGACATTCCAACAACTCACTTACTTATAGTACTATCCGTGATTCCCCTTCCTCGGGTCATGCCACCATGACTGTGGAAGTTGCGCATGAGAGTGGTCTCAATCGTCATATCGGACCACAGTCCTGGCCAGAACCTATCACTTCGCCTCATTGTGAAGTATTCTTTCTCCACAAACTCTTGGTACTGTTCAGTTGACATTTGGGAAGACAGTTTTTCCATGTCCTGCACATAAAAGTGGCATGACTTTTCATAGGGGAAATGCCCGGCTGCATGAAAGTAGGGTAGCATTCGCTTACAACAGTTCAGGTGCGCTTGGAAATCGCCAGCCCTCTCTGCATGAATGTACTCCTTCATCAATTCCACCATATTGAAGTATTGGATCCAGAGTTTAGCAGTTGGTCCGTGGTAGGTGATGTTTTCCATTGCTGTTCCATGGCAACTGATTAGAGATGTGGGTCATTATCCAGCGAATCTACCGAGGGAGGATCGCCTAGAAAATCTGATGTGAGTGTGTCGATGGTTGCCTGTTCTTTTGGCGTGAGATGGATTTCGTCTGAAATAAAGTTTGCTAAGGTGTTTTGGACGAGAAAATTACAATTTATTTTACAAGGAAGATTTGAGGAGTTAAGAGCAGAGTATGACGAAAAATGTGATCCGAAACAGCGTTTTCAGAAGCAGATAACTCGAGAACGGTTGAAGATAGAAACTTTTTGTTGAAGTAAAAATATAGGAAATTTTGTCAGCTTTCAAGGAAAACCAAAAAAAGTCAAAATATAGGGCCTTCCGGAAGCCCCCCGCGAAGCTCACCTCCTAGGGTCGGGGACCTTCAGTATGTTTACCTCCTAACTATTATCCTTGAAGTCAAAAATTCTGCCGCACTCCTGGACTACTGTATAAACTTCTCGCGCGTGACAAGCTTTTAAGACAATTATTCTTTTTTTATTTTATTTTTTTCGTTTTAGTACACCTAAGTAAATAATAAAAGCTTGTTTTTAAAAAAGTTTTTTTTACATTTAATTTTTTTTATAAGAAGCTTCCTTTACGAATTTTTCAAAACCCATAGGTAATATTTATATTAAAAAAGTTCTTGCCGCAATAACAAAATTATACAAAAGAACTGTGTAACAATGTTATACTTAGATATACAATTTTTTTAATTATAACAATTTTTTGAATTTCGGTCAAATACGCACATTTTGGTAATATAAAAATATTCTCACAGTACTCTAGTAATGTAAAAGGTATACCCTGAGGTACTGTTTGTTAAGAAGAAAAAAACACTACAGTCAATATTCTGCTTCTCTGTTTTTTTTTGACAGTTTTCACTGACCTTCTAATCACGTGCTAATAATTCTATCGTGATCTGATATCTGATTGAGAGAATCGCTTCTCAGATATGTGCAAAAGTAGGGTAAGGTAGATAATAAGTAATGCATATAATTTTATTTAATTATATATATATGTGAATACTAATTAGGTTACTTATCACAATTGTTAATAATAATGCCAATAATTAAAAGTAAACAGTTATTATTTATGAGGAGATATGCATGTTAGTTAGACATTAATCAAATAAAAAAATTTTACACTTCATTATTTACAATAAAATTATCTAGTTTTTTAATAAACTGTTGCCCAATCTTAGTATGCTAATATACTAGGTAAACACAATCACAAACAAGCTAAAAACGTACTCTTCGCCAATTTACTGAGCTTTTTATATATAATTGTTACACATTCTATAGGATACTCTTCGCAGTTTTCTTGTAAATAATGTTAGTTTTTGGACATCCTAAATTTTGTGACACCATCTTTGTTGTGAAAAAAATTATATATAAAGAAAATGAAAAAAAATATCCTACCTGTGTGGGATTCGAACACGGGACCTTTGGATCAATTCAATTCAATTCAATAACAATTTATTTAACATTTTAGTTACATGTATATGCACCTAGCCGGATTTCGGTCCGGAGCCAGCCGCACAACCACAGCGCGTGGCGTCGTGGTTTGTGTGTGGCTGGGCGGAGCGGATCCGGTTGGGCTAGAACGATAAGTTGAAGCGGGGCGTTAGTGCTCCTGTCTTAAGAAGTAGGTGAGACTTAAAGCTAACAATGTGACTATGAATAGGAGAAAGCTTTTAGGAACTTAAAATTAAACTTATTGGTTTTTATTTACAGGTGCACTTGTTAGGACGCACTGCACCGTTTAAAGTTTCGGTTGCTGACACGGGGAAGGACCTTTGGATCGCAATGCAAAGCTTTAGCCGCTGCGCCACCACCTGTTGCTAGGAAAAATGATTGTCCGTGATATACCTTCTTTCGACAATCATACATATTTCAACTCATACTTCTATGAAATATATATTAAAATTCATAAACAGAAAAAATATATTATGGAAATAATATTTCGCAAGATTTCCATTTTAGTACAAGCGACAAAAATTAAGAGAATATATTTTTTTTAAATTAAATAACTAATAACTTTTTTATTTACCGATCGATTTTCTTCAAAAACAATAGGGTTCTTCCTCTAGCTAACAGTAACTTACTTTCTAAATTCCAATACAATCGGACTTTTCTTTCTTAAGTTATCGTGCTTACAAGAAACGTGACGGACGGACGGACGGACGGACGGACATTTTGAAAGTTGTTCAGAATTCGTTCACTAACACAATGATATGAAAATTTTTTCTCTATGAGCGATATTTACGATTTTAGAAATGTGCCGATCAAATACAATATACTCTTCGTTTTTGCGAAGAGTATAATAATATTATAAAACACATATTAATGAAGAACTAACCAAAACAACCACTCTTTTAGGTAATGATTTATAAGAAGCATTAAATCACACGATAAAATTCATAGCATTTTGAAGCTAAAAATGTGTAAAGTATTTGTAAAAAACTTTCCCACACTCTGTATATCTTTTTTAAATAACAGCAAATCGGGTTTTCCTCCTGGCAGTTAACAGCTACATTTCATTTATTACTGTCCTCCATGAATTTATTTTCATTATTACTTCCACATCCAGTGGAAGTATAGTAACGCAAAAAAAAAATTGAAAATTTGGATTGTTCAAATAGGCTTAGAATTTCATGAAACGTCGAGATTTTAAGTTTGAGCTAAAAAAAATCTGTTTGTCGGTCTGTCGTCTGTCTGTAACTTTTTTTGTACACACGATTACTCTGGAACCGTTTAAGATATTGACTTGAAATTTGGTACACGTATGTATTTTAATGAGATCTGGAAATAAATAATTTGATGTCATTCCGTCGAATTGGGGTAAAGGGGGATAAATAGGTAAATCAAGCAAGTAAGAGTCAATTTTGTATTTAGTATATACCGTATATACCACAAGCTAGTGACTCCCCCCCTATATTTCCTTTATTTTTTTACATATCCATTTGAAATTTGGAGTGCATAAACTACCTGTAAAAATGGATTCTTGGACATAATAAACGGTATGAGACCATTTCCGGTTTTTTCGGAAATGACCACAACTTTCGATTTTTAAATGGAACACCCAGTATATTTTTACATATTTGAATACAAGACAACATTCTCAGTATACCATAAGTGATTTGATATTTTTAAATAAATTCAATAAAATATAAAAACAAATAGCATAGATTTGAAATGAATATCAATGAATTCAGAAAAAAATCTATAATTTATTGAACACTATGAGCCACCACCTTCCCATTTGAAAAAAAAAGTTTTCAATAAAAAAGTGATTTGTTCAATCTGGGAGGCTTCGTAAATAGTTATTAATGAAATAAACGAAAAATTATATTTTTCCCTTGAACTTTACCTGCTGTAGAACAAATTTTGGTATTCCAAAGCACTCTAGACGAATGTCTTAAAATGCTTAAAAAACTGAACATCGACTCAAAAATTCGCGAAAATCTCATGGTGTACTCAGAATGGTGTCTAGAATCCAAATATGTAAAAAAACCGCTGCCCAAGGAATCACTACTTCCACATCCAGATTCTCTATCCAAGTCACTCACAACGAAAAAACTTTATATGTGAAAATAATTGTTTATGGAACTTTAATAATATAATATTTGAAATCCTCTACCTACCCCAAAAACCCATAAAACGATACACCACATCGGTAGTGGGGTGGGGGTGGTGATAGGGGGTGGTAGTGGGGGGGTGGATGAAGTAAAAAAATATTTTGAGGTTTCTGGTTCCTGTACATGCACTAAATAACATTTTTTTTCATCCCCTTTAATAAGGAGGTGGGGGTGGTAATGGGGTGGCTAATGCCAAAAATTTTTTTGAGACCTCAGCTTCTCTTGTATATACTAAATGCCAATTTCATGGACTCTTACCTGCTTGATTTACCCATTTACCCCAAATTTACCCCAATTTACCCCCCAACCCTTCGACGGAACAAGATGAAAATATAATTTAGTTCTAGATCTCGTTAAAGTACATATGTGTACCAAATTTCAAGTCAATATCTTAAACGGTTCCAGAGTAAACATGCGCACAAAAAAAAGTTACAGATAGACCGACAGACAGACCGACAAACCGACAGACAGACAGAAATTTTTTTTTCGCTCAAACTTAAAATTTCGACGTTTCATGACATTTTAAGCCTATTTGGACAATAAAAATTTTTAAAAATTTTTTTGTCGTTACTTTACTTCCACTGGACGTGGAAGTAATATACAGGGTGTTCCATTTAAAAATCGAAAGTTGCTCTCATGTCCGTGTAAACCGGAAATGGTCTCATATCGTTTTTTATGTCCAAAAATCCAATTTCACAGGCAGTTTATGCACCCAAAATTTCAAATGGATAAGTTAAAAAATAAAGGAAATATATGGGGGAGCCACTAGCCTGTGGCACCCGGTATAAGAGAAGCTAAGGTCTCAAAAAATGTTTTGGCATTAGCCCCACCCCATTATTAAAGAGGGTGAAAAAAATAAAATTGTGATTTAGTCTCTCTCTCTCTCTTGTACTATGCTGTTTTACATATTTTCCAAATTGTAATTAAATATTTTAAGTCTAACAGAAGTTATCGTGTTTACAAGAAACGGTATACACACACAGATACATATACACGCACAGACACACTTACAGACACAAAGACATTTTTAATTCGATATTTTAGTTCAGTCTGCTATGAAACGGATATCTATACCACAAATTTTTTTCCACGATGATTATTAAAATTTTTTTTCAATTTATAATAAATTTATAATAATGTTGAAATACAGTTAAAAGACATACAATCCATTACTGAACCATAACAGATACGACACATATTAATGGAAGCATTATTGTAGAAAATTTAGTCAGCTTTAATTTTGCATATAGCCACTTATTGATTATGGCTAACCGTTTTCGAGATATGAGCGAAAAACCAAAAACCGGGACGTTCTTCGTGCCCCCCTGCACCCCCCGCACCTCCTATGTTCTGGGACTTTTGGTATGTTTACCTCCTAGATAGTCCAAACACAACTCTCAACTCAAAAATTGTGATCTCTGCATTTCCCTCTAGATCCCCTTATTGAACGTTCATTGACAGGGCTACTAGTTTACTATTCAAAAACAACAAAAAAACTTACTTTCAGTTGCCCACAATGTATAATTCCTCAGCTCTTGCAAATAGTACAAGCTGTGATTTCGGCATATCTCATCCTTGCTGTTCACAGTTGGTATATACAATTCAATCAGATTAGGTGCAGTTTCATTCTCCTCCAGAATCTTATCCAGCACAAAAGAATTTGAAATTTTCGTGTAAATTGCAATATGGCACAAAAATGTAACTAGCCGTATATTAAATTTTCCACTCATTGCATCAGGCTTTTACTAAGACAAAATGCAATAAACGACAATTTTATACCGGTAGAAATACAGCGACATGCAAGATGAAAGTATATACTAAGAACAAGCGCTTTGAAAATGGTTCAAAGTGCATAAGTATAATAAGAATCGTAAACTGTCTAGAAGTGATGGTAGAAAACCCCTACTACTAATGTTTTTTTATGTACTTTGGTGTCGTTGGTGACGAATTGATTCGTCAAATGAGAAAAAAATGCATGCAGGTAGAACAATATGCGTATTTGAAGTAAAATATACAATATACATACACTAATTTGAAATTCCCCCTCGATTATTATGAATTACTTTAAAACTGTGGAAAATTTTCCAATTTTTATTTCCATAATTCTTAAATGAACAAAAAATTTTTTTTAAAATATTTCAAGATCATCAATGATGATTCCTCAATATATCAAGAATTTTGTCAAATCATTGGTTCAGTAAAGATTAATGATTTAATATACAGGGTGTCTGAAAAGCAAAGGACTCAGCTTAAAAATAGCTTCCTGAGATCAAAATTAAAAGATTAAACCCAACATATCTTAGCCCAAAGTGCTTTTCGTTTCCATACTTGCAAATTTGTACATTTTGTCAACATCTTCTCAACTTATTATTATTTTTTTTTTAATGGCGTTCGGTCAAGGACCTTACTGCCAGCCGCAATCTTTTGTCAGTTAAATTCTTAAATTAATTTATTGCTCATACAACATACTTTTTTATAAGTGTGAGAAGATATCCTATATAGTAGAGGTCGGGAAGCCAAAGAGGCTCCTGCTTACTGCAGCAACGAAATCTACTCACCCTCCGGTTTTCGAGGGTGCTGAATCCAAAAAAAAAAATAGTGGAAGAAGTTTTTAACCACACCCATCCCTTTCAACGGCCAAAAACCACCTCTTTTTGCCTTTTTTCGATAGTGGGATGATTATGCGTGTTTGGGAAGGAAATTATTGAAGTTTTTATGGCGGTTTATTGACAAGGAAAGATTTGAGGCAGGGTGAAGGGCAGTTGCGGCCAGTGGGAGTTGTTACAACCATTCCAAGAGGTGGGAAATTGATTGTTTTTCTCTTTGAGTTTGATTACTTACCCTCCCCCCCGTTTTCGAAGGCGCTGAACTCGAAAACAATAGTCGAATACGTCTTCAACTCTTCCTCAAATGGACAAAAACACCCTTTTTTGGTTTTTACTTTAGTAGCATTGATCATGCGTATTTTGAAGGAAACGATTTAGTTTTCTACTAGGGCTTGGTGACAAGGGAAGGATTATGTCAAGGGAGGGCGGTACCAATGCTTCTTAATCGGGATATAAGACAATAGGTGAATAAATCGTTTATTCGGATCTAAGGAACAACTGTTCAAAATTTCATCGCATCAGCGCTACTACTATAGGTACCTAATAGTAATAGTAAAAACTTGCACCTGTGATTGACTTTTATCTCGAAAATAGACCGGCATTAAAAAAATCTATAATTTTCAAAATTGGCAGCTACTGGAAGTGGCTGGAACCTCCTCACCAAATGTATGCGAAAATTCGTTAATTTAGTTAATAACTGGGCTCGTTACCTCCGAGCTATGCGATGCATACCTCCATTTCACGGATTGCAGAATTTAGGCTTAACAACCTACATTTGCAGGAGTCTGACATTTTCTTTTCGACCGAAAATTAACAAAGAGTGAAGTGCGATATGTCCTTGAAATGAGAATAACACTAACTTTCGAATAGTGCAATAAAAAGGGATATTATTTTGAAAAATAAGTGTCAAAGGGACGGTTAATGTCATGAGATCTGCACCAAAACCTTTACTCATGTGCGGCAGCAATTTTATTCCTGTGCCAAATTTCATCAAAATCAGTTAGCTATTTTCGGTCTACCGTGTCCACATGCAAAAAAATTAACATATTTTGTCGATAAGGTAGAAGTAGACACAGAAAATCGTTATAACCAAGATTACTTTTTTTATCCATTATATTCAGGAACATTGGAATTTTTTAAGGCAGACTTGAATTTACAAAGAATTAGTTTAACGAAATATCCCGGCATCAGCGTAGCTAAGGGGGGGGGGCACTCTGCCCCCTGCCCCCTGCCCCCTGCCCCCTGCCCCCTGCCCCCTGCCCCCTGCCCCCCGCCCCCCATGATGTGGCGCCCCTACTGTAGATAAAAATCCTTATTTTGTTATTATTTGCAGCTATTTTTTATCGCCTTTTAAACGACTGCCCCCTGCGCCTCTGCTAGCTGGCTACGCCACTGTATAGCGGGCAATAATTACTTCCACATCCAGTGGAAGTATAGTAACGACAAAAAAAATTTAAAAAATTGTTCAAATAGGGTTAGAATGTCACGAAACGCCGAGATTTTAAGTTTGAGCGATTTTTTCTGTCTGTCGGTCTGTCTGTCGGTCTGTCTGTCTGTAACTTTTTTTTTGTGTGCACGTTTACTCTGGAACCGTTTGAGATATTGGCTTGAAATTTGGTACACATATGTACTTTAACGAGATCTAGAACTAGATTATATTTTCATCTTGTTCCGTCGAAGGGTTGGGGGTAAATTGGGGTAAATTTGGGGAAAATGGGTAAATCAAGCAGGTAAGAGGCCATAAAATTGGTATTACTTCCACATCCAGTGGAAGTATAGTAACGACAAAAAAATTTTTAAAAATTTTTATTGTTCAAATAGGCTTAGAATGTCATGAAACGTCGAGATTTTAAGTTTGAGCGAAAAAAAAATTCTGTCTGTCGGTCTGTCTGTCTGTCGGTCTGTCTGTCTGTAACTTTTTTTTGGGCGCACGTTTACTCTGGAACCGTTTGAGATATTGACTTGAAATTTGGTACACATATGTACTTTAACGAAATCTAGAACTAGATTATATTTTCATCTTGTTCAGTCGAAGGGTTGGGGGGTAAAGTGGGGTAAATTTGGGGTAAATAGGTAAATCAAGTAGGTAAGAGTCCATAAAATTGGTATTTAGTATGTACAAGAGAAGCTAAGGTCTCAAAAAAAAATTTGGCAGTAGCCACCCCCATTACCACCCCCACCCCATTATTAAAGGGGATGAAAAAAAATTGTGATTTAGTGTGTGTATAAGAACCAGAAACCTCAAAATATTTTTTTACTTCATCCACCCTCACTACCACCCCCACCCCACTACCGATGTGGGGTATCGTTTTATGGGTTTTTGGGCTAGAGGATTTCAAATTTTATATTATTAAAGTTCCATAAACAATTATTTCCACATACAAAATTTTTTCGTTGTGAGTGACTTGGATAGAAAATCTGGATGTGGAAGTATTGATTCCTTGGGCAGCGGTTTTTAGTATATACAAGAGAAGCTAAGGTATCAAAAAAAATTTTGGCATTACCCACCCCAATTACCACCCCCACCCCATTATTAAAGGGGATGAAAAAAAATGTGATTTAGTGTGTGTACAAGAACCAGAAACCTCAAAATGTTTTTTACTTCATCCACCCCTACTACCACCCCCACCCGGCTACCGATGTGGGGTATCGTTTTATGGGTTTTTGGGGTAGAGGATTTTAAATATTATATTACTAAAGTTCCGTAAACAATTATTTCCACATACAAAATTTTTTCGTAGTGAGTGACTTGGATAAAAAAATCTGGATGTGGAAGTAGTGATTCCTTGGGCAGCGGTTTTTTAACTTTGGGGCAAGCATAAAGGCGTCTGCGTCTGCATTATACACGTATTTCGATATATGCAGTTAATCAACGTCCATCGTGGTTAGTACTTGGAACCGAGGAAAAATAAAGATCTCGCTGTGGCTCAACGTATACGCAGAGGCTATGTAATTTAAGCCGAGAATTACGTAGTAGATACACCATGCTCCGGAGGGGATGTAAGGTAGTCTATTGTCTATTAAACGTTACGCAAATAAAAAATCTCTGCTCTCTAAAGAAATGAGGTTTGAAAAAATGTCCAAGTTGGGGTAGCTCATCTCTTGGGGTCGATGATAGGCCTTGGTAGCGGAAACAGGCCGAAGTTAAATAAATAAAAAGTTACTTTTGGAATGGACACGTTCGACTAGAAAGGATACGGCCTTAGAGGCGTTCAGGGATAATCCCACGGATGGTAGCTTCGCACCACCGGCCGCTTGAGCGTGAACCAAGGGTCCGAACCTGCGGTTCCTCTCGACTGAGCAGGATTACTATCGCAACGACGAGTAATCAGTAAAACTAACCTGTGTCACAACGGTCTAAACCCAGCTCAAGTTTCCTTAGCTATTGTTACAAATATCGTTATCGGTGCGAGGATGATACTGGTAAGGGGCCATCCATAAACGGTATCACTCTTTTAAGGGGTGGGGGGGGGGGGTTAAAGTTGTGACACTTTCTGTCAGGGGGGAGGGGGTGCTCAAGCAATTGTTGTCACAATACAAGAAAATAATTTTTTATGACTAATATTTTATACGAATAAACCAAAACCTGAGAAAGAATTATTCTTTACAAAATATGTTTAGTTCAAATTAAAAATTTATAATTTGTATTAATTTACATAAAAGTTAATGTGACGTGACAGACAGGGGGTGGGGGGGATCGGGTGAGTGTGACAATGTGTGACACATAAATTGGCAAAAGAAGCGTGACATCATTTATAGACGGCCCCTAAGTGTATGATACTGTGAGAATGAACAACAATTATGAATAACAATGATCGTACTATCTTTTCAAAAGGTCGCGGTCGTCTATATTATATATGACAGTTAAATAGTTAGAAGAGATGTAAATATGTATACTAAAATTAAAATAAAAAATAAATAAATACTTCCTGTGGGTAATAAATCAAACTGAAATTCTGTAAAGGATTGACATTTGACACCATAAGTAATAAAATCATTGTAAATATACTATCTCCATGAAGTAAACTTAATAGGACTATAAATAATAACATTAATTTATATGGCATTAACAGCATATTAGAAATACCATTTTTAACGATACTATAAAAGAAACCTCCCTCCATTCTTGTGTCAAAACATAAGTATTTTTCGAAATTTCAAACTACCTTCAAGTTATAAACCATATAGTCCGGGAGATAGAGTTGCAAATCATACAATCATTTCAAGTCCTTTAATCGTTATCACAAATCATTCCTATTGGGGAGTCATTTGATGATCTAGGCGTCAGCTGCTAGTAGCGGTGGACCTGGTTATGAGAAAACGTCTATTATGTCGGAAAAAAAAAATTCAAAAATGATTTCAGATCTTTTGAAAATTTGTACAACAAATGTTTACATGATAATAATAATTAAAAAAAAGTCAGCTGCGTAGAAATAAGGGGTTATACGTCAGCCCCTTATATAAACCTTTATAAAAAAAATAATTGATGTAAAATCATTTCAGGTTCAATGAAACTTATACAGCTAACTTTTTATATTATTAAAATGATAAAAACAATCGTCAGCTATTCTTTCAATGGAGGTAAGACCGTCAGCTGAGAGATTATAAGTGCTGAGCTAGCATTTAATCTGAGTATGGTGCAATCCAATGTATGATCTAACTGACGATCTTTCCCCCTTTATATCAATAGGTGACGTGCATTTTCATTTAATATATTGTTTAAATAATCATTTCTAGAAATTTCAAGTGACTTGAAATTAATTTAAACTAAAATTTATGGTTTCAATTCCAATGGTAATATACACTAATGCTGGAAAATAAACAATTTTAAAAACTATATTTTTCCATTGTATTTTTCCTGTAGGTTAAATTTGCACAGACCTTGACAAATTGTGACACTAACTATCTACGCATTTCTACGTAAATTACCTGCGCCCTTACCTAATACCGTTAAGGCTCTTTGGGATCCATTTAAGTAGAAGAATTCGGGGGATGGGGGTCCATTTGTCTAGCCACTGAACAACCTGAAGTGTAACTCGCATTGATAGGAAGAATTCGCGCATCCAAGTTGGGTCTTGCCGAGTTTTTTTTTCAATCGCAGTTGCCAAGCCGTGCGAAAAGGACATGTAGGTAAGTATGCAGCTCTTTCAGCTTATCATACTTATATATAAATAACAGGTTTATATAAGCGACTGACGTATAATCCCCCATTATCTACGCAGCTGACTTTTTTTTTTGATATATTAGACATTTTCTTACAAGCAGATCCACCACGATTCTGACAGCTGTCGCTTGTTTCGAATGCTAGCCATATTTAGACTATCGACTACATACAAAATCAAGCAACCTGAAATCACCATCAAAAATGCAACGCTATCTCCCGGACTAATACTAGTTATGTGTTACATATACAGGAGCAAAAAATTATTAATTAACTGAGTCTGCGCTTGGTATTACTGTTTCACAATTTTTATTCAGATTTCTCAGATATATCTTTCGGTATTGCGACCATTATCAAAGAGTTGTTACCTAATAACTAACCTAAAAGTGACCACGTACAATATATATATTTTACAACATTATAATTAGTATTTTGGTGCTTATTTACAATGTAATAACTACTATAGGAACCGACGACGGGATATTGAAGTTTTGGAGTTGGAGCAAGAAGCCGGACCCTCTCGTCCCAAGAGAGCCATGCCAACAAATTTATAAGATTATAAGATGTAATTTTATTTTTCATCATTTTAAATTAAATACCCCGAACACATTCCTGAAAAAAAATTCTCCTTCATATCCTTTACAACCAATCCTCTTTTGAGCATTCATTCATTCATTGGAATAAAACACAAGCTGCCATGTAATTATCAAGCAATTTGCAGTTTTTTTTTAAAATAATTATTTCAAAAATTCTAATTTTCAATTTTTTTTATTTCGATTAAATTTTGAACTTAAGGTTTTTGGACAATTCTGAAAAAGTTTCATTAACAAAATTTTCCGATAAAGAAATGCCAAATATGATTTTTTATTTTTTCCGCATATTTTAGTACCACAGTGACTTTGCATTTGTAGCAGGCGAATATTTTTCTGGCTATAAGTAGATCCTAATTTGTTTTATACTTGAGTAAAATTTGATTCGAATCGGAAACAAAATAAAAAAGTTATAAGGGTGTCTCCAATTTAAGTGAGACACACTGTATATTTAAGGAAATGTATAGATTTCGACAAAATATTACGTTAGTAAATACGTCGAGTGTTGTAAAATAAAGATTTTTTGTGACTGTGATTTATTAGCAGACCACGGTAAACCACTTTGATAGAGAAATTTCAGGTACCTAATTAATGTATTTATTAATTGTTGATTTTCGCTGACGAATATCTCGGAAAATATAACACATAGGAAAAAAATAAATATAGAGATTCTCATAAGAAATTGAATTATGTTTAATTTGCATAGAATACATTTTTCGATACGACGCCGACGCATCGCTTCCGAGTTATAAGCGGAGAACCCAAAAAATTCACCTTACCACCCCCCCTCCCCCTGAAGCGGCAGGGCAAGGACTTTTAGTATACCAAAAATCTAAATTTAAATACAATACTTATGCGCTTGTTAACTACTTTTTGCATGTATTTATATTGCCACAAATCAGGGATGATTTTCTCTATTTTAGGGTTGTTTATTTGCTAAAGGCTCAAAATTTTTAGGGGTTTTTCTGAGATTGGATGCGAACTTGAACTCACCAAGTTCAAAACCCCTAAATATATAATTTCAGAATCTAAATTACGTATTTTTTCAACTTTTTATTTCTTTACCCCTTTGAACCAGTAATTTACTCTGTTTTCAACCTAAGAATAAATTCTAGGCTTTTGGCATGCTGAAATTTGAAATCAGCAACCTCAAAAAAGAAAGAAATATACTTATGGACTGAAAATTGCGTATTTTGTCACATTTTGTTAAATTTTCATTTAGCTCGGTTTTCACGCCGGTTAAGTATATTTATGGAATTGGTCCCAGCGGCTTATTGGGCTGTTCATTCACATGAATGTAGCTTATGACTAGGAATGCTTAATAAAATATATAATAAATCTCTATCCCCTATATTAGCGGAGTTATGGGGGTAACAACCCTCAATTTTAAAATTAATTTTTTTCAAAACTATTGAAGATTATTAATTGAAATTAACAGGAGACGTTGATATAAGATAGCTTTATATTTTACATTTCTTTTACATTCCTATTACGTCATTTAGTATATAAAAAAAATAATTTCATTTTTGAGGGTGCTATTTTTATATCAACCTCTTGAGTGACACCTACCAAAAAAATCTGTATTATTTAACACTAACATAATTATCGTGTGTAAAAATTACTTCAGGGTCAAATTGGGAGAAGATGCTTAAAAATATAAATCTAGATAATGAACATAGGCACACAAAAAAAATTTAAGTGCGAAGACCTAGACCACTTAATTCCTACTCATTTGGAAGCTAATAATCAAAAAAATATGCTACTACTTTTAGCTTGGCTCTCAATTATTATTTCTAGCTTCAGAAGCATTAGACAATATGGTTAGGCCATGTTAATTAATCTACAGTAATATCTCTTCAGAAAGGGACACTAGCGAAAAATGTTTGAGACAAAAGTTGTTCCATTCAGAGAGTAGAATAATTTTCCACCTCCCACCCCTGATGAGCTTGGGGTGGGGGTAACTTTTGAATTTTTAATGGCACTCTCCACTTTTGATCACGTATTCTGATTCTACGAAAAAAATTACGTAACTTTTGTACCAAACATTTTTTTCTCCCCACCACACTGATGAGCGGAGACGGAGGTGTAACTTTCGAATTTTGAAAAACCTGCAGAGGAACATCTCTGAACTAGGGCATTTTTAGATAAAATGTTTCAAACAAAAGTTGTTTCGATCAGAGAGGAGCATCTTTTGTTTGAAACATTTTTCCTAAAAATACCCTAGTTTAGAGATGTTCGCCTGCAGGATTTTGAAAAATCGAAAGTTACACACCGCCATCCCCGCTGATCAGAGAGGGGAGGGGAGAAAAAAATTTTTGGTACAAAAGTTATGCAATTTTTTTCGTAGAATCAGAATACGCGATCAAAAGTGGAGAGTGTCATTAAAAATTCAAAAGTTACCCCCACCCCACGCTCATCACGGGTGGGGGGGTGAAAAATTCTTCTGCCCAAAAGATGTCCCCCTCTAAATGGAACAACTTTTGTCTGAAAAATTTTTCGCTAATCTCCTTTCCTGAGGAGATATTTCTGTGGATTAATTAAAATGGCCTAACCATATTGTCTAATAAAATCAATACTTCTGAAGCAAAAAAAATAATTGAGAGCCAAGCTAAAGGTAGTAGTATATTTTTTGATTATTGGCTTCCAAATGAGTAGGAATTAAGTGGCTTCGCACTTAATTTTTTTTTGTGTGCCTGTGTTCACCTAGATTTATATTTTTAAGCATCTTCTCCCAATTTGACCTTGAAGTAATTTTTACGCATGATAATTATGTTAGTGTTAAATAATATTTTTTTTTTTTTGTAAGTGTCACTCGAGGGGTTGATATAAGAACAGCACCCTCAAAAATTAAACTATTTTGTTTATATACTAAATGACATAATAAGCAGCTGGGCCCAATTCCATATACTTAACCGGCGAGACCCTTTATGGCTTCTGGCATGTTGATACTTGAAATCAGCAACCTCAAAAACTCTAGGATTGTACATTAGGAGTACTTTTTGCATGTACTTATTGTCACCATAAATGGGGGGCGATTTTACCCTATTCTAAGGGTGTTTTTTCGTTCTGGCTCAAAATTTTGAGGGTGTTTGGGCTTTTTTAAGGTCGGAAAAATACATTGGACTACTCGGTTCAAGTTCCAGAATCAGGTTTTTTTTTTGTTTACTTCTTCTGACAGAAATTTTGAAACCGCCATATTGAAAAAAAAAATTTTCTGTAGCAAAACTGAATTTAGCATATCCAAATACTTAACTCTACCAAGTTTCGTACATTTTTATCGAAAATTGGCTAGGTTACCGATTTTTGACGCCTGTTTTCTAAAAAGCACCATTGTGCGACGTCCTATAGTAGAAGTGTAATAATGACTTGTTTAATATAAATCCTAATTGCTTATAGAATATTTTATTACATTATTAATGTAACAATAATACCTTGAATATTAAAGCGTATATTGTGTCGTTCCTTTCATATCTCCTCTTGCGTTTCGTAACTCGGTGATTAGCAGTCATTCTTTGATTATTTCGCTTTTTTTAAATAGTTTCTTATAATTGTTATATTATAACAAAAAATTAACAAGTGTCATTTAAAACAATATTACTGGAATAATTGAAAACGATAAATTGTATTGCGACAAAAAGTGCTAACCTGGGAAAATATATGACTGTAGATCTACCACATCCAGTAGAAGTATAGTAACGACAAAAAACTTTGTTTAAATTTTTATTGTTCAAATAGGCTTAGAATGTATTTCTGTCTGTCGGTCGGTCTGTATATCTGTAACTTTTTTTGTACGCACGATTACTCTGGAACCGTTGAAGATATTGACTTGAAATTTGGTACATGTATGTATTTTAACGAGATCTGGGACCTGATTATTATTATTTTCATCTTATTCCGTTGAAAGGTAAATGGGGGTAAATAGGTAAATCAGGCAGGTAAGAGTTCATAAAATTAGTATCTAGTATCTACAAGAAAAGCTAATGTCTCAAAAAAATGTTTGGCTTTAGACCCCCACCCCATTACTACCTCCACCCCAGAGCTGGGCGAGTACACGGATACTTTACTCGTATTTTTTACTCGAGTACTAAAAGTACTCTTTTTTAATTATTCGTAAGTACTTTTTGGTTTAGAGGACTTAATACTCGTATTTGCAGCACATTAAGAATTACTCGTACAAAGTATTCGTCAGCACTCGGGGCTCAGACACTAACCAGTCAATTGTCATCTGTCGTCAGCTCAGCAGTGTATATTATATATATTTGATATTATACAGGGTGTCTCACTTTTTATTAGCGTGACTTCATTAGTCGGTAAAAGACCTAATTTTGAGAATAAAAGTGTCCATAATCATTGATCCTAAGATGCTTCGTTTTTGTGACACAGGGCATTGTATTTGTAAATACATTATTATTATTATTATTATTATTATTATTATCTAGCTAAAAACCAGTCACCCTTCTCTGTGGCTCCGACCCTCACAGAGGGGAGCTGGTAGTACCGGTAGCCACTCCCCACGCCCGTGGGGTGAGTGACTACTGGGTCCGTGAATCGTGTGCCCTGAGCAGACGTAATGAACCGAGAATGACGGCCTTCTGCATTCTGCCGGCTAAGACCTCTGCCGAGTTTCGGCATGCCGGTATGATCTTAAGTTCCGAAAGCAGTGTGTGTCTCGTTCCACCGAGGGCTCCTATAATCAGTACCACTATCTTAACAGTATGGTCTGGATACAGTCTGCGGAGTTCGAAGAGCAGATCTCGATATTTTGTCCGTTTTTCCTCCTCCTTCAAGACAATGTTGTTCTCCGCGGGAGCCGAGAACTCCACGACGAACATTGTCTTGAGTTGATGGTCGAGGAGTACTACGTCAGGCTTGTTGGCTTGTATTTGCCTGACGGTGGGAAAAGAGTAGTTCCAATAAATTAGACACTTCTCATTTCCCACAACGGACTCAATATCCCCCGTAGCGTAAGGCAGCACTGGTGTTTCGTCTATGCCATACGAGTGCCTTAAATGGTAGTAAAGCACTCGTAATGCTCCGTCGTGCCTTTGGATATAGGCCGAAACTGCATATGTCGGGCAAGCCGACAGCAAGTGCATAAGAGTCTCTGGCGCCCTGCGGCAGGCCCTGCAGCTGACATCAGGGACCTCTATACCCATGACACGACTACGATAGACGAGGGTGTTAAATACACCATCCTGGCAAGCCATTATAAATCCCTCGGTCTCAGACTTCAGCCCGGCTGACCTTAAGAAGGCAAAGGTCAGCCTTTCGGATAAGCCAAGGTTTTCTATATTTTTATAGAAAACTCCATGCATTGGCTTATCCGTGTGAAGCTGCAGAAAGTTGTTGTGTTCTGCAGCTTTAATTTGGGCTTTTCGCCGAGCAGGTTCCAACTCGGTGACAGAGTCGCGATTTACCCGCTCGACGTCGAAGGAGAGACCAAGTTCATCGGCTGCTCTCTGTGCTGCCTTAAACAGAAAGGCTCCTACCCCTGCATTTTCATGGTCTCGGACCATGCAGAGGAGGGGATCCGAACTCCTGATGACCTTACAGGCTCCATCCAGAACCATCCTATTATGGAGACTCTCCAAACTCAAGAGTCCACGGCCTCCCTGATGTCGTGGGAGGTATAGCCGTGGAACAGACGATTTAGGATGCAAACTCCTATTGAGATGCATCTTCTTGCGGGTTCCTACGTCGAGTTGACGCAACTCTTCTTGAGTCCATTTCACTACTCCAAAGGAGTAGAGAAGGATCGGAACGGCAAGCATGTTGGTAGCAGACACCTTGTTCTTCCCCGACAGCTCTGAAGACCAGATCTGTCGGAGTCGGTGCTGATAATTATTATTATTATTATTTTTTTTTTTTTTTTTTTTGTTAAAAACCAGTCACCCTTCTCTGTGGCTCCGACTCTCACAGAGGGGAGCTGGTAGTACCGGCAGCCACTCCCCACACCCGTGGGGTAAGTGACTACTGGGTCCGAGAATCGTGTGCCCTGAGCAGACGTAATGAACCGAGGATGACAGCCTTCTGCATTCTGCCGGCTAAGACCTCTGCCGAATTTCGGCATGCCGGTATGATCTTAAGTTCCGAAAGCAGTGTGTGTCTCGTTCCACCGAGGGCTCCTATAATCAGTACCACTATCTTGATAGTATGGTCTGGATAGAGTCTGCGGAGTTCGAAGAGCAAATCTCGATATTTTGTCCGTTTCTCCTCCTCCTTCAAGACAATGTTGTTCTCCGCGGGTGCCGAGAACTCCACGACAAACATTGTCTTGAGTTGGTGGTCGAGGAGGACTATGTCAGGCTTGTTGGCTTGTATTTGCCTGACGGTGGGAAACGAGTAGTTCCAATAAATTAGACACTTCTCATTTCCCACAACGGACTCAATATCCCCCGGAGCGTAAGGCAGCACTGGTGTTTCGTCTATCCCATACGAGTGCCTTAGATGGTAGTACAGCACTCGTAATGCTCCGTCGTGCCTCTGGATATAGGCCGAGACTGCATATGTCGGACAAGCCGACAACAAGTGCATCAGAGTCTCTGGCGCCCTGCGGCAGGCCCTGCAGCTAACATCAGGGACCTCTATACCCATGACACGACTTCGATAGACGAGGGTATTAAATACACCGTCCTGGCAAGCCATTATGAATCCCTCGGTCTCAGACTTCAGCCCGGCTGACCTTAAGAAGGCAAAGGTCAGCCTTTCGGATAAGCCAAGGTTTTCTATATTTTTATAGAAAACTCCATGCATTGGCTTATCCGTGTGAAGCTGCAGAAAGATGTTGTGTTCTGCAGCTTTTATTTGGGCTTTTCGTCGAGCAGGTTCCAACTCGGTGACAGAGTCGGGATTTACCCGCTCGACGTCGAAGAAGAGACCAAGTTCATCGGCTGCTCTCTGTGCTGCCTTAAACAAAAAGGCTCCTACCCCTGCATTTTCATGGTCCCGGACCATGCAGAGGAGGGGATCCGAACTCCTGATGACCTTACAGGCTCCATCCAGAACCATCCTATTATGGAGACTCTCCAAACTCAAGAGTCCACGGCCTCCCCGATGTCGCGGGAGGTATAGCCGCGGAACGGACGATTTAGGATGCAAGCTCCTATTGAGATGCATTTTCTTGCGGGTTCCTACATCGAGTTGACGCAACTCTTCTCGACTCCACTTCACTACCCCAAAGGAGTAGAGAAGGATCGGAACGGCAAGCATATTGGTAGCAGACACCTTGTTCTTCCCCGACAGTTCTGAAGACCAGATCTGTCGGAGTCGGTGCTGATACTTGCCGCAGAGAGCGTTTTTCACTACACTCACTTCTTGGGTGGAGCGTTGCTCGACACCCAAGTAAGTGTACGACTCTCCGGCATCTAAATGATGTAAGATGCTTCCGTCCACGAGCTGCGCGTCCTCTCCGTAGTCCCCGCATCGTCCTCTCTTGAGATGGACCAGTGCACATTTGTCCAGCCCGAACTCCATGCCGACAGCCTGCGTGTACTCCTGTACCACCCTGAGGGACTGGTGTAGGTCCCTCTCTCCGGAGGCATAAAGTTTAAGGTCATCCATGTAGAACAGATGGGTGACCTTATGCCTCCTATCACCGGGGGTACCGCAGTTGTATCCACGGGTTTTCCGGAGCGAAACGGATAATGGCAGTAGTGAGATGCAAAACAGAAGGGGGCTGAGGGAGTCTCCCTGAAATACTCCCCTTCTGAAAGTTACCGACTCCGTCTGGACTCTATCATTACCCGATGTAATAGTAAAGCGAGTCCTCCAGAGCGGCATCAGTTCTTCGATGCATCTCACTACGGGACCGGGTACCGCAAGACATTGGAGCAAGTGAACAATAAGCTCATGCGATGTCATATCAAATGCCTTGCGGTAGTCGATCCAGACCATGGAGAGGTTCCGCTTATACTGCACGGAGTCCTGTGTGACACACCTGTCAATCAACAGGTTCTCCTTGCAGCCAGCGACACCTCTCTTCGACCCTCGTTGCTCATATATCCGTTCGTAAACCGGTTCAACTGCGTGGAGCACTCGCATGTACAAGATGCGCGTAAACACCTATTATTATTATTATTTTTTTTTTTTTTTTTTTTTTGTAAAAGCCAGTCACCCTTTAAACTCTGTGGCTCCGACACTCACAGAGGGGAGCTGGTAGTACCGGTAGCCACTCCCCACGCCCGTGGGGTGAGTGACTACTGGGTCCGCGAATCGTGTGCCCTGAGCAGACGTAATGAACCGAGGATGACGGCCTTCTGCATTCTGCCGGCTAAGACCTCTGCCGAATTTCGGCATGCCGGTATGATCTTAAGTTCTGAAAGCAGTGTGTGTCTCGTTCCACCGAGGGCTCCTATAATCAGTACCACTATCTTAACAGTATGGTCTGGATAGAGTCTGCGGAGTTCGAAGAGCAAATCTCGATATTTTGTCCGTTTTTCCTCCTCCTTCAAGACAATGTTGTTCTCCGCGGGAGCCGAGAACTCCACGACAAACATTGTCTTGAGTTGGTGGTCGAGGAGGACTATGTCAGGCTTGTTGGCTTGTATTTGCCTGACTGTGGGAAAAGAGTAGTTCCAATAAATTAGACACTTCTCATTTCCCACAACGGACTCAATATTATTATTATTATTATTATTATTATTATTATTATTATTATTATTATTATTATTATTATTATTATTTAAAATACCCGCTCGCAAAAAAAATCGTGATAATGCTACTAATGACTTCTTTGAGAGCAAATAATTCAATACTGAAAACCATTGGTTGCCTATTATTACCAATTGAGAAGATACGAAGATGGAAAGATATTTACTATTCATGAAACTTGGAAAAAATTATCGCCGAATTGAAATATTGCAAATATTTATAAAAAATATTAAACAGCATTCTATTTTAATTAGAAAATGCCCTTTTGCCAGAAATCTATAGGACGCATCGTTTTCAAGAAAAAGCGACAATACTGATTAGAAGCCAAATCATGATTTTACATTGTCTTATTTATTATTTTATTTTATTTTATTTACTTTCGGGATAACATTGAATGCCATTTCATATTTTTTGAAAATGTGTGGAAAATGTCAATTCGGCGATCATTTATTATTATTAAAATAAATCTTAAAAAAAAATCATAAATGCCCCTCTATTTTCTCCACCAGAAATAATAGGATGGATAGGTGATGATTTTCAGTATTGAATTATTTGCTACGAAATACTAAGTCATTCGCAGTAATATCACAATTTTTTTATGAACGATTATTTACAAAAATAATAATAAGGAGCAACGTTTGAAGAGACTCTTATTTCAAAATGAGGTCTTCTATGAAGTTCTGCTAATAAAAACTGAGATGCCCTATGCCTATGTTAAAAATAATAATATTTTTGTGAACCATAATGCCTAAAGGTTATTTGCCATAATGCCTAAAGGTTATTTCGTTAAAATTTTATTAAATAAAAGGTTTTATTTTATTTTAAACTTGACTGAGTGTCTTTTTATCTGTTCTTATCTATATAGTTAAAAAGTTCTATCAATAAAATACTTACGAGTATTGTACTCATAAGTAAAATGAATCGGGTACTCGTACTCGAAAAGTACTTTTTTTTGGTACTCGGCACAGCTCCATTATAAAAGGGAGGTGAAAAAAAAAATGTGATTTAGTGTGTGTACAAGAACCAAAGGCCTCAAAATATTTTTTTTTACTTCATCCATCCCCACTACCACCCCCCTATCACTACCCCCACCCCACTACCAATGTGGGATATCGTTTTATTTGTTTTTGGGGATTTCAAATATTATATTATTAAAGTTCCATAAACAATGATTTCCACATACAAATTTTTTTCGTTGTGAGAGACTTGGGTAGCAAATCTGGATGTGGAAGTAGTGATTCCTTGGGCAGCGGTTTTTAAAAAAGTTTCTCACCTATGCATTGTAGGGCACCAGCCCATTTCCTTCCACTATATCATATAAATTTCAGTGACATGGAAGAAGTTTACCTATAGTATCTTTTTAACGTTAGCGATATGTCAAATGTAAACAGTGGCGTAGCCAGATTTTTGAGGCGGAGGGCCAGTCGTTAACAGGTGGTATAAAAAAGTTGTTTTTTATAGGGAGCAATTAATTCACCACATGATTTAAATACTGAAATTAAGTCACTGCTAATGAAAATTCCGTTGCATGTTTTAGATATTTAAGGGTGCCGGTGCCGTGCTTAAGAAAATGATTTCGTAGTTCGAGAATTTCTCTTACTGAGCCGATTCAAAAAATTTTTTGATAGGCCTTTAGAGACAACATCATAGAATGGTACCAGACTATTGAAAAGTAAAAAAAAAATTTTTTTTCGATTTTTGCACAAGTAAATAAATTTTTTCTTTTTTAGTTTTAAATAGCCTAGTACCATTTTATAAAGCTGTCTCTAACAGAATAAATAGTAATTTAATGGCCTCTACTTTTTTGTTCTTTTTGCTTTTTGAGAAAAATGTCTTTAAAAAGATATGTAGCTTAAAGCTTTATCTATAATGTGTTGTTGAGAAACTCAAAAATTTTTACTTAGAAGTAAGATGTTGCCATTTATTTGATAAGAAATATGTTGGTCTCGATTTGATTTGGATGGTCTACATTATTAAGAATATTGAAACAATGTCAAAATGTTTTTAGCTTGTTTAATATATTCTATTAACACGATACATTTAAGTAATTATTTTTATATTATTTTGATATTCTCTATAATTTTGGTTTCGAAATTTAGCCGAAAAGATTTTTTCAAGAAATAAGAAATGCATTCTTTTCGTAAATAAATAATAAAGTATGATAAAAACAACAATGGGCCTCGACAAAAAAACTTATTCTAAAACGAAACATACTAGATGTTGCTATCGTCTCTATCATAATTTTCGGGTTCTTCAGAATCTTCGGTTTCTTCTTCACCGAGGGTGATGGATGTTGTATTGTCTCAGTACGCTTTACACTAGCACCCGATTGTTCACTTAAATTGATTACTTAAACAAGAACAGGTTGTAAGTTCACATTTGTTGTTACACCTACAACAGAGTATATAAACTTAAATTTTTTAGGGAGATCAGTCGAACGTTGATTGAAATATTTTGTTTATTAAGATGTCAGTATTTTTCTTTGTGCTTTTTAGTAGTTCTTGGCTTTGAAATGTAACAAATGTTTGTTTGTGATGGAGTATCCTCTAGGTAAAGCTAGAAATACTAGAAAGAATTCCTCGTAAGGGAGGTTTGTTATAATATATTGTCATGATCAGACTTAGATCTTCAGTATATAGAAAGAATGGTTATTTTCTTGTTTTTCATTTTGAATGTTAGATACAGTAAGTGTATGAAAGAAGTTGACAAGTCGGTGCGTAGGTAGATAGATAGATAAATAGAAATTTATTGACTACATTATATAAAACAGTTATATTTGTAGCAAGTCATAGTGGCTGCTATTACCTTAAGTAATGCATTCGTTAATTTACAGTAGAAAAAATGCCTATCTACAGACTAGAAATAGAACACTAAAAACGAACATTGAATATGGACGAAAACAATTAAAATTATTTTTAAAACGTATACCAGAGTTAAAATTAAACACATATTCAATAAGAATTACGGAAATTTCACTATATTTACAACAGAATATAAAAGGAGATAAATGTAAAAGGTGTGAGCACATTCCATAAAGAAACAGCTATCAAAATGTAAGGGAACTTCTTGTTGGTATTCTAGCTTGGTCAGATTTAGATCAATGATATATGAAAGGAACGAATGGTTTCTTTGAAAGTTATCTGCTGAATACCCAAAATAATATTTTATAACAATGATGTAAGCAGAAAAACAAGAAATTTATTTTTAAAGGATGTATTTTTCTGATAAAGAAGTGTAATACAAAAAAAAAAATGCATTTTACTAGAGTACATGAAATGCAATTTTAAATAAAAAAAACTGATTCATTGCAAAGTACGTTCAAAAATTTAACAATTAAAAAAGTGTTAGTGTGACCCAGTGACAGTTTTTTATGAGGCTTCAAAGTTTTGTCTTTTTGGAGAAAATAAGAAATATTTTTATTAGAAATCTTCGATGATAGGTTTAAATAAAAAAGATTAAGTAATTTTTTAGTCAAAATATTACATTTTGTACAATATTTGCAATTTACTATTTAACATTAACACTGTTACACTAGATTTAATTGTTAACAAAACAAAAAGCAACTGTTTCCGCCCGGGATCGAACCGGGGACCTTGTGCGTGTGAAGCACACGTGATAACCACTACACTACGAAAACTATACCAACTTTGTCGATATTTCTAAATTTAAGGCAAGTATAAGTTTCAATTCATATTGCATATATTTCAGTTCACAACTCAAAATTGATTTTTAAATCAGGTGAAATTTCAACATATTTTTGACCATCTAGTTAGCCATATTTCCACCCTAAGCAAGAATTCGAAGGGTTTGACTTAAAATTTAAGTAATATAGATAAGTAAAATATTAAAACTCAAGTTACTAATATGATATTGACACCAAAAAAATTGCAAGCCTTTGGTTTTTGTACGCTCACTAAATCGCAATTTTATTTTTTTTTTGGCTCCTTCAACAATGGGGTGGGGGTGGTAATGTGGCTGGCTTGAGACCCTGACTTCTCATACATATACTAAATCCAAATTTTATCTACTCTTACTTGTTTAATTTACCTATTTACCTCACATTTACCCTTCACAAGAGTGGTCCTGGATTATTATTCTCGGGGAGGGTGGGATAATTTGTCCGTAACAGATTCCAACTTGTTTGTAATAATGTGTACATTTTGTTTGTAGGGAGCGCCGCAGGCGAAATTTTTTTGTGCTTTCAAGGTCATCGCGTGACCTTGACCTTGGCAAAAAAAGGTCATCGTGATTTTTAGAGTATCCAAAATTCGTATGACGTATACTTATTACATTGATATGAATAAATCAAAACAAACCATAATCGCATGCTTGGTAGATTATTGACCTTGATATTTGTCACAGGCTATTTTACAAATGTAAAAAATATAAGTATATAAATTCATGTCGAAAGAAAGTAGTAGTTTGTTGTGGCGGAATAGCGTAATGTAATGAGGAGGTTTTAATAGTATTATAGATCTATTAAAAGTAATAATGCTCGGAATAAGTTCGTATTCTTTGTTCGTTTTTGTTGTATAAAAAGTTATAAAAAACTTAATATTTTCTTCTTTTGTGTCCTTTCGGAGGGGGGGGGGGTAATTACCCCCATTACACCCCCCCGTAGGATCGCGCTTGACCCTTCAGCGGAATAAGATCCAAATATAATCAAATTCCAAAACTAGTTATAATATACATACGTGTACCAAATTTCAAGTCAATATTCTCAGCCGTTCCAGAGTAATCATGCGTACAAAAAGAAAGTTACAGACAGACCGACAGACTGACAGAGAGAGACAGACGGACAGACAGACTGACAGACCCACACACACACACACATATATATGTTTTTGCTAAAACTTAAAATCTCTACGTTTCATGCCATTCTAAACCCATTTGAAGAAAAATAATTTCAATTTTTTTTTTTCACGATTACTATACTTTCACTTCACTGCGTGGACGTGGAAACAATTAATATTCACTACCATTAGCGAGATTATAAGATTTTTAAAATCGAACCTGACACATTGGAAGGGAAAATTCATCTAATAATATTTTCCATTTGGCCGAACTTAAGTATTATAGTCATCTGAAACGACTTGATGGGATTTAATATTACATAAAATAAACAATTAAATTAGCCCAAGACCATTTATTTTATTATCATCTCTGAACCTTTCCATCATAAAGTTCAAGTTTAATACTTCTAATAAACGCAAATAATTAATAAATGGTTTATTGGGAAATAAAATTGGTAAATTAATAATATATTAATAAAGTCAGTTTATTCTTTTGTATGGAGTGACTTTAAACGCTGACGCGAAATTTTCTATATACCCAAGACCCCAAACGACACAAACATGTTCTATAGATATCTACTAAATGTATACAATCGATACAGCAGAAGTCCACTAGACAGTAGACATCCTCACTATACCTAACTTATACGTACGATGGACGTCCTCTGAACTATACGATTGTCACCAACAGCAACAATAACCATAAGTGGTCCAGTAGGGACATCTATAGCTAATCCAGACATCCATGGTTCTTCAGATCGAGAGATGCATAACTCTTTCGTGGTTCCCTATAAATAATATCATCCTGGTATTGCAGAGCAGGGCTCTATAATATTTCATACCATAGAAGGGACGCTACTTGTTTGCAACCATCGGTTTGGAATGTAGTCATCACTCCCTGTAATGGGGGGATCCATGTGGTTTCAAGTCTTCTGTGATGAGGTTGTAGTGTTTGGTTAAGATATAAGTTTGTTTTTAAAGATTTGCTGAGACGATTTAGGGTTCTTTAGGCAACGATCGGTTTCTAACTGTTGGGCTGTCATCAGCAGCAAGGGACTGCACTAAATCAGCGACATATAAGCAAATTCATCCACCAGCATCTATTGTAAATCTGGAAAAGCTTCGAAAAGGTATGAGTTATGTCAACAAATGCACAATTAATTTCAGATATTCAATTGTAATGCTAATCTGGCGGTTAAGTATAATAGTTACATAGACATTTGTTATAAGCTTGATTTATAACTAGCTACTTGGCTCAGCTATTGCATTGTTGTAACATATTTTAGCATTTTCTGCTACATGCCCTGGTGGACTTGATATGAACATCCATTGAATTACTTCTCAAGTATATCCACTGAATGTCTTGATCTATCCACTGGATATCCAGAAGGTATATATAAACATACAATGGATACATTTTTGGCGTACATCCATTGGAGGCGTTCATATGAATATTCACTGGATAACTTTTCAAGTATATTCAGCGGATATCCAAGTATGTGTGCCGATGGATACGTTTTTACATACATTAGAGTTTCGATGTGGACATCCACTGTTTGCCCAAATGGTGTCGTCTGGACACATTATGAACATAAAATGAACATTAAATGGAAATTGTATGCTGTATGGGATATAATTTCTAAATCACAGATTTTTGCCAGCAAAACTAAGAATACTGATTTTTATGCTGCAGATTGTTTTTAATATATCTTGGCTATTTTCAAGAAGATTCTTAAATATTTATGAAACTTTGCAGAGTCCCATTTTTTATAAATTTACATTTAAATATTTTTAAATAATCAGTTTTTACCTATCTGAATCGTATTCCTAGAAGACATTCGTATACATTTACTCAACAAATTTTCACTTATTTAAATTTAGTAGTCGTGCATAGAAAAAATGACTAATTAGTTTTACTTGAAAATTTAGGCACATGGTTTATTTGGTTTTAACACAGTTCATTAAGGCTAGGATTTTGCAGGGTGAGAGGGAAATATGCGTTTATTTTCGATTTATTGTAAATAGTTAAAAAACTACACATAGTATAATCTTAAAACTGCTTTAGATACTTGCTATTGATCAGACGAATACAACTATATATATTTTTTATTAGAAATTTCTGTTATATTTAAATATCGTAGTTTGTCAATGAAAATAGTGCCTAATTTCATTATTAAAGTATGGCATTTGCCTATATACAAAATTAATGATAAAAACTATATATGGTTGTATTCTTTAGAGCAATGGGAAGTATCTGAAATTATTTTAAAGAATATACCATTTATGATTTTTTAAATATTTATAATAAACCAAAAATAAACGTATATTTCCCTCTCACTCTGCAAAATCCTAGCCTTAATGCTAGAAAATGATATGCAACCCAAAATGCAGATACATGTATTACATGCAACGTAAATTTAGAATCGCTAACAGTGTTTTATTATACTCTGTGAGATTTTATTTAATATAATCGTTTAAAATAACAATACAAAAAAATAATAAATAATAAATAAGCTGTAATTACTACCTACTAAACAAACATTTGTCAAGCTTTTCTTACATAAAAATCAATATTTTTACAAAATAAATCTTAATTTAAAAAAAATGAACTTGGCTAATAGAAAAGTAGGCTGGGGCACAATAAACTTAAATTTCAGTACAGGGAGCTCTCAGCACCAAAACCCGTAAGAAAAAATACCCCTCATCTGTCATATTTGCTGCGTTTCTAACTAATTAAATATAATAGGCGTGGAATTTTCCCAGATAGCACAAATATTCTAAGAATGATTTATAAATGTCCTCTGAAGAACGTATATATTCGAAATATTATTCTATTATTCTAAGAATATATACAATTTAACATGTTGATCTTGGAATATTTCATAAGAATAATAAAAGAATATTCTTTTTGAACAATAGCCTAATATTATTAAAATATATACGATTTTTGAGAAGAAAACAATAATATTCCAGGGAAAAATACAAGAATATTCCCATTAAACGCACAAACGTCGGTTGGAACTATAGGTAAGAGATGGCATCAATGCCAATTATGTAATAATGTCACTACAGCGAACGCAATTAACTGTTATAAGTCACGTTTATCTAGAATTATTCGCGTATTTATTGGTATTTGACTCATTTAGAAGACTTTCCAAATTTGCAAGAGATTTAGGTAGATACATTTGGTTATAAGTCGCCGGCTTAGCCCTAGTACTGGTCTATGAGTATTCACCTGATAATTCGTATTTGCAATCTAACATATAAATTCTCCGATATGATACCTTGAGACAGAATCTTACATGCAATATGCGCTGCACTGATGATTCTGACGATAACCAACAGTTAGAAATCGATAGTTGTAAGCAATTATCATGTCTCTTGTAGTTTTGTTGCATTCGTTCTCGTATATTAAGCAATGATAAGTCAAGGAGATAATCATATAACTGGTAAATGTCTCCTTAATTTAAAATTGGTTATTATTCATCGATTTATTATTACATTTTACGTAATGCAACATCAAAAATCCAATATAATAGGGATTAATATGTATGTAAGAATAATATAAGCTTATACCCATAATATTCGTGAAAGAGTGGAATAATAATCTAGGAATATTCTATTGACGGGAAAATATTATGATAATATTTTTAAAATATTCCTAGAATAACTTGATTATGCCTGTAATATGCATTTTGGATAAACGTAGAATATGTATAGACTGTGCCATTTGCATAAAGAAGAATAGTTCTAGAATATCTGAATTGTTTAAAAATTGCTTTAGAAATAATCAAATCTTCCAAACATATAATCTATGATTATTCTAGGAAGATTGTGCTATCTGGGAAGCTACTTCTTTTTTAACTGTTTATTTAACGTCGGCCCATTTCCGCTATCAGGGCCTATCACCGACGCGCGACGCCAGGAGACGAGCTACCCCCAACCTGAAAATTTTGCCAAACCTCTTCTCTTGAGAAGAGTAGGGATCTTTTACTTTCTTAACATTTAACAGACACGGGATCGCCTGCTTTACATCCCTTCCGAAGGATGGTATATCCACTACGCAATCCTCGCCTTGAAATGACATAGCTTCCGCGGTTCCGCGTATACGCTGTTATACAAGCCGCTAGAAGGTGGGATGAGATCGCTGTGTTTCCCAAGATAGATTTCACCCATCCAAGTACTAACCGCGCTGAAAGTTGCTTCACTGGAGTATCGAAATACAGCACAGTGAAGATGCCTCTACGCTCGCCCCTATATGTTTCTTAAATCTAGTTGTACATGAACGTTTCGTTTGTCCCACATGTCTGAAATTAAAATTCTTTAACCTGAATCGTAAATTTACGGACATTTAACTTACTTTAATTGTATCTGTTGGGTTGTCATACGACAATATGAAGGCCAATAGAAGAACTAAATAAGTTAAATTGATTTTGTATTTTTTTACTTGTGTCTACTGGCATTTTAAAGAATAAATTACACTTCGTACCTTCTGATTAAAAATATATATATATTGTCTCAATTACGTCAATTCTATATTGAAATTCAATTATTAGTTGTTCATATTGCCTCATTTTTTTTAATGAATAAAAATTAAAAAACAACAAGAGCCATTCTATAATTAAATACTGTTTTCATTAAATAAGAGTAAATGTAATTAACTGTTTTTCTGTGGGGTTCTCCTGTACAAAGCGATCGTCAATAGAATATTAAAGGCTTTCTCCTTTTTACCATTATTCGGTAATTCTACAAAAAAATCTCGGTAACCATTATATTAGCACTGAGCCTGAGGGTGGCTTACTTATTATTCTGCTGACGTTACTTCCTAAAGAGAGTTATTACTCTGTTCTTACGGTATAAAAAATCTGCGTACCTTTTGTGGATTTAGTAGAAGGATTTGCATAAAAAAAATTCATTTTTTTTTAAGAAAATGATTGTTATAATTCTGAATTAAGTACATGCTTTTCAAAAATATAGATATATGTACAGCTACGGAAGAATTAAATGACCGGGGTATACTATACATTCGGATGAAGCGCACGAGTGTATTACTTATTGCGGTGGATTTATGTTACAATTTCAGAAGTAAGCTGTGACACGCTACTGCCGACTTCAAACATTTCTTGTCTCTTGTTCGATTTCTCTCTCTACTATAGTTTGGTAGAAAATAATAATTTGGTTTGCTGCACGCTATGTACTGCAACTGTATTAGAACTAAAGTCCTCATATTGTATGATTGCCCCTATAGGATTAATCCCAATAGCCCACGATGTCCGCCGGACGTCCGTTTTATGTCTATTTAATTTACTGATGTCCATGGACATAAATTGGACGTCCACCGGACATCTACCATCGGATTTACTTTGAAATTGTACGGAATGGACGTCCTCTGAATGTCCATTTTATGTACGCGAAGTATGTACATTTCATGTCCATATAGGGACAGGAGATGGACGACCATTTCGTGTCCGTTGATTTCAATATTATATTTTTGTAATAAACGATAATATCTCCATACCGCTTTCTCTCTAACACGTTTCCGAGATATGTATACATATCGGCGAATACCACACTGAACGTCCAACATATGTGCCGCAATGGACGTCCTCTGGATGATCAATTTATTTTAGGTCCCTATAGGGACAGCAGCAGGGTATCTATTTAATATTCGCTGATGCAATATCCTCATCTATGTTGTAGATGACGATATTATTTCTTTACAGTTTTTTCTCCAACACGTTTCCCTGGTTTATATAAGTACCTCGGCCAGTAGTTGACCCCCTCGCTCATCAAATTTAAGATGAGGAAAAAATTTTTTTTTGGAATTCCTATATATAATTTGCAGGCTGTATAAATAATATACGAAAATAAATTGGAATTATGGTAAAAAACATTAGATATGTTAATGTAAATAAAATATATGAATGCTAACAAAAAAATTTATAGGACGCCCTCATAATCTCCGCTGAGGATGTCCATAGGCTTATGCATTACTTCATTTTTATCAAGTAAAGTACTTACATATCAAAATAATTGTACTTTTTCGAAAAGCGCCCTGAATAATATATCTATATAAAAAAAGTAGGATGTCCATATATCGTACTTTATGGACCTCTGTATGATATCCCTCAGGAATGTACAGATATTGTTCAAAGTTGTGACATTTGGACGTCCCTCGGTTGTACTTTGAACCAAAGACGAACGTCCATCGGATGTCCTGTATGTCCGTCGAGGACGTCCTTCAGATATCCATAGAACAATGTTGTGCTATTAGAAGACGTAAGCCCCGCCTTTTGTTGCTTTATGGCTAAGGAGGAAAAAGTCGATAATTCCTTGAAAAATTTGTAATCCTTTACAGGACTTTATTTTAAATTTTGTTGACTTTCTAATACATTTAATAAAACAAGAACTATCTTAATTGACTTTAACGTAATAAAAACACTTTCCATAGTAATAATAGTACAAAACGGCTATAGTTCACACGCGTGTCCTCTTTACATCTTTCCAGCATCGTATTTTAGAGTGTCTATTGTATTTTGAAATGTTCCCCACAATTCCATATTTGTGAGTACGGAGTACATCGTAGCTTTTACAGTTCTGCGTAAGAAATAATCCAACGGCGTCATATCAGGCGAACGTAGGGCATTATTTAATAATAATAATAATAATAAAATGTCTTTATTTCTTCATTAAACAAATTTTATTACAGTTAATCAATAAAGGAGATGGCGATATTCAACTGGGTTGCTCTTCCATATAACCATCTCTGCGAATAAAACTAATTTATGATTAGGTTGGTTTCTGGAAGTCAGCAAACGGCTCCCAAACCACAAGGAGTCCGCGCACAATGACTTTACAGCATCGAAAATCACGTGCGCAAACCCCCGACGGTCCGCAAACCGCCCGCTGACCCGCAAAAACAAACCTATTTGTAGATTATATAAAGTTCTTTAAGTTTTTCAGGCAAATCGTTAAAAATTTTTAGGGCGTTATAGCTAAATGAGCGTTGAAATAGGGAAGAATTATGCTTGGGTACACTAAACAGCTGACAATGGCGTGTAGGACAGGTATGAATATCACTACCTTTAATAAGTTTATTTTGTAGATATGAGGGCATCTGGGTAGAATTAATTTTAAAAATAAGGCATGCTAGATGAACTTGAAATCTTTCATTAAGTGTTAACCATTTAGACTCATTAAATTTATCAGTAATATGATCGAATTTGCGAAGATTGTAACAAAATCTTATACACGTATTTTGAAATTTTTTTAGGCTATCTTTATCTCGTTGCAACAAAGCAGGCCAATATACTACGTCACAATACGATAAATATGAAAGAATCAGAGAGTCACACAATTTTAATTCTCAAAATATCTTTATGAATCGAAAGAATTTTTAATTTACCAAACTATTTTTGCAATAGATTAGACATATGTTTTGAAAATCTTAGTTGAACATCTAAATAAATACCTAAGTTTTTGCAATTATCAATAAGGGTCAAAGTTGAGTTATTCAATATTATTCTAAAGTCCGTGTTTTGCAAAATTAATTCCCTATTTTTACCAAATAATATAGATACTAGATCAGAATTAATATTTTTTGCAGCCTGAATGAATTCTGTCGATAGAAACGAGTAATAAATTTGTGTATCATCTGCATATTGATGTGACTGACACTAATCCAAATATTTACAGAAATCGGCGGTGTAAATTGAAAAGAGTAATGGCTCAAGAATACTCCCCTGTGGAACTCCTTGATTTGTATCAATCAATTGTGGAAAATTATTATTTACTCCTACCCTCTGGCATCTCCCATAAAGGTAAGTTTGAAAAAATGATACAGCTGTAGTACTAAGACCAAAATAGTATAATTTGGTGCAGAGAGTATTATGATTTAGAATGTCAAATGCCTTACTGAAGTCTAAGAGAAGCAAGCATAAATTTTTGTTTGCATCGCACGCCCTAAATATGTCATCAGTAACTTGTATCATTGCTGTTGTTGTGCTATGATGGGGACGAAAACCAGACTGCGTAGGAGGTAAAATATTATTTATATTCAAATAATTACTAAGTTGTTCATGGACAATTTTTTCAAGAATTTTGGATATAGTAGGCAGTATGCTAATAGGGCGAAATTGAGACACATCAGTAGAATTGTTAGTTTTGGGAATGGGAATAATATTTGCTCTCTTCCATTGACGAGGGAAAGTACTAGTCAATAAGCATGTATTGATTATGAAAGTGCTCGCTCAACCACGGAATAACAAGAGATAACATAGTCAAATCTAAACCATCCGTACCTTTAGGATTGGATTTAATGAGACTTATTTTTTTTTCAACTTGGTCTACAGTTACTTCTGTAAAATCAAATTTTTTGCTAATATGAGGAGACACTTTATTAGAATATGATTGGGAAATTAATGTGTAATCATGATTATCTGTTTTTGGCACACTATTTACAAAAAAGTTATTAAAATCTGTTGGGCTTGCAACGTCAGAGGAAGGACTTTCCACATAAGAGTTGATATTTAACCATTTCATGGTACACCAAAAGTTTTTAGGATCAGTTTTAAATTTGCTCTGTAAGTAAGCTTTTTTTTCTGTTTTTACACAAACGTTTACAAAATTACGTAATGCTTTATACTTACGTAAAGAAACTTCTGACTGCATTCGTTTGTGTCTAAGACGCGCTTTGTCCCTTTGTTTCATCAATAATTTAAGATTAGGTGTTAACCAAGGTGCAGGTGGTTTTTTTATTCTAACCGTTTTAAAAGGGGCATTTCCTCTACCGATTCAAATGGTGGAGAAAATATATGCCAAATTTGTTTATTGACGAAAAATGTGATAATCAATGGCCACTATTTTCAGTACCGGGCCATCATTCGCCAAAGAGGAAATCATAAACTTACATGCGATTTCCACAAAAAGAAAAAAAAAAATAAAATAAAATAAAAAAGTTACTTTATTCTTTATCCATATTTCTTCCCAATGTGTGCTTATTTCGAAAGATAAAAAGTTTTTCGCTTGCCATACTGGCCCTGGCAAATTCTCACATTTTATCATCTTAGTCTTATATTTTCTATACTAATAAAATTCAACCTTCATATTAATAAATTTTGTTAATAACAAATATATAGTGTTCAGCGGTCAAAAATACATCGAATACATGGTCTACTTATTTAAAATCTTTAATTTATATTTTAAGCCCTATTCTGGCCTGTTCCCCTGTTTTTCGTGTTTAAAAAAAATCCTGACCTTTTGCAAAATTTTGCAAAACTGACATCAGGATCGTGTTCAGCGGTCAAAAATTCATGGGAGTATAGATGTGAAACCTTAAAAAAATTTGCTTTTTTTGTGTGTGCCTATATTATTTATCTCATCTATAAAAAACCGCTGCCTGAGGAATCACTACTTCCACATCCAGATTTACTATCCAATCTATTGAAACGAAAAAATTACGATATATTTGCAATCACTATGTGGTAGAGGGGGAGGCTATTGCTAAAAAATGTTTTGAGGCCCTTAGTTCTTTTATACTCTATTGCAATTTTATTAGTTTACCCCCTTTAATAATTGAAAGGGGGTAGTAAAGGGGGTGGCTAATGCCAAAAAAATTTTTGGAGCATTTGGTTCTTGAAAATACACGAAATCACAATTTTAATTTTTTACCCCCGTGGTAGTAGGAATTTTTTTGGGACCTTGCTTCTTGTATACACGCTAAATCACATTTTTTTAACCCATTTAGTAATTGGTTGGGTAGAGGAGATGGTTAGTACAAAACAAAAAAACCGCTGCCCAAGGAATCACTACTTCCGCATCCAGATTCTCTATCCAAGTCACTCACATCGAAAAAACTTTGTATGTGGAAATAATTGTTTATGGAACTTTAATAATATAATATTTGAAATCCTCTACCCCAAAAACCCATAAAACGATACCCCACATCGGTAGTGGGGTGGGGGTGGCTAATGCCAAAAATTTTTTTGAGACCTTAGCTTCTCTTATATATACTAAATATCAATTTTATGGACTCTTACCTGCTTGATGTACCCATTTACACCAAATTTACCCCAATTTACCCCCCAACCCTTTGACGGAACAAAATGAAAATATAATCTAGTTCTAGATCTCGTTAAAGTACATATGTGTACCAAGTTTCAAGTCATCTTAAACGGTTCCAGAGTCAACGTGCTCACAAAAAAGTTACAGACAGACAAACAGATCGGCAGACAGATCGACAGACCGACAGACAGAAATTTTTTTTCGCTCACACTTAAAATCTCGACGTTTTATGACATTTTAAGCCTATTTGAACAATAAAGGTTTTTTAACATTTTTTTACCGTTACTATACTTCCTCTGGATGTGGAAGTAAAAATTAAGACCGACAAGGCGTATCTCATTTTTTTTAACATATGAAATTTTTCGTCCAATAATATCCTTTTTTTTAAATTGACTACGTAAAGTTAAAACTTTATAGCAGGTATCTGAAAATGTTTAAAATCTTTAAAATTCTCTTCTGTAAAATTGTGTGTGATAATGAGAATCATATGATACTAGCAGCGGCCTCTGTTAACAAGCTTATGAGATCCGTGAATTCAGTGATAAGTTTCCTGCTATCACCGACGTTACTGCGTCCGCAATTACAAAAGTAATTAATTGAGGTCGTTGGTAGTCAATATAGGTAGATATTCTATTACAGTATCTGCTTTTTTCAAATCCGAACAGCCTTGGTTTTGCATTTGCATTGCTGTGTTTATGTTCTATGTATGGCATTGTTCTATGTATGACATTGTTCTTAATAACGTAATTAATACATTACAAGCATTCGTATCTGCATCTACAACAAACAATCTACAAACCTTCGCTTTATCTTTAATATTTAACTAAAATCAACTAGAACAAAACACTTCCAACTAAGTACCAAACAAACAGATAATTTAAAAATGCAAATTCGTTATAAGAGTTGATGAGGAGAACTTTCAATTTTCATTTGCGTTGGCAAATTAAAGAAATATCATACTTAGTCAAATCATGGCAGCAAAAATTTTAATAGATATGCCTGGCGGTAAAAAAATGCCTGCTATTGGATTAGGAACTGGAAATGTAAGTGATATTTTATTAATTTAATTATAATATTAATGATAATTTAGATGATAATGTAATAGACATATTTGGAACGCCTCACATAGAGGAATTTAAACGTAAAAGCTTGCATAATCTAACACGTTAATAGTCTTATAATTAAATTTAACACTTAAATATCATATACTCTTTATGAAAGAGAAACTTTAGCTTAAATAAAAATCATTCAAAAAACTTGAAGCGCCTTCAAAACAGGTAGCTAAAAATTATTAAATAAAATCTTGCCATCGCTTAGTTAATTGAAGTGGGTTAAAAATATTTTTTAATTATTCTTTTATATTGGTATTTTATATTGCCTAGTATATTATATTTTCTATTAATTTCGGGATACTTGTTCATCGTTTTAGGTTATATATTGTATGTGTTTACAACATTCCTTACGCACTTTTTAAACTCATAGTCATGTCTTGTTTTAAATTTTATATGTTGTACCTATTGGTTATTTTAAATGAGTTGCAAATATTTATTTTATTCTAAACTATGTGTTTGAAATGTATCTATTCAATCAGAGACTTTTGACTTTTCCTATACTATTGTAATAAACTATCTATCCATCTCCAAAACACCTTATTTATTAAATCAATTAGATCAATTGCTATTTTAAAGATAAGAGAGAAGAACATAATATTCATTGCTGAGATGCTTTCCTCCTTTCTTGGAGGGAAGCATCAATCCACAATTTTAAAATAATAGGTCGAGTGATACATGAAATGAAAAGTCTTTCAAATCTGCATATATGCTATGTAGAGTGAAATTACTTACGGAAAAAAAATACGTCGTAAAGATGATTTGTTGGGTGGTAGGAAAAACCGAGCAATCAGGTACCTGAAATTTAATGTCTCGGCGGATTATCTGGGCAGCTGCTTTGAGAACTCTCTTTTCCTCCTCTTCAATATTTGATGTCCGTTGTGAGTACCACCAATCTGAAATAATTTTATCACTTGCTCCGTTTAAGCACACTCTTGCTCTTTTTCCAGGAATTTCTGTAATACGTACACTTTCACCAAAGTGCTGAGTTAGCTTTCTTTTTAGATGTTTGTCACTGTAACATTGATGAATATGTCTTGCAATTCAGGCATAGAGTACTGACATTCATCATTATCTGACAGATAATTGCAAAACTTTTGAAAAGCCTCATACCTTTCCTGATTTTCCCTTGACCCCCTATCCAAACCTTCCTCTGGTTTACTGCTGTTTAGGAGTTGAAATGTTGTGTAGCAGTACCTATGATAACGTCCACCTTCAGCAACCAGATCGATAATACCATTCAAGTGAGTCAGTACTTCTCGCCCCCACTCATTTTCTCTAACACTTCCAAAACGTATCATAGATTGTAAGCTGGCTGCTGGTTTCCGGGTCTTCTTCCGCGTAGACTTGGTTGAGTGCTTGACGTTTCGACTGTTTCGACGTTTCCTCTGTAGCGAAGTGAAGAAGAAGACCACGACAAGATGGTCGAAACGTCAAGCACTCAACCAAGTCTACGCGGAAGAAGAACCGGTTACAAAAAAAAATGAACTTGACCTTTTTTATAGAAAATTTAATGTTCTTTGATTTTGTATAGGGACATCTTTGCTCTAAACCTCGCACTTCTTGAGATATTTGAGAAAAGAAGAAAAAAACCCATTCCGACCCTTCCTCCTCCCCCACACTCAAAACCCGACGCTATAACCTCTTGGACTTTTCAGGGCGTGCAAAGGGGAGTGTAACAAACATCGTAGAACCATCAGACCATTGTTGTTTTGAATGTCCGGGTTTGGCCATTTTTTTGCTTAATATCACTACACTAAAATGGGATATGATGATGTTATCTTCTCTAAGTAATTTCACTCTACCAAAAAAAGAATACACAGAAGAATCAGTAAATAATAATAATAATAACCTTCTCTAAGTAATTTCACTCTACCAAAAAAAGAATACACAGAAGAATCAGTAAATAATAATAATAATAATAATAATAATAAAAATTAACCCGGTATTTATTACAGGACTGGGAAAAATAGTGGTAAGATAAATTCTGTTGATGAGAAAAACAAAAATACGATTAAGTTTTGAAAATACATAAGCCAAGTAAGATATATTCAGTTCATTCAAAATTATTTCTGTTGGGCATCTTCGTCTTACTATTCTGCTTCTTCATTTGAGAATTCTTCATCTAAATCTACTTCTGAGGTTCCTCTTTGAGAATACAAATCCTAAAAAGTAGTAGACACATAAATCAAATCACTTTCAGAATATTAGTTTCTTTACATTTTAAACAAACAATACCTTTATGCATAATCAAACAAAATAGTTACTATCACAAGATCGAGTACAGATGTGCAGATGCAGATGCCCTTTTCGGCAAACACACAGGTATATCTGAACTTAATTATCATGATAATTAGAAATCCGAGATATGTTCAGATGCACTTGGAAAACTATTATTAATGTATTGTAATCAGAGCTCGGGAATTTTATCTCTGTGACGTCAAAATCAGGGTTGGCTCTAAGTCAACACGGAAAGATTTTTATGCAAGTAATCCTTTTGCCAATCATCTTCTACCTCTGGATGGAAATACTTTTCGCAATATCGGTGCCATACCTCAATAATTTGAAATTTGTCAGTTTTTAGAGTGTTTAGAGAATCATTTAATTAATTTTAGTTTTTATGTTTCATTAATTTCTCTTTTTTATCCCGTCTTAGATAGTATCACAGGCCACTAAAAATTTTTATTTTTAAATTTGAATTTTTTACAAAAATTCCGACTAATTAGAAACTATTTCTTAGCTCAGGGAGAAGGTCGTCCTTGAAACAACTCTTAATGCTGCTCTCGAAATAGGCTATCGTCATTTTGACACCGCCTTCATGTACGAGAATGAGGCTTTAATTGGAACTGTATTGAAAGAATGGTTTTCATCCGGAAAACTGAAGAGAGAAGATATTTTTATCACTACGAAGCTTCCTATGATTGGAGTTCAGCAAGACAGGGTGGAATTATTTATGAAAAAATCACTGGAAAATCTTCAACTGGACTATGTTGATTTGTATCTTATACATTTCCCCGTAGGTACAAAACCTGTCGAAGGCAAACCACAATGGGGTCCTCACAGTGAGGTGGACGTTTTCGATCATACATTAATTTGGAAGGTAAGTCCTCATAAATATGTTCCGCAGTTCCTTTGCATCTAAAACTTATTGAAGATGAAGAATAAATTGAAACTTTATCTAAATTACAGAAAATGGAGGAGCAAGTCGACGCAGGTAGAGCCAAACATATTGGTTTGTCTAATTTCAACCAGAGACAAATCGAAAGAATTCTTAAATCAGCAAGAATTAAACCTTCCTGCCTTCAGATTGAAATACATTTAGATCTACAACAACTTGAACTGGTCAGTTACTGTCAACAAAATGGCATTGTCGTCGTTGCTTACAGTCCTCTAGGATCGCCAGGAAGGTACAATTTGTTTCCATTATAAATTCATTTCTCGTATTCAAATCCATGTAAATCATTGTTTTCGTTAGAACTAGGTACTTACAGTCAGTTTAAGACTATCCAACCAACCAACCGACCTTCTCTAAAGTCCATCCGTCATTTTATATGAATTCAGAAAATCTACATTGAGATTCGTAGTCAGCTATCTCAGAAACATTAAGAAACTCATTTTTGTGAAAATTGGTGTTTCCGAAAACTCATCCGCCATAATGGATCCGTCATTTTGAATTTGGAAAGCTTGCATTCGTTTACGTATCTAGTAGTCCGGAAAACTCTTGAGATAGTGGATTTTATAGAACCTAAGTTATATATCAGACGACCTATCAACTATTAAACCATTTTTATAGATTTGGACGTTTTTGATTGTTAACAGTAGTACTTTTTGCATGTTGACGGTCATGGATGATATTAGTATTATTGATGTGACACTCCCACACTATGCATTCACATTTTGACAAATACATTTTTATGATCAAGGTATCAAGATAATTGAATTTTTAATATTAAGACTAAAGTCGCTATATAAAATGACAATATTCATCAATATAATTATTTAAAACATCAGATAGTAACTTTCCCTGTTTGTAATTCAAATAGAAATAAATAAGTAGCCTAAAGAATTTTCTAATGATGCATTTGTTCTTTTGTTTAATTTCAGACCCAGAAAGGTTCCACCTATACTCGATAATGAATTCATTAAGCAAGTAGGGGATAAATACAAGAAAACCAGTGCCCAAATAATCTTGAGATATCTGCTACAGAAAAACATTGTAGCTATTCCCAAAACAGCAAACCTGGAGAGACTGAAGGAAAATATTAACGTCTTCGACTTCAAAATTGATTCAGGGGACTTAAAATCTTTGGATAATCTTGAAATAGGTGAAGATGCTCGTCTTGCCAGGTGGAATTTCAATTCAGAGTAAGATTTTTCGTTTTTTGTAATTTAAAAAGATAATTTAGCTACTAAAGGCGTTTGCCAACAAGTTGCTTAGTAACTATTTTTAGCCAAGCCCCCAATTTTTATCAATGATCTCACTATGCAGGTGCATTTGTTATATTTGCACTAGGCATTATTTTTTGGGGGAGAGACAGTATCTATTTAGAAAAAATCTTAATGTCTTCAAGTATTGATTTATTTATATTTTATCTGGAAAAGAAAATTTTCTTATTGTTTCTTTATGTAATCTACCGGCACAGTAACTCAGACGGCTAAAGTGTTTTGTGCGACGAATATGCTGGTCGTACTATCTATCGCTGAGTTCGAGCACTGACAATGCCGATGAGTATGGATGTACGTCTGCGTTTTTATAAATATGTAACCCTATTCCGGACAGCCTTGGCTTTGGATTTAGGGGTTGTCTACTATATGCGGTGTGTGTTTATGTGTTTTACAGGTTTTAAGATTTTCACACGAAAAGTCATTCTTTCTAGAAAGTGTTCTTTGTATTCTCAAGCAGTTGCCTGAAGAGATATTCTAATGTCGGCGTCAATATTCTAAATTTCATATTCCTTAGCAGTATACGATCCCAGAAAACTCACACCCAGGCAGCAGACTGACGTCATTTTGACGTAATTTTTTGGTCACTTGAGACATCATTTCGACCTCTGAACGTCAAAATGATGTCATTTAGCGACGTTTATCGGACCATATGTAAACTATCAATTGAAATAAATGTTCATTTGAGAAATATATTAAATCAATTTGGGGCAAAATATCACGTGGATCTTAAGGGCTCTAGGAGGTCTCCATTTTACTATGTATGGCGGGTTACAGGATGAGCCGCCATGTGCGATATAGATGAATGGATAATTGATAAGTCAAGCACCCACTGGTTTTTATGCTATCTCGGCCCGGCCACAGAATAGTAATCTTAAACCTAACCATTATAAGATCCATCCAAATCAATCGACGTTTGCTGAATGTATTTAAACATTGCAATTTATATTATTTATTTTCTATAAATTCATTAGATTATAAGAAAAAGAGTGACTGATTATTGTCAGTGGTTTGTATGTGGCGTCATCTAGAAATAATTTCTGCAGCAAACTACGTGGTGATGCTTAAACCCGTCTAAAATGAAAAAAAAATACGTCACCAATACGTCATATCGACGTCTAAATATGACAATATGACGTTATTGAGACATCTGCTGCCTGGACATTTATGACTTTATTTTTGTTTCTCTCCAAAGATATGCTGCACGTGGGGGCCATTCAACAAATACGTTCACTACCTAAGGAATCACTACTTCCACACCCAGATTCTCTATCCAAGTCACTCACAACGAAAAAACTTTGTATGTGGAAATAATTGTTTATATGGAACTTTATTAATATAATATTTGAAATCCTCTACCCCAAAAACCCATAAAACAATACCCCACATCGGTAGTGGGGTGGGGGTGGTGACAGGGGGGTGGTAGTGGGGGTGGATGAAGTAAAAATATATTTTGAGGTTTCTGGTTGGGGATGGTAATGGGTGTGGCTAATGCCAAAAATTTTTTTGACCCTTCGTCGGAACAACATGAAAATATAATCTAGTTCCAGATCTCGTTAAAGTACATATGTGTACCAAATTTCAAGCCAATATCTTAAACGGTTCCAGAGTAAACGTGCGCACAAAAAGAAGTTGCAGACAGGACAGACAGATTTTTTTTTTTTTCTCAAACTTAAAATATCGACGTTTCATGACATTTTAAGCCTATTTGAACAATAAAACTTTTTAAAAAATTTTTTGTCGTTACTATACTTCCACTGGATGTGGAAGTAAAATATAACAGGTCGAAGATATATTTTTACAAGAAATCTTAGCTAAATTAAAGGTGGCTACTAATAATTTTGCACCGGGCGACAAAATGTCTAGCGCCGACCCTGCCCATTTTTATAAACGCACCAAAATCTTATTTGCTGGAAATTTTTCTAGCATGACATGACAATAATATAAGCAACTTGTTAATTAACGTTAACTCTTTTATACACAGCACACTTTTACATATTTGAGTTGAAGCTGTGATATCGGTATCAGCATTAAATATTTAGTGTAACTGTTTTGATGTAGTTTTTATAAAAACTGACCTTGTTTGGTGAGTATCATTAATCGTTTGATAATTTCCGGCCTTGTTGCTATAATTGCAGTTCTATTTTTTTCTAAAGAGTAGCATACATTATCTATGGGCGCTTAACGAAAAAAATTCTCTTTGTAAGTTCATGCTAGTACATACATAATATGCGCAATTTATTAAAACCTAAAAAAAGCGCTGTTAACATTTGACCTTGGTCAACATATTTTAAAAATGACTGGTACCATAGCACGAAATAAAATCTATTAAATATAATTTGCAAACTCTTCATCCATCATGTAAAATTTGGTTTATTCTTTTTGTCAGTGCAAAAAAACATTATTTCACCTCTGAATACGGTAACCAAAGATCTTAAATTTAAAATCTTTTCAGCGATCATATCAGTAATGCTATTGATAATATGATATTCACTGAAATTATATTTTATCAGCACTGATAAAAGATCAAGGTTAGAAGATTTCATCGATTCAAAACCTTGCAATATGTTATTGTTATAGTTGGTTGCCAGAGCAATACAGTCCTCTCATACAATTACATTTGACGAGACCATGACCTTCGTTAAATATTTTTGTATGTATTTAAATCATTTATTTTTATTCTTTAAAATGTACCTACTACCACTCTTGGTTTAAAGTTTTGTCTTAAGTTTTACCACAAGGGGAGTTTCCAAAAAGTAATATCACTCATGTAGATTAGACAATTTTTTAAAGAGCGTTTTATAAATAAATGTACATATCGCACATCCCGATGAAAAATGCAATAAGTAAAAATGAGCATTTTACAGGGGAACAAAACTACATTTTAAAATGCTTAAAGATTAATAGCACACTTTCTATTGTATCTAAATGATTAAGGTGGTCTGAAGACAATTATATTACCCTAAACTTTATTACAGTTTTCTTCGGAGGAAGGTTGTTGTTTATACTTATGATTTTTATTTTATTCCTAAAAATTTTGAGTTAAAATTACATTTTTTCTCGGGAAGGATATTTCAACTATACCCGAGATCAACATATGAATACTGAGTCGAATTTGCTATAGCAAAATATTGCTAGTTGAAGTTAAAATAATTTTTAAAATTTCTTGCAATCAAATTAGTATTATTGTCAGTCCCAAAATTGGTAAATTAATTGGTTATTAAGGATAGAATTTTGCAGAGTGAGAAGGAAATATGTGTTAATTTCCGGTTTATTATAAATATTTAAGAAACTATAAAATAATGTTTAAAATAATTTTATCGTAAATATTTTATATAGCTAGATTCCATGCTCTAATAATGAAATTATGAACTATTTCCATTGACAAACGGCAATATTCAAATACAACAGCAATTTGCAATAAAAAATATATATGCTACGTCGGTGAAATGGGCGATAAATGACTTGCCTGTCCAGGCGCCTGGAACATTAACTTGATCGCGCTGGCCTGGCTAAGACAGTCATCAGAGTATTAATTACCATTTTTCAAGTTATTTTTAATAATTAATATTATTTCGATAATCCTAATTTTGAGAATTATTAATTGTGTATTAAATCCAAGTTAATAAATTTTATCTACTCTTATTAGGTTATATACTAATTAATGAACTTAGTCGGGGAGCCCTCCCTAGCTGTACGTGCACCCCCCGCCCGATCCTTGGGGACAATGTTTTTCATAAAGATTAGAGCCTAAGGAACAATTTAAGACATGTTCTAAAAAAAAAACTGGCTGTACTTTCAAAATGGCGGCCATATGTTAAAAAAAAATGTTGCCAATGTTGTTTTTGTCATTTAACACAAAAACTAAAAAAGATGGACAAAAACTTTTTTTACAAAAAACAATGTGCATAAAATTTTTTACAATTTTGTTCCTATACAATATTTTGACAATAGTTACCATTTTCCGGATAAATGAGTCCAAAATTAAGAAACCATGGAAATTCATATATCGGTAAATCACTTAGAGGAAATAACTGTGACAATTATTGTAAGGCGTATAATATAACTTTACATTATTAACATAACAAAAAAATAAAATAAACTGAAAAAAATTAATAATAATAATAATAATATTGTAATTTGCAGACATTTATCTCGAAAACGGTAACAATGATATCTGGAAAACGGTAACTCCTATCGAAATATTGTATAAAGCTGATTTTTTTGTCTACAAGCAGTTTATGCACTATTCCGATTAAAAATCACATTCTACCTCCGCCGTACAATACATAATTTATTATCCGAAAAATCGCAGAACAAATATAAAAGGGTGTCAAAAATTAAATTTTATAGTTAATTTTCTGTCTATCATTTTTTTTTTGCGCACGATTACTCTGAAACCGTTTAAGATATTGACTTGAAATTTGGTACACGTGTGTATTTTAATGAGATCTAGAAGTAGATTATATTTTCATCATATTCCGTTGAAAGGTTGGGAGATAAATTGTGGTAAATGGAGGTAAATAGGTAAATCAAGCAGGTAAGAATCCATGAAATTGGTATTTAGTATATACAAGAGAAGCTAATGCCTCAAAAAAATTGTTGGCATTAGCCACTCCAATTACTACCCCCACCCCATTATAAAAGGGGATTAAAAAAATGTGATTTAGTGTGTGTGCAAGAACTAGAGGCCTCAAAATATGTTTTTACTTCATCCATCCCCACTACAACTTCCCTATCACTCCCCCCACCCCACTACCGACGTGGGATATCGTTTTATCGTTTTATGGATTTTTTCAAATATTATATTATTATAGTTTCATAAACAATTATTTCCACACACAATTTTTTTCGTTGTGGGAGACTTGGGCAACAAATCTGGATGTGAAAGTAGTGATTCCTTTGGCAGCAGTTTTTCATTGTTTTTAGAAAGCGCCATGCACATACAATACATAAGTCGTTAAATGCAAACGTTTTTGAGAAATCTATAATTAAATTTATAAGTGTTTAATTTGGATATTGTTTTGTAAAGTAGGTAGTAGTAATCCGGCAATTGTAAGGAAAACCTTGTTTTGATTTATTCATTTTTTTTGTTGATATTTGTATTTGAACAACTCTCATAATTCAAGGTGTCGCGTCGCCGTCATCTACTATGGTGGAGATCGTAATTCTGCAATATTTCTTGATCAACCAGTCGTTTTTTTATTGTTTTTACTTTTAATTTAACAGGTGTCTTTTTCACTACTAAAATATAGAATTTATCAGCATTAAAAGAAAGGCTGCAGTTCTTATCGTATCATTTATAATTTTAAATTGTTGGTAGTTTTTAAATCTGCTCTTACTTCAAAGCAGCACTGGATGTTGCATGACATATGAAATCTGTCTTGTTTACGTATTTTAAAAGGACAACTTTGTATGAAGAGACGAATGTTATAAATCAGGTACAAAAGATAGAAGCAGTCAGGTGGTTGCAGTTTCCGATGACAACGATGTATTTGCTACTATTTGAAGCATAAACTTACCATCCCAATGTACATGGGGTGTTTTATTGAAGGACGATCCATAGATCCATAGATTTAAACCTCTGTCAAAAAGTATAGTAGCATCGTACCAGATACATTAGCCGGGCACGCTCGGAGTGGATGCCTTTTTGGCACAGGAAAAGGAAAGGTAGTTAACCAAATAGTACGTAATATCTTACTAAAGCAAATTTTACTCTCATATTGTGAACTCTGGAGTATACAGTAAGTACCATTACTATGGAATACCCTGTATAGGTAATAAGTTCTTCAATTTATGCTCTTATTGTTATAAGTACATTAGGCATGTTTTTGTAACAATCTTACTTATAAAATCCTAAACACTCGTGATAAAACAAATAATAAAAATGTAATTATGAATTCTGAAGTAGCAAAATTATCTCATTCATTTACAATAATTGGATTTGACCTTGGATCTCGTAATTTTATTATTATTCTCGTCCTCAAAGTACTAAATAAATAAACTCTATTCAGATTTGTTGCTTGTTAGCATTTCCTAATAAATCATGAAAAATTGTTCGCCCATATTTATATCCTTATGCTAACCATTAAATACAAATGAAAATCAATTTTTGATTTATCTATTTTTATTAGTTTAGATATTGGTATAGTAAAAATTAAAAAAAATGTGTATAGGACATAAAGGAAATCTCTCCAAGAAATTATTAATTTCCAATCTTTCTAGTTAGACTAGAAATTAAAGAACCCTAAAATAAATATATTTACAAAACACCTATCTACCGTGTGTCCACGGATGGAACCTGGAAGAGGAAAATCTTTTTAATTCCTGATTTTACGAAAAACGCAAACCCTCTTTTCGGTTAACAGATCATTGCCAGCTCTATAGGGTTAGCCAAAAAACTTGATTTGATTGTGGATAATTTTCAAATATTTTGAAAATATTTTCGAAAAGATTTTTAAACGTGTTACTAGGGAAAAAACAATTATTTATTTTTCTATTGTGATTCGTTTCATAGCAACAGACTCCATAAAATTAGTTTTCATAATTTTCGGTCAAGTTAGTAGTCATTAATAAAATGAAAACAATCTGACATTTCTTTACAGACTAAATTATTCTCGTTTAATTGGTGATAATCATGTTTTTGTAATAGGCAAAATAAAATTTGCTCATTTGAACTGATATTCAATCACATCTTAGAAGTTACCGATGATTCAAAACCTTTGTACTTTTGTTTATGGATTGGAGAAAACATTCTTAGAGATAGACGTTTTGTTGAAAACATTGTATTTCCGATGAGGCAATATTTTGTACTAATGGGCCAGTTGGTATGCAAAATTTTAGATATTGGAGCAGCAGTTATCCAAATTTTCGTACTGAGCTACCGTGCCGGTTGCCAATGAGTCGATATTTTTAATTAACAAAATATATTTTTCATAAAAAAAAATTCCATAATCAAATCAATTTTTTTTTGCTAACCCCGTAGAGCTGGCAATGATCTGATTACCGAAATGAGAGTTTCTGGTGAAGCAGACATTTTAATCAAGAATAATTTTTTTTTCGTAAAATCAAGAATTAAAAAGTTTTTTCTTTTCCGGACTCCTTCCGTGGACACACTCTATTTAATCAATAATGAAGATCTAATTAAAATATTAATTTTTAATCTTCGTAATTCTTTGACAACCCACATCTGGTTTCGCTGGAGAACAAGGAGCTCTGAAATAAATAGCAGAATAAGCATGGTAAAATGGCCCCAGAAGCGTTTGGGCCTCATTCGGTGTCAGTAGATCGACAATAGGAAAAGAAATGTTTTCCTCGAGTTTTGGTCCCCCGTCGCCATGGGTAACCCCTGTACCCTAATAAACATGACATTTCGTTTTCATTTTTTATCTCTGTAAGTTGTGCGTTAATTATTATGAAAAAAATAGACGATGTACGTGTAATCTAAATGCATCTTAAAAAAAAAATCAGTTGATTTTGCTGCCTCCTTCGAATAAAAGAAAATATTTAAAAATTAGAATATCTATTTTTTCATGAAAATAATGATTCGCATGCACAAAACTTTTACCAAAAATACATTGTTATGAGTAGTTTATTGTAGATTTTTTGAAGCGATCCATAATTTAAAAAAATAAAAACTGTTATGACGCATTGTTTAGTGCTGCTTAACCATTGTAACTGTCCGGTGGACCAGACCAGTGTATTCATATGTATTTGGACCCGCTAAAACCGAATCCGAAGTCAGGAATGTCAGATTGGCTCGTTTCTCACCCCCAAACCCAAAAAACAACCCCTCCCCTTCCCAAAATGGTCTGTTCGACGGACCAAACCAATATATTCTTATGTATTTGTACCTGCTGAAATCAAATCCGAAGTCAGAATTGTCAGATTGGCTCTTTTTTCACCCCAACCCCAAAAAACACCCCCAAAACAAAAACAAAGTGGTCCGTCCGGCGGTGTATCCTTATGTATTTTGATCTGCTGAATCCGGATTCGAGGTTAGAATTGACAGATTGACTCGTTTTTCACCCCCAACCCCGAAAAACACACCCCCCACAAAAATGGTCTGTCCGACGGACCATGTCGCCACGGGTAACCCCTGTACCCCAATAGGCGGTACGTGGCGACGGGGGGGCTAAAACTCGGGGAGAACATTTCTTTTCCTCCCACACTTAGATTTTGAAAACTTAATTCCAGTGGCGTAGTCAGGGGGTTTGGTTGTAACCCCACCCCCCTTGAAGAGGAACATTAGTGTACTTCTTATGCTCTACTAAAATTATGTGAAAATATATCTGGTCACATATATTAGGTTACATTTTTTTTTAACTACCATACAGATATCAGAAAAATACATATAAATTTCATTGGTTATTAAATCAGAAGTGAGAGTTAGATGGCGATTATTCAGAAGACACTCTGCAACTAATATCTCAGTCAGTGCAGATTCGATAATTTAAATTTAAAGACAACATAGTTTTCATATTTTAAATTATTTTTTTTTATTAAACGTCGTCGTCTGTCATCAAAAACAACTCGTCGATTTGACTATCATGTCATTGTCAACAATTTTGATATTATTGATATATGTGCTGGTGTGTAACTAAAACTATAATATAATACAAAAATAACACAAAGATTTTCACCCCCTCCCCCTGACTACATTTCTGGATACGCCACTGCTTAATTAACTTTCTTTTTCATTATCAACCCTATTTGTATATATCTTTTGCAGGATCGAAAACCACCCAGAATATCCATTTCCAAGGTGAAGCGTTACTAAGCAAGCCATGTGATATTTTCAAATATATATACTGAAATTTTGCCCAAATAAAAATCTCAGTTCTCAACCATCCTCTTTCTTTAATTGAAGTTTATATGTACAAATTCATCTGATTTGTATGACTATAGCAACTTGCATAGAATATACTTTTAAAAACTAAAAGGTTTTTGCGGTGTATGGGGTTTCTTGTTGCACTAGAATACAAAAAATACACTTTTGTTAAGTACATGTAAAGCCGAAAGTATTGGACTTAAACTTTAATCAATTTGTATTGGTCAAAATGCTTTTAAGATTTCGTTAACTTTTAATATAGTATATGTTTTTTCATTTTTGTGCACACAGATATTTAAAAGCTTTAGCATTTTTAATATCTAGTTACTAAAAGTGTACTTAACGATCACTGATTTAGGTATTATTTTTAATATTTTAATACATTGTAAAAATTCTTATCAGTGCCAAAAACCCTCTAACCTTTCTTTTATCTCTATCGTATGAATTATTATCTCTAACAACATATGTTACCAACAAGTATTAAATAAATAGTGTAATTAAAAAAAATTGCTCAGTCATTATTTTGCAACACCTTAGAAAAGTAGATTAAAAACATTCTTTGATTTTTATTTGTTTATATAAATAATTTATCAACCATGGCGGCAAAAATATTATTGGATATTGGAGATCAAAAAATACCAGCCATTGGATTGGGAATGGGACAAGTGAGTAATATTATCATATACTAATTAGTTATTCCATTTAATTCGTAATTAACAGCTGATACTGATGCATTTTTATTCAGTCCTCTACAAGGTGATTTATAACTTTTATTACAAACTTTGACAAGGGAGAGGTGCTGCACTTCTAAGAAAAAAAAAAATATGAATATTGAATATGAATGCGTTAGACTTGTCCTAATTAAGAAGTTATAAGCATTTAAGTTAGAATGAATAAAAATTCAACATACATAAAAATAAGTATAAAAGTTCTAAAGAATTCTTCCTTCCAAAGGCCTTCGGCACTGTGTTACACCAAATTCTAGTAAGGAAATCAGACTCGATAGAAATTCGAGGACGAGCATATAAACTATTCAAAAGCTATTTATCTGGAAGAAAAGTCAAAATCGGTCAAAAAGGAAATGATTGGTTGGAAATAGAATTCGTGTCCCACAGGGCACAGTCCTTGGCCCGATTTTATTTATACTATATTTAAATTGTATGTTTAAATGCAGCGTTAACGAGAAGGTCATATCTTACGCAGATGACACTGTAGTTTTTATCGTAGGATAATCTAGGACAAGAAATAAAATTAAAACTGTAATGGCAATATTAAGAAGTAATTAATACATGGCTGGACTATATAAATTGTTAAATGATATTAATAAAATCAAAAAAGAAAACTTTACCAAAATTATTAAATTCTTAAATAACAACCAAATTACGTTGAAATACATAAGATAATATCATGGATATAGATTAAAGCATTTGTTTATATATTTATTCCCTCACATTCATTTATATGGTACTAAATTTTAAACTATATTATATTCTGTCATTTTACATAGGTACTGTATTATAAATAAATAAACACAGAAAATGCAGCCACAAGTCACCTGATGATTTAGTGTGTATTCAGTTAATGCAGTAAGTTTTAATTTCAATATTTAAAAGAAAAAATTAGTTATATTTTATATAATTCTGATGTAATTCAAATGTAGGTAACTATTTACATTTAAGCTAATTTTGATAAGCTTTATAAACTTTTTTATTGTAAACTGTTAAATTATTAAACTCATCAACAAATCAATAGTTTAGTAAAATCGATCCGAAATTATGCCGTTTCATAAATGAAGGTATTACTAAATCGGACCTACACCAGTTTATATAGCATGATTTAGGCCATTCGAAATATAAATTCACAACTTTTTTGTAAGGCTGAATTACACAAAAATTTGATTTTTCATGACTGAAAAGTAGTTAAAAAAATGTGTTTTTCAAAACATACATCGCATTCCTATATCAAGGCTTTGAGCTACGATTAAGAATTTTTGGAAACTTACTCAAAGTCACCACTGGCAAATCCATACATTGAAAACTTCGCCGTGCGAGGAACAATATTAATTATTGAGTAGCTTGCATTTGGTTCCAATTTTCTTGAAAATACCTCAGATTTTGAAAATTTGGTGAATTCTTTTAGAAACGCCCTAGTTGTTTCTAGATGCCGCGCCATCTCTCTCGGATGATTGCCGAACCAGCCAATTAACTTAGTTTTCTGTTATTAATTTATGGAACTTAGAGAAAACTTCCACAGATGTCTACAGGGGTTTAAAGTAACAGTAGCTGAAATCTTTGATTTAGGAACATGATACATGGTTAAAAACGCATTTTTTTTTATTAATTCTTCGGCAGGAAAAACATGACATTGCAAAAGTTGGCCCTGGATTATAGATCCAGATTGTTATGCAGTGTGTCCCAGGATAGATGTAACAAAAATTTTGGAATTTTGGAATGGTATTTGGGGATTGAGTCCTGCTTGTTGTAAAACTAAAGTATACCAAAAATGACTTGATTTGGTGTTCTACAGGGTGTCTTATAAGCAAAGTTGTAAAAATCACCACTAATAAAGTATGAAAAAATTCCACTAAGAAAAGTTATTTAGAATGCAATTTTATACCCCTATACCAAATTTCAGGAATATAAAATTATTTTTTTGAAACTTCCCATTTTTTGCGAATTAAGAGTTGAATTCATACTTAAAGTTGTGTAGGAGCAAATGTAAATCATCTTATCAAAGTAGGCTATTGGTAAATAAAAAATTGAATATACGAGATGTAAGAAGGTATAATGTTAATCGAACTAATTGTAAAACAAGAAACAATTACTAACAGAAGATTAATGAGGTTTAAAAATTATAACAAGTAATAAATGTTAAAAACATAACAGATTCACAAACAAATTTATTATTGACCAATACAAAACAATGTTTACAATTTTTTTTATTATTCGACGTAGCTATCACCCACATCCACACACATTTCGATCCTTCGCCTGAAGTCCTTAAAACTGTTTCGAATATGATCTAACGGTATGGAGTTTACGGCATTTTTAATTCTCTTCTTCAATACTGCTACATCGTTAGGCGGTGGTTCAGCGTAAACCAACTGCTTGAGGCGACCCCATAAAAAGAAATCCAATATTGATAGGTCTGGGAATCTCGCCGGCCACTTGATCGGTCCATTCCTGGCAATTCAATTTTCTCCAAAATTTAAATTCAGCCACCGATTAACCATTTCTATGGAGTGGCCAGGGCAACCATCATGTTGAAAATGAACTAAAGGCATGTCTCTTAAAATATTTAAATGTTCTTCAGAAAATCTTTCAAGAAGCTGTAAATAAGTGTGCTAGTTTAACCTTCCCTCAATGAAATAAGGTCCAATAACTCCAACGTGATAAGAAACGGCACACCACACATTCACTTTTTTATAATATTGTCTTCTACAATGAATTCTAAAATTTGGATTTTCAGAAGCCCAAAACCGACAATTCTGAGATGAAACAACACCATTGGTTGTGAATGTGGATTCATCTGAGAAAATTATGAAGTGATGAAAACATCTCTCTTCCATGATTTTTTCTCCAATGGTCAAACAAAAATCCAACCTACGGCCGTCATCTCCTTCTTCAAGCGTATGTTTATCATTTGCTTTATATGCCCTAATTTTCTATGCCTTGTAAATTCTTTGAAGTTCGGACTTGCTAATATTAATAAGAGCTGATCTCTCTCTTAGTGGTATCCTAGGATTTTCTATAACAGAGGCGTGAGCTATATTAGCCCCAACATTGTCTTCATCATATGCTTTTATTTTTCTTTTCATGTTAAGAACACTACCAGTAGCCAGAAACTTTTTAATTATTCTCATATCCTGAGTACGTGACAAAGCAGTGTTTGGAAATTTCAAATTAAATTGGCTTACCACTTCTCTTAGCGAGTTTTCACCGCCAATTCCGTAGCATTGCACAATATAAATTTTTTCACGCACTGTGAGTACCATTTTCACTTAATTTTTTATGCTTGGTTCGTTAATTTGAAACAGAAATTAAGGATAATATTGACTACGTTTGACAGATATGTCAATAATAAATGATAAATGTGTATCCACTGCTTTTCTCATAGCCTACTTTTAGCTTCTACATAACTTTAAATATTAATTCACAAAATATAATTTCTATGCAGTTTTAATTGAATGGTTCAAAATAAAATACTAATTTATTGAAAAAATGGGAAGTTTCAAAAAATTAATTTTATATTCCTGAAATTTGGTATAAAGGTATAAAATTGCATTCTAAATAACTTTTCTGGAGTTTTTTCATATTTTGAAAAATAACGGTACTTTATTAGTGGTGATTTTTACAACTTTGCTTATAAAATACCCTGTAGAACACCAAATCAAGTCATTTTTATTATACTTTAATTTTACAACAAGCAGGACTCAATCCCCAAATACCATTCCAAAATTCCAAAATTTTTGGTCCATTACACCTCTTGTTACATCTATTCTGGGACACACTGTATATCGAACTAATATTTTTTGTTTAGCTCAGAGAAAAGGAAGAGCTTGAAAAGACTCTCGATGCTGCCATTGAAATGGGTTACCGCCATTTCGACACCGCCTTCATGTACCTAAATGAGGCACTGATTGGAGACGCATTAAAAAAATGGTTTACATCGGGAAAACTGAAGAGGGAAGACGTTTTTATTACCACCAAGCTTCCGATGGCCGGAGTTCACGAGGATAGGGTGGAGCTGTTTATGAAGAAATCGTTAGAAAGTCTCCAGCTGGATTATGTCGATTTGTATCTTATTCACTTCCCCATCGGTACGAAAAATGTCGAGGGACGATTCCCATGGGGTCCTGAAAACACGATAGATGTCTTTGATCATGTTGCGGTTTGGAAGGTAAGCCTTAATATTCGTTTCTTATGATTTAGGTTATTTTAAGGCTAAAACATTAGTAAACGTTGTACTAATAGTAAGGAATCTAGCATCCAAAAAGACGCGTCTAAAATGTCGAACTCTGAACTCGCGGGTATAAGATTTAAAAAATGTGGATATCATCCAGAATTTTATGCCGAATCCGATTCCAGAGGTCGCGATGTCGGCCAAGATTTCGAAAAAAATTTGGAACTTAAATATTTCATTATCTTTCGTTTACATTGCATTTACGAGCTTATTTATAAAGATTTTTTAATAATTCTTATATCAGTCGAAAGCTCAATGTTTGTAGTTTCATACAAGTGTAATAGAGAGACATTATTTTTATTATAAACAACACTATAAATTGTTTAAACAATATGTGCTCAGAAAGTGTAATGTAATTTTCGACATCGAGGTACTTTTGTTATTATTGCAGATAGATGTGTAGTTATTCGAGACGAAATACGTAGAATAGACCAACGAACATTTTTTATTAAAACAATCTTTTGATTCGCTGAATAATTTAGGAGATATGATTTTTTTAAAATGATTGTTTTGGTCTACCGCGCGCGCGGTCTTGCCTCTGTAAGCTATTTACACATGATTTCGAGGCACTGCTGTTATAATGAAAGTATTTATTATTACGTACAATGCTCGTCACAATAATTTTGCCACCTATGGCAAGTTTTATTTGATTTATCAGTTATATAAATCCGCCATCCTTTACCACAACACAATTAATATTTTATTCTTATACAGCAGAGGACAATTAACAAAATAAACAAAAAAAATTTATTAATATACACCAGGAGAAAATGTAGAGAATTTCGAAAATGTAGGTTGGCAAGATTATTGTGACGGGCACTGTACATTATTTTATTAATTTTTTTGTAAGGTATAAGCAACATTTTTGTAACGTCTTTCATATGAAAGTTCGTACAGATCATAAATAATGCTTACAAACAGAACAACAAATTTTCTGTATTTATTTTAAGAACATATACAATGAAACTAAATTATTTTTCGTCTTGACAAAATAATGGTTGTATGTATTGTAAATTCTGTGTACATAATACATATGATATATCTAAAATTGAAGTATTATAGGTAAGTCGTTATACATAATATATGATTGATGTTTTAATGCTATAATTAAGTGTATTGATGTAATAATACTATAGTATAAGTTAAGGTTAAACTAACACCTTTGACATCGGCCTTCACAAAAACAACCTATTATGCACGCCAAACCGGACTTAGCACAACTGCAGTTTTCAATGCAATTTTGGAATTGTTTGCATTTACAAAATATGTTTCCAGGCATTACATTTGGACACTTTTTGTCACAAGTCTTGATACTAATATATTGTCCTTCGAAATCCAACCAAAATCTTTAGGGTTGGGAAGCACTGGATTGACGCAACTTGCTGTCTTCCAAATAATTATTTGGTAGGCAGCTCTAAGAATGTGCTGGTGAAATGAGTTGGTGGCAAATTTCGAATATCCGATTTACAAGTGTGAAATAAATGGGCTCGCCAATTGTAAAAATTACCAATGAAAAACGGTCTACCATATAAGACTTTAAAGAAATATCGTGCAGAGTTTTCAAATTCAGCAGTATCAAATAAATTGTCGAGTGGGAAATTCAATATTGACTGTAACTTAGGATCATTGGTATATTTGAGGCATATTTTGAAGTTTTTCCTTTTCTGGAAGGAGAACTGACCGTATCGCAACCACTTAAGACGTAAGTACATAGAAAATAAATTGCCCAAATAAATTTCTGATATATTCTGCGTAGTCGACAGTTTTTGTATTATGCAGTGAATAGGTATATACACATCGAATCTATGTATCCACAACTCATTTATGTTTATTCTAGTAACATAGTATAGTGCCATCACAAAAATGTCTGTATCAGTAGCTTGTATTATTACCTTTTTGTAATTCAAATTTGATAGGTACTGAACTATTGCAAATATTCTACTATGTGCTTCGCTGTGATTTGAAAAGTGTAAGTCTGTTACAATTTTACTTTGTTTCATGGAGGAAATCGTTGTAATGGCACTATCTTCGGCCATCCCTGTCATCATAACAAAAACGTTAGTAGGTAGATTACTATGATCTGTGTAGAATTTTTCGGAAATATACTTCCATAAATGTGCTTTGTTGTTATTATTTGCATGGAAAAGTTTCCAATTCGGAATTTTAATATTATCCTGCACCTCAAATTCATGACTCATCACAGTATATTTGCTACGTCGCAATCGCTTCATTTCTTTGATGCAATTTACATCAGACTCATATCTATCCCCCACTAAAACGATCAAATCACATTCAACGGGTTTGCTACCTATAATTACATCTGCATACTTTCCGAATAGCTTCTTAAGCGTTGTACAATTTTTGAATTGATGACGCTGAATAAAAGCCATCATATCAATTATATAAGCAATTTTTTGTTCGGGCAAATTTCTTTCAAGCATGCCTTTGTGGAATGAAAAAATAGCTTTATTGCCCTTACGCATACTATATCCAAAGAAACTGTCTACATCTGGCTGAAAAAGTGACGGTGGATAGCTTAGCCATTCGTGACTAAAAACTTCTACTTTTTGAATTTCATCTAAATCTCTGATGAAATACAATACGACCGCGCCCTACATTTAAAAAATCATATCTCCTAAATTATTCAGCGAATTAAAAAATTGTTTTAATAAAAAATGTTCCTTGGTCTATTCTACGTATTTCGTCTCAATTATCTACACATCTATCTGCAATAATAACAAAAGTACCTCGATGCCGAAAATTACACTACACTTTCCGAGCACATATTGATTAAACAATGTATAGTGTTGTTTATAATGAAAATAAAGTCTCTCTATTACACTTGTATGAAACTACAAACATTAAGCTTTCGATTGATATAAGAATTATTAAAAAATCTTTATAAATAAGCTCGTAAATGCAATGTAAACGAAAGATAATGCAATATTTAAGTTCCAAATTTTTTTTGAAATTATTACTTTTTTTGCAATTTCGCAATCTTGGCCGACATCGCGCCCTCTGGAATCGAATTCGGCATAAAATTCTGGATAATATCCATATTTTTTAAATTTTATACCTGCGAGTTCATACCCCATGATCGAATTCGGACCTTTAGATTCTCGACTATAAGTTGGAGGGTGTTAAAATAACAAGTTTCGGAAAAAATAATATTTTTTAAATAAGACATCGCAATCAAGCTTTTACTGCCCTATTGTACTTGAAGTGTACTTTTAATGTTCATTTTCATATTATTCCTGGGACCATAGTGACTAGGAATTGGTATGTTGAACATATTTTGAATGAAATATTTGTTACGTAGCTGATGGCTGATGCCAAAAAAAAAATAGAGCCTTTCGCATTTCGTCCACACACTTAATAATGAGGTGGGCACGGCAGTGGGGGTGGCTGATACCAAAATAATTTTCGAGAACTTGGCATCTCGTGTATTAATACAGTCTCTAGAGCAAAAATGGGGGTACTCGTAGACAATTCTTAGAAGAAATTTTTAGTTTTTATAATATAAGGAGGGTTTCCACAATTATTAATTAATGTTATCCACAAAAATATCGTTGGTTAGGTATTACAAATACTGTAGAAAGATGGAACTTTTATTTAAGCTGTATTTCTCTATTGTTAATATTTTACAATTAACAGCTGCCAGAATAGTGAAAATTTGTGCTTAGCTGCAGATTTTTGCAATGATCTCTGTCCCCGTTGCTCTTATGTGTAGTAATGAGCTATTATTAATATTGTAGATTAGAAAATTTCCCAAAATTTTCTTCTTTATATTGTTAAAAAATAACAGAAATGAGAGAAACCTATTTTGACCGTCATTTTTTCAACATGGCGTCCATAGCGGCAACGGTATTTTTGAGGAAAACATTAATTAACGATTGAGGCAACCCCTCATACATTGTACAAATTACAATTACAAATTGTTTGGACTTTTGCTTGCTTTATCTATTTACTCCCACTCAAGCTCAATATCGTAAATCATTCCATAGTAATCGCGTGCACAAAAAAATTACAGACAGACATTTTTTTTTTTGGTCCAACTTAAAATCTCGACAATTCATGAGATTCTAAGCTTTACGATTACTATGCTTCCAATCCACTATGTGGAGTAATTGTTGAAAAATTTGCATTCATTTTAAATGAAAAGTAGATATAAAAATGGCCTTATATATTAATTAATCCAGTAGCGTAACACGTATTATATTCAACGGGGATGCAGGATACCCTATTTTTTTTTAACGCCTTATTTATATTAACGTCCTGGCGAAGTTCAGCTAATGCTATTGCAGCACTCAACTAGGACACACACACACACACATCAACCGCTCCCTGCAACATTGTCATCTGCCGCAGCTGAGAGTTGAACTCAGGAGAGGAGAGCGACTGCCGTGTTGTCTCTCACACAACCGCGGTCTAGTCCAGTGATACCATCACGGCAACACGTGAAAAATGCCATAACCTAGCCAGGATTCGAACCTGGGACCCCGTGGCCGCAAGCCTAACATTAACCATTAGAGTATTTTTATTGAATATTAATAAGTTACATGTCAACGGCTTGTATCTGGTTCATATTTCATTTTACAATCATAATATAGATAAAAAGCTACAAATCCGCGGAGACGTGAAGCGTCTCATCCCGTCAATATTAGGCGAAGGGAATCTAGAATTAGTGGCTTCTGTGAGTCGGAAAAAATCTCTGAAAACTAATTTATAGCTTAAGGAGACTATGTCTTCCCCCCATTTTCGAGGATGCTGAACACGATGGTGGCGGTTTAAACTCTTTCCGAGTTAACCCCACCTCCCAAACGGCCATAAACCACCCCCGATAGAGGTGAAGCGCGGATACGCCGTCTCATACCGACAAAACCTGCGTCACCTCCCGTTTTCGAGGCTGCTGATCACGATGGCGGTGGTTTAAACTCTTTCCGAGTTAACTCCACCCCCCAAACGGCCAAGAACCACCCGCCAAATAGGTTAACGCGGATACGGCGTCTCATACCGACAAAACCTGCGTCACCCCTTGTTTTCGAGGATGCTGAACACGATAGCGGTGGTTTAAACTTTTTTCGAGTTGACCCCACCCCACAAACGGGCAAAAATAACCCCCGAAAGGGGTGAAATGCGGATACGCCGTCTGATACCGACTAAGCTTGCGTCACCCCCCGTTTTCGAGGTATCAAAGGTCGTTTGAGGGGTTAGTTTGCTTCGAGGAGAAGATCCAGCATCACCATCGCGTTCAGCATCCTCAAAAACGGGGGGTGACGCAGGTTTAGTCGGTATGAGATGGCGTATCCGCGTTTCACCCCTTTCAGGGGTTGTTTTTGGCCGTTTATGGGGTGGGGTCAACTCGAAAAAAGTTTAAACCATCGCCATCGTGTTCAGGATCCTCGAAAACGGGAGGTGACGCAGGTTTTGTCGGTATGAGACGGCATATCCGCGTTAACCTTTTTGGGGTGGTTTTTGGCCATTTGGAGAGGTGGGGTTAATTCGAAAAGAGTTTAAACCACCGCCATCGAGATCAGCATCCTCAAAAATGGAGGTGACGCTGGTTTAGTCGGTATGAGACGCCGTATCCGCGTTAACCCATTTGGGGGGTGGTTTTTGGCCGTTTGGGGGGTGGGGTTAACTCGGAAAGAGTTTAAACTACCGCCATCGTGTTCAGCATCCTCGAAAACGGGGGGGGGGGACATAGTCTCGTTAGGCTATAAATTATTTACATACCTCTCCGACTCACAGAAGCCACTAAATTTATATAGGTTTATTGCACTTCGCAAAAACGATTGTGCAAATTTTATAAAATATACTAATGTTTAAGATATTTAAAAGGTGAAGGGTGTTATGGGTAGGTTAGAAAAAATTGTGATTAACTAATGAAGGAAAATAAATGTAAAAAACCTGCTTAACACTTGTGCCAAGTCAAGCCGATAAAAATTAAGTGATTTAATGTGTGAAAGACCTGTGTGAAATATAATTTAGTGGATATTTTTATTTTTTCTCCCTGGATTCCTCGGAGGAGGAGGGGAAATTCGAGGAAAAAATGATAAATGATATTTTTGTTTGGTAGGGCAAGCCTAATACCGTAAGCACTGCGTCACTGAATCGACACAGCTACTGTCTACGCTACTGACCCCAGAAATACACGCTTGTTATTATTAAATATATTATTTTTCTATTGGACTTGAATGTCTCCATTCCGCCACAATGTTTTTTTATAATAATAACAACGACAATAAGATGTACAACCGCTAACCTATCTAGATATTGAATAAATATTCTTCAAGTATAATATTTCCAGAGACATTGAAAATTTCCATAATTTCCTCTGTATAAAAAATGCCTCTCAACTAGCATTATCTGCAACTAACATTATTTTCAATTTCTACGTTCTAGTATAAAAAAAAGCACACTTCGCTCATTTATCAGCGAGTAGATATAAAATGTATAAAATTATTTTTTTTTCAATAGTGAGTCAATTACTTCCACGTCCAGTGGAAGTATATAACGACAAAAAAATGTTTAAAAACTTTTATTGTCCAGATAGGCTTAAAATGTCATGAAACGTCGAGATTTTAAGTTTGAGAGAAAAAAAAATTTTCTGTTTGTCGGTCTGTCTGTCGGTCTGTCTGTCGGTCTGTCTGTCGGTCTGTCTGTCGGTCTATCTGTCGGTCTGTCTGTCGGTCTGTCGGTCTGTCGGTCTGTCTGTCTGTCTGTCTGTCTGTCTGTCGGTCTGTCTGTCGGTCTGTCTGTAACTTTTTTTTTGTGCGCACGTTTACTCTGGAACCGTTTGAGATATTAACTTGAAATTTGGTACACATATGTACTTTAACGAGATCTAGAACTAGATTATATTTTCATCTTGTTCCGTCGAAGGGTTGGGGGGTAAATTGGGGTAAATTTGGGGTAAATGGGTAAATCAAGCAGGTAAGAGTCCATGAAATTGGTATTTAGTATATACAAGAGAAGCTGAGGTCTCAAAAAAAATTTTTGGCATTAGCCACCTCCATTACCACCCCCACCTCCTTATTAAAGGGGATGAAAAAAAAATGTGATTTAGTGCATGTAGAGGAACCAGAAACCTCAAAATATTTTTTTACTTAATTCACCCCCCACTACCACCCCCCTATCACCACCCTCACCCCACTACCGATGTGGGGTATCGTTTTATGGGTTTTTGAGGTAGAGGATTTCAAATATTATATTATTAAAGTTCCATAAACAATTATTTTCACATACAAAGTTTTTTCGTTGTGAGTGACTTGGATAGAGAATCTGGATGTGGAAGTAGTGATTCCTTGGGCAGCGGTTTTTTACTGGTTGAACATAAAGCTTTGTATAAAACTCCTCCTTAATAAGGATTTATTGAACTTGTCCTTTTTAGAACCTTCAAACAATATTTTAATTTTACCCTACTTCCATCCGTCACATTGGAGCTGCCACTTTGATTTTTTTTATTTTATTTTAACTTCACATTCAGCGACTACGAAGACATAAATCGGCAGTACTTTTCAAATCATAATTTTTTTGGGAGTGAGAAACAAGTGTCGGGACTATATAGAGACTGTTATTACAAAAGTGTTTTAATATTTTCACGAGTAGGTACTGTACTATGGATCTTACTTAGAAAACGGAATAGGAACTTTGTTATGATATAGTGTTGTATTTCAAATTTTGAAAATAATAGATTCCTAAAGTTTGGCAGGCTAAAATTGACTCATCCTGTATATGTAATGTTGTTATGCTTTAGTTTAATAATAAAATAAATAAAGTAAATACATAATTTATAATAACCCAATTATAACATATTTTTAATTCTAGAAAATGGAAGAGCAAGTGGATGCAGGTAGGGCCAAAAATATTGGTCTGTCCAACTTCAATCAAAGGCAGATCGAAAGAGTTCTTAAAAATGCCAGGATTAAACCAAGTTGTTTGCAAATTGAAGTACATGTAGACTTTCAACAACGTGAACTGGTGGATTATTGCCAACGAAATGGCATTGTCGTTGTTGCCTACAGTCCTCTAGGAGCACCAGGAAAGTAAGATATTTCAAGAAATTATAAAAGTAATATTAAATTCTTTTTGAGTGATGTAATAGTGGAAGTGAAAGAAATCCATAACAATAACCATTTTAGAATTTCTCCATTCTGTGTTTAAGTTAGGCGAAAATAAATTAGCAAGGAACAGTTGTGCCACTGGTGCTGACTTAGCTTCCAGAAACATCAAAACGCTACACTTTACATGCATTTCATCTACCCAATATTAAAAAATTCCTAACAAAATATCGGCATAACTTTGGACTTACATTTGAAGTGGTGATACCACATCAAAATGCAACGGTATTTTTACTCAAATTTTAAAACCATGAAGTTAAACAAAAAACACACTAAGACATTACTACGGATAGTTCTTCCTTACCTCGAAGATAGTACCCAAAATTTAATCTATGGGCACTGGAAAATATTTATTTAAGATATCAAACTGGGAGGTGGATGAAGCGTCCATCCACCAGTTCGGGCATAAGCATTAGCGTAATTTCAACATTTTTATTGGGTAGGCAGAAAAATTTTTGATGAGCGGGGGGCAGAAATATTTTTTGATGACGGGGGGGGGAGAGAAATCCAAATTTTTTATGAACAGGAGGGAGAAGTCCACAAAAAATGTTCTCTTCTTTCAAAATATTGGAGGGGAGCAGTTGTCTCCCCTTGCCCGTGCCCCCCAAATTACGCCTATGGGCATAAATCCACCGTCTTAGATTATACCGTGCTTGTGGTTTTTACGCTACATAGGAACCGGTATGTCAAACTGATAAGCCTTGTATCTCCGTAATGGCTAGTCAGATCTTCGTTATCCATCATTCTATTTCGTAGTATCATGTTCGTAATCTTTTTTTTTTAGTTCGATTCAAATTTTCATTCTGAACAAAAAATCATATTTATATATTTTTAAAATACCAATAATAAGTGAGGTACATGCCTAAATTCAAAAGAATCTTCCAAAAACACGGTCATCCGAAAATATTTGTAACCTTATTATACTCTTCGCAAAAACGAAGAGTATATTGTATTTGATCGGCACATTTCTAAAATCGTAAATATCGCTCGTAGAGAAAAAATTTTCATATCATTGTGTTAGTGAACGAATTCTGAACACCTTTCAAAATGTCCGTCTGTCCGTCTGTCCGTCTGTCCGTCTGTCCGTCTGTCTGTCTGTCCGTCCGACACGTTTCTTGTAAGCACGATAACTTAAGAAAGAAAAGTCCGATTGTATTGAAATTTAGAAAATAAGTTAGTGTTAGCTAGAGGAAGAACCCTATTGTTTTTGAAGAAAATCGATCAGTAAATAAAAAAGTTATTAATTATTTAATTTAAAAAAAAAATTTTTTTGTTAATTTTTGTGGCTTGTACTAAAATGGAAATCGCGAGATATTATTTCCATAACAATTTTTTTTTTGTGTATGAAGTTTACTAATATTTCTTAGAAGTGAAATATGTATGAATGTCGAAAGATATATATTACAGACAATCAATTTTCCTAGCAACAGGTGGTGGCGCAGCGGCTAAAGCTTTTCGTTGCAATCCAAGGGTCCCGTGTTCGAATCCCACAGGTTGGATTTTCTTTTTCATTTTTTTTTTTTCATACAATTTTTTTCACAACAAAGTTTATATCACAAAATTTAGGATGTCCAAAAACTAACAGTTATTTACAAGAAAACTGCGAAGAGTATCCTATAGAATGTGTAACAATTATATATAAAAAGCTCAATAAATTGGCGAAGAGTACTTTTTTAGCTTGTTTATAAAGTTATTGAAAGAAGTAATTTAAAAAAAAACCGTGGTGATTTTCTAAGCCATTTCTAGGACTCATTTAACAAAAATAAATTCTTCTAGTCTTCAGTTTATTTTGGCGCATTTTAGGACAATTTTGATGAACAGTTATGTGCAATTCTAGAAGAGTTGATAAACGTTTTTTTTTTTTGTTTTTGTTTCAGACCCAGGAACATTCCACTTATACTCGCTGATGGAACTATCAACAAAATCGCTTCAAAATACAAGAAAACTAGTGCTCAAATAATGTTGAGATATCTTCTGCAGAAAAACATTGTGGCCATTCCTAAAACCGCCAAGTTGGAAAGGCTGAAGGAAAATATTGACGTCTTTGACTTCACGATTAAACCTGAGGACATGAAAATTTTGGATGGCCTTGAAGGTGGTGAGGAAGCGCGTCTTGGTCGGTGGAATTTTATTACAGGGTAAGATTTCCTCTGTCGATTAAGTAGTAAGTTAGTTTTCCATATTTCCACTATGTCGCCTCAATTTATTAGAGAACTGTTACATTGTTACATTATCCGAAAAATTTTCGTGGGTTAGGAATGATCTGGGAATAATAGGTCTTTTTAAATATATTTTAGCCATCAGAGAGTATGGCTACATCTTTTCATCCAGCGTTGACCGAAATCCCTATTTATTTCGATTTTTTCATGAGTCACTGGTGATTTTTCGTTTTTTCTGAAATAATTTTTAGTTTAAAAACATTATATTTTAATAAAAACTGGAGTAAGTATAAAATTAATGATCAAAAATTCGTATAACAAATTTGGTTTTGATATATTATAGTCTAGAAGATAGCTCGATATATGGGGCCTGGGATATAACATGTTGGCATTGCTGTTATGTTTTAGCAAATATTTTTCTGAGTATTTTATCTTATGTGAGTCAGACCTCCCTCCTGACAGTCTAGCCGCTCCCGAAAATGTTCAATTGGTTACATTGAGAAAAAAATGTTGGCACTCTTCTTTGGTACAAAAACTACAAGTTTGAGAAGGTGCCAACATTTTTTTTAAAGCACCAGTTCTAGCACGTTCTTGGCCAAAAGTCCAATTTTTTGCTAAAACTGTTGCTTTTCAAAAAAAATGTTTGCACCTTCTCAAACTTGTAGTTTTTGTACCAAAGAATAGTATCTGTGAGTGCCAACATTTTTTTCTCAATGTAACCAATTGAATATTTTCGGAGGCGGTTAGCGCCAAAACTGTCAGGGGGAGAGGTCTGACTCACATTAGATAAAATATTCAGAAAAACATTTGCTAAAACAGAACAGCAATGCCAACATGTTATATCCCAGGCCCCATATATCGAGCTATCTCCTAGACTCTAGACTATTACAAAGAACCTTCAACAATTGTGTTTTGATAAAAATTTTGAATTGCCGAATATTTTTGGGCAAAACATCATAGATAACCAGTTTTTTTTAGTTATAGGTCTTTTATAAATTTTAAGATGGTATAAAAATCTAGAAACAAAAACAAGTTCTTCCGCTTTTTTGTCAAGAAAACATTCTTCCTCTAAATTATAATTATTTCTAAAACCCATTAAAATGCCTTAAAAAACATATACCTCTCTTCACTATTTTTTTGCAGTTACCAAAAATCAGAAAGTAAAAATCATATATCTTTTTTATACAATCTTAAAGTAAGTACAAGGTGGTCGCGCGAACATTAAAACCCCATTTAACTTCGTTATTTTTGGGGTTACTTAAAAAGGTTTATAAATAAAAGTTATAATGGTGTGTGTTTTCCAAAAATCGCAACAACAATTGGACGTAGTTATGCAAAATGGAGCCAATCCACAATTTGCATTATTGAGAAAAAGCGGTTTAAAGTCATGCAATACCTATAACGGGAATTTTTAAATTTATGATTTTTATCTGTTTCAATACGATAAATATGCAGATTATGCAATATGCAATATGCATTGCAGATTTTAATTCTTTATATTTTTGGCATTTTTTTTTTTATTTTATGACCTTTTTTTGAGTAAAACATGGCTTGGTTCCTTTTTGCGTTTTAGTATTTTCGTTAAAGTAAAATCTCAAAATGTTGCACCAAAAAAAAATCAATAATGCTTATTTCTTCCATATCCAGTGGAAGTATAGTAACGACAATTTTTTTTTTTAATTTTTTATTGTTCAGATAGGCTTAGAATGCCATGAAATGTCATGATTTTAAGTTTGAGCAGAAAAAATGTTTGTCTGTCTACAGACAGCTTTTTTTTGTGCACATGATTACTCAGGAACCGTTTACGATATTGACTTGAAATTTGGTACACTTATGTATTTTAACGAGATCTGGAACGTTGAAGGGTAAATGAACGTTAATGAAGGTAAATCAAGCAAGTAAGAGTTCATAAAATTGGTATATAATATAGTATGTACAAGAGAAGCTAATGTCTCAAAAAAATTTTTGGCTTTAGCCACCCCATTATAAAAGACGGTGAAAAGAAAATTGTGTTTTAGTGTGAGTACAAGAACCAAAGACCTCAAAATATTTTTTTACTTCATCCATCCCCACTACCCTCATTACTACTCCCACCTCACTACTGATGTGGAATATCGTTTTATGGGTTTTTAGGGTAGACGATTTCAAATATTATATTATTAAAGTTCCATAAACAATTATTTCCACATACAAAATTTTCACGTTGTGAGACCTGGGTAGAAAATCTGGATGTGGAAGTAGTGATTCCTTGGGCAGCACTTTTTTTTATTCAAATACTAACATTGAATGCTAAAATATATAAGTTATTACGAAATATTAGAAGCTACTGCTCTTCAATCGGAAAATCGAGCTTTCCTCCGAAACCCTCTAGGTCATCTTCTACATCATCACTGGCATAAAGTTTTGTGTAGAAAGGAATACAATCCTTTGGGAATAAATGCCATATGGATTTAAGGTCATTCAGTTTCTCCAATGCTATTGGTTTGCTCTGGGGCCATAGTGGATTTTGATCAGATTTGGAGCATCCATAAGCAGAATGATCCTTGTCGCTTTGGGTGGACAACGACTCCTCGTAGCTTTGGCAGCACGACAACTGTTTGTGGCTTTGGGAATAATTTTAGCAATGTTAAGTTCCAATTTTGTATCAGTTTTGAAATCTGCCTTCATGAATAAAAAAAAAGGCTTCTCTTTTTTCAGTACGATTTCCCTAGTTTTAAGCCAACTTACGTCTTCTCCTCTGACACCCTTCCTTCTATTCGAGATATTGTTTTCTACTGTTACCACTATTAGGGTATTAAAATTCGCAGAAAAGGACCAACCCACTGTAACGGACGAAGAATAAATTGCAAAAAGGAACCAAGACGCCTGGATCTTTTTTGAATAACTGCTTTTCTCTTTCTATCGTTTCGGTTTGGTTCTTTGCATTATTATAATAGAAACTGTATCTCCAGCCAGCTGGATCCTTTTTTCAGAATTTAAGTTTGGTATTTACGTACCGTTTGTTCCATTTTGCATAACTACGTCCAATTGAAACCTACGTTCTGGAGATATGAAACTATACTTGGGTTTTTGTAATGGAACACGCCGTATATCTTTTGCACCATCTCGAAGGTTATAACAGAAGTTTTTTAATGATATATAAAACATAGTATTTATCTTCAAAACTTTACTAGATATTAAATTTTATATTCCGTTGGTAGTCCGAAAAATATATAAGTCATTGAAATATTATTTTAAAACAAAGTGAAATTAATTACCAACAGATATCTTGGTAGAACTAACATATTGTTTGTTTTAAATGACTTAATTACGGTATGTGTGGGAGAGTTGGGACAATTTTCACAAAATAATTTTTAAAATTTTTATTTTTGAAAATTTAAAAATATTGAAAGCACAGTAATACACCTTCATATATTGGACCACTTATTGTAAATATTAGTTAAATTTACTGGGCAAATAGCGGTATGGAAAAATATTTTCTAGAGTCATGTATTTGTCCCAAATCTGCCTGTTACGAGAAAGGATTGGGACTGGCGATGGGGACATTTGGGACAGGTAATTAAATCTTCACAAAGGTTTGGAAAAATATTTAACCACTGCAAAAAATAACAAACAACGAGAAAGAATTAAATTAATTAAAAAATCTGACAAATGCTCAGAAGAAAAACAAAAATATATTGCAACAAATGATAAAAATTTTTGCTAACGCAAGTCGCTAATGTTGCAAAAATATTTAGTGGAAATTGTACCTTCCTCAAGCCGCCATTATTTTTTCATTCTGCAACGACTTCTTGAATTATTTGGATCGGAACGACAGGATTGTTCTTTTTTTTCTTGTAACGACATACCTAAAAACAATCCAAATAATATAAGAAAATAAATTCATACATGGAATGGGGGAGACAGGATGGGCCAACTCTCCCTTAAAATAACATCCCAACTCTACTTAATAATAATAATAATAATAATAATAATAATAATAATAATAATAATAATAATAATAATAATAATAATAATAATAATAATAATAATAATAATAATAATAATAATAATAATAATAATAATAATAATAATAATAATAATAATAATAATAATAATAATAATAATAATAATAATAATAATAATAATAATAATAATAATAATAATAATAATAATAATAATAATAATAATAATAATAATAATAATAATAATAATAATAATAATAATAATAATAATAATAATAATAATAATAATAATAATAATAATAATAATAATAATAATAATAATAATAATAATAATAATAATAATAATAATAATAATAATAATAATAATAATAATAATAATAATAATAATAATAATAATAATAATAATAATAATAATAATAATAATAATAATAATAATAATAATAATAATAATAATAATAATAATAATAATAATAATAATAATAATAATAATAATAATAATAATAATAATAATAATAATAATAATAATAATAATAATAATAATAATAATAATAATAATAATAATAATAATAATAATAATAATAATAATAATAATAATAATAATAATAATAATAATAATAATAATAATAATAATAATAATAATAATAATAATAATAATAATAATAATAATAATAATAATAATAATAATAATAATAATAATAATAATAATAATAATAATAATAATAATAATAATAATAATAATAATAATAATAATAATAATAATAATAATAATAATAATAATAATAATAATAATAATAATAATAATAATAATAATAATAATAATAATAATAATAATAATAATAATAATAATAATAATAATAATAATAATAATAATAATAATAATAATAATAATAATAATTTACCTGCAACTGACCAACGCAGACGTCGAGGACAACGAGTATTGGAAGAAATGCAAGGAGACAACGGCCGCAATCAAGAACCCATAGAGGCCAATCTGGAAGAGGCTGCTCCTCAAGCGCAGCTGCCTGAGGCCACCCTTCCAGGTACATCAAGAGGTAGGAAGCGGTTTAAGTGGACGGATGACATAAATGAATTCCTATACCGCTCCTACCTCCTCATTACTAAATTTGAAACATCAGAAAACCCGTACGGGACAGAGTTGCATAGAACAGTAATAGAAAGATATCCAGAATTGGCCAATAAGAGCATACAGAATATTTTAGACCAGCGACGAATCCTTTTCACCAAAAACCGAATCAACCCGGAAACGATTGAGCGTATTAGAGCGGAGGTAGCGAGAGAGTTGGGACTGGCCACAGACAGGATGGAAGAAGACGAACCACCGATCCACACTGAAGTTCCTGAAGATGAACGGGCCACCTACGACACATTTATTCATTTCCACACTCTATACAATGGCATTGATCCTACAAAAAAACCGCGCCTGCCTAAACTTAGATCTAATAGAAACACCAAGCAAGTAGTAGCCATAGTAAATAGGATAGTCGAACAACAATTATCAGACACGGAGAATATTACAGATCTTCATAGCATTGTATATACGGCTGCAGTCACAATACTGCACCTACATAATCAGGAACCGTTGAAGGACACCGTGCAGAAGCACAGAAAGAAAACTCCAGCGTGGGAGCTTCGGCTCACCAAAAAGATAGAGGGATACAGGAAGGAATTGGGAAAAGTATCGCAATACATGCGGCAACCTACTCCCAAACACAAACTTGCCCGCGATGCGGAGGCTATCTGCAGAAAATATTATGATGCTGAGAATACTAGTCCTGCTGAAGTGTTTGATTTAATAAGGCAAAAACTGCAAGCCATCACTAAACGGCTGCGCCGATATAGGGAGAGTAATAAGCGAAAGATACAAAACCAACTTTTCGCAACGAACCAGAAGCAGTTTTATAGAGACTTGAAGGTCCAACCCGCAGCTAATGTACAGCAACCAGACAACCGACCACCACAGAAAACCGAGATGCACACTTACTGGTCTGGAATATGGGAGAGGCCACAAGAGCATAATCAAAGGGCTACATGGATTAAGGATGAGAGAAGAAGAACGGATAAGGTACCAGTAATGATAGATCATCAAGTCACCTTGGCGGATGTGACGAAAGCCATACGTAAAACACATAACTGGAAGGCACCGGGCTGTGACAACATCCACAATTACTGGTACAAAGTACTTACCGCCACTCATCAGAAAATCGCCAATCTCTTTTCTCGCCTCATCCTACACCCACAAGACACTCCACATTTCTTTACGACTGGGATTACTTATCTTCTACCTAAAACTGAACCACCACATCCTCACCCAAGTAAATACCGCCCTATAACATGCCTCCCTACCATCTACAAACTACTGACATCTGTCATAACCGAGAAGGTGTATAAGCATGCCCATAATTGTCAACTGGTAGCAGAGGAGCAAAAAGGCTGCAGCAAAAACGCTAGGGGCTGCAAGGAGCAAATAGTTATAGACTCGGTTATTACTCAGCACGCAAAGAAAACTAAGAACCCTCTTCATGTAGCATATATCGACTATCAGAAGGCTTTCGATAGCGTGCCGCACTCCTGGCTACTAGATGTCCTCAGTGTCTATAAAATAGACGTACATATACAGAATTTTTTATCTGTCATAATGTCGAGCTGGAATACCAATCTGAAATTGAACCTGTCAGATACAACGACAGAAATTGGAAAAGTACACATCAGAAGGGGCATATTCCAAGGCGATGCGCTAAGCCCACTATGGTTCTGCCTCGCGCTGAATCCATTGTCGGAAGCGCTAAAGAGATCCAGTCAAGGTTACTCCATAACAGCAGACGAAAGCTTGACACATCTATTATATATGGACGATCTTAAGATATATGCGGCCAGTAGGAAGGAACTCGATAAGTCGCTTAAGCTTACTGCCAAATTCTCCAAGGACATCCAGATGGAGTTTGGACTAGACAAGTGCCGAATAAATGCAATGAAGAGGGGAAAATGGGTTGAGGAAACAGCGTACCGAGTTGGCGAGGAAGATGGGGAGATATTAGCAATGGACGAAAATGAGCTGTACAAATACCTAGGGTACGAGCAAACATGTGTCTTAGAGGAGAAGGTTGTGAAAAATAGGATAAAGGAGAGGATGCACGAAAGGATGAGACAAATCCTAAAGAGTAGTCTGTCAGCTATAAATAAAACAAAAGCCATCAACACTTACGCCATGCCAGTAGCAGTATACACATTTGGAACTGTTAAATGGACTAAAACCGAGCTCGATGCTCTTGACAGACAGACTCGGACTTTGTATACGAAGTATAGGGCACATCATCCCAAAAGTTCTGTGGAACGTTTCCACCTACCGCGGTCGCAAGGAGGTAGAGGCGTGCTGAAATTGGTTACCATGCATGAGAGGCAAACCCGCAACTTACATCAGTATTTCCAGAGGAGGGCCGAGACTAGTCGCCTCCACAAAGCTATAATATCAGTAGATAACAACCTTACACCCATAAGGCTTAACCAGCCCCTTGCAGATCAGGAAACTCAACAACAGATATATCGGCAAGAAATTGAGCAGTGGTTAGCAAAGCCCCTACATGGAAAGTACCCTAACATCCTTGCTGCAGATCACATCGACCGGAGCGCATCTCTCAGCTGGCTCAGATATGGCAACATCTTTGGGGAAACCGAGGGTTTCGTAGTGGCAATACAAGATCGAGTAGTGGCGACCCGAAACTACATGAAGTATGTAGTTCGGGATCCTACAGTCACTTCTGACAGATGTCGAGCCTGCTCGACCACAGCCGAATCTATAGACCATATCATCAGTGGATGCCCGACACTAGCTCCAACTGCGTACACGGGACGGCATGATAACGTTGCCAAAATTGTGCATCAGGCTCTGTTAAGTCAAGTAAACCGGAACTATTGCCCCGTACCCTATTACACTTACCAACCAGCATCTGTAAATGAGACCGACAATCATATCCTATATTGGAACAGAACAATACACACAGACAGGCACATAACAAATAACAGGCCAGACATAGTATTCACAGACAAGCAAACGCAGCAAACCTACCTTATAGACATCACAATCCCGCTACCTGAAAACATAGAGAAAAAATATAGGGAAAAAATTTCAAAGTACCTACCCTTGGCCGAAGAGGTAAAGGACATGTGGCGACAGGAACAAGTTACCGTGATACCAATAGTGATTGGCGCCACTGGAGAGATACCGGTCACACTCAAGCCCGCTCTAGTCGAGCTAGGAATAAAAGAGAACGCCTATATTACGATGCAAAAATCAGTCCTGATCGATACATGCAGCCTGACCCGTGCGTTTCTCAATCAAACGCAATAGAGAGGAACCCAAGTTGCCCCCAGGGGCCCTTGGGTACTGTAATTACTTGTCGGACATGACAATGAATCCGCAACATAATAATAATAATAATAATAATAATAATAATAATAATAATAATAATAATAATAATAATAATAATAATAATAATAATAATAATAATAATAATAATAATAATAATAATAATAATAATAATAATAATAATAATAATAATAATAATAATAATAATAATAATAATAATAATAATAATAATAATAATAATAATAATAATAATAATAATAATAATAATAATAATAATAATAATAATAATAATAATAATAATAATAATAATAATAATAATAATAATAATAATAATAATAATAATAATAATAATAATAATAATAATAATAATAATAATAATAATAATAATAATAATAATAATAATAATATACGGACGGAATGGTAACAAAGAATATTACGGCCAACTTAGTCAAATTGAATTTACCAACTTACTTGATATCCGTTATACAGAAAGCCACCATTCTTCAAACAATTCATATTATAAGAAAGTTTTTTAACTCTGAGGGCTGAAATGAATTTTTCCTTCTCAGATGACCACCTGATCCTATTTAAGACCGCAAAGGATAGGTCAAATAATTCCAGTAGTAATGCTGTGAAAGTGAATCATATAATAATAATAATAATAATAATAATAATAATAATAATAATGATAATAATAATAATAATAATAATAATAATAATAATAATAATAATAATAATAATAATAATAATAATAATAATAATAATAATAATAATAATAATAATAATAATAATAATAATAATAATAATAATAATAATAATAATAATAATAATAATAATAATAATAATAATAATAATAATAAAAACAACAACAACAACAACAACAACAACAACAACAACAACAACAACAACAACAACAACAACAACAACAACAACAACAACAACAACAACAACAACAACAACAACAACAACAACAACAACAACAACAACAACAACAACAACAACAACAACAACAACAACAACAACAACAACAACAACAACAACAACAACAACAACAACAACAACAACAACAACAACAACAACAACAACAACAACAACAACAACAACAACAACAACAACAACAACAACAACAACAACAACAACAACAACAACAACAACAACAACAACAACAACAACAACAACAACAACAACAACAACAACAACAACAACAACAACAACAACAACAACAACAACAACAACAACAACAACAACAACAACAACAACAACAACAACAACAACAACAACAACAACAACAACAACAACAACAACAACAACAACAACAACAACAACAACAACAACAACAACAACAACAACAACAACAACAACAACAACAACAACAACAACAACAACAACAACAACAACAACAACAACAACAACAACAACAACAACAACAACAACAACAACAACAACAACAACAACAACAACAACAACAACAACAACAACAACAACAACAACAACAACAACAACAACAACAACAACAACAACAACAACAACAACAACAACAACAACAACAACAACAACAACAACAACAACAACAACAACAACAACAACAACAACAACAACAACAACAACAACAACAACAACAACAACAACAACAACAACAACAACAACAACAACAACAACAACAACAACAACAACAACAACAACAACAACAACAACAACAACAACAACAACAACAACAACAACAACAACAACAACAACAACAACAACAACAACAACAACAACAACAACAACAACAACAACAACAACAACAACAACAACAATAACAATAATAATAATAATAATAATAATAATAAGCTGAGCAAATACAGCAGACAGCAATTCTTGGCACCGCACATATAATCAGGAAGGTGTTGTCGTGAACCTGAAAAGAAGTCACGCTTTAGAATATGTACCCTCATAATCCATACTTACCTTACCTTAGATGCATGGTTTGCATCTGGTTTGCGTAATGATACCTACCTTAGGACAGGGTAGTGATAGAACGAAGAAATAATAATAATAATAATAATAATAATAATAATAATAATAATAATAATAATATCGTTCCGATCCTTCTCCACTCCTTTGGAGTGGTGAAATGGTGACGAATATATAGACGAAGCTCCTTGGCGTAATACACTAATATGTTCGGATTCCTTAAGTTCTCTTCAAGCCCTTTCAAATACTCACAGTCTGGATCCCCTTGTGCAAAAAGTTCTTGCACTCATAAACAAACTTAAAAACGATTCCAAGGACATAATCCTTGTATGGGTTCCAAGTCATATAGGAATTCGAGGTAATGAACTTGCGGACCAAGCAGCACGGGACGCAACAGAAAATGAAACTGACGAAAACATTCCAGCGCACCATCTTGACATGAAAAATCATGTCAAAAACAAAAGCATTGAAAGCTGGCAGGAGGACTGGTCTCGAAATGAGGCACGTCTCAAAACGACGAAACCTTCTGTAGGTTTTTGGAACTTCCCAATAGAACTGAAGAAAAGAGAAAAGGTGGCAATTACGCGACTAAGAATCGGACATACCCGACTTACAAGTTCATTTATGTTAACTGGTACCAGACAACCCAGATGTGAGGAGTGTCAATCCTACTTGACGGTAAGCCATGTACTTCTTTTCTGTACCAAGTACGCGGGGACAAGACTACGACTTAAAATGTCTAACGAATTAAGTATATGCTTAAACAATGAGGCCAAAAATGTTGAAAAACTCAAACAATTTCTACATGAAACGGGATTAATCAAGAACCTTTGATTAAATCGGCGAAACAATTACGTGACAGCGGCTAATAACCTAGGTAGTTGATGCCGCTAGGAAAAAAAAAAAATAATAATAATAATAATAATAATATCGTTCCGATCCTTCTCCACTCCTTTGGAGTGGTGAAATGGAACCGAGAGGAGTTGCGTCAACTCGATGTAGGAACCCGCAAGAAGATGCATATCAATAGGAGTTTGCATCCTAAATCGTCCGTTCCACGGTTATACCTCCCACGACATCGGGGAGGCCGTGGACTCTTGAGTTTGGAGAGTCTCCATAACAGGATGGTTCTGGATGGAGCCTGTAAGATTATCAGGAGTTCGGATCCCCTCCTCTGCATGGTCCGAGACCATGAAAATGCAGGGGTAGGAGCGTCAGAGAGCAGCCGATGAACTTGGTCTCTCCTTCGACGTCGAGCGGGTAAATCGCGACTCTGTCACCGAGTTGGAACCTGCTCGGCGAAAAGCCCAAATTAAAGCTGCAGAACACAACATCTTTCTGCAGCTTCATACGGATAAGCCAATGCATGGAGTCTTCTATAAAAATATAGAAGATCTTGGCTTATCCGAAAGGCTGACCTTTGCCTTCTTAAGGTCAGCCGGGCTGAAGTCTGAGACCGAGGGATTCATAATGGCTTGCCAGGATGGTGTATTTAACACTCTCGTTTATCGAAGTCGTGTCATGGGTATAGAGGTCCCTGATGTCAGCTGCAGGGCCTGCCGCAGGGCGCCAGAGACTCTAATGCACTTGTTGTCGGCCTGTCCGACATATGCAGTCTCGGCCTATATCCAGAGGCACGACGGAGCATTACGAGTGCTTTATTATCACTTAAGGCACTCGTATGAAATAGACGAGACACCAGTGCTGCCTTATGCTCCGGGGGATATTGAGTCCGTTGTGGGAAATGAGAAGTGTCTAATTTATTGGAACTACTCTTTTCCCACAGTCAGGCAAATACAAGCCAACAAGCCTGACATAGTCCTCCTCGACCACCAACTCAAGACAATGTTTGTCGTGGAGTTCTCGGCTCCCGCGGAGAACAACATTGTCTTGAAGGAGGAGGAAAAACGGACAAAATATCGAGATTTGCTCTTCGAACTCCGCAGACTCTATCCAGACCATACTGTTAAGATAGTGCTACTGATTATAGGAGCCCTCGGTGGAACGAGACACACACTGCTTTCAGAACTTAAGATCATACCGGCATGCCGAAATTCGGCAGAGGTCTTAGCCGGCAGAATGCAGAAGGCCGTCATCCTCGGTTCATTACGTCTGCTCAGGGCACACGATTCGCGGACCCAGTAGTCACTCACCCCACGGGCGTTGGGAGTGGCTACCGGTACTACCAGCTCCCCTCTGTGAGTGTCGGAGCCACAGAGTTTAAAGGGTGACTGGCTTTTACAAAAAAAAAAAAAAATAATAATAATAATAATAATAATAATAATAATAATAATAATAATAATAATAATAATAATAATAATAATAATAATAATAATAATAATAATAATAATAATAATAATAATAATAATAATAATAATAATAATAATAATAATAATAACAATAACAATAACAATAACAATAACAATAACAATAACAATAACAATAACAATAACAATAACAATAACAATAACAATAACAATAACAATAACAATAACAATAACAATAACAATAACAATAACAATAACAATAACAATAACAATAACAATAACAATAACAATAACAATAACAATAACAATAACAATAACAATAACAATAACAATAACAATAACAATAACAATAACAATAACAATAACAATAACAATAACAATAACAATAACAATAACAATAACAATAACAATAACAATAACAATAACAATAACAATAACAATAACAATAACAATAACAATAACAATAACAATAACAATAACAATAACAATAACAATAACAATAACAATAACAATAACAATAACAATAACAATAACAATAACAATAACAATAACAATAACAATAACAATAACAATAACAATAACAATAACAATAACAATAACAATAACAATAACAATAACAATAACAATAACAATAACAATAACAATAACAATAACAATAACAATAACAATAACAATAACAATAACAATAACAATAACAATAACAATAACAATAACAATAACAATAACAATAACAATAACAATAACAATAACAATAACAATAACAATAACAATAACAATAACAATAACAATAACAATAACAATAACAATAACAATAACAATAACAATAACAATAACAATAACAATAACAATAACAATAACAATAACAATAACAATAACAATAACAATAACAATAACAATAACAATAACAATAACAATAACAATAACAATAACAATAACAATAATAATAATAATAATAATAACAGACAGACAGACAAATAACAAACAACATCCCGGATATGGTACTTACACTCAAGGAAGAAAATAAGACTTATATAGTTGACTTCGCTGTCCCGCTAGCGGCTAACATATCAAAAACTTACAGCGAGAAAATAAATAAGTACCTCCCACTGGCAGATGAGATCCGTCAAATGTGGAACATGGACTCTATAGTCATCGTACCTATAGTTGTGGGAGCCACCGGAGAGATACCTAAGACGCTAAAAAACAACATCAGTCAACTTGGCTTACAGTGGGAACTATATATATCTATCCAGAAGTCGGTAATCCTGGATACATGTGCCATTGTTAGAAGGGTTCTAGGAGAAAGTTAAAAAGTCAAATGCAAAAAGAGCGAACCATCTTGTCAGAGGACCGATGGCTTCTTGCCTCTACCCCAGGGAAGAAAATCTCTGTGAAACAGTAAAATAATAATAATAATAATAATAATAATAATAATAATAATAATAATAATAATAATAATAATAATAATAATAATAATAATAATAATAATAATAATAATAATAATAATAATAATAATAATAATAATAATAATAATAATAATAATAATAATAATAATAATAATAATAATAATAATAATAATAATAATAATAATAATAATAATAATAATAATAATAATAATAATAATAATAATAATAATAATAATAATAATAATAATAATAATAATAATAATAATAATAATAATAATAATAATAATAATAATAATAATAATAATAATAATAATAATAATAATAATAATAATAATAATACTACTTGAAAAGGTCTCCATAATACCCATTGTAATATCGGCTAATGGCTTGATTGATAAAGATCTGCCCAGAGCGCTAAACAGGTTGGACATATCTGACCATGAGCGGGTGATAGGACTCGCGCAAAAAGCTACAATCCTAGCTACCTGTAGCACGGTTCGAAGGGTGTTGGCCCATGAGCATACCGTTGGTCGTTTAGACCCCGGTTAACCATGAACCAAAAATTCCAATATTTAGTTGTGAAAGGAAAAAAAAAAAAAAAATAATAATAATAATAATAATAATAATAATAATAATAATAATAATAATAATAATAATAATAATAATAATAATAATAATAATAATAATAATAATAATAATAATAATAATAATAATAATAATAATAATAATAATAATAATAATAATAATAATAATAATAATAATAATAATAATAATAATAATAATAATAATAATAATAATAATAATAATAATAATAATAATAATAATAATAATAATAATAATAATAATAATAATAATAATAATAATAATAATAATAATAATAATAATAATAATAATAATAATAATAATAATAATAATAATAATAATAATAATAATAATAATAATAATAATAATAATAATAATAATAATAATAATAATAATAATAATAATAATAATAATAATAATAATAATAATAATAATAATAATAATAATAATAATAATAATAATAATAATAATAATAATAATAATAATAATAATAATAATAATAATAATAATAATAATAATAATAATAATAATAATAATAATAATAATAATAATAATAATAATAATAATAATAATAATAATAATAATAATAATAATAATAATAATAATAATAATAATAATAATAATAATAATAATAATAATAATAATAATAATAATAATAATAATAATAATAATAATAATAATAATAATAATAATAATAATAATAATAATAATACTACCAGCACCCCTCTGTGAGGGTCGGAGCCACAGAGAAGGGTGACTGGTTTTTAACAAAAAAAATAATAATAATAATAATAATAATAATAATAATAATAATAATAATAATAATAATAATAATAATAATAATAATAATAATAATAATAATAATAATAATAAATATCGAGATCTGCTCTTCGAACTCCGCAGACTGTATCCAGACCATACTGTTAAGATAGTGGTACTGATTATAGGAGCCCTCGGTGGAACGAGACACACACTGCTTTCGGAACTTAAGATCATACCGGCATGCCGAAACTCGGCAGAGGTCTTAGCCGGCAGAATGCAGAAGGCCGTTATTCTCGGTTCATTACGTCTGCTCAGGGCACACGATTCACGGACCCAGTAGTCACTCACCCCACGGGCGTGGGGAGTGGCTACCGGTACTACCAGCTCCCCTCTGTGAGGGTCGGAGCCACAGAGAAGGGTGACTGGTTTTTAGCTAGCTAAAAAAAAAAAAAAAAATAATAATAATAATAATAATAATAAGAGAGGCGTGCTGAAATTGGTTACCATGCATGAGAGGCAAACCCGCAACTTACATCAGTATTTCCAGAGGAGGGCCGAGACTAGTCGCCTCCACAAAGCTATAATATCAGTAGATAACAACCTTACACCCATAAGGCTTAACCAGCCCCTTGCAGATCAGGAAACTCAACAACAGATATATCGGCAAGAAATTGAGCAGTGGTTAGCAAAGCCCCTACATGGAAAGTACCCTAACATCCTTGCTGCAGATCACATCGACCGGAGCGCATCTCTCAGCTGGCTCAGATATGGCAACATCTTTGGGGAAACCGAGGGTTTCGTAGTGGCAATACAAGATCGAGTAGTGGCGACCCGAAACTACATGAAGTATGTAGTTCGGGATCCTACAGTCACTTCTGACAGATGTCGAGCCTGCTCGACCACAGCCGAATCTATAGAGCATATCATCAGTGGATGCCCGACACTAGCTCCAACTGCGTACACGGGACGGCATGATAACGTTGCCAAAATTGTGCATCAGGCTCTGTTAAGTCAAGTAAACCGGAACTATTGCCCCGTACCCTATTACACTTACCAACCAGCATCTGTAAATGAGACCGACAATCATATCCTATATTGGAACAGAACAATACACACAGACAGGCACATAACAAATAACAGGCCAGACATAGTATTCACAGACAAGCAAACGCAGCAAACCTACCTTATAGACATCACAATCCCGCTACCTGAAAACATAGAGAAAAAATATAGGGAAAAAATTTCAAAGTACCTACCCTTGGCCGAAGAGGTAAAGGACATGTGGCGACAGGAACAAGTTACCGTGATACCAATAGTGATTGGCGCCACTGGAGAGATACCGGTCACACTCAAGCCCGCTCTAGTCGAGCTAGGAATAAAAGAGAACGCCTATATTACGATGCAAAAATCAGTCCTGATCGATACATGCAGCCTGACCCGTGCGTTTCTCAATCAAACGCAATAGAGAGGAACCCAAGTTGCCCCCAGGGGCCCTTGGGTACTGTAATTACTTGTCGGACATGACAATGAATCCGCAACATAATAATAATAATAATAATAATAGCACCGAGCTGAGCAAATACAGCAGACAGCAATTCTTGGCACCGCACATATAATCAGGAAGGTGTTGTCGTGAACCTGAAACGAAGACACGCTTTAGAATATGTACCCTCATAATCCATACTTACCTTACCTTAGATGCATGGTTTGCATCCGGTTTGCGTAATGATACCTACCTTAGGACAGGGTAGTGATAGAACGAAGAAATAATAATAATAATAAGAACAAAGGTAATTACAATACCCATTGTCATCGGGTCAACGGGATACGTCTCTGAAGAATTCTATAATCATGTTAACCAGCTTCCCGGAGAGCACCGAGTTGAGCAAATACAGCAGACAGCAATTCTTGGCACCGCACATATAATCAGGAAGGTGTTGTCGTGAACCTGAAAAGAAGACACGCTTTAAAATATATACCCTCATAATCCATACTTACCTTACCTTAGATGCATGGTTTGCATCCGGTTTGCGTAATGATACCTACCTTAGGACAGGGTAGTGATAGAACGAAGAAATAATAATAATAATAATAATAATAATAATAATAATAATAATAATAATAATAATAATAATAATAATAATAATGAGCTCCAAGTGCTGTACCCAGGCTACTCTGTCAAGATGGTCGTCCTAATAATCGGCGTACTCGGAGGGATGAAGCCTTCGCTGCTCTCAGAATTGAAGATCATACCGGCCTGTCAGAATTCGGCAGAATGGTTGGCAGGCCAGATGCAGAAGGCGGTTATCTTGGGGTCCCTTCGTCTACTTAGGGCACACGATTTAGGTATTTGCAGTCACTAACTCCACAGGTCGTGGAGAGTGGCTGCAAGGAATTCGCCGGCGCGGCTACCGTGAGGTGTCGGAGGCCACGGAAGTCCTGTCCGGCAGCGGGCAAACCGAAAAAAAAAAATAATAATAATAATAATAAACAATTTATTTGCAACTTATAACAAAGAACTTAGCTACACTACACAACCTAATATAAAGAGAATAAGATTATAAATTACAAAAAGGAGCTGACAAACAGTTAAAACTGATGTGCCAGCCCCTGACACTAGAACACTTAAACCTAATTTTTAATCAAAGGAAACAAAAAGGAAGGTGTATATAATAAGAAAGAGTAAGAAGATAAATACATAGGAGAGTGTATACACGAAATAAAAACTTAAATAACTAGTTGAATAACCTATCAAACAAAATTTTTTTATAAGATCTTTTGAAGTTACACACAGACGAGGATTTTAAATTTGCAGGAATATTATTGTAGAGCGCATAAATGGAGTGAGTGAAGGACCTTCTAAACATGGCGGTGTGGTGAGTTGGAGGTGAGATCAATCCTCGATACCGTACATTGACATTATGAATATCACTTCTGTAAGTAACTTTCTGAGAAAAGTATGGAGGAGTTTTGAACCGAATAATACTATGGAATAGTGTAGCAGCATGAAGTTCCCGGCGAGCTTTCATAGCTAGCCAGTTGGCATCTTTAAGCTTGTGTGAAATCCTATCATATTTACGAATACCATAAATAAATCTTAACCACGACTTTTGCACTCGTTGTATTCTATTAGAATCTTCAAAGTCTAGCCAAGGGCCATATACTGTATCACAAAAATTAAAATGGCTTAGAACTAGTAAATCCGTTAATAATATTTTGGAGGAACGTGGAATAATATGACGATAATGACGGCATTTGTGAAGCACCCTAAATAATGTAAAATTGATAATAAAATTGTATGATTAATGGTATCAAAAGCTTTAGAGTAGTCAAGTAAAATGAAAGCTACCGACATACCAGTATCAATGTCCTTAAGTATATCATCGGTAACATCTAGCGAAGTAGTGGTACAGCTGTGACCTGGCCTGAATCCAGATTGTCTCATGGAAAGTATTTTATATTCATTTTATGTAAACAAATTTGAAATTTCATATTCTTTTCTAATACCTTGGACAAGATAGGTAAAATTGAAATGGGGCGAAGTTCCCCTAGACTAGTTATAGATTTTTTTTTTTTTTTGTAAGGGGAGTATTTTAGAAAGCTTCCAGAGATCAGGAAAAACACCGCTAATTATACAGCTATTAATAATATGTGCCATAAATGGTAAAATGTAAGGACAACATAGAAGCAACATATGTATATTAATTTTGTCGGCCCCGATGGCCGCCGACTTAATTTCTAACAAATGTTTATACACAACAATATCATCTACAGCTGTAAATGAGAAGACAGAGTTAAAATTTTCTTTAAAATTACTATTGTAAGCATTTATACCAAATTAACATTAGGCTCCGCCATATTAGAAGACGGCAACAAAAAATGGTCATTAATTAAATCGGGATTGCTAAGGTTGTCAGGTATAGTGACTGACGGGGATTTAGCATATATGTTTAGTTCTTTTAACTTTTCCAAATTACTTTACTATTGTTACCATGATTTTGAATACAGTACTCCATATACCTTTTTTTTCACTTCTAACGGCATTAGTTGTAATATTTTTTAGATCTTTATAATATTCCTAGTGATGTGGATTTTTTGTCCTTTTGAACTTAGCTATCGCTTTGTCACGAAGCTTCATCATTAATTTATTATTATCAGTGAGCCATGGAGGTCTAGATCTATTTGTTTTAATTTTTTGAATGGGAGCTAACGTATCAAAAATGTTCAGAATCAAGGTATTAAAGAGTTCCACTTTACCATTTATATCATCAATATCAAGTATATTTTCAAAAGGGGATATTACCAAAAAGTTCTCACTCACTTCACTGCTCGGTGTCATCTAAAGTGACCAGATTTATTTTTAGGTGAAAGTGAATCATGAAATGACCCCAACATTTAATAGCTAAAACGTCGTTCGTTACCACGGTCAATAAATGGTACGGTTACCTCAATCTGCAGCTTTAGGATGAGAGAGACACGGGGGGGGGGGAAATCGAATGAAAGAGACAGACATATCTGATTCCCGTGCAAAAGACAGAGATAAAGATTCCGGTAGGGTCTACAGCCTACGTCACCTGTAGACACTACAGGCATCTTTGTCTCTGTCTTTTGCACGGAAATCAGATATGTCTGTCTCTTTCATTCTATTTCCCGCCCCCCGCGTCTCTCTCGTCCTAAAGCTGCTGATCGAGGTAACCGTACCGTTTATTGACCGTGGTTCGTTACATATAAAATAACTCTCCAGCAACACTTGCACGCACAAGGCAATGAATTGAATAATTTGAACAAAAAAAAAGTTACTTTTCAGTACATAAAACAATTAAAATTACCTGAGATTTGAAGTACACAACACACGGGCGAAATACGGCAGTTTATTTACTTTTCTCACAAATATACATAACCTGTATGACACAATATCAACCAATCGGTATAAAAAGTCACTGTCCCAATTCTCCCATGGTACCAACTCTCCCACATCTCCCCTACTTTTGTTTTCCAGGGTTAATTTAATATATTTTAACTATACAGTAAATTAGTGAAGAAGTTTGTAAGATAGACATTACGTTTTATAAATCGTTAGAAAACTTCCTTTATGGTTTTTCAGATGGTATAAATACATACTGGGGGGTTTCGTTACAAAAATCCAAGTAAAGATTGTATCTCCAGAATGCGACTTACAATTGTTTTCTGACATGACTTTTTTTGGAAAAATACATGCAATTTTCTATAGCTTTTATTTTTAAACTTTTTTACGTAACTCCAAAAATACCGAAGTTATTTGGAGTTCTAATGTTAGCGCGACCATCCTGAACATAAAAAACCTATTAACATATTTGTGTATTATGAGCACAAAGTGCCTCATTGTCGCTCGATAGTGTAAGTTGACGCGTGACACGAAGCGGAGTGCATCAAACACTCGAGAGCGACAATGACACCTTTGCGCTCGAGTTACATACATGATTTTATCCACAATCGTTTGAAAATATCAAAATAAAAGTAATAATTAAGTTTAATTATGGCTGAAGACAGGGATTCGTCAACATTTTATGAGTATGCCTTGCATATGTGATCAAAATAAACAGACGAACAAAACACAATCACTGTCAATTTATTTAAGTTTTATTAATTATTGTAAAGTTCGTATTATTTGTATAAATAAATTGAGCAATTAATTGTTACTTATATATCAACTAACATTATATTAACAACAGTTTTGGAGCATTATTATTTCATAAGAATACATTGTCAATGTTCCGATCAAACTTGTGTAAGGACAGGTGCACTCGTAAAAGTACTTTGCCATTCGTTGTCATGGCAATTACAGACGAGTCACAATAAGTGGATGTTTACTGCAAATAAGACATGCTATTTTTTCTTCAAACGTTTAGCTACAAAAAAAATAAAGATAAAATGTCTCGAATTTCACCACCAGAAACGCATTGTGTTAATATCGCGTGGTCGCCGTATTAAATAAAATACGCGTTGCTATGGATATTACCTTTTCTGCCGCACACAGCGTCAGAAAAAGTACTTTTGAATAAGTTGTTAATGGCAACACATAGCCGTCTAAAATGTCAAACTTTAATGTCGTGAAATGCGTTAAGAAATGTATTGTTTTACTGACGTGACGTTTGAAGAAAAAATATATTTTTATATACTTTAAGATGGTATAAAAAAATCTTTATTTTCGTTTTTCTTTTGAAAGTTTTTTTTTCTGAAACCCATTAAAGTTTTATAAAAAATATATATCTTCGCTACTATTTTATAGTACCTAGGTACAATAATTTTTTTTGTTTTTTACGCACTTTTAAATAACGTTAATGGATTTTAGGAATAATCAATATTAACAACAAAAACATGTTTTTTAGAAAAAAAAAACAAAAAATAGAAGTTGCCAAAAAAACGAAAAAAAAATGTATACCATCTTAAAGTAAACATATAAAAAAAACTAAGTAGAATAAAAGGAATATATTTTTTATATGCTTTAAATCGGTATAAAATCTAGCAATTAAAAAAATATCGTTTTTTACGGCTTTGTTTTTTTAAATTTTCCTATTCTTCTTTTTGCTACAAAAAACATTTTTTTTATTGTAAATTTGTCCTAAGCCATATACGGCTCTACTCTTCGAGATTAAAGATAGCAGGTCATACCTAATGAACAGCAAGACATGTCTAAATTTTTTCATTTTCCATTAATACGGTTTTATTTGCTAAAATTCATGAAAATTATTATTCAGGTAGTTTTTAGGTTTATAGTTTGTTTTTGAAGCCCCTTATATATAATATGATTCTTGACCAAAACTAATATTTAATTTTTGCATTTTTCAGTATTGAACAACACCCTGAATATCCGTTTCCGACATAAACGATGACGCTGGGATGCTATGTGATGTCTATTTTTTGTTAAAGTTAACATTTTGTCTAATAAAGTAAGAAAAGTCTCTTCTGTAATGTAATTTTTATTTTAAATGAGAAATGTGAATAATTATAATTAAAATATAATTAAAAGATATCTTATCCGTAACAACTGATTATATTTTCCTATCCCCCCAAATCCATTTTTAATTTAAATTTGATTAAATCATTATTAGGACAAATCTTAAATGTGCATGAAAAATGTATGCATTTAGCGATTAACAATTAGTTACTTTTTTGAATTACGGTCAAGGCCTTAGCAGCCGATACTAATTAGTAAATCGAGGTTATATAAAAGTTTTAGTTAGCCTTTGTCATTTTTATATCTGCATAGTATAGTGGTGTAAGTCGGTCACTGTTATTGAGAACTTCATATTGAACAATTTAATTCTCTATAAATCATTAAAAAAAATAGCAAAATCTCTCCTTCATTGTGTTAGTAACCAAATACAGCCAACGAAGTGTTTTGTTATTTTCAATTTATTTGAACCGTGAAAAATATTCTGTTAAATTATGGCTGCAAAAATATTTATGGATATGCCAGGCGGTCAGAAAATGCCAGCTATTGGACTAGGCACTGGAGAGGTGAGTTATGTTTCATTAATTCAATTTAATTATAAAGAAATCTTATGTTATAATTCAAATATATGGGTCTATTGATGCGAACAAACAAGTTGACGTTATATACGCCGATTTTTCCAAAACCTTGGACAGGATTGACCACGGTATTCTTCTCCATAAATTTAAGGTATTCAGTTTTTCGGACTTCTTCACCTCCCTCTTGCCATCTTGTTTTAATTGGAAGGTATCAATACGTAGAATACCGTGCTTTTAAATCTAATCAATTCCTCACTACATCTGGAGTGCCCCAAGGCTCAATATTGGGGCTGCTATTATTTATCTTATTTATTAGTGATATAATCCCTTGTGTTTGTATCAACTGTCTGCTATATGCTGATGTTATGAAATTGTTATTTGTTGTTGATAGTGACGAGGAAAAAATGTGTAAATGATTGATGTCTTCGAAATATCCTCCCTTAAACATCACTAAATGTAACGTAATTTTTTCAGTGGGATTGTTATTTAATTATAAGTTGAGCTTTACAATCTTGAATAGATCAATCAAATGTTACTTCTTTCATTATTACCTCAAATCTTTTTGAAGAATAATTGTTATGTGACAGCGAAGAGCTGTCAGAAATTATTTCGGTAGGTTGATTTAAAATTCCTCATGGCAGGTGACTGACATAAATATCTTCTAGATCAGATAAATCTATTTTTGTTTCTGAAGTATGGTTTGCTTATGGTTGTTGTAAATAGAAAAGTGTTCCTAATGAATGAAATTCGAAATAACAGACCCCGGAAAAAAGATAATTTCCAAGAAAACTAGACCTGTAATTTCTAAACCACCGACAGGCAACTAATGAGAAAGGGTGCTTAGATTATAGGGATTGCATTACCGGTTAACCGGTTAACCGGTTAACCGGTTATCAGGACAAAAAACACATGTCGATAATTACCGGTTATTTTAATTTTTTACCGGTTATTTCGGTAAACTCTGAACTTACGATATGTCACGTATTCAACGTTTCTATTTATGTCACTGACTAGTATTCACTAAATACAGAGTGACTGTCCCAACACCGAGCACTTTTAACAATAAATAAATAATATTATAAAAAGTAAACTCTAAACACCAAGCCTTAAGATACAAGAGAGACATTAACAATATCTTACGATAGAAAATTGAATATTTCACTGCAGCAAATATCCGTGGAATACATTTAGAAGTATGTTATTATCAATTCTTATTAACTTATCGACCCACCAATATCAATTGAGGAAGGGTGGTGGTATTCTATGCACAAATATCAGACGACTAACAGATATAGCTTTGAAAAACTAACCCTTTTAACAGGCTATTTTTAAAAAATATTGTATGTTTAGATTAGGTATTCAGTAAATGCCCTATTTGAGTTTATGTTTATAATTTTTGATATTTAAGTGGATATTTTTGTTATTTACAGAATAATTGTTTATTTAAATTTATTTCATTTATATTTTTTCCTTTTGATAAATTAACTCCTATATAAAAGTCTATTTGACAGTCACATTTTTGTCACTTTGACAGCGATAAAAAAGATGCATCGTTTTTTATCACCGATTAATGTATTCTTACTTTATTAACCAATCAAAATGTACATTTTCAAAAAAATCGACCAATAGGATTTGTTTGAAGTGAGAAAAACGGCTATGGAGAAGTGGAAAAAATCGAGAAAAATGTATGTTACTTTTTTCGTAGTAGCCATGTGTTAAACTAAAAAAGTCATTGAAATTATTAAAATCTGACATTTTACGTTTTCATCTTGGTTTCTGTACACAAAATGAATGAGAAAAAGCGATTTGGTGATGTTTCACAAGAAAATTTTAACGAAGCTATGAATGAAAATGTCCCAGTTAAAACGAGAAACTAAAAATTCTAGATGGAAACAATTTAAAGATTTTTGCAAAGAGCATTATTCCCTCGAAAAAGATACGACTACTATGATGAACTTGCAAATATTTTGACTGACTGGGGTTATAACATGATAAAAAACATTAGAAAATGTTTTTATTTTTTACAATAAATCGTTATTTTTAAAACATTAAATAAACAGTTTTGTTGTAATAATTACTTTAGATAATCTTTTTTAATCACATATTAAACTTCTGTAATACACACGAGGTTGATTTCCAATTTGGGTAAAATTTTTTTAGTGACTTAAACCTATTTTCCATGAAAATTATGCTCGAATTAAGGGACATAGGAAAAATCGCTCCACTTCGTGTCGCAATTTTTTCATGCCCTTAATTTTCGAATAATTTTCATGGGAAAATAGGTTTTTGTCCAAAAAAAATTTACCCGGTAAATGTGTGCATTAATACCCGATAAAAATGCCTGTTCCTCAAAAGCAGAGTACATCTAGTAGTCGCACGTCACTTTAAAATCTGTACTGTCAGCTATAATTTTTAAGTATTGTGGAAACTATACTGTACAATATGAGTCGTTTTGGGAAAATTATAATTATTTTTAATAAATTATTGTTGTTGTTCGTTCACATATTCTGTCGTTAATTTATCTTGCCAAAAAACACTCGAGCTTTTCTTTTATGTATAAATTTTTTTTAACTAAAAATTTTTCCATTTTGCTCGAAAAACTGACATTTGACAAAATCGCTCGACCTCCGGTCTCGCGATTTTTTCATGTCAGTTTTTCTTATGAAATCACTGATTGGCTAAAATTATTTCATTACAAAGAGAAATTTATGCGATAAAAAAAAGCTCTTGTGATTTTACTGTTGATAAAAAACCTTTTGTTTGTTCATTATATCAAATATACGTATGTAAAAATGTTTTTTGTTAAATTTAGATAATTTTATACATGGAAAAAGATAATTGGCATTTTCGCCACCCTAATCATCCATTCTAAAAATTACCGGTAAATACCGGTTAACCGGTTATTTACATTTTTACTTACCGATTTACCGGTTATTAAAACTTCCGGTAAATTGCAATCCCTATTAGATTACTGTAAAAAAAATATTTACAATTTTCATTTAAGCACGCCAAAACTAAACACGGAGCCGTTATTTCTTGAGCTGCATAATGCAGGATTCATATTGTTCCCAAAGTAAAACTTGATTCTATTTTACACGTAATTAAAATCTAATACAAACTAGCAACGAACATGTTCTTCAAATCTAAGATATGGACATAATCTCATACGTCCTTTTAAGTACGGTTCTGACATTAGATCCGTTTGGACTTTGTGCAATGATTATGATAATTACCATACTGAATGTATACGTACAAGGAGGATATTGATGAGATGAACTGCCAACAGTATCAAGCGGAATATACAACAGAGCGACGTTGATTTAATACGCCCTTGCAATTTTTTATTACATCCCCTCCAAATTCAAAAGCCAATAGGATTCGTTGCGCGTACCAATGACGTGCATTCGTTAAGTGTCCTCTTTGTATGGATTCAGTATAAACAACAGTATCTGTGTGATATTTATTATGGATACTTTCAAATCTTATCTTAATACTACGGGAGCCCACCCTAACTATCCGTGCACCTCTAGATCCTTGGGGACAATGTTTTTCATAAAGATTAAAGCCTAAGGAACAATTTAAGATATGTCCTCAAAAAAAAAACTGGCTGTACTTTCAAATGGCGTCCGTTTAAAAAAAAATTGCAAATATTGTTTTTGACATTTAACACAAAAACTAAAAAAGATGGAGAAAAACTATCTGCGCAAAAAACAAAGTGCATAAAATTTTCTACAATTTTGTTGCTATACAATATTTAGGTAGGAGTTACCATTTTCCAGGTAAATGATTCAGCTCTTAAAATAAAATATAAAATTCAATATAAAACGTAAGTAACACTCATTCGCATTCAAATTCACTATCGCTGTCTCCCGATACATCAAATATTTCTTTCAAGTCTTCTTCCTTTATTGCTCCATTTAAGATGTCATTATCAGCTTCACTTTCGTCTGTTATGATTTGATTTTCAATCATCTCCTGAAGAATTTCAGGAAGCGATTGAGGCAGTATTTTATCTGCTGAACACCAAAGAGGTTCTTAATTTTCTTGCCATCCATAATCATTCCAAGGCTTTGGAATATTGTGAATACCTTCGTCGAATAATCGCCAAATACGTGTTTGGCAAACACTCCTTTTAATATGATCAATAAAGCAAGCTCTTGATGGTGGAATCGAAGAAAAATCAACTTTAGTGTCAATTGATAAAGACAAATGTCTCTATCACCACATTTCTGCCTAATGGCAATTTGTAAATGTGCACGTACATCTAGGGAGGACTCCCCGACTACAAGGGGTTTAATGTTAGATTTGTGAACGACAAAATAATTCTAATACTGCCGTCATAAGGAGAATAGCCGCATCTGTAAATTGTCGGTTTTCGAGGAGCGTTTGTTTTTTTCCCAACTAGTAAATATTAAATTAGAAAATCAATTTCAATGAATTCTAGGTACTTTAAATATTCATATTCTAAAATTTTTTTAACTGCAGAACTAGGTTAAGTACTCTTGTGTGCTCATTTATTATTAGAATCTCATTTATGGCAAATATGTAGATGCGGCTTTTCACCTTATGACGGCAGAATAGATCAAGTGAAATTCTATTTAGTCATTTTTTTAGCTTAGTAATGAGGATGATCTTGGAAAATCTCTTAATACCGCTCTTGAAATTGGCTACCGCCATATTGACACCGCCTTCGCTTACCAGAACGAGGTATTTATTGGACGCGTACTAGAGCAATGGTTTTCTTCTGGAAAACTGAAAAGAGAAGATGTGTTCATTACCACCAAGCTTCCCATGGATGGAGTGCACGAGGATAGAGTGGATATGTTTATGCAGAAATCTCTAGAAAATCTTCAGCTAGATTACGTTGATTTATACCTAGTACACTTTCCCATTGGCACGAAATATATTGAAGGTAAACCGACACCAGGTCCTGATGACGAGGAGCAACAGGAGGAGATAGATGTTTTTGATCATGCTGCCATTTGGAAGGTGAGAGCTTTCATTAAATATTTCATAGTAGATATTTTAGAGGTTACGTGTGTCACTAGTAGTACAGGGACAGTTTGAAAAAACTGACTTTAAAGCGAAAAAAATTTGTGCAGACTTTAAACTTTGGTTATAAGTTTAAAATAGGCCAAACAAAAAAGTTTAGGAGTTTTATGGATCCGTGGGAACCTATATGGGGTAAAAAGGGGTACTTTTAATAAAAAGAAACAAGTTTTATCCATTTTCTCGGGAAATATGGCATTTACAAAAAAATTAGTTCAAATGAAAGTTGTTTTTGTCAAAATTATCTTTAATTTGGTATTTTTAAATTAATTTTCTAGCAATAATTAACCAAAATACGGCCATTTTTCGATAGGAGGAAGGCGGAAAGAATCATTTTCTAAAACAAGTGTATTAAAGGGACAAAATAAATTGAGCATCTAGGTGATGCTATATATTAACGGAAAACAGCATTTTTTAAAGAAGAATTAATTACTGAGTAATTACAACAACAAAATGCCGACATTTTGTTAACAAAAATGTGAAAATGCACATTGAATCGGCCATAACTTCTTTATTTTATGTGATGTAGAAACAAACAAAAAATCATTTTAAAGATAATTTTGTTTCTTAGAACTTTTGATAGAAGTGTCACAGTTTCTAAAATATTCAACATTTTAAACTAAATACTTCATCTTAATAATGGTCGGATGCCATCTATAAAATTAAATATCTCCGAAACACAAATATATAAACAAAATAAATTTATTCTCAGTTTATATGCTTCATTTTTGACATCCACCATATTTTCTCTTAAACTAGTATTTATTGAGATATTTGCAGAGAAACAAGAATGTTATATTTTTTCTAAAATCCCTTTACAGTTTAAAAGGCAATTTTTTCTAAAGCAAGCGCTTGTAATCCGATGAAAAATTTGAGCGTCTGGGTCACACTATATGTATTACCGAAAAACAATGTATTACCGAAAAACAATGTATGGGAATATATTTCTTTATTAAAAATGGTTAATCTAGCGTACCATAGATGGCGACCACTAGACTTGTTCTGACATTTTTCAGTCTGGTATTATACTCTACACTTTTAAGTGCAGCAAACCATAGAACAATAAATGTCATTGACAACAATAAATGTCAATGACATTTATTGTTCTATGGTTTGCTGCACTCAAAAGTGTAGAGTATAATACCAGACTGAAAAATGTCAGAACAAGTCTAGTGGTCGCCATCTATGGTACGCTAGATTAACTATTAACATCTTGGCACTGCGCTTGGATTGTTTCAGAGGTTAGTAATCTGCATTTGCAGTTATAGTTAATGGCTTTTAATAGTCTAACATGTAAAACATTTACTTCTAAACAATCTTACCATCTTATAGATGGCATCGTTAGTGCCTAGTGGCTATACTCCACAGGAAAAATATGGAGTACTGGTTGAATTGTTTGCATTTTCGTTCTTTCTCTACCTTGTGGCACTGAGGAGCCTGGGAAGGCGAAACGCATCTGCCAATGTTGAGAAATGAACGGCTATACAATAAGCTTCAACCAGCTCTCCTGACATTTATTTATTAAAAATGTGAAAAAGTACATTGTTTCTGTTATAACTTCTTTGTTTTTTATGCTATAAAAATAGGAAAAAAATCATTTGAAACCCTAATTAATAGTTTTTCATTTTAGTTATTAGCGTTTTCGGCCTAAGTGCCATAGTTTCTGAGATATTTAACATTTAAACTAAATACTTCCTCTTATGAAAGTTCGAACGCCACCTTTAGACTTCCAGATCTCTACAAAAATTAGAAAGAAACGAAATTCATCCTTAATTTAGTAGCTTTCTTATTTGTCTCTAGCATGGCTCCCATTTCGAGTTAATTGACAGAAATGTGTTTGAAATACCACTTTTTCAACTTTGGCCTATTTTGAAGCTATAACCAAAGTTTAAGATCTGCACATTTTTTTTAAAGTAGTTTTCCTCTACTATAGGTCTAGAAAGAATGAATCGCTCTACTAAAATTGTATTTCACGTTTATCAAATATTAATAAATAAAGAGATAAAAAGAGAAGATATCATCCAGCAAGCGTCAAGCACAAATTAATTTTATTATGCTAGGGGCAGCTTCTCAATTTCCTGCTGGATACACCTTAATGTTCTTACAACCAGTACTCAGTTGCATAAGTATGTCCTATCAAGTCAATTTACTAAGAAATCGAAAAACCATATATCAGTAAATATTCCGTAAATGAACATATATTCAGTTGAAATTATGAACCTAACTTATTCCTGAAGCAGTTTCCATAAACTCCAAATAAGAACACTTATACACTATTCTCGAACACTCAACGCGTGTTTCACCACCCATGTTGGCATCATCAGAAGATTATTAAGACTGAATTTGAATGCCGATGGTGCCAACATGGTTGGTGAAACGTACGTCGAGTGATAGTATTGGAATGCAGTATTCAAGTTTCAGCGTTTGTGGACACTAGTTATGAGGCAATCAAGATTCCAACCTTCTCTAAAACCTAACTTATATCTTACTAACTTACACCCTTGAGGATATATCTCTCTGCTAAAATTCATTGAGAGTGGAGTACACCTGAGATTTCTTAGAATTATTTCAGGTTATCTAGAATTTCATCTGCGTTTTCTCGAAAACTGACAATTTTCATAAATATTACCAAGAATAAAAAATGTAATATTAAATTTTGCGTAAATTGAACTAAAACCTCGACTAAAACATTTGCAGATTAATGAATATAACAGAAAGTTCTATGGCATTCTAATGGCATTCAACTGACCACCTTGTGTACTACAATTAACTTTTTAATGTATTTAAATGGGCTCATTTGGAATTTTTTTTTATTCATATTCCGAAAGTACACCTTGTAGTTAGTAAATATGTAAAATAGTAGATTTCTTTTTCAACTACTTCTCCCTTAAAATAAATAATGAAATTAGAGCGCGCGAAAAAGCAAAGAAGCCATGCTGTGACGTCACACTACTCCTGGCGGTCGACTTCTTGCTTGTTCCCATACACAGTGTGCTTGAAGGTGGAAAAATTATGATGAAAATGAGTCCAAAATCGGTTTGCCCAGGCTAATTCTGCATTAAAAGTAGATTAAAAATTTATGAAATTTAAAATCGTAGCTGATCTCTTTCGCGTTTTATCCACATTTTCAGATTTTAACACTTTGCAATACAGTAACTCGTATACATCAACTTTTTCTTCGAGCACTTAGCACTTTTAGAAATAAAACTATCGTAAATAAGTTTATTATATCTTGTAAATACAGTTCTTTAATTAAAAAAACACATAAACATACCATCGTATATACCATACCGTGTTTGTATACATTATCTAAAACTTTAGATTTATCTGATAAATGCTTTGTATAGTACGATGGAATAGACTTTCTACCTACGTTACATCTTACAAAATTAGTTATTTTTCTCATTTGATTACCTGAAACTCCTAAATTTATCCTAAAGTTATCTAAGCTCTCTTCATCAAATGAAACACTTTTTTTAATACTCGGATTTAAAACAACTTGTCTCCCGACCACCAGCAGATACATTAAAACTAAAATGTTGTAAAAAGACTAGCAGGCTAGTAGACTGAACCTTTTTTTTTATAATAGTACTTAGAATTTGATTTTGATTTTTTTCAGTGAGCTTTTCTACAATTTTTAATACATTTTCTTTGCTATTTTTACAAATGTGACTTTTACCCCTTCCAATCTCTTGAAAACAATCACCACACAACAAATTTCTAGTATCTTTACTCTCTATAGATGAAATCGGCAGGCTATCTATTGCTGAACGCCCATAAAGTCCCGTAGAAACATCAATTTTGTTTTCTAAATCTCTTTTATGTCCTTTAACTTTATCAATTTCAACGTGGCCTTTGAAACGACCAGTCAAACGTATATAACAGTTGCATGTATTTTGTGATGTACGAGTATCCTTTGGTAATATGACATCTGTATAATTAGGCATTTTCTGAAATGGCCTTTGAAATTTACCCTTGTTAACATCAAGTAGTGTAAGAGAACAAGTTGTACATATACTTAAAGGATACTTTTCATTTTTTAGATCAAAGTCCTCAAATATAAATTTTTTTATCCTCGTGAGAGGATTTATTTCCATGGCTCATTTGAAATCGTTATAATTTGACAGACTTTTAACCAATGAAATTTTTTTATTTTTTGGTTCTGGAAAAAAGTATACTCTATACTTTTGAGATATACACTTTATGTTTGGAAACAGAATACGAGTAGCTACTTAGGGGCAAGGAGTGTAATCCAAATAAATTATTTTGTCAGTAATGAAAAAATGTATAAACATTAAAACACTTACAAGTAAAAAGATAATTAAATTTTAATTAAACGTTTTTGTTTCTTGGTTATTTCCAAGTGTTTTACAACAAATGAAATTTAATTTTTAGTAATGGAATATTGTCGAGTAAGTTTTTTTAATTAAAGAACTGTATTTACAAGATATAATAAACTTATTTACGATAGTTTTATTTCTAAAAGTGCTCGAAGAAAAAGTTGATGTATACGAGTTACTGTATTGCAAAGGGTTAAAATTCAAAAATGTGGATAAAACGCGAAAGGGATCAGCTACGATTTTAAATTTCATAAATTTTGAATCTACTTTTAATGTAGAATCAGCCTGCGCAAACCGATATTGGACCCATTTTCATCATAATTGTTCCACCTTCAAGCACACTGTGCATATAGTTTCATTCTGCACGCACGACAGACGTGCTAATTTCGTTCATATATTTTAAGTGTTCTGTATTTTTATTTTGTTATTACATGGATTAAAAAGGGGTTATATAAATAGTGTATAGTTCCAGACTGTGAAGGTACATCAGTGTTTTTTTTTCGGATTTCTCCCCCCCGCTCATCAATTTCAATTTTTGAAAATATTTTTGTTATTTTCAGCACGCGGCTGTGTTACCCCCCCCCCCCCAAGCTCAAAGTCCAGATCCGCCCTTGATTTAATTACCAAGTGATGAAAATATTAGGAATTTGTGTCAATAAGCTGCGCGCAGGAAGAAAGTTAGTAATAAAGGAAATACTACAGATGAAAAAGTAAACGAGCCCTGAGTGGTGGCGGACGGAAAAATAAACTTATTACAAATAATGTAAAATTCACAAACAAAATCAATTCACAAACAAAATCAATTCACAAATAAAAACAAATAACGATATCGCTTTTAAATTCACATATCCATCGATTGGAGAACAAATACTTCGAGATGCTACAAAAATACTTTTATTTTACTTCTTCCTATTGTTTGAAAAAAAAAGTTATAAAAAGTTTAAAGAATAAAAAACACGAGAACAAGATTTTCTAAAAAATACGAACAAATTCGTGGCGAATGAGCCTCGTTGTCTTAAAATGCAAAAATAAATTACAAAGTAAATATCACTAAATGAGCCCATTGTGTCAAATTGGAATCTGAACTTCCCATTTCCAAAGTATTAATTTAAAAAGTAAATGGCGTCTTCATTGATATCTGTGAGCAATGAGGATGTAAATCAGAACTAGCATATCTAGCGAGTTAAAATCAAACAAAAACATGTGCAATACTGTAAGCAATATTACTTTCTTTAAAAAATCTGAGACAGCAAAGGTGTCGGATCTCTTTCAAGTCAGTTTAAATATTTTTTTTCTCTTCATTTGTTCATTGTTCACTGTTTGCTCAGCTGAGATATGCGTCTGTTGGCAATTTGCTAATCCATATCTCTTTACTTTTATAATTGAAGGCTTTCAGCGTATTGTTTGTATACAACTTAGCCCCGAGTACAGCAAAAAAACAAACATTATACTCTTTGTCTGATACAACACGTCAACTTACCTAAGGTGCTGAGCTAATGATTTATTAATAAATAAAAGTCAATATTGCGAGCACTACTACTACTACTACTACTCGTCTGATTATTAAATTTTCTCAGTTTTTTGAAAATAAGTTAATTTTTTAGGTATAATTGATATACGTGTAATTTTAGTCATATCTCGATGATGCCATTTTGGCAAAATGTTCATAGATATACTATATACTATGTATACTAAGCAGTCTGTTGGTTTTTGTACAATTTTATCAAAAGTTACAACACTCTTGGTGTGCATTTTTTTTCTTAAAATGCTTCAAAACTATTATATTTACTGATCGATTTTCTCTTCAACAACAATTGCGTTCATCCACAAGCTAATACTAACTTTACTTAAATTTCAATACAGTCGGTCTTTTTTCTTGAGTTATCACGCTTATAGGAAGCGTGACGGACGGACAGACGCCCCCTCATAGCAGCTGGAATTCGCCAATGTGTTAGGGACATTTCATATCATTTTTTTCTGGTATTTAGCGAAATTTCATATATCTGGGCTAGAATAATTAAAAACGTAATCATTAAATTGCTTTGCAGAAAATAGAGGAACAAGTTGATAATGGCAAAGCCAAAAATATTGGGCTGTCCAATTTTAACCAGTCACAGATCGAAAAAATTAACAAAACCGCAAGAATTAAACCAGCATGCTTACAAGTGGAAATACATGTAGATTTGCAACAACGTGATCTTGTGAATTTCTGTCATGTAAATGGTATTGTAGTTGTTGCATACAGCCCCTTAGGTTCACCTGGAGACAAGTAAGAACTTAAGTGTTTTCAAAAATATCATAATAAAGGAAATTATTTGAGAGATATACTTTTGTTTTAGATCGAGAAATACTCCAGTTATGCTCGACAATGAAGTCATTGTGCAAATGGCACAAAAATATGAAAAATCTAGCGCCCAAATAATGCTTAGGCATCATCTGCAAAGAAACATTGCTGCTATTCCGAAGAGTTCAAGTGCGACCAGACTAAAAGAGAATATTGACGTTTTTGATTTCACCCTTGACTCTGCTGACATGGAAGCTTTAGAAAAACTTGAAGTGGGGGAAGCTGCACGTCTTGCTACATTCAAGTTCATTCCTGGGTGAGTAATTTTCGTTTGTTAACACCAGTACTCATCAATATTCAACTAGATTTACGTATGCAAAGATATTGTTGTGTTTACACACCCCTTGTAAATACCCTATATCGTGGATCCGGAAATTATAACACCAGGATAACACTAAACACTAATTTATTAACTTACTAATTACAACAAATAATGACTTCACTAATCTTATACTAAATACTATAATAATTCACTACTTTAGTCACTTGATCACTTGACTATCTTCCTGATCTTACTGAACTTGCTATCAAAACTAAACTGTCACTCTCAGCTTCTCCATGCCTTTATATACCCAAAGATGAGGGATTCTGAATTTTCTGTCACGATGTCACCACTCTCTAGATATTTCCAGAGTAGATGTCCAACTAATGTAATTGTTCTCTGCTATTTCTATGCAACTAGAGGGAGCTCCCATAGATGTCGGTGGAGGTATAAACATCTAACAATATTTAATTTAATTTTTATAAATACTGATGAATGAAGTATCTGAGAAACAATTTTGGTGGTGATATACGCCTAGTTGATAACCACGAGAGATGACGTGGTACTGTTAAATATATTACAACAAAGGGAAGCCGACTAGAAAAAATCATGGGCCCCAAAACATCTGCTAAAGACATTGTGATTAAGAAGAAAATGTGTGAATCACAAACACTTTTAGTGGTTTAGGAGTGATGGTAACTTGTTATTAACATATCATAGGTAGCCACAGGCTATAAGCCTCGATTTCTACGAAAAATTCTTGTAATAGTTGGAGAACCGGCCGTCGAATATCCTATGAATAAGATACATGAAAAACTTTATGTGAGTGATTAGTACTACCACAAACCTAAAGGGAGCCCTAAAGGGAGCCACCTTTTATACAAGCTAATTTTGCCCACGTCATGGAATGTTGACGACACTTCCGGTTTTTATGTTTTCTTAAGTCGTAAAATACATGAACACAATTTACGTGAAAATGTAGGTTTTAAAGTATTAAACCTCGCTTAATTTTTTTCTGTGAGTTATTAAGTCATCGAATACATCGATGACTTTTTTTTAAATTAAAGTATAAGCTTTCTAGTTATCAATTATAGATTGTGATGCAGGTGAATAAAAGTAATTTAGTAATTTTCTAAATGTTAATAACAGTTAATAATATTTTTGTTTTTGTAAATAATTGTTTCTTTTACATATAATAAAATCATATTTTTATAACCCCATGTTTATCCCTAAATGTTTTCTATTCCTTACTTTGTGTATCTTATACAATTAATAAGACAAAAATAGAAAAAAATGTCTAACTATACCTTGTAAGAAATATCAAAACATATCAGTAATAAAATAAAAAGATAACATTAATAGTCTACTTAGTATCTTGGAGTAAAAAGTATACTTATCACTAATGACTAATTATAACATACTTATTACTAATTGTAACATAATGTGTACATTATATTATAATAGGACTAAAACTGTGGAGCATAAAAGTTTTTTTACCAATTATATGTCAAAATAAGTGAGAATGATTAATTTAAAATGAATTGAATTGAATGAAAATCTAAATTACCTAGATATATAAAAAACTAATTAGTAAATAAATTATCTAACTCATAGATTTGCTTATGCTTATAGCAGCCAGAATGTTGCGGGCAAATAAGAAGAGGCACCCTAATTTTTTGAAGCTTATACTTTAATTTAAAAAAAAAAATCATCGATGTATGCGATGACTTAAGAAAACACAAAAAAAGGTCTGGCACCACCATAATCTCATTGTATACCTACAAACCAACATTTTGACGTAAATTTTATCCATGTATTTGATGACTTAAGAAAACATTAGAAATCGTAACCGGAAGTGAGGTGAAAATTCCATGACTCGGGCAAAATTAGCTTGTATAACCCTTTAGGTCTGTGGTAGTACTAATCACTTACACAAAGATTTTCATGTATTTTATTCATAGGATATTTGACGGCCGGCTCTCTGACTATAGTGCTGGTGCTGCTAGGTTTTGATAAAACATTAATAAAAAGAACGCAACTAGTTTCTAGAATTGATCCTTGGGGAATACCATGTTTCAATTAAAGCAAAAGTAAAATTGTAAACGGTACAATCTATTTTATCTTAACCAATCGTAATTTGAGATCAGTAAAATTTTTATTAGGCACATGAATTTTTGATTTTCATATCAGGTGGTTATTGACACTAATTTTTGTTTTCTTTTTCCAGAATCGAGCATCACCCCGAGTATCCGTTTCCAAAATAAAGGACGAGGCAAATAAATAAGTTATGTGATATGTATTTATCTGAAAATTATCTGGAACTGGATTAATACAAAAAAATTGTAGAAAAACCTATACCTCAATAAAACTACTTTGTTTACTTAAGAAATTTTTTTTATGTAATTTTTTGTTCGTTCAATTATCTTTTGTTATACTACTATTAATGAGTTTGATACACTATTTGTTATTTCATTGGATTTGATGTATTCCTGTAGCTACGAAATACTTTAAGGGTGGGCAAACAATTTTTCAGAGGAGGCCCGTGGGTCAAAAATGTTTTTGTCATTTTTTCCATTTAGAGGTAACCCCGTAAAAAATAGTTACCTCATTATTTTCTGCAGTCGCCGTAGGTCGGGCGAAAATTATTCCAGGACGGGCTACGCCCTTCCTGGCCCACCCCTAGCTACAGGCCTGATTTGATGTATAGAAATCCTTGATTATTGTTTGATAGTTTAAAGTGATTAAAACTAAATGATCTTGTTGTAAAACGGAGTCATCCTTAGGAGCTCAGAGACAATATTCCTAATTATTACCATAAGGTCCAGCACAGGGAGTCCCATTTGATCGTATTTTGAATTGGAAAAGACGTATGTAAAGTATGTAAACAAGAATAAACAAAGTTTCTTGTAGTGTTACAGAGAAATAATAGGCAGATTCTGGGGATTTTCACCCCGAAACTCTCTGTCACTCTACATCAATATTATTGTTGTAATATGCTTTGCTATATAGCTTCAGTTTTTGCCTGGTGGTCTAGATTAAAAACAGCTGCATCTCAACTAGGCAATATTCAAATTTACGGCTTTGCAACCTGTAGGCCGAGAGCATGCCCGTACACTATAATACGCTACAATATTAATCTCTTACAAATGTGCACTGATCATATCCACTCAATATATAAGTACGAATGGGCATGTCAGAAAACGACAAACGACAAACTTGATGCCAATCTATACAATGGCGATGGTTCAAACATGGACTACGGATTAGAAGGTGTTTACTCGGAGGAACCAAATCTACACTTGATAATGCCACTAGGCACATATATTATTATATTCTAGTAGAAATTATTTGAGCAGTAACAGATATTATACTTGAACGGGTCATGTATAATATAATATATAACCGTTTCCACCTGTCACCACGTATGGAATGGAAACGGTTGCCATTACTCAAACAAATGCTAATAAATTGCGAGTGATGGAAAGAGCAATGGAGAGATCAATGCTTGGTGCGAGTTTTAAAGACAAAATTAGCAACATGGAAATTCGGAGAAGAATTAGAGTAAAAAACGCAGTTGAGAGGATTGCAGAATTGAAGTGGCGGTGGACGGAACATGTAGCGATAGACGGTGGACACTAAAGATTGTGCACTGGAGATCCAGGAAAACGAAGAACCATATAGGCAGCCAACGATTACGATGGATAGATGATATGACAGATAGCGGATAGAAATTAGCATGGAAATGCCGTAGACAGAAATCAGTGGAAGTGGACGAGGAACGGCTGAGGAAGGTGATATACTTCGGAAAGAACATTTAGGAGTTTATTTCTTAAGGAAAGGTAAACAACTCGTGTATGTTCCTTTTCATAACCATACTAATATTAACATTAGTAGGAAAACGGTGTTTATATCTATACGGAGAGCAGCGTGACCCTTTGCTTGCCCTAAACACTCGCAAGATATACTCAGATTTGATTCTGCAAATCAGGAAGGCTTTAGATATACTTGCGCAAAACAATTATGAAAATTCTCTGAGAGCGCTTTGTAGATTCGGAGCCTACAAGATCGAATTTCGTTAGCAACTCCCTGATAAACTATACACTAAAATTTCATGCCCTTTGCCCTTGCGGATTGTTGTAGTCACTTAAATCTACATATACAACATAATGTATTTAGCTACACCCAGTCGTAAATTAGATAGTCACTATCTCCAGTTGTCTAGAAATAATCTACGTAATTTTGTAGGGTTGTTAAAAGAATATCTTCCTCAGGTTCATCACAGGTATTGTTCGGTGTGAGGCTGGTAGTCGACGTCAGGAAATCAAAGAAACCGACTATATGCTGCAGCGATGAAACTGACCATTTTCGATGGTGATGAATACAAAAAGAAAACAGTTGGATAAGTTTTTAACCACACCCACCCCTTTAAATAGCAAAAAACCGGTCGGATGATTATCCGTATTTGGGAAGGAAATCATTGACGTTTTTATGAAGGTTTATTGACAAGGGAAGTTCTGAGGCATGATCAGGCGCAGGGTGAAGCATTAGCTGCCCCTGGGGGTTGTTACAACCCTTCCAAGATGTGGGAAATTTATTTCTTTTTACCTTTTAATCTTAAAACTTACCCCGTATTCGTGTTTTGAAGGAAATTATTTAGTTTTACTTCCACATCCAGCGGAAGTATAGTAACGACAAAAAATTTTTTAAAAATTTTTATTGTTCAAATAGGCTTAGAATGTCACGAAACGTCGAGATTTTAAGTTTGAGAGAAAAAAATTTCTGTCTGTCGGTCTGTCGGTCTGTCGGTCTGTCGGTCTGTCGGTCTGTCGGTCTGTCGGTCTGTCGGTCTGTCGGTCTGTCGGTCTGTCTGTCTGTCGGTCTGTCTGTAACTTTTTTTTGTGCGCACGTTTACTCCGGAACCGTTTGAGATATTGACTTGAAATTTGGTACACGTATGTACTTTAACGAGATCTAGAACTAGATTATATTTTCATTTTGTTCCGTCGAAGGGTTGGGGGGTAAATTGGGGTAAATTTGGGGAAAATAGGTAAATCAAGCAGGTAAGAGTCCATAAAATTGGTATTTAGTATATACAAGAGAAGCTGAGGTCTCAAAAAAAATTTTGGCATTAGCCACCCCCATTACCACCCCCACCCCATTATTAAAGGGGATGAAAAAAAATTGTTAATTAGGGTGTGTACAAGAACCAGAAACCTCAAAATGTTTTTTACTTCATCCACCCCCACTACCACCCCCTATCACCACCCCCACCCCGCTACCGATGTGGGGTATCATTTTATGGGTTTTTGGGGTAGAGGATTTCAAATATTATATTATTAATGTTCCATAAACAATTATTTCCACATACAAAATTTTTTCGTTGTGAGTGATTTAGATAAAAAATCTGGATGTGGAAGTAGTGATTCCTTGGGCAGCGGTTTTTTACTAGGGTTTGGTGACAAGGGAAGGGTTATGTCAGGGGAGGGCGGTTGACAGAAAGCAACAAGTTTTCTGAAATTAAAAAGCTATTGTAATGTAGTGAAGCCGACAACAGTCAAAGTATAAAGAGAGAGAAAGTCTCTGCGTGGACTATCATGCGCCTCCGCTTCTTGCCTCGATTCTCGATATATGCGCCGGAAGCTGTGTGGAGAGATCGTATCCTCACTCGGTTACCGAAGACACGCTTGAATTTGAAATTACCTTCCTCTTGTATTTTTGTTATTTTTCTTTTTTTAATTGTAAACTTTTTGGTTTTTGCCCGTTTGAAGTAGGTGGAAGAGTTAAAAACGTAAGTAAATATTTTTTCGTGTCCAGCGCCCTCTAGAACAGACAGAGAGGGAAATTATTAAAACTAAAAGAGAAAAGAGCCAATTTCCCACCCCTTGGAAGAATTGTAACAACCCCAGGAGTTGGTTACGGCCCTCCACCCTCTCAGACCTTCCCTTGTCAATAAGCCTTCATAAAAACTGCAATTATTTCCTTCCTAAACACGCATAATCATCGCAGTATGTACGTACGTACGTTCCATCGCGCAGCAAATAGTCGATCGAAAATGGCAAAGAGTTCAAAATCCAGACCAATTGGTATTACTTTATCTGAAAGTCGGACTTGCAACAGCAAGAAAGCAATAACCAGTAGTAGCTATGGCACGATGCGTTGTTATGAAAGTATTTTACTACGTTCTCTTTTGCCACTAGATCAGAAAGATATATAATCACAGCAGAGATAACTGTCACAAAAATTATAAATTAAATATTTGTTTTTTACTTTCCATATACAACATAAAATAAATATAATATTGAAGATATTAGACAACTATACTATTTATAATAATTCGCGATATAAAGTATAAAAGTTTTACGTAGTTAAATCTTCTGATAATCTTGACATTTTTCGTAAACAATTGGTTCTGGTGAGCAATTGTTTACAATACTTACTTCGGGAATGGCCATTCTGGATGATCAGATAACCTGAAAATTAAAATCTAAATCAGTAACAGAATACTTTTAAGATAACCCAATGAACAATAAAAATGGTAAAAATATTCAACACGTTATTAGAAAATCCCCTCCATATATCACTTTTTCAGCAATTTTACTAGGATTAATTCAAATTATTTATATATCGTTTCGATGAGAACATTAGAGAAGGAAAAACGTTCACTATGCTTCAAGATTTGAATTAAATTGAATACCAAAGTGATATATTGAATTAAAGGGTAAATATTTTTAATGTCCTACAAGTCTGTTATTTTAAAATAACCACCCTATTTTGAGATACATTAAATGAAAAATAAAGCCCTAGGATGTTATGAATATCTATAACGCCCTAGGGCATTATAAAATTGTAACACAACCCAAAACAAGCAAATTATGATAGCGTTATTGACAAACAAAATGCGTTGCTATGCAACGGCGGCGTTTACAAACAATTTTGATTTTTACTCTCTTTTAAATCAAATCGTTCTGAACATAATAGATGTCAAATTAATAAATCGTAAATGTCAACAAAAAAAAAATCGAATTAAATAACAGACTTGCAGGACATTAAACGTTGAAGGCAGCACGGGTGTTATAGGATAATGACGCCCTCGGTCGACGTACATTCCCTCGGGCCAGAGGCCCTCGGGATTGTACACTGCCGACCTCGGTGCGTTATTATTCTTATAACACCCTTGGTACCTTAATAACTATAATGTTAATACAGAATTTTAGGTATATCTATATTGTAAATTGTAGCATGCATATTGCTGCTTCATAAATTAAAACATAAATTAACTCAAGCAATAAAGACCGCGGAGTTTTCAAATATTGTTTCTTAAAAATTTCTTCATAAACAAACACAACAGTATGCAACCAGAGTCACGTCTAACTTAACTCTAAGAATAGAGAGAGGGTAAAGATACGAAACGATTTGAACACTACGAGTAAGCGAACAGAACTAATATTTCTCCCTTACAAGAAGTTTGGTACTTCGTAATTGTCTGCTAAATTTTTGAATAGTGATGCGTCTTCATTAAGTTTTTTTTTAACGACTTCAACATCGAAAGGGTTGATAGTTCCTCTTCATGAACATGAACCAGGCCTAATTGTTTTTCATCGGTTTAATCCGTAAGTAATTTATAAAGAAATAATTTTTTTTGTAACTTAGATTTGGCAACGGCCATTTTGCAGCAAGTCACGCTTACACTTCATTTCTTTCCAGGGTTTTCAATTTAGATGCAAATCTTCTCAATTTAGATGCAAATCTTCTAAATTCTAGATGCACATTCTAGATACGCATTCTAGATACGTTTTTTTTAACGTCACATTTAAGTTTGAGTTGGAAAATTTTATTTTAATCACCTAATGAAGTTATCTTTCTTCTCCTCCATTATCAAACCATTTTGATACAAACTATGCAAACCACACAAGCTATACAAACTATGCAAATCATTTAGATAATACCTACTGAATTAATTAATTAACCTTTTGTAAATAAAAAGTTGAACATCTTTTAGAAATATTTGCAAGTATTACTCTAATCTTGATTTTTGCTAAATTTGGATTACTAATTTACACTTTTTTATAGTCAACAATTTATATTTTCTTTATAATTTGATTAGTTTATCTTTCTTGTAATCAAACTTCACTCTTAGTGTAAATTACGAATATAGAAAGGTCGGCGTCTCGCTTCTCTAGGAAAATTATCATTATATAAGTCAAATCAACATCTATTTAAGATAAATTATAAAAACATCTATCATTTATTAACTACAATCTACCAAACACGTAAAATCATTTGTAAAGTGTTTTCTGACCCATGATTCGTCTACCGGGTCTCTGAGCTGCTGGTGTAGTAACTTGTTTCCTCTAAATAATATAAAGTGCAGTCTGAATCTCAAACACATAGCAAAAATTAATAATTTATTAAAGAGCGAAGAATTAATGTTATAAAATACATTATATATTTTAAAAGAATAGTAATAAATATCCTGAAATTGTTATATCTCCAAAATATCCCTTATCCTAAGGCATAATACTCCTGTTCAAAAGGAGAATTCAGTAACTGATCATCAATTCAATTATTCCAGGGAAATGAAATTGATAAAAGAATTTTCAGACCAGTTATTTTGATGTGATAAAAACGAAGCTGGAGTCTAAAGGAGGAGGGTCAACAAGAGAGTTTTCGGTCCTATCAGAAAATGGGCTAAACTACAGAAGTTTCTTGGGTCCGTAGAAGCAATATCCAGTTGATTCCAGCCCAAACGGACGCATATCCCCCTACTATACACCTTATACCCCCACCAAGATATATAAGTAGAAATATCATATAAAAATACGAAAATGAACCCGGTCACACTGGGTCGCTACAGTGTATATACTGTATACAAAGATATAATGTACTAGACTCACCAACTGGCACAATAAAATCTCCCCCTTGCTTCCCCGCACCAAACCCGCTCTTACATATAAGCACATACAGTGGGGAGTTTGATTTCAAATACTTAGAATCTAATCTTGGCGTATTGTATTGGCATATACATAGGGAAATGATGATGAGATTTGTGGTACCAAACATTTTTTTTGCACAGCCATATGTGTAAAAACATATTCTATAGCTAAAATCATACCATCAGTTTCCTATATATTTTAAGGTGTTAAACGATTCTAATGTCCAAATGGCTTGATCGAGAAAAATGTCGTTTTAATGCCTTACCCAAGATAATTAAAATCGCAGATTCGAGCATCTTCACCAATTTCGAGGCCGTCCAATGCTTTCATATCCATATAATCAAGGGAGAAATCAAACACATTGATATTTTCTCTCAGTCTGGCGGGAGTTATACTTTTGGGGATAGCTGCAATGTTGTTCTGCAACAGATAGCGCAACATTATCTGTGCATTTGTTTTCTTGTGCTTGTCGGCAATCTTCTTGATGACTTTATCGTTAAGCATGTCAGGTAGCTGTTTTGGCCTAAAACAAACATTTGCGCACCTCATAAATGTTGAAATGTACAATTGTATAGATTACAGATTTAAAAAAAAAAACTCTTTTTTTTTTTTCGTTTTTTGAAAGTTTTGTATTGCACCTAGTTAGGAGATATGTTACTAAATTAAAAAATAAATAAATAAAAGCTATACACGTAAATATATACATTTTTTTATTTAGCAATTTAGACAAAAATGTATCTTTATAACATGTTCTACTTCTTCTAACACCACTAAACTTTAATTTGCATGTAGGGTGTTCGCTGATGAATGACGACAACATTTCATTGTTAGGTTATTTTTAAAATAATGTTAATAACAATCTTCATATTTTAATTACTTTAAATACGTATTCTTTTAGGTTATTAATATCGTCCACGAATGAAATTAAAAATTTTAAAAATCTGTTTATAAAAATTCTTTTAGGTAAAATATTCTCCTCTCAAAAATCTAAATAACTATAAAAAATATTAATTTATGCACAGAGGGTCAATAAAAGCAAATTTTATTTTGATACCAAAGTATACTATACAGGGTGTTTCATTAATAATTGGACATACGCTAACTGGAGAATCCTTCGTCTAAAATATGGAGATTTAACCTGAAACACTTAAATGTGCCTCCTTAGATACACGGTGTCAAGGTTGTAATTTTTATTTCTTTTTTTTTTGCAATATCTCAACTACTTCTTGACTGATCTTCTCCCAATTTGGTACAGAAACATGTTTTAAGCTAAGAAACAATAATTTATGTACTACATCACGCTAGCCCGTGGAAGGCGCCTCATGAGCTCTACCTGATGATGAATACTTTTTCTCTTTTTTTTACGAAACGTAGTGGCACTTTTGACTAGAAAATCTCATGCAGGAGTCATTTCTACGTAAAAAAGGTACACTGGATTGAACTTGATAATTTCCAACCATTTTCGAGAAAACTGCCACATAGATCTCAAAAATTCTTTGAAAACAAACCCAATTTGAAGAGGAAAAATTGTATTCTGTTGTCAAAAGTTAAATATTTAAAGAGACAAATTCAATATGGCTACCATAATTGCAAGGTCATAGAAAGATATTGAATTAAATCTGGTACATGAAAATTTCGGATTTCTCTGATAACGCATCTGATAAAACTTAAAAACTCAAAATGGCAGATGAAAATGATAAATAACGAAATCAGACGTATTTTTAACCAACTTCTATATCGATATCAGATAATAAGTTTCAATTAACTGGGCGACGCGATGCCGACTGTGAAATTTTATTTCATAAGATTGTTTACTTTTTTTTACAAATCACCAAACAAAGAAATTTTGACTTTATCCATGGACTCATGTGAATTAAAAGTAATTATGTATTTAAGCGTTTTAAGGGTGTAGGAGAAGAGAATACAATATAAAGGTACTCTTTTTTTGTGATTCACTAAATAAACTTTTTTTCTCTCTGGGTTAGTAGGTATGCTTTTAGAGGGCGGAATATTTACTTGTGAAATATTTTTGTCGAACTCCTCTATACGTTTCCTTAAATATATAAGGAATAAAAACCAGACTACAATCAACAGCTATTCTCCGGACTAATGCCCCACCGAGGGCTGATTACGAATTACAAGTCTGGCCGCGTTAAGTTTTTATAAATCTCGTTATGTACCAAGAGTGAACAAATGCCTCGTTCCAGCCATCTCAGACCTACCTTGCACTGATGAGAACCAATAGCTCGAAACTGCAGTCTGCAAGTGGTATGGGGTGGCTGGCACGAGAGCTCCTTTAAGTAGGAATAAGTCTTTCGGCTGGTGTCTATTAAAATCGAAACTTTAGCGTTTTGTGGCAATACACAGTTATTGCACTTAACGCGGCCAGACTTGTAATTCGTAATTCAGCGTTCGGCGGGGCATTAGTCCGGAGAATAGCTGTTGGTTGCAGTCTGGTTTTTATTCCTTATATATTTAAGGAAACGTATAGAGGAGTTCGACAAAAATATTTCACTAGTAAATAGTTTTCTCTCTTCTTAAATCTATCCGCGGACAACTTGCATAATCACACTTAAAATCTACTACTTTCTTCCAATCTTTCTTGGTCTGATTTGTGAATACAATTCCGAAAATTTTCCTTTGCTCCTCCTTCATTTACGAGTGCATATTATTTTGGTAACTTATCACATCAATTAAAATACTCTTATCTATGTATTGGCTATATTTTTTTGTTGCATTAAGAGATAACTTATTTCATGCACTTATATCTCACAATTTAGATTACAGACATCGACAAACATGCCATAAAATACTGAAAACTTATTCACTATCTTATTTACTTTATGTTATGTTAACAAAGTGTACGATTGGCATGCTGAAGGAAGCAAAAAAAATGTTTCAAATGTTCAAATGATTCAAATAGATAATCGTGTGAAACATATTCATTCAAGGGTATTTTTTATTACATTTATTTACAGAAAATAGCAAATTGAATTGACGATGCATAGAAAAATGAAAACACAAACATTTTAGCTTTAGAAAATGCCAATAAGGAAAAGAACAGTTAAGAAAATACCACAACCCGTTAACAAAATACCATCCACAATTAATATTTATGAAAAATTACAATCTGATATTTCAAGACGTTTGGAAATAATAGCCGAAAAGAGAGACTTTGATGAGCCCTCCCTGTATCCAGAACTTGGCCTAGAGAATCTGACAATACATTTGGCATCATGTTTGGCACAATATATATATCATCATAATAAATTTATGCGTCACAAATATAGGAATTTCCATATCTAGAGACACACTTTTGATGCTCCTTTGGTACGCCGCCTTTATGCACTTATGCTCCTCCCTTTTGGATCCACCACTGCCTGTATCCCCCTAACTACGCTATATCGTACTATGGTCTATTGTATACACTATGAGCTGCAATTTAAAAAAAATAATAGATTTTTAGCTTATGTTTTGAGGGAGAAAACGCAGGTTATATTTTAAAAGTTCAATTTTTTACCAATTTCCGAAATAAGGGGAAATTCTAAAATTAATTCTCGATTTTTATGCGCGGATTCAGATGGAGCAGAAAATTTTACATCGAATAATACACTTTTCAGCCCCATGTCTGACAGGTATTTAGGTTTCAAAAACTAGACCTTAAGTTTCGTTTATTTCACTGCTCGTTAATTTTATACTATATTATCTTCATAAATATAGAGGTTAATTGGGAAGATATGATTAAAAGTCCAATTTCCATTAAATTATTCTCTTTTGTAAAACCCGGGAACTCAGTGGTATGTTACCTATAAACATTAAGAAATGCATGTTGCATATTAGGGACTTTCTTTTTTTACATGACAATAGCCACTCCGTGAATTCTAGGGTCATATGGAAACTACACATCTACAATGTCCCTAGCAAAATATAACGTTATTTATTATTATAAAAACCTGATAATTAATTTTCTTTTGATCAACACTAATTTATTCACGTGTCTCGACGTATTTATTCTTCAAGGAATAAATTAGTCTTGAGCAATCATATGATATTAAAATTGAGGACCAAAATGAGTTTTTTTGCAAGTATCTCAAGAACTATTCTTTCCAGCAATATTCTTGTCCGAGATCTTGTATCCAAATATATACTTACCCCACTAAGGATTTACCAATCATGCGGATCAGTACATGGTCAAAATAATGAGGTAGATAATACAAAAACAAATCAATAAACATATTTTGAGATTACACGAGATATATCAACTTACTCTCTTCCTAGATTGGCAATAAACTTATTGTATCCTGGTGACCCCAAAGGAGCGTATGCAACAACGACAATTCCGTGTTGGTGGCAAAACTTAACTAGTTCTCTTTGTGGCAAATACACGTGCAATTCTACTTGTAAACAGGCGGGTTTAATCCTCGCAGATTTAACAATTTTTTCTACTTGTTTCATATTAAAATTTGACACTCCTATGGCTTTAGTCCTGCCAGCGGCCACTTGCTCTTCCATTTTCTAAAAAAATTATTAAACTGTTAAATTAATGCTCGGTTCATTTTCCAAGTATTTTCAAAATAGCAACATAGTTTTTTCACTCGTCAAACCTCAACTAATGTTTATAGTCAGAATTATTTCGTATCGACCTACTAATAGGTGAAACTATTTGGTTTACCAATTTAGTGGATTTAATTTACCTGAAATTGTTCATATATTTTAGTACAGTAACTAGAGGTTTTAACTTCGGAATAATGTCATATCAAACGGGTTTCGTTCATCTTTGGCAGTATAATAGTAAATGCTTCACAGAAGAGTTTCTATATTGTGCGGGGGCTTGTTAATTTATAAAGGGTGGATGCCACCCCCTCTCAGGGAGTGGCACTTAAAAAATATGTATATTTATTGGAGCTGAAATATAATCAAATTTTAAGAAGAAAAGGTTCTATGCAATTTTTCACATAAATTGATAGTTTGTAAGTTATAACGACTTCAAAATCGCGATTTTAGCTTAAAAAAAAAGGTATTTCCAAACGGCTTTCGTCAAGTATCTCGAAAAGTATTACTTTGTCGAAAAAATTACAGAAAGTACAAACTGGGAATTAATTATATTTTTTTGTTTATTGATTAATAATTTCGGAGATATTTAAGTTTATATTTGGTATCGTGTTTCGAAATTACCATTAAAGTATAAAACGCATTTTTTTCTAAAGCAAGTGCTTTAAATGAGCAAAAAAAAATTGAGCACCTAGGCGAAAAACTGTATTTGAGATAATTTTTTTAAATTACTGGCTAATTAGTTTTTATATAAAAAAATATAAATACGCATATTTTTCCGTCATAACTTCTTTATTTCTTATGCTACAGGAACGAGTAAAAAATAATTTGAAAGCGCAATTAATTGTCTTTAATTTCATTTCTTAGCATGCGTGACGTAGATGTCACAATTTCTGAGATATTTAACATTTAAACTGCATTTTTCGTCTTATAAACGTTCGAACGCCATTTGTAAGCTTTCATCTCCGAAACTATTAAATCTATGTAATTAAATAAACAAGCGAAATTATCAGTTTATGAGCTTTATTTTTGGTCTCTACCTATTTTTCAATAGAACTAATATTTATTGAGATATTTGGAAAAGAAAAAAAAAATACGTTTTATCGAAAATACCTTTATAGTTTAAACTATATTTTTTCTAAAGGAAGTGCTGTATACGAACCAAAAAAATTGAGCATCTTCGTCATGCTATATATTAATGAGAAACAGTGTTTGCAATTCCTTTTTTTTTTAAATTACTGGCTAATTACAGTAACAAAATGGCGACGTTGTTACTAAAAAATGTGTAGACGAACATTACTTCGGCCATAACTTCTTTGTTTTTTATGCTACAGAAACAAATAAAAAAACAGTTGAATGCTTGATTAATAACCTACTATTCTACTATTAGCATCCTTGACGTAGGTGTTACAGTTTCTGAGATATTTAACTCTCACTCTAAATAATTATCTTATGAACACTTGGATACCAAATGTAAACTTAAATATCTCCGAAATTATTAATCCTACATCAATAAACAAAAAATATAATTAATTCCCAGTTTGTACTTTCTGTAATTGGTCTGTAACATTTTCTCGATAAAGTAATACTTTTCGAGATACTTGACGAAATTCGTTTGGAAATACCTTTTTTTTTAAGCTAAAATCGCAATTTTTAAGTCGTTATAACTTAAAAACTATCAATTTATGTGGAAAATTGCATAGAACTTTTTCTTCTTAAAATTTGATTCTACTTCAGCTCCAATAAATATATTTTTCTTAAGTGCCACCCCCTGAGAGGGGGTGGCACCCACCCCCTATAAATTAGAAATCCCCCGCATGATATAGAAACTTTTCTGTGAAGCATTTACTATTATACTGTCAAAAATGAACGAAATCCGTTCAATATGACATTATTCCGAAGTTTTCATATTTTTTACCTCTAGGTACTGTACTATTTATCAACATGGGAAAATTAAATATAAATTATTCGAAGTCAAATAGGCACTTAGTTCAATAGGTTAAATGCAATGAAATGATACAAAGAACTTCGAGGTCCATATTCCCTAACTAAGGGAAGTAGGTGTTAAAGTAATTAATAAATCTACCATAGACGGGGCCATAAACTGTTCTGATTTTTTTCAGTCTAGGTTATACAAGTAACCATAGAACTAAGTCTTAGGAGAGCTGGTTGCTGAAAAAAGTCAGAACAGTCTAGTGCGAAATCTATTGTTCGCTAGATTTACTATTTACATCTGGTATTGCGCTTGGATTGTATTGGAAGTTAGTAATCTGCATTCGCAGTTTCTGTGATGACTTTAAATAGCCGAACTTTGTAAAACATTTATTTCTGACCAATCTCTACCATCTTGCATAGATGGCATCGTTAATGCCTAGTGGTCACACTCCACAAGAAATTTATGGAGTATTGATTGAAGCGTTTGTATTTTAATTCTTTCTCTACCGTGTGGCACTGATGAGCCTGGGAAGGCGAAACGCGTTTGCCACTGTTGAGAAATTAGTGGCTATGTAATGGGCTCAACCAGCTCTCCTAAGACTTGAAGTAAATAATATAATAGACCTATTGGTATATATCATCTGGTTCTTCCGGGCTGTTATTTCCTTCAAGAAAATTATTATTTTTAGACAAAGCTGCTACTTGCTTTTCACATTCTCTTGCTTCAATCTTACACGTTATTTTTTTTACACCCAGCTATTTTCTTCACAACTCTATAAGGGTTTGTAGTATATCTATGTGGTTCGAACTTCATTTTAATTTGATGCATGCTTTATTTTTGACAATTGCATTCTTAGTTGAAGGTATAAGGTTTATATAGTGTTAGGAAACAAGTAGATTTTCTAATTTGCGCATGAAAGGAGCCAGAAGAGAACATTACCAGAGCTGGACAACTTTAGCTTTTGAAGACTATAAAGCGAAGACCAATACGCTCGTTTGGTAAATTTTTAATGGTAACTTAGACTTGTGTATTGTCATTATCGTTAGTATTTCCAGCAGGTCAATTGTGAGGGTAATTTATAATTGGTTACCTAAAAATAATGATTTTGTCCAATATTTCCTAAAGTGTGCCTTCAACTTCATTTCAGTTTTAAAAGGGTAGAATTAAGAAATTACTTATTTAGGTCATGACTAAGAGGTCATCTTTATGATCAACATTAGGTAAATTTTTATCTTGCAAAAAACTCTAATATCTCTGAAGACATTTTTCTAAGTAATTTATTTATGATATGTTAAGACATTTTTGAGGGAAGCATTAAGTACAAAACGATGGCACTCTGAAGAAATCTCCTAGGTAAAATATAAATATAGTTGTCTACAAATGTTTAGTGCGAATAAAAAAGGCCATAAAAATATCAAAGTCGGCGCTATTACATGCTGACAAGAGTACTACAGAGCCGTACTTCAAATTTTTGCGTATTAGAATGAACAAAATAATACTAGAGATTTAAAAATCGCGTTTTCGGTAGAAACTAACGACGTTTTTGGTAAATTAAAAAATCTTACTCTGTTTTGCGTCAAGATAGGAATATCTTATGCATTGGTGGATGCATTGCCTATCCTTCGCGACATTGACATATAAATTTAAAGTACAGTTCTGTTGATCTGTTACCCTGGTATTAACGCCGACAATAAACCCCGCGCCATTCTAGTTAGAGGTGACTTGAATAACTATATCACATCTTAAATAAAAGAGACGTGTTTCCGTTTATTTCTTATCTTAATCATGCTAGAACATGCTTTATATAAGAGTAATTATGTTTTATTTATCCAGTAATACATTATATTTATTATTTAATATAGTGTAGAAAAATAAAACATGCCCTGGTTTCCTCCTATATTAGTTCAGTCTGCAGCTTTGAGTTTTTTATGTGCAGTATAAAAATGGGGTGAACTATTATTCTTGCTGGTCTATTTTGCTTGTTTGCTAGTTGGGACAATTGCATAAAATCAAGTTGAGAGGAGGAGGGAGTAGCTAATGTCGGTTTTAAGCCTATTTTATTTTTGGATTTAAATTTTAAAAAATCATTTTTTCATCATTTATCATCAATATTTAATTGATTTCACCCCAAACGGAACCTCCCCCTCACTCGCACATATCTTTTCTATCCCTTTTAAGTATTAGAAAACCAGAATCCAGGAACGGTAGCTAATTTTTTTTGCATTTAAAAAGTGTTTAGAACCCTCCAAAAGTCTTTCTTTTTTTTTTCAAAAAAGTTCATCTGGACTACCTTCCCCACTAATCCCTTCCCCCCAACACGCCCACTTACCCACTTACATTCTTACGTTATAAACATACAGTTATATAATCGAACTACAAGGATTCTTTATTTTTATCACAAGAAAGACGATTTTTTATAAAGTCGAGTTCTAAGATAAGGGTGTGGGTGGGTTCTAAACAATTTTTAAATGCAAAAAAATTAACGATGCCGTTCCTAGATTCTGGTTATCTAATACTTAAAAGGGGTAGAAGAGATATGTGCGAGTGGGGAGGAGGTTCCGTTTGGGGTGAAATCAATTAAATATGACAGATGATAAAAAAAAATGATTTTTTTTTAATTTAAATCCAAAAATAAAATAGGTCAAAACCGGCCTTAGCTACCCTCCTCCTTTACCATGTCTTTGAACCCACCCATAAAATAGAGATATCAACATTTTAAAGCCAATTAGACATTTAACAAATAATAGGCAAGTGTATGTTTTTGTATGCTTACACTCAAAGAAATAGTATGGGTAAATTCAACAAAAAAAAATGGTTAACTAACAATATCGTTAATTTTGTTAAACCAAACTATATTGATAGTATTTTTAAACAAGAGGTGATTGTTATTTTAATTAATAAAAAGTTGTCGTAAAACAAAACAAACATTAACTTAAAAAATAGATGAATAAGACTATTATTTTGTTCGTCTGACTATTATTTTGTTGAATTCTGTCAAATTAAACTAGATAATAGTATATTTTATTTTTAACTATTATCGAATTGTAATTCTAACCCAGTATTAGTTCGCTGTACTATTGTACTTGGTAGACAAACCAATATTATTGTCGTCTTCTAGAAGTTCTAAAAGAATTACCATAAAATTTGCTTGCTTACCACGTAGTCTATTACAGAAATTATTCCCAGATGACGCCACATACAAATCACTGACAATAATCAATTATGCATTATCTTACACTCTTATGAATTTATAGAAAATTAATAACATGATTGCAGTGTTCAAATTCTCTCAGGGATCATCGATATATTTGGATGGATCTTATAAACGATCTCTAATCTTTGGTTTGGGTGGTCTGATGTCTCAATACTGAGATTTTGGCTAACCAAAAAAAACTTGATCATACAATAAAGTGTAGATCAACCTAAAAATTAGTTGGTGAACAAAAAACAAAGTCGTTGTACTATTTAATTGTAGACCAAATTGAAAATGGTTAGTGAGCATAAAAAAATGTCATTGTACTATTTAATTTGTTACAAGAAGATATGATTACTAAACTACTATTTGTTTACGAAAACAAATAAAGTTGTATGACTATTCTTTACTGATTGATTTAACTATGAAACTAGATAGACGCGATTTCATATGCTCTTTTTGGTTGAATTTACCTATCATTTTCTTTGAGTGTAGAAATTACAAAATATAAAGATAAATGAACAGTGACAAAGGACTTATCCCAAATAGTGTGATTTATTGGTTTGTAGGTCCCTCTATTAATCTCATTTTTGTTAATTTTGTTAATTTTTGTTATTTTGTCCTTTTTTGTCTTTTTCAAAATCCCCTCTCGGCCAATAACCTCTTGCAAATCAAAACCTTTTAAATCATAACTTCCTCTCACCCTACCTTTCCGAAGGCAGGCAGACCATCGGATGAATGTCGTCATTGGTTCGAACGGGTTTTTTCGTTAAGCTTTTCCCGTATCAGCAATCCAACCTTTTAAAACAGTGCGCGTGTGCGTCAGTGCGCGTGTGCTGAACAAAAACTCATTTCTCTAGCTTTAAGTAGTTTATAAGTGTTTTAAAACTATTCTCTAGTTGTGAATTAAAAAATTGTTAGGTTTAAGTCTTATTTGTTTTTAGACAGGAGCCCTAACTCCATATTCGATGTATTGTCCTAACTTGAATTGAACCCGCTCCATCCGACCGTACATTCACCACGGCGCTACGCGACGTGGTTGTGCGGTCGGCTCTGTACCGGGATACGATTCAGGTGCATGTTTGTATGCTAAACATCTAATAAATATTTTTGAATTGAATTGAATTGGTTTGTAGGTAACGACTGGTCGCGTCAAGACAGAATATAGATAAGGGTGGAGATACCTGGATTGCTGAATGTTGAATTTGTTTAACAATGACGTTATTTTAACATACATATAGAATAAATTGTTAGTTTTAATAATTTTCAGATGATGCAAACATACGATGAAACGCAATCGAGTATAACATTCCAGTTGACTTCAAATATTTTGGTGTTGTAGAAACTAGCTACTTCATAGACAGTGGCAATCCAACGCTCATCTGCAGGAGTGAAATTTGGAGAGTTCATTCTACACCAAATCAAAATAGTTAAGATATTATATTACACTGACTATTGACAAGATAATTAGCTAAGGATGTAATCAAATAGCATAAGTTAATGACATGTAGAATACGCGGTGAAAATAATAAAAGCAAGTTTGTTGTCTGGACTACTAGTATTTTTAATATTATATGTTTGGTCTTTCATATAACTTTGTTAAAAGGTCTTTGAGCTTACACTGCTTACACTTACCTTCCAAATAGCTACATGATCAGATTTTTCCGTCTGTATTTCGTCAAGAGGAGGTCTGACCTGTTCCTCAACATATTTAACCCCAATAGGGAAATGAATTAAGTATAAATCAACATAATCTAATTGCAGGTTTGCTAGAGACTTCTTCATGAACATGCCCACTCTGTCCTCATGCACTCCATTCATGGGGAGCTTGGTGGTTATAAACAGATCCTCTCTCTTCAGTTTTCCAGAAGATATCCATTCTTTCAAGACTCGTCCGATGACTGCCTCGTTCTGATACACAAATGCTGTGTCAATATGACGATATCCAATTTCTAAAGCTGAATTAAGTGCATTTACTAGTTCAGACTCGTCATTAGCCTGAAAATAAGAAATACTAGTTTTGAACAACTGAAACCTGGATATTTTCTATTGTGAATACGCGTGGGATAACAATCAGTGGATTCAGAGGAACACTACTATTATATTGTAAAATAATGAGGATAAATGCGTGCCAAATTAATCTATAGATTTTTGTACCAGCTGCTTGCCCATCATCAGAGACGAAGTAACTAAAAATAAAATAAATATAATTTAATATCGCACTTGACTATGGAAGTACGTAAACAACAAACTGTCATGTTTGACGTTTGAAGTTCTGATAACAAAAATAGAACGAATTTTTCCGAAACGTTAGTCATGAGTTTAATTTTTATTTATAGGATTATTTAGCATTTTGTTTCAGTTTATATATTTTTAGATCAGAGACACTTTATACTCTTCAGAAGTATTAAAAACCAGCCTCTGACTGATCCATTTGACGTAGAGGTTTCTTTCATTAAAATTTTTAAATATTTTCACAAAAAGTGGCAAAATATCCAGTAAACAGTAAGAAACTAAAACCTACTTCAAAGTAACTTTTATTTATATCTTATTTATTTAGTATTGATGTAATAACTGTTGGAAAATCAATTTTTCAACAAAATAAGTGATTTATTAGAGTGAAATGACTTAAATAAACATCAAAGATGAACTGGGATAGTCCAGTACATTAGAAAAAAAAGGTGAATTATTACGGAAATACTTCATAACTTCATGGATTTGAATGAATCCTTTCGCAATGTGCTATAAAATGACCAGTTTAGAATTTCACGCATTAGATAGATATAAAAATAAAACATTTTTGATAAAACTCAAAGAAGTCAAGAGTTATGTATCAAAAATATTTTGATACTTCGATACAATTCAAGCGATAAAATTACGAAAAAATTCACACAGTAGTTTCCAAGATCTGTCTGTCTGTCTGTCTGTCTGTCTGTCTGTCTGTCTGTCTGTCTGTCTGTCTGTCTGTCTGTCTGTCTGTCTGTCTGTCTGTCTGTCTTATTTTTACTTCTACGTCCAAGCAGCGAAGATTTTTTTGCTCAAATAGGCTTGTCAAATAGAAATGTCATGATACGTCGGGATTTTAAGTTTGAGCAAAATAAATTCTGTCTGTCTGTAACTTTTCTTGTGCGCGCGATTACTCTGGAACAGTTTATGATATTGACTTGATATTTGGTACACCTATGTATTATAATGAGATCTGGAATTAGATTATATTTTGATCTCTCTTTGAATGATCGGGAGGCAAATGGGGATAAATAAGTAAATCAAGCAAGAGTTCTTAAAATTGGGATTTAGTGTATGTACGAGAGGCTAAGGTCTTAAAAAATGTTTGGCATCACCACGGGGGAGGGGGCAATAAAACTGTGATTCAGAAGGCCTAACATTTTTTTTCCTGGCATATTGTTTTATGGGTTTTTAAGGTCGACGATTTAAATGCAATATTAATAAGTGCAAATATATTATCAACAGTTTTTTCGTTGTAAGAGACTTGGATAGGAAATCTAGATGTGGAATTAGTGATTTTTTGGTGCCATTTATCGAACTTGGCAATAAACTCCTCCACTCATTTTGGTCAGAAATATAGTGGATGTGTATATGAAAAAACTACTCTAGCGAATTGAAAGAGAATTAAATTTGCTAAATTTGATTTTTTTCTTGCGACAAAAATGAGGGAAGTGGAAGTGAGGGCTTTTTTTCGGTAAAATTTCGCTATTTGTCACCGTGATTAATCAGTAACTAACTGAAATTGATCGGAAATACGATCTCCTCTAGTATCATCTATTACCTAGACGCTTCATTAATTTCGGCCCTTCGAAGTAAACGTTTTTGGGAAAAATGTTTTTTTTTAAGATTTGCATTCATTTTCTCGGAAATGTCTTCCATTTTCCCAAAAATATCAGTTTTTTCAAAATATTTGTAGACACCAATTCTAAAGAAAATTGATTGAGCTTTCCGGCGCTTTTTTTAATTTTTTCTCTAACATAAAAACAACAAAGTTATAATCGAAAATATACGCTTCTTCGTATTTCCTAAAATTCATGAAATATTTGCGAAATGGAAAACTACAAGTTAAAACATTAGTATTTGTACATTTGGTATTGACAGGGCAGCAATCTAACAACAATAAAATTGACGTCACGCGTTAATAAAATTTAAAATAGTAGTATAGTTTCTGTAGATTTATGAATAATTAACAGATATCAGAGTGATTTTCTTCTTTACTTGATGGTCTTCGCACTACTGTGCATTTAGCCATGAGTGAATTAATTGCTGTTAAGTTACCCTCGTGTATTTCACTGTTCAAATTAGTAGGTATTTTTAAATTTTTTATTTGTTAAAATTGTAAATACTAATTCACTACACATTTATTCAAATTAGATTTTTTGAATTTCATTTTAATAGAGAAAAGTTACGTTGCCACTTTGTAGATTGAGCAAATAAAAATCATTTGATGAATTACTGGCTCATGATATCTTCAATTTAGTTAAGGACTTGTATGACTCAGTGAGTACAAACATTTATCAAAATATCTGTATAGAAATCGGAAATCGCATATTTCTCAATTTTTAATAAAAAATTTCGAATATTATTAGAATTTCACAATATTTCACAATATTGACAAAACTAAATTATTTTGAAAATGTAATAAATGTTATTTATATTTAACAAAAGAAATATATTATATTGTAAAAATCTTGATTGCTCCCTTCCAAATCACTGACGTTCTGAATAAATGTTTGTTTATATTAATAATCATACACAATATGTATCAAGATTTAATATATTTAAACAGCATCTATATATTTAAAATTTTTCAGTGTCATCATAATTCACGTGCAACTACCTTATTAATGCAAGAACTAATCAAAAACAATATTTCGTTGCCACAATGTAGCACATCACTTTGCTTCCTTATAGTCAGAAATGATCGGTTAAGAATAATATTTTATAATTTTCTAAAACATACTGAGCGTAAAATTTGATAAGGGAATTTAGCTTAGCTGTTGCTTAGCTTTACCGTTGCCTACCTTGTTTTGTCTAGAAAAAAGAGTCGCCATGAACGGCACCTTGGCGTGAAGTGTGTGTCCCTGTCTATTATCCTTTGTCATTGGTTTTTTTTGGTCTTGTGTTAGATAGGATACAATAATAAATTTTCGTGGCTGGATGGGCGCAGCTCAAAGCCAACTAAGAGGAGAAAAAAAAACATATTTAAAACACAAGCCGTTTTCTTTTCCGGCTTCGCCAGCGGCAGTACGATTTTAATGATTCTTTTTTTAAAATATAGTTTATTTTTCAATATTATGAAATTGTTTTGTTTTTATGGTCCATTTTATATACAGCCAGTTAATAATTTAACTGCATATGAAAACGTGCTATCGTTATGTGGTGAATATGTTGGTCATGTCGAATTGTATTGCATTGCATTAGTCGATCATTTTCTAATTATTCATTTAGAGTATATGGAGATAATAACAACGAAGAAAGTTTTGACTAGGGTTCGGAAAATATTATTTGTAGCTAATTGTAATCGTGAAAAACAAGGAAGTTTTATGCTTCAAATAGAGATAAAAAAGATCCACCTACTGTGGTTTTTTGTTGCCAGTTTGTGACATTTGCGTCGTTTTCACGAGTGTTTATCAAATTGTTTGAAATAGTTGTGCATCATATAACTAACATAACCTGAAATAAGTTTTTTAAGTTTATTTTCATGTTTAATGTTTGTATGGCATTTTTAGCTTGTAACAATATACCTGGCTCCAGGCGAACATTTAAAAATCCAATCAAATAATTACTTCCACATCCAGTGGAGGTATAGTAACGACAAAAAAAAATTGAAAATTTTTATTGTTCAAATAGATTTACAATGTCATTGTCAATGTCGTTTTTGTTGTATTTCTCTTTATTTTTTGCTTCTAATCTAGCACTTACTTTCTTATTCTTATGAATGGATTTTAGTTAAGATTAAATATTAAGTAGTAAAAATAACTAATGATAATAAAATAACTCTCACATTAATCGACTTCTTTCTCTCTTAATTTCTTTTTCTTTATCTCGGATCATTTTATTTAGTTTAAGCACCTTACCTTTGCTTTTTTCTATAACATGTGCAGTTTTTATTAAGAAAGCAATTTCGTTTTATCATTGTAGTCATTTTTATGAATACTTGAATTATCTATTTGATGTAAAGTAAAATATTATTTGGATATATCTTTCTATGTAAATAATATCTGTTTAATATATACCTACTTGTATTTAGTTGGAGCTCTCCTAGTTTGCTATCTATGAACAGCTCATTGCTAAGTTTTTGTAATTTTAACATTCGCTCTATTTGCACAGGCTTTGATTTGTTTTCCGATTTGGTATCTAAGGAAAATTATACAATAATCGGGTTAACTGAAACCCGACGAAGTACTACAAATTGAGAATTACAAGTTAATCAGAAGCGATCGTCAAACAAGAGGAGGTGGTGTAGCTTTCTACATAAAAAACTGTATTAAATTTAAAATCTTAGAAGTTCCTAGTAATAGTCCAGTCGAACAGCTGTGGATTAGTTTCAAAATTGAAGGTAAGAAGTTGTGTCTCGGCACACTGTATAGGCCACCCAACGCAAATTTGTTGGAATGTATTGATAATCTTGAAAGTACTGTAGACATCTTTTTACCTGAATATGATTATGTTTTATTTGGGGGAGATTTGAATGTTGATTTGTTAAATAAAAATGCTCCTAGCTATTTTGAATTTACCAGTTTTTTAAACAAATATGGCTTATGCCAACTGATCTCTGAACCGACTCGAATCACTGACACCTCGAGAACTCTAATAGATGTTATAGTCTCAAATAACAAAAATATTATAGCTGGCAGCGAGGTAGTCAGAACTGATGACATATCGGACCATTGCTTAGTTGCCTGTAATTTAAATGTTAAAAATCCCAAACAGCCCGCAATTTTCCATACCTATCGCGACTTTTCTTGTTTTGATTATGATTTATTTAAAAATGACCTTCGTTTAATCGATTTTGGTCATATGCATCAGCTAGAAAATATCGATGATGTAATAAGCTTTTGGAATACTAATATCACTGAGGTTTTTAACATTCACGCGCCATTCAAAACAGAATAACTAAACCATCAGCTCCCTGGCTCACAGAAAATATAAAAGTTATGATGAAATTAAGAGACAAAGCAAAATTGAAACACAAGAAATCAAAGAGCAATGCGGATTGGCAATATTACAAAGAGTTGAGGAATTTTGTCAATATGGCCGTTAAGTCTGAACAAAGAGCACACTTGCAGAGTCAATTTAAGAAAGACCCAAAAAGTTTTTGGAAAGTTTTAAAATATTTAAATATACATTCTAGCAGCCATGACTCTGGTAGAGGTTTAGCTGATTCTAATGAGTTTAATGATTATTTTGTAAACAAGATCCCTCAAGGTAATATAGATGAAACATTTATTGCCAACACATTTGACAAGAAAAAATTCCCTGGCGTTGACAGAGAATTTAACTTCCAGCCTATTTCCGTAAAGAAAATAGAAGAAATATTTAAAAGTATTAAGTCTAATGCTAGGGGCTCTGATGACATCAACTTAAAAATGTTATCGTTAGTTATACCTTATTTAAGTGAACACTTAACATTTATAATTAATAAATGTTAATCAACTGGAACATTTCCCAATAGCTGGAAAGACGCTTATGTTATTCCTGTGCCTAAGACTAGCAATCCTTCAAGTACTTCCGATTTTCGTCCTATTAGTATCCTTCCCACTATCTCTAAAATACTAGAAAAAATTGTATTTGAACAACTGGCTGCCTATCTAGATAATAATAATGTAGTACCAGTCACCCAGTCAGGATTCCGTAGAGGCCACAGTACAACCACTGCACTACTACATGTTACCGATGAATTATACAGAGCTGCTGATAATCAGAAAAATTCCTGTCTAGTTCTATTAGATTACAGTAAAGCCTTCGATATCTTAGACCATTCAGTTTTATGTACTAACTTGAAATACTTTGGCCTCGGTGAAGTTGTTGTGCATTTTTTTTTCTAACTACCTGGGTAACAGAAGTCAAAGAGTGGTTATAGACGGTGTGCGGTCTGATAAAATTGATGTCAAAAAGGGCGTTCCTCAGGGTAGTGTATTAGGTCCATTACTTTTCTCGATTTACTCCGCTGATTTTTCTAAATTTTTGAAGCACTGTAGCTCACATCAATACGCTGATGATTTTCAGATATTTTTTAACTTTTCGTTAAATGACGCTGCTATTGCTTCAAATAAAATTAACGAAGACTTAGCCACCATTTGTCATATATCAAAAGCCCATGGTCTGATTCTAAATGAGTCTAAAACACAACTCTTAGTATTTGGTAGGCACAGAGGCACACTTCTGAATAACCCAAATTTTATCATTAATTTAAATGGAGTCACTATAACACCGTCTAACCATTGTAAGAACTTGGGAATATATCTTGATGATAATCAAAGATTTCAAAGTTATGTGAGCCACATCATCCGAAAATCCTACAGTAGACTTAAAGTATTATATATGCATAGAGATAAACTTACAACGGACGTTAAATTGAAGCTATGTGATTCATTAATTCTTGGTTACCTCTCGTATTGCGATGTAGTGTACTGACCAGCGCTGTTAAGTAAAGATAAAGTAAGCCTTCAAAGACTACAAAACAGCTGCCTTAGATATAGTTATAATCTGAGAAAATATGATCATATTTCTGATAAACTTAATGACTCAAAATGGCTAAACCTGGATGAGCGGTTCAGAGTTCACATAGCTTGTCTTGTTCACAAGGTAGACATGTCGAAAACTCCCAAATATCAACTAGAAACAACTCTTTATATACTGTTCCTCGACACAATATCTCTCTTTTTGAAAGATCCTTTAGCTACAATGCTGCAAAAATATTTAATCGGCTACCTCCGACCCTCAAAGCTCTAACTAGTTTAGAATCATTTCGAAAGCAAGTCAAAGCCTGCAACTTAGATACTAGAAATAATTAATATTTTATCTACAGTTATTTTTTTCCTATATTTTTCTTAGTTCTAATTTTTTATTGTTATTTTTACACTTGTAATTTTAATAGCTTAACATTATGTACAGCTCGAAGTGGTTAAGTGGAAGAGCAGCTATTTTGAACTTCGCCACTTCTTTTAAGCCCAATTAATTGCAATTTTTTCTAAATCGAAATAAAGACACTATTATTATTATTATAAGACGTCGAGATTTTAAATTTGAGATATTGACTTGAAATTTGGTACACGTATGTACTTTAACGGAATCTAGAACTATATTATATTTTCATCTTATTCCGTCGAATGGTTGGGGGGCAAAATGAGGTAAATGAGGGTAAATAGGTAAATCAAGCAGGTAAGAGTCCATAAACTTGGTATTTAGTGTATACAAGGGAAGGTTTCAAAAAAATTTTTGGCATTAGCCACCCCATTATTAAATGGGATGAAAGAAAATTGTGATTTAGTGTGTGTACAAGATTCAAAAGCCTCAAAATATTTTTTTACTTCATCCACCCCCACTGCCACCCCCACCCCACTACCATGTGGGATATCGTTTTATGAGTTTTTGGGGTAGACGATTCAAATATTATATTATTAAAGTTCTATAAACAATTATTTCCACATACAAATTTTTTTCGTTATGAGAGACTTGGATAGAAAATCTGGATGTGGAAGTAGTGATTCCTTGGGCAGCGGTTTTTTTCAATATTATCTATTAATAAGATAGACCGATGCGATGTTGGATTTCCAACCTACAAAAATAATCTTATTTTATGAACGACAAATAAATAACACTTTTTGTTTTGCGATTTTCACAAAACTAGTATAGTTAGAACTAGTATAGTTTTGTGAAAATCGTAAACAATAATAATCATAAAACAATAAAACAATAAGTTTTATTTATTCGTCGTTAATATGAATTTTCATCAAGTGAAGGTCGAATCAATCAATTGTTTTATTAGAACAAAGTATTTAAAATATGTATATTAAAATATCAGTATATTCATTCATTCATTTTACTAATGTCTTCTTAATAATTATGATTATTTACATCTAATTATAAATTTAAAGTTAAAACACAATATAAAAGAAACAAAACTTTTAAAAAGTTGGTTTGAAAGATAAAACATTATCTGTCAATCACAGCAAAACAGCGTTGGCGTGGCCATTTTTATCCAATAGATAAAAGCGTGTCGGATAGGTTATCCTAGGGATAAAGCATATTTATCACAGGTCTGAATTTTATCGAACAAACTGCGGGTAGCCTTTTTTGTAAAATTTTGCTTAGAAAATGATCGAGACTTAATAATTTACCTTAAAACCCCAAGACCGAAAGTCGAGGGCTTTTTGTGTAAATTATTAAGACGAGAACATTTGCTTGAAAGCAAAATTTTACAAAAAATGTAGCTACTCGCAGTTTATGTAATAAGATTTAAAGCTCAAAATTATTTCCCAAACAAACAAATTCCTTACGTACTTTTTTCTTTGTTAACAAATTCTATCTTCCCAAAACGATTCATTTTTGATTTGGCAAACATACTTCCTCATGAATTAATTGACAGCGACGCGTTCTATAAACGACTTTTATCTACTCTTATTAGGTTATATACTAATTAATGAACTGCTTTTGATCAATTAATAGTATCCATAAACAAACAGCGTGAGTTATAATGCGTGAGTTATTATAACTCAGTAAGTACAGAGCCAATCACCTTTATCTTCATGCCTAGCCTGTCCAATCGACGTAACGCGCAAAACACGAAGGTGGAGCCAGGGAGGTAGTGACAGATTATTCGCGTTAATATCTATAAAGATTTTTTGAAATGTCACAAAATGCTACTTTTGATTCGTTCGTGCAGGGCCGAATTTTCGAATTTCGCCGTGCAATTTACGATCAGGTTTATCTGGAAGACTTCCGCTTTAGGTCACGACATCGTACGGCCGTCCCAATGGTGTTTTTCGAAAAATACGAACGTGCCAAGATTGCATGTTTTTGCAATTTTTTCGGCTCCGAAATGTAATATGTTTTTTGTTATTTTTCGCAGATATGTCCAAAACGGTGGGAGTTAGCTCGAAATAAAACAAGGTCAAACGAGTATTTTCCATTACGAATCTTTTGCTACTATCAGAATTTTGATTTTTTTTTTTTTCGTTTCGAAGATAACTACTGAAATGTTGGCCATGTACGGCAAGAAATCGCGAACTTTGAGCTTCTACAGTTGGCAACTTTTTAATCTTGGCTCCTACGCCAAAAGACTACTCTAGTTAACTTAAATGGAATTAAATTTGCTAAAACTCATTTTTTTAATTTTTTGAATTCCGACAAAAATGAAGGAATCAGAGGGGGCGGGATTTGAGACTTTTTCTTTTCGGTAAAATTTCTCCATTTTGTCACCGTAATTAATCGGTAATTAACTGAAATCAATCTCATATACGATGTTCACTTAACATCATGTACTACTTTGACGCTCCGTTAATCTCGGCCCTTCGAAACAAAAGGTTTCTGAAAAAAATTATTTTTTTAAGATTTACATACTCTATAGGAAAACGTGTAATTTCTTACATTTCCTCGAATATCTCGATAATTATCGTTTTTTTCGAAAAATTTGTAGACAGCTTATGTAAACAGAATTGATTGAGCTTTCCAACACTTTTTTAATTTTTTCTCCCACATAAAAAACAAGACTTTTGACCGAATATGCGCTACGGGCTATTGCAGTTCGCGGAGAAGTTTTGCATTTTCCGCCGCGTAATATTAATTTACAAAGCTGATTTTTTGCCTACAAGTAGTTTATGCACTATTTCGATTATAAATCACATTCTACCTCTGCTTAAAGGTGGCTAAATCTTTGAAGACAACAAATATAAAAGGGGGAACAAAAATTTAATTTTAGAGTTAATTTTATTAATAAACAAACTGAGTAATTTAAACAGAATTTTCTCAATTTAATATTTGTTGTTATAATCGTAGATAAAGTATAATATTCAACTTGCGGTAATGGTAATAACTCACTTGATGAATTACAGCACTCGCCTACGGCTCGGGCTGTAAACTTTCATCTGCGTGAGTTGTTACCTGCTTATTTGACTTTTGTTGCGCGCTCATGATTGTAAATCTGACAGTTGGTGACGGTTTGATATTAAAAACAGTTTTGTAAAATTGCATAAATACACCGTTGGTACATAGTAATTACAAACAAAAATAATAATTCTTGAATTTGTAATATATTTTATTTTGTTTTTGGTCCAATTGAGAGTAAATTAAATCAATTATGTGCATTTAAAAGCTAGAGGTAATTTATTTCCTGGTAATTTTTAGAAAAGCTAGCTTGCGTTTATTCAGTGTAAAAATGTTGTCATTGGTTGGAATTTAAGAAATTACGAATTGTCATTGGTCTATAATTTATGAGGGAAATGATCGTATGTAATAGCTTAGGATTTTATCGGTTATTTTTTTGGAAAGTTTTGTTGCCTGGTAATAAAGAGTGTAAATTAACAGTTTATTACCGGATTAAATTCCAAGCGGTTTAGCGTGAGGGATTTAATCTTTGATAATAAACTGCCAATTTACACGAATTATATTACCTTTTGGCAACTTAGCTTGAGCAAAAATTTATAGGTAAAATTTAAAAGCAAGAGTGGTATTTGAGGAGAATATTTCACGAATTAATCATTCATTAAATGCGTCTTTAATATTATGTTTTGTAATAATTTGCCTTCAGATGTTTTCTTGACATTTTTTAAAATTTACTGACTTTTATTTTCAATTTCATCGTTTACATCATATAAAAATGCATTTCCAAAGCGACTCATCTAGTAAAAAACAAAGTAGGTATACCTATTTAACAATGACATGTCAAAATATTACGGCGATAGTTGTCGACGCGTCGATACAAAAAATTAGGGTGATAAATTTTTCGTGTTGGTACTGTCAAAACCGGTTGAATTACCACTAATAATGACATTTGATTGGTACAATGGAGTAACAAAACGGGCTCTCATTGGCTAGAGCGTTAATGAGTGAAATAGTCTGGTGGATATCACTATCTGTAGGTGAAATTACCGATTTTTTTTATTATCTCCAGGATAAAGCCTATCTTGCAGATTAAATATTATCATCTATAGATGAAAGTACTGAGCCTGAGTCATCCACAGTCTCCGCAGAATTTCCCAAAAAATGCATAGTTTGGAAATTGTTTGACTTGATAGTTTAAAAAAATATATGTATCTGAGGCAAGAATTTAATCGCTTTACTATTGAATTTTTTATTTTTTTTTATTAAAACTTATTTGCTTTTCTTTCAAAAACTAGCATTTTTTATAAAACTACAATAACAAAATTCACATCACCAGAGATAAAATTTTTGCCAATTAATAGATGGACGAGAAAGTTATGAAGTCTTACGTGATTTACTCTCTTTAGGTAATTGTTCTATTGGTCCATTTACTTAAGACGATTTACGAAAAGTACAATTTTACTAATTACTTCCACGTCCAGTGGAAGTATAGTAACGACAAAAAAATATTTAAAAATTTTTATTGTCCAAATAGGCTTAAAATGTCATGAAACGTCGAGATTTTAAGTTTGAGCGAAAAAAAAATTTCTGTCTGTCGGTCTGTCTGTCTAACTTTTTTTTGTGCGCACGTTTACTCTGGAACCGTTTAAGATATTGACTTGAAATTTGGTACACATATGTACTTTAACGAGATCTAGAACTAGATTATATTTTCATCTTGTTCCGTCGAAGGGTTGGGGTGTAAATTGGGGTAAATTTGGGGTAGATGGGTAAATCAAGCAGGTAAGAGTCCACGAAATTGATATTTAGTATATACATGAGAAGCTAAAGTCTCAAAAAAAAAATGGCATTAGCCACCCCCATTACCACCCCCACCCCCTTATTAAAGGGGCTGAAAAGAAATTGTGATTTAGTGTATGTACAGGAACCAGAAACCTCAAAATATTTTTTTACTTCGTCCACCCCCCACTACCACCCCCCTATCACCACCCCCACCCCACTACCGATGTGGGGTATCGTTTGATGGGTTTTTGGGGTAGAAGATTTCAAATATTATATTATTAAAGTTCCATAGACAATTATTTTCACATGCAAAGTTTTTTCGTTGTGAGTGACTTGGATAGAGAATCTGGATGTGGAAGTAGTGATTCCTTGGGCAGCGGTTTTTTATTAAGTCTTCTTACGAAAGCTATTTTATTTGTCAATAAAAATGTAACATTTTTTTTTGTTTGTAATTGTATGCACTAAATTTGCATTTTATTCAAAATAAAAGTGTTCATTTACTTTCATCAGTAGTATCGGATCTCACCCCTCCCCAATCGTGGTCGGGTTGTGAAACTCAGGTTTCAAGTTAGGCAATTTTTCTTCTCAAAAAATGGTAGATGCAAAAAGAAAGTTCACTAGTTAATTAAACTTTATTACCTAATATTGATACTGAAGACAATAGCCTCCCCGAGAAAAAGAAAATCCTATTAGCAACAAAAAATGTTTAAGAACAATTTCATTTCTAATTTCATGTTATGGAAAAATACTTCACTAACAAAATTTGAAAATTTTTAATATATTATTGCTAATCTGTTACTTGCCTGCCAGGTTCCTAGTCCAATACCGGGCATCTTAAGACCTCCTGGCATATCCATGAATATTGTCGCCGCCATAACTACCGTCAGAACTACTTCGGATTAAAAATCACAGAATGTTAATTTTATAAGGGAGCAAGTATCCTAACTCCAGCTCTGACAATTACAGACTGAAATAAAATTATGATTCACCTAGGTACATCAAAAATGTTGAAGTGGTTTTAATATTAGCGACCTTGACCTTGATTCAATTCATTAAGTTGTACGAAGATTGTCAAAATTTATATTTGATTACATAATAAAAAAATATTGAACGAATTACCAACCCTCATGTGGGTTGCACTACACCATTTTCCATGTTTGTTTTGAAGCTACAAATAGAATGGAGATAATCGATATAATGAAATCATTAAAACGATACAAAGCATTAGGCTTTGACACGATAAAATCGGAAAAGGAATAAAAATAAGTAATGAAAAAACAGTAATACCCCCAGCATACTTCAGGGACGAATCTAGATCTTGAACATAATAACAAACAAATGTAAAGAAACAAAGATATAAAAATTGTATGCAAAAACAACAAAACAATTAATTTTAAACAAGAGAAACTGTATTATTTAAGAAATTAACAACACAGTAACTATAATTTAAATTATACAACAAAATCAACCACAATTTGAAGGTATATTTTAACAGAGTAACTATAATAATATTTTTTGTTCGTATTTTGTTTTACTAAACAAAAATTGATGCTTAGAAAATATCATTTAGGTTTAAGCGAATCACAACTTGCACACTTTTTTATTAAAAGCTTTTATTTAACTTGCAATGTTTGTTTGTATGTTTGTTTGTTGGTTTAGGTCAAATCTTGCAAGCTGAATTTCGACTAGTTCTAATTAAGCTGGAGCTTTGAAATTTGGCACACGTGTATAAGTCCGGTGACAATGCAACATAGTATAGCCATTATCGGTCTAAATCCAATATGGCGGACGTCCCAAGATGGCGGATCGGCTTTTTAGTCATAACCCCCCTGATATGGGTATCAAATGAAAGGGTTTGACGAGTAAAATACGATAAACAATGTGACGTCATTCTAAATCCAATATGGAGGACGTCCCAAGATGGCGGATCGGCTTTTTAGTCATAACCCCCCTGATATGGGTATCAAATGAAAGGGTTTGACGAGTAAAATACGATAAACAATGTGACGTCATTCTAAATCCAATATGGAGGACGTCCCAAGATGGCGGATCGGCTTTTTAGTCATAACCCCCCTGATATGGGTATCAAATGAAAGGGTTTGACGAGTAAAATACGATAAACAATGTGACGTCATTTTAAATCCAATATGGCGGACGTCCCAAGATGGCGGATCTGCTTTTTAGTCACAACCCCGTTGATATGGGTGTCAAATGAATTTGATGAGTAAAATACGATAAAGTGTGTGACGTCATTCTAAATTCAATATGGCGGACTTGGGAGAGGTGGGGAAGGGGTATAAAGAGGTCGGAAGGGGTGGGAAAGGGGTGGGAAAGAGGTGGGAAGGGTGGGGAAAGGTGGGGAAGAGGTGGGAAGAAGTGGGAAAGGGGTGGGAAGAGGTGGGAAATGGGTGGGAAAGGGGTGGGAAGAGGTGGGAAAGCGGTGGGAAGAGGTGAGGAAGGGGTGGGAAGAGGTGGGGAAGGGGTGGGAAGAGATGAGGAAGGGATGGGACGAGGTAGGAAAAGGGTGGGAAGAGGTGGGAAGGGGCGGGAAGAGGTGGGAAAAAGTGGGAATAGGGTGGAAAGAGGTGGAGAGAGATGGGGAAGGGCAGGGGAAGTGGCGGAAAGAGGGAAGTAGTGTTTGAGGGGTGAGAAGACGGGGGAGGGGAGAGGTGGATGGCGGTGGCAAATGAAAGGGTTTTGTCTGTCTGTTTGTAAAATAAGTGGACTAAAAAGTAAAAAATAAAATTATATAAAAAAAAGTATTTTTAAGAAAAAGCTTTTTTTATATAATTTTATTTAATATGAAATTTCCTACTTTCTGTGTATTGGTGCTCGCTAATATGCTAGTTAGGTAAACAATTTAAAAGACTCATTATTGGAGAACCAATCAAAACAACTACTTTTTTTTTAACTAATACTGACAAAGTACTTAATTACATGATAAGATTCCTAGCATTTAAAAAAATATATATTGAAAATACTTTTAAATGATTTATTTAAATTCAACCATTCACACTTTTTTATTTAATATAAAATTATCAACTTTCTGTATATTCAATTTAAATAAATGATTTAAGTATTTTCAATATAAGTATTTTTTGCTTTAAATTGCCAGGAATCCTATCATGTAATTAAATACTTCGTTAGTATTAGTTGTTTTGACTGGTTCTCCAATAATGAGTGTTTTGTTTACGTAACTAGTTCATTAGCGTGACCAGATTAAGACACCAATATACAGAAAGTAGGTGATTTCATACTAAATAAAAAGTGTGTGAAATAATTGAAACGACAAGACAACCTAACTTAGTATATGGAGTCGTCGATGATTTCCCAAAAAGGCGTAAGCAAAAAAGTAAAAATTCAAATGTGCTGATACAAAAAAGCTCTGAATTTGATCGATTGCAGTTGTATATGAAATTGAAGAAAAAAGATTCTGAAGGCTTTATTTTTGGTTTTCAATTCTGTATAGTCCACAGATATTTAGAATTATATAAGGTGTTCCATTTTCATTGACCGGGCATTAATTTTGTTATTTTAAACACCTTGGTATTTATTTCACTTTTCACTTTTACATTTTTTTATTAGCATCAGCTTAAAGTTAATTACTTCCACGTCATGGAAATATAAATAGTAATCGTGAAAAAAAAATGGATTTTTTTTGCTCAAAATGCTTAAAACGTCATGAAACATCGAGACTTTAAGTTTGAGGAAAAAATATATCTATCGGTCTGTCTGCTTGTCGGTCTGTTCGTAACTTTTTGTGCGCACCATTACTCTGAAACGGTTTAAGAAATCGATTTGAAATTTGCTATACCTATGTATTGTAGCGAGATCTAGAATTAAATTGTATTTTGATCTTATTTAGTTGAAGAGTTGGAGGTAATGGGAGGTAATTAGGTAAAACAGGCAAGTAAGAGTCCATAAAATTGGGATTTAGTGTATATATACGAGAAGTCAAGGTCTCAAAATTTTTTTGGCATCTGCCACCCCACTACTACCCCCACTGGAAATTTGGATGTGGAAGTGGTGATTCCTTAGACAACGCGGTTTTTTATATATAGGTAATAATGTTGTACTCTCTGATTAGCTTGTAACATATTATATTTTTTAAATCTGAATTCACTGTTGTATACAGCATATTTACTCCCACAGCTCATTCGGAATTTTCAAATATCTCTTGTTTATGAAATCGCAAGTACAAAAACTTCTGCAAGTTTGGAAAAGCTTCTTTATGTTATTTTAATCTAATCTTTAATAATTACTTGGAAAATTGAAAGTATTACATAAAGCTTTTATTTTATTTAGCTGTTCTCCATAGAACTTAAATACTTAAGATAACAATATCAACATCGTTTACAATTTTTATTCCGATTGTCGCTTACATATTTTTATTATAATTCTTTTCATGTTATATGTCATGTAGCAAGTGATTTTTAATTTGACAACAGAAAATTTTCAAGAAAATAGTCAAATAGTCCATACCAAAGTCGCAAAAAAAGGATTAAATCTCAAAAGTGCAAGGGTAGCGACTAAACATGGCTACCCCCTCCCTCCCCGTTGTCGAGGGCAGCCAATACGATGGTGATCCCCCCCCCCCCCCGAACGCAAAAAACACCCCCGTTTCCCATTTTTCGTTGTCAGGCATGCGAGGACTTGTTAAATCAATTTTTTTCTGAGGAAATTCAATATGTCCTGTAACATTTCGCAACCAGACATCCTAACGACCCCCGAGGGTTGAAATCACCCTCTCCCTCAATACCAAAACATGTAAAAACCATCAAAACGTGCTGAAAATTGTTTTCTACACGTTTTTAAGGACCGGGAACACGATGCTGATATTATTTGTTTTCTCTAATAATTCTTTCACTATTTCTTTAGTTTTTTCCAAAGGGATACTAGGAAATAAATTTTTTACATCAAATGAAACAAATTTTGAATGTGTGGGTAATTTTTCATTTTGGATTTTTTTGATTAATTCGTAGGAGTTTTTAATACTAGAAGTAGCTTTGAAGTTACAGTGTTTTTTATTAGATTTATTAACTTTTTAGAAAGTTTTGTCGAGGGGGCAGAGATGAAAGAAGCTACTGGTTGAATAGGAAAATTATTTTTATGTAGTTTTATAAGGAAATATAGTTTTGGGGGTTGAGGATTCATGAGTGTTAAATAATCTTCATCGTTAAAAATTGACGAGACATTACCTAGTGCTGATTTAATTTCTTTTTGAAAATTTTCAGTCGGATCGCTGTTTACTATTTCATAGTTAGAAGAATCTAGGAATTCTGTTGTTTTCCTAATATAATCTTCTTTGGTGACTGCAATAATGGTTTTATCTTTGTCAGCTCTAGTAAATATTATATCATTATCACTTGATTTGTGGATAAAATAAAAAAATATTTTGAGGTTTCTGGTTCTTGTACACACACTAAATCACATTTTTTTTTCATCCCCTTTAATAATGGGGTGGGGGTGGTAATGGGGGTGGCTAATACCAAAAATTTTTTTGAGACCTTAGCTTCTCTTGTCTATACTAAATATTAATTTTATGAACTCTTACCTGCTCGATTTACCTATTTACTCCAAATTTACCCCAATTTACCCCCCCCCCAACCCTTCGACGGAACAAGTTGAAAATATAATCTAGTTCTAGATCTCGTTAAAGTACATATGTGTACCAAATTTCAAGTTAATATCTCAAACGGTTCCAGAGTAAACGTGCGCACAAAAAAGTTATAGACCGACAGACCCGACAGACAGAAATTTTTTTTCGCTCAAACTTGAAATCTCGACGTTTCATGACATTCTAAGCCTATTTGAACAATAAAAATTTTTTTGTCGTTATTATACTTCCACTGGATGAGGAAGTAATAAACATTTGTTATATAGGAACAGAAAAAGTCATCGCAAAACAATAAAATGTATCACGTTTTAGAGCCTTAGGCAAAAAGCCAAACAAAGCCGGACATATTAATTTTTAGCCGGACGAAACCGTAAAAAGCCAAACATGTCTGGCTAAAGCCGAACGCCTGGCAACCCTATCCCCATCTAATTCTCTCCTAAGATCATTTCTGCTAACGATTGTTTGTTAATTTTTTTGTAAAAATATTTCAGACTGTTGTAATAAACCAATTTCTAAATACGCCTCTGTCTCCCTGGCATAATTAGTTGAACAAAATGAAGGTCGTTCTGTTAGCGGGAGTTTGTTTCACATTTTTTTGTGATTTTTTTTTTTAGATGTCATATTTCTATTACATGCTCTTCACTAGAAACACTATTTTATTCAAACATGTTATGTTTGAAAACAAAGTAGTAATTAAACTACGTTATTACAAAATTGAGAGTTATGCAAGAATTAAACAACTAAATGAAACAGGAAGATAACAGTTATATTTTTTTATTTAAATTATATTCACAAAACGTATACTTATAAATGAAACATTAGAAACTAGTTCAAGTAAAGCTCCACATCGTTTACAACACACATTTTAATTTATCATGGTAATAGATAAATCAAGGGACTCACTTAGGGAAGGGCCATTCTGGATGATCGGATAACCTGAAAATTAATTTTAATATCAATAATAAAGTATTATATTACTTAAAATAAATGACAGTAAACTATTTTTTTTCAAAGTCGTAGAAATATAGAGATAATACAAAATACGCGATGAATTTCACTAAAGCTGTTTCGGCTGTCTTTGATATGGTATGTGAGGTCAATAACACAGGTCTGCGAGGTTTTGCTGTTGGGAAAATTGGGCCATTTCCTAAGTAATTTTTCGCGCTGAATCCGAATCTGGCCTCAGAATTGGCCCATCACTTCAAAATTTTGAAATATTTGAGATTAGGTGCTTAAAAATTGGCTTTTTTGTCTACTTTTGAGGTAATGTATGAGATTCAAAAATTTATTTTATTTTCAGCTTATTTTTAATAAATACATCATTTAGTACCATCCTTCCTTCTTAAAATAAGCTTTCAAATGGTCATCTACGATGTCTCCTCGCAAAATTATAGCAATTTAAAGGTGATATGAATTTGAAATCATGATCCCCTACAACTCAACAATCTTAACCAAACGACTCCAAACGAATCAAGATGTAAAGCTAAAAAAAAAATCTCTCTCGCAAATGAATTGAAGAATTGGGATTGGTTAAGATTGTTGAGTTGTAGGGGATCATGGTCTTAAATTCATGTCACCTTAAAATGGCTATAACTTTGCGACGAAACATCGTAGGTGACCATTCGAAAGCTTATTTTAAAGAGGAAGGATGCTACTAAATAATGTATTTATTAAAAATACGCTGAAAAAAAATTCGAATCCTATACATTACCTCAAAAGTTGCAAGAAAAGCCATTTTTTAAGTACTTAACCTCAAATATTTCAAAATCCTGACGTGATGGGCTAATTCTGAAGCCAGATTCGGATTCAGCGCGAAAAATTACTTCGGAAATGACCCTCAGCTGCTCAACAACATACATATTCGCAGACCTGTGTAATATAAACTTGACTAGAAAATTTGGGTAGGAATTTTTCTTTTTACCTATTTGATGTTTTACTTCAAAACGCATATTTTTATGAGATATTGGCGATTTTATGGGAAAAAAATCGGAATATATAAAAAAATTTGGATAGTACCCTTCCCTCCCTCCCCCAAAAAAATGGGGATGAAAAGAGTAGTTTCAAGGGAGTCAAAATCCTTCTTTGTACATATTCGTTCCCATCGCTGTAGAAAAAGTTTTACGGTTTTATCCGAAATTAACTTTTATTAAAATTTAAGGGGCGAATTTACCCTTCACCCCCACCCCCTGTGTAGAAGAAAGGGGTGAATAACTGTTGCATCATCATGTCTTCAAAAACATGTAATCATAAACTAATCTACAGGACGAATGTTATTTTGATTAAAATCAAATCAGTTTGCACTGAAGATTCTTGTTTTCACCCCTTGTAGAGGTGGTTTCAACGTTTTTTTGAGAGTAAGTACCGTTGAATAATCAAGAATAAAATGACGCTAGAAATTTCTGCTCAAAAAAATGCTCAAAATTGCAATAGACGGCAATATAGTTAGTTACTACGATTCACCCCCCATGGGAACGTTGATTTTAATAAAAATTCTTGCCGATGATAATATAATGTTTTATAGGGTGTTTGAAGTATGTAAAAATTTAGGCGATAGTTTTTAGCTTGAATTCCTTGTTTGACGACATTTACAGTGTAAACCTGAATTTTTTGCTCATATATGCCCCAATAACTCTTCCTCCCCTCTTTCAAATTCCCGCCAATTCTATTTCTTTCATTTTTTGGACCATTGAAAACATTTACTACAAACTTTGGCCGGTTTGATTACAATGCGATTCGGATTTTTTTTTCTGAGTGCGCGCATAGCAACGCTCAATGAGAAAACTCTCGCCGACTGTATCAATTCAATCCTTTCACGTACAACTACAGTCAAACCGAAGAACCTAGTGGTTTGACTGCGATGAAATACGTTCAATTTTTCACAGGCCCGCAATATGAACTGCGGGCCCTTAAGGCACATATTCACAAGAGACAAGTTTGCTTGTTTGGACGAATACTATCATCAAACCACTTCGGTTAGTGGTTTGATAAATTTTTCACTTTTCGACACTAGATCCTAGAATATAACGCGGCAGTAACGTAATGAAGTCATTTTGTCTACGAAACAAAAATTATATATATATATATATATATATATATATATATATATATATATATATATATATATATATATATATATATATATATATATATATATATATATATATATATATATATATATATATATATATATATATATATATATATATATATATATATATATATATATATCTTGAAGATAAGCAATTAATAAGAGAAGCTGTTATCGTGAAATACGATATACCTGTGAAGGTTTATTATGGCTAAGTCGCAATAAGATAGCGTGTAATATTATATAACAACTTCCCCCTTAATAAAAAAGTTGATGTTATGCAGCAACTTTTGAAAATTGTTAAAACGTTAAATGAATATAATGCAAAAATAAATTGAAACAATGTTGAATGAATACAAAGCAAAATAATAAAATAATGTAAAAGTTAAAATTGGTAAGCGATAATAAAACATTACATAACGTAATAAGGATAAAATACAATAGTCTAAATTAATAGACAAGGGTAAAACTATACATGAAAGTCTATGTTAACTCGATGTCCTCTTCTTCTTGAGGTCTAATACCGGGTCGCTTTCTTGGAGGGATCAGTCTAGGAAATTTGGTAAATACTCTGCTTCGCTCTGAAGGAGGTGAAGGAGGGTTATCCGTTGAGGGTTGGATTCGCAATGCTCCACATCTTCTTCTTCTGCATTTACAAGTTATGTAAAGTAGAACTAATAGGATGATGAGAGTGATTATGAAATATGTGAACCAAGATATGTGTTTGGTCACAAAAGGTTCATTTATGAGGTCATCCAAGTCTTTGGAATATTGGTCCAATTTGTTTTTAGCAATATCTAGGTCTTCTACGTCGAGATTGTTTAATTTGAGAGGTTTTAATTTTGGAATTTCGATTTTGTCGGGCATGTGATTACAGCATTCAAAAGGAATTTGGATAGGATGTGAATTGTCCTTAATTTCGGAAAAGTCTTTGGCACTGGCTTGTATTCTAGTAATGCCTGCATAGGCGTAACATCCTGGTTGTAGTTTGATGATGGAATTTTTGTTGATTAACTCTGTTGTGGATTCTCTCTTTGGACAGTTGATGGTAATGTGAAGTGGTTCGGAATTAATTACTAGCCAAGTGTTGTCTTCAAGTTCTTGGACGTTGTATCCCTGACTAATAATGAAGGAAGTTTGACAGTTCTCTGGAAGTTTTGGCAATGGTTTTAGTATTCTGGCTTCACATATGGCATTTTGGTCGATAGGATAGGCAAACAGGTTCGAACATAGTTTGGTTGCAAAATAAAGTGGTTTGCATTCTTTCAAATTTTGTATAGGTATGTACATCAAAGAATCATCATCTCTCGCGATATATTTTTGTGAAATAGATAAAATGTGATGTAGACCAGTTCTGTTATCAAGTATCGGGATAGGATATAGGCGATAGGTGTTATAATTTTGGGGTTCAACAAGTGGTATTGTTAAAACAAATACTAAGTTAGAATCCATTTGAAACGCTTGTAATTCAATAATATCCAAATACTTAGCAACTGCCGATAATTTAATGGGGAGAGGCAAATTGTTCCTTCGTAAGCTCTGTGAAATTTCTTGTAATGCTGTTACCAAATGATTAGGGGTTATGATTGATTCCTAATCTGGCAAATGTTATTGAATTCAAAATGTCGTTCAAATTATCTTCGATATACAAATAGCTTGCCATTAGTTGTTCAGAAATGTATATGAATTTTAGTTTTATGTGAGCAGCCTCGATAGCTTGAGTCATGGTTTGAATTGTGTGTTCGATTTCTTCGAGATCTTTGTTAAACGTTTCCTCGTCAATTTGTAATTTTTGTATAGTCGAGTTGAAGTTTTTAATAACAGAAGTTGTAACTGAAATATGATTTTTGATTAAGTTTTCCAATTGATGTTCGTCGTTATTTAGTTTATTTATACAATTAGTATAGTACTGGCCATCTTCAGCATCTAAGTTTCCAGTTATGGATTTGAATATTGTACCGATACCGTTAAGTATTCCTCGTTTATATCTTTTTGTGTCTGAAAAGATTTCGTCAAATTTTGTTTTTATAGAGTTGGATATTTGCGTCAAAAGGTTAAAGTCTGTTTTAATTTCACTCGTAAAAATAATTGACTTTTGATCACCATTATTGAGAGTGTACAAGATTCTGTCTAAGATATTTTGATTTTTGTCAAAAGCTATTTTGAGGGATGAAATGTTTTTATGCACTAGCAGAGTCCATTTGTCATTTGTCACCACGATGTCCGTGTCTTGGTGGTAGTATACACCAACAGTGTTATTGATCGGGGTAATTTTATATTGACAGAGTGCTGATCCGAACAGCAGGAGAAACCTGAAAATAAATTTAATTTTCAGTATATGGTTTCATTCTATCAAAATTTACTTTAGTTTCTTGTTTTGTTTCGAGATTTAGAAAGGTAGCAGAATTTTGAGAAATTTCTTTTATTTTAAAGGGACCGTTAAATTCGTTTTGTAGTTTGTTCTTAATTTGTGATTCTTTTACATAAACTAAGTCACCTATTTTGTATTCAGGTCGTTTTTGGGGAACATTTCTGTCGAAGCGAACTTTTGCTTTCTCTTTTTGAGATTGTGTTCGACTACGGGCTATTTTATAGTAGTGGGATATTCTGTTGTTTAAATCTCTAACGTATTTGGTTATTAACTCTTTTTGGTTATATAAAGTTTCAGGTGGTCTGTTAGACGTATGACCAAAGATAAGTTCATATGGGGTGAAACCGTGTGTTTTATTTACCGAATTGTTATAACATATTACTGCATATGGTAAAATCGTGAACGGATGTTCATTCGGGTTTTCAGTTTTATGAATTCTTATCATTTCAGCTAAGGTAGCATGAAATCTTTCTATTGATCCGTTCGATTGGGGATGTCCTACGCTTGAATAAGTTAATTTTATGTCGTAGAGGGTGCAGAGATCTTTTAGCAAACGGTTGTCGAATTCGCCACCGTAATCGCAATGGATTCTTAATGGGGTACCATAATGTTGAAAATATAACAACAAAGTGTTTACGACAGATTTTGCGGATTTATCCGGGACTGCATATGCTTGCGTGAATTTGGTTAATTCGTCGCGAATGGTTAAAGCGTAATTTCGAGTGGGGAATTCAAATAGATCGATATTGATTCTTTCGAATGGTGTTCTTGGGGTTTCTGTGACTACTAGAGGGTTATTAAGGTTTTTCCGGCATACTTTAGTCTTTTGGCAAGTTTCGCAATTTTTTATAAAACTTTCAACGTCTTTAGTTAGACCTTGCCAAGTGTATTTTTCTCTAATTCTTCGAATCGTTTCATTTATTCCGCGGTGTAGATTATTTTTACCAAAATGATTTTGCTCCAATATAATTGGGATTTCATCTTCGTCGGCAGTTCTGACGATATCTTGACAAATTACTACTTTTAAATCTTTTTCTGCAAAAATGAATGATAGAATTTCGAGTATGGGGAGGTCTAGGTTATTTTCGACAAAGTATGTCTTAGAAAGGTCTAAAACATCTTGATTTTTAAATAATACCAAAAATAGATGTTCAATTACTGATTCGATATCAAAAGGTAGAGGAATGATAAAATATCTCCTATGTCTGACTGTTTTGCTCGATACAATATTGATTTTATCGTTATGAAATTCGGGGTTTTCTTCGAATATGTCCTCAATCATTTTGTGATGTAGGTCTTGTAAGTTATTTTGTTGGAAGAAGGTTATAATATCTTTATGTTCTCGGTATAAGAGTTGTTTGTTTGAGGCTTTGATTTTTGAATAGTCTATTAAAGATGTTGTTTTATATAGGTTGGTGAAAGTTTCAAATTCTCGGGAAATTTGTTCGTTAGTGATTTCGTTGTTATCGTCTGGGTTTTCGTCGTCGTCTGACTCTTCGTCATTCGCGGCTAGGACCTTTGAATAGAATTTGGAACATTCGGAAAAATGATTAATTTTGATTCTGGAAAGTGCGTCCGCGTTCTTATTGATTTTGCCTGGTTTATAAATTATTTCGTAGTCGTACTCTTCTAATTTGAGTCGCCAACGGGCAAGTCTGCTTCCTGGGTCTTTTATAGAGAATAGCCAGGTGAGTGGTCTGTGGTCGGTTACAAGCTTAAACTTTCTACCGTACAGATATGGTTTAAAGTGCTTTACACTCCATACTATCGATAAAAGCTCGCGTTCAATCGTTGAATACTTAGTTTCTGCGCTGCACAAGGTTCTAGAAGCATAGGCAATGGGTAAATCTTTGCCAATGGGCCCCTGGCTCAGCACTGAGCCGACGGCAAATGCGCTCGCATCAGTGGTTAGAACGAAAGGTTCATCAAAATTAGGGTAAATTAATATCGGAGTCGTTGTTAATGTTTGTTTCAAATTTTGAAAAGAATTCACACAATCATTGTCGAAGAGAAATGGTATGTCTTTTTGTAGTAGTTTTGTTAGGGGCTTGGTTATCTTGGAGAAATTAGGGATAAAGCGCCTATAATATCCGGCTAAGCCTAGAAATGATTTAATTTCTTTTGGATTTTTCGGTTGAGGAAAATTTAAGATAGCGTCAACTTTCGAAGGGTTTGGTTTTACGCCGTCTTTTGTAATGAGATGTCCTAAATAAGCGACTTCCTTGCGGAGAAACTCGCATTTGTCTGGTTGAATTTTGAGGTTGGCTTTTTGAAGGCGTTTAAAGACTTCAGTTAGACGGGAAATGTGTTCGTGAATTGTAGGGGAGTAAATAATAATATCGTCCATGTAGACGAGACATCGTTCATTTTGAATACCTAACAGGATGTTATCCATAACTCTTTGAAAAGTTGATGGAGCGTTTTTGAGTCCAAATGGCATTCGCACGAATTCATAATGACCATTCTCAACTGTGAAAGCAGTCTTTTGAATATCTGCGGGATTAATTTCGATTTGGTGGAAACCAGAAGCCAAGTCTAAGGTTGTGAAATATTGGCATTTGCCAAGTTGGTCTAAAAGATCGGAAATGTTGGGCAGAGGATATTTGTCACCGATTGTAACCTCGTTGAGTTTGCGGTAGTCGACTACAACGCGCCATTTCTGTTTACCAGAAGCGTCCAGTTTTTTGGGAACTACCCAGACAGGAGAGGACCAAGGTGAGATTGAGGGTTGAATAATACCTTGACTTAACATTTTCGATACTTGGGACTTAACTTCTTCTTTATGGACCTGAGGATATCGATACGATTTAGTGAATATCGGTCGGGAATTTTCGGTGTCAATAGGGTGTTTGATTTCATTAGTAAAGGTCAAATTGTCTCCTTCTAAATAGAATATATCTTGAAAGTCTAAACAAAGCTGCGTTACTATTTCGGCCTCTTCTTCGTTTAGATGGTCCAAGCGCAATTCGTTCCTGATTTCGAAGGATCTGTCCGTCATTAGTTGTTGGTCAGAGTTTTGCGCGTTTAAGTTAAAAATTGACTTGAATTTTTGTACTGGCTCTAGGTTAAGATTTGAAAAGTTTATGGTTTTTGGAATAGCGTTTGCGTTTATTACTGAAGTTAAAAATTCTCCATTGTGATCGATTTTCACAATTGCATTTGGTAAGCGTACTTTCTCGTTTTCCTGGGCTAACAGTATAGCCTCGGTATTTCGCAGGTTACATTTTAGTTTACAATTTTTTTCCATGCGAGGTTCAATAGAAATTAAATTTTTGACGTTGCTTAAGTTTGAATTTTTTGTATCAGAATTAATAGTTGGTTGTAAAGGTAAATTTACTGTAGTTTCTTCCGTGACTTTAAATAGTGGTACGGTTTTAAAATTTGTGACTAGTTGCTTATTTTTAAAGTCTACTTTGCATTCGTAATGTTCTAGGAAGTCTGCGCCTAATAATCCATCGAAATCTATATCTAGATTATAGATATAAACTTTGTGTGACTCATTTGAAAAGGGGATGAGAACAGATTCGTTGATATAAATTTTTTGATCAGTGATCCCTGTATGATTACATTTTCAGGAGATCTACGTCTGTAATTTTCAGCTGTTTTAGGTTTAAAAATTGATATACCTGCGCCTGTGTCAATTAGAATTTTAAATTTACCAGTTGCATCCTTCATATAGTAGAGGTTCTTTGAATTTACAGTTAATAGGGTATGGGAAAGCGTATTTACATGAACGTCTGTTCTGGGAAATTCAGCATTGGGTCGAAACTGTCGTTGAGGTTCATAGTTTGTACTTGAGTTTCTAGTTCCGTAATTGATTCGAATTGGTCTGTTTGTTGTGTCGGAGTATCCGTGGGGTACTCCGGATCTAAGCGAAAATCCTGAGGATTAGCAGTATAATCCTCGTATTGCTCGTTCTGAGAATTAGCGGTATAATTCTCCTGGATATCTTGATTGGTTTCAAAATTATAATTTTCATACGATTCGTTTTGGCTTTGGCAATTTTGATATTTGTCGAAAGAGTAGTCGTCGTATTGGTTATAATCACATTGGTTTTCGTAAGGTTCATAATTTAGGTGATGAGCCTTTTGTTGATTGAAACGGTTGAAATTCGGGTTAGGCTGAATAGCGGATGGTCGTTGTTGTGTGAAGTTAGGGTTCGGCCTTATGGCTGAGGGCCTGTTTTGCTGTGGTTGATTTGGTTGGCCGTTTTGAGGGAATGTCCTCTGGATAAATTGATTGTTTTGTGAAAAGTTTTGGAAACTTGAATTTCCTGGGTAATTTGGTCGTTGGAAATTTTGCGAAGTTGACGACATTGTTTGCGATTGTTGCCTTGTGCGGCATTCGCTTATGACATGTCCATTGCGTTTGCAAAATGAACAGAATTTTTGTTGGAAATTTGAAATGGGTCGTTTTTGTTGTAAAGTGGGATTTTTGACCGGACTATTTTTCGGAAATTTCTGTTGTTCGAAATAAGAGAGTTGTAGCTCTCTACGAATTCTGCTTACGGCTTTCAGTATGCTAGGAGGATTGCTAGCACGTATGATGCGGCCTAAATTCGGTTCTAAGCCTGTTAATAAATTGTTTAAGGTCATCGTTTCGATGAGATCTGATTGTGCAGCTCTTTGCGTTGTGGTTAAATTTTGCTTTTGCACTGCGGCGTGCATTTTAGCATTGTGCGTTTGTAAACGCGAAATAAACGTTAGAGCGGATTCACCTGGCAATTGGTGAATGCGCTGCAGGTCCTGAATCAGGGCCGTTAGATCTCTGGAATCCCCAAAGTGGGTTTCCAATAGTGCTTTGATTTCTGGCCAGGTGCCAGGGTTGCGAGAATTTATTAATTCGGCAGCTTTGCCTTTCAATTTATTTTTTATGTGGACGGTCAAAAGAATTTTTTGATCTCCAATTGCCATGCTTTGGGCGCAATGACAGGAATTTAAGAATGTTTGTAAATTTATGGCGTTGCCATCAAATTCAGGTATTAGAGAAAATATTGCAGAGAGCTTGTAAGGCTCAATTTGCTCAGGTTGTGGTTGTTGTTGTTGTTGTTGTAATTGTTGTTCGGTTGGTGCCGGTGGCACTGGTTGAACTGGCTCTGGTTGAGCTCTATCTGGCATTTTGCTTTTTGTATTTAGAAATTACTTGGACAAAAATTGGTTGCGTATCAGCAGTATGATACGAACTTAAATTAAATTAGCTTGTTACGTTGTGTGCGTAAATGGATTGTATATTAGCTGTATAATACACAATGTTTCGTATTAGCAGTATAATACGAAAATAAATAACTTAAAATAAAATTAACTTGTTTCGTTGTGTTTGTAAAGGAATGGATTCACTTTGACAATAGAACTGGCTTTGTGCGCCGAGTGTATTAGCAGTATAATACACTTTTAATAAAATAAGTTGCGAAAAATAATAAAATAGTAAAATGGTACGAGATGATTCTTAAAATGACTTACGTTAGTTTAGTTTCCATGGGTAGGTTCTTCGTCCGTCAAGGGATTGGGATCCGCCACCACCAGTGAGGAAGGTCTCCTTGTTCTAATAGATGTACACGCACTAGTTAGGCACCTTCTGAAGATGTTCTCCTTGTTCTCTTACGCTTCACTACCAGTTAGGCTTCTTGTTCTGATGATGTTTACGGATCCTACCGACTGCGCCAATGTTAGATCACGGTTCACATGAATGACTTTTTAAAAACTTTTATTTAGTTACATGGAGCCAACGTTGGCTCTTGGAGAAGGAATATAATAATAAATTAGAAGTGTTGCATTCTAACTGAGTTTAATAACTGATTCAACAAAGCGTGTTTAGTCATATTTATAACATACAGAACCTGAGTAAGCAAAATATATAACAAAGGAATTGCAGTTCTGCAGTCTGCACAAGTTATGAGAAACAAAGGTGTAATATGATATCTTGAAGATAAGCAATTAATAAGAGAAGCTGTTATCGTGAAATACGATATACCTGCGAAGGTTTATTATGGCTAAGTCGCAATAAGATAGCGTGTAATATTATATAACATATATGTATATATTCAGGGTGTTGTGAGTAATCTTTTAAAAATTTGAGAATAGTTTTCTCCTGGTTATAAGTTAAAAATTAAGTGAATAAGCTTTTTTTGTGAAATAAAAACTCTGTCCCTATCAGTAGCTGCACCCCACTACGTGATGCTAAAACTTATATGTGAGTATGCTAGCAATTAATAAGTATTTAATAAGCCCGTTTTGTCACAGACACATTTTATTTTGTATAATGGTGAAATAAGCTTAATTTAGCTTCTTGCAAATAATATCCTTTCGGGACAAATCCGCATCCAAAACAACTCATAGAAATTTGCTTTGATTGAAAAGAAATTTGCAGTGGACAGGTTTTCTATTATAAAAATTGACGTAGACTGTTTTGGTGTATTTAAAATTAGTTTATTTCGATCACACTAAGCAGTAAATACGTCTAGCACTAAAATTAGCACTGGTACTACCTATTTATAAAAAGGATGACCCTAATGATTTGGAAAACTGCCGTCCAATTAGTTTATTGTCTGCATTTTCAAAAATACTTTAATGTCTAATGTACAAAAGACTAATATCCTTTTTAAACAGTACTAACTTTTTTAATCAATTTCAACACGGGTTTATGAAGAATAAGACCACAGATACCGCTCTTTATAATTTTTTTGATGAAATTATAAGCGCCTTTGGTCGAGAAATTCCCTGTGGACTATTTCTTGACTTATATAAGGCGTTTGATATTTTAAACCATGTATGTTTACTTGGTAAGTTGGTAAGTTGAACAAATCGGTGTTAAAAGTGATGACAGACACAAATGGTTTTCTTCCTACTTAAGAAATCGTACTCAACAAACGTCAGTTGTGATTCATGGGCAAAAATACGTTTCTGATTCTGTTACTAATAACACAGGAGTGTCACATGGTAGTGTGCTTGTGCAACTTCTGTTTGTCGTTTATCTAAATGATCTATCCAACGTATGCCCAAACAACAACAACTTTAGAATGAATTACGCCGATGACACCAATATCCTCATTAGAGGTAAGAATATCTCTGACATAGAACAGTTTGCTGGGGATATTTGGCAAAATTTGAGAAATTGGTTTTGTATCAATCAACTGATACTCAACGAATCCAAATCCAATGGTATGTTTTATAGAATTGACAAATCGAATTTTAACCTTCCTTCCGATTTATTACTAGGGCACTTGTACCTGCACAAATACCGGCCAAGGATAGCGTAAAACTTCTCGGAAAAACTTTGGATTCGAACTTAAAGTGGAACGACCATATACAAAATTTAAATCAACAGCTAAATTCCGTTTGTTATGCATTAAGAGTACTTTCAAGGTCATTTGATACATCACTGCTTAAAACCATATATTATTCAAACTTTTACGCAAAACTAAATATGGAATAACTATTTGGGGCAGTTCTTCTAATCTTGGGGAAACTTTTGCTACACAAAAAAGAGCAATTAGAATCATATACAAAATGGGTTTTTCAGGGGAGTTTTCAAAAGTAACAATTTACTAACTATACCGGGTTTATTTATTTATGAATGCATTTTATATGTAAAAAAACACAGTAAGCAGTTTCAAGAGCACGAACATCACCAGATGCAAGGGCGACTATGCATTACCCATTCACAGTCTAACACTTCTTGAAAATTGTCCGCATTATCAGTGTCTGAAATTTTATAATGCGCTTCCCCAACACATTAAAGGGTGTAAAAATTTTAAAAAGTTTAAAAATCATATGTAATCTTGAACCGTACAATACACAGGATTTTCTGTAAGTAAATTATTGATTAATTAATTATTATAGAAAAGTCCAATTTTTATATTTTTATATATTCGTAACTATTGTTTTAAATTAGCTCTATTGACTTGTGTTATCTACAAATTTTGTAGCTTATGAGATCAATAAATGTATTTGTATTTTGTATTTGTATAATTTTATTATGTAAAGTAAATATTAGAATCTGACATACCTATGGTGCTGTCGTATGCAAGATAGCTTGTCAATCTTTATATAATTAGACAGATTATTAATATATAATTAAAAAAGTAAGGGCTCAAGTACCAATCCCTGAGGTGCCCTAGAATACACGTTATATTCAGTTGACAAGTAGCTGCCAATCCTAAGGGCTATTTTGCGATTTAATAGTTAAAAGTGAATCTATTCCAAGATCTTTCCATCATTTTTTAAAGGAAGCTTACTAATGTATTAGCTTATAATTTTCTGTCAAAAGGATCACTAATTTTTTGTACAGAAATTATAGTCGGGGAGCCCTCCCTAACTGTACGTGCACCCCCCGCCCGATCCTTGAGGACAATGTTTTTCATAAAGATTAAAGCCTAGGGAACAATTTAAGACATGTCCTAAAAAAACTGGCCGTACTTTCAAAATGGCGGCCATATGTTAAAAAAAACTGTTGCCAATGTTGTTTTTGTCATTTAACACAAAAACTAAAAAAAATGGACAAACACTTTTTTCTCAAGAAAAAACGTGCATAAAATTTTCTACAATTTTGTTCATATGCAATATTTTTGATAGGAGTTACCGTTACCATTACCATACCAATATTTATGAAAAACATTGTCCCCAAGGATTGGGGGGGGTGCACGGACACTTAGGGTGGGCTCCCGTAGTATTATGAATAAACTTAATTGTCGTTTTAATTACTTTTTTTAGTAAGTAAGTACCCAATTTGGTCAGTTAGATATGATGTTATTACTTCCACGTCCAGTGGAAGTATAGTAACGACAAAAAATTTTTTTAAAATTTTTATTGTCCAAATAGGCTTAAAATGTCATGAAACGTCGAGATTTCAAGTTTGAGCGAAAAAAAAATTCTGTCTGTCTGTCGGTCTGTCTATCGGTCTGTCTGTCGGTCTGTCTGTCGGTCTGTCTGTCGGTCTGTCTGTCGGTCTGTCGGTCTGTCGGTCTGTCGGTCTGTCTGTCTGTAACTTTTTTTTGTGCGCACGTTTACTCTGGAACCGTTTGAGATATTGACTTGAAATTTGGTACACATATGTATTTTAACGAGATCTAGAACTAAATTATATTTTCATCTTGTCCCGTGGAAGGGTTGGGGTGAAATTGGGGTAAATTTGGGGTAAATGGGTAAATCAAGCAGGTAAGAGTCCACGAAATTGGTATTTAGTATATACAAGAGAAGCTAAGGTCTCAAAAAAAAATGTTAGCATTTGCCACCCCCATTACCACCCCCACCCCCTTATTAAAGGGGATGAAAAAAAATGTGATTTAGTGTATGTACAGGAACCAGAAACCTCAAAATATTTTTCACTTCATCCACCCCCCCCCACTACCACCCCCACCCCACTACCGATGTGGGGTATCGTTTTATTGGTTTTTGTTGTAGAAGATTTCAAATATTATATTATTAAAGTTCCATAAACAATTATTTCACATACAAAGTTTTTTCGTTGTGAGTGACTTTGATAGAGAATCTGGATGTGGAAGTAGTGATTCCTTGGGCAGCGGTTTTTTATCAACGAAAAAAGAATGAAATTCTTTGATAAATAATAATATTTTGACATTAGGTCATCATGCTGAGAACTTTTTGTGTGAAAGGAAAACAACTCGCGTATTAATATAACTGATAGGTTTTGGTAGCGGAAATAGGCAGACGTTAGATAAATTAAAAAAATATATAACTATAATATAAGTTAGGAACACTCAGAAATACAAATATAGAATTATACGATGTCATAAGTGATGGAAAATAATGTCGACCATTATGATTGATGATAAATACAGATTTTCCAACTTACCCTGGAAATAACTTGAAATCACACACTCGCGCATCCTCACCAACCTCAAGGGCATCCAATGATTTAATTTCGGCAGAATCGAGAGAGAAATCGAACACGTCAATGTTTTCTTTCAACCTGGCAGGAGTAACACTTTTCGGGATAGCCACAATGCTCTTCTGTATGAGATACCTCAACATTACCTGGGCATTTGTTTTCTTGTGCTTGTCAGCGATTTTCTTAATGACTTTATCGTGAAGCATGTCAGGTAGTTGTTTTGGTCTAAAACGAAAATTTGTACAAATTAAGAGGAGACACGCCAATCACAAAGTTTCATCGGTAAAGCTAAAGCTGAAGTGGGGCGAATGGTAGGCAGTGTGGCTATTATAGGTCATCTGCACGTGATGTCACAGCTAACCTCAAAAATATATGTTTCTTAAGATTTAACAGTATAGACCATTTTAGGGTGACGTCACGATAAGTCGGCCATATTGCCTGAGAGACAACCAAAATTTTTATTCCATTGTAAACAAAAAAGTAATTTCAATTTTAAACATGAAATAAAAATAAAATGCCATCCTTTTGTGCGATAAGGTGCGATTGTGAGATAAGGTTTATTTTGAATGTAAAAAAAGCTTAGGAGAAAGGCAAAGAAATCACTTTCTGGCAGAGTCTATTAAATACTACATACGTATAATATAACATGCTTATCACTGAAATCTAGCACTTAGTTACTTAAATGTAAATTTGCCTTGCCCATAACAATGAATACATTTGAGTTTATCTTTCTTCCACAAACTTCTTGCACAAATCCAGCCTCATAATATTTATATGCTTGTAAAAATTTGTATACCTTTAACTGCTGGCCTGTGTAGAAGCTGTGAGTCAACACTAAGTAATTTACCATATTAATTACCCACGGTAAAATAGACAAATCTGCAGAAAGGTCTCCAGTTTCCACTCCAATATTGTCTATTATTTTGATTTTCTCATCATAGCGACACTTTACATCACCCATAAGGGTTGAATAATATTGTCTATATGACATTATTACGATAACATACAGTTTCTCAAGAAAAACTAGAAAAAAATGTATAAAACCACGCAAACTGCGTTTGGTTATCCCTCAAGCAAAATGTCAAAATTATCAAAACCGCGTGACCTAAAATGGTCTATAGATCATTCTCGGTCACCTGACTTTGACGCAGCTGCCTGGAGGGCACACGAAACCTCATCCAATAACAGGCAATGAAAATGGAAACAATTCATTAGAGATGAGTAGTAGCTATTTAACAACCTGTTATTTTATAACTGTTATTTGTAAATAGCAACGTCAGTTTCTTTAAAATTCCTGCTATTTTCCGAAAATTTGCATACTACAAACTGCACACTGCGCACTGCGATATGCGAATGCCAGTACTTCTCAGCAATCTGTTATTTTTAAACTGATATTTCAAAACAGCAGAAGGAGTTTAAACCTGTTATTAAAAAAATAACAGCTTGTACCCATCTCTAGAAAACAAAATAATTAGTTGGGTGCCCTGCACGACGGCGCGACAGCGTGACGTCAACCTAAAATGATCTATTACGCAGCTGTTATTAAAATTTCTGCCTGGTTCCCGTATCTTCAACTAAAATCTAGTACAGTGTAATGTTTATGAAGTTCTAAATACTTTGTCCTAATAAAATAGGACTCTTTTTGTAGGAGCGAAATTTAACCTGTAATTAGCAGTCTATTTTTATTAATCAACAATATTGAAAAATTATTTAAAAATATTTGCTTGGAGCTAGTACGGCTTCAAGTTAAAAATGCGTATACATTTTAAAATGAGAATAAACTTGAAAAACTTAAAAATTTAAGGTTATGTTGGTTACATGATGCAGATGCCCTATTGTAGTGCTGTAGGTGGCACCATCTATTAAAACGCACTGTACTAAAAATCTTGACTGGGAGAAAGCAGTTTTTAGCCAAACGGCTGGCGTTATTAAACTGATAAATTAACTCCTATATAAAAAAGTCTATTTGACAGTCACATTTTGTCACTTTGACAGCGATAAAAAAGGTGCATCGTTTTTTATCACGATAAAAATGCCTGTTCCTCGAAAGCAGAGTATATCTAGTAGTCGCATGTCATTTTAAAATCTGTACTGTCGGCTATAATTTTTAAGTCTTGTGGAAACTATACTGTACGGTATGAGTCGTTTTGAGAAAATTATAATTATTTTTAATTGTTGTTGTTCGTTCACATATTCTGTCGTTAATTTATCGTATGTAATATCACTAGTGCTTAAAATTTTATCGAAAATTTTTTCGAAAGCGTGTTGCCTGGTAATATAAAGAGTGCAAATTGGCAGTTTATTATCTGATTAAATCCCGACCGCTTTAGCGGGAGGGATTTAATCTTTGATAATAAACTGCCAATTTGCACGAGTTATATTAACAGGGGGCGACTTAGCTTGAGAAAAAATTTTTAGATAAAATTTAAAGCACGAGTGGTATTTGTGGAGAATATTTCACGAATAAATAATTCATTAAGTACATCTTCAATATTATGTTTTCTCATTAACTGCCTTCAGACGTTTTCTTGTCACTTTTTGGAGTTTACTGACCTTTATTTTCAATTTCATCATTAATTTGATATACAGAAATATTTCCAAACCGACTCATATTGTCAAAACAGCAAATCTGAAACAAACGCAGTAGAAACAACGTAGATTCGCTATATTTTAAAATAATCTAGTGACATTTCCATGGCAACTAGTAAATAAAACGAGTTGAAACCTTAGATATTATAATATATAGACTGGCTTAACACCTTTCAGGCGTTTCTGAGGTGCAATACGACGAGGAACGATAGAGAGAGCACTACTTTAGTACCGATGTCTCGCCCAAATAAAATATACACCCATGGTTCCGAGATTGACATAGAGAGCGCCATCTAGCGCTACAAGTTATATTCCATAATAAATAAATGTTCATCGACTCATATTTACGTACTTAATCCTTACTTTTAACTTACGAAGTTTATGAATTATGTTGAGGTTTGCTTTGTTAAGCAAAGAGAATTTTAAATACAACAAATTATAATGTTTGATGCACAGCTTTGATTCAACGAGTTACTTTTTGGTAGATTACCATATGTAAGTAGGTACTATACATTTTTAGTTTGTTCCAGAGCGAATGTGTAGGTACTTGACATTTATAATAAATGATTTGCTTACCTTTGTAACTACGTTATTGAGCTATTGAAAGCTGTGCTTGACTTGTTCCTGTATTATGAGCTATATAAAGTACAATCTTTGTGTGTAATTGTTACCTGATTGAACACTAGGAAAACTGAAATAGTTACAGATAGACAAAAGTTACAGCCTATATATTTCAGACAAGATTCGCTTTGGAATTGAGGTGTGTTTTTGTTTGCTACTACATAATACAATATTACAATTTACAAGGTAAGTACGTTAACAATTACTTAGTAATAAGCTAGAGAAGATATTTATAGATAAAACTTAAAAGCTCGACAAAAAACGTCAAAAAATTTTCGCATATTTGCCGCTGCAGCGACCTAAAAAATTAGAGCGATAAATTTTGCATGTTGGTCCTGTCAAAAGCAGATCTAGCTTGAATTACCACTAATAATGACGTTTGATTGGTGCAATGTTGTGAAAAAACGGGCTCTCATTGGCTATAGCCTTAATGAGTGAAATAATCTTGCCAAAAATCAGTCGAGCTTTTCTTTTATGGATAAATTTCTTTTTAACTCAAAATTTTGCCAATCAATAATTTTGCTCAAATAACTGACATTTGACAAAATCGCTCGACCTCCGGTCTCGCGATTTTTTCATGTCAGTTTTTCTCATAAAATCACTGATTGGCAAAATTATTTCGTTACAAAGAGAAATTTATCCGATAAAAAAAGCTCTTGTGATTTTACTGTTGATAAATTAACTCCTATATAAAAAAAGTCTATTTGACAGTCACATTTTTGTTACTTTGACAGCGATAAAAAAAGGTGCATCGTTTTTTTATCACCGATAAAAATGTCTGTTCCTCAAAAGCAGAGTACATCTAGTAGTTGCACGTCACTTTAAAATCAGTACTGCCAACTACAATTTACGAATATTCTACATGTGTGGAAACTAGAGAAGAGAATATTGAAATCAGTACACCAAACCAAACTATTTATAACAATTGTTTTTTTAATAACTGTTCCTTCAAATAATTGTATAAATAAAGATAATTATTGTTGTTGTTCGTTCACATATTCTGTCGTTAATTTATCTTGCCAAAAAACACTCGAGCTTTTCTTTTATGGACAAGTTTCTTTTTAACTCAAAATTTTGCCAATCAGTCATTTTGCTCGAAAAACTGACATTTGACAAAATCGCTCGACCTCCGGTCTCGCGATTTTTTCATGTCAGTTTTTCTTATAAAATCCGTGATTGGCAAAATTATTTCGTTACAAAGAGAAATTTATCCGATAAAGCTCCTGTGATTTTACTGTTGAAAAAAAAAGATATTCTTGTAAGTAAATGGATACTACACTTCTGTTGAAGAACATTTTTAGCTAAAACTTGTTTATTAGGAAGATCTCTCTTCATATTGGCTAATAAACAAGTTTTAGCTAAAAATGTTCTTCATGTAGTATTCATTTACTTACAAGAATATCTGATCAGTTTAATAACATGAGCCAGTTCGCTAAAAAATGCTTTTTGCTGGATTTTTGTTTTTTAGTACAATGCTTTTTTAGTAGATGGAGTCATTTCGATATAATTAAAAATGATTGTAAAAATAATTACATTTATAACCGATGCGCACTCATTTCGTGTATTTGAAGCTTTGTCTCGATGTGTTCTTGGCCTTTCAGGCGTGATTGTAGGTAGGTAGAGCACTAGTAAAGAAAGTACGAATGCCAAAACTAGACAACCAACACAACAGTACTGTACTTTATTGGCTTATTTCCGCCCACTCCCCTCTGATTTGATCGCGTTGCTCCCTCTTAAGTATGATCTTGAATATGAATCAGTGAAGGAGATAACACGTAAATTTAAACCCAAAACGCGGTTATTTAAGGACTCCACCAACACGGTCAGTAAACTATACGGTTGCATCATCCAGCAGCTTTTAGACGAAGGAGCGCGACGTAGCCTCTAGGCCCAGCCAGGGCCGGCACTAGACATTTTGCTACTCACTCAATCAATAAACACTGATATAAACGAATAGTATACACTGGGACGACAGCAAACTAGTTTATTACACCGGACAGTGACAGTGCGACGTGCGACGTGCGACAAACAATATAATAATAAACACACTGTCGTTTTAGTATGCCAGACAAATTGAAAATACAACACGCGGCAATTAGTGCCAGCTCTGGATCTACCTAGACTTTGACCTTGATCTGAACAATTAAACAAATAAAGCGTGCAAGAAAGACAGATATCCTATTCCCATGCAAAAGATAGAGACAAAGATATCGATGGCTACATGACGTAGGCGCTAGACCGAAGTTCCCCCCCGCGCGCTCCTTCGTCTAGAAGCTACTGGATGAGGTAACCGTTATAGTTTAATGACCGTGCTCTACCAGTACATTAATAATTGACAGAGATCAAGTAATCTAGGTTTGTCGCCAAAATTGCGAAAAGTTTCAGAAACAGTAGTGTATGATGATGCCAAAGGGGCTTGGCTAAGCATCTAAATATATTTTTTTTATTTTAGAACTTAGACTTCAGAAGAAAACCACAAAACTTCTAGGAAGCTTCACATAAAAGGCGGAAAAGTCGTTCAACCAATATTGTTTTTAAACAAATATATCGAAATAGCTTACCCTATTCCAAAATTGGCAGTAAACTTATTATATCCCGGTGATCCTAATGGTGAATATGCTACAACGGTAATTCCATTATCGTGGCAGAACTTTACTAGTTCCCGTTGTTGCAAATACACGTGCAGTTCGACTTGTAAGTTGGCTGGTCTAATCCTAACCATCATAGATTCAAGGATTTTCTGAATTTGATTTTTGTTAAAATTGGACAGTCCTATAGTTTTAGTTCTGCCCGTATCAACTTGCTGTTCCATTCTCTAAAAATGTTAATAAATGCAATCTTATCACAACTTAGGCTAAAATGTCGGATTTAAATCATAATAACCAACCACTCATGTAATTCTTGTAGTGAACATGCATATTGGAACTCAAAGATTGGTCAAAACCAATATGAGGACACCGCCGAAGATTTGGGATCATATTCCTCCATTTTGCATGTGTCGCGTCACTGGTTTGAAAATTTAGCTGTATTCACGATACGCGACTCCAACAGCAATAGCTGCTGATTATGTTATTCAATATTTTATTATGTATAAATAAATAAACGATTAAATAAGAAAAAAACTTGTTTAATGATATATTATGCCATAAGACGCGAAAGAATACATCCTCAACTTTTGCCATAGATAATAATTTGCGAAAAAAGAACTAGCAAAGTTTTTGTATGACGAGAGGTCGAAGAAAGACACACTGGATTCCATTCAGGCATTGTTAATATTAGAAAGAGTATGAGCGAGTAGCAATGTAAAAAGTGCCCCCGCATCTACCGAACTAAAATGGCTTCTATAAGATGTCTCGTATGCCGACTGTCTTGTATACAAAGTTTTAAGCTCGTGGACTCTGCATGGGATGGGAAAAAAATAATTTACCCCTAAATGTTTTATTTTTTTTCTCACCTCCTATTTGACGGATCGCTTTGTAATTTGGCACAAACAATATTAGTGTTAGGATAGTTTATTTTAAAAAATATTACTCTTCTACGATGATTTTATGCATTAAAAAAAATTAATATATTTTTTCAATGGCCGGAAGGGTGACTACCCTGTTTGACACTATTACCATATTTTGATATAATATGTATTTAAACTATAACTATAACATATAACAGTTACAGTTTTATTAATTCGGTGGAACAGGATAAAAATAAATAAAAATTATCTGAACTTGCAATATTACGAGTATATTGTTTAGTATTTAAATAGGTAATCATATAATTCATTCATGTTTAGTTATTTCACTTCAGATAAGACATCGCAAAGAAAAAGAAGAACAAGAAAAGCGACGTCAAGAAGAAAAAGAAGAGCAAAAAAGAAGACGTCAAGAGGAAGAAAGGCGGCGTCAAGAAGAAAGACACGAATTGAAGGAAATAATGGAAGACATGGAAATAAGGCGTCAAGAGGAGAAAGAAGAACAAGAAAGACAACGCCAAGAAGAAAAAGAGGAACAAGAAAGACGCCAGGAAGAATTGAGGAAAATCCTGAGCGATCAAATGAAAATCCAACAAGGCACACAAGACAGTCAGCATACGAGACATCTTATGGAAGCCATTTTAGTTCGGTAGGTGCGGGGGCACTTTTTACATTGCTACCCGCTCATACTCTTTAAATTCAATGATAAATGTAACCTCGATTATATATTTTTTTTAAGTCAGTCATATTATAACCTGCTTCTGTTACGCGTATCGATATTGAAAATTTGGAAAAGAGAGAGATGCAATAACACCTCTAGGAGAAGTTGTGATATTCACTTCGAGAGTAGTTAGCGAGGTGGTTGGTTAGTCTAAGATTATTAGATTTAAAATGGATATTCAAGGTACCTTCCATATAGCTATATGGTCAGATTTCTCAGTCTGGATACCTTCAAGGGGAGGTCTGACTTCACCTTCAACATATTTAAGCCCAATAGGAAAGTGTATTAAATATAAATCAACATAATCCAGCTGAAGGTTTGCTAAAGACTTCTTTATGAAGAATTCGACTCGGTCTTCGTGCACTCCATGCATGGGGAGCTTGGCGGTTATGAATAGATCCTCTCTCTTTAGCTTTCCAGAAGAAAGCCATTCTTTCAGTACGCGTCCAATGGTTGCCTCATTTTGGTAAACGAATGCAGTATCAATATGACGGTATCCAATTTGCAGGGCGGCGTTCAAAGCTTTTTCTAATTCAACGTCATTAGTGGCCTGTAAATATGACATAATATTAAATCTGTTTTTTTTTTCAATTTCCAAAATTCATATTAGATATTAACAAATACGTTCGCTTTTAGGGAGAGGGAGAGTTTATTGAAAATGTGATAAGATGAACGATGGTGGGAGAGGGGTTCATAAAAAGGAAAATATATTTAACATTTTAAGTTCGTCTTTCATGACAAACTAATATTTTCAAAAAGGTATAATCGGAAGAGGCAAGTTGCAAACGCACGTTCGCTGACAGGGCAGTTTCATATATTATCTTGACCTGTATGATCTACAGTATTACAAAGTGCTACAAGAAGGTGGAGGTGGTTAAAAATAGCTCATTTTTATGAACGTAATTTTTTTAACGACTTACTTATATTAACGTCTTGGAAGAGTTCAGCTATAGCTATTCCACCATTCACTTCTTTTTTAAATAAAATTTTAGAATTCACTAATGCGGGAAAATGTCCTGTAGGTATATTTTGTGATCTCAGCAGGGCATTCGACTGCATCAGTCATAGTCTAAAGTCTAATATTATCTAAATTATTTGATTACGGTATACAAGGTCTGTCACTAAATTGGATTACTACATTCCTCGAAAATCGGAGGCAATTGATAAGTTTAAAACATAAAAATTATAACACCGTATGTAGTGTTAATTCAGAATAGTTATATTCAACTATAGGTGTACCACAGGGTTCTATTTTAGGCCCGGTGCTTTTTATTTTATTAATTAATGATATTGATTTTTTGCCATCAACCGCACATTTTACAATATATGCTGACGATATTTCTGTGAATATCAAATCCATCTGATAATGTTTTGGAAGAAAATTGCAATTCTATTTTAAACACTTAAAACCATTGGTTTTCCCATAATACCCTCTATCTAAATACCGAAAAAACTCAAGTTATCAAATTTCACAGTAGGGCGAAAGGAATGTGACAACTTAAATATTAAAATAGACAATACAAATATTTCTAATACTGAGGACAATGTTAAGTTTTTGGACGAATGTCTAAATTGGAAGCTACATTGGGAAACTTTGAAATCTAAAGTTTCTTCTATACTCTATAGGCGTCTGAATTTAAGATGCCAGCGCCAAAGTGGAGAACTCGTGAACTAATTATAGGCTTTTTGTTTGTTTATATGGCGAATACTTATATTGTTTTTTTCTGTTTATTGTTGTTTTTGGCGTTAAAAATAATAACATTATTAATATATGACCTAAAGGTTTGCAAGATTTTGTTGTAAGTGATTTGCAAGATGTTAATAGCATTATTCAGCAAAATTCATATATTTTTAGGTTATCTAGTTTTTCGCTTGAAAAGTACAGTTTCTTCGACATAAACGGTGTCTGGCTAGTTAAATATTAATAAACTTAAATATTTCTTTAAATGTATGTACAGCTGTAGTTTAAATCACCTTTTTTTTTCAGGAAACATCAGTGACATTTAGGTTAAGCATATTGCAATGTATGGAACATTTGTGAAGCACTAAAAATGTAAATAATCTAAGTGTGTGTATGAAGGGGAATATGTTTTAAATGCAGGACATATTATTTTGTGTGGTACAACCCATATTCAACACAAAACTTAATAAATATGTGTATGCTCTATGTTTACAAGTGTCTCAGATTCAAATACCCATGAAATTAGTGGTACATTAAATATAACTGAAAAGATATTTATTAATTCTTTAAGTAAAATAAATGAAACAGTATTTTGTAAAATATGGAACAGAAATATTCAGAGGTAAAACATAATAGTGCATGGTGCAATACTATATATTACTTTTAAATATACTGGAATTACATATATTTACTTATTTCAAAAATTTCACTTAAAATGTGTGATTGTCTAGGACATTATTATTGCTATTCGGGCCACGGTTATTTGCACCAGCCTTTTCCCTCTCAATGCCTGGTTAAAGGTGTCTACATCAAACAGGGTATGCTGTGAACATTGTCGTGCCAACTCAACTTTCACAAGTTGTCCCTGCAATCTACAAAGGATACCGACTAGGTTGGCTCCAGCAAATTGTATATTGCTTACCCCCTTTAAACGCTATCATATTTTTAATAACTTAGCAACTCAGTTTATCATTATTTACTTATTGTTGATATCATACACTAAAGAGACAATGACAGAAAGGCCTATAATTAGTTTGACTACAGACCACCAGGTGGCGTACTCCTTATTTTCAGACGCCTATAGTATATCTGTTCCGAAATATTAGGAGGTTCTATCAAGAGAACAACCTATTAATTTATGTTATGCCCAAGTTGATTCACGTTTAAGGTATGGTATCTGTTTTTGGGGAACTCCACGTGTTCAAATGTATTTATTACTCAAAAACGTATCTTGGTATACCAAATACTCACACTTGCAAGGATATCTAAATTAAAATTCTTACCTTACCTGGCATTTATATTTTCGAAATTTGTATATGTTTTTAAAAATAGAAATAGTTTTATTTTAAATAGTAACTACCATAATATCAATACAAGACAAAAAAATAAACTCCATGAACCTTGTGCCAGATTAAAAATCACAAGTGAGTCTCCAAGATTTATAGGCCTGAAACTATTTAACCATCTAGGGGATGACATAAAAAGTCAGGAAAGAGAGTATTTATTTAGAAAAAACTAAAGGTATTTTTATCAGATAAAGGTTATTATTCTGTATCAGAGTTTTTCTGTATTATGTCGGTCAAGTTTTGATCAAATTAGACGAGATTATTCTCAGTTTCATAAGCTTCAAGTTGTACAGCCAACATCTTTTGCAAAAAACTTTTTAACACCTACACCTTCCCTCCCACCCCCGACTTTTTTACATGTTTATGAGCTAAACGAGCGTAGAACGGCAAGCAACGTTATACTTTTATAATTCCCAGTTTAAACTATAATTACTTCCACACCCAGTGGAAGTATAGTAACGAAAAAAAAAAATTTTGAAAATTTTTATTATTCTAATAATGCCATGAAACGTCGAGATTTTAAGTTTGAGCAAAGAAAATGGGTCTGTAACTTTTTTTTTGTGCGCACGAATTCTCTGGAACCCTTTAAGATATTGACTTGAAATTCGTACACGTATGTCTTTTAACGAGATCTGGAACAAGATTATATTTTTGATCTTATTCCGTTGATGGGTTGGGGGGTAAATTGAAGTAAATGAGGGTAAATAGGTCAATCAAGCAAGTAAGAGTCCATAAAATTAGTATTTAGGATATATAAGAAAATCTAAAATCTCAAAAAATTTTTTGGCATTAGCCATCCCCACCTGTTATTGAAGGGGGTGAAAAAATAAAACTATGATCAAAGTCCTCAAAAAAATTTTGTTACTTCATCCAATTCATCTATGGCTGTTTTTGTGTTAAATAATATCCATGACTAAAATATGTTTAATAAATTAATACATTCACTTCCGAAAATTAATAGTTGAAAATGGAAATTTAACAAAATTTACAGTTTTAACTGGGAACTTGACAAAATTTATAATTTTAATTGGGAATTTAGTAAATCTTGCAGATTAAACTTGTAATTTAACAAAATGTACAGTTTAAATTGGGAATTTAACAAAATTTAAAGTTTAAACTCTGAATTTACCAAAATTTACAGTTAGAACTGGAAATTTAGTTAAGACTACAGTTTAAACTGGGAATTATGAAAACAAATATTGCATGTCCGTTCTACATTTCGTAGTTTTTTGCAATAGAATTTCATTACATATAGTTTAATTGATCAGCTTATTAATTTAAAACATTTGATTTGACGATTCTACAAATATCAAAATAAGTTCTCCAAGACAACCTATATCTACATTTAAGCTACATAATATTTCGCAATATTGTGAAATTGAATGTCATTGTAATATGATTCAACAGAGAATGAGTATTCAAATAAATTATCTTCGCCTTCATTGTTTTTTTAATAAAATAAAAAAATCTTTCCAGATAATTTCTGGAATTTTTAAAAATAAGAGTTTTTCCATATATTATCGATTGTTTGATTGTTGTTGATTTTGAATTAACACAACTGGTTGCGGCGACAAGACCTTATTAACTAATGCGATGATATCTGGATTTTAAATTCGGCGAATGAATACTTTTATAAATACTAACTGGCGTACCTAACAATTTCGTTACATATGATTTCAGATAAATGCATTTTTATTTGTACACATTGTGCACTATTCCATACGTTAATAGTCCAATAATTATAAAAATTTCCATCACAAAAAATGTTATCTGAGATTTTCCTTCAGTAACTGTTAGTGGTTAGGGTTATACTTCACAAAACTACAAAAATCCGTTCTGGGGGTACCGCGGAACCTCCCCCAAAAAACCAACCAACTTCGATGAGAAAAGCCTTATTTTACTGATAACTCATTAACCGTTGAAGATATAAAAAAAATGCTCATTATAAAAAATAAAGATTGACTAATTTCCTAAAAAAAGTCCTATTGTTATTTTGTTGTATATGCCATGGTTTTCGAGAAAATCGATATTGAAAAAAATTCCAAAATTTATATTTTTAATGAGCGCGAATTTTCGTTTACTTGAAATTTTTTGCGCGCGGCCTATAGAAAAAATTGAATTGCTCGAAAATCATACAAACTAGGAAGAAAAATCAAAATGGATTTTAAAGAGGTTATAAAATACTCTCTTGTGTTGCTATTTTTGATGGCTATTGATATTTATTAGTATATAAAAATAACAATATAATATAGTTATCTCTTAATTTTTTGCGTCTCTAACTATTCACAGGCCCATAAAAAATAACTGACTTTAATATAAGTTATAAATGCATTATCTTTTAGTTCAAGATAGTATTTCAATGCAGAAAAAGTTAGGAATAAAAATATTCACATTTACAAATTTACCAGCATGTTGAAGTTAGCTAAATTTTAGCAAAATTCTTATTGCTTCCTAAAAATAAAAAAAGACCCAAATATCTTGAAAACTTAGCTCAAAAATTTTTTTTTCAGTTTATATATCATATAACTATTGTTTCTAATCATTTAATAGTTAAAAAATTGCATAAAAAAAATATCATCAAAGAATTGAATATGCAGCCTTTTTTTGGATTTTTTTTTAAATTAATCTAGCGTCCTTGTATTTTAATATTTTTGAATGTACCTGGTCTAAAAATAAAGGTAAAACTTCATATTAATTGATCATACCATTTAAAATTATACTATATTTCTCAGGAAAAAAAAATGCTATTGAAAGGGAAAGAATTTTAACGCACAGTGACACTCCGTTTAGTATGAATGGAAAAGGCGCGCGCATCCCAGTGCATTTATATTGTAGTATACTACAACCTACAACAAACAACTCAAATACAACAGTTGCAAAGAAATATTCTTCTGCTATGTGCATCGTTTTACAGCCACGTGTTTTTTCGAAATATTATTCTAATAAATTTTATTAAATTAAAGTAACTATTAAACAAATAAAATTAATGAAATTTTAAGTGAAAAATAACTAGATTTACAATAATTTTGTTTAATCATACACATTTAAATACGTATTTCTGTCTGTCTGTCTGTCGGTCGGTCTGTATTTTTTTTTTCGCACGTTTTCTCAGCAACGGTTTGAGATATTGATTTGGGTACACATAATATGTACATGACGAGATATGGAACCAGATTATGCATTAATTCCGGGTTAAATAGTGGTAAATATGAGAAAATAAGTAAAGCAAGCGGTAAGAGTAGTAACTTAGGATTTGGTGTATATACTAGAAACTAAGACCTTCATTTTTTTTATAATATTTTTCCCCTACCACCTCGACTCCATTATTAAAGGGGATGGTAAAACAGAATTGAGATATTCGCTTGAAATTTGGTACAGGTATGTATTGTGATGACATCTGATTGAGATGTTTCCGTTGAAGGGGTGAGGGGGTGTAAATTGGAGAAAGTAAGTAGAGCAAGCTAATAATAGTCCAGAAACTTCATTTTTGGATTATTTCATAGAAACCAACGTCTCGATAAATAAAATATAAAAATATGTTAAAAAAAAAAACGTTAATATTGCAAAATATATTTATTTTAAATTTGTAAATAAACTCAGATCGAAACTCATTACTAAAGTGTTTCATTTTGTTACTTTTGACATAATCTCAAAATTAGTAAAAATATAGTGACTTTTATAATTTTTTATTAAATCTTTCATTTGCTTCTCTTTCCATAACAATGTCAACTGGCAAAAATCTACTTAAAATATTGAAAAAAAAAAAATTTTACTTACACAATCTCCAAATTACAAAACATATAGGGAGTTTTATTATTTTTTATGGTTACAAAATAAAGTTATTAAATGAATGTATTTCATATCTGATTCTATTTTTTATAATATGTTAACGATTGGCAAATACATATTCTAAAAAATCGGGAAAAAATCAATTTTTACTAACACGACCTTAAAAACCCTAGAAATCTAGTTACTTCTAAAGGTTATAAAAATATCTTTCATTTGCTTACTTATTTTCTTAGATATGTCGACAATTGGCGAAGATATTAACGAGTATATAACGCATTTTCTAGAAATTCATTTTTTTATATTTTCAATATCGATTTTCTTGAAAATTATGGCATATACAAAAAAATTACAGAAGGACTTTCTTTTAGGAAAATAGCCAACTTTCTTTCTATAATGAGCAATTTTTTTATATCTTCAACTGTTAACGAGCTATCAATAAAATAAAGCTTTTTTCACCGAATGGGTGTTTTTTGGGTATAAGATATATAAGAACGGATTTTTGTGGTTTTGTGATGTATAATCCCTCCACTAATGGTTACTGAAGGAAAATCTCAGATAACATTTTTTGCGAGCTTCTGGTGTATTTTTTACCTTCCGAGTCAATATATAATGTGTATAGGTGAAAATCATGTTTCAACGCTTGTATAACATATAATTATGAAAGTTACATGTATAAAAAATGAAAAGATTTCACAAGATTTCTATTCAATTAAAAATCGTAAAAATTAGGAAGGCAGTTTTTTTAAATGATTAATAACTTTTTTATTTCCTGATAGGATTCTTTCTCTATCATTTTGAAAGTTGTTCAAAATTCTTTCACTAAAACAATGATATAAAATTTTTGTCTACGAGTGCTAGGTATTTACGATTTTAGAAATGTGCCGATTAAGTGCAATATAAGTTTTCTATTCTTCGTATACGTATTTCGAAGAATATAACAATATGAACTTTTACAGTTTTTAATATAATTTGGTATACTAATAAATAAAGTGACTTTACACTTGAATTTTCAATAAAAATAAAATCGTCCGTTTAGTTTCGGAGTAATCGATTAGGAAAGTTTGATTTTCTTAGGCAAAGATGCCTTATTCGACGTAGTAGAGCTCGGCCTAAGTTAATTTTCGCTCCTAATACCACAATTTTTTAGAAATGTTCTTCAAAAACTAACATAACATTAAATAGTTTCTTATTAACACTCTGTTAAAACCCTGAAAATATCGTCCGTCTAGTATAAAAGTTATTGGAAGTTCAATCAATCTTTAGTCCTAAATTTGTGTAAATAAAACAGCTGTTGAAATTGATTGGCAACGTTGCATATTTCGAAGATGGGGCGAATATTTAAATACTTAAAAAGTATAATATTAAAGACTGGTTTAAATCCCTTACATTTTTTTTTAATCGCCTTATTATACTCTTCGCAAATACGATAACGAAGAGTATATTGTATTTGATCGGCACATTTCTAAAATCGTAAATATCGCTCGCAAACAAAAAATTTTCATATCATTGTGTTAGTGAACGAATTCTGAACAACTTTCAAAATGTTCGTCTGTCCGTCCGTCCGTCCGCCCGTCCGTCCGTCCGTCACGTTTCTTGTAAGCACGATAACTCAAGAAAGAAAAATCCGATTGTATTGAAATTTGGACAGTAAGTTAGTGTTAGCTAGAGGAAGAACCCTATTGTTTTTGAATAAAATTGATCGGTAAATAAAAATGTTATTAATGATTTAAATTTGAAAACAAATTTTCTGATTTTCGTGTTTTTGTAATTGAATAGAAATTTGGTGGAATGATATTTCATTTTAATATCTAAATATTTATATATTTTACAAATATACATTTCATAACGTAATATACAACCGTGAAAATATGATTTTAGCTCGTGTAATGTAAAAATTTACATTTTTTTACGTGTAAGGTGTGGTGTAGTTCTTACGCTTTTAATTGAAATTGACTTGGAATCCAAGGGTCCCGGGTTCGAAACCCAAATGAGGTTTGGTATGTTTTTTTTATTTTTACTTTATTTTACACCAACTTTTGCCAACTAAGTTCGTACTATAAAATTAAAAATGTCTAAAACTAACGTTAATTACAAAAAACTGCGAAGAGTATTCAATAGAATGTGTAACAATTATATAAAAAGTTCAGTGAACAGGCGAAGAGTACGTTTTTAGCTTGTTTATATTTATGTCTATGCTGCCGTCCTTAGCTTAAACGTGGTAAGTTCGATTTTTACAAAAATTGACATAAGACCAAATATGTATCCTAAGCATCATTCTAGAGGTGTACACTAGCTTAGAAAATGGCTGCTTTTTTTATTGAATTATTCCAAAAAATAATTATGCCATCCTAAATCACTAAAACGTGGTAAGTTTGTTTTTTGAGTTTTTTTGCAAAATTTGATCCGACAAATATAATTTACGAATGTTGATAAATGTTATTTATTACTAGATAGATACAAAAATGGAAAATTAATTAGGATAATACGCTGAACTTGAAATAAACGTGACATAATGAAATGTATAAAATCTTAATTTTCTCAGTTTTAACATTTAAGGACTTACCACGTTTAAGCTAAGGACGGAAGTATGTCCTGGCGGAGTTTAGCCGTAGGCAATTCTACCACTCAACCAGGACGGACACACACATATGATAACACCACAATATCTATTCCCTGCGACATTGCCATCTGCCCCAGCTGAGACTCGAACTCAGGAGAGGAGAGCAACTAGACCGTGCTGTCTCTCACACAACCGCAGCAACCCATTGCTACTGTCTCGGCAACACGTAAAAAACGCCACTACACATCCATACCCTAGCAAAGATTCGAACCCGGGACCCCGCGGTCGCAAGCCTAACATTACCATTATCATTACCATTAAAGCTCTTTATTTAATTTTATAAGTACAAAGATATTGGAATTCATGTATTTCATTATCTCAAATGTGGTATGTATTTTACATAGTATATATTTTGAGCGGACATTACAGAACGCGCAATGACGTAGAACGTCCGAACATGGCTGGTGGTAGCCGGGAGATAATGCTCTATGAATTCTTTATATAAAATTTAAATATGCATATTTTCAAAAGTTTCTATGCATTTTAATTGTATATGCCAAGGCTTTAGGTAGTAGGAATGCAGAAAATTAAAGTGGTTTTAGAATATCTGGTCAGTAACGCAGGAAAAGATTGCTATAAAAACCTGCTTCAAATAATTTGCTTATAGTCATAAGATAAAAGTAGTTTTTACAGCAAAGTAGTTTTTAGAGCAAAATGTATTGATATTTGTAAATATCACTTAAGGGGCTTGGCTTGTAAAACTTTTGTATTTTCTGTTCTCCTGGTACAGGATTCCTCAAAGGGAGGGTTTACTAGGAAAGGATGATACTGGGAAGGGATTTTTGGTGGGGCAAGCCTAATATCTTGAGCACTGCACCACTGAGCCGGTTATTTGTTGCCTACAAATTTTTCGAAAAAAAACGATAAATATCGAGATATTCGAGTAAACGGAGAAAATTTCACGTTTTCCTAGAAAATGCATGTAAATCTTAAAAAAATAATTTTGTCAGAAACCTTTGTTTTGAAGGGCGGAGATTAACGAAACATCTAGGTAATACATGATATTAAGTGGACATCGTATATGAGATCAATTTCAGTTAATTACCGATTAATTATGGTGACAAAATGGCGAAATTATGCCGAAAAAAAGGAAGTCCCGATTTCCGCCCTCTCTATTTCCCTAATTTTTGTCGGAATCCAAAAAATAAAAAAAAATAGTTTTAGCAAATTTAATTCTATTTAAATTAGCTAGAGTAGTCTTTTGGCGTAGGAGTCAAGATTAAGAAGGTGCCAACTTTTGAAGCATAAAATTTGCAATTTTTGCCCTACATCGTCGACATTTCAGTAAATATCTCCGTAACGAAAAGAAAAATCAAAATTTTGATAGCAGCAAAAGATTCGCAGTAAAAAATACTCCTAATTTCTTATTTCGAGCTAGCTCTTGCCGTTTCGGAGATTTATGCGAGAAATAGTAAAAAACAGCTCGCATTTTGGAGCCGAAAAAATTACAAAACTATGCGATCTCGACACGTTCATATTTTTCGAAAAACACCAGCGAGACGGCCGTACGATGTCGCGACGTAAAGAGGCAGAGTTCCAGATAAACCTGATCGTAAATTGCACATCGAAATTGGAAAATTGGAAAATTCGTCTCGGAACGAACGAATTGAAAGTGGCATTTTTTGCCGTTTAGCGATTTCGAAATCAGTTGATGCGATGATTTTCATAAATCATTCGCGATCCGCATACAGTATTTGGGTAACTTATTGAAAGTCGGCGTCGAGACGTGGTAAAAGTAGTATAAAAAAAATATATCCGACAGTAATAACCTAATAACTCTTGAAATATCAAAAATTACTCGACCAAATATAGCCAGATAGACTAAACAGTTGGCAGTTTTTACCTGGAAAGTTTTGGAGAAGTTTTGGCTCTTTCATGTTTTTTGGTGTGCTACTTACGAATTTCCACTTTGCCCCCTCGAAAATATCAAATAAAGCAAAAAAACAAAGAAGCCTCTTTTTCTTTTTTTTTCTTCTTTTGAAAACATTGATTACGAATTTGTACTTTGCCAATTCGACAATTTCCGGAAAATATAAAAAATCTGAGATGCTCTTAATTAGTATCTCAGCAACAACACACAATATTCTAATACAAATAGCTGTACCTATCAGGTGGGGCACCACAAATCTCAAAGAAACACAAAAAGTTCCTTTTGATTTTTTCCTTATGACATGAAAACTTATGTACTTTTCGAGAAAAATTAGTGCCTGCAAATACAAAATACAGAGAGTAAGCAGAGAAGATTATTATTAATAATTTTCTTAAATGTGTAGGAATATAATATATAAGATATATATGTACTATATAATAATTGAACAGATTATTAGAATCTGCTTGGCCCTTTATCGCAGAAGGTCTGGGCTGTCCTGTCTCTTCATCCCAAGAATTTCGTTCTCCTAGAAAAGACGTAAACAAATGTAATGCTAGGTCAACCTGACTGTATCAAAGCTAAGGTATAAAACCATGGCCATTGGAATATTAAAGAAGATATAATAATAATAATAATAATAATAATAATAAATTGCCTTTATTTCAGTATTATACATTAATACAATACCTAGGTTGAAGTCTAGCCGAAGCTACTGTTATATGTATAGTTGTGTTCTCAAATTAAATGTATCAATAAAAGTACCTTCTGATTGTTTCGCCTGAAAAAGAAGAAAATATGTAGAACAGTTTTGTTAATTCAATGTAATTCTATCAAGGTGTGACTAAGGTATAAATCAATCAGAAGTAGGATATTAAAGAATGCAAATTTGCGTTCGTAAAAGTAGTATTCAAAATACCTTTGATTATTCTGCTTCAAGTTTTTGATCTCATCCTCGTCCATATCGGCTTTCTCCAAGTTGTCGCAGTTTCCTTCACAGTTTAAACTTTGCGAACAATATAGACCTGCCTTTCTACAGCCACAATTCCCTCGGCAGCCTTTCTTACATTTGCATGAAATGTGATTTAATATAGCTTCTGGAACGTTTTCCACCCACATTCCGAAGGATTTTTTTCATACACATGATATGATACTGTCCATCAGCTGTTATTAAGTCAGGAACTGGCCCAACGTCGTCCATATTCATCATTACGTTTTTCAGCGAGTTGTATAACGTTTTCTCTAACTTTTAACTGCCTAACACTATAAACAGGATTTCACTGAGAAGCAGGAAGCCTTTTTTGTTCCTGTATAAACTCTGGTGTTATCAGCATTCCATACAAAAAACAGTGATCTTTGAAGCCAAGACCAGGTACAGACGAGCGTAATTGAAGCGTTTGACTACTCTGTTGTGCTCTCTTCACATGGGCAGCAATTATTTTTTTATTGACGTACTGTTTCCTGCATTTTTCGTGAACTTCAATTGGTCTTTTTCCATTCAAATGGACTGCTTTTCCATCCTTCCTTTGCTTACTTGCTTCACTAAATGTATTTAACCGCTTTTGTTTAACTACAGTCACTTTACTTCCATCTTCTAATACACTATCACGAATAAAACATATTGAACATAATAAACAAATTGTAGGAAATTTTTTCTATTGATTTTCTTCATAGTACTTTTATCAAAAAGTGCATGGTTTAAAAAACAAAAAGATGCATTTTTCTTTTTTTTTTGCTTTTTTTGATATTTCCCGAAATTTTTTGAGGTTACAAAGTGGAAATTCGTAATCAGCACCCCGAAAAACATAAAAAAATAAAAATCAGAACTTTTCCAAATCTTTCCAGGTAGAACCGATCTCGACCACTAAATAATTAGACTAAGATTAAGAGATAGCAGATCAGTATACTATGATAGTTATGACAATAGTATTTAATACAGTGTTGTCAAATCATTTTACTCTGTCTTTCTCGCGCTTTAACTTACTAAATCCATCGCTAGATTCGCCCTTGTCAGTATACAAGTATCTTAAATAATTATTGTTTTTTCATCACTTAAATCCGGTAAATCTAGAGAAAAGCAGTAGCGGTGTACACGCACACCTAGAATGTCTTCGCATTACACAAGGTTTTTAAAATAATTTGATAGATGTTTTTCACTTACCTGCCAGGTTCCAAGTCCAATAGCGGGCATTTTAAGGCCTCCTGGCATTTCCATAAATATATTTGCAGCCATAGTTTCCACTGATCAATAATTCAAACACAATAATTTAGAGTATTAACTTGTGAGTTCTGTGTGCTATTTATTAGCCGATGTCAGAGCCAGTAGATGACATTTGTATATTATCTACATGTGAATGTTATGTTATTGTTATTAGATATTAGGATGCATAGAATCCATCTCAAGGTGATTTATTTAGTGACATGCAATATTCGTATCTGTGTAGTATTGTTTAGAAGTGTCAAAATATTTCAAATCAAGTGTCATTTAGTCATTTTAACATATGGTTGGCTGATAATATAGATTTTGTAAACGATGTGTACAGTTAACATACCGTGGTTAACATTGACCTTGATTCATAGTACAGTCGAATAGATCATTTTCGGTCAGCTGATTTTGACGCAGCTGTCTGGAGGGCACCCCAAACCTCATCCATGGCACAGTAGAGAAAAGACCAGTAGTTTCACTCGCAGCGGTCCCTTTGATATTTGTTGTACTCGATTTTATTTTTTTTAATTCACCGCGATCTACTGTTTGTATCCCACGCGCATTTCGTCGACAGTGGCGACTGTTCAGAAAGGTAAACGTAAACAAAAATAAAGATCCGCCCCACCCTATATCATCACTGCCGTCCACTGTCGTCGTGCCGTCCACTGCGCATCGAATAGTTTAAGCCCACGCGCATCGCATACAACTGTTCCGGCTGAGTCGGACTACTGGTCTTTTCTCTACTGTGTCCATGGGTCGCGTGCGCGTGACGTCATAGGTCCCAGACCTTAGGAAAAACAAACCGCTGTCATTAGCTGTCAAATGGCGACTGACTGAACCTCATAATTAAAATTTTTCGAAATCCTAGAGTTTTTATCGATATTATATCATACAAAATGGCTAGTTTTTATTGTATTATTAATTGTGGAAGTGTGGCAATCCGAGACAACATCAGTTTTTTGAAATAACGTCGATTTACAGCCAGAAGAGGTTAGGTTAAACAATTCCAGGCAATTAAAAGAAATGCTTTAAGTTGTTGCATGTTAATGCAAGAATGATTGTGAGAGTAATAACTGCTGCTCAAACAAGCAATAAACAATCCATGATAAAGAAAATTAACGTTTTATATTGGTTTGTCTCTATTTTTAATAACTATTTCTTTTTAAATTTTAGCTGAGCGAAGCATGAACTGCACGGAGGGAGAGTATATTTAAGAGAATACAAGTCATAATTAACAATTGGCCTACATAAAATAGTAAAATACATGTTAGACATTTTATATAATATATTATAATAAGGTTGCTCTAACAAGACAATGTGTTCCTGTGTTATGGTTCTCCTGTAAAATGTGTTTCCTTTCTTTCCTTGAATCATAGTCTTATCCTTGCGGCCGTCGAAATATAATCCTTTAAAGTTCAAATTTCATTCAAATTCTAGCTGCAGTCTTCCACGATTTTTTTACCTTTCCATTCTAACTTTCATTCTATGACCCTAGTATTATCTTCACAGGTAATGAAATGAAACCCACGTCCTTTAACACTGCGCTAGCTATCATTACCGCCACTTCGTCAGAAACGCCTGTTCTGTCGCAAGCCATAGCCAGAGTTGGTAACTTCAATCTCATTTGTGAAAATGATGGGATCGATTCCTTTGAAGTTGACGGGTTGGATGCATTTAATTTGAACTCATCATAACAATCAATTTGGCTGCTGCCACTAGAATTTTCGGATTGTGAAGTAGCGCTTTCTTTCTTAAATTTCATAGACCACATTATAGCCTTCTGCTTCCTTTGCTCTTTTACATTAAATTTCTAAGACACTTGAACATCGATGACTCTTATGGCCATTTTTATCTCCATTCCTTGATCTTGCAGAAATGTTTGCTCCATGCTTGGCACTTTACTGGATTTATTACAGTTGCATAAAGAAAGTTCAAGACATTTGCAGGCTACAATATCAAATAATTTCTTAGATTCAGTTTTAAACAGGTTCAATTTCAGTTCAAGCCTTTATAGATTTAAGCAAGTTCCTATATTTACCATGATATGTAGTAATTTTCTGAATTATACTAGTATGAGAAACAATAGGAACTGATGCTTTTTGCCATACATTTTCAATTTGTTTTGCTAATATCTCTGTAATTTCTCGTACTGTGTTATAAAATTAAATTTTTATAATTTTATAAATACCTAAAAATTAATTAATTTCCTTATTTTGAAGTTTTTTCGGACTTCATATCATGCCTGATATAGAAATAACATTTCATTAAGTCTTCATGTGTTGGTAGAACTCTCACTAATTTCTTCTGGATTTCCAAAAACTGGGGTACTGGAGCATTTTTCTTGTTTTCATTTGAGACTTAGCAGCATGGGCCATTTTAACGCACTATGCACTTATGCAGGGAATTGTATTTATAAGAACTAGAGTAGGAAGTTTTAATATTTGGTTGTATTAATACACAAAAATAACTAGATTTCACTTTATTTCCAAATATAACACGATAGCACTACTGTCTTGTGTGATATACTTTTGGATAATGAGTAAACAATGTAAACATCAACACATTGCTACTATGTACTACACTGCGCAGTTGCGCACGTAGCGAGTATGCGGCCGCAACGAAAACTAGACAACAATTAGCTAATAGGCACCAAATCCGAAAATAAAATATTCAATGGACTTGCAGCACCTCAAGAACTTAAATTAGATACTTCACATTTTGTACTGCTAATTAACTGATGCATATATAACTTCTTATTGCTATTAAAAATCGAATATCAATATTTTATTTTTTCGTGAAATTTAATTTTTTTTTAAATTTTCTAGGGGTTTGCTGCACCTCAAAGGCTAAAATTAGATGTTTGAAATTATATACAGTTAATTAGGAGACAAAACGGCAACTTTCCGTCAATATTAGAAATCTCATACCCTAATTTGATTTTTTCGTTCCACCCTATTGTACATGCACCCCCTCTAATTCTTTCTTAAAATCCTTTCTGCCAACGATTGTTTGTTAATTTGTTAGTAAAAATATTTCAGACTGTTGAAATAAATCTAAATACGCCTCTGTCTCCCTGACATAATTAGTTGAACAAAATGAAGGTCGTTCTGTTAGCGCGAGTTTGTTTCACATTTTTTGTGACTTTTTTTTTAGATGCCATATTACATGCTCTTCTCTAGAAACACTGTTTTATTCAAACATGTTATGTTTGAAAATAAAGTAGTAATTAAACTACGTTACTACGAAATTGATAGTTATGCAAAAATTAAACAACTAAATGAAATAGGAAGATAACAATTATATTTTTTATTTAAATTATATTCACACAACGTATATTTATAAATGCAACATTAGAAAGTAGTTCAAGTAAAGCTCCACATCGTGTTACAACACACATTATTTAAATTTATCATGGGAATTGATAAATCAAAGGTTTTCACTTAGGGAATGGCCATTCTGGATGATCCGATAACCTGGAAATTAATTTTAATATCAATAATAAAGTATTACTTAAAATAAATGACAGTAAACTCTATTTGTTTAAAACATTTCATCACTTATAATCATTTCTGAGATGAGTGAATTCTGCCAGCAACACAAAAGTAGAAAACAGGTAAAATTATTAAAAATTTGGTCATTCATTTTTTTTACAAACACGTAGAAATATAAAGAGATAGCCCAAAACATGCGGTAAATTTCACTAGAGCAGCTTCGGCTGTCTTTGAACCGTGAGGTCAATAATATCATCTCATTTATAATAATTGCAAATGAAGAATAGAATATTACATAATATGCATTTTTAGGAGGACTACAAAAAAGTTAAAAAAAAATGGGTTCGCAGGATTTTCTAAAATGTAAATATTCCGATAAGGGTGCATTTTCTGAACATAAAACTAGTATGCCTTTTTTTAAATTTAAAAAATTTGCAATGAGATTATAAATGAACGAAGTACAAAAAAGTTATGACGGTTTCTATTAAACCAAGATAGCTTACGTAGCGCCGTCTATGTGATACACCAAAAATGATAGCTTATTCTATTTTTTCACGTCAAAAAACCTAATTGTACCGACTTTTATGTTTATGTGTGAAAAATAACTGAAATATAACAACACTACTGAATTATTTTTATAACTTTAACACCCTGTATTTCAGTAAGTATTAATATTTAATTAATCAGCAAAAAATTCATGTTTTCCGCTATAGAATCTACAGGTAAAATATTACCCATTCCTTATGAATCACCCTGTATATATTGAGGGTGTTGTGAGTAATAAAAGTTTGAGGAGAACAGTTTTCTCCTGGTTATAAGTTAAAAATTAGACGAATAACTTTTTTTCACAAATCTCTCTGGCCCTATCCGTAGCTGCACCTCACTACATGATGCTAAAGCTTATATCTGAGTATGCTAGCAATTAATAAATATTTAATAAGCCCGTTTTATCACAGACATTTTCAATTTGTATAATAGCGAAATAAGTTTAATTTAGCTTCTTGCAAATAATATCTATTCGGGATCCCCAGGACAAATCCGCATCCAAAACAACTCCTAGAAATTTGCTTTGATTGGAAATAAATTTGTAGTGGACAGGTTTTCTATTACAAAAATTGACGTAGATTGTTTTGGTGTATTTAAAATCAGTTTGTTTCGATCACACCAAGCAGTAAATGCATGTAGCACGTGTATAATTTTATTATTTAAAGTTTCAATATTAGAATCTGACATACCTATGGTGCTATCGTATGCGAGCACGGTTACCCTGTCAATCTTTATATAACTAGGCAGATTATTAACATAAAAAGTAAGGGCCCAAGCATTAACCCCCGAGGTACCCTAGAAGATACGTTATATGGGGCGTCTAATTTCATATAAGAACATTTTACAGGAGAACCAAAAACTTGTTAGGGAGTGAAGCCTATATGCTATCACCTAGATTTTTGGTAACTTAATAGAATACAATGTGGTGAAAATGAACAGCATATTTTTTTCCCGAGTAAATTTTTGTTAAACTTGTAATATTAAAAAAGAAATTGCACATAGTGGGTTTTGTTCCAAAATTCTGATTATAGTGGATTTTGGACATTATTGCATTTTTTATAGTGGATTTTGATCATGGTTATAAAAAAAGTTAGATTAACACAAACATACCTATTTGTCAAACATTTATTTATTGCATCATGTTACATTGTATACAGAAAATAATAGGCAAAAATAACAAAAATATTATTAAACTCGTAGGCCATCATCAATTTTAAGACAGCAAATTTCTTCTTCATCAACAACTTGATTTTCGGCATTGGTATTCTTGATTCTTATAAACAGGTCCAGTTCTTCTTTAAAATCTACTTCCCATGTTTCCCCGTAATGTTTCTTTAGTAAGTTGTCAATACTTTTGAGTTTCTTTTCATTAATTTTAACTTCAATGTTAAGGCATGCTGGAGGATTCGAAGACAGTGAGGCACCTTTTTTTGAAACAAATTTTGGTTCCCCTAGTGTGCTCCTGTAGGATTCTTCACCTTGCAGTGAGACATTCTTTTTATTTTTCTTCAGAAAAAATCTTTTTGATGGATTAAATTTGAAATGCCAACTGCCGGGTAGTTTTAAAATCTGGTTTGATTCTTCTTTAAAGTTGTAGAGAATGATTCCATCGTCAGTGAAATTGTAGACCGTGGCAAAATTTCCTATGACCTCCATGTATTCCTTTGGAGAAACTATTGTATTTTTTTTTCGTAAAATTTTTTCAATTTGAGCAAATACTCTATCAGCGGGTATAAAGGAGTGACCCACTACAGGAAAAATTACTTCCACGTTTTTAACGCTGCCGCTATTCCCCGATTGAAGCCATTTCATAAGCATGTAAATTACAATCCTGTTTTTGTTTTGACCTCCACATCCATCTGCTATTTGTCGAACTATGTTTATGTTTGTTAAATCAGTATGCCTTAACCGATGAAAAAGTGCACTAGCAATTTCATTACTACCTTTTGGTCTTTCATATTCGGTCCAACAATAAGAAAATACATTTTCTTTTCTGAGTGTTGTCTTTGAATCACCGACAACTATTATAAAATTGTAAAAGTTGATTTGACTACTAAAGTATGCTAAAGAGTCAGGTAACTTAGGAAGTGCCATATTTTTTTGACAGTCGAATGATAATGTTAGTAAACCGTCTTTTTTTTCCCGAAGAATATCATAAAATGCTTGTGCTTTAAGCTTGTGCACTCTCTTAGTTGTGATAATAAGAACTTTTTCTTGCTCGTTTTTTTCTTTTTTTAAACGCTCTAAGAGTTCTATACATGTCGAGCAGGCATCTGTTCGGGGACTACCAAACCCAATATTGTAACGTGTATTGAAAATACTTCTGAAAAAACATTCCTTTACGACTGGATTATTTCTTTCAAGCTCGCTGTACATTCGCCATAACTTCTTAATATTCAATTCCGGTGGTAGGTATACCCTAGCAATACTTTTACCCCTACAGTAATGAGGCTCACTGACATTAAGAGATTCAATAAACGACTTAACAGCGTTTCTCTTTACCAAATTTTTATTGCTACGATGCCCCCCCCCTCGTCGTTCTTTTGGCGTTTGACCATCACCTTTGAAAAATCTTTGTAAGACTCCTTGGACTCTATCTTTCTTAAGATTAAGAACACCAAGGAACGTGTGTCTGCAAACGGGAATAAGTTCTTTCTCGCGGTTTAGAACAGTGTAATTAAATGTCTAGAGGTCTATAGGTCATAGAACCTTCTTTAACTTTCTTAGAAACCTTAATACTACAATATTTGATGACAAAGTTATCCTGTTCAATCTTCGTTTGATTTCGGTAAAATCCAGAATGAAACAATTTAATATCTTGCATGTTTAACAGTTTGCATTTGAAGGCGCCTTTTCTATGTGTACATTTCGGATAAACAGGCAATTCTTTCGCAACATATCTGTAAAATTTGTAAAACACAGAATCAAGTGAAATAAAATAAGCAAGTCCTACCTTTCCCGACGGTCGATGGTCTTTTTCCACATTTCTGGCTGCCGCTTTCTTTTCCTAGATTTATTAGTGGGTGTTTCTATAATAACTTTATCCATTTTTTAGCACTTCTTAAAGATAACTGCTGAAGAACTTCTTAAGAAAACAAAACAAACTACAATGGCCGAAACACATCAACACGCATTGGTTACAGTCGTCACGTGGTATGGCATTCGCTTACGCTATTGGACAGTTATATTATAGTGGAGATTGAAACTCATTGCAAGAATTTATAGTGGCTTTTGGATTTAAACGCGATATTTCAAGCGCATTTTCAAGCATTTCTAGTGGAATTAGATCCTCACATTTTCTCTTATTCGAACAGTCTCAAGAAATGCTATAGAAAACCGTTAAAACATAAAATTACGTGAAAAGTGAGTATAGTGGGTTTTGGAATTAGACGCCTCATATTCGATTGAGAAGTGGGTGCCAATCCTAAAAGTTATTTTGCGATTTAATAGAAAGGGCGCTGACTAATGTATTAGCTTATGATTTTCTGTCTAAAACATCACCAATTTTTAGTAAAGAAACTATGAATACATTTAATTGTCATATTAAATTCCTATTTTAGTTCAGAATGCAATATTTTCAAAAAAAAATGAAGTACACAACTTGGCCAGTTGCATAGAAGCAGATCGTCTGGCGGGAGAAGGAGCAAAAACTCCCTTCCCTGGCCCTGAGCCAGCCTTCGGTCTGCCAAGGAGTCTGATTCACTCAGAACTGCAAGACTGGGCTGCGGCAGAGTTTAACAACTATTGAGCTCGAACCCCCGGTATGAGGCAGTCGAGGCTCCACATAAAGGGGCCCTCGGCTGCCTCTACCGTAAAGTGGTTGCTTGAGCTCGATAGAGAAAAAATGAGACGGACGGTGAGCCTAATAACAGGACACTGTTCTCTGAACAATCACCTACATACAATAAGGTTGAGAGATGATCCAACTTGTCGGATGTGTGGAGTGGAAGATGAAACCATCACTCATATCCTATGCAGTTGCGCCCCATTAGGAGCGTCAAGGCATAAGCTCCTCGAGAGGCAATTCTTGCATCCAGAGGAACTACGGTATCCCTTGGAACAAGCTGCCTTCCTTTGTGCAAAGCACTGGTCTTTTCTAAGGGATCCTAGACGTCGCGAACGTACAATGGGCCGACAGGCCTGAACAGGCCTGAGTACTGCGGATTTCGACTCTGCTCGCGTTCTCTAATCTAGTCTGGTCAGTTACATATGAGGTCATTTTATCTATGAAATGGGAATAACATTCTTTGATAAATCATAATATTTTGGCATTAGGTCATTATACTGAGAACTTCTTGTGAGAAAGGAAAACAACTGTCCCTTGTGTATTAATGTAACTAGGTTTTGGTATCGAAAATAGGCAGACATTAAATACATTTTAAAAGAATCAATTGAAATTAGAAACTCTCAGAAATACAAAAATAGGATTATAAGAAAAATCCTTCCTGTCCTAAGTGATGAAAAATAAGGTCGTCCATTATGAATGATGACAAATACAAGTAGGGCACATACTCTACATTTTCCAACTTACCCTGGGAACAACTTGAAGTCACACACTCGCGCCTCCTCACCAACCTCAAGGGCATCCAATGATTGAATATCGTCAGAATCAAGAGAGAAATCGAACACGTCAATGTTTTCTTTCAACCTGGCAGGGGTAACACTTTTAGGAATGGGCGCAATGTTCTTCTGTATGAGATACCTCAACATTACCTGCGCATTTGTTTTCTTGTGCTTATCGGCGATTCTTTTAATAACTTTATCGTGAAGCATGTCAGGTAGTTGCTTTGGTCTAAAACAAAAATTTGTACAAATTAAGTATGATATTGAATATGAATCAGTGAGGGAAATAACACGTAAATTTAAACCCAAAACGTGGTTAATTAAGGACTCCACCGGTACATTAATATCTGACAGGGATCAAATTATCTAGTTTATCAAGTTTGTCGCCAATACTGCGAAAAGTTTCAGAAACAGTAGTGTACGATGATGCCAAAGGGGCTTGGGGCTTGGGTAAACATCGAAATATATATAAATTTTTTTACTTTAGAACTTATATTAGACTTTAGAAGAAAGCCACTATACTGCGAAAATAGACAAAACTTCTAGGAAGCTTCACATAAAAGGTGGAAAAGTCATTCAACCAATATTGTCAATACATCGAAATAACTTACTCTTTTCCAAAATTGGCAATAAATTTATTATATCCCGGTGATCCTAATGGTGAATATGCTACAACGGTAATTCCATTATCGTGGCAGAACTTTACTAGTTCTCGTTGTTGCAAATACACGTGCAGTTCGACTTGTAAATTGGCTGGTTTAATCCTCGCAGATTTAAGAATTTTCTGGATTTGTTTTATGTTAAAATTGGAAATTCCTATAGTTTTAGTTCTACCCGCATCAACTTGCTCTTCCATTTTCTAAAAATTGTAATAAATGACAATCTTATCATTACTACAGTCATTTGGTGCTCAAAAAAGAGGTTACCTGGGAAGTTTTCCGGGAGTTTTGAAAATTGGTAATTTTATAGATTTCGATGTGCTCTTTCCGAATTTCCACTTTGCCACCTCATATCTTTGCCGTTCCCGCCGCCATATTGGAAAAATGGTACCTAAAAACCGTTTTTTGACAATATCTCCTTTCCGATTCATTTTACGATAAAAACAGTTATATAATAAATTAAACTAGAGAAAAATTCCTGTAAATTTTTTAATAACCTTTTTCTTTGCAAAATGAATAGTTTTAGCGTACGAGCGCCGCAAAATCTACTCCAACATGCGTTCTGGCCAGCTCCGGAAACCTTGTTAAAACTTATTTCTTGCAAATGCAAAAAGGGATGTGAGAAAGCCTGTGATTACAGAGAGGCTGGATTAAAGTGCTCCATTGTATGCACGAATTGTAGTGGTATCTGTTATAATTCGCAAATTCTATCAGAGGAAGAAACGGAGACTGTTCTCGAGCAAATGTATGATGAAATCGAGGACGAAGAGGATTGCAATAAAACTGATAATCCCATCGCGGATTATGTGGATGAAATTTCTATCTGTGACGTTTTGATCGGTACTGAAGACGATGAACTCGCAACACCTGGTCCATCAAGAATAGCGAAGCGAAGGAGAATGCGCTAAATTTTGGAATAGTGCATTGCATGTGAATTATGACTACTGGGGATACCACGATAAAAAAACGCGCCACTTACTCTACCTCATGGTGGTGTGGAAATGAGTTTTTTGGCCAAAACGCATGTTGGAGTAGATTTTGCGGCGCTTGTTCGCTAAAACTTTTCATTTTACAAAAAAAAAAGTTATTAAAAAAATTATAGCAAATTTTCTCTAGTAAGTTATCTAGTCTAGTTAATTTATTTATTATATAACTGTTTTTATCGTAAAATGAATCGGAAAGGAGATATTGTCAAAAAACCGTTTTTAGGAGCCATTTTTCCAATATGGCGGCGGGAGCGGCAAAGATACGAGGTGGCAAAGTAGAAATTCGGAAATAGCACTTCGAAATCTACAAAATCACCAATTTTCAAAACTCCCGGAAAACTTCCCAGGTAAAACTACCAAATGACTGTACTACATAACGTACCTACGCAAAAATGTCGGACTTAAATCAGAATAACCAACCACTCATATTAACTCTTGTAGTGAACATACATATTGAACCCAATGATTGGCCAAGACCAAGATGAGAACACACAGCCGGGGGACATTTTTCTCCATCATTTCGTTTTGCACGTGTCGCGTCGTTGGTGTGAAAATTTAGCTGTGTTCAGACTATGCGATTCCAACAGCAATAGCTGCTGATTATGTTATTCAATATTTTATAATAAGATATATAAATAAAAAAACGATTAAATAAGAAATAAACTTGTTGAATGGTATATTATGCTATAAGGCGCGAAAGAATATATCCTCAACTTTTGGCATAAATAATAATTTGCGAGAAAAAAATCAGCAAAATTTTTGTATGACGAGAGGTCGAAGGAAGACACACCGGATTCCATTTAGGCATTGTTAATATTAGAAATTTAAATTCTATGATAAATGTAACTTCGATTATATATATTTTTTAAGTCAGTCACCTGCTTCTGTTACGGGTATCGATACTGAAAGGAAAACCTCTAGGAAAAGTTGTTACATTGATCTTGCGAGTGGTTAGCGAGGTAGTTGGTTAGTCTAAGATTATTAGATTTAAAATAAATATTCAAGATACCTTCCATATAGCTATATGGTCAGACTTCTCTGTCTGGACACCTTCAAGGGGAGGTCTGACTTCACCTTCGACATATTTAAGCCCAATAGGAAAGTGAATTAAATATAAATCAACATAATCCAGCTGAAGGTTTGCTAAAGACTTCTTTATGAACAATTCGACTCGGTCTTCGTGCACTCCATTCATTGGGAGCTTGGTGGTTATGAATAGATCCTCTCTCTTTAGCTTTCCAGAAGAAAGCCATTCTTTCAGTACGCGTCCAATGGTTGCTTCATTTTGGTAAACGAATGCAGTATCAATATGGCGGTATCCAATTTCCAGGGCGGCGTTCAAAGCTTTTTCTAATTCAGCGTCATCAGTGGCCTGTAAATATTACATAATATTAAATCTGTTTTTTTCAATTTCCAAAATTCATATTAGATAGGTATCAACAAATACGTTCGCTTTTAGGGAGATGGAGGAGGTTATTGAAAATGTGACAAGATGAACGATGGTGGGAGAGGGGTTCATAAAAAGGAAAATATATTTAACATTTTAAGTTCGTCTTCCATGACAAACTAATATTTTCTAAAAGGTATAATCGAAAGGGGCAAGTTGCAAACGCACGTTCGCTGACAGGCGCTGACAATATTACAAAGTGCTACAAGAAGGTGGAAGTGGTTAAAAATAGCTCATTTTTGTGAACGTAATTTTTTTAACGACTTACTTATTAACGTCTTGGAGGAGCTCAGCTATAGCTATTCCACCACTCACTTCTTTTTTAAATAAAATTTTAGAATTCACTAATGCGGGAAAATGTCCTGTTGGTATATTTCGTGATCTCAGCAGGGCATTCGACTGCATCAGTCATAGTCTAATAATATCTAAATTATTTGATTACGGTATACGGATCAATTGGATCACTACATTCCTCGAAAATCGGAGGCAATATGTAATTTTAAAACATAAAAATGATAACACCGAATGTAGTGTTAATTCAGAATATTTAAATTCAACTATAGGTGTACCACAGGGCTCTATTTTAGGCCCTGCGCTTTTTATTTTATTTATTAATGATATTGATTTTTTGCCATCAACCGCACATTTTACAATGTACCCTGACCATATTTCTGTGATAATATCAAATCCATATGATAATGGTTTGGAACAAAATTGCAATGCTATTTTAAACACTTTAAACCATTGGTTTTCCCATAATACCCTGTATCTAAATACCGAAAAAACTCAAGTTATCAGATATCACAGTAGGCGAAAGGAATGTGACAACTTAAATATTAAAATAGACAATACAAATATTTCTAATATTGAGGACAATGTTAAGTTTTTAGAGGTATAATTGGACGAATGTCTAAATTGGAAGCATCATTGCGAAACTTTGATATCCAAAGTTTATTCTATACTCTATATCTGTTCCGAAATATTAGGGGGGTTCTATCAAGAGAACAACCTATTAATTTATATTATGTCCAAGTTGATTCACGTTTAAAGTATGGTATCTGTTTTTGGGGAACGCCATCATGTATTCAAATGTATTTATTGCTCAAAAACGTATCTTACGATGTATATTTGGTATACCAAATACTCACACTTGCAAGGATATCTAAATTAAAATTCTTACCTTGCTTACCTGGCATATTTATTTTCGAAATTTGTATATGTTTTTAGAAATAGAAATAGTTTTATTTTAAATAGTAACTACCATAATATCAATACAAGACAAAAAAATAAACTACATGAACCTTGTGCCAGATTAAAAATCATAAGTGAGTCTCCAAGATTTATAGGCCTGAAACTATTTAACCGTCTAGGGGATGACATAAAACGTCATAAACATAAACATAAACACACCACAGATAGTAGACAACCCCCAAATCCAAAGCCAAGGCTGTCCGGAAGGGGGTTACACATTCGGAAAAACGCAGACATACATCCACACCCACCGGTGTTGTCAATACCGGGGCTGGGGGTCGAACCCAGAGCGCGGTAGCGAGTCGATCAGCGTATTCGCCACTCAATACGCCTTAACCGATTGAGCTACCGTGCCGGTCAGGAAAGAGAGTATTTACTTAGAAAAAACTTTTTATCAGATAAATGTTATTATTATCAGAGTTTTTCTGTATTATGTCGGTCAAGTTTTGATCAAATTAGACGAGACTATTCTCAATTTCATAAGCTTAAAGTTGTACAGCCAACATTTTTTGCAAAAAAACTTTTTTTTAACACCTATACCTTCCCTCCCACCCCAGACTTTCTTACATGTTTATGAGCTAACGTTGTACTTTTATTATTCCCAGTTTAAACTATAACAACTTCCACCCCAGTGGAAGTATAGTAACGAAAAAAAAAAAATTGAGATTTTTATTGTTTTAATAGGCTTAGGATGTCATGAAACGTGAGATTTTAAGTTTGAGCAAGAAAAAATATCTGTCTGTAATTTTTTTTGTGCGCACGAATTCTCTGGAACCGTTTAAGATACTGACTTGTTTGATACACTTATGCGCAAGCAATTAAGAGTTCATAAAATTGGTATTTAGTATATATAAGAGAATCCAAAATTTCAACATTTTGACATTACCTACCCCCATTACCACTCCCACCCCAATTATATTTATCTGTATTAATATTATTTATTTACAGTTTACACTCTGAATTTCACAAAATTTACAGTTAGAACTGGAAATTTAGTTAAGTCTACAGTTTAATCTGGGATTTATGAAAATACTTAAATATTGTATGTCCGTTCTACGTTTCGTAGTTTTTTTGCAATAAAATTTCATTACATGTAGAGTGACAATTTAATTAATCAGCTTATTGATTTAAAACGTTTGACTTAATGATGCTACAAATATCAAAATAAATACTCCAAGACAACCTATGTCTATATCTAGTCTACATAATATTTTGCAATATTGTGAAATTGAATGTCATTGTAATATATATATATGAGAGAAGCTACTAAAGAAAACAACTATTATTTTAACTTTACAACAACTTTAGCTAATAGAATCGCTGTTCAAAATAACAGAAAAAATGTGGCACTTATGTTTCTTGTATAGACAATTGACCTAATAGCGGCAAAAATGATCCCAAAACACGGTTTTTCTACGTTTTGTAGTTAAATATTCTCAAAAATGTGCAACATACGACAAAAAGTTGTAAAAGTAATTTTTTAGAGCACAAAATTTTCTACAAAAGCCTTCTCCATAGTTATTACTACATCCACAGTTTTGACGCTAAGCACCATCAAAATAACAGTTCCAAATGGCCGTTTATTTGCATTTTCCGCATTTTATTGCAAACTGTTAATAATGATTTAACATGTTTTAATAGATATATTGAATACGAGCAATGTATGCGTTATATTAATGCTTTCATTGCTTTCAATAACGGATAATGAGTATTCAAATAAATTATTTTCGCCTTCTTTGTTTATTTACTAACGACGTAAAAAAAAAGTTTTCGGATAACTTCTGTAATTAAAAATGAGAGTTTCTCCATATATTATCGAATTTTATTGTTGTTGATTTTGAATTTTTATAAAACCCCTACGAGAATAAGACAGCACTAGCACTACGCGATAATGTGCTTATAATGTTAATTCATTTTTTGGTTGCGACGACAAGTCCTGTTATCTTATGCGATGATATCTCGATTTCAAATTTGCGACACAGGAATTTATTTGAATCAACTTTTCTCGAAACCAGTTAGGTTCAGAGCTTCGTAGCAAGAGCACTAAGATTACATGTTCTTGATCAGGCAATCATAGTTAGGTAACAAAATGCCAATAAAGTTAAAGACTAACAAATGAGCCCAAGAAAATAGGAGTCTCTCGCTCAGTACGCCCCTGGCTTAAATTCTTGGTGGCAGATGCCGGTGAATGAATGCTTTTATAAATACTAACTCGCGTAACAACTTCGTTACATATGTTTTGAGATAAATGAATTTTTATTTGTATACATCTTATAACCAAAACAAGTCTAATATGACTACACTTTACAGAATCTTTTTCATTAGGTCTCAGTTGTGTATATCATATTATTATGAAAGTTACATGTATAAACAAGCTAAAAACGTACTCTTCGTCAATTTACTGAGCTTTTTATATATGATTGTTACACATTCTATAGGATACTCTTCGCAGTTTTTTTGTAAATAATGTAAGTTTTTGGACATCCTAAATTTTGTGATACCATCTTTGTTGTGAAAAAAATTACATGGAAAAAAAAATGGAAAAAAAATATCCAACCTGTGTGAGATTCGAACACGGGACCTTTGGATTGCAACGCAAAGCTTTAGCTGCTGCGCCACCAGCTATTGCTACAAAAACTGATTGTGATATATACCTTTCGACAATCATACATAGGTATTTCAACTCGTACTTCTATGAAATATATATTAGTAAAATTCATAAACAAAAAAAAATATATTATGGAGATAATATTTCGCAAGATTTCCATTTTAGTACAAGCGACAAAAATTAAGAGAATATATTTTTTTTAATTAAATAATTAATAACTTTTTTATTTACTGATCTATTTTCTTCAATTTCAAACAATATGGTTCTTCCTCTAGCTAACACTAACTTACTTTCCAAATTTCAATACAATCGGATTTTTCTTTCTTAAGTTATCGTGCTTACAAGAAACGTGACGGACGGACAGACGGACAGAATTCGTTCACTAACACAATGATATGAAATTTTTTTCTCTACGAGCGATATTTACGATTTTAGAAATATGCCGATCAAATACAATATACTCTTCGTTTTTGCGAAGGGTATAATAATGAACAGATTTCACAAGATTTCTATCAATAGACCAAGCAACGAATGATTATAGAGGGAAATTTTAGGGACAGAAAATTTGACTTAGGAACTTTGTTTGGACTAGTCTGGAGATGAACATATCAAAAGTCCCCACTCCTAGGTGGTGAGCGGGGGCACTTTAAAAGTCCCATTTTTTGGTTTTGCGCTTATATCTCGGAAACTATGGGTCGTATGGAAAAAGGTAATCTACGCAAAATTAAACATAATTAAATTTCCTACAAGAATGTCTATATTCATTTTCTTCCGATGTATTATAGTTTACGAGATATTCGCCAGCCAAAATAGATAATTAAAAAAAAAGTATTAGTTACCTTGAATATTTCTATCAAAGCGGCAGTGGCGGCTCGTGATATTTTCTGCAGAGGAGGCTTGATATTTTGAAAGACAATTAACTTGCAATATGATTACAATTTGTACATTTCCCCACCACCCTCGAGGTAGTACAACGGCGCGTTACATTTTTTTGTCGTGGGTTGTTCGCCAGGATACCGATTCACGACTTGAGAGAATAAAAGAATAAAAAGAAAAGGAAATAGAAAATATAATGAGACGAAAAAATCATTCTCATGAAATTTCCGTTCCTACGCCTCGAGTATCGGTATCCAAAGGAGCCCTACTATCCCACTTATAATTAAGTTATAACTTTTAATAAAAATCAAAATAGTTTTGGAAAAAAAATTAAAGTATTTTCCTACAAACAAAAATTGTATTCATTATCACTGCCAGAGTGTAAAATTATAACTTTTAATAAAAATTAAAATAGCTTTGAGAAAGAAGTTATATAAAAAAATATAACCGCGGAAGAATTAAAAAATATTTCCTAAAAAATAAATAACGCAAATAAATATTTTTTCTAAAATAACAACTATATTAATCTTTGGTGTAAAGCCTAAATATTTTTATAAATGAGTGGTAACCTGCGATTTTCGGAACTAGCAAAATGGTTGATTACTTCATCATAAAATGAATCGTGTTTCTTCAATTCTGACAAAAAATGTTTTTCTATTGAAATAAGCGATACATTTGAGAGGCGGTCTTGACTTATTTTGTTTCTAGTAAATGTTTTTATGCGTTTAAGTGCTGAAAATGATCGTTCTACAGAAGCTGAGGTTACTGGAATTGTTGACACTAATGATAAAAGTTTGTACAGTTCGGGTAGACAGCTTTTTAAATTATTATTATATATATAAGTAAGCATTTCTTGAGATGATTTTGGATTTGCTAAAAGTTGCTGGTCAGAATACAACACGCATAGTTCATTTTTTAACGAAATACGGTCAAAAAAAGGATAATGGTCCATTAATTTCTCCATTAGACTGGTAGGGAATGATTTAGAAAACGCTGTAAAATTATTAGGATTTACTAAATCGTAACATTGCAAAGTATTTAAATCAGAAAATCTAATTTCAATTTGGACTATAATGGTGTCTAAAATTTCTATAAAAATTTGTTTGTAATGTATATCTGCCCTGTCAAAGTTATATGTTGTCTTTCTTTTTTTAAATTGTGGCCCTGGCTCATCATCTACGTTTTCAGTATTTTCTAAAAAAATATTGTATAAAGTATTGAAATGTATTTCGTTATTGCGAAATTCTTTTAATTTAGATATAAGTGACTTAAGTCTATTTTTAGAATATGTTATATCAGTTAGTTTATTCTGTAAAATTTGGAAAACAACATCAGTTTGCTCAAAAATCATGTTAAAAGCTTTTAGAAAAAATATGAAATTTTTATCCAACAATAACGATTTTAATCCGTAAGCTGCTCTTAAAGTCTGAGCGTCATTTAAAAAATCTTCACTTTCCGAAATAAAATTAAAAACGTCAATAAGTTCTTTCCTGTATTTGTCAACAGTGAAAACAACTCTAGATGAAAAATTCCAACGAGTGGGAGCGTTTGTCGGAATTCTATGTTTCATATTAATTGTATTTAAAACATCAGTTCTTTTGGTAGATTTTGAAAAAAATGACGAAAAACCAGTAATATTTGAAAAAAATATTCTAACTTCTTTAATTCCGTTACATGCTTTACTCAGAACTAAATTTAATTGATGTGCATAACAGTGAATGAAGTAAGCTTGAGGAGCAATATCTTTTATTTTTGTTTGGAGTCCATTAAGATGCCCTGACATAACTGCAGCGCCGTCATAGGTTTGTGCTATTAATTTATTTTTCAAATCAAATTTACCAAATTCGTCGATTAATAATTTAAATAAACTCTCCGCGTTTCTTCCACTACTCACATCAAGAAAACCAACAAACCTTTCAATAACTTCGCCGTGCATTACATATCTCAGGTACTGTCCGTCGTTTCGTCAATTTGCCACGAGAAAAATTCGCAATTATATAGTTCTTCATAAATTTTGCCTTTAACAATCGAGCTAACACTCTCAATTAGATCATTTTGAATTGATTTAGATGTTCCGGAAAAAATAGTGGCGTTATTCAAAAAGTTCTCTAATTTTGGATCATACATTTTAAAAAAATCTATTAGCTCTTTGAAATTTCCTTTATTGCACGAATCGCGTTTTTCGTCATGCCCTCGGAAAGAATTTTCTTGCGAAGATAAATATATAACGGCATCAATTAATCTCTTTAATATTTCCCTATTTTCACGGACCTTTTCATTAAAATTTTCTATTTCTCTCTTATGTGCAGATTCCAAATAATTTACAATATTTTGTTTACCAAATATTTCGAATTTAACGCAAGATGAAATGTGCTCCTGGGATTTTTCGTGCTTTTGTAAACCTCGCGACAAATTTTTCAAATTATTAAACCCGGTCCTGCCCCAAATTGAGGATTGATCATTAGTGAATAATAAACATCTCCAACAATATAATTTGTTTCTAACTGTTGATGCCGTTAACCACTCGATTTTTTTATAATTGTTATCACAAAACCCTCTGTTTTGTTTTCTACTTTTAAAAACTAACGAAGGCATTGCTGGTGTAGGCCTAGCAATTCTTTTAATTCTTACCTTTTCGTCGTAAGTAAGAGTAGAAAATCCATTTAATAACAAATAATCCACCACGTCTGGACAACAAGAGATGTTGTTGGGAATATTTTCACCTAGAGCACTCATTTCTAGCCCGCCTATCAAATGTTTTATGTATTTTAATGTCAAGTTGATCTTAACCGGCTAAACGACAAATTACCACTGACAGTTCGTTTTCCTGTGAATCACCTGAACCAAATAAAATCGAGTACAACAAATATCAAAGGGACCGCTGCGAGTGAAAGTACTTGTCTTCTCTATACTGTGCCTGAACTCCTGAACTGCACATGCGCTATAAAGAACTGACGACTGAGGCTAGCGGCCTAGCTTGTCTTATTTGAAGTGTTGCTAGACAACGCAAAAGTAATGCAAGGTCATTTATGTTAAAACTAAATGCCTTGAAGTTGGAAGCTATTTCGTATAAGCCTCAAGCGAAGCGCTCTGTTCATTCAATGAAAGACCGGGTCGCCCGGGAAATATGCATAAAAAGACAATCCGGACTGTGACGTTATAGGTATGTTTGTGGAAAGGAAATGCAGAACTTTTTTATACACTGAAAATTAATTAATGAACTATAAACAATAAACAATATTGAAAATTGAGATATACCTAAGTAGAAATTTCTACAAGTAAAAGATATTAATTTGGAAGATTGCAAGATATGTTGCTTCTTCCAAAGGGAGGCTCAGCCTCCCCTGCCTCCCCTGACGAGCCGCCACTGCAAAGCGGTTTACCGTGGTCTGCTAATAAATCATAGTCACAAAACAATCTTTATTTTACAACACTCGACGTATTTACTAACGTAATTTTTTGTCGAAATCTATACATTTCATTAAATATATAGTGTGACTTACTTAAAATGAAGACGCCCTTATAAGTTTTTTATTTTTGTTTCCGATTTGAATTAAATTTTACTCAAGTATAGAACAAATTAGGATCTACTTATGACCAGAAAAACATTCGCCTGCTACATAGACATTCTTGTAGGAAATTTAATTATGTTTAATTTTGCGTAGATTACCTTTTTCCATACGACGCATAGTTTCCGAGATATAAGCAAAAAAACAAAAAATGGGATCTTTAAAGTGCCCCCTCCCCCCCGCTCACCACCTAGGAGTGGGGACTTTTGATATGTTCATCTCCAGACTAGTCCAAACAAAGTTCCGAAGTCAAATTTTCTGTCCCTAAAATTTCCCTCTACGCTCTTTTTTGAGCATTCGTTGCCTGGCCTACAATTACAAATCGTAAAAATTAGGAAAGCAGTTTTTTAAAATTTAAATTAATAACATTTTTATTTACTGATAGGATTCTTTCTCTAGCTAACACTAATTTACTGTACTAAAATGATCATGCTTACAAGAAACGCGACACACAGATGGGCAGACGGACATTTTGAAAGTTGTCCAAAATTCTTTCACTAAAACAATATAATTTTTTTTTGTCTACGAGCACTATTTACGATTTAAAAATGTGCCGATTAAATGCAATACCCTCTTCGTATTCGTATTTCGTAATATTATGAAATAATAATTAAATAATTATTGTTTATTCATCACTTAAATCAGGTAAATCTAGAGATAAGTACTAGCAGTGTACACGCACACCTAGAATGTCTTTGCATTACACAAAGTTTTTAAAATAATTTGATAGATGTTATTCGCTTACCTGCCAGGTTCCAATTCCAATAGCGGGCATTTTAAGGCCTCCTGGCAAATCCATAAATATCTTTGCAGCCATATTTTCCACTAATAAATAATTCAAACACAATAATTAAGAGTATTAAAAATATTAGCTTATAACGTTCTATCTGACTCTCGCGCTGGCTACTAACTTGGTGTGCGTTATGTGTGTTATTTATTAACCGATGTCAGAGCCGGTAGATGAGATTTGTATATTATCTACATGTGAATGTTATGTTATTGTTATTAGATAGTGAGATGCATGGAATCCATCTCAAGGTGATTTATTGTTTATTTAGTGACATTCAATATTCGTATCTATGTAATATTGTTTAGAAGTGTCAAAATTTATATTTATTAATCAAATCAAGTGTAATTTAGTCGTTTTAACATATGGAGTCGCTCATACTGGCTGGCAGAGAATATAGATTTTGTAAACGTCGAATTTGTGTACAGTTAACATTGACCTTGATTTAATCGCGTCGGTTGCCTTGAGCGAATGACTACGCGAATATACCAAATTCACCCATAATTTCAGAAATTTAAATGATTTATTCCTGAATGAATTCGATAAGAAAAGGAAATAAAAGGAAAAAATTTAACTTTGCATACGTTGATGTTCAATTTTACTTACTCTTTCATGAATCAATTTAATTTACCTCGGGATTCAAGGTCAAATTATTTTACTGCAGGCCGGAAGGGAGTTTGAAATGCGTTTTTTACAATATTACACTATCTTACACTACATCTTAAAAATAAGCATTTTATCGAAAAATATCTGGTTTTTAAAAAGTACCTATATGAAATTTTCCTATGAGACTTGTCAAAACCTTTTATCGATAAAAATTGATCGTGATGCAAAATTTTGCATCACTCGCCTTTTCGAAGAAATCAAATTTTTACGCTGTATTTTTACCACAGAAGACAAGAACTATACAGAAACGAAAGCTTGCTGCGGTACCTTTGACATCGGGTGTCTGATTTATGTGACCTCGAAGTGACAGTAATATGCCTTACTACACTCAGAGAAATGATGTACACAAAAAATATATCAATATTTCGGTCCAATACACTGTACACTGGGAAAACTGTCTTGTTTTATATTTAGTAGATAGGTACATGAATAGGAATACGTATATATGGTATTAATGAAGTTGGTGGCCTAAGTCATGGTGTATTGCAGAATGTTCAAAAAAATAAGTACACATTTATATTTATATCCCGTATTTCAGGCATCATTAATCATAATAATACGCTTTTAAGCCAATGCATTTTTTTTTCATTCTGCTACCAGAATAAGAACATACTATTATGGAAAGTAGTACAAGGTATAGATATACAATGAAAGAAACATATATTATGTAGCTTAAAATTAAACACGAGATTTGATGAAGAATATATTTTCAATATTGTTGAATAGAATATTACAAATCAAATAGTACAGTAAAAAAAATGTTTACGTAAAATAACAATATACGTGAATAGGGCATGTGCACGTGACGTCACAGCTAACCTCAAAAATATATATTTCTTACGATTTATGAGTATTTCGTAGCTGTTATTAAAATTTCAGCTTGGTTTCCATACTTTCAACTAAATTCAGTGTAATGTTTATGAAGTTCTAAATACTTTCTCCTAATAAAATAGGACTTTTTTTGTAGGTTGGAAACCTAACCTGTAATTAGCAGTGTATTTTTATTAACCAACTTTATTGAAAAATTATTAGCCTGAATTTTTAAATATTTGCTTGGAGCCAGTATTGCTCCAAGCTGAAATGAGTATACAAACATTAAAAATGAGAATAAACCTGACAAACTTAAAATTTGAGGTTATGTTAGTTATATGATGCACATGCACTATTATTTTTTTTAATTGATACAATGAAAAGTTCTTTAGTATGATACGAGTTGAGAGTCAATACTTAATTACCTTATTCATGGTCACAATACAATTCTGTTCATTAGAAACTGATGAACATATTCTGTAACTTATTGAATTTCTGATAAGAAAATATTTCTTTAATATCACTTCTTTTCAACTGCTAATTGTTTAGTATATCTAACATTGCTTTCTAGTTGTTTCAGTAATATAAATTTGTACACTCAAAACACCAAAAAGAGCATATGAAATCGCGCCTATCTAGTTTCATAGTTAAATCAATCAGTAAAGAATAGTCATACAACTTTATTTGTTTTCGTAAACAAATAGTAGTTTAATAATCATATCTCTTGTAACAAATTAAATAGTACAATGGCATTTTTTTATGTTCACTAACCATTTTCAATTTGGTCTACAATTAAATAGTACAACGACTTTGTTTTTTGTTCACCAACTAATTTTTGGGTTAATCTACACTTTATTGTATGATGAAGTTTTTTTTGGTTAGCCAAAATCTCAGTATTGAGACATCAGACCACCCAAACCAAAGATTAGAGATCGTTTATAAGATCCATCCAAATATATCGATGATCCCTGAGAGAATTTGAACACTGCAATCATGTTATTCATTTTCTATAAATTCATAAGAGTGTAAGATAATGCATGATTGATTATTGTCAGTGATTTGTATGTGGCGTCATCTGGGAATAATTTCTGTAATAGACTACGTGGTAAGCAAGCAAATTTTATGGTAATTCTTTTATAACTTTTAGAAGACGACAATAATATTGGTTTGTCTACAAATTTAAAATCTCCACGTTCCATGACATTTTAAGCCTATTTGAACAATAAAAATTTTCAAAAATTTTTTTGTCGTTACTATACTTCCACTGGATGTTGAAGTAAAATAACAGTAAAATATATTTATTTAATGTGGTACTTTTATGCAACCCTATATTTTCACACGTGTCAAAATTACGTCATTAGAAAAACAGGTTTTTATTTAGATAACGTACAGTACATCATCTAGGTTGGCCATGAATTTTCCTGTCTTTTAGTAATACTATTTGGAATTTTACGGAAATAATGGATTTCATCAAGGTAGGTTTTTCTGTATCTCATATTCAAACGCTTTTTACAGCCCAGCTATTCAAAATAGACATATGACACCCGTGATTTTTTTGTAGGAAATCTAATTTTCAACAACTTCGTTTATATCCATTTTTTTTTCATAACTTTGACGGTTATTGCAGCGTTTCGCGTACAAGCCTGTGACACACCATTTTTCTATGATTTTTTAACTGTTCTTACGTATAACCCGCGACATTTTCAGTCATTATTTGGCATAACCACTATTATTAATCACTAGACAGACACAATAATAAATAAATAAAGGTATTAAAGAAAAAACGCAGTGGGCATTGTTTTTCACCTATTAGAATTGAACTTCTGAAGTGACAGTTAAGCTAAAATAATTTAAAATTCAATAAAGCTCATGAGAACAACCCCACGACGATTGTTAACAGAATCTAGTTAGGGATTGCAATACCGGTTAACCGGTTAACCGGTTAACCGGTTATCAGGACAAAAAACACATGATGATAATTACCGGTTATTTTAATTTTTTACCGGTAATTTCGGTAAATTCTGAACTTAAGATATGTCACGTATTCAACGTTTCTAATTATGTCAGTGACTAGTATTCACTAAATACAGAGTGACTGTCCCAACACTGAGCACTTTTAACAATAAATAAATAATATTATAAAAAGTAAAATCCAAATACCAAGCCCCAAGAAATACAAGAGAGACATTGACAATATCTTGCGACAGAAAATTGAATATTTTACTTCCGCAAATATCCGTGGAAATACATTTAGAAGTAGGTTATTAACAATTCTTATTAACTTATCGACCCACCAATATCGATTGAGGAAGGGCATCTCCAGCTGGTGGTATTCTATGCACAAATATCAGACGACTAACAGATACAGCTTTCAAAAACAAACCCTTTTAATGGGCTGTTTTTAAAAAATATTGTATTTTTAGATTAGGTATTCAGTAAATGCCCTATTTTAGTTTATGTTTATAATTTTTGTTATTTAAGTTGATATTTTTGTTATTTACAGAATAATTATCTATTTAAATTTATTTCATTTATATTTTTTCCTTTTGATAAAAAACCTTTTGTTTGTTCATTATAATGAATATATGTATATAAAAATGTTTTTTGTTAAATTTGGATAATTTTGTACATGGAAAAAGACAATTGCCATTTTCTAAAAATTACCGGTAAATACCGGTTAACCGGTTATTTACATTTTTATTTACCGATTTACCGGTTATTAAAACTTCCGGTAAATTGCAATCCCTAAATCTAGTAGGGTTTGCTCGCTGTGTTTAAAGTGACATGACTGACAAAACAAAAACGCATCAATTTTGTTTGCAAAGTGAAGACGCGTCCATTCTTGCGGGTAGATTTGTAAAAGTGTCTAGATTTAGCAGATATTAAATCAGTTGTCTTCGATAATATTTATTGTGGTTATTGATGAACATTGTGTTATCTACTGTGGGATTAAAGAGAAATTGCAGAAATACTGTAAGTAATAAACACTAATTTAACCTTCAATTTCAACATTAGAATAACCAACTTAACTGTCGTGTTTTTGGTATTAACACGTTACTATTTGGCAATAAATTATTATATTTTATTAGGAATATTTCATTTAAATGTTAGAGTGCTGGATGATTTTCAGGCCATCATGGTTATCGTGTGATAGATAACGTTTCAGTTCGTTTTTCGGAAATAAAACTATTATTGACCTACTTTTCTTAGTGAATCAAAATATGTGTCAATCAGAGTTTAAACTGTTATTTGAATTAAGTTACAAGAGTGTGATTATTTAGAAATAAATAATATTTCTATTGATGCTGTCTTCTGGTTATATGACTTTTAATATAATGCAATAGAAATGGCCTTAAATTTGCAGTATAAAATAAAACATAGGAGATCAATCAAACGGCGTAGATTTTTACGTACTCTTTCAGGATCTAAGTAATGAGGGTGAAATTTTTTTTAGAGGGGAAAGGGGAAATGTGTTTTATGCGAATATCTCGAAAACTAAGCACTTTGGAAGATAATGCCAAGACAACTTTTTTAAAATTCATGATATTTCAAATGATATGAGACTTGTCGCGTCTATTTTAGATACAAAATGACCGAGATGCAGACATGTGTATGACCTTTGTTCACACTTGGAAGAAATCAAATTTTTACTCCCTATTTTCCCAATTTATTCAAAAACAATGCATCTACGCCAAAAATACTTTATAAAGTTGAAAGCTTATCCAAGTGCCTTTAATTTGAGACCTTTGTCGCATCCTTTAGACAGAACTTGCCAAGATATAGTAAAAAGTGTCCAAAAAGTGCATGAATATTCAATGATAAGTAAGTTATTCGTAGAGCATCCAGTAAAAAAATAGATGAGACCTTTTTGACTACCTTTTTTGTGTTTTTTCTAGTTTTTTTTTTTTAATAATTTTTGACAAAAATACAATTTCAAAATACAATAGTACAGCGAACTAATACTGGGTTAGAATTACAATTCGATAATAGTTAAAAATAAAATATACTATTATCGTATGTAATATCACTAGTGCTTAAAATTTTATCGAAAATTTTTTCGAAAGCGTGTTGCCTGGTAATATAAAGAGTGCAAATTGGCAGTTTATTATCTGATTAAATCCCGACCGCTTTAGCGGGAGGGATTTAATCTTTGATAATAAACTGCCAATTTGCACGAGTTATATTAACTAGGGGCGACTTAGCTTGAGAAAAAATTTTTAGATAAAATTTAAAGCACGAGTGGTATTTGAGGAGAATATTTCACGAATAAATAATTCATTAAGTACATCTTCAATATTATGTTTTCTCATTAACTGCCTTCAGACGTTTTCTTGTCACTTTTTGGAGTTTACTGACCTTTATTTTCAATTTCATCATTAATTTGATATACAGAAATATTTCCAAACCGACTCATATTGTCAAAACAACAAATCTCAAACAAACGCAGTAGAAACAACGGAGATTCCCTATATTTTAAAATAATCTAGTGACGTTTCCATGGCAACTAGTAAATAAAACGAGTTGAAACCTTAGATATTATAATATATAGACTGGCTTAACACTCTTCAGGCGTTTCTGAAGTGCAATACGACGAGGAACGATAGAGAGAGCACTACTTTAGTACCGATGTCTCGCCCAAATATAATATACACCCATGGTTCCGAGATTGACATAGAGAGCGCCATCTAGCGCTACAAGTTATATTCCATAATAAATAAATGTTCATCGACTCATATTTACGTATTTAATCATTACTTTTAACTTACGAAGTTTATGAATTATGTTGAAGTTTGCTTTGTTAAGCAAAGAGAATTTTAAATACAACAAATTATAACGTTTGATGCACAGCTTGGATTCAACGAGTTACTTTTTGGTAGATTACATATGTAAGTACTATACATTTTTAGTTTGTTCCAGAACGAATGTGTACTTGACATTTATAATAAATGATTTGCTTACCTTTGTAACTACGTTATTGAGCTATTGAAAGCTGTGCTTGACTTGTTCCTGTATTATGAGCTATATTAAGTACAATCTTCGTGTGTAATTGTTACCTAATTGAACACTAGGAAAACTGAAATAGTTACAGATAGGCAAAAGTTACAGCCTATATATTTCAGACAAGATTCCGCTTTGGAATTGAGGTGTGTTTTTGTTTGCTACTACATAATACAATATTACAATTTACAAGGTAGTACGTTAACATAAGCTAGAGAAGATATTTATAGATAAAACTTAAAAGCTCGATTTGCCCTATTTGCCAAAAATATTTCACGACAAAAACGTCAAAAAATTTTCGCATATTTGCCGCTGCAGCGACCTAAAAAATTAGAGCGATAAATTATGCATGTTGGTCCTGTCAAAAGCCGATCTAGCTTGAATTACTACTAATAATGACGTTTGATTGGTGCAATGTTTTGAAAAAACGGGCTCTCATTGGCTATAGCGTTAATGAGTGAAATAATCTAGTTTAATTTGACAGAATTCAACAAAATAATAGTCAGACGAACAAAATAATAGTCTTATTCATCTATTTTTTAAGTTAATGTTTGTTTTGTTGTACGACAACTTTTTATTAATTAAAATAACTTGTTTAAAAATACCATCAATATAGTTTGGTTTAACAAAATTAACGATATTGTTAGTTAACCATTTTTTTTTGTTGAATTGACCCATACTATTTCTTTGAGTGTACTTGTAATTTCATGATCTTTGGGAAATAGAAAGAAGCTTATTTGTTTCACCTTCGAAGGACATGGACGATAAACACAACCCCTATACCCTTTAGAACCCATTATAAACAAAAATCAAATAAATAAATAAAAAATTGTCGAAAATTGGAAGAAAAAGCCACTAAAATAACCAACCACCGTGTAACAGTTTCAAAGACTGTTAATCGCACAACCTCAAGAATTATCATATGGCTTTTGACAAATATATACCTTATCGTCATGGCGACTATGAACAAATTTGGTCCCATCAGAAAGGCATGCTTTCGCTTCTGTATAGTTCCTGTCTTCTGTGCTTTTACCATTCACTCAAAAACAATATGCGATCGCGTCAAACATACTTCATAAAATTGAAAGCTTGTTTAACTCTCTAATTTAACATCTAAATTTTCGAATTAAAGATTTTTGTTATACATTTTATATTGTGATACGTTTTAATAGCCCTTTATAATATTTTGCACTAAAAATCTTTTTTGTTTTAATAATATAGCGTGGAAAAAAATTAAAGTATGACAATTTTTGACGAAGGCGCCGGGAAATAACAAATAAAAAATATCCGGTCAAACTGGCTAAAACATTTTTTACATAAAGTATGTGTCTTCCTGATCAAAAAACTTTAATTGAAAAACTTTCGGAAATTGCTTCTTTGACCTCTAATAACCCATCAATTAATTAAAAATTCGAGAAGGGAGAAGATACAGAATTTTACAAGAATTTACAGCTGTATCTCGGACATATAGACCAGGAGCCCGCCAACAACTAATTGTGTGTCATAAGTTTAGTCTCAAAATGTGTGAATTGTTGTTAATTTTGGGTGGTAGAGCACAGAAATGTCCATGTCCTTTTTTTTTGGTACAGGGGCGTATGGCAGGCCCCCAAATGTATAAGAAATATTACTTATAAAATGTAAAAAAGCAGCCACAAAGTCATAGGTTTACGCATGGGGGTTGGAGGGATTTCTTAATTTACTGCCAAAAATCACCAATTAAGACTCCCATTCATTTTGGATGGTACAAGAAGGCGCTACCTACGCTCTTCCAATTTTGAAAAAAAGTCGGGTAAAAAAAATTGATAAGTTTATGAATGACAATCAGGAACTTAGTAAATATGGACTTACCGAGTGTGAAAATATATTCGCCTTCTCTGAAAAGTGGTACGACAGCCTTGCCGAATACAGACGTGTATTCCTAAAGATTGTACATGATCATCTGTACATGACAACTTCTGGGTGTTTAGTAGTATTAAAATGAAGTCTGTTGGCTAAACCAGTCATTTAATTTATGTATTATTATTTAGCATCAAGGTTATCTATGCAAATTAGAGTAGAGCCCTGTGGTAGTTTCTACAAACTGTGAATTAACATACTCAATAGTACTGGTCTAGTTATTAATAAGTGAAACTCAGAAACACATGTTTACGATTAAGAAGATAACTCTTAACCCATTTCAGTGATATACCTCTTATGTTGTACATTAACGGCTTGGTAAGTAGCTTCTCGTGATCAACGCAATCGAATGCCCTACCGAGATACTTTTCTGTAGATCTGTCTGTTGGTCTGTCTGTTGGTCTGTCTGTTATTTTTTTTGTACGCTCGATTAGAGTAATCGAGTAATCGAAACCGTTTAAGGTATTGATTTGAAATTTGGTACACGTATGTATTTTAACGTGATCTGGAACTGGATTATGTTTTCATCTTATTCTGTTGAAGAGTTGGGGGATAAATGGGGGTAATTAGATAAATCAAGTGTACAAGAACTAAAAACCTCAAAATATTTTTTACTTCATCCACCCCACTACCACTCCCTTATCACCACCCTCACCCCACTACCGATGTGGGATATCGTTTTATGGGTTCTTGGGATAGACGATTTCAAATATTATATTATTAGAGTTCCATAAACAATTATTTCCACATACAAAATTTTTTCGTTGTGAGAGACTTGGATGGAATATCTGGATGTGGAAGTAGTGATTCCTTGGGCAGCGGTTTTTTTACTTACCTTACACTAGACCATGATGAAATTATTAGGGAATCATCGTCGAGCCATGGTGGTTTGAGAAAGATTTCCTAGAAATCGCCTAAGCTCATCTCGCTTATAATATACCTAGTTAAGAAAATAAATTGGACATTTTTGATTGCCTCTTCGATGAGGAATTTAGAACTTTATGTAGATTTCTTTTAACAGCACAGGTGCTGTTTTTCATCTTTTGCCATAAATACTCATATCTAAAGAAATGAAATATCCAATAATACAATACAATAAAAAAACTACGCACAAATTTTAGGAACTAAGGAATTTGTGTAACATTTCGGAAAGTTGCATTACAATTCTAACCATGGATAGCTTCAATATCCTTCTCTTCAACTTTTTTTAGTTTACGTCATTGCACCCTCAATTATTTCTTTTTATTAGTAAGTAAATGAGTTTCAATATGGAGTTATAAGGGTTCCAGGATGGCATTTCAGTATTTCACTAGTCCAGAGTCATCAACATTGTGTAAAGAGAAACCTTTGAAAATATATAATATTAATTATGAGTTCATTGTTAGTGTGGCATAACAGAGGTATTGATTGATTGATTTACCAGCGTGCGGTAGGCATTGGTAGGCACTCCCAGGTATACAGCTACGGGTCTGCTACGTCCACGCTGGGTTGAATTAGGGTAATGCTTGTTGCCAGCAGGGAGAGCCATGGCGCATGGTAAAGGAATGTGGGATGGGAGGTGTAGGTATTTGTGAGATGCGTTACCGCATTGTGTCGTGAGGGGCGTTTAAGCTCCGTTTCTTGTGTTTTTGGTTCTGAACTTCTGCCTCTTCTGAGTCTTCTTGTAAAATATGTGGCCGCGTTGTGCCGTGATATGGAGTGTTTATGCTCTTCTTTTGTATTTCTGCTTGTTCAAGTCTTCTTTTTCAGTGTTTTCTGATTCCTCGGTTTCCGATGCTGGGTTGAATTTGGATCATGCTTGTTGTCAGCAGCGAGAGCTACATGACGCATGGTAGAGGAGTGGGGGATGGGCAGTGTAGGTGTTTGTGAAATGCGATGTCGCATTATATTCGTGATATTTAATGGTTATGCTCCTCTTTTTTGTGTTTCTGCTTCTACAAATTTTCTTCTTCTCCTTGTGAGTCTTGTGATTCCTCCGTTCCCGGTTCTGGTAGAGTATAAATCTGTAGGTATTTGTGAAATGCGTGACCGCATTTCGTCATGATGTGGAGTGTCTGTGCTCCTCTATTTGTATTTCTGCTTCTACAAATCCTCTTCTTCTGAATAATAATAATAATAATAATAATTTATTTACCACTGTCATACAGAAATGTACATATGGCAAGTCAGTTTTGTAGTACAATATAAAATAAATAATAATTATTACAATATAAAATTAAACAAAACTATGTAATAACTAGTCAAATTGTATAAAATAACATAAAACAAGTAAGAAAAAATACAATACTGATTATATTAAAGACAAACAACTTTAAGATTATCAAAGGATAATTATAAATAAATAAATCTTTGTTGATCCTTTATATACTACAAATCATTGTAAATGAGATGCGTCAAAAGCAGTACATAAAATAATAAATTGTGTAACAAACAACATTGTAGAGACAGCAAATAAAATAAATAAATATCACACCGTTAGGGACTGTTTTTACAAATATAAAAATCAGAGAGAAAAAAAATATGACACTATCAGGAGACTTTGTTTTTTAAGAATATCGTAAATTCATTAATTGAGTAAAATGGTTCTGTAAGAAGAAGTTTTTTTAAACGTCTCTTGAAAATAATTAAAGAGACACTGTTTCGAATGTCTGCAGGCAGCGCATTAAAAAAACGAGAACCTGCATACACAGGTGATTTTTTATAGAATTCATGGTCGTGTTTTAATGATGAAATGTTATCTTTACCTCGAGTGTTATACGAGTGAATATCACTGTTAGTAATTAGTTTATTTTTGTTAGTGTATGTGAAAGTTAACAGTTTCCAGAGATATATTGAAATAATAGTAAATATTTTGTTAGCTTTAAAACAATCGCGACAAGACGACTGTTGGGGTATATTAAATATCAGTCGTAGAATTCGTTTTTGAAGAACAAAAACTCTACCAACATCTTTTGACTGACCCCACAAGACTATGTTGTAAGCTATCGCCGAATAGACAGATGCATAATAAAAATTTAACAAAACCGTTTTGCCTACTGAGTTCTTTAACTGAGTCAATAGAAAAAAACTTTTATTTAATTTGCTGCATACCGTTTCAATATGCAGGTCCCAGGAAAAGTGTTTGTCGATAAATACCCCTAGAAGTTTAGCTGAAGTACTAGAGGTCAATTGGCATCCATGGAAGTTAAATTTTAAGTTAGGGTCAACTTGATATTTATTGTGAATTGGCAAGCATATTGTTTTATTGTGATTTATCATAAGTTTATTTTTTGTACACCAAAGGGAAAATTCTTTAAGAACAATATTAGCCTTAATATTAACATTTTCTTGTTTTGGGTCTGATATTACGATAGTTGTATCATCCGCGTACATAAAAACACGCCCTTGTGAGATGTTTGCAGGAAGGTCATTGATGAACAACAAGAAAATAAGCGGTCCAAGGACACTGCCTTGTGGAGTGCCTATGTTCATGTTAAATTCATCTGACCGTACGTTGTCAATCTTAACATAAAATTTTCTGTCAAATAAGAAAGATGTGAACCAACTATTTAATTGTCCTCTAATACCCAATGCATGCAACTTCACGGAAACAAATTCTTTGTCGACCGTGTCAAATGCTCGAGTAAGGTCAAAAAGTAGTGCTATTACTATTTCATTTTGATCCATTTTATCATAGACATATTGAACAAAGTCTGCGCAGCCAGTTTCTGTCGAACAACCTCTTCGAAAACCGTGCTGGCATGATGATAAAATGTTATTTTTATCTAAAAATTCTAGTGTTTTATTATATATGACTTTTTCGAAAATTTTTGAAAAAATGCTCAACAGAGCGATAGGTCTATAATTTTCAATATCATGGTGATTACCTTTTTTATAAATTGGCACTTTGGTTGCGTATTTTAGGAGATCTGGAAATTTGCCACAAGCAATTGATAAATTAATTAGATCTGCCAGAATTTGACATAATTCTTTACAGCATTTTTTAATAAGGTTAATAGGGATCATGTCAGGACCTGTAGATTTTTTATTTGGCAGACCCATTATTGCAAATTCGACATCTGCCGCAGTTACTGGAGATAAAAACATTGAGTTACATATATTATAGGCTGTGGTGCACTCTTCAGAAATATTTTTTCCAAAATAGTTCAGGAGTTTTTTATCTATTACAGTAGATAAATATTCTCCAAATATGTTGGAGATCTCGTATTTATTCGTATAGAGTTTTTTATTATGTTCTATGCACGGAATAGGTTGTCTCTCAGAGGTTGTACCGCAAGTATTTTTTATTATATTCCACGCTGTTTTATTTTTGTTTTTTGAAGTATTTATTATGTTACTATAATGTTCTCTTTTTTCGGTTTGTATATCTCTATTTATTTGTAATTTTAATGTTTTATATTTGTTATCGAGGTTTTCATCGCTAACTTTTTTTCTCAGCCAATTTAATTTTTCTAGTTCTTTTCGCTCATTTTTAAGTTTCTCAGAGAAGGTAATTTTTTTGTTTCTTGGTTTCATTGTATGAACCATTTCAGGAAAAGAAGCCAGAAAACACCAATGAAAGTGTTCAAAAAACAGTTTGAAATCCTCATCTATATTGATATTTATGAAGTTAAATTCAAAAGTTTTAAATAAAAATTTAAATTCTGCTATTGTTTGGTCATTGATTCTTCTACTATAGACAGTTTCGTTATTCTCAATCGATTCTTGCAAAAATATATTATCTTTAAATGTTATCATCTGACCATGGTGATCCGAAAAACCAGGATCGAAATTGGTGCAACTGATAAAATCAGGTTTGTTAGTTACAACATAGTCTATTGTAGTGGAGGTTGTATTATGTGAAGTAGAAAATATTCTCGTTGGTTCATGTATGAGAGACGTCAGATTAAAAGAACAAAAAATGTCAAGTAACATTTTTGTATTTTGGTTGTTACTATTTTGGTCAATATTAAAATCTCCGCAAACTACTATAATCTCACACTTCGTACTTGCAATAGTTAAAATTTGACTTAATAACAGTATAAATTCTTCATAGTCGCCGGAAGGTGGCCTATATATATTTATTAGACAAAATTTATTATATTTAATTGCGGAGCATTCTAGTATCATTTCTGAAGATAGATTACTAACTAGTTTAAAGGGCTTAATTTTTGCATATTTTTCATCAACAAAAATTACAGAACCACCATGAATTTTATCACGTCGACAAAAAGCACTAATTTTTTTATAACCACAAATTGTAACTGCATTTAATTTATCTTGACAGAGCCAATGCTCCGTAAAACACAAAAAAGTAGGTCTGTGATCATAATCATTTACAAATAAGTCTAGTAAGTTAAGTTTATTACTGAGCGATTGAATGTTTATATGAAATGCGGACCATGAAAGTCCCGTTTTATTTACATTTTCTATGGGTTCTTGTTGTCCTCGGAGGCGGCTGGTTGAAAATTTCGGTCGCCGGATGAGCGAAAAGTGAATCTTCTGACGGCCGCGCCCTCAGGCCATATATCTGGGTCATACACTTTGGCACAGTCTACTAATGGAAAGCCTACTTCTATCTTCTGATTCCTCCGTTTCTGGTTCTGGGAAAGTATATATCGCTGCGATTTCTTTGCGGGATTCATTTTTCCCCTCGCTTTTCTTTCCCAGTATGTTTGGTCCTGTCCCAGTTTGTTCATGATCCTCTCGATTGTTGTTTTCCCTATTTTTAGTTTGCTGCTGTTCAGTATTAACGTTTTCTTCAGTAAATGTATTGAGTCCGCTGTATTGATTGTAACGGGGTTCCAGTTCGTTGATGGATGCCAGCATGGATGGGATAAAATGATCTATGTTGTTTTGTATATGGTCCGCTACTTATTTCCGTAGATTTCTCATAGGGTTGGTGCGTGCCGAAGTTGTTATGTTTTCTCCTTCTATCTGATGGCTATAGACAGTTCTCGTCGCTGTCAATTTTTCGTACCAGTAGCTGATGTGTCTTCATTCCTACGTTCTGTAGTGGATATATTATTTTTGCGTTTTATGGATAGTTATTATTTCTTGCTTATTTTTTGCTTGTTATTATTATGGTTCTAAAACTTTTTAATAAAACTCCTTAGCCTTACCATAGCCTTACCAAGTACATAAGTCGTATATAATTTAATTGGTAAAAATTGGAGACACCCTGTTTTTCACTTCTTTGCACTGAGAGATTTAATCACCCGTGCTAATTGGATATTAGCTATATCACTTAATTGTTGTTATGCTAATATGTATCATCCTATGTAGAATTTTTCACTTAACAACGATTTTGTCGCTCTGTTTTTCACTTCTTTGCACGGAGAGATTTAATCCCATGTTAATTAAATATTGACTATATCACTTAATAGTTGTTATGTTACATATATTAAGTACCTACATATTATTTACGAAAAATACCAGTGGTAAACCTCACGGAATCTCAAATATTAAAAGTAATTTTTGAACATCCAATCATTGTATATTTTAAAAGGCGTACATAATTTCGAATATCTAAAATCCAGTTCGAGATAATTCAAAACCGGTATTGAAAATTTGTTACTCACCTAAATGAAATCCAATTAATAACTTGAATTATGTATTTGATTTGACGATAAAGAATATAATCAAAATACTCAAGAGCTAATCTAAAACTACATATTTGGTAATATCGTCAAATTCAAATGTCATTGTAAAACATGTAATTAATTGATTATTTATCAGGGACCTTAATAGATTATTTTTTTGCTTGCAAACAATTAATTTAGAATGTAATCTTATCTGCTATATAGGTAATATCAAAGATATTTGATAATATATAAGTAGAAAATTAATAATTTACAGTTTAGACAAATAATTAAATGTAGAGTTAATGATAATTGTAAATATCTACATTTTAAAAGTATGATATACATTATTTATCTGATATATTCAGCACATAAATTCCTTGTGCAAGATCTTCCAAACAAATTCAGTGAAGTTGGTTTCGTTTCCAACATACAGGGTGATGAAAAGTCTATCAGAAAATAAACATTTTTTTCAACCACTGGCCTATTAATAAAATCACTTAAATTAAATATTAAAGAAACAATGATTGATGGTTACTTATGCGAATATATTATATATAAATATACCTTCATACAATATATTGTTATAAAATGCAAAAATAGTCATTTTTGGCGAAGCCTCATACCATTTTATAATACAATGAAGTAAAATTTTCACTTAGGGAATGGCCATTCTGGATGTCCCATTAATCTGAAAGTTAAAAATGTCATCAATAATAAAATAATTAGCCAGGGGGATTAATAACTGATATGACACTGCCTAGTGTTTTAGAGCGCTGTGCTTAAAGATTGGAGGATCGAATCCTATCCACCGCAGAATTTTTTTCATTAATAGTTATTTTTGTATCTAAGCACTAAAGTTTAACTTTTTACCACGATGTGAAATTTGGCCTCGGCAAATAAGCCACATAAGTGATAACAAGAAACTTTATTGCCAAAAGGTGCATAGGTATTAAGTTTTTTTTTAAATCCAGAAATTGTGAAATTAAAATTAATCAACTCTATTTTTTAAATAATTTTAAGAGACATTAAGAAATGTTACAATTATTTTAAATGTCAAATCTGATTTTTTTTATTTTTTGTAAGAAAAACCATTATTTTTAGTAATATTAATAGTGATATTACAATTCTGAATTTAAGAAGATAATAATCAACTCTATTATAGTACAGTCGAATTGATTTAATTTAATTTTTTTCAGCGACAACGTTCCACCTGAAATTTTATTGTTGATTATTATGTGTTATGACCTCCGATTACGAAAAAAATATTTGTGAACAAAAATTCCTTGTGCGTCAAAAGTTATATCCACTTTTTGACGCACTTTCACGCATTTTCAACTTACCACTTATAATACACCTAGAGCATTGATAATACCGAGATAATTTTGTCATAGAGACTGCTGAAAGCGTGTTGCTTGATAATAGCCCGAGGCCGTAGACCGAGGGCTATTACCTTTAAGCAACATGCTTGAAGCATTCTCTACGACAAAATGTTGAGTGTTTATCAATGCTCGAGGTGTATTCGGTAAGTTAATTTTTTACTCTCCATTCAATTTGTATTTTCTGATCTAACAAACTTCTAAAAACATTTTCCACTTATCCTTTTCACTTTTAATGGTGTTTTGGGTGTATTTTCAAATACAATTTGATTAATTGAATCGTTTGCCAAACTATTGTGACATTTTTATTAATTGATTTTCAGTTTGACATTTGTTGAATTTTAATCTGACATTTGAATATATCATGTGTGCCTTGCCTGACAACACCACATGGAGTGGTGTTATCGTATGTAATATCACTAGTGCTTAAAATTTTATCGAAAATTTTTTCGAAAGCGTGTTGCCTGGTAATATAACGAGTGCAAATTGGCAGTTTATTATCTGATTAAATCCCGACCGCTTTAGCGGGAGGGATTTAATCTTTGATAATAAACTGCCAATTTGCACGAGTTATATTAACTAAGGGCGACTTAGCTTGAGAAAAAATTTTTAGATAAAATTTAAAGCACGAGTGGTATTTGAGGAGAATATTTCACGAATAAATAATTCATTAAGTACATCTTCAATATTATGTTTTCTCATTAACTGCCTTCAGACGTTTTCTTGTCACTTTTTGGAGTTTACTGACCTTTATTTTCAATTTCATCATTAATTTGATATACAGAAATATTTCCAAACCGACTCATATTGTCAAAACAGCAAATCTGAAACAAACGCAGTAGAAACAACGGAGATTCGCTATATTTTAAAATAATCTAGTGACGTTTCCATGGCAACTAGTAAATAAAACGAGTTGAAACCTTAGATATTATAATATATAGACTGGCTTAACACCTTTCAGGCGTTTCTGAGGTGCAATACGACGAGGAACGATAGAGAGAGCACTACTTTAGTACCGATGTCTCGCCCAAATAAAATATACACCCATGGTTCCGAGATTGACATAGAGAGCGCCATCTAGCGCTACAAGTTATATTCCATAATAAATAAATGTTCATCGACTCATATTTACGTATTTAATCCTCACTTTTAACTTACGAAGTTTATGAATTATGTTGAGGTTTGCTTTGTTAAGCAAAGAGAATTTTAAATACAACAAATTATAATGTTTGATGCACAGCTTTGGTTCAACGAGTTACTTTTTGGTAGATTACCATAATATGTAAGTACTATACATTTTTAGTTTGTTCCAGAGCGAATGTGTACTTGACATTTATAATAAATGATTTGCTTACCTTTGTAACTACGTTATTGAGCTATTGAAAGCTGTGCTTGACTTGTTCCTGTATTATGAGCTAGGTATATTAAGTACAATCTTTGTGTGTAATTGTTACCTGATTTAACACTAGGAAAACTGAAATAGTTACAGATAGGCAAAAGTTACAGCCTATATATTTCAGACAAGATTCGCTTTGGAATTGAGGTGTGTTTTTGTTTGCTACTACATAATACAATATTACAATTTACAAGGTAAGTACGTTAACAATTAATAATAAGCTAGAGAAGATATTTATAGATAAAACTTAAAAGCTCGAGTTGCCCTATTTGCCAAAAATATTTCACGACAAAAACGTCAAAAAATTTTCGCATATTTGCCGCTGCAGCGACCTAAAAAATTAGAGCGATAAATTTTGCATGTTGGTCCTGTCAAAAGCCGATCTAGCTTGAATTACCACTAATAATGACGTTTGATTGGTGCGATGTTTTGAAAAACGGGCTCTCATTGGCTATAGCGTTAATGAGTGAAATAATCAGCTATAATATCCCAAGGACGTTGATAATACGAAATAATTTTATCACAGTTTCCGAAAGCACTTGCTTGGTAATATCCCGACGCCGTAGGCATATAACTTTTGACGCACAAGGAATTTTTGGGCACAAATATTTTTTTTGTAATCAGGAAGTCATAATACATAAGAATCAACAATAAAATTTCAGGTGGAATGTGGCCGCCGAAAAAATCAATTCAACTGCAATATTAAGTCACAAGCAATGAAAAATGTATGACGTTGATCTGTCACCTTCGCTAACTACAAGAAATCGTACAGTATTGGATTACTGTACTGACTATTTCTAGCACTTTAATGGGGATTTTAAGGTTCTTTAGTGCCGATTTCAAAAAAAAAATATGTTATTAAATATTAAGCTCCACGGGGGCCCCATTTTGGGTGTGGAGCCCGCTCTCAACCGGCGTCATACCTACTAGATTTGGCTAAGCCGTGCGTGTACAGGGCCTTATTCAGAGGGTGTTATCCAGATTATATATAACTAATTCTATACGACAGCAAAAAAATTGTTGAGTAACTTATTTTTCGACTTACTTTGGGAATAACTTAAAGTCGCCTACTCGTGCTTCCTCACCAACTTCAAGGGCATCCAATGATTTAATATCGCCAGAATCAAGCGAGAAATCAAACACATCAATATTTTCTTTTAACCTGGCAGGGGTAACACTTTTAGGAATGGGCGCAATGTTCCTCTGCAGGAGATACCTCAACATTACCTGCGCATTTGTTTTCTTGTGCTTGTCCGCGATTCTCTTAATGACTGGATCGTGGAGCATGTCAGGTAGTTGCTTTAGTCTAAAACAGAAATTTTTTTTGAATTAGGATTAATGATGAAAATTAACTAACAATAAACAGTCGGGAGTGACCGACTGCGAACACTGATTCATATTTTATGCGAACATGGCACCAGTGGCGGTTTTACCACTGGGCACACTGGGCAGATGCCCAGGGCGGCAAAATTTCAAGGGCGGTAAATTTTTTTTCTTTTGAATATTCCTTTAGTCGTTTTTATGAATTCGCTGACATGGCAGTTCCATTGAAGCCAAAACAACTCATCGAGCGATATGGATGGCAGCCAGAAGCGGCTTTATTTCATACCTAATTTATGGTGATGGTCCTTAGAAGACTAATACTTTTTTATTCATTGTTTCATTTAAGCAAGTAAACCGTAAACCGTTAACGAAATACAAAATAAATTATTTCGGGTTTGATACTTTGATATTATAGTACAACTCGCTCAATTTCTTATCATCTAAATGAACTAAATAAAATTATAATAAATAAGCCATTAAACAAAATAAGTAAAATAACTCTCTTAGTACCGTCATTAGAATTTATTATTAATTATTTATTATGTCTTGCTCCCTGTTCCTGTATTCAATGTTTTTATCAAAGGCGGCCTTTCGGCTTTGTTTTTTGATGAGAGCGACAATAGTGTGCAATTCACATTGTGCACGTAGAAGTTGCAGCAAACATTTTTTAAGACTAGGGGTGGCATCTTAAAATAGTGCCGGGGGCGGCAGGCATGTTAAAACCGCCCCTGCATGGCACAATACATTTTTAAAAGGTGCCACTATTATAGTCGAGTCAATGAAGGTTTAATTCTCAGCAACAACTCCGATTTTGATCATTTTTTTTAAATGTGTGTTTTTTAATACTACTCAAAATGAGAAACAAGTGACGCAAATACCTTGGGAGTATCTAAATTTTTGTACCCTAGCATTTTTTACGTATTTTCTTTAGTCTTTGAATTATTGTGAAAAAATTAAAATTTTTTAATGAATTTTAAAAATCATTGCAAATTTGAATCAAACCGGTCGAACTTCTAGAACATATTGTTAGTACTTAAATAAAGTGAATTGTAAATGGATTACGTTCAATTTCAATTCTTGCATTGGTTTCATTTTCTCCGAAAAAAAGAGACAAGCATTTTATTTTCATCATAACTCCGTTAGTTTTTATGCTAACGACTTTTACCAAAGTTCTTTTTAAAGGTCTTTTCAAGTATTTTCAAAAATGTTTTATATGTTTTCCTCCAAAAATTTTCCGTTTTTCCATTATTTAATGTTGAAAGGATCAAATTAAGTTTTCGGCGAACAAAAAGTCACCTTCATCGAGCCATAACTCGGTTCGTATTGCATCCACAGAAATAAAAACAAAACCAATCGATTTGTTATTTTATAGGCTTAATTTTAGCTAGTAATAATTTTTTTGTTAAAACGTAAAGTTTTCGAGTTATTAGTGAAAAATCGTTCTAAAACATGCATTTTTTATCAAGAATTCTAAGCGAAAAACCTTCAAACACTGGACTAAATTAACTAAATCCTAAATGTGGAGAAAAAACATACAAAAATAGATTTTTGCTGTAAAAGTTGTTATTATTGTTTAAACAATATAAATAATTATGAACCCCGACTGTGAGAAACATTTTTGAACTTAAATTTTCAATAAAAACAACTCTGTTTTATAAATACCGCGAAAATATATTTTTAAAATATATTTTTTTGTAAATATTGTTATTATTGTTTAAACAATATAAATAATTATTTGCGCTACTTGGGATGTTTCTGATTTTGAATAATATTAAAAAACACACATTAAAAAAATTTTATCAAAATGCTGTTGCTGAGAATTAAGAGGTTTTGACGATTTTTAGGCTTCATTGGCTCGACTACTAAGATTAAGTACACATTCAATAATTCTGCAACTATCAATCGCTATGTAATAATATTTTTAGATTAAAACAATGTATACCTTCTAAAGTGCTCCACACTCTAAACTACAGTTACGATATTTTATACATTTTCGTATTTTTGTGCTTAATTAAGAGCCTTAATAACACTGCTCTAAAATTCTAATAAAACATATTTATATACAGCAAGACAGTTTACACGCCTCTGGTAATCACCCTATATGTGTGATATTACTCAATTTCAATAAGGGCATTATACCATGCTGTTCTACATTTAAAATTATTGTGCTAGAATCGTCGTTTTAATAGGTATTCAGCAATGCTCGATTGGAAATTCCATTCGTATTTTAACAGTTCTTAATCAAAAACTTTTGGATCATTTTGCTCAAAAATTATAATAGCACATAGTTTATATTAAAATATGATAGTTCCACGCATCTGACGATCACAGTGTATGACGTACATGATCCAATTTTACTAAGAAGTATTCTATCATGCTACTTAAAATATGTACCAATTTGAAATTTTAAGTTCAACAGAAGTTATTGTTTTTATAGATATTCGCAGTCGACAGCGTCTGACTGCACCTTCGTTTTATAATAATCGTTTTACAAATTTGAACTAAAGAACTTGTCATAATTCATCGTACATATTAGGTATTCGACAACGTCCGACTGCAGGTTCCCTTAGTTTCGTAATAGTCTTAATAGTTCCGTAATAGTCTTAATAGTTTCGTAATAGTATTAAAAACACCCCAATAAGAATTTAAGGTAAAATTGTTATGTAAAGTTCGCTCAGACCTGAAAGGGCGTACTGTATATTGTAGTTTAGATATTTTGTACATTTTGTATTTTTTATGTTCTTAATCAAAAATCTTTTTTAATATTTTGCTGTAAAAGTAAAGGATAATTTATATAAAACATGATAGTTTACACGCCTCTGACAATCACCATGTATGATGATCCAGTTTTAATAGGAAGTATTCTACCATGGTATTTTATATTTGTTCCAAATTCGAAATACAAATTTTACAGAAATTATGCAACTTTTTATAATTTCATAACAGACTTATTAGGAAAAAAACTTTAATGATATTTTAAGGTAAAATTGATAATAGCATCTAACCTATATGAAATGAGTTCCAACCTGAAATACCTCGATAATTATCGTTTTTTTTTTTTCGAAAAATTTGTAGACAGCATATGTAAAGAGAATTGATTGAGCTTTCCGATGCTTTTTTAATTTTTTCTCATACACAACATAAAAAACAAAACTTTTGACCGAATATGCGCTCCGGGCTATTGCAGTTCGCAGAGAAGTTTTGCATTTTCCGCCGCGGAACTTTAATATACAAAGCTACAAGCAGTTTATGCACTATTTCGATTCGATTAAAAATCACATTCTACCTCCGCTTAAAGGTGGCTAAATCTTTGAAGACAACAAATATAAAAAGGTCAACAAAAATTAAATTTTACAGTTAATCTTATTAATAAACAAACTGAGTAATTTAAAAAAATGTTTCTCAATTTAATACTTATTGTTATAATCGTAGATAAAGTATAGTATTCAACTTGCGGTAATGGTAATAACTCACTTGATGAATTACAGCACTCGCCTACGCGCGGCTCGTGCTGCAAACTTTCATCTGCGTGAGTTATTACCTACATTACCGCTCGTTGAATAATATACTATTCTATGCAGTTTTAATTGAATGGTTCAAAATAAAATAATAATTTATTGAAAAAATGGGAAGTTTCAAAAAAATAATTTTATATTCCTGAACTTTGGTATAGAGGTATAAAATTGCATTCTAAATAACTTTTCTCAGTGGAATTTTTTCATATTTTGAAAAATAAAGGTACTTTATTAGTGGTGATTCTTACAACTTTGCTTATAAAACACCCTGTAGAACACCAAATCAAGTCATTTTTGGTGTACTTTAGTTTTACAACAAGCAGGACTCAATCCCCAAATACCATTCCAAAATTCCAAAATTTTTGGTCCATTACACCTATTGTTACACCTATCCTGGGACACACTGTATATGATTCAAATTTGAAAAGAAAATTTTGAGGCCAACAAAAGTTATCTTATTTAATAGATATTGGTACTCGGCAGCGCAAGATTGCAAACCTTATTTATTTCATAATAGTTTTATTAAATATACCTTAATGATGTTTTAGGGTAAAATTTATATACAGATTGTGATATTTAATAACGCAAACGCAACACGGGGTGTATTTTGGACCGCTTTGGCCGATTTTAATTTTTTTTTTGAGATATAGTGCTCGATGAGTTTTATTTGACTGTTTTGAAAAGTTTGTAATTTTCATATTTTCAAGGCCTACTAAGCTCCTCTAGTATTCGATTTGCAGTTGTCTCAAATATCTCTATACAAAATTTTAGCTCGATACTTCATATAGGGTGTTTGTTATCAATAGCCAAATTCAAAATTTCTCACTTTTCGACTGGCCCTGTATAAAAGTCGGTTACGTTTACTAAAAAGATAAACTAGTCATTCGACTTAAGGAACATAAAATACTAAATGAGAAAGAAAAGTTATTCTTTAAATAAATAGTGCTTTTATACATTATTCGGTTGATGTTTTAATAATAATATGGATTTGATCAAACTACTCACTTTACTCCAATATTAACTGCAAACTTATTAAATCCTGGACATCCCAAAGGTGAATATGCTACAACGACAATTCCATTTTGGTGACAGAAGTTCACAAGCTCCCGTTGTTGCAAATATACGTGTAGTTCGACTTGTAAATTGGCTGGTTTAATCCTCGCAGATTTAAGAATTTTTTCGATCTGTCTTATGTTAAAATTGGACAGTCCTATAGTTTTAGTTCTGCCCGCATCAACTTGCTCTTCCATTTTCTAAAAATTATAATAAATTCAATTCTATTGTAATGTCATTAATGAGAATATTGAAGAATAATGGACCTAACACAGAACCTTACACCCGAAGTAGATACAAATTCTGCAGAGCGTTGATCACATAATTTAAAATGGTGATGTCTATTTTCAAGATATGATTTGAAAAATAATAGAAGGGCCAGATCTTGAGAGATTGTTGAAATTTTGAACATAATATACTGTGATCAAATCTGTCAAATGCTTTAGTGAGGAAATGAATGGACCCTATGCCTAATATAAAATTTCAAATAAATATTCACTATACCTTCCATACAGCTATGTGGTCAGATTTGTCCGCTTCTAAACTATCAAGTGTGAATTCCCCTTCAACATATTTAGCCCCAACGGCAAAATGAATCAAATATAAATCAACATAATCCAGCTGAAGGTTTGCTAGAGACTTCTTCATAAACATTTCTACTCGGTCTTCGTGGATTCCTATCATGGGCAGTTTAGTAGTGATGAAAAGATCCTCCCTCTTTAGCTTGCCAGAAGAAAACCATTTTTTTAGTACCCGTCCAATGATTTCCTCGTTTTGGTAAACAAATGCAGTATCAATATGGCGGTATCCAGCCTCCAAGGCGGCATTTAATGCATTTTCTAATTCAGCGTCATCAGTGGCCTGTAAAACGAAACACTATTTAAAAAACGCAACATCAAATGTTTTATATGTTGGATACATCATACCACATCACATCCAGAGACCGTAACCGAATCGAAACCGTAACCAAAAACCGCACCGTAATTACGAATTTTTTCTAACCGTAGCCAAAACCGAAAACCGGAATAAGATTTCTGGTAAACCGAAAATGTAACCGAATACCGGAATGAGAGGTTCTGGTAAACCGAAACCGAAACGAGTATGATAAGTTGGGTATATTAATTTACCCACATTTAAATTGTGAATAAAGTATCTACATAAACATTCAAATCTTTAAACCGTGATGTAAAAATACCAATTTGTATGGTGAAAACCATATCTAAATCGATTCGTCCATTAAAAAGATTATAGAAGATAGAAGGCAAGTAAAAACACAAACTTACTTACTTCTAATGTAAAAACCAATATTAAGGCGCCACTGTCAGAAGGCCGTAACTCTCTTAGAAAGCACACATATGTTTATAGGAACTGTTCTTCCAAGATGTGTCGACTCTAAGGTTCTCTCGTATTCAACTTTTAGGCGAGAAGTGAGTGTGGGGATGAATAGTCAGACTATCCTTGTTCTTCGAACGCGCAGTAGCGGTGCAGTTATCTCTTTCTAGAAGGACGGTCCGTACTGGCCCGAAATATGGTCAGAAGTATACTATGACCTGTAGTGTTATATTCTACAACTTATCCTGTTAACCACTATGCAAAATGGTGACTCAAAATACGAGATAATTACTACCTACCTCAGGCGGGTTATTGCGAGCTCGTTCCAGTTACGAGTTCTTACAGAAATTGAAGACCAAGTGGATAAAGGTGTTATGTCACACTTTTAAAGTTTTGAGTAAATTAAACAAAACGGTTTCGAGTTGGAACTTATTTATTTTGTCTTCGATTCAAATGAATAATACCTCATAAAATAGATAATTTTGGGTTATGTTCTTTTGTTTACACTAATATTAAAGAAAAATATCAAGCTGTTATGAAACTAGATTTTTCTGTCCAAAACTGTGTACATCCACTAAAATTACTGGTTGTATGTATGACATGGCGCCTTTATAATTAAAAAGTTTCTATAAAATATTACAAATTTAGAATTCACCGTTTATTCGATGTTAAATCTACATCAGGGGTGTTCAAAAATTGCATAAAGTAATTTTTTTTTAAAATGCGACATAACACCTTTATCCAATAATTCTTACATTATTTTGAATCAGGCTCTGCTTCTGGTGTGGTTTCACACCAGCTGCTCATTGGCTAATGACATTTTTTGGTGGGGATCGTGAGTTACGAAGCCACCTTATACTCTATTTTGCTGTTCTTGAGGGGCGTTGGAAGATGGTAAGCAAGGTAAGCAAGGCTTAGGGGAGCCACTGAGTAAGGGGCGCCATTTCATTATTTAATTTCTTGCTTGTGGAACCTTGTGGTGTCTTATGCGTTTCGCAACCTTGAAAATATTTGTATTGTATTGTGGGTGGACTAGGGGCATCCTCTATTACCTATTTTGTATATATAGCCATTGAACTACAGGGGCGGACTGGCCCACCGGGACACCGGGACGAATCGCGGTGGCCCGCTCCAATAGTGCGCCGCTGGCTCCGGCTGCTTGGCAAGATGGCCGGCGCCTGCTGGTGGCTATGTAGAAGAACGCACTACCGGGCGTCAAAATGACGCGACACCAATTTATTTTTCAGGGGGCGCCAGTCGCGTATTACCCCGTTCTTCTACCTCCCAGGCGGGTTCGAGATAAGATGTACTTCGGTAGCCGAGTAATGGACCAAGGCTGCACTACCACAGATCGGAAACTACGCTCTCTCTGGACCTGAATTCCCTCGTTAGGGGTTTAGGCACCTCTTAATTTCCTGAATTTTTGCATAAAAAAATCCCAACCGAAGAATTTCTCTGCGGAGGGATTAGTTTTGGTACGCGAAAATCACGTTTTGGTCCATTAATAACGGAATATATTTCTCAAAAAACGCATAAAAAAATCCCTATCAAACCTCCGTAAAGCAACCAGAAGGTCGAACGTTAATGCGAATTAACTCGACACATCCGGTTTTCTATACGAAAGTTCCAGGGATTATAGACCGTCAACAGGCCTCAAGATCAATTAAGAAATATTAGTTCAAAGAATCCGTTTATTTAACAGAATTGGTTATACAAAATTCTCAAGATAAGAATCGTGCCTTCCCCAATCAAGGTAGTGACTTTCAGACCATACAAGCGAGAGCGCTCACGCTAACGATCGATTAGGTAGAAAAGATTCATACATACCTTCTCAGAATCAAAATGCGAGCTTTTAAAATCATTTCAGACTCTGGGTAAATGAATAATTAAGGCTGACTGAAATTAACTTAAAAAAGTTTTACTAATTGAATTTAGTTTCGCTAGAGACTACTTAGCTTTAAAGTTCTTGTATCGTGGAGATTCACGTACTCAAACACATTCAGAGGACTTACTACTGCATAAGTTGAGTGGCGTTCGATCAGTCTACGACTTACTAACCCTTATCACAGTCGTTCAATATTATCGATTTGGCAGCGTCTCACCTTCGAGCGACTTTTAGGCAAAATTGAATTTTTGGATTTTTATGCACAAGGCGTTTTCCTCTATAACTTTGTCATTTGAAAAGCCCTGTTATTGGCTTTTCTACCATTGCTTTGTCTGGACCACTCAACGCGCTCGACCAAATTGCGAGCCGCTGGGTCAATCCAAACTCTTTCTATGCGAGAAACCGGCCTTGTACATGTGCATTGATTTTTACCAATTTTTTGCTTATCGGCACTACGCCGGCTTTGACAAAATCTTCTATTTTGCCTTTCGGATGCAGTGCATCGTTAAAATTTTATGCTCATACTTTAGAATTGGGCTTTCAATGACCGTACCTCAAAGGTCAATGTCTTTGGTTGAGGAATAAAAAATAAAAAATAATTTAAATTATATTTTCGTGGTACTTTTTAAACTGACTTTGTGGTACTTTTGAAAAATCCATTTTAAGACCAATTTTAGCGTACTTTTGAAAAATCGATTTTCGAGCCAAATTTCAAGGTACTTTTGAAAAACTAATCTGCGGGTGAAATTTTGGCGTACTTTTGAAAAATCGATTTTCAAGCCAAATTTCAAGGTACTTTTGAAAAGTTAATCCGCGGGTGAAATTTTGGCGTACTTTTGAAAAATCGATTTTCAAGCCAAATTTCAAGGTACTTTTGAAAAGTTAATCTGCGGGTGAAATTTTGGCGTACTTTTGAAAAATCGATCTTCAAGCCAAATTTCAAGGTACTTTTGAAAAGTTAATCTGCGGGTGAAATTTTGGCGTACTTTTGAAATATCAATCTTCAAGCCAAATTTCAACGCAGTTTTGAAAAATTAGTCTGCAAGTGAAACTTTGGCGTACTTTCGATAAATCGATTCCTGGGCCAAATTTTGACGCCCTTCCAAAAATATTATTTTTCAAAGTCCAATTTATGGTACCTTTGAAAAAGTATATTATTCATAAATCTTTGTCATTATATACTTCTACTCTCATATTCTGAACCAAAAACATTTTTCCTAAGTGAAAATTCGGTGTTTCTTCGAATTTTCACCTGGTCATTTCCAACGCCTTATAGAACCCAAAACGGCCCTTGTGGACTGATCTGCGCCTCTGCAGACTCCCAAAAATGTCTTTAAATGAAATTTTTGCCTAAGTCGAATCTTGATTATGTCTTCAACTTAGGACGATTTTGGAGAGTTCTACAACAGCTACACTGAAACGGTGATAAGATCCAGCGCCGCTAAACTGTTGCCAGTCCGCCCTTGTTGAACTAAGTAAAATGACGAACAGGAGCGATAACCAGTGGCGGCTCGTCAGTGGAGGCAGGGGAGGCTGTGCCTCCTTTAGCAGCATATCCAGGGATGGTGAGGAAAAGTACAAATTGTAATCATATTGCAAGTTAATTGTCTTTTAAATATCAAGCCTCCTCTGCACAAAATATCACGAGCCGCCACTGGCGATAACTGCAGACTTAGCGTTCCAGTTTGTCATTTAGTTCAAAGTTCGATGGCTGGAACCTTGAAACATGATTCATACCATTAATGAATAAATTGTGAATAATTTTGACCATGTAAAAAATTTTATCAATACCAACCATTTTGGAGCTACATGAATTTTTTTCTCCATTTTTTTTGTCTCTATAAATTTTGAAAACTCCTGTAACTTTTCTGTTTATCATTTTAGAACACCAATTATTTAGAACTTTTATCTTATAAAATTCCATACTTCCTATGTTATTACATATTTTGAAAATTTTGACTAATTGCAAATTTTTAAAATTAGTTGAATTTGAAAAATTCTGAAAATTATAAAAATTTTCAAAATATGTAATAATATAGGAAGTATGGAATTTTATAAGATAAAAGTTCTAAATAATTGGTGTTCTAAAATGATAAACAGAAAAGTTACAGGAGTTTTCAAAATTTACCAAGACAAAAAAATGGAGAAAAAAAAATTCATGTAGCTCCAAAACGGCTGGTATTTACAAAATTTTTTACATGGTCAAAATTATTCACAATTTATTCATTAATCGTATGAATCATGTTTGAAGGTTCCAGCCATCGAAAAATTATTTCTCACCGCAGCGCCATCTCTATGCACTGCCATGGAACAATTCTAACTGCAGTTATTTGATGTTAATTATCCGTGATTTACAAATTTTAAATATTTTCATTATTTCACGAGATAATGACCCGGGGACTTTTAGGTGAAACGCCCTGTATCTAGATTCTTCTTATTAGTGTTTTTTTAGAAGTGGACAAGTATTTAACATATAGATTAGTAAAATTTTAATTAAGGAGTTTTTGAAATTCATATTACTTCTACATCCAGTGGAATTATAGTAACGACAAAAAAATTTTTGAAAATTTTTATTGTTCAAATAGGTTTAGAGTGTCATGAAACGTCGAGATTTTAAATCTGAGTGAAAAAAAATTTCTCGCTTTCTGTCGGTCTGTAACTTTTTTGTGCCCACGTTTACTATGGAATCATTTAAGGTATTGACTTGAAATTTGGTACTTTAACGGGATCTAGAACTAGATTATTTTCATCTTCTTCCGTCGAAGGATTGGAGGTAAAATGGGGTAAATGGGGGGGTAAATAGGTAAGTCAAGCAGGTAAGAGTCCATAAAATTGGTATTTAGTGTATACAAGAGAAGCTAAGGTTTCAAAAAAATTTTTGGCTTTAACCACCCCCAATACCACCCCTACCCATTAATAGAGGGGATGAAAAAAAATTGTGATTTAGTGTGTGTACAAGAACCAAAAGCCTCAAAATATATTTTTACTTCATCACTACCACCCTCATATCACCACCCCCACCCCACTACCATGTGGGATATCGTTTTATGAGTTTTTGGGGTAGACGATTTCAAATATTATATTATTGAAGTTCTATAAACAATTATTTCCACATACAAAATTTTTTCGTTGAGACTTGGATAGAAAATCTGGATCAATCAATCAACAAGACTTTATTTAAAATTTAAAAATACGGGTGCGCGTAGTCGGAACCTGACCCGGAGCTAACCAGGCAACCACGATGCGCAGCACCATGGTAGGTGTAAGGTTGGGTGGAGTAGGTCCGGTTCTACTAAGAACGGTAATTCGCCGAGCGAAGGTTAAAACAGGTCCGTACTCAAAAGATATGTTGAAACTATTTTCTATTTATTTTAGATTGTATTACTTCCACGTCCAGTGGAAGTATAGTAACGACAAAAAAAAATTTAAAAATTTTTATTGTCCAAAAAAAATTAAAATGTCATGAAACGTCGAGATTTTAAGTTTGAGCGAAAAAAATTTCTGTCTGTCTGTCGGTCTGTCGGTCTGTCTGTCTGTAACTTTTTTTGTGCGCACGTTTACTCTGGAACCGTTTAAGATATTGACTTGAAATTTGGTACACATATGTACTTTAACGAGATCTAGAACTAGATTATATTTTCATCTTGTTCCGTCGAAGGATTGGGGGGTAAATTGGGGTAAATTTGGGGTAAATAGGTCAATCAAGCAGGTAAGAGTCCATAAAATTGGTATTTAGTATATACAAGAGAAGCTAAGGTCTCAAAAAAATTTTTGGCATTAGCCACCCCCATTACCACCCCCACCTCCTTATTAAAGGGGATGAAAAAAAATTGTGATTTAGTGCATGTACAGGAACCAGAAATCTCAAAATATTTTTTTACTTCATCCACCCCCCACTATCACCCCTCTATCACCACCCCCCACCCCCCACCCCACTACCGATGTGGGGTATCGTTTTATGGGTTTTTGGGGTAGAGAATTTCAAATATTATATTTTAAAGTTCCATAAACAATTATTTTCACATACAAAGTTTTTTCGTTCTGAGTGACTTGGATAGAGAATCTGGATGTGGAAGTAGTGATTCCTTGGGCAGCGGTTTTTTAGATTATATTATATTTGCTTGAAATGTGAAACCGTCATCTCATTCATTACTCTACTGGCTTGATATATGGTAGTGTCAATGTGTAAAGTCAACTAACGCATGTATCTCCTCAAATGCTGTATAATTTTTTTTTAAAATCAGGACCTGGCGAGCCGTTCATGACAGTATGATCACAAGCCACGCCTTCTGCGACCGTTTCTCATTGTAGGATATAAGCTTTATGGCTACTCCTTATTTATATTCTACCTCCATGCATTATGCTGTCTGATGTGTGTTATGTTGCGGGTTAGCGGACTATATCGCCCAGTTTGAATTCGTAAAATTTTTCGTAAAATCTGGATGTGGAAGTAGTGATTCCTTGGGCAGCGGTTTTTTATGTAAAAATTAAGAAAACAAAGAATTCTTGTTAATCTTTGAGGAGTATCAAAACTTAAAGACCTATTTTTTATTTAACACGGTGTGAATAATAAAGTTCAATATTCCGATCGAATAACCTGAAATCTAGTTAGAAAAAATATGAAATTAACTTAAAATTTTATTATTTGCCAAAATATAATCTAATCAATCAACTCATTGAGTTGAAATATTTGAAGCGGTGATAATACCAAAACTATTATCAAAACACTCGAAGGCCCTTAATCTAAAATTATGTAATATTTCACAATATCGTCAATGTCAAGGTTTTTGCTTGCAAACAATTAAATTAATATTAAGTGAACTTTGGTGTGTGAATTTCATTATTATTTTATAGTTTGGGACAAATAAAGAAATAACGAGAAAATATTGTAGTGGGCGTCAACAACCGCGTGTTACTCTTTGATTAATATTTTGCACGAAATCGGCACAATTCGCTTTTAAGTGTTATTGCGATTAAGCTCCTGCACGGTCAATATCATTCTATCAGAATGGTTTTTCATAGACCTAGTTTTAATCAAAATTTTATTGCGGACAATTTGGTATTTTTATTTTTATTTTTGCGATACGATTACTACGACCGGAGATAGTAAAGAAAACTTCAGTGTTCACAAATAAATCGTTAAAATTTTACAAGAGGCAATGCACGAATTTAATACAAAAGTTCTCATAGCGCTTGTTATTATACCTATAACGAATTAAAACAATAAAATTGCTGCAGCCAGAGAATTCCTTATTTACCTATTTTAACATGCTTTTATTAGGTGGACCCGTAACTAACTATGTAGGTATGTATCTATGTAAGTAAAAAATTCTGAATTAAACTTCTGAACTGAATTTCACCCACTTCTATTGTTGTATCATCATGAACCTTGGCAATTGTGCGTAGCTATGATGACAATACAATATAGTATACTCAATATTATATGTTCAAAATGGCCGCCGCCCCAAGATGGCGGATTATCATTTTCTTTACAACCCCCTTGATATGGGTATAAAAAGAAAGGGCTTGATAAGTAGAAAACAAAGTGATCAAAACTTAAAAATTCAAAATGGCGGCATTAACATGGCGGCATCAACATTGCGGATAGGTTTTATCAATTATCTTCAGATTTGACTGAAAATCAGTATCGAGGTTGCAGATTATAATTATCTGGTCCAAATTTAACAATTCAAAATGGTGACGTCAAAAATGGCGTAATTTATGGTCTGATCCGTATGAAAATCGATATCTGGGGATTTTCGAGGTCGCAGATTATAAATATTATCTCTCCTTAAATATTAGACTAAAGAGTAACAAAATAAATTAATAGTTTAAAAAACTAAAAAAACACGCTTTTATAAATTAGGTACTGCACTAAAAAGCAAAAAATAATCATCGAACCTGTTCCCTCTATCTACCCCGTAAGGGTCTTAGTGTAAGCCGTGTTTGTAATTAAGTATCTACCTTTAATATTTGCGCGGGGCGCTTTTCATTTTATCTAATGTTCGAAATAGCGTTCGAAAAACGACCCACGCTTTTATACTCAAATATTATACTTAATAATCGGAGAGCAGCCAATCTGTAGGAAGCATTTTAAAAGTAGTCTATACAATTCGCGAACACCCACCTAAAAAACAGATGATATTATGTAAAATGATTTTCTGGATTTGATTTTTGAGTTCGCTTGTTAATTTGAGATTGCCAAATCGGTCAATTCGCAACTTTTTTGAAAAATTTTAAAATTATGTGTTAATTTTTGTTTTGCACATAACACATCATATCTTTTTTATTTTAATTCCGATTTAGACCAATATTTTACACATTATCCCTCCAATATTCTTGGACAGGCTGACGGCAAAGAATATAGTGTAACTAATAATATAGTGCCTAAAAAAAATATAATTACCCTCTATTGTCGCGGTTTTTTAAAATTTGCATTGAAAAATACCCGATCGAGGTAACTTTTTTATTTTTAAAGAGAGAGTTATAGTATAAACGAGAAAAATGTTCCATATACTTTAAACAAACTTTTTTAAAAAGAGATTTTTTTTGAAATTCGGCTCATGTAACGAGATGACGCTGTTGAATGCGGCCGCGCAACTCGTCCGCATTAATTTAAAGCATAACTTCTGTTAACATCGCCCATCTGTGGTGTCGTTTAAGCGATCAAGTGAGTCTACGGATTATTTAGTTTCTATTTGCAATTAAATGTTATAAAATTATGTAGACAATCTCGAAACACACATTAAAAAATATGTTTTCATTAATTATAACAGCAAGTGGGTACTAAAGATTACATTTTCCTTCGCATAAACAACTTATGTTACATTGCACGTTTGCTTTGCTACACTTGCAGCTTGTAGTACAGTTATATAATTTACATTTACAAAATGGAGTTAACTCAATAAAATTGGGTTTTGGGCTTTTTGAAATCATCTTTGGAAATAAGATTTCCTCCTTTAGGTACCATCCAAAATCTAAAACATTTGGAATTCTGGGCTTAATTTGGTAGGCTGTCTTGTAAATAGCACATTGCAGAAATGCGCTTTTTACTTGTATTCTCTGTACTAGGATTTACAATTTCTGATTTTCTTTTATAAGCAGTTCGGGTATACGATCTTCTACATTGTGCATGGTAAACTGGATTTAGTGATAAAAATAAATTTTTCTGTTCTAAATATTGCTTTAGAGCCACAGAAATGTCATCGGATTTTGCATTTGATCGGTATATTTCTAAAACCGTAAATATCGCTCGCAGACAAAAAATTTTCATACCATTGTGTTAGTGAACGAATTCTGAACAACTTTCAAAATGTCCGTCTGTCCGTCCGTCACGTTTCTTGTACGCACGATAACTCAAGAAAGAAAATTCCGAGTGTACTGAAATTTGGACAGTAAATTAGTGTTAGCTAGAGGAAGAACCCTATTTGAACAAAATCGATCGGTAAATAAAAATGTTATTACTTAATGATTTAAATTTGAAAAAAAAAATTTTAATTTTTGTGTTTTTGTAATTGAATAGAAATCTGGTGAAATAATATTTCATTTAAATATCTAAATATTTATATATTTTACAAATATACATTTCATAATGTACTATACAACCGTGAAAATATGATTTTAGCTAGTGTCTTATAATGTAAAAATTTACATTCTTTTACGTGTAAGGTGGTGGTGTGTTCTTTTGACTCGGAATCCAAGGGTCGAAACCCAAATGGGGTTTGGTATAGTTTTTTTACCAAGTCTTTTACCAACTAAGATCGTACTATAAAATTAAAAATATCTAAAAGTAACATTATTTACAAAAAACTGCGAAAAGTATCCTATTCAATGTATAACAATTATATAAAAATCCAATGAACAGGCGAAGAGTACGTTTTTAGCTTGTTTCCTTTGATTTCCTATCCGAGTAATTATAATTTATTATGCCAAACTATGTGTTTATAACGCACTAAATATAAGGACTGAGACAAAAAGCACTTTTAACATAAATGGACACTGGAAAATAATGATCACCCGGCACGTGCCTGCGTTTAGCTCTAGATACGATTGCGACCGATTCATAGTAGCGCGCATTCGTTCGGACGCTGAAACAATCAATGAATATTTCGATAAGAGAGCAAAATTTCAAAAAAAACTTCTTATAAAAGATTTTATTTAGTTCATTCGGAACATTTTCTTCGGTTATAGTAGGCACCTAACTTTAAAAATAAAAAAGATACCTCGATCGGACATTTTACTCTGCAAATTTTAAAGATTTTCCGTCAAAGAAAAGTTGTTATTTTTTTTTTGCCAACTAATTATTTTTTAGGTAATGTTTTTTACTTTCAACATATCAAAGAATAGTTAGAGAATATTATGTAAAAAAATTAAAAAATTCTGAAGTAAAATAAAAAATATATGACGTGTTATATGAAAAACAAAAAATAACACATAATTTTTATTTTTTTTAGAAAATTGCCAATTTGATCATTTTGGCAATCTCAAATCAATGGGCGAATTCAAAAATTAAGTTTAGCAGGTTATTTTACATCAGATTACCTATTTTTTAGGTGGGTGTTCGCGAGTTGTATAGAGGGTGTCGAATTCAGAGTGTCTGGTCTTCCACTATAATTACAAACACGACTTACACTAAGGCTCTTACGGGGTAGGCAGCGAGGACAGGTTCGATGAATATTTTTTGCTTTTTAGTGCAGTATTTATAAAAGCGTGTTTTTTTAGTTTTTTAAACTGTTAATTTTGATGCTTAATTTGATCCACTAGTATTCTATAGCAAGTTTTATAAAATACCGATACTTTTCACTTACCTGCCATGTTCCTAGCCCAATAGCAGGCATCTTAAGGCCTCCCGGCATGTCCATAAGTATTTTTGCGGCCATACTAAGTTCTTCAAAACTAATCAAAGTACAATCAGAGTAATTACCAGTAATTAGAAACGTTAGATGACGCCCTATCTAAGCCTCACGCTAGCTACTAACTCCGTGTACCTATAAGTTCTGTGCTATTTATAATCTGACTGCAACTAGCAATATTTGAATATTATCTGCTAAGTGCATTTCCTAGTAGGATGCAAGGATTCTACTTGAGGTATTTTATTTATTTAATGATATAATGTTTATCTATGTCAGGGCCGGTTCAAGGATTTCGGACCTGGGGCGCTAAAAATTTTCGGGCCTCTTGAAAAAAAACCGATGCCCAAGGAATCACTGCTTCCACATCCAGATTTTCTATCCAAGTCTCTCATAACGAAAAAATTTTGTATGTGGAAATAATTGTTTATGGGACTAATATTTGAAATCGTCTACCCCAAAAACCCATAAAAAGATATCCCACATCGGTAGTGGGATGGGTGAAGTAAAAAAATATTTTGAGGTTTTTGATTCTTCTACACACACTAAATCACATTTTTTTCATCCCCTTTAATAATGGGGGTGGCTAATGCCAAAAAATTTTTCGAAACCTTAGCTTCTCTTGTATATACCAAATTCTAATTTTATGGACTCTTACCTGCTTGATTTACCTATTTACCCCCCATATACCGCAATTTATCCCCAACCTTTCGACGGAATAAGATGAAAATATAATCTAGTTCCAGATCCCGGTAAAGTACATATTATGTGAACCAAATTTCAAGTCGATTCTTAAACGGTTCCAGTGTACTCGTGCGCACAAAAAAAGATACAGACAGACCGACAGACAGATCGACAGACAGACCGACAGACAGACCGACAGACAGACAGACACACCGACAGACAGACCGACACACCGACAGACAGACAGAAATTATTTTTTCGCTCAAACTTAAAATCTCGACGTTTCATGACATTCTAAGAATATTGGAAGAATAAAAATTTTCAAAATTTTTTTGTCGTCGTTACTATACATCCACTGGATGTGGAAGTAAAAACAAGAACCGGAAAGCAAACATTCACTTGGTAATGTGTATGAACACGCAAAATTAAATATATTACCGAAACAAAAAACATTTTTCACAAAAAAAACTAGATAATAATAATAACACAGCCCCACAAAAAAAAAGTTTTTGATCTGGATGACTGACCATAGTATTCCTATTTTTCGACGCTGAATCCGAATCCGAGGTCAAAAAAATTCGTATACCCCCAAACTTTTGCGCTACAGCCAAAAACAACCCCGAAAATGAGGTAAACCGTCCCATACATCAGGATTCAATGAATGGATGCAAATGAATGGTGAAAAATATGGGAATGGAAAATGTTTTATATTCACCAGTCACTTACTTGAATATTGACTGGAAAACTACCCTTATAATATGCTGAAAACTCCCCCTGTACAAGCATAGAGTATATAAATGCCAATAAATCGCGAGAAATGTTAAAGTTTTTATAGTTTGGAATACAGTACATAAGTCTTACGCGTGTCTCAAAACCACCCATATAACAGGGTGGAAATCACCCTTATATAAAAATAGACTGCGTGAATACCAATAGATTGTGGGAAATGGGGGAGTTTTCGATGTTTTAATTCCAGAATAGAATCTTGAGTGACCTTAGTCGGTACAAAATCTACCCCTATAATAGGGTGGGAATCATCCTTATTACAGAATAAAGCACAAATGCCAATAAATCACGAGAAATAACTTTTTTATAGTTTAAGTACAGAACATGAATCTGGAGTGACTCCCAGGGCACCTCGCTTATTCGTGACCCAAAATCTCTTCTATAAAGGGTGGTAGCCACCCTTATATAAGAATAAATTGCATGAATACCAATAAATCATGAGAAATGTTGGAGTTTTCATTGTTTCAGATCCAGAATAGATTCTTGAGTGACGTTCTCACTTGGTACCCAAAATCGCCCCTAAAAAACCACCCCTACATAATAAAATGTACATATGCCAGTTTTTCAATTTTTCTTTTCAGAATACCTTTTCTTCTCATTTTCAAATGATCTCCTCACTGGCTCTCTTTTATGTTCTTCGTGCGTGTCTCTTTTGATAGACCAACAGTAGTCGGCCATCATGTGGATATCCCACCTTCCTTGATACCGCTTCTCCATCTCCGCAATATCCTGGTGAAAGCGTTCGCCTTGCTCTTCAACTTGAAGCTTGAATTTCCCAACTCAACCACAATATTTATTGAGGGGAGCGTCTCCCCCATAGCGACACCCCCCCCCCCTTAATCATATCATGAATTATAAATATCTGTGATCTAAGTATTATTCCCGTCATTACTCTAGGTACCTACCTACTTTTGTAGCAAAATAACTGTCAGCTGGATTTTTTTTATGTAAACCCGTTTTTAGGTGTCCAAAAAATGACCCTTGGTAACTCAAACAAGTTTAAGTCGATTGCGAATCTAGAATTTCTTTAAAAAAAAAGTACAAAAAAATAATAAAATCGTGGTTTACTCGGTTCATTGCATCTTACATTAAAAGTACCTCAAAGTTAAAGAAAGTTGGTAAAATTCTGCACGAAGTAAAATTTAAAAACAGTCTAGCCCCAATAATCCAAAATACGTCCTAAAAAACATATTTTTTTTCACATTCTTCGATAGGCTGAGGTTCTACCGCATCTCATATGTATTGTTTTATTATGGTCTGCTGACCAAGAAACTATGCGTCCTAAGACCAAATTCCCATCAGAATAATTTCTATACCCACATTAATAGGAGAAAAAATAGGAGACAAAATGTACGATTTTACACGAAATTAACGTTACTGTCGTATTTCGGAGAATATAAATCATTGCTGAAAATGTTCAGTTTAGCCAAATTAATACTACTTCCAGCTTCCGTACAGTATCTTTTTTTCGTATATTCCGCTTAATAAAAAATATGCATTCCAGAAAGAATGACAGAAAACAACAAGTACAGATAAAAGATACTGTATTCTGTCCATTTTAGCAGAATTAATGAGGTTTTGAACTTCTGTGCGACGCGTCGTATCGAAATCTAATTCCAAATATCCCGGAAAATTTCCAAAAAAAAAAAATTCGAAAAAGTATTTAAAAAGTATTGAAGAGAACGTTTGACTGTGATATCTAATCTTTAAGATAGGTACTACAAAGTATCAAATAGCATAAAAAATGTATGACATTGCACCGTTTTCTATATGCAAAAATTTGTCTAATGGTTTTTTCCTTCTCACAGAGCCGGATTAAGGATTGGCGCGCCCCTAGGCAAATGAAATATTTGCGCCTTGTTATTCATAAGCGGGGTTATGGGGTTTCAAAATACGCCGTAGGCCTCAAATTAAAAGTTAGAAATTTTATTTAAAATTATATTGTCTTCGAAAAGTAGGTTTCGGGAGAGCAAGACATGCAAATAAAATGTTTTATCATAAAAAAAAATTGCGATACCTATATTTTCCTCTGCGCTCAACATAAACATTAAGGGTGAGTTGTGCCAAGCTACCCCAATCCAGTGTTAAACTAACTCTGTATTAAAGTTCAACGCTGGTTCTAAAATTTCGCGAGTTGTACCATCTGAATTAACCAACACAAAGTATAAGTGCAAATTGCTAGCCATGTGGGGGTGTTGACAGCAGGGCTGAGGGCACTGTTAAATACATGTTTCTATTGATAAATTTATTAATTTTAATTATAAATAAAAATACATTATTTACTTTTTGTACTAATTACATTATAAATAATATAATATTTCAAATTAATTATTATATGTATTGTTTCGTCCCAGTCAGAAGTATACTTTGCGGTAAGGAAATATACAACATGAGGTCCTGGGAAATTCGGGATATACTTGTGGGCTGTCCGTTGTCAAATCTCTGCAATTACTATGAGTTAATTTATTTTAATATTGATCTCGGAACTGTATTTTCTTCAAAAACTGTTTGTATTTTATTATAAATACTCCCAATTTGCATATTACCCATGAATAAGGTGGTTTGCGTGGTTTTGTTGTAAATTAAAAAAATATTAGTTGGAGTAGATTAAACCGGATTAATCATTAATTGATCATTTATGTTAAGCGAATTGTAAAGGAAATTCACTTGCTTGCTGAATGCATTTGAATATTCTAATCTTGCATTAAAATGGATGTGGATATTGGGAAAAACGTTATTTGCATACCAAAACTGAAATAATGAATCAAAATCAATACCTAGGTTTCAGTCAAACTTTTACGGTGCACTCCTAGTTATTTTCCGTTTATTGGAAAATAAGTACTTAATAACAAATAAAAATGATTTTTTTGGTATTACGAAGCTTCTTAGATATTTTCAGTAAGCGGTTATTGTTTAGTTTATTGAAATATAACAAGGTGTTGGAAAATAACTAATAATTGGTAGATATTTCGGTGATAAATTTATCAATACTTATTTTTTGATTATTGGTTTTAATTCTTAATAATTGAAAAATTTACAATATTAAGTGTTGTTTTTTCCAGCAGTTTAACAAAGTATGATATATCAAAGCGACAACTTTGTACACGCGTCACATTTGGAAGATTGTGAGGTTCAAGATAGTAAGAATTAATCTTTTATAAGCGGCAAAACCGTAATAATCTTAAATATACAGTGTGTCCCAGAATAGATGTAACAAGAGGTGTAATGGACCAAAAAGTTTGGAATTTTGGAATGGTATTTGGGGATTGAGTCCTACTTGTTGTAAAACTAAAGTATGCCAAAAATGACTTGTTCTACAGTTATAAGCAAAGTTGTAAAAATCACTATTAATAAAGTACCTTTATTTTTCAAAATATGAAAAAATTCCACTAAGAAAAGTTATTTAGAATGCAATTTTATACCTCTATACCAAATTTCAGGAATATAAAATTATTTTTTGAAACTTCCCATTTTTTGCGAATTAAGAGTTGAATTCATATTTAAAGTTGTATGAGAGCAAATCTTAATCATCTCAAAAAGTAGGCTATTGGTAAATAAAAAATTGAATATACGAGATGTAAGAAGATATGATGTTAATCGAACTAATTGTAAAACAAGAAACAATTACTAACAGAAGATTAATGAGGTTTAAAAAAACCGCTGCCCAAAGAATCACTACTTCCACATCCAGATTTTTTTCCAAGTCACTCAGATCGAAAAAATTGTTGTATGTGGAAATAATTGTTTATGGAACTTTAATAATATAATATTTGAAATCCTCTACCCCAAAAACCCATAAAACAATACCCCACATCGGTAGCGGGGTGGGGGTGGTGATAGGGGTTGGTAGTGGGGGTGGATGAAGTAAAAACATTTTGGGGTTTCTGGTTCTTGTACACACACTAAATCACAATTTTTTTTCATCCCCTTTAATAATGGGGTGGGGGTGGTAATGGGGGTGGCTAATGCCAAAATTTTTTTTGAGACCTTAGCTTCTCTTGTATATACTAAATACCAATTTTATGGATTCTTACCTGCTTGATTTACCTATTTTCCCCAAATTTACCCCAATTTACCCCCCAACCCTTCGACGGAACAAGATGAAAATATAATCTAGTTCTAGATCTCGTTAAAGTACATATGTGTACCAAATTTCAAGTCAATATCTCAAACGGTTCCAGAGTAAACGTGCGCACAAAAAAAGTTACAGACAGACCGACAGACAGACCGACAGACAGACCGACAGACAGACAGACCGACAGACAGAAATTTTTTTTTCGCTCAAACTTAAAATCTCGACGTTTCGTGACATTCTAAGCCTATTTGAACAATAAAAATTTTGTAAAATTTTTTTGTCGTTACTATACTTCCACTGGATGTGGAAGTAATTATAACAAGTAATAAATGTCAAAAACATAACAGATTCACAAATAAATTAATTATTGACCAATACAAAACAATGTTTACAATTTTTTTATTATTCGACATAGCAACTCCCACCCCAGGTAGCAAGGTGACGTCATTATGACGTCTTTTAAAGGTGATTTTTCGTCGCCGACGTCATTGTCCCAATAAATGACGTACCAGAGACGTCATCATGAAGACGTCAAATACACGTTTCTTTTAGGTCATTATTTTGACGTCATTAATAAATGACGTACCAGAGACGTGATATTTAATACGTACTTCTGACGTCATCATGAAGACGTCAAATACACGTTTCTTTTAGGTCATTATTTTGACGTCATTAAAATGACGTGAAATTAATCATTATAAAATAAAAGTAAATAGAAATATTTAGTGACTAGTTCAATTTTTGCCACATAGTAATAATAATTTTGTTTTACTATTTCTAACTAGGTATACAGCTTTTAAACATATTTAAATAAAGATGTTCAATGGTTCAGTGAGTTAAGTGTTAAGTTGCCGGCAGACAGGAGTTTCTAACAACCCAATTTAATTACCGTTAAGCCGAACCGGAGCCGCCCCGCCCAGCCCCACATTTACCACGACGCTGCACGCCGTGATTGTTGGGCTGGCTCCGGGCCGGGATCCGGCGAGGCGCATTTATGTTCGTTAAACACGTAATAAATTTGTTTTGTTTGTTGTTGTTGTTGTTGTGTTAAGTTGCGAGGCAAAAGGTCCGCGGTTCGATTCCTGCACGTTCCGGTTTTTTTTTTCGTCAAAAACTTTATTAATAATTGTGGAAAAATATTATAATGGGAGGTTTGCATCCCTTATCGCAAAATTCACTGATTACCAATACGTCATATTGGCGTCATATATATGACGTCATTGGGCTGTGACATTGTGCCGTCTTTTTCACGTCATTTTTACGTCATGCTGAAGGTGAAATTGACGTAATTAATGCCGAAAAAACGACGTCATAATGACGGCACCTTGCTGCCTGGGACATCCACACACATTTCGATCCTTCGCCTGAAGTCCTTAAAACTGTTTCGAATATGATCTAACGGTATGGAGTTTACGGCGTTTGTAATTCTCTGCTTCAGTACTGCTACATCGTTAGGAAGTGGTTCAGCGTAAACCAACTGCTTGAGGCGACCCCATAAAAAGAAATCCAATATCTCGCCGGCCACTTGATCGGTCCATTCCTGGCAATCCAATTTTCTCCAAAATTTAAATTCAACCACCGGGCAACCATCATGTTGAAAATGAACTAAAGGCATATCTCTTAAAATATTTAAATGTTCTTCAGAAAATCTTTCAAGAAGCTGTAAATAAGTGTGCTGGTTTAACCTTCCCTCAATGAAATAAGGTCCAATAACTCCAACGTGATAAGAAACGGCACACCACACATTCACTTTTTTATAATATTGTCTTCTACAATGAATTCTAAAATTTGGATTTTCAGAAGTCCAAAACCGACAATTCTGAGTTGAAAAAATCTCTCTTCCATGATTTTTTCTCCAATGGTCAAACAAAAATCCAACCTACGGCCGTCATCTCCCTCTTCAAGCGTATGTTTATAATTTGATTTATATGCCCTAATTTTCTTTGCCTTGTAAATTCTTTGGAGTTCAGACTTGCTAATATTAATAAGAGCTGATCTCTCTCTTAGTGGCATCCTAGGATTTTCTATAATAGAAGCATGAGCTATAATAGCCCCAACATTGTCTTCATCATATGCTTTTATTTTTCTTTTCATGTTAAGAACACTACCAGTAGCCAGAAACTTTTTAATTATTCTCATAGCCTGAGTACGTGACAAAGCAGTGTTTGGAAATTTCAAATTAAATTGGCTTACCACTTCTCTTAGCGAGTTTTCACCGCCAATTCCGTACCATTTTCACTTAATTTTTTCACGCACTGTGAGTACCATTTTCACTTAATTTTTTATGCTATTGACAGATATGTCAATAATAAATGACAAATGTGTATCCACTGCCTTTCTCATAGCTTTAGCTTCTACATAACTTTAAATATTAATTCACAAAAAATAATTTCTATGCAGTTTTGAATGATTCAAAATAAAATACTAATTTATTGAAAAAATGGGAAGTTTCAAAAAAATAATTTTATATTCCTGAACTTTGGTACAGAGGTATAAAATTGCATTCTAAATAACTTTTCTTAGTGGAATTTTTTCATATTTTGAAAAATAAAGGTACTTTATTAGTGGTGATTTTTACACCATATCAAGTCATTTTTGGTATACTTTAGTTTTACAACAAGCAGGACTCAATCCCCAAATACCATTCCAAAATTCCAAAATTCCAAAATTTTTGGTCCATTACACCTCTTGTTACATCTATCCTGGGACAAACTGTAGATGTGATAGAAAGTAATAAATAAGTGTCGCTTCAGGTACATTTTATCTGCTATTTTCTTTAATTAAAATACCGTTCATTGTTTGCTCTGCTGTCCACTCTTATTGCTTTAGACTTAAAAGTACTCTTTGTTTTCGTATTTGCGAAGAGTGCCTATAACTATTTACATAGACCAAATCATTTTGGAGTAATATAGTATTAGTCAGCTCTGTTGGAATGTTTTCAATAAAACGAAGGATTGAGATTTAGTTTGTATATAGGCTACATTGATTTGCATAGAATTGAACAGCGACACGATAAAAATCAGTCATTTAACTTTGTAGAGGGAAGTGAGTTCCCTAAAGAGGACAAAGGACTACCTATTATTTAGAATTGCCAATTCAAATGGACAAAAAAAATTAGCCATTTGTGAGTGGAGGGTGGTTAACTGAGAGACAAATACGTCCCATATATCATTTATTTAAAAAAACAATTGTATAAAAATGTGAATTTTAGTGATGAAGACAATGCGAACTATTTGAAATTTAAAAATTACCTAAAAATAAATTGAGATAGAATTAAATGTTACAGGTTCTGACATCTAATGGTGTCCTTACAAAGTAATTCCGTTTTCTACAGTTCGCATGGAAATAACTGTAACATATATTATTATATATATTCATGCAAAATAATTGCAATAATGAGTAGATGGCGCAGCCAACTATAGCTTGTTCTGCTTGTTTACGTTTCTCGGTGTTTATTATTTATATATCCAAGGAAAAAGAAAAACATCGAATATTGTGAAAGACTAACTTATACTTAACTCAGAGAAAAATTTTCAAGGGACACGATCAATTAACAGATGAGAAGAGTGTGGAACGCAAAATTTCGTTTTTCCGCCAACGCCTATTTATACAGGGTGAATCATTAATAATAGGCTATAGTTCAAGGGTAGATTCTTTGAACTAACATATGAGGAGATGATCAAACAGACTATAGTAAATTATTGCCGTGGAAAAATACTGGGTGTCAAAATTGTAATTTTTTTTTTCTTTCTTTTTTAAAATAGGTATCTCAACTACCTCTTGACCGCCGATGACCCAATTTGGTAAGGAAACATTTTTTAAGCTAATAAACCATAATTTATGTATTACATCACGCTAGCCCGTGGAGCGCGCCTCATAAGCTAAGCATAACTGATGATGAATATTTTTTTCTTTTTTTTCACGAAACGTAGTGGCACTTTTGCCTAGAAAATCTCATGCAGGAGTCAAGGGTGGATCTAGAAATTTCAATAATTTTTTTCTCGTCTGTGTCGCATGAGACCTATACGAAATATGGGAAATAACATCTAGAGAAGCACTCCTCTAACGGCCCCTAAAAAGTTTTGAAAAAGCAGTTTGCGAAAAATTTTTTCAAAATTCGAGTGCCCCCCGAGCCAAGGGACTCCCGTTTAAAATTATTCTTTTTTGTCATATACATTTTACTTTTCTTCAAAATCCAACAATAGGTTTTGGAGTTTATGAAAATATTTTCATTATTAACTGAAATACAATGAACTGAAATTTTGTAAATTACAATTTAACAAATTACAAAATTTGAATTCGTTGTATCTCAGTTAGTACTAAAAATATTTTCATAAACTCCAAAACCTATTGTTGAATTTTGATGAAAAGTAAAATGTATGTGACAAAAAAGAAAAATTTTAAACGGGAGTCCCTTGGCTCGGTGGGGGGGGGGTCACTCAAATTTTGAAAAAATTTTTGGCAAACTGCTTTTTCAAAACTTTTTATGGGCCGTTAGAGGAGTACTTCTCTAGATGTTATTTCCCATATTTCGTATGGGTCCCATGCACAGACGAGAAAAAAATTATTGAAATTTCTAGATCCGCCCTTGGCAGGAGTCATTTCTACGTAAAAAAAGGTACACTTGATAGAACTTGATAATTCCAACCGTTTTCGAGATATCTGCTGCATAGATCTGAAGAAAATTCTTTGAAAACAAACTCAATTTGAAAAGGACAAATTGTATTTATATATAAAAGTGTCATTTGGTGACGTCTTATTTCTGTCATTTACGTAGAATTTCATTAGTTTGACATTTTGACAGAACTAAGACGTCACCAAAGCACACTTTTCAATAAATATAATTAGTCCTTTTGACTTGACCTGAATATTGTGCATATACAGGGTGTGCCAATAAAAACTCCTAGATGAAATATTTCGGAAACTACTAGATATTTGAGTTCTGTAAAAGCCCCTTGCCAGAACACATAAATGGCTGTAGTTTTAAACAGAAATAGTTTTTTAATATGTTAAGGGATAGATGGCGCTCCGGTATAAATTATTTTTTAGACGACAGGAACTTAGAAATGTTATCTATGTTAAAGAGAATTTAATTTCAAGTAGCTTTCGTAATAAAAAAAAAATCGAAAATCCAACCATTTTCGAGAAATTTGACTTTCAAATATTTAATTTTTGAAAAACTAAAATCGCCATATAACTTGCTTACATTAAATTTTATACGATATTGTTCGTTTCAAACTTCCTTCATAGAAAGATAATGTGATTAATTTGGCAATAAAACTTTTTTTGCAACTTCCGGTTAAACCGGAAATTACATTTATTACAATTTTAAAGCGCATTTTATTAAACAACATTGAATTAAAATGTTTTATGCATTTTTTCCAGTGCCACCGTAGTAACAAGTTAGCAATAAAGGAAATGAAATAACAATGAAATAAAAAACTTCTTTTCATTTTATTTAATAAAAACAAAAAAATAACTAACAAGTAATAATTTATGGAAGAAGGTGTTCGAAATGATTGCCATTTTCATTTGTACACATGGAGAATCTTTTCAATAGCACAAACTTTAAGTAGTGTATTTCTGTTGATGGCTCCAGCATTAGCATACATTTTATTATAAAGGTCAGCCATGTCTATGACTGGTTCTTTAAAAACCTCACTTTTCAGATAACCCCACAACTAGAAATATAATGGTAATATCAGGAGATCCAGCTGGCCACTTGATTACCCCATTTGTACCAATCCATCTTCCTGGATATGTTTGCTTTAAATAATTTACCACAATATTGCTATTATGTGGGCCTGCGCCATCTTGGTGAAACCACATTATTAAATTATTCAATAGCACAAGTAAATCATTTTGTAAGAAGTGTAAATAACGTTCACCATTTAGATTTCCTTGATAAAGATATGGACCAACAATGTATCCATTTACGATGCCACACCAAACATTTACCCCAAATATTGTCTGGAATCCGGTTTGTCTCAGCAATTTGTGATTTTCTCTAGACCAGTATCGGCAGTTATGTTTGGTTATTACTCCGTTATTGTGGAATCTAGATTCGTCACTCCACATAATTTGATTTAGTAAATTATGATTTTCCTCTAAGATACTGGAAAAGTATGCCAAAAAATATAGTCTGCGCTGATGATCTCCCGGTATTAAGTGGTGCACCAAATTAATTTTATTTGGATAAAATTTATTATTTTTTAGAATCCTTCTACACGAAGTTACAGAAATATTAGTGTGCTCATTTAACTTACGTAATGACGTGTGGGGATTATTTTGTTTCTAACACTAACGCTGTATTTTCAACTGTTGCAGCTCTCTTTCTTCTAAGTGTTTTTGTTTTTTTAAAACTTCCATAATGATCTAAATTAGCACACATAAACTTACAAAAGTTTTGCGATCAGGCCTTGGTCTCTCAGGAAAACGTCTCCTATATAATTTCATAGCTGCAGAAGAATTAGATTAAAACCATGTTTAATTTATCGTACCATGTTTTATAACAATTTAACAAAATACAAGAACTAAATACACATCATTTGACAATCAAAAATTAAAAACAATGTCTAAAGCAATGTCAATATTGACAGTATTGTTTATGAAGAATTTGAAAGGCACCTATGATTGTATTTTGCGTATGAAGTCGTTTTATTAAGCGAATGTAATCAATATAAACTGTATTTTTTCGCTCACGTTAATATTTCCTTTATTTCTACTATGGTTGCACTGGAAAAAATGCATGGAACATATTTTTATTCAACTAACTATCGTATAAAATTTAATGTAAGAAAATTACGGCGATTTTAGTTTTTCAAAAATTAAATATTTGAAAGTCAAATTTCTCGAAAACGGTTGGATTTTCGAATTTTTATTCTTATTACGAAATCTACTTGAAATTAGATTCTCTTTAACATAGATAACATTTATAAGTTCCTGTCATCCAAAAAATAATTTGTACCGCAGCGCCATCTATCCCGTAACATATTAAAAAACTATTTTGGTTTGAAACTACAGCCGCTTGTATGTTTCAGCAATGGACTTTTACAGAACTCAAATATCTCTAGCAGTTTCCGAAATATTTCACCTGGGAGTTTTTATTGGCACACCCTGTATACCTAGATAAAGAAAACATTGTATGCAATATTTTATTAATAAATAGTAGTTTATAAGTAGGTACACATAATTATTACATATAAATAACATCTAATAAATGGCATAAAAACCTTAAATAAGAGATTCACTAAATAGTAAATGAGTATAAACAGTAAATAATGATTAAATTTCATGTGGACAAATTGCATGTTTAATGATAGTTAAAAGAATAACTTTTTTTCTACTTGAAATAAATATTAAGAATAGGGTTTTGCAGAGTGAGAGAGAAATATGCGTTTATTTTCGGTTTATTATAAATATTTAAAAAAAACCAAAGATAGTATAATCTTTAAAACTGTTTTAGATACTTGCTATCGTTCTAACGAATATAATTATATAAATTTTCTATTGTAAATTTCTGTTGTGCTTGAACATTGTATAGTTTCTCAATGACTATTTCATCCCATATATTTGAGGTTAGTTGTATCTTTAAACCGAACTCTTTGTTGGAGAATATCATTGGTGATTATAAATCTCTGTTCAAGAATTTTAATAAAAGCGATATAGCTATAATATTTACCACCTCTATAAATGCACAAAAAGGTCTCAAAATAAATACAGAATTGTTGACAAACTTTTTAGAGTATATGAGACTAAAAGAAACAAATGTTGTGGTTATAGGAGCCTCTTATCACCACAACAGATATATTCTAAATAATTTTATTTATGAACATAACAAAAGTATTAAAAATATTATTGAAAGTATTGGAAAAAATTCATTGTGTTATTTAGACAGTAACTCATTACTAACTGATCATAGTATTTTTAATAAATCCATTTTAAGTAGGTTAGCTAAATACAAAATTTTAAAATATATTTTTAAGTATAAAATATCTAGACTAAACTTTGTGGAAGTTACCAGTAAAACGGATGTAGAAATAAAAAATGATCAAAAATTGCAAACAAATTTAAACACTGATATTACTTAAATTTACACTTGATAAGTTGGTAAACTCTGTATGTTCAGCGGAAGGTGTTCCTTCAATGTCACCTGAAATTATTATTACTGACAACACCAAGTCTTGTGAAAATAATAAAGAAAAACATTTTTTAGTAAAGGACCAAATTATAAAAAACTACACATAGTCCACCAGAATGTACAATGCATGAGAAATAAATTGTTAGACTTAGACATATTCTTATCTGATATTGACTGTGATATTTTCTGTGTAACCGAACATTGGGCAACCAATACTCAATTCCCTTCATTAATTTTAAATGATTATTGTGTTGGTACGTATTATTGTAGAAATATTCTAAAGAATGGTGGTGTTGCAATTTTTCTAAAAAATAACATCAAGTGTGAAAAACTTGAATATATCAACTCTCTTGCCGTTGAAAAACATTTTGAATGTGCCGCACTAAAATGTTATGTTACCGCAAATGACTTTGTGATTGTAATTGTAATATACAGAAGCCCTGATAGCGACTTAAATATTTTTTATGATAATTTTACCATTGCACTTGACTCGATAGTAAGTAAATACAAAAACTCTAAAATCGTGTTATGTGGGGATTTTAACATAAATTTTTTAACAAATAATAGTAAGCAACGTTCAGATCTCTTGGATTTCGTAAGCTCGTATTGTATTATACCGACCATAAATGAACCAACAAGACTTCAAAATTGTATTGATAATATCTGTGTAAATGTAAATTGTGAACATTACGAAAGCAAAGTTATAATGAATGCTCTATCTGATCATCATGGTCAGATGCTATCTTTGGAGGTGCAAAACACAACCGAAAAGAATAAAAAAGTAATATGCAGAGCATTGAATAATAAAAATAACATTGACTATTTTTGTTCACTAATTCGTGATGAAAATTGGGAAGATATGTATAATACTAATTATAATATTGATGCTAAGTTTAAAATTTTCTGTGATACGTTTTTATTTTACTTCAATCTAGCTTTTCCTGTAAAAACAAAAAATACTAAAAAGCATCAAAAAAATACCCCATGGCTAACGAAAGGTTTGCGTGTATCGTCGAAAAAACTGAAGGATCTTTATTTACTGACATTGGCCTCAACGGACGTTAACTTAATCTCATATTATAAAAAGTATAAATGCATCTATAGACAACTTCTTCGAAAAGCTAAGAAAAACTATAATAGCTGCATTTTAACAAACGCTAGAAACAAATCCAAAGCGGCGTGGAACATTATTAAACCTAATAATAAAAATAAAGTAAACAATTTAAAATTAAATATTGACGATAAATTAATAGATGATCCAGTCGAACTAGGTAATACGTTTAATTCGCACTTTAATAAAGTTCCTACTAAATTACTGGAAAACATCCCACTTAGCAACTCTGACCCATCGAATAATATTAATAATAATCTGCATACGTTCTTCTTTGAACCTGCAACTGAACATGAAATTTTTGATATTTTACTTAATTTGAAAAATTCCAATTCCGCTGGAATAGATGAAATAAGTTCAAATGTATTAAAGAGATGTAAAGATTTTATTACTAAACCACTAACTTATTTGATTAACTTTTCTCTCAGTGTTGGAGTTTTCCCAGATAAGTTAAAAATTGCGAAAATAGTACCCATATTTAAATCTGGAAATGCTGATGACATCAATAATTATAGGCCAATAGCAATTTTAAATACTTTTGCAAAAGTCTTTGAAAAATATGCATCGAATAAAATCATAGCATTCTTCGAAAAATATAGCCTTTTTAATAAAAACCAGTTTGGTTTTCGAAAAGGACGGTCAACATGTAATTGTATTAACAAATTCTTAAACTTACTTCATGATAAACTGGATAACGGCGAGAAAACTATTGGTATTTTTCTAGATCTTAGTAAGGCGTTTGATCTAGTCTCTCATAAAATTCTTTTAGATAAGATGACTAAATACGGGGTTAGAGGACTAGCTCTAAACTGGTTTTATAGCTATTTAGAAAATAGACCACATCTAGTTAGCATCGATTCCCATCAGTCGGAAACGCTACACACTACAATTGGTGTCCCACAAGGGTCTATTCTAGGACCCTTGCTATTTATAATTTATATAAATGACTTAAATGCCCCGAACATATTTTTATTTGCTGATAACACTTCAATGGTAGTAGCGGATAAAAACTTAAATAGCGTTGTACAGATGAGTAATGAGGAATTAGAAAGTATTTACATTTGGTTAACTAATAATAGACTCTTATTAAATACGGGCAAGTCTGTATTTATTAGTTTCAAAAACACCTTGATGACCTCCGATAAAAGCCTCTATGTAAAGATCTCACATAAGACACTTATACAAGCCGATTCAACTAAGTTTTTAGGTTTATACACTTCTGAAGATTGTAGGTGGGGGACACATATTGACCAGATCTGTAAAAAACTGGCACCTGTTTGTTATTGTATCAAGCGATTAAGAGATACTGTAAATCTTGATGTCTTGAAAATATACTATTTCGCGAATTTTCATTCAATTCTTTCGTATGGAATTACTGCTTGGGGTTTTTCAAATGAGAGCTTGAGAGTTTTCAAACTACAGAAAAAAGCAGTTAGGTATATGTGTGGTATAAAATCAAGAGATAGTTGCAAAGAGTATTTTAGAAATTTAAATATTCTTACGCTGCCCTGCACATTTATTATGAGTATTCTCTTATATGCTAAAAATGAAAACTTTCAAACTCTCAACGAATTTCATCGGTATAATACAAGAAATAATGATATTTTAGAAATACCTCAACATAAAACAACGCTTTATGAACACTGTCCAAAGTATTTAGCAATTAAGGCCTACAATACACTACCTGTTGAAATCAAATTGTTAAGTTCAAATCTTTTTAAAAAACGTATCAAGGAACTGCTCATTGGTAAAGCGTATTACTCAGTTAGCGAGTTCCTTAATGACAGGCTGTAATTTTATTTTATTTTTTATATTGTTTTAACCTCACGTATTTTAAATTTCAATTACTCATACAATACGTTTTTTGTATTTACTTAATATTGAATATTATGATGTATACATTATACTATGTATGAACGTAAATATTTAATCAGATGTGTAAATATATATTTATATTATATATGTTCTTATTATTTTTACATTTTAATGTACATTAGTTTAATGTTTAAAGTGTTAGTTGTACCTATTTAGTTATGCATGTATGTGTGTGTGTATGTATATGTGTATATATATGCATATATATGTATATATTTTATTCCTTATTCGTTTTATACTTAATTCTTGACTTGTCCTATGTTATTATGTAATGATCAAATGGACCAATAAACATTATTATTATTATTATTATTATTATTATCCCTATAAATTTCGTCCAATCAAAATCGATTTTATCCATTAAATCCATTAAATCCATTTTAATCGAATCCACAAAATTTAACATTTAAAATTTTGCCAGGTCAACCAATAAAAAGCCAGAATGAAGCAATCAACCTGTTTTTCAGCCAAAAATTTTCCTTTGTTTTTTGAAAACATAGTAACCGATTCAACAAGTCGGCGACATTACAATAATTTTTGCAAACGTCAGTTCATGTCAGTTGTAAAAAATGCGTGAGAATAATAATGTTAAATAGTTTGTTTGATATATCAAAATTTACTTCTTATATCTAATAAATTTGTTTTCCCTTGCCTAATTTCTATTCATGACGAATACCATTCGTGATATAATTTCATCAAAATTAAATGATTACACAGATCAACATTTGATCTGAGAACAATCACCAGACTTTACCAGAGTATACATAGGTTTTTTGGGTCGCTGATTCCGAATCCGAGGTTGGTTAAGCTTCATCACGTCAGGTTCTTGGTCATTTGAAGGTCAAACTGAGAAAGTGTTGTAAAAAATTTGAAAAAATTTATGTTTGTTTCTGAGGTCGCTGAATTCAAATCCGCTGTTATTTTTACCCTTCAAGAACATCTAGAGGTCATTTCAAGGCATTTTGAGATCACTTTGAGGTCAAATTGAGAAAAAGCGGCTAAAAAATCTCAAAAAATGCTTACATGGGTTTTTTGGGTCGCTGAGCTCGAATCCGTGGTTGGCTGGACTCTATCACATCGGATTCAAAGGTCAAACTGAGAAAAAGTGGTGTAAAGAAATTTGAAAAAAATTATGTTTATGTTTTTGGGATCACTGAGTTCAATTTATACCTAAAATTTTTCAGTTTCTTGGTTTTCAACATTCTTGTTTTAATTTGATCATGATACATGGCCTTAAAGAAACTTTGAGATGAAAAAACGACAAAATTGAACTCAGTGATCCCAAAAACATAGACATACATTTTTTCAAATTTTTTACACAACATTTTCTCAGTTTGACCTTCAAATGACCTTGAATGCGATGTGATAAGAGTCCAGCCAACCAGGATTCAAGCTCAGCGACCCAAAAAACCCACGTAAGCATTATTACAGATTTTTTAGTCGCTTTTTCTCAATTTGACCTCAAAATACCTTGAAATGACCTCTAGATGTTCTTGAGGGTAAAAATAACAGCGGATTTGAATTCAGCGACCTAAGAAACATAAACATAAATTTTTTCAAATTTTTTCTCTTTTGACACTTTTTCTCAGTTTGACCTTCAAATGACCAAGAACCTGACGTGATGAAGCTTAACCAACCTCGGATTCGGAATCAGCGACCCAAAAAACCTATGTATACTCTGGTGAAGTCTGGTGATTGTTCTTAGATCAAATGTTGACCTGTGTTATTGTACTCGAGTTTGTTGCTTTGGAAATACTGTTAATAATCACTAAATTTTGCTGACAAAATTATATCACATGAACTATTTTCATATATGATATTATATATGAAAATAGTTCCTAATTTTATTATTAGATTTAACTATATACAAAATTTATTATAAAAACTGTATATGGTTGTATTCCTTAGCACAATGGGACGTGAAATTATTTTAAAGATTATACAATTTGTGATTTTTTAAATATTTATAATAAACCGAAAATAAACGTATATTTCCCTCTCACTCTGCAAAATCCTATCCTTAAATTAATAAAACCCAGCTGCCTTGCATATTTTACAATCATTGATTAAAAATAACTAATGGTAATAATATATGTAAATCATCGTTTGGACTAATCATTATTTCATACGTAAACATTACAGAAAAAGTAACAAAAGTCATGAGTTTAAAATTGATTAATATGAAAACATCTCAACAACAGTAACAATAATGCACAGTTATGGGATTTTTTTTCATTACGTTTTTTGCCAAGCTAACACTCCACCAATGCTGTTATATATAGTAAATATAATATAACTTACATTTATTGATTGAAAAAAATTAAATAAGGATTGACTGTGTGAACATAACAAAATATTCGTTGATGTCTACATCAATTTTAATGTTTTTACTGTTCATTGATAGGTACACTCAAATCTGATGATGTTAATAATACTAATATTTTAGCCGTAAAATATAAAATAAACATTAAAGACCATGATCATAATTATAATACAAATAATAAATAGATGACAAGAAATACCCAGCTCTCTCAAGAGTTTGGTGAATGGGTGAAAGATGTGATAAATTTGTGCTATAGGCAGTGACTTAAGAGTAATATTTTACAAGATAACTCTTACTTTATATTCTAGGTGGTCTGCATTGCAAATAAATAATTACATATGTTAAAGTGGCATAACTAACCCAGGTAGCAAGAGTACGTTATAATGACGTCAAAATCTAGTGATACTGGTCAGAAAGACGTCATGACGACATAATGACATCTCATAAATGACATTATAATGATGTGCTACATATCACGTCACATTATCGTCTTTTTCGGTGTGTTATATTTTATCGGATTACAAACATTCTAAATCCACAGAAATAAATGGTAGATGACGTTTTTTTAACGTTCTTCTGCTCATCTATATTAGTATAAAATTTACATAAAATTTGCTTGCTTACCACATAGTTTGTTGCAGAAATTATTTTTAGATGGCGCCACATACACACCACTGACAATAATTAGTCATACTTTATCTTATACTCTTATGAAGTTACATAAAATAAATAACATCGATTGCAATGTTCAAATTCTTTCAGGGGACATCGATTTATTTGGATGGATCTTATAACAATCAGGTGTTAAGGATCATTTATTCTGTATCTGGGCTGAGGCAGCATACAAGTTTTTATGCTATCTGTTTAATGGGTTAAGCACTCAATGATCTTATGATAAAACCAGTGGGTGCTTAACCTATGAATTGTCCATTCATCGACATAGCGGCTCATCCTGTAACCCATCATAGAGATGGGCGACTCGACACTTTTTAAGGATCTGTACCAAATGGAACCGTGTCAAGAAAAGATTCGTACGTTTCGTACCACTTCGTATCACTGATTCCATGATACTAAACAGTATCATGTACTGATTCGTACTATTCGTATGTTTCGTACCACTGATTCCTTGATACTAAACAGTATCATAAACTGACTCGTACCCATACTCCCACTCCACAGTGTTCAGCATAGATTATAGACTATTATATGTGGTGTTAGTTAGGGCCAGGGTATTATAATGTTATATTAACCGTACAGTTTAAACTTCGAGCACCTTCTATTACATTATAATAATTTCTTCGTCGTCATTAGACACTCAATAGATATTTATCTATTTACTGTCTAATATAGCTAGCGTTTATTTAACCACATTATATACATGTTTGTACATTTGTAGCAAGTCAACTAAACAAAAAACAATAACAAAAAAGAAGAAAAGGGGTAATATATTACAGAACGTCTGGCATAAGACGTCATTCATCTGAGACATTAAGAAGTCACCCACTGACCATTTTTTTAGGTCATTTTTATGTGCCTTTGCTACCTGGGAAGATATCCCCCCTCCTCCAAAAGGGGCCAGTGTTTGATATACAGCTTGTCAAAATTAGAAAAAATGCCTATCGTTTTAGATAACCAAGATTCTTTTCTTTTAAACCATACTACTTTAAGGATAACTCTTTTCCGAATTCTTTATGGACAAAGGCCCACGAAATTACTATTTTGTAAAAATAAGCGGTATTTTGAAAATTGGCCTCATCGAGAAAAAAATGAGATTTATACTGAGGATTTTCTGCAGCATCTACTGACAGATTTACCTATTAAAGGAACGCCACATGCTTGCACCCCCTGAATGTAATACAAGTAGAACCAATGATCTTATAGATTTCTTAAAATTGCATGATGTCACCATGTAAAAAAAAACATGCCAATTACTTTACCTCTATGGTGGCGTGGCAACAAGTACAATATATAATATTTTCGCTTCTTTAAAAATTGCGATATTTTTTAAGGGTGAGAGGGTGGAAGGGCTACATGTATTATAATTTTAAGTGGAGTTTAGTAGCTACTGCTTTTGCGTTAAGCATTGAACTTTAAAGTAGATTATAGTAAAGATTACAATTTATTGTGGTATTTGGAACCAACCCTTAATGTGTGCACCTTATTTAGGAAAAAAAGTGTAGATACGTTTTTGATAGAGAATTTTATAAGGAATAATTTTGTATATAGGTATTTTTATCAAAAAGTGCACCGTTCCCGAGATAATCTAGAAAGCCTCAAATGGGGGTGGAAACGAACTCCTAGTGGACAAAGCACACTATTTAGGGGTGGGAACTTTTCGGTTTACTAATTCTTATGCTATTCTTAACATTTCCACCAATTTTCAAAACTTTCTGAATTTTGTCCGATATAAATCGTTATATTACTGAACTACTTCCAGATAGCCTTGGCTTTGTATTTGGGGTTGTCTACTAAATGTGGTGTATTTATTTATTAACCCATTCGATATCAGAATGTACTTAAGGACCACTATGTTAGTTATGCCACCTTCCAACATGATATTTTGCAGTCTATGAAAAATATAAAACTCTTAATTTATATAAACAGTCTACTAGAATATGAAATGTTTCTCTAAATAAACTGTAGGGATCTACAGCTGTCATAATATTTGACATAGTTATCAGTTGTTAGTGGTTGATACTGTTATGAATATTTCTGGAAAATGTTTGCTCTTTTGTGATTGTACGTTGTAAGGTGGTAATATATTTTTAATTGTGCTTCTAATTTCTTAAAGAGAATGACCAAAACAAATAATTTCCAGAAGTAAACATAATAGCTAAAGGATTACTATTTTTATACAGGGTGTCCCCTATATGCCTGACATCATTTTAAGGAAAAAAGATCTCATAAACATATATTCGTTTGCAATATTTTTATTGTCACATTTTGGGTCGATTACAACAAAATTTGTAGTGGAGTTACAGTTATCAATTGTCAAAAGGGTACATAAATTTTAGTTTTGTTTTTGATGGAGTAGCGTAAAAACAGAGATGGAATACCACAAATAGTTGTCAGTGTAAAAGCAACCTTTATTTTTATATGACCTTTCTTTCCTAAATTGATAAGTCTAACACCCTGTTGGAATTTGGCCAAGCATATTGAGGACACAGAGAAGCCTGATATAATATTTTCTTGACCTATAGTATAAAATTTAAACATTGCAGAGTTGGTTCCCACAAGTATCTATTACCTATTTTTATTTCTAATTCAATTGACATCTAAGTAGTTTAATCTTAGTATACCCATAGGTACTTTTATAAATAAACTATTTGGTTTAAAAACTGCAATTAGATTTAATAGAAAATGTAAGAAAATCAAGATAACAATCGATAGAATAAGACGCTTTGCAGTCCATATAATCATGAATGGCCTCTTAGCTAATGCTACATCCTAATTGCTTTATATAATTTAATTGATTTTTTTTTAAGTATAAAAATCGTCATAACTTTTTTAAAATAAAATTTAGACGATAAATCCTTTGCGACATTTTTTATAGTGAATCAGGCTGATTTAGACAGTACTCAGGTAGCAAGGCTACTGATACTGGTCAGAAAGACGTCAGTGGACTAAAAATGACGATATAATGACGTCTCATAAATGACGTGCTACATATCACGTCATATTGTCGTCTTTCTTCGGTGTTAAATTTATTTATATTTTATCGGATTACAAACACTCTAAATCTACAGGTGAAATAAATGGTAGATGACGTTTTTTTAACGTTTTTCTACTCATCTATATTAATGCATAAAATTTGCTTGCTTACCACGTAATTTGTTGCAGAAATTATTTCTAGATGGCGTCACATACACACCACTGACAATAATTAGTCATACTTTGTCTTATACTTTTAAGAAGTTATAGAAAATAAATAACATCGATTGCAATGTTCAAATTCTTTCAGGGAACATCGATTTATTTGGATGTATTTTATAACATTCAGGTGTTAAGGATCATTTATTCTGTAGCTGGGCTGAGGCAGCATACAAGTTTTATAGTCCCTTGAGGTAAAGTTATTACCCTAAAAGTCCTCCCCCCATTTTCGAGGGCGGGGAACACGATGGTGACAATATTTTCCGACTTACCCTACAACCACTACACCGAAAAAACCCAGCCCTTTTTCCCATTTTCCGGTGCTAGGCATCTTTTATCGGAAAATTTTATCAATGAAAATTGTTTAGAATTTCCAAAAACCGCAAGCCTAATATTTATCAAAATAAAAAAATTTAAAAAATTGATAAATTTAAAAAATATAAAAAAAGACTACTAATTACTTGACAACTACCTGACAGCTTGGGTTTAATTTCAAACAAAATTTCTTTTGGATTTCTCCCCCTCGCTCATCAAAAAAGTCAAAAAATTTGTCGGACTAAAAAAATTTTTTTGGATTTCCCTTCCCGCTCATCAAAAAATTTTTGACCCACGGGCCCCCCCCTGAAAAATTATTTCCCCGTCCTTAAAGCACTTTCTAGCTACAGGCCTGAAGGGTAGTGGTTGGAAGGTAGGTCGGAAAATATTGTCACCATCGTGTTCCCCGCCCTCAAAAACGGGGAGGGAAATATCTTGCGGTGCAGTCGCAAAACTTTAGGGCTTTTTGTCTTTTTTTGGTTTACCTCAAGGGACTATTATGCTATCTGTTTAATGGACTAAGCACTCACTGGTTTTTAATAAAACTAGTGGGTGCTTAACCTAGGAATTGTCCATTCATCTACATAGCGGCTCATCCTGTAACTCATCATATATTGGAAAATGGAGACCTCGTAGAGCCTGTTTAATTAACGTAAATATAACCTGAAAAAGACGCCAAATTAACGTCTAGCATATGACGTCATCCATCTGAGACATTAGGAAGTCATTTTCACGTTTCATTTATGTCATCTAACTCGTCATTTCTGGTCACTCACTGACCATTTTTTCACGTCATTTTCGTGTGCCTTTGCTACCTGGGTAATGAAACAAATTTATTTCAAAACAAAATAGCTTTTTTTTTCAAATCAAACGAATGTGACTGCAACTTCTATTTGGAAATTAAGATTTTGACATTTCTGTTTATTGTGTATTGTCTAATTTTTGTATCATGTTTATGTTGTATGTTTGACTGAATTTTATACTGTAAATTGTAGTCATATGGTTTTTTGTTAAAACATTTAAGTCCAAATATCTCGAAAACCAAAGATTTTTCAAAAATTGTTTGTATTATAAAAATTGCTTAGACTAGTAATTACCCATCTCAACATTCCTGGGATCGAATAGTTTCTTTATATCGCAACACCGTCTATACCTCAATTTGTAAAATAACCATTTTCACTCAAAACTAAAGTCATTTAAATATTCTAGTGGATACCTTTTACAGAATTCAAATTTCGAGAGCAAATGGCGCAGTGGGATACCCCATATATTAGTAGGAATTAAAATACATTTTCTGTTGCTCTTGCAAAATGGGGAGAGTTGTGTTTATTTAGTAAAAAGCTAAATTTTGTTTTTTCTTACATAAGTAAAAGCCACAGAGACCATTCATTACTTCGTAGACTGTCTAAAGAAATGTGATTTGTAAGGTATGGTATTCTACATTATGCTCTGTATAACAATACAGGTTCTAAGAAACATGTTTTAGAATATATTGTAACAATGAATCTCATTTTATAGTTATTAATCAGTAGTTTTGAAATATTGATAATAGGTTAGTACATACAGAAAACTATCCTAAACTGATGAGTAACGTAATATTAACTTAATATTGAGATCTGTCCGATATTAGTTTCATAAAACGAGATAGTCCGAATCTGTGATTACGTATAAAAACAACCATTATCAAAGCATTGTTTGTGGGGTTAAGTTATCAATATTTTTAAGGTGTCCCATCCCAAATTAAATGTCAAAGTGACAGTTGTCATATCAAATGTTAAATTAAATGCCAAAGTGACAGATGTTATACGAACTGTCAAATTAAATGTCAAAGTGACCGATGTCATGCTAACTGTCAAATTAAATGTCAAAGTGACAGTTGTCATATTGACTGTCATATTATTTCTTTTAGACTGACATATGAAAATATATTTTATCTTTGTCATGAACGATTTTCGATTTGAAAACTTTAAGTAAATATTTATTCATTTTAGTAAAGGTTATTGGGTCTAGATTGAGTGAAACTTCTTATTAGGTTATTTGTGTTATTAAGATTAGAAGATTGTAACATATTGACAGACAATGACAATGATATCATTTCGTGTTTGTAAATAAATATTAATATATCTGTTCCTCAAATCTCTTGATAATTTTCTGTTGTTGAATAGATCTTGTTAAATTGAAATTGTTTCCTCGACTTTTATTGAACCTTGGAATTACTCCACTGTTAACTATTCGAACAAATGGTTCTAAACTATTATAGAATTGTAACTGCAACTTAATAGATTTTTGGCGCCCGAGCAGGGACTATCTAGTCACTAAATAACAACTCTTTGTTTTTTTTGTTATTATTTAATTGATGTTAGATAGGTTTCCGTAATAATAGATTTAGATCTTAAAATAAAACCAGTATTTCCAGTATCTTAGTTAGTTTTCTATAATATAAGTGTTATTCTACTTTGTCAAGGAGCATATATATTGAAAATGGAAGATGACGAAATACGAATAGAAATTGAAGCATCAGATTTGCGCATTGGATGGATACATGGATTAAGCCGAAACAAATGAATCAGTGAACTAAAGAAATTGGATATAGAAACTAGAGGAAAGATGGAAGATTTAAGAATACGCTTAAGAAATTTTATAAAAATGGTTCATGACAATCGATCGACATCTGCACGAAACCGTAAAAATGAAACAGGATCAACAGAGTCAAAATGTGAAGGAAATTCGAGAACTTCTCAACCAGATTTGAAATTGGCAAATATTTTACAATGGAAAATCCAGTCAAAAAGCAATATTATTCATTGAAATACTGAATGATTTAAAGGGAGAATACAGAATTGGAGAAGTATTTACGAGCTATGCCTGAGTTATTAAAAGATAAAGCAAGTATTTGGTTTAGAGTAAAAAATAAATAATATTGCAGGTCGTGGACAGCGTTTTAACAGAATTTAAAGCATTTTACTTTCCTAAAAATTATGTAGAAAATCTGGAAGATGAAATTTTTCAAAGGAATCAAAAAATTAAAAAAGGAGAAGATTATGTATTAGTAATGCAAAAGATGATGAAAACATGGAGGTTACGACAAAGAGAAAGAATGAAACATTATATATAAAAATTTAAACCGACATTATAAATGTTACGTCTGAAGACGTAACTTTGGCGATTTGAAAACATTTTTGAAACTAATGGAAGATCATGAAAAAGTGCAATCGGAATCCGCAAAACAAAATCCAATGAATGGACTGGGACAACATAACTATAGTGGATATTCCACAAGTAACTCGATAATCAGGAAAGGAATTATAATAAAATAAATCCGTGAAATATGCCAGAGAGAGGTTATCAATATGAAAGGAAAGTAAACAAATATCAGAAGGGAGAAATTACGACAGTAGTAGTCCTGGGAACGAGGCAGCACGGATCAGAAGAGATGAAGGGACAAATTTAAACAATAGCAATAGGGGACCGAATGTGGAAAATAATTCAAAGGTGTATTGTGATGGATGTGATTGCCCAGATGTGACGATAAATAACTGTAATTGTAGACGTAATACGGGAAACGAAGAGAGGATTGGACAGAATCGAGGGCTAGCCCTTGATTCTCTCTGAGTTTAACCTCGACACCGGGAAACACTAATATTATTCATCCATTAGTAAGGACTTCTTAAAGAAACGATAAAATGGTACACATACCGTTTTGGATAGAAGATGTTTGTTATAAAGCAATTATTGATACTGGATCAACAAAATTATATATTCGCAATAAAATAAAGAATATTCCGACTATCAAGGCTTCATGTAAAAATGCAGATAGTGCTTTTGCGCAATTAGCTAATGGTGTATATATTCCTATACAAAAGATGTATGAAATTCCTTTTAAATTACAAAGAGAAGATCATACAGAAGTATTTTCATGTCTACATTTAAGCGATTAGAATGAAGATATTCTAATAGGAATGGATTTTTTACAAAATAAAAATGTAATTTTAGATGTTCACATTTTCGATGATAAAAATTTTACGACAGAAACAACTGAAAACAAAAATACAAAAGAGGAAACAAAAGAAACTATGAATAATTAACAACTACTTTCAGACATGATATAAAATTAATATTAGACAGCAAATTTACAGAAGAAGAGGTAATCAACAAATTTCTACATGAAATTAAAAAATTATTCAATACTATTAAGAGGAGACAACACCAATCACAAAGTTTCATCGGTAAAGCTAAAGCTGAAGTGGGGCGAAGGGTAGGCAGTGTGGCTATTATAGGGCATCTGCACGTCACAGATAACCTCAAAAATATGTGTTTCTTAAGATTTAAGAGTATAATGCAGCTATTATTAAAATTTCTGCCTGGTTCCCGTATTTTCAACTAAAATCTAGTTCAGTGTAATGTTTATGAAGTTCTAAATACTTTGTCCTAATAAAATAAGACTCTTTTTGTATTAATCAACAATATTGAAAAATTATTTACATGAATTTTTAAATATTTGCTTGGGGCCAGTACGGCTCAGAGCTAAAAATGCGTATACAAACATTAAAAATGGGAATAAACTTGAAAAACTTAAAATTTAAGGTTATGTTGGTTACATGATGCAGATGCTGCTGTAGGTGGCACCATCTATTAAAAAGCACTGTACTAAAAGTCTTAACTGGGGAAAAGCAGTTTTTAGCCAAACAACTGGCATTATTAAACTGAAAAAAAGATATTCTTGTAAGTAAATGAATACTACACTTCTATTGAAGAAAGTTTTTAGCTAAAATTTGTTCATTACGAAATGTGAAGAGAAATCTTCGTAATAAACAAATTTTAGCTAAAAATTTTCTTCAATAGAAGTGTAGTATTCATTTATTTACAAGAATATCTTTTTTTTCAGTTTAATAACGCCAGCAGTTTGGCTAAAAACTGCTTTTTCCCAGTTAAGACTTTTAGTACAGTGCTTTTTAATAGATGGTGCCACCTACAGCAGCATCTGCATCATGTAACCAACATACCCTTAAATTTTAAGTTTTTCAAGTTTATTAGGCAATCCAACAACCTGTCAAATTATTTTGGCAATATGGCATGGCGGGCAAACACAGGGTTTATTTTAATTAACTCGCGGAAACATAGCCAAGACAACCGAAAAACAAACTCTTTAACAAACGTTTAACGGATGTTTGCCCGCCACGCCATGTTAAAAGTGAAGTGGTTTGGATTGCTTAATTCTCATTTTTAATGTTTGTATACGAATTTTTAGCTTGGAGCCGTACTGGCTCCAAGCAAATATTTAAAAATTCACGTAAATAATTTTTCAATATTGTTGATTAATAAAAATAGACTGCTAATTGCAGGTTAGATTTCCAACCTAGAAAGAGTCCTATTTTATTAGGACAAAGTATTTAGAACTTCATAAACATTACACTGAACTAGATTTTAGTTGAAAATACGTGAACCAGGCAGAAATTTTAATAATATTACTCTTGAATCTTAAGAAACATATTTTTGAGGTTAGCTGTGACGTCACGTGCAGATGCCCCACAATAGCCACACTGCCTAGCCTTCGCCCCACTTCACCTTTAGCTTTACGGATGAAACTTTGTGATTGGTGTTGTCTCCTCTTAATATGCGATACGCCAATTAAACACAGATATTACCCGCAAAATCCAAAGATGCAGAAAATGTATAACAAGGTAAACACAATGCTAGACGAAGACATTATTGAAATGTCATCAAATGCTTGGAGATCTCCAGTAGTCATTGTACGAAAGCACAATGGAAAATCCCGATTTTGTATAGACTTCAGAAAACTTAATAGTGTAACTGGAAAAGGACGCTTATCCCTTACCTTTTAGTAATTCAATTTTAGACAAGTTGAGAAATTCTAAATAGACAAGGGTTGATGTGACAGCGTATCTGCTACTTGATTTATGATATTTAATATCAAAATTGTATTGTTGAAGATCTATTACCCATCTAGCCAAACGTCCTGTAGGATTTTTTAATGTTTATAACCATTTCAATGACTGATGATCTGTTTCGACTGCTGATTTTCCTTAAACTGTTTTCGTCTTCCCTAGTCTCAATCACTCCTCTTCCAAATATACTACCAATCTTGCCTACATAGCTCTCTCTTCCTCTGGCATATGCCACTGTGCTGAGCTCTTGGTTTAGTTTGACGGATTTTGTTAATTTCACTAGATCTATGTGATTTCTAGTGCGGTTCTTATCAGAATAATAGTCCTCGTGAGGTGCGAATTGGTGGGCGAACATTATATCATCTAAAGTGGAATATTCGACGTTTCTCGTAATAGTAAAAACAAAACAATTGTTGCAAAGAATAGCTATTTGATAAAGCTGAAACAAATATCATGCACACGTAACTTCAGGCACATTTCTTCTACTATATGAGGAAATCCAGGATAGAAGATTAAAGTTCCTTAACAAAAGCATAAGGTTCTAATTCCGGTCCTATCAGAGTATCTAATAATCTCTGAAAAGTCGCTCCCGCTGAATGTATCCGAAAGGCATCTCTTTAAACTGGAATAGACCTCGGCCGAGAACTGTAAAAGCTGTGAGTGATTTACTTTCCTCTGATAAAGGTACTTACTAATATCCTTGTTTAAGTGAAGTAAAGTTTTAGAATTTCTCAACTTGTGTAAAATTGAATTAATAAAAGGTAAGGGATAAGCTAGAATTAAACAAAGATTTATTCCAGTTTATTCTCCTCAAAATAACCCAGTAGAAAGAGTTAACAGAATTGCAAAAACGATAATAACCCAGTATTGTGAATTGAATCATAGGAAATGGGATAGATATATTAATAAACTTATGTTCACTATAAATACATCATGATTCTACAGGGTTTTCTCCTGCATTTTTGAATTTTGGTCAAGAACACGAAATACTTATATTATACAAAGGTAATATAAGTAGCGAATAATGATCAAACATCGAATGAAGTTCCTATTATCCAAGATGTTGATTCTAAATTGAAGAGGTTGCATTGTTTACACGATTCATACGACTTAGTTTGAATTAATTTGCAAAAAAGCCTATGACGTACTAAGTCATTATAATTTAAAATGAAAGGAATATAATTTTAAAATAGGAGATAAAGCAATGAAGCGATGTCACATGTTGTCTTGTGGTATGCGGGGATTTTCTTCCAAACTAGCCCCAAAATATATTGGACCTTTTTCAATCATCAAAATAGTGTCCCCAGTAATAGTGAATTTACGACAGTTCAGGTATGATATTCGAAAACTATCATGGGAAAAATGTCAAATTGGCATATTGACAAATATTTTGTTTCATTATATTTAGGAAAATGACGAAAATACAACTTAAGTTGAGAAATTTATTTGGAGAAAGTCGTGAAGCAAAGAAGCCATCAACTAATGATGTTAAGTGGGAGCAATTTCAAGAGAAGTGTGAAAAATGGTTGGGCAAACAGGTCGTTGAGAAGGATCAGAGTCAGGAGGAAAAGGGAAGTAAGGAGGAAAAAGAAGTAAAGAAGCCATCAATAAGAGTACAGATAGACTTACAAAGACTTAGGCCAAAAGATACCATGTGTGTAGCCGCGCGCTAGGCATAGGGAGTAAGAATTACAACATCGCGTGTGCCAGCTGGCTGAAATGAAATAACTGAAAGCTGGGATGCTCCGCCCGGCGGACGAATTTACGGCTGTGTTGTCAAATCTCTCGCGCTACGTGAATGTACATGCCTAATGGGCAATTACACACACGGTATACCTAAAAATAAAAGATATAGACTCAGATTAAGAGATAATAAATGGATTGCCAAAAAACTATCCACGAGATGTTATTTTATTGTTATTTGATTTAGTTTATATTTCCTTTTGCCTTTTATCAGTTATAATGATTTATTGTTAAATTAAAAAAAAATGTTTTATTTTTTTAACTAAAGTAAGGGGCACCCCCTTACTTTTGTAAAAAAAAATAAAACGTAACGATCTTCGTCTCGCTTTTATTATTTAGGGAGATATCGCACACTTCAGATGATACACTGTTCGCTCACCAATTCATACCTCACGGGGGCTATTATCCTGATAGGAGCCGCACTAGAAATAACATAGCTCTAGTGAAATTAACAAAATCTGTCAAACTAAACCAAAACCTCAGCACAGTGGCATATGCCAGAGGAGGAGAGAGCTATGTAGGCAAGATTGGTACTATGTTTGAAAGGGGAGTGACTAGACTAGGGAAGACGCTAACAGTTTAACAAAAATCAGCAGTCGAAACAGATCATCAGTCATTGAAATGGTTACAAACATTAAAATATTCTACAGGACGTTTGGCTAGATGAGTAGTAGATCTTCAACAATACAGTTTTGATGTTAAATATCGTAAAGGAATATTAAATCAAGTAGCAGATACGCTGTCACGCCAACCTTTGTCTACACAAAATGGAGAAATTAATCAAATGAATCTGATTGAAGAAATATTTTGTGCGTGGTATGACAAAAAATTAGAGGAAGTACAAACTATGCCAGAAAGAAACCAAGATTATAATATCGAAAACAGCAATTTATATCCTCATTTCTTTGAATGATCAGATATTGCAGAACCAGAATTATCGAATCCATGGAAATTACATGTATGAAAAAAATATTACATGAGAATCATGACGATCCAACGGCTGGACATATGGGGATAGCGAAAACAGTAAAGAAAATAGCTAAGAGATATTATTGGCCAAGTATGATGAGAAATCGCTAATTATGTCATCAACAAACGATGGGAAAGATGCATTACATCGTCCAAAGGTTTTACTTACTTGTTAATTTTACAAAACCAAATGAGTAGAAGTTCAACCTATGAGAAAAGCTACTTTCAAAGTAATAATACGAAGAAGAAGTACCCCAGTCTATTCTCCTCAAAATAACCCAGTAGAAAGAGTTAATAAAGTTGCAAAAATGATAATCACCCAGTATCGCGAATCGAATCATGGGAAATGGGATAGATATATTAATGAACTTATGTTCACTATAAATACATCTTCACATGATTCTACAGGGTTTTCTACTGTGTTTTTGAATTTTGGTCGAGAACTCGAGATAACTAATGGATTTTACAGCGAATAATGATCAAACATTCAAGATGTTGATTCTCAAATGAACAGATTGCATTCTTTACACGATTCGTATGACTTAGTTCGAATTAATTTGCAAAAAAGCCTATGACATACAAAGTCATTATTATAATTTAAAAAGATAGGAATATAATTTTAAAATAGGAGATAAAGTAATGAAGCGATATCACACGTTGTCTTGTGGTACACGGGGATTTTCCTCCAAACTAGCCCCAAAATATATTGAACCTTTTGCAATCATCAAATGAGTGTCCGCAGTAATCGTGAATCTGCGAGACAGTTCAGGTATGATATTCGAAAACGTTCATGTGAAAGATGCAGAGATGGGTAAAGGAAACTTTCCATTTGAAGGTTCCCAGAATTTTTTGGTAAAAGTTAAAGTTTTCAATAAAATATTGGAATCTTTGAAGTTTCCAAAGTTCCGGGAAAGTTTCCTTTGGGAATTTTCGGAATATTCAAATATTTTACTGAAAACATTCATTTTTATCAAAATTTCATTCCGGAAACTCAAAATTTGAAAAACTGGAATGTTTTCTTGGCCCATCTCTAGAAAGATGTCAAATTGGCATATCGATTAATATTTGATTTCATTTTATTTAGGAATATGGAACAGATGCAAGTTAAGTTGAGAAATTTATTTGGAAAAAGTCCTGAAGTGAAAAAGCTATCGATCAATGATGTTAAGTGGGAGCAATTTCAAGATGCAAAAAATGGTTTGGCCGGTCGTTGAGAAGGATCAGAGTCAGGAGGAAAATGGAAGTAAGGAGAACTTTTATTGAACCTTGGAATTACTCCACTGTTAACTATTCAAGCATAATGGTTCTATACTATTGTAGAACTGTAACTGCAACGTTATAATATCTACAAGTTTTCCATCTTATTTATTTATTCATGTATTGCACATACAATTTAAGAGCACAAATAGTAATAATAATAATAAAGCTTTTATCTAAATACTTCTTTGTTACAAAGAAAATTAGGTACCTAATTTAGGAATATTTTAAATTAAGGCGGATGCAAATTAAAAAGTTTCCATTACCGTTAGATACAGTTGCCTTGTTTTCGTCAATTGTATGCTCACTTTAAGATGCTTTCTTTAATGACAAGACATTTTGGAGCAGTGACATAGATGTTACACAGTGAAAAACCGCAAGTTGAGGAGCGCGAAAGACTATATAACAAGTGCTCAAAAATAACGTCCATGTAAATGGGGCTTAGTTTGACATGTTATTTAAATCGCTCTACAGTCAATATTGTGTGGTAGTATGTTTAGAATTTTATAATGGTCCTTTCTCAAGAGCACAAAATTTACATCTAGTCGTATTTTTGCAAAGGGCAAAAGGTTAATGGACAATGACAATATTTCTTAAAATATTCTTTAGAATTAATTTCCTAGTTTTCGCTTTTTCATCCTGAGATTTTCCACCACATATCTGTTCGCTTTTAAAAATAATGTTCAAGCAATGTACCTACAAAATAATACATTCATCGAATATATATATTGTCAGAAATCAACTGTTTCTTTCCTCACAGCTGTGTAAATTAAATAGACGGCTTTGAGAAAATATATCCAATAGCCATAGATAAGATAAGTAATGTGAAAATTTTCAAAAATAAAGTCTCAAGTTTCAAAAATCTCAACAAAAAAATAAACACAGGAATGTTGTTATTAAAGGCCAAAAAAGAATATGTAAAATGGTTTATTACAAATTCCTTGGACTGCCCAATGTAATAACAGCTCAATTCTCCAGAATTGACTTTCTAGCATAAGTTTCCGCATCAATTTTTGGCCACCTCAGTCATAGAAAGAAAAATATACAGCATTCGGTTGCTGTCACCATAGAACCAATCGATGGAAGAGAACCACGACAGATCGGGTGATGTTGAGACTTGCCATATAACGGGGATACCAATGGGTAATAGATAAAAAAATACTAATATACTGACATATTCAAATAAAAAGAGCAAAATTTGGCATGACAGAAATATCTCGAAACGCCCCAGTTTTCTTCACGTTTCTATGAGACATGGACCAATAGGTAGACAGAAGACGTATTGATGTTTTCAAGATGTTTGTTACGAATTTCCTGAATAGCCTATCTTACCAATACGTCGATTCCTCTAGATCCTCCTATTTTTTTGGTCACATCAACTCAAGAAAGAACAATTTAGAATGGTTGATAGACAATCAGATGGCAAAAGGTGAAGTTGGGCTGATATCAATGATATCATCAAGGAGTTGATGGAAAAAGACTTTGGTGATGCTGTGTGCCTAACAGACAACTGCGACAGATTGGTGTGACACTGTTAGAAGAGAGGTCAAAGAAAGGTCAATAGAAAGTATGACCTATGGATCACATCTCTGTAAAGACGTTGTAAAAAAGAATAAGCTTATAGCTGCTTGTAAATTATTGTATCATAATTTAAAATGGTTTTAACATATAAATTATTTTTAAACTATGTAGTGTATAAGGTAGAATTTCTAAACACATTCAATGGTGTTTATATTAAGTTACGCTTTTATATTAACTAAGTTTAGTAACTTATTAATTTGCATCCTCTTTATTTAAAATAATTTTTTATAGTGAGAAATTACTTATTTAGTACTACATCTATACGAAACATAATCCAAATTTTTACAACTCTTTTACTGTTATATATAACTATATCTCAATATAAATAAAAAAATTAAAGTCCGAGAAAATCACAGGCCCAAAAAGTACACAATAAGCTTGTGAAACTAAATTTAACATCCAAAGGCAAGAGTCGGATAAGATGGGTGAATTGTTGGACAACAATCCAAGTAAAAAAAATGATGTTGACACATCACTTACAATTTTGGCAAATTTCAGTCCTTAATATTAAACCGTTTTCGAAAATAATTTTTATCTATCGAACGGCACAACTGATTCAAATAAAATTTTATCGAATAATAGATACTGCCAGAACATAAATTGGAACAAAATCTGATAACGGGAAAATAAAAAAAAATAAGAAAATAAAAAAGAACATTTTATTTTTTTAACCTATTTGATCGCTTTAGAAAAATTATGTGTGGTAAAAAACCGTCCCAAGATTCTACAAAAAAAATTTGGTAGTTGTGCCGAAACTGCGTAGGGGTTAAAAAAAATTCAGAAAAATTCATGATTTCTTTTTAATGTGCCCGCTGTCAGATTCTGTTCCAATTTATTCCACGTTTATGTCTAAAATTGATCTTGGGTCGTCTAGACAACAGACGTGCTTTGAAAACGGTCCTAGAAATTTGGGTAAAAACCCAGTCGTAAGCTGGTCCAATAGGTCAAAAAAAGCTAACATTTAATGAACACCATCTCCCGGTTCATGAACGAGTGAAAAACACATGGTGACAAGCCACCCATGAAGCAATAATCATAGTGAAGTACAGTGTGGCATCATATACACCGAGATGCCAACGAAAACAGACAGGGAGTACACAGTTAAGAGGAGACAACACCAATCACAAAGTTTCATCGGTAAAGCTAAGGCTGAAGTGGGGCGAAGGGTAGGCAGTGTGGCTATTATATGGCATCTGCATGTAACCTCAAAAATATGTGTTTCTTAAGGTTTAAGAGTATTACGCAGCTATTATTAAAATTTCTGCCTGGTTCCCGTATTTTCAACTAAAATCTAGTTCAGTGTAATGTTTATGAAGTTCTAAGTACTTTGTCCTAATAAAACAGGACTCTCTTTGTAAGTTGGAAATCTAACCTGTAATTAGCAGTCTATTTTTATTAATCAACAATATGGAAAAATTATTTACGTGTTTATATCCCCAAGAAATGTGCTAATTTACTAGCAGATATTCTTGCGGATATAATAAATGCCTGTTTATTGGAAGGATGTTTTCCTTCAATAACAAAATTAGCTAAAATTGTTCCGGTACATAAGAAAGGAACTAGAGATCTCCCAGAAAATTTTAGGCAGATATCAGTGTTACTACTAGTTGACTACATAGATAAAAACAAAATTCTAAATGACCAACAATACGGTTTTAGGAAAAATCTATCTACGACAGATGGTATCAGATCATTAACGAATTCTATAAAAAACGCCTTTGAAAACAATGAATTATTTTTAGGAATATTTACAGATTTAAGTGCTGCCTTCGACTGTGTAGAGCATAATATATTACTATGTAAAATGGAATTTTATGGAGTTAGAGGAGTTGCATTACAATTGATAAGATCTTATTTATCAAATAGGTCTCAAATAATATGCAGTGAAAACCAAAGAAGTAGTACCCGGTTTATAAAAAGAGGAGTTCCCCAAGGGTCAGTATTGGGTCCCCTTCTTTTCATAATTTATATAAATGATCTACCAAATATTTTTAACAAAAATGTAGCTACAGTTATGTATGCTGACGACACAACATTTGGAGTTAACATTAAAAAAGATGAGGATTCAATGACAGTCCTTGGGGAGGTCATGGATCAAGCTAAAACCTGGTTTAATACAAACCAGCTTGTACTAAATGATGTTAAAACCAAATCACTCGTTTTTGAGACTAGATTTTTATTCAATGTAGATATCAACCCTGACGAACTCTTCACCAAATTCTTAGGAGTATATATAGACGTTAGACTCACTTGGCAGGAACATATCAATCAACTCTGCAAACGGCTAAATAGTGCAGTTTATGCTATACGTAAGGTCAATCAGTTTATAAACCAGTCAGTTGCAGTGGTCAAGTACATTTAAATAAAATATTTCTGATACAAAAAACTGCAGTGAGATCTATTGTAAGTGCTCAGTCTAGGGACTCCTGTGTGCCAATATTTAAAAAATTAAAAATCATGACTTTTTTCATTAATAATATTTATGAAATTGTCATATATCAAACAAAACATCGAAAAGTATCCCGTATTGACTGACATTCACATGCATGACACAAGAAACAAAACTAATTTATTAGTACCTCAAACAAGATTAGCAAGAATGGACAACAGTATTGACATTAAACTTTATAATGTTTTACTTATCAATGTACTTTAGTTAAATCTCAATAAATTCAAAAATTACATAAAAACAACCCCTTCTATAGCATTGATGAGTTTTTTGAATATATGTCTCAAACACGGAACAGAAATATCTAATAACATTACTTAATTATTTATATATGTGTATATTTATATTGTGTGTGTATTTTAAACTGTAGTATTGTCATACAAATTGATGTGCTTTATTCTTTTGATATTTTAATCTGTATTTTTTTAATGCTTAACACTTTTATTATCTTCTGTATGTTCAGAAGTCTTAGCTTTGTGATGAACTAAATAAATGATTTGATTTGATTTGATTAATTGGGTGCCCTCCACGCCAGCAGCTTGACGTCAACCGAAAATGATCAATTAGACAAAGTATTTAGAACTTCATAAGCATTACACTGAATTAACTTTTAGTTGAAAATACCGGAACCAGGCAGACATTTTAATAATAGCTGCGTAATACTCTCAAATCTTAAGAAACACATATTTTTGAGGTTAGCTGTGACGTCACGTGCAGATGCCCTATAATAGCCACATTGCCTACCCTTCGCCCCACTTCAGCTTTAGCTTTACCGATGAAACTTTGTGATTGGTGTTGTCTCCTCTTAAGTCACACATTTCAATTTTACCACTTAACTTTATTTATTTTATTTATAATTTTAGTACTTGCTACATGCTAGCCTAGACAGTGTAAAGAATTTCAGACAAATAAATTTAAAGGTAATATTAAAAGCAGTGCAATAAATATTTGTCTTCCAGTAAATATACAGGGTGTTTCGAAAAGATTGGGAGAACGCTTAGCCGTAGATACTTGACATCAAAACAAGTCGATTTAACTCAAAAAATAGTGGTCTAACTCTTTTCGTTTTCAAGATACAGGGTGGCAAATTAAAAAAAATGTATTCGTAATTTGTCTCTATCTTGGAGACTATTATACATATCTACTTCAAAGTTGGTAACGACATATTTTTCAGGTCGCTAATTACAATAGTGATATTGCCGATGCCATATTTTATAGATGGCGCTAGTTACAGGACTTTTACGTGACACTTTAAGCCATAACTTTTTTGAGGTTAGATTTTGGACATTGTCTTCTATTATAATTGAAACGCAATTTAGTTTCCCAAACAAAAGGTTTACTTGTTTAAATGCGATAAAATGCACCCTTTCAGAGAAATACGCGATTTACAACTTTGTCACACACCACTTTAAAGAAATTCAACACCCCGGGTGATTTGAAAAGATTGGGACAACGCTTAGCGTAGACTCTTGACATCAAAACAAGTCGATTTAACTGAAAAAGTAGCGATCTAACTCTTTTCGTTTTCAAGATACAAAGTGGTATAATAAAAAAATTGTTTTCGTATTTTGTCTCTATCTTGGAGAATATTATACGTATCTACAACAACCACTATTGACGATTTCAAGACATCATATTTGACGTACACCTACTAGGTAAGAAACCGCTTTTAGGTACAATTGAATTTCCTCGAACTGGTGTGTGATAAAGTTGAAAATCATGTATTTCTCTGAAAGCATGCATTTTATCGCGTTTAAATAAGTACACCTTTTCTTTAGGAAACTAAATTGCGTTTCGATTATACTAGAAGACGATGTTCAAAACCTAACCTCAAAAAAGTTATGGCTTAAAGTGTTGCGTAAAAGCCCTGTAACTAGCGCCATCTATAAAATATGGCATCGGCAATATCACCATTGTAATTAGCGACCTGGAAAACATGTCGTTACCAACTTTGAAGTAGATACGTATAATAGTCTCCAAGATAGAGACAAATTACGAATACAATTTTTTTACTTTGCCACCCTGTATCTTGAAAACGAAAAGAGTTAGATCACTACTTTTTGAGTTAAATCAACTTGTTTGATGTCAAGAATCTACGGCTAAGCGTTGTCCCAATCTTTTCGAAACACCCTGTATAAACTAAACTCGAGCTAACCAGTGGAGTACTATTAGGTTAATAGTACACCGTGCCAAAACCGATTTTTTTTCAGCACATCAACAGAAATGATATAAATTTTCACAAGAAATAATATCTTCGGTCATCAATAAAAAAAAGTGACCAAACAGCTGTACATAGCCATCATACTGCCAACGATGACATATGGAGTTAAAAACATGGCAACAACCAAAGCCAACAGAAGAAGTTTGAAAAGGGACATCCAACTACTCGGAAAAACAACAAACAACAAGAGTAAACAGTGATATGAAACATCAACACTACTAGGAGGAAAGACAATTACAAAAAGGATAGAAATGAACGCAATACAGTACTGGGGACATGTCCAAAGAAGGGACCCAACACATCTACTTAAGAAAGCACTAATAGTGAACAGCAACAAACTAAAAATAGGAAGACCATGCTATACATGAAGAACAACAATCGAGAGGATTATGAACAAACTAGGAAAGAACCAAGCACACCGAGAAAGAAAAGCAAGGGAAAAAATGAATGCCACAAAGAAATCGCAACGACCAGAATCAGAAGCAGACAGAGAAATCAGAAGAAGAAAGTTTCTAGAAGCAGAAACACAAAAAAAGGGAGCATAAACACTCCATATCACGATACAATGCGTCAACGCATTTCACAAACACCTACACTGTCCATCGGACACTCCTGTACCATGCGTCATGTGGCTCTCGCTGCTGACAACAAGCATGACCCAAATCCAACACAGCATGGACGTAGCTGGCCCAGTGGTACATCTTGCGAGCAATGCCTACCGCACTCTGGTAAATCAATCAATCAATCAATCGATTAATTAACGTCGAACCAAAATTGATTATAAAATAAAATGCACAACCATATTCTTGTAGATTTTGGAATAACACACCAAACTTAAATAAATAAATACAATCGTTTCTACGCTCACATTTTGCTACATTTAATTTTGCCTACTTTTTGGGCCAAGCCGTAAACTATAAAAAGTTTCATATAGTATAAATAAAAAAAATATATTTCAGTCTTTCTTGAAACAACCGTAAAGTCATAAAGTGAGTATAATAAACTTTATTCTGTGAGTTCTCTAAATAAATATCGTGAAATCGTAATAAATATATTAGTATCTAATTTATAGCGACGCCTAACCTTTGTAAATCTTTCAAAGGAGGCAGCGGCCTTGAAGGCCAATGATTGACACTTTTCAACGCAATGCTTTGATTTTGTAATTGTTCAAACTCTAAGATGTACGGGTAAATTCTCTGTTCGATCCACTCAGATATCGTGTAATTATCGAACAGATCTATCATCGCGTCAACCGCCGATCTGGCAAGGGAAATCATACCGTGATACACCCGAGGCAGATCGGCAGTTAACTCTTCTACCCTCAACGGTAGACTATAATTATGTCTAATGTTGTACGCGGTCAGCCATCCCTTCTGCCTCTTCGTCTCGTCTAAATATTCCCTAGCCTCGGTTTCCATATGGTGTAACCTACTAGTCAACCTGAAAAATGAAGTACCAGGGAACATGCAGCGGATTAGCTTATCCCACATAAAGGGATCCGAATCGAGGTTGATGAATGGAGAACTGTGAGCGATATTCTGATGCGGACAACTCAGAGCTGTCAAGAATTTCTCCTTCAGGGACGAATTGAAGTATCCGTGAGTCACCGTGGTTAAGCTCAGGGCTAACGACGGGATGGCGGCAGGCAGCAGCTCACAAAGAACCGCAAAGTGATCGTAACGTTGCCAACCCGTCACTACTATACCCATTAGGCCCTGTTTGAAAGCTAGCGTTTGAGTCGACATGACATCCAGCCATCTCAAGTTGTTTTCGAGGTGTCTCTTGGCATTTGGGACATATAAGGTTTCCCCGAAAGCGCCCTTGAAAGCAGATGCTGTCCAGGCAGTTTTGAACACGGCAGCATACTTGTCCCACACGTTGGATTGAACAAATCGGTATATATCTTCGGCGTACACCCACACCATGGGCTCTACTAAGTTGCCCAGGTTCATGTCTTGCATGGCTTGTTGAGATAAATGCCGTAACATGTCGTCCCATACGATGACACGTATGTGGGGATGTCTAGCGTGAACTATGTTGGCCACATTCTTTACATGCTTCAGGAAGAGGTTTTCGTGGATTTCCAGGCGACAGATTTCACATTCTCCCATTTGGAAAACCTCGTCGCAGCCGATATGCAAGAATTTAGCTGCCGGGTGTAGGTCCATCACCTAAAAATAACAAGAGTAAACATTTTAATTCCATTTTTAATCTACTTCAAACAATTTAAAAAAGGAGGTGTTTTTCCTTATATCTGTTCAATAATTACTCTGACGATTTCTGTCAAGCCTGTTGCAAACTGTAGGCTATGGTCCGGCGGTGGTCCCCTACTAAATTTATAAAGTTACATCTAGTGTAAAGTTACCAAAAATTGGAAATAATTTTTTTTAACTGACTTTACGAGAATATTCGAAGATTTGGCGGAGTCGCTAGTAATATCAATTAATCCACAAACAGGGTATTATTTTCCTAGTAACATTCGCATGGTGCACAACATAAAGAAAATTTCACAATAGTTCCCTTCGCTATGTAGAAGCTAAATAAATAAAAGAAGCTATTAAAAAGGTTTTTTTAATCTTCAAAAAATATCTCTAAAATATGAGAAATAAAATTTCACTCAGTTTTACAAATAGTTGTCTACCTATTAGTGGAAAGTAGCAAGGAACTATTAGCCCGGGAGGCAGCGTTGCATTTTTGATAGTGATTTTACGCCGCTTACTTTTGTGTGTAATCGATAGTCTAGATATGGCTAGCAATAGAAATAAGCAGGATCGTGGTGGACCTGGTCGTGATAGAGCGTCTATTATGTCGAAAAAAATGTAGACAGAAAAGAAAAATAAATAAACAAATAAATATAACAAATTATCGCAAGTTGTCGTCGTCAAGTCTTTAAAGAATATGCAATTTTAACCGTGCCATCTATATACATTCTGAAATGTGTTTTGTTTACCAAGAGACACCTAATGGACTTTATACACCAATCCGATATTCACAACTACAACACAAGAAATATAAACCTGCGATTGCCTACATACAGAACAACTATGTTTCGTAAATCTCCACGCTACAATTGTATCATCCTCTATAATGCATTACCTGATGATATTAAATTATTAGGGAACTATACTACTTTCAAAAAAGGCGTAAAATCTTTTTTAGAAGTAAACGCTTTCTACTCCGTTAAAGAATTCTTGTTTCCAGTAGGGAATTAAGGCCTGCAACTTGGGTTTATATGTTTTATCACTTGTTTCTTATTTTATAATATAACTGAAATTTTTTTATTACTGATTATTTTAATGTAACTGTATTATTTATTGCTGTTTATATATATATATATATTTTTTTCCTGTAATTTTTTGTACCGTTATTTTATGACTTGCCTTTTGTAACTTATGTTATGTTAATTCGAGGTTAATAAATTATTCTATAGTACGGGAGGCAGCGCTGCATTTTTTCGAGAAATTTTATACTGAATAAATTTCATTTTAATCAATTGATTAATATTCAATAATCAGCAAAATGAGCGTCAGTCACCGCACCCGCGGTGGAGCTAGAGGTGACAGCATGTTAAAGTTGAAAAAAAAAATTATGCTACGAGTATTTTCATACTCGAAAAACCAACCTAACTTGAACAAGTACCCTTATGTTCATATATACAGCTTTGTAAAACTTTTAATATCACTGATACAATAAAAAAAAAATATTTCGCGAGCAGAATTTGAACCCGTGACGTCCGTACCCCGAAAAAATAGTGTCAGTCGCCTTACCCACTCCGCTATCTGGCGACTGAAGCCCGGTTTGTAAGAACATAATATGACATGTAGACATACTTGGTGATTTATTTATTTTATTTTTTTTAATAATAATAACAATTGAAATGAATTATAGTTTATGTACTTTTATGGTACAGCTCATAACAAACATTTTCTCTCTTTTTGTTGTTTTCCATAGAACTTATAGATTTCGAGATATTCAAAGAAACCGATGGAAAACGATTTTTTAACAACTTGAACATGCTCTCACTATTAGCTCCACCACTATCAGAGTAGCTGATGTTCAGATTGCTGATGTATTAGGGGAAAACTATTATTGTTATGATTTTCAGTCGGTATGAAATGACTTGTTCAAATCAGCGCTGCCTCCCGTACTAATAGGAATAATATGAGAAGGATTAAGAAGGGACTCATAAGGCACTGGTAATGCTGAGTACAATTAACGTATAGGATAAGGCAATTAACTATTTTTAGGAAATATTTACTAGGTGAAAATTAATTTCGAAATTAATTACTGTTGGATCCATTACCTGACTGACCATCTCCCTTATAAAATCAAGTGCACTGTTTCTGCTAGGGCAGAGGGCCTGAGGGCTTCCAGGTACTTCTCGGATGTGGGCAAACTCAGCATGTTTCAGGGCGAATTCAACATGCCCAAAGGTTTGTATTAAAGGAATCACTTCCAATTTCGAATCGTCAGCTAACTTGAGAATTTCTTTGATATTTTCGACAGTATAGGCATTGCTGGCTGATAAGTTTTTTAGAGCGCCGCTGAATGGAAACATATCTTCATATTCTGAAATTAAGTCACATTTACTATCTAGAACTTAATACATAGAGCACGTGATTCGATATCAATAAAGGTTGTTGATGTTATCCACCAAGGGTAAATTCAATCAGGAGTGCACAAAATTGGAAAGGGGGAACTTACTTCTCCCCCCAAGTTTTTTAACGTGAATTTTCTATGATTGATCGGAATATGATTCCTTGGCTATAAATACACAAAGTTATCTTGTTGTAACGCCGTATGACCAACCAGTTTCAAGAAATTTAAACCTAAAAAAATGAAAGCATTCCCTAAGATTCAAAAATAAGGATAATGATTTCTCGCTCTTCTACATAATTTAACAAGAATAAAAACTATAGGTAGTCAATTTTCTAAAATAGCAAATATGTATTACATGATACAGAGAAGTACCAATAGAGTTGGCTGTATATTTTTAGTAGGTTGATTAGGAGCATGTTACCTATCATTTACAACAAGAATCATCTTTGTTGCAATTAGTTCCACTGCAAGGTGTTTTTTCGCTTATTATACTCTTCGCAAAAACGAAGAGTATATTGTATTTGATCGGCACATTTCTAAATCAGTAAATATCGCTCGTAGAAAAAAATTTTTTATATCGTTATGTTAGTGATCGAATTCTGAACAAAATGTCCGTCTGTCCGTCCGTCATGTTTCTTGTAAGCACGATAACTCAAGAAAGAAAAATCCGATTGTATTGAAATTTGGAGAGTAACTTAGTGTTAGCTAGAGGAAGAACCCTATTGTTTTTTAACAAAATAGATTGGTAAATAAAAAAGTTATTAGTAATTTAAAATTTAAAAAAATATTTATTACATTTTTTTTATGGTTTGTAATAAATAGAAACCTTGCGAAATGTTATTTCCTATCACTATTTTTTTTTTAATACATTTTACTAATGTGTGTTTCCTAATAATCGCAATAAATTTTCTAATGGTATATATTACACTCATTAACAATTTTAGTAATAAGAAATGGTGGTGTAGCGGCAAGAGTTTCGTGTCACAGCATAATGCCATACTTTTCTAAAACACCCATTACCATACCAGGCGTTGCCTATCTTTCGGCAACTTCCCTAGCCAAACCTTTCCTATACCACAATTTCCCTTTCACCATCCTTTACTTCAATTTAACCACCTTTTACCTCAAACCCCTCTCTATTCCCTTTATCCATTTTTTGTTAAATTTTGTTCTTTTTGTTCCTTTTTGTCCTTCCAAATCCCCTTTTGACCAATAACCTCTAGCAAATCCCAACTTTTAAAATCACACTCTCCCCTTCACCCTACCTTTCCGGAGGCGGGCAGACCACCGGATGAAGACTGTGACTTGTTCAAATGGGTTTTTTCATTGAGTTTTTCCCTATATCACTAACCAAAACTATAAAAACTAGTGCGCGTGTGTTGTGCGCGCGCCCTTTAACCCAAGTTTTTAAATCTAGCCTTAAGTAGCTTTAAGTGTTTTTAAACTTAGTTTTTAGTTATAGTCAACCGCAATTGTCAGGCTTAAGTTTTCACTATTTTTTAAACAGGAGGCCTAACCCTCACCATGTGACCTATCGTTAAAGCCGAAAACCGACCCCTTCCCATCCGACCACCCATCTACCATGGCGCTGCGCGACGTGGTGGTGTGGTCGGCTCTGAATCGGGGCTCGGTCTAGGCGCATCTTTGTAAACAATAATGTTTAATAAAATTGTTTTGAATTTGAATTTGTGTCGCAATCCAAAGGTCCCAGGTTCGATCCCTCACAACGTGATTTTTTTTTCATATTTTTTTTTTTTCACAACAAAGTTGGTATCACAAAATTTAGAATGTCCAAAAACTAACATTATTTACAAGAAAAATGCGAAGAGTATCCTATAGAATGTGTAACAATTATATAAAAAGCTCAGTAAATCGGCGAAGAGTATAATGCTTCCTCTAGTTTCTTTTATACTATTAAATAATAATAAAAGTTTGCTTTTAAATAGTTTTTTTTACATATAATTTTTATCAGATTCTACATTAGTTGGCGGTATCGTTATCAGGTGATCATATATGCCAGCTGAAGGTACATGCGTATTGCCTTCATTTTCGAAAATTGTCAGTTCTTTTTTTAAATTTGATGATATCAAATCGGTTTCAAGGCATACCTATTCGAATTGAGTGCATTGTATTTTCTAACATTTTGTTAAGTAAAAATGTTTTCCAATAATGTTTGTGTGCTGTAAGCAGAATCTTATCTTCCTCATGGTCTTCTTCATCAATTACCTCTGGAATTTTTTGGAAACATTTTATAAGACTCTCTAAATTTCCTTAACACGTTGACTGCCAAGAGTATTTAATTGAATACACATTAGGTGGGTCCAAGGCGCCATGTGTATGTATTAGAATACACAATCTAGTTTATACATATAGGACAAAAAATACTCGTGGCCTGGAGGAGCCAACTACTGAATTTGGTGCGGCAGTCAACGTGTTAATGACATTTTTTTTAGGAACCTGGAATAGTGCGTCCGATTCTTGCTTATTGAAATTGTGCAAGTAGGTGGTTCTTACCCTTAGTGCATCATGCAAATCTGCAATATGAGGCATGTCAACTTGTATAATAAATTTGCTTTAATATGAATTTTAAAGAGATATCTGATAAATAAATTCGCATCACGTCAGCATAGTGCCTCCACTATGACTTTAAGTAGATCTAGTAGTTTAATCAACAATACCCGGTTTATACATTTATTCTTGTTTAACATATCTGCACACAAACAATTTTGAGTTCCTAAATGTAAACACAAATCACACATATGGTACCAGGCACAAGGGCAATTATGCCTATCCAGTGCACCGACTGACACCGAAAAAGGACCATTTTATGCAGCACTGAAATTTTTCATTGCACTTCCCAAGGATATAAAAGATAATGTTAACCTTAAATGTTTCACTAAACAAGCCTTCCAACATATATGCAGCATTGAACCTTACTCGGTACAAGAATATTTTGCTTTTAACTCGGCCAGTTAATCCTAATATATTTTTAATCTCTGTCAAATTTTACTTTGTATACCTGTTTTCTTTTAACGTGTGACCTGTTTTATACATTATATTCATGAATTGAAACGGAATAAAATTCTATCTAATCTATCTATCTAATCAAATCCCCAAAGTTTATATTGCGAATCCAGTATCAAAAGCAGCATTTTTAAGCCGATTTTTGCTTTTTAAACGCAACGGAGGTAATTAAAATGATGTAGCATTAAAAGACTGTTCCATCTTCTTTTACAATCCCGAAATATTTAGATACCGCAAATCCCGGGATCGTAGTCGATTGGATCCCGGGATTTGCGGTTTCGAGATTTCGGGATTGCAAACCCCATTTCTGATATAATATATCAGAAAGCATTATTACTAGGAGACTAACCTTTAATCTGTCGGTAATATATAATATTTTAAATTATTATTATTTTAATACTCTAGTCTAGAATTAATTCTATTAGTCTGCGGATTTCTTGGATATTAGACGAGTATAGGTACAACTAGATATATTGTGGTGAAAAATCCGAAAAAGAAAGAGTAATACTAATGGGGAAGAAATGTTTTACAAGCAACACCTTTTACCTATAACTGTTTGCAATGGACAGTAAAAGTAAATAAATACACATATTTACCTATCAGTACACCGGTGGCTCCCAAAGTCTTAATAAGAGGAAACAGCCTCTTAAAGAAAGATATAATTGGGGGTGCCCCTTTCAAATCCAAATGTACGATCCGCTTCTTCGGAATGTAAGGATATTTCGTATTTAGATCAACATATGGTATTCCAAGTTGCTGCTCTGTTTCCAAATTTTCAAATTGTCTCTCTGCTATTGCGGTCTCTTTTTTCCTCGCAATTTCATCCCTGCTAGGTTGTTCTAGTTTAGACAGTTCCGCTATATCTAAGTCTGTAATTACTTTGGAGGGTGAGTTTTGGTCCTTATTTACTTTGTTAGCCGTTTCTATGAATTTAACATTTATACTTTTCATTAATGCATCTGCTACTACCTGGGCATCTCTTTCTTCTTTCATTAATTCACTAATTTTGTTTTCTTCTAACCGTGAATATTCTAATCCGAATAATATTAATATTGATAGGCCAGAGGCAACCAATAAGGTAGTTTTCTTTCTATATGCTGCTAAACAAAACCTTTGCATATAATTAAAATGCATTCTCTCTACATAAAAAACCATTGAAAGAATAAATTAAATGTAAATGGTCAAAGATCTAATTTATCATTCAGTTATTGCTTATACATTTAGGGTTATACTAACTTTCAACTGATCGAAAAAAATCTCTTCACCTGCTAGCTAAAATGCCAGTTAGTAGTCTCTAATCTCTTCGGCAACAGCAACTATCCTTCCGCATACTTGAATAAAATTTCAATACCTTCTAATAAAAGAATGTGGTGCATTGAACTTCGAGTTGTATTAAAATCAATGGTAATACTTCAACTAACGCTTAGAAACGCTGATTCGTTACATACCGTTGTAAATAATTAGTGCATTATCGGTTATTCGTTTCGTATTTTAACGGAGCACATACAACAAACACAAAATTTTGAATTGTTTATATAATTATGGATTTATTGACATTTGCGGTTAGACAACTAACTATACACTTTTAGAGGCCTTGCCAAGCCAACTGGACGGACCAAAATAAATTTCCATTAAATAATAGATGGAGCTACGCATGTTATGACGCAGGACCGTATCAAACTATAAATGTATTTTTCTCATTTTTCAGGGTGTTCACGTTTTATGCCACTAGGTACTTGTAGGAAATGATTTTGATATTATACGTGTATTTACTGCACATTTAATTTTTTTTCCAGAGAGAGAGAGAACAAAATCTAAACAGGGCCGTACCCATCTTTGGCGGGCCCCGGGCAAAGTAAATCTTCCTTATTTTGGAAAAAATAAACGTCTTAAAAATAAATAAAAATCCTGACAGGGAGAAAAATTGGTTATTGAAATTTAGCATAGTGAATATGTTATTAATTTCCAAACTATGGGTTGGTTTTCGCATCAGATATTCCATTAAATATCGCAAGAACGATTGGTTTTTTAGATAGGGAATGATATTGATCGAAAGTCATCACTTTAAAATAATGAAATAATTCGAATCTGGCATAGAAAATAAGGCATGCCATTTAATATGAGCTGATGTCAACTTCCAGTATAACCAGAAGTGTTACATACTTGATGTTATTTTTACTAAATAGAGCATCTTCTTAAATTTCAAATTATTTGTAATTTTTCTAAAACGCCTAATGCCTATAGGTCATTAACTGTGATGCACCCTGTATATATCAAATAAAATACCGCATTTTAATTCGTTGCTAAGCAACTATCAGAAAACTGTTTTTTATATGTTTTGGTATGTATAAATTTTTTGATTTTTATGTACTCATAATAATATTGATCGCGATTTCAGAAAAAAATAGTAAGTATGTGTACCTTGTAGTAAAAGCACATTCCCAAACTTCAATGTTGGTCAAATTACATCGTCGTCCAGGAATGTATTGCTTTTACTACTAGATATACAATGTACTATTAATTTATATGTACGCATAAGAAATAAAAAATAGTATATTTATATTATAATGATGATATAATGAAAACTGTTATTCCCGAGTATGATTACAGGAATGAGCGAGTGAAGCGAGGGAGTGTTGTAATCATCTGAGGGAATACAGTAGGGTGTCCAAATTTTTGTGCTGGACACTTCTGCTGGGAAAAAAATTGATGAGCAGGGGGAGCAGAAATCCGAAAAATCATTTCTTGATCCCAACATTTTTTGATGACCGAGAAAAAAAATTTTTTTGATCACAGGTAGTACTCCAAAATGCTGGAGTGTCCAGCGAAATTCCGGACGTATGGTCACCCTAGAATACAGTATTCATTATAGTAAATTGTATACCATACTTTATCTACGACTAATTTTTAGAAATAAAAAATGATACAATTTTTTTGAGGAATTATTATTTAATTATTTACAGAGTTGACTTCTTAAGTCTTATGAAGTTGGCAAATTTGAAAAATAACCCCCCAAAAAAGTTGGCTTGCTACGTCCTTCATGTTCATCAATTTTTAAAGATTTGAATTTGACTGTAGCATCGATTATAGATAGCATTTATATGCGTAAAGAAACAGGGGAATTAAAAAAATATTCATAAAGAAAATAAAAATTAACCTTTTTATTATTATTGTAAAAAATTAAAATTTCTAATAATACGTAGCATTACATTATACACTATCTCTGTATAGATGGCTGCATATATTAGAACTTTATTCAGAATGAGTCACCGAGTGAACTGTCCGTATGGAATAGTTTACTGTTTAGTACAGAAATTACTTTGGACAATTACCAACAGAGTGCGCGCTAGGTCAGCAAATATAGACAAATTGTTTTTTCTTTGTTTGAAATTTTGTTAAATTCGTTTTTTAAAAGTTACTAAATTAATTTTGCAATTCATGAAAACTTACATAACGTTTCCAAATCATTTATAAGATATTTAAAAAAAAAGTAACGCCTGCGTGACGCGTGACCTACTTTTAGGGTAAGTACAAATTATAGTTTATTTATAATATAGAAACAATTCCCTATTTTTTTTTCCCAAAAAACGGTGCGATTAATAATTCAGATCTGTGTACTACAATCCAAATCTACCAAACACCGAATTAAATCCAAAGTATCGTATAAATATTTATCCTATCCTATAATTATAAATATATTCTGTGCATCATTTTTACGTTAAACGTAATTAATTAGATAACGTCTAAAAAATCCAGCGCAGGTAAGTCATACTATCTCACTCTGAAAGTATATGCATCTCGCTCTGGATTCTCTACAGGTCTCTCTATGCAATCGAATTGAAAATGAGTCAGTTTTACAGTCGTCCTGTCTCGATCAGAGGTGCTCGTGTTTTGCTGCGCTCCGGGTATGCGTCTAGTGTACGTGTAGTGACAGTTAAAACATTGACATTGTTTTGCTAGAAAATAAATAAACAAGATTGTAACGATGACCCCTCAATGTAACCCCGCACTCCACTATACAAAACAACCCCTTTTAACTCAAACTACACCTGTGACTTTGTTTAATACAAATAACACGACGAGCAAGAAAAAATCGCAAGCCGAAAAGGATAAAAAAAATAAAATAAAATGTGTGATAGTGGGCGATCAAGCAGTGGGAAAAACGTCTCTAGCAGTTTCTTACAGTAATGATAGTTTTCCAAGTGAATATGTTCCTACGGCCTACGATAATTATAACGGTGAGTTTGTTTTAGTTCTTAAAATATAAACCAACAGGTTGCAGAATGTAGCTAGCAAGGTATAATAACTTGGGTACCTACCTGCGTTTTTAATCAGTTAATTTGGTATCTGTTTAAGATTATACATTTTTTATTTGCCAGATAAACAATTGCGTTGGGTAGACAAACAAAATTAATTCAGGAAATTGCAAAACAGTAATAACTTAATAATAATAGTATTTCATCAAAAGAAAATCTTCAATTCTTTATTGGTTGCTGGACCTGGACGCTGTATAAACAGCATCTAGGTGGTCTCGCGGTATACCTACCTATTGTTTTTTGATTTGTCAATTTCAACGGTCCCTAACTGGGCACAGTCTATTTTATTCGTACAAAAAACTTCATTATAAAACTTGTGGTTAGCTTGCTATAGTTAGATTATTAGATTGTAGACAGCCGATAGATGTGGGATAGGTAATTAGAATGTAATCTGTAGGTAATCGTCTGAAATATATTTAAAAGTAAGTAACTAAGTACCTACTTCTACAGATTTTTGTCTTCTTCAGAACTTTTTGTGATTAAAAACTAATACTTGAATTTTTCGTGGTCCCCTGGATAATAGTGGAGTCAAATCAGGACTTAAAAATTCGCAATGTGAATTGTCTGGTCAGGGCAGTTTTTTGTTTTAACGTGTTCAGGAGATCAACTTAAGTTCACAGTTCTGTTTTGCAGTTTCTGCGAGGTCGGCGTATTGTTTATTTAAACAATTTAATTTTTTAGACTGTGTTTTCCATCGGTTTTCTTTGAATATCTCGAAATCTATAAGTCCTATGGAAAACAACAAAAGGAAGGAAAATGTTCGTTATGAGCTGTACACTAAAAGTACATAAACAATTCATTCCAATTGTTATTCGCGAAAATCAAACGAACAGTGTTGCAAACAAGGTCCTCCTATATTCTCCGCCATGAAGTGACAAATTCTCCGAAAATAGGTGAAATTCTCCGCCAGTAAAATAATAATAATAATAATAATACTTCAAGTTTGCTGCCTTACTAAAATAAGCCAGTTATTTTTTAAAAATCAGCTTCTACTTGACCTGTCCATTTTAAAAATAGCGTCTTCCACAAGCGGAATTTTAACATACAAACATAATATTTGACGATTTGACATTTGACCATTTGATTTGACATAAACGGGCAAACTGTGTAATGGTAATAAAACGTAACCGGGCGGGGATTTCTCATTTGCACCAGATGAGTTCATCAAATACAATGAACGCTGTTTGGCATCTGTCGATGGGATATGGTAAACTCGCGGTAAATCAAAATCGTAATTAAAATTTTGGGTATCATATTCTCCGCAAATTCTCCGTCAATTGCCATTCTCCGCTAAATTCTCCGCACTTCTGAAAATTCTCCGAAAAGCGGAGAATTCTCCGCCGACTTGCAACACTGCAAATGAACACAATGGGGGTTTTACCTTCGATACACACAAATTCACCAATATGTGACAGCGATTTATATATCATGACTTTCCGCTGTTACTAAATTTTTCCTTATACGTGAATTCCTTTGTATCGAAGGTAAATCCCTATTGTGTTCATTTGTTTGATTTTCGCGGATTATTTAAAAAAAAATTGCAAAATTATGAGTTTCTAAACAATCACTGTTCTTTCAAAAATAATGGATAATATTCAATGACATTTTGGAGAAATATAACTCTTATAAAGTACAATCACCACTTAAAGTTTCAAATCAAAATGATTATTAAAACAGCTCAAATAGGTATACATTTGTTGCTAAGACTTTACACCTTTGTGACGTCCTGCCATCAAAACCAAAAAAGTCTCAAATTGTAGTTTTTTTATAAGTACTTACTTTAAGATCACGGAGAGAGAATTTTTTTTTTTCAAAATTTAAACCCTTTTTATTGCAGTTATTTATAATTTTCGAAATTGTAGCTATAAATAAATTCAAATAACTCTCTGGTTTTTTTATGAAATCATAAACGGTAAAGGAGTTATGAAAGTAGATTAAAAAAGCCAATTTAAAAAAAATGCTCTACTTGCATTTGGAGGTGAGATACATTAGTTTTTACGTTTAGGTCACTTATAAATAAACAAATCGACATTTATTATTGAAATTTGGACTGATAATTCTCCAATGTCTATTATTTTGTCTCTGCTACTTGAAAATAATCCAAAGCTCCAATTGTTAAAAGATACTGAATAGAGGCCAGAAAAGTGAGGTCTTTAGATTTTGTTAGAGATGCGAAAATCACCAAATATGTCTAAATGTTGTAATTATTATGTTTTCACAAACCGGACTTTAGTGACTAGATAACCCAGTGGGTAAGGCGACTAGCACTTTTTATTCAGGATGCGGATGTCTCGGGTTCAAATCCTGCTCGCTAAATATATATATTTTTTATTGTATCAGTAATATTAAAATTTTACAAAGCTGTATAGATGAACATAAGGGTAGTTGTTCAAGTTAGGTTGGTTTACCATTTTCGTGACAAAAATTAAGAAAGTTATAAAAAAATTGAAAATGTGCATTACGTATGTTCTCAAAGCCGCTTTATTCGATGTTATTTTAACAGTAATTGTAGTTTTGGATTATCTTCGAATAGCAGAAACATAATAATAAGCATTGGAGAATAACCAGCCCTTTCGAGAAGAAATATCGATTTGTTTATTTATAAGTGACCTAAGCGTAAAATCTAACGTATGCAAGTAGAGCATTAATTTTTTTCTCAAAAGTTGGCTTTTTTAATCTACTTTCATTAGTCATTTACCGTTTTTGATTTCATAAAGAAGCCAGAGAGTTACTTGAATTTGTTTATAATAAAAATTTCGAAAACTATAAACAACTGCAATAAAACGGGTTTAAATTTTGAAAAAAAAAAATGTTTTTCTCCGTGATCTTAAAGTACTTATAGAATGCTACAATTTGAGCCATCATACACATTTCTTGGTCTTGATGGCAGGATCTCACAAGGGTGCAAAGTAGAGATGGCAATTTTCCCATAAATGGGGTTTTTCCATTTTTGAATTTGCTGCCAATGGGGTAGTTTCCATTTTATTAAAATTCAGATTTGGTGATATATATCGAGTAATGTTATTATTTTAGCAATTACTGCATAATCAATTTAAACCAAAACAATAATTTCTTAAATAAAAATAAGAATAAGAATACGCCCGTCTAGGCGCAGATTTCAAACGATTTTATTTGGCGGGAAATAATTTAACCATTAACAGACAACATTCGCTTAGACTGTAACTATCTTATTTGAATGCCAAATTGTGTATTTTCTTTACATTATTTTGCCTATAACACTTCTATTTTGCTCAATATCTTGAAAATCAATAAATATTATATACATGTATTTAGAAGGAATTTAAAGTTATTTATATTTGTTATTATTTAGAAGTTATCTTGAAAAGGTAAACAAAATTCGCGGCCAGTATTATATCGCAACATTGTATAAAAACGGCTCTCTTCCAACTTCAACTTTGCTTGCTTGCTGTCAGTTGTCAATTCTTGTCATAATATAAGTGAAAGAAACAGAGGTTAGATTTACTTGTTGTTTGTTTATGTAGCGTTATTACTTCCACGTCGTGGAAGTATAGTAACGACAAAAAAATTTTTAAAAATTTTTATTGTCCAAATAGGCTTAAAATGTCATGAAACGTCGAGATTTTAAGTTTGAGCGAAAAAAAAATTTCTGTCTGTCCGTCTGTCTGTCGTTCTGTCTGTCTGTCTGTCTGTCGGTCTGTCTGTCTGTAACTTTTTTTTGTGCGCACGTTTACTCTGGAACCGTTTGAGATATTGACTTGAAATTTGGTACACATATGTACTTTAACGAGATCTAGAACTGGATTATATTTTCATCTTGTTCCGTCGAAGGGTTGGGGGGTAAATTGGGGTAAAGGGGTAAATGAAGCAGGTAAGAGTCCATGAAATTGGTATTTAGTATATACAAGAGAAGCTGAGGTCTCAAAAAAAATTTTGGCATTAGCCACCCCCATTACCACCCCCACCTCCTTATTAAAGGGGATGAAAAAAAAATGTGATTTAGTGCATGTACAGGAACCAGAAACCTCAAAATATTTTTTTACTTCATCCATCCCCCACTACCACACTCCTATCACCACCCCCACCCCACTACCGATGTGGGGTATCGTTTTATGGGTTTTTGGGGTAGAGGATTTCAAATATTATATTATTAAAGTTCCATAAACAATTATTTTCACATACAAAGTTTTTTCGTTGTGAGTGACTTGGATAGAGAATCTGGATGTGGCAGTAGTGATTCCTTGGGCAGCGGTTTTTTTAGGGCTTGAAATTGCAGTAAACTTGCCCGAGGTCGTACACAGTTTTGCACTATCAACATGTCCACTCGTACTTGGTTCACTTTCAGAATACAATTTCCTGCGAACGGAACGACTTCTTTCTAGTACCTCTATTTTCCTTTTCTTTGATGTTGGACCTAACTGTGATTCAGATACCGTTGGTTTATGTACAAAGGATAAATTTGTATGTGGTACAACTCCAGGTCTTAAGAATGTTCTCTGGCCCATTGTTTTATAATAGTGCCACTTTTCAGCGTCATTTTTTAACTAATATATATGTTGTTAGAACAAAAATCTGTAGAACTGGGTTAAACTTACTTCAAAATGATCTTCACAACGAAATATAAACGAACCTGAAGGGATGGGATCAGAATTATTTGAAGCTTGCCACTAAGTTCTTCGAATATCCATATTTCTAAGAACAGTTACAAAAATTTTTTCCGACGCACTTATACTTGCGTTTCCACAACTTTCTACTTTTTATAAAACATCTTTTCGACGACATTACCTATCTATTATTTTTAAATAACAGCAAATACCTCGATAAAATAAATTGAAATGTTTTAAATCAACACGAATCGTTAGAACACATCTGTCATTTGACTAGCGTTGACATTGTTGCCATATTCGGTATTAAAAAATATTTAAAATATGTAATAATTCACGCCTATTATTATACCTACTCTTCGCAAAAACGAAGAGTATATTGTATTTGATCGGCACATTTCTAAAATCGTAAATATCGCTCGTAGAGAAAAAATTTTCATATCATTGTGTTAGTGAACGAATTCTGAACAACTTTCAAAATGTCCGTCTGTCCGTCTGTCCATCTGTCCGTCCGTCACGTTTCTTGTAAGCACGATAACTTAAGAAAGAAATGGGTCATTCTACAAATAACGTACCATTCTGAAAATCCTAATTTAAAAAAATTTAATGATAATAATTTAATAAATTTTGGTGAATTTATTTAGAACCATCATCTAGGAACAATATAGATGCATCAGCAGCGCAGTTTTTTAAGGAAATAAATTTTGTTGAAGTAGTAAATGCAACTAACATCTTGAAATGTGTCCACTGTGTTACCAATTAAAAAACATATATTTCAAGGTATACTTAGTTGATTTTGTTTTTTATCATTAATATAATTAACCCCGAGTTAATAGAGAGACCCTCAATTATTAGTTTTTATTAAACAAAATTTCTAACACTAAAAAATTTTGGGTGGAAATGTCAGTCTCCTACTTTATCTAATTGACAACAGTAACATTATTCAAATTTTGCAAAATAAAAGGTTTCTTTTGATTCAAACTTTTGTCAAGTTTCGTAAATTGAATAGACGAATTATTTACACAATTGAAAAAAAAAGAAATTCTCTTTGCTCAGTTGTAAGAAAATCTTCTGATAACGCAGTGGAACGAAGGTAACGCAGGAGACATTAGAAGCAACAATATATTTTTTTAAATAACCTATTAGTATTACTGTATTATAAAATATAAAAGCTAAAAATGTATATAATACAAAAAACATAATAAAAAAATACATTCTATTTGAAAATGTTACTCTCATTTTCTCTATCAGCATCTTGTTTTCTTTTTTCTCTGTACCGGCGTTGTTTTTCGGCAGGAGTTAATGCCATAATCTGCCGAAAATAATGATTTATTGTTTATACTAATTTAATCTTTTAAAAGAGTTTCGGTGGTACATATTTTCCCCTGCGTTACTAGCTGTCCACTGCATTACCAATGCCTTGGTAACTTAGTGGAACAGTAACACAGTGGAAAATATAACCTAAATTTGCTCAACCACGTGGTAAACATATATAATACTTTAACTATTTATGGACTACTTCTTATTTACTCTTTGTTATTGCTGAATAAACATGCAAATATAAATATAATTAAATTTTACCTCATATAATACAGGTAACACAGTAGAACTGCAATAAACACACCCACCCTCATCAATAGAGTTAACATTTAAAATGTGCAGTACTACCAACTAATTCAAACTTTTAATTGTTTATGGTAAACTAAACTGTTTTTTTTTGCATATAATTCATCAGAACGCCATCTACATAAAATTATTTGTAATTTATTACGGTAACATAGTGGAAGTAACACAATGGACAACATTGTGGGACACAGTATAGCAACATTATAATACAGAAATATGAACTAAACTTTATAATCCAATCTTGCAATGCTAATTACAAAAATAAAGGCATTTGAGAATATATTTAAATTAAGTGTTAATATGGTATTGTATATCATAAAAGACAAAGAAATTGTTAGAGGTATGTACTTGGGACAATTATGTTTGAGGTACACCAACAGCTGCATTTAAAATCTTTTTGCCAATTACCACATATAAAATACCAAATAAAAATGTCAATATACTTACAAAACAATGGGTATTATTAATGCAATGTTATTCATTTTTTATTTTTTAAGATTTTGGTTTTAAGAAATGTAAAAGGTCTGGGACGGCAAAATGTATCCTGATTGTAGAATGACCCAAATATCCGATTGTACTGAAATTTGGACACTAAGTTAGTGTTAGCTAGGGGAAGAACCTTATTGTTTTTGAACAAAATCGATCAGTAAATAAAAATGTTATTAATGGTTTAAATTTGAGAATTTTTTTTTTTGATTTTTATGTTTTTATAAAAATTTACATTTTTTACATTTTTTTACGTGTTAGGTGGTTCTTACGTTTTTGACTCGGAATTCAAGGGTCCTAGGTTCGAAACCCACATGGGGTATGGCATGTTTTTTTTTAATTTTTACTTTATTTTGCACCAAGTCTTTCACCAACTAAGTTTATTCTATAAAATTAAAAATTTTTAAAACTAACATTATTTACAAAAAACTGCGAAGAGTATCCTATAGAATGTGTAACAATTATATAAAAAGTTTAGTAAACCGGTGAAGAGTACGTTTTTAGCTTGTTATTTTTTACATCACAAAATTAAATTTCGTGGATAAATATATTAAAATTGATTTAATAAATAAGCTTTATTCTCCAGTTTTCTTAAATTACCTTTTAGTAGAACTAGAGAAGGAATTTCAACTTGGCAACACCACACTGTTTTGTATAAAACCGTTCTATCGATAAATCTATACAGTTCAACTACGTCACCGGCAAGTTTAACGACGTCACCAATTTAAAACACCTGTTGCTCCACTTATTATAACTTCTGTTTTCTCAAAAAATTGATAATTATTTTCGCGGAAATCTGTATTGGAAGGCTTGTTTGTACATATTCTATGATATTATTCAATAAAAAAAAAAAAATAGGAAAATACCCCATTCTAACCAAACTAACAATACTTAATTCCTTTCAGTATTTTTTAATTATTATTCATTAGCATTAGCATACTATTAGGTATTTGGCGAAAATTCGATACCAACGCCAAATGATGAAATTTTGAGGACTGAGACTAAAAGTTATATTAGAATTGGCGGCAAATTCAAAAATGGGTTTTAATCCTTCCAGGAAAAAACACATTTTTGGGAAAATTGTCATCTCTAGTGCAAAGTTTTAGCAATAACTGTATATTTGAGCCGTTTTAGTAATCATTTTGATTTGATATTTTAAGTAACAGCTATATTTTTCCAAAATTTCATTGAATATTATCTATTATTTTTAAAGAAACGCATAATTTTGCAATGTTCAATATTTTTTAAATAATAATAACAATTGGAATGAATTATAGTTTATGTACTTTTAATGTACAGCTCAAAACGAACATTTTTCTTCTTTTGATCGTTTTACATAGAACTTATAGATTTCGAGATATTCAAAGAAATCCGATGGAAAACACGGCCTAAAAAATTAAATTATTTAAATAAACAATACGCCGACCTCGCAGAAACTGCAAAACTGAGCTGAGAACTTAAGTTGACCCCATGAACACGTTAAAACAGAAAAACTGCCATGATCAGACAATTCACATTAAAATCCTAATTTATAAATTTGGTTACAAGCAGCATCAAAAGAGAAAGAAAGGCGTTCTTAGATTATCAAATTTCAACTTGCAGCAAGTCGGGTCAAATCTGGAAGGATATTTATAAACTAAAAATAATAAATAAAACAAAAAATAATACTATTCCAGATAACTTACAAGATGTAAATAAAATAAATAATTACTTTTTAAATTCGTGTATTGATAATAATTTTTTAATTGACACAGAACTCCATGACTATTATACTAATAACAGAAAAGCAAAATTTACCCAACTATTTACGTTCAAGGAAGTGAACGAATCTGATGTAGAAAATATTATAAACAATATAAAAACGAATGCCACTGGATATGATAATATAAATATTAAACTTTTAAAATTATGCTGCCCTCATTTGATACTTTATATTACACATATTGTAAACTTTTGCATAAAAATAGCGTTTTTCCTGAAATATGGAAAAAAGCATTAGTGACACCACTGCCTAAAGTAGCAGATCCTCAAGAACTAAAAGACCTTCGCCCCATAAGTATACTGTGTACTATGTCCAAAGTGTTAGAAAGAATTATGGAGACGCAAATTAAAGATTTTTTAAAAAAATATGATATTTTACCTGTGACACAATCTGGTTTCCGATCCGGATATAGCTGCAATACCACACTTCTCGGCATGACAGATGACATATTTAGAGCTACAGATGATGGTAATTTAACTGCACTTATTCTTTTAGATTTCTCAAAGGCTTTCGATACCATAAATCACAAAATTTTGCTTTCAATTCTCTCATTCGTTGGATTTGGTATCGAAGCTATTAATTTAATAAAAAATTACCTTTTCAAAAGATCTCAAATTGTAAATTATAAAAGGAAATCATCTAATTCAATAGATTTAAAGCAAGGGGTCCCTCAAGGGTCCATATTAGGCCCATTACTATTTTCGATATACACTTGTAATATTAATTCATGTTTAACTCATTGTAAATTTCACATGTGTATGCAGACGATACTCAAATTTATATGAATTTTTCACACAATCAATCAAATGAAGCTATGACTCTAATAAATTCAGATTTAGGGAACCTTGTGGAATTCTGTAAAAAACATGCACTTAAAATTAATTCTTCAAAGTCATATTTCATGTTATTCGGGAAGAAGTGTATACGGGATACAATGACTCAAGAATTCGCAATAAAAGTGGGAAATGAGGTTCTATTGCAATGCAATTTATGTAAGAATTTAGGTGTTTTTTTAGACAGAGATTTACGTTTCGAAGAACATATTGCACGATGTATCCAAAAAGCCTACTGTAATTTAAAAATTTTATATTCAAATAGATATTGTCTCAGTAGAGACCTGAAAATATTGCTGTGTGACTCCTTAGTACTATCGTGTTTTAATTATTGTGACTCCTTGTATGACACTTGTATAACGGAATCTGTTAAATCTCGTATACAGAAAGTGCAAAATTCGTGTCTTAGATTTATTTTTGGTATACGTAGAAGGCAACCAATATCACACACTCTTCAAGCTGCTAAGTGGCTCAACATGTCTAATAGACGTAAATTACACACATCTGTTTTATATCATAAAATTATAAAACTACAGACTCCTCCTTACTTATTTAAAAAAATTTGCTTTAGGCGAACTGCACATAGTATTAATATTCGCTCAAAAAATTTACTAACGATCCCTTCCCATAAGTCATCCTTTTACAAACGATCATTTGCTTACAATATTGCAAAATACTATAATGTCATAATTCCAGAAAAGCTAAAAACCTTATCGATATCAAGTTTCAAAAAGACCTTTAGAAATATCCTGTTCAATTGGCAATCTTAAGAAAGTTAACTCAAGTAACGTTTCATTATATAATTCTCAGGTAAATATTTAATATGTTGAAATTCTTTATTTTGGTAACATAGGAAAATATTTGGTATTGTTTCACATTGTATCCGTTTTTACTTGGGCTAATTGGAAGAACAGACGGCTATTTATTAGCCGAACTGAATTTATGCCCCTTTTTCCATTTATTTGTTATATAAATTTATATTTGTATTTATAAAATATTTAATTTCTTTTTGTAAAACAACATCTGTTTATAGTTGGAAAATAAATGTATTATAATTATTATTATTATTATTATAAGTTCTCAAATCGATTTTTCTCGAAAAGGGTGCATTATAGCGATAACAAACAAGAGTAATGGTAGAAAAAACTGTGACGTTTTTAAATCTGACATCAAATATGCAAAAATAAACAAAAAATAATTCGAAATGTCGTCGGTTGGCCTCCTCCAAACGAGACACTTATGATCGCAATAAAAAATCATGTTTACAGCAAACGACGTGTAATTTTTATAGATTAATACTTAAATGTAGTTTTATCTGCTTAGATAAAATCATTTTGAAGATATTCGAAGATATTTAAAAAAAAAATTATGACAAGGTTACATCCGAGTTACATCTTTAAAGAGCTGTTGTAGCTCCGTAGGGCGCATTTTTTGGTAAGTTGATTACGTCACATAAAATCACGCCTAGAATCTGCAGTTTTCGTTTGTCGGGAGAGTTTCTGGACAGCCTGTATAATCACTTTAAATCAGGGTTGTGCAAAAACCCACCTTCTTTAGGAAAAGACGACCCATTGGGTATTTAGGTGTGTTTTTGGTGGGTTTTTCTGTACAATTGTGGGTAATTGTGGTTTATTCTGGGTTTTTGTAAAATTCAAATGTCCCGCCTAATTTCCCATCTTTCATTGTGCATTGCTTTGCCAGTATAGCATGTGACAACATCTGGACCGTGTTAAAAATGGTGGATACTCATCAAAGAAAAATTTATGTAGAAACTGAATGAATTCAAGAAAAGTTTTACAGCTTCTGAATCAGAAATACGACGCTATGATGAAAATCTAGTAAATATGTGCATTTTTTTTTTTCAAAATTGCATAGTTGTCCCGCTTCTAGTGCCGCAATAGAAAACATTTTCCCTACATTCGGTCATATTTGGAGCAAACTAAGGAATAAGCTTGGAGCTGAAAAGGCGTCAAAACTAGTTAAGATTTCTAAACATTTAAATAAAACAAATATTTTTTCAAAAGATATTTATCTTTTGCCTTTCACATTCTGGTTTAAGGAACATTTGTTAAGTTTTTGTTATTTGCTTCATGTTTTTATTCTTCTCAAGTTTATTTACTTACTTGTTTTATTGTTTACTAATATATTAACACGTTACATTTTTGTTATTGTTTTGTTCAAGTATTTGTGAGGCAAATATAAGTAAATATAAGTAATATATAATTTTTTTTCCTGCAAAAAAAAACTTAAATCAAACAAAAACCCAGGTGGGTTTTCTAAAATCAAAAACCTACAAAGACCCACCCATTTTACCCACCGGTTTTTTCTAACGGTGGGTTTTTGTGCCAACCCAGCTTTAAATATAAATCAGTAATAATTAATATTGCAAAAAGGTAAGTACCAGGTACTTATAGTACAGTTTATTTTCTGTTTTTTTTTGTACATTGTGAGACCACACGTTCTGAATATATCTGCATATAGTATGACTTTACCGTATCACGATTCATTAGAGAAAATGCTTTACACATAGGTATCAAATTTCATTTTAAAAATAATATATCTAAGTATGTAATACTTTAACACCGTTACTAGGAAGTATTATGTTAATATTAAATTGTTAAGCTAAGATATCGAAAAAAAAGTAAGTAGGTATACAAAGTTAAAGGATAATTTGTGCTCACACCGAATTTCTTGAAAACGAATGGGATTGAACCTAAAAAAAAAAAAAAGAAAAATACAGAATGTAGCAAGCTAGAAACATTGAACTGTATTATTAATAATACAGTTCAATGGCTAGAAATGAGTGCCAGCCGAGGCTCCAACTATGTTAAAAGAGACAAGACTAGGCGAATCGATCATTTTTTATGATATTTGTCTCAACATTGCACCCTCTTATCAACAAAACATTTAAAATTACATTAAATGTCGAGACGAGGGGGTAATCACTTTTGCAATATGTGGGACAGGTAGAATATGCGATAGTGTGCAATATGTATGCAATATGTGTGCAATATTGCACCTAATTTCAAGTGATTTCCCTCTCGTGCCAAGCAGAAAGGTTTAGAATAAAGCCTTTCCAGTCCAGTGTAAAGTTGTCCCACTAAAAAAGTGTGAAAATGTTTTTTTTTGAAAAAATTAAAAAAAAAACTCAAATATTTTATCAAAAATTATATTGAAACTGATAACTCAAACAATTTAATATTATAAAATTACGAAAAAAATCATACAGGGTTTTCGAGACCACTGATTACAATTTTGATGTTATAATTGCAAAATTCAAAAGGATTCAAAGTGGCTGACTTAAACTTGAAAATCATGGAAATGCATAAAAATGTTGCACTCATTATAATACACATGAAATGAGAACACTGCCAAAATGGTAACATATATATGAAAAAAAAATGTATAAGCAAAGTTGTGGAGAATTAAATTCTCCACAAAAAGTCAGTGAAAGTATACTTATGTCTATCTCTCATTGAATGTGCAAGAAAAACGTGCAAAGTGTGGCCTTTTACAGATTCATAATATTTAAACGCATACAGGGTGCGCCACGTAAAACTCCCCAGGCTTGTAACTTTCTTATTTTTTAAGCGACGACCATGTTGGGTACATCAAATTGTAGATAATTTTAAGGCATTTAAACATGTGTACAGAGTGATTTAAAAAAAAATTTTTGAAAAAATTGTTAAGAAATCTTAATTTCCTTGAATATTTTTTTACCTCACCCTGTACATGAACTAAATTAATGTTTTCTTATAAATGTTTTAATTAGCTTCAATTTATATTATTACGTAGTATTATTAGTATTCGAAACTCTTTTTGGTTTTAGAAAAAAAACTTAAAAACACTCCGATTCCAAACTGATTTTTTTTTAAATAACTTTCAAAAGAATGTAAATAATAATTTTATGCTTTATCTGTAAAAGACATCATAAACAATATTCAACGTAACAAAACAGCAACAAGAAGTAAAAGAAATAAATATTTTTAAAAGTAAACTTTTTTGTATCTATTTATTTAACGCCGGTCTATTTCCGCTACCAGGGCCTATCACCGACGCCAGGAGACGAGCTAACCCCAAACCTGGAAATTTTGCCGAACCTCTTCCCTTAAGAAGACTAAGAAGAGTAGGGATCTTTTACTTGCCTAACATTTAATAGACAAGGGACCGCCTGCTTTACATCCCCTCCGAAGGATGGTATATCCACTACGTAATCGTCGTCTGAAATTACGTATCTTCCGCGTATACACTGATATACAAGCCGATAATTTCATATTTCTATATTTATAAATTTTTACTCAAATATATCAGTTTTAGTCAAAATACGGAAGAAGTGCTATGTAACTATGTCAAAGGTCCATCTTCACAGCTTATTATTGAGGGTATTGTAAATCAGATTTATTACTACGATAAATTTGAATGTAACCCGTGATATTTAGTTTTACCTCAAGCAACCAGAATTGGTAAATCATTTTTTATCATTAAGTTGTACAGCATTTTTTTATGTAACCAATTTTAGGGTACCATGTTACTTCCACTATGTTACCTATCAATACATATTAGTTTTAAAATGTTAAGGAGATGGCGCAAAAGGTATAGAATATATAAAAAAATTGTTAAGTTTTGAATTCTGCGTTTCTTAAGGTTCCGTGAACGTAATTCGAAAATTTCTCCTACATCCCTGAACCGATTGAAAAATTTTTTGATAGGCTTTTAGAGACAGCTTTATAGAATGGTACTAGGCTATTTAAAACAAAAGAAAGAAATTTTTTTTTACTTGTGCGAAAATCAAAAGAAATTGTTTTTTGACTTTTCAATAGTCTAGTACCATTCTATAATATTGTCTCTAAATGGCTATCAAAACATTTTTTAAATCGGTTCAGGGATGTAGGAGAAATTCTCGAACTACGAAATCATTTTCTTAAGCACGGCACCGCCACCCTTAATAGCCATTAAATGTGAGTTGCGTACACTATTTTTCACCAGTCATATTGCAGTCATTTATAAACGGTTTCAGAGCTAAATCATGCCTCGAATCATGCACACAAAACAAAGTTAGACAGAACAACAGGCAGACAGACAGACCGACAGACAATTCTTTTTGCCCAAACTTAAAATCTCTACTTTTCCTGACAATCTAAGCCTATTTGAACAAAAGAAAAATAATTTTTTTTGGCGTTATTACGCTTCCACTCCACTACGTGGATGTGGAAGTAAAACATTAGCTAATTTGACTAAAATTCAATTTCCATAATAAAGAAAGAGACAGAAAAAAATCAGTAATTAAGAGAAAATTATATAAGGTATACTAACCGACGCCAGAGACAGCTTTTGCGTGCTATTGAATTAAATTTTCAACTTCTTTTTTCACTCCACCCTACTACTATGCAGTGTGCAGTGTGAAGACAATAGTAGTTCAGGCAAAACGGCACGTATTTGACCCACACAGGTAAAACAAAGTAAAAGTCTAGTGTCTGTAGGAGCTTTTTGAAAAGAAGTAATATTTTATTTACCCTTTACCCGAGCCTTTATCTATCGCACGGTTTGGTTTGTGTAAACGGAATAGCAACTATTGTTAGGTTGCTACTTGCGGTTACCTGTTGCTTTACTTATCTCCATTTTCACTTGTCGCAAGTCCTCTGCCTTGATCAATATTCAGAATATATCAAGAATTGAGTATGCCGGTCCGTGTTGAATTTTAAACAATTTTGAAATATCTCGGTATACGTGGGAATCTGTTGGTGATTACCTTGGCGATTAGTTACAATTATTGTTTTTTAAAATTGGGTAGGTATCCACATACGCACGCTATCGGAATTGTTAATTGGGTTTGTTCCCACTCAAATAAGTATATACCTATCATTCTGTCCACAAGGCGCCAGGTTGTTATTCAACCACAAAATTCAAGACAAATACGATTTATTTACCTACGTCTTATAGTAAATTAACATTGTTTTACTAAGATATATACTGTCTGGAAGATTACAAAACTAATTCGCCGTGTACAGTCGTGGTCACAATAAGGTTTTCTACTTAGAGCTGTTGTTGCAAAAATTTTCCTATTGAGGGTCTACGATCACGAAATCGACAAATCGACTAAAGGCCAAAACGAAGACCAAATTCATATGTAAAATTTCCTCGAAAATTTCCTGCTGGATCGAATTTTGAGTTCGCCAATTCATTCGGAATTGCGAAATTCGGGGCGAAATTGGAGAAAAAAACATTTATTTGCAAAAATTACACGGCGATTCTGTGAAACGTGCCATACAGCATAAGAGGGCCAATTAAAGTAATGTATGGATCACAAAATGAACTTTCATTGGCTATGATGTTAATGAGTGAAATAACCTAAAATAAATCGTCCTTATAGATGTTCCCCGAGATGTTCCCTATTACCTAAGTTTTTATAATCATGATATAGAATCCATATCATATAGTCTGTATTAACCAAAGCTCCTAGAGCCATAATATATTCCATCTAATATATTTATTTTAGGCCTGATCTATTCTACGAAATAATGTAAGGAAAAATGAATCAAGACAAAGGTGAGGTTAAACTGAACCCGTTTTTTGTTTTACGTTACGTTTACACAGTGCTATCGTAACATATATTCACATGTAATTTAACGTTCAGTTCAAAGGGTTACGTATCCTATCTTGACGTTGCTAATACTCTAAATATCTTAGTTTCAATTAATGCGTATAACGTCTAGTGTACCTTTCGCACGGAAAACGCAGAGAATTCGTTTAATCGACACTTCAAAGACGTTAAATTATTTTAATAGGCCTTAATAAAGCACGGCGCCCTTTTAAGGTCATTTAAAATGCTTCCTTGTGGGTCAAATGTTAATGGGGTTAACACCGTTCTTCATTGTCTTTAATGAAGTTAAAATTGCGTGGTGTTTGATCCAAATTTCGCCATTATATTCTAATAGTTACCTAATGATATTTTTTATTATACCTGCATTATCATTCTTGTTTAAACAACTAAAAAGCGTGCGAAAAAAATGTACTTGAAGTTTCGAACGTTCACTTGAACGAATTTCATATGAAAATTTCTAATTAATCCACTTAGACTTATAATTTTTCTGGTAATATTTACTGGCAGCGATAGTATCGTTGACAGGAAATATTTTCAGTACGCCCAAGTCGATTTGTAGTTTTTATTAATTTTTCCTTTTAATATGAAATTGTTCAAGTGAACGTTCGAAACTTCAGGTACATCGAAAAAACATAATTAAAACACGCCATGTTTTAATCTTGAGAACAATTTCAATAAAGTCAAATTGCATTAAAATATTAAATTTATAACAAAGTTACGTGTATTGTGGTTGTTTGATATTTGAACACGGCCTCCATGGCTTTTTCGATTTCAAGTGGAACACTTTCTTTATTCGTAATCATTTTCAACTAGCTATGAAGAGGGACAGTCAAGAAGCACCAGCTGATTGGATAACTCTGGCGACATGGAACGTCAGAGGATGCATACAGAGAACAAAAAGGGAAAAAATCGACGAGACCTTGCAGGCAGAAAACTTCGACGTCGCATGTATACAAGAAACACACATGATAGACGGAACAGCAATCAGACAAAATTACAAATGGCAACTAAGCGGGGGGAGGGCAAGAAAGGACCAACAGAGGAGTTGCATGCACTGTAAAAAATGATGTAAATTTACCATCGTTGCGTGTAAAATTCCCATGTAATTTTACCCGCAAAGAGTCAGGAACATTTCCATTTACCATAGAGGATTACCCCAAAATATAAGGTAAATAAAAATTTTCCACTCTCTTTGCGGGTAAAATTCCATTACTATTGCGGGTAAATTTACTATGGAAAAAAAATCCTGTCTGAATAAGGGGCAATTATTACATGTAATAAAATTGCCCCTTATTACATGTAATAAAATTGCCCCTTATCCAGATAGGATTTTTTTTCCATAGTAAATTTACCCCCAATAGTAATGAAATTTTACCCGCAAAGAGAATGGAAAATTTTTATTTACCTTATATTTTGGGGTAATCCTCCGTGTAAAATTACATGGGAATTTTACACGCAACGATGGTAAATTTACATCATTTTTTAGAGTGTGGGTAACCAGATGAGAGAGCCCCATCGAAATAAGGACGGAAAATATAAATGAAAACATCATCGGTAATCATACAAAATGGAAAGGACAACATCTGCATGATGGGAGTCCACGTATCCTCAGACAAGAGAGCAGGAAGGGTATTCAAGCAGCTGACTCAAGAAACCAGAAGAAACGAAAAAAGAAAAATGCCCATACTATTAGGAGACTTCAACGCACATATAGGAAAAGACGATCAAACGGAGGAGGATAAAAGCATCATAGGAAAAACTTTATTCCACACATGGTCTAACGAAAACGGAAACGCGCTGAAAAATCTGGCACACAGGTTTGACCTAACAATAAGAAACACATGGAGCAAAAGCCAAACCTGCATTGACTCCTGGAATAATGGAAGCTCACAAATAGATCATATCTTGGTAAGCAGAGAGATAAGAAAAAGGATCAAGAACGTTAAAGCAAAAAGGGCAGCAGAAATCAGTACAGACCACAAAATCCTATAACGGAAAATTGGAAATAAAAGAAGAAAAAAGAAGTCAAGGAAACAACAAAACACCACACAGTACCTGGAATAGTTCTATACTACAGCACGAAGACTTTCAGAAGAAATATGGTGAAGAAATAGAAAACCAACTGACAGGAGAAGAATTAGACTGGACATCAATGGGCACAAAAATTAACATTGCAGCAAGAAAATCGTTAAAAAGGAGCAGATCACCTATGAGCCCGACAAGAGAGGAAAACAATAATAAGTACGAACAACTAAAAAAGATAAAGGCCACAGGCAAACAACAACCGACGGGGAACTGAAACGAAAAGCTAAAAGAAGCACTGAAGGAAAAAGAGAGGCGGAGAGAAACTACGACGAGGAAAAGTGCAGATCATTCTTCGAAGACATAGAAATACTCCCAACAGGACAACGACTAAACCACCTAGGTAACCTTCAGATATCTGAAAAAATATAGAATAAACAACAGTACCCACAAGAGAAGATACCAATGCAACATTGGATTAAGAAGCTGGAGGAAGAAGAGAAGGCAACTAAAGAACGAACAAAACTAATAAAAAAGAAACGGACCACTGGCCCTTGGACAAGCCACTATCAACAGACCAACTGCTAGAAATAATAGCTAGCTATGCTCTAGAGCTAGACGAAACACCGCACCTGGAGTAGACAGAATAAACAACGAGCTAATACACTACGGTACGGAAACGCTAAAGGAGCAAACCCTAGAAATCATCACCAGAGTATGGGCAGGGACAAACCATTTGGCACCTTTCTGCTGAATTATGCTAATGTCACAGAAATTGGTTTCAGCAATTTTAAAAAGTCTTGTTAAATATTTGACACTTTTTCAAATATCAATGGATCAGTGTCATTTTCTGTTCTTCCCAGATTTGCAACAACTTGAGCCATTCAGTGACATAAAGCTCAAGGCACTCGGAGACTATATTACATCTAACATCTTGTGGCAATGTTGTCCAGTTCTTTGTAGCCAAGCATTTGGCAAATGTGTATTTAGAAAATATTTTACAATTTGAACTGCGTGTGATTTTACTTTTGTAACTTCCAAATCTTTGGAAAGCAAATTCAGCATATGTGCAAGACACTCGTATGTTATAATCAGGTAATCCAGTGCCTCGGCAATTTTTTCCCTCATATTGTTCATGTTTGTCACATTATTTGTGACCAAACTGGTAACTTTGCTGTTATACTCATTTTTGCAGTTATTTGTTAAACCAACGGCCAAGTTTGCAAAGTAGTTCACCAGTGTGTGGATAACCTGATGTATCTATACTTTCCGGAAAAAAAACTGTTTCCATTTTCTAGTATCAAAACTGCATATATTATCGGTTCATTATTATGAACATTTGACCAACTATCAAGAGACATACAAACTGATTGACCTGATAGATTTTCAAAGCACTTTGATTTCTCCCGAGATTTCTCCTCTTCAAATATTTTATTTAAAAGGGTTGATGATGACTGAGACCTAGGCGGGACATACCCTGGTCTTAACATGTCAATCGCTTTCCCAGCTTCTCAACGTTCAATGGACTTAAAAGAACAATTTGTTGCAATCATGGCTACCTGTTTGTCTAATTCTTTCTACCACTCAAACTTCCGCTTGCTGTTCGTTGGGAATTTCCAATTTGACTTATACTGGTTTTTCAATTTAAAAAAAAATTAAAAAAAAATGATTTTTTAAAATAAATCAGCGATTTTGGATTTTTTTTTTAAATCTTGATTTTATCAACACTGCACGTATAAGTTTAAAACACTTGCAACGTTAAGGATACTCTGCTTTTAAGGTTATGTTCTGCGTCCCGTGAAGAACTGTTATAATTGTTATTTCTTTCAAAACAGAAGTGATTTATCCGATATCTCTTGTTAGTTTTAGGCGCCCACACGTACGTCATAACATAAATCGAACTATAAATTATTATTTAAATCCGTTACAAATGAAAGTAGTAGTATATTAAATATAAATAGTAGTTTAACTACTTTTTTTAAATACAATCTTAATAATCTGTTTGTCGGTTTATGTTAATTATCACCACTACATATAGGATCAGGCCCGTGATTAAATAATTCTCCTTTTTTTTTGGAACTCGATCGTTATTAGTTATTACCTCGGCTCCTATCACGGTTATTATACCTATTTGAATTAATCACACTAAGGTATTTATAACCGGACAAAAATTTTCAACGATCATCGTAGAAAAAAATGTTCGTACATAAATCCGTTTCATAATATGACTCAAATATCAAATAAAAAAATGCTATAGTTCTTAGGCTACTTTACTAAAGCGATTTATAAATAACTATATTGGATTAAGAACTAAAAAACTTAAAATTTGGTCAGTAGATTTCACGCGAAGACGGTTACATTTATCGGCTTGCAACATGACTTTTTTGTTTAGAAATAATGACTGTACAATAACTTTTTGTCGAAAAAACCGTAAAGTTATCAGAAAAAGGTTAAATCTGAATGTAGATGCCTATTATATCATATTTTATTTATGTTTTATCTTAAGTCTTTTATATTGACAACATGACCGGGACACATGCACAACTACACAACAACCATTTCCGGCGACATTGCCATCTGCCGCAGCTGAGACTCGAACCTCAGGAAAGATGACTGCGACTATTGTCTCACTCAATCGCGGTGTAGCCGATTACTGCCTGTCTCGTTAACAGATTAAATGCGCCGCTAAACATCCATACTATATGTAGGATTCGAACTTTCTCTAGCCTAACGCATAAGCATTGAACTATTGACTCGTATGCAGCGCCCTCTATGACGAGCACATTGAAAAATAAGAAGCAAATAAATTAGTAGTAAACAAATTTTTTTAATAAAAAGCTTTTATTTGAATGCGCTAAAAAGAAAAAATAAACTTTGAAGTAAATCAAAATTTAGTTACCCCTTAATTAATTAGTTTCATATTCATTGCGTGTGAATACACTATCCGATTATATTATAATTTTAAAACTAAAAAAAACGCGTCCGCCATATTGGATTTAGAACGACGTTACGTAGTTTATTGTATTTTACTCGTCATTTGATACCCATAGGTGGTTGCGAAGAAAAAGATAATCCGCCATGTTGCGGCGTCCGCCGTATTGGATATAGAATGACGTCACATAGTTTATCGTATTTTACTCATCAAACCCTTTCATTTGATATCCGTGTTAAGGGGGTTGTGAAGAAAAGGATGATCCACCAACTTGGGATGTCGGCCATTTTGGATTTAGAACGATATTAGATATATCATATTGCATTATCACCGGTTTTATACACGTATGCAAGATTTCAAAGCTCTAGCTTAATTAGAACAAGTCGAAATTTTGACTGCACGTCCGCCATATTGGATATAGAATGACGTCACGTTGTTTATCGTATTTTATTCGTCAAGCCCTTTCATTTGATACCCGTATCGAGGTGATTGTGAAGAAAAGGTGATCCGCCATCTTAGGACGTCCGCCATATTGAATTTGGAACGATAATAGGAACACTATATATTGCATTGTCACCGGACTTAAACACGTGTGCCAAATTTCAAAGCTCTAGCTTAGTTAGAAATAGCCGAAATTTTGATTGCAAGATTTGACCTAAACAAACAACAAACATTGCAAGTTAAATAAAAGCTTTTAATAAAATGCAATTTTCTCGTATGAATAATAATAATAAACTAAAAGTTTTAGAACATAAATTTATATTCCTCATCTCTGATTCGGCAGGTACATCTCCCTTAGAGATCTATATTCTCGTTGTCACGACATAACCCCATTAGCGGGCTAGGTCCAAGAAATCTCACTAACCCGCAACATAACCCGAATGAGAGAGCATAATGCCATACTTTTCGATATCAGACGCCCCCTACCATACCAGGCGTTGCCTTACTACTATCCCAACTGTTTAAAACGCAGGGCAATGTTTTAAACAAAGGTATTATTTTGGAGTTTGTGGAAAAGCAGGAAAGATAATATACAAAAAAGAAATAACAATGGTTATACTAATCTGACCAGTGCGTACTGATTGACGATAATTTAAATAAATCAATGAATTAACATACTTTAACTTTCTGCAAATCATTACAAAGTATTACCTATATTGCAATACTAAATTCTACAAATAAATCCGACAAATAAATGGATGAAGTAAAAAAATATTTTGAGGTTTCTGGTTCCTGTACACACACTAAATCACATTTTTTTTTCTTCCCTTCAATAGTGGGGTGGGGGGGTAATGGAGTGGCAAATGCCATGTCTCTTGTATATAGTAAATACCAATTTTATGAACCTTTACCTGCTTGATTTACCTATTTACCCCAAATTTACCCCAATTTACTCCCCAACCCTTCGGCGGAACAAAATGAAAATATAATCTAGTTCAAGATCTCTTTAAAGTACATATGTGTACCAAATTTCAAGTCAATATCTCAAACGGTTCAGAGTAAACGTGAGTACAAAAAAAGTTACAGACTGACCGACAGACAAAAAATTTTTTTTCGCTCAAACTTAAAATCTCGAGGTTTCATGACATTCTAAGCCTATTTGAACAATAAACATTTTTAATTTTTTTTTTGTCGTTACTATACTTCCACTGGATGTGGAAGTAAAAGTATTTACAGCAACGTAGCACTTTGCACAAAAGCTAAATCGTTGACCATACGTGGACGGGAACCCCGCACAATTTAACATGGGTTTAAAACAGGATCAAGGGCGGATCTGGGCCTTGAGCTTGGGGTTTAACACAGCCGCGTGCTGAAAATCACAAGAAAATGTTTCCTCGAAAATGAAAATTGATTAACGGGGGAGAGACAATTAGAAAAATAAATTTGTAGAATAGAAAAAAAAATATGAACACAACTAAATAGAGTATATATGTACTCAAAATTATAAAATAAAATAATAAAAATTATAAAATTTTAAAACGAAAGTTGATGCCCCCCCCCATAAATCCGCGCTTGAACAGGACAAAACTCAGCGGCCATATAGGCACACAGAACACTGTTTGTAGACGGAAGATACATCACTTTTCATAAAAAGACTTAACATTACTACTTATACAGATTCTATAAGTAATTATCAAACAATATTGAAACTATGAAGGTACTTTTATAACATCAAAATGGTAAATTCTCTGCAGCAATGCAACCAAGCTGTTAACGTTCTAACTTCCCCATCTTGAATGCCTTTCTTGCCGCGGTTTAGGCGCAGAATACGCACAACCTCAGTGCGCAACAAAGACAGAAGTGTCGTCTTAATCTCTCTTCTACAAGGATAGGAGACAGGACTTATGTCACACGAAAATTGAAACTATTGTATGCAGGCCATATCCCGACATGACAGGGCTGGCTTAAGGTAATTTCAGGACGGAAAATTATAAAATGTAGTATTTTAGCTAAATTAATCTGACTATGGATAGTAATTAAAAAAATGAACCGTTACAAGATGTGAAATAGTAACAGTTTAATTTTACCTTGTGCCTTTTGTGCCTTAACTCCCAAAATTTTAATAAATTATTGTATTGTATTTTGTGAAGAGGTGCATAAATGTATTATACAGTTAATAGAGAAATAAGGGGCCGAGAGTTGAACCCAGGAGAACACCAAGAGTAACTTATTTTGACTCAGATTTATATTATTTTTCTATGACAACGATCTGTGTTCTCCCTCGTAAGTATGATCCTGCCAATCATAGGCAATACCTCGTAAACTAATAATAGACTGGCGGTACATGACCAGTCAGGTGCAACGTTTTTAAAATGTATGCCAATCATATATATGAATGAAATTACCATGAATATGCCAGAAACGCAAATTTTAGGCAGTCGTCGCGTGCAGAATCGATTTTTTTGTTTTTTTTTGTTTTTTTTTTAATTTTAAATTGGATGCCGATAGTGCCAAACGAAAAACCGTGAAAAAGAATCCAGCGGAAATTCATTGGCAAGCAGTTTCCGCGCGCAAAACAACCTTTGATGCGCACATTAAATCGTAAAATTTTTTGGTGTTCTTGATTTTGGATGATTTTGATTTTGGATTTTTTTTTTCAAGGCTTTTCGTTTGGCACTATTGGCATCCATTTTAAAATTAAAAAAAAAACAAAAAAAAAATCGATTTGCACACCCTTCTGCACGCGACCACTGCCTAAAATTTGCGTTTCTGGCATATTCATGGTAATTTCATTCATATATATGATTGGCATGCATTTTAAAAACGTTGCACCTGACTGGTCATGTACCGCCAGTCTATAACGACATAATATCTCCAAGTGCAAGATGAGCAGATCATGGTGAACCGTATCGGAGGCCCGGGATAAGTCAAAATAAAGAGCGATTGTAAATCGTTTATTATTGAGGCATTCATCAACATTACTTCAAAGTTCTGTAATTGCTGTTGATTTGTTAATTCTTAATCCGTGTGTTGTTTAATAGATTTTGTGCTCTTAAAAATTGGGTTAACAGATGTATAGATTTCTTTGACAAATCAAAATGTGAATTTCGTAGAAAGACACTAAATGTGTGCATCTTTTTGGCTGGTAATTTTTCTACTAAATGTGCATTTACTTTACAATTGTTTGTTTCCATTTTTAAACTATACAAACATGTATAGAGCGATTTATAATTTTCTTTTCCTTCATAAAATTTAATTGTAATTAGGAAGTTTATCATATATAGGTAATTATTTTGTATTTCGAACATTATTTCAATTACTTTATTAATTTCTATATATTCTTGTTTTCTTTGGATGTATTAGCTATATGATCATTTAATTTTTTTTGTGCAAATCACAATACTATTATTGGGATTTTCTTCATCCTCGATTCCCAAATTGTAAATAAATAAAAGTTTCTGGTAATTGTTTCATATTCGGTGTAAATAAACGTTTTAAAAAGTACATTTACCATTCTTGTAATCAAAAACCGGGTTGAAAACTGACCAGAAAGTCCTGATTGACCCACAGGCACAGTTTAGAGGAAACGGACTGTCTTTCTAACTTCCCTACACGCCATTGCCTTTCGAAATAATTAACAGTGAAATTATCGTTTCTCGCTGTGACACCAGTTAACCTTATAATGATCTTAAACACATAATAATGTGATCAATTTGTATCCATATAAGTCGATAAGGCCATTAGTTGGTTTCTTCTATTTAGGAATATATACTTGCGATACAAGGTCAGAGTAACAGCTAACAGCCTTAAGACTGACCTCTTAGGCTTAGGTGAACAAGCTAGCGCTCTTTTATGTAGAAAGACTTACTTACGCAGGATCGGACTAGGTCTGTAATCAGCTTGCTATAAGATGCTTATTATAAAAAAATATTGTTCTAATGTTTGACAGAAGTCGATGGCAGAAGTATTAATTTTTTGCGATCGAGAGAAAATCGACAGTCAGATTTTATTGAAAATTCACATCTTTGCGGTATTTTTCTTGGCAGAGAAAGATAATCTGTTTATTTTATGTGTTTATGTTTAACCATGACTTGCATTAAATTGGTCAGAGGTTGTATCAGGGTTGGCAAGAAACAGCTGTTTTTTTGGAAAAGTCCGTTCCAGTGGACAAAACTGGTAAAAAACTATAAAAAGTGGAAAAAACCAGCGGTCAGAATTGAACGCAGTGAAAGTAAATATTGACATACGGGGTGATTTGTAATTTCAGAGGTCTATAGTAGATAATGATACCATGAAATATGACCTGCATAGCGTCACTCGCTAGTCACTTTCAAATCGAGCCCGCGGCAGCCGCGTGTCCGATGTCTGCCTAAAAATGTATCGAAAACCATAAGACCTAGAAAGCTGAAATTTGCAAGCAGATATTTTACTTTTTAATATCATAGAATTCAGACTTCATTTGTCAGCAGTTTTTCATTTTGCAATAAGGTCGCTGTGGGTTTAAATGTTGCTGAAAACACCTCCAAAGTAATTGATGCAAGCACGTATGATCTTTTCCACCGTTGAGTTTTCAACTGGTTATAAACTATTAGTATATTAGTTGCTATTTATTTAGCTTTTATTTAATATCGAATTCATTTAATTAAAAACAATAAATCGTAGTAGTAAATAATATAATACTACTTTAATTAATTTAATTATGAAACAGTGCTTTTATCTGACGTTATTCAGGAAAATAAACAAAGAGTCAAGAATGAGAAATATTTATTCTATATTCTATTATGTAGTAATTTTAACATTTTTTTTTTCGAGATAAATTGCCGGATTCTTTAATGTTTCTATTATGAAAAATAGTGTTTTCGCAGTATGACTAGGGCTAGTGTTCTCTCACGTAATTATTACAAATATATAATGACTCTCCATTGATTTGCTAAAAATCTCATTCATTTTATGAAGACCCTGCAAAAAAATCCGATTTCGATTTCATTAAACATCACTCTAGCATACATAGTTTTACTTCCATGTCCAGTGGAAGTATAGTAACGACAAAACAATTTTAAAAAATTTTTATTGTCCAAATAGGCTTAAAATGTCATGAAACGTCGAGATTTTAAGTTTGAGCGAAAAAAAATTTCTGTCTGTCGGTCTGTCTGTAACTTTTTTTTGTGCGCACGTTTACTCTGGAACCGTTTAAGATATTGACTTGAAATTTGGTACACATATGTACTTTAACGAGATCTAGAACTAGATTATATTTTCATCCTGTTCCGTCGAAGGGTTGGGGGGTAAATTGGGGTAAATTTGGAGTAAATAGGTCAATCAAGCAGGTAAGAGTCCATAAAATTGGTATTTAGTAAATAAAAGAGAAGCTAAGGTCTCAAAAAAAATTTTGGCATAAACCACCCCCATTACCACCCCCTATGTGTTAATATTAAGGTCAAATTTTAATAAGTGTAGAAAATATGATTTTTTTTCTAAGGCTATGTCGATAAACTGAAAATTTACAGGTGGGAATATAACAAGCGAGAAACTCTTTTATCTTTCGAAATAGATACCGTATCGAGGGCATATGAAGATGAGGGATAGAGCTAACTTTTTTATTTGAAACTTTTTCTTCTAGAATTAACAGTTTTCGAGAAAATTGCAATTAAGTACACGGAACGCCCTCGCGGACGATACAGCACAGAGAATGCGGTATAAAAACCGCTGCCCAAGGAATCACTACTTCCACATCCAGATTCTCTATCCAAGTCACTCGCAACGAAAAAACTTTGTATGTGAAAATAATTGTTTATGGAACTTTAATAATATAATATTTGAAATCCTCTACCCCAAAAACCCATAAAACGATACCCCACATCGGTAGTGGGGAGGGGGGTGATAATGGGGGTGGATGAAATAAAAAAAATATTTTGGGGTTTCTGGTTCCTGTACATAAGTACTCTAAATCACAATTTTTTTTCATCCCCTTTAATAAGGGGGTGGGGGTGGCTAATGCCAAAAAATTTTTTGAGACCTTAGCTTTTCTTGTATATACTAAATACCAATTTTATGGACTCTTACCTGCTTAGTTTACCCACTTACCCCTATATTTACCCCAATTTACCTCCAACCCTTCGACGGAACAAAATATAATCTAGTTCCAGATCTCGTTAATGTACATATGTGTACCAAATTTCAAGTCAATATCTTAAACGGTTCCAGAGTAAACGTGCGCACAAAAAGTTAATTTTTTTAAATATGAAAATTCTAAATTTACACTTTTTCAGAATTTGCAATAAAATATGCCAAATAATATGTTCACTTAGAACCAGACCCTCCGTATGGGGACCTTAGCGGGGACCCGCCGAGATGTTGACAAATTTTTTTTCACATTTCTACCCCCGCTCATCAACTATTAAGCGCGGGGGGCCGCCAGAGATGTTGACAAAAAAAATTTGTTTTCACATTTCTCCCCTCATCGATTGTTAAGCGCCGGGACCCGCCAGTGAATTTGGTACCGGGACCTCTGACTTAATGTGGGGGGCCTGCTTAGAGCAACACAAATCGAAAATGTGCACTACCCACCTTGTACGCGGTCCATACTGCTGACTCAAAGAGGAAGTGCAAGCAGCACACTTAACTAGCAATTATAGGTTCGTTTTTTATAACGCAATAAAATTCGGACAATGCCAATTGAAACTTTCACCATTGTATTGGAGTGGTATAAAACGCAATTTTGCAACAAAACGTCAAAGAGTACAACAAAGCGATCAATCACTGATTTGTGAGCTTAATCTATTGTACAGTTTTTTATAACATCTAAAATTTCATTTACGTCTGAATTCTCTTTCAGCGAAGGTCGGGCCCAAAACAATTAAAACTGCTAAAAGCAACTATGTTAGTCATGTAGCAAGTTTGCGGTACTGTTAGGCATAATATAATTGATTTTTGAAGACAATGCCTCATACAACTCTTACTTCACACACTCGGTTTTGTCCTAATTTGATAATTGGTTCTGTAGCATGCACAGGGTACTCTACAACAGACTGACGGATAAAAGCTGATGCAATGTGAGTACTTTGAATATTCCAAGCAAGGAAAAATACCAAAAGTATAGTGTAAACATTGTACCTAACAAACGTTCAAAGTGTCCTTCAAGTATTTCGCATTACATCTGAGTAGCCGTTTGTTTTTATTAATTTGCTTGCTTCTGGCTCAATTATTAGAAGAAATACTCCTAGGATGAAGAAAAGTGAAAGGCGTTCATACAATTGTGAAAGTCTGTAGTTTTACTTCCACATCCAGTGGAAGTATAGTAACGACAAAAAAAAAATTGAAAATTTCTATTTTTCAAATAGGCTTAGAATGTCATGAAACGCCTAGATTTTAAGTTTGTGCGAAAAAAATTTTATGTCTGTCTGTCGGTCTGTCTAACTTTTTTGTGCGCACGATTATTCTGGAACCGTTTAAGATATTGACTTGAAATTTGGTACATGTACACTTCTGTGCGATAAAATCAAGTAATCCAGATTTTACTAATATTAAGTGATGTGAATCACTCTTTTTGGAATTTAGATTTTTGATTATCATATGGGTTATAAAAAAGTGACATTGATTGTGAAATGTCATAAGTAAGGTATTTGGAAAAATGTTAATGATTTAATGATAATGATAATGAGATGCAGAAAATGTTCATCAAATTATTCGACAAATTGGATGTCCTCGGAAAGCAGGAAAAACAACAAAATAAAGGAAAGCCGAGTGGTGGTATTAAATGTTACAACTGCGGCAAGGTGGGACATATGAAACGAGAATGCCGACAGCAGAACTCGGAGAGTCGAGTAAATGCTGTGAATGTTGAAGAGAAGCAGGAAAACAGTACCAGGGGGGTTGTGCTGGCTAGGGAATGCGGTGCCCCCAGAGAAATTAAGATTTCCCAGCTTCGAAGAATTACAAGCAGTCTGTTGTTGCATGGATATGTGAACGGAGAAAATGTTTGTTTACCATCGACACAGGTACTCCGTCATCAATAGTACGGCCAGGATTTATATCGGGCATAAAGATTACCAAGAGGCAAAATGAAGAAGTGATCGTCCGGACAGCTACGGGGGACAGGGCTACGGTTCATGGAGAAGTAGTTTGCAGATTGGACAATTAAGGTTCGACCACAGGGTCATCGTGGCTGACATCACGGATGACTTCATTTTGGGGCTAGACATCATGGAACAGTATGGATTTATTGTTGACGTAGGAAAGCGAGTCTTAAGGATTGGGAACGAACAATTTATTCTGTCGAAAGTGAACGACCAATGCGAGAAAACCAGGCTGTTGACAACGCAGGCAGTCAAAACTCGTGCATTATCCAGAAAACCAGACAAGGAAGATTGCAAGCGCTACCCTCAGGTGGGAAAATTGCCGAACATGGTTGAAGTCAACATTGTCAAGGTCGATCTTCCAGACAGTTGGACAAAGAAAACTCTGAGGCGAGAGCAATTGCGCGATGTAGAAATCGGACCCATATTGAGAGCAAAAGAAGGGGGAACGCGTCCAGTATGAGAGGATGTTTCCAACAAAGAAGTGGGGCTGAAGGCTTTATGGTCACAATGGGATTCACTTACGGTCGTAGACGGGCTTTTGAGGAGAGTATGGGAAAGCCCAGATGGGAAGCAGGTTGCCATACGTCTAGTGATTCCCAGGTGTCGTGTACCAGAAGTACTCCAGGAAGCGCATAATGAGACCTCCAGCAGACACTTCGGCATAAACAAGACATTGAGTAGAGCACGGGAATAGTTCTATTGGGTTAATAGTCGCCAGGATGTGGAGGCCTGGTGTCGCAAGTGTAAGAATTGTGCTGCCTGTGGGGAACCATTTTCCATGAGCAACTACAGAAATGAAAGTCGAGAACAGCCGAAGAATGACCGAGAACAGATGACCAAAGCTAGTAACCGACTGAAGGCTCGTTATGAGGGGGATTCAAGGTGGGAGATCTGGTTTGGCTGTACAACCCACAGCGGAAGGAATGGAGACCCCCGAAACTTCAACCTCCTTGGGATGGACCGTATACTGTTATTACCCGAATTAATGATGTCGTTTATCAGATTTAACGAAGCAAAAAGTCCAAGATGAAGATCGTACATTTGGATAGACTGGCAAAATACACCGATGATTCCAAATTGCCTGACCGGGACGTTCAGGCTTAGGAGGGGGCAGTGTGATGTGTTGCAACCCCTTCAATTAATTCAGATGTATTTGCACCTACTCGAGAAAGAACCTACCAGTAGTAGTTATAGAGTGATGACATCTGGAATTATCTAGAGCAGGGATTCCCAACAGGTGGTCCGCGGACCCGTAGGACGATGTCTTGGGGGGTCAGCGAAATGTCACTAAGATATTCAATTGTTTTGTATTTTACTTGACTTGCAGTGGTAGATTCTACATAATCTTCATTTTAAGAATTTAAGAATTTAATCTTTGTCAGTATAGCGACCGATGAGGGAGTCCTTGAAAAAATCTTGTTGGGAACCTCTGATCTAAAGAATGGTGGCGTCATCACAGAAAAATCGAGATCTGTCATTTTTCGGTATAAAAGACCGCATTCTCGGCGAGTAGTACAGAAAGTATAGAAGTAGTTTTGAAGTTTGATTGACAAGTGAGGTTAAGAGTACAAAGTGAAAACAAAGTGATAAACATTGTTATTTTTAGTCAGTAAAGTGCATTTAAGTAAATAATAGCATTGTGAAGTATCCAGGAAATGATTTAATAAATTGTGTTAGTGGACATCTCTTGTTATAATTTTTGGAACCCACGGAATTTGCAAGGGTGGTTTCCTAGGGGTGGAAACACGTTACGTATGCATTTAACCGTGCGCTTGGCCGCGCAGAGTGACAAAGTTACTTTACTATTTTTTTTCAGGAATACCGTGGCTTTAGCGATAAATTTTATTAGTTCAGAAACACGTGGTCTATCCACCTGTATTTTTTAATTTTTCGTACCGTGACTTAATTTCAAAACTGAAAAAATGGGTGAAAAAAAATTATTTTTCACTTTTTTTTAATGTCCTGCATCCGAGCGAAATGTAAACTTTTCAGGATATTATTCTATTCACTTTCACGAACTCATTAAAAAAATTTATTCATTTTGCAAGTTTTTGTAGGTTTCAAAATGTTCTCTGTTGTCTGGGTTAAAATGGGTACTAGTAGGAGGTCTACATGTGGAATAGATTTCAACTTAGTTAGATAAAATGTAATTTTTTTTGAAAATTGTTATTTCCTTATTTTGCAACTAAACTCCGCGTTTAAGCTTTCCTTCATAATTGAAAAAACTTCACTAAGTAGAAAAATCAACAAAATAACTGTAAAAGTGTAAGTAAGGATAAACTTACTCAAACTTTAAAATATATATATATATTTAAAAAATCATTATCATGTTATTTTTTTAAATTTTAATCAGTGATTTTGTATATTTTAATAAAAATCAGACTGACCAACCCTGGTGTGTATAGAAATACGAAATTACTAACTCAAACCTATCAATCGATTGTAACTGCTACATCCACCGTGTATTAGATAGACTGGCAGGTGGCTTAAAAATAAACGAATATCAACCGCCAGAGATGGAATGCTGGAGGAACTATAAGGACGGGCACAATAAAACCAAATCGAAATAAGAGCCATGCGAAATAGAGCTTGCCGAATGAAAGAAATTAAAAAACGTAACAAAGACATGCCAGGTAGAGAATGCCCCGTTGAAAAAGTTAATTTAGACGAATTTTTGTTTTTACCCGGATGAATGGGGATAATTAACAAAAGTTAATTAAACGTGCTCCTGTGCTTTTTTATTACCGACCCGCATGTATTATAAGAGGGACTTATTAAATGCCTGCCTTCTGTGTTTTAACTTACCTTTGACAGTGAATTGCAGGAATTTTACGTATAGAACTAACATATAAATTGGAGAGCCCCAAGTCCAGAAGCGGAACACGTTGAAAAAAGCATGGACACAACCATATCCCTACCGCCATAATAAAAAAAAGGTACCAATATTTCTACAATAGGTGAAAATGTCTAGGGCGTGAAAATTATAACATCGCGTTGAAACAAGTCCAGAAGTACAATTAAGATGGATTCTGATATCTCAAAGAGGTCCCTCCTGTCAAGTTTTGCTACTCTCCGCTGTATTTGTCTAACTCCTAAATAAAACTTCTCTACCTCTACCCTCTAACCTTTGTATTTATCGTTGAGATTAAAAATCTTCGGGATGTGTCCTAAACTTACCATGTTATGTTATATAGCTTGGACTTGTTTTATATACTTTTTATTTTTACCTTTTACAAATTGAAAACTACATTAAAATATACAGTGTCTCACTTTTCACCACTACACCCCCATATCTTGGCCATTTGTTGATCGATTTAGATCAAGTTTGGTATACTTCTTTTGTTTCAGATTGTGATTAAAAAGTTATTTAATTTTTTTTTTTTTTTAGAAGTTAAATACGCCTACTATGATCAAAAGAAATTGGCAAAAATTAGGAATTTATATTAGCGATTGAGATAGGGTTTTTGTTTTTACAGAATCTTGTTCGGTATGACATAAAACTCCTGTATACCAAATTTCGTTAAAAAATATTCATTCCTTTAAAAAAAAAATCACATCTAAGATTTCAATAATAATCAGCCTACTCTTCGAGTTATTTATTGTCGGATATTTACTTAACTTGGTAGTCGTGTAATAATGACGCTAATTAAGCATAGGACACATTTTTTCTTTAAAGAAAATATCAAATAACTAAACTTTTATTTTTGTAAAGTCATTGTAACTTAAACAACACTTAAAACTATTACTTAAACAAAAATATAATATTAAGTAAATATTAAATATAGTCTTTCTCCACTAGTCCTCCATCAATTCTGATACATTTTTCAATTCTCTTCTTATTATTTTTAACAACTTTTCTTAATTCTTCAACTGTTATTTCATTACACACTTCTCACATAGTCCACTCTATTCGTGGCCTATTTTTATAGACTTTATTTTTAATGGTACCCCACAAATAAAAATCCATAGCGGTGACGTCTGGTGATCTAGGTGGCCAAGAAATTAAAGAACTATTTCTTCCAATCCAACGCATAGGGAAGTTGTTATTTAGCCAATTTTTAACTATTGCTGCATTATGAATGGAAGCCCCATCTAGTTGGAAATAAAGGTCTTGTTGTACTGCTAAAGGTAAATTTTGAACGGCATCTCGAAATTCGTGTGTTAAAAATGTTGGAATCTCACACTATTTAAAGTGTAATCAAAGAAAAATGGTCCAATCAAGGTTTCATTTAAAATTCCACACCAGACATTTACTTTTTCGGAGTATTGCCGTTTATAATTTATGTGGGTTTACCTTGAATTTTGCGATGAGACCATGCCATTTGCAGTGAAAGTAGCCTCATCACTGAAAATAATTTTTTTCAAAAAATTTGTGTCATTTAAAAACATACCCTGTGCCCAGAAGCAATATTCCAATCTCCTCTCTGCGTCTCCTTCTTCCATGGAGTGTAAAAACTTGGGCTTATATGGTTTTAAATTATGACATTTAAGGCACCTCCAAATTTTATTTCTGTCTACATTCAAGATTAGAGATAAATCTCTGACACTAACACGTGGTTCAGCATTAACAGCATCTAATATTACTTGATCCAATGGACGATGGCAACGTTGTATTTTTAGGCCCTAACTTTGGATACATTTCCAGTTTATTAATTGATCCAACCGTGGTGTAGAGAATCTGTGGGCGTTCTGGATGCCTCAAATTGAAGATAATATCTGCATCTCGATAAGAGAGCACACTGTCACCAACAATTCTTATTATTTCAATTTTATAGTACCTAGGTATTACTATAGATAAACATATGAAATGGGACCAACACCTTTACAAAGTATGCAATACTCTAAGAAGTATACTATACAAATTTAAATATCTAAAAACTATTCTTGACATTCCCGAGTTAAGAGCAATATATTACTCTCTAGTAGAATCAAGACTCCTATGGGATTGTCGGCTGGGGAGGTGCTGTACAGGTTCATATAAAAAAACTTGAAATAATCAAAAAGAGGTTCCTAAAAATTATGCTCAATAAACCTAACACCTATCCTTCCGATAATCTTTATAAGGACGCTAATCTACTTGATATAAGACAGTTATTTTATTACAGTGTGATTATGAATACATATAAGAGGAAACATTTATTAAGACCTGTTGATCACACTTATCAGACAAGAAGTAAAGCAACATCCTACAGAACTCCATTCTCTATAATATCAATCGGACAAAGAAATTCTGCGTATTTCTCTCCCAGATTTTACAATCTTCTTCCAGAGGAGGTAAAAAACATAAATTCTATTAATTTATTCAAAAAAAAAAAGGTCAAAAAATTTATTTTAAAAACCAATAGAATAGAATTGCACAAGCTCATCGACATGAATGAACATTAGTAAATCTTGTTTTAGGTATAATTGCTATATTTAATTTTAACATATTAGGGTATAGTTGTTAAAAATATTACAAAATATGAAGTTAGGTGTATGTGTATGCATGTGTGTGTATGTCTATTTTATGTGTATGTATCAAAATACCCATATAGATAATTAATTGTTTTCTTGAAATTAATTGGAATGAGTTCTCATACTCTGATGATTACTTAGTTCCATGAGGCTACTTTATATAATGTGTATGATCATAAATAAAACTTATTAACTATTTCACTCACAGACAGTCTAGACTTTGTGAGTTATTTTGTTTATTTGAGTTTATTTGACATACATTATATAAATTATATTTGTTATTTTTCTATTATATTTTTTATTATAAATACTCTACATATATACTATGTAATTATGAATTATTCTGCAAATAAACATATATTATTATTATTATTATTATTATTATTATTATTATTATTATTATTATTATTATTATTATTATTATTATTATTATTATTATTATTATTATTATTATTATTATTATTATTATTAATACTTAATTGTTGTGCAGCCATGTTTAAGTTTAATTTGACATTCGATGCAATTGTCAAATCCATTCCAAAGCACTCCATATTAACAAAGATATTGGTATGCCGAGTTCTAAGTATTTTAAAAAATCGCTGCCCAAGGAATCACTACTTCCTCATCCAGATTCTCTATCCAAGTCACTCACAACGGAAAAACTTTGTGTGTGGAAATAATTGTTTATGGAACTTTAATAATATAATATTTGAAATCCTCCACCTTAAAAACCCATAAAACGATACCCCACATCGGTAGTGGGGTGGGGGTGGTAGTGGGGGTGGATGAATTAAAAAAATATTTTGAGGTTTCTGGTTCTTGTACATACACTAAATCACATTTTTTTTTCATCCCCGTTAATAAGGGGGTGGGAGTTGGTAATGGGGGTGGCTAATGCCAAAAATTTGTACATACTAAATACCAATTTTATGAACTCCTACCTACTTGATTTACCCATTTACCCCAAATTTACCCCAATTTCCCCCCCCCCAACCCTTCGACGGAACAAGATGAAAATATAATCTAGTTCTAGATCTCGTTAAAGTACATATGTGTACCAAATTTCAAGTCAATATCTTAAACGGTTTCAGAGTAAAAGTGCGCACAAAAAAAAGTTACAGACAGACAGACCGACAGAAATTTTTTTCGCTCAAACTTAAAATCTCGACGTTTCATGGCATTTTAAGCCTATTTGAACAATAAAAAATTTAAAAAAATTTTTTGTCGTACAATTTCATTCATTACACTTCTCAAAAACTTATGTCGATGGACGGAGAACGTCTTTTGGTATTCAAAACTTCAGTCAAATTTCTCTGCAGTTTGAAAAAAAAATCTGAATTAGATTTCCTTCATTTTGCTAGATTCTATAACAGTACCAGGTCCAAAGGAGAAATAGTCTTTCAGTAAATGTTTACCAAATCAAGGGACTTTCAAAAACTTATACAATTTCATGTGTTCGTAGATAACACAAAAGACGAAAAAATATGAATTCTCTAGCAAACATAAATTCGGCCGAGAACATCAATATCTGAGTTTTGTTTAGCGATAAGGCTTGTAAACATCGCAATCGTATTTACTCGATCTGTTGCAATGTCGTCCAATAAAAATTAGCATAAACCTTTACCTAGTTCCGACGATTTCAGCAACGTATGTACCTAAAATCAGGGAATTCGATAAACATATTTGTTGTGTAAATAACCTTTTCTTCTTGTAAATTATTGACGATAAGGAATGCAATGGGAAGGAGATTAGATTGTACTAGTAAATGTATTATGAAGAGTTAAATAAACATTTTAATGTCTGTGATAAAGTCGGATAGCGATAGTGCTGGTAGGTATTACTTGTTACTATACATAACCATGTGATTTGCAAGATAATAAATGTTTAGTCATTGCCGGCGACTTTCATGTTACTCTCTGTATTTGGAGCGCACTCTAGAAGCAGACAACACCTTTGTTATGGAGAAAATTAATATTTAAAACAATAATTTTATTTCCTAGAGGTGGCAGAAGAAAACTGACGAGATAGAATTTTTTTTTGCCCAAAATTAGCTTCAGTTCATCAAAATACTTCAGAACCTTAGGACAAGACCTTTTTTTTTGCACTTTTTAGGGTCGTATTAGTATAATTTTTTTTGTCCAAAATTGGCTTCAACGCGTCAAAAGACTTCAGAAAAGTTACATCAGAACCTTAGGATAAAACCTTTTTTTGCACTTTTTAGGGGATGAAAGGAGTGGTAGACAAAAACTGATACGATAGGTTTTTTTTTAATATCAGAATCTGTTTCAGCATGTTAAAAAACCGCTGCCCAAGGAATCACTACTTCCACATCCAGATTCTCTATCCAAGTCACTCACAACGAAAAAACTTTGTATGTGAAAATAATTGTTTATGGAACTTTAATAATATAATATTTGAAATCCTCTACCCCAAAAACCCATAAAACGATACCCCACATCGGTAGTGGGGTGGGGGATGGTGATAGGGGGTGATAGTGGGGGGTGGATGAAGTAAAAAAATATTTTGAGGTTTCTGTTCCTGTACACACATTAAATCACATTTTTTTTTCATCCCCTTTAATAAGGGGATGGGGGTGGCTAATGCCAAAAATGTTTTTGAGACCTTAACTTCTCTTGTATATACTAAATACAAATTTTATGGACTCTTACCTGCTTGATTGACCTATTTACCCCAAATTTACCCCAATTTACCCCCCAACCCTTCGACGGAACAAGATGAAAATATAATCTAGTTCTAGATCTCGTTAAAGTACATATGTGTACCAAATTTCAAGTCAATATCTTAAACGGTTCCAGAGTAAACGTGCGCACAAAAAAAAAGTTAGACAGACCGACCGACAGACAGAAATTTTTTTTTCGCTCAAACTTAAAATCTCGACGTTTCATGACATTTTAAGCCTATTTGGACAATAAAAATTTTTAAAAATTTTTTTGTCGTTACTCCACTGGACGTGGAAGTAAAAAAACATGATAAAATGGTTCTGATCAAAAGCGCGCAGCCCAATTTTTTTTGTCGATCAGTGTAATAACTGCATATACCTTATAGTCCATTCAAATTAGGAAAAAAGTGAAGAAAAACTCTGAACAGAAGTTTCTTTGCATAGAAAGTAAATATTCAACGTTTAGAACAATTTTTTGCTTATGCGCAGAAAAAAAAGACATGCTTTTTGAGATATGCACATATATATATGTTTTTTCGGTTTTTTTTTTATTTGGACGTATAATCTCGAAAAGTACGGATTTTTAAGACTAAGCGAACATAGGTAAACTTGTTCAGATTGCGATTTTCTACAAAAAAACTTGTATACATTTTTCCGATTAATGGTTATTGGTTTTTCCGGAAAAGCGGCTTGAACAATATATGTTTTTTCGCGTTTTTTTTTAATTTTTAATTCAAATATCTCAAAAACTACGCATTTTGAAGGCTAAACGAACATAGTTATACTAAAAAAAATGGAATACAAAAAACACGAAAAAACATAAATATTCCGAAAAAACCAGTGTCCAATAATCGGAAAAATGTATACAATCTTTTTTGTGGGAAATCGGATTCTGAACAAGTTTACATGTTCGCTTAGTCTTAAAGACGCGTATTTTTCGATTCTAAAAGTTGTATACTTACTTTCTATGCAAAGAAACTGCTGTTCAATATTTTTCCCTAAAACGGCGTTTTTTTTCCTAATTTGAGTGGACTAATAGGTATATGAATAACTGTCAGATGCCATTGAAAAATATTTTTGTTATCACTACCGTACCTCCAGGAAAACCTGTAAAATTCCTTGAATTTTTCTATGTAAAGTTCCTTGAATTTTTCTATGTAAAGTCTGTTTTTCGAAAAAAGCACTTCACCGTTAATTTCGGTTTTTATTTGAAGCCCAGAAAAGTCTTACATTCCATCATGGGGCTGGATATCCAAATTAATTTATTTTAGCTTGTGTTGACTACAATTAAACTTTTAAAATGGAATTCGCAAGGCACTTATTTGTACATTTCAATGCAACAATCTGTAAGGTGCGTATTAGGGATTGCATTACCGGTTAACCGGTTAACCGGTTAACCGGTAAACAGGACAAAATACACATGACGATAATTACCGGTTATTTTAATTTTTTACCGGTTATTTCGGTAAATTCTGAACTTACGATGTGTCACGTATTCAACGTTTCTATTTGTCAGTGACTAGTATTCACTAAATATAAGGTGACTGTCCTAACACTGAGCACTTTTAAAAATAAATAAATAATATTATAAAAGGTAAAACCCAAACACCAAGCTCTAAGAAATACAAGTAAGAGAGACATTGACAATATCTTGCGACAGAAAATTGAATATTTCACTGCCTCAAATATCCGTGGAAAACATTTAGAAGAATGTTATTACCAATTCCTATTAACTTGTCGACCTACCAATATCGATAGAGGAAGGGCATTTCAGTTGGTGGTATTCTATGTACAAATATCAGACGACTAACAGATACAGCTTTGAAAAACTAGCCCTTTTAATGGACTATTTTTAAAAAATATTGTATTTTTAGATTAGGTATTCAGTAAATGCCCTATTATTATACTCTTCGCAAAAACGAAGAGTATATTGTATTTGATCGGCACATTTCTAAAATCGTAAATATCGCTCGTAGAGAAAATTTTTTTATATCATTGTGTTAGTGAACGAATTCTGAACAACTTTCAAAATGTCCGTCTGTCCGTCTGTCCGTCTGTCCGTCTGTCCGTCTGTCCGTCCGTCACGTTTCTTGTAAGCACGATAACTTAAGAAAGAAAAGTCCGATTGTATTGAAATTTGGAAAGTAAGTTAGTGGTAGGTAGAGGAAGAACCCTATTTTTGAAGAAAATCGATCAGTAAATAAAAAAGTTATTAATTATTTAATACTAAAAAAAAATATTCTCATAATTTTTGTCGCTTGTACTTAAATAGAAATCTTGCGAAATGTTATCTCCATAAACTTTTGCCTTGCAATCCTAAGATCGTGTGTTCGAATCCCACACAGTTTGGATTTTTTTTTCATTTTTTTTTTCATTTTTTTTTCATTTTTTTTTTCATATAATTTTTTTCACAACAAAGATGGTATTACAAAATTTAGTATGCCCAAAAACTAACATTATTTACAAGAAAACTGCGAAGAGTATCCTATAGAATGTGTAACAATTATATAAAAACTCAGTAAATTGGCGAAGAGTACATTTTTAGCTTGTTTGAGTTTATGTTTGTAATTTTTGTTATTTACAGAATAGTTATTTATTTAAATTTATTTCATTTATATTTTTTCCTTTTGATAAAAAAACTTTTTGTTTGTTCATTATAATAATAATACATTTATTTTACTCAAAGTAAAAATGGTACAAATTGAACTGTAGAGCTCTTCTTCCATTTGCCCAAATACAAATAACCTAAATCTAAGATTATAAAAAAATATTAATACATATAAATCTAAAAAATAATAATTATATTATTTGTTAATATTCAGTAATGAATTGTAATAATCTAACAAATATTATATTTTATAATAATAATAACAATAATAACAACAGCAGCACTCAGACATGCGAGCAGACAAGGGGAATGAGCATCAAGTCTCCTGCTTCTGATCAGCCAAAATGTAATTTTTGACAACTTTAATAATTTTTTGATTTATATTGTTTATATTCATTTGGAAGTTCATTCCAAAGATGAGATGCAAAATACGTAAATGATCTTTGAAAAATCGCAGTTTCATGCTGAGGCACCAAAAAATTTTGTATGTATCTTGTATTATGCACGTGATCTCGTGAAATTAACTTATTTCTTAAGTACTGAGGTTCGTCATTATGAATTATTCGTCAAATAAGTGTGAGCATGTGTAAACGTCTGCGGTTTTCCATGTTTAATATGCTATATTTATTTAGATGTGGTGATATATGTTGTCTATATGGGATACTGTAAATATAACGCATACATGAATTTTGAAGTTTTTGAAATTTCTTTTTTGCTATCGCCGATAATAACTTTCCATATACAACATCACCATAATCAACTAAAGATAATACCAGTGAATCACAAAATTTTGATTTACACTCTCTAGATATGTCTTTCGCAAAACTGTATAATTTTTTCAATCGACTGTGAGCGAATTTCAATTTGAAAGAAATATGTTTCACAAAGCCTAATTATATTAATTATAGGTATATAAAAATATTTTTTGTTAAATTTAGATAATTTTGTACATGGAAAAAGACAATTGCCATTTTGGCCACCCTAATCATTCATTCTAAAAATTACCGGTAAATACCGGTTAACCGGTTATTTACATTTTTATTTACCGATTTACCGGTTATTAAAATTTCCGGTAAATTGCAATCCCTAGTGCGTATATATATATTAATTTCTCCTTTTTTTCCATGGTGTTAACCTTGGAGTTATTTAGTCAACAAAATTATGCGAAACAGTAATTATGTTAACAATCAAAGTACTTATAATCAAATACGTATAAATTTCGAAGGTGCGTTTTAATTCATTAACTCATTTTATAAATATTTCGTTGTGTTCTATACAAAAATATACAAAATTGTCGGAAGTAGTGGCTAATGAATTATTAATCAATATGTAGCGGTCTAAGTAGCGGTAATAAATCGATGAATAAAATACTAAAATGAAAAGATTTTTATTTTTTAGTTGTCATTGTTTCATACTCTGTAAATTCTCGTGGTCGAAGCTTAAAAGCAGAAGTCACGATTTGAAGGGCACATCTCAAGATAGAGACACAGGGTGTTTCCGAAGTACGTGTAAAAATTCAAGGTGGTGATTTCTTGAGTCATTCTAAGAAAAAAAGTTCTTAGGATCGTATGTTGAGAAATGAAATGGTTTCATCCGGGTGTTGGCGTGATTGTCGAATTTTTCTTGACGTTTCGCTGATAATACTGTCAGCTTCCTCAGAAGGATTCTAAAGACGCAAGTTGTTCTGCTCCTCGGTATATATACCTTGGCGCTGCTTCGCTTTGCTGCTCATTGTGAGAATACCATAAGACTTTCGCGAATTTTTGAGTCGATGTTCAATGTTTTTAAGTATTTTAAGTCATTCGTCTAGAGTGCTTTGGAATACCAAAATTTGTTCTACGGCAGGTAAATTCGAAGGGAGAAATATAATTACTTCCACATCCAGTGGAAGTATAGTAACGACAAAAAAATTTTAAAAAATTTTTATTGTTCAAATAGGCTTAAAATGTCGGAAAACGTCGAGATTTTAAGTTTGAGCGAAAAAAAAATTCTGTCTATCTGTCGGTCTGTCTGTAACTTTTTTTGTGCGCACGTTTACTCTGGAACCGTTTAAGATATTGACTTGAAATTTGGTACACGTATGTACTTTAATGAGATCTGGAACTAGATTATATATTCATGTTGTTCCGACGAAGGGTTGGGGGGTAAATTGGGGAAAATTTGGGGTAAATGGGTAAATCAAGCAGGTAGGAGTCCATAAAATTGGTATTTAGTATATACAAGAGAAGCTAAGGTCTCAAAAAAATTTTTGGCATTAGCCACCCCCATTACCACCCCCACCCCCTCATTAAAGGGGATGAAAAAAAAATGTGATTTAGTGTATGTACAAGAACCAGAAACCTCAAAATATTTTTTTACTTCATCCACCCCCACTACCCACTACCCACTACCATCCCCCCATCACCACCCCCACCGCACTACCGATGTGGGGTATCGTTTTATGGGTTTTTGGGGTAGAGGATTTCAAATATTATATTATTAAAGTTCCATAAACAATTATTTCCACATACACAATTTTTTCGTTGTGAGTGACTTGGATAGAGAATCTGGATGTGGAAGTAGTGATTCCTTGGGCAGCGGTTTTTTTCGTTTAATTTCATTATACACTAGTTCACAAGTTCAAAGCCGTGTTAATTCTTGATAAAGCTCGTAAAAATATGAGTGAGGGCTCATTGAATTCGGAATGGCGTCTAGAAAAGTGTTCAAAATTTTCAAACCCGCGCATAAACAATTGCAAATGTTATAAACAAATGAAGATTGAAAAAATAACAAGTTTTGTTTTACTTCCACATCCAGTGAAACGACAAAAAATTGTTAATGTTCATATAGGCTTAGAATGACATGAAACGTCAAGATTTTAAGTTTGAGCGAAAAAAAAATTTCTGTCTGTCGGTCTGTCTGTAACTTTTTTTGTGCGCACGTTTACTCTGGAACCGTTTGAGATATTGACTTGAAATTTGGTACACATATGTACTTTATATGTACTTTGTTCCGTCGAAGGGTTGGGGGGTAAATTGAGGTAAATTTGGGGTAAAGAGGTAAATCAAGCAGGTAAGAGTTCATAAAATTGGCATTTGGTATATACAAGAGAAGCTAAGGTCTCAAAAAATTTTTTGGCATTAGCCTATTACCACCCCCACCCCATTATTAAAGGGGATGAAAAAAATGTGATTTAGTGTGTGTACAAGAACCAGAAACCTCAAAATATTTTTTTATTTTATCCACCTCCACTACCACCCCCTATCACCACCCCCACCCCACTACCGATGTGGGGTATGGTTTTATGGGTTTTTGGGGTAGAGGATTTCAAATATTATATTATTAAAAGTTCCATAAACAATTATTTCCACATATAATTTTTTTTCGTTGTGAGTGACTTGGATAGAAAATCTGGATGTGGAAGTAGTGATTCCTTGGGCAGCGGTTTTTTTGTAAATTACTCGAAAACTATTAGTATTTAAGAAATTTTAAAGAAAGGTTCTTAAAGAGGGAGAGATTTCCAATAAAAAAGTCCCGACTCCCGAAACTCTATCTCTATTATTAACAATTTTAATTCAGTGTTGAAAATAGAGCTCCGCGCGGCGAACACTAAGCCGTTACGATTAGAGATGCAACGGATATCCGGTTACTATCCGGTATCCGGCCTATCCGGCCATTTTATTACTATTCGGCTGGGCACCAGATAGTGACCTAATATCCGGCCAAAACCGGATAGTTAAAAAATAAAAAGTGGTATAAGAAATGAAGCAGTTTTACTATTTTTCACTTATTCTGTATTACAATTATTACTACAAACTGGCAATAGTTATAGATTAGTTACTAAATTAATACTTAAAGTTTACTAATGGTAAATTATGGTGAATAAAGATGAGTTTTTCAGTGCTTAGATGTAGTAGACGATTATGTTTCTTTTCGTATACGTTACCAGCTTCTGAAACGGGTCTCACTGTATACACTGCTGCAAGGGGCTGAAAGATATATGTTTACAAACTTTGACAAAAGTGTATATTGATGGGAGTTAGTATACCACCATGCGTAAGGGTCACTATTTCTTTGAATCCGTGCTCCTTCTCGGCCATTGAACTTTTATCCGAAACGTTTTCATTAACGCTACTATTTTTTTGCCACTTCCTCAAAACAGTCCCAAAAAGTGTTGTGAATATCAGCAGTAACATTATCTAGTGGGTTTCTCTTACTTTGTATATTGGAAGGAGAAGAACCACTTTCACTATCACTGCTTGAACATGAATCATCACAACTATTTTTTTAAGCCTACAGCAGAATAATTTGACGGAATTTTTCAGCCTGATTTTTATCAAAAAAACTTCGTTTTAAATCTGGGGTCCAGAAGACTTGCCAGTAAGTATTCTTTGTCGTTGAGGTTGCCAAAACGTGTTTTCAATCCAACTTTCAATGTAAGCCGGATATTTGGCCGGATATCCGGTATCCGGCATAAGAAATACGCCGGATATCCGGTATTCGGTATCCGGTCAAAACACTATCCGTTGCATCCCTAGTTACGATGCTCTGAAACCGGCCGTAATAAGTAAAAATATTTTAAAAATTTTAAAAAATTATGGTATTATTTAGACACTTAAAGGAACATTATCCCGTTGTAAAAAAATTTTCACCGATTTTTCATAAAATGAACCTATTGTTAATTAACAAATTTTTTTGAGTTTGCTTCTATATTTCAAGTCGGATAATTGTTAAACAAAAGCCACTAAAATTATTTATGGGATTATGACATTGCGATGCTTTTAATTGTTATAGTCTATTAGTTACTAATTATTTACCCTAACAAAAAACTAAAAAATGAAAAAGTAAGGTTGAAAATTTTTATGTTAATTTTAATTGTTATTACTGTTTTTATATTCAAAATTACTATAAGACCACATAAACTTTAAGTTTTCATTGCTAATTGTTTAAACAAATTTTATAAACAAATAGATAAATTACGTATTTTTGAAAAAAAAAAAAATTTTGTCATTTTATTGGGGTAAGCCACCTGTCAAAATTTGTACAGCGACTGCCTATATTGTTTAAATCGGCCAGTACTGCCGCGACTGCCGAAGAGACTGCCTAACTGCCGAGAAAACTGCCCTAACTGCCGAAGAGACTGCTCTGACTGCCGAAGAGACTACTCTGACTGCCGAAGAGACTGCCATGGCTGCCGAAGAGACTACTGCGACTTTTGGGAATTGAAATTACGAAAAATAATGAGTGAAATAATGAATCATTAGAATGAAACAAAATATTTATTAAATACTCATATTTTTTATAATAATAGATATAAATGACGCTCATTTTTGGAATTTTCATGTATTTTTTAATGTGCAAAAAATGTAGCACATTATTTATCGCGAAAAACTGCCTGTAACTAAAAAAATTAGCAAGTTACAAAAAAATTCCAAGAGATAAAAAATGTTTAGAAGGCCTCAATGCATTCGTCTGAATTTTTTCAAACGTTTAAATTACGTAGTTTTAAAGCGCTACAATTTCAAAGAAAGGGGTAGTTTTTCATGTTTTTCCGGAAAGACTCGGTAAAAACGCACTTTACAGAAAAGTTGCAAAAAAAGTCTTGTATTTCGATGATACATTCACCTGAATGTTTTCAGATTTTTTGTCAACTTTTACATTTCCCCTCCCCCACTTTTATGAATTTTCGAATGGCCATATCTCGAAAAATATGCATTTTCCGAAATAAATTCACAAGAGTAAAAACATCTTATTTTGGGCCAAAAAATGTAAATATATTTTTTTTTGTTTCCTTTTTTGACCTAATTCTACAAGTTACGAAACCTGTGATAAAAGGGGTGTTTTCTACATCTTCCGATCATTTCCTACTCTAATCTTTTTTTTCAACTTTTTTATTAATGTCATCACAAACACATTGCACAAGGTTTCATCAAAATCCATTCATTAGCACTCAAATTCGAGGCGAAACCCCCCGTTGACTGGACTATAAACCAACTTCTATTAATGCAGAGTAATTTTTATCAAAAAGCTCGTGAGGGATCGTATTGGTCAACTTTGATAGGCTCTAGGCGTTTTTGGGACTAATAACTACGAAAAACCCCAATGTACCCCCGCAGTACGTCAGTGATTATCAATTTTGAATACGTTGTACCCTTCCGATCACTTTGAAACTTGGATATGTTTTATAGGGGCTTATAAGCATTTATTTGTAAGGAAATGATGGGTGGAGCCTCGAGAAAAAAAAAATTATTTGGAAAAAACTTTTCACCACTTCTTTCCGACAAATGGGCTTAATAATTTTTTCCTACGTTTGTGCCATCAAAAGCCATAACATATATTTTTTTCATGAAAATCGGTTTATGCGTTCTTGAGATAATTTTTTTTTCCATTTTTCTTTTCACCCCCATAATTCCAGTAAAAATGATTTTCCAAAAATAATATTTTGGGAAATTTCATCTAACACTACTGTCAACTTGTGCTCAAAATCTCGACCCGATTGGTGTGGGGGTAGCTAACACATGCTTAACCTGCTATATGCTCTTTATCATAAATGTCATGATTTTTTAACATTTTTCATATTTGTTTTAACAGTTTTTATCCATATTGACAGCTGTCAACTGTCAAACTGTCAATTCTGTATTACAAATAAAACATTTATTAAATATGAAAAATAATATTTTTAAAGATATAAAAAAATAGATTTTCTTGTTTATGTGTTATTTAAGCTACTTATTTGTATACTTCACTGCATTTATTTTTAAATGCACAATTATTATCAAAAAAGCCAAATTAAAGGTAATTTCAAAAACTTTAAAAGACTACAAGCTATCAGCAACATTTTTTGAAATAATAGTTTCGGAAATGTTTAATTACAAGTATATTTCTCTCGATATTTTTGCGCATTGACAAAAAAAATCTATCTCCGTCAATTTTTGTCGTAGGGAAACAAAAAAAAAATGAAATTAAACATAATTTTATCACGTACAAAAAAGCGTTACTTACTTTTTTTGTAAAAATTAATATTAAAGAGATATTTACTAAAAAGCGCGCAGAAACGCATTTTTTGCACCCCCTACGTCCGGCAGGTGAATGATTCACTCAAACAATTTTTTTCGTCAAATATACGTAATTACCTATGCGAATGCACAGTTTGAACCAGCCATGTACTTTTACAGGCTAATCAATTTAGGATTCTGTTTGGAAAGTTTTGGAGAAATTTTTTTCTCTATCTTGCTTTATGTTTTTTGGAGTGCTGAACAGGAATTTCAAGTTTGCTACCTCGTAACTTTCCTGCTTAAAAAGTTATAAGCGAAAAACCACGAAAAAAGCGGGTTGTAAGTATTTGGTAGAGGGTTAAACTCTCGGTTAAACTTTTTTGAAAATATTATTACACCAAATTAAACTAGACATTTTTCTACATTCCAAAAATTATTACAAAACTACAACTATCAACAACTTACTTATTTTATCTTCAGTCTTAAACTACTTAATTTTTGCTAATTACAACAATAATAATAACATTATCTCACTCTCCTAGTACTTACTTTTCTTTACCTAATAATAAAAACTGTAATTTTTACAGTTTTTATTATTAAAAAAAGGTAAGTGGTAATGCACATATTGCAAATATTAACAGTCTAAATGCAACTACAAAAATAACTCAACAGCTTTATAAATTGGTGATTGGTAATTGCGCAATATCCACACCATTCAACATTCTCAGAAGAAGCGCTTATATTACGCTGGCGCGCATGCGCCAGTCATGACTGCCGACAAGACTGCCGGTACGATTGCCGAGACTGCTGCGACTGCCTACTAGACTGCAGAAAGACTGCCTAGAATTTGTACAGCGACTGCCGATGGTGGTTGACCCCTCGATATTATCATTGAAAAAAAAATCTTAAAAAATGTTTTTAATTGTCTATCATTTTTTTCCTTTTTTCAATATTTAAACAAATTAATAAGAAAAAATTTTATTCTTAAAATTTATTATTTGCAATTCTCTACAAACTGGAAAAATTAAAAAATTTTTTGTTTATTTATTTGTTTATTTAATAAACAATTTGTTATTAAGAATCGCCGAAGTAAAAATACTTGAATATAAAATTACTTCCACATCCAGTGGACGTATAGAACGACAAAAAAATTAAAAAAAATTTCATTGTTCAAATAGGCTTAAAATGTCATGAAACGTCGAGATTTTTAGTTTGAGCGAAAAAACTTCTGTCTGTCTGTCGGTCTGTCTGTCTGAAACTTTTTTTTGTGCGCACGTTTACTCTGGAACGTATTCTGCTTGGGTGGCCATGTATGTTTCTGATAATACATATTTTAGGGAAAAAAAAACTTCTACTTGAATGTGCAACCACCACCTGCCTGCCTAAACGTCTTTAGTATTTTTATAGAATTGAAGTTTGTACATCTGCTGGGGTCGGTTTGATTCTAAGACGCCCTCCGCTACTTAAATCTCAGCAGGTCCTTCTTTTTATATTACTCAAAACATGTATGTTATATATTTTTCCTCGGTAGAACATCTTTCAGCGTTCGGCAACGCACGCCGCCTTCCTTGCCAGTTGAATCGACAGCGCCTTTATTTTATTGATGAATGGTATTTTTATAGTAATCTCTGGTAGTTTATAACTTCACTTTGAAAGATATATTGCTAGATTTCTATTATACATCTCCTGAACCGTCGTGAGTAAATATAGCTGCATGTTCTGTGACTCAGCTAGTTTATCATGGTATTAAGGCACGGGGTGCATTTCATTTATTTTAAACGGGTAAACACATGCCGTTCACCCAAGTCAATTTTAGTCCAGTCAACGGAGCGCTAAAATGACCAAAATCTCTAATTTGAGTGCTTGTGAAATGTGTTTGTAATGACGTTAGTAAAAAAGTTGAAAAAAGATTAGAGTAGGAAGTGATCGGAAAGGGTTCCATAATTTGTAGAATTAGGTCAAAAATGAAAAAAAAACACTTTTACCTCTTTTGGTTCTAAATAAGATGCTTTTATTCCTGTGATTTTTTTTTATTTGCAACTTTTCTGTAGAGTGCGTTTTCGCCAAGTTTTTCCGGAAAAAACATGAAAAACTACCCCTTTCTTTGAATTTGTAGCTCATTAGACGTGATTTAAAAATTTGAAAAAATTCAGACGTATGCCTTGAGGCCTTCTAAACATTTTTTGTCTCTTGGAATTTTTTTTTTTAACTAATTTTCCGAGTAACAGACAATTTTTCACGATAAATAATGTACTACATTTTTTGCATATTAAAAAAATTCATGAAAATTCCATTTGTTCGTGATTTATATATGTATATTATTATAAAAAAATATGAAACCTATATACTTACACCATCTTTAAAGGTTCTAGTAGGGCAGCTTATCATGAAAATGTGGACACACCGTACAAAACCACCAAATTTTTTCTAGGTACTAGTTAGGTACGTAGCTCTGCAATTTTATATAGCACTGAGAAATTGCTACCGGTCTTACCTAAGCAAACTAGAGCAGGATTTGGTGAGAGTATCTGCAGAGGAAAGTTAGAGTAAGGCTACAGCACTTGTGGAGCTTTATACTTATACAGGGTGTCCCGTAAATAATGGATAATCCTGAAAATGGTAATAGGCCAGGCCATAACCTATCAGAATATCACAACTTGACCTTATTGAAAACCCTACGGTTTTCGAGATATGGGCACTTTTTTGAAATTTTAAAAATTCCTGCTCTAGGATAGTATTTTGCTTGCCACTCCCACAAAGTAAGGATGTTTTCATTCTGTTTTTTTGGTGAGTATTCTAGAACAATTGTGCTATCAAACGTGTATAGGAGTTTTGAGATATCGACAACGGTGTTTTAAAAAAAAATGTATTTCTTAAATTTCGGTTCCACCAAGATTCTGTCTGCTGAATTTGACTTTTTATGGTGTAAAGAAAAGTGCCAAACAAAACTTGCCAATTATTTTAAAAACTTGCTCACTTATTATTATGTTCTAAAATGTTTAAAAATTCTGATTCTTCCTGTTAGAAAAAAAGATATAGCTGTTTGGATAGCGGAGGAACTAAATTTATCGATTTAAAATTTTTAACAAGTAAGCCTTGTTTTTAATTGCATGTGACGCATGTCATTTTGTACGCGGTGTTACCGATTCAAACTTTGTTTTTGTCGATAACGAATTAGCATTTCTTTGGACTTATTGGAACTTGTTAAGAACAACAATGCCTCGTATACAGTATACACAACGTGAGTATGCTAATATGCATACTATTTACGGCGAATGTCGCGGCAACGCCAGTGTATCCGCTATGCGTTATCAAGAAAGGTACCCGAACGCACGCCATCTTAACTATCGTGTATTTATTAGAGTGCATAACGCGTACTGCGGGGGAAGGATTTCTAGTCATCGTTGTATTGGTGGCGTCAGTGAAGGAAGACCTCGTCAAGATTTCGACGACGAAGTGCTGAATGAAATTAACGATGATCCATCTACTACTGTGCGTACCATATCACGACGCACTGGCGTATCTAAAACAAGGTGCACAGAATTTTAAAACGATACCAACTCCATCCTTTCCATGTACAACGTGTGCAAACTCTACTACCCAGAGATTATCCCTTGAGAGTGGTATTTTGCCGGCGAATGCTGCGGATGATACGAGAGGATCCAGATTTTTTTAATAAAATTTTGTAGTCTGACGAATCATAGTAGAGCAGAATTTATTGTAAATTTGGACAGGCATCCTAAATGGTCAAGTGGTAGGCCCATTCGAACTGCCACCAACATTAACGTCAGACAATTATTTGGAATTCCTTCAAAACGAACTACCGGTCTTACTAGAAGACTTTCCTCTATCCCCGAGGCTGACAATGTGGTTTCAGAATGACGGATGCCCTCCACATCATGGGAGAGAGGTGAGAGCATATCAAAATTTGAAATATCCAGGAATATGGATCGTTCGCTTAGCTCCAATTCTGTGGCCACCCACTAGACCTAAATCCTTTTTTTTACTGGGGATGCATGAAGAAAAGGTGTACTTCCAACCTGCTCAATCCTTGAATGAATTATATGAGCGCATCGGAGTAGCCGCTGAAGAAATCAGCCGATCCGGATATTCACACCATTTAAAACGTTCCTTTATTAAAAGGTGCAGAGCCTGCATCAGGGCTAGAGGAGAGCAATTCGAACATTTATTATAGGTTGTTTGACTATTTCTTTTTAATAATATTTAATAAATGCAGGTGAAATTACTTTTTGTTTTATTTCGATCTTTCTTCGTCCTCTTACCTCACAATTTTAAAACATTTTAAAATATATTCTCGATAACGCACAGCGGATGCACTGGTGTTGCCTCGACATTCGCCGTAAATAGTATGCATTTAGCATACTCACGTTGTGTATACTGTATACGAGGCATTGTTGTTCTCAACAAGTTCCAATAAGTCCAGAGAAACCCCAATTCGTTATTATCGACAAACAAAGTCTGAATCGGTAACACCAGACGTACAAAATGACATACGTCACATGCAATTAAAAACGAGGCTTACTTCTAAAAATATTTTAAAGTGATAAATTTAGCCCCTCCACTATTCAAACAGCTATATCTTTTTTTCTAAGAAGAAGAATCAGAATTTTTAAACATTTTAGAATATAATAATAAGTGGGCAAGTTTTTAAGATAAGTGGCAAGTTTCGCTTGACACTTTTCTTTACACTATCAAAGGTCAAAGTCAGCAGACGGAATCTTGGTGGAACCTAAATTTGAGAAATACATTTTTTTTTGAGAATACTGTCGTCGTTATCTAAAAACTCCTACACATGTCTGATAGCACAACTGTTCTAGAATACTCATCAAAGAAGAGGATGAAAAAATCCTTACCTTGTGGCAGTGGCATGCAAAATACTATTATAGAGTAGAAATTTTCGAAATTTCAAAAAAGTGCCCATATCTCAAAAACCGTAGTGTTTTCAATAAGGTCAAGTTGTGATATTTTGATAGGTTATGGCCTGGCCTATTACCATTTTCAGGATTATCCATTATTTACGGGACACCCGTATAGAGAACTATGTGGAAGATGGGACCTACTACTTTAAATTTTCAAAGTTGCATGAACTCTATGAGAACCGATTAAAAATCCTTGGCGTTGAGAAGGAGATTAGCAAAACCAGATTGAATGAGAAAGTGCTAGCTTACTTTCCACAAGCGCAAGAACAAAGTGATGGAAAGTATAAAGTTTTGATGTTTGAAGAAGGCATGCGGGAAATGCTGCAGTAGGCCATGTCATGTGATTACGAACATGATGTCCTTTTGTTAGCTAAGGCTGCAGATACTCCCACCAAATTGTACTCTAATTTCTTTAGGTGAGACCGGTAGCGATTTCTCAGTACTATATAACATTGCAGATAATATTTGGCCTCAACGGCAATGAGATCACCACCTTCTAATGCTGCCAACAACAGTTCTGTTGCCATTTTTCGTATGCTCGTATCAGCTGTTAATGTTCGAAATTCATGAAGGAGTCCATCGCTTCCACGACGTAACAAGCATGCCATTTTGTCACTCGCTTTACGCCGGGATCGATTCTCCACAGTTGTGCTACCTCCTGAAGCATTTCCCCGTTTTCTAGCTCTATCCAACTTCAAATTGCTGAACTTGACGTAACAAGATTTGTGCCATACACCATGGTTTTGGACCAGTTCATCTGCACTCATGTCGCTTCCAAAATTTAGTTTCATTGGCAATGATTCGAAGCTTCTAAACTCATTGATATTGTTCAAGAAAGACCGGTATGGTGTTGTCTTGTCTTCGATTCCATGTGCATTGAGTGGACATTTTAGATTTTCTGAGGTTGTTTTCTGACAGATCATACACTTGTTCCAATCCACCTTGTATTACAATTCAGTCTGAAACAAAATGAAAAAACATACTAGAAAATATGGATACACCGGACAAAACAGTTCATTGGTGAAGAGTTTGAAATTGGTACATATATTAATGAATAAATATATAGTGTGATACATTTAAAAATTGTGTAGTTGTATTTCCTGGCCCCAAATATGCACCTATATTCCAAAATGGTCGCTATAAAATCCAAGATGGCCGACGGAGGAGTTGGTTCCTATCAAAAATTGAAAGCTACATGTCTAACTAGTACCTGGAAAAAATTTGGTGGTTTTGTCCGGCGTGTCCACATTAACGCGAAATTCGATATAATTTTTAAATTGAAAATGTGAAAAAGTTTATGGTACATTATTTATCGTGAAGAACTGCCTGTAACTCGGAAAATTAGCAAGTTACAAAAAAATTCCAAGATACAAAAAATGTTTAGAAGACCCCAATGCATACGTCTGAGTTTTTTCAAATTTTTAAATTACATATTTTTAAAGCGCTACAATGTCAAAGATGGGGGTAGTTTTTTATGTTTTCCGGACAAACTCGGTGAAAACGCACTTTACAGAAAAGTTGCAAATAGAAAAAAGTCTTGTATTTCGATGGTATATTCACATGAATTTTTTCAGATTTTTTTTCAACTTTTACATTTTCCCTCCCCTCTTTTAGGAATTTTCGAGTGGCCATCACAAGAGTAAAAACATATTTTTTTGGATCAAAAAAAAAAAAAAGGTAAGGTACGTTGTTTTTTTCTTTTTTCATTTTTGACTTAATTCTATATGATACGGAACTCGTGATAAAAGGGTTGTTTTCTACCCCTTCCGATCATTTCCTACTCTAATATTTTTTTCAGCTTTTTTATTAACGTCATTACAAACATATTGCATAAGGTTTCATCAAAATCCATTAATTAGCACCCGTTGACTGGACTATTTAAGTAGATTTAGTAAATTTGCCTTGTTAGTTAGCTTTGTCGTTCCATGTCATCAAGGGTGTATTTAAATGTTTATTTTAGATATTGCCAAGGACGTGCTTTTTGTGTGATTAGGGAATTGGGAGATAAGGAAGTAAGGTGTTCAAACATGCACAGATCGTTATCGCAGCAATATTTTAAATTAGTTTGTTGATGAGTTCACTCGGAAAAAGTTGGTTAATATTGTAAATAAAAATTTTAATTGCACTGAAATAGTTTAAAGGTGAATAAACTTTAAAATTAAACAAATATATGTAATAAAGTGTTTCTAAATCGACTACTGGGAAAAATTGTGTACACATATCACAGAACTTCTATTTTCTATTACCATATGCATATTTCAAGTATTCTTCATTTTTTAATGTATGGGGTGTTTTTGATTGTTTTCCCCCTTTTTGTAAGTACTTTAAAAAGTTGTTAGTATTGTGCAAGTATAACGGGTGTCCTTAACTTAAAACTCCCTGTGCCATTTTCTCGATAAATAAAAGAGATATTTGAATTCAGTAAAAGGTGTTCATTAGAATATATAAATGATACGAGTTTTGAGTAAAAACGGTCATTTTACAAATTAAGGTATAGATGGCGTTGCGACGCAAAGAAATTATTTGATCCTAGGAACGTTGAAATGAGGTGCAAGTGGTGGGACATTACATTTTGAGCAACTTTTATGATACGAACAATTTTCCAAAAATCGCTGGTTTTCGAGATAATTGAACTTGTATAATATATATAATTTTTTTAAATAACTTTTCTCATAACTTTTTTAAAATACATTTTAGACGATAAGTCCTTTGGGACATTTTCCATAATGAATCAGGTTGATTTAGATGCTAATGAAACATATTTATTTCAAAACACAAAATAACTTTTTTTTCAAGTAAAACAAAGGTGGGCTGCTATTTGGAAATTAAAAATGTTGACATTTTTGTTTATTGTGTATTGTCTAATTTTTGCGTCACGTTTATGTTGTATGTTCGACTACATTTTACACTATAAATTGTAGACATGAAAAAAACTGAGATTTTTTACTTGAAAAATTACATTGAAGTTTAAATGTCTCGAAAACCGGTAATTTTTAGAAAATTGTTCATACTAAAAAAGTTGCTTAGAATATAATTCTCCATCTCATGCACCTCATTTCAGCGTTCCTAGGATCGAACAATTTCTTTGCATCGCAACGCCATCTATACCTCAATGTGTAAAATAACCATTTTTACTCAAAACTGAAGTAATTTATATATTCTAGTGGATACCTTCTACAGAATTCAAATATCGCTTTTGGTTATCGAGAAAATGGCGCCGAGAGTTTTAAGTGGGGCACCCTGTTGGTACCTCATGTGTAACAGTATTGAAACATGACCAATTGACCAACTTTTAAAATTTTGGTTGGTTAAAGTTAAAGAACCCCTGCTCGATTTTCATTTTTAATTGAGCAACTTCAGGTGCAATTTACTCTCTTTGATTTTATACCATTAACTTTTATCAAAAATCGATATTCGATAGGAAAGCATGATTACGTAGATCATGCTCAGTAATTGCAGTCGAGCTGTAGTTTGCATAAATATACCGCCAAATACCTTGAAAAACCAATTTTTCAGATTTATCCGTGGATTTATCATTACATGTATTAGACACGATTACACAGGTTGATATTAAAGGTTATTCACAAAAATAGCAGCGGGGGACTGGGCTTGACTTCAGCTCACTAAAAATTATAGCCAAATCTGATCGATCAGCAGCTCGCAAGCATAACCGAAAACGCCATAAAACAGTAATACAATTCCACCATTAAGAGACATACATCTATTACATTGTAATTGTAAATAAATGATTGTTCATTTAAAATTTTATATATTCAATACAGACCTGTCTGATGCACCTGGTGAGTGGGTTTATGATTGTTGCTAATAACAGACAAATAATCATAGTCAATATATTATATCTGTGAATAGACTATACCTAAATTATTTATGACCATATTTTGTGAGTGTGCCGCAGTAGTTCTATACCCTCCTCGGGCCCACAACTAATTTGTCTTAAAATATTAATATCATGTGACATAAAGTTATTCAATGGAGTCTAAATGACACTGTAATGTGCCCACATTTTCGAAAAAGTTTTTGGGTTTTTGAAAAATTGGGTATCATATATGATACGTTAGGTCTTTAACATGACAAGAATGAAATAATTTTAGGTCTCAAATTTATTTATTGAATTCAGAAAAACAGTTTTGCTGAACACTACAGCATAAAAATACATTACAAACTTTATATTTTGAAAATGTCAGGTTTTTGCAGCCCGCATATCTGCACTTTGACCTCGATTTTTGATGGGTTGGTGGGTTTTGGAATATTTTCTGGCAACAGTGGGGTTGAGCAGGGGGTTGATATTTGTCCAGTTTCGGTCCAAAAGTTATCCTCTTCCATTTTCTTTTTTTTTTCCTTTTAAAAGTAATTTTATCAATTCGTCATCATTGTACTCGTTTTCACTTTCCATGGTGTTGTCACCACCTTCATTTTCACTTTCTAGTACTATTTTCTCTTGATCTTGGCTGGCTACGGTCCAAGCAAAATCCGCCTCTTCTTCCTCCTCATCACAAAGAAGATTATCATCCACCTCCGAATCATCCAAGTCTATATTACCGGCCAACAGCTGCAGTTCTTCCTGCGTGAGCGAACCTAGAACTAGTTTGCAATATTTATATTTTTGTATTGAGAGGGACCCAAGGTATCACACTCAAAGAAAATTATAGGTAAATTCAACCAAAAAGAGCATATGAAATCGCGCCTATCTAGTTTCATAGTTAAATCAATCAGAAAAGAATAGTCGTACAACTTTATTTGTTTTCGTAAACAAATAGTAGTTTAATAATCATATCTTCTTGTAACAAATTAAATAGTACAATGACATTTTTTTATGTTCACTAACCATTTTCAATTTGGTCTACAATTAAATAGTACGACTTTGTTTTTTGTTCACCAACTAATTTTTAGGTTGATCTACACTTTATTGTATGATGAAGTTTTTTTTGGTTAGCCAAAATCTCAGTATTAAGACATTAGACCACCCAAACCAAAGATTAGAGATCGTTTATAAGATCCATCCAAATATATCAATGATCCCTGAGAGAATTTGAACATTGCAATCATGTTATTAATTTTCTATAAATTCATAAGAGTATAAGATAATGCATGATTGATTATTGTCAGTGATTTGTATGTGACGTCATCTGGGAATAATTTCTGTAATAGACTACGTGGTAAGCAAGCAAATTTTATGGTAATTCTTTTAGAACTTCTAGAAGACGACGATAATATTGGTTTGTCTACCAAGTACAATAATACAGCGAACTAATACTGGGTTAGAATTACAATTCGATAATAGTTAAAAATAAAATATACTATTATCTAGTTTAATTTGACAGAATTCAACAAAATAATAGTCAGACGAAAAACATAATAGTCTTATTCATCTATTTTTTAAGTTAATGTTTGTTTTGTTGTACGACAACTTTTTATTAATTAAAATAACAATCACTTCTTGTTTAAAAATACCATCAATATAGTTTATTTTAACAAAATTAACGATATTGTTAGTTAACCATTTTTTTTTTTTTGTTGAATTTACCCATACTATTTCTTTGAGTGCAGTATTAATAACTTAAGTTCAAGGGTAAAAAAAAAATAGATTTCAGCTAATTGAGTCAGTTGCAACATATTACTATCCAGAACTAACATTATTTCATTCAATTTGATAACTAAAATCAATAAATAGAGACTACTTATGTTTCAAATGATTTATTTCCTTAATGGTTGCCATAACTCAAGTGTTCACTCACATAAACATACCAATACTGAGGTTAAAACGTGTCCGATTCGCATGCAAAATTTTGTGCGCAATTCTGGACGCATATCATATATGATACTCACAGGCACAGTTCATGATTCCCAACTATGTGCCGAGAAAAAAATTTAGAACCGAGGTATCATATATACCTGGATACCTGAGGTCCGAAGAGGTACAGTAGTTAAAGAAGTCAACAATAATTCTTATATTAACTAATTGCCTTATAGATTGTGAATTAATTATTAGGAAAATTTTACGAATATTCCAGTTATAATCTTATTAAGCTCTGCCCAAGAGCAGGATTATCTATAAGGCTAACTAGGCTACAGCCTAGGGGTGACAAGATTTTATTACGTGAAGGTATGCGCACTAGGGCACGAGGGGGCGTCGCTTTTAGATTTCTCCTCCCGCTCTTCAATTTTGAAACCCGGAATAAAAAATGTTTTTTCATATTTCTCCACCCCCCTTCCCCCAGGTCATCATCAATTTTGAAACCGGACAAAAATTTTCTCCCCCCTAGCTCGTGAAATTTTGAATCTAGACAAAAATATTTCTTTCAGATTTCTCCCCTCGCTCACCATTTTTTTTTCCATTATAAATAAGAGGGCTCATATACATGATTATCCTAGGGGCGCGCAAATCCATAATCCGGCCCTGCCCAAGAGTGTACTTGAATATGGAATTCTTATATATGGTAAAGGTGGGCATAAAGAAAGTATTGCACATTTAAGCAGATCCAAAAATAAAATCTTTATGACATTAAATAAAATAATCATATCTATCTATACCCACGTACATATGATGACATGAATCACCAGACAATGTAATTGTATTCACGTTATCTCCCGGTGTGAATAGGTGTTGTTAAATTGTTTATTTTGCTAAAGTTATAATAGAGGTTGTAGATAAAAATATTCTATAACGTCTATTGGTGGTACCGGCAAGGATGAGTTTTATCATCTCCCCATGTTTCTTATCTAAAATCTATATTAGTTCAACCAATTTCAGTGTAAATACTGCTTACATGTAAGTCTCGTGCTACTCCCTAATTTTCAAAATATACCAAATATTCAGACAGAAAAGATTCTTCTATTTTTGTTAATGTGTCTGATTGAATTGGACGAGAAAACTGTAGAAGTTGCTGCTGAATATTTCGGAAACTGTTACCGAATACTGTTTGGAGTATTTCACCATATTATATTCTTTAGATCCTCCAAGTTAGAAACAACCCTTTAGATGTGTGCTTGCTTGCTTATTCTGTGCATGTGAATAGAGTATAAAAAGAGTCCGGTCTTTGGATGTATCGAATTAAAAACAAAGCTTATTTTTGAACTTGCTTTGTATGTTAGTTAGTTAGTTAGTTAGTTAGTTAGTTAGTTAGTTAGTTTGTTCTTTGGTATATTTAGATTGACTCTTGCAAATTAATTTTGTACCACTTAACGACGTCCAATTAAGCTCAAATTTTGCATACACATGTAATTTTGATGACAACACAATATTCTGCTACCAATGGTACAATATATGGAACTCAACAATAATATAATGAAACCCCTTCGAGACACGACAAGTTGAGCTGAAATTTTGCACACACGTGTAGTTCTGATGGCAATACAATACTATGGTACCAATGGTACAATATTATAGACCCAACGTAATATATTGGATCCCCTTCGAGTTTGGACTCGTTGAATTTGTCTCGATGAGTAGTAGGGTTTCCGATTTCCCAACTTTTTTTCATTAAACTTATTATATACAGTGTGTGCCATTATTTTTGAACACGTTGGCCGATTAACATTTTTTTTGAGATATAGTACTCGATAAGCTTTATTTAACTGTTTTGAAAAATTTGTAATTTTCGTATTTTCAAGGCCTACTAGGCTCCTCTAAATGGGTCGAAATTTCGAGATCGACTGTTAGTCAATTTTTTATCGAAAAATTGGATAGCGTATTCGATTCGCAGTTATCTCAAATACCTCTATACAAAATTTTAGTTCGATACCTCGTATATGGTGTTTGTTATTCAATAGCCAAATTTAAAGTTTCTCACTTTTTGACTGGCTCTGTAGAAAAATCGGTTAAGTTTGCTAAAAAGGTAAAGTAGTCATTCACCAAATACTAAATGAGGAAAAAAAAGGAAAAGTTATTCTTTAAATAAATAGTGTTTCTATACATTATCCGGTTGCTGTACGTGTAGGTGCCTTAATGAAAATGTTTCAAACAAATGGATTAGACGGAATAGCTTCTCTTTAGTAGGCCTTGAAAATATGAAAATTACATTTTTTTCAAAACGGTCAAATAAAGCTCATCCAGCACTAGGTATATCTAAAAAAAAAAAAAAAAATTAAAATCGACCAACGTGTTCCAAAATAACGGGGTTTGCGGTATTAAATAGCACACACTGTATATACAGTGTCAGCCAAAAAGTCTGCACCATTTGGGAAATTTTGTTGTTATTGAATAAAAAATTGTATTTTTGACAAAAGTTTGTGCATGTTCTCAGACCAAAGGGGGGGGGGGGATATCGAAAAATGTCTTACGTTTTGTATCTGATATTCTGTTATTAATTTCCCGATAACAAAGGAAAAACATTATTCCTGCTTTTTGCCACGTCTGTTATTTTAATAATTTAGAACATGGCAGAGGTCGCGGAAAATGTTACAATGTAATCACAAATATTCAAAAAGTAACGCCGCTTAATTTGCGGTAATTACCGGAACGTAATGTTAAGTTTTAATAACCTTCCAGAGAGAATTTATAATCCAGTGTTTCAACATGATCAATGACCATAATTAAACTTGATGATCTATACCAAAGTAATTAAATTAAAATTCTTGTTAGATACAAATGGTTAAATAAATAAATAAGTAATATTTTCATGTCGTATTAATGAACGATATTCGTTTTTTTCTTGCCAATTCGTTTTTTAATCGCGTGAAAAATTTACAAGCAGATACAGTCTTAATTGTAAGTAAACCATATAACCATGTTTAGTAGGAATCTCAACATTTTTAACAATATCAATAAAAAAAATGAGTTATATACAGGGTGTTTGGTAGAGTGATTTACTTTTTGAAGATCTCCATTTTTCATAATTTATGCAATTATTATGCACTAAGTTTCATATTCTGAAATTTTTTTTTCTTTACCGGAAACTTCTAATAGAAAAATAATTGAAAAGTTTCTGTTAGTTTCGGTTAGGAAAAATAATAGTATATTATTCAACGAGCGGTAATGTAGGTATTAACTCACGCAGATGAAAGTTATTCAGTTATTACCATTACCGCAAGTGAAATACTATACTTTATCTACGATTATAACAATAAATATTAAATTGAGAAAATTTTGTTTAAATTACTGAGTTTGTTTATTAATAAAATTAACTGTAAAATTTAATTTTTGTTCACCCTTTTATATTTGTTGTCTTCAAAGATTTAGCCACCTTTAAGCGGAGGTAGAATGTGATTTTTAATCGAAATAGTGCACAAACTTCTTGTAGACAAAAAAATCAGCTTTGTAGATTAATATTACGCGGTGGAAAATGCAAAACTTCTCCGTGAACTGCAATAGCCCGGAGCGCATATTCGGTCAAAAGTCTTGTTTTTTATGTTAGAACAAAAAAATAAAAAAGCGTCGGAAAGCTCAATCAATTCTCTTTACATGAGCTATCTACAAATTTTTCGAAAAAAACGATAGTTATTGAGATATTGGAGGAAATGTAAGAAATTACACGTTTTCCTATAGAGCATATGCAAATCTTAAAAAAACGATTTTTCTCAGAAACCTTTGTTTCGAAGGGCCAAGATTAACGGGGCGTCAAAGTAGTACATGATATTAAGTGAACATCGTATATGAGATCGATTTCAGTTAATTACCGATTAATTACGGTGACAAAATGGAGAAAATTTACCGAAAAAAAAAGAAATCCCGCCCCCTCTAATTCCTTCATTTTTGTCGGAATTCAAAAAATAAAAAAAAGAGTTTTAGCAAATTTAATTCTATTTAAGTTAACTAGAGCAGCCTTTTGGCGTAGGAGCCAAGATTAAAAAGTTGCCAACTGTAGAAGCTCAAAAGTTGCGATTTTTTGCCGTACATGGCCATCATTTCAGTAATCTCCGAAACGAAAAAAAAAAATCAAAATTCTTATGGAAGCAAAAGATTCGTAGTGGAAAATACTCGTTTGACATTATTTTTTATTTCGAGCTAACTCCCACCCTTTCGAAGATATCTGCGAAAAATAGCAAAAAACAGCTTACATTTCGGAGCCGAAAAAATTGCAAAAACATGCAATCTTGACACGTTCATATTTTTCGAAAAACACCATTGGGACGGCCGTACGATGTCGCGACGTAAAGAGGAGGTCTTCCAGATAAACCTGATCGTAAATTGCACGGCGAAATTCGAAAATTTGGCTCGGCGCGAACGAATCAAAAGTAGCATTTTGTGACATTTCAGAAAATCTTTATAGATATTAACGCGAATAATCTGTCACTACCTCCCTGGCTCCACCTTCGTGTGTCGCGCGTTACGTCGATTGGACAGGCTAGGTATGAAGATAAAGGTGATTGGCTCTGTACCTAGCGTGAGTTATAATAACTCACGCATTATAACTCACGCTGTTTGTTTGTGGATACTATTAATTGATCAAAAGCAGTTCATTAATTAGTATATAACCTAATAAGAGTAGATAAAGAATATATTTATAGGAAAAAAATTGTAACAGTAACTTAAGGCGTCGAATTACAAAGACTTATAATTTTTTTTAATCTCTATTTCATTCTCTTTTATTGCTATTGTCATACATACCAACAAGTTTTTTTGCTAAAAAAGTCAAAAATATATCAATCGTAAATGATTTTTCATTTAATCGAAAATTAAATGTGGGATTTTACAACAAAAAGAAAACTTTATTTAAATGGTTACAAAATTGTCTCGAAAATTTTTTATGTTCGAAATGAGATCCATCATTTCTAATGCATTTCCGTGCTCGACTTCTTATAGGCCCAGCCGGCAGGGCCCAACAGCCAGGACCAGGGGAGGTCTGCTGACATCGATCACACCACTCACATTTGTGAGTAGGGTTGACGAAAAAGCAAGCCCAGCCCTTACGAGGCCGGTGCAGGTCTACAATACAGCGATGTATTGGGCCAAAAACCTGTGCCCCACACCCTAGGGAGCGCCATGAGCTTAATATAAGGCACACCACGAGCTTAATAAAAGTCGTTTTTTTTTTTCGGGTAAAATTTATGACAACGGAAAAATTTTGTTTCGAATTTTACCTCTCATCCATTTTGACATGAAGACGAATAACATTTTTTTGGATTTTACCCCCCCGCCCGTTCATCAATTTTGAGATGAGGACGAAAATTTTTTTTTCCTGGCTTGGCTAGAAAAAGAGGCGCCTTTCAAAATTTCGCACGAGGGCGTTTGAGGAACTAAGGCCGTCCCTGGCTCGAGCCCTAATCATCCGAGACCATTTTCCAAGCCAAAGAATATTGGCGACTTCTTATTTCAACCGTAGTCGTCCTTAGTCTTATTTATGTTCGTAATTATCAGGCAGCTTGCCCCATCTATGCTATCAATTGAGGACAGCTTTGAATTTCTTCATTGTAGACACTTCATCAATAGAAGATTTATTTATCGAATTGGATTATTGTTATCTAAATGGATTTTTTTATAAAGAATTATGTCTAGGTTTTCTTAAGTATGCTGTAACAGTAAATACAGACTATTGTTATATGGTAATTACGTAAATTAAACCGAACAACTACAATAGTAGTGTCCCTTTGTACCATAGACGATAAGAGTTACTGTTATGTTTTTAAGTCCAGCGTTAATGCAACCAGTACTTAACGACTTGAACGGTAAGTCAATAAAATGAATCTTAACTAAAATACAGTTCCCCAAAATTAAAAAAGAACAAAAGCAACACACACACACACAAAACAACGAACGGGTAGGCTGTGTGTACGTAACCAAGTAAACAACCATAAGTAAGGACATAAACTAAAATATTGCTTGAGAATATCACAAGAGAAAGTATAGTTATCTTTAGATCTACTAAGCACTCAAAAAATGCCGGCATCTTTGATCTTTACCGCACCGCCAAAAACGCCGACATTTTATACCTATCTGCACAAATGTCAGAGTATCATGCGCGACCAGACGCGACGATATAAAGCCTATCCCAATATTCCAGCAGTTCTCAAACAATGTTTTAAAAATTATTATTATTATTATTACTATTATTATTCAAAATAACTGGAATGAATAGAAATACCTGAAACATTTTGGCATTTTGGCATTTTCGTTCAGATTGGTCAAATTAAATGCATCTGGTTATTAACCCCATTATTGAGGAATATTGGGAAGTATTCCTAAAAAATTGTGTACTTTTTTAATGGCGAATGACGCTTATGTGTAATATACAGGGTGTAATTAGTTTCATGTCATTAAAAGAAAAACTGGTAATGGGGACCGACTAGACAAACAAAAAACCTTTATGACTTTTTCTTAATGTCAGCAATTTGAATATTAGGGTCAATGGACGTGTACTTCCCAATTATACAACTTTTAAATTGTCATAACAAAAAGTGCTAAAGACCGACTCGTTTTCGCCGGCACGCGGCGGCCCGCGATTTCAAAGCAAAGAAGGGCGGCACCTTTGATGACCGCCTCAACGGAACTAATTATAAAAATGTAAATAATTCGTTATCTCTTTTTGCAGAACTGCTAGCAAATGATGGGCGTAGAGGTTTAAACGCAGCATTTCTTTACATGTGTGTTTTTTTAATTTAGAACAAAATATTGGTGCATTTATTTTCGTTTATGATTTATCAGATTTAAATGTGGTTTATTAACATTTGTAACCTAAATGAGTGTTCTGGGTTAAAAGGTTAAAAAAGAGTAATTATTGCATGACATTGGGAACTAAAGAGTTAGACGTCTGAGATACGATAACAGAAATCAATTACGTGTATTTTAAGTTAGGAAAGAATCTGATTTATTTAACGAATTACCAATCAGGTATCAAAAACAAATATTCGATAAATCTAGAACTTACCAATAAATTATTGTTGATTTACATAAATTGTTCTAAATGGCCTCCGTCTCCATCAATACACTTTTCGGCACGTCGAGCTAAGGACATACCCACTCCGTTCAACACATTTGGTAAATTAGGATCATTTTTTATGGTTTCTATGCACATTAAAATACGTTACTGCAATTGTTCCAAAGTGTTAATTGTTTCACGGTAAACCAGAGATTTAAAATGATCCCAAAAATAAAAATCCATCGGATTTAAGTCGGGTGACCTAGCAGGCCATGGTACTGGTCCGGCACTCCCAATCCATCGTTGAGGAAACTCCCTTTTTAAAAAATTTCGAACAGCCAGACTAAAATGAACTGGCGCGCCATCATGCATATACCATATTCTTCTGCGCCTTGCCAAAGGTACATTTTCCAACAAATTTGACAATGTTTGTTGTAAAAAGTTTAAGTATATATCACCATTTAATCTAGCGGGTAATTCTATAGGTCCAATTATTCCATTCCCGCAAATTCCTGCCCACAAATTAACGCTGAACCGTCATTGAAAATGCGCCCCTTCTTATTACATGTGGGTTTTCGTCTGCCCAATAGTGCATATTTTTTAAATTAAACACTCCACTCCTGGTAAAACACGACTCATCGGAGAAACAGAGTAAGTTTAAAAAATTCTCATTTGCCGCGTGTTTTCTCAAAATCCACCTACAAAATTCCATTCGCCCTGCAAAATCTTGAGGTTCTAGAGCCTCGACACGTTGATAGTGATAAGGGTGTAAGTTTATATCTCTTAAAGTCCTCCACACAACAAAATGGGATACTCCCACACGGTTCGCGATATCGCGGGTGCTTAAAGTTGGATCCTCTTCTACGAGTTCAAAAACTTGATCCTCCGCTTCAATTACCCTGTCTTCGCGTTGAGGACCTCGTTCTCCTCCATGTCCATCGAGACGACCTGTTTCCCGAAGACGCTGAGCAATGCTTACAAATGTATGTGCACAAGGATGACTTCGATTAGGGAATCTTAAACGATAAAGCTGTTCCGCAGCAGCTGCATGTCCACGACGTTCTTCATACACCAAGTGCATATCCGTGAGCTCTGGGTAAGTTTAATCTCCCATAACGTTCAAAATCTGCGTTTTAAAATACCACACTAAACTATCAGCTAACGTTTTCAATAAAGAAAATAAAAATAAAAACTTGGTCCAAAATCCAAAAAGCAACACAAAAAGAACGAACAAGTAAGTAGTGTCTGTACGTAATCAAGAACTTAACGACTTGATCGGTAAGTCAATAAAATAAATCTTAACTGTAAATACGTGGCCCAAAATTCAAAAAGAACAAAAGCAACATACAAAAACAACGAACCGGTTGGGCGTCTGGTCTTAACGAAGTGCCCACTGAAACTAAAATATTACACAAGGGAGAGTATAGTTTTCTTCAGATCTACTAAGCACTCAGAAAACGCCGACGTCTTTCACCTTTACCGCACCGCTAAAGACCTTACCTTACCTACTTTTAAAAAGCCATAATAAAGTGTGATGATTATCAATTTGTGTCCTCGCCGACGCGCGGTCTCTAACAAAGGAGCGCGACACCTTAATAGAGCCATCCATATTAGCTAGCGCATTTGATGGTTAGAGGCGCCGACATACGCGAGGATAAAAGCCTATCTCAACATTCCAGCAGTTCTCAGACAATATTACTGAAAATTTTCGAAATTTTTGTTTATTGTTTTTTTTCTACACCTATGGGCTTTAGACCATGTTATATAAGGTTTTTTTGTTCGTTTATTCGTACCCCACCACCAGTTTTTTTTAATGACCTGAAACTAATTACACCCTGTATATGCATGTTTGTGTGTACTTATGTATACCAGAACACGTTTTTGCCGATATATCGATAATTTATTTTAATTTGCACACTCATTTTATGACCTTTAACTCTTCACATAATATGGTGTGTGCATGATATATAAAAATAATCATTTAACTTATTATTTTTGTCATATTTACGTACCTTTCGTCTTCAAAATTTAATACACTTTCATTTGTTGGAATTATATTGATGCATGATAAAACTTATCTGCCTGACCTTTCCAACATTTAATCATTTCGTGTGTATTATTAGAGGTAATCTCCAAGTAACTATACTCCAGAAATAAAGATTCAACGTATGGTACCTTCTGATATATTTTTTATCGCATTGTTGGTTATTTGTTTGTACCTGCTTAACTCTTTGTATGTAAACCATATACAAATACAAAACCATTACCTACTTCCTATTAGGTTCCTAGAAAATAAAACATAAATATTATTTTAAAGTCTTCCAATTATCTTAAAAGCTTTTGTAAATGAGTATTATGTATACATTTTTATCAACTTTATGGTTGCACAAATGAACAGTAATCAAATCAAATAACTAATATCTATACTGTCATTTGTGTGTAGGTCGAATGTCTTTTGTTGCTAAATGAAGCAAAAATGCTACTTGATTTCTAAATAAAATTAACTCCCTAAAACTCAATTTTTTTACATGATTTTCAACCCATATTTAATTGTACTTTAGTTATTATAGTAACATCCTACCTGACGTCAAATCAGGTATCTATGCTTTTTTAATAAATTAATGTCAAATCCGAATTTACGACCTCGGCAGACCTCCGAGTCTTGGTCAAAAATTCAAATTTTTTTTTTTTCAGTTTTTGTCGATTTTGGCACCGAATGCCTACTTTTGTGGTAAAAACAATTTAGTATTTTTTAAAGGTAGACTAAATTTACTACAAATTGGTACTAGAGCGGACTCTGTAGATCAAATAGTATCCTAGATACAACTGTTCAAAGTTTTGCAAATTTTTCATATTTCGACATTTTTAACAATTCTTCTTCGAGGTTTGGGGAGTGTATGTTTCTACTTAAATCAGAATCATTGCCGCATGACTGCCCACTGCAATGCGTGCAAACCTTCGAACATTTTATAACCCGGTCTTTTGTTTCTTTCTGGGAATTTCTTTCTGTGTTCAAAACATTTAAATAAACATGCTCAACCTTAAAAAAGTTTGTAACGATCATGCTATATAACTCCGTTTTTTTACCTCTTTGACCTTTCTGGTTGCGCCCCTGATGGCCCACACTTTCTGGCGATCTTATTTTATTCATTCTAAACATAAAATGTCTACACACACAAAAAATTGGCTTTGTAACGATGATATAATTTCACTGATTTCTATATCTTGAACCATGGCCAACTCGATGGGCTGACATATGCCAGAAGTATATTTTGTCTTTATTTAAGTTCGATAGAATTAATCAGCGCATAGAAAATACTTGTAACGATGAGTGTCCGAAAAAGCCACTTAGCTCCCGCACCATTTGTAGAAGCCATTGAAATGACTGTGGTGACAATCGGCCTCTCCGCATCTTCTTCTGCCTGGATTAAAATAATTTCGTCTTTTTCAAATATGATTTTTAATAAGTCGATAAAACGAGTTTTATTGTTTTCATTACATAAAAACACGCTCCGAGCTCTTCGTACTCTTTTGTGAAGCATCTGTTGGATATCCGTCGAAAACTACAGCTACTTATGAACCATAATGTGAAATGAGGTATTTGATGTAAGTACCTGGCGACTATCGACCCAAATGAGGAGCTTGGAGGCCACACAACTTTGTGAAGTAGATGACCACCATCTACTATAACAAATTTAGTTTTTCCTTGCATCTCATCCATCTTGGGACATTGGAAAATGTGACAGTTCGTACGTAAAAAATCTTCTTAAATCTCCACCTGACTGTTTTAAAACGCATAACCTGTGAAACAGTGTGAGAGGACTGATAGTCACTTTGCGGTCACGAACATTTACACATCTCATTGAAGAAAAAAGGGTCACCACGTTATTTCGACGTTGGAAGTTTTCACCGACATCTTTAAAATGCCTTCCTTTCCAGTCTGTAGAGCCATATGGCAGTTCACATATTTTCTTTCCTTCTTAAAGACATGATGAAATTTGTATTCGGAAATGGAGAATGCTGCGAAAACCAGCGACAAGGCTTTTCTCTATCGGCTTCATCTCTGGTTATACGAGAGGGTCGCATATCTACGTATATGTTGCTCAGTTGTTACATTGTTAACGTCGCAGTAGGTTTCAAATTCATTACATATGGTCTGAAGGTACACCCTTCCTAAAGTCCATCGGGCGAGTACGCTTTTAGTCATGCCACACAACCAAGTTTAGAGCACGCTTGAGGTCATTGGTAGAAAAAGGCCTCCAGCTGACCGTTACGGAAAAAAAAACGAAAAAATCGCTAAAAGTGTCAAAATATGAAAAATTTGCTAAACTTTGAACAGCTGTATCTCAGATACTATTTGATCTACGGAGTTCGCTCTGGTGCCAATTTGTAGAAAATTTAGTCTACTTTAGCAAAAAGTAGGACTTATGTGCAAAAATCAACAAAAACTGAAAAAAAAAAACAAAATCTCGTAGTTTTTTGAATTTTTGACCACGACCCGGAGGTCTGCCGAGGTCGTAAAACTTGGATTTAACATTAATTTTTAATCCTATACAACATATTAAAAAAGCATAGATACCTGATTTGATGTCAGGTAACCCCCCCTTTTTGATGACAAAGTTACTGAATTGTATTTTTAGTTATTATAAAATATATATTTCCCCAGAATACGAAAGGTACCTACTGTCGACATACATTCATAAATTAGATATACTACCTACAAGCCTAGGGACACATATAGACAGAAAGACACATTTTTTGAGGTTTTTAGATTGACTGTTATGATTGATATCGGGTTTTTGAGCAATTTTTTTTCCACACGAAAACATTGCAAGTTATTCTTCAGATGGAGTATTAGGTATATATAATTATTTATTAATTATAAATAGTGACTTCATCAAATACGTGTGAAAGAGTAACCATTTTTTTTATTAAAAAGTAACTACAATTTACAATCTTTCAAAGTATCATGTGATGACGATATAGAGAGCTTTGTTTACAAATACTAACACACTCTGTTAAATTTTACATAAATATGATGACTAATGTAAATAAACTTGACACTCTGCTTTCTACACTAACTTTCATAGGTACAATTTTATCTCAAACTTTATGGATTATAAATTATAATTAAAAGTTATTTTTACGTTGCCTTTTACTTTACATATATTTTTAATAATTACGGTAGATAGTAGCAAAGATCAGGTAATTTCGTACTTATTATCAAAAACCGCGGTATTCTTTTTTACTTTCGTGTGATCGTGCAAAATAAAAAAAATGAGTTTTCGATGAATTTACGTGGTTTGAGTCCAAATCTCTGGGTCAATTTTGCTGAAATTTTACAAACATGTTCAGAATAGCCGCACCCCGAGCGAAATCACAAAATCAATCCTAGCTTAAGTGTGGAAAACTCTTTAAAAAACATGTTCTTACTACCTACCAGTATTTAGAATTAATACTACTTGCCTTATACTACATCTTGGATGTCCTCTACGGAAATTGAAATTAAAAACCCGTCCGACGTGCGCATGCGCGGGTCTTTAATTTCTTTTTTACACATTTTCTGGCAGGTAGTCGATAGCTCAGTGTGTAAGGTGGTTGGTTACCTCTCAATACTAATGTTGCGGGTCTAAGTCTTGTGAATTGTAGTTTTTTTTTGTTTTTTTGTGTCCGAGATATTTTTTCTTTGCCTTAAAATTATTTTCATACCTGAATGTGCCAATTGAGGGGTCTACACACGATCCAGCGGCAGGGACCCAGCCATGTCGGCATGCTTTGAACTCATTCGTAAAAGTGAACTGTTCCGCTGGAATTCCAATTATCTTCAAAGCGTACCGACAATGTCGGGTCCCTGCCGCTGAATCGTGTGTAGACCCCTTCATGTTCTTTTTTTAATTACTGAAAAGCAACATATTATGTTACTATTGCCACAAAAAAGCCAAAAGGTACCTGGTACCTTTCTCTTCTCCTGAGTTACTTCAAATTTTTTAATTTTAGTGCATTGTATGTTTTTGTCATTTAGGTAGTTAGTAAAGGCCTATATTAGACGGATTTTTAATTTAAATTATTCAGCGTTTTACTAGTAATTGCCAATAAGGCACATTGGACGGGTCTTTAATGTCGATTTCCGTACACGCCGCGGCGTTTGCCTAGCCATTTTCAAAAAGTTATAAATATTTCACTGCTTACGTTTTAACGCTTTTCTGTATTTTAACCATTTTATTAAATTGTAACTTAGGTTTTATTTCTAGATATTCACAATTTAGATATATAATCTTTCATTCAGTAAATTCACCAATCACCATCAACAACAAAGCAACTACGAAAATGCCTCTGAATACTACTGAGATAACAACAAATGTTTGTTTTTAAAAAACGTGACTTAACAATGTCACATTCATGAGTTCTATTCGTCATCCGTTGTCGGTGTCACGATAACATATAGGTAACAGGTTGGACAGCGTTTGAAACCATAAAAACAAAAGAGCATCAATTTGCACGTCCGTCCTCTATAATGTATTTTAACCCAGAACCACCCTAAAAGTGTCATTTTAAACCTTTATCACCATCAGGCATAAATTTCAGGTGTAGCTACAAGGGTGTGAATTACAGACTACTCACGCTTCTACCCCACAGCTCCAAGTAGATTTTTAAATTATAAATATATTTGAATCATATACCGGAAAATTTTTATGGCTAAATCTAGGCCATTTTTTTAAAATATTTTAGCTATCAGAAAGAGTCTATATAGTCCAGTCAACGAATGAGTATAGAGAATTTTATTCAAGTATAGAACAAATTAGGATCTTCTTATGGCCAGAAAAACATTCGCTTGCTACAAATGCAAAGTCACGTAATGTAAAGTTTTATAAAACCAAGTTTACTCTTACTCTGTTGCAGATGTTGAATAGCAGCCAGTAAAAGCATGCAGGAACAGAATTTCTTTCAGTCCTAGCTGCTGCATTTGGTGGGTGGAGTAAACATTGGTTTGAACTTTTTCTCTGCCAGGTTTTATGAATAAAATATTGCAGTAAACATCACTGCGATAAGAAAATGCCTAATATATATTTTTATATTTTTCCGCATATTTTGGTACCGCAGGTGGCAGAAACCACCCCACACACACCAGAAAGCATGCTATACAGGATTTACAGATTTGTCGGCACATGATCGTTATTTCTCTGCATATCCCTTAATCTTTCATAGAAGAGAAGGTGGTAGCGACCTCGGGGGTTGCTTCAACCATTCCAAGAGATGTAAAATGCATTAATTACACTTTGGATCATCAATACGCCCTCCCCCATTTTCGCAGGCGCTGATCACGACAAAAATTAATGAATTTTATACCCCTTGGAAGGATTGAAGCAACCCCCGAGGACGCTACCACCTTTTCTTCCGTGAAAAATGAAGGGATATGCACAGGAATAACGATCATGTGCCGAAAAAAAACGTAAATCCTGGATAGCATGCTTTCTGGTGGTTTCTGCCCATTTGAAGGATGACGAGAGGTTGTAGCTAAAAATGAATATTTTTCCCATGATCAGCTACCCCGAAAACGGGGAGATACGCATTTGAATCGAATCATTTGAAAAAAAATATTTTCCACTCCTCGCCTCGGGAGGGTTTAATCAACCCCCTAGGGCTGCTGTCTGGATTTCACTTACTCTATAACCCCCTTCCATTTTAGTTCAAGTATAACCCGTCGATAAATCACTCCCCAGACCCGTTTATATATGAAAACATAAAGGGATCCCTAAAAGGGGTGGTTTATGGCCATTTCAGGGGGTTGCGGCGGTCAAAAACTTCTCCCACTACTTCCATCGTGTTTAGCACCCTCGAAAATGGGAGGGAAAAGTAATCTCGTCTTTGCGCGAAATATTAACACTCTTTCTGCCTTCATTACATTGACTACTAGTCTCGAAAGACCACGGACGTGATTTTTTTGCACTATGACGTAATGTTCCGACCACGCTGCGAAAAAAATATGTTATATGGGGCTGAAAGTAGACGCTACAAAAAAATTTTGAATGTGGTGTAACGAGGGGAAGTTACCCATAAAAATATTTGAAAAGTATACCGATGTCTTCTCGCCCTTAGTTCTTTCCCAAATTAACTTTCAATTTTTTCTGAGAATCCTCTCGGTTGCTGCATTTTGGCTCAAAAAATTGGTCCTTTGGATTTCATCTCCCTCGTCACCCCGTGAAACGCGCCACCTCTTCGAGTTAATATGTTGCAAAATTGTTCCCTTCACTTATTGCTAACTATATTCCTTCTCTCAATGAAGATAGGGCCGGGGGCCGTTTCACCCTACTTATCCGGCTATGCCCTTTAAGTGCCTGATGCAGCTTTAGGGCTCTAAGTGCTGCCTCCTTCCTCACATGCAAATGCAGAGGAATTAAGTCCAGTATGGTCCAGCATAGCTGCTGTGTGACAGGAGCACATTGCTGCTCTAGTCCCTAGACGTTTCCCAAAAAAGAAACAAAAAAAGATTAGATTTTTTTTTGCCATCTTATACAATTTTATTTTTCAATAAATTTTTTATGTTTAATATGTCACTTGTTAAAACTTCAATTTGAGTCACCCCATAACGCCTTAAAGTTCTGTCTAGCGGCCATAACAACCTCGAGGAGCATATGCCAATATTTTTCTATATTTCAGAATCTAAATAAATTTGAATATGTGGGGGCTAATAAATTTGTATTGTGACAGTATAAGAATAATCGGATTAATGTTAATAATGGTTCCTAAAACATATTCCACAACAAACCGAATTTAAGAGACGCGTTACTGCATTATTTTGAAAGAATTATAAATTATAATGTTCATCCTTCAGCGACCTACGTCGGTAATCTAGATGTTAAAATTCGTTTGTCAAATTTTACATAAGTCGGCACCTCCTACTTTACCCTTAAAAGTGACCGCCCACATAATTATAATATTTTGAAACGGATTTTTAATGTGTGTATGTTGGAGTTGAGGGGGTAGACTCGTCGTTCCGGTTTTATTATGTATGGGTAGTATCTTATGGAAAATCAACAATCAACAATTTTAGACCATATCATTTGGTGCAAAAATTGTCGGTGCCACTTCACATCTTTTTCAAATTTATATTTTTTTTATCGAAAGTTATATACAATCAGGCCATCATAATGGAACAGTAATATTCCCAGAATATTCCTCGAATTGGTCCATTTTTCATTTCTTTGTCTTTTATACGGTTAGAGAGGTCCCACTATTAGTCATAAAATGATGAACAATTTACTGTAGATTAATGTCAAGGTAAAAATTATTATACCATTACTCTTCAGCAGGTAAATAAACCTGGTCAAGTAGAATAAATATCTTTAGAGATGGAATAACCTCGGAAATAACTTAGTACCAGTTTATGACTTATTGTTATTAGAAATTATGACGAATATAGTTATATGAAAGTAATGATAATTATTACTTAAATATAGTTTAGCATCTAAGATTTTACTGCAAAATAATATATATTTGTTTAAACAATACAATGAAGATGTATATATTTTATCTATAGTACTACGTCTGAAATGCAGTTAAATAATGTTATTGTGGGTCTTTAATTTCTAATCGTTTAACTGTTATTTAAAATGAGTGTTTAATAATCTATTTTATTGCAAAGGAAATTAGTATGTTTCAAATCACAAGCTATTATAGAGTTTTTACATAACATTTATCTAGAAGGAATTAATTCAAGCAATATAACAGTCTTAAAACTAAATTTCATCAAATGACCCCCTATTAATTTACTGCGGGTCATACTGTTTCTTGTCCAATGCTTTCAAAGCAATTTAAGGGGAATACAACAAACCCATACATAAAGTATACTGGAATAACGAAAGACTGCAGGAAAATCTAAGACTGCTATTAGAAATAAGAAAAAAAACAGATCCAAGAGCTTATTCAACAAGAAATAAAAATTGCTCGCAAAACGTATAAAGCGGAGTTAACTTATATAAAAAAAATCGCTGCTCAAGGAATCACTACTTCCACATCCAGATTTGCTACCAAAGTCTCTCACGACAAAAAAATGTTGTATGTGGAAATAATTGTTTATGGAATTTATGCAACTTTAATAATATAATATTTGAAATCGTGTACCCCAGAAACCCATAAAGCGATATATCCCACATCGGTAGTGTGGTGGGGGTAATGATAGGGGGGTGGTAGTGGGGATGGATGAAGTTAAAAAATATTTTGCCTACGATCACTACTGTAAATAGTAAAAAACACACTACCTGCCATCTATGTAAGTTGAATTTTACATATTGTAAACAAAACGCACTGTAAACAAATCGCACGGTAAACAAAACGCACGGGACACGCTATTATAGGTGACTTATATCGCTAACGCGGGGTTTAAAAAAGCAAATGCGCCTACGTAATTTTCAAACGCTGTCAAGACTGACATAATATTTGATGAATAATATTGTTGACTAGTAAACTAAATCCAGATTTTACTAAATAAATAAATAAATATGATCGTAGGTAATAGTATGTTACATAATGAGTGATGTAAGGAGCATATTACGCACGAATGGAAAAGTTACGCACGATGCCGCGTAGCGGCGAGTACGTATTTCCATGAGTGCGTAATTGCCTTACAACTCGAATTATGTACTATACTTTACCTACGAACATGTTTATTTAGTTATTTAGTAAAATCTGGATTTAGTTTACTTAGTCAACAATATTATTCAACAAATATTATGTCAGTTTTGACAGCGTTTGAAAATTAAGTAGGCGCATTTGTTGTTTTAAACCCCGCGTCAGTGATATAAGCCACCTATAATTGCGTATCCCGTGCGTTTTGTTTACCGTGCGATTTGTTTACAGTGCGTTTTGTTTACAATATATAAAATTCAACTTACATAGATGACAGGTAGTGTGTTTTTTACTATTTACAGTAGTGATCGTAGGTAATAGTATATTACATTATGAGTGATGTAAGAAGCATATTACGCACGAATGGAAAAGTTACGCACGATGCCGCGTAGCGGCGAGTGCGTATTTCCATGAGTGCGTAATTGCCTTACAACTCGAATTATGTACTATACTTTACCTACGATCATATTTATTTAGTTATTTAGTAAAATCTGGATTTAGTTTACTAGTCAACAATATTATTCAACAAATATTATGTCAGTTTTGACAGCATTTGAAAATAAGTAGGCGCATTTGTTTTTTTAAACCCCGCGTCAGCGATATAAGCCACCTATAATTGCGTGTCCCGTGCGTTTTGTTTACCGTGCGATTTGTTTACAGTGCGTTTTATTTACAATATGTAAAATTCAAGTTACATAGATGGCAGGTAGTGTGTTTTTTACTATTTACAGTAGTGATCGTAGGTAAAGTATAGTACATAATTCGAGTTGTAAAGCAATTATGCACTCATGGAAATAACTTTCCCATTCGTGCGTAATATGCTTCTTACAACACTTATTACGTAATATACTATTAAAGCAATAGGCCTCAAAACACACACTAAATCACTTTTTTTTTTTCACCCCGTTTTATAATCGGGTAGGGGTAGTAATGGAGGTGGTTAATGCCAAAATTTTTTTGAGACATTAGCTTCTCTTGTATATACTAAATACCAATTTCATGGACTCTTACCTGCTTGATTTACCTATTTACCCCCATTTACCCCATTTTACCTTCCCATTACTTCAACGGAATAAGATGAAAATATAATCTCGTTTAAATACATACGTAGGTATACCAAATTTCAAGTCAATATCTTAAACGGTTCCAAAGTAATCGTGCGCACAAAAATGTTACAGACAGAACGACAAACAGAAACTTTTTTTTGCTCAAACTTAAAATCTCGACTTTTCATGACATTCTAAAGCCTATTTGAACATTAAATTTTTTTTTTTAAAGTTTTGTCGTTATTATACTTCCACTGGATGTGGAAGTAAAAGAAGCAAATACAAGTTGTATTAATAATTGTGGAAATCTCCAAAGGGGAATGTGGAACGTTATTAATGACAACGTAAATAGGCAAAATAAGAAATAGAAACTATCAAAGGTGGAGGGTCGATTTGGGCGGTTTTGCCCCAAATTATTTTTGGATGAAAAAATCAGAAAACATTTTTTTTTAATGTCTACTAACAATAATAGGTCGATTTTACCCTAAAAGTCCGATTGTATTGAAATTTGGAAAGTAAGTTAGTGTTAGGTAGAGGAAGAACCCTATTGTTTTTGAAGAAAATCAATCAGTAAATAAGAAAGTTATTAATCATTTAATTTAAAAAAAATATATTTTCTTAATTTTTGTCGCTTGTACATAAATAGAAATCTTGCGAAATGTTATATCTATAATATATATTTTTTTGTTTATACATTTTACTAATATATATTTTATAATAAAATATCTAATGCGTTGAAATATGATTCTCGAAAGATATATATATTACAGACATTCAATTTTTATAACGTGTGACGGTCCAGTGGCTAAAGTTTTGCTTTGCAATCCAAAGGTCGTGTGTTCAAATCCCAGACAGGTTGAATGTTTTTTTTTCCAATTTTTTTTCATATATTTTTCTTCACAACAAAGTAGGTATCACAAAACTTAGGATGTCCAAAACTAACATTATTTACAAGAAAACTGCGAAGAGTATCCTATAGAATGTGTAACAACTATAAAAAATCAACTCACTAAATTGGCGAAGAGTTTTTAGCTTGTTTTTTAATAAACTACCAAAGACAATCATAAACCTAGATTTTAAGCAGTTTAAACAAGAGATATAAGAAATTCTTATAGAAAATGTATTTTATAATATTGACGAGTTTTTAAATGCCAACGTATATATAATTATTAATTTTAATCTTGGTGTGGCATTATATCTCGGTATATGTAACCACACACCTGCTTATATTTTTTTGTAATTACGCTGTTATGTTTTCTTTTACTGTTTTATGTTTCATATATTTTTTCTACTCCCATGCTTTACTTCGTTTATTAGACATTCCCTACCTGAACTTTAATGAGATTAATTAAAATACAAATTTTTCATTAAGATACAGGTTTATATCCAATAGGTTGTTATCTATATGTTCTTTAGAAAGCAGCTATACAATATTTTTTCTTCTATAAACGTAAAATTGCCGTGAAAAACTCCGTGAAATTTGATAAAAATTAGTTGAATTATAGCCCAAGAATTTACACGGAAATTGATACCTCATATCAAAAGAACAAAGTTGAAATAGAATTAATATTTGAAAACAACTAATACAGTTTTGTGACCAGTGCTGTGTATTAAGAAACGGAAAGAGCGTAATTAAACAAAAAACCCAAGACAGGCAAAAGCAAGATAAGTACCTTCTTTTTCATTTTTAAGTACCTTCCCAGACAAGTATATTATAACCATTGAAGGGTTTAGGCCCATCACTCTTGAAGAGTCGACATTGTCGACAAGTTTATGGCAATAAATTAAAGCATGGCATGATATCCCTCTGTAAACCTGTAAATTATTTTTTTAACCATTATAAAAATATTCAAATGAATTTGATCTGTCTGTAAAGTATGGTCATATAAATTTCTTTTGTTAACCTTCAAATAATCTTTTTTCATAATTATTAAAAATACTCAGGCGAAATTAATATAAACTGAACCCGTAATAATCAAACGTATATGGTCATAATATTCTCTTAGGTAAAATATCAAGTGAGAGTTTTCAATTCGAAATTACGCTCATTGTCGAATGTAATAACTTAAAAATAAGTCAATAAACAATCCTTTCTAGCAAATTTACATATGAGTCTGGCCAGGGGCGTGCCCCATCAGGGTGACAGTGCACCGTGTGGAATTGAAGAAATTTATGAATATAATGGGAATTTGGATGGAATTGGTGGCCATTGGCTTGGTTTCGGTGCCATTGGAATTTGGAAAGCCTCATCCATGCTATGGAAACATACAAATTGTTTATGTTTCTGGTGCGGCTAGGGTGGGACTGAGAAAGTTTATTAAAAAGTTTAAAAACGTTAGGACCGTAATAGTGACAAGCAGGGGGTAAACGGGAGATAGTAGCTCTCCGGAAAGCACAAGAATGATGTATCTACTGCGGAGCGCGGGAGCGAGGACACATTGGCTACTGGTGCGAGGGATCGACGGCGACGGGAATTGTCTGTATGGAGCGCTGGGCCATCGTTGGAAGGAGAAAACATAGAAAACACATTCCTTTTTGTGTGCCATCACTTGGTCTGGATACAGAGTGCGAAGGATACAGTTTTGAGTTAGGTGAGGGATCAGTGTTTGAGGGGTGATGCATACCTCGGGACGTGCGATTGACGATTTTGTGAGTGGTGATTGGTTTTGTATATGATCCAGAGCTAGGTGCAATGTTTTTGGTGTGGTGCGGTAGAGCGGATCAAAAGGAGAGGGGAATGGAGGGGAAGAGAAGTGTTGTTGATCCTGACTTTTGTTGGTGTCTAGTTTAATAGGAGTGTGTTTTGTGGTATCGCATATTTTTTGACGTTGTGGGTGTTACAATATAGTGTTGTGAATCTGATTACATAATATTTTTCTTAAGTAAATTATCAAATGAGGTTTTCAGGTCAAAATTACGCTCGTTGATAAGTGAAAAATTCTACATTAAGTTCTACACTAAAAACAGGGAGACCAGGTTACACGTGGAAATCACAAAAATGATAGAAATGTACGCAATGAAGTACTGGGGACACGTTCAAAGAAGGGAACCAACACACCTACTGAAGAAAGCACTAACACTGAACAGCAGCAAACTTAAAATGGGGAGACCATGTTACACGTGGAAAACAACAATCGAGGGGATCATGAACAAACTGGGAAAGGACCAAACATACTGGGAAAGAATAGCGAGGGCTAAGAATGAATTTCACAAAGAAATCGGAGCGATATATACTCTACCAGAATCAGAAACGGAGGAATCAGAAGCCTCAGAAGAAGAAGAAGACTTGTAGAAACAGAAGTACAAAAATAGGAGCACAGATAGCAGCGACACAATGCGGCAACATATCTCACAAGAAGATCCAGAATAGGCAGAAGCCCAGAACCAAAAATACAAAAAAAGGGGGCTTAAACGCTCCCTCACGACATAATGCGGTAACGCATCTCACAAATACCTACACCTCCCATCCCACATTCCTTTACCATGCGCCATGTTGCTCTCGCTGCTGGCAACAAGCATGACCTTAGTCCAACCCAGCGTGGACGTAGCAGGCCCAGCTGTATAACTTGGGAGTGGCAGTAATGCCTACCGCACGCTGGTAAATCAATCAATCAATCAATCAAGATACAGGTTTATAACCAATAGAAACTCTACACACAGCAGTATTCTGTATCAACTGTTGCCTTGAACATCTGACAGATCCAAAATTTATCAATTTTGACAAGTCATACTTACTGTTTACCTAGAAAATTTTCAAACTGCGCTTCTCACAATTAAAATCAGTGAACATGTGTGATAGTGAAAGTGAAATTGAAATAATAACCCATAATATTTCCTAAACTGCAATCTATAATTAATAAATTTCGGAAATAAAGTGTTAATTTTCTGTTTTATTATGACTGGTCGTAGAAAAAATAGTGTATGAAACTCACATTTAATGGCTGTTAAGACACTCGCATTCATTATGATATTCGCCTACGGTTTATGACATAATTCTCATGCTCGTATCTTAATAGCCATCATTAAATGATCGTTACATAATATAATTATGTATGCATGTACCAAATTTTAAACACTTTAATACCGTTTTAACAATTTTATTTTATATTGACGTGTCTCATTGTTTAATTACACTGAAAAGATAAAAAATTATCATTACAAAATCATGAATTGATCAAAAAAAACACAATACGATCCGTCAGATATTCTACACTATAGTTGAAACTATAAATAAAACGCTTTTCATGAACTGTTTTGTAAATGGCCCGTGAACGCTAACCAAAACAATACAGAAGCGAGTAATGTGGAGCTGGAATATTGCCAGTGTGTTTGTTAATGAAACGCTCATTATACTAAAGTTTCGACAACTGTCAGTTTATTCAGCAACTGCCCAGATAACAATGAATGTCCATTGTACTTCAGCGATTGTTAATTGAAACAATAATGTCTGCAACAAAACTTCGTGCATATATTAACATCTAAAAGGCAACAGCGATAGTGATAGTATCTCTGGGCTATTAATCCTTATATATACGACATGACGTTCAAGTTCATGGGATCATAGGTTAATAAACAATTACGGTTCGGTACTTAATTGTTTCATTACCTATTATTAAATTTTACGTTGAAGAATAACTAACTTCAATGCAGTATAGTATAGGGACTCCGTAATTTGTAGCACTATTTTGACAGATTTATTTTTAAATAAAAAGAAATGTTTTATATTATTGCTAGTTTATAAGCCCAGAGTTCCCACCAACCTGGAAAAACCTGGAAACCAGTAAGGTAAATGAAAACAAAAAGTGGTCCTGGAATCCTTAAAAAGTCAGGGAATATAATTTATAATATATCATGATTTTCATCATGATATAAAAATTAACAAGCTAAAAACTCTTCGCCTGTTCACTGAACTTTTTATATAATTGTTACACATTCTATAGGATACTCTTCGCAGTTTTTTGTAAATAATGTTAATTTTAGACATTTTTAATTTTATAGTACGAACTTAGTTGGTAAAAGGCTCAGTGTAAAATAAAGTAAAAATTAAGAAAAACATACCAAACCCCACTTGGGTTTCGAACCCGGGCCCTTGGATTCCGAGTCAATTTCAATTAAAAGCGTAAGAACTACACCACCACCTTACACGTAAAAAAATGTACATTTTTACTTCCACGTCCAGTGGAAGTATAGTAACGACAAAAAAATTTTTTAAAATTTTTATTGTCCAAATAGGCCTAAAATGTCATGAAACGTCGAGATTTTAAGTTTGAGCGAAAAAAAATTTCTGTCTGTCTGTCGGTCTGTCTGTAACTTTTTTTGTGCGCACGTTTACTCTGGAACCGTTTAAGATATTGACTTGAAATTTGGTACACGTATGTACTTTAACGAGTTCTAGAACTAGATTATATTTTCATCTTGTTCCGTCGAAGAGTTGGGGGGTAAATTTGGGGTAAATGGGTAAATTAAGCAGGTAAGAGTCCACGAAATTGGTATATAGTATATACAAGAGAAGCTAAGGTCTCAAAAAAATTTTTGGCATTAGCCACCCCCATTACCACCCCCACCTCCTTATTAAAGGGGATGAAAAAAAAAATTGTGATTTAGTGTATGTACAAGAACCAGAAACCTCAAAATATTTTTTTACTTCATCCACTCCCGACTACCACCCCCCTATCACCACCCCCACCCCACTACCGATGTGGGGTATCGTTTTATGGGTTTTTGGGGTAGAGGATTCCAAATATTATATTATTAAAGTTCCATAAACAATTATTTTCACATACAAAGTTTTTTCGTTGTGAGTGACTTGGATAGAGAATCTGGATGTGGAAATAGTGATTCCTTGGGCAGCGGTTTTACATTATAAGACACGAGCTAAAATCATATTTTCACGGATGTAAATTACATTATGAAATGTATATTTGTAAAATATATAAATATTTAGATATTAAAATGAAATATCATTTCACCAGATTTCTATTCAATTACAAAAACATAAAAATCAAAATTTTTTTTTTCAAATTTAAATCATTAATAACATTTTTATTTACCGATCGATTTTGTTCAAAAACAATAGCTCACACTAATTTACTGTCCAAATTTCAATACAATCGGATTTTTCTTTCTTGAGTTATCGTGCTTACAAGAAACGTGACGGACGGACGGACATTTTGAAAGTTGTTCAGAATTCGTTCACTAACACATTGATCAAATACAATATACTCTTCGTTATCGTATTTGCGAAGAGTATAATAATGAAGTTAAAGAAATAAATCGTAAAACAAATTAATAAAAACATAGAGAAATGCTTGTACAACGACCTATTTTCCATTTCAGCCTCCATGTACTCTTTTAATAATTCACGATTTTTGCTATGATGGACACACCTAAAAAAATAAAGAACAATATTAAAAAAGGCCCATCCGTGGAAATGTGTGGAAACCATCTTTTTTTACTAATTTTGGGGTGCTGAATACGAATCTGTCATCCGAATTGGCTAAAAACATCGGGGAGACAGTAAAAAAGAACCCTTATTTGGGGGTGGCATTGAAATTGATATTAAAACTTGCAAGAAAAAGTCATTCTTTAGGGCAGGAAATTCTTTCAAAATATTCGGTTTAGTTAGGTAAGTAGAAAAAGAAGCAAAAATTCTAAATTCACCCCCTCCCCCTCCTTTCCCTCATTCTTCACCACCCATAAGAAGGGTGTAAAAGTTACAATATCTAATATACGGTTATTTTTTTCTTTTTCAAAAACCAAAACTCCTCGTTAAATGGCTATTATCACATTAAAATGTGAATACTCTTACACCCACCCCCACCAAATAAGATGGTGGATTTTATCTTTTTAGAGTTTTTATTGATTTTAATTGCAAAAGAAATCACCCAGTTTGGTGTTTTTTTATCATAATAAGGTGATTTAGACAATTCAGATGAATATTTCTCACTCTTTTGGGGTTAGGGTGTACGGTCTGCATATTACTATACAGAAAATATTACTTGTATTTTATATTAAAAAATTCTTTAATTATTTAAAAGCTTTTGGCGAGGAGGGTTGAAGGGATGAATTTGGTTTTTTTACTTCTTTTTCTACTTAGTTATCGAAACTTAGTATTTTAAGAGAATTTCTTGTAGTTCTAATTCTAGTGGCATGTTCTAATATCAATTCCAATGTCACCCCCAAATAAGGGTTGTTTTTTAATGTGTTCCCGAGATTTTTCACCAAAACGGGTGACGGATTCGTTTTCAGCACCCCAAAATTAGTAAAAAGAAGATGGCTTCCACACTTTACCACGGATGGGCCAAATAAGCCCATTTTTTAACATTGTTCTTTCTGTCTGTGCAGGAAGGGGTCAGAACCTGAGAAGCTGCTTTTTCCTCATTAAAATATATAACAGGCGTTATAATAAATAGACAAGTTAAAAAACCGCTGTCTAAAGAATGACTACTTCCACAACCAGATTTCCAATCCAATTCAATTTTTCAATTCAAATTATTCACCTTTAAATGCCACAATGGTACAATTACAATTGTTGTACAATGGAGAAGGTATGTCAGTTTGTACAAAAATTCATAAGAAACATACAAGAAAATATACAAGTCCACCATTACCAACCACGCCCAATGCCAAAAAAATTGAGGCCGTTTGTTGTTGTACACACATTAAATCCCAATTTATTGGACTCTTCCTTGCTTGCTTTATATATTTACCTCCAGTTATCCCCCAACCCGGAAGAAGATCAAAATATAGTTCCAGATCTCATTATAATACACAGATGTACCAAATTTCAAGTCAAAAAGAAGTTACAGACCGACAGACAGACAGAAATTTTCCAACTACGTGGATATGAAGGTATTTATGTGAGCTCTACGAAAAGTTTATATCTCGGTTTATATATTTTCAGAAACACATGAAGCTAACAAAATGTTCATAGCTCATAAGACGAGTGAAGAAATTGTTCGATTACAATTATTAAAAACCGCTACCCAAAGAATCATTCCTTCCACATCCAGATTTTATCCAAGTCTCTCACAACGAAAAAAATGTTGATACTATATTTGCACATGTGGAAATAATTCGTCCCTAAAAACACAAACTGGCGTAACCAGCATTTTAGGAATCTTACAGGAAGCTAAAAAAACGATATTGCTTAAAATTTGACTTTGTTTACTGAAATTGTTATTTGTATGTCTGTTCTAAGTTTTTGCCACCATATTATCAACATTGAGCAGTAGAATACCCTATGTGGGAAAAAAATTACCTTTGCTATTTTCCAAAATAAAAAAAAATTAAAAAAAAAAAATTCAACTTGCACTATGCGCTTACTACAAGGAACTCGGTTACGTCATTGTTTACTTTAATAACATAATATTTAAAATCGCCTACCCCAAAAACCTATAAAACGATATGCCACATCGGTAGTGGGAGTGGGGGTGGTGGTAGGGGGGTGGTAGTGTTGGTGGATGAAGTAAAAAAAAAATTTTGAGGCCTTTGGTTCTTGTATACACAGAAAATCACAATTTTATTTTTTTCAACCCCTTTAATAATGGGGTGGGTGTGGTAACTAAGATGGCTAGTGCCAAAATAATTTTTGAGACCTCAGCTTCTCTTATACTAAATACCAATTTTATGGACTCTTACTTGATTACCTATTTATCCCCCATTGACTCCAATTTACCCCCCAACCCTTCAAAGGAATAGAATCAAAATATTTATACCTAATCTACTTCTAGATCTAGATCTTAAACGGTTTCAGACATTTTTTTTCTCTCAAACTTAAATTCTCGACGTTTCATGACATTCTAAGCCTATTTGAACAATAAAAATTTTCAGATTTTTTTTGCGTTACCATACTTCTATATTGGATGAGGAAGTAATTGAATTTGGCTTCCTGATGAATACGCCGCATCAAATATATGGTTTCTGAGAAGTGTCTGAAACGATGACAATTTATTTTTATCTATTTTAAAATTAATAGCTACCGACCTAGAAAAACAAAGTGGAAACTCCTAGCAAATTCAGCACACTTACTATGCGGAAAAACCAAGATTTAATAATACATATTTCGTCAAAACTCATGACAAATAACACATTTAATTCCACATCGTATGTTGAGATTTGAAGATGAACATTTGAAAAGGTTTAGCAATGGCAAAGCTTGCCAAAAATTAGAAACATTTATACGATAATGTAGTTAATGTAGTTTAATAAGTCTATGCAAAACTAGGAACCTGGACTTAATTATTGCAAAGGAAGTTATTTTTTCACCATTATTTTCCTTTAAATTTCAGAAATAATGTAATAGAAATGTAGAAAAACTGAAGTGGGGAAACTTATATTGGTGTTACTAGAGGATTTATTAGAAGAATTTATGTTTGTTTTTCTCATTAACGAATATATTTTAAGGTTATAATTCCACGTATAGTAACGCACAAAATTTTTGAAAATTTTTATTCAAAATTCAAAAATTTTTGTTCAAATAGACTTAGGATGTCATGAAACGTCGAGATTTTGAGTTTGAGCAAAGATAAAATTCTGTTTGTCATTCTGTCTGTCTGTAACTTTTTTGTGCGCATGATTACTCTGGAACCATTTATTTATATTAAAAGATCGAATTTGTTTGTAAGTTTTGGTTGATACAAATTTCAAAATTAAATATTGTAGAGGTAAAATAAATAAATCACACTAAAATACCTAAAAATAATATCTCTGTATGTATTTTTTAATATCATAGTTATATTACTGATAAAATAAATTTAAAAAATCAAGATCTACGGAAAAAATTAATATCAAACGTTTAGATGCCAAAAAAAACAAGCCAAAAATGTACTCGTCGCCAATTTACTGAGCTTTTTATATAATTGTTACACATTCTATAGGATACTCTTCGCAGTTTTCTTGTAAGTAATGTTAGTTTTTGGACATCCTAAATTTTGTGATACCATCTTTGTTGTGAAAAAAATTATATGAAAAAAAAAATGAAATCTGTGTGGGATTCGAACACACGATCTTTGGGTTGCAAGGCAAAACTTTAGCCACTGCACCACCGCATATTGCTACGAAAATTGACTGTCTGTGATATATATCTTTCGACAATCATACATATTTCAACTCAGACATATTTTTATGAAATATATATTAGTAAAATGCATAAACAAAAAAATATATATTATGGAGATAACATTTCGCAAGTTTTTTATTTAAGTACAAGCGACAAAAATTAAGAGAATATTTTTTTTTTTTAATTAAATAATTAATAATTTTTTTATTTACTGATCGATTTTCTTCAAAAACAATAGGGTTCTTCCTCTAGCTAACACAAACTCACTTTCCAAATTTCAATACAATCGGACATTTCGTGCGTTATCGTGCTTACAAGAAACATGACGGACGGACGGACAGACGGACATTTTGAAAGTTGTTCAGAATTCGTTCACTAACAAAATTATATGATTTTTTTTTCTACGAGCGATATTTACGATTTTAGAAATGTGCCGATCAAATACAATATACTCTTCGTTTTTGCGTAGAGTATAAGGGTGATAGAGCATTAAACATTTAAGCCTTTCGGTTTCAATTAGGTTTCAAAGTGATATCATGGATATTGATAAGCAAGTCTGATCAGAAGTTCATTTCATATTAAATATTTACATATTCGGTGTATGAAACTTATCTGCTATACAACCCAAAACAACATTTTCCAATAATAATTAGAACATAAATGAAAAAGATTAGATTCTTAAAAATAATTATTTCCGTACAAGATGTTGGACTTCTAGCAATGAACCACATCGCTAATGTCATTATCAAAATTCTTGCTATTTTGTAATGATTTACCTATAGGAAAAGATTGTAAATATTTTTGTTTAAATACAATATCGGAGAAAACCAAATAAATACATAAATAGTGCAATTTAAAATATAGATATGACATGTATTTTATGTCTGCGATAAGCTTGTTTTTGCGTCTATAATTTACAATGTATATATTTTTCATTTTTATTAATTATTGAGATTGCGTAAAGAAGATGTATCATTAATAGTACGGGAGAAGCGTCACTTTTATTTGATATGTTTAAACTTGTTTTTTTTTTTCGATCATGTTACTGTAAAGGGATTTACACACGACCCAGCGGCAGGGAGCAGACCAACCGACCTTCTCGGTACGTTTTGAAGATCGCCATGCGAACTCGAAAAGTGAGCTGGTCTGCTGGATTGAAGTGGTCTGCTCGATTGTCGGTACGCTTTGAAGACCTGGAATTCCAGCAGACCAGTTCACTTTTACGAGAGTTGTTATGGCAATTTTCAAAGTGTACCGAGAAGGACGGTTGGCTGGTTGGCTGGATCGTCCTTAACTTTAGTGCAGTTGAATTAATTTTTTTCGGCGACAACATTCCACCTAAAATTTTATTGTTGATTCTTATGTATTATGACCTCCTGATTACGAAAAATATATTTCCGCCCAGAAATTCCTTGTGCGTCAAAAGTTATATGTAATTTTTGACGCAATTTCACGGATTTTCAACTATATCTTGTACTAATAATCGGATGGGAATTCTAAAATTACTGGCTTATTTGAAATAAAATTCTTAAAAAATATAGGCCTATCCGATATATATTGGTCAATCCGTCATTTTGGAAAAAAAAAGGAAACACTAAGAATAGCCGAAAAAATCTTTGAATATCTTTTCTATAAGTAATAAAAACCCATTTATGGTCAAATAAAATGCATCAATCCCGGACGAAATAAAATTTTTAATTCTTCGTCAATTATCAAGGAGGCATTGTACGTCATTTTTTTTCGATTGTACGTTATTTTATGTACTTTTAGGGAATAGAGTTCATTTTTTTTTAATTTTCAAAAAAAGTGCATTTTTACAATTTTCTTTGACTCCTTTTTTTCAGCTAATTTTCATCGAAACATTGACATTGACTTGAAATTTGATACACCTATGTATTATAACAAGATTTGGAACTAGATCGTATTTTGATCGTATTCCGTTGAAGGTTGGGGGTAAATAGGTAAAGCAAGCAAGTGAGAATTCATAAAATTGGAATGAGGTTATGTACGAGAAGCGAAGATCTTAAAATTTTTGTTGGCATTAGTCACCCCCTCTATCACCCCCAATTACCACCCTCGCCCTCCTATTAAAGGGAGTAAGAAATAAAATTGCGATTTAGTGTGTAGAAGAATCAAAGACCTTAAAAAAATGTTTTGGCATCAAAGACTCCACTACCGATATGCAGAGCTGTTCAGAGTACAGGCAAAAAGTACTCGAATATACTGAGTACAAGTACTTTAGGTACACAAAATGTAATCGAGTACTAAATATAAGTACACAACAACAAGTACTTGAGCACCTATACAAGTATGCAGAGTACCGAGTACATGTTTACTAATATTGGATGCCGACTACAATAAGGGATGAATTGGCTAAGGGTTAATAAAGTTTTGATAATAATAGAAAAATGTATAGTCCTCTTTATTAGCTTTAAGAACTTCCAGTTTTTCGAATTCTCATCTGTGAGACATGGTGACATAGGTTGTTAAAAATCATTGCGAATAAAGACAAACACTACTGCAGTCGATGATGGCAAGTATGTGTTATGTCATGAAACTAACTTTTCACTGGAGGTGAATCGGTGAACAGTTTTAGTCATTTGTTGGCAAGTCGGCAAGTCTGAACTCGTATAAAAATGTACTTATTACGAAGGAAAATGTACTCAAGTACACCGAAATGTACTCGAGTACACGTACAAGTATTCGAGTACATTTTCAGGATCTAAAATGCGTCAAGTACTAGTACAACTACACTGATATAAGAGTACCGAATATACTAAAAGCACTCAGATTACAGTGATTCAGTACTTTGTACTCCAATACGCACAGTTCTGCCGATGTGACATTTCGTTGTGTGTTTTTGAGGCAGACAATTTCAAATATAGAGCAGCGATTTCGTAAGTCTATCGTGTCGTTTTTTTTTTTTGGCGTAGAACCAGGTCAAACATATTAGGTTCCTTTGAGTAAGTCACCGGGCATATGAAATCATATTTTACGACATTTTTTTGTGGTCTCGAACTTTTTAAATCGATAAAAAGTGAAAAAAAAGTATTTTTAAAGAAAATTGTTTTTTTCTGTTTCCACCGCCATATCTTTAAAACTATTAAAGGTACCGAAATTTGTTTTGTGTCAAATTAAAGCACACACTGTAGCGCTTTTACCAATATAAACGGTTTGGGCACAATTCGCACTTTCATTTCTCTAAAAATCAAATAAACTAAAAATACATATTTTGTGTATTGAAATTTTCACCAATCGATAAACTTTTTTATTTTTGAAAATATTTGCATACATGCAGCGAAGAAAATAAAGCCTAATAATCACAAAAGTTTTTGAAACAATATGTTTTTTCCTAAAGTGTACCGTTTGGCAACAGCGATTTTTTTTATCAGCGCTAAACGCGACATTGGGACGCAATTAATACACCTCGCATGCAGGGTTGGTCAGATTAGTCGCGTAGACGTAGCGTTAGTTCAATCTAGATTAATATATGGCATTCTAAGTTGAGGTGGAGTTGCTTACTGTCATCTAAAAAATTAGATATCATTCATAAAAAATGTGCCACCCCCTCTAGGGGGTGGCACTTAAAAAATATATATATTTATTGGAGCTGAAATAGGATCAAATTTGAAGAAGAAAATGTTCCATGCAATTTTTCACATAAATTGATAGTTTTTAAGCTATAAAGACTTCAAAATTGCGATTTTAGCTTAAAATAAAAGCTTTTAAAAAAGGTATTTTCAAACGGCTTTCGTCAAGTATCTCGAAAAGTATTACTTTATCGAAAAAATGTTATAGACCAATTAGAGAAAGCACCCTACAAACTGGGAATTAATTATATTTTTTGTTTATTGATGTAGGATTAATAATTTCGGAAATATTTAAGTTTATATTTGGTATCCAAGGGTTTCGAAATTACCATTAAAGTTTAAAATGCATTTTTTTCTAAAGCAAGTGCTTTAAATGAGCAAAAAAGAATTTGAGCATTTAGGTAATGCTACATTTTAACGAAAAACTGTATTTGAGATAATTTTTTTAAATTATTGGCTAATTAGAGTAACAAAACGAGTAAAAAATAATTTGAAAGCGCAATTAATTGTCTTTAATTTCCTTTCTTAGTATGCGTCACAATTTCTGAGATATTTAACATTTAAACTGCATTTTTCGCCTTATGAACGTTCGGATGCCATTTGTAAACTCATATCTCCGAAACTATTAAATTTATGTAAATAAATAAACAAGCGAAATTCATTATTAGTTTATGAGCTTATTTTTGGTCTCTACACATTTTTGAACAAAACTAATATTTATTGAGATATTTGGAATAGGAAAAAAAAATACGTTTTATCGAAAATACCTTTATAGTTTAAACTGTATTTTTTCTAAAGCAAGTGCTGTATACGAACCAAAAAATTTGAGCATCTACGTCATGCTGTATATTAATGAGAAACCGTGTTTGAAATTAATTTTTTTTTAATTACTGGCTAATTACAGTAACAAAATGGCGACGTTGTTATTAAAATAATGTGTAGACGGACATTGCTTCGGTCATAACTTCTTTGTTTTTTATGCTACATAAACAAATAAAAAAATAGTTAAGAGCTTAATTAATTGTACCTATTATTGTATCTATTAGTATCCTTGGCGTAGGTGTCACAATTTCTGAGATATTTAACTCTCACTCTAAATAGTTATCTTACAACACTTGGATGCCAAATGTAAACTTAAATATCTCCGAAATTATTAATCCAAACGTTTTCTGTGCTCACGTTTACTCTGGAACCGTTTAAGATATAGACTTGAAATTTGTACTTTCTGTAATTGGTCTATAACATTTTTTCGATAAAGTAATACTTTTTGAGATACTTGACGAAAGCCGTTTAGAAATACCTTTTTTTAAGCTAAAATCGCAATTTTGAAGTCGTTATAACTTAAAAACTATTAATTTATGTGAAAAATTGCATAGAACCTTTTCTTCTTAAAATATGATTGTACTGACACCCCCTCAAAGGGGGTAGCACTTAAAAAATATGAATAAATTAACAAGCCCCCGCTCAATATAGAAACTTTTCTGTGAAACATTTACTATTATACTGCCAAAAATGAACGAAATCCGTTCAATATAACATTACTTCGAAGTTTTGCATATTTTTTACCTCTAGGTACTGTACTACTACCACCTGTCTTTTTATTATTAAAAGGAGACTATTTAATATTTATTATACAATTTCTTAATATTAACAACATATGATCAATACTACTGTACAATATATGAAATATTGAACAATAATATTGATCCCCTAGATGCTTTTGATCACTACTGGTTTTGTACCTATTGATATAAGTTAAACTACTATATACACCCCGACCGGGATCGTCAGATCGTTGCAGTCGGCAGGCTTGCTACAGCCGAGCGCGCAAGAATATGACTTTGGTCCGTTAAAAAAAATCGCTGACTCAATACTATGAACGGGACATGAAAAATTTTTATTCTAAAAACTTTTTTCAACTATTGGCTTCAATTTGTACGCAGCATGTATATACAAATGTTCATAAATAAACTTTTTTCTCGATTGCCTAAAATTACGCTACTGAAAATAACAAGTTTGAGTTTCCTATTATTTTACCAACTTAAAAAAAAAATAAATCGGGTTCACGCGGGACATTGTTCGAAGCGCTATTGTGTCTACTTTAATCTAAAAAAAAAATAGCTTGATAGCACAAATATTTTCAGAGATATAGCGGTGGAGACGTTAAAAAACATATTTCATTAAAAATCTATTTTTTTGAGTTTTTCCGAAATAAAAAAGTTCTCGACCACCGAAAAATGTCGTAAAAAACGATTTCGTGTACACGATTATCTTACTAAAGAATCCCACTAAGTCTGGTTTGGTTCTACGCCGGTTTTTTTTTTCTCGAAAACTAAGCGACTTTACTTCCAGATTTTACTCTACTAATATATTACTTCCTCATCCAGTGGAAGTATAGAAAGGCAAAAAAAATTTTGAAAATTTTTGTTGTTCAGATAGGCTTAGAATGTCATAAAACGTCGAGATTTTAAGTTTAAGCAAAAAAAATTTTCTGTCGGTCTGTCCGTCGGTCTGTCCGTCGGTCTGCCTGTAACTTTTTTGTGCGCACGATTACTCTGAAACCGTTTAAGATATTGACTTGAAATTTGGTACACGTATGTATTTTAAGGAGATCTGGAACTAGATTATATTTTGATGATATTTCGTTGAAGGGTTGGGGGTAAATTGAGGTAAATCAAGCAAGTAAGAGTCCATAAAATTCATATTTAGTAATATAAGAGAAGCTAAGGTGTAAAAAAATGTTTTGGCTAGCCACTCCTATTACCACTCCCACCCCATTATTAAAGGGGGTGAAAAGAAATGTCATTTAGTGTGTGTACAAGAACTAAAGGCCTCAAAATGTTTTCTTACTTTATCATTTAGTTCTAATGATTGATTGATTTAACATTCTATTTTTTTGCAATATATTCGTTTAGTTGTTGTCTGGTTGTATTTGATATCCATTTTTTATTTTCTTTTTGAATAAATTAATTGAGTTCATTATTTTATTTTTATTGTTTGTATACAGTAATTTGCTTGTTTTGTGGTGACACACAATGTACACAAATGAAATAAAAACAAATGATCTATTTTGGGTGTTTCAAGATTGTTAACGAAATGTATACAAACTGAATACATTTAGGTTGTTTGCTTATCAGTATTCGGAGATTATTCATTATTGTGAGGTTTTGTTAGTAATCCAGATACAGCTATAATAAAGATGCAATGACTCAACGAGATGCGGTGGCTGTTGATATTTCGTAAATGCAGCCGGTTTAAGCCACAAGCGGCCACCAATAAACTCTTCCCATTTACCTTTTACATGAATGCATGTCTTTTGCCAACCGCCTTAGAATATTCAGAGTGGAGGCTTTTCCGACTTTCCGAATTTCCTCGGTTTTATTGCTGTTAATAGAAGAAATTTCAAAAATATGATGAAGCGCATTTACTTCTTCAGAAAACTTTTTTAAAAAGAGTACGGTAAAATATAACTTGAGGTCTGTGTGACTTAATAATTCTAGTACGATTTCATGTGTTGGACGTAACGTTATTGCAGTAATGCCTAAAAACTTGTCATGTAATGTCCATTCAGCTTCTCTCTCTTCTATTATAAGTTACAACTATTTTAAAATACACATCATCAAGAGAGATTAACTAGATGTACTCTTCGCCAGATTATTAAATTTTCTATACAATTGTTAAATATTCTATGGTATACTTTTAGCAGTTTTTTAAAATAACTTATTTTTTTTTAGGTATAAATAATTGCTGTACCTATTTATAATTTTATTCATCTGTCGATGATCTGACGTTCGTCAGAAGTTATATAATATATAGTTATATAATTCTACAACACAAAATACTGCATACTATACAGTATTTTGTGTTGGTAGTATTATATCAAACTTCATGTTATTTTTTTCTTAAAATGTGTCGTAACTTTTATATTTACTGACCGATTATTTTCCAAAAAAGTTAGCTAACACTAACTTCCTGTCCAAATTTCAATACAATCGCACTTTTCTGTCTTAACTGATCGTGCCTACGAGAAACGTGACGGACAGACAGACATTTTGAAAGTTGTTCAGAATTCAAAGACTAACACAATGATATGAAAATTGTTCTCTACGAGCGATATTTAAGATTTTGGAAATGCAATATACTCTTCGTTTTCTTGTATGCGAACAGTAGTTCCCCTTTTGAATGCGGATTTGATTCTAAAAATCCTGCTCGTATAATAATCCATGTTTCAACCAAATTTGCAATTCTCAAACTGTCGAAATTTGTCTGATTTCTGAATTTGTGCATGATTTCAAACTATAGTTTCATTCATATATATTTTTGTATTTTAATACATAAACACATTTTATTTATAATAGATAAAAGTGAATAAAAATATTAGCTTATAAAGTCGTTCGTAAATTCGTAAATAAAAACATTAACGTTGTTTGGGAACTGCTTCAATTTCTAAAGAGGTCTACACACGATCCAGCGGCAGGGACCAGACATTGTCGGTACGCTTTGAAGATAATTGGAATTCCAACGGACCAGTTCACTTTTACGAATGAGTTCAAAGCATGCCGACAAAGCTGGCTCCCTGCCGCTGGATCGTGTGTAGACCCCTTAACCCATCCGTCTTAGCTCATTCAGCGGAGTGACCTTTGGACTGACTAAGTAAAATTTCCCTTAATTTCCGCATACATACATATTATATAAGGTGCATGTTTCAGATCTAGCAACATCGCCACATTTATGTGAATTTAATGCTGTCAATAGAAACAGTTCTATGACGAAATTTTTTTACTGATCGATTTTGTTAAATAGCTAACACTAACTTACTGTCTAAATTGCAATATAATCGGACTTTTCTTTCGTCCTTGCAAGAAATTTGACGGACGGAGGGTGGATAGATGAACATTTTGAAAGTTGTTTAGAATTCGTTTAGTAACACAATGATTTGAAATTGTTTTCAAATCTGTTCCGTTAAAAATAAATATCATTTTGCGGATTCCAAGCAATACTAGCATATTCTAATTTTGGTCTCAAACGCGTAAAACAGAAGAAAATGTGTGGAAATATTCTTAAATTGAGTTTCTTATAATAACGTCTAGGTCTCTGTAGGCATTAGCAGTAATGCTATTTATAGAGGTAACAAAGATTTTGGATAAAAAATAACTTCGAGATTTTAAATTGGCTGCATCTATTAATCGTTTCATTGTCTGTTATAAGTATATGAATAAAAAAACTTTTTAAAAACAAGCTTTTATTAGGTATTATTTAGGTGTACTAAAACTTAAAAAAATTTAATTAATAGTCTTAAAAGCTTCTTGCGCGCGAGAAGTTCATACAGGCATTATTTTTGTTTGACAGGCATTAGTAGTAAGTATTTCTTTTCCTATTCACTCGGCAAGCTTTTATCATATTGTAAAGACGACAATCTCCACCAGATGCAAACCATTTAAGATCAGCAGCATATAAAAAACGTTATTTTCAATATTTCTGCAAATAACGTTAATAAATAGAATAAATAACAGTAATCTCAGAATAGAACCCTGTGGAACTCCTGATGTTACTAGCACAGCAATAAATGAAGAGCCGCGATACTGCGCGTTTAATTTTCTTTATGTAGCATTCAAAAAAACTTAGACAAATCTGTATAAATTAAATCTACTTGACCACCACGGTGTATTTACAATAAAATGGACACTTACTAAATCAGTTGTAGATCTACCCTCTCTAAACTCGTGTTGACAGTAGGAAATTTGAGATTTAACAACACGCTACAGGCAAAGACCTGAGGTGACCTTGTGGGACCACACATTTAAAGATAAGGGACACACACCTAGGATCCGAGTATACTAGAATTAATTTCTTATTCCGAAAAAATCTCAATACCATAAATCATTAATGAATGTCATATGGGCAGTAACTAAATCTATGTGGAATTTATCGTTTCATTAGACGCTATATGCCCAGTTGGGTACGTAACTTCTAAATCATTAATATGTGATAAATGAGCGCTAACTAACCTCTGAGGGTGTTATCTGTTTTTCTTTCATATTTGAGATTGGCTGTATGCTCCTTAAATCAACCAGTATGTCCAATATACTTGAAATACATCGTTACTTTCCTATGGATAGTTAGAACTTATAACATTTTCTTCAAATATTTGATTTCATTATCATCTCCTTTACCCAGGCAAATCTTGATCTCCTAGACCTAGGCTCATTGAGATGACAAGGAAGGCAGTTAAAACACATATTTTCTTATGTAGTCGTAACGAATATTGTAAGCCTTATGTATACAGGGTGCGCCACTTAAAACTCCTCAGACTTGTAACTTTTTTATTTTTGAAGCGATGACCATGTTGGCACATCAAAATGTAGATATTTTTAAAGCTTTTAATCATGCATACAGAGTGATTAAAAAAACATGTTTTTGAAAAATTGTTAAGAAGGGAAACTTAATTTCTTTGAATATTTTTATACCTCACCCTGTACATGAACATGGACTGTGTTAATGTTTTCTTATAAAGGTTTTAATTAGCTTCAATTTACGTTATTAAAATTAAAAATTTTTAAAATAAAAATTTTGCAATTTCCTATTTAGTGCATTTTAATAAGTTTTTTTAAAAAATATTTATTTCTTTTGTTTCTTGTTACTGTTTTGTTACGGTGAATATTGTTTGTGATATGTCTTTTATAAATAAAGCATAAACTTATTATTTACATTCTGTTCAAAGTTATTTTAAAAAAAATCAGTTTGGAATCGGAAAGAGTGTTTTTAATGTCCTTCTCTAAAACCAAAAAGAATTTCGAATATGACGTAATAACATAAATTGAAGCTAATTAAAACCTTTATAAGAAAACATTAACGCAGTTCATGTACAGGGTGAGGTAAAAAAATATTCAAGGAAATTAAGTTTTCTTTCTTAACAATTTTTTCAAAAATTAAATCACTGTACAGATATTTAAATGCCTTAAAAATATCTACAATTTGGTGTGTCCAACATGGTCGTCGCTTAAAAAATAAGAAAGTTTTAAGTGGCGCACCCTGTATAGTTAAAATGACAATACTAATACTTTTCGTATTTTCGTTACTGTTTTTATAAAGAAGGTAACACAAGGAATCAGTGTCGGTGATTCACGTATAGTTAAATAATCAGCCTTTCAAATGGAATTAGAGGAAGTGGATCCGATCAATCACCCCTGTTAGTTCGAGATTTCTTTGTTCGGTGGGCTCGGAGCTGTGAAGGAGAAGAAGTAACCTTAGAACCGGCTCCCCAGCTGTCTGCGTTTCGCTTCTACCTGTCCATTCCGGGGCACTCACCGACTACCTGCCCTTTGTTCAGGACCGTACTTAAGTAACGGTGTAACAGTATCGTTATAATTTCCGCAGCGATAGAGATGGTGGGTTTATGCTGCAATTTGAAATTTGAAGCAAAATATGTATGAGAAAAAGTAAAAATACAAATTTTTACCTCTATCATTACGTATCTTTATTATTTTGGATTCTTGGATTCTAAGCACTTTTTCTTAAGACAATTTTTCGATGTCTTGTCAACTTGAGCCATTTCTCGGTACCACCACAAATAAAATGCGAAGAAACATGAGATTTACAAAAAAAATGATTAGGTAGAAGTTAATTTGGACGACAGATTCGTATTCAGAGCACCAAAATAAGTGAGGATATGATGGTCTCTTTTCTAGTACTACATACTTTTTTTATTTTGTGGTGCTGTGTTTTCCCTTGACACAATCCTCAGATAGACAGAGACCGAGAGCTAGAAATTTTTCCTTTGCTTAAATTTAAATTCTCAACGTTTCATGACATTCTACGCCTGTTTGAACAATAAAAATTTCCAATTTTTTTTTTTTGCGTTACTATACTTCCACTGAATGTAGAAGTAAAATAAGCGAGGCTCCATAAATTACCGCTCTTATAAGTTAGAAGCTGCTGGTTGCACCACTAAACAATAAGTATGTAAAAGATAAAAAATAATATGTAGAAGTTGCTTACAATTATTGTCAAGGTATCAGTTGTAATTCTATATAAGCGGGTAATTGAGATAATTATCTAAAATATATATGTTTTACTTGTTCCAGACACATATATTTAGTTTCTTGTGAAGTCACTTTCGCTGAAGTAATCTTTTGTCATACCCCAACTCTATGTTAAGAATAATAATTTAATAAGACTTCAATAAAAAATGCATTTAATAAATGTCTTCAACCTTATTCACTTTTAGTTCCACATCGGAAAAGTATAGTAATCGTAAAAAAATTTGAAACTTTGTTTTGCTTAAATAAGCTTAGAATGCCATGAAACGTCGAGATTTTAAGTTTGAGCAAAAACAAAATTTGCTGTCTGTCGGTCGGTCTGCCTGACTTTTTTGGGTGCACGATTACTCTGAAACTGTATATGACATTGACTTGAAATTTGTTACACCTTACACCTAAGTATTATAGCGAAATCTAGAACTAGATTATATTTTGATCTTATTACGTTGAAAAGTTATAAATTAAATTAAAACAAACAAGTAAGAGTCCATAAAATTGGGATTTAGTGTATGTACGAAAACCCGAGGTCTCAAATGTTTCTTGCATGGTCCTCCTCCACTACCATTCCCACCGGAAAGGATGTGGAAGTAGTGATTCCTTAGGCAGTGGTTTTTAATTTTGTTGACGGTAGCACAATCCTGGATATTCTTTTTGGCAATTGTTACTTATTTGTATATTGCTGTAAAATCTCGTATACCTAACTCAATGGGGAAATGATTAAATAAAGATAAAGCTGAATTTAGAAACATTTTTATTTAAAATGAATCAATAAATGTATAATATGATAAATGATAATGCACTTTTAAGCATCACCTGTTGAAAAACATTTAGTAGTATTGTCATATGCATCTTATAAAAATGGTTCTTATCTCACGATACCGATAATTTTGCATAGAAGTGTTTATGTAAAATTGAGTAGATATATATGAAAAAGATGCAAGCCAAAACATCTAGTGGCGGAACCGGGGGAGAGGCACAGGGGCATGTGCCCCCCACCCCCTCTGTCGGTTATTTTGGTATTCGTTTTTTATCAAATAAAAGTGGAAAAATTTCCCGTCCATCAATTTTCATTGCTGAGCGAAAAAATATTGTGATTTTCTCCCCCCGCTCATCAGTTTTCATTTCCGAGCGAAAGAAAATGTTTGTTCGCTTGCGGGGGGGGTTCATTTTTAATGGTTGTGCCCCTCTTGTTAATTTATTCTGAATCCGCCACTGATAACAATTTACCCCACGCGCAAGACTGTCATGATGAGAAATCCGCCATATTGGGTTTAACGCACGTCGGTCGAGTGGTAGACTGTTTACTATAATTTTCTTGAAGTATTTTCCTTTAAGGAATTATTGACAGTTTGACAGTGTGGCACTGCGACACGAGCAGGTGAGTGTCATAAGTCACACGAGTGTGAAAACTGCTTTTCATACATGTTGCACGTTGCACTATATACTTTTTCTACGACTGTCCTCAGAATATTTTTTTACATTAACACGTTGAGCGCCAGGTGGGTAAAATTTGACTCTCACTCCAAATGTCCCCCTGGACCGCGAGGTACATGCGCTACCCACGCGAAGTCCTAAGTATTCAGACCTCTATTAAAACGATAAACATACATTTACACGCTAAATGCTTATAAGAACTGTACCAGGCAGTTCTGGAGAACAGGCAGATATTAGCGGGTTGTGGAAATCTTTACATACAGATAACGGCAGACAAGTACATCGGGTCGGGTGTACAAGCGAAATAAATGGGCAACCGACTGCAGGTCGAACCCCCACCATTTAAATTCCTTTGTATCGTTGCGCATTCATTCTGCTTCGCACCCGTGAATATGAAATGTCTAGTTACCCATAAATTCGAACGTGTACGCACTTGTATGCCGTTATCTGTTTAAGTTCGCATTTTCAATGTCAAAAATTGGTGATTAATGAATTAATTTATTTTGATATTTGAATTACAAAAACAGTGTATATGATGAATTTGTTACTGTTATGTAAGTAATTAATAAAATTATTTATTTTGTGGATCTATGGGACATAAAAAAAACAAGTTAAACAATAATATATATTGCAGGTAGAATACATGCTTTTGCTTTGGGCGGTTTCCTACCGCCAACGTCTTTCATGTGTTTGTAGCATTGGATGTAGCACCGAATATAAGATAAGGCTGAATTTGTGAGGCACACGTGAATACCTCACCGGTCCAAAACCCCTCCAGCCCGCGAGGTACTTACGTGTACCTAAAATTCAAATGTCAGTAAAATATAGAAATAACAAGATATTTTTAAAAAATGGCTCCAAATGTCTTTAACGGTATTTGTAAAAAAAAAATGTCGGCCCGGGGGACCCTAAAATCATTTATACACCGGGGCTCAACGTGTTAAATAGTTTATACGACTTATTCTGATGTAAAATTACTTTCTATTTATTTTGGAGGAGGAAGTTTGCAAACGAACGTTTGTTTAGGGGGTGAGGGGGAGTCACAAAAATTTAAGTGTGCATGATGCCAGCCCGATCTTTGGGGAGGGGCGACTGTACCCCGCACGGGGTACAGTCCGTACCTTGAGGCCGTACCACGAGCTTAATATACTTTTTCTTCGAATAAAATTTATGAGGACGAAAAATTTTGTTTTGGATTTTAACCCCCCACCCCCACCATCAATTTTGAGATGAGGACAAAAATTTTTTTTTCTGATTTGACCAGAAAAACGGACGCCTTTTAAAATTTCGCACCAGGGCGCTTGAGGAACTAAGGCCGGCCCTGCGTGATGCCTATAATATGTAGCTTTAACTTAAATTTTCATATTTTCTACAAAAACGCATTTATCTTTCATGAATCTCCATATACCTGCCAATATAAGCTTGAATTAAAATATACCTACTGCAGCAAAACACTTATATTAGAGATCATAAAATTGTATGTATTTTTTCCAAATCTCTTATAGATCGATCTTAATTTTTAATTAAAAGTTAACACACTTTATAAAAGTAAAATATGTTTCTCTGTTTATCAATCCGGTCCTCAATTTCGCCTTCAGTGTGGCCCTGTGCTGCTCCACATCGTTTTTAATGGTCCTATCGGCTTCTCTCAATCAACCTGGCCCCTTGTAGGATGTTCGTTTTGACGCCGGGCTAAGCAACAAAATTCAATAAGTACATAATTAATAAGATACCTAATAGTTTATTGGGAAGAACTCTGTATAATTTGTTAGTTATGTATTCAGAGCAGTATTGTAGCTACTTAAATGATAATTTTAACATTTTAGCGTATTCATAATATTTTACATGTTTTTTTATAAAAAAATATAGAAAAATCAAAACTATTGAAAACGTTAGACTACTAAAAATATAAAAATATATTGATCATTTCCACTGACTGCACAAAAGTAGGCTATTGAGTTTTCCTTTATTATACGCATTAAACCATCCAATTTATTATTTAGCAACAATTATTTATGTATTTCTACCATTGAGGAAGATATTAACTATACCATTCTATACAGGGTAGACCAAATTAAATGGATTTGGGGTTTTCTCTAAAATTATGGCAGATTGACAAAAACCAATATAGGAGTCATGAGCTCGATAATAGGTCCTCATTTTTTTCACGGTCATTTGCGAGGTAATTCGAATACCGAAAATTTTATGAACATTCTACGTCAAGAAATAGAGCCCTTTGTAGACAGTATGCCTATAAGACAATTTCAAAGATTAATTTACCAACACGATGCGCGATGCCGCTCCAGGTCATACGTCAAATGAAACACGAAATTATTTAAATGCTCAATTTGGGGAGGATTGGATAAATATCTATATATCACTCTGGACAAGTTTATCAATGTCTGGTTAGCTAAGTTAACTAAATTAATAACTAACAATTAACTTAGCTAACTGGACATTAATAAACAATAAAGCAGTTTAATTTTTAGGAAATACTGGTCCTATTTTGTGACCAGCTAGATCTCCCGATATAACCCCTGCCGACTTTTGGCTTTGGGGTTATTTAAAAAATATTATACAGTATCAGAAAGTCGAGCGTTTGTCATTGCGCTTTTAACCGACCGCCCATAATAAAGACGTCTACCAGTACTCTAGCAGAAGCAAAGTGTAACACGCCTCTTCGCTCTTGCTTGCTCTTATTGCCTGTACCAAATAGTCCACTCAAATTAGGGGAAAAGAAAGAAAGATTTTGATCAGCAGTTTCTTTGCATAGACAGTAAGTACTCAACTTTTAAAACAATTTTTTGTTTATGCACAAAAAAAAGTCATGATTTTTGAGATATATACATATATACGTTTTTTCGTGTTTTTATTCATTTAGACTTTCATATTTCGAAAAGTACACGTTTTTAAGGCTAAACAAACATAGATAAACGTTCACAATACGATTTCTTACAAATAAGCTTCTATACATTTTCCCGATTATGCCATTGGTTTTTCCGGAAAAGCGACTTCAAAAATATATCTATGTTTTTTTATTTTGAATGCAAATATCTCGAAAAGCACGCGATTCTGAACATAAATAAACTTATTCAGAATGAGATTTTCTACAAAAAAGCTCGTTTACATTTTTCGATTATCCCATTGGTTTTTCCGGAAAAGCTCCTTGAAAAATATATATTTGCTTTTTCGTATTTTTTTTTTTTTTTTCATTTGGACATATATATCGGAAAGTACGCATTTTTAAGGCTAATGAACATTACTAAACTTGTTCAGATTGTGATTTCCTACAAAAAAAGGTTCTGTATATTTGAGAGACATATACATCAAAATGAAAAAAAAAACACGAAAAAGGAAATATATATATATTCTTCAAGAAGCTTTTCCGGAAAAACCAATGGGATAATCGGAAAAATGTATAGCGGCTTTTTTGCAGGAAATCTAATTCTAAATAAGTTTACTAATGTTCATTTGGCCCTAAAATCGAGCACTTTTCGAGATATTTGCATTCAAAATAAAAATACACGAAAAAAAATATATATACATATACATATACAGAGTGACCCATTTAAAAGCGGGGCACTTCTCTAATATTTTTATTTATTGTGCGATTTGAATCAAATTTTACTCAGGTATAGAATAAATTAGGATCTAATTATGACCAGAAAAACATTTGCCTCCTACAAATGCAAAGCCACCAGCGGTACCAAAGTATGCGGAAAAAATCAAAAAATCATATTAGGCATTTTTTTATTTGGAAAATTTTGTTAATGAAACTTGTTCGGCAATTGTCCAAAAACCTTAAGTTCAAAATTTAATATAAATAAAAAAATATTAAAATTTTTATTAAAATAATGTCCAAGTCCGAAAATATAATTTTAATGGGATTTTTTGTTTATAAAACTGTACTATGACAATTCTGTTTGAAATTAAAAACAAGCTGCCAGGTAGTTGTCAAGTAATTTGCAGTTTTTTTTTTAAATAATGATTTTTTAAATTTTTATAATTTCAATTTTTTTATTTTGATTAAATTTTGGGCTTAAGGTTTTTGGACAATTCTGAACAAGTTTCATTAACAAAATTTTGCAATAAAAAATGCCTAATATGATTTCTTGATTTTTTCCGCATATTTTGGTACCGCAAGTGGCTTTGCGTTTGTAAAAGGTGAATGTTTTTCTGGTCATAATTAGATCCTAATTTGTTCTATACTTGAGTAAAATTTGATTCAAATCGCACAGTAAATAAACATTTTAGAGAGGTGCCCCGCTTTTAAATGGGTCACTCTGTATATATATTTTTTTTTCAAGTCGCTTTTCCGGAAAAGCCAGTGGGATAATCGGAAAAATATATAGAAACTTTTTTGTAGGAAGTCGTATTCTGAACATGTTTGTTTACCTATGTTCGTTTAGCCTTAAAAAGGCGTATTTTTCGAGATATATACGTCTAAATGAAAAAAACACGAAAGAACGTATATATATGTATATATCTCAAAAATCATTTCTTTTTTTTCTGCGCATAAGTAAAACCTTGTTCTAAAAGTTGAATACTTACTTCCTAAGCAGAGAAACTGCTGTTCAGAATTTTTAGACATGTGTCACTCGATTTTCGATTCGACACTTGGTAATTGAGATAATGGAGGTCATCCAAAAATATTGGTTGGGCTATAGTTTTAGAAAAAACCTGAAATCCCATCTAATTTGGTCCACCCTGTACAAATATCTCGTACACAGTATTTTTTAATTTCCTGGGTATATGCTCATTGCTCAAGCAGAAATAACAGTGTTAATTAGAGAATTTAATACTCTTCTTAAAAACTTTCGCAAAGATAATGTTGATCAATAAACATTAACGCATATCTTGCATACTGTATCTATTATCTTATAAAAGTTTTAAGGCTTTCACACTCCTTTGCGCCATCGAAATGATAAATTTTGGTGCTATGCATATACGGTATAGTTAGAGATTAATTTAAACGTTTAAAATTGTTGACGAATGATAATGAAAGTGTTATTAATTAAAAATTATGAAGAAATTCATGATAACATACAAGTGCTGCACTATATTTCCGCAAATAATACAGGGTGATTTACCACAACATGCGGAAAATGTATCAGTAAGTTGTCCCCACCGAAAGGAGTTAATAAAAAATTTAAAAAATATGACCAAGAAATATGTAGAAATGCGGCGCCTATGACTTTAACCAATCTAACCTAACGCAGTGCAACCATATGACTTCCTCTCCCCCTTTATCAGACTTGTCTCTGATAGCAAAGCTGGCGGGGTTAGAAGTGACTTTTTGGATTTAATCACATTAAAAAATAGCAAAAATTAAAATAATTTTTGTAGAACACAGCACAGTACAGAACTTAAAAGTAATGAAAGGTCAAAGGAAATGTTCGAATGCATTACATTCAATGCACTATTCTAAGCGCAGAATGGCGTTATTGTTGTCGAAGTTCGTAATAAGATAGAAAGAGATAGGTACCCGTCACGAGCGTGTTGGATAAATTCGATTTGCCTTACTTTTATTCAGGGCCGTGGGCGTGGCGAGGGGGGGTTCTTTGTCAGACTTGTCAAAAGTTGAAAATTTGAGGCATAAGTTGGCAAGGCAAGGAATATTTTTTTAGATTAAATTAAATTTTCGATATCTTCTATCTTCTATAAGAAAGCCAGTATATTTGTACGATACGATGCTGAAACACCCTGTATGCCTTATTATTATTTTTTGATTAATCATGTCCTATATCGGCCTTAGAAAACCTAAAGTTAGCTTAGAAGTTATTTTTAGAGACTGTAAAAACTTTAAGCTTTTGATACTGCAGTAAACCTCACATGAAATGCGAAAAAATCGCTACAAAAAAATGACACGACAGAAGTTAATTTGGATTCAGCGCGCCAAAATATGTGGGGGTTTGATGATCTAGTTTTTGGTACAATATACTTGTTTTTGTAGGGCTCTGTAATGTTTCTTAATAATATATCAATATTCAAGTTTTACCTGTCAAACAGAGTCCAATATGTTACCTTCAATGGATTCAAGTCTGTTGAATACGTTGCTACCTCAGGAGTACCGCAACGGTCGGTTCTTGGACCACTATTTTTCACAATATTTATCAGTGACATAGCGGATGACTTAACAGACAAGGTTAATTATTTAATGTATGCTGATGATTTGAAGCTAGAATTTATACAATTGACGATTGTCTTCATATGCAGGAAAATTTAAACAAAATGTCTTTTACACGTAAGTGTCCATACCTGTTTCCTACGATTATAATATAGACAATATACTTCATCGCCCCGAAACACTACGTGACTCAGGTGTTATCTTGATAAAACCCTCTCTTTTAATACACGTATTAGCACCATAGTATCAGAAGCCAGCTGACTCGTTCATAGTTAGAAATTCCCGTGATTTTTCAAACCCAGATACGCTTAAGATGCTCTATTGTTGTTATGTCAGATCCAAGCGTGAATATGCGTCACTTGTTTGACCCCCACACATAATATACAATTGTACATGTCAACCAGTTAGAATCGGTTCAACGCAAATTCCACAATTTCCACAAGAACACCTGCTGGATAAGTACTCTTTAGTTACTTTTAGCTGTAGGCGAGAATGCTTGTTTCAAATATTTCTTTTTAAAATCAATAACAACACAACGTTATTGACACACTAATATTATTGTCAAAACTCTTTTAACATCACCAGAACAATGTCCCGTAAGAAAGAGTTCTGTATTTTACCTAGCTACGCCTCGTACAAATACCTTTAAGTTTTCACCCATTTATGTAATATCGATGGGTTTTTGACAAAAAGTCGTAAGCGACAGATCGTAAATTTTACAGGAACAGACTTTTTTAAAATAATTGTATTTCTTAGTTCCAACCGTCATTACAAATTGATACCGACATTGTTATTGATGATAATACAAATTTTTAATTTAATTTTGCTGCTTAAGATGTTATGTCGGGAATATTTTATTTGAAATTTGTCGCTTAAGATGTACATATACAGTATCGGAAGATTTTGGATTTGGGTGGCTTGAGAGACCGCCTACAATAAAGGCGTGTACCAGTGCTCTAGTAGAGGAAGCAAATAATGACGCGCTATCAAGAAAACACGTACATCATTGCTATTAAAAATTTCAGTACCTATTATTCAAAGAAAGGATGTAGTTGGCTCTGTTCAGTATAGGTAATATTATTACGTGCTTTAATAACTGAAATTATTTAACCCGTTTTACTTTCAAAACGAGTCAAATAATTCTTTACATTTCCCGCAGACAGTGCTGCCCACGCACATGTGGTGGGGAAAGCAGGTGGCACAAGTAGGATGTGTTATACGATGAAAAAGAATAGCCTAGTTGCTTCGCTCTCTCTTGCTCTAATTGCCGACCCAAATGAAACATTTTCTGACACTGTATACACGAAATACTATGGCTAGCCTTTAGTTTTATGAGACAAGAAAAATTATCTTAAGCGCCTAAAAGTGTATCGTAACCGACACAACTCTATGGTGCTTACGATTTTCTGCCAGTATATGACATAGGCTTACGATATTTTATGGCTATTTTTTTAAAAAAGTGGGTGCTTACGATGTTTTAAAATATTTAATATTAACAGAATATGAAATAATTCACTTACGAGATTTTCTGGGAACCTATACAGTTTAACGTAAGCTACCACAAGATCCAAAAAAGCTGAAAATGAAGATAATGTCGCTTACGATGTTTTGTCAAAAACCCATCGATATGCGACAATCACAATGCAATCTGTGGTGATATAGACATTTTTAATTGCTGCTTGAATGCTTTAAAAACATATTACCAAAGAAACTTGTTTGTTTTTCTTCATCTTGTTATCTACCATAAGTTACTTTAATCTTTGGAGATACATTTTTTATTCATACACGTCTATTGTTGTTAACATAATTTTAGTAGAATTTCTCTGTAGGGTACCTTCCTGTCCTATAGTTGAGTCAAGTACCTGTTGGGCAGTGTAATCAAATAAATAAGTAAATAGGTTCGAAAATGTTCAAAATGAATTTGCAAAGTCCTTGGAGGAATACGTTGTAACTTCCTCTTAAAAATCAGTTTAGCTGTAGTTTCAACATTATGCGTTCTTCTTTTAATACAAACACAAATATTTAATTGCACGTTTAATTTGATTTTTGCTCTTTTCGTCAAGTAATAAGTTAATAAATCTACCAAGCGAATATTACTAATAATAATTGCACGTAATATTCATAAATAATGTTTCCGTTTTCGGATCAATTAAATGTTTTACATTAATTATTGCTATAACCGGCATCTTTAAGATAATTATTGCATAACTGTAATGTTTTATAATATGGACAACTGACAAGACACTGTCGCGACAGTGTGACTGTAAAATTGATGAGCCATCAGAAAACGGTGAGAAGTTTGTCTTTTGTTTATAGACTTGTTTACATGAACAGGAATATCGTGACAGAAAAATATCGTGACTAATATAAAGATAGTTTTAATATTGAAAATTCTTACGGTAGCTATTATAGTACTTACATACACCAGTTGTGTTTTTGTTTTAAAAACAGGTCGATATTTCTAACTAACCTAAATCATCAATATGATACAAGATACAGTGACATGTTGCAACCTGGTGACCAGCGGCATTGCTATGTATCAATAGAATGTCATAATGGTTGTTTTTAAAATGCGTTAAAGGTGGCGCTGCCGGGCTTAAGAAAATTATTTCATAATTCGACAATTTCTCCTACATCCCTGAACGGATTGAAAAAATTCTTTGATAGGATTTTGGAGAAAACTTGATAAAATTATACCAGAATATTGAAATCACCAAATTTTTTTTTTGATTCTCGCACGAGAAAAACATTTTGTTTTTCTTCTTTAGTTTTCAATATACTCCAGTCGAATTAGACATAATAAAAAATTTTGCGTCCTGTGGACTTTTTTTTGTGGAAGTTGTTTAAGAAGGCATAATAAGCAAGCACAGAAAACTATACCCTGCTACACCATGTGCGTCCCCTATTTTTAGGAGTTGAAACTTTGAAATTTTATTTGTGTCCTTATCTTTTTCCCTATTGCCCGTAGGGCTCTTTACCAAGTTACACTTCTTGAAGATTGGAAATAATAGCTGTTTGTCCCGTACAGAAGAACCCCAAATTCGGACAGTGCGACCTTTCCGGCCTCGTACAGCCAAAACCTTTTGTCCTACGGCAAATGTGTAATATGTATATTATGTAGAGGAGGGATGAATCTTCAAAAAGTGTAACTTGGTAAAGAGCCCTACGGGCAATAGGGAAAAAGATATGGACACATAAGTAAAATTTCAAAGTTTCAACCCCTAAAAATAGTGTAGCAGAGTGTAGTTTTCTGTACTTGCTTATTATGCCCTCTTAAACAACTTCCACAAAAAAAAGTCCACAGGGCGCAAAATTTTTTAATATGTCTAATTCGACTGGTCTAATAGCCTAGTACCATTCTATTAAGTTGTCTCTAAAAGCCCATCTTTTTTTTTTTAATCAGTTCAGGAATATAGGAGAAATTGTCGAATTACGTTCATCGTGGGGTGGTGCGGTGCGGTGACACATACGCGACGCTATTTTCATTAAATAGACACCACCCCTGAAAACCCCTCTTCCTAGATTTTCTGTTTAAAATTATTTGTACTTTTTCTAAAATGTCTAATAAGCCACTGACCGTGATGCACCCTGTATAATGAATGAAATAATGAATCCTTAGAAAGGAATGAAATCGTTATTAATAGATAATTAAAATTTTGATACAAAATGGATACCCATTTGGGAAAAGCTGTTTTGTTATATTTTGTGTCTTCGGGCTGGCATTCAAAATGTCATCCCCACCGTTTATATTATGAACTCATTTTCAACTTCTTGAATGGTGCCCTCTTCGTGCCTCGAAAAAATGTCTAAATTTAATAGTAATAATAATAAATTGTCTTTATTTCCAGTATCATACATTAATACAATACCTTGGGAGAAGTCTAGCCGAAGCCTCTAAGCTCTATTATTCCAAAACTTTCATCTTCGACTACTTCGAAGTATGTCGATAGTTGATTGGTGGGCGTAATCTCGGAATTCCCACGATGCGATCGTGTAGAGTGATTCCAAAAACAGAGGTCTTTAGCCCATTTGGGGATCCGCAAATTTTTTATTGATTTGTAGTTTTAATGATCCTTATGATGAAACAATCGTAAAAAAATTTGGAGTGAGCATAAGAAAGGATTCAAAGATATAGAGGGTCAAAGTGATCAAAATCGACTCACATAGCACAGTGAGTGAAGATGATAATTCAATGAAAAATATTAATTTCTTATAAAATCTCTTGTTCTTTTCTATCTTTTTTTCTTTTCTTTTTCTTTAACTACCTCTCGTCGATTTTTATATTTGAACGCGATAAACTCAAAAACTACTCGAACGATTTCGATGCGGTTATAACCATTATTAGTTAAGGGCGCTCTTGGAGACGGTTATAAACTATGTATTACGTTAATATTTTCAAATGCAGCTAAGTAATTAGCAAAAATCAGGTAAAAATGTGCACATACAATGAGTCCCACAATAGACCCTCTCTCTGCGACTGCAGGCAAGGTGGGAGCAAATAAACAACCCAGCTTCATATTACGCCGAGCATAAACATGAAGGATGTAAAAATTCAATCCAGCACCTAAGCATCCAACTGCAGCTTTAAATCACAATCAAAAAGCCCTTGTTAATTAAAGCTTATATGAATTCTCGTTTTCGCAGCAGTAAGCATCACCATATATTCATTCTTATAGATCAAGTTAAAAACGGAAGAGACTCAATTCAAGAGTATTATTGAATAGAGAATATTATTTAGGTATTATGCAAATCACAACTTACACACTTTTTATTCATTATGAAAATACCTACTTTCTGTATATAATCTGGGCACGCTAATATACTAGTTAGGTAAATACTTTAAAACACTCATTATTGGAGAATCAATCAAAACAACTACTCTTCTAGCTAATACTGACGAAGTATTGAATTACATGATAGAATTCTTAACATTTTAAAGAGAAAAAAAATATATATATTGAAAATACTTAAATCATTTATTCAAATTTAGTCATTCACACTTTTTTATTTAATATGAAATTATCTACTTTCTGTATATTGGTGCCTTAATCGGGTCACGCTAATATACTACTTAGGAAAACACTTTAAAACACTCATTATTGGAAAACCAATCAAAACAACTACTCTTCTAGCTAATACTGACGAAGTATTGAATTACATGATAGGATTCCTGGTATTTTAAGGCAAAAAAATATATTGAAAATACTTAAATTATTTATTGAAATTCAGTCATTCACAACAATTATTGAACCGTACATTCTATTTCAACTCTAGAAAAGTTGTACAAGTTTTTTCGAACTTGTTAGTTCTCATCAGTAGAGTATAGAAACATTCATTCATTATTTACAAGCCTATTCTTGATTTATTTTTACAATTAATTATCTTTTATTTATTTGCTTTTATCATGATTAGAGAATATTATTTAGGTATTATGCAAATCACAACTTACACACTTTTTCTATACTCTACTGATGAGAACTAACAAGTTCGAAAAAACTTGTACAACTTTTCTAGAGTTGAAATAGAATGTACGGTTCAATAATTGTTGTGAATGACTGAATTTCAATAAATAATTTAAGTATTTTCAATATATTTTTTTGCCTTAAGATACCAGGAATCCTATCATGTAATTCAATACTTCGTCAGTATTAGCTAGAAGAGTAGTTGTTTTGATTGGTTTTCCAATAATGAGTGTTTTAAAGTATTTTCCTAAGTAGTATATTAGCGTGACCCGATTAAGGCACCAATATACAGAAAGTAGATAATTTCATATTAAATAAAAAAGTGTGAATGACTAAATTTGAATAAATGATTTAAGTATTTTCAATATATATATATTTTTTTTTTCTCTTTAAAATGCTAAGAATTCTATCATGTAATTCAATACTTCGTCAGTGGTAGCTAGAAGAGTAGTTGTTTTGATTGATTCTCCAATAATGAGTGTTTTAAAGTATTTACCTAACTAGTATATTAGCGTGCCCAGATTAGGGCAACAAAATACAGAAAGTAGGTATTTTCATAATGAATAAAAAGTGTGTAAGTTGTGATTTGCATAATACCTAAATAATATTCTCTAATCATGATAAAAGCAAATAAATAAAAGATAATTAATTGTAAAAATAAATCAAGAATAGGCTTGTAAATAATGAATGAATGTTTCTATACTCTACTGATGAGAACTAACAAGTTCGAAAAAACTTGTACAACTTTTCTAGAGTTGAAATAGAATGTACGGTTCAATAATTGTTGTGAATGACTGAATTTCAATAAATAATTTAAGTATTTTCAATATATTTTTTTGCCTTAAGATACCAGGAATCCTATCATGTAATTCAATACTTCGTCAGTATTAGCTAGAAGAGTAGTTGTTTTGATTGGTTTTCCAATAATGAGTGTTTTAAAGTGTTTTCCTAAGTAGTATATTAGCGTGACCCGATTAAGGCACCAATATACAGAAAGTAGATAATTTCATATTAAATAAAAAAGTGTGAATGACTAAATTTGAATAAATGATTTAAGTATTTTCATTATATATTTTTTTTTCTCTTTAAAATGCTAAGAATTCTATCATGTAATTCAATACTTCGTCAGTATTAGCTAGAAGAGTAGTTGTTTTGATTGATTCTCCAATAATGAGTGTTTTAAAGTATTTACCTAACTAGTATATTAGCGTGCCCAGATTAGGGCAACAATATACAGAAAGTAGGTATTTTCATAATGAATAAAAAGTGTGTAAGTTGTGATTTGCATAATACCTAAATAATATTCTCTAATCATGATAAAAGCAAATAAATAAAAGATAATTTATTATTGAATCTCGAACTGTTGGCTGTTGCAGTCATATTATGGCAATCGTATAGTTGGGCTATGCACAGTATCATGAAATACATGTGCAAAATCCCGATATATGTAATATATCATTGACCATACAGAAATAATAACTAATGAAATATAAATTAAAAACGAATCTAAAGCAAAAAAGCAGAAAATCGAAAAACAATACAAAAAAAAACAAAAATAAAAAGTAAAAACAAAAAAATTAAAAAACCTTTTTGTAGATTAGTACCGTGACGTGGTAAAGGGGCTGAAGTATTATTATTATATATTATTATCATTGTTATTATTATCCTTATGTTTTACAATAATAGTAATACAATCAAATCTAATCTATTGACCTTCTATATCTCTAAAACCTTTCTTATGCTCAACCTCATATTTTTGTGGGATTAATGTCTTATCATAAGATCATTTGGACCACAAGTTAACGGCTATTGATCTCGAAATTCCGGGATTATGTTTTTACTTTGGGATTGCAAACCATATTCAAGGTCAGTCGAAATCGGCGGTCTAAATGACTTTGTATATATTCATGTCAGTACTGCTATCTGCAGCTTGTGTGTAAATAAAGCAATTTACATTATTATTTACACTGAGTGGATTGGATTTTGTACCTAATTAAAAAAAAGAAATAATAATTTACTGATATCCTTAATTATAGTAATCTTAAAATTAATTTTGATTACTTAATAGAAATTATTCATTTAGATTGTCAGAAACTTTGAATAATTTATCGTATAAAAGTGATTGATTGTTATTACTATCGATTGTGGGAACGACAAATAGTTGAGGAAGGAACATATACATATTGTACATTCATATATCGTTATCCCACAAGGTTTATAATAAGTACCTATAATGTATGAAAATAAACATACAAAAACATTTGGCAATGTAGCTATGTGATTTATTAGGTTTTGATTGTCTAGTCACGCTTCTCTCAATAATTGTGGTTCTGAGTTTATCTTTAATGTATTTTTTCCATTGATTGGAATGTTTCTTTTATCTAATAATGTATTTTTGTTCTAGGTAAGCTATTATGACTGGAATCGAGAATATTCGGTGTAATCGTTGGGTGAGTTATTTTATGACAAAAATTTAAATTCATTCAGACCATTAGAAGATAGTCGTGGATAATAGTATATTATTCAACGAGCATGATGCCTATTATTCACGAGGGCGAAGTCACCAGAGTGAATAGTAGCCATTATATGCGAGTAGAATACTATGCTTTGTCCACGACTATTAGCTCAGTCAACGAGGTACAGAAAAGGCCGATTAGGGCAAATAATTCGTGTAGTAGCCAATTTTTGTACAGTTGTCGGGGGGGGGGGCTTGAACAACATACTAAAAGTCCTGACCGGTGAGGGGTATCTGGGGGGGGGGGGGGGTTAAAGGTCCCCTTTTCACGTTATTCTTGAATAACTCGAAAACTATGACCTCTAGCGAAAAATTGTCCTTGTATAAAATTAAACTAGATGAAATTTTCTACAAATAAGTTCCTATTCATTTTTTATGTAGGATCAGTACTTTAATAATAATAATAATAATACATTTATTGTCATAAATTTCCAGAGAAACATTAACAACGTCAAAAAAGGAGAAAAGAACAGAATAAGTAAACAGGTAGTTTACACAGAGATATAACTAGGAATATGTAAAACACACTAAAAAATAATACAACAAACATCAGTATACATATAACAAAAAATTTCAACAATTACGTGTCAATAAAATATTCATTTAGGGAGTAGTATGCTTTATCTATTAATAACTTTTTAAGTTTATACTTATAATTTGCCAATACTTGTATTTGTCTGATATCTCTAGGCAACGCATTGTAAATTTTTATGCAGTTATAGAATGGGCCCTTTTCAAAGAATGCTGTTCTGTGTATTGGGATATTTAAATCGTTTTCACCTCTAGTTTCCATATTGGTATAAAAATCTCTATTTTTGGGAAAAGAACTAAAATTTTTTTTGCATGCATTGCTATGTTAAATATATATAGGCAGGGAACAGTCATTATGCCCAGATTTTTTAAAATATTCCCTGCAGGGAGTGTTATAAGAGAGATTGAGCATAGTATTAATTTTTTTTGACAGAGAAAGATTTTTTCATTATCCACGGAATGGTACGTACATTGATTCATTAGAATGATTTTTATATACTAATAAGGTCGTTTTGTTCACATTAAGCTTTAGAGCATTGTTTTTACTCCACTGGTCCACCTCAGAGGCCACTCTTGTTGATTTGAATGACAGTGATGCTAGATTTTTCTCTGCTATAACCGCAGAAATATCATCCGCATATTGGAAAATTGAATTAATTTCCACGTGAGATGCAAGGTCATTCACAAATATTAGGAACAAGAGTGGACCTAGGACGGAGCCTTGTGGGACACCTACATTTACCACACCTTGCTCTGAAAACGTTTCCTCTCGTATGTCTCTTTTTACTGACGTAATACAAACTTTTTGGATTCTATTATTTAGATATGATTTAATTAAACGCATTTGCAACCTCTCGTACCCCATAATCGTGTAATTTCTGCAATAGAATATCATGATTTACAAGATCAAAGGCCTTAGTAAAATCAAAATAAAGGCCAGCCACACAGTTGCCTTTGTCTATTTCAGAGATCATGTAATTTAGGGATTCAAAGATAGCGGAGGCAGTAGATTTGTATATTATTCTCAATAAAATATGTAAGAAACCTGTCATAGATAATTCTTTCAATTACTTTGGCAAATGCAGATAAAACAGCAACTAATCTGTAATTATCTATATGATCTTTATTGCCTTTTTTGTATATAGGAACTAATTTGGTTATTTTTAACTGTTCTGGAAATGTGCCTGCGCTTAAACATTCATTAATTATATCAGTTAGAGACAAACTTATAAAGGTGCGTATTCATTAGAGCATTCGTTCTGCATGAGCATTGAATGAGCAAAAATTTTGCTCAGGTCGTACTCGGACCGAGCTCGTTCGGTTTCGTGCGGTGCACCGCATGAGCACTGATCCAGTTAATCCATGGAATGAACGCTGAACTACATAAATATAGATACTAGTATAATAATAGTAAGTGCTAGTTTTCTCGTGATATATTTATCGCTAAAAAGGAAAAAACGAAAGCGTTAATGGCAAAAAACGATATATAAAAGACGGAAAAATCAAATACCTCTTACAGCAATTAACTCTCGAACCGCAGAGCCATCAGTTTAAAAACTTTGCAAGGATGTCACCAGAAGATTTCACAATTTTACTGAACTTAATTAAGAACAAAATTTCAGAGCAGGATACTAACTTTAGAAAATGTATTACCCTGGAAGAGAGATTAATAGTTACTTTAAGATTTCTTGCAACTGGAGACTCGTATTCAAATTTGCAATAACTTTTTAAAATGTCCAAACAAGTAATTTCAATAATTGTACCAAAAGTTTGTAAAGGAAATTTTAATTATTTCTCTTATAACTACTTATAATTATATTACTCTTATACTACTATTATACTACTACTCTTATTATACTACTCTTATACTACTTATAATTCTCCTATCCTTTCTATATATTAGATCGATATCGAACTTTGTATTAACAAGTCCACACTTAGCACATGTTCAGATAACGCTCGCTTTGATGTACCGACAGTCAGCGGATCGACACGAGGTGCTCGGTTTTAGCTCAGCTCGGCGTCCACACTGTCCGTTCATTTGCTCATTCCGCGCTCGTTCAGTGCTCATCCGGAACAAATGCTCTAATGAATACGCACCTTAATACTAGCAACTTTTTTAATGATTGATGTTGAAATTTGATCGAAGCCGGTAGAGAATTTTGGTGGTAGCCTCATTATTACTCTCCTCACTTCATCCGGACAAGTTGGTTCAAGAAACAGGTTCATGTCGTGCTGTTTTATGCTAACAGTGCTTACATAATTATGTGTCGGATTTTGTTGATTCTGTAATTTTGCAATAATTTGTGGGTCAGTAATTATTTCTTGGTTAAATTTTATTGACAATTCTGTCTCTCTCTTATGATTTCCTACTGTTTTATTAATGATACTCCAAGCAGTTTTAGCCTTATTATGGGAGTTGTGTATTAGATTATCATTCAAACTTTTTCTGTATTCCTTGATATATTTCGCATACATTTTTTTGCCGTTTTATATTTATTTAACACATTTTCACAGTGGGTTTTTTTATAAAGCTCATATAGATCTCTGTTTTTCTGAGCCCATTGCCATATTTCAGGGATTCTCGGTATGGCTCTTGTTTGCTCTCCAACCCAATTTTGTAAGCGGAAAGCACATGTCAAAATAGTAAAAGAAAATTTTATAAAATGTATCATATTTAGAGTTTACATCATTTTCTTGGTATATCTCTAGCCAATTTTCTGTTCGTAGTTTATTTACAAAATAACCTGTATTCAAATCATTAAATTTTCGTTTTCTTTTTGTAAGTTCAGGTAATGTAGTCTTTATTTCAAAAATCTGGGCATAGTGATCCGAAATGTCAGTTTTTAATACTTAACTAGAACAGTCATTGCAAGAAGAAAATATGTTATCGATTAGAGAGCTGGATGTTGGAGTAACTCTCGTACTTTCCTTTATATGCGAAATTAAATCATATGTTAAAAATAGATTTTTAAGATCATTTGTATGTTCATTTGGGTTAGCAAAATTTAAATTAAAATCACCACAGATTATAATTTTCTTGTTGGTTTTATAAATATCTTCTAGTAAAAGTGTAAGAGTTTGAAAAAATATATCTAAATCTCCAGTTGGGGCTCTATAGACACTGATAATAATATAAGTAATATTCCTTATTTTTAGTTCACTACATGAAAACTCACAAGGCTTTTCAGTCGGTTTAATATTTTCAAATCCTATTCTTTTTAAGTGTAAGTGTTCTTTGGCATATATGGCTGTACCACCCCCCTTACAATTGACACGGCCTGAATAACTTATTAAAAGGTAGTTGTCTAATTTATAGAAAAAAATTTCATCCATAGTCAGCCAATGTTCATTTATTGTTACACAGGATTAGTTTCATTTACGAGATATAGAGGTAGTCCAGTCAACTAAGCACTAAAATGACCAAAATCTCTAATTTGAGTGCTAATGAATGGATTTTGATGAAACCTTATGCAATGTGTTTGTAATGACTTTAATAAAAAAAGTTGAAGAAAAGATTAGAGTAGGAAATGATCGGAAGGGGTTCCGTAACTTGTAGAATTAGGTCAAAAATGAAAAAAATACAATATGTTTACCTTTTTTTGGCCAAAAATAAGATGTGAATTTTTTTTCGAAAAATGCTTATTTTTCCAGATATGGCCAGTCGAAAATTCCTAAAAGTAGGGAGGGGAAATGTAAAAGTTGAAAAAAAATCTGAACAAAATTCAGGTTAATGTGTCATCGAAAAACAACACTTTTCTTTATTTGTAACTTTTGTGTAAAGTGCGTTTTCTCCGAGTTTTTCCGAAAAAAACATGGAAAACTACTTATTTTTTTTTAATCGCGATTTTTCCACCCTAAGTATTGATCCTACATAAAAAATGAATAGGAACTTATTTGTAGAAAATTTCATCTAGTTTAATTTTGTATAAGGACAATTTTTCGCTAGAGGTCGTAGTTTTCGAGTTATTCAAGAATAACGCGAAAAGGGGACCTGCAAGGAAAACAAACAATTCCATAAGTAAACAAATCAGCCATTTTTAAAAATGATATGGTTTGAAGACTTCAAAACTGATGTTTAGTTGTTAAATAAATCGGTTGCTATGAACCTGAATAGAAATAGGCTAGCCTACTTAAAAAAAATACAAATAAAAGGTGTCAGTTCTATTTTTGACAGGACTGTGCGAAAAACATGACAGTACTGTGTTTTTTGAATTTTTGCACACATCGTGTGAAAAAAGACAGTTTCGAGTCAGGGTTACTGTGATTTATTTGTCGTTTTCGAAGGCAGTCGTAGAAAAATAAAGTTATCTATTCATAAATTTCATAATAACAGTACAATTGTTCACACAATTCTAGCTATGACAGTTAACGAATAATTCCATTTAACGTTTCAGAAACTGGCTATAAATTCTACCAATTCGTTGCGAGATTGCACTCAAATTGAAAAAATACCTGCCAGGGATTAATCATTAATCACTACTAGATAATGATTAATGATTAATCACTGATAATAGTGAATAAAATATATAAATATGATTGAACAAACCCAAGTATAATTGGTATATTATAAAACGGTAGTGGACAAACAACTGACGAATAATGGTAGTCATAATTTCAACCTAGCGTATTATGAACATGAACTCATAATAGCACATCTTTGACCAATCAGAACTCATAATCAACGGGCGAGTCCATTTTTTTCCAAGGGAGAGTCCGTGTTTTCGTTTGACGTTTAAAACGTCAAAGTTTTACTGTGAACTAACTTTATTTTGTAACTTTTAAAGGATTAAAACACTTAAGATAGTCTTGGATAAAGTATAGTATTCTGCTCGCGTATAATGGGTCTTACATGCTCGGATGATTTACGACACGAACCGAAGGCGGTAATAGCCATCAAAGTACGCTCGCAGAAAAATATTATTAATATTATTGTTAGTATTACTATATATATTAATCTTAATTGCTTACCTTTCTTCCGTATTAACTTCTGCAATAAGACAAACATCATTTGTTATGTAATAAACCTCTAATTTAAAATTTATAGGGAAAAATCTAAGGATAAACAATGTAATTACATTCTCGGAAAATTAATCACTGTATGGGTTTAACCGCAACATAATAAACACAATTAAAATCAATTTTTTGCGGTATATTCTGAGTAAAATTTCGTAGGTAATTCAAAGCTTGAAATGCTGATTGATGTAAACGTAAGGTGTGTGTTGTATTTCGAAACGAATTGATATAAACCGGAGATTATGTGAAAGTACGGTACGCTAGCTGGAAGACCTTTAACTTGCTAAGAGAAGACCTCACTACCTTCATTTGCATACAGTGGCGTTGCAAATTAATTGTATAAGTGTGATGATCTGTGAACTACCCCCATAAGGAAGAACCCCGTACGTTAAAAAACATGATAAATTCGCCCCAGATACGAGGTCGACAAAAGGGGGTCTACTTTACAAGGTTTTTTCGATGTAATTGATGTATTTTTATCCGCTGAGTTCGTTGAAAGTAAAAAGTCAAAATATCCAAAAATACCACATACGGGGTGGTTCTTTCTTAGGGGGCAGTAAGGGCACGTATTTTTTTTTAATGAAAATAAAGAATTCAAGATAGCGAACGCTATACCGGCAATTTTCTAACCAAGTTAGTGTCAACTGAGGATGCAGCTATAGTTTTAGTCTGTTTTAATGATTTTCCCATTCAATGGGCGGGGTTATATAATTTCGTGGGTACGGAATGATGAAACAACCGACCTATTTACTGATAGAGAGTCAGTGTAACAACATTAAGTCATTTGTTGGTCACCCCAATTACGGATCGTTCGCCTCTTCTGTACAGGGTGGACCAAATTAGATGGGATTCGGGGTTTTCTCTAAAACTATGGCAGATAGACAAAAACCAATATAGGTGTCCTGAGCTCGATTTTCGAGAAACGAACAGTGGGGCAAACCGTGATCATCTATCTTTGTCGACTACCGAGTCACAGAGCGTTTTTGGAAAATTGGCATGTTGCTGTTTTATATACTTGCTATTGTTCTAACGAATACAACTATATACAGGGTGCGCCACTTAAAACTCCCCAGACTTGTAACTTTTTTATTTTTGAAGCGATGACCATGTTGGGTACATCAAATTATAGACATTTTTAAAGCCTTTAAACATGCATACAGAGTGATTTGAAAAAAGATTTTTTGAAGAAATTGTTAAGAAAAGAAACTTAATTCTTTGAATATTTTTTTACCTCACCCGGTACATGAACTGTGTTAATGTTTTCTTATAAAGGTTTTAATTAGCTTAAATTTATGTTATTAAAAAAATATATATAAAAATAACAATTTTGCAATTTCCTATTTACATTTTGTTTTTAAAAATATTTATTACTTTTGTTTTTTGTTGCTGTTTTGTTACGTTGAATATTATTTGTGATGTTTTTTACAAAATGGGCATGGAATTATTATTTACATTCCTTTCAAAGTTATTTAAAAAAAAATCAGTTTGGAATCGGAAAGAGTATTTTTAATTTTTTTCTCTAAAACCAAAAATAATTTCGAATATAACGTAATAACATAAATTTAAAACCTTTATAAGAAAACATTAACGCAGTTCATGTACAGGGTGAGGTAAAAAAATATTCAAAGTTTCTTTTCTTAACAATTTTTTCATTTTTTTTTAAATCACTCTGTATGCATGTTTAAAGGCTTTAAAAATGTCTACAATTTGATGTGCCCAACATGGTCGTCGCTTCAAAAATAAGAAAGTTACAGGCCTGGGGAGTTTTAAGTGGCGCACCTTTATATATTTTTCATTGTAAATTTCTGTTGTATTTGAAAATTGTAGTTTGTCAATAAAAATAGTTCCTAATTTCATTATTAGAGTATGGCATTTAACTATATAAAACATTTATGATAAAAACTGTCTATGGTTGTATTTCTTAGAGCAGCGGTTTTCAACCTTTTTCGAACCACGACCGCCTTACAAAAAGAAAAAACAATTACCCTCTCGCGACCGCCAACCTCGATTTCTATTAATAAAATCTAAAATCAATCAAATTTTAAAATTTCTTGTTATAGTTTTTAGTATGGTATCTCATTAAAAATTGGTTTCATTAAAATTGTATGTGTGTAATATTTAGATTTTTAGATTTTAGAATGAATTATTTAACTTTATTGGTTTTTTCTCAATAGCTCGGGACCCCCTTGGAATTGCTTCGCGACCCCCTAGGGGATCGCGACCCACAGGTTGAAAACCGCTGCTTAGAGCAATGGGAAGGATCTGAAACTATTTTAAATGAATTATGATTTTTTAATTATTTATAATAAACCGAAAATAAACGCATATTTCCCTCTCACTTTGCAAAATCCTATCCTTACGGCACTTGTTTAAGTAGAATCCGTTGATGATAAGAAGAAAATTATGCATGCCTCAGTTCAATATATAGACAAAACTTGTGTTTTTGTAAATTATTTCATTATTCGATCAGAACTTTAAAAACCGCTGCCCAAGGAATCACCACTTCCACATCCAGATTCTCTATCCAAGTCACTCATAACGAAAAAACTCTGTATGTGAAAATAATTGTTTATGAAGTTCAATAATATAATATTTGAAATCCTCTACCCCAAAAACCCATAAAACGATACCCCACATCAGTAGTGGGGTGGGGGTGGTAGTGGGGGGTGGATGAAGTAAAAAAATATTTTGAGGCTTCTGGTTCCTGTACATGCACTAAATCACTTTTTTTTCATCCCCTTTAATAAGGAGGTGGGGGTGGTAATGGGGGTGGCTAATGCCAAAAATTTTTTTGAGACCTCAGCTTCTCTTGTATATACCTACTAAATACCAATTTCATGGACTTTTACCTGCTTGATTTACCCATTTACCCCAATTTACCCCCCAACCGTTCGACGGAACAAGATGAAAATATAATCTAGTTCTAGATCTCGTTAAAGTACATATGTGTACCAAATTTCAAGTCAATATCTTAAACGGTTCCAGAGTAAACGTGCGCACAAAGAAAAGTTACAGACAGACAGAAATTTTTTGTCGCTCAAACTTAAAATCTCGACGTTTCATGACATTTTAAGCCTATTTGGACAATAAAAATGTTTTTAAATTTTTTTGTCTTTACTATACTTCCACTGGACGTGGAAGTAATTAGCTATCCAACGATATATCATATGTCATATTTATCTCTAAAAAAGTGGTTAATTTCTGAAAAATTTAATTCCTATATTTGTGAGACCATTCACACTTCTTTTTCTAATTTTACCGAAAATAGGAAAACTAAACAACAATAAAAGTTCGAATTGTCTTTCATCTATGCATTTTTGACACCTTCTCCTTACAGCATTTGTTTCATTTCCAATCATGACAGGAGTTATTGTCCGAAACGCAGCTAATGTTTTGTTTTCCAATTCTTCTATGTTTTAGAACGTTCTCTATATGTATATAATCTTTTTTAAATAACCACGAAGCCAAAAGTCGGCAGATCGGGAGATCTAGCTGGCCACAAAATAGGACCATTATTTCCTAAAAATTAAACAATATCTAATCTACTTTGTTCTTTATTAATGTCCAGTTAGCTAAATTAATTGTTAGTTATCAATTTAGTTAACTTAGCTAACTAGACATTGATAAAGTAGTCCTGAGTGAGGTATAGATACCTGTCCAATCCTCCCCAAATTGAGCATTTAAATAATTTCGTGTTTCATTTGACGTATGACCTATAATTTTCGGTATTGAAATTACCGTGAAAAAAATGGGGACCTAGGGGTGGTTATTATGCCGATTAAAAATTCCGACACTGCTTATATGGACCTCGTTTGTCCTTATAATTGTTCCTTCAAATCCTGGCACCAGTCGCGGATCCAAGGGGGGAGCAATGGGTGCAATTGCCCCCCCCCCTGGGCCTTCCTTGTGCTGTGCGAAACTCTAAAATGTCCGGTCCGGCGGCGCCACTTTGTCGAAGTCATCCGGCATATGTTTTTTTACACCATTCCCAAGTAGCAAAGTAATTTTATAAAGGTTGTATAAACTACTATAAAATAAATTATTTATTTTGCTACTTGGGTTTTTTATCAGGTACTTTTCAATATTTGTCTATTTGTGCAAGTGCCCCCCTCCCTCCCTTAGGGAGCTCCTGAATCCGCCCATCCTGGCACTTCTTTGCACTGACGCAAAAGCCACTGGCAAAAAGACGCCTTTGAAAGTCATTTGGGTATAGATGGTGACTAATCCTAATTTTGTAGGGTTTGCATTTATTTTTTTAAGTTGTTTTTGGGATTCCTAAATTTTCCTGTCAGGGTTGGAAAAAAAACAGTTTTTTTTCATTTTAAACAAAATAGTATATTAAAGTATAAGTGGATATTAAGGTCTTTAAAACACGCGCGATTTTTCGAAATAGAGTGTAAGTGTTTTAAAGACCAGTTATCCACGAATACTTTACGCTATTTTTTTTTATTGGTACACTTTGAGATCATAAATAATGGTATTATTACTACAAAAAATGAAAATAAGAATTAAAAATGTAAAATAGTTGAATTCGTAATGTGACATCAGGATACCTGTCAGTGTCATTAAAATGAGAAAACAAAAATTATTTGCAATCTGTCTCATAGGATTAATTATTGTCACTACAGTTGTCACTGATTGTAAATTGCTTTAAAATGAGTTCTAACATTGATTACTTAAATAGAAAAGCAGAATCGCGGTTAATACCGCAAAAATCGGAAGACGCCTATAAAAGAATACGACAAGTTCATCAAATGGATGGAAGAGCAAAAGGTAACCAAAGATCTTTAACTACTAGATGGTTTAACCCATAAGGAATTCGTATATGACAAAGCAGCAAACATCTCAACGGAGAGAGCAATATTAACACGCCTCAAAAAGCGAGACACCAATATTGGAATTGCCGGACTTTACCATTGCTATTGTCGGGTCAGTTCGAGTTTCTCAACAAGATTTTACGCTCTTAAAGCGCAAACGCAATCAAATCTCAAGCGGCACTAACAACTGATCGAAGCAACCAGCGGTGTTGCCGGACTGTCACCATTTTCTCTACATTTTCCGATCGCTCAACGTTATTGCGTTTGACCACTTCAAAATTCCCCGCTTTCAGCGACTTTTGTCTCTGATCTTTGACAACGTCGCGAAGGTTTGCGACAGGACACCAACTAGATGCGAGGCATGCGCATAGACAACACGAGTGTTTGTAGTTGGGCCCGGAGTGGAAGCAAAGTGGGAGAGATAATGGACGGTTCTTTACTTGAAAAAGTGGGATATGTTTTATACAAAATTGAGATAGGGTTGAGCGATCTAGGAGTTAAAACATCTTTGAAGGTAACAGATACAGATGAACGAGTTGTACTTGCTTACCTTTGATGTTGCCATGGTAACTTTAAAACACGCGCGTTTTTAAAACTTGGATTTAAACACTCTGAGGCGTACTTTAAATAAGCAAAATAGGGTACCAATAAAAAAAAACAGTTTTTTTGGTTTTGAACAGTTTTTTTTGTTTAAAACAGGTTTTTTTTAAGTTTTAAATGGTATGTTTAAAACAGGTTTAAAACGTTTAAAACTATATTCAACTAAAATTAAATGGTGCCAGGCACACTATGTCTGCTACTACTACTTGATGTCAGATGGCACTATTAAACGGGTTTTATAGCAGCACTCTGCAAATAAAATTCTCAGTTTACTGAACGTGACCACTATATCGGAATTATTTATCGAAATGGACCATCATCGGCACTTTTCCTGCTTTTCCACAAACTCCAAAATAATACATTTATTTAAAACATCGCACTGTGTTTTAAACAGTTGTTTAAAACATCGCATTGTGTATTAAATATGTTTAAACATTTGATAAAACACATTACGATGTTTTAAACATGTTTTAAACATGCCTGACGATATATTAGGATTTTCTCTTACAGTTTCTAAAAAATATTTTCTACAGCTTCTCTACCTGCTTTATTATATATTTTTGCTCGAGGTTTTACAAATGATCCAAACTCTTTTAAATTTTGTTGTAACCTTTGGAATATTTTTATGGGGACACTCGAATTGCGCACACATTGATGAGGGTCACACTAACAAACTAACAAGCAAACAAACAAACAAACGAATTAACTAACTAACGAAGATTTTATGAGCGAAAAACCACAAGACAGTCGAGTGGATCAGTTTATACATTTTTTAGTGGAAAATTATATCGAGAGTGACTCTTTATTTCCACCGACAATATGGTATAAGTATTTTAAGGACCACAAATGCATGTGAATCATTTCATTCAAGGTTTAAAAGTGAACTGGACCTAACGTAATCAATATGGCGTATCCAATATGGTGGATCCAACATGGTGGATGCAATTTGAACCCTGCCTATCACCCATGTCTAACTCTGTGAGATAAGCAATCATTATAAAAAGCGTTGTTTTACATATGAGAATAGATACCACAAGTCATAATAGACATTACTATAAGTTTTGCTCGGTCTTCCTTTGCTTCAGGGTACGTCTAAAAGCATCACGTCTTTTATCGTGGTTGCTTGTTAAGCGTACGATCTCATTAAAATATAATATTTTTATGTTGTTATGTTGACTGTCTAATGTTTACTTTTTTTAAATATATTCTACCAATAGACAATAATTAAAAATTATATAGATAAATTTGGAAAAATTGTGTTATCTAAACTAAAAATGAAAATTTACGTGTCTTGAAAATGTGAAATCTATAACACTGAACCAAAGTGAGCGCAGTTCGAGTGTTAAATTACTACACTTTTGGCACAAAGTTTTGCTGTCTATAACTTACCTATTAAAATAAAGCTCGGAAGCTAAATTTGAATCTTCTCCGCATTCTATAAAACACTTAATCATATCATATTTTTCACGATTATTAATTGAACCATTTTTAAAAATGCACACTCACAATTAACTCAAATTAAATTTTGACATTTAAGATTATTTCGATTTTCTTTTTTTTACTATGGCCTTCTCAATAAATATTAGAAATACGATAAATGGAAGACAATTCGAACATTTTTTGTAGTTTAGTTTTTCCTACTTTTGGCAAAATTATTTTATATTATAAGAAGTGTTGTTGTTGTTAATAGTTTTCCATGGCCTCCTCACGAATATATTAAATTTTTCGAAAATTAACCACTTTTTCTAGAGATAAATATGACATGATAGCGTTGGATAGCTAATTTAAATTGTGATCGAATAATAAAATAATTTATAGTGTCCAATTTATAGTGTCCAATTTAAAAACACACAAGTTATGTCTATATCACGAAAACTGCAACAGATTATACTTAAAAAAGCGCCTTAAGAATGTGTCACTCGATTTTCGATTCGACACTTGGTAATTGAGATACAGAGGTCATCCAAAAATGCCAATTTTACAAAAACGCTCTGTGGCTCGGTAGTCGAAATAGACGCTCGCAATTTTCGCCATTGTTTGTTTCTCGAAAATCGAGCTTAGGACACCTGAGGCCTGCGTACCTGCAAGGTAAGTGACGTCATATAACTAGCCTCTGCCTGGGAACGTTTCTTAGTATCGCTGCATTTGGGTGATTTCTATTATGAATAATTGACAAAATTAAAATATTTATTAATAAGAAAAAATCTGATTTTGATACTCGGGACTCTAATGTATGGTTTTAACTAATATTAATGAATATTATTTTTTTTGTAAACATCCCTATTAGGCAAGCTGCAGTCGTCAGTGGAAAAAAGAAAGTCAGAAATGATTTCTGGGCTTCAAAACAAGAAGTCCAAGACATGTCAGCAAATGTTTGATGTACATTTTTTTAAATATTTTGTTTCCAATCAAGAGACTAGTCAAAGTCGTATTACACGTAAGGCAAATTTTCTTTTATGTTAATGACAAATGGAACTTAATTTTTTGTTTATTACGTTAAAGCATTTATGTATATATTGCATTTTTTTTTAAATAAAACATGGAGAATTATGCAAATCATAAGTCTTTGGTCCTTATTTGGTCCTTTTTTCTTTTTGATCCAGATCCCCAAGTCCTTAATTTGAGGGGCAATAGCCACTGGGAGCCCTGGAACACCTAGGTTTTTGTCTATCTGCCATAGTTTTAGAGAAAACTTCAGATCCCATCTAATTTGGTCCACCATGTACTCCTTCGAAGGACGAAATATCGAGTTCATTTGCACATCAAAATATTCATACTTTAAAGAAAAACCGCTGCCCAAGGAATCACTACTTCCACATCCGGATTTTCTATCCAAGTCACACAACGAAAAAATTTTGTAACTGGAAATAATTGTTTATGGAACTTTAATAATATAATATTTGAAATCCTCTACCCCAAAAACCCATAAAATGATACCCCACATCGATAGTGGGGTGGGGGTGGTGACAGGGGGTGGGAGTGGGGGGGTGGATAAAGTAAAAAAATATTTTGAGGTTTCTGGTTCTTGTACACATACCAAATCACATTTTTTTTCATCCCCTTTAATAATGAGGTGGGAGTGGTAATGCCAAAATTTTTTTTGAGACCTTAGCTTCTCTTGTCTATACTAAATATCAATTTTATGAACTCTTACCTGCTTGATTTACCTATTTTCCTCCAATTTTACCCCAATTTACCCCCCAACCCTTCGACGGACCAAGATGAAAATATAATCTAGTTCTAGATCTCGTTAAAGTACATATGTGTACCAAATTTCAAGTCAATATCTCAAACGGTTCCAGAGTAAACGTGCGCACAAAAAAAGTTACAGACCGACAGACAAAAATTTTTTTTTCGCTCAAACTTGAAATCTCGACGTTTCATGACATTCTAAGCCTATTTGAACAATAAAAATTTTTAAAAATTTTTTTGTCGTTACTATACTTCCACTGGATGTGGAAGTAAAATCAAAACATTTATTAGAGTATATGTCCGAAATTTTATAGTAACCGCAATATTTTAAATAAAATGAAATGTTTACTAGCGCGAGAAAAAAAAATATTATTTTTCTCACGTCATAAGCGCACGCCTCTGAGCTGCATCTACTAGTTAGTTATCTTGTAACGTTTCTTCCCAAACCAGATTAATTAAATTTGACTAGGAACTTGATGAGCTGAGCAGTTTGTTTATGTTTGTGCAGCAGTAATTTAAAGTGGTACAGGTCTTATCAGAATTTTAAAATATGTATCCACTTCACGGGTATTAGCTAACCTCTTCCCAAGATAGGATTATTAAAATCTGTGCGATAATCTATTTTAAAAAGCTGTGAAATCTACTAAAAAACGGGTAATTAATTTCTTAAGTCTGATTAGGTTTTCTCATATAAAGACTTCATAATATCTCACTTAATAAAAATGTGACGGAGAATGATCATATTTGGCATATAGGTAACACAACTGAGAAGGAAAAATCTGTCATATTTTTAGTAAAAGATATACAGGGTGGTCACCATAGTTTATTGAGAAACAATAGTGGAAAATAATATTTGGAACGTAGTTGTCTACTGCGTAGGAATAGATAGATAGGTCTTTATTGGTCATATACACAAATTATGCTTCGACACGTCAAATAAATGCAAAAAATATAGCCAAATAAAACCAGCAAAAAAGTGGTTGTCTTAAATAAGAAAAACATACAATAAATAAAACAAATAAATAACAAAGTAGGGTAAATAACAATAAAGCAAATAGAATAACGAACAAATATTCATTATCACACATAGAGTAAATTTTTATAGAATTAAACGAGAAAAATCAGTTGACATGAATTCGTCAAAATCATAGAATGCATTTTCAAAAAGGAATCGTTTAATTACATATAGAGCTTTAAAATTTGTATGAGTCCGGTGACAATGCAACTTAGTATAGCCATTATCGGTCTAAATCCAATATGGCGGACGTCCCAAGATGGCGGATTACGTTTTAGTAACAACCCCCTTGATATGGGTATCAAATGAAAGGGTTTGACGAGTAAAATACGATAAATAATGTGACGTCATTCTAAAATCAATATGGCGGACGTCCCGAGCTGGCGGATCGCCTTTTTCTTCACAACCCCCTTGATATGGGTATCAGATGAAAGGGTTTGATGGGTAAAATACGACAAACAATGTGGCGTCATTCTAAATTCAATATGGCGGACGTCCCAAGATGGCGGATCGCCTTTTTCTTCACAACCCCCTTGATATGGGTATCAAATGAAAGGGTTTGACGAGTAAAATACGACAAACCATGTGACGTCGTTCTAAATTCAATATGGCGGACGTGGGAGGGGTGGGAAGAGGTGGGGAAGGGGTGGGAAGAAGTGGAAAATAGTGTTAAAGAGGTGAGAAGACGGGAGAGGGAAGGGGTGGATGGCGGTGGCAAATAAAGGGTTTTATCTGTCTGTCTGTAAGATAAGTAGACTAAAAAGTAAAAAATAAAATTATATAAAAAAAATATTTTTAAGAAAAAGCTTTTATTTGAAAAACCACTAACAAGTAAAAATTTTTTTTTAAAATTCATACACCTGGAAACCAAAAGCTTTGGGGGCGGACAATTGAGCAAAGTAACTATGCAATAGCGCTATATGATCGCCCCCAAAGCTTTTGGTTTCCAGGTGTATGAATTTAAAAAAATATATTTTTACTTTTTAGTGGTTTTTCAAATAAAAGCTTTTTCTTAAAAATATTTCTTTTATATAATTTTATTAACATGCACTGCAGTATATAATTACAGGATAAAGTAAGTATCTTAAGGCTTATATGCATCCCTACAATCATCTCTATATGCTATGACAGCTTTTCTTTGCAGTGAAAAAACTGTTGAGGTATGTACCGAATGGCCTTATTAAAATGGCATAAGTAAGGGAAGATTGAATTATTGCATGATATGCCATTAAAACTATTGACTGACGAACAATTTTTAAAATTGCGCAATAAGAAAATATTACGTGATATAGTCTTGCTGATGCAAGACGTTTGTTCCTCCCATGTTAACTTGCTGTCTAAACTAATGCCCAAAAATTTAACGCAATGAGAGGTCATCTGTACAGAATGCTGTCTTAATGACAAAATCATAGTCTCTGTTTTATCATTATTTAATACTAGTTTATTGTTTAAAAACCACTTACGAACCAAAGACAGACTGTTTTGAGCCTCTGATAATAAAATGTTACAATCTTTATAGGAATGAGCCAATGTTGTGTCATCAGCAAAGAGAGTGAAGTTTGTTGAGGGACTACTGTTTGGCAAATCAATAAGAAATAAAACCGGTCCCAAAACTGAACCCTGAGGGACACCAAATTTAATATCAATTTTACCAGAATTAGCATTATTAAAATGAACAAATTGATGACGATCAGTCAAATACAATATAATCAATTTTCTACTACCATTAGAGAATTTGTAAAATTTCAGTTCGTTCACTAAAATATTGTGAGGCACTCAGTCGAAAGCCTTACTTATGTCTAAAAATTGCATATGCACAAATTCTTTGGCCTCGAAACCTTTATTTATTACATTTATCAACGAATTAATTGCTAACGTCGTTGACAATTTTGACCTCAAGCCATACTGAAAACTATTAAAAAGATTACAATTTTCAAAATAATTCGTGATTTGAGATTTGAAAACTACCTCAAATATTTTGGCAAAAAATGGCACGATAGAAATAGGCCTGTCATTTGCCGGAACATCAATACAGTTTTTTTTAAATAAAGGTTTTGAGAGTTTAAGACATTTTGAAAACCTGGATATGCATTTTGTCAGAAAATTATACATGGTGTGGTCAGCAAACAGAGAAAACATGTAAAATGACATGTAAAGCATGTAAAAAATGACAATAGAGAGGGAAGTTTTGTGTAAATCTATCTATATCGAAGTATAGACAATAGTACAAAGAACTTTATTGTTTGCCCTTTCTTACAAAATTAAATAGAACTAACAATAGGTAATTGTAAATAATGGCGAATGTTTTAATAACAATTTAACACACGTGTTGTAAAATTGTTTTTAAATGTCTTGAAATATTGAAACATAATAACATGTTCCACGAAGCATGTCTCCAAGCCTTATGTTATTATACAAATTTTGATAAACTGGTTTTTGTTTGTTATAAATTAATGATGTTCATTTCAATTAATTTTCAATCTGCAAATTATACAGCTGCCAACCAATAAATTAACATTCGTGGTAGTTTCATTCTAAAATTGTATCTTTTAAAAAGAAACTGACATCAGCAATTAAGCAAATTACGATTGTAGAGGATATGAAGAAAAAAAGATCATACTTTTCTCTTTTTCTTCATCCTAGCCAAGATTTGTAGACTATAAAATTGCCTATTAACTCATGTTCCCCATCAAAAAATATTAGTCAGTGATCAGCTTGTGTGAAATTATCGGGGCTCGGGAATTTCATTTCGGCACCAAAGACGGCTGTTAATATTATATTGCGAACACCTACTGAAATAGTCATCATTGCCAACTATAATGTATTTTTGGTAATAAATTTAACCTAAAAATGGTAATGGTTCTTACAAAAACATGTAATAATATAAAATATATCTAGCAAATAAAAAAACAATTTTGAATCAAATACATAATTTCCTGTTCTGTTTAGTATGTCTGTTTATTGTGTTTATTTTCATAATAATTAAATATAAAAACCTAATAAGCTGACAGCGTAAAACATCTTTCTCTCTTTATCTCTCTCTCTTACACTAAGGCCCTTACGGGCTAGACAGAGACAACAGGTTCCATGATTATTTTTTGCTTTTAGTGCAGTATTTATAAAAGCATGTTTTGTTTTTTTAATCATGTAAGCTTGAAAATGCTGTGGAGTTAGTGAAGTTTTAATAAAAACGAGTTAAATTTTACTTCCACATCCAGTGGAAGTATAGTAACGACAACAAAATTTTTAAAAAGTTTTATTGTTCAAATAAGCTTAGAATGTCATGCAACGTCGAGATTATAAGTTTGAGCGAAAAAAAAAGTTCTGTCAGTGTCTAACTTTTTTTATGCGCACGTCTATTCTGGAACCATTTAAGATATTTACTTGAAATTTGGTGCTTTAACGAGATCTGGAACTAGATTATATTTTCATCTTGTTCCTTTGAAGGGTTGGGAGGTAAATTGGGATAAATTTGGGGTAATTAGGTAAATCAAGCAGGTAAGAGTCCATAAAATTGGTATTTAGTATATACAAGAGAAGCTAAGGTTTCAAAAAAATGTTTGGCATTAGCCACTCCCATTACCAGTTTGTGTGTATACAAGGACCAGAAACCTCAAAATATTTTTTTACTTCATCCACCTCCACTACCACCCGCCTATCACCACCCCCACCCCACTACCGACGTGGGGTATCGTTTTATGGGTTTTTGGGGTAGAAGATTTCAAATATTATATTATTAAAGTTCCATAAACAATTATTTCCACATACAAAATTTTTTCGTTGTGAGTGACTTGGATGGAAAATCTGGATGTGGAAGCGGATGGCCTCGAGGATAACTGATTCTTTTAAAAAGATAAATGAACCAGAAAGAAAAATATACACATGTACCACACGCATCACTCCTTTGTTTTTCATTTTTATTTTTATTTTACTTCCACATCCAGTGGAAGTATAGTAACGACAAAAAATTTTTGAAAATTTTTATTGTTCAAATAGGTTTAGAATGTCAAACGTAGAGATTTTAAGTTTGTGCGAAAAAAATTTCTGTCTGTCGGTCTGTCTGTAACTTTTTTTTGCGCACGATTACTCTGGAACCGTTTAAGTTATTGATTTGACATTTGGTACACGTATATACTTTAACGGGATCTGGAACTGATTATATTTTCATCTTATTATAGTTATTTATGAATTCAGTGTGCCATGCAAATGCCATATTTTAATTTTTTTGTGTGCTTTGTGTTGCAATATTAAATTTTCACTTTCTATTCTGTTCTGTTATTATACTTAGTTAATTTAGATTTAAGTTGCTATATGCCCTTTATGGGACCTAGGTTGTATGGAAGACGGAATTTCTCTGTAACTTGTTACAGGTCAATTCCAATACAACCTATTTCAATAAGCTAATTTGTACCCCCTGATAAAGTCATGTTATTGTATTTTTTCATATGAGCTTATTGAATAAAGTTTGTTTATTATTATTATTATTCCGTCGAAGGGTTGGGGGTGAATTGTGGTAATTGAGGCGTAAATAGGTAAATCAGGCAATACCATAAAATTGGTATTTAGTATATACAAGAGAAGTTAAGGTCTCAAAAATTTTTTTTTTGCATTAAACTAGCCAAATTTTGTTGTTAGAGACTTGGATAGAAAATCTGAATGTGGAGGTATTGATTGCTTGGGCAACGAAGTACCTACCACCCACGTAATATACGTCACTGAATAAAGGGTTCCCCCTTTATTTTTAAAGTGATGCGTGTGAGTACATCTGTATATTTTTTCTTTCTGGTTCATTTATCTTTTTAAAAGTTTCAGTTATCCTCGAGGCCATCCGCTTAGAAAATCGTTAGTCTTATGGACATAAGCGATCAGTTTGGCCATTTAGTTTGTGCACGGACCGATATATCGACAGATAATCTCGACATTTTTTCATGTCTATATGCATCTACTGGTAGCACATTCCCAATCGCACGGAAATTGGTTATTTTTCATTTTCCTCGAATGATTATCATATTAACGGCTTACCTTGAAATTGCTTATGGTAGCCACTAGTACATTGAACTTGAATTACTTTGAAATGCACAATCACACTCCATGTACTTACTACCAGCGTTTTTATTATGATAGCCTCCTCCGTCTAAATGCAGTGTATTTACATAATCTGTTTAAGTGCTTTAATTTGATGTTGAAAAATTCCTGTTTCGTGATTAATAAAATTATAGGAATATAGGCCAAGAGCATAAGATAAATGTTAACTGCAACAAAGAAATAATTTTGAAGTAAATAGTTTTTATCATAAATCAATAGGCGGGAAGATCGCTGGCGAGTCGAAAACGAGCCATTTGTTATTTCAAGTAACTCTTCGAAAAATATCTAAAAATTCTACTTTTGCGTGCTTTTAGTGCATATACAGGGTATATCAGAAAGAACCCTGTTCAATTCTTATGGAAATTGGATTTCGTTGGAATTGGCTAAAAATTCAAGGACATTCAATAATCTTTAACTTTTAAACCATTAACTTTATGGGAAAAATGTAAGAGTAAAAAAAATGTTTATTCAAGTGCAGGAACATATATCTTATCCCATAAAACACAAAAACAGTGGATCTATTACACAACGTAGAAACGAAGAAACACTGGTGCAATAAATTGATAGTAACGGGGAATTGCTTATATGGAGCACTAAGCCATCAGCTAGAAAGAGAAAATATAACAGCCAAGGCACACGCCAATGCCATGAAGAATCTACGAAAACAAGTAGCGGACTATATCAAAAACGACATATACTACTTCACCCTGTTCATGCGGCATTCATCAATAACCAGGAATCTTTCCACAATCAGCACGACACCAACAAGAAATAGAAACACCAAATTTTAACGAAGACAGACATTGAGAATTCCTATTCCTACTGGCATACGCCGATGATTTCCTAACCGCTATGGAAGAAGAGCAGGATATTTTCAACTTTCTAGGAAATATGAAATTGCGTCTGGACTAAAATAAACTAAGAACAATGAACAAATTGAAGTGCCCCGGAACATATCTGACGAACCATCTGAAAAGGAGAGAAACTGTAATGTATACAGAACATACAGAGTTACAAGGGCAATTCTACCCGTTATATATAGTCATCATACTGCCAATGATGACATATGGAGTTAAAAACGCGCCAACGACAAAATTCAACATAAGAAATCTGAGAAAAGCTGGAAGAGACAACATCCAAGTACTCCCAAAAACAATAAGACTAAGGCCGCGACATGAATCACCAACATTACTTTGGGGGGGCAATTACAAAAGGGATAAAAACGTACGCACTGAAGTACTGGGCACCTGTCCAAAGAAGTCACCCAACATGTTACTGAAGAAAGCGCTAATACTGAACAGGAACACACTAAAAATAGGGAGACCATGCTACGTATGGAAAACAGCAATTGAGAGAATCATGAACAAATTGCGAGAGGAGCAAGCAATGAATACTATAAAAAAATCACAATGAAAGAACCAAAAACACAAAAAGAGGAACATAAGCACTCCGTATCACGACGCAAATGCGGCGACGCATCTCACAAACACGTACAATTCCTATCCTAGACTCCTGTACCGTGCGTCATGTGGCTGTGGCTATTGACAGCAAGCATGACCCAAAGCCAACCCAGCGTAGACGTAACCAGCCGGCGGTATGTTTCCTGGGAGTGGCAGCAATGCCTACCGCACATGAGAAATCAAATCAAAATTTAAGCACAATAATTTAAAAATAATGTATTGATAAATTCTCTGGTTGATTTGCATAAAAATTCCAACATCTTAGAAGCTTCTAAATTTGTGTTATTTATGTGAGGCACAAAAGAAAATTCTGTATAAAAAATTACTTATAGATTCTTAAAGTCTCGTGTCTTTGAAGAACCGAATTATCTATACCATAATTAAATTTAATGGGTCGAGTTATATTGTGCAGAACATAACGTTGCATTTCAACACATTTAAAGTTACTTATTTTGAAAACACCAATTAGATGTGTTGGAGAGGCTATTTTCTAATAGATTGCAATCATTTATTTAGCTAATAGTCATAAAAAGTTCAAGATCATGGAGTAGAGTAAGCACTAAGCAGTCAATTTGAATAAGTTCCACAATATAATTTATAAATAGGTTAATGAACAAAGGCCCGAGAAATGATCCTTGCGGAATACTGAGTATTTCCAGGTATTCGACAGATTAGACAGAACCAAATTAGATGAGATTTGGGGTTTTCTCTAAAACTATGGCAGATAAACCAATATAGATGCCCTGAGCTCGATTTTCGAGAAACAAACAACGGTGCAAATCGTGATCGTCTATCTTTTTCGACTACCGAGCTACAGAGCGTTTTTGGAAAATTTAGCATTTTTGGATGACCTCTATATCTCAATTACCCAGTGTCGAATCGAAAATCGAGTTAACACATTGTTAAGGCACTTTTTTGAGTAGAATCCGTTGCTGATAAAAAGAAAAATATGCATGCCTCAGTTTTCGAGATATAGCCCTGACTTGTGTTTTTTTTTTAATGGAACAACCTGTAAATTATTTCATTATTCGATCACAACGTAAATATCAAAAACTAATTTGTGAGTTAGTTCTGAGCAGGCCCCCCGCATCAATTTGCGGGCCCTGAAACTGCTGAGCTTGGCGGGCCCCTCAACATCTATGAAGCGTCTCTTTTATTTTTTCCTCGAAAATGAAAATTGATGAGCGGGGGATCATGTTTGAATTTTTTTTTACCCGAGTCTCATAATTGATAAACGGCAGGGGGATCCGGATAAAATTTTGATGAGCGGGAGAGAAATCTAGAAATTTTTTTTTACCTGTCTCATAATCCAGGACAAATAGTCACTTTAGGTCGGACGGGCCTCTCACAAGTCCGGGCATCTAAACTCTGTAACCAATAGACCCTACCTCCCATACGGAGGGCCTGGTGGTGAGTGAGCATTGTTAAAAATGGTTCAATTTAGTAATGGTGAACAATATGATATGATTAAGTGTTTTATAGAATGCGGAGAAGATTCAAATTTAGCTTCCGAGCTTTATTTTAATAGGTAAGTTATAGACAGCAAAACTTTGTGCCAAAAGACCGCCTAGACAATATTTTTAGATATCCAGAAAAGAGACAGCCAGATATAAAAATATTCAAAAGGCTACAACAAAATTTAAGAGTTTGGATCATTTGTAAAACCTCGAGCAAAAATATATAATAAAGCAGGTAGAGAAGCTATAGAAAATATTATGTTTTAGAAACTGGAACAGAAAATCCTAATATATCGTCTCGCCAAATACAGGAAAATTTAGGAATGCAAAAACAAGTGCGTTGCGTTGCTTAAAAAAAAATAAATTCAAAATTAGGATTAGTCAGCATCTATACCCAAACGACTTTCAAACGCGTCTCGATTTTTGCCAGTGGTTCTTGCGTCAGTGCAATGAAGTGCCAGGATTTGAAGGAACAATTATATGGACAAACGAGGTCCATATTATAAGCAATGCCGGAATAATAATTATCATTGGGCTCATGAAAATCCGCACGTAACCGCTACGGTTAATCACGGTTAATCGTCAGGGACGATGTGCATTTGTTGTATGGTTCAGTGGCGCAGCCAGAAAATTCATCTGGGGGGGGGGCAATAGAACCGGCCTCCCCAGAGGATGAGGAAAATTTTTCAGAAAATGGTTGAAAACGTATGTGTATGTAGATTCCTCTATTAGATAATATTGGCATTAATTACAAAATATTTACTTTAAGGGATAATTTAGATACTGCTTTGTACTGCTTCTTTATTTTTTGGCTCATGGAAGACGGCTTGGGGGGGGGCATGGCTCCCCCCCCTGGCTGCGCCCATGGTATGGTTTATTGGATACCAAATAATAGGTCCTCATTTTTTTCACGATAATTTGAATACCGAAAGATTTTATTAACATTTTACGACAAGAAATAGAGCCCTTTGTATAAAATATGCCTATAAGACAATTTCAAAGATTAATTTAACACAATAGCGCCCCAGGTCATACGTCAAATGAAACAAGAAATTATTTAAATGCTCAATTTGGGGAGGATTGGATAAGTATATATACATCACGCAGGACTAGTTTATGAATGTCTAGTTAGCTAAGTTAACTAAATTGATAACTAACAATTAATTTAGCTAACTGGACATTAATACAACAATGTGGTTTACGTATTGTTTAATTTTTAGAGAATAATGGTCCTATTTTGTGACCAGCCAGATCTATAATAATAATAATAATAATAATTTGTTTATTTCCATAAGACTTTACAGTATTGGAACTGTCAGATACAAAACATAAAAGAAATATATATGCTTATAAACAAATAATGGTAAATTACAAGACACATAGCAAGACAAACACACAGAAATTTACAAGTATGATAAAATAAATATGGCAATTCTTATAGGTAGTTTCATTGATATTTTACCAGATGACTAGACCGTTTCATTGAAAAGGTAGTATTCCTCGTAAGAGTAAAAACAATGTTCCGCCAAATACCTTTTCACCTTTTCTTTTAAATGTTACAAAATTACTTGCGTCTTTTATAACATGCGGAAGGTGATTATACATTTTTATTGAAGAAATAGAGGGCCCCTCTTTTTACCTGCTCTAGTCTATGGGGCGGTACAAAAATATTTTTAGCTGCACGGGTGTTGTATTTATTTACGTCACCACACTTTAGAAGATTATCAATATTTTTCCTGACATAACACACTGACTGTAAGATGTATATACAGTAAATAGTGAGTATGCCTTGGTGTCTGAAAAAGTCCCTACAGGATGTGTTGTAAGTAAGTTTAAACATACTTCTCAATATTCTCTTTTGTGAAATGAACACTCTCTTAATCTCTGAACTCTTTCCCCAGCATAATATGCAATATTGTAGAATCGAGTAAATACTTCCATAATAAAATATTTTCAGAGTATCACTGTCAACAGAGTCTCTTATTTGAAGGATTGCAAAGTTTAAACTAGCTAGTTTTTTTGTCAAATTCTTAATGTGCCATGACAAATTATTATCCATGTGCACGCCTTGGAACTTTACAAAATCGTTTTGAGGGATGTTTTGGTTACCCCTGAGTAAAAGACTAAAATCTAATTTTGTCCCAATTGGGGAGAACATTAAGAATACAGTTTTTTGTTGATTTAAGATTAGGCCATTGGCACGGCACCACTGCGACATTTTATCTACACGTAGCATTTTCTACAAGTAGCATTTTCATTTAATGAATTTACATTTTTAGAGGGTTAAGAAACAATTATTTATGTTGGCTACTAAATCGTTAACAAAAATTATAAACAACAATGGACCTAAGACACTGCCCTGTGGTACCCCTGTAAGAAGATTTTATCCATTCCAAAGCTGGGCCACGAACACCGTATATTTCAAGTTTTTTCAATAGCAAGTTATGATTTATGGTATCAAATGCCGGTGACAGGTCTAAAAAAATTCCAGCTGATTTCAATTTTTCATCAAAATTAAGTAGGATTTTTTCATAAAATCCATAGGTACTGTGTTGGGGTTAACAGGTTATATTTATTTAGGAATGAAGTTAATCTTATCTCAAATGCCTTTTCGAAAATTTTTGAAAATACGGATAAAAGAGCAATTGGTCTATAATTTTCCAACGAGTGAGGATCATTTTTTTTATAAACAGGAATTATTAATGCGGCTTTTAACTGATTTGGAAAACTAACATGGAATCTTCACTTAGACAGAAGACTAAAAAAGGCTTACATTTCTTATGAGCAGTGTCGCAGGACCGTGGGGAAAACCTGGGGAATGAAACCCAAAGTGGTCATGTGGATATACACTGCCATCATAAGACCAATGATAACCTATGGAGCTGTGGTCTGGTGGCCTAAGAGTAAACAGACTACAGCGAGAGCCAAGCTCAGCCAAGTGCAGAGAGTTGCCTGCCTAAGCATAACAGGAGCTATGCGAACAACGCCAACGAGAGCAATGGAGGTAATGCTGTGTTTGCCACCACTGGACTTACATCTAGGAGAAGTGGCCTTAATAACAATGGCACGCCTCAAGTCCGTTGGCCTACAACCAAATGTAGGCTGTGGGGAGACCAGAAGTCGCCTGTGGAACGAGGCTGTCAGGAAGACGCCTCTTCTACAGGCATGCACAGATGGTATCTCTCCCCGATTTGTCTTTGATAGACCCTACACAATACAGACAAACAGTGAAAACGAGACCGCTGGTGAAGGTGTGATTAACATTTTCACAGACGGATCAAGGAAGAAGGAGGGGGCAGGATGTGGAATATATTCCAGAAGCCTGCAAATCCAATATAAATGGACTATGGATGAGCGAGCCAGCATAGTACAAACTGAACTGGCGGGCATAACCATAGCCGCAAAAGAGATTGTCCGCAGACAAACTACGGGCAAAACAATCAGGATCTACACAGACTGTAGACAATCACTACTAGCCCTGAGAAGTTACAAAATAACCACAGGAGCAGTATGGGAATGTCATCAAGCACTTGTGGGTGCCTCCAGTACGAACAACATCTCGGTATGCTGGGTGAAAGGACACGCACAGTGCAGTGGCAACAAAAAAGCCGACAAACTGGCCAAGAAGGCAGCAGGCCAACTTATTTTTGGACCAGGCCCGGCCAGTCTGTTACCGATTACGGCGATAATACAATTAATTAAGGAGAACACCCACAACGAATTTAAGAAGCTGTGGGATGAAACAAGCAGCTGTCAGCTTGCTAGGGAACTACTCACGTATCCCAACAAGAAAACAGCAATGGACTACCTGGCAATGACCAGAAGGAATCTACGTTTTATAACAGGAATCCAGACTGGACACTGTCCGCTAAGGAAACATCTATACAATATGAGATTAAGCGAAACACCTCTTTGCAGAGGTTGTGAACAAGAAGATGAGACGGTTCAACACGTACTCTGTGACTGTTCAGCCGTCTCATCAATTAGAGAATCCATCTTGGGAGAGCGTTGGCCTACCTTGGCCAATGTAAGGGAGATGCCCCTAGGCAACATCACCACCTACTTCGAAAGAATAGGTTGGTTGGAGGCCTAGGCGAGTGTCTGCCTAGAGGGAGGATATACAAGGGGTCCAATGGGGCCTAAGTGCTGTGGTTTTTGACCACCCTCCTGCTAATTCCATACTCCATTCCAACTGATTTGGAAAGTGTCCATTTTCAAAAGTCACATTTATAAGATAATATGTTAGGATATTAGTTAGATAGGTACTGACGTCCTTAATCAAACAACATGGCACCTCATCTGGACCCGACGATTTTTTTTTACAAACCGACATAATAATGTCGGCAACCTTAATCTCTGTAATAGGCATTAAATGCATGGAATTGTTATTAATATTTTGTTTAGTAGTGACATTGGACAAATCAATATTAAATGTGGAGGTAAGGTCATTTACCGAATTTATGAAGTTTTTATTAAAGCCATTTGCAATATCCTGTGCATTGTCTAATATTTTATTTTCGGAATTTACAATTTTTGAAGGTAACTGTTAGGGCTAATATCTCCAGAAATAACCCCTGCCGACTTTTGACTATTAGACCATGTGCCAGACCTATCAGTCATTATAATTTGGGGGGACTGAATGAAACCTTTACCACGGGTTTCTGGGGTCATATGGAGCAAAAAATTCGGGGGGGTCCATCATGGGGAGGTAGCTTTCAAATATGGCGGCCGTTCAAAATGGCGGCCCGACTATGAATTCTTAAATTCAATTATCTCGAGATCGGATGGAGCAATCTTGAATTTCTTTTATTTTAAATGTAGGTGAATGAACGGACTACAGTTTTGTTCCTAATGTTTATTTCCGAAAAAACAATATTTATGGGTCAAAACTCGAGAAAACGAAAAATAAGGTTTTTTTAAATTTGCGTTTTGCTGTTTTTTGGAGTAACGGTTGGGTATATTGAGAATATGTTCTGAATAAGAATTTTAGAGAAACATCTCACCTTTAAAATGCAAAAAAGAAATTGAAGATCGGATGAACACAACCCGAGATATCGAGATTCAAAGCAGACGAGGCGGGGTTGAGCGCATTGACAAAGCGCTCGGTGCTTTGAGCACCGTGAGGCGAGACGTGGCGGCGAGCCAAATTTGAAAGCAACAGGGGGATATGTGAACAACTAAGAGAAATAAAAATGCCTTATTAATATTATTAATAAACTTGAATTTATTCTTCTTCACTAGAGTCACTATTGCAGCTATTGTAATTGTACTCTTCCTCATCTATTGTTGCTTTGATACGTCCCTTGCACCCACAGCGCTCGGTGCGTTGGATTTGAGTTGTTAAGCACGAGCAAGTTTCTGATACACAGTTCTTCTTGCAGTGGCACCGCAAAAAGGAAAGTACGCACTCCGGTGCTGGCAAGCCTTCCATCCACTTGACGCATAAGTTACCAGAAATATTCTTTTCCCACCCATGAGCAAAGGAATTATTCGTCTGATTTCCAGGCTTCTGAGCCAAATTCCGGCCTGGTAGTTGGCACGATTACTGTGCTGTCTCACGAATTCCTCTATGGTGTCATCAACATCATTAGACAGCACCCAATCTCTGCCTAACTTGCTGAACGCTTCAATAAATCTTTGCTCCTTTTTGCACAAAAGCTTAAATGGCTCCCTGGCCAGTAAAAGCGCTGACTGCGTCACAGCCAGACCAGCAATAATACCCGATGTGAGCTGTAACAAGTTGTTCGTCTAAGGCAGATACTATCTGGGAAACTTGAATAACTGTTAAAACACTATTGTTTCTCTTCACAATACATAAGTTTTTGCTTTTTATGGTTTTGCATAAATCTACGGTCCAAACTAACTAATACATCCGTATCGTTTGAAAAGCAAAGAACTGATTCATATGATGCAGCCGCGTTCCTTACATGCAGCATCATTCTGGAATCAGCTTCTTCTTGAGTGCAGAACAGCTCAGGAACAGTTTCGCTCCCAGTAGATGTGACACGACCGTCTTTAATGTAGCCGGTCGTGGATGTGATCCTGAAGCAGATTTCACCAACTGTTACGAAAATTCACTGGCAGGGGTGATGTATTTTTGTAAGTGATGGGCAAACACTGATTTGCAGGTTTTCTTCAAAGACTCATCAACATTTTCCAGAGTTCATGGAAATGGCGCCAGAGGATATTTGAACACTTCCTTCATGTCAAGTTTTTTATTTTCTGCGATATATTTTGCTGAATAGATTTCGGTCGCATCGGAGGATTACTTCTTTGTTTCCAACCTTGGTCGTTTTGCTCGTCTTTGGTCTACTTATCTTGAGACCCACTTTCTTAATAGGATTATGAAACCCTTCTCCTTTGGCTAGGCGAAACGTGAAATCTTGATACGCTATTTTCCCCTTGTTTTCCGAATTAATGAGATCAGAAGCTGTTGATTCATCAACACATATACCAGTAGATAAATGTACAATATCTGAAGGATTAGGATCACAGGGGTTCGTCTACTCGTGGGCTAGAAGTTCTGTGAGATGGACCCCCCGATTTTTTTGCTCCACATGAGCCCAGAAATAGGTGGTAAAAGTTTCATTCAGTCCCCCCAAATTATAATGACTTTAAGAGGTCTGGCACATGATCTATATGGGTTATTTAAAAAATATTATATATAGAGAACGTTCTAATAACAGAAGAATGGGAAAACAAAACATTAGCTGCGTTTCGGACAATAACTAGCTAATTTAAGTTACGATCGAATGATGAAGTAATTTACAGGGTGTTCCATTTAAAAAAACAAAAGTTATGTCTATATCTAGAAAACTGAGGCATGCATAATTTTCTTCTTATCAGCAGCGGATTCTACTCAAAAAAGTGCCTTAAGAATGTGTTACTCGATTTTCGATTCGACACTTGGTAATTGAGATATAGAGGTCATCCAAAAATGCCAATTTTCCAAAAACGCTCTGTAGCTCAGTAGTCGAAAAAGATAGACAATCGCGGTTTGTGCCATTGTTTGTTTCTCGAAAATCGAGAGGACACCTATGTTGGTTTTTGTCTATCTGCCGTAGTTTTAGAGAAAACCTCAAATCCCACCTAATTTGGTCCACCGTGTACAGACAGTTTTATTTGGTCCTTCGTCACCTTGTCTTAGTACTAAGCTTCCTGAAATACAATGCATTGCAAAGAACTTGATTAACGATGTAATAGAACAATAAATTATAAATAAATTATGTACTAGCAAACATTGTTCATGTTCGCCTATGCATGACTTTCTCCCGTAAGCTACGATCGACAAGTTCAAAAGTTCTTCAATCCGGTCACAACCATTTAGCTCGAAAATGGTCTGCATAAAGTCTTCAGGCCTCTGCTGCATTACCAGATGCCAGTCGGTACTTTAAATGCATATATGCTTATTATTGCATATTCATTGGTAGTAAATACTAGCATTTTAAAAGAACGTTCAGCATGCAACAAAATGAAAATAAATATAAAGAAGCATCATTTAATTATTTTGAACTTTTTCGTTTCGTTTGTTTTTACCCATGTTGTTAGAAATTAATTACTAAAACTCACAAGCTATATCTAAGCTTAATTTAGTACCATGTTTTATTCGATTAGTGTTATGTATTTTTTGGAATAGTTGAAGTTTGATCAATTATAAATTTTCAATATCGCTAGCAGCATTGTTAAAATTTATTGAGTTCAAATAACATAGCGGTTCGTTGTAACTCGAAACAATATAATTTACTAGGAATTTTCGATATTTCGATTAATTATTACTTTGCCCCAAAACAATGGATGAGATATTACCCGGCTGGTCTTTCCGAATGAAAGTGCATTTTTCTCGAAAACCGTTGATTTTATCGTATGTAATATCTAATATCACTAGTACTTAGAATTTTATTAGTGCGAGACATTTAATCTTCGATAATAAACTGTCAATTTACAGGAATTATATTACTTTTGGCAATTTAGCTCGAGAAAAAATTTATAGATATGCGAAGGGTATTTGGAGCGAATATTGCACCAATAAATTAGTTAAACAGATAAAACATCTTTAATTTTCAGTTTTGCTGATAATTGCCTCCAGATACATTCTTGATATTTTTTTATGTAGGTGTAAATATTTAACAAACGCAGCTGCAAAGACGTAAAGTTGTTTAATTAAATTTTCTCTTCATTGTTTTTCAAATAAAATTAATTAACTTGATAATTCGTGCTTTAATTCTACGTAATAGTGTCAACATTACATTTTTTAAATGATGAGGGTGAATGTTAAAATGCTATTTTCTCGAAAACGGTCAATTTCTAAGACTAGTGACAAGTCTACTTTTTTCCGCTAAAATGAAATATCTTTAGGATTTTGTAATAAAAAAAGGGATAGCGTTACTGGTAAAACAGTTAAGAATACATTTACACCTTAAACAATGTTTATGTGGCGCCCTCTAGGATCTACACAAAAAATGGGAGCAGATTTGAATTTTTCATCTCAAAAAACCCCCATTCATCAATTTTCACAACAATACTTGAAAAATTTCAAAAGTTATATGAGAAAATTAAAATATAATATTGACTTTAACACCCTGTATCTCTGTTAATATCAATTTTTGTAGTAAGATAAATTTAGTTATATCGTAATAATTTAATGTCAGAAAGCCACTGTTGCTCTACGGACCATTACTTACTGACCACCCTGTATAACAAATTGGTATGTTTTCCAATGATCATTTATTATCGTATGTAATATCACTAGTGCTTAAAATTTTATCGAAAATTTTTTCGAAAGCGTGTTGCCTGGTAATATAAAGAGTGCAAATTGGCAGTTTATTATCTGATTAAATCCCGACCGCTTTAGCGGGAGGGATTTAATCTTTGATAATAAACTGCCAATTTGCACGAGTTATATTAACTAGGGGCGACTTAGCTTGAGAAAAAATTTTTAGATAAAATTTAAAGCACGAGTGGTATTTGTGGAGAATATTTCACGAATAAATAATTCATTAAGTACATCTTCAATATTATGTTTTCTCATTAACTGCCTTCAGACGTTTTCTTGTCACTTTTTGAAGTTTACTGACCTTTATTTTCAATTTCATCATTAATTTGATATACAGAAATATTTCCAAACCGACTCATATTGTCAAAACAGCAAATCTGAAACAAACGCAGTAGAAACAACGGAGATTCGCTATATTTTAAAATAATCTAGTGACATTTCCATGGCAACTAGTAAATAAAACGAGTTGAAACCTTTGATATTATAATATATAGACTGGCTTAACACCTTTCAGGCGTTTCTGAGGTGCAATACGACGAGGAACGATAGAGAGAGCACTACTTTAGTACCGATGTCTCGCCCAAATAAAATATACACCCATGGTTCCGAGATTGACATAGAGAGCGCCATCTAGCGCTACAAGTTATATTCCATAATAAATAAATGTTCATCGACTCATATTTACGTATTTAATCCTTACTTTTAACTTACGAAGTTTATGAATTATGTTGAGGTTTGCTTTGTTAAGCAAAGAGAATTTTAAATACAACAAATTATAATGTTTGATGCACAGCTTTGATTCAACGAGTTACTTTTTGGTAGATTACCATATGTAAGTATTATACATTTTTAGTTTGTTCCAGAGCGAATGTGTACTTGACATTTATAATAAATGATTTGCTTACCTTTGTAACTACGTTATTGAGCTATTGAAAGCTGTGCTTGACTTGTTCCTGTATTATAAGCTATATTAAGTACAATCTTTGTGTGTAATTGTTACCTGATTGAACACTAGGAAAACTGACATAGTTACAGATAGGCAAAAGTTACAGCCTATATATTTCAGACAAGATTCGCTTTGGAATTGAGGTGTGTTTTTGTTTGCTACTACATGATACAATATTACAATTTACAAGGTAAGTACGTTAACAATTACTTAGTAATAAGCTAGAGAAGATATTTATAGATAAAACTTAAAAGCTCGACAAAAAACGTCAAAAAATGTTCGCATATTTGCCGCTGCAGCGACCTAAAAAATTAGAGCGATAAATTTTGCATGTTGGTCCTGTCAAAAACCGATCTAGCTTGAATTACCACTAATAATGACGTTTGATTGGTGCAATGTTTTGAAAAAACGGGCTCTCATTGGCTATAGCGTTAATGAGTGAAATAATCAACATAAACAACTACAAATTTAACACAGCGCGTAGATACAATATCATTGTCTACTATAAGATATTTTAAACTAAAAATCATTGTTTCTGTTTTATTCTTATTTATTTGATGACAGTCTTGAATAATGGTTTGAATTTCGGTATTATTGGATATGTCGTTAATGAAAATAAGAAAGATAGTTGGACCCAGAACGGAACCTTGAAGTACTCCAAATTTAATATTTACAATTGCAGAATTTATACGTTGATCATTCATAAATTGAGACTTCTTCTCAAGGTAAGATGTGAATAACTTTTGACTGTTTAGGAAAAAGTAAAAATCCAATATTTCTCGTAAAATATCATGATACGTAGTCAAAGGCTTTGCTAAAATCTAAAAATTGGGCGTACAGAATTTCCTCTTGTTGAAAGCCTCTGTTAATTAAATTTTTAAGTGAGTTGATAGCTAAATTGGTGGGCAATTTTCTTAATCCAAAATGACTAATTAAACAAATTATAATGCTCGAAACAAGCTGTTATCTGTAATTTTAACATCATTTCAAACAACTTTGCAAATTAAAGTATAATAGAGATCGGCTTGTAATTAGCAGGATCTTCAATGTTACCTTGTTTATAAAGGGGAATTGACTTGATATTTTAAGAATTCTAGGAAATACATTACTTTTAACACAGTAATTTATGAGCTTAGTTAACGGAATAAAAATTGTGTTTAATAAAATTTCGTCAAAAAGACTCTCATACGTGATTATGCTATTGACAGATCCACTTAAGTGGACGATGTAAGAATAGACCTTGTTGGTCCCTTTGTAGCTGCTGCATATTAGTAGAAGTGCGAGACCCTTAAATTGCTATGCAACTCTCGAACATGCAAAACAGAGTGTTCATTCTTATGTAAAAACATCTCACAAAACATATTTTTGAGGTCGTCATTTGATTAGAAATTGCGAAATTGGAAAAAATTGCAAATTTTCATTTTTATTACGAAAAATACTATTTTCGCATTTTTCATGTTCCCATCCCTCTAAATCTGTCATTTGCAGGAGTGTCGCTAGAGTTTTTTTTTGGGGAGGGAGGCTAATAATTCCCAGCTCTCATTACAGGAATTTTCCCACCTCTAAAAAATTATCTCCAAAATGAAAATTGATGAGGTAAAATTTTTCTTCGAATTCTCCCAACTTGAAGCTTGAATTTCCAAGCACAAGGGGTGAAATATTACATGTACATACACACTAAATGACAATTTTTTTTCACCCCCCTTAATAATGGGGTGGATGCGGTAATGGGGGTGGGTGGGGGTGGCTGATGTCAAAACAAATTTTGAGCTTGTAGATACATTAATTTTATCAATTTTTGTGAACTCTTACTTGTTTGCGGATGAAGATGTAAAACTTGAATACTTAAGGGATTCTGAAAATATTATAAGGGAGAAGGTCCAATCAAGACATAAACCAAATCTGAACACCTATAAGGGCATTGAAAGATACGTGTGCGACTGTGCAAATGGCAATAGAACTGTAGGTTGCTGTGCCCACGTATAGTAACGACAAAAAAATGTTTAAAAATTTTTATTGTTCAAATAGGCTTAGAATGTTACGAAACGTCGAGATTTTAAGTTTGAGCGAAAAAAAATTTCTGTCTGTCGGTCTGTCTGTCTGTAACTTTTTTTGTGCGCACGTTTACTCTGGAACCGTTTGAGATATTGCCTTGAAATTTGCTACACGTATGTACTTTAATGAGATCTAGAACTAGATTATATTTTCATCTTGTTCCGTCGAAGGGTTGGGGGATAAATTTGGGGAATATAGGTAAATCAAGCAGGTAAGAGTCCATAAAATTGGTATTTAGTATATACAAGAGAAGCTGAGGTCGCAAAAAAAATTTGAACAGAAACCTCAAAATGTTTTTTACTTCATCCACCCCCCCTACCACCCCCTATCATTTTATGGGTTTTTGGGGTAGAGGATTTCAAATATTATATTATTAATATTCCATAAACAATTATTTCCATATACAAAATTTTTTCGTTGTGAGTGACTTAGATAAAAAATCTGGATGTGGAAGTAGTGATTCAAATAATATTTAAATGTGGTTTAATAATGTAGTTAAAACTTCATGGATAAAATTTACATTAAAACATATACCACAAATACATATATATTATTATCTTATTAATTATGTAACCTAATTAACGGATTTTATTTTAATCCTCGGGATCTAGTTTTATATATAAACAATATAACAAATAATAAGGGAAATAGTTAGGTAACTACACTACATAATACTCCCCCTCAAAGAAAAAAAAAACCAATCAATCAAAATCAAAACGTACTCTTTTAGCCACCAACGGAGCTGGACGATCTGTAATGTCAGCTAATAAATAAGCTGCTTTAATTCTGTCAATACTGACAGTCATTTCTTTTCCCTGCTAAGGATGGTGATAATTTTAGCTGTACGTGAAATTACTTCGTAAGGACCTTCAAATAAAGGCGTGAAAACAGGTTTAATACGTGCATTACGAAGAAATACAAACTTGCAAGTATTAACATCAGGATTTACGAATGATTTCTGAGAAAAATGATTAGGATTGGGATTTGTAAAATCTAATTTGTCAAAAGTGTCATGTAACTTATTAATAAAATAAGGAATTTCCGTACGAACGTGTGATTTAATAAAAAATTCTCTAGGGAGACGTAATGCTTGACCAAATACCAGTTCTGCAGACGCACAATGTAAGTCAACTTTAAGCATAGCTCTCAAACCTAACAAAATAATAGGGAGTTCCGAAACCCACTTAATTGAATTTGCTCTAGCTAATAAAGTAGTCTTTAATGAGCGGTGGAAACGAAAATTCGTGAAACAATTTAGATTCAAATTGCATTCCCTGGTCCGTCGTGATATGAACCGGAACGCCAAAGCGACAGATGTAATTTTGAAACAACACTTTGGCTACCATCTCTGCAGTGCGATCTGAAATGGGGTAAGCTTCAGGCCAACGCGTAAAACGCTCAGCGATGGTGAGAATGTAAGAATAACCCTCTGAAGGAGGTATCGGGCCTACAAGATCCATATGGATGTGTTCGAAACGACCTCTAGGTACATTAAAATTTCCTATCGAAGTCTTTGTATGTCGATTGACCTTAGAAGTTTGACAACTTATGCAAGTTTTGGTCCATAATGTGCAGTCTACAAAAAAAAAATGCTCCAAGGACTAAATCTATCATGCCTTAAGTATTTTTGTGTGCTGAATCCGAATTTTCAATTTAAAAAAAGAGTAAATTCCGGTTTTTTTATTGTCAAAAAACCGTATTTTGACGATAAAAACAGCACATGAAAATACTCAAGGCATGATGTGTTTAGTCCTTGGAACAGAATTTTTTTTGTAGACCTGTGCACAGGCGCGTAGATTTCAAGTAAATCCCGGTTTTTATCGTCAAAATACGTTTTTTTGACAATTTTTGACATTTACTCGAAATCTACGCGGCAGAAAATTTTTTAAATTTAAAATTCGGTTTCAGCACACAAAAATACTTAAGGCATGATGATAGGCTTAGTCCTTGGAGCAGAACATTTTTTTTGTTGACCTGTGAATTAAATATATTATGAGTAATATAGTTCTTTTTCTATATGTTCCACCAATTCAAGACTTGTAATTTTGATATATATCTAGCTAATGGAAGACTACCATATAAATTTGTCACTACAGAGGTTAGTAAAAAAACCCACCCTTAAAAAATATCCCCCTTGTATTTCAATATTTGTAATCGAGAAAAAATCTGAAAGAAAATATATATGAAGCTTATTTCTAACTACTAACAGTATAAATTTTATTGAGATATCTCAAGTAGTTTCGAAGAAATTCGATTTTAACGTTAAGCGTTTTGTCACCCCCGTAACTCCCTTAATATTAGGTGTGTATATGTTTCAGACAGAGAACAATAAAGGTAAAATGTATTAAATCAGACGTTGGGGCACTTTTCAATGGCTTACACGGAAAGACCGTTTCATAAAAATGAAAGTGGAAAAGTGCAATTTTTCCCGATTTCAGTTTTTATGTTTCAGTTAGAGTTGCGTATAGTCTGGGTGCCAATCAAAAAAGGTGGAAGTAAGGTATAGTAGAGGTTTTTTTACGGTTATCGGCACTTTAGTAGGTCTAGTTTAAGAATCCGGTTGATGCCACTCTGGCACCCTTGGGCATTTTGAGATATTCAAGATGGCGGTTTATCTAAGGCGTAATTTTAAAAAAAATTTAATTTACCAAATGTTGGCATGTGATACATCGTTTTCTATGTTTTTCAGGTTCTAGAACACAAATATGAGGTCTAAAAAGACTTAGGGGAAATTCCTTCTGTGTTGCCCCATCAAAATATAAAATAGGTGTCGGTTGTGGGTGTTAAAAACAAATTAGTTACAAAAAGAAACATATCTCAGAAATAAGATGCAATTATGTTGTCCAACAAATAATTTCCCCCTTATTTAATAATTTAATATTAAACTTTCTTCTGTAAGGAATTAAAAAGTTATTACTTCCACGTCCAGTGGAAGTTTAGTAACGACAAAAAAACTTTTGAAAATTTTGATTGTTCGGATAGGCTTAGAATGTCATGAAACGTCGAGATTTTAAGTTTAAGCGAAAAACAAATTCTGTCTGTCTAGTCAGTCGGTTTAACTTGTGCGCACGATTACTCTAGAACCGTTTAAGATATTGACTTGAAATTTGGTACACCTATGTATTTTAACGTGATCTGGTACTAGATTATATTTTCATTTTATTCCGTGGAAGGGTTGGGGGATAAATTCTGGTAAATGGAGGTAAATAATTGAATCAAGCAGGTAAGAGTCCATAAAATTGGTATATAGTATATACAAGAGAAGCTATAAGGTCTCAACAATTTTTTTGCAGTAGCCACCCCCTATCACCATCCCCACCCCACTACCGATGTGGGATATCGTTTTATGGGTTTTTGGGGTGGACAATTTCAAATATTATATTATTAAAGTTCCATAAACAATTATTTCCACATACAAAATTTTTTCATTGTGAGAGACTTGGATGGAAAATCTGGATGGGCAGCGGTTTTTTTTTTAAATTTATTATGGAAGTTAGGTTAGGTTAGGTTCCATAAACCAGCGGTTTTCAACCTGTGGGTCGCGACCCCCTGGGGGGTCGCGAAGCAATTCCAAGGGGGTCCTGATGACCTATTGAGAAAAAAATCAATAAAGTTAAGTCATTTATTCTAGAATCTAAAAATCTAAATATTACACACATACAATTTTAATGAAACCAATTTTTAATGAGAAGGTTGTGTTTGTTTTTCTTTGACTAATTTATTAAATCGTGGCTCTATATTTGAAACGCAAACAATCAAACAACTATAACAAGAAATTTTGAAATTTGATTAATTTTAGATTTTATTGATAGAGATCGAGGTTGGGGGTCGCGAGAGGGTAAACTTATTTTTTCTTTTTGTAAGGGGGTCATGGTTCGAAAAAGGTTGAAAACCGCTGCCATAAACAATTATTTCCGCATACGTTTTTTCGTTGTGAGAGACTTGGATGGAAAATCTGAATGGGCAGCGGTTTTTTAAATTTCTTGAAGTTAGGACATAATTAACGTTTTTTGCAAGTGACATCTGAGAGGGCTGATCTAGCGCAACATGAAGAAACGGATACCATTGTCGTACAGCAGCTTATTCACGAGATTAAAGGAAATCCAGACATCGTCGTAATTGTAATAAGTGATGACACCGATGTTTTTGTCTATTATTATAATTTATTAGATTTGAAAAACGAGATTTCTATGGTTTCTCTTAAGTCACTACGAGCCACTACAGATATTAGGTCCTCGGTTTTAAAACACAAACAAATCATACCATATTTACCAGCCGCACATTCTTTATCTGGTTGCGACACGGAGGCTCAGTACCATGGGATCGGAAAAAAAAAGGTCATTAAATGTTTGACGGTTGGTCGGGTTTTCAGGCATTTGGGTAGATTAAACAGCAATATTGAAGATGTTTTTCAAGAATTTACAATTTTTGTAGTTTTGTGTTATGGAGTAAACAATGCTAGCAAAATGACTGATGTTAGAACTTCTCTATGGACTAAAAAAGTCGGACAAGCCCAACTAAAAGCACCGCAATTCTTTGCTCTTCCACCAACTACTGAATGTTTTCAAGAAAACGTAAAAAGGGCACATTTCCAAACATTTTTGTGGTTGTCTGTAGTGGATTTCTATTGACCAAATATAGATGCCACTCAATACGGGTCGCAGGCTGACGAGGATACAATGGAATTACATCCGATCGCCTTGCCAAAAAAAATTCAAATTGCCTATTTTTTTTTTGCTTCAAAAATTAATTTATTCTTCGAATCACTTAATAAAGTAAGTTAGCAACACTTAAAGATTACTTCTTACACGATTTTTAATCTTATATACTAATTCACAGACCTTAAAAACATATAACACGACGTGCCACACACCCATATAATGAAATATTTGGAAAAACCTGTTTTTTCACTCTAAGCCAGTCACCATCTTGAATATCTCAAAATGCCCAAAAGTGCCAAAGTGGCATCAATCGGAATCGTAATGTTGATCCTTTGAAGAACCAAAAACAGCCAGAAAACCTTTACTATACCCTACTTCCAGGTTAGGGTAAAAATCCTTATTTGGCACCTGGACTAGTAAGCAACTTTCATTTTGCATATTTTAAGGGTCTGGCTCTCCAACTATATATGAGTTTTGAGTGTATTGCTCGAAATATACTTCACAGTTTACACTTGCTGTTTGTAACTTTGTTGAAAAACTTCATTAAAATTGTTTGTTGTATATCCCAATTTTATTTGATACTAAATCATTATAGTTTCAGAAGCCTGCGGTTTAATTTGGATTTTATGTCGGGGGAAGTAATTCTTGTCGTAGCTGAAATATCGTATCCGTTTAAAATAACAATCCAAAATATAAAACGCGTACGCTAGAGATCGTAAAATGGGCTAATGAAATTAATTGAGCAATAAAACATAGAATATACGTAATCAAAAATTAATATTGCCTAACATTACTACTAGCCTGTGGCGGCAATTATATTAAAAATATACTAATTATGCTTGAAAATATCAAATTATGTGTGCTGTTATACCTAACTAACGGTAATAACGAACTGATTAACAAGTGATTTCCGATAGCATCTAGCAAACACTAAAAGAAAGTTTGGAAAAACAATATATTTGTTCGATGCATTTAGATTTTTGTTTCGGAAATTCCCTGAACTCACAGAAAATTTGAGAGAATATTCTCAACGACATTTTTTGAGTGCTTCGTAGACCTGGAGACAACTATAATTTCATTTTTCTCGGAAAGTAATGGGGACAAAAATAAAGAGGAGAAAAGACACAAGAAAGTATATACCATTTTTTTTATTTGAGCAAAACTGATAGTATATATTACAAAGTAATCTGAAACTAGATATTTTGACCATCTTATCCCGTTGAAGAGTCTAAATGGGGGTAAATAGGTAAAGTTCATAAAATTGGGATTTAGTCCATGTACGAGATGCCGAGGTCTCAAAATGTTTTTTTTGCATCAGCCAACACCCCCCTCCCCCTCCATATCACCTCCATTACCACCGCCACACCATTATTAAAGGGGGCAAAAAAATAAAATGTGTACAAGAACCAAAGACCTCAATTTTTTTTAGCATTAACCACCTTCTCTACCAAACTTACCTTATTATTAAAGGAGCTAAAGAAATAAAATTGTGATTTAGTGTGTACAAGAACCGAAAGTTTTTTGGCCCTCCGCCGCCCCCACTACTTTGTGATATATCGTTTTATAGGTTTTTGGGGTAAACGATTTCAAATACTACATTGCTCTAGAAACAATTATTTCCACATAGTGTATTACAAATACAGGGTGTAATTAGTTTCATGTCATTAAAAAAACTGGTAATTGGGACCGACTAGACAAACAAAAAACCTTTGACTTTTCCCCCTAGGGACACAAAAAAAACTGACCTAGGTCAACAATTTTAATATTAGGGTAGGAAACATTTGAGAACCACTGCCTTTCTGGGTCAATGTACGTGTAGTAGTTCCCAGTTATGCAACTTTTAAATTGTCATAAAAAAGTGCAAAGATTACCGACCGACTCGTTCCGCCGGCCGGCGCGGCGCGGCGATTTAAAGCAAAGGAGGGCGGCTCCTTTGATGAGTGCCTCAAATAAAAATGTAAATAATTCGTTATCTCTTTTTGCATAACTGCAAAAGCAAATGGTGGGCGTAGAAGTTAAATACAGCATTTCTTAACATGTGTGTTTTTTTAATACAGAACAAAATATTGGAGCTTTTATTGTTGTTTATAATTTATCAGATTTAAATGTGGTTTATTAAAATTTGTAACCTAAATGAGTGTTCTGGGTTAAGAGCTTAAAAAATGAACAATTATTGCATGACATTGGGAAATAAGAAGTTAGACGTATGAGATACACGATAACAGAAAACAATTATGTGTATTTTAAGTTAGGAAAAAATCTGATTTATTTAACGAATTGCCGATCAGGTATCAAAAACTAAAATAGAACTAAATTTAGAACTTACCAATAAATTTGTTGATTTACATAAATTGTTCGAAATGCCTTCCGTTTGCATCAATACACTTTTCGGCACATACGCACTCCGTTCAACACACTTGGTAAATTAGGATTATTTTTTATGGTTTCTATGCACATTAAAATACCATACTAAACTATTAACTAACGTCAATAAAGAAAATAAAAATAAAAACTTGGTCCAAAATCCACAACAAACACAAAAAGAATGAACAAGTAGAGTCTGTACGTAATCAAGAACTTAACGACTTGAACGGTAAGTCAATAAAATAAATCTTAACTGTAAATACGTGGTCCAAAATTCAAAAGAACAAAGTAACATACAAAACAAGGAACGGCTTCCGCGTGTGTACTTAACGAAATGTTCACAGAAACTAAAATACCGCACCACTAAAGACCTTGCGTTACCTAATTTTAAAAAGCTATAAAAAAGTGTGTCTATCAACTCGTGTCCTCGTCGACGCGCGGCCTCTAACAAAGGAACGAGGCACTTTGAAAGAGCCGTATTAGCGTATTTGATGGTTAGAGGCGCCGACATACACGAATATAAAAGCCTATCCCAACATTCCAGCAGTTCTCAAACAATTTTACTAAAAATTTTCGAAATTTTTGTTTATTTTTTTTTCTAAAACTATGGGTTTTTGACCCCATATTATATAAGGTTTTTTTGTTTGTTTAGTCGTTCCCCACCACCAGTTTTTTTTAATGACATGAAACTGATTACACCCTGTATAATATCGTAATTTTTTCGTTTTGAGAGACTCAGATAATAAGAGTGGAATGTATGGGAACACTCCAAGAACTTTGCGTACCGTGCTCGCGAGTAGACAGGAGCAATTCCATTTATTCTTGAATCAGGGAATGAAGAACTAAAGTATTTTATCTATTTTTATCTCATTAGGTTTTCTATTTATTTCTGTTTCTTTTCTCTAGTTACTCTCTCAAATCGAGAATGAAGCCTGGAGGGCTGACTTGTCTCGCCAGAATGCCAGGCACCAAGTGTGACATCTGGATAATATACTCCATAAACTGCTTTTTCGATTACTAAAAATGATAATTTTTTTTTTTTTAATAAAAAAATAAAACTTGTAAATAGCTGTTTAATGGTATAATCGCACATAGCATCTACTTAAGACACATTTTATAGTGTCGTAAATATTCCTGATCAACCAATAGAGAACGTCTAGACTATTGTGACATGTATTTTTTTAATATAATGTTGTTTTTATAAAAAGAATGCATTATTACTTTTATACTTATTTCGCAAATATTATAAAAACCTGAATCATAGCAACTCTGTTATTTGAATGGTGATAAATGATAATCATTATTGATCTATAATAAAAAACGATAATGTTTGTAAGATAGTGCAACTAGAAACATCGTTTATTTTTATTAGCTTTTTCACGGACTTAGGCTGCACCTGTATAGTTCATTGCAGAGATATAAGAAACAAAAGTGCCATATAATCAACAGATGATGGTTTATATATTTATTGTGTAAACTGGCAACACTGGACAGTTGCGAGACGAAGAAAAACTCAAACTGTGTTTAGATTGATTGTGGTAAAATAAATAAAAAAATAACAAATCACGAGATTTTCTATTAAAATGACTCAACTACGAATAGTTTATGGAAGCATGACGATTTCTTGAAGATTACTAGTTATTTTTATTTGACTTAATTGGCGTAAACCTTTGAGAATTTTTGTATTTCTTAAGCTTATATCTCTACAATGGACTGTATTCTTCCAAATAAATAGTAATTAATAATAAGTAAAATTGTTTGTAACGACCGAGGTTATTAAGTAAAAAATATCTGGTGCTTATGGAAAGCATATTCCTTTGTCATATGAAAGTATACGATAACACTCATAACCGAATCTCCTTTAATTATCGAAAGCTTTGTAAAAATAGTAATTTATGCATACAATATTTTTTCTACGACAGTCAAATTTCCATATTTATACAAATAAATTTCAAAATGAGCTAAATCACCAAAATCCAAATTCATAATCTGGCGAATCTAAAGCCAATATCGTGAGACAACTTCAATGGGGGCATATGTGATGTCGCACCACTCCACTGGTTCTGTGAGTTATGAAGTTATATTCAGTTTAAGAGCTTTCGTTGTATACTGTGCGGGTGTGGTGGTATTTTACGTTATTTAACTTATTTGATTCTGTTATTTTTTATACATAAAAATATGTGTTCTAGAAAATGGATACGTTAAGGCTGATTCCAACATTTTACCGTGTGTAGACATTTTTATGGTTATGGAATATTTTAATAATAATAAAGATTACATAAGTGCTGAAATGAAGGGTGTCAAATTACAGAGGTGGGTTAACTAGATACATATCTAGTAATGTAACATCTACCGAATTTATCTAACTTTTAGGTCAGCCAGGCAAGATTACGATGACTACGCTCACTTTTACGAGTTGTCATGGCAATTTTCAAAGTGTACCGAAAAGGTTGGTTAGATCGCCGTAAGAGTGAAATAATATTACTTTTTTTCACGCTTTTCGCTTTTTTTCACTATTGCCATAAACATATGTTTTACGCACTAAAAATAATGAAAAAAAGTAGTTTTTTTTAAAAGTCGTAGAAAAAATCGTTTATGCTGTGTATATTAAATACACAGATTTAAAAGTATGTTTATGCTTCACCCAATACTCATTATAATCTTACTACTTACATAAAACTGTTGATATAGTTGATCTTTTTATTTTAAATTATGTTATTGTTCTGTTTCTGAAACATCAGCAAAATACATTTTTTTTAATAATTTTTCGTGTTTTTTCCTGTTTATATTTTTTGTCAAAAAACATCCTCTAACTGTTTCTTTGACGTAAAAGTCACAGGCGTTGACATTATTTTCCAGTAAAGTATTGGATAATTGTTTTATTTTGTAGATTCTTTGAACATTATTTTTAGAAGATATACATAGGGTCATGGTACCCCCCCCCCCTTTTCTCCTTTAGTTCTGAAGATAATTGACTGAAATTTGGGATATCCTATATACATAATAAGCGGCACTTTTTGACATACAAGTGATTTTTTTCACTTCCGGTTTCGCCGGAAGTGACACTAACTTTCGATTTTTAAATCGAACACCCTATTGCATTTTTGAATTCTGCATAATTTTTTGAATCCAACGATACCAAATAAGTGACATTTCAAACGTCAATATTTTTTATAATATAATTTTTAATTTTCCATTTAAGTGTGCCATGATGGCTCCGATTTATTGTAAATTACCCGTGTAATGCTAAAAAACATCGAAATCCCGTCAAAAACACTAAATTACGTGAACCATTATGGAACCATATTGGTACAGTGGTACCATTTATTAGTACCATTAATAAGGAATTTATTCATATGTCGTATTAAAATGTGCGATAAATACAAACAAAATTGCAGCTAAAAGAAAATAAAAAAATACAATGGTCCTGTGAGGTGGCCTCCAAGGTCACCTGATTTAACATCCCTTGATTTCTTTGTTTGGGGTCATTTAAAAATATTGTGTACGCATCCGCCGTTACAACCCGTGAAGACCTGGAGCTACTAAGACGCGCAATTAATAGCATAACGGCCCAGCAATTGGTGAACGTTCTTCGAGAAACAGCTATGCGAGTTCAGAATCATTATAATGTTTTGTGTTCATTTTTTATATTCCAAAGCCGCCTTATGCATAACAAGATAATTAGGAGAAGTTAAGAATTACCCATTTTCGAGAAAATATGCTTTTTCAGAAGCTTCTTTTTTGAGCAGAAATTGAACACGACGGCATCAAATTACTTTTTTCTTCAAGCGTATTAAAATGTTTAAATTATGTCACCAAAAACAGAAGTAGAAGTAGGAGATTGTTTTACTAGTAACTAAATGTTAGTACCGAACGCCACCGTAGTGGACATTGTTTTACTAGTAACATAATGTTAGTTCCGAAAGCGCCACCGCAGTGGGTATTGTTTTACTAGTAACATAATGTTAATACCGAAAGCCACCGGTGGCGCGCTATCCACTAGCCACTTGTCATATTGTGTCAACATGTAAGACTGTAGTTTGAATATTTGTACATTTATGATAAATAAATGAATTTATGCATTTTAATCCGCTTGAAGAAAAAATAGTATATATTACACGGAGTAGAACGCCTTTTTTTGTGTTTCGCCCAGTTTGCGGCTTACTTGCTTTGCGTTCTACTTCTAGTAATATAATATACTATTTCTCGTTTCTAAGGAATCATTCTCTAAGCCCGTATAAATAATTCAATTTCTGACAATTTCGAGGAGTGTGTTTTGGGTTCACACTTGAAGACGAATGGTCAATCGGGCTCAGATCAGATTATTTGGGATTGTGCAGTTAAAGAATGTTAAAAGTATTTCGCATGTTAGTCCAATTATCTAGCACAGGTTTTTATGACGTTACTTTTTCAATCAAATGATGGTCGCTAGTAATTTCGGGCCTTCTGCAGTTGCGTCCCAAGTACCTCATTCTATGTGTGATAGTGATTTTCTTTTTTTCGTCAGTCTGCGGTTATCTAACATGACAAATATATAAAGATGCTGACTTAATATCGTTGTTTATTTGTTGACAAACAAAGTCGGATGATGTGGAATCCTACTTTAGAAAAAAATATTTCCATTCTATATGGGTGATTATCAGTTGATAAAAATGATCGATTATTATTGTCTTCCATATCTTGCTATTACTACAAGTTTAAACCATTATATAATTTAGGATTACGTTTCGAATTAAAGACAACATAATGAGACAATTTATATACAAAAACCAAGCTTCGTGATCCCTTTGATCTGTTAGGCGCCTCGGTGATGCCACATGAAAACGTGCATTATTTATTTCTGCCCCTCTTAATCTCTACAATCGCAATTGAGTGTCCAAAACATCCATTTTTTGATTTATGAATTTACATCTTACTTCTTGACATCAAGGTGATTACTAATTACCAACCCACGTATAACTAATTCTTAACGTTGTTAATTTCTTGAACACCATTATTTTTAAAATCCTTGTGTTAGTACCACCTAGTATCATTTGTCTTTAAAACTTCAAAAATCTATTTTATATTTATGGAAATAATAAAAATCGGTTTTACTCCTCGTAGACAAATACTATTGTGTATACAGGGTGTAATTAGTTTCATGTCATAAAAAAACTGGTAATGGGGACCGACTAGACAAACAAAAAACCCATGTGGCTTTTTCCTCTACGGGCACTTTGAAAAATTTGAATGTTAAGGCAGGAGACATTTGAGAACCACTGGTTTTTTGGGTCAATGGACGTATAATCGAAGTTTCTTACCTACTTTTAAAAAGTCATAAAACGGTGTAAAGATTACCGACTTGTAACATCGCCGCCGGGCGGCCTCAAAGCAAGAATCGCGGCACTTTGATAAGACTGCTAGAACCGAACTTTTTATGAAAATGTAAATAATTCGTATCTCTTTCTCGGTTTAAGGATAGCATCCCCAGCATCATATTCTTCCGAATCCTCTCATTTTTTGGTCTTAACCGGAGAGAGAACAATAGTTCAGGAAAAACCAGATGTCAAAAGGCAAGGAGGCTCTCTAAAACGTTGGGCTAATGGGAAAGAGTTTTGGTGAGACTGTGCACTTAACCACCAACCGCAACAAATGGGCATAATGCTGTCGGACGTTCTATACAAACGGAAGCCAACTAGAATCTATGGATCACAAAAATCTGTCATGACGAAAAAGAGAAGAAGAAAACGCAGATTTTTGTGATCCATTTTATAATTATAACTTTTTTTTCCTTATGGGTTGCGATGCCAGAAACCCCGCCGTACTGAAACTTAAGCTGATTGTACCCCATAGTCTCGTTATCCCATTAATCCCGTTCCTCTCCAAAAGGAGAGTGTACGGTCAATGGGAGACCTGGCTATTTCTTCCGGGGTCACGGTTGGTCCCCCGAAGTATGAAAACCTCCCAGCCACCAAGGCTGAGCATTCATATAGCATGTGGTGAGGAGTTTCCTCATCCTCACCACACATCCTGCATTCTGGATTATCCTTCACACCTATGTTGGTTAGGTGTCTATTCAGTGTGCAGTGTCCTGTTAGGATTCCCACTGCACATCTCAGCTGTTTTCTGCTCAGCTTTAGCAATTCGTTAGTCTTTGTCTCGGATGGCCCGCCAGTGATGAACATATATGACTGTCTCTTCCCCGGCGCCCCGGTTCAATACAAGTTATGTTTCTGACTCAATAGTTCCTTTACCATTCCTCTTGCGGTATTGTATTATATCCCGCAGGATGGCTCGGGTCCCATCAAGGCTGTTTTTGCGCCTTCTTTGGCCAGCTTATCTGCTTTCTCGTTGCCTTCATTGCCCTGGTGTCCTCGCGTCCACTCCAGTTGAATACTGTTCAGAGTTTTGAGAGAGAGAGCTTGACTGTCAGTGATGATGCTGATTCTTTCTTCTGTCAGTATATGACCTCCGTATCATTTCTTGTGCACAGATTTCTATAGCTGTGACTTCTGCTTGGAACATCGTTGCGGTGCTGCCCAGACTAATACCTATCCCTGGTTGGTCCTCCGTAACACCTATCCCTGGTTAGTCCTCCATAACACCTGCTCCAGTACTTCTTGACGTTTTTGATCCGTCATTTGGATATTTTCGCAGTTTCCTCGTTCCTTCCTCTTCCCTATCGGGTATGTATACCCTGAAGATCTTTGTGAAGTTGTGGCTTGTGCTGATTCTATCTGACTGTATATCCAGTGGTCGATTTTTTCCTATTTGTTGGAATATTTCGGTATGGTATCCTATTCTTGGAATGGTCCAATGTCCATTTGTTTTCAGCCTGTACGCCGCTAACAGTGCCTCACTCTCCACAACTGGATGTAATGGAGGCCATGGCTGCGCAGGCGTTGTTGACATTGCTCCCCATATGCCTAGACATGCCAGTCTTTGTACTTTTCGTAGTTTTCTCATTGGCTCCCCTTTTCCGGCTTTATGCCACCAGATCAGGGAGGCATAGGTTATTATTGGTACTACAACCCTTTGGTACAGCTAGTGCACCATTCTTGGTTGCAGTCCCCAGTTTTTAATTATAACTTACTTTATGATGTTTATGCTTACGTAACACCAGCGTATTTAGATACATTAAAAAGAAAATTATTTTCAATGCTGCATTGAAAAAGTTTATGAATTTCTTGTTGCAATGCATGGCGGAAATCATGTGAAGTCTTCATGTCTCTCCTTTATGTAAAGTTTCACATCGTCAGTAAACAGCAGGCAATTGGAACTTTTTAACAATATAGGTATGTCATAAGCGAATGTGAGGAACAACAGAGGTCCTAAGTTAGATCCTTGTGCCACTCCGGAGTTTGCAGTGAATTTTTCCGTGGTCTTATCAGCAACTTTAACTAATAGTGTAGGGTTTTGTAGATATGTCGAAGAAAATGGTGTATTAGAACCCGCAAAGCTTTCTCAAGATGACGTCATGATCTGCCCGATCAAATGTTTTTTAAAATCACTGTAAATTACTTGAATTTTTGCTCCATGTGCTCCATAACGTCGTCCAAATTTTACACTATTTGCTTACTTATTATTTGCTTAATACATTCTTTCGGTCCAAAGCCACTGTTTTCAGTTCATGATGTTCCATGTTCCTGTTATATGACTCGTAGCTGTAACTTTTCATTGCCTGGGCTTATATGTCATTAGTTTTAACTGAGCGTAATAATCTGGAAAGTTTTGAATGAATTATTTTCTACGTTACACCATAATTATTACAGTGAACTTGATCCTGTTGCCGCCTTATTAAGAGAAATTATTCTGGAATTTGTGAACGTTATTTCAGTTTATTAAAAATGTTAATTTATTGTAAATATCTTCATTATTTCATGACTATAAGCGCTTTGTTTGTATTAATATGAAGAAATTTAATGAATTTCTACTACATAGCCTTAGAGGTTGTTGAATATATGCGTTCATATTAGTAATATATTATAATATATGTTATTCGATGTTTTAATCGAGCTCCATATCCATATCAATCTCGGTTAACGAGGTTAGCATCATATAGTAACTTTCCTTTTAAATAATTTTTAGAAATGAATTTGGTTTTGTTAAATGATTTCCTTACCTACCTCCTTTATAAAAGTAGAAATCACTTAGAATGTTTAGCCTGTCCTAGGCATAACATACAGCTTGTTTTGGAAACCTTGTCGGACTTTTTTTAATCTTTCAATGTGTCCTCCTATATTTCTGGGTGCGAGTTCAATCCGATTGAGATTCATTACATAAAATTTTTTAAAAAATGTGCTTGAGTTTGTATATTTCATTTAAAACACTTACTAACTTGTTTTATGTAATTTCTGTTTAAATAAGTTGCTCCTCTGGTGGAGTTGCTTATATATATATTTTTTTTAAATAGAAATCGGTAACTTTTGTGATACTAACATAAAATTTGGCATAGTGGTAGAGATTTTTATGATAAATGAAATGAGATATAGTGCCCTGTGTACAAGTTTTCACATTAGTCGCCATCTTGAATAATGGCGTTCGAATATAGTTTTTGCATTTATTGTGAAATAGTAGTCGATAATGGCCTAAAAACCTGGCTAAAAACAATAAAACCTCGGAAACCGGTCCACAAGAATGAAATCGTCGGATCTTTTGCAACATATTTTTTATACAAAACCTTGAGTCTTCCTATTCAGCCTGTACGATCATTGTTTTTTGTTAGAAACAATCATTAATACATTTACAGTTTAGTAAGTTAGTTAAAGATAAGTACTATTCTAGGTTTTTGAGGTTGCTGATTTTAAATTTAAGGTCAATAACTGAAAATTCAATATGATGGATTCAATATGACTACTCGAAACCTTAAAAACCTAAATAATTTTAAAAAAATGGTTCTAAAAGTAAAACAAACATTGAAGTTATTGAGGCAAATAAAAACCGCTGCCCAAGGAATCACTACAGATTTTCTATCTAAGTCTCTCAGAACGAAAAAATTTTATATGTGGAAATAATTGTTTATGGAACTTTAATAATATAATATTTGAAATCGTCTACCTCAAAAACCCATAAAACGATATCCCACATCGGTAGTGAGGTGGGGGCGGTGATAGGGAAGTGGTAGTGGGGGTGAATGAAGTAAAAAAATATTTTTGCACACACACTAAATCACATTTTTTTCATCCCCTTTGGAATGGGGGTGGCTAATGCCAAAAAATTTTTTGAGACCTTAGCTTCTCTTGTATAATATACTGAATACCAATTTTTTGGACTCTTGCATGCTTGATTTACCTATTTACACCTCCCATTTACCTCAATTTAGCCCCAACCCTTCGAAGGAATAAGATGAAAATATAATATAGTTCCAAATCCCGTTAAAATACACACGTGTACCAAATTTCAAGTCAATATCTTAAACGGTTCCAGAGTAATCGTACGCACAAAAAAGTTACAGACAGACATTTTTTTCACTTACACTTAAAATCTCGACGTTTCATGACATTCTAAGCCTACCTATTTGAACAATAAAAATTTTCAAACTTTCCACTGGATGTGGAAGTAAAAGATGCAAAACAAAGAATATCGCTTGTTCTGATAATTACTTCCACAACCAGTGGAAGTGTAGTAACGACAAAAATTTTTATTTTCCAAATAGGCTTAGAATGTCATGAAACGTCGAGATTCTAAGTTTGAGCGAAAAAAAATTTCTGTCTGTCTGTAACTTTTTTTGTGCGCACGTTTACTCTGGAACCTCTAACTTGAAATTTGGTACACATATGTACTTTAACGAGATCTGGAACTATATTATATTTTCATCTTGTTCCGTCGAAGGGTTGGGGGGTAAGTTGGGGGTAAATAGGTAAATCAAGCAGGTAAGAGTCCATAAAATTGGTATTTAGTATATACAAAAAGAGGCTAAGGTCTCAGAAAATTTTTGGCATTAGCCACCCCCATTACCACCCCCACCACATTATTCAAGGGGATGAAAAAAAATTGTGATTTAGTGTGTGTACAAGAACCAATAACCTCAAAATATTTTTTCACTTCATCCATCCCCACTACCACCCCCATAACACCACCCCCACCCCACTACCGAAGTGGGGTATCGTTTTATGGGTTTTTGAGGTCAAGGATTTCAAATATTATATTATTAATGTTCCATAAACAATTATTTCCATATACAAAATTTTTTCGTTGCGAGAGACTTGGATAGAAAATCTGGATGTGGAAGTAGTGATTCCTTGGGCATCGGTTTTTTTATGGGTAATTTTTTTAATAAAATTTATTTTCTTCAATTTCTATGTAGTCTCGTCACTTGCTCTTACCTCCAAGGAATGGAAACCATCTCTGAATCGAAAAATTTAATATTTGAAATAGTATTGCTCCATAGTTTGAAATATTTAACATTTAAACTAAATTCTTCGTCGTTGAAATGTTCGAACGTCAGCTTTAAACTTCCATATCTCCGAAACTATTTTTCCCCTAGAAATTAAAAAAAAATCCTCAGTTATCAGCTTTCTTTTTGGTGTTTTTGACCGTTTTCTCGCTAAAGTTAATATTCATTCAGATATTTGCAATGAAAACAAAAAATTTACGAATACTAGTTTAGTATTGCTTTTCTTTAACGCAAGTACTTTAACACGTAGTATATGTTAACGAAAAACAATATTTGGGAATTATTTTTTTTAATTACTGGCCAATTATAGTAAGAAAATGATGACATCTTTATTTAAAAAAGGTTCACATTGTTTCGGTCATAACTTATTTGCTTTTTATGCTACAGAAACAAATAAAAAATAATTTGAAATCTGAATTTGTAACCTTTAATTTTGATATAATATTTCTGACGTAAGTGCCATACTTTCTGAGATATTTAACATTTAAACTAAATATTTCATTTTATAAACGTTCAGACGCAATCCTTAAACTTTCATATCTCAGAAATTAATCAATCCTACAGAAATTTAAAAAAAAAAGACAAATTCATCCTTACTTTATAAAGTTGTTTTGATACCTGTTCTCTCAAGCTAAAATCGCAATTTTAGAGTCGTAATTTAAAACTATAAATTTATAGGAAAAAGTGTAATAGAAACTTTTTCCTTAAAATTTGATTATCTTTCAATTACAACCGTTGTATAGTAATTAAATTAATAGGGGTTAATTTAATTTCAATAAACACTTCATTCATCACGTTGTTCATTACATGGTTTTATTATTTTTACTATTTTATTTTAAAGCTAGGTAAATCGAACACATTGACAACACTGTATGATTGGAACCTGCGGCCAACCTAAGGCCTTGCTACGACTAAACAACGAAGTATGAGAAACCATGAACATTTCCTTCGAACCGTTAGCGCCGATAGCGGAGGATTCCTTTTATAAAAGAGACACCGGCATTTTTTTTTAGATTTTTATATCTCTATCAATACAACAAATATAATAAAAAGTGAGATGTAGGTCGCAAGAAGACATTGAACTGTACCGCAATATTGACGTACACAATTTTTATATATTATTACCCAAATATTACCTGGCTTGAATTATCGTTTTTTTTTTTTAGAAAATAATTAATTGCAAAACCGTTGGAGTAAAGCAAAAATTTTATGAGACTTTTTTGCCTCCTTTGGGTCAATATATTATTATGCGAAATATTTATACCTATACAGCAGACACCCTGTATAGAAGTGAAACCGAGAAAATGAGGATTTTTATTTTCATTCCCATATTAAAAATACATTTCTCTTATCTAAGAAATAGAAATTCTACAAGGAATTATTACGAATTTGGGGGACAGTATGCTTTCTGATTTGCTCCGTCACGTAGTGTGGTTAGTTGGAAATTTTGATTTGTGCCCTTGTGACTTGTGAGCACGACATGTTCTTGACAAATGGATTTGATAGAGCACAAGTAACATCTCGGCTAGATTATATTCTCATCTCAATTCAAAATGTGCCTACGGGTTGAAAGATGGCATTCAATTGCACTTTGCGATAAATTATTACTGATATTTCATTCTAAACAATAAATAATATCCCTAGACATTTCAATTGTGTGTATAGTTGAGGCTTGTTTAATTAAATAAATAAAATGTGAGAACCAATTTGGAATCAGAATGCAATAAATTTGAGGAACTAGACGTTAATAAAATTCCCACGGATCGCTTTTCCTCGGCATCTTATCCATCAACTTGTGCTTAATCATGCAAGTTTTGATTCAAGATTCTCATGGGGTATGAGTTTTGTAAAATAATAGCGTTTTTAGATACGCTCCCACGCAAGTACCATTGACTTCTAGACGTTTAAGACACGAACATCATATGACGTTGATTGAAAAAAATTTTAAAAATTATAATACATTTCTTCCTAAAAAATCGTTAGAAACATGTAAATTATGACTATCATTATTCGTATGGAAATGACTCGTCCGTTGGTTAAAATGACCATTCGTCCCCCTTTTGATGGAGCTGTCCCCCAAAATGTCGCGGGGTTTCACTAAAAATGTCCCCCATTTTCGTGGTTTCACTAACACAACAAAAATAAAATTTGTCCTTGTCCTCCCCGCTCTCGCTAAAAAAATGAATTCACATCCCTCCGTTCATCAATTATTAGGACATTTTTTTCCATTATATCCCTCATTAGCAAGATTAAAATACGGTCACTTTACCGTTGGTTATGAAAATTGCTAGTTCCTGATTGGTCAAAGGTGCGTTATAATTATTTTAAACAAAATTTCAATATTTTTTTAATTTTGATTAAATTTTGGATTTAGAATTTTTGGCCAATTCTGAACAACTTTTAGTCCACTCAAATTAGGAAAAAAGCGGAGAAAAATTCTGAACAGCAGTTTCTCTGCATAGGAAGTAAGTATTCAACTTCTAGAACAAGGTTTTGCTTATGCGCAGAAAAAAAAAGAAATGATTTTTGAGATATACGGGGTGTTTCGAAAAGATTGGGACAACGCTTAGCTATAGATTCTTGACATCAAAATAAGTCGATTTAACTTAAAAAGAAGTGGTTTAACTCTTTTCGTTTTCAAGATAGAGGGTGGTAAATTAAAAAAATTGTATTCGTAATTTGTCTCTATCTTGGAGACTATAATACATATCTACTTCAAAGTTGGTAACGACATGTTTTAACGGTCGCTAATTACAATGGTGATATTGCCGAAGTCATATTTTATAGATGGCGCTAGTTACAGTACTCTTATGTGACACTGTAAGCCATAACTTTTTTAAGATTAGGTTTTGGACATCGTCTTCTATTATATTCGAAACGCAACTTGGTTTCCTAGAGAAAATGTGTACTTGTTTAAACGCGATAAAATGCACCCTTTCAGAGAAATACACGATTTACAACTTTGTCACACACCAGTTCGAAGAAATTCAGCACCCCGGGTGTTTTGAAAAGATTGAGACAACGCTTAGCGTAAACTCTTGACATCAAAACAAGTCGATTTGACATAAAAAGTAGCGGTCTAACTCTTTTCGTTTTCAAGATACAGAGCGGTATAGTAAAAAAATTGCATTCGTATTTTGTCTCTATCTTGGAGAATATTATGCGTATCTACAACAAGCACTATTAACGATTTCAAGACATCATACCGGACGTACACCTACTAGATAAGAAACCGGTTTTAGGTACAATTGAATTTCTTCGAACTGGTGTGTGACAAAGTTGTAAATCGCGTATTTCTCAGAAAGGGTGCATTTTATCGCGTTTAAACAAGTACATCTTTTCTTCACGAAACTAAATTGCCTTTCGATTATAATAGAGGACGATGTCCAAAACCTAACCTCAAAAAAGTTATGGCTTAAAGTGTCACATAAAAGTCCTGTAACTAGCGCCATCTATAAAATATGACATCGGCAATATCACCATTGTAATTAGCGACCTTAAAAACATGTTGCTACCAACTTTGAAGTAAATAGGTATAATAGTCCCCAAGATAGAGACAAACTACGAATACAATTTTTTTACTTTACCACCCTGTATCTTGAAAACGAAAAGAGTTAGACCACTACTTTCTTAGTAAAATCGACTTGTTTTGATGTCAAGAATCTACGGCTAGGCGTTGTCCCAATCTTCTCGAAACACCCTGTATACATATATATACGTTTTTTCGTGTTTTTTTTTTCATTTAGACGTGTATATCTCGAAAAGTACGCGTTTTTAAGGCTAAACGAACATAGGTAAACGTGTTCAGAATACGACCTCCTACAAGAAAGGTTCTATACATTTTTCCGATTATCCCATTGGCTTTTCCGGAAAAGCGATTTGAAAAATATATGTTTTTTCGTATATTTTTATTTTGAATGCAAATATCTCGAATAGTGCGCGATTTTAGGGCCAAATGAACATAAGTAAACTTGTTCAGAATGAGATTTCCTGCAAAAAAGCTCCTATACATTTTTCCGATTATCCCATTGGTTTTTCCGAAAAAGCTTCTGGAAAAATATATATATTTGATATAAATATGTCCAAATGAAAAAAAAAATTGCGAAAAAGCAACTATATATATTCGACAAGAAGTTTTTCTGGTAAAACCAATGGGATAATCGAAAAATGTATAGGAGGTTTTTTGTAGAAAATCTCATTCTGAACAAGTTTATTTATGTTCATTTAGCCCCAAAATCGTGTGCTTTTCGAGATATTTGCATTCAAAATAAAAAAAAAAACACGAAAAAACACATAGATATATTTTTCAAGTCACTTTTCCGGAAAAACCAATGGGATAATCGGGAAAATGTATAGAACGTTTTTTGTAAGAAATCGTATTCTGAACACGTATACCTATGTTCATTTAGCCTTAAAAATGCGTACTTTTCGAGATATGAAAGTCTAAATGAAAAAAAACACGAAAAAACGTGTATATATATATATATATATATATATATATATATGTATATATCTCAAAAATCATGTCTTTTTTTCTGCGCATAAGCAAAAAATTGTTCTAAAAGTTGAGTACTTACTATCTATACAAAGAAACTGCTGTTCAAAATCTTTCTTTAAAACGGCGTTTTTTTTCCTAATTTGAGTGGACTATTTCGTTAATAAAATTTTCCGATAAAGAAATGCCTAGCCTAGCACCGGAAAATCGGAAAAGGGGGTGGTTTTTTCGGTTTAGGGGTGGTGGTTGGAGGGTAGGGAAAATATTGTCACCATAGTCTTCCTCGCCCTCGAAAAGGGGGGAAAATATCTTACGGTGCGGTCGCAGAACTTTTGGGCTTTTTGCCTTTTTCTGGTTTACCTCAAGGGACTAATGGTACTCAACAATTCTATTTTTTATGACGGTGCCGTAGGAAGACTAATGTCATACACAAATATGTAATATGCTTGCGGTAAAATACGTGCCAATTTGGATTTATTCACGGACTTGTTGATATTCTGAAATCACCATTCACGGCGTTCGAGAGTGAAAGTAAATTGTAATTTCTATTACTAGGCAGACCTTCCACAATTTATTGCACAATTTTTATGCATGTAACGATAAGTTTTTGAATTAAATCATGCACAAAATTACCAAAGACCATGTAATATTTGTTTAATCGACTATTGCAGACTATTATTTGTACCCACAAAATAGATCGAGCCTTCATTTATATTCTACTCATGTCTTTGACTTCGTGAGAAAATAAATAATGAACATGATATCTACGGTGACTATTATATTATAAATCGTAATGAAATTTGTTTCATTTATTTTCCATGATTGTTGGTTCGATTGTTATATTAAACCAGTCGATAAAATACGCCACCGCACCGTGAAAATAGATCAATATTTGTCCTCGACCAACGTATGCAGTGGTAAAGTAGTATTACTATGAGAAGATGCCAGCAAAAAATATGCGCAGAAACGAGTTTGTGCGCTCCATCATTCTAAGCCAATGAGAAAGAATTACGTGACATTCGATGTCAACACCAGTGGCGGCGGTGCCCTGCAGTAGAGCGGCGGCAACGGTAATAATAATAAAACAACTTTATTCGGCAAAGTTTAGTAGAACTTACTATTCTTACACTTCTCCTGAACAAAGGTTACTCGTAACAGTTGGTAAGTTTTAATCTACATTTTCACAGTTCCTTGACCGCGAAACTTTTATTACATTTACACATCCCTATACCCCAGATAAAGCTATGCCACTGGTAAAAATATTCGCGCATTTTGGCTCCACCCTGGCATCTTCTCATAGTAATACTAGTCTATGATCCCAATTTGCCAGCATGGGGATATGGAAGACTGGATATTTGCAAAATTGAAACGTTGCGAGTCGGACAAAAATGTATATGGAAAAATAATATGTAGTCTTTCATTTTTCATTTTCAAGCACCTGTAAAATTTTACTTAGCCACACGATTCGGATGATACTTTTTCGTTACTAGGTGCCCCCTAAGTTGTACTTGTACAACCTATCGTGACTGTCAAATTACCACTCCACGGCTTGCTATGGTTTTTTTCTATGTAATTTTTAGAGAATTCATATTGGCGGTTTTTTTTATCGAAAATCTGACATTGTCCTCTAAAACTCAAATATCCCGATTTTCGTGAAATTCTCAGGTTAAGTAATTTTAATATACAGCTTTCAATTTACGAAAATTGAAAAAAACCGCTGCCTAAGGAATCACCACTTCCACATTCAGATTCCCTATCCAAGTCTCTTACAACGAAAATACTATATTTGCACTTCACTATGTGGAAATAATTGTTTATGAAACTTTAATAATATAATACTTGAAATCGTGTACCCCAAAACCCCATGAAAAGAATTCTCGATGACTTTGGTTCTTGTACACAGACTAAATCACAATATTTCCCTCCTTTAATATTGTGGTAGGGATGGTAATAGGAATGGCTAATGCCAAAATTTTTTTTTGCGACCTTAACTCCTCTTATATTTACTAAATGCCAATTTCATGGACTCTTACTTGCTTGATTTACCTATTTACCTCCATTTACCCCTCAACTCTTTAACGGAATAAGATCAAAATATAATCTAGTTCCAGATCTCGTTAAAATATATACGTGTTCCAAATTTTAAGTCAATCTTAAACGGTTCGAGAATAATCGTGAGCACCAAAAATTTACAAGACCAACAGACAGACTGATGCGACAGACATATTTTTTTTCTCAAACTTAAAATCGTGACGTCTCATGACCTTCTAAGCCTTATTTGAACAATGAAAATTTTCAAACATATTTTTTGCGTTAGTATATAAATGTGGAAGTAATACGCAGAAAATGGCATGACAAACATATAAAAAATCATTGTGGGCCGTGGACTACACGATAGATGTACAGCCTCTACCTCAAGCATTTTCTTCGATGAATCCAACTACGCATCCATACTACTCGAGGTAAACCACTGTGCATCCAATTTGGTCGAGAAAAGCCACTGCGCATCCATAATTCTCGAGGACACCCACTGCGCATTCATACTACTTGAAGTAATCCATTGCGCATCCATTTTACTCGAGGAAACCCACTGCGCATCCATACTACTTGAGGTATATTGCTAACCTATAGTACTCGGGGAAACTACTAAAGACAGGTGAAATGATGAAAATGGTAGTTACCAAGAAGATAAAGATGAGAATGATGTTCGCAGCGACGAAGATGAAGGGTCGACTGATGAATCTGATGAAGATTAATTTATTAAAAAAATAGGTATTTATTTATTAAGATTAATTTAGTTTTTTTATATGCATAAATATATATTTTTTTGTTATTTTTTATACAATAAAAAAGAGTTATTCAAATATGAAAACTATGCATATTTCTTTTTTTTTTTTGGCTATTCAAAAAAGATATTTTCTTTTATAACAAAGAAATTTTTGTAGTAATTTTCCCACTTTTTTCATAAACTTTTCATATAAATTATGTAATTTTTGAATTAAACAAACAATTAAACATTAAAAATAAAATTATATTAGAATTATAAAGAAAATTTTTCGGTCTTGTAGTCGAACATTTAATAAAACATAAAAAAAAGTGTATGAAAAATTCAAAAATTCGCAACGAATGTAAATTTGTAAATTAGGGTTTAAAATCAAGGGAAATGTTTTTTGATATCCTGAATCTATATGCAAAATTTGATAGATATCAGAATTCCACTTAAGTAATAAAAGTTATTAATTTACCAAAATCACAATTATAAAATAATTCGTTATTTAAAATAATTTTTGGTGGACTAGCGATACACCTTTTTTTTGTAGGACACTATTTTATTTGGGCAGAGAATACACTAACCCGTCATATGATATCTTTGTCCTACACTTAGTAATGAGGAAAGTGTTACCGTGGAACTGGCAATTTCCGAGCGTAGGACTGGAAAAACATACCGTTCAATTTGTTGGACAATGTGGCCATTTAACTTAAAAAATATTTATTAAGCAAGAGTAAAAAAATCAGTTGGTTAGTAATCATTTTTTGTGACCTCGTTATTTGGACATGTTGGGGGTGGGGGACGCTTAGGTCAAACCATCGATTTTGTAGGACAAACGTTTTTTCGTGTTTTTTATAAAATTATCTTCAAGACTTAACTAAAAAACTAACTGTTAGCAATAAAATTTGAAGAATTACCCAATCGACATATATACCCAAGCGCAGCTTATATAGCCTACTACCACTACCGAGTATTTTCTGAGAGAAAAATTGGGCGTCTCGTCAATTTCGGCCTGTTGGTGTTTAAGGTGATCATTAATAAATTTACAAAAAAAATATTTTTAAGAAAAAGCTTTTATTTGAAAAAACTACTAAAAAGTAAAAATAATTTTTTAAAAATTTATACACCTGAAAACCAAAAGCTTTGGGGGCGGTCATATAGCGCTATTGTATAGTTACTTTGCTCAATTGACCGCCCCCAAAGCTTTTGGTTTCCAGGTGTATACATTTTTAAAAAATTATTTTTACTTTTTAGTAGTTTTTTCAAATAAAAGCTTTTTCTTAAAAATAAATTTTTTTTATTTTATTTTTTACTTTTTAGTCTACTTATTTTACAAACAGACAGACAAAACCTTTTCATTTGCCACCGCCATCCACCCCTTCCCTCTCCCGTCTTCTCACACTCACATTCTAACACTACATCCCACCTCTTCCCATCCCTTTCCCACCACTTTCCCACCACTCCCCACCCCTTTCCCACCTCGTCCCACCCCTTCCCCATCTCTTTCCACCCCTTTCCCACCTCTTCCCCATCTCTTCCCACCCCTTTCCCACCTCTCCCCGCCCCTTTTCCACCTTTTCCCACCCCTTCGCCATCTCTTCCCACCTCTTTTCCACCTCTTCCCCACCTCTCCCACGTCCGCCATATTGAAGTTAGAATGACGACACACACTTTATCGTATTTCACTCGTCAAACTCTTTCATTTGATTCCCATATCAAGGGGGTTGTGACTAAAAAGCCGATCCGCCATTTTGGGACGTCCGTGGATTTAGAATGACGTCACATTGTTTATCGTATTTTACTCGTCAAACCCTTTCATTCGATACCCATATCAAGGGGGTTTATCAAGGGGGTTGTGACTAAAAAGCTGATCCGCCATCTTGGGACGTCCGCCATATTGGATTTAGAATGACGTCATATTGTTTATCGTATTTTACTTATCAAACTCTTTCATTTGATACCCATATCAAGGGGGTTGTGACTAGAAATCCGATTCGACATCTTGGGACGTCCGCCATATTGGATTTAGAATGACGTCGCATATTTTATCGTATTTTACTCGTCAAACCCTTTCATTTGATATCCATATCAAGGGGGTTGTGACTAAAAAACCGATCCGCCATCTTGGGACGTCCGCCATATTGGATTTAGACCGATAATGGCTATACTATGTTGCATTGTCACCGGACTTATACACGTGTGCCAAAGATGTGCAAGATTTGACCTAAACTAACAAACACACATACAAACACACAAACATCGCAAGTTAAATAAAAGCTTTTAAAAAAAGGGGCGTTGTACTGTGGACTAATAGTGCTCTAGTATTTACATGCTCATCAAATGGCACTACAGATAACCTGAATTGTGGAGAATGTATGAAACCATAAAAATATTGGAGAAAAAACAAAGTCAGATGCGATTCAATCATAAAGTAACATAAATAAAAGTCGGTTGTCCTGAACATTTTTTATTACTTTTACTTTACAAATTGAAGTGAAATCTGATATTTTTTGTCGCTTTTCATACTGTACAAAATTGAATAAAATACTGTGCATGCGTTATCGGTCATTTTCACTTTTTAACCGTGCAACTTGTAGTATTTTACTGATCATTTTTTTTGTTTACTTTGCAAAATTTTGTTAAATACTCTTATAATTATTTTGCCAAACATAATGGAATTATTTACTGAACAGTTTATTACTATCATTTTACTACTCTATTATGCATTTGCGGTCACAATTTTATTTCTTCCCTCAAAACCACTCGTAATCCTCCCTCAACCTTGAATCCTAAATTAAAACTACCCTTTGTCGTTGACAGACAAGTCCTGTCTTGCAGATAAATCCTTATAATCAGTCCGCAGCTGCGATGCTGAAATTAAAACTTCTTTGAAATATCGGTTTCTATACGTAGAATTAATTTAGTCCACAAAAAATATTATGCAGTTTCTTTTACAAAACATGCCCCCATTATTATACTCTTCGCAAAAACGAAGAGTATATTGTATTTGATCGGCACATTTCTAAAATCGTAAATATTGCTCCTAGAGAAAAAAAATTCATATCATTGTGTTAGTGAACGAATTCTGAACAACTTTCAAAATGCCCGTCCGTCCGTCCGTCCGTCACGTTTCTTGTAAGCACGATAACTTAAGAAAGAAAGTCCGATTGTATTGAAATTTGGAAAGTAAGTTAGCTAGAAGAAGAACCCCATTGTTTCTGAAGAAAATCTATCAATAAATAAAAAAGTTATTAATTATTTAATTTAAAAAAAATATATTCTCTTAATTTTTGTCGCTTGTACTTAACAATCAATTTTCGTAGCAATATGTGATGGTGCAGTGGCTAAAATTTTGCCTTGCAATCCAAAGATCGTGTGTTCGAATCCCACACAGGTTGGATATTTATTTTTCATTTTTTTTTTCATATAATTTTTTTCACAACAAAGATGGTATCACAAAATTTAAGATGTCCAAAACTAACATTATTTACAAGAAAATTGCGAAGAGTATCCTATAGAATGTGTAACAATTATATAAAAAGTTCAGTAAATTGGCTTGTTTTATTCATTTTTCATTAGGTATATTAAAAATATTAACCGAATAAATTCTGAACAGGGTGAGAATATTACCAGTTTTGAACAAAAGAAAGTAGTTGAATAAAACATTTAAAAAAAAATTGAAATGCCTTCAAAAAAAAGGTCTCCTAATTAACTGAACCTTATTATTACCTAATATTGTAAAAGAAAATCTAACAATAATCGTCTTTTGAAAACAAGATTTAAATATGCACCTTTCTATGTGTAAATTATTTTTGCCTTTTGTTTTTTAAATTTTAAGACCGGAAATTGAAATGTTGTAAATTTTCATGTTCTATTGCTTACTATTTTTTTTAATGGAACAGAAAATGATGAAACAAAGTAATAGTGCGGGAGCTAAGTGGCTTTTTCGGACACTCATCGTTACAAGCATTTTCAATGCGCTAATTAATTCTATCGAACTTAAATAACGACAAAATAGACTTCTGGCATATGTCAGCCCGTCGAGTTGGCCATGGTTCAAGAAAAATCAGTGAAATTGTATCATCGTTACAAAGCCAATTTTTTGTGTGTGTACACATTTTATGTTTAGAATAAATAAAATAAGACCGTCAGAAAGTGTGGGCCATCAGGGGCGCAACCAGAAAGGTCAAAGAGGTAACAAAACGGAGTTATATAACATCATCGTTACAAACGTTTTTAAGGTTGAGCATGTTTATTTAAATGTTTTGAACACAGAAAAAAATTCCCAGAAAGAAACTCCCGTCAGTAAGGCTAGCCAGAAAGAAAATGTTTAGGATTTTTGAAGAAAGTTGGATTTTTTTTCGCATATTTCATCTGAGAACTCTAAACTCATCGTTACAAGTTCTGGCTCCTTTTTAAAACGTAAATATAAGCTCCTTTAACAATAGAATAGCCTCCCCGTAAAGTTCTTAGTGTCAACAAAAGTACCATAGACTTTTAAATATACAGGAATTTAACACTTAGCTAACTTGACTCCGTACCGTGCCTCAGATGTATTGTATCATTATTACCTTTCTGGTTGCGCCTCTTGACGGCCCACACTTTCTGGCGATCATATTTTATTCATTCTAAACATAAAATGTGTGCAAACAAAAAAAATGAGCCTTGTAACGATGACATGATTTCACTGATTTTTAAACAATGTTCGTGACGCTCCTGACAGGAGGTGCCCCGCCAGAAGTCGATTTTATGAATAGTTATCATCCATTAAACCATAAAAATATCTCAAAGTTCATAAAACAATGAGCTGGCGAAAAAGCCACCTAGCTCCCGCTCTATAATATTTTGACCAGTAGATTTCTTTGTACAATACTTGTTATTACAGTCAAACACTGCACACCTTGTTACCGTCATTTTTCTTCACTTGTATCTGAATAATAACAATATGTAAAAATAATACATGAATTATTAAGCTTCTTTTACTTCCACATCCAGTGGTATAGTAACGACAAAAAAAAATGAATGAAAATTTGTATTGTTCAAATAGGCTTAGAATGTCATGAAACGTCGAGATTTTAAGTTTGAGCGAAAAAAATTTTCTGTCTGTCTGTCGGTCTGCCTGTAACTTTATTTGTGCGCACGATTACTCTGGAACCGTTTATGATATTGACTTGAAATTTGGTACACGTATATAGTTTATTTTTAAACTGTTACCAGCGCCCTCTTTAACGGGATCTGGAACTAGATTATATTTTCATCTCATTCCGTACAAGGGTTGGGGGTAAATTGGGGTAAATGGGGCCTAAATAGGTAAATTAAGCAGGTAAGAGTCCATAAAATTGGCATTTAGTATACAATGTGTCCACGGCAAAGCGGTATTATAGGTGTAAATGACATTTTTTTTTTGGATTACATCACAATTTTTTGTATTCTGCTCTTGCTTCACCCAACAACTATTTTTAGTATCTTGAACTTTAAAAAATTTATAGAGGGCGCTGGTAACAGCTTAAAAATAAAAATCGCATCAGGTAAAGTGCCTTTTCTGTGCGAAATATTGAAAAATTTTATTAGAAAAACTTTCTCAGAATTAACAAATATGACGTACCAAATCACAGGACTAAAATTTTTTTTTTAATTTATAAAATTTTAATTTTTTTTAATATAAATGTAATAATTTAAATTAATTCATTCTACCCATGTTCCTCCATTTTCAGCACACATCTCAACTCTGTTTTTAAATTCTTTATAGCTATTTTGAATTTATAGCATATTTAATTCTCCCTTTCAATACATGTACATCCGTTGTTAAATCATAGGAATAAACAATTTGCTTCAGATGACCCCATAAATAAAAATCGCAAATAATCAAATCAGGTGATCTGGGTGGATACGGAAAGGATCCAAATCGTCCAATCCACTTTTCTGCTAAATTATTATTCAGCCAATTCCTTACTATGGAGGAACATGTGTGGAATAAATGAATTTAAATTATAATATTAAAAAAAATTAAAATTTTATAAATAAAAAAAAATAAATTTTAGTTTTGTAATTTGGTACATCATATTTTTTAATTCTGAGCAAGTCTTTCTAATAAAATTTTTCAACATTTCGCACAGAAAGGCACTTTACCTGATGCGATTTTTATTTTTAAACTGTTACCAGCGCCCTCTATAATTTTTTTAAAGTCCAAGATACTAAAATAGTTTTTGGGTGAAACAAGAGCAGAATACAAAAAATTGTGTTTGTAATCCAAAAAAAATTGTCATTTACACCTACAATACCGCTTTGCCGTGGACACATTGTATACAAGAGAAGCTAAGGTCTCAACAAATTTTTTGGCATTAGCCCCCATTATTTAAGGGGATGAAAAAAAAATGTGATTTAGTGTGTGCACAAGAACCAAAAACCTCAAAATATTTTTTTTACTTTATCCACCCCCATTACCACCCCCACCCCAGTACCGATGTGAGATATTTTGGGTAGACGATTTCAAATATTATATTATTAAAGTTCCATAAGCAATTATTTCCACATACAAAATTTTTTTGTTGTGAGAGATTTGGATAGAAAATCTAGATGTGGAAGTAGTGATCCCTTGGGCAGCGGTTTTACCTTCTATATTATACAGGGTGTCCCGAAACTCCCGCCTTCCCCTTTAGGTGCTAATTCTCCATGCAAAAATAGTAAGAAAAGTTCCTATAAACATGTGTCCGGAAATGCTTCCTAAGGGAGCTACGGCCCTCTAAGAATGGCGCAAAAATAGGTGTTTTTACTAATTATCTCGGAAATGATTTGGGGCAAATTTATGAAACTTTGTTAACTTTTTTCGATTATTAAAGGTTATTGTTTTACAGTATTAGCCAAAATTAATTTTATCCAGGGGCGGAGAAACGAGGGGCCGGTGTTCTTTGTTCCTACATATTAATTTTTCCATTTGACATTTTTAGTATTTTAATCCCCTATTATGAGTCCCTGGTGAATTCTGCATAAAAAAGGGCCTCTTGACAATTAGCCATATGGCAAGCCGTTTTCGAGTAAAAGCGGTCTAAACGAAATATTGCGTATTTGTTTGCTAAATGCGCATTATTTATTTTTCAAAGTAGGCGTAAAACAATAACCTTTATTAATCGAAAAAAGTTAACCAAGTTTCATAAAGTTGTCCCAAATCATTTCCGAGATAATTAGTAAAAACACCTATTTTTGCGCCATCCTTAGAGGTCCGTAGCTCCCTTAGGAAGCATTTCCGGACACATATTTATAGGAACTTTTCTCACTATTTTTGCATGGAGAATTAGCACCTAAAGGGAAAGGTGGGAGTTTCGGGACACCCTGTATACAAAATCACTATACAACACTAATAATAATAATTGTCTTTTAAATCATATACAGGTCCAAAATAGTGCAAGCAATAGTATGTCCTTGTTTCTGCACACAATTTCACTAAGCAAGAATGTTTTTATATTTCAAAGAAACGTACACACGAAGATGTACATATGAGATTTACAAAGAGAGACCAGTAAATACAGTGTCGGAAGATCTTGGATTTGGGTGGCAGGCATAGTTTCAACGGCCGCCTACAATAAAGGCGTGTACCAGTGCTCTAGTAGAGGGAGCAAATAATGAGGCGTTATTAAGAAAACACGTACATCATTGCATTTATTCTAGTGATGCAGATATTCGGATGATTTCAGTACTCGGATTACACGGAATCGGATGACAAAAATATTCGGATTAATCATTCGATGTCGAATTAACGACAAATTTTTTGACGAGCGGGGGGGAGAAATCCGAAAAAAAAATTTTGTCCGAAAATTTTTTTGAAGAGGGGGGGGAGAAATCCGAAAAAAAAAATTTTTATCCACCAAATTTTTTTTGATGAACGGGGGAAAGGAAGAAATTCACCTGTTCTTACTGTTTACTAAACTTTTTACTATCCAGAGAAGCAAGATTGACATTTGTTTTTTATTTTGTACTTAAAATTAATCCGAGTATATTATTCGGATGAAATTTTAATACTCGGAATCAAGCGAGTATTTTGATACTCGGATTAACCGAGTATTTTAATTCGAATTCGCCCAACACTAATTTATTCCAAGGAAGGATGTAGTTGGCTCTGTTCAGTATAAGTAATATTATTACGTGCTGATTATTTAACTCGTTATACTTTCAAAACGTGCCAAATAATTCTTTACATTTTCCGCAGACAGAGCTGCCCACGTACATGTGGTGGGGAAAGCAGGTGACACGGGTAGGATGTGTTAAACGATAAAAAAGAATAGCCTAGTTGCTTCGCTCTCGCTTGCTCTCATTGCCGACCCAAATGAAAAATTTTCTGACACTGTATGTCGGCAAAGCATAATAGTAGAGGTTCAGAATTCGAAAAAGTTGTTTAGAAACGTGTCCCGTGGAATATTGAAAGGTAAAAATGTACTGGTTGCGCTATTATATAGTACTTGATATGTATAATAAACCTCCTAAATTCGTCTGGCGATATCGGTGTCCAAACAACCCCCAGGGGTGAAAAACCGAAAAAAACGGAAAATTAGATTTTTGCTTTATCTTTCTAGCAGTTTTTTAATTTTTGATGAATTATCCATAATAACAAAGTTATGGCTATTTATATGCAAAGGAACTGTATTGTTTAAAGCTTAAAATATTTCCTAAAACCTTGCGTGGCTCTTTTATTATGCGAATATTTATTTTATTTTGGCAAATTCGTTCCACTCGTGATTGTGACAGACCAACTAAAATTTTAAAAATTTAATAACAATAAAAGTTGTAGCGTATACTATCAAGATTCGATTACCTTTTTCAGTTTTGAATTTCGATCATAAATAAGCGAGTTAGGAATTAAATAGTTAGTTGTCAAAATTACGCCACAACCCCAATCGCATCTATCTCTACTTCAACCGTTTCCCGTCGCATTCTAAGATGCCTGCCCGCCCGTCACGCGGTCCGCGGAGCTCTATATACTCAAGCGCGAATGCATATTTATAATAGGTACTGGCATGTAGAAAATTGTTAATTACATCTTTTTAGTGTTTTTTTGATTAAGTACTCTTATATATTTATACAATTATTGTAAAGTATGGAATCTTCATCTAGCAATATGGATTAAACGACAAATGTTTCTAAATCAAATTGTATAATTTAATAATTTGTAACTAAACTGGTAAATTATGTGAAAGTACTACTGACTAAAACTGTTTAAAAATAATAATTTTAATAAACAATGAGGAGTGTGTAACATTATTATGGATATTAAAAACTCAAAGGTAAAGTGCATAAAACCTTTTACTCTGTTTTCACAAGCAAAAAAATATTTATCTTTTAAATAATGGGAAGGTGCTCTGTAAAGCGACGCGACGTTGCAGCAATCAGAAACAGTGGAAAAAATTAAGGAATTGTTGTAAAGCAGATAATACTGCCGTAAATCGATACAACTAAATTTTTTTAAATAAATATCATTTCAGGATGCGCAATAGGGTAGTTCAAATTTATACCAGAGAACAAAATAGGTTCGATTTTTTCTGTCTTCCCCCCAGATACATTCAAAAATTAACTGTTCCTCTTCAAATTTAACCCCCATAAGAAAGACTCTTTTATAGGGTCCCAAAGGTAACCGCGTAAGTCCAATAGAGTATCGCGAATTCCTTGGTTGACTGGTGGAGTAGCTATGTTAAACTCCGCCAGGACTTAATATAAATAAAATTATTATTATTATTTTTGAGGTACACTATACACTATGTTTTAATGTTTATGATATTGTTCAAACAATTCTAATTTATTTAACAATTTTATTTTGCTATAAATTTAATGTATATCAAAATATAATTGTTTAAACAATTTCAAATGCTTAAAAATGTTAAGAGAAACTCAAACACTAATTAATAATATAATGTAATAGGTTGTACAAAAAAATTACAAATAAACAAAAATAAAAATCAAAAGTACGCGATACTCTATGTTTGCCCTTACAGTCATTTCTAGAACCCTATAAAAGGATCTTATGGAGGTTCATTCATGGAAATAAAATAGATGGTCTCGGAGGCACGTGTTCAGCCGATTTTGCTCTATTTTCTTTCTTTTCACTACAAATTTGAATTGTCCGCCCCGCCCCCTATTGCACATCCTGAAATCAAATATTAGAGAAAATTCACTAATATTTGCTGAAATGACATTTATTTAAAAAATATACTCGAATTACGGTATTTTTGTCTGGTTTACAATAATTCCGTAATTTATTCCCGCTGGTTCTGATTTTAGTCTCTCTAACATAATATAATAATATCCACCTTCCTATTATTTCAAAGAGAAATATATTTTTGCTTGTGAGAGTTTTATGCCACATTACCTTTGAGTTTTCAATGGCAAATATTTTGCACAGTCCACATTGTTTACTAAAATTATTATTTTTAAACAGTTTTAGTCAGTAGTACTTTCACATAATTTACCAGTTTAGTTACAAATTATTAAATTATACAATTTGATTTATAAACATTTGTCGTTTAATCCGCATTGTTAGATAAAGACTCCATATTTTACAATAATTGTATAAAAATATAAGAGTACTTAATCAAAAAAACACTAAAAAGATGTAATTAACAATTTTCTACATGCCAGTACCTTAAATATGCATTCGCGCGTGAGTATATAGAGTTCCGCGGGCCGCGTGACGGGCGGGCAGGCATCTTAGAATGCGACGGTAAACGGTTGAAGTAGAGATAGATACGACTGGGGTTGTGGCATAATTTTGACAACAACTAACTATTTAATTCATAACTCGCTTATTTGTGATCGAAATTTAAAACTGAAAAAAGTAATCGAATCTTGATAGTATACGCTACAACTTTTATTCTTATTAAATTTTTAAAATTTTAGTTGGTCTGTCCACAATCACGAGTGGAACGAATTTGCCAAAATAACAAAATAAATATTCGCATAATAAGAGAGCCACGCAAGGTTTTAGGAAATATTTTACGCTTTAAACAATACAGTTCTTTTGCATATAAATAGCCGTAACTTTATTATTATGGATAATTCATCAAAAATTAAAAAACTGCTAGAAAGATGAAGCAAACATCTAATTTTCTGCTTTTTTCGGTTTTTCACCCCTGGGGGTTGTTTGGACACCGATATCGCCAGACGAATTTAGGGGGTGTATATACACGTCAAGTATTATATAATGACGTAATCAGCACATTTTTACCTTTCATGTTCCACGGATGTCAACAAAGATCTTGATTTCAACTCTACTATAATAATTACACTACTAAACACAGAGAGACAATGCAGTCATAAACGTAAACAGATTTAGGTCTCGCCGTGACGTCATAGTTTTGCCGGCAGTGTTGAACCTTGCAACATAGGGAACTGGCTATCCTCCCTCTGTTTACGGTTCTTGTCACCAGGTTACCGGACCATACGTCAATGAGATGTTATTAAGGAATAATAAGCTTCGAGCTATTTTAGAAGGCATTTAGTTTTTAGATTTCTATTAACGAATATATTTTTTGATATGCTGTTATCAATATAGCCCACTTGATGAGAGTTTAAATTTGGATCAATGTGTGGTCCCAGAAATGTCACTTTTCCTGGATTTTGAAAATTTTCAAAGGCTCTGTGTTTACCACCTCAGATATAAATTTGTTTAGGTCATTAACGTAGATTAAGAACAAAGTCGGTCCTAAGACAGATCCCTGCGCTACCCCAATCTCGACAGTCTCTGATGTTGATTTATTATTATTTATACTTATTGCTGTCTGTGATTTAGAAATGAAGCAATTAAGTTATTCGTGTCGTCAAATGTTATAGTATTTTACCCAATCGTTCTCTTCTGTTTTGTTAGGTTAAGTATAAGTATATTTGCTCTTATTGTTTAAATTATGACTGGCTGTATGCTGTATGGAGCTATTCCATAATATTAAACAAAAAAAGAAAGTTATAGTATTTTAATTTATTCAAAAGACACTGGTGCGAGACGCAGTTAAATGCTTTTTTCTTTTATCATCATTTACATTAGAAGAGTTTCCCGCCATTCTTACACCGTGTACTGGATTATCGCTTTTCAGCTGATTGAATGTGACTTGAAGAAGTGTTAAAATTGTCTGCCTTTCACTAGTCATTTATTTAAAATGATAGGCAGTTGTTTGCTCTATCTCGAATAAAATTCTAAAATTTCTATACTAAATGCAATCCCGTGAAAATTATCATCCTCAGGCGACCTTTAGGTTTTTCAAAAAGAACTTAGAAAGATAAATATACAACCTGCATGTCTTTGTTGCTTTGCCCTCATCGTACATCTGTTCGTTTTTTTACCGGCTTACTTGTTGAGGTTGGGAGATATCCCGCTGGTAGCGACATAATAAGGGTACGACACTTATCAATCTCATAAAATGCATACCGGTATCTTTATGTATTTAAAAAAATAGTAAAATTATTCTAGTTTTATATAATTAATATGCGAATGCCATAAAAAATTGAATGAGAACTACGAAGTTAGGAGTTTCAGATACAGCTGTGGAAAAATAATCCAACACTAGAGTCTGAGATTTAACCGATTTGTATGGGTTGATAATTTACGTACGATTTGATATGCGTCGCGCATGAAGTTGTTGCAATTGGGTTGTTGACGAATTTTCAAAAATGGTGAAATATGGTAGTGGAGGCGTTAATTTACCTATATGTTTAATTTGAAAAAAAAATTCTAAGCGCAACATATTAAAAAAAATTATTAAAGTTCGATTATTTGAATGTACCACGAAAACGGGAGTGACATCATAACGGCAGTTAAATGTGAAATTATATGCAGAACAGAAGAAGAGGAACAAGTTGACATTGTTGGCAATAAAGAAAATAACCCCAAATGTCAAAATTAAATTTGACATTTAATTAGAAGTTTTTGCGTTTGGTATTTATTTTCTTTCAAAATGACTGAGGCAGGATTTATAAAAGCCAATTCTGATATTTTACCTTCTATAGATACATTTATGGTCAGCGAATTTTTAAAAAGAGATGATCGTTTTAGCACTGCAGAGATTAGAGGTGCAAAAGCCGCGAGGTACGTTACAGCTATAATAGTCTTGATTATAAATATTAGGAAACAGTTAACCATTCATTTTTGCGTTCACCATTCATTACTGGAACACTGAAGAAAAGTTTTTTCGGTGAATTGGTGGTATCATTTACACAGTACGGCACAAAACACCACTTAAACTTAGATTTATCCATAATTTTATGCCGCTAATAAACCGAAATATAACCTAGAAACGTCAATTGAATTTGACATTAGGTTTGTTCACACAGTCTGAACCTCTGCACCAGTGTAGATAATAGAAGGAGATAGAGTGAGACTGTACATAAGTTGAAGAGCACTGGTGCATATAGTGACTAATAAATAATTTCTATAAAAATAAAATCTTCCGTTTAGTTTCGGAGTGATCGCTTCGGAAAGTTTGACTTTTATAGGTTTTAGATATAAATTGCCCCTAGGCCCAGGTCGCAATTTGGAGGTACGCGTTTATTTTCCATTACCTTTCAGAACTTGATTAATGATCTCTGAACTAATGTCAGGTTTCGTATTTTTTGGCGTTCTTCTTTTGCTCCTTTTTACTGTTATTGTTGTAACATACTGACGTCGAATTACAAAAACATGCGATCTTGACACGTTCATATTTTTCGAAAAACACCAGCGGGACGGCCGTACGATGTCGCGACGTAAAGAGGAAGACTTCCAGTTAAACCTCATCGTAAATTGCATATCGAAATTGGAAAATTCGGCTCGACACGAACGAAATATAGCCAGATTAAATGAAGCAGATTAGTATGTGACAGTTATGATAATCGTATTTAATACAGTGTTACCAAATCCTTTTACTCCCTCTTTCACGCTTTAATTTAACAAATCTACTGCTAGATTCGCTCTTATCAGTATACAAGTACCTTAATGTATTTAAATTTTTAAAGATTCAGTTTAGATTATCGAGACACCTATTGGTTAATTTCAAGAGGCGAAGAATTAAGTAGTTAACAACACGGTTGAGGTTTCGCGATGACACTTCGGCATGCAGAGCAATGAAGTAAGAGTGACGTAAGAGTTTGGATGTATTGGACCATAAATTTAAGGAGGAGTATTGGACCTCGATCTATGTAATTTATAATCAGGCTGTCGTCTAAGTTTCAACGCGGAGGGCCCCAAATTTTTCTATAAAGTAGAATAAAACCGCATGTTTCGCTGGGAAACCGAGGGAGCCCGTAAGAGTGTATTCTGTAAGGAATCGATGTGCTCGCTTTATTCACCTACGAGAGTCGTGAACACAAGTAGTTACCACAAATTGTGTAAATTTCAAGCAGGTGTTTTGAAAAGTAAATTCATTTTTTTAGCTAATTTAAAAATACTAATTAACACATTTTTACTAGTCTGGCGGGTGTAACATGTTTATTACATGTTTTCCAATCATTTTCCTCTTTTAAACTTGAGGTGTTCGATGGGTTGTGCCATGGGAGCTTAGACTAAAGTGTTACGTATAGTCTAGGTGCCCGCGTACATAAAAGCAATTTATACATATCCTCGTATAACTTCTTGTACGGCATAATTGCGCCTAGTCTATCACTTTTTTCCTCTGCGAAAATTTTCGTAAACGCGGCGTTACTTCTCAGCATGAAAAAGACGATTTCACACGTCGGACTGGAAAATTGGCAAATATATTTTGTCGGACAATTTGAGAATTGGATTCTACATATATATTCTAGATATTTCTACAAACTGTCCGATAACAATTTTGGAGCGTTAAGGGTGTCTACCAAACATAACACAACATAACTTTTTTCAAGATTGCTTAATAAAAATATGTAGAATCCAATTTTCGAATTGCCGGACAAAATATATTTGCTGATTTTCCAGTCCGACGTGTGGAAATCGTATTTTTCATGCAGAGGAGGAACGCCGCGTTTACGAAAATTCTCGCAGAGGAAAAAAGTGATGACTAGGCGCAATTATGCCGTACAAGAAGTTATACGAGGATATGCATAAATTGCATTTATGTACGCGGGCACCTAGAGGAAAATTATTACTTTTATTCGTTGTTTTCTGTATTTGCCATATTTAATATTTAATTGTTGATACGCCATTTCGTTGTATTTGTTCGGCGTATAGTGGTATTAACATAGTTTTGAGTGGTCAATATTAACTATAATTTTATTTTATATTAACAAATTATTATATGGTACATGAAACCATCTAGTTTATATTATTTGGTGTCCCGGTAATATACATATTTAAGACTATGAATTTATTATACCTCTTGCAAGAGCGGATATTTTTGAATGCACTCGTAGTAATGATTACACATATTTTATTAACCAATAAGGTACTAAACTGAATTTTATTTTATGTAACACACATCTTTGTTCCTGTATATTGGGTTTATTAGTATTTATTTTTGTAGTAAATGTTTAATGATTTTTGCTACTATTACCACTTACCGTTGGCTATAGGGCATATGTTGAACAGAAAAATACTAAAAGTCCCCGCCCCTAGCCTCGCCGCTTCAGGGGGAAGGGGTGGTGGAAAGGTTCCTTTTTTCGATTCTTCGTTTATAACTCGGAAACGATGCGTCGTATGAAAAAAGGTAATCTATGCAAAATTAAACGTAATTAAATTTTCCACAAGAATGTTTCGGAAACAAAATGAAAAAGTTATAGGGGTATCTTCATTTTAAGTGAGTCACACTGTATATTTAACGAAATGTATAGATTTCGACAAAATATAATATTACGTTAGTAAATACGTCGAGTGTTGTAAAATAAAGATTGTTTTGTGCCTGTGATTTATTAGCAGGTAAACCGCTTAGAAATATTCAAGGTACATAATTGATTTTTTTTTTTTTTATTAATTATCGATTTTCCCTGGGGAATATCTCGTAAACTATAACACATAGGAAAAAAATTAATATAAACATTATTGTGGCAAATTTAATTACGTTTAATTTTGCATAGATTACCTTTCTCCATACGACGGATCGTTCCCGAGTTATAACGAAGAATCGTGAAAAGGAACCCTTCCACCCCCCCTCCCCCCTGAAGCGGCGGGGCTAGGGGCGGGGACTTTTAGTATTTTTACCTCCTAACTACCCTCAACACATCCCTGAAGAGGAAAATTCTCCCCTCCTAAATGTTTTCTACAACTCTTTCATTGACTGGACTATTATACATAGTATACTTATTTTGAAAAATCCACCTGCCGCTGGATTGCCCGTCACTAGCTGACCCGACCGGCACGATCGTTAGCCCACGACTTGCATAGCCCCGCTTGATGACATATGCACGTGAGCGGCTCGGTGGATCAAGAGTGCCATGAACTGATGTTCTTTTGTTTGTTTCAGTTGACGTACAGGTGGATGGAAAGCCAATCAGGGTGGAGCTCTGTGATACAGCTGGAGAGGTAATTTTTACTTTTATGCACTTCTTTTGTCAGTTTAACTTGCTCGTATTAAAATTCTTTATGTTGGTGAGCATTGTAGTGCTACTGAAAATTGCCTTTTATAGCGGGATTATTTTTTTGTCACCGTGGAATTACGGCGAGATTGTGTCTTGCCTCGTCGACGGTTTTTACACGCAGTCGGTTGACTGCGATATGTATGACGATAAGCGTACACAAAGTACGAGGTACAACCAATCCAAAAAATTACGCTTCGCAAGACGTAATGAGAGAGATAAGAGCAGGTTTGTTAAAAAGGGCACTTATGTGGGGGTGTGCATGATCTGTCTAAATTAGATAAGACTATAGAAGTTGACTAATTCATCTTTACATAATACCACTACTAGGCGTACACTAAATCATCGAAATATTTTTTCGTGTTTTTAAGTAAAAGACAATGTCATCAACTGCTTTAAACTAATTCACGTTTTTTTCTAAATATGAATAAATTATAGGTATTGTGTAATGTGTAATAGCTCATCTAAAATTTTATGAACTTTTTGGGCCTTGGTCGTTAACCATGTAGTCATTGACAGAATAGATGACCATAAGGCCCATTTTTGGAACTAGAAAGTCTTGAAAAAGCATAGTAGTTAGCATTTTTTATTCTAGCGTTCGTCCAACAACAATTTTTACAATGATGTAAAAAAAATGTGGCCTTTGGTTGTTACACACACTAAATCACAATTTTGTATTTTTACCCCCTTTAATAATAGGGTGAGGGTTATGTTGATGGTGATGGTGAAGGGGGGTGCGATACTAAGAAATTTTTTTGAGACAGCATTTTGTGCGTATACTAAATTCCAATGTTGTGGACTTTTGCTTGCTTCACTTATTTACCCTGATCGAAATCGAAAGATTTAATATCTCATAGAAAGTATCCCCACATTGGATATCGATCGTCAATATCGATATATTTAAATGATTGAGTAACTCTTTTCTATATGCGCAAACTTTCGCTTATACTGTTTTGATTAATATTTTATTTTCACATGAAAATTTTGCAGATATCTTGTTATTTCAATTAGAACTACTTGTATAATACTTATAATGTAGTTAATGTTAGTTACCCCATGTGTATACATATAACAATACCGTAGACCACGTTGCCTTATCTCCACGACACTGCAAGGTCAGCGCCATAAGCCAGAGATAAAACCTGACTGCAAATCTTTTGTTATGAGATATAAAATATTAGATATTAGATTAATACTGTGTGCATGCCAATCACGCCATTTTTATTAATCTTTATTTTATGTACATTTTATAAAAAAATATTGGTTATGAAAACACTTTGAGAGATGTGTAGGAACCGATAGATTAATAAATAGAAAAGTATTTTTATTGCTATAATAAACCTTTGATAACATTATTATGTTTTACAGTAATATATAAGCTGTCATTGTATTAGATTTACCTTGAAGATTTTTTAGCTTTGGAACTGGTCGTGTGAATTTAATGTGTTCCTTAGAATGGTACAAAGATTAGTTTTTTCAATCGTGTATGCAACAAAACTGAACCCAACATAATCCAGGTGTTAAAGAATGATTTATATCAGCAAAGGCAATAGGTTAACATCACCGTTTAAGGCTAGTTTTTGCTTTCAAATTCTTCGTGTAAACAAACTCATCAGCAACAAAGTTTCTTTCAAATGATGATTGTTTGAAAAAATGACAGTTACATACAAAGTCAACGTTAATTAACCAGAGCTATTAGTAGTCTTTGTGATTGTGAATAATTTTTGTGAGACACAAAATTCGTGGTCTATTCAGCCGCTAGTATGGAATACATTATAGAATACATAAGAAAAAATCAACACCGATGATTTTTATACCAAAATGTTAAAATATATTGTAGTCAAAATCCATTGCTGTCCACCGTAGGACGGTGCCCGCCATCTTGCCAAATGACGATCAAAAATATGTTTCTCTGATTTAGTTTTTGATTGATTGATTGATTTACCAGCATGCGGTAGGCATTGTTGTCACTCCCAGATATACAGCTGGGCCTGCTACGTCCACGCTGGACTTCTGCCTCTTTTGAGTCTTGTGAAGTATGTTGCCGCGTTGTGTGTCGTGATATGGAGTGTATATGCTCCTATTTTTGTGTTTCTGCTTCTTCAAGTCTTCTTTTTCCGAGTCTTCTGATTTCTCGGTTTCCGATGCTGGGTTGGATTTAGGTCATGCTTGTTGTCAGCAGCGAGAGCCACATGACGCATGGTACAGGAGTGGGGTATGGGCAGTGTTGTCACATTGTGTTCGTGATATTTAATGTTTATGCTCCTCTTTTTTGTGTTTCTGCTTCTACAAATTTTCTTCTTCTTCTGAGTCTTCTGATTCCTCCATTTCTGATACTGGTAGAGTATATATCTGTAGGTATTTGTGAAATGCGTGGCCGCATTGAGTCGTGATGTGGAGTGTCTGTGCTCCTCTTTTTGTATTTCCGCTTCTACAAATCTTCTACGTCTGCTGATTCCTCGGTTTCTGGTTCTGGTAGAGTATATATCGCTGCGATTTTTGGAATTTTTATTAAAAAGTCCTGGATAATCTGGAAAAGTCAGGGAATTTCAAATTTGTGAACTGGTATACACCCTGAATACGTTATTGATTATTTCGGATACAATCCAAATTAAATTCATTTGAATATTTTTATGATGGTTAAAAAATAATTTACTTGAAGGTTTATAGAGGGATATTATGGCCATACTTCAATAATTTATTGCCCCCATTTTATCGACTTTTCAAGGGTTTGATGGGCCTAAACACTTCTGGAAAGGTACTTAGAAATGAAAAAGGGTACTTAGCTTTTTTTGCCTGTGTTGGGTCGTTTATTTGTTTACGCTCTTCTCTTTTCTTTATACACAGCACTGGCCACTAAATAACTCTGTTTTAGTTATTTTCAAATATTAATTCTATGTCAACTTTGGTCTTTTGTTATGACGTATCAATTTACGCGGAATTTTTTGAGTTACAATTCACCTAAGCTTTATCAAATTTGACGGAGTTTTACCCGGTATTGTCGCGTTTAAAGTGAAAGCGTTTCAGGCACACACCCGTTTGCTTCGACCGACTGTCCTCTTGTACAAAATTAAATTTAGTTTTGTGATAAAACATTCAAAGTTCGTCGGAATTGCATTAAAATTGGTAGTTAGGTATTTTAGGTGTAGCTGATAACGAATCTGATGTCAGAAGTTAGGAATTTAAAATGATGAATCCAATATGGCTGCGTTAATTTGAATATTTTTGCAGATTATATAAAATTTGATACATAGTAATTCAGGTTTCTCTTATAGTGAGTCTAATGTTAGAGCTTAAAAAGTCACAGGATATTTTAGGGTGCAGAAGCTAAATAATGAGGCCACTAAAAACGGTGAAATGTAAATGTTTAATTGTCAATTTGTGTGGGTTTGTCAACCTTTTATGTTTTTTAAAATTTAATGTATCACAAGAATGCACCTTTTAGAGATCTACGTTTAAAAAAAAAACGATCTAAATCGGACCTAAAATAAACTCTTTACGAGGGCGATTTCAAGTAAAATGGGACACAGTGTATATAATGTACATATTATGAGGAAACCTTTCAATATCATTGTCATTGTCATCAACAGAAGCAATCTCTTTTTTAAAAAATAAGATATTTTAAATCATATTTACACAGTAATGTTTAATGAGCTGAGTTAAATAAATTCTAATTTAATTTTAAACCTTCTTTAAATGAAATTAGTACGAGATTACTGTTTTGTTAAAATGTATTTTTTATTAGTTATGAATCATAATACCATTACCACAGGAGAGAAATCTGTCCTATGTTTAACCACCGACTTCTTTTTTATATTTCACGGTACTTTCTCCTCGTTAGTTGTACAAATTATGGGAGAAAGTGGGGTAAATTAAATTTTTATGTGTACTATAGAAGAAATCACTACAGTATATAAATATTTTATAGATAAGCAGTTGTGTTCTTATTAAAGTTTTTCCTTTTATGAATAGCTGAAAATTATGCTAATTATTTCTTTTTCGGATAAAGAAACCAACCTTTATTTTTTGTTTCTTGCATCAAGTTGCAAAAAACACTAATTTTTGTTGTCATAACGGAATTACAGTTTCATTGCCTTTTAAATAAGCGAGTAGGGGGCTACATGTAATGTTCCTCAATTTAACATTCCAACCATTATCGAGAAAAACGTTCTAAAACCACTAAAATCACCACTGAAATCTACAAAATAATACAATTAACCAGTGTTTTGAAAATAACCTCTACGCCTGTGACTTTTACGTCAAAGGATCAGTTAGAGGGCGGTTTTTGACAAATAATGAATAAGAACGAAAATATAAAAATGACGTATTTTGCTGACGTTTCGGAAAACGAATCGTTATAATATAAATGTTTGTGTGCTGTGTATATTAAATACACAGCTTTAAAAATATATTTGTTATATTCAGTATCCATAGATACCTACTGCTTACACAGGACTGTTGATAATTTTATTTTAAATAATGTTGAGTTTATTAAGTTCTTCTTTTAACATCGGCAGCCAGGTTGTGCAAACATCTACGGAACAATTCGACACGCATTTATCCTCATTCAGTAGTATTATAGCCGCTTCTTTAATTCTCCTTTTCTTGCTATCTGTCTCTTTTGTGAAAATTTTTGCCGAGTCCCAGTCTATTCGATGTCGGTTCTCCCAAGCGTGTTCGCAAATCTCGATTTCTGAATCTCATTCTTCCTAATGTAACCCCTGTACTCATCCAATCTTACACTGAATGGTCTGGATGACTCACCCACATAATGTGTTTATTACATTCACACGGAATACTATAAATGCAGTTTTTTTAATTTTACTCACGTTTTAACGGTTTTGTTTTTGTTAAAATAGATCTCAATCTATTGCCCGTTTGAAATATCGTCCTAATATCAAATCTATTGCCTATATGGCGTAGCTTTTCAGATAATTCGTATACATAAGGAATTAACGTTGTGTACCGTTGTTCAGGTTTTTGTCATACATGATTATTATTTTCTATATATGTGAAAGTTCTATCAACAAAAGCTTCAGATATTGTTTATAAGAACCTCTTTTAAAGCGTTTCTCATTGTCTAATATTTCATCATTAGAAGAAATTGTTTTGACCCTATCATATAAGCATTTTATGACACCCTTTTTAACATGCATCGACTGATTTGAGTTAAAATTTAAATACCTGTTGGTGTGTGTTGGTTTTCTATAAACGCTTGTTTCAACTGTATTATTTACTCTTTTAATTAAAACATCTAAATATGGTAGTTCATTTCTATTTTCTGCTTCTAATGTAAATTTAATAGAGGGTTCTTTATTATTTATATTTTCTAAACAATTATCTAGCAAATCGACTCCATGGGGCCAAATTGCAAATATATCGTCAACTGATCCTTTGGACGTTTTACCTTTAATCTCTTTTCACGTTAAATCTCAAATTTCCCATTTCCTAGACGAGTTTATAGCGGGTAGATCTACAACACCTAATTTGGTAATGTTACCCATTTTATTACTAATACACTGGATCGTGGTGGTCAAGTGGACGTAATTTATACAGACTTGCCAAAAGCATTTGACAGATTCGATCATGGATGTCTAGTGCAAGAATTGTCAGCACTCGAATTTACTTTTAATTTTCTAAGCTGTTTTGAATTCTATCTTGGTAAAGAAAATTAAATGTGCAGTATCACATCTATCCATCTATGTGCTAGCAGCATCAGGAGTTCCAAAGGGTTCTGTTTTGAGGCCACTGATAATTATTTTATTTATTAACGATATTTGCAGGATTATTAAAAGTAATGTTTTCTGTATGCTGACGATCTTAAATTGTTTGTCTATTAATATTGATGAAGATGTCGTCATTTACATGATCTCGCTAAAATTAATTTATGGTATGAATGTAATTGATTACATTTAGATATATCGAATTGTAGAACCATTTTTTCTTCAAAATCAACCTTTGTTCTAGTTGGGAAAGAACATATAGGAAATATTTACATTTCCTTGATTGGCATAAAAAGTTGATGCGTGCCGGTCAAAGTGCCGCGTTTTTTGCTTTCGGTCGAACAATCAGGCCGCCGAGTCAGGTACAAAGTACAGCCAAAATTTGGTGTATTTTGTGTTATCCACGGGTTTAAGTGAATACCTCTTATAGGTAGTCTATTTATCCAACTATACCGATGTAAATAACATTATTGCTAACGCCTATAGAAATTTAGGCTTTATTATGAGAAACCTTTTAAGGACATTTTCACACACTCTTTTCTGTTTGGGCTTTTGTCAGGCCAAAATTAGAATATGCTAGCATTGTTTGGAATTTACAACATTATATTCATATTTTTGATTTAAAACAAATTCAGAGAATGTATGTAAATATATTTCCTTTAAAGCTATTGGCATTTATCTACCTAAATGATGCCTCACGGCGAGTTTATATTTCTGTATTATTATACTCTTCGCAAAAACGAAGAGTATATTGCATTTGATCGGGATTTGAAGGAATTCTGAATAACTTTCAAAGTGTCCGTCTGTCTGTCCGTCCGTCACGTTTCTTGTAAGCACGAAGAAAGAAAAGTCCGGTTGTATTGAAATTTGGAAAGTAAGTTAGTGTTAGCTAGAGGAAGAACCCTATTGCTTTTGAAGAAAATCAATCAGTAAATAAGAAAGTTATTAATCATTTAATTTAAAAAAATATATTTTCTTAATTTTTGTCGCTTGCACTTAAATAGAAATCTTGCGAAATGTCATCTCTATAATATATATTTTTTTGTTTATGCATGTTACTAATATATATTTTATAATAATATGTCCAGTGCGTTGAAATATGATTCTCGAAAGATATATATTACATATTTAATTTTCGTAGTGATCTCTGATGGTCCAGTGGCTTGTTTTGCAATCCAAAGATCCCGTTTTTTTTTTTCATTTTTTTTTTCACAACAAAGTTGGTATCACAAAATTTAGGATGTCCAAAAACTAACATTATTTACAAAAAAACTGCAGAGTACCTACGTTCTTAGCTTGTTTTTACATAAACTTCGGTGATACCCCTTATTTTATTTAACTTCTTCAAGAACTATTTTATTAAAATTTTCGCCTACTTATATAAAGGGTGCACCACTTAAAACTCCTCAGACTTGTAACTTTTTTATTTTTGAAGCGATGGCCATGTTGGGCATATCAAATTGTAGAAAAATTTTTTTGAAAAAAATGTTGAGAAAAGAAACTTAATTTCTTTGAATATTTTTTTTACCTCATCCTGTACACGAACTGTGTTTTCTTATAAAGATTTTAATTACCTTCAAATTACGTTATTAAAATAAAAATTTTTAAAAAATAAAAATTTTGCAATTTCCTATTTAAGTAGTACATTTTAATATAATAGTCGGGGAGCCCTCCCTAGCTGTACGTGCAAAGTTTTTCTCCATCTTTTTTAGTTTTTGTGTTCAATGACAAAAACAATATTTGCATTTTTTTTTAAACGGACGCCATTTTGAAAGAAGGGCCAATTTTTTTTTTAGGGACACATCTAAAATTGTTCCTTAGGCTTTAATCTTTATGAAAAACATTGTCCCCAAGGATCGGGGGGGGGGGGGGGGGTGCACGGACACTTAGGGTGGGCTCCCGTAGTAAGTATAAGTTTGTTTTTAAAAATATTTATTTCTTTTGTTTCTTGTTACTGTTTTGTTACGTTGAATATAGTTTGTGATATATCTTTTACAAATAAAGCACTAAATTAATATTTACATTATTTTCAAAGTTATTTTAAAAAAAATTAGTTTGGAATCGGAAAGAGTGTTTTTAATTTCTTTCTCTAAAACCAAAAAGAATTTCGAATATGACGTAATAACATAAATTGAAGCTAATTAATACATTTATAAGAAAGCATTAACGCAGTTCATGTACAGGGTGAGGGAAAAAAAAATTCAAAGAAATTAAGTTTTCTTTCTTAACGTTTTCAAACAGTTTTTTTTTTAAATCACTCTGTACACATAATTAAATGCCTTAAAAATATTTACAATTTGATGTTCCCAACATGGTCGTCGCAAAAAAATAAATACAAGCCTGGGGAGTTTTAATAGTGCATCCAGTATCGTACCTGTTTAAATTATTTAGATTATCAATGAAACCTTAATATTTTAAATTGTAGTGTTAATAATACAAAACAATGTATTTTGATTCACCTTCTCTACATTTTGGTACGCGAAATAGGTACTATTTATTTGTTATATTCTTCATTTTCGTTTCTTTTTCCATCATGTAATTATCTATTCGTTTATCTCTAATATACTTTAATGATAAGTGCATATTTGTGTGTATTTTTTGCATTTTTACTATTTCTATTGTGTATTTTATATACACATTTTTATATTCCCTGCCCTTTAATTGAATGCTTATCTGGGCTATCTGGGCAGATGTATTCTTAGATAAATAAATAAATATAAGTTTTGCCAATATTGGCGTTGCCCGTTACAGTTTGACTCCTAAAAAAGCTCATCAGTACCCTTTTCAGTTATCTAACCGTAATAAAAATTTATAGGGATTATTTTTTTCATCTTTATAAACTAGTATTACTTACTTATGAAGTTCAGAACTTTTGTCGTGCTGACTCTAGTTCTGAACTCGTGAATACGCACCTTTTTACAATGAGAAATAAGCCTTTTTTGATTCTTTTTTTATTTGATTGCATAATATTATTCAGTTACTGTCCTTGCCCTTTAGTCTGGACCGCTGACAAATAACCATATTTCGCTCCCCCACTTGCCCCCTCTGTGGTTATAGCTGTTATTAGTTTATTCGAGTTTTATTTGTCGGCTTACCTTCGAATTTCTGTGATAGATAGGTGAATGTGTCAGTTCGCGTTTAATTTACAATTTGTACAAGAGACCATATGGGTTCCAGAAACCAGAAATGTTAATTTTCAAGTTTTCATAAAACACCTGCTTTATTAACTTCGCATCACTACCATTGTCGTCATATGGCTGTGTTTACAAGATGAACGTGCGATAAGACAACCTGTAGGTATATGATGAGGCTGAAGAATTAATTTGTGAGTCGTATAATGTGTTTTGGTGGGTTTACAAAATTCGTATCTTAAGAAAACCTGTGTTGCAACTTCCAGTCCATTCAAAATTTATTGATAATTGGGAGTAGACGGTCGAAAAGCTTCATTGAGAAAACATCGGCAATTTTAAATAATCTCGAATTTAATAGATTATTGTGGGAGATATCTGTTCATTCTTCTTTTGTATTGTATTCATGTTACAAAAAATCTATTATTAATTTACTATTACATATACCAGGTGGCCCCAATTTTTTTATAGTTTTTGAATTTAAAAATTTCGTTTTCTGTACACATAAATTGACAAATATGAGCTAGATCACTTACAGTTGAACCGGAAGTGACATCAACTTTTTTTCTTAAATAGAATGACTAGGTATATTTCTTTATGGTTTCTTATTAAGCATAAAATTCTAGGCCAGTTAAAGGGCAGAAAGATACAAATGATAAAAACAACAATATATCTCTATATGAAGACAATCTCAAATACAATCCTTTTATATAACTTAATTACCTAAAATGCATTTCCTAATATTACAGTTAAAAAGATCTAAGTCCGCCTGATATTGGGTAAACTGTGAGCACATTCAGTAAATAGGTGAGAATTTTAATACATTAGTCGGTAAATAAAATAAAGAATACGATCGAGTTTGAAAAGAGGGTATATTGAAGTAAAGGCAAAGTATGCTTGTCGTAACGCTAGTTCATTTGAGTTAAATCTTGCCAGCAATTCAGATTACAGTGTACCAACAGTTGGATAAGGTATTTAGCATGCTTCCTCTGAACTTTTTCTAAGTTAGAAATATGAGTTTCATAGTTTGGGGCTCCAGACAACTGAAGCTTATTCTAGTTTAGACCTGACAAAGGCATTAAACAGCAAAGTAATTGTTGAAACATCTTTGAGTTTCTCATAATAAAACCCAGAGTCTTATTGGAATTAGCTATAATGTAATTAATATGAGGGATAAAAGTTAGTGCAGCATCAAAGATAACAACCCAAGTCCTTGAATTCAGAACATCTGGTAATGGTTTCACTACCTATATTATACGAACAAGTTATTGAATTAGTTTTCCTTGTGAAGGACATGGCATTACATTTCGATATATTTAACGGTAACTAGTATTACATTAATTATTAATTTTTGTGAAATCTTGAGGTAAATAGCCTGAGCTCACCGGCATAGAGGAGAGCATTAGATGTCTCAATGTCCTGACAAATATCATTAATGAATAATATGAAGAGTAGGGGGTCCAAGAACTGAGCCCTGCGGTACACTCGATGTTGCCGACACTTGAACAGATGTGAAACCACGACAATGTACATTTAATAGCCTATTAGCTTGATATTTTTTTCAATACGATACCATGATCTAGCTTATCAAAAGCTTTGGAGAGGTCAGTATACATTACATCAACCTGGCCACCTTGATCAAGTGATGTAGCAAGATAATTGGTAATACTTACAAGATTAGTGGTTGTTGATCTACCAGCTAAGAAACCATGCTGATAAACTGATATTTAGGTTTTGTATGAAAATATAAGATATCATATAAGATATTCTCAATTGCATTCTTGTCACCTTTTTTGAATATAGGACAAATTTTTGACCTACACCAAATTTGAGGAAATGTTTCTGTTTGAAGAGCTAGATTAAAAATGGCAGTCAGCGGTAAAGCGTAGTAAAAATTATGGAATTCCAATAGGACCAGTAGTTAATTGGTTTTTAGATTTCTTTAAGGCTTTGAAAACTTCTTTCATTTTGATAATTGGAGTATTAAGTTGTAGGATATCGAAAGTGTCATCCTGATCTGCTTTAACGTAATTAGATGATGATATAAAAGCCGACTGAAAGTAACTAACAAACGCATTGACTATGCTTTGAGGATCATTAAGCTGGCTGTTGCCGTAGGACATTGATTGAGGAATTGTAGATGAATTACGCATGTTATTAAGAAAAAACCAAAAATAAGTAGGATTAGATTTAATTTGCGATTCCGAACTTTCTATATATTTTTTATGTGCAGAGTCAACATCTCTTTTGATTTTGGAGCGTAATAACTTAAATTGATTCAGATATTGTACTTCCCCCCCTCCCTTTCTTTATATAAGTGCCATAAACGAGATTTTTCTTTAATCTCTCTAATGATACTTCTGCTGAACCAAGGTGAAGTGTTTTTCGGGGTTGTTTTGGGAACACTTTATGTAATGTAAAAATGTATTTATTTCAATCAACCTTGAAAACTTTAAACCCGTTATTTGAGATGGTGGGACAAACATCAGAAAATGTATATTTTTACAAAATGTACATGTTTATTCGTCAATATTTTAATTTTCCGTGAAAGTGTTTTCGACGATTAGGGAGATAATTCGGCAATTTGACACGTAATTTTTTTCTGAACACCGCCCTAATGGTTTGGTCAAACAAATAATTCTGTTTGTCGTTATTATACTGATTGGCAAAGTAAATATGTTAACAAAAATGAAATACTCGCAGTAAATAATTAATATATAATAAAGTGGTTTTCACTGGAACTTGACGCACAATATTTGTATAAAATGAATATTCGTCGGATATTTCTTAAATAAACAACCTAAAATAACAATCAACATTATCGTGTGAAGAGAATAACAAATTATATAACAACTTGCTAAATAATATGGAAAATTTCATACCTTTTTTAGCCAATCAGATGTTTGTTCTTGGTTTCTTTACCATAGCAACCCAAAAAATTTCCGGAAATTTTCATCCTCCAGGGTATCCTGAACGAAATTAATAAGTGGAAATTTTTCTGTCAAATTATTGACATATGATCATATTTGACATTTGCTTTTACATAAAAATGGAATTTTATTTGTCATATTAAACGAGATAATTATAAAAAAAATCATTGAGCTCGTGAAACATTTTATTTCATGTTTAATTATGACACTGAATATTTCAAATGTATTTAAAAATCCTTTAAAAACTCCTCGCGTTTCAATGGTGAATAACATCGGCGAAGAATCTATATCAATTAAATGTCTATGCTTGACTACATAAATATAATAATATATATAATAATAATAATATATAATAATAATAATATTTTCAAACAATTTTATTTAACTTACCTTTTCTAGTTCGTGAAAACTTGGTTGAAACTTCCAGTATCTTTCTCTGAACTACGCTCATTTTGGTTTTCGTCCATATTATACTTTTCAATCAGGTATGATAAGTATTTCAATTTTGGATGGCTTTTTTTAACCTCCCAAATTTCTTCACAATATGTGCATAATGTATATTTCTGTTCTTTTTCCATTCTTTATTGTCTTATTCTTTAAAAACCTCGAAAACAACTTCAACAATAGAAATATTAAGCTTACACTGGTTAAACTGTCAATGAAGTAATGATAAATAGCTAGAGACGTTTTATTTCCAAGCCATCTCTGTTAAGTTATAATGTGCTGAAACTTAGCTATACCATGTGCATAAAACATGAAAATAAACTAAAAAAACAATGTTCCACCTATTTTAGTGACAAAACTTATTTCATAACACATAGAGTTGTCTTAAACAATTTTCAGTAATTTTTTGAAACTGAAACGGGTGAAAGAGATATTATTTATCTATTACACGAATGTAAGTATTCCGGTTCACCCAACCTGTTGTAACATTAGAAAATATAAGAAAAATAGAATTCCACCCATTTTAGTGAAGAAAACGTAATATCAAACATTTCAGTGAATATATATTAACCCCTCATGTAGTAGTTTTTTGTAACTAAAATGGGTGGAAATATATTTTTTAACATTATATGTATGTAGATAATATTTTTTTTAGTTTTGTTGCCAAAACGTGACATTTTACTAACTCTTATACTTATGACACAACAGTACTATTCCCGATGCGTTTCTGTCATTTTGTCAACAAAACCCATTTATGGACTACTAATCTTATACCTTGTTATGTCTTAAAATAATCTTAATGTCCTACAAGTCTGTTATTTTACAATAACCACCCTATTTTGAGATACATTAAATGAAAAATAACGCCCTAGGGCGTTATGAATATCTATAACGCCCTAGGGCATTATAAAATTATAATACAACCCAAAACATGCAAATTATGATAGCGTTATTGACAAACAAAATGCGTTGCTATGCAACGGCGGCGTTTACAAACAATTTTGATTTTTACTCTCTTTTAAATCAAATCGTTCTGAACATAATAGATGTCAAATTAATAAATCGTAAATGTCAAAAAAAAATCGAATTAAATAACAGACTTGCAGGACATTAAACGTTGAAGGCACCACGGGTGTTATAGGATAATGACGCCCTCGGGATTGTACACTGCCGACCTCGGTGCGTTATTATCCTTATAACACCCTTGGTACCTTAATAACTATAATGTCAGCTAGTCAATTAGTATTTATTTAATTTATTTAGGTATGAAATTTTCTTACCGAATCTCCCGCGTGCATGAATTAATTGCAGGAAATTTTTCTCGTACATGAATTTTTGAAAAAAAGTACATAGGTACTCAAAAAATTTCCAGCAATAATTCAAGCACTTGGGAGATAACAACTGAAAATATTAGAACTATTATTTTCGAAAATAGAAATATTAAAATCTGAGTGAGAATAAAAAATCATTAAAAATCAGGGACTAAGAACAAAACAGAAGCCAAAATAAAAATGAATATAATTACTAAAAACAGAATTGAGAACAAGACTTTTTGAGATCGCTTTCCACTTTACTCAATAAAGATTACCGGTCCAATTATTCTTTTGAATTCAGATGCTACGAGAAATCCCTATCAGTCATAAAAAATATAGTAGTAGTTGCTCTAGGCCTACTTAACGATAATTAATTGCATGACAAAGCACATCATAAATAGAACATTTATGAACTGTACTATACTGCCTTCTTTCGGCTTCTGCATGCCTTTATATACCCAAATGAGAGCTCCAGAATATTCTCAACTAATCTGTAACTTTCTAGTTTCTGACACCGCGCGTCATCTCTGGGATGATGACTAAACTAACCATACAACTTAATTATCTGTTGCTTACAGCTTACACATGGAACTTAGGGAACACTCCCAGATGTCTCTGGGAGTAGAACATGTAACAGTAGAAATAAAAATATAAAATTTCGCTCAGATGAGAATGAAAAAACTTGTATAATTTTTGGTCTCTTGAGATCTTTTGATACTAAACCGAAATATTTTATTTATTAAGTTAAATGCGTTGAGAAAATTTTGTATTCTTTTTAAATTTATATATTTAAAGCTCGATGTGCCTCCCTCTACGATCAATTTACAGCCGTATACCATTTTTATTCTTGAAACCTCTATTATAAGATTACCGCTAATTGAATTTGTGTGTGAAGCGTCACCAGCGTTAATACCTAAGCATTTGTGCGGTTTTAACCAATTTCAACATTTTCTTTGTCACAATCATCTATCATATCCTATCTAAAAGCGTGTATGATAATTATTATTTAATAACCTTGTTTGCATGTTAGTCGGCTTAACGTGCAACTATTCATTTTATTCCATGTTAAACATGTTCAAAGTATTAAGGCAAAGCATGGATTTGTTGGTATGTAGTAAATAGTGAATAAATATGCAAACCATGACATCGTGTACAACATATTACGTTCTGAATGCGTGAAGGATTACAAATTATAACATTAACTTAACGATAATAATTAATACTCGGTGCAATACAAATATAGGATACAATAGAAGTGCATGTAGTGGACAATTAAATATTGGTATTCATAAAATTAGTACACCACATTTACCATGTTATTTATTATAACCATTCTATATAATGGCCCGATAGAGTTGGATTTTAACAACCGAAGAATTAGCGGTGAAGATTTCTTTGCTAAAATGTGTAGGAGGTTATGAGAATTTACAGAAACGTCTTTGTCCCCCTCCCAGCCCCTCTTTTAGGGTCGAAAAATAATTTTCTTTCACTTAGCGTATCATTTTCAAACGGTTGGTTCACAAATACTGGATAATAAATTAATAGTTTTACAATAAATTATACCTAATAACTTAATTTAATAATTTGTTAGGTATTTTATTAGATACCGAGAGATCGAGAAAGACTGAACGTGACGTCACACGGAAAAGTCACTAACGTTATCAAAATTGATTTCTATTCTACATACATTATTAAAACTAATTTCCTATGTTGCTAAGAGTAACGACTGGTTCTCTAGTCACTGTTACCAATCTGATGTCTGTCATTTTCGTGAATGTTATTATTATTGGCTTGTGTTTGATTTATCATTTATCTCCCTTTTTGACTAATAAATCAGTGTTTTTCGACGCAATCAGTTCACTGTCACTTGTGTGCTAAGTTAATAAAGAAACTTCCATTTTGTGTATATACTGTAATTGATTACATTTAAGGTTACTGTCGCCAACGTGAAAATGTTGAAAGTACCCAGAAAATAGTACATATATATGCAGTATGTAGGCGGCACAAAAACAATCTTTAGGGAGCGGCACGTTTAGTCTTTCTCGATCTCCCTGTATAAAGGAAATATAGTAAACAATAAAGAGATTATCTGAGAAAGGTACAGTACTTAATAAGATTTTTGTTATTGATACTCAATTCAATTCAAAAAGATTTATTAACCTTTCAATTACAAAAAATGCGCCTGAGTTGGAACCCGGTTCAGAGCCGGCCACACCACCACGGCGCGCAACGCCGTGGTAGATGGGTGGCCGGGTGGGGCAGGTCCAACCTCGGCTAGAACGGTAAGTAAAATGGGTGGAGGTTAGGGCTCCTGTTTTAATAAGAAATAAAACTTAAACCTAACAATTTATTGAAAAATAATCATGAACGATTTTAAAATACTTAGAACTACTTAGAAATAAATAGAAAATGGCGAATTTTGTTTAAGCGCGCACACGCGCACTGTTTTAAGGTCGGGTTACTAGTACGGGAAAAACGCAATGAAAAAACCCGTTCGAACAAATGACAACCTTCATCCGATGGTCTACCTGCCTTCGGAAAGGTAGGGTGAAGGGGAAGTTATGATTTAAAAGGTTTTGATTTGTAAGAAGTTATTGGTCGAGAGGGGATTTTAAAAAGAACAAAAAGAAACAAAAGAACAAAAAGAAACAAAAGAACAAAAATAAGACTAATAGAGAGAATAGAGAAGTGGTTTGGGAGTAAAAGGTGGTGAAAGGTAAAAGGTGGTGAAATGGAAATTTTGGTATAGGAAAGATTTGGCTAGGGAGGTTGCCGAAAGATAGACAACGCCTGGTATGGTAATGGGTGTCTTATATCGAAAAGTATGGCATTATGCTCTCTGATTCGTGTTATGTCTCGAGTTAGCGGACTGTCGCCCAATTTGAATTGGTAGAATTTTTGGGATGTTTCCCGGACGAAGTCCGCTAGTGGGGTTATGTCGTGGCAACGTGCGTAGAGGTCTCTGAGGGAGGTGTACCTACCGGAGTCTGTAATGAGGCGCATAAATTTATGTTCTAAAACTCTAAGTTTCCGCATTGTCGTGGCCGGGATGCTGCACCACACCGGTGCCGCGTATGTGATGGCCGGCCTGATCACCATCGTATACAACAATTTTTTATTTGTCCTGTTTAGTCCGCCACCCCGCGCCAGGAGCGGATACAGACTCCTGGACATGGAGTAGACCTTTCGTACAGTCTCGTTAACGTGGATGTTAAACGTCAGTCTTCTGTCTAAGTTCACCCCCAGATACTTCACGCACCTTTTAATTGGAATTTGGCGACCCCCTATCGAAATTGGTGTTAAGATACGGTTCTCAGTGAACCGGCGCGTGAAGAGTATGGACTCCGACTTTTCGGCGTTGATCCGAATCTTCCACTTGTCGTAATACGCCGTGGCACGGGCCATGTGCGCTTTGAACAGCATGTTCGCTGCTTGTGCATTATGCGAATGCGCGTACATGGCCGTGTCGTCGGCGTACTTGGCAAGGTTCGTGTTCGGGAACTCCGGAAAATCGGAGACGTATAGGTTGTATAACTTGGGTGACAGTCATGACCCCTGGGGGACGCCCGCGCGAATGTCCCGTCGAGTTGAAAGTTTGTTGTTCACCCTGACCTGCAGCGATCTGCCTGTCAGGAAAAAGTGAATCAGTTTGGTGATATGCGTCGGAAAGTTAAATGAGTTTAACTTGTAGAGTAAGCTCGGGATCCATACTGTATCGAAGGCTTTCTCAATATCAAGCAGCACCATCACTGTGCTTTTTCCGCGGTTGCACTGCACATTGACGTCATTCACGATCCTGACGACCTGGCGCACAGTGCCCCTGCCTTTTCTGAAACCAAACTGGCATTCATCATCGATGTGAAGTTCATCCTGAGCAGCGTGTAGTCTGACCAGGATGACCTTCTCCACCAACTTGGAGATCGCCGACAGTAGCGAGATCGGTCGGTAACTGCCGACGAGTTTGGCGTTCTTGTTCGGTTTCAGAATTGGCTAGGCCAATGTTGTAGCCGCAGGATCGTGTTGACAATGTACGTCAATTGTACAATGCCTTTCCGCGGAAGATATTTGAGCAGCCTGTATTCGATACAGTCTGCCCCCGGGAACTTGTCGTTAGGTAAGGTCCGGACAATGCCAGCCACTTCCGAGGGCTTGGTCATGACTTTTAGAAATTCTCGTCTCGTCAATTGGATGTCATGACCAATTAGTTCGTTAACGTCGTTTTCGATGCGGTCGTGTCCCGGATTGTTCGGTGTTTGTGCGTTATGTATGTCCGCAAAATGATTCGCTAAGTCTTCCGCTTTCTGGGCGTCTGTCATAGCTGTCTGTCCGTTGGGGCTAGTCAGCGCGGGTATGGCCTCCCGCGTATTGATACTAGTGGGGTCAAATTAGGATTTTAATGTGAATTGTCTGGTCAAGGCAGTTTTTCTGTTTTAACGTGTTCAGGGGGTCAACTTAAGTTCACAGCTCAGTTCTGCAGTTTCTGCGAGGTCGGCGTATTGTTTATTTAAACAGTTTAATTTTTTAGAACGTGTTTTCCAACGGTTTTCTTTGAATATCTCGAAATCTATAAGTCCTTTGCAAAACAATAAAAAGAAGGAAAACGTTCGTTTTGAGCTTTACAATAAAAGTACATAAACTATAATTCATTCCAATTGTTATTATTTAAAAAAATGAACATTGCAAAATTATGCGTTTTTAAACAAATCACTGTTCTTTCAAAAACAATGGATAACATTCAGTGGAATTTTGGAGAAATATAGCTCTTATAAAGTACAATCACCACTTAAAATTTCGAATCAAAATGATTACTAAAACGGCTCAAATATACAATTGTTGCTAAAACTTTGCGCCCTTGTGAAATCCTGCCATCAAAACCAAGACATGTGTACGATGGCTCAAATTGTAGCATTCTATAAGTACTTTATAGTACACGCAAATTAGATTAAAAAACACTGAATAGGAGAAATAATTTATAAAGTAATAATATTTGGGATGCGTACTCTAGACAATTTAGGTGAATAACATGCAAAAAAACCACCCCCAACGGGGACTTAACGCTGGTTTCTCACTTTTATCTTGTAAACCGTTCGTCGGAAGAGAAAAAAGTATAGGAAATAAAAAATTTGTCGTTAAATTCTGCATAAAAAATGTCCTATTAACCTTGTAGCTTATCCTCACCTATTTCGCGCTAACAGCGTCCGAACAGTGGGGTAGATTGATTCGCAGAGGTAAAAATCGATTCTATTCCAAGTTTCACAGCGAATATCTTAAAACCAGTTACTTTAACGAGAAAAATGCCCAGGAATGAATTTACAGTGCGGAATTTTCTCTATAAGATGCATACAGGGTGAGTCATGAGGAACTGTACATACTTCTACCGTAGAGGCGCCTAAGACGAATACCAAGTGACCATTAAAAAGTGTTTGTTCCGTTTCTTTACTATCATACAGAGTGATTTATGAATTTTGTTCAAAAATTGTTTCAGTCATAACATTTTAACGGTTAATCCGATTTGCCTCATTTTTTACAACAATGTACACTGTTGCCTAACAACCATCATACATATCCAAAATTACAAAAATCCACGGACGGTTTCAAGAAAATTTGTTGGATTGCTTCGTATACGATATTTCACCCTGTATATGATTTATCTAAAATTGATATGAAATTTGTATAGGACACAAATAGGTAGTAAAACCTGAGCATTTGAAATTTTTGTCACACACTCAATAACTTTTTTATTAACGATCAATTTTCAAGTCAAATGAAAAGTTTGGCAAAATGGAATATTTTAATGTATACTAATATTTATTAATACAAAAATTTAGCTAAAAAAAAATAATGTCTACATAACTCGTGCCTAGGTTTAATAAGTACCAACATTTTATTAAATTTCCAGGTCAGGTCTTAAAATGTGGTTGATTAATTTTCAAGCAATGAAAATATCAAATTGTCACAGACGTCTATGATCTCCATAAATTCAACAAAAATGGATGCATAATGTCTGAAAATTAAATAAAATGGAAGTACCTACATAATAACAAGCACTAAAGGACGTAGATCCGTATGTTGTATTTATTTTAAATTCAATGCTTGCATTGAACAGGATGGTTTTTAAAAATATTTCGAAAAATTTACAATTTTCGTTAAAATTGATCTTAAACTGAACATTTAGGTTGGACACTTTAAATGGGGGAAAGTTAGGTAACACAAATTTGGCTACTTATTTCTATCCTTTTTGGAAGTAATTTGACTAATTTTAGAAATTAAATACAGAGGCAACTTTTTAGATGAACCACATCAGCCACATTTTTAAGACCTGGCTTGGAAATTGATTAAAATGATGGTACTTATTAAACTTAGGCACGAGTTACCTAGATATATATTCTTTTTTAGCTAAATTTTTGTACTAATAAATATTAGTATACATTAAAATATTCCATTTTGCCAAACTTTTCATTTGACTTGAAAATTGATCGTTAATAAAAAAAATTGTTGAGAGTCTGACAAAAATTTCAAATACTCAGGTTTTACCACCTATTTGTGTCCTATACAAATTTCATATCAAGTTTTAGATAAATCATATACAGGGTGAACTATCGTATACGAAGCAATCCAACAAATTTTTTTGAAACCGTCCCTAGATTTTTTAAATTTTGGATATGTATTATGGTTGTTAGGCAACAGTGTACATTGTTGTAAAAAATGAGGCAAATCGGATTAACCGTTAAAATGTTATGACCAAAACAATTTTTGGACAAAATTCATAAATCACTCTGTATGATAGTAAAGAAAGGGAACAAACACTTTTTAATGGTCACTTGGTATTCGTCTTAGGTGCTTCTACTTAGGGTAGAAGTATGTACAGTTCCTCATGACTCACCCTGTATATAGCGGGTTTTGACGAAAGTGATTTTTATGTATTTTCCCTTTTTTTTTTTCCACAAAGCTGTTTTTCGACTCCACGCAATTATATCAGAGGATAATCTGTACTGTTCACTCAAAAGAAGATTTGGAGTCATGTTTCAACATTGAGCTTGCTTCAATTTCCCTTCCTCTCTTCGATGAGAAAGGGTTAATGAGAAAAACTAAGAAATCGTCTCTGTATGATATTTTCAATGCTGTACGAGAGAGGCCAATAGATTTTTCCGATTGCCAGTTCATTGTTGATAGCGGCAATTTGATTCATCGTGTAGTACGGCCGAAGCAGGGTACCTTTGACGACGTTTATACAGCCTACATTTGCTTTATTCGTAATCATTACGGCCAAAAAGTGACTGTAGTGTTTGACGGATATGCTGACAATGCCTGCAGTACTTACGAAGGACATCGAAAGACAGCAGCGACTTTTGAAACGCACTTCACCTGAAATTATTTTCAGTGAGAACACGCCACTGACTGAAACGCAAAATAAAATGATAAACAATCTCACATATAAGGAATGGTTTATTTCGCAATTGGTGGAGAGATTTAAAAACGAGGGAATCAAAACAATTACTGCTATAGACAACGCTGACGAACTCATAGTTCAAACCGCCTTAAATGAATCTCATGAAAACGATACAGTGGTCGTCGTCGAACAAAAAATTGATCTCCTCGCATTGATTATCACTATCGCACATGAAGATAAAGATATCCGTTTCGGAAGTTTTAAAAAGCTCTAAGGAGACAGTTTTGTTTGTCCACGCGTTCAGTGGATGCGATACCACTTCAGCTTTTTTTGGTAAAGGAAAAGTGCAAACGGTGGAATGCGTCAATAAAAGAAAAGATCTCGAAGAGGTATATTCAACAACGGTAGCTCAACGAAAAAAGAAATTACAAGTGCTGGAGAGCAATTCGCGCTAGCAGTATACAAAGCTCCCAAAAAAGGGACATCAAAGATTCATTATCTTCAATAAATTAGTCGGTGAATCTAGTACTTCCGGGATTCTACCAAGACTGCCACCAACATCCGAGGCATTACGTCAACATTTTTACAGAGTATTTCTCCAAATTCATGCTTGGCGAGGAGAAAACTTGGAACCAACGGGATGGGATTGAAAGAAAGTAGGCAACATTTTAACACCCATTTATACCACCGAATTACCAGCACCAATTTCCACCCTAAAGCTAACGTCCTGCAGCTGCAAAAAGGAAAAGGATGCAGCTGTGTTAAAGTTGGATTGTTGTCAGATAGTTGCGAAATTGCGGATTTCCGGAATTAATTTGATTGATGGAAATTGAATAATCCACCAATCACATTAATTCCACAATCCGGAAATCCGCAATTTCGGAACTATCTGAACTCGCCTTTAATCTACTTTCATTTACCGTTTTTGATTTCATAAAAAAAAAACAGTTATTTGAATTTGTTTCTAACAATTTCAAACAACTGCAATAAAAAGGGTTTAAATTAAAAAAAAATCTCTTGGTGATCTTAAAGTACTTATAGAATGCTACAATTTGAGCCATCGTACACATTTCTTGGTTTTGATGCCAGGATTTCACAAGAGTGCAAAGTTTTAGCAACAATTGTATATTTGAACCATTTTAATAATCATTTTGATTTGTTTAAGTGGTGATTGTACTTTATAAGAGCTACATTTCTCAAAAATTTGATTGCATATTATCGATTATTTTTGAAACAACGGTGATTTGTTTAGAATCGCATAATTTTGCAATATTCATTTTTTTTTTAAATAATAAAAACAATTGGAATGAATTATAGTTTATGTACTCTTATTGTACAGTTGATAACGAACATTTTCCTTCTTTTTGTTGTTTTCCATTCAAAGAAAACCGATGGAAAACACGGTCTAAGAAATTAAATTGTTTAAATAAACAATACGGCGACCTCGCAGAAACTGCAAAACTGAACTGTGAACTTAAGTTGACCCCCTGAACACGTTAAAACAAAAAGAAACTGCCCTAGCCAGACAATTCACATTGCGAATTTTTTAGTCCGAATTTGACTCCACTATACTATGATTTGAAACTTAATTGTGATAAGAGGTCGAAACTAAAATTGAATTTACTTATTAAAAATTATAATCTGTACCTCTTTCAGGACAGTAACCATCTGATTTAAATGTAAAATATTTTAAAAACTTTCTTTGTACAATCTCAATTGACTTTTGAGAACTGCATAATACGGATGCTATATTAACCTGATTAACCTGCACTGATTTAATTTTGACATTACATAACTACCATATAATGTTTTAAAGCCTTTATATTAATTTTTTTTGCAATTGCTTATACTTACAGCCAAGAGATTTTAGGACTGATGAGGTTATGTGGATTATATGATATTAAAATTAAAATTTAAATCATCTCAGTTGGATGGTCTAAATGGTTAAGGACTATAGGAAAGTCATAGATAACTTTGACCTTCAAAAGAAGTCCCACTAGAGGAATACTAGTGGCCAAACACAAGCAAAAAGGTTTATAACCTATTCGACAAAGAATGCCGCAAGGCTTCTCGAACTCGAAAAGTTCGACCTAAGGCTGATCACAGGCCTTCTAACTGGCCATTGCCCTTTGAGATATCATCTCAAGAACATGGGCATGGTAGAAGATGACAAATGCAGATACTGTGAAGCTGCAATTGAGACTGAAGAACATATACTTTGTGAATGCAAAGTATTAATCCGCATTAGGCTAAAGTACCTAGAACAGACGGAATTAACTCCTGAAGACATAGGGAAATTAGCTCCCAGGAAAATCACAAGCTTTGCCAAAGTCTTGGAATCCTGGGCAATAACTAGATGTAGGGTAAATCACAAAAGATCTTTTAGATCCAGGTGAAGAAAGGCATCAGGGCCAGCGACCTCTTAAATAATCTACAATCTAAGTTGCCTATATTCTCAGAAATAAATTGGGGTAATATAGGTCCAGAGACTCATGTTCCCAAATTTTCCTTAATCAACGCCTTACAATGTTGTAGCACTGATACTGTTTAATTCCTATTTCTGCCCTGTTTATTTTGTTCTATATATTTATTTTACTATTACTATTATTGTTATTTTTTTTTGGTCCTCTCTGTCTTCTGTTTGGTGCTCGCAGCTCTTCTTTTTTCGATTTACAGCCGTTCTTCTATACCTAATGTTGAGGTAGTATCGGTATACTTATAGCAATGTAATACTTATAATACAAAGAAAATAAATATTATTTATTTTAAACTAATGATGTTATCTCTCCATTCGACAAAAACTTTAATTTATGTCTAGGTAGCAAATAAGGAAAATAGAACAGAGGCGTGTGCTTCCAACCATAATTACAACATATTTTTTATTGTAATTCATTTTTAATTTTTTCAGCGTTACATAGCAACACATAACACCATTTTTTTTTTTTTTGAGTTTCTAGTGTGATCTAAAAGAAAATTACTCCGTTTCTTTCTAGTTCCGTACACCAAATACGTGTTAAATAATATTTGGAAGGGGTTTTCTTCCGCTATCAACATGATTTCTCAAAGAGACGGTGCATATTAAGATTTAAAATACCTTTGTTTTGCGATCACAATGATCTAAGGCACACAATGTATTCTTTTGTTTTTGTTTTTTTTTTCCTGCGATCACAATGATCTAAGGTACACAATGTACTCTAATATTATTCCATTTCTTTGTGATCACTCTAACCTTCCATACCTAATGTGCAAATTTTGAATTTACAAATTCTTTAATATTTCCCCCCCAGATTACCATGACCTTAGACACACAATGTACCCTTGATTTTCTATATGATCACTATGATCTTTCATACACAATGTATGAATTAGAACTTAATAATTCCTTAATATTTTTCCTCGATCACCATTACCTTAGATACACAATGTAGGTACTTTTGATTTTCTATGTGAAATCTACGATCTTTCGTTCCAATGTATAAAATAAGAGTTTAAAATTTATAGATTTTACGATCACCATGATCTAAGGTACCTAGTGTTCTCTATTATTTTAAAATTATTACTATTATTTTCGCAGTCTCCTTTTTCAACGGTAGTCTTTCTGATGGTAGGTTGCTTCAGACGGACAATTGTCAAGCCTTTCTGCATATTAATTTGAAATTCATAAGAAACGTCTTACCATGTGACATGTGTCCAGCACAACAGTTTTGTAAATGAGATATTAAATATTTTATATCCAGTTCTTCTGTTTGTTTCACTGTGCTTCGCGATATTATTCCTGTATTCCTGTATGATCGGTCGTATGTCAACTATATCTACCATCCACGATTGTTTTATTTATTATTATTATTTTTGTTTAAGTCCTATGTAATTATTATTATTATTATTTTGAGGGACTTGCTTTCAAATTTTATTGTTAAATTTATCCTCGTCGCCACTTGTAATATGCCCGATTACGTCTCACCTCGCTTATACTGTCAGAATAAGACACTTTACTTAGTTTCACACCACCGACCCACTCGCAACGCTGCCCGACATTAACTGCCGTGTCCTCCGGCCGTCAGCTTACACAGCGCCACCTGGCGTTCGATATACTTCATTACTTGTCAACGTTAGGTACAAGTAATTCCAATACACTACAAATACATCAAAAGGGGGGCTATAATAAAGTTCTACTTGATAATTAAGTAGGTGGTTATTCTGAACTAATTTAGATTTGTATATTTCAATAGACTCCGATAAATTTAATTTAATACTCTTTTCCTGCCTATGTAATATATTGATATATTCTAATTGTGGAAAAGGGTGACTTGCTTCTAATGTGTAGTTTGAAAAAGTTGAATCATTATTATTAAGTCTGCAGGAGCGTTTGTGTTCGTTGTACCTAACTTTAAATGGACGACCCGTTTGTCCTATATAGAAGGCATCACAGTCAATCCTGTCGAGACGGGGCGGGTGACTCCCCCGGGCCCGGGCTTGTTTGGGGGGGGGGCAGGTTCTGTATGATAATTAAAAATTTTTTTTGGATTTTTCACCCCCCCTCATCATTTTTTTTCTGATTTCTAATTCAAAATTTATTTAATGTTGTTAATGAGATTTAAAAAAAACATCTAATTGTCTCGGTGTGCCAGTAAAGCATGCCAATACCTTTTCTGTTTTAAATGTTCCTTAAAAATGTCTACCAGATGAGGACTCAATCCCATTGCTAATCCTGCATTTTGTTTATAAAATTTGTTATTGTATTGGCAATAATTTTGACTAAGGCATGGTTCTAAAGCTCGTTTTTTATTGAAATGTTCACATTAGTTTTCTCTAAAAAATATGTGACAAGTGACTCACTCACAGATATTAAAATCTTAATTTAAATTGCCTATTTTTACTTAGTCGATTTAAATATATGTTGTTGTTAAAGCACTACCACTTTGCTCTATACTAATAGTAGATTAACTTTGTTTTATGTACGCCGCCTGATAAGCAATATTAGGTTTTTTAATTAAGGAAAAGCTACCGCAGACTATTTGATTCTGTAGTTGATACCACTCAATAATTGTTGTATTAAATCTCAGTAGTTATCTTACTGATAACAATTAAAAAATGACTATTTTAGTATCCAATAATCCATCCTACTTTCGTTGGGCCTCTCAATACACGCAAGGCGTCGATATATTAATTTTCCCCCCCTTTGATTACAAGCCTTACAAGTAAAGTATTTAAATTTTAATTTTGTTAGTATTTTATATATTTTTAAATTAATTGAAAAGTGCTGTGGAGACCATGAAACATAATATCATGCACAAATGTCATCATAGCAGGTTTAAAGTTTCTATCCAGAGGTCATAACAACTTGACCATATTACTCCCACCGAAAATCCGTATGTGGAAGAAGTGATTCCTTTTTATTTATTTTTTTACCTTTTACTGGTTTGTCCAGAACATGCACAGTAGAAGCTCACCCTGAAATCGCAGGTTCGATTTTTAATTATGATCTAGATTTTTTTTTTTCGAAATCACAGTACATTGGACAAATTGTTGATTGGATTTTTTTAACTGATAAATCGGTTTCTAGTCAACCAGAGATGAATGGCATTTGTTCCTAACATTAATATGCACTCTGCGTGTGTGTTTATCCACTGCCAGCGTTCAAAAGCAAGCAATATATCGTTTTCTACGAAACAAACAATAAATTGTAAAACATGCAAGAAAGTAATAATATCTAAAGGTATAGCTACTTAAAACTCAGTTTGTCCCTGCAACTTTTGTAGTAGGGTATAACCAACAAACAAAGAGAATCTATTTTTGTACCTGTGGGGACACAATTAGACGGATGAGCAATACTAGTCTTCGAGTGAATCATCTAGGTAGCTGGCAGTGGTTCTCCGTTTTTCTTTTTGTGCAGAAAGGACGAAATTAGAAGGAGCTTTGAGAGAGGTGCTACCACAGGCAATAACTCTTCATGTTATCTAGGAGGATCCGCTATGCGCGGTATCGTTTGAAATGTCTTTATTTAGTTTTCTTTTATTTTGCACTTAAACAGACTGATGAGAAATATATTCATTGGATTTATGACCGTCCTTCGTTATATTTTTGGTTTTATGTTTAGTTAGTAAGCTTTGATAAGTTTAATGGTGGAGTCGAAAAAAAATTTGAATGAACTTCTTTTGCTGCGCCGATTTTATTGTTTTTCTTTTAATTTGTTTTCATTGTGACAAGTGCCAGAAGTATTATATTCTATTAAATCTGATTATTGCTTTATATAAAATTAAAACAATTTAAATTATGTAATTTGTGAGTAAACACATTTTCAAAATTGTTTTTTGAATGAAACTCAATTTTTGCAAATGGAACCATATTGGTAATGTAGGTTCCGTATATAATTCAGCGATATAAAAAAGCTCACAAAAAAGCGTAAAGGACACCGACCGCTTTTGGTTAGTATACCGCCGACATTAGGTTGAGCAGTACACAGGACCGGACTTAAAATATATTTTTTGTTTCAAACAATGAATTAAAAGATTTGAATTCTCGTTCAATTGTAAAGTTGACTACACCGCTCTTAGGCGTGTAAAAAATGCCGGCGCCTTTGATCTTTACCGCACCGCCAAGGACGCTGACATTTTTTACACGCTTAAGAATTGTCTAGTGAACCATACTAATAACAAATAGAGAGTAATTACATAAAACACAATTAAATCCACGTTTTTATGCTCATCTTAGCCACAAAAACTGGTGTTCTTTTAAGGACATAATTTTTTTAACAGTGAATAATACGATATCTGACATCAGAACTGTAAAATAAGTACGTTTACAAAAATGTACACAAACTTCAACGGTACCAGTTTTTCTTAACGTCCAGCAAGGACCAACGAGGAGGCATAAGCATACCCTTGCCAGGATAGGATGGTGACAGGATTGTTAATTAGGGAGTAAGACGTTAAAAAAAATAAACCTTCATTTTACTTCCACGTCCAGTGGAAGTATAGTAACGACAAAAAAATTTTTAAAAATTTTTATTGTCCAAATAGGCTTAAAATGTCATGAAACGTCGAGATTTTAAGTTTGAGCAAAAAAAAAAATTTTCTGTCTGTCGGTCTGTCTGTAACTTTTTTTGTGCGCACGTTTACTCTGGAACCGTTTAAGATATTGACTTGAAATTTGGTACACATATGTACTTTAACGAGATCTAGAACTAGATTATATTTTCATCTTGTTCCGTCGAAGGGTTGGGGGGTACATTTGGGGTAAATAGGTCAATCAAGCAGGTAATAGTCCATAAAATTGGTATTTAGTATATACAAGAGAAGCTAAGGTCTCAAAAAATTTTTGGCATTAGCCAACCCCATTACCACCCCCACCAACTTACTAAAGGGGATGAAAAAAAATTGTGATTTAGTGTACCTATGTACAGGAACCAGAAACCTCAAAATATTTTTTTACTTCATCCACCCCCACTACCACCCCCACCCCACTACCGATGTGGGGTATCGTTTTATGGGTTTTTGGGGTAGAGGATTTCAAATATTATATTATTAAAGTTCCATAAACAGTTATTTTCACATACAAAGTTTTTTTCGTTGTGAGTGACTTGGATGGAGAATCTGGATGTGGAAGTAGTGATTCCTTGGGCAGCGGTTTTTCATTTAAAAATAAATAACTTTTCTACAAAATAACAATGTAATAAACTTTCTTATTAAAATAACATAATAAAGTTTCAAAGTAAAAACTAAATAAAAATAAATAAATAAATAGCTAAACTCAACAACAACACAATATAAAAAAACATTAAATTAGTAAGAAAATTAATAGCATTTTCCTACAGTAAAATAGATAAAATAAAAACATTTCTTAAAATGTTGCAGACAAAACATGTTTTAAACTTACCAGAAATAATAACACTTTTCCAAAATAAAAATAATGAACCTTTCACAATCACTAACACAATCACAGAATATCACTCACTCACTATCACTGCCACTGTCACTGTCACTGTCATAAATGTCCCCACGGAACGTTAAATATAAACAGTAAATTATATAAAATATAGAAATCTTTTCCGTTATTAGAATTCTTCGCCATTGTCTCCCCCCACGTCGATGATGCATTATTTATTTCCGCTGTGTGTAAAGATTTGGCCCAGTTTTCTGCAATCATCTTCATCTTTGATTACTTTGTGAATTGATTTTCTTTCTCCAGTCGTCTTCTCGTATGTTGGAAATTTTACTGTGAATTAATTCGATGACTTTTTTGTCAAATTTAGGAAATGTGTTTTTCCGACGAATCCGCCTTTTTACTTGGCCCCAGATCAGCTCTATTGAATTAAAAATACAAAAATAGGGAGGTAGTCTTAAAATAGAGTGTCCATATTGTCTCGTGATGTTCTCGACAACATACTTTTTTTCAAATGTTTTGGTACGCAATACTTGCAATAATTGTATCTTCGTATAACATTCTTGAAGCAGAAATCGTGATTCATCAGAAAGATTTGTATTTCTTCCTTATTTAATGAAGTATTTGGAATTTTTTCAATTTGTCCTTAATGATAAGGTGCATTATCAATAACAATCACGCTGTTAGGTTTCAAATTCGGAATTAGCGTATACTCAAACCATTCCTTAAATATGTCAGATTCCATTTTTTTGTGGTAATCAACGTTGCATTCTTCCATTTTTTTTTCCACAAATTTTCAGTCCATTTCCAACCCATCACGTGGTCTACTTCCACAGTGTCGAGCGTTCTTTCACGGATTAATTAAAAACCGTTTCTATTTTCATTTTATTACGATCAGCTTTTTAACAATTATTTATTTTTGTAAACTTTAATTTTACTGTTAAACAAGATAAACTATTTATTTCAACAGAAAGATTTAAGAGGAGACAACGCCAGTCACAAAGCTGAAGTGGGGTGAAGGGTAGGCAGTGTGGCTATTATAGGGCATCTGCACGTGACGTCACAGCTAACCTCAAAAATATGTTTCTTAAGATTTAAGAATATTACGAAGCTGTTATTAAAATTTCTGCCTGGTTCCCGTATTTTCAACTAAAATCTAGTTCAGTGTAATGTTTATGAAGTTCTAAATACTTTGTCCTAATAAAATAGGACTCTTTTTGTAGGTTGGAAATCTAACCTGTCTATTTTTATTAATCAACAATATTGAAAACTTATTTTCGTGAATTTTTAAATATTTGCTTGGGGCCAATACGACTTCGAGCTAAAAATGCGTATACAAACATTAAAAATGAGAATAAACCTGAAAAACATAAAATTTAAGGTTATGTTGGTTACATTAAAAAGCGCTGTACTAAAAATCTTGACTGGGAAAAAGCAGTTTTTAGCCAAATGGCTGGCGTTATTAAACTAAAAAAAATATTCTTGTAAGTAAATGATACTACACTTCTATTGAAGAACATTTTTAGCTAAAACTTGTTTATTAGGAAGATCTCTCTTCACATTGGCTAATAAACAAGTTTTAGCTAAAAATGTTCTTCAATAGAAGTGTAGTATTCATTTACTTACAAGAATATCTTTTGATCAGTTTAATAACATGAGCCAGTTCGCTAAAAAATGCTTTTTGCTGTAATTTTTTTTTTAATACAATGCTGTTTTAGTAGATGGAGTCACTTCGATATAATTAAAAATGATTGCAAAAATAATTACATTTATAATCTTTGCGCACTCATTTCGTGTATTTGAAGCTCGGTCTCGATGTGTTCTTGACCTTTCAGGCGTGATTGTAAGTAGGTAGAGCAATAGTAAAGAAAGTACGAACGCCAAAACTAGACAACCAACACTGTACTCTGTACTTTATTGGTTCATTCCCGCCCACTCCCCTCTGATTTGATCGCATTGCTCCCTCTTAACAAAACTTTTATGACGAAGAAACAGTTAGTCCACCCCTGATAGTCCACGTTGACTACATGGTTTATTTAAACCTGTCATCAATCGGCTAGAGCAAATTTCAACCGATTGGCCTACATTCTTGTTAGAAAGTGTGTATGACCATTTTTTGTAATAATAATAAAAGAAGCCGAGCACCGAGAAGCCTTTTTTGTAAATAAACTGAAAGTACCTTTTACGGTATCCTTTACGGTTGTGAGCTTTTTAATATCGCTGAATTATATACGGAACCTACTACCTACAAACCCTACAAAAATGATATAATTGAAACTGAAAGTGAAAATATCGTCGTCTCGTGGGTGTGCTCGTCCCACCCCACGGATCAAAGAAAGCTCGCAGCGTGCTCGTTTCGCACTATAGAGCAGCGATTTCGTAAGTCTATCGTGTCGTTTTTTTTTTTTTTTGGCGTAGAACCAGGTCAAACATATTAGGTTCCTTTGAGTAAGTCACCGGGCATATGAAATCATATTTTACGACATTTTTTTGTGGTCTCGAACTTTTTAAATCGATAAAAAGTGAAAAAAAAGTATTTTTAAAGAAAATTGTTTTTTTCTGTTTCCACCGCCATGCCATATCTTTAAAACTATTAAAGGTACCGAAATTTGTTTTGTGTCAAATTAAAGCACACACTGTAGCGCTTTTACCAATATAAACGGTTTGGGCACAATTCGCACTTTCATTTCTCTAAAAATCAAATAAACTAAAAATACATATTTTGTGTATTGAAATCTTCACCAATCGATAAACTTTTTTATTTTTGAAAATATTTGGATACATGCAGCGAAGAAAATAAAGCCTAATAATCACAAAAGTTTTTGAAACAATATGTTTTTTCCTAAAGTGTACCGTTTGGCAACAGCGATTTTTTTTATCAGCGCTAAACGCGACATTGGGACGCAATTAATACACCTCGCATGCAGGGTTGGTCAGATTAGTCGCGTAGACGTAGCGTTAGTTCAATCTAGATTAATATATGGCATTCTAAGTTGGGGTGGAGTTGCTTACTGTCATCTAAAAAATTAGATATCATTCATAAAAAATGTGCCACCCCCTCTAGGGGGTGGCACTTAAAAAATATATATATTTATTGGAGCTGAAATAGGATCAAATTTGAAGAAGAAAATGTTCCATGCAATTTTTCACATAAATTGATAGTTTTTAAGCTATAACGACTTCAAAATTGCGATTTTAGCTTAAAATAAAAGCTTTTAAAAAAGGTATTTTCAAACGGCTTTCGTCAAGTATCTCGAAAAGTATTACTTTATCGAAAAAATGTTATAGACCAATTAGAGAAAGCACCCTACAAACTGGGAATTAATTATATTTTTTGTTTATTGATGTAGGATTAATAGTTTCGGAAATATTTAAGTTTATATTTGGTATCCAAGGGTTTCGAAATTACCTTTAAAGTTTAAAATGCATTTTTTTCTAAAGCAAGTGCTTTAAATGAGCAAAAAAGAATTTGAGCATTTAGGTAATGCTACATTTTAACGAAAAACTGTATTTGAGATAATTTTTTTAAATTATTGGCTAATTAGAGTAACAAAACGAGTAAAAAATAATTTGAAAGCGCAATTAATTGTCTTTAATTTCCTTTCTTAGTATGCGTCACAATTTCTGAGATATTTAACATTTAAACTGCATTTTTCGTCTTATGAACGTTCGGATGCCATTTGTAAACTCATATCTCCGAAACTATTAAATTTATGTAAATAAATAAACAAGCGAAATTCATTATTAGTTTATGAGCTTATTTTTGGTCTCTACACATTTTTGAACAAAACTAATATTTATTGAGATATTTGGAATAGGAAAAAAAAATACGTTTTATCGAAAATACCTTTATAGTTTAAACTGTATTTTTTCTAAAGCAAGTGCTGTATACGAACCAAAAAATTTGAGCATCATTTGTCATGCTGTATATTAATGAGAAACCGTGTTTGAAATTAATTTTTTTTTAATTACTGGCTAATTACAGTAACAAAATGGCGACGTTGTTATTAAAATAATGTGTAGACCGACATTGCTTCGGTCATAACTTCTTTGTTTTTTATGCTACATAAACAAATAAAAAAATAGTTAAGAGCTTAATTAATTGTACCTATTATTGTATCTATTAGTATCCTTGGCGTAGGTGTCACAGTTTCTGAGATATTTAACTCTCACTCTAAATAGTTATCTTACGAACACTTGGATGCCAAATGTAAACTTAAATATCTCCGAAATTATTAATCCTACATCAATAAACAAAAAATATAATAAATTCCCAGTTTGTACTTTCTGTAATTGGTCTATAACATTTTTTCGATAAAGTAATACTTTTTGAGATACTTGACGAAAGCCGTTTAGAAATACCTTTTTTTAAGCTAAAATCGCAATTTTGAAGTCGTTATAACTTAAAAACTATTAATTTATGTGAAAAATTGCATAGAACCTTTTCTTCTTAAAATATGATTGTACTGACACCCCCTCAAAGGGGGTAGCACTTAAAAAATATAAATAAATTAACACGCCCCCGCTCAATATAGAAACTTTTCTGTGAAACATTTACTATTATACTGCCAAAAATGAACGAAATCCGTTCAATATAACATTACTTCGAAGTTTTACATATTTTTTACCTCTAGGTACTGTACTACTACCACCTGTCTTTTTATTATTAAAAGGAGACTATTTAATATTTATTATACAATTTCTTAATATTAACAACATATGATCAATACTACTGTACAATATATGAAATATTGAACAATAATATTGATCCCCTAGATGCTTTTGATCACTACTGGTTTTGTACCTATTGATATAAGTTAAACTACTATATACACCCCGACCGGGATCGTCAGATCGTTGCAGTCGGCAGGCTTGCTACAGCCGAGCGCGCAAGAATATGACTTTGGTCGGTTAAAAAAAATCGCTGACTCAATACTATGAACGGGACATGAAAAATTTTTATTCTAAAAACTTTTTTCAACTATTGGCTTCAATTTGTACGCAGCATGTATATACAAATTTTCATAAATAAACTTTTTTCTCGATTGCCTAAAATTACGCTACTGAAAATAACAAGTTTGAGTTTCCTATTATTTTACCAACTTAAAAAAAAAAAAATCGGGTTCACGTGGGACATTGTTCGAAGCGCTATTGTGTCTACTTTAATCTAAAAAAAAAATAGCTTGATAGCACAAATATTTTCAGAGATATAGCGGTGGAGACGTTAAAAAACATATTTCATTAAAAATCTATTTTTTTGAGTTTTTCCGAAATAAAAAAGTTCTCGACCACCGAAAAATGTCGTAAAAAACGATTTCGTGTACACGATTATCTTACTAAAGAATCCCACTAAGTCTGGTTTGGTTCTACGCCGTTTTTTTTTTTTTCTCGAAAACTAAGCGACTTTACTTCCAGATTTTACTCTACTAATATTTCATCGCTGCGGGCCTCGAGCGGTTTCTGCTCGTGCTAGGTTCGTCATATCTATACGCACCTTTTTAGTTACTTTTTACCATTTAGTTAGAAGAAAATTAAATAATGTAATTTTATTTTTGATGGCCTGTAATTTCAGTTGTATTTGTTCCAGATGCAAAGCGATTATATCAGATTAATGGTATTGGTATTGGTACCTTGGCACCAATATGGTTCCATTTGAAAAAAATAAGTTTCATCCAAAAAAACCATTTTGGAGATTCTTATTTTTTTTGTTCAGGACCCGTCTAACTTTCGTTTCCGGAATCACTGCAGCCTCTTGGGCTTATTGTGATATTCTCCCATTTGTATTATGATAACCAATCCAGTACTCTGGTCTCTTGCACTAGCTTGTACAACCCCATCGCTGGTTTGGCTTCATATTCTTCTGGACTCAGTCTTGGAGATTCTTGGTTACTCATAAAGCAAATAATTTAGCATTTCCAATGTGATGGTATTTCCAAAGTGATGTTTATCAAGTAAAGACGATGCACTAAGTTTTAATAATTTATCCGCAAAAATAGTGTTACACATGGTACAGTACCATATAATTCAATTTTGGCATTAGGGTGCCAAGGACAATGAAAGTTATATTTTTGGTCTAACAATATATTTTTCGTAAATTCACTAAAATGACCCAGCATCGGTCTTTCAGATTCCAAAATTTTCAAGAAATCATACAGTATGACTGATTATTCTTAGCTTATCCTTCTTTATTTCTACAGCATTACTTTTTTTTGATTTCCACAGTAGATAATCAGCCAGCTTGTGCCTGTCGAGTTGCACGTATAATTACTAATATATGTGTAAAGGCCGTTTGTTTTTCAGTCACACCGGAAGAGCGCCTCTATATCAGTAAAAATAAAATTTAAATATATGCATTTTTATGAAGAGAATTGCATCAAGGTATAAATTAACGTCAATTTAACGGTAACCATTAAAGACCTCATTAATATTTATGTGAGGTGTTATTTTTACATTGACTGAGTACCAATTTGGAATTGTTAATAGTGTCTGGACATGAGAAACTTTATTGCACAAATAGATGAATGGAGGCAATGAAGAAAGCCAGTAATATTCATTTTTAATGTTAATTTTCTTCATTTAATGCCCGAAACAGTTATTATGATTATTTATATATAGACAGGGCTCATTAGTAGCTGTGATAAAATCAGATTTGTATTTTTAATCGACGGAAATGTTTGCGTTTGGTGGGAAGTTGTGGGTGTGTGTGAACAAGAACTCTGTCTGTATGACAAGTTTTTTAGTATAATTACCCAATTTTAGTCCCCGATCTAAACGAAACAAGGAACTTTCATCTCTTTCAACATTTGATCTAATTTTTGGGTTATTTTTGGATGCTCGAGCAGAATATTAAGTTTTTTCTCGTTTTGGTGTATCACACCATCATCATAGGTACATTATTTTAAATGTTTACTGTTAGAAATTTGTACCTTACGTATAAGAGTCTTAAGCAGGAAAGGCCTCAGCGATAGTAAGCCCGGTTATTCACAAAATTAACAAATTTTTTCAAGCATTTGGAACCATCAAGTAGTTATAAACAACGATTTTTTGTTTTTCAAAAATTAATCCAGACGTTGAACTACTTAGTCCAATCAATGAATGCCCAAAAGGGAATTGTAGAGGAAGGACATTGAAGAGGGGAGAATTTTCCTCTTCAGGAATGTATTGGGGGGGTAGTTAGGTGGTAAATATACAGGGTTGTGCAAAAACTCACCTTCTTTAGAAAAAGACGACCCACTCAGTATTTAGGTGGGTTTTTGGAGGGTTTTTCTGGCCAATTGTGGGTAATTGTGGTTTATTCTGGGTTTTTGTAAAATCCGAATTTCCCGCCTTTCATTCGGCGTTGCTTTAACAATATAGCATTCGGCCATATTGGGAGTAAACTAAGGAATAAGCCTGGAGCTGAAAAGGCGTCAAAACTAGTTAATATTTATAGACATTTAAATAAAATATAAATATCTTTTCAAAAGATATTTATCTTTTACCTTTCACATTCCAGTTTGAGGGAAAGGAGGAGGGCCTATAAAGCTGGTTTTCGTCCCAATAATTTCGAAAAAAATTTTTTATCATATATATTCAATATCTAATCTATTCCACCCCAAACAGGACTCCGTCCAACCCATCCCCCTCCATCTAACTCCATTAAATTATTATAGAACCCGTTTACATTACATGTACACATGTTTAGATGTTTTTGAACTTGAAAAACATATTTCCTTTGTATAAACTGCACCTTAAGCTCCCTCTACTACTATACAATACCATAACACCCCCAAACCCCAATGACAAGCACCCTCTCCTCCCACAACATAAACCTTTATGCTGCTATCAGATTTAAAATAGTTTTAAAAGGACTTTTTATTTAAATTATTAATAAAATGCCAATTCCTCTTATACCCCCCCCCCCCCCCCCCCTCATATATAGTATATGTACTTTTGTCTCATTTTTTCAGAACTTAGAAAGCTTAGAGCATAACTATTTTTGTTGCTTTAGACGTAGGGAGAGAGAGTAAAACGAGCGCAAGGTTATATCTCTCTGCCGATAAAAAAAAAGTATAAGAAAAGTTATACCATTTTCAAGCATGTAGGAGAATGATAATGGCGGGAATGGTTCGGGAGAGTGGGTGTTGGGGGAGGGGGTATAAGAGGAATTGACATTTTATTAATAATGTAATATATAAAAAATCCTTTTTAAACTATTTTGTACCTGGTAGGAGCATAAAGGTTTATGTTAATGGAGGAGAGGGTGCTTATCTTTGGGGGTTGGAAGTATTGTATAGTAGCAGGCGGAGCTTAGGGTGCAGTTTGTTCAAAGGAAAATGATTTTCAAGTCCAAAAACATCTAAGCATGTGAACTAACGTAAACTGGTTCTTTAATAATTAAAGGGGGATACATGGAGAGGGGAGGGTTGGGGGAAGTTCTGCTTAGGCTGCAATATATTAGATATTGAATATATATTATAAAAAAAAATTCTAAATTTTTTGACCAAAAATAAAAAGGGCCGAAAACCTGCTATAGGCCCTTCCTCCTTTGTTAAGTTTTTGTTATTTGTTTCACGTTTTTATTTTTCTCAAGTTTATTATTTACTTATTTATTGTTTACTAATATATTGATACGTTACATTTTTGTTATTGTTTTGTTCAAGTATTTGTGAGGCAAAAATATGATTTTTATAATAATTGCTTTTTTGTCTTGCAAAAACAAAAAACGAAAATCAAACAAAAACCCAGATGGGTTTTTGTAAAATCAAAAACCCACCCATTTTACTCACTGGTTTTTTCTAATGGTGAGTTTTTGTGCCAACCCTGCAAATATACTAAAAGTCTCCGCCCCTAGCCCCGCCGATTCGGGGGTGGGGGAAAGATTCCTTTTTTCGATTGTTCGCTTATAACTCGGAAATGATGCGTCGAACGGGAAAAGGTAATCTATGCAAAATTAAACATAATTAAATTTCCTACAAGAATGTCTATATTCATTTTCTTACGAGATATTCGCCAGTGAAAATCGATAATTGATAAATAAATTAATTAGGTACCTACCTTGAATATTTCTATCAAAGCGGTTTACCGTGGTCTGCTAATAAATCACACTCACAAAACAGTCTTTATCTTAAACACTCGATGTATTTACTAACGTCATATTTTGTCGAAATCTATACATTTCCTTAAATATACAATGTGACTCATTTAAAATGAAGATACTTTTTTATTTTGTTTCCGATTTGAATCAAATTTTACTCAATTATAGAACAAATTAACATCTACTTATGACCAGAAAAACATTCGCCTGCTGCAAAGGCAAAGTCACTCGCGGTACCAAAATATGCGGAAAAAAATCATATTAGTGGATCTTAACGAATTTCAGGTATCTACCACAAATTGCTGAAACTGACGATCCCCTTTGCCAGATGAGTTTATGATAAAAAGTTTTTATTTTTTTCCGCATATTTTGCTACCGCAGGTGGCTTTGCAGGCTAATGTTGTTCTGGCCATAAGTAGATCCTAATTTGTTCAATACTTGACTAAAATTTGATTCAAATCGGAAACAAATTAAAAAAGTTATAAGGGTGTCTTCATTTTAAGCGAATCAAACTGTGTATTTAAGGAAATGTATAGATTTCGACAAAATATGACATTAGTAAATACGTCTAGTGTGGTAAAATAAAGATTGTTTTGTGACTGTGATTTATTAGCAGACCACGGTAAACCGCTTTGATAGAAATATTCAAGGTACGTAATTTATTTATTTATTAATTATCGATTTTCACTGGCGAATATCTCGGAAACTATAACACATAGAAAGAAAATGAATATAGACATTCTTGTTTAATTTTGCATAGATCACCTTTTCCCGAGTTATAAGCGAAGAATCGAAAAAAGGAACCTCCCCCCCCCTGAAGCGGCGGGGACTTTTAATATGTTTACCTCCTAACTACCCCCAACACATTCCTGAAGAGGAAAATTCTCCCCTCCTCCATGTCCTCTACAACTCTTTCGTTGTCTGGATTAACTTTATACTACTCTATTTTAAATAATGAAAAGTTTCCGGGATACTAGATACTTTATCTTTGGTACAATTTTATGTATGGCAATCGATATTTATCGTGTCTCAGAATATATGGATCTAAACTTCCCAGACGAGTCAGTGGTTAGAAACTATATACGATGAGAAATGTAAAATACTCTGGCTTTCGAAATTTCGTAAAAAAATGGGAAAGTGCGATTTTTTCCGAATTCGGCAGGCCATTTTACATGAGAATATGACTTCAGTTTTTGTTTGTTGGCAAGTTGTATAGGCCACTTTTATTTGGGATTTTGAGAGATCTCGCTTTTCGACTAATTGTTACAAGCTTGTCAAAAGGTCTACAAAAAAAAAAAAAAAAATCTGCTCCAAGGACTAAACCTATCATGCCTTAAGTATTTTTGTGTGCTGAATTCGAATTTTCAATTTAAAAAAATTTCTACCGCGTAGATTTCGAGTACATTATGTCAAAAATTGTCAGAAAACCGTATTTTGATGATAAAAACCGGGATTTACTCGAAATCTACGCTGTAGAAAATTTTTTTAATTGAAAATTCGGATTCAGCACACAAAAATACTTAAGTCAGTTTAGTCCTTGGAACAGATTTTTTTTTTGTAGACCTGTGCAATTGAAAGCTGTACCTCATTAAACATACTCAAAGATTAAAGATTTTGAATAAAATTCGCTAGGCGAATTATTTTCTCCTTTTTCAAGAGTTTCGATTAGATTTTGGTAAAAGGTTTTTTAAAATTTTATTTTATTGTCATCACACACTAAATGAACAATATAAATCCAAGCTGTAGGTTGGGTTGTATAGATAAATAATGTATTAATTAGTCGCACAAAACCAAGCGTTTATAATCACGTAAGTATTTATATTTGGCAAACTACAAAAGTTTTTAAAGTATTTTATTTATAGAAGTGGCGTAATGTCCTACATATGAAAAAAACCAGTTTCACTTCTGACTGGATAATTAAATAAACTAATTTTGGCAGAAATTAGCCACTTCGATTTTAATCTGATGTTGCAGATCGAAAAAAAATGTATTTGGCACTGTATGATGTAATAAACAGGTATTATTATGTGTCTGTAGATAAACTTATCATATTTTTTTATGTAAAACTGACAGGTTAATACAACTATACAACAATCAACATTCGATTATACATCACTTATAAGAGTATAATTCTTGCTGGTTTTAGTTAGTTTATGTCGTAGTTTATTATTTGATAGTGTGTAATAGGTCTGATTTTTGAATGTTGATTTCAATTGGAAATGATATAAGGTTTATCGATATTATAAACTATTGTAACAAAAAAAACCGCTGCCCAAGGAATCACTATACTTCCACATCCAGATTTTTTATCCAAGTCACTCACAACGAAAAAATTTTGTATGTGGAAATAATTGTTTATGGAACTTTAATAATATAATATTTGAAATCCTCTACCCCAAAAACCCATAAAACGATACCGCACATCGGTAGCGGGGTGGGGGTGGTAATAGGGGGTGGGTGAAGTAAAAAAACATTTTGAGGTTTCTGGTTCTTGTACACACACTAAATCACTTTTTTTTCATCCCCTTTAATAACGGTGTGGGGGTGGTAATTTTTTTTGTGACCTTAGTTTCTCTTGTATATACTAAATACCAATTTTATGGACTCTTACCTGCTTGATTTACCTATTTTTACCAAATTTACACCAATTTACCCCCCAACCCTTCGACGGAACAAGATGAAAATATAATCTAGTTCTAGATCTCGTTAAAGTACCTACATATGTGTGCCACATATCAGAGACATCGCAATCGCTACATTAGCGAAAACCCTGTAGCAAGGGTTTTCAAGAGTGCTCTTTAGGAATATCATGGCCTCGTGATTCTTTCTCATCGCTCTAGAGACATGGTGGAAATCTGAGCAATTTTACAATCACTATATTGTGTTGAAAAAAATTCTGACAAAGGTAAGTATCCTTTTCGCGAACGCCATAGTCCATTTTTAACTCTTAAGTGAATTTTATGAGGGGGTAAGGGTGCGAAGGAATGAATATCGGAGCAATCTCGTAATCGCTGCATTACATAAAAAAAATTGATTCCTTTTCATCTCCCAAATGATCCCGACGGGGGTCAGGAGGTGAAGACCCACCAATAAGTTATCGTCCCGTTCTCTTACCCCATTGTAGGTGTGTGTCATAAAATAGTTACAAACATTCTAGTTATCGTCCCACATTCATACCTACTGCAATCAAAATGCGATATCTGGTACATTCACTATTTTTTTCCCTGACTCATGTTCATAATTCAAGATAACGGGTAGTTTCTTACTCTGTCATGGTTTGTTTTCGTGTACTAGGTCGTAACAGATTTATGGTTCATTCCTATTAATAAAGCTTAGAGGGATCAAGCTCTTTCGCCAGTTATTGGAGCTTTTATGCAGTTTTGTATAATATTGGGGTAGTTTTCACCCTCTTAAGGGTGTGTCTCAATTGCTTTGTGTAAGCCCTAGTCAACACCTTCGTTCATGCATTCAGCCAATAGACTTATACTATTTCTGTTCATGGAAGCTCTATAACTCAATAGCATCATTATCTTGATTGCTCAGCCATAGCTGATGTGTATTCATTTTTTGTGGGGCTGTGTATGTTTTGATAGCATCACGCATATCACAACTTCAATCCCTCATATCTCAAAAACCAAACATATGCTCATTTTGAAATTTTGTATTCAGAATGTTCTCATTATTAACAATAATTTTCTATTATATTTCTTTTTGAATTATTTACTAGATCATTTATATAGGGTCGCCTATTTTTTCGCATCAGCTTCAAAGTTTGTCGTAGATCTAATAGATCATCTGTATTAATGAATTTATATGATTATATTTTATTAGTGTCAGTGTAAAACAAAAATAATATGTACACTTACGTCTATTTGCAAATTCTTCAATAAAAATTAAATGACGTCAAACGATTATTTGCTCACAGATAATGTCCTGTTTACCTTATATAAAACGTTTAATACCTACCTTTAATTGGATCTTATTTGCCGAACGGGAAAATAAATTTCCTTTTAAAAACACTCCTTAAAGAAATGGATCATACGTAAAATCGATATATTGTTTTTTTACATTAACAAAATAAAGTTCTATGGTCTATGTGTTGGTAAAGAGGTCTATACACAGAACGATTTCTCGTACTTATAATCCCACAGTCTATATACTAACAGTCAATGTGGTTATAGAACTAATAAAAAATTACAGATATACCAGTCCTTGAATTTGTTCTAAAAATCTACGACTACTCGATAAAGGTAAGAAATAGCTAGCCTCTTTTTTTATTTAACCGCGGCTTTCGATTTAGTTAATCCGAAATTTCTAGAAACCAGAGATGGCAGTGGTTTTTTTTTCCATTTTTGAAGTTACCGCCAATTTTAACCTAACTTTTAGAATAAAAGCTAGGTTAGATTAGAAATTTTCCCAAAAATGGGTTTCTTTTCCTGGGAAGATTAAAATAAAAAAGAACTGTTCAACAAATATTATGTCAGTTTTGACAGCGTTTGAAAATTAAGTAGGCGCATTTGTTTTTTTAAACTTCGCGTCAGTGATATAAGCCACCTATAATTGCGTGTCCCGTGCGTTTTGTTTACCGTGCGATTTGTTTACAGTGCGTTTTCCCATTTTTGAATTTACCGCCAATTTTAACCTAACTGTTTGACTAAACGTTAGGTTAGGCTAGAAATTTTCCCAAAAATGGGTTTAACATGAAAAAAACCGCTTTTTCCCATTTTTGAATTTGCCGTCAGTTTTAACCTAACTTTTAAACTAAAAGTTAGGTTAGAACTAAGTCAAAGAATGTTATGAATCCAATCAAATATACCTAACATATTTGGTATCAAAATGATGGTCTTTTAATGACCAATTCATTTTGATAAAAAAAATTATGTTTCCTGAAAAAAACTGTTTTTCTCCCGGGTAAAAACTCCAAAAAATAAAAACCCGGTTTTTATCCATTTCTGCTAGAAACTAAGTTACAAAAGCACTAGGAATATGTGGCAATATGTTAATAGTATATTACGTAATGAGTGATGTAAGAAGCATATTACGCACGAATGGAAAAGTTACGCACGATGCCGCGTAGCGGCGAGTGGGTATTTCCAAGAGTGCGTAATTGCCTTACAACTTGAATTATCTACTATACTTTACCTACGATCATATTTATTTAGTTATTTAGTAAAATCTGAATTTAGTTTACTAGTCAACAATATTATTCAACAAATATTATGTCAGTTTTGATAGCGTTTGAAAATTAAGTAGGTGCATTTGTTTTTTTAAACCCGTTAGTGATATAAGCCACCTATAATTGCGTGCCCCATGCGTTTTGTTTACAATATGTAAAATTCAACTTACATAGATGGCAGGTAGTGTGTTTTTTACTATTTATAGTAGTGATCGTAGATAAAATGGTTAATATCATATCTACAAAGAAAAATTTTAGTTTCAACTCGGAACCATCTAATATAGGATAAGAAAATTGGTGTAACTCAAGATTCTATTATAGGTCCACTTTTGTTTCTTATTTTCATTAATGACTTGCCAGTTAGATAACAGATGAAGATCTTTATGTTTGCAGACGATACATCTGTCATAATTCACAGTGATACTGTAAACTGCCCCAAAATAAATTATGTTGACACAAGTAAAGAAGTAACATTCTTAGGCTACCCCCAAAGATACTACTATTATAGCGAAAAAAGCATTCGCCATTTTGAATTTTAAAATAGAGCTAAATATTATACCACTTTATGTACTATTGTACAAAATCTTATTTTTTATTTTATACACTTAACAAAACTGATATTTATCATGACAAGATTCAAGGGGCGCAGCCAGGGGGGAGCCATGTCTCCATGGGGGCCATCCATAAATGACGTCACGCTCCAGGGGGGAGGATTCGTAATTACGTGACTAAGTGTGATAAGGGGGGGGGTCTGACTTAGTGTGACGTAAACGAATGGTGAACGAATCAAGAAAAGAAAAATATTGCAAACATTTTTTTTTGGACTTCTACTAGCACCAATGAGGGGGCGAATATCGTGAATAATAAATAACGGAATCGAAAAAAACATAAGAGGGGGGGGGTCTCTATAAGCGTGACGTAATTTTTTTTGGGGGGGGGGGTCTAATTTAGCGTGACAAAACGTGACAATGGGGGGGGCGTCATTTATGGATGGCCTCATGAACCAAAAATAAAGACGAATAATCTCTATCAGTACAAAGCAGTATTCAAACTATCCGTTGTAATTAATAAAAATGTTATCTAGTAGAGGAATCTACACACATCCATTTACAACAATTTTCTGAAAAGTTTTCCCCATCCTCTGGAGAGGCCGGTTCTATCCCCCCCCCCCCCCCTCCAGATGAATTATCTGGCTGCACTACTGACAAGATTTATGGTTAATAAAATTTATTCCATTTCTATTCTATTCTTATTACATATTACATATTTTCTTCGAGTACTGTTTTGCATCAATCTTATGTAAAGCAGATTTCTAACTTTCGTTTTATTTTCCAGGATGAACTGAATCCCCTGAGACACCTTTGCTACCCCGGAACGGACGTCTTCATGCTGTGCTTCTCGATCGTCAAACCCAACTCATTTTTCTCTGCATGCAGCAGATGGGCCGAAGAACTGACAAGACTGGGGGCCGCCGTAGTGTTAGTAGGAACTCAAGCAGATCTTAAAAATAATATAGACGTAATTAACAAACTAAAGGAAGTGGGACAGAGGCCCGTCCTATCGTCCGAAGCCAAAGGCTTGGCGGAAAGGCTAAACGCTCCGTACATCGAAACATCAGCGTTAGCGTGTACTCACCTCAAAGAGGCCTTCGATATAGCCATCGTTATAGCGTTGGAGAGGCAGAGGAAGAAGAGGAAATTCTGGAAGAAGTTGTGTTGTGTTCGATAGGAAAAATGGTGTGGATAAACTTTGTGTGGATGGATGTTTTGTAAATAGTTTTGTATTCAGGGCTTTATCTCTATCGAAACTTTGTTGTTTATGTAGGTATTTGTGAATTGTGGGTCAAAATGTAAACTTTGTGCATATGATGGCCTTAGATAAGGTTACCCCAGGTATATTTATTATACTGTTTTAATTTTGATTTTTAAAATTAAGTCAGTGACTTAATCGATATTTATTTCTGGTTGGGTGGGTTTTATTATTTTCTGTTCCAGGATTTATACCACCCTGTTGATTTTTAAGGGATTTTGACCATGACTAATGCATTTCACAAAAAAAATTGATCAAATACGCCCAGGATTTTGTACTGCTAATAATATAATGAATAGGTATTTACGCACAGCAAAAACTAGAATTGCAAGTTGTCTTAAAAAAATTTTGTAAGGTTTTATTTTGTATAAATTTTTACTCTTTAATTTTATTTTTTAAAGTCGCTTTTTAAAATGTCAATTTTTTTAATTAATTTTTGGGTACGGGACCCTGAAACGGATGAAGCATGGAGGTACTTCGTCTGCCAAAGTTTTAAATAAAAAAAAATAAATAAATGATTGAAAACAGTTATGAACCTTGATATGAAATTTATGAACTTTTATTAATAACTTATTTTTATAACAGACCGAGGAAAAGAGATTTAACATATTCGAAGTAGGTGTGTATGTATCTGTCACAATTTAACATTTCACACATTCCTTTATTATGTAACACTTGTAACCTATTAATATATCTGATATGCTACATGATATTATTGAAAAACGATAATTAAACTGGATAAATTATACAATTATAGTATTATATACAGGGTGTGCCACTTCAAACTCCCCAGGCTGGTGACTTTCTTATTTTTTAAGCAACGACCATGTTGAGCACATTAAACTGTAGATATGTTTCAGGCACATAAACATGTGTACAGAGTGATTTAAATTTTTTTTTTTTAAATTGTTAAGAGAAACTTAATTTCCTTGAATATTTTTTACCTCACCCTGTACATGAACTGCGTTAATGTTTTCTTATAAAGATTTTAATTAGCTTCAATTTATGTTATTACGTCATATTCGAAATTCTTTTTGGTTTTAGAAAAAGAAGTTTAAAAACACTCTTTCCGATTCCAAACTGATTTTTTTAAAATAACTTTGGCAAGATTGTAAATAATAATTTTATGCTTTATTTGTAAAAGACATATCATAAACAATATTCAACGAAGGAAAACAGTAACAAGAAACAAAAAAAAATAAATATTTTTAAAAACAAACTTATATTAAAATGTACTATTACATACATAGGAAATTGCAAAATTTTTATTTTTTAAATTGTTTTATTTTAATAACATAAAGTGAAGCTAATTAAAACCTTTATAAGAAAACATTAATACAATTCATGTACAGGGTGAGGTAAAAAATATTCAAAGAAATTAAGTTTCCTTTCTTAACAATTTAAAAAAAAATGTATGCATGTTTAAAAGGCTTTAAAAATGTCTACAATTTGATGTGCCCAACATAGTCATCGCTTCAAAACTAAAAAAGTTACAAGTCTGGGGAGTTTTAAATGACACACCCTGTATAATTAATTTTGACGGCACTCAGCGGGGCATTAGTCTGGAGAATAGCGTTGGTCGCAGTCTGGTTTTTAGTCCTTATATATTTATAGAGGAGTTCGACAAAATATTACACTAGTAAATATTCTGCCCTCTAAAAGCATACTTACTGTGTTTTGAAAAAGTTACAAATTCAACTTTTGTGTTATTAATTTTCAGATATAGTCTAATAATTATAAAAATTTCCGTTACAAAAAATGTTATCTGAGATTTTCCTTCAGCAACTGGTAATGGAGAGTTATACATCACAAAACCAGGGTTGGAAAAAAACAGTTTTTTTTAATTTTAAACAAAAAAACAGTTTTTTTTGTTTAAAACAGGTTTTTTTAAAAGTTTTAAATAATATGTTTAAAACAGGTTTAAAACGTTTAAAACTATATTCAACTAAAATTAAATTGTGCCAGGCACACTATGTCTGCTACTACTAGTTGATGTCAGATGGCGCTCTTGAACGGATTTTACAGCACTCTGCAAATAAAATGGTCAGTTTAGTGCACGTGACCACTATATCGGAATTATTTATCGGAATGGACCATCATTGGCACTTTTCCTGCTTTTCCACAAACTCTAAAATAATACATTTATTAAAAACATCACACAGTGTTTTAAACAGTTGTTTAAAACATTGCATTTTGTATTAAATATGTTTTAAACATTTGTTTAAAACACAGTGCTATGTTTTAAACACTTTGTTTAAAACATTTTGTGTTAAACATGCCAACCCTGCACAACCCTGCACAAAACCACAGAAATCCGTTCTGGAGAGGTGCGCAACACCCCCCCCCCCAAAAAAAAACCACCCCTTCGGTGAAAAAAACCTTATTTTCCTGATAACTCGTTAACCGTTGAAGATATAAAAAAAATGCTCATTATAAAAAAGAAAGCTTGACTGATTTCCTAAAAAAAAAGTCCTATTGTAATTTTGTTGTATATGCCATGGTTTTCGAGAAAATCGATATTGAAAAAAATTCCAAAATTTGTATTTTTAATGCGCGCGAATTTTCATTTATTTGAAATTTTTTGCGCACGGCCTATAGAAAAAATTGAATTGCTCGAAAACCATACAAGCTAGGAAGAAAAATAAAAATGGATTTTAAAGGGGATATAAAATACTCTCTTGTGTTGCCATTTTTGATGGCTATTGATATTTATTAGTATATAAAAATAACAATATAATATAGTTATCTCTTAATTTCTTGCGTCTCTAACTATTCATAGGCCCATAAAAAATAACTGACTTTAATATAAGTTATAAATGCATTATCTTTTAGTTCGAGGTAGTACTTCAATGCAGAATAAGTTAGGAATAAAAATATTCACATTTACAAATTTACCAGTATGTTGAAGTTAGCCAAATTTTGGCCAATTTTTTATTGCTTCCTAAAAATTAAAAAAAAGACCCAAACATTTTGAAGATTTAGCTCAAAAAATTATTCAATAAAATGGAGGAAATTGAAAAGAGAGGAAAAACGGCCAAACTTTGGATTACCTATATGAAAATGGTTATAATGGCAAAATCAAAATAAAAAATTGGCCAAAATTTGGCTAACTTCAACATGCTGGTAAATTTGTAAATGTGAATATTTTTATTCCTAACTTTTCTGCATTGAAGTACTACCGTGTACTAAAAGATAGTGCATTTATAATTTATATTAAAGTCAGTTATTTTTTATGGGCCTGTGAATAGTTAGAGACGCAAAAAATTAAGAGATAACTATATTATATTGTTATTTTTATATACTAATAAATATCAATAGCCAGTGTTTTATATCTCCTTTAAAACCCATTTTGATTTTTTTTCCTAGCTTGTATGGTTTTCGAGCAATTCAATTTTTTCTAAAGGCCGTGCGCAAAAAATTTCAAATAAACGAAAATTCGCGCGCCTTAAAAATACAAATTTTGGAATTTTTTTCAGTATCGATTTTCTCGAAAACCATGGCATATACAACAAAATTACAATAGGCTTTTTTCACTGAAGGGGTGGTTTTGTGATGTATAACCCCTCCACTAACAGTTACTGAAGGAAAATCTCAGATAACATTTTTTGGAAGCTTGTGGTGTATTTTTTACTTTACCGACTGGAGTAAAAGTGTTTACAACACTTATATATTTTATGCAATTAGCTTACTTCCAAGAACCATACATCTAGTTTTTGATTAATGGGGTTAAATTTATTTGCACATAGCCACCCATACAGCATAACAAAGCTCTTTATTCCTTAGATACACGATTTCAGTATGATTTTTTCCAGACAAAGAAAATGTACATTCGCAAAATGGTTTACGTGTAAATTTTTTAGAATGTAATTTATATCAATCACATATATAATGAATAAAAGGGGCCCCAACACACTACCTTGCGGCAGCTCTTATGAACGTCACTAGATGTCTCATTGATCACTTTAGTTTTATGGTACCTATTTTCCTACGTTGAATCCATGTTGTAGCTATTTCTGTTACAGTATTCTCACTTAATTTAACTAACCTATCTATCGATCAATAGTTTCAAATACTCGTTTTAGGTCTACAAACACACTTATTAAAACTGCATTACTGTTATTTATCTCTTTCGTTTCATTCATTATTTATTTTATACCTATTGAAATTAATCAAAAAAATTCATTGGCCTTCTACCGTGGAGAAATTTTCTGTGAGGAAAAAAAACGTCTCGAATGGAAATTGGAATTTTGGTAGCTCCGCGAGAAAAAATGTTTTGTCAATTTCATTTCTCCAGAAAGGGTGTATTTTCTGGTCGGCAGAAAAGAATATATAAAAACCACCTGACTGGAAAAATATTTTTCTAGATTATAGTACAATAAACTGATAACAAGTATATTGGTAACATCTTATCAGTCATTATTTTGGCCCATGTTCATCATGTATTTATTTATTATTTTATTCTAGGAAATATATACAAATCCTCCCATCGCATTAAAAGTTATTGATTAATTTTTAATGCAACAATGCTTCTTTTCGCCTATCTGAGGTATTTACACCATATTCAATAATACGAAGAATCGGTAGATTTTTTTTTATCTAATCTATTTAATATTGCAACCCTTGGCTTATGTTATTATTTATTACTTAAGTAGTAAACTTGTACACGGATGGTAAAAAAATTATATGCTGGGTTATAGCCGAGAATTTTAAGGTTTTAAGCTAGAAAGGAATATTGTAAATCTGAAAATATGTATGAATGTATGACTCTAAGACATTGTTGAATAATGTACTAAAATTTTCAAGATCTCCGATGCTGCTTCGCGATGCTGCTGCCGATGCTTCATATATTTTTCTGAAGAATATCAGAATAAGAGCTTGTTTTTAAAAAACTTTTTTTTACGTATAATTTTATTTTTAAATTTTTGGTTACGTCTTAACATATGCGTTCAACTTGAAAGGGTTTCATCATGTAGTGTTGAGTTCTTTTGACCATCCTTACTTAAAAGTACCGGATCTTCCGCCACTTCTTAGAATGCAACGTCTGAGTGAATACACTATCCGATCAAATTATAGTTTAAAAACACTTTTTAGTACCATATTATTGTATTGTCACCAGTATGCAAAATTTCACCTCAATTGGACGTTGTTAAGTGGTTCAAAATTGCATTGAAAGGTTTGACTTAAATATATTAACATACAAATCAAGTTAAATAAAAGCTTGTAATAAAAAGGAAACGGGAAACCAATGTGGCAAATTGATAATCAATTTTTAATAAATTGTGAGTATTGAAGTGCAATGTATGTCACTTATTGATATTATATGAATATTATTGTAAACGACTATTTTACAACATTTGTATTTTATTTTGAAATGACTTGGTCAGATGCTAATAGCACACCCCTCTACAATAGTCAGTCAATCAAAATTAGGGAATTCGGGAGTTTCCGTTTGATTTCTGATGCCAGAACATATTTAAATGTGTAGTTTTGAATTTGACATAGGCTTGCTGACGTGATTTATGCGAGTTTTATGTAGTATTTATATTTATACAGGGTGTAATAAGTTTCATGTCATTAAAAAAACTGGTAATGGGGACCGACTAGACAAACAAAAAATCTTTATGACTTTTTCCCCTAGGGGCACTTTGAAAAAACTGACCTAGGTCAACAATTTGAATATTAGGGTAGGAAACATTTGAGAACCACTGCCTTTCTGGGTCAATGGACGTGTAGTTCCCTTTAAATTGTCATAAAAAATTGCAAAGATTACCGACCGACTCGTTCTGGCCGGCACGCGGCGGCCCGCGTTTTCAAAGCAAAGAAGGGCGGCACCTTTGATGACCGCCTCAACGGAACCAATTATCAAAATGTAAATAATTCATTATCTCTTTTTGCAGAACTGCAAGCAAATATTGGGCGTAGAGGTTTAAACACAGCATTTCTTTACATGTGTGTTTTTTTAATTTAGAACAAAATATTGAAGCTTTTATTGTTTATAATTTTTCAGATTTAAATGTGATTTATTAACATTTGTAACCTAAATGAGTGTTCTGGGTTAAAAGCTTAAAAAACGAGAAATTATTGCTTGACATTGGGAAATAAAGAGTTAGACGTCTGAGATATGATAACAGAAAACAATTATGTGTATTTTAAGTTAGGAAAAAATCTGACTTATTTAACAAATTGCCGATCAGGTATCGAAAACTAAAATATTCGATAAATCTAAAACTTACCAATAAATTTGTTGATTTACATAAATTGTTCGAAATGGCTTCCGTCTGCACCAATACACTTTTCGACACGTCGAACTAAGGACATACGCACTCCGCTCAACACATTTGGTAAATTAGGATAATTTTTTATGGTTTCTATGCACATTAAAATACCACACTAAACTATCAACTAATGTTGTCAATAAAGAAAATAAAAATAAAAACTTGGCCCAAAATCCAAAAAGCAACACAAAAAGAACGAACAAGTAGTGTTTGTACGTAATCAAGAACTTAACGACTTGAACGGTAAGTCAATAAAATAAATCTTAACTGTAAAATTCAAAAAGAACATACAAAAACAACGAACGGGTTCGATGTGTGTATTAACGAAGTGCCCACAGAAACTAAAATATTGCCCAGGGGAGAGTATAGTTTTCTTCAGATCTACTAAGCACTCAGAAAACGCCGACGTCTTTCACCTTTACCGCACCGCTTACCTTACCTACTTTTAAAAAGGAATAAAAAAAGTGTGTTTATCAACTTGTGTCCTCGCCGACGCGCGGACTCTAACAAAGGAGCGCGACACTTTGAAAGAGCCGTATTAGCGTATTTGATGGTTAGAGGCGCCGACATAAGCGAAAATAAGAGCCTATCCCAACATTCCAGCAGTTCTCAAACAATATTATTGAAAATTTTCAAAATTTTTATTTATTCTTTCTAAAACTATAGGTTTTAGACCCCATGTTATATAAGGTTTTTTTTTTCGTTTAGTCCAGTTTTTTTAAATGACATGAAACTGATTACACCCTGTATACTGAGAGATATGATCGGACAAAGTTGAGTACCAAGTAGAATGAATATCTGATAGAGTTTGTATGTTATCGTGCAATGAGTTTGGGGCATTTGAATCAGTTTTCAGATTTGGCTGCTGGTTTCCGGGTCTTCTTCCGCGTAGACTTGGTTGAGTGCTTGACGTTTCGACCATCTTGTCGTGGTCTTCTTCTGAAGCGAGAAGAAGACCACGACAAGATGGTCGAAATGTCAAGCACTCAACCAAGTCTAAGCGGAAGAAGACCCGGAAACCAGCAGCCAGATCACCAGCTCCGCGAAAGCCTTAGCACCAAGTTTTCAGATTTACAGTATTTTTTCTGGGTTTTAGTACCTATGCCTAGGCTTATTAGCTTTAACTTTTAAATGGAAAACCTTTATTTAACGCATTTGCATGGACTTGGCAAAAAAAAATTTTTCCTGTGGAATATAATTGTGCAGTGTATGGTCAATGTTGTAGAAATGATCAACTTTTTTTGTGGGTGGAAAGGCCAGTTATATAGTCTGTATAATTTTAGATATTCATCTCCATATTATAGAGAAAAAACACAGAGGTGCTTAGACATTTAATTGGAATTTTGTTTATGAATGTAAAGCACCTTATATACTGTCAAATATTACTATTAAGAGCGAGTTGTACGAAATAAGTTCAAACCAAGTTCAGCTTGATTCATGATCAAAAACCAAGGTTACGATTGTAACCATGGATTTTGATCTAAGTCATAGAGACAGGGATATAATACAGGAGCCAGCAACACTCTTTTTTGAAACATCTGCTTAAAACTAATTCCTTATTTTTGTATTATATTTAGGCTGTGATTTCACAAAATCGACTTCTGCAGGCGCACCAGTAGGTCAATGCCTGACAGTACTTTTTTGGTCCTACCACAGCCATATTCCATCAAATGGCGAAATCTTTAGACATGGTATAATATTGACACTTTTTTTTTAACATAATTGAAATGCTGCTGCTGCCAAGTGTTGTTCCTCTAACGAAGAACGAAGTGGTTTCTTCTGGGAAGGTCCCGAAAGTTGCCCAGTCAAACTTGGTGGGTTGGTCGTTCCCAATTCTCCCCGCTCATCAATTTTCAAAGCCTGTAAAATCGATTCTTCCATTTGCCTTGAATGAGCCGAAATAAGAAATCAAACTCGGGCCGAGAAAAAAATCTCAATCCGGCCCTGCTTCCGGTTGTTGTCGTGATTGTCGAATTTGACTTGACAGCTTCTTCAAAAGGATTCCAAAGGCTGAAGTTGTTGTGTTCTGCTCCTCGTTATATATCTTGGCACTGCTTCGCTTCGCTGCTCATTTGTTGTGCTTTGTTGACCGTGACTTAAACGGTCACTGTTTAAACAACCACTGGTGCTTGCCAAAGCCAGTCTCCATGTGTCAGTCAGTACCTATCTTCTCTATTGAAGTTGTCTCCGTTTTTCATAATTTCTAGTGATTCTCTAATTATTCTTACAGCAACTAAAAGTGTCGCTGGCGCCTGTACTAACAGGGAGATTTGTACTATTTTTGTCTAATTAATGAATTGGTGAAACATACGAGTTAAAGATACATCACAGCTGCCTTCCTTCCTGATGTTTTACTCTCTGTCTTAACTCTGTGCGAATAGGCAGTGTGAATAAGCCCACAATATGTCTATTCAGCTGACTCGCTGAGTATTTTGGAGCCCAACGAAAGCACATGTTTCACTGACTGTTTCATAATGTATACCATTACAATTATATTGCTTAATATTTTGTTTTATTTAACAAGTTCGCTGCTGATGGAGTGTTGTTGACTTTTAAATTGACAATAGAATATACATAGGACCAGATCGCAATATGGCGACACCAGCAATGCACAATAGGGCATCTGCACGTGACGTCACAAGGTCGTTGCTTGGATGGTAAACAAATAAATAACTTCACTTTATTTCTGACGTTTGTGGTTTGGTAAGGGTTGTGCTTTGTGGTATTCGAAGTTTGTATACTTTGAACAATAATATATTTAGCTGGGCGATTTTCTGCGTGTGTTGAACACTGAAATTCATAAGGAAATAAAGTGAAGTTATTTATTTGTTTACCATCCAGGCAACGACCTTGTGACGTACGTGCAGATGCCCTATATACTACTGCGTTGCCATATGGCGACATCAGCAGTGAATGTGTTAACCATATTGGGCTCCAAAATGCCCGATGCGTCTTCTGTGTAGGCTAGAGAACCATTATATAAAAATTGTTCAATTTGTCTAATAAAATGGAAATATAACACGAAGATCTGAAATTATATAGACTGTGCAATGTGCATAGTCATATTGGTCATATGTTCAATTGTGATACTTCATATCATGAAAACTTCAACTAGCGGTCTCATAGCAATAACTTTTTTCATAAGTGGCAGGGAATTAAGCAATGGTAAATATCTTGGAATCAACGTAGTTTCGCAGATTTCAGTGACAATTTCACTCCGGTCAAATATTACACACTCTAAAATCATATTTAAAATGTTTACTAGCAACAAAACAGAAAACTTTGCTTTCTCTTCAAGGCAAGATTTTTATTATTTTTATTTATTTTCACCATAATAACGCTACTATTCTTTATAGAAATTAATTTTTAGCTAATTATAGATCTGAATTAGAATAAAAATTATTTCTGATTCTATTTTCATATTGTAGCTAGTTCCATTTTTTACCACTTATCTGGTAGTTGGCAACATTACCCGAGTTTGTATTACAAGTTGTGTCCGTCCCTTCGATAATTACATTTTGAGAGACATTAGGATGGCTGTAGGAAACATTTTGTATGTTTAAAAAGAATAGCAACTGTATGACATTTCAGCCGCTGCTGGAAATTGTACATATTAATGTACCAATAGGATTACAAGTTTTCATCTACCAGTTTTTAAACAACACATGAGAAACAGGAAAGTTGTCGAGTGAGAATTACAAGTCTTGCATCAAAGTTCACCTCAAGTTTTGGTTTTATTGTTTCTATTCATTTTTGAGACTGGTGCTTATGTTTAAAAAAACTAAAAAAGGCAATACATTGGATATATCAGTATAGTACAAGATCCGGCATAAGAAGTTAATACCCTCATCTGTTATTCATACAATGAAAGGTAACACGTAGGCTAATAGATCGTGACTATGTTGCCTAACCATATCTTGACCCAATGGCATTTAATTTGAAAAAAATAAATTAATTTTTTCTTTTTTTTTGTCAGGCGAAATCGAAATTTTGTATTTAAACGTATATAGCAGCGAAATCATTAATCCTACAGGAATTTTTCAAGAAAGCAAATTCATCATTTTATAATCTTTCTAATAGATCCCTACCAGTCCTAGAACCAACCTTTATCTAGATATTTGCAAGAGATGAGAAAAAAAAACACGTTTCCTTGGAAAATGTAAATTTCCAGTTGTATCGCTCCTAGCGTCCTTATTTTTTGTCGTAACGCAAAAAATAAAAAAAGAGACTTTATGGTTCATTAAATTATCTACAAATTCGTTAGGTCGTAGTTTTTTTGCCGTAGGAGCCACCGTTTAGGAGTTATGGACGTTTTAAGCAAAAAAGTGCAAGACACCGCCATCTTAAAAGGCCCGCCGGGCCCAAACCAAGAGTCACAGTAAAATTGAGAATGCGGCAAAACATTCCTCACATTATGTAGTTTTCCTGTGGTAGTTTTTATTTTTGAGCTATCTCTCACGGATTCCGAGTTACGGGCGAAAAACCGTTTTCAGAGATGCGGAATCCGAATGGAAATTTTCGTCGAAAACCCGACATCTAAATATACTAATATTTTCAAAAATACGATACCGCGACGCCCGTACCATGTCGATACGGAAAGAGGAAGACTTGTAGTTGATCCTGATTGTAAATCGCACGCCGAAATTAGAAAATTCGGCCAACACGAACGAATCAAAATTGACATTTTTGCCCCTAGGGGTCCGCGGACGATGTCTTGGGGGTCCACAAAATGTCACTGATATATTCAATTGTTTTACTTGACTTGCAGTGGTAGATTCTACATAATCTTCATTTTAAGAAGAATTTTAGTTTTTAAGGGGTCCTTGTCAGTATAGCGACCGATGAGGGGGTCCTTGAAAAATCTAGTTGGGAATCCCTGATCTAGATAAACGTTGGTTCTAGGAAAAAACTGGTGAGGATCTATTAGAAAGATTATAAAATGATGATGAATTTGTTTCCTTGACAAATTCCTGTAGGATTAATGGTTTCTCTGCTATATACGTTTAAAGACAAAATTTCGATTTCGCCTGACAACGATTTTCAAATTAAATGCCATCGGGTCAAGATATGGCTAGCCAACCTAGTCGTGATCTATTAACCTACATGTTATCTTTTATATAATCTATTTCTTATCTGAATAGCAGATGAGGGTATTAATTTCTTACGCCGAATCTAGGCTAGTACTGTTAGGTACTCAAAAGAAATTGCCAATTATAGGTTAGGTTTTTAACCAAGAAAAACATATCAAATTCGAGATTTTTTAAAGAATTGAAATACTGGTACCAATCTCAAAAATAATATAAACAATTAAACTACACATTACAAAAAACCGAAAGTTACGGCTCATGTATGACATATGAGTCAGATAAGTGACAGCGTTATTTTGAAGTGCATGTATATATTCGATTTAAATGATGATTTTCTGTATCTTTTTGTATTGAGCTCAGCTTATTGAAATTACTTTTTTTTATATTTAAACACTTGAAAATTAAAATCTGGGTTCAAGTTTCACACCATATCAAACCTGTGGCTTCCCTGATAGCACACGATGTCCGCTGGACGTTCGTTTTATGTCCATTTAATGTACTGACGTCCATGGACATAAATTGGATGTCTACCAGACGTCTATCATTGGATTTACTTTAAAATTATACGGAATGGACGTCCTCTGATTGTCCATTTTATGTACGGGAAGTATGTACATTTTATGTCCATATTGGGACAGCAGATGGACGTCCATTTCATGTCCGTTGATTAAAATATTATATATTACATATGTGCCGCAACGGACGTCCTCGATGACCAATTTATGTTCGGCAAGTACACACATTTTAGGTCCCTATAGGAACAGTAGCAGGACGTCTATTTAATATAAAACCAAAAAAACGTTAACAAAACTGGTTTTTCAATTTTACAATATTTTTGTTTATATTTGACCATCATTTCTGTAAATTTGTAGTTTATTTTTTAAAGTAATTTGTAATTTATCGTTAATAATTTCATTTTAACTTTTTTTTGTAAATTATTAATGATATTATTTGATACTAAACATTATTTATTAAACATTCAAATACTTTCTACATTTTGAAATAAATAGCTATATTAGTGTAAGACCTACTTCCAACTATACAGTCTTTAAGTAAGTACTAGTAAACAAGGTTAGTGGCCGAGTGAGTTAAAGCGTTGACTTAAAATCATGAGATCGGTGGTTCGATCCCTACTCATTCCGTGTTCTTTTTTTTTTTTTTGTTAAAATAATTGGGATGTACAAATATTGTTTGTGACTTTTGGACTTCCCTCAGCTGCCCGTCAGATGTAATTTGAACAAAAAACGAACGTCCATCGGATGACCTTAATATCCGTCGAGGACATTCCTCAGATATCCATAAGACAATGTTGTGCTATTAGGGTTGTTGAATACTATACCAAGATATGTGGATCCAGTTTTATGAGTCAAAAAACAAATATGTGGGTAACTTTTACAAAACTCTGCCCCCTCTAAAAATATTTATCGACAGGCCTGTTTTGGTTTCGAAATTTTTAAGAACGATTCTGAAATTGCATAACTTGTAATGATCATTGTATTCTGCTTTACAATTGACCCTAAATGACGAAATTTTAAATAGTTTTTAGTTTAATCGTAAACAGCGAGTTTTTAATCAGGCTACATATTCATTATAATCGATCTGCGTTTTACTGTAAATATATTTTAAATGGACATTTTTATAGGTACGCAATAGATATGTGTCTCTCTTTGTATATTTAGTATTAAAATGTGACTGAACAGCATTTATTTGTTGTAAATTATGTATAAAAAACTGTTTCTTCCAATTTGTGATAAAATTAATCTAATTCAAAAATATTAAATTAATTTGGTGTAGTGTATTTTTAGGTCTTATAAATTTTCGTTTTTAATATAATTTGTAAATAAGTCTAGTGGTTCTAAAGATAATTTTGAATACTCTGAAATTAATAAAAATGTACGTGATAATTATTATAAGGTGAATTTTTAAGTATTTGTTAGAAAACTTGTTTATTTTGTATCAACTTATTAAGTTTTAGCAACCATATCAACCATGTTAGGAACGTTTTTCATGTTTGTATATATGGATTTTACATTTTACTCTCATGAGTCCTGTGGTCTGATTTTTCTTAAATCAATAAAAATATTTATTTATTGAAGTTTGTAGTTTATTCTTTTAAAATCCTAACAGAAAGATTACCAAATATAGGTATAAATGAATTGACTTACTTCACATTAGGAAGCTTGGTAAAAAGTGTCATGGCGAAAATTAGATTGGCATCACTAAAAGTAGTAAAAAGTCACTGCACACACACTAAAAAAAATTTGTTTAGAGCAAACAAAAATTTTGTTGTGTATATACAAAGAAATTTCTTGGTTGATGTTAATAAATTTTTGTTGCTCCAAAAAAAAATTGTTTGAGGCAACAAAAATTTGTTAACATCAACCAAATAATTGCTTTGTATATACACAACAAAATTTTTGTTTGGTCTAAACAAATTTTTTTTAGTGTGCATGTTGACCAACTAATCCGGTGTGGTGCTGCATCTCGGCCACGACAATGCGGAAACTCAGAGTTTTAGAACATAAATTTATGCGCCTCATTTCAGACTCCGGTAGGTACACCTCCCTCAGAGATCTCTATGCACGTTGCCACAACATAACCCCACTAGCGGACTTCGTCCGGGAAACTTCCCAAAGATTCTACCAATTCAAACTGGGCGAAAGTCCGCTAACCCGAGACATCACACGAATCAGACGGCATAATGCCATACTTTTCAACCTGAAACACCCATTACCATACCAGGCTTTGCCTATCTTTCGGCAACCTCCCTAGCCACATCTTTTCTATACCACAATTTTCTTTCACCACCTTTTACTTGTACCCCCTCTATTCCCCCATTAGTTGCATTTTTATTATTTTTGTCAATTTTTGTTCTTCCAAATTCCCTTTAGACCAATAACTGCTAGTAAATCCCAACTTTTAAAATCATAATCTCCCCTCACCCCATCCTTCAAGAGGCAGGTAGACCACTGGATAAATCCGTGACTCTCGAACGGGTTTTTTCACTAAGTTTTTCCCATATGGACAACGAGATTTTCTTCGTAAATTTAGTGCGCGCGTGCGACAGTGCGCGTGTGTTAAAAATGCAATTGTTTCTTCGTAGTTCTAGCTATTTCTAAGTATTTTAATATCTTCCCGGATTATTGTTCAACGAAATTGTTAGGTTTAAGTTTTTTATATATGTTAAACGGGAGCCCTAACGCCCCAATTTCATCAGTTGTTACAGCCAAAGCTAAACCCCTCCACCCGATCACCTACCTACCGCGACGTTGCACGCCGCAGTGGGGTGATCGGCTCTAGACTGGACCCAGCTGAGGCGCATTCATGTCTTTAAACATTAATAAATATCTTTGATTTGATTTAATCTAATTTCCAAACTTTGAAAAAATGAAATAACTAACTTCTAAACTTACAACTCTGATAAAGTGATAAATTGTACAATTTGAATTTCTTTAAATATAATAGACTGCAAAACAAACTAATGAAGATGATGGTCTCTAATCATCAGTCAAAGTATACTCAACATTAAATATAATGGAAACAATGATAGGTTTATTATATTATGGGCATTTCATTTTTTACAAAGTTGGGAATTAGACGAGTTGGTCCAAAATTTGTAGAGTATAAGGTTTTCTCGTATTCAGCTTTTGGGCGAGAAGTGAGTGCGGGGATGAAAAGTCAGACCATCCGTGTTCTTCGAACGCGCAGTAGCGGTGCAGTTATCTCTTTCTAGAAATATGGCCGGAAGTATACTATGACCTGTAGTGTTATAGATAGATAGATAGATAGATGCATTTATTTGTTCCTTTTTAAATACAATACCTCATTGGGTGCAGAACACGTCAAAAACATTAAGAGAATACAACAGAAAAAAAGAATATAGTTAATATTAATGTAAAAAATACATATCATAATAAAATTGAAACACTAACAAATGGTAACAGTGAAAATAAACAGAGGAGACAACAGCAATTAAAATTAATTTTAAAATAGATAATATGCCTAGTTTGGATAAAAATGTGTTTAGTTAAAACATTAAAATGGTATAACAATATAATACAATGATAAATTTGAGAACAGCCTAGTTTGAGAGTACAAAAGTAAGTTTTTTATTAATGTATTAAAACATCAGTGAAATATTCGTCCACTGTATAGTAAGCCTTTTTTATTAGTATCCGTTTGAGTTCTAGTTTTAATGTTTTAAAGTGAGATTTTTTATGTTGTTCGGCAATTTGTTAAAAATGTTAATTATAGAATACTCAACATTTTTTTGTATATATGAGAAGTTTTTTTTATTGGTTGTTAATTTATTTTTGTTTCTTGTGTCATAATCATGCTCTAGAGATTTGAACAGTATGATGTTTTCTTTTACAAATATTGCTGCTTCATAAATGTATAGGCTTGTGTGTGTTAGTATGCCTCTGTTTATAAATACCGATTTACAACTATCTGTAGGTTTCATATTAAATATTTGTCGCAAACACCTTTTTTTGCATTTTGAAGATTGCATGTGCATTTATAGAATTTGCCCAGAATATTACTCCATATCTGACACGTGACTGCACATATGCATGATATGCACTCATGGCAGCTTCCACGCTTACAAAATGTGCCACTATCCCAAGTGCAAACAATACCATGACATAACCCCAGCCAGGCTGTCAACATGAAGCCTCCAGTCAAGCCTTGAATCCAAAGTGATTCCTAAGAATTTTACTGACCGGCTACTTGGGACATTTATGTCATTGTAGGTAAATGTTTCTTCATTTTGGGTGAAGTACGAAAATGTTATTATTTGGGTTTTTTGAACATTTAATTTCAGATTGTTGTTAGTGAACCAATTTTGTAGTGTTGTTACCGTATCAAGGATATCTTTTTCTTGGCTATTTTTAGAATCGTGACTAAATATTAAAGATGTATCATCTGCAAATTGAACCATATTATGATTAATAACTTGTGGTAGATCATTTGTGTACAGTATGTATAGCAAGGGCCCGAGAATTGATCAATTCTTTGTCTGATTTGACCTTGACTCCACTATCGTCACTCTCTACTAGTTGTTGATGTCTGTTTGATAAATAAGATTTTATTAGCTGTAGTGCTGTACCTCTTATACCATAATTAGACATTAGTGACAGTGCCACTAACTCATTAGGCAATCCATCAACCTGTCAAATTATTTTGGCAATATGGCGGGTGGGCAAACACGGCGAGTTTTAATTAAGTCGCGGAAAGCTAGCCAAGGCAACCGAAAAACAAACGTTTAATGAATGAAAACAAACATTTGCCGAATGTTTGCCCACCACACCATGTTAAAAGTGGTTTGGATTGCTTAATTGGAACGTAGGTTATGTACCGCATTAGCGATAAAATTCTGGATTTTTAGTGTACTACCTTTTCTTTCATTGTAGTGATTATTATGATTTCGTCCTCACTACTATTCGAGGAATTCTTAAAAGATTCAACTATTGTAGTAAATTTTCTTATTCTTCCTGGAGTGCCATATTGCACTTCACAATTGCACGAACTGCCGGAACTGGTGCCAAAAATCTGAACTCAGTACGCACTGCATGAAAATAGTTTTGCAAGTGGAACATAAACTGCCAAAGTGTCAACTCAGGTTCATAAAGTGCAATTACTGGAAAACGCTAATAGTTTACACTTGTACCACTAACAGAGCTGTTCTAAAAGTTAATCATTCTACTATTTGGTTACATTCATAACACAGTTGTTAACAACACATCATAACTGAGATTTCTGGATAGCAATTGCTAGGTAATAAATCTTCTACCTATTATTGAATTTTTCTAAAGCATTGTTCCCATTACATAACAGCCATTAGTAGCAGAAACCGTTACAAGTTCACTGCTGGTAGCTACCACATAGAGGCTACTAAAAGTGCTACTTGGACACTCGGTGAGGTTGTAAAAAAAAATAACATAATTCATAACCAGGCCTTTATTTCTTCATCAACATTGTGTAAAACAATTTCGAAATAAAAATATATGATATATATATGCTGGTATGCCGGTATTTAGCCGGTTATTTGGAAACACAATTGGATAAAATCGTCTTTATTATTATGAGTAAAAACACAATAGGCGGTTTTCGCCGAGTCGGCAGCCGCCTGTAACAACACACACGAAGCGGTTTAACTAGTTGTCGCAGAAAGCATCAAAATACAACGTTGTCAGTTCAGTAGTACAGCTAGGAGGAAGAATTAATTCTGTTGGGTTTATTATATTGTCAATCAAAAAAAAGAAAAAATAGTATGTGGGAACATCCAATTGTTAAGGAACGCCAGACAAAAAGTTTATATAATACCTGTCACCCATTCTTGTCTGTTATTTCACGCAAAGTATTTGTAAACAGATTTGATTTGGCAAGCATGCATCAAATTTACAACTGAAACACGCAGCCTCGTGTGTGCGGTTACATGTAATACCCATATACGAGAGGACGAGCGTCAACGCCCCTCAACGAGCGGCCCATGGTCCAGACGATGTGCCGAGGTGTGTCGCCTAAGATCAAAATCACGTGTGTGCGTTTCTATGATTTAGTATAGAACCATGTGCCGAGTCGGCCGCCGACTTGGCGAAAAACGCCTAGTGTGTTTTTACCCTATAGTTCGTCTGAGTGCTAATGAAGTGGTATGAAATGCATTTAGAATAATTAATATCATCATCGGTAATTAAAATATAACAGTAAAAGTTGAAGGAAATTCATAAATAAGTTTTGCTGTTATATTTTAATTGTTGACGATGATATTAGTGCTGGTAACGGTTGACGGGTATAGACCAGAAAGGTGTAAGGAAAAAACTTTTTTAAATAGTCGACGTTTCGTTACAATTTATTGACATCCTCAAGACTATTTAGAGAATTTTCTTTTGTCACATTGGATTTAAATAATAAAACAAAACACATTGATACAAACAAATACAACAAAACTCCTCAGCGTATGAGTAACCTAGTCTATTAGATAGATAGATAGATAGTGTTTTGTTTTATTATTTAAATCCAATGTGACAGCTAATTATACTCATAATTATATTACACTACTTCTATTTTCAACAGCATGAATATTTTTTTAAAAAGTCGAATTAGGCAGATTTATACACAAATTGGAATTCTGACATAAAGAACCTCGCACGGAATGATAGGAAAATGGCCCTCGGTTAAATTGCATCAAATTTTACCGTGTTATAGGTCTTGGCCTCCTAAACAATAGTTTTCATCGGCACAATGCTCAAAAGTCAAGCCAGTAAGCCACTGCTTGTCGAAGACAGAACCATTAAGTGCATAATTGTTTACCTGCTGTCGCGGTGGATTGCTGGATAACCTGAAACACGCGTCCCAGATGACATTATATTTTTACATACCATTTTATAATTTAGTGTTCGTTTATTATATATCTCGTTATACACATGTATACAGTGTGTCCCAGGATAGATGTAACAAGAGGTGTAATGGACCAAAAATTTTGGAATTTTGGAATGGTATTTGGAGATTGAGTCCTGCTTGTTGTAAAACTAAAGTATACCAAAAATGACTTGATTTGGTGTTCTACAAGGTGTTTTATAAGCAAAGTTGTAAAAATCACCACTAATAAAGTACCTTTATTTTTCAAAATATGAAAAAATTCCACTAAGAAAAGTTATTTAGAATGCAATTTTATACCTCTAGACCAAATTTCAGGAATATAAAATTATTTTTTTGAAACTTCCCATATTTTCAATAAATTAGTATTTTATTTTGAACCATTCAATTAAAACTGCATAGAAATTATTTTTTGTGAATTAATATTTAAAGTTATGTAGAAGCTGAGAAAAGCAGTGGATACACATTTATCATTTATTATTGACATATCTGTCAAACGTAGTCAATATTATCCTTAATTTCTGTTTCAAATTAACGAACCAAACATAAAAAATTAAGTGAAAATGGTACTCACAGTGCGTGAAAGAATTTATATTGTGCAATGCTACGGAATTGGCGGTGAAAACTCACTAAAAGAAGTGGTAAGCCAATTTAATTTGAAATTTCCAAATACTGCTTTGTCACGTACTCAGGTTATGAGAATAATTAAAAAGTTTCTGGCTACTGGTAGTGTTCTTAACATGAAAAGAAAAATAAAAGCATATGATGAAGCAATGTTGGGGCTCTTATAGCTCATGCCTCTGTTATAGAAAATCCTAGGATGCCACTAAGAGGGAGATCAGCTCTTATTAATATTAGCAAGTCTGAACTCCAAAGAATTTACAAGGCAAAGAAAATTAGGGCATATAAAGCAAATTATAAACATACGCTTGAAGAGGGAGATGACGGCCGTAGGTTGGATTTTTGTTTGACCATTGAAGATAAAATCATGGAAGAGAGATTTTTTCATCATTTCATAATTTTCTCAGATGAATCCTCGTTCACAACCGATGGTGTTGTTTCATCTCAGAATTGTCGGTTTTGGGCTTCTGAAAATCCAAATTTTAAAATTCATTGTAGAAGACAATATTATAAAAAAGTGAATGTGTGCCGTTTCTTATCACGTTGGAGTTATTGGACCTTATTTCATTGAGGGAAGGTTAAACCATCACATTTTTTACAGCTTCTTGAAAGATTTTCTGAAGAACATTTAAATATTTTAAGAGATATGCCTTTAGTTCATTTTCAACATGATGGTTGCCCTGGCCACTCCACAGAAATGGTTCATCGATGGTTGAATTTAAATTTTGGAGAAAATTGGATTGGCAGGAATGGACCGATCAAGTGGCCGGCGAGATCCCCAGACCTATCAATATTGGATTTCTTTTCCTTTTCCGCCTCAAGCAGTTGGTTTATGCTGAACCACTTCCTAACGATGTAGCAATACTGAAGCAGAGAATTACAAATGCCGTAAACTCCATACGGTTAGATCATATTCGAAACAGTTTTAAGGACTTCAGGCGAAGGATCGAAATGTGTGTGGATGAGAGTGGTAGCTACGTCGAATAATAAAAAAATTGTAAACATTGTTTTGTATTGGTAAATAATTAATTTGTTTGTGAATCTGTTATGTTTCTGACATTTATTACTTGTTATAATTTTTAAACCTCATTAATCTTCTGTTAGTAATTGTTTTTTGTTTTACAATTAGTTCGATTAATATTATACCTTCTTACATCTCGTATATTCAATTTTTTATTTACCAATAGCCTACTTTTTGAGATGATTAACATTTGCTCCTACACAACTTTAAATATGAATTCAACTCTTAATTCGCAAAAAATGGGAAGTTTCGAAAAAATAATTTTATATTCCTGAAATTTAGTATAGAGGCATAAAATTGCATTCTAAATAACTTTTCTTAGTGGTGATTTTTACAACTTTGCTTATAAAACACCCTATAGAACACCAAATCAAGTAATTTTTGGTATACTTTAGTTTTACAACAAGCAGGACTCAATCCCCAAATACCATTCCAAAATTTTTGGTCCATTACACCTCTTGTTACATCTATCCTGGGACACACTGTATATAGTTTAATTTTCAAAAAGATGTGTACCGAGTTAGATGCATTGTACCACAGAAAAATATGTAAATTTTTTATTAAGTATTTATTTAACAAAGAATACCTACATATTTTTTATTTATATTTTTGAATATCCATTTAGTATAACTCTACACGGCGCACGCAACACTACGAAATACAAAAGCTTACGCAATGGCGTATTTTCCTTTTTTTTTTTATTGAATATCATAGAATATGTACAAACAAGCCTTCCAATACAGATTTCCACGAAAATAATTTTCAATTTTTTTGAGAAAACAGAAGTTAAAATAAGTGGAGCAACAGGTCTTTTAAATTGGTGACGTAGGTAGTTTGGCCGACGACGTAGGTAGACTGTATGGATTTGTTGATGGAATGGTTTTATACAAAACGGTGTGGTGTTGCCAAGTTGAAATTCCTTCTCTAGTTCTAGCAAAGATAATTGAAGAAAACAGGAGTATAAAGCTTATTTATTAAATCAATTATAATATATTTATCCACAAAATTTAATTTTCTAGTCAAATGACAGATGTGTTCTAACATCGCCATTGTGTTGATTTAAATCATTTCAGTTTCTTTCATCGAGATATTTGCTGTAATTTACAAATAGTAGATAATGTCATTTATAAAAGTTGTGGAAACACAAATATAAGTGTTTCGGAAAAAAATTTTGTAACTGTTCTGAAAAAACTGATATTCGAAGAACTTGGTGGCAAGCTTCTAATATTTTTGATCACATCCCTTCAAAAATCCAAATTTTGTTATAGAAAGAATCTATCGTCATAATCACCTTTGGGCAAACTGGACGAATCTCCTTTCACAAAATTCAACTCCATCTTATTGATAAAGTAAAAATCAAACGCCACATAAACAAACAGCAAATAAATCTAACCAATATATCTCTTTCACTTGTATTGTGACAAGAAATGTTGCCACATAATCCTCGCCATGAGTTTTGTTTACATTTTTAAGATAACTTCTACATAATAACAAATATAACTACCTTTTAATTCCTTCTAAATACATGTATATAATATTTATTGATATTCAAGATATTGAGAAAAATTGAAGGAAACAGGTAAAATAATGTAAAGTAAATACACAATTTGGCATTCATATAAGCTAGTTACAGTCTAAGCAAAAGTTGTCTATGATTGGTTAAATTATTTCCCGCCAAATAAAATCATTTTAAATCTGTGTCTAATCTCTTCTAATTTCTTATTTTTATTTAAGAAATTATTGTTTTGGTTTAAATTGATTATGCAGTAATTGTTAAAATTATAACATTACTTGATATATATCACCAAAACTAAATTTAAAAAAAATGGAAAATACCCCATTCCAGTAAGTAATAATTATAATTCAATGACTGTTTAACATTAGTTTTTTTTTCACTCGAATAATCAAACAAATATTTATTGTCACTTTGTTAGCATCTTTTTGCTATTAACCCTTTCGTGCATAACGTACACTGTAGTGGACACAAGATTTCAACGTCTTTTTCTGTGTAAAAATTAATATATTTTTACGTTTGAATGCATAAGTCCACTGCAGTGAATGTTTAAATTATAATAACACTGGCGCCACTTATCAAATTTCACTAAAGTTTGTAAATTCAGCATTTAAACACAATCTAGAAACGTATCAGCTGTGAAACATGAACGACGAAAATTATCCAACTTTGAAGACCCATTTCTTTTACGGTTTGCCGAAACAAAAGGTAAGACATTTTTATTTATAACCTTGACACTATTATGAAGTTATTTGTTTATATTACATTATCAAAAATTGTAGATTTTTTTGATATTATGGTAATTTCATAAACGTCCACTCTAGTGTACGGCATGCATCTACGACTTGAATATGGCAAGTATAGTTATTTGTGTTTTTTATCCCACAGGCTGTGCTATTTGAAGACCTGAGTGAATTGGCAATATCAGATGATGATGATGATTTCTGTGCACCTTCAACCTCTCGAGTAAAGGATGATGATCATAACGACTCATCGGAGGATGAACTTGACGATTTATTAGTAGAATTAGAGGATGAAAATGAAGTGCTAGATATGGAAGAAAATCAGGATGAACTTGAATTTTCAGAAGATGATTCTAAAAATAATGAAGATGAAATTAATTTGTTACAGTTACGGGAAAGAATATTAAAAAATATGTGGATGGCTAAAGACAATGAAAGAGGTCCTGCAACCATTCCCCTGTTTTTAGGCACTTCCAGCATAAATGCAAATGTGAACTCTATAATTGATACTTTGATATCTGATGATATGATGGATGACAATGTATATCAAACTAATTTATATAGTCAACGGAATGGAAAAGAAAACATCAACCTTACTAAAAAGAATTATATGTCTTTATTGGTATAAACTTAGTAATGTATTCGTTATCCACGTGTTAGATTGTACTGGTCAAGTGAGGAAGGTTTACGGATGGATGTAATTGCTGATGCCATATCTGTAAATAGGTATGAAGAAATTCTAATAAACCTCCATTTCATTGAAAATCCGTTGGGTGAAAGGGCTAAAACTAATGAAAGAACAAAAAACAACGAAGACAAATTATGGAAACTCCGACCTTTTCTGGATAAACTTCAAGATAATTTTAAGAGGGCAATGGAATCCGAAGAATATCAGTCTGTGGATGAACAAGTTATTCCTATGAAAATTAAAATAAGTATAAAACAATATTTGCCAAAAAAACCCAAGAAATGGGGAATAAAATGTTGGGTAAGAGCAGGCACAAGTGGTTACATGTACCGATTTGAAATTTATCAAGGAGCAAAAAACAGAATTGCAGTAAGCCCACTGGGAGCTTGTGCAGATGTCGTTCTGCGATTATGTGACGATATTTCTCATAAAAACCATAAAGTTTTTTTTGATAATCTGTTTTGCTCAATTGGTCTTTTAGGTGCTTTGAGGAATAATGAAATATATGGTACAGGAACTTTACGATCTAACAGAATGCAAGGAGCGCAACAAATATTACCCACTGACAAGATAATCAAGAAACAACCAAGAGGTACTTGTTATGTCGCAAGTAGAAATTATACAACAATAACAAACTGGTATGATAAAGCTCCAATGCTTGTGGCATCTACATGTGCTGGGAAGGAGCCACAAGATAAAGCAAAAAGATATTCTAAGAAAAAAAAACAAAAATATTGAAATTGCCATAAAATACTACAATAAAAATATGGGTGGAGTTGATCTTCATGATCAATATTTAGCCATGTACCCAATGCGGCGAAAAAGCAGAAGATGGTACATAAAAGTCTTTATGCACTTTTTAGATGTGTCGGTAGTAAACGCTTATATTTTATATAAATGTAGTGGACATACGGATAAAGACTTCTTATAATTTAAAGGTTCTCTAGCGAAATCGCTTATAAACACGGGGAAAATAGATAAAACTCGTGTAGGGAGACCAAGATCAAGATCTGTGACCCCCCCTACTATACTAAAAAATATAATCAAACGCACCTCCATGGAAGTGAGATTTGATGGCCTGGGACACTGGCCAAAACTAACAGATATAAAAAATGCAAACCGTTGCAAATCTTCAATATGTAAGCGAAGAACAAAATATGTCTGCAAAAAGTGCAATGAGTATCTGTGCCCGGATTGTTTCGAATACTTTCATACATGTGTGCAATAAATTTGTCAAAACAATACTATCCTTTAATGCATGACGTCCACTGAAGTGGACAAATATATTTTTACGTTTCTTTCAAAAAGTAAAAAAAAAATTGTAACAAAATATGATCAGTATTGATTGATAATAAAGTTTTCAACACAATTTTGAATTTTATTTTCATATTTTATCATTTTCGTAAATTCATGCACGAAAGTGTTAATAAAGATTATTATTATTATTAATAACCGAGTGATGCAGGTTATTTCAATAACCGGATAACCGTTATTTTTTATTCGAGTGATTCCATCACTACTCGTACTTAGTTCTCATCAATGGTTTTAGAATTAAGGTTTTTTTGGAATACTTTAATGCTGTTGTCAGGATTAGTTCTATACATATGCCTGCTTAATGCTACACATACATTCGCATATACATTAGAGGTGGGTAGTACTCGTATGATTCGTATCATTGGTACGAATCCTTGCAGTGATACGAATGGTACCGGGACCGTTTAAACTAGGGATTTCAGATTTTAAAATATTCATAACCTCATAATTGAAAAAAATTCCCTGATTTTATATGTAATAGGTGAGGTGCACTCTGGAGGTACAACAACTTATTTTTTACACTTTTGACATTGTTTCCATGGAAACAAACGGTATTTTAAGGTTAACTGTTAGAGTTCAAAGTGTGTACAACATTTCTATTTTAAAACTAGTGAACAGTTTATATTGTGGGTCAAATATAATCAATAAATGATAATAATAGGCCTTCTTTTTGTGTTGTTATCAACTGTGCTAGTAATTTACCTCCAGGGTGTGACGTCACGTGCACCTCACCTATATGATGGACATATTCGAAATACTTAATTATTACTATATGATTATTACACAGGCCCACAAAAAAAAAAGTTGTCTGCGCCGGGGCACTGACCATACCTATCCCTTGTATTTTGACCCGCTGAACACGAATATGACCTTAGTTTTTCCCCTATAAGTCAGTTTTTTTTTAAACAGCAAATAAATATATAAATATTACGATTCAACAGACTTTCTTTGCTGTTAAAAAAAAAACCGGACGTGTAGGGGAAAAACTAAGGTCAGATTCGTGTTCAGTGGCTCAAAATACAAGGGATAGGTGTGGTCAGTACCCTCGCGCAGACCACTTTTTTTTTTTGTTGCCACTGTGCCACACTCAGTGTGGCGCAATCCCACAAAAAAAAGTCATCTGCGCGGGGGTACTGACCACACCTATTCCTTGTATTTTGAGCCGCTGAACACGAATCTGATCTTAGTTTTTCCCCAGCACGTCAGGTTTTTCTTTTAATAGCAAATAAATATATAAATATTAGACTTTTTTGCTTTAAAAAAAAAACCTGACGTATAGGGGAAAAACTAAAGTCATATTCGTGTTCAGCGGGTCAAAATACAAGGGATAGGTATGGTCAGTGCCCCGGCGCAGACAGCTTTTTTTTTTTGTGGGCCTGTGTTATCAATGTACGAGACAGCATTTGTTTTATACAACGTACTGATTACAAAATCTGTGATATATTACATTTTTTTCTTTTCTTGTTATTATTGTTTTTGTTTAGTTGACTTGCTATAAATATACAGACGTGTATATAATGTAGTTAAATAAACGCTATCTACCTATTTATTTACTGTCTAATGACAATGAAGAAATTATTAATGTAATAGAAGGTGCTCAAAGTTTAAACTGTACGATTAATATAACATTATAATACTGGCCCCAACTAACACCACATATAATATTCCATAATCTATGCTGAACATTGTGGAGTGGGAGTGGGGTATGAATAGTACAAATGGTACGAATCAGTACATAATACTATTTAGTATAATGGAATCAGTGGTACGAAACGTACGAATCTCTTGATACGCGTTCGTTTGGTACGAATCATTAAAAAGAGTCGAATCGCCCATCTTTAATATACATGAGTATACAGCACTATTGGAATACAAAAATATGAATATATTTATATCTTTGATTCCGCGCTTAATGGTTCTGTCTTCAACAAGTAGTGGCTTGCGCTATATTGACTTCTGAGCATTGTGCCCATGAGAACTATTGTTCAGGAGGCCAAGACCTATAACATACTAAAATTTGGTGCAATTTAACCAAGGGCCATTTTCCTATCATTCCATGCGAGGTTCATTGAATTCTAAACAACTTTTCTTAAGGCGCAGTTACACGGCGCGTGATTAGGCGAGCCTGGCTCGGCGAGTCACGAAACACGCACCGTGTGACATAGGCAACTTGGCATGGCTTGCGACTCGGGAGACGTTGCTCGCGTCGGCTCGCGTCTTCCATCTAGTTGTCGGTAACTGCGCCTGAAGATCAGTCATCAGTCGATCCATGCAGTTTTGACGAGCCTACAATCCACAACCCCACACGAAATCTGCATTGGTCACGCGCCGTATTGACACATCTGGCTCGCTATCCGTTACACGCACCAGGTTCGTGGATCGGCGAACCACGCGCTATGTAACTGCACCTTTAGAGACAGTTTTTCATATCGTTAAAATTGAACATAGTTTACTTTTACATAATTTTCAGATTTTTTAATTTTCTGAACACCCTGACATGACATGTTAACTCATGGTAATCACATTTTCAACAAAAACAAAACTTTTTATGAAAAATTAATTTTTCGTGTAAAATGAGAAATAAAAGGTTTACCCTCTTATCCACTCTAACTGTGGACATACTGTAGATATTGACAAAATTGTGTATGACATCTGTAAATTTTTTCATGCTCTACAAATTGATAATACCTATTTTTAGACATAAAAAAGGAGAAAAACCTTTTTTGCATCTTCATTTTAATTGAAAAAAAAACTGTTGTTTTTGGGAAATTGGCTGATTAAACTGAACAAAATCTTTTCTTGTAAATAAATGATCAATTAGTTAAAATTTGATTATTAGGAATATCTTTCTTCATTTAGCATTTCTTCCCACTCTCCACTGATCTAGTTGCTTACTTTCCCTTATCTGTATTCATTCTCAATTTTTTTTAAACTGCAAAAACTATTGCAATTTTTACACTTTCCCAGCTCGTTAAATTACCTAATCGTAATGAGATTCATGATATTCCCTATCAGCATATCTCACTAGGATTTGCAGGTGCGTGAGTCTTCCTATGAGCTGCCAATTGCCCCGCCTGAGTGTAGCTTTTCCCACATACCTTACACACGTACGGTTTCTCACCTGTGTGCGTCCTGTAGTGACATTTTAAGGTACGTGCGTCTCCAAAACCTTTTCCACAAACCGTACAAACGTGATCCTTTATGCCCAAATGCGTCCTCCTGTGTGTGGCCAGATTGCTTGAGGTGTGGTAGCGTTTCGGACATTGATCACAAGCGTAAGGTCTTTCACCTATACAAAAAAGTCTATGAAAATAAAAAAAAATGATTCACAATATACAAAATAGTGTCTAAACGTTGGTTGTGGCATTTTCTTAATTTTTCTCTATTCTTATTGGGATGCTCTGCCACATGTATTCTTCTAAACAATGTCTGAAATCTACAAAATAATACAATTAACCAGTATTTTACTGGAAAATAACCTCTACGCCTGTGACTTTTACGTCAAAGGATCAGTTAGAGGGTGGTTTTGACAAATAATGAATAAGAACAAAAATATAAAAATGACGTATTTTGCTGACGTTTCGGAAAACGAATCTGTTTCCTTTCTCAAAGCGTATTATAATGTTTGTGGGCTGTGTATATTAAATACAGCAAAATACGTCATTTTTATGTTTTTGTTCTTATTCATTATTTGTCAAAAACCACCCTCTAACTGATCCTTTGACGTAAAAGTCACAGGCGTAGAGGTTATTTTCCAGTAAAATAATGGTTAATTGTGTTATTTTGTAGATTTCAGACATTGTTTAGAAGAATACATGTGGCAGAGCATCCCAATAAGAATAGAGAAAAATACAAAATAGTAACGGAAATATTTTTTATATACAGGGTGTCCAGTAAACCATGCATAACCCTAAACTTAGTGATACACCTAGTCACAACCTATCAAAATACCAAAACTTGGCCATAGTAAAAACCTCATGAGTTTCGAGATATGGGCACTTTAAAATTTTAGACAATCACTATCTTAAGTCAATTTTTTTTTACCGCGTCATGCCTACAGAGCTCCTAACAAATCAATCAATCAAATAAATAAATAAAGTCAAGATGTTATTGAAGAATATGACTAACAAACATAGAAAATAGATTTTTGTTAGCGGTCATCTACGGAGTGTAAAAAAAACTATTTCTTTGGGTTCTGTCAATTTTTCGTCATCAAATTTTGATCTGCCGTCGTATAAAAGTGTAGCACATTTTTTCAACTTCCCAAAATCAGATCCAAAGTTTTAGTTCTCATTTAAAATATTATTAAAGGAGTGTAAGTCGGAGGTTTGTATAACGTGACATTGTTGCTATAGGTTAGTTGTTATTAAACTCAAAATTTGTAACATTTATATAGAAGTTACCATACTAGAAAAGATTGGCATTTAATGGCGAAAGTTTGTGAATGTTAGAATTAAGATAAATACAAAAGTTAATGAAAACATAAAAAGTATAAATTACCAGTATGAGTTCTCATATGAATCTGTAGATCTGCAGCACGTCCCGTCCTTTTACCACAAAGGGCGCACTGAAATTTCTTTTCTCCTGTGTGAGTTCTGTAATGGGAAGCCAAAGCACATTTACTGATGAAGGACTGCAAATAAAATCAGAGGATCAGTTTATTGGACAATACAAATATCTTAAACTCATTCTTGTTACCTTGGGGCATGTTTCACATTTGTAGGGCCTCTCTTGAGTGTGAGTACGTGTGTGGATGGTCAGGTAAGATGAAGTTGCGAAGGCTGCCTCACACATGGTACACCTATAGGGCCTCTCACCGGTATGTATTCTCTTATGGGCTTTAAGAACAAATGAGTGAGCAAATTTTTTACCTAGAAAAGAAAAATAGAAAATGTTAAGGCTAAAGAGTTCCATTACCCAGTTTTATTTCTTCAGAAATATGTATCAGGAAAAGTGAACTACAGTCCATAGTAACAATTTTCTACAAGTTTACAATTTCAATTTCTATTTAATTCCCAACACAAAATTGAGAGTTACAATCATCCTATTGGTGATGCTCATTATTAACTATCTTGTTTCTCAAGTATTGTTTTTCATCAAGATTGGAACAACTTTGGATATACAGTGTGTCCCAGGATAGATGTAACAAGAGGTGCAATGGACCAAAAATTTTGGAATTTTGGAATGGTATTTGGGGATTGAGTCCAGCTTGTTGTAAAACTAAAGTATACCAAAAATGACTTGATTTGGTGTTCTACAGGGTGTTTTATAAGCAAAGTTGTAAAAATCACCACTAATAAAGTACCTTTATTTTTCAAAATATGAAAAAAATTCCACTAAGAAAAGTTATTTAGAATGCAATTTTATACCTCTATACCAAATTTCAGGAATATAAAATTATTTTTTTTAAACTTCCCATTTTTTCAATAAATTGGTATTTTATTTTGAACCATTCAATTAAAACTGCATAGAAATTATTTTTTGTGAATTAATATTTAAAGTTATGTAGAAGCTAAAAGTAGTCTATGAGAAGTTTCAAAAAAATAATTTTATATTCCTGAAATTTGGTATAGAGGTATAAAATTGCATTCTAAATAACTTTTCTTAGTGGAATTTTTTCATATTTTGAAAAATAAAGGTACTTTATTAGTGGTGATTTTTACAACTTTGCTTATAAAACACCCTGTAGAACACCAAATCAAGTCATTTTTGGTATACCTACTTTAGTTTTACAACAAGCAGGACTCAATCACCAAATACCATTCCAAAATTTTTGGTCCATTACACCTCTTTTTACATTTATCCTGGGACACACTGTATAAGTAGTTTTAATAAATTTTCCCTGACTTTTTTTATAAATTTATAAATTCCCGACTTTTCCCTGATTTCCCTGACCAAAATCAAATTCCCTGACTTTTCCAGAAAGTATACACCCTGGTTGTTTGTGAATGATCTCCCTGCTATCACCTTAGAGGGAGTAATAGTGATGTTCGCAGACGACACCTCAATGGTGGTCTCTGCCCCGAGCCCTGAAACTTCAAGAAAATGTTGATAGAATCCTAAAACTGTACATAGAGTGGTGTCACAAAAACACATTAATACTGAATGCTTATACTTTTATAAGCATAGATTGCCCTCAGATAATTTAATCAAAAGTATATCGAATGACACATCTAAATCTCTAAAATGCCTTGGTACCATCGTGGATAGTAATCTACACTCAAAGAAATAGTATGGGTAAATTCAACAAAAAAAAATGGTTAACTAACAATATCGTTAATTTTGTTAAACCAAACTATATTGATGGTATTTTTAAACAAGAGGCGATTGTTATTTTAATTAATAAAAAGTTGTCGTACAACAAAACAAACATTAACTTAAAAAATAGATGAATAAGACTATTATTTTGTTCGTCTGACTATTATTTTGTTGAATTCTGTCAAATTAAACTAGATAATAGTATATTTTATTTTTAACTATTATCGAATTGTAATTCTAACCCAGTATTAGTTCGCTGTATTATTGTACGTGGTAGACAAACCAATATTATTGTCGTCTTCTAGAAGTTCTAAAAGAATTACCATAAAATTTGCTTGCTTACCACGTAGTCTATTACAGAAATTATTCCCAGATGACGCCACATACAAATCACTGACAATAATCAATCATGCATTATCTTATACTTTTATGAATTTATAGAAAATTAATAAAATGATTGCAATGTTCAAATTCTCTCAGGGATCATCGATATATTTGGATGGATCTTATAAACGATCTCTATCTTTGGTTTGGGTGGTCTGATGTCTCAATACTGAGATTTTGGCTAACCAAAAAAAACTTCATCATACAATAAAGTGTAGATCAACCTAAAAATTAGTTGGTGAACAAAAAACAAAGTCGTTGTACTATTTAATTGTAGACCAAATTGAAAATGGTTAGTGAACATAAAAAAACGTCATTGTACTATTTAATTTGTTACAAGAAGATATGATTATTAAACTACTATTTGTTTACGAAAACAAATAAAGTTGTATGACTATTCTTTTCTGATTGATTTAACTATGAAACTAGATAGGCGCGATTTCATATGCTCTTTTTGGTTGAATTTACCTATCATTTTCTTTGAGTGTATGTTGGGATCTACATATAGAACTTGTATGTAGTAAGCTAAATAAAGCTTATTTCGCTATAGGTCAGCAATGTGATCTATTAAATATCAAAGCCATAATAAATCTCTATTATGCTCTAACATTCTCACAGGGGGTATTTGTTTTCGTTTTTCAAAAGAGACTCATCAGACTTACTTTATAAACAAAAAAATTCTTACCATTCACTGTATATACATTCTAAACTATTAAATTTGTTAGACTTAACTTTGATAATTTTGAAAGAGACTCTGCAACCCATTTATATTACACTTGACATGGTGATCTATTAAGAACTACAATGCATAAAATAGGTTATACAAGAAATCTTCAATGTTCGCAGGCACCAAATTATATAATAAGTTACCCATTACAATATAAAATGTCAGTGAATAGCATGTTATAGTATATAGTATATTATTATTATATACTTGTAATTTTTATATACATGTAACTATGTGTATGTTTGAATATATTTTATATCAACGCAATTAAATGAAGCTTCAATAAAACTGTTTGGGGTCATGCCGCCCCTTCCCCCTCATCAGAACTTACCGCAGAAATTGCACTCATATTTTCTTTCCCCTGTATGTATCTTGTTATGTGTTGCTAAGCCATGAGGATCTGAAAACCTTTTTCCACAAATACTGCAAACTATAGGCTTCTCTCCTGTATGTATACGAGTATGAATCTAAAAAATAAAATATAAAATTATGGTTATGGCGAAAAGAAGCAGAAGACTTGAAATAAACATTCTATTCTAGACATATGAAATACACATTTGGTGCATGTCAATTAGCTAAAAAAAAGATACTTAATTGTCGAATTTCATCACCAAAAACCAATTAATTGTGTTAATATTGCACGGCCGGTGTATTAAATAAAATACGCGTTGCTATGGATATTACTTTTTCTGCTGCTCACAGCATCAGAAAAAGTACTCCTTTGTTAATGGCAATGCATAGCTGTCTAAAATATCGAACTCTAATGTTACGATATGAGTTAAGAAATGTCATGTTTTACTGACGTTTGAAGAAAAAGTATTTTATTTAAGACAAAGCTTTCTTCTCTAAATTTACACACAAGAAAATAAGGTTGGTTGAACAAGTGACCTAACAATAATTGAAGAGCTAAGTGGATAAAGGTGTTATGTGACATTTTTGAAAATTTTGAGATTTCTATACAGACAACTATTTTAACTTATAATCTATCATTTCAATAAGTTTTTGGGATAATAAACCTTTCCTAAATGCGTTTTAATGTTTGATAAAGGTGTTACATATGGTTTTTATATAATTTAATGGATAAAGGTGTCATGATCACATACCACCTTTATCCATTACTGTGCGATATTAAATTGTTTTAATCCGAAACACTTTGCTTTTAAAGTTATGTTATATTGACAGTAATGTGACAAGTCGTGTTAAGTGTTTCTTACTATTATAGTGAAAATGGCCAGTCGTAGTAAACTGATATTACAAATGGCAATGAATAAACGATTTCATGAATCATGTTTATAAATTGGCTGATATTTGGAAATAGTGCTTATAGTGTTTTAATCCATATATTCATTTCGTTCAATTTCAAAATGGTATGAGATGGTACAAGAGTCGAGATGGTACTTGAGTATCTAATTGCTGTAAACACATTTATACCTTTTGGCAATTCAGCAGAAATCAGTCACATAGTGGCAATTTCTTCCCAGGCAAGTTTTAATAATGTTTTAAAAACAAAACATTATCAATATAAAATGCAATAGTAAAATACGAATTTACCAAAGTATTCTAGCAAATTAGTCTGTAAATCAGAAATACTGGAAAGTGACGCTTTGCGGTGTTGATTTTTGTACAAACATGTTTATGCTGACAAGTAGAAGAGGGCTGGACCGTAGAAATTTTTATGACAAGAGCAAAACTGATATCTGGTATGGCTTCTGCCCACCCAATATTTTGAAAGAGCATTAAATTGTTTAAGGCAAATCTGGCGAATTCCGAAATTCTTGCGGAAAAAATAATAAGTATGATAATTACGCCAATCAAGTCAAAGGTCATTTGGGTCTGTAAGGTTATCGTTTAAGAATTACAGGGTTCGCTATGCTTACATCTATTGGGTTAAAAAAAATTAGAAAAAAAATAAAATAAATAATACTAAAGAATACGGAGAAAATTACAAACTAGCTTTCGAACAACAAAAGCGTGACGGAGCAAAAGTTACAGTAGATAGAACGATTTGCTTTCTTACTTTAGATCTTCAGCAAACCATGCTGCTGCCAAAATTAAGTAAATCGAAAGCATTTTACCTTCGTCAAATGTGGTTTTACAACCTTGGCATACATACATTGAGGAATACTGAAAAAAAAAAACGTTCTTTTTCACATGGACTGAAGATATGGCCAGCCGTGAAAGCTTAGAAATTGCTAGTTGCTTACATACCTTTCCACAAATTTACAATGAATATTTCCAAGAAAAGTTCGATCACATTATAATATGGCCAGACTCCTGTGGTGGACAAAATAAAAACTTCAATATCATTACACTTTACCAGTTGTTGATTTTAAAGAGAGAATTTAAAGTTATCGACCATAAATTTTCGGAGGTGGGACATTCATATTTAGATTCAGACAGAGACTTTGGCAGAGTAGAGAAAATTTTAAGGAAACATCAAAACATCTACGTTCCGGACCAGTATCGAGAAATTTTAAGAACTCCCAAAGACGCCGTTGTCATAGATATGAAGAATAATTTCAAGGATATTGATGGAATTGCCTCAAAACTCAATTTGTACAACAGGAAGAAAAACTTGAACAATGAAAAGGTTTATTTTCACGACAGTATAAAATGGCACCTATGGGTGCTACTATTACATCACTAGATGAAATGACTCCATTTTACAAAGTCGATATTTTAAAGAAAAGGAATATGCATAAGATAAATTCCGACTGTATTGCTCTAATGGTGTTTAATGAAAACAAGGGCAGCCTAAGTGTAGGAAAACTGGCCAATCTTAAAGAACAATTACCATTCATAAATGGATGGTAAGGCCGTATTATCACAACATACTTGGAAATGACGAAACTGTGGCTCAAAACCGTAGAACTGTCCGACTACCTAAAAATTGTACAATGTTTTAATAATAATAAAATATGTTTAATTTCTTAACACTTTTATTCACTAATTCCTTATTCATTTCAGAGAAACTTATGAACGGATAAAGGTGTTATGTACATTAATTTTTTAAAATTTTCGAAAATAATGACAACTGACAACTTTAGTTATCTGTCTCTGAAAAGTACATCAAATGTCAATATCATCGCAAAATGCAAGCTATATAGTCGTTATAACAAAAAAGTTCTCGCCTAAAAACTTTCGAGTTAAATTACTCAATAACGTGTTTTTGTGACATAACACCTTTATCCACTTAGCTCTTCAATTATAAGAATGTGAACACGATAAAATTCTCCGCAATCGTTCCCACAAACATCAAAATCTTATTCCAATCCTTTTATGTACGCTTGTGTGTAAAAAAGCGTACAACTCTTGAGCATGATTTTAAAATGTTTTCGTTATGGGTAAAATTTCACGACTTTGTTAATAATAATTAAACACAAAAAGTTAAAACACAAGATTTTAAAACAACCAGATCTTCATTCATACGTAAGCGTGAAGGTCGTTTGATGCTTATAAATTGAAAAATGATGAATGGCACTATATGCACATCGTGAACCATATGTTGCAGTTTGGAAATTGAGAGCGGCCTTGGCTCAACAAAAAAGGACATTTTTGACGTCTCCCGAAATTCGACGTCATATGAAGCCACTACATCGTCACTTACCATTCGCAAACTAAAATACATGGAAATGAAGTCTGACTTAGACAGGCAAATAGTAGACATACGCTTTTTTTGCACACAATTATGCTCATTCTTTTTTGTGCACGCAAATTTGATTAACCCTTTCACTGCTCAAAGCGTGTATACGCGCGAAAAATAAATGGGCCCACTGTGCTCCAAGCGCGTTAACTCGCCTGTCGTTTTTAAATTGGTTCAGACTGCACAAAGCGATTTAACACGCGTATATGTAGTATTAATATATTTTTATACACTTACACAAGTTTTTGTTGTACCTTAATATTTTTGATAAGAATGTTGTTTTGTTTTTATGTTTATGTTTACTTGTACTGTTTTTAACTATTTTTCTTTCAATTTTATATATAATAATGGACTGTGGATACAGTGAACCAAATCAAATAGTAACGTAATATCGGATCTGCGTGCTCCAAGCGCGTATACTCGCAAGCGGTCAGTTTATTGCGCACTACACGAGAATTACGTGAAACCGCGCTGCGCAGTGAAAGGGTTAAAAAACAGAGAATAGAAGAAATAATTTATAAAGTAATAATATTTGAGATGTGTACTCTAGATAAGGTTAGAAATAGGTACCTGAAAAGTTCCCCCCCACTTAGGAGAGTGGGCAAAAAACCACCCCTAAAGGGGACTTAAAGCAGGTTATTCAATTTTATCTTGTAAACCGTTCGTCGGAAGAGAAAAAAAGCATAGGAAATAAAAAATTTGTCGTTAAATTCTGCATAAAAAATGTTCTATTAACCTTGTAGCTTATCCTCACCTATTTCGTGCTAACAGCGTCCGAACAGAGGAGCGCACAGGTAAAAATCAATCCTATTCAAAGTTTTACAGCGAATATCTTAAAACCGGTTACTTTAATGAGAAAAATGCTCAGGAATGAATTTATAGAGTGGAATTCACTCTACATGATGCATGTATAGCGGGTTTTGACACAAGTGATTTTTATTTATTTTCCCCTGTTTTCACACAAATGCGTTTATAATTATACGTACAATATGTATAGTACCGATGTAGATATAAGGGCGGTCTCAGGCTATACCCAGAAGGATTACGGTAATAAAAACTTCAGACATGAATAATTACCTTAATTTTTCGGGTATCTATTTCTAACCCTATCTAGATCTAGAGTACACATCTCAAATATTATTACTTTATAAATTATTTCTTCTAATATGTCTAATTTGCGTGGACTATACAGGGTGTCCCAAACTGATTTAGCCAGGCTGTAGTTCCTAAACCGTTTGAGATATTTCAGTGGGACAAAAATATGCTTTTAGCTACGAGGGTACTTTAAAATTACAGTGAAAAAATGTTTATAAAAATTCTCTATTACAATTTAGGGCTGTAAAAAGTTGGAATATAGTGTATTGTAGGGTGGCCCATCTTTTTCGAAATCGAAATTTTTTATTTCTCACCCCTGCAAATGGTTCCATTTGAAGAAAAAACAGTCCCCTCAAAATATTATTGAGGCAAATTGAAGGCAAGAGGTGCCGCAGAATGCATTATTATGCAATAATAAAAGTAAATGGAATTATTTACATTCTTTGGTTGATGCATTGTTTTTTTTTTTTTAATCAGCAACATTTATCTTTAGAATGACTAATCAAGTCATACAAATATCAAAGACATTATCTGTTGTGATTATGACATGTGTCATACTACTGTAAATTCGTAATCTAAGAAAACTAGACTAGAAGTTTTTGAAATAAAACTCTCGTTTTATCTTTGTGTATTTTATTATGAAACGTTTTTTTCATACATAGTACCAAATATTATCCTAAATCTACAAGACATATAGTAATAAAAACAATATTTTTTGCACTAGGCCAAAGCATGCGACAGGGTTTCTTTTTTTACATTTGGAAACTGTGATTTATAATCATTTACAACTTGGAGTAAAAACTGTTTTTGGTCTTCATTTTTTGTTAAAATGTCATTATAGTCAGTAATAAGTTTGATTCCTCTCTCAGCGGCATCATTTACAACTTTAATTTTGTTTACAATATTGAAACATCGGGTATAACTTTCATTTTCCCTCCATGTTGTTGGATCATTTTCCAAAAATTCCATAGACAAACCTAATTTTTGAAAAAACTGTTTAGTGTTCTCGCATACGAAGTCCTGAATTTCCTTGTTTTCAACGTCAGTAATGTTACTAATCAAAGATAAGCCAACATTTACTGAATTAAGGTATCACAAATGGTTCACTATTTTCCTACTTGCGGCTTGAGATATTTCTTTGTCAATATTTTGATAATTAATGAGTTCTTTACAAAAGTCTAAGTCATGAAGCGGTGCTTTACTAGCAAATGACGTTGTAAACCAGGCCTTTACATACATACATACAAAAAGAAAAAATAGGTATTGAAAATATATGTCTCTTTATTGTAAACCTTTACAATAAAGAGACATATATCTTCAATACCTATTTTTTCTTTTTTAGTTAGTTGGAACTGATCTTGGAAAAAAAATATTTTTAGACAGTAAATGGCTTTGGCCATCCAACGTGCATGATGAAATGCCCCTGTTTGATAGAATGTCGTGTGAGTGGGCTCTTCTTCAACAAAAAGTTTAGAAAGCATTAAAAATTCTTTATAATCATCACGAGGCTGTTGCAAAGTTAAAGCTGCATTTAGAAACTTTACAATTTCGGCTTTAACTGGTTGTAAAATGTGTTTAATTTTTGATACCTGAAATCCAGTTATTAGTTTATTTTGATCTATTTTAGGCCAAAATTCCCTAAAACGTTTAAATAGTGGCACATTTGGACCAGATGAGGAAGGCATTTTTGTGTCAAACACACTTCTCAAAACCACTTCAAAAATATGATGTCTACAAGGAAAATATAGAATATCTCTTTCTAATTTTTGTTGCAACAGTGTGGCTGCCCTATTTATATAACCCATATTTGATGCTGTTGTATCACAACACAAAGCTATTATCTTTTCGTCCAAATTCCATTCACAAAGCACATCATAAACTGCTTCAGTCTGTTCTCTTCCAGTTGAATTGGGCAAAGCTGGTACTCCAAGTAGTTGTTCAATATCTCCACTAGTAACTAAGATAGCAAGTCTATCGATATTTCCCATTCCAGTGAGAGAAGGTAAAAGTTTTCCATCCCAATGGATGACTGGGGCCGGCAATTCAGAATTACCGAAGGCAGTTTTTAATATTTCAGCTCTTTCTTCGCGGATGCGTTGTCTAGAGCGCTGAAGTGTGGTTCTGCTGATAGACAAAGATGTGGTGTCATGTCCTAGTGCTTCTGCTTCTGCTACTGCTGTCAAAATATGGACTCCATACCTGTCGCTTATTTTGCAAGCATCAAATGCAGCGGCTATTTTTGGTGTGATGATGTTAAATGTTTCATACAATCTCCTCTTTTTTGGCTGTGACGGGCCAGGCTGATCTTGTAACAACTCTTCTTGGGCTTCGATTATTTCATCTTAATTTTCGTTGGAGTCGGCTGAATTACTACTTGATGATGGACAGGTGACTGTTTCCTCTAATCTAGCTTTTTCTTGTTGACTTCGTTGCATTCGTTCGGATAATTTCTGTAATTTCTCCTCAGCTGATTTTTCTTGAGAAGCAAGTTGGTAATCAATACCATGCATAAATCCAGGACGTCCCTTTTTTCTTTGGTTAATTAAAAACTGCTTATCTTCGTCTATTTTCATCAACTCCAATGCATTTGCATGAGAAATGTCAAAAAGATCGTCCAATTTTTCAACGAAATTTTTTTCTTTACTCCCGCACTGGCCCTTTTAGCCGATTTTTGTAAGTTCCTCCACTCTGCATAAAGTTTATCTAGTTGTTTAACACAATGAAAATCCTGACGTGTCGGAATGCGAGCTTTATCCCAAAAAACTGACACCTCTTTTATTGTTAATTTAGCACCTTCATGTACACTTAGCTTCACTTCACGAATGTTATAAAAGAGCACTTGTAATACTTGTCTATTAGACGGCAATTTATTGCCAATGATTTGTGACAAATAGTGTCCAACTAAGTAAATGAAAGTATCCTTTCGTAAGGATCTAACATCAGCCATCGTTAAATGTTTTTTCAAAAAGAAACGTATGCTAGAACTTATAATGTCACCACTGTAAAACACAATTGCAAACTGACATAAAAACCTACCGTAGGTGCATTATATTTCCAAACTTCCAAAACAAATAATTTCTAGGAAATAATTACACCAATAAAACATTATGAGAAAAGAGGTAGATATTTGTATTTTAAGTAAAATTTAAGTGTATTACCGTAATAAAATCTTATCTACAAATTTCTACCTGAATGCGGCACGGGTTACCGTTCACCGAATTATCTGAAACTTTGACATAAATTATTCCTAGTATAATAGTATATTTTCGTGGGGTGAGACTTAAAAAATACGCAAAAAAATTCACCCCCTATAGAGACGGGCCACCCTATTGTATAGTTTACTAACATGAAAAACTATTATTATTTTCATTATTATTAATAAATATTTATTATTCAAATTAAGTCATAGTTCCGTAAAAAAAAGAAAATCCGCCCTATACTTATAACAATATTGGATTACTTATTGCTTACTAGTTTCTTACACTATTATCCCAGAATACTTAGCTAATGGCCAGGCGAATAAATATATAAAACAACTTGTAATCTCTTATACACACTTACAGTGAGATGATTCGGCTCGAAGAACCTTTTTCCACAAATTGTGCACAGATGTTTCCTTTCACCGCCATGAATTCTCATATGCTTCACAAGACTAGTTGAAAGAGAGAAAGGTTTACCACAAACTTTGCACTTGTAGGGCCTATAATTGGGGTGTGTCCTCAAATGAGAGTTGAAGTATTTCAACACTAAAAAAATAGTGGCAATCTAAAATATGCACAGATAAATAAGAATAAATAATAAATTCTACAAAAAATTATTTTTCCGATAATTATTATTTCATCACCAAGACAAAGGTGGAGTAAGGTAAAAAAATATTCAAGGAAATTAAGTTTTCTTTCTTAACAATTTTTTCAAAAATTTTTTTTTAAATCACGTTTAAATGCCTTAAAAATATTTACAATTTGATGTGCCCAACATGGTCGTCGCTTAAAAAATAAGAAAGTTACAAGCCTGGGGAGTTTTAAGTGGCGCCTGTATATAAACAAACTTGCACTTAATTTTATAACATACATATTAGGGTGATCCTTATTTTGCGACATTGGATGTTTTTCGGTCTCACCCCCGAAAGTGGTTCTGATTATTTAAAAAATGAACTATACAAAATTTCAACTCGATCGGATAATGCTAACCGTGTCCCAAGGCCATTAAAAGTCACTAAAATTTTGACCTATTTTTAAAAGTATCTCGTTACCGGTTAATCATATCAAAATTTTCTACATTTTTAATCGAATGAAACTTTCATTTTCTAAAACTTCGTTTATCTGTAATTTTCTCCTACAATTAATACTTTTTGAAATAATGGAGTTTTGATTGGTATAAACAGGTACTAGAACATTCATATTCTCGCTATTGACATCTTGGCAGATGTTTTAGATCCCATGAATTATTCGAATTGGCTTCTCAATAATACCTTACAATCGAAATTTTGTATACTACTGGCCATATAAAACGGCCTCTCAAATTTTCATAGTGTAATTTTGGCTTTAAATATTATTTGCCCATTTTCTACGTCATTTCCAAATGACCTCAAACTCATCTTCTCAAATTTGCATTGCTTGAAATAAAAAAAATGTTTTCAGTTATCTCCATCAAATCTAACTCTGAAGTAACAGGTACAAACACACACACTACATATAACTAGATAACCCGCAAATCCAAAAACCAAGACTGTCCGCAGACATACATCCAAACCCACCGGCATTGTCAGTGCCGTACCTTTTCAAAGCTTTTCCCATCAACCCCTTGCTGATATCAGCACAACGTTCAGCAGATTGGCCTCTTCGGTTTTTGCTATCTAGTTTTCCTGAAATATCAACTGTTTTATATTGTTGTGACCAAAAAATGAGAGTTTATCTAATTTTCCTCAAAAGTTCTCTTCTTTTTTAGCTGTACTTTCAAATGTTTTTGTAGACATCTCCATCTCAAATATAAGGTTCTACCTCTGGACAATGTTGCTTATTACACGTTAATATCCAGACTTTTTGCCAAAATATCAATATTTCGCAAATAATATGGCAAACGCTTTTACAAATTGTCATTTTAACTTCTCTGAAATTGAAATAAACTCACTTGTCTGCTAAATGCCAATTTACTGCCGATAATTTGATTAGTAAAATCTCTAAATAGAAAGATTTTAGCAGCGTTGTGAAGACTCGTGACGGTGAATTCAGTAATATGTGACCATAATTGCGAACAATTGAAGCCGATCGGATATCTCCCTACTGACGAGAACTTTCCATCCTATGATGTTTTTGGCCACATCAACCGAAAAGAAAAACATACAATGGTTAATGATTCATTGAAAATCAGATGGCAAATGGTGAAAGAAACTTAACCGACTCAGTGGTTCAGTGCTTACGTGTCAGCATTGAGACCACGGGTCTCCTGGTTCGAGGGATCTTGGCTAGAGTATGGATGTTTAGTGCCGTTTTTAGCGAGTTAACGAAAATGTAGCAATGGCCTAGACCTCGACTAAACAAAACAACGCTGTTATCTCTACTAAGTTCAACCCTCAGCTGCAGCAGCAATATCGCAAGGAATCAAAATAACCAGTGAAAAAGAGTTTGTTGAGGTTGTACGTCTAGCAGACAACCACGACAGATACCGTGTTGCTATAAGACATCTCTTCATATCGTTGCTATCGACATCTCTTACAATAAAGGGAAGCTAATTCGATTAATTCATGGGACACAAAACGTGTATCCTTGCATTTCAACGAGAACATGAATGTTCTGGCATCTGTTGCATCTGATGGTGAATTTTAATTGCCTTAGGGCCTGGGTTAGCGTTATCCGATCGAGTTAAAATTCGGTATACCTCATTTTTTAAATAACTGGAACCACTTCAGGGGGTGAGGTCGAAAAAAATATCGTCAAGGATAGCTATGGACTACCCTAATACACATACACACACAACACAGGCACAGACACACACACACCCACATAAGCATAATGTTCAACTAGTACTTCATTTTTAAGAATAAATAAACTAGTACTCCACCATATAAGTACTTGAAGCATTGAGGGGGCATTTCAATTTGGTATAGAGTTCAATAGCAACAAAAAATTATTATTTACTAGCTAACAAAGGAGGGGTGTCCATAACGCCCTTTTCCGGCCCCAACAACAACACTTTTTTTTAAATTCGAGGCAAAATAAAAAAAATATACCTTTTACGTAGTTCGATTTTTTACCAATGATAAAGATCCAAAAATACGTCAAAATCACCATTTTTTTGTGCTTTTGGTAGGTTGTTTTACACCGAGCGCAAGAGAGTACGGCAAACATTTTTGAATATGTAGTATGAAAACATAAAATCTTTGACATATGTAAGAATCAAAGTGGTACTCACCTGGGGCCGGAAAAGGGCCTTATGAACACACCTCCTTTCTAATACCTTTAAATTTTGTGGGAAATATACTTACTATTAAATTTTTCACCACATATTTCACACTCTAATTTTGTGCCATGCTTAATCAAGTGCGTCTTCAAACCACTTTCAAACCTAAATGTCTTCCCGCACTGCTTACACGTAAATGGAGAGGAGTTTTCCAACCTAACTAACTCTGGTTTTATATCCATCTTATTTTCAACTTCTTTACTTTGATCTGCCACTGTAGGACTTGTAAGGTCAATGTCATTTTCAGATTGTTCATTGTCAGAATGCTCATTCTCAAAATCATTTTCCGTAATAACACTTGCTTCTATGTATTTATTTGGATTACCTTCAGTTTTTAAATATATGGTCTCGGACTCAATTTTCCCATCGGCGAAATTATTTGTGATTTCAATAGTTTCTGTCAAAGTCTAAAATTCAGTGAGAATCATCAGCAGAACTGAAAATATTTGTCTATAGTGGAGTGCAATTTAATTTTGATCTTTCAGCCCGTTGGCACTTTAGAGTAAAATGTATGACCTTGTCAGATACGTGGCTTACACCCTGTAAATTAGGAATCAACTTGTCTTAAAAAGATCGTAATGAATATAAGGACACAAATTAAAATTTTATAACTAACCACACCATGTGCATATTTTATCCAAAAATCAATAAATTCCCTGTAGAATTTCTATTTTTAAAATAAACTAGTGGAAGCATTATACTCTTCGCCGATTTACTGAGCTTTTTATATAATTGTTATACATTCTATAGGATAATCTTCGCATTTTTCTTGTAAATAATGTTAGTTTTTGGCCATTCTAAATTTTGTGATACCAACTTTGTTGTGGAAAAAAAAAATATATGAAAAAAAAAATATATATGAAAAAAAAAAATCACCATGTGAGGATCGAACACGAGACTTTTGGATTGCAAGGCAAGCAAGCAAATAAAATTTATTAATGTTCATATATACATAGCGCCTCCCCGAAACCTGCCTCGGAGCCAGCCAGACAACCACGGTGCGCAGCGCCGTGGTGATTGTAGGGCTGAGCGGGGTAGGTTCGGCTCGGCTTGGTAACAATGACAAAAAAAGGAACAATTAAAATTCCTACCCACCTAGCGTGGATTTAAAATTAATAATATGTTTGAAAATAATGCTGCCCACAAAGGCCTAAAACTAATGAATATAAAACTTACAACTAGTTGCTGGTTGTAACACTGAATAAATTTTGGCTGTTGACTCGGGTGAAAATTGCAAGGCAAATGCTTTAGCCATTGGGCTATCTCATCTTACCAGAAAACTCGAATGAATATCATTCAAGAATTATATTTATACGGATTAGATACATTATTATGAAATATATATATATTGGTAAAATGTAAAAACAAAAAAAAATTATAGAGAATAACATTTCGAAAGATTTCTATTTAAGTACAAATGACAGAAATTTTGAAAAAAAATTTTTTTATTTAAATGATTAATAATAAATATTAATAAAATTTGCAAATCGGCCACATAATATGCAACTGTTACGACCTCTCTGCCGTACAAGAAACCGCAACAGAAGATCAAAATTCAAACACCCAGAGATGTCTCTTATTGAAAAAATATCTTCATTAATTCAAAACTAATTAATATAAAAATTTTTTAGATGTATACTTGCACAAAAATTTGTTTGCTTTTTTTTTTCTTTTTTTATTTTTTTTCCATAAAATGTATTCATTTTTAAATATTTCACATAAAATAATGTATCAACAGTAACAATGTAGGAAAAACAGGCTGAAGGACTCCGGTCGATAGCCGTTTGAATATGTATTTTTTATGTATTCAATAAAGAACTTTTATTATTATTATTATTATGATTAATAACTTTTTTATTTATTGATTGGTTTTTTTCAAAAACAATAGGGTTCTTCCTCTAGCTAACGCTAACTTATTTTCCAAATTTCAATACAATCGGACTTTTCTTTCTTAAGTTATCGTGCTTACAAGAAACGTGACGGACGGACAGACAGACGGACAGACAGACGGACAGACAGACGGACATTTTAAAAGTTGTTCAGAATTCGTTCACTAACACAATGATATGAAAATTTTTTCTCTACGAGCGATATTTCCGGTTTTAGAAATGTGCCGATCAAATACAATATACTCTTCGTTTTTGCGAAGAGTATAATAAAGAAACGAACTTTTACATAGGCTTATATGGCAGTAAAAAACAGAAATTCTCATTTTCTCCATTTGACTACAGCTGAAAATTAATTATTTCTCGGGTACTTTTTCATTCACACGACGATATCTCCCAAACTATTATGTTTATCAAAAAAAAATTGTTTATAAAATGTTTGTTATTTTCCAGATTACAATGGTTCTTAAATCAGATTTTTTGAGTATCCAATAACCAAGATATTTAACAATGTGTAGTTTGATGTCAATTTCCGAAGCTTATCGGCAGATTGAAATTGTCTGCGGCTCCGAGTCCCCACTCATTGCTACTCTGCTTCAACAACCCCCTCTAACTCTGGGAGCGCCAAGTTCCACTTAGAATGAATACCTACACAGGACCATGATTTTTTTCAGATTAATTAATTTTACTTTTTCATCTATAGGTAAAGTGACGTGTAAAAATCAAAATTTTAGATTATGACAAAATGGACTTTCTGAAATTTTAGACATGAGATATGGGAGGTTTAAGGTAAAATATTGAATATTAATACAATCGGTGCACCAGGGCGGTTCCAGGGAGCGCCTAAAAACAATTTTTGCCGGATCTAAAATCATTTTAAATAAAAATTATTTAGGATGAAAAGTATCGAAAAGGTCACTTAAAAGCGTATCTTTAGTGTACTTGGGAAGGAATTTATAGTGGTATGTGATGAGGGAGTACTGTCAAGGTTAAATTTAAATGCCATTCACTTTCTTCATCTAATTCAAATACATATTTATTGGTAAGTAGTTTTTCATTTCTTCTGAACGAGAAGTCCTTTTTTCCCCATGCAGGAGCATGAATAGATGCATGGCATGTTCTATTTTTTTACAAGAACAAACCTTGTTGGCGCAATTTAAAATAAACAAATTTCCTATGAATTTTTAAAACAAATATGTAATGACTTGTTTAAGTTCCTAATACTGAATTATGTGTGCGAGTAGCGTTCTTTTCTACTAATAATATATGTATTTTCCTTTCCTTTGACAGTAAACGTACTGATCGGTGTTTTGGACTTATATCCATCCAATTCTAAATACTTCTCATAAATAGACAATATATCATTCCCTTTTTGCTTTAAAAAACCTTTCTCAAGAATTTTACATATTTTGGGAAATACCAGATCTCTCTTTTGATTGCTAGTTTTCCACTATTATTTTTATTGTTAGATAGACCTTTGCATTTTCTATTGCGAGTTAAAAAACATGAAACATGATATTTAGTTTCCATAGCTATTAAATCGTTAGCACCAATTCTATTGAAAATTATGGGATTTTGGTGGGCTATTAGTCTTATTTTTCTTTTTGTGTTCATGGTCATTACTTGAGAAAGCTGTTTTATTATTATTTTAACAAAAGATACATTTCTCTAAAAAAAATTACCTAGTTTTAGGCAAGGACTCACCTGAAGAAGTTCATGGACAGCATTGAATCCATCTGAACTGTTTTCAATTTCTTTTTCTATTTTTTTCTCCTTAAATGTTCTATATTTCTTTCGCTAGTAAAACTAAAATAGCAATTTCGGTGCCAAACCAAACCATCAACTGTTTTTCGAAATGACAGTTTTAGAATCTAGATCATCTTCTCTTTGGTTGCTTATTTTTTTCATGGAGTTTTAAACAATCAATAAATGCAACGATTTCTCAGAAACTTTGATTACAGGCCCGGTTTTCTACGAATTAAGCATAATTTCTTACGAGTCTCTTTTACACTAAATTTTATTTTTGCCTCAACCTCACTTTTAGAACTTGTGCCGTTAGTAGTACTTTCCATTTTAATTTCTTCTAAAACGTACATATATCAATTAACTACTTATATGGTCGAGAATTCTATTGAAAAAATACATACCAGCTGAAAGTATCTTGCAAACAGTAAATTAAAGAGTTTCTTTATAATGTGTTAATCTTCACATGCAAATTTTATGTAGGTCCACATAACACTGAATTAATAATGAACAAATATACTTATATTTATTCCATATTAATCATTTTCAAGACAAAAAATAATGAAAAAATATCACAAACCACAAGAGTTACAATGTGCCTATCTATTTAACGATAGGCCTTTGCAGGAAGTAGCGCGGGTTGTTGAAACAGTTCCCGAAGTGGTGGGATAGTGAGTATTTCCAGCGAACGTGACGCCGTCGATAAACTTCGAAAATTGACATCACACTACACATTATTAAATATCTCAGTTATTAAATCCTCAAAAAATCTTATTTAAAACCTTAGTAGTCTGGAAAATATAGCGAACATTTTATAAAGAATACATTTTTTTGACAAATCTAATAGGTAGTTTGAGAGATATCGTCGTGGAAAGGGAAAATGTTCAAAAAATAATTAATTTTCTGCTGTAGTCAAATGGAGGAAATGAGGATTTTTGTTTTTTTCTGCCCTATAAGTCAACGTAAGAGATCATTTATTTATTTATTTTAAAAATAGAAATTCTACAGAGAATTTAATGATTTCTGGTTAAAATATGCTTCATGATTGGCTCTATCACGTGGTGTGGTTAGTTAGAAAATTTTGATTTGTGTCCTTATATTCATTACGATCTTTTTACGACAAGTGGATTCCTAATCTACAGGTAAGCCACATATCTGGCAAGGTCATACATTTTACTCTAAAGTGTCAACGGGAACAAAAACTAAGTGACTTTTGTCAACGCGAGCACTCCACTACTGCTAAAGAAATACCTACATTATCTATTTCATTTTCGTCATTCGATAAAGGCAAATTAGATTCGATTTCCTCAAAATTTTCTATTTGGAGATCATCAGAATTACTTCCTAATATTGTAATGGACCTGTATATTATTGTTTGCCCAGGACATAAAGCGCTTCGTAACTGAGAATCAGACTTCTGACATTGTGCTTTGAAATTTAAGGCAACATTCAATGTGTAATAACAAGAGTTGCATATGTTATTAGGTAAACCATCATTGTATTCTACCTAAAACAAATATATTAGAATTTGAACCGTTGACGCAAATATTCACTTTACCTTTACAGATGTAATTTCTGTAAGTTGAGTTTCTAGAGAATTTTCAAATAGTGATCGTAATTCTTCTATACTTTTCTCAGATAAACAAGTTCGACAAAGTCTATCAAAGCACGTTATAATCTTCACGTCAGTCATATTTCATCTAGCATGAGGTCTAGAGTCTACAGTCTAGATGATATTTACACAGAAGAAAATTGATACTTCTGTATTATGTGGTATTTATTTACTTTGGAAGAAAAAAATTAGGCAATCATCTGTCATCTGAAGTTTCTTCGAACATTTGACATTTGACATATGACAGACGAAGAATTCAGTAAATTCAGGTAGTACCAACGGAGTCGCCAATATAACGTGTTCAATAAATATCACTAGACTTAATAGCACAGGGTTGGATTGCCTCAAAAGAACATTAATTTTAAAATTCCAGATTTAATTAGTGCAGGACGACTGACAGACATAAATTAAACACTAAAGTATATTTAATTTGTGTTAAGTTTAATTAGGTTATTAAATAGGTAAAATAAAATAGAAATAACAGATATTTTAAACATTTTATTAACAAAACACATTAACAAAACTTCACATGACATAAAATTGTTTAAATTACCTAAGTATAAAATATATTACGTAATGATAATAATGTATTTTAATAAATACAAAAATATGGTGACTAGATCCTTAAAAATAAAGATTTTGGTGGATACAGAGTATAGCAATAATAAAACTATTTAAATATAGTATATAATATATTCTGATGCTATAAATCTGCTTACAAAAGTGGCTGTTGGCTGTTATAAATGACGTTGGTCTGAATGATATTAAAAAAATAGTACGCATCAATTCAATAGAATCATTTAAAAAAAAGCATTTAAACGCAACCAGGGCCAATTATTAATAAAATCACTAACTTCTGTGTATTAAATAATACTTGAGAAAAGGAATAAAAAAAAACTACACATCTCACAGAAATAATTCAACTTCAACAAAAGGATACATTCCAACTTTTATTAATGATATAATCTGTTACTTGTTACTTGATGCTTTTGAGTATTTTCATAAAAATAATATAAAAAAAATATGTCTTATTGAAGATGTCTAAAGCATTTTCGAGCTTCTAATTTAAAAGATTTCATTCATAAGCAATCAAATATAAATATTTGAGATCATGCAAGAAGGCATATACAATTATTTTCGTTATAACTTTCAATAGATATAAAATTAGATATTATTTATATTTTGGCAGCGTATTTAATTATTACCGTCTTTGTCATTTTGAGACATTTAAATATTAAAATTTACTAAAATATATACACTATGTACACAATATTTTTACTATTCACACTGAAGAACAAGATAATATTCATAATAATACTTTGTATTTCTACTACGAATAAAATAGACATCATGAAAGTAGCACCAACCAAGTACTTATTCTATTCTCTAGGTTGTCTTTTAACTCTGAACTATTCGATACATAAAACCTTAACAATTATAATATTCACATAGTTTTAAGGTCATGGTTCGTCAAAATGAAACAGATATTGTTTCTTTCTGTTGTTATAATCCATTCATAAAATATTGAATTAATTAAATCATGCATTGAAAATATTTTATTCTGGCTTAACTCTGCTTTCATTCCTAGTGTATTTTTGTAGGTCGTATTTCGAAAAAAAAAGTCCACAACATTACATAAGGTAAGATCAACGATTCTTTTAATTTTTGAAATATGCTTAAGACTCACTAGGATAGCGTACATATTATTTTAACTGCATCTCAAATTTTTTGAGTAGGGTTCAGCTATTATGGGAGAGATATCGTTGGTTCACCTTATTTTAATAATTAACAGATTTGGAGATTGCATGACTGACTTTTTGAAGTTTTCTCCTTCGTGTAAACTGTAAACTTTAGAAATATGCCATCATTGATTTTTTTAGTCTATACAAAATTGTTGAATTGTTCTCTACCTATCGCCGTTTTCCGTTTGCATTGAAAGATTTCGCGAAAAAATTTTTTTGGATGAGCGGCGGGAGCAAAATAAGACCAAACATTTTTAATGAGCGGAGGGGGGATCGCAAAATAAGAAAAATATGTTTTGATGAATGTTAGGCGCAAAATAGGACAAACATTTTTGATGAGCGGGGACGCAAAATAAGAAAAAAAAAATAAGGAGACTAAAATTAAAAATTTTCACATTCCGTGACTTTTTATGAAAATCAGTAAAATTCCGGGGGGGGCTCAGTGCTCACTAGCCCCCCTTGTTACGCCACTAAAAAGCTTCTCAAGAAAATGACAGCTATGCGCATAAGCTGATTATACAAAGAGATCGGCCAATTCCCATACGAATTAGACACCATTTGATGTTATCAGTTGCTTATTACATTTTATAATAATAAATATAACGTACTGTCGTACGCAAAAAAAATGGGACAAGTCTTATAACGTATTTTTGCTAAAATCTAGTTGTCTACACTTCTGTGCAATAAAATCCTGCTATATTTAATCATTATTTATTTGTCAGTGTCAGTGTCATATTTTCGAAATGCCGAAATTAACTGAACATAAAAAAATTCTAAAATTGAAAAATTGAAGAGGGTTGGTCTATCAGAGCAGTTGCTAACCATTATCACTTAAATAAAAGTACCGCTATGAGTGTGAAGAAAAGGTGGGAGGGGGAAGGTATCATAAAGAGAAAAGACGGTTCAGGCCGACCGAGAAGTTCAAATCTCATTCAAGATGAAGCGTTCCTTGGCTATTTGAAGGAAAATCTGTTTCAAACAGCAAACGCTTGTGTCCATGACAAATTTTTCAGCATCGAGGTCAACAGCTAGGCGAAGGATAGGAAAATCGGAATTAAAAAACTGTGTAAGTGCCCAGAAGACCATATTAACAGAAGAACATAAGCAAGCCCGCATTCTGTTTTGTTTAAATTATGTCTATCACCCGTTGGAGTTTTGGAACAATGTTTTGTTTACCGATGAAAAAGTTTTTAAGTCTTGTAATGACAGACATATTCGGGTGTACCGTCCTGCAAATACCAGGAGGAACAGGGCGGAACAGGCGGAACAGGTCCGGGCGATTTTCTGTTAATGTTTGAGCATGGATAAGCGTGTATGGCCCTGGTGTAGCATGGCGTATTATGGGTAATGGTAGATTTAATGGACAGGTTTATCACAGACCGACACGTGTAGAACAGCCACGCAGAAAACCGCTTTTTAATGTTTTGAGCTTTCAGAATCTGGCCTTATCTCGGACACAATTTTTCAACGTCAATTTTTACATTTGTTATAAATCAAAATCATTAACATTTTTCCAAATACCTTACTGATGACATTTCACAATCAATGTCACTTTTTTGTAACCTATATGATAATAAAAAATCTAAATTCCAAAAAGACTGATTCACATCACTTAATATTAGTAAAAACTGGATTACTTAATTTTTCAAGTGTACGGGATTTTATTGCACAGAAGTGTACATCTAACTTTAATTTTTGTGACAGTGTCAGTTATTTGTCAAAATTCATTGCAAGTGTGCAAATAGACAGATTTACATTAGAAAAAAATAGTTGTCCTATTTTTTTTGTTCACATTACTAACACTTTCATAGGGTGACCAGATTTTTGTTAAGTGAATGCTGGACACTTCTGACAAGGGCGGATCTGGGCCTTGAGCTTGGGCTGAAAATAACAAAAATATTTTTCCTCGAAAATTTTTTAATGAGCGGCGGGAGAAATCCGAAAAAAAAATTTTTTTCGTCCCAAAATTTTTTGATAGGCGGAGGCGAATCTGGAAAAAAAATTTTTTCATCCCAAAATTTTTTTGAGCGGGGGAGAATTCTAAAAAAAATTTTTTTTGATCACAAAATTTTTTAATGATTTCTGTTCATTAAAAAATTTTGTGATCAAAACAAGTATCCGAAAAAAAAAAATTTCCAAACAAAATGTAATACTGTAACTTCACTATAACCTGAATGCTGAACTTATGCTGGACACTTGTAATACTGTCCAGCGAAATTCCGGACATATGGTCAGAATGCTGGACTTTCGCTGGACACTTGTAAATGCTGAACAATACTCCAAAATGCTGGACTTTTTAGCGAAATTCCGTACGTATGGTCACCTTACACTTTCAGTATCTTCGTCTAGGAAGGCAAACTGCTAAAAAATTTAAAGCCGTCCCTAATAGGATAATACATTGCCTGAATATCTTGTGGCGACATCTATTTACCAGTCGTCACACTGCCAATAGTTAATTTCCACAGAGATTTGTTTCTATCACGATCTACGTTTAGATCGTCGTATCTATTGGTAGCAAGATGTCCCTGTAGTATTCATTGTCTACTTAATTTTAGAATTAGGTTTGAAACTTAAGTTCGCATATTTTGATAAGTTTTTGTTTCACTTATCATTTAAGATCGCCGGAGCGCATCACCAACCTTACAAATTTGAACAGATGGAACTACGTGTACCATTTGGCAATATTACATCGCGGATATCAACCAATAATTTCAGTGCAAATAGCAGTAGCAGCATTTTGTAATTCCTCTTCCAGGAGATAGGTGGAGGCCGCAAAAACCAAACAAACGAAAATGGTAGTGACCTTGAATCAACAATGGGAAGCATGCAATCTAATTTGAACCGTTTCAAGATAGAGTAATAGTAGTTATGTATTATATTATCCGTCTCTGGACTTATAGTACAGTAACTAGAGGTTTTAACTTCGGAAGAATGTCATATTGAACGGATTTCGTCCATTTTTGGCAGTATAATAGTAAAAGTTTCTATATTGTGCAGGGGCTTGTTAATTTATAGGGGGTGGATGCCACCCCCTCTCAGGGAGTGGCACTTAAAAAATATATATGTTTATTGGAGCTGAAATAGAATCAAATTTTAAGAAGAAAAGGTTCTATGCAATTTTTCACATAAATTGATAGTTTTACTTCCACGTCCAGTGGAAGTATAGTAACGACAAAAAATTTTTTAAAAATTTTTATTGTCCAAATAGGCTTAAAATGTCATGAAACGTCGAGATTTTAAGTTTGAGCGAAAAAAAATTTCTATCTGTCTGTCGGTCTGTCTGTCGGTCTGTCTGTAACTTTTTTTTGTGCGCACGTTTACTCTGGAACCGTTTAAGATATTGACTTGAAATTTGGTACACATATGTCCTTCAACGAGATCTAGAACCAGATTATATTTTCATCTTGTTCCGTCGAAGAGTTGGGGGGTAAATTGCGGTAAATTTGTGGTAAATATAGATCAATCAAGCAGGTAAGAGTCCATAAAATTGGTATTTAGTATATACAAGAGAAGCTAAGGTCTCAAAAAAATGTTTGGCATTAGCCACCCTCATCCTTTTATTAAAGGGGATGAAAAAAAATTGTGATTTAGTGTACAGGAACCAGAAACCTCAAAATATTTTTTACTTCATCCACCCCCCACCCCACTACCGATGTGGGGTATCGTTTTATGGTTTTTTGGGGTAGAGGATTTCAAATATTCTATTATTAAAGTTCCATAAACAATTATTTTCACATACAGTTTTTTTCGTTGTGAGTGACTTGGATAGAGAATCTGGAAGTGGAAGTAGTGATTCCTTGGGCAGCGGTTTTTAAGTTATAACGACTTCAAAATTGCGATTTTAGCTTAAAAAAAAAGGTATTTCCAAACGGCTTTCGTCAAATATCTCGAAAAGTATTACTTTATCGAAAAAATGATAGACCAATTACAGAAAGTACAAACTGGAATTTAATTATATTTTTTGTTTATTGATGTAGGATTAATAGTTTCGGAGATATTTAAGTTTATATTTGGCATCCAAGTGTTTCAAAATTACCTTTAAAGTTTAAAATGCATTTTTTTTCTAAAGCAAGCTCTTTAAATGAGCAAAAAAATTTGAGCATCTAGATAATGCTACATCTTAACGAAAAACTGTATTTGAGATAATTTTTTTAAATTATTGGCTAATTAAAGTAATAAAATGGCGACCATTTTATATAAAAAAATATAAATACGCATATTTTTCCGTCATAACTTTTTTATTTCTAATGCTACAGGAACGAATAAAAAATAATTTGAAAGCACAACTAATTGTCTTTAATTTCATTTCTTAGCTTGCGTGACATAGATGTCACAATTTCTGAGATATTTAACATTTAAACTGCATTTTTCGTCTTACAAACGTTGGGACGCCATTTTTAAACTTTCATATCTTCGAAACTATTAAATCTATGTAAATAAATAAACAAGCGAAATTCATTATCAGTTTATGAGCTTTATTTTTGGTCTCTACCTATTTTTCAATAAAACTAATATTTGGAAAAGGAAAAAAAAATTACGTTTTATCGAAAATATAGTTTAAACTGTATATTTTTTATAAGCAAGTGCTGTATACAAACCAACAAAATTGAGCATCTACGTCATGCTATATATTAACGAGAAACAGTGTTTGAAATTCCTTTTTTTTAATTACTGGCTAATTACAGTAACAAAATGGCGACGTTGTTATTAAAAAAATGTGTAGACGCACATTGCTTCGGCCATAACTTCTTTGTTTCTTATGCTACAGAAACAAATAAAAAAATAGTTGAAAGCATAATTAATAACCTATTATTCTACCTATTAGCATCCTTGACGTAGGTGTCACAGTTTCTGAGATATTTAACTCCCAGGCAGCAAGGTGCCGTCATTATGACGTCGTTTTTTCGGCATTAATTACGTCAATTTCACCTTCAGCATGACGTAAAAATGACGTGAAAAGACGGCACAATGTCACAGCCCAATGACGTCATATATATGACGCCAATATGACGTATTGGTAATCAGTGAATTTTGCGAAAAGGGATGCAAACCTCTCATTATAATATTTTTCCACAATTATTAATAAAGTTTTTGACGAAAAAAAAACCGGAATGTGCAGGGATCGAACCGCGGACCTAACCTAACACTTAACTCACTGAACCATTGAACATCTTTATTTAAATATGTTTAAAAGCTGTATACCCAGTTAGAAATAGTAAAACAATTATTATTACTATGTGGCAAAAATTGAACTAGTCACTAAATACTTCTATTTATTTTTATTTTATAATGATTTATTTCACGTCATTTTAATGACGTCAAAATAATGACCTAAAAAAACGTGTATTTGACGTCTTCATGATGACGTCAAAAGTACGTATTAAATATCACGTCTCTGGTACGTCATTTATTAATGACGTCAAAATAATGACCTAAAAGAAACTTGTATTTGACGTCTTCATGATGACGTCAGAAGTACGTTATAAATATCACGTCTCTTGTACGTCATTTATTGGGACAATGACGTCGGCGACGAAAAATTCACCTTTAAAAGACGTCATAATGACGTCACCTTGCTACCTGGGCTCTGTAATATTTTTTCGATAAAGTAATACTTTTCGAGATACTTGACGAAAGCCGTTTGGAAATACCTTTTTTTTTAAACTAAAATCGCAATTTTGAAGTCGTTATAACTTAAAAAACTATCAATTTATGTGAAAAATTGCATAGAACCTTTTCTTCTTAAAATTTGATTCTACTTCCAATAAATATATATATTTTTTAAGTGCCACCGAGTGAGAATACCCCAATACAATAACAAAATTGTGACATTTTATAAAAAAAAAATGTGAATAGGCACATTGTTTCGGCCATAATTTCTTTATGTTTATGATACAGAAACAAACAAAAAATCATTGCAAAGGTTGATTAATTATTTTTTATTCTGTTCCTTGGAAATTTTTATGGAAGTTTCATAGTTTCTAAGATATTCAACATTTAAACTAAATACTTCATCCAATAATCTTTCCGATACCATCTATAAACTAAAAAATCTCCGGAACGATTAATTCTACGTAAATATTAAATAAATACAAATTAATTTTCAGTTTATGGGCTTTATTTTTGATGTCTATCATTTTTTCGCTTAAACCAATATTTATTGAGAAAAAATACGTTTTCTGGAAAGTCCGTTTATAGTTTATAATACAATTTTTATTTGAAGAAAATGCTGTAAACGGACGAAAAAACAGTATATGATAATATATTTTTTTAATTACTGACTAAGTACTTACATTTAAAAAATGGCGACGTTTTTATTAAAAAAAAATGTAAGGAAGCTAATTGTTTCTGTCATAACTTCTTTGTTTTTTATGGTAAGTATAGAAATAGTCAAGAAATCATTTGAAAGCCTAATCGTTAGTATTTAATTACGGTTGTTAGCATTTTTGATGTAAGTGCTATATTCTGAGATAAATTTTTAATCAAATACTTCATTTTATAGGACGCCATCTTTATACTTCTATATTTCCGAAACCATTAATTTTACAGAAATTAGAACGATATTCATCTCCAATTTAGTAGCCTTCATATTTGTCTATGGCATGTTTTGGCTCAAAATGTAATACCTTGCGAATTATTTGACGAAAATCGTGTTGCAATACCTCTTTTTTTAAGTAAATGTCCCAATTTTCAAGTCGTTATAAACTTAAAGACTATCAATTTAAATAAGAAGTCCCATAGAACTTTTTCTTCTCAAAATTTGATTGTCTTTCAGCTCCAAATGGGGATGGCATCTCCCCCATAAATTAGCAAGCCTCCGCAAAATATAGAAACTTTTCTTTTGATGCATTTAATCAAATATAATTCAGGAAAAAAGTGAAAAATTTTTATTTTTAGAAAAGAACAACCAAATTTGATATCTGGATATAACTTCACATTATAAGCAACTTCTTTAAATAACATGTTTCGGTTGTTTACTCTTGAGGTAATTTCAATAAAATATATATTTTTCGACCTAAGCGCCAGGACTAACACACATTTCTGCAGTCCTTTTTTCGTTTGAGAACAGGCACGAACTTTTATCAAAAATAAAATTTTTCAAAAAGTCAATAACAATAGTCATATGGTGCAGACTTTTTGATGGACACTGTATAAAATGCGCAAATTCATAGTTTTATAATTTTGTAATTTTTACATATTATGTGAATGGGATATAAAGACGATGAACAAAAAGACGCGTTTTCATTGCCTAGAGAGTTCGTCGCGGTATCCTAATATACTATATAAGAGTATGAATTACATAAAAAAAGTGACCTTCATAACGTATTGACAACATCGTGAAACGAAGCGATTTAATTGTAATTGTAGTCAGGCGCCACCTGCCAGCCAAGTGCTAAACTTCATTTATGACTTTTACATTATTTGTCTTACAAACCAACGCTTGCTTTATTGGCAATTTGTCTTATTTATTTTCAATGAATTGGTTCTAGTAGTTCGAGGATTTTTCAAAAACTACTGAATAAAAAATTGAAATTTAAATATCGATATGTTTCATATACTATAGCAGATGAGCTCAGACTAATATCAATAAGATAATATCTTTTTTATTATTTTAAAATTAGGTTCAAAGTTAGAGGATGTTTAAGAGCTTGACAAGAAAAAAATATTACTTTTCGTGAATTTGCAATAGTCCAGTACCATTCTATCGAGTTTTTTCTCAAAGCCTGTGAAATTTCTTTTTAATCAGTTCAGGGATTTAGAAGAAATCCTCGAACTACGAAGTCATGTTTTTAAGTAAATTTAACCTATAATTCCGGCGCCCTTAAGCTTCTTCAATTAACTCTGTATTCTCAACTAATTCTCTAACTGTAAATTTTATAATTAAATGTTAAAACACGTATAATATATTTGTTTAAGGCAAATAAATGTATTCTATAAAATATTCGGTCTATTTTTTTTAAAATTGTGCTTGATTCAAGTCGAATTCTTTTCAAAATATTTACTTATTACTTTGTATTTTCTTTTAAAGTAGATTGTAAATTTGCAGTAAATAAATAATAAAAAAATATATATATAGTAAACGAAGAAAATTTTCTGATATCTCAAGACACCTGCAAAAAACCACCTGTTCATTTGAAATATGGTTTTGAAATTATTCGGAAAATGGCCGCATCCCATATCTGTTTCACTTTACTTTATCACAACCTTAATTAACATTGTTTGATAATATTTTAATACATTTTATATAAATTAAAATTTATGAGTTTATATGATCAATTAAATTTAACAAATTTTATACATAAAAAAATAATATTTTGGCATCTTAAAATTATTTTCAGTTTCTTGTAGCATTGAGTGGTTATAGTTATTTTCTTTAGAGTATTGGCAAGATTTCAATATTCAATACATTTCATAATGTTTTTAAGGGTTAGTAATAAACAGTGCAGAAGTAAGTAAACAGTAGTAAACAAAAATGTTACTTTTCTCACATTTAATTAAAAATGATCAATACTTAAAATGATTTAATAAAATATCAACTGCCATAATAATAAATTGCTTCTATTTAAATCACATTAAGTAGAGGCGATGATATGAGATTATATTTGCTATAATCATGAAAATTAAACTTGATATTTTTATGTGAAGAATGAAATTAAAAGGTAATACATATTTCTTGACACTAGTTTTATGATGCCACAATCATCTAGTCAAAAATGAATTAAATACAAGAAAGACACTAGCAAAAAGATTCATTTAGTTTGAATCGATTTAAATCGTTTTTAATTTCTTTCCTGGACAGATATTGTACCAAAATATTATTTTTCACAAATGTAAAACATACTGAAATTACTTTTATCATACAAATTACAAAAATTCTTTAAAATATAGCACTATAAATAAAGCAAGTACATAACATTTCAATATTTTATATCAAATTATAATTTTGTAGGGCAGGGATTCCCAACAGGTGGTCCGCGGACCCTAGGGGCCCGCGGACGATGTCTTGGGGGTTCGCGAAATGTCACTGAGATATTCAATTGACTTGACTTGCAGTGGTAGATTCTACATATTCTTAATTTTAAGAAGAATTTAAGCTTTAAGGGGTCCTTGTCAGTATAGCAACCGATGAGGGGGTCCTTGAAAAAATATGTTGGGAATCCCTGTTGTAGGGTAAGAATTGACTAAGAATTAAAAATATAAATTTTCAGTCCAATTACAAAGTGTAATATACCTATATTCACATTTGTACGTATATTGTCTCTATGTTACTTGTATACTTCATTTCTTCAACTATGTACCTATCATAAAGGATATGGAAGAAAAAAACATCATATAAAATATCTTTATTCCTTTCTAAAGTTTTAGTAGAATCGTTATGACTTCTTGGGACTGTTAATTTAGTTGCTGCCTGAATCAAAGGGTCCTAGCATGGTAACCAGGCCCCCCGTTTGTGGGGGCTCTATTGGGTACTGAGTTTAAGGGCCCAGGCTTCCGAGGGGCCCGCCAGAGATTTTGACAAAAAATTTTCCTGCTCATCAATTATTAGGCACGGGTGCCGGGAGCCCTCCAGTGAATTTGGTACCGGGACCGATGATTTGATGTGGGGGGCCTGACGTGAATTGTGCCCCCAGAACAAATATGACAACTACTATTTTGTTTAATATAGGTTATCCATTTATAGTATTATTTATATAGTTTTGACTCACCTATCTCATAACATTACGAATAATGTTGAAAAGTTACTTCAAAATGTATTTTTAAACATTTTTTTTTCTGATTCTAATAGAGATAGAATAATGAACCAAAAACGTTATTGTGGCGAGTATAAAGAATTATGAAACATTTGAAAAAGACAGTATATTTATTGTAATTAGTCATGATAGTGGTGATTATTAATAAAAAATATAAAAAGGTAGTATTTATTATTTGAATCGAATAATTATAACCTGTAGGTAGAGAGAAACCGCGGACCAACTGGACATTTATTTATTTTTCACTAATTAGCAGCAGTATGATTTCATGAAACTTTTAACAGTTTATATACTTATGTATAGGTATATTCAAAAATTTGTCTAAGGTGTTCACTCTATGAAAATCACTTTTGAACAATTCTTTTGTTAAATAAAAATATTAATAGTTAAGCGATATAACTGAAAAAATATATTTAATTTTCTTCAAAATACTCGCTATAATAACGTTTTTGGTTCACCACTCTATCTTTATTAAATTCAGAGAAAAAAAAGGTTAAAAAATGTAACTAAAAATAAATACTTTTCAACATTACTCAGTAATGTTATGAGATAGGTGAGTAAAAACTATATAAATTATAAATGGATAATCTATTAAATAAAATAGTAGTTGTCGTATTCGGTTCTGGGGGCACAATTAATATGGTTATCGTGCTAGGACCTTTTTGGTATAAATTTATTTTTGTTCTCCATATACAGGGTGATTCTTTTAAGGTGGTCATTAGAATATTTCCCACTTGCAGATGAGATAGAGATTTGAGATTTGGTACCCTACCATAGTCGACCATTGCGGGTCAGAAAATAATAATTTCAGGGTGGCGGCACTTCCGGAAATACCGGAAGTCGATATCAACTTGCTTATTTTAAATGGAACACCCTATATATTTTCGACTTTTCGACAGTTTCGGAGATATTTGACATTTAATAAAAAATTTGACAGGTGCAACGGTTTGCAAGAACCGTTATAACTTTCTTCGTGTAGGAGACCCTTATTTGCTCTTTGGTACATAGAAAGAACACAAGATGAGCTACTCTCTTCAGAAAAAATAGATTCCAAAATAGTATACCAAGTGTTTTATTTTTTGCATTACATTTTGTCAAATTCAAACCTCAAAAACTTTTTTATTTCAAATGGAACATCCTGTATTTTTTTACATCAAATTATGTTAAATTAAATTCCCTTTTTTCTAGTATAGCATTGTAGGGGTTAAAGTTACAACTTTTCGAAATATTGGCGATTTTCTTAAATGTCCAAACATTTTTAATAAGAATTGCCATTAAATTACCCATGATTAGAAACAATCATTAATGTCAGTCATTATTTTATGTTAAAAAACACCAGCACGTTTAAATTACACCCACAAAGACTTTTAGGTTTGTTTATTATTTATGGAAAATGTGATAAAGTAATACCAAGAACATGTAACACATTTGCTATTCGATACCCACAAGAACAGAAACCATCCACCATCCACTGTAAACCGCATATTAGATAATTTTAGAATATTTGGCTCTGTCAAATAGCACGTGCTAAATTTGGCAATCGATGTAGAATTAAATTTGAGGTGGCCTTATATCTAACACATGTACTTTGAATTTTTCGCAAGTTTTTGTTGAAAATTATAATTTATCCAAAAAAACGTAAAAGCCTATGAAACAATTGAAACAATAAAGTGGGTATCGATTAGCAGATGTGCTACATGTTCTTGGTATTATTACTTTATCACATTCTCCATAAATAATAAACAAATCTAAAAGTCTTCGTGGGTGTATTTTTTAACAAAAGATAATGACTGACATTAATGATTGTTTCTAATCATGGGTAAGTTGATGGCAACTTTTACTAAAAATTCTTGGACATTTAAGAGAATCGCCAATATTTCGAAAAGTTGTAACTTTAACCCCTACAATGCTGATACTAGAAAAAAGGGAATTTAATTTAACATAATTTCATGTAAAAAAATACAGGGTGTTCCATTTGAAATAAAAAAGTTTTTGAGGTTTGAATTTGACAAAATGTAACGAGAAAAATAAAACACTTGGTATATCTATTTTTTTTGTAAAGAGTAGCTCATCTTGTGTTCTTTCTACGTACCAAAGAGCAAATAAGGATCTCCTACACGAAGAAAGTTATAACGGCTCTTGCAAACCGGTACACCTGTCAAATTTTGTATAAAATGTAAAATATCTCCGAAACTGTTCGGTTTAAGTATAGGGTGTGCTACATGTTTTGACTCAGAATTTTATGATCATTTCGAAATGTCGAAAATATATAGGGTGTTTCTTTTAAAATAAGCAAGTTGGTATCGACTTCAGGTATTTCCGGAAGTGCCGCCATCTTGAAATTATTATTTTCGGACCCGCAATGGTCGACTATGGTAGGGTACCAAATCTCAAATCTCTATCTCATCTGCAAGTGGGAAATATTCTAATGGCCGCCTTAAAAGAATCACCCTGTATAGTTTTGCATTAAAGGTGGCTATGGATAACAACCAAGGTGGATATTAGTTATAACTTATAACCAATGAAAATGATATATTATTCCCTCTAATATAAAAACATTACAGATTCATACAGAAAAATATGAAAAATATAAAATGGTAAGGAAAGAAATATATACAGGGTGTAATTAGTATTGTGGAAAATAAACAAGAGGACGGCACTGAAAAACAATAATATATGTCATAAAGTTTTTTGACGCACAGTCATTCTTTTGTAGTTCGATAATATACTTATTTTCCTAACATTTTAACGTCTGTTTAATTCATACGTAAGAATCAAGGGTTTTTTAGCTAGAGAAATCTTAACATTTGGTGCCGAAACCAGGGAACGAACCAGGGACCTTTACGGGATAACGTCGTATGTGATTAACCGGAAAATAGTCAAACATGGAAATGCAGTATAGAAAAACGTGTCGTGCTCAGATAACGAAACTTATCAAAACTTCCAATGATTTACTTAAAAATCAGCTGGTAAATGTTGAAGAATTAACGGTTATGGTTGAACGAATAAAGATAGCCCATAACAACTTAAAACAAGCTGATGAAAAAACAATGCCGCATCTCAAGCAAGAAAAGCTAGAGGAGGAGTTTGAGTGCATGATAGAATATGACGACAAGATAGCGATAATAATGTCAAAACTACAACGAAGGCTGGTGTGTCTTGCATCTGAGGGTCAATGTAGAACGTCACGAGTTGGCGCCGAGAATCGTCCAGTAGAGCAATCTCAAAGCCAGTCTTCAAATTTAGTGGAAGTACCAAGAACATCAGTAAAATTACCTAAATTAAATTTAAAGACCTGTGCAACTTTTATATCCATTGGAACTAGATTACCCAGACGACAAAGTAGTATGTCAAACTCCGGGGCCCGAGGATGTGGAAAATAAACAAGAGGACGGCACTGAAAAACAATAATATATGTCATAAAGTTTTTTGACGCACAGTCATTCTTTTGTAGTTCGATAATATACTTATTTTCCTAACATTTTAACGTCTGTTTAATTCATACGTAAGAATCAAGGGTTTTTTAGCTAGAGAAATCTTAACAAGTATCATGTCATTAAAGAAAATGGTACTAGGGAACCTCTAAACAAACGAAAAACTTTATGTACCGTAACTAAAGCCCATAGAGGGCCATCCATAAATGACGTCACGCCAATTTTTGAGATTTTAGTGTTGGACAAAAGAATTTTTTTTTGAGAAAATTGGTTGAGAACTTCTGGCAATATGAACTCGCATGTCACGAACAATAGAGACAAGGAGCAATCATGACATGCTTTCACTTTATCCGTAAAACAGGAAGAAAAGAAAGCAGACGCAAGGTGGCGCGGTTCTCACAAGGAACATTACCCAGGCAGCATTCTGAAGTCATTTTGACGTCATTTTTTTTTGTAACATTGGTCGACGAAATTATGACAACATGTTGAGACGTGGATGTGACGTATTGGTGACGTCATTTTTCACTTTAGACGAGTTTATGTATTACTGCGTAGTTTGTTGCAGAAATTATTTCTGGATGTAGCGGCATACAAACCACTGACAATAATCAGTCACTCTTTGTCTTACACTCTAATGAATTTATAGAAAATAAATAATATAATTGCGATGTTCAAATATATTCAGGAGACGTCGATGGATCATGGTTCTTATAACGGTCATGTTAAAGATCATTATTTTGTGGCTGGGCCGAAATAGAATAAAAACCAGTAGGTGCTTAACCTATTAATTGTTCATTCACCTATATTGTACATGGCGGCTCATCCTGTAACCCATCAAACATCGAAAAATGGAGACCGCCTAGAGCCCTTAGAATTCACATGCCATTTTGCACCAAATTGGTTTATTATATCTTTCAAATGTACATAATATATTTCGATCTATGGATCGATGAACGTCGTTAAATGACGTCGTTGGGCTGCGACATAATGACGTCATTTTTGCGTCACTGTTACGCCATTCCAGTCAAAATTACGTCTCAAGTGACCAAAAAATGACGTCAAAATGATGTCAGTATGCTGCCTGGGTAATGGCAGAACGGTTTTCCTCTGTATTCCCATTAACGTGTTTGCTCCTGGTCTCTATACTCCATGTCGCATGGCAGATGAGGCAGATATTTTTCAAATTGTTGACCTAGGTTAATTTTGTTTAGTATAAGTTATAAGTTAGGTAAGTACATAGGTTTTGTGTTTGTCTGATCCATCTTCAGTACCACTTTCTTTTGATGACATGAAATTAATTGCATCCTGTATATTAGAAGTCAACGATTTCCACAGACTTTAGCTTAAACATTTTGTTGGTGTATTATAAAAATAATAATGTAAACTTTGTATTCAAGGTGACTCGGGTATAATCTTAACCTCAGAATAATAGAATATTTGGGAATATTTTAAATGAGTACTACGACGTAACTCTGTTTTGTTTATTATTATTTTTCCATTAAAACCTAGCTTCGTCATTGTCATCAAAATACTTTTCAGCAAAATCACTTGTAAGTTCCGCGCTTAGAACCCTTTCACACCATTAGGTTTTCCGATAAACAGTAATGTATTGACAAGAATGTAGCTCTTTACTCTAAAAGGTTTAAGTTAGGCGCCTGCTTGCAGCCAGACAAGTCAATTGTACTATCAGGTTGCCTGATGCCAAAGATGGAAGATTTCTTAGTTTCAGCAAATAAGATGAGCATAGACTTGCTCGACAGTCCACAAACAATACGAGTAGTTAAGTAATGCCGGTTCTGGATCACTGAGTACAGTGACAATAGGGGTTCTTAATAACGTCATCGTTATCGGCACAATCGACACTACCGAGCAAATGAGAATCATCCAAATTTATTAAAGATTGGCTAATGTTAGGTAGTAAATAAGATGGTAGACCTTGTCGCTGGGCTGCGACATAATGACGTCACTTTTTTTATTTTGTGGTGCTGTGTAATCTATTTCTGGGTTATTAACGTTATACCTGAATCATAATGCATTGGTTTAAAATTTTAGATTAGTGTTTGTTTGCTTACCAATATACGAGTCTGGGCGGTAACATATTCCTACTTTTTTCTATGATGGAATAAACAGGTAATCGTAAGGAACAAATTTTTAATCTAAATGATATAATGGACACATTTCACGCTAATAATTATAATCAATAGTAAAATAATGTTCCACACATGCTTTACAACTATGTTCTGTATAAAATTATTACTTATCTGTATATTATATATATATTAGTATTAAAATAGATTATTTGGACCTACCTGCATAAATAATAACTGTTGGGGTGTATATTCTACTTTTCTGCCTACAGGGTGACCTTAATTTTTATTTTTATAGTAATTTCTTTGCTGGCTGTTACATTTGAGAGATTTAAAATGTAAATATACAGAAAAAATCCTGTAGAATAAGAATTTGTGTGCAAAGAAAAAATTGATATTCAATTTAAGAAGTAATTAACAAGAACAAGAAAAATGATTTGCTTAAAAAATCTCACGGTCTCACAAAAAGATACGGCAATATTTTGAGCACCATGTACATATCTGTTATATGCCGCCAAATCATTTTTGCAATAATATGCAGGGTGAAATTTTTTAAGAATATTGTTTTTTACTAATATTTTTTTAAATTAACATTCAGTTGATCTTCTGATTACATTCTGATTCTGCAGTAGATAATTTCTAGATATATTTACATTTTAAATGTTCAAATATCTTAAAACCAAGTAAATAAGTTGCAATAAAAAGAGTTATGGATCACTTATTAGAATATAAAATCATTTTTAAATTACGTTTTTTATACCTGACAGATTTATCACTATGAGATACATTTTGTTACAGAAAATAACAGGTAAAGGTTAGTTTAAAAGAAACACTAAACGTTTTCACATTATTATATCAAAAAATATATTTTTTTAAGACTTAGAACCTTTCTGAAGTCCTCACTGTGATTTTTATATCGCTTGCTTCTTGTATTATTTTCTTTCTAGTTGCATTTAAATAAGATCAGTGATATATAATTGAATTTCTTATCTGGTAGTCTGGCACTGTTGCTCCGACTGATTCTTATATTATTTAATTTGGGCGGATTTAGCTGATAACTAGACATCTGTCTTTCTCTGCCTGTCTCAAACGAGTCAACAATGAGCATGATGAAAGTTAAATTTAAACTTTTTACTACGTAAAATCAAATACGTTTAATATAAAAAGTGTATTTAGGTTTTAATTTATTTCATTCCGACTATTCCATTTACAGAATTATCGTCCAATAACATTTGTCATTAAAAAAAACTAATTAATATCAGGGAGACTGGATTGTCAAATTTTTCACATTTTATGAATCAATGCACATCAGTCGCCTTACAGAGTGCAGCCGTTTCGACAACAGTGTCCAGCTTCAGGGATGATTAAAATTCAAATTTTCACCAGAAGCCAACAATGTTTAGTGTCTTGGTGCTTGTAAAAACCGCTTCAGTGAAAATAGACGATTTGTGCTCTATTTAAATGTGTAAACTCAATGAAAAAATCAAGGACTAATGTTGTGTATTTTGAGTTTCCAACCAAAGAGACATTCGCTACATTATAACAAGATATTTCCGTTAAAACAATCTTCAGAATAAACTTTACTTGCCATTTTTATTTTCGTTGCCATTTTTCCAATAAGGCGAAACTTCATCTAATATTTGAACATCTTAAATGTCAGTTAAGGCACAAGTAGCTAAATTAGGTATGCCAAATGTAAACCAAAGATTGATTATTTTCTGACGTTTTCTCATCAAAACACAGCATGGTATATTTTTCATAGTGAATAAAATTATTACTATTAATATTTTCATGATTTATTATAGTAAAGAAATTTATATATTTACATTAAGGATAAATTCGTTTAAAGTATATATGTTTAGGTTATAATAGTCTAAGAGCTAGTGAACATTTTTCTTTCATTACTCGAAGTAGGCTAAAAATTTGCCAAAAGGTTGCTATAGGAGTAATGAGTTGCCATCTCGAACCTTTCGACTTGGCGATGGGCAGCAGGGAGTGTAAGAACACCTTAAAGTCGTAAAATAGTAGTCGAAATTTTCATTATTGCAAGTTGGTTGAAACTTCGTATTTTGCTTGAATTAAGGTGTATGAATAACCATACAAATTGTCAGACAAAAATTTCAGGCAGCAGGTGGTGTAATATTCGTAAAATAGTCGAAATTTTCATTATTGCAAGTTAGTTGAAACTTCGTATTTTGCTTGAATTAAGATATGGAGGGCTCAGGGGCCAAACGATCATAATTTGTCGAAACTTCGTTAGAGATGCCATCTTGTAGTTCGCGACCCAAGCATTCAGGTGGCTATGTCGGTTTTAAGCAAAAACAATCACAGTCACTGTAACGAATTTAAATAAAAAAGATATGCAGCGTAAGAACGGTCAGAGTCCGACCGGTCCAATACAAAAACGATTAGAGTCCACAGTGTCGCATCGTTAAATAAGGAGACGTATTTTTGTTTTTAAATGGCGTTAAGTAGGTAGTTTATTTTGTGGAAAGTGACAGTTTGCAAAAAAAATATGGAATTTAGTGAGGAAAGTGAGGGTGAAGGCCCTAGTACCAAAGAAAAGACCTATACTTGGACGTATTAGGGGAAGACTGTAAGTGTTCTCATTTGACTTGTTTTGAAAATATTACTCTGGAAGAAAGAAATATCTTGATTAATTTTAATGCATATAATACTTACAATGACCAGAATAGTTACCTTAGTAGGTCAGTGGCGCAGCCAGAAAATTCATCTGGGGGAAGGGCCAATAGAACCGGCCTACCCAGAGAATGAGGAAAATTTTTCAGAAAATGGTTGAAAACGGATGTGTATGTAAATTCCTCTATTAGATAATATTGGCATTAATTACAAAATATTTATTTCAAGGGACAATTTAGATACTGCTTTGTACTACTTCTTTATTTTTTGGCTCCCCCTCTGGCTGCGCCCATGTAGTAGGTTAATTTCTGTAATACCAGTACAGCCAAGGCGAAATAGGAAACCAGAAAACGAAACTCTCTTTAATAATAGTTCTTACGCATATCGTGTAAGAGTTATTAGAGATGGAAAAGCTTCTGAAATACCTGTCTGCTACAAAGCATTCCTATCTTTACACGGAATAACCAATCGAAGAATTCAATCAATTAAACATTCATTGCTATATATTGTAGTCTTCAAACCAGATCAGAGGGGAAAGCATCAAAATCGTCCAAATAAACTTTCTCCTGACACAATAAATTGTGTGATTTTGTTTTTGAAGTCCTTGAAAGGCAGAAAAGCTCACTATAGTCTTAAGGATACCAGCAAAATTTATTTACGAGAAGAGTTGAATATTAAGAAGTTGCACAGCATGTACGTTGACAAGCGTCGAGAAAATTTGCTGTCGTATGAAAAATTTCGGGAAATTTTTTCAACAAAATTCAATATCTCGTTCGGTTATTCCAGGACCGACACATGTAGCACGTGATAAACACAAAGTAGATAAAGAAAAAGGGACCTTATTTCACACGAGGAAAATAATAAAGAGCTGAAGGAGATCGAAAAAGATTTGAAGAAACTAGAAGTGAACATGAAACTGCACAAGCTAAAGGCTGATACGTTCTACAAACGGAAAAGGCAAGCTAGGAAGAGCAAGATGAAACCATAGAAGCCATAACAATGGACTTTCAGAAAAATTTGCCAGTACCAAACATAACTACCAATGATATATACTACCGCCGGCAATTGTCCTTTTACAGTTTTAACATTCATAGACTCTACGACCGAAGGTCCGTTTTTTATACCTACGATCAAATTGTAGCAAAAAAAGGATCAAATGTTCATGTTCTATGCTGTATCATTTTGCAAGTAACATTTTGAGCAAGTCAGTTAAACATCTCATCATTTTTTGTGACTCATGTGGTAGTCAGAACAAGAACTACACTGTTCTTCGGTTTGTGTACTATCTGGCCACAGTATTGAATAGGTTTGAAACTATTGAAGTTTATTTCCCTATACCGGGGCATTCACATCTCGAGTGTGATAAAAATATGGGATTAATCAACCAGAAAATTGTAGCCGAAACATCTGATGATTGGGCAGTTTGGAACAATATAAACCTACTTTCAACGGTTTGTTTCATAAAAGTGGTATTCAGAATCCAGGTTTCAAAACCATTAAACACAATCCAAACTTGCCAAATTTGTACAATGGGCCCTTACCTTTAACTGTACCCAAGCTCAAGGATATTAAGCACTTACAGCAATTCTGTTCCATAAAATCCCACGAATTCTTGAACAAGTTAGTGGATTCCCCTAATTCTGAGTGTGAAGATCCTGATGAACCGCTTCCTATCGAAGAACCAACAAATTTCCAAAGAGGCTGACCAAGAGGATTCTGATGACTTCCTTCCACTCGCACAACTTGCAAAAAAGTGTAAAGGTGCAAAGAATGGTAATACTAATAACAATAAACGTTGTTAATCTGCTGAATACATTGTATGTCAAAAAAGAAGGCACAAAAAGAAGTGTAAAGGCGCAAAGAAGAGTGAAAAGCGCAAAGAAGAGTGAAAGGCGCAAAGAAGTAGTGTAAAGGGAATATGAACAGTTTTTTTATCGACATTTTGATTATTGTTTATGCTTACACTAAGAATTAACTTTTGTTTTTTTAAATACAAATGTGGAAAACTACGACTTTGTTTATGATTTTGCACACTTACTGCACTAAGCCTGTTGCGTTGCATTATAATATTCAAAAACCATCAGAGTCCTGGACTGTGATCGATTTTGTAAAGTCATATGTGGAGTTCTGTTGCATCTTCCGCTCTGAACCTCGAAAGTAATGTTAAACATTTTTGTAAGTAATATTATTTTGCTGTCAAATAAGTATGTGATGAGATGAGACAACAATTGACGTTATTTTACAACTCTAATAATAAAATATGAGTCTGTAAACTTTATTCTGTAAAAAGTAGATTTTGTGACTCTGATCGTTTTTCCCCTGAGCCCTTCATATATGAATAACCATACAAATTGTCAGACAAAAATTTCAGACAGTAGGAGGGAGTCTAGGAACACCTATTTTTTACGTGAAATTTTTATTATTTGCTCCTGTCTGACAATTGAATATGTTATTCTAGAGACCTTTCTGACCGTGTAATTTACAAAAATTCGGGGCAGCACACCCTGTAAATACGTTGCAAACTTTCCTCTCGGCCGGCCGCCAGTGACCTCAAGGGCGTCATATATTTCAAAAAGAGATTTCGATTTCCATGGCGCAATGGTTTTGTGTGTCTTTTTTTTATATTTTGGAAGTGATTTTAAACAGAAAAAAACAGAATAAAAAGTATTGATATCACGCTTAATTTTGAAGATACACTCCATTCTCCATTTTTTTATTTATACATATATGTACATTTTTGTCACCGTAAACAATATATTTTTTACGATAAATTTTCTTTAAAAAATTGAAAATTCTAATCTTAATCTTTAATAATAATCGAATAAAACTTAGGTACTTTAAAAATTACGAATATGATAATACTGTGCTTTAATTGATCCATTATTCAAAGTCCGTGTTCTTACACCCCCGTGTTCTTATGTTCTTACACCTCCGTGTTCTTACACCCCCTGCTGCCTGAAATTTTTGTCTGACAGTTTGTATGGTTATTCATATACCTTGATTCAAGCAAAATACGAAGTTTCAACCAACTTGCAATAATGAAAATTTCGACTACTATTTTACGATTTTGGGTGTTCTTACAGCCCCTGCTGCTTATCGCCAAGTCGAAACGTTCGAGATGGCAACTCATTACCCCTATGGTAACCTTTTGGCAAATTTTTAGCCTACTTCGAGTGATGACGCGAAATGTTCAGTAGCTCTTAGTCTATAACAATTTAATTTTAATTTATAAAGATGTATTGTATTTTATACTATTAAATAAATACATCTAAAAACTAATAATCTATTTAGAGAAATAAATATATAAATTAAATAATATTATTATGCTTTATTTTTATTACCATAGCAACGTGTGTTTTTTAAATATTATGCAATAAAAATGTCAGTTTTGCTTTAAAATGCCGAAATCACATTTTTTAAGCTAACGAACTTTTGTGGCCCAGAATCATTAAAACAGAAGGAAAAAGGTATATTTATTTTCTGAGGTCTAACAGAAATACCCCCTTTTTCTATTATGCACGCAAACTTTTTAATTTTTAGTAATTTTTATAAATATATTATCAGGAAAACGAATCATACGATCTCGTTTGTATTTTGTTTGTTTTGCTGATTTCCATTGGAATAAAAATAGGATTCTTCTTATTTGCGTAAGAATATTTTATTTGTTTATATGAATATCAGAATAATGTATTTTCCTATGTTACACTGAACATCAATCAGTATTATATTCTTAAAGCAAATTAAATATTAAAAGTATTTACCATTTCAATAAAAAATACGTAAAATCGCGTTTTTAAAATTTTGAATTTTGGAACTTTATCCATAACAGTTCTCATTGAGAATGACCTAAGGATTCTATGCCTTGAATTTACAACGATTCCGTCGACAAGAAATTACCCATGTTTTCGGTGCGGGGTTCTTTAATTTTCTTTTAGCTCCAATAGTTATTTTTTAGGTGCTACTTCCGGAGAAAGGGTGGCATATACCCTTATAAATTAAGAAGCTCTGCATAATATAGAAATGTTTCTTTAATACATTTACTATTAAAGTATAAAAAAAAACAATTTAATTCATATCACAATATTTCTGAATTAAAATATCTAGTTACTGTACCACTATCAAGTACGGGGATTGATTTTCATTTCAAATCTCTTGTTAGAAATTCTTGTAGGACTAGAATATACACCCTTACATCTTCCATTATTACTATGTAACACAGACAATGTTTAAGTCTTTTAATAAAGCCATTTAAACGAATATTTCACCGTTTGGAAGTTTTTGGCCACAAATGCCGTTTACTATATGAAGTGGCGCTCTAATATAAACATTTCTAGCTAAATTATTGTGTTTGGTGCCAGTGGAACACTCGCCTTCGCCTTCCACGGGCACCTCTTTCACCTCCTTGAGGCTACTCGAATACCTGGAATGATTCCTGCTATTTTTAAGGTTACTGTCGGAAGTTTGTTGAGACGATGTGTGCGCAGAAGAACTAGTCGTACTTTTTCTGTTAATTTCAGGTCTTCTCTTGTACCTCCTTCGCAAACTCTTCGCACCGCACAGCTTAAAGAAGCCCCCTCGAAACTTAGAGCTCATGACGTTGTACAGAATAGGATTCACTGCTGAGTTTATGTGGAACATGATTCTGGTGAAGTATAGAATGTTATAGTAACTTTCGAAGCCCATTTCGAAATTGGAACCTGGTGGGGCTATTATTATCCATAGCGTAAGCGCCCTGAAGGGCAACAGGCAGATAAAAAACGCTAAGACTACAGCGCCCAGCATGACAATAACTTGTTTTCTATATTTTACAACGCTTTGGGAGGGAATAGTGCTGGTTCTTGTCGTTATCATCATGGTGGGATGAGACATTAGGGATTTCGCTATTAGGGCGTAGACGCATATTAAAATTGCTAGAGGGAATACAAAGAACACTAATATAGTTCCTATGAAAAATACACAAGGAAGCAGGTCTTCGACTAACGTGAAGCAAACGAAGACTATGGAACCGTCGGTGTATTCCTCGGAGCTGTGCTGAGTGATGGCGAGAATCGGACTGAAAATGGTAAAAATGTATTAATATGGGACGCAAGTTTCCTTCTATTCCAGTCATCAGGTGCTTTTGTAGGAAAATAACTCTAAATTGGAATTATTTCCGCTTACACGGTTTATTTGGGTGTCCGAAAAAATACTTCGAGTTGGTGAATTTTTATTCAATTGGAACTCTAGAAAGGTGCAAAAAATGACAAAAATTGTTTCGCTCCTGTACAGTCTAATTAGAGAAAAAGAGCTGACACAATTTTACTTCAATTAAAAAAATGTTCTAATTCTCTAAAAGTCTGAAATACGGCCTTCCAAGAAATTCCATATTTTTTCACTTTTGACCCAAAAATCACCATCTAACCTCAATAGTTCGGGAAGTATGAACTCCCAAAGTAGAGGTTATTCTACTCTTTTTCGAGCTTGTTGTAGTTTTATAAAAATGGAGGGAAGGAGAGACAGAGAGAGAGAAAGAACCAGTTATTGCAAATACATTTGTATTCACTTAAAAATAAATGGTGCGGGAGCTACGTGGATTTTTCTGAAACTCATTGTTACAAGTATTTTCTATGCGTTGAATAATTCTATCGTACTTAAATAACGACAAAATATACTTCTGGCATGTGTCAGCTCGTCGAGTTGGCAATGGTTCATGATATAAATATCAGTGACATTATGTCATCGTTACAAGGCTCATTTTTTTGTGTGTATACATTTTATGTTAAAAATTAATAAAACGAGATCGCCAAAAAGAGTGGGCCGTCAGAAGGCACAGCTAGAAAGATCAAGGTTGTAAAAAAATATATATAATATATATATAAGCATATATATTTAACTGTATTTGAACACAGAAACCAAATCCCAGAAAGAAACTCCTGTCAGTAAGGCTAGCCAGAAAGGAAATGTTTAGAATTTTTGAAAAAAATTTGATTATTTTCGCAACATTTTCTTTCTGGCTAGGCTTACTCACAGGAGTTTCTTTCTGTGAATTTTTTTCTATGTTCAAAACATTTAAATACATATGCTCAGGCTAAAAAAAGACTTGTAACGATCACGTGATATAACTTCGACGTTTCTGGCTGCCCCACCTGACGGACCACACTTTCTGGCGATCTTATTTTATTTATTTTAAACATAAAATGTGCACACACAAAAGAAATGAGCCTTGTAACGATGACATAATTTCAGATATTTTTAGACAGTGTTCGTGACGTACCTGACAGGAGGTGCACCGCCAGAAATCGATTTTATGAATCGTTAACATCCATTAAACCATAAAAATATCTCAAAGTTCATAAAACGATGACGTGCCGAAAAAACCACTAGCTCTCGCTCTAAAACAACTATGTATTTAATGATGCTTTTAAAGCAATTTACTTGCATAAAAATATAGGTATTGAGTCGTATTGAAATGTCAAGAAGATTTGCAGAGAAAGTTCAAAAACGTCTACTTCACGAACTATTAGACCTTCTTCTTATTCAGGGGCATTTCCAAAAATCGGAAAAGTACGTGCTTTTGGAAGGACATATTTTCGACGCCAGTACGATTAAAATGCACTATTTTTTTTTGCTTTACGCAAAATTTTATTGGATTTTTCCCTCTGAACTACTTTTAGTGTAGGATACAATAGACACGAAAAATCAACGGTTTTCTGCATCTCTTTTAAAAGTACTTTTTGGGATCCCGACCGGCGTCTTTTTTGAACACCCAAATAAACGGTTAAACAAAAATAAATCAAGTTCTGGCTTATTTCCCTACACCCCCTAGATTGATGATGACTGGACTATTGTGGTAATTATCACCAACGTGTTCATTTTTTGTTTGCCATTATACAGGATCTTTCATGACGAACTGTACATATTTCTAAGGACGATAAAGGACTCCTTGCTTATTCACGAACGGCTTTAGAAATTTATCTGTAGATACAGATAAACTGCTTATGGCCAACATTTCTTTTGGAAAGAATTTCCTTCCTTATCTTTGTAAAAAAAATATCACCGCGTATATATTTTTCGACATTTGGTGGGAAATTATTTATTACTATTGATTATTATTTTTTTATTTAGATAATTTGTTTAAGCAAATTTTAATCTTTTATCTTTCATTTCCCCAGTTTGCCGAATTCAATCACTCGCAGAACATAAAACCGAAATAAATAGATCTAGAGCTGACATTTTTAAATACTATTAATGTTAGTATTTCAACTAGTACACAAATTGTAAAAAGAACAATGTTAAGAAGGGCTTTTTTGGCCCATCCTTGGTAAAGTGTGGAGCCATCTTATTTTTGCCAATTTTGGGGAGCTGAAAATGAATTCGTCACCCATTTTGGCGAAAAATCTCGCGAACAGATTAAAAAACAACCCTTTATTGGAGGTGATATTGGAATTGATATTAGTCTAAATACTAAGTTTCGATAACTAGGTAGAAGAGGTAAAAAAAACAAATTCCCCCCTTCAACCCTCCTCGCCATACCCTTATCAACCCTAAGAAGGTTGTAAGCTACTGTAACTACTTTATAGTTATTTACATATTTAAAAAAAAACCATTGAGTAGTTGCTATCAGATATAATAATCTGTTCATTTCTGAGTACACTCAACGCCTCCTCACCCTTACCATCTCAGGGATATTGATCGGTTTTAATTACAAAAAAAAAATCCTAATACTCAGTTGGATGTTTTCTTTATCATATTTCTTACGCCTCTAAGGAGGAGGTGTAAGGTGTCAATATCCTCTTTAAAAAATGTTGCTTGATTTCTATAGTAAAAAATTATTTAAATAATTGCCATAAAATGAAAAAAGATTCCCATTCTAACAAATAAAAATTATTTAAATAACTAAATAATTTTTTACTATAAAAAGCAAGCAACATTTTTTAAAGGGGTGGATCTCAGCTTCTCAGGGGTGAGGAGGCGTATGAGTGTACTCAGAAGTAATCAGATTATATATTCTGATGGCAACCACTCAATGAGGTGTTGAAGGGGTTGAAGGGGTGAATTTGATTTTTTTACTTCTTTTTTTACTTAGTTATGAAAACTTAGTATTTAGAATAATATAAATTCCAATAAGGGTTTTTTTAATGTGATCCCGAGATTTTTCGCCAAAACGGGTGACGGATTCGTTTTCAGCAAAATTAGTAAGAAAAAAAAAGATAGCTTCCACATTTTACCAATGATGTGCCAAAAAAGCTCTTTTTTAATATTGTTCTTTAAACAAATTCTCATAAATAAGAAGGAAGTTCTGAGATGTTGTCCAGAAGTAGTTTATCACCCTGTATCTGAAAAATTAAGCGCCACAGACAATAAGTGTCAGAGACTATATCTCAACGATACCTTTCTTAGTTTTATTAGTGGTAAATTTTTACACTATTACTTGCGCCTCCGCCAAAAAGTTAAATTGCTTAGCCTAGAGTGAGCCGAAAATTATTATTAATGCCAAACAATTAATAGCCAAGCAAAACATTATTTTGAGACAATTAATATAGTCAGTAGTTCTTGTTAATGAATTTTAGAGGTTAGTGTAATAAGGGAATAAATTAAATATTGTCAAACATGATTATACTGGAAAACTGCCTTATTCTTACTTAATCCCCAATTTAAAAAAAATAAATGTTCTTTTGTTTCTTTGTATGAAATGAGAAAACTTTTGCTGCTTACACTTTTCCGTCAGGTATATCAATCAAGTCGCTTTACATATTACAGGTTGTAGAATTATCGCGCAGAGAAATATAAATACGAAAGCGAATAATTTGAAAAGTTGAGGTGAGTTGTGTTTGACGAGAAAAATTGTGGCAAATTTGGATGTTAACATAATTTAAATTTTTCTCTTTTAATTTTTAACGCAGTTTACTTCATTTCTCGAAAATAAGTAGATGTTCATTTGTTTGCTCCAAAATAACAAAATCTACCTCATATAAAATGGTACAACTTCTGCGCTTTACATGTTTATGCATGTCGATTCATTAAAATGCTACAGGCTGCACACACACTCTGTATATCGAATCCAACAATCATCGTTACTGATATTTTCGTGTCTAATGGTAGATTTTAATCTCCACGTTTATAAAGGTTTCATCTATGAAGAGATTAGGGAAATAACTTGTTCATTTAAAAGCTGATTTTACATGCCAACATAGTAAAAAAAAGTGTCTATAGATGTGTGGCTGAAAGCTCCGACCCTCTGAGGATGACGCCTAAATAGTAGTTTTTACTGCTTATCTCTGAAACACTCTCCGACAAGCAAGGTGGCAATGGAAATTGGTTCTCGGTTAATTTCGCTCAAATTTTAGTATAATGTTCCTTTGACCTTCCTGAATAAAAGTCTCTATGGACGACTTCTAACTACTTTCCTTTAAGCTACATAAGCCTCAGAAGAGCCTCCATACGAAAGTAGAAGTAAAAAAAGGTTAAACCCCAAAAGTGCAAGGGTAGCGACCAAACATGGCTACCCTTGTGTTTTTGAGGGCGGCCAACATGATAGTGATAGCCTCCATCAAACTAACCCTAAACGTAAAAAATCACCTCTTTTTTTCCATTTCTTGTCGTCAGGCATGCGAGGACTTGTTGGATCGGTTTTTTTTGAGGAAACTCAATATGTCATGTAAAATTTCGCAATAAGACATCCCAACGACCCCCAAAGGTGGAAACCACCCCCTCCCTCAATGCCGAAACATGCAAAAAACACCCAAACGTGCTGAAAATTGTTTTTCTACACGTTTTCCAGGGCAGGAAATACGATGCTAATATTATTTAGCCACCCACCCCTAACCAACTACCTTAAATGCATAAAACCAACTCTTTCTCCCATTTTTCGTCATCAGGTATGCGAAGACTTGTTGAATCGGTTTTTTTTTTATGAAACTCAATATGTCCTGTAAAATTTAGCAAACAGAGCGACCCCCGGGGGTTGAATCCACCCCCTCCCTCAATCCTGAAGTATCCCTCAAAGAGAAGGTTTTAAAGGTATCCCCCGTTTTCAAAGGTGGAAAACATGATCACGGCATTGCTTTCTCTCTTAGTCATCCAAAAACTACATGCCCAAAACCATCGGCTTTTCTTATAGTGGGATCACAAGCTCGTTGAATCAGCTTTTCTAGGGAGATAATTTTTTGATTGCAGCTTAAGAAGAGTTTGATAGGACGGGTTATCCGTCGTGTATATAGTCGACTTTTTTATTATATATTATGTACATCATTTTTATTCTTATGTTAGGCATACGTCATATATGATTATTATTAAATGTTAATTTAATGGGAAAACGTGGTCATTTTATGCATTTAGGTGTAGTTGGTTAAGGGTGGGAGGCTAAATATAAACAATATCAGCATCGTGTTCCCCGCCCTTGAAAACGCGTAGAAAACTATTTTTCAGCACGTTTGGATGTTTTTTGCATTGAGGGAGGGGGTAATTTCAACCCCCGGGGGTCGATAGGATATCTAATTGCAAAATTTCACATGAAATATTGAGTTTTCTCAAAAAAAATCCGATCCAACAAGTCCTGACATGCCTGATAACGAGAAATGGAAAAAAGGTTTTTTGCGTTTAGGGGTAGGTAGGTAGGTAGGCGTTTAGGGGTAGTTCGAGGGGGGTAGGGACTGCGTGACTATCATCATGGTGTTGGCTGCCCTCGAAAACGGGGAAAAAATGTTTGATCGCTGCCCTTGTACTTTTGGGGTTTAACCCTTTTTTTGCTACTTTCGCATGGACTAATCTTCTGAGGCTTCTGCACCTTAGAGGAAAGGAGTTGGAAGATTATGCCCATGACGACTATTATTCAGGGAGGTCAAAGAAACATCATACTAAAATTTGGGCGAAATTAACCGAGAACCAATTTCCATTGCCACCTTGCGGGTTCCATTATTAGACTACGTTACATTATCAAGGATTATTATTTTTTCTTTAACCGACCGGAAAATAAATGATTTCTGGACGATGTTTCTGTCAGAACTAGTCCAGGAGATAACTATTTTACAAACCTAGCACCGAAAATAACCATGTTTCAGCCTAGTCTCGTAAAAAAGGTACAAATGATTCAACACATTTTCTATGTAAAACAGATCACTACGCCGCAGCTCGATAATTGCGTCTATTAAAAAATGCTTTGAACCTTTGATAGGGTTTTTTAAGATTTTTTTTAGTTTCAAAATTAAAAAAAAAATACTACATGAAAAAATATCTTATAGAAATTGAGGCATTCCTAGCAGCATCCAGGCTGAAAACAAACGGATACGGGACCATTTCAAGAAAAGGTTATATTTTAAGAATAGAGAAGGATCGACTACTATAATCAGACAAAATCAGAATGAGCCACAACTTGACAAAAAACTTTCAGTACGGATATCCCTCACAGGAGAAAGGCAGAAATTAGGCAACTGCGAAGATAAACGATCCCATATGATGGCATACTGGCCGATCAAAAACGTGAAGAAGCGCTTGATCAGAAGTTACGGGGGATTAACCATTTATAGACCTCAGCTTGAACCCGGGTAACATCGTAACAGTGTTCCAAGCAAAAGACACAGCTACAGAAATATGTGAATGGGAAATGGTACGGAGGTCATACAATGATAGAAGAATCCGTATAATCACCGACAATCAAGTTCTTAAAAATCTGGATGCTGTAGAGATACGTTCCAAAATGGTAAAAGACTACATTGATTCACTGAAAAAAACTAGAGGAACACAACAGCATACAACTGAAGTGGGCAATGTAGATAATGAAAAAGCCGATAAGCTGTCCAGAGAAGGCGCCAAAACAGCCTTAATGAGACCGACCCAACATGCAAAATTTAAATGTTATACAACTATTTTGTTTTATTGCCATTTTATAAATGTAATAAAATAGCAATAAAACAAAGTTGTTGTAGGAATGACAATTGAAGACCTAAGTGGATAAAGGTGTCATGTCGCATTTTTAAAAAAAAAATACTTTATGCAATTTTTGAACACCCCCAATATAGATTTAACACCCAATAAACGGTGAATTCTAAATTTGTAATATTTTATAGACATTTTTTAATTACAAAGGTGCCATGTCATACATACAACCAGTAATTTTAGTGAATGTACACAGTTTTGGACAGAAAAATCTAGTTTCATAACAGCTTGATATTTTTCTTTAATATTAGTGTAAACAAAAGAACATAACCCAAAATTATCTATTTTATGAGGTATTATTCATTTGAATCGAAGACAAAATAAATAAGTTCCAACTCAAAACCGTTTTGTTTAATTTACTCAAAACTTTAAAAGTGTGACATAACACCTTTATTCACTTAGGTCTTCAATTATAAAACAAATTTAGTTTATTGGGAGCCAATATATAATATCTCAAGAGGAATGGTAAAGGAACTATTAAGTAAGAGACTCAACTTGTATTGGATGAGGACCAGGTATGAGACAGTTACGCATGTTTATTGCTGGTGGACCATACAAAACAAAGAACAACGAACTGTTATAGCTGAGCAGTGGGTACCTTAACAGGACACCGCACACTAAATAAGCACCCAATCATAGAGGTAAGGGACAATTTAGAATGTAGGATGTGTGGTGAAGATGAGGAAACTTGTCACCATATAATATGTGAATGTCTAGCTTTTGTGTCTGGAAGTAACATACTTCGCGGGACCACTTGTAATCCCATATATAAGAGACAGCCAAGCTCCTATCGAGCGTACACTCGACTTCTTGGGAGGAATGGGACTCATGGGTCAAAGGGACCATGTACACTGTAAAAAATAATGTAAATTTACCATCGTTGCGCGTAAAATTCCCATGTAATTTTACCAGCAAAGAGACAGGAAAATTCCCATTGACCATGGAGGAATACCCCAAAATATAAGGTAAATAAAAATTTTCCACTCTCTTTGCGGGTAAAATTATTATTTGTAATAAAATTGCCCCTTATCCAGACAGGATTTTTTTTCCATAGCAAATTTACCCCCAATAGTAATTAAATTTTACCCGCAATAGATCATCATTTTTTACAGTGTAGTTAAACGAGCTTAAGCGTGTTGTCAACACCGCAATCTGAAGGAGAAAAATATAATACAGAAAAAATTGTCGGAACGGTTTTTCGAGTATTTTTTCAAGACTGAGCAAAAATTGTTAAAATGGGCCAAAATTGGCAAATTTTTAAATTCTTGCCTTTGTTGCAGTGCATGACGAGTTGAAAAATTAATCGACTTACCTGAAGATTAATTTAAATTATATGAACGGGTCGGATCTGTGAGGGGATAAGAGGAAAAAACTTACTTTAAACATTGTGATTCAATCGCTCAAGAGACGGAAACTACTTGTGTTTATGCAATTGTTGAAGGAGAAAATTTTGAAATATAATGGTGTGTTATAGTCAGACATCGATTCTAGCCTCAAAAACTATAGAAAACAGCCCTAACATAACAGTTTCACGCCAATTTCACGACAAAATCTAATGGGTCTGGTTCATGTCACAAGACCCTCTTGAAATTAATATCTGCTATGATATTTCCGAGATAATCTGTAAAACTGTATCTGTATTTAGGTGCCATCATTAGTGAGTCATAGCACTTTTAGGAAGAATTTTCGGACACAGGCTTTACAATATGTAAATGTTCTTACTATTTTATTTTTACATTCAAAATCAGCTTCTAAACATGCAAAAACTACTTCCCTACCACCCTGCACAACCCTCAAGAACCATTGCTTTTTACAAATTATTCAATAACTAAAGCTTTTGTATAATTGTAAACAAATACGTACACGTTGGTGACAATTAAAACACCTAAACTCTTTCTACTATATACAGTTTGTTCATAAATTGACTCTTAACGTTTAAATAAAAAGAAACTTGGTTGGGTTCTATATATAGAAGGTAAACCAATTTAATACTTGGATACTAGATAAATCAGAAACCAGAGTACGGAGTCTGGAGTATTATTACAACCGTTCTCAACGATTTTTAATAAATGTTGATTGGATTAAGACAAAAATTTATATCGTTGGCATATAAAGCGCACCAAACAATTGATCGCAGCAAAAGGTCAAAGGTGAAGTTGTATTTTATTTTTAATAGTGAAATTACTTAAATTTGGATCTAAATTTTAATACAATTTGCTGTAATAAAATACAAAATGCATACTGAGAAACAATTACAATAAAAAATCGTTCTAAACTTGCTTTTTCTATTCTAATTTTGATCAAATATTCTAAAGGATTTTCAGAAAAATGGATATCACTAATAATGTATGTTTTAAAATTTCTAAGTCAATTTAGGACCTTCACGTATCTACTTACAACTATTTGTTTGTTAAAAAATGCTTGTAAATTAATTAGGAAATTGCACATCCAACTAACCTAATGACTATTTTGCTAAAAAAATAATAGAAATACAAAAGGTATACTTACTGCTATGTAGAAGGCGAGTGCAGTTGCTACAGTGGGACATTAAATCATCCTTTCAAATATTAACATGGTTTTGTACTGAGCGAAGCAGAATAAAAACAATGCTTTTACTATTTATCATATTTATTTGCTTCATTTACAAGACGAATGGAACTGTCGTTTCATTTTTGCTTTGGAATAAGTAAAACTAACATAACATTTAGTACTTTTATTAACAATTAACATTAAATCTTTGGTAAACATCAATATACAGTAAAAATACTATTCAATTATAATGAATGCAGCACATACACATAGAGATAGATAATGAATTCGTTAGAACGACAAGACGGTACAACTCGCTTTTTTTACCTAATTAAAGAGAAATTAAGTAATTATATCACAGTGTCCAAAGTCGAATTGCAACCAAACAAGTTGATATTTTATATGCGAGTAGTTTTTAGTAAGGTGCCAGTGCTGTGCTTAAGAAAATGATTTCGTAGTTCCCTGAACCGATTCAAAAAATTTTTTGATAGGCCTTAAGAGACAATATTATAGAATGGTACTAGACTACTGAACAGTCAAAAAACATTTTTTTTTGATTTTCGCACAAGTAAAAAAAAATTTCTTTTTTAGTTTTAAACCATTCTATAAAGCTGTCTCTAAAAGAATATCAAAAAAAATTTTCAATCGGTTCGGGGATGTAGGAGAAATTTTCGAATTACGTTCAGGGAACCGCCCACCTTAAATAAAATAAAAAGTTTGATTTGGTGCGGCACCTTCTTCATCCACAAAAAGGATGCAAGTCTAGGTTTTTGCAAGTAACCCTGTAAATATGAAGAATGCATAAAATATTCATCAGATCAAATTTAAAGACGGAAACGAAAGGTTTTCTCTTAATTACTTCCACATCCAGTGGAAGTATAGTAACGACAAAAAAATTTTTAAAAATTTTTATTGTTCAAATAGGCTTAAAATGTCATGAAACGTCGAGATTTTAAGTTTGAGCGAAAAAAGAATTTCTGTCTGTCGGTCTGTCTGTCGGTCTGTCTGTCTGTCTGTCGGTCTGTCTGTCGGTCTGTCTGTCGGTCTGTCTGTCTGTCTGTAACTTTTTTTTGTGCGCACGTTTACTCTGGAACTGTTTAAGATATTGACTTGAAATTTGGTACACGTATGTATGTAACGAGATCTGGAACTAGATTATATTTTCATGTTGTTCCGACGAAGGGTTGGGGGGTAAATTGGGGTAAATGGATAAATCAAGCAGGTAAGAGTCGATAAAATTAAAGAGGATGAAAAAAAATTGTGATTTAGTGTATGTACAAGAACCTGAAACCTCAAAATATTTTTTTACTTCATCCATGGCTAATAAGGTTTTTTGCTCATTCGTTTCTTAAATGTAAGTGGCACCGCACCAGTGGCGGCTGGTGAAATTTCAATAATTTTTCTCTCGTCTGTGGCGCATGAAACCCATACCAAACATGGGAAATAACATCTAGTTTGCGAAAAAATTTTTCAAAATTCAGTTGCTCCCCTGGTCTAGAGGCTTCTGTTTAAAATTATTTTTTTTGTCATATACATTTGATTTTTCATAAAAATGCAACCCGTTTTGGAGTTTATGAAAATATTTTCATTATTAACTGAAATACAATGAACTGAAATTTTGTAATTTACAATTTAACAAATTACAATATTTCAATTCGTTGTATCTCAGTTAGTAATCAAAATATTTCCATAAACTCCAAATCATGTTGTATTTTTATGAAAAGTAAAATGTATATGACAAAAAAAATCATTTTAAACAGAAGCCCCTAGACCAGGGGGAGCAACCGAATTTTGAAAAATTTTTTCGCAAACTGCTTTTTCAAAATTTTTTAGGCGTCGTTAGAGAAGCGCTTCTCTGGATGTTATTTTCCATATTTCGTATGGGTCCCATGCGCCACAGACGAGAAAAAAATTATTGAAATTTCACCAGCCGCTACTGAGTGGCACCCACATATATGGTTATTTTGATTGAAAATTACCTCACCTAACACTTCTCTTCGTTCTATCTATGACTTTTGAGGTACCCTGTATACCTGATATGTTATGAACACCATGAAATATATTTTTTTATAATTATTTTCATTATTTCAAAATGAGGAAAACTGCAAACCAACACATGCAATTTTAAAAGAGTTCTTGTGTCTTTTTCTGTAGAATAATTTTGATAAAGTAATTCAACTTTTTGTGTATACGTGCATTTTTGTAAGCCAGCTCCCGTGCTACCTACGTGCTAACAGAGACATATAACTTTTTAATCACGTTTTACACTAAAACCATTGTAGTCACGAAAAAATAAGTGGAAGCCTTTTATTTATTTTTTTTTGGGCACTTTTCGTATTTACAGATTTATATGAAAAAAAAACATTTTTTAACTTCAACTTTTTTGGGGGGTAGCAGAGGTTAAAGCATGTGAAACTTCAGCTTGTTTGGTTTTAAGGAAAGGTCAAAACTTCTGGGTACTCTGAGCTATTATGTAGATAGCTAGTTCTAAAATATTGAAAGGGTTTGACTTTTATAAATAAAAATTCAGGTCTTAAAGGTAACTGGGCATTGTTTGAATTTTTAGACACTCTCTCTTTCTATTATCAATGAAACTGAGAGTATTTTTTGTCTAATCTATTCAGTGGACAAGCTGAGAATAGAAAACTGTCTGATTAAATTTATTTAATTTAAAAGCAACTACCAATTTATAACACAATATAGACTTCTGAACAAACTTTCCCGGCGTCAGTAAATTTGCATTTGGAACTTCATTATTAGAGGAATGTAGGGACAGACTCGAAAGTAAACGCGAAGTGAATGTCAGCTTTGCTCAATACACCAATAAAAAAGTTTAAAATCAGATTCGTTTCTCATGGTCAATAATTCAAGCGGATGAAAGAACAGTATATTTCTCTGTAAAGCCGATGGTAGAGGTGGCTGAAGAGTCACATGAATTTTAGAATGGGTTGTTTTTTATCATGCAAAATAAGAACATTAAATTGAAAGAATAAACTTGAAAATTTATTTCTTTTTAGACAAGAATTTGTTATGAATTTGAAATATATGCATCACGAATTTTCTTATTAAAAAATAATATCTGGAAAGTCGATGAATTTAACAATTACATGAAATTTATTTCCATGACCGACGCGACGCATCGATATTCAATTCATTTGAGCTCAAAACAAATTTAATTCAATTAACTGAGATACCGGGACCCTTCCTCAGTATGTGAGGAAGTGCATTAAATAACAAAAAAAAGGTCTTATCTTGAGGGTCTGATCTAACTTTTCTTAAGTATTTTGACGAGCTGAAGAAAATTTTGGACACGAAAAATTTCTATCATGTCAGTTTCTCGAAAAATCGGAGGAAATCTCATTTTTTGCCCTTTTTAGGGAATACAGGGAAACTGACATATTAGATAATTCTTTTGTGTCCAAAATTGGCTTCAGCGTGTGAAAATACTTCAGAAAATTTAGATGAGAATCTTAGGACAAGACATTTGTGTAGTGTAGTTTTTTTATTATTTTAATAATAAAGTTATCATAAATCAGTCAGTATTTCAATTACAATCATTAGTAAAAAATTAATAACACAGGTCAACATTTAGTTTGAAAAAATACACCGGACTCAGGGGTTTTTGGGTTCGCTGATTCCGATGCCGAGGTCGATTAAGCTATCTCACATCAGGTTCAAGGTCATTTGAAGGTCAAACTAAGAAAAGGTGGTTGAAAAAATCTGAAAAAACTCACACATAGGTTTTTAAGGTCGCTAAGTCCGAATCCGGAGTTCGCTTACCCTAAAACAGAGGGGAAGCTGTCAAAAATCTGAACAAATTTATATATAGGTTTTTTGGATCGCTGAGTCTGCATCCAATGCCGGTTGACCTCTACCACATCAGTTTCAAGGTCACTTGAAGGTCAACCTAAGAAAAGGTGGTTGAGAAATCTGAAAAAATTCACACATAGGTTTTTGGGGTCGCTGAGTCCGAATCCGGTGTTCGCTTATCCTTAAAAGGCGTCCGGAGGTCATTTCAAGGTTAATTTGAGAAAAACAGAGGGGAAGCTGCCAAAAAATCTGAAAAAATTTATTTATAGGTTTTTTGGATCGCTGAATCTGCATTTGATGCCGGTTGACCTCTACCATGTTAGTTTCAAGGTCTTTTGAAGGTCAAACTGAGAAAAGGTGGTTGAAGAAATCTGAGAAAGTCACACATGGGTTTTTGGGGTCGCTGAGTCCGAATCCTGGATTCGCTTACCCTTAAAAGGCATCCAGAAGTTATTTCAAGGTCATATAAAGCCATTCGTCCGCCAGCTTTAGCTGCACATGAAGATTCTTCGGTTATCTCAGTGCAAATATATTTAACTCATCGAATCACCTACTTATTTTTTTTTTTTTGTGAAAGTTGACGAGCTTATATTCACCACATAAATCCTGTGGAACAAGACTCAAAGACTGACCTTTAGGTATAGTTACAGAAGTAGAGCGAACATGAAAGTAGAGAGTACCTTGAGTATTCGATAGATGGCGCATGTCCACCGCAAGTGAGTTGGGGCAGAAGAGGGATATAAGTTCGGCGCGAATCACAGGCGTTGGCTTCATTCACTTGGAGTTCAATCATGTCAGAATCAAAGTAATTTAATGGTTTTTTGAATCGGGGTTTTTAAATGTAAGTACTTTTAGCATAAAGTTTTGAAAATTTCAACACATGTCAACAGCAAATTAGATCATTCCAGGAACAACGTAAATGTTCTCGCCCGAATTTCGATTAATACACTTATGCTGAGAGAAGCGAATTGATTTGTTGAAGGCTTTCAAAATTTTTTTTTTAATCTAGTTTTTGTACAATCACACAAAGCCGAAAGAGAATGGTAGGCAGAAAGGTAAAAAGACAAACTGACAAGGAGGCAGATAGACTGTCAGTGGAGATTTAGACGGAGGGTGGCAGAAAAACAGACAGATAGAAACATTTAGTTATTTAGGTAGACAGGAAGATAGACAGAATTACCGACAGAAAGGCAGGGCGGCAGCTAGATGGACAGACAGAAAATGCAGGCGGACGAAAAATACAGACTAACAAGCAAACATACAGGTGTACAGGTATAAAGGCAGACAATAAGTAGGCATGTGAGCATTCGTATAAATATTTTCCATTTTTTTCACCTCCTATTCTTACTTTAACCTTCAAACGACCTTGAATATTAGGTGATAGAGGTCAACCGACATCGGATTCGGACTCAATGACCCCAAAAACCTATGTGTGAATTTTTTCAGATTTCTTCAACCAAGTTTTCTTAGTTGAACCTTCAAATGTCCTTGAAAAGCTTAACCGACCTCGGCATCAGAATCAGCGACCCCAAAAACCCCCGAGTACCTAGGTAGAGTCCGGTGTATTTTTTCAAACTAAATGTTGACCTGTGTAATGTATTTATATCAAAATTGGCATTTTTAATAATTGACTTTTGCCAGTCCTATTTACAGACATTTGCCCACAACTAGATTATTGAGATTTTGGTTTACAAGAATCGTCCCAGTTTTATTGCAATCGAGTGTACTATAAATAACCATTGGTTTGTAAATACTTTTTTCTATGATTGTGTTGAAAGTCAAATTTTCTAACTTCAAAATGACTGCGGAAAGTGTCACTTTGCCACACGTCGTGCGGCAAAGGATTTGTCACACGCCTCGATTACATCTTCACAAATTTAAAATTTTGAAAGAATTTAAGGAAAATAACTTCACAACCGTAGAAAAAATAGTATCTAACACACATGTGGCAAGCTTCATTGCAAAACTCGTATGATAGGAACACGAGCGCAGCGAGTTTTTCATACATCGTTTTACAATGAAGCCCTTGCCACACTTGTATTACAATGTACTATTACTATTGGCACGCTTTAAATAGAACAAATAATTCATGTTGTACCATCTTGTCATCCTGTAAGTACGATACTGCAGGTATAAAAAACACTAATTTTTACACAAAACTCTCCTCCTCGTGCTTATGATTCTGTTTCGAGAACTTCTCATGCAAGCTAATATGCTCTTCCTTTTCCTTGAAACATTTGGTATCGAAAAATTTCTGCAGGTTGCTCTTATGCCCCTGGGGGCAAATGATGACCTTTTCAGTAAAAACGTTAAAGTCGCCATGCTCACGGCTATTCTTCCTATCGAAATCGTCGTACTCCGTGTCGTTTTTCAAAGTTTTCGCGTTCCTAAGCGCGGGGCTATCTTTCAAGGTCGTAGAATGAGAATCGACGCTTCTGTTAGAATCAGGCGACTCGCTACAATTTTTTATTAAAATAGAATTATTCCTAGGCCGGTAGCAAACCTTATAATTATAACTATCACGGCTGTTTCTACACGTGCTGCTGCTCCTGGTGGTGGTGGTAGTGCTGAACGTGCCATTCCTATCCCGTTTGAAGTACAACCTCCTTTTAGTTTCCGAGCAAATTACGAAGCCGGTACGGAATTTGGAACTCATCAGGTTGTATAAAATTGGATTAATGGCGGAATTTAAATAGACCATGATTCTGCAAAAGTACAGAATGTTGTAGTACCTCTCCACGCCCAGTTGGTAGACGCTTTCCTCCGGAACGATAATGATCCACAATGTGAATACTCGGAACGGTATCAAACACAGAAAAAAACTTAAGACTACCGTGCCTAGCATTAGTATTACTTGTCTTCTTGCCCTTATAGAGTAGTTATCAATGTGTTTGTTCAGCACTAGTGTGGCGGCGTTGGAAATGAGATTTTTCGCAATAATGCAGTACAGGACTAGGAGGATTATCAGGGGAGCTATGAAAAATAGGAAAATACTGCTGAGGAAATACAAGGCGGACCAGAATGTGTTGGCGAGTGTGTGGCAGGCGGGCACCTTGGAGCCGTCGAAATATTCAACGTGTTTGAATTCTGCTATCCCTAGCAGCGGGCTGGAAATAATGTAAAATTTATTTTTTCAGTTTACCATAGAAAGCGCAAAGCTTTTCCACCGGCTCAAAATAAAATATTTCAAAACAAAAAAATGTGCAAAATCCAAAACCAACCCTTTCACCTCACCAAAAAAATTCTGCATACAGGATTTGTGCAAGGGGGGTTATATCTGGGTTATATGTAATAACTTGGTACTAATTACAGATATAAACAGAATACTCGCAAGATACTGCCGGTGAAGATCAACTATGAAAATTACGTCCCCTGTTCTCTTAATTACGTCCTGAATCAATGTTATGAACTGTGTTGAAGAAAATGTTTGCATCGACGAACAACGAACAGTTGATTCTATTCACAAATACACTAAACGTAAAACAATACGTGAAAAATAAACCCTCCAAGTAGTCCATTCGCTGAGCATGCTTCTGTGTGTCATTCATTTACCAGAAAATCACCCATTTGCAGTTTATTGATAATCATTTACTTATTGAAAAAAGTTGGGTGATGTTCTATGCCAGTATCTATTTTGTGAAATCGACGCATTCATTATCTTGAAAAGTAATACTTGAGAATGCACTGCAGAGGCAAAAGAAAAAATATTCTTTAAATAAATAGTGCTTCTTTACATTATTCGGTTGCTGTACGTAGATGCCTTAATGAACATTTTTCAAACAACTGGATTGGACGGAATAGCCTTTCTTTTTTCTTTCTTAATTAGTGACATCAACATCAGATACTAAATAAGGAAGAAAAAAGAAAAGCTAGGCCAGGCCAGTCGAAAAGTGAGAAATTTTACATTTTGTTATTGAATTAACAAACACCTCATATAAGGTATCGAGCTAAAATTTTGTATAGAGGTATTTGAGACAACTGCGAATCGAATACGCTATCCAATTTGCCGATAAAATATGCCTAATAGTCGATCTTGAAATTTCGATCCATTTAGAGGAGCTTAGTAGGCCTTGAAAATATGAAAATTACAAATTTTTCAAAACAGTCAAATAAAGCTCATCGAGCACAATATCTCAAAAAAAAAAAGAAATTTTAAAATCGGCCGACACGTTCCAAAATAACGGAGTGTTGTGGTATTAAATAGCACACACTGTATATAATGCAAAGGCAGGAAAAGAGTTTTAAATTCAATCTATTGGAGTCTAAATATACAAATCTAAATTATTTCAGAAATACCACTTACTTAATAACAGTCCTGTCAAGAGTGTCGAAAGGAAGGGAAGATCCCCCCCTCCCCCGGGCCCGGGCTTGGGGGGCCCGGTTCCGCTAAAACTTTTTTCGGATTTCCCCCACCCGCTCATCAAAAAAAAATTTTGGGACTTCCCCCCCGCTCATCAATTTAAAAAAAAAAATACCCCCCCCCCGGGCCCGTAGGTTTTCTCCACGACCCTGTTTAATGATCAGGTAGAACTTATTAGAGCCCTCTTTTTGATGTATTCAAATCATAGTATTCAATATCAAAAAACTTTTTACTATACCCTTCTCAAATAATCTCTATATTGTTTAACCACATTTCCTAGAAGGTATAAATTATTGTAAAAGGTAGGTAGAGTGAAATTACTTAGAGAAGATAACATCCGCACAAACCGATATCGCTAGCGGGTGCCGATTGTCTAGGTCGTGTTCGGTATTTATTATATATTTATAGTGAATATTCAACCGTTTCTATAAATACAACAGATGAAATGAAATTTATTTTATTTGCAACTGTTCAATATTATTGATAAACGAAAATAGTAAACTTAGTAGTTTTAGTATGTTATCTTCTCTAAGTAATTTCACTCTAGGTATAAATTATTGTAAAACCCTTACTCTATCATTCAGTATATGTGAATCAATCGTTTAAGAATGATACGCTAAGTTGTTTGTCTGTCTTACAATGATGATAAGTAACCACTTTTTAATTTTTATTACCATCTGAAACATGTTAGTACCCAAGTGCCCTAAAAATATGTAAAATGATACCTCGCATGTTTATGCAGTACATTTTCAATAAGCGTTATTTTTCGAGATGATGAAATCAAAGGTCGTCGATTTTCCAAAATGGCCAATCGCAGAGAACATTACCCAACTTTTTTCAATCACTAGATAATTACTAACAAACTCCGAATGGGTGTTTCTCTGGTATATAAATGACATACAGAAGCATGCTCAGCTGTGGTATTAAAGTGGGGGGGCGTAAAAGCTTGAGAGGGCCGAAAAAAATTTAAAATTTGAATTTGCAAATGGTCTAGTTCCTAATTTGTTACTACGTATCTAAAACTAATTCGTGTAAATTTTTAATCAAATCGATCAATATTTAGCTGCCACCATGACCTTGAAAATCTATAAAATTTCTATTTCTAACATTTTTCAGATCGACATTTTAAACTGTTTAATGACACTGTACCAATGTCAAAACATGCGTGGTTTTTCAATAAGTTATTTTTCAGTTCCATGAAATTTGGAGATTGGTCACGAAAAATCTTTTCGAAAAATTCTACCTTTGCGGGCAAATCTCCAAGTTACATAGAACTGAAAAATATTCTATTTGGAAAATTCTTACCGTACAAATTTTGACGAATTGGGCATATCATTCATTCACTTTCTAGATCATGGGAGCCCTGCTAAATATTAACAGATTTGACTAAACATGGACTCTGATAATGACCTTTATATTATGAAGACTCTTATGAGTTAGTGGATTGGTTTACTATTTTATAGTGTGTCAAAGCAAAATGAATCCTCGGATTGGTGAGCTACTTTAAAGATACGGAAGCACAGAGACGTTAGTGTGGAAACCTTACCTCCAGGATTCCCAAAAATCGGAATTATAAGCTACATGAAAATAATTTTTTAATATTTTAATTGGCTCTAGGTGAAGATACACTAAGAACATTTCCTTTGAAATGTAGCCAGTGAACAAGTAAAATTGACGTGTTTCAAGTTTTTTTACAGAAATACCGTATACAGAGTGATTTACCACAACATGCGGAAAATAAAATGATGTACTAGTCTTCCATGTGGGAAAGCCCCTGCAAAATTTTAGAGTGATCCGAGGTAATTTAGTATATTTCCTTGCATTAAAACTTGCCAAGATACGCTAGTGTTATTTGTCTGTGGTCAGTGTAAACTCAATGAACTACGCACCTGGAACGGATCCGTCCTTCAAATAAAAGTAAGGCAAATCGAATTTGGCCAACACGCAATCATGACTGCTATCTGTCTCTTTCTATCTTACTACGAACTTCGACAACAATGTGGTTGCAGGTACGCAGGTACGTACGTATTAGAGAATTAATTCTTTAATCTTTGTACGTAATATAAGAGTTCACTGGCACAGTGTTTTTATTGTCTTCACGACTTCCAGTTAGAGCGTAACGTTAAATTTTAAATTGTATCCGTAGATCGATCGTTCACTGGCACAGTGTTTTTATTGTCTTCACGACTTCCAGTTAGAGCGTAACGTTAAATTTTAAATTGTATCCGTAGATCGATACCTTTCAATATGCCATTCTGCGCTTAGAACAGTGCATTGAACGTAATGCATTGGAATATTTTCTTTGACCTTTTATTATTTTTAAATTTTGTGTTGTGCTGTGTTTTACAAAAATTATTTAAATTTTTGTTGTTTCTGTAGTGTGATTAAATCCAAAAAGTCATTTCTAACCCCGCCACCATTGCTGTCAGTTCCAAGTTTGATAAAGGGGGAGGGGAAGTGATACGAATGCACCACTTTGCGTCAGATTGGTTAAACTCATAGGCGACGCATTTCTACAAAAAAATTAGGAAAGAAGGGGTATCGATGAGCTAAGAAAATTGACCTCAATATGACAAAAAATTTAATTATATATTTTTTTATATTTCTCATTATTTTAGTAAAATACAGGACACTAACTTAACGCTACAATAAATTAAAAGTAAAAATGACTACGTTTTCTTCACGAGAAGAATCGACAAACTGAGGTCGAAATGGCTTTTTTTTTTTTGGAAAATTATACCCTTTTTTACTATATCGAGTTTTTTTTAGACATGAGCGAATTTTTTTAGCAGTTTAATGTTTGTATTTTTATATTTGTTGAAGTCTAAAGAACAACATGTAAAAAAATGACCACGCTAAAAAAATGCGCTCATGTCTAAAAAAACTCGATATAGTAAAAAAAGGGTACAATTTTCCAAAGAAAGCCATTTTGACCTCAGTTTGTCGATTTTTCTCGTGAAGAAAACGTAGTCATTTTTACTTTTAATTTATTGTAGCGTTAAGTTGGTGTCCTGTATTTTACTAAAATAATGAGAAATATAAAAAAAATATAGTTAAATTTTTTGTCATATATTGGGGACAATTTTTTTAGGTTATCGATACCTCTCCTTTCTTTGGTCATATTTTTTTTTAATTTTTAATTTTTTTGACTCCTTTCGGTGGGGACAACCTACTGATAAATTTCCGCATGTTGTGGTAAACCACCCTGTATATTATCCAATTTCCAGAATTTATTCCAATTGACCATCCCAAATTGAATAAGATTGTGAAATGGCAACAACTTCATCCGTACCATGTACAGGGACTCCAAGGACTTTTACCACCAAACTTTATCCTCAATCGGATTTTTTACGAACAAAACTTGTTTTACAAGACGTACAACAAAAGTCAAAAACTCACAATAAACGTGTGTATTCTGACGTTAATCCTCATTCAATAACGTCAGAATACACACGTTTCAATATGAATTTTCTAATAGGAAATTATTTTTCTATATACACGGTGCGCCACTTAAAACTCCCCAGGCTTGTAACTTTCTTACTTTTTTAAGCGACGACCATGTTGGGCACATCAAATGGTAGATAATTTTAAGGCATTTAAATATGTGTACAGAGTGATTTAAAAAAAAATGTTAAGAAAGAAAATTTAATTTCCTTAAATATTTTTGAAAAGAATGTAAATAATAATTTCACGCTTTATTTGTAAAAGACATATCACAAACAATATTCAATGTAACAAAACAGCAACAAGAAACAACAGAAATAAATATTTTTAAAAACAAACTTATATTAAAATGTACTAAATAGGAAATTGCAAAATTTTTTATTTTAATAACATAAATTGAAGCTAATTAAAACCTACATTAACACAGTTCATGTACAGGGTCAGGTAAAAAAAAATATTTAAAGAAAATAAGTTTAATTTCGTAACAATTTTTTCAAAAAAAAAAAAAAAATTTAAAATCACCCTGCATGCATGTTTAATGGCTTTAAAAATGTCTACAATTTGATGTGATCAACATGGTCATCGCTTCAAAAATAAAAAAAAAAAGTTACAAGTCTGGGGAGTTTTAAGTGGCGCACCCTGTATAGTTAAACAATTAATCTATATCGAATCAACATTGAATATATAGGACAGGAACTTTGACATCTTTACCTTACGAAAAAAATTATGAATACAGTTCGAAAAGGTGAATTGTATGTTGATTGGATCAATTTTGTTTCATTCTAACCTTTTACGAGACAATTAGTCAATGTTATACTTTCTTGTAAATATTATGCCACCATTCTGTAAAAGCATGAAAGAAATAAGGATGAGGTTTGTTATAAGAATAGCAGTTTTATTGGAAACTGTTTTGTGAAATCCTGTATACAGATTTTGTGACCAGTACTCCAAGGTTTTATTGCACAAAGGTGTGATAGTGTTAATATGTAACAAAGGTTATACAACACAGACACAAAGACAGCTACAAAGGTTATAAGGATACACAAACACATGACATACAAACAGAGGTTTGAGAAGGATATATTTTCACAAGCATATTATAATAGATTATCATTATCTGTTTTTTTTTTTACCAAAACCAATATTTATAAGGCTCTGTTTTCATGCAGTCGGTACATTAAGACCGAGATATCTGATGTGATATTTCCTTGAAAACTAAGTACAGCTGGCATATATGTTTTCCATGATAAAGGTGCAAAACTCTTATTCCTTGTCATTATGCTGGGTATTGTGGTGGAGTTACGTATTCTTCAGTGTGCAATGTTAGTTGCTGGTGAATATATTAGGGAGATATACTTAATACATTCAGTAATATAGCTTTAAGAAAATCTACATATGGTATTTTTAAAGAATATGTTAAACTCAACAAGGTATTTTGCCGTCACTTTGCCGTAGGTATAGTTGCTGTGAACATATAAATTATAACACGTACTGTATTATTATGATAAAATGGTTTTATATTTTGGAGGACAGCTTAGGAACTTATTCGCCGGTATTTGTGTAAGTTGTTAAAATATTCATAAATGTTATTATATTAATATTATATAATTTATAGTTTTTCATTATTTTATTAGTAAAAGAAGGTTCCAGTGGTGAACGTTTAAGTTTGGTTATTAGAGCCATCTAAATTTTCTATAAACATTAAAATATTTTTGTAATCTCTGATAACCCCAAACTTTAGTTACGATTAATCAATTTTTTGTATATTAGATAACAAATAAATGTTAAAAAAAGTTATAAGCAGTTTTAATAAATATCTTTTTAACCATCCCCTATACCGCAATTTTGAGAGACTTTTCTCTTTGGCCACTTTAATCTACATCTTCGTCAAATAATAAAACAAATTAAGGCTAGATTTAACTAGACCAGATTTGATAACTGGACAGAGATTATTTTTATTGAGTAGTTTTTCGCTTCGGAGATTATAAAAATGGCAATAAATTACATTCCCATTTAAGTAAAGATTTGATCTCAATTATTGTAATATCAAGAACAAAGTCTCTACGATAATAAACATATATTATTATGTATAAATATATCATAACGAATCCCCATGGCAGATAAAAACATCTAAAATGTTAGCAATACATGGAATTGTAAGGAAAAGAGTCTGTCTCTGCTATGGATTTTATATACAGTAGGCAAATTCGTAGATATATCATTTTCTCCTACATTATTAAATTTATTACACCTTGGAAACCCCGAACTAAAATCCTGTGTGTGTTTATTTATAGTCTACATATTGTACAACTCTCCTATTTTAAATTAGAATAGAAATATAGAACAAAGAACCCCATTTAATATCGCATATACACATACAGCTTTGTTGTTTCCAAGATATCCACAATAATCCATTGCGTATATCAAATTATATAAAATATTCTGACGGATAAGATAACTGTAGTCGAGGGTCTCTCACTCTGGAAATAACTGTACTTTTACTAAGAAATACTTTGGAAATACCAAAAATACTTGGAAATACCACGGAAATATTTGGAAATATCAGAAGTATATAAAGAATTACGCCATACCTTTCCATAGGCACATATACTCGCGTATATACAATACAAAGGTTATAATAATTGTGTACAGTATCTATTTTACTAAAATACTAACTAAAACATCTATTGAGCAAATGTTACCTCTTCTCTGATATATAATTATAATTTATAGCCCAGTAAAATTAGACTTACGAATGGAAATAGTTCGGGTATAGTAAGGTATTATCGAGGGTATTATTGCTGTTTTCGTCTCTTTTGCAGAAGTTTTGTAAATACATTTACATCTTTATTTTATGTTTACCGGAACTGGTAACTTTCCTTTACCTCTTGATCAAAGACATCAATTTGATGCAATCTTCAGTGTTCTGTGCGGCATTTCGTTGTTTTCGCGAGTGCTAGTCCCATTTCATAAAGACTTATTAATAAGATTTCTTATTTAATACATATAAATAATTTTCTATGTATAGCACCTTTCGTTTTTGTATGTATCTCGTAGCCTAAAATGCTACCATGAATTTCATTTCTTATGTTATTACCTTTATTTACGTTTAACAATTTATTTATGATATAAAATATCAAAATATATTTGTTAGCAAAATGTCATTTAACCTTTTCATTTAGTAATAAATACGTTGGCCAACTAATCAATTAATAATTTAGTTATTTATCTCTATAGAATCTCATTTCTTTAGCACGAAGATTTCTAAAGTATTAAATAAACACCTACTATAGGGTCCGACTTTCAAAAGGGCCACTTTCAAAAGGCCCGGACACATATCTATAGGACTTTTTTCACATTTTTGCAAAAACCATTACCAAAGTTAATGACTGGAATTTCCGGATGCCCTGTATTTCTTTACTATGGCAGATTATTTACCAAAAAGGTTTACTAAAAATTTCAACCCGACATAATGCTTGACACTAGTTTTGATTAAAAGCGTATTTTATTTCCTTTTACAATTCCTTGTCCATTTATAATAAATATATCGATTTGACCTTCATAAAACAAGTATATAATAAGAGGTTCCTTACATAGCGTTTATTTCAATTCTAGATAAAACGTCCCTATAAAATATTTCCAACTCTGCAACCTTCACCCTCAGAAGACGGTAATCGTAAGTCAATAGTGAAACCTCTGTGGGGAAATTTAAGGCGAGTGATACTAAATTATGTCTTTAACTTTCCCGAAACTCACCTTTGGGGCTCTTATACGACTATATAGATAGCATCACTTTAATCCTCTGATTTTTCTTACCGTATACATGCTGTTAGAGACTTTATTACATTTTTTGTACTATTTCAACAAATCCGTTTCAGTTAAAAGTTAATTTGTTCTCTAATGATGGGTACAGTAAGTATGTCAGTATCGTTTATCTTCTACAAATGATCCAAAAAAGTTATAAAAATATTTTTGACGAAAGTTGACCCGCCTTCAAGAAACAAGTCACTAATAATAATTATGAAAAAAAATTAACCTCATTACCTAATACAGTATTGATAAATAATTTAGTGTAAAAATGAACAAATTTCGCGTAAATCCGCCAAATTGTTGCAATTATGGCAGCCATATTGGATTCGCTATTTTGGATTTTTAACTTTTGACATCGGATTCCGATCAGTCACTCCAAAAATACCTAACTATCAATTTGAACACAATAGGGTTTTCCCAGAAAAAAAAATTATTGCTGAAGTACTTAATTCATGTAAAAAAATGATTTATGGCATATTTATTATCTTTTTAATTTTGCTAATAGTAACAAAAAAAACTTAAAGTTTGAAGAATATTGAGTTCATTTTAAACAGCCATAAATAAGCGCGCTGTGACGTCAACACCCTGAAATCCAACAAAAAGTCGGTTACATTGTTGCATAAGATATCCGTGAAAAATATAAAACATAAAACATAACCTCTATTTATTGACAGCACTTTTTAATTATTATGAGTTGTAATGGATTATCAAAATGCCTAAAATAGTTATTTTTACACCAAGGCCGCGAAATTCCTTTTTACGTACGGAGAGAAAAATTATCGCCAAGGCCGCTTGCGGCCGAGGCAACATAATCTCGAGGGAGCTAAAAAATTTCGCAGCCATGGTATAAACACTATTTTTTGTGCAACCGTAAATTATAGATAGTATAGATGGTGAAAATGACACCACCGTTTATGCATAATTTTGCTAAATAAACGCGGTGGCCTTAACGTCAGAGCGTTTCTATGGAAATGGTATATTTTGAATGTATACTTGACAGTTCTCGAATAATCGTGTGACTTAAACGTCAATTATTATGAAAGTGAGTTTTAGTTTTTCGGCCGTTACTAATACTAAAGGTAACGGCCGTGAAATTGAATTTCTCGGACTGTTTTGAGAACGCGAAATACTCATTTCACGTACGGCCTCACAAAAAAGTTTGTTTTGTACCTTTGTGTAATAATACTAGTGAAAATGCCCCCTCAATATTATTTTTGACAGTACACTTAATATTGAAAGACGAAGGAGTTCTGCTGTAAAATCTAAACAAATATTTCATCTGGGAAAAGATTTGTTATAAAAAAAATTATTCATCATTTCAAAGTCTAGTTTAGGTAAATTATCAGCGGCACCTTTAACATATCCCTCTTCCACTTTACTCATTTTGATCGTAGAATTAATGAAACATAAACCAGAAACTGATAATATTTTCACTCCAAACAATCCAAAAACATCAAAATATAAATAAAGTTTTAGGTTAGTCACCTGTCATCTGATGTGTACCGTCAGTGCAGAAGCGGGTGAAGGTTAAACCTAATCTACAAAATATCAACGTCCGATCGACGCTTTTACGAATAACTTGTGTGGCATTTTTTATCTGGATTCTGATCGGCCAATATTTAGAAGTCCACTGCTTTAGACCAATCACAGTACAAGCAATAAAAGAGGAAATTCTGGGGAGTTTTAGAGGAAAGCTTCCTTTAACACACAGTTAGAATCTATTACCAACTAATTGAAGAGCTAAGTGGATAAAGGTGTTATGTCACAAAAACACGTTATTGAGTAATTTAACTCGAAAGTTTTTAGGCGAGAACTTTTTTGTTATAACGACTATATAGCTTGCATTTTGCGATGATATTGACATTTGATGTACTTTTCAGAGACAAATAACTAAAGTTGTCAGTTGTCATTATTTTCGAAAATTTAAAAAAATTAATGTACATAACACCTTTATCCGTTCATAAGTTTCTCTGAAATGAATAAGGAATTAGTGAATAAAAGTGTTAAGAAATTAAACATATTTTATTATTATTAAAACATTGTACAATTTTTAGGTAGTCCAGTTCTACGGTTTTGAGCCACAGTTTGGTCATTTCCAAGTATGTTGTGATAATACGGCCTGTATTCTTCATTTATGAATGGTAATTGTTCTTTAAGATTGGCCAGTTTTTCTACACTTAGGCTGCCCTTGTTTTCATTAAACGCCGTTAGAGCAATACCGTCGGAATTTATCTTATGCATATTCCTTTTCTTTAAAATATCGACTTTGTAAAATGGAGTCATTATCATCTAGTGATGTAATAGTAGCACCCATAGGTGCCATTTTATACCGTCGCGAAAATAAACCTTTTCATTGTTCAAGTTTTTCTTCCTGTTGTACAAATTGAGTTTTGAGACAATTCCATCAATATTCTTGAAATGATTCTTCATATCTATGACAACGGCGTCTTTGGGAGTTCTTAAAATTTCTCGATACTGGTCCAGAACTTAGATGTTTTGATGTTTCCTTAAAATTTTCTCGACTCTGCCAAAGTCTCTGTCTGAATCTAAATATGAATGTCCCACCTCCGAAAATTTATGGTCGATAACTTTAAATTCTCTCTAAGATCAACAACTGGTAAAGTGTAATGATATTGAAGTTTTTATTTTGTCCACCACAGGAATCGGGCCATATTATAATGTCATCGATCTTTTCTTGGAAATATTCATTGTAAATTTGTGAAAAGGTGTGTAAGCAACTAGCGATTTCTAGGCTTTCACGGCTGGCCATATCTTCAGTCCATGTGAAAAAGAACGTTTTTTTTTTCAGTATTCCTCAATGTATGTATGCCAAGGTTGTAAAACCACATTTGACGAAGGTAAAATGCTTTCGATGTACTTAATTTTGGCAGCGGCATGGTTTGCTGAAGATCTAAATTAAGAAAGCAAATCGTTCTATCTTCTGTAACTTTTGCTCCGTCACGCTTTTGTTGTTCGAAAGCTAGTTTGTAATTTTCTCCGTATTCTTTAGTATTATTTCCAGCATCACATTTGGGAAAAAATGTGAGTCATTTCATGATCTCAATTAAACAGTTTTGAATACCATGGACGTAATTTCAGCATTTTTATTGGGTAGGCAGGGATTTTTCACAGATAACCCAATAGATGTAAGCATAGCGAACCCTGTAATTCTTAAACGATAACCTTATAAACCCAAATGACTTTGACTTGATTGGCGTAATTTTTTTTTTTTTTTTTTTTTTTTTTTTTTTTTTTTTTTTTTTTTTTTTTACGGCATCGACTGCTGTGGTCATTAGCCGTCGTCCTCTCTCATATATACAAAATAGGTATCACATTCACCATGAATACGAGTATATTATATAATACGTAGATCGTTCAGAGATTTAGATTTTGAGGAATAGATTAGTAGCCTTTAAGTAATTTATTGTATTTTTTAAATTTGTTATAGAGTCTCCTAAGCAAAGACGAAGTTGATCTGCTATTTTTGATATCCTTCGTTGTTGTTCAAATGTAGGACAGTCTAACAGCACATGCTTTACAGTCAATTCTACGTTGCAGTTTGTACATCTTGGAGGTTGACCTCCTATTAATAAATAGCTTGACGTTAGGTGTGTATGTCCGATCCTTAGTCTTGCTATTATACTTTGCTCTCTTCTTGTAAGCAGAGATGTAGTTTTCCACTTACGAGTATCTGGTTTTACTTCTTTCAGCTTCATGGTACTGTTAACCCATTCTTCTTGCCATAAATTAAAAATTTTTTGTTTTAGATGTGTTTTTATGTCATCACTGCGTATCTCAATATTCTGCGGCAAATTAGTCGCCGCATCTTTAGCTGCGTTATCCGCTAATTCATTTCCGCGAATACCCACGTGACTGGGTGTCCAGACGAAATAGATTCTCCGTCCCAACATTTCCAGATCGTGTATGAGTACAAGAATAGTTTGTACTAGCGAGTCCGTGGTAAAAGTATTCGACAACGATTGAATAGCGCTAAGGGAATCTGAACATATGAGAGTGACATTGTATGCATTTGATTCTATATGCCTTAAAGCCTGAAAGATAGCGTAGAGCTCTGCTGTGTATATACTCGCAATTGTGGGTAGATTGGCGTAATTATCATACTTATTATTTTTTCCGCAAGAATTTCGGAATTCGCCAGATTTGCCTTAAACAATTGAATGCTCTTTCAAAATATTGGGTGGGCAGAAACCATACTAGATATCAGTTTTGCTCTTGTCATAGACTAGTATTACTATGAGAAGATGCCAGGGCGGAGCCAAAATGCGCGAATATTTTTACCAGTGGCACAGCTTTATCTGGGGTATAGGGATGTGTAATTGCAATAAAAGTTTCGCGGTCAAGGAACTGTGAAAATGGAGTACGAGTAACCTTTGTTCAGGAGAAGTGGAAGAATAGTAAGTTCTACTAAACTTTACCTAATAAAGTTGTTTTATTATTATTATTACCGTCGCCTCCGTTTTACTGCAGGGCACCGCCGCCACTGGTCTTGACATTGAATGTCACGTAATTCTTTCTCATTGGCTTAGAATGATGGAGCGCACAAACTCGTTTCTGCGCATATTTTTTGCTGGCATCTTCTCATAGTAATACTACTTTAAAAATTTCTACGGTCCAGCCCTCTTCTACTTGTCAGCATAAAAATGTTTGTACAAAAATCAACACCGCAAAGCGTCACTTTCCAGTATTTCTGATTTACAGACTAATTTGCTAGAATACTTTGGTAAATTCGTATTTTATTATTGCATTTTATATTGCTAATGTTTTGTTTTTAAAACATTATTAAAACTTGCCTGGGAAGAAATTGCCACTATGTGACTGATTTCTGCTGAATTGCCAAAAGGTATAAATGTGTTTACAGCAATTAGATACTCAAGTACCATCTCGACTCTTGTACCATCTCATACCATTTCGAAATTGAACGAAATGAATATATGGATTAAAACACTATAAGCACTATTTCCAAATATCAGCCAATTTATAAACATCTTACATGATTCATGAAATCGTTTATTCATTGCCATTTGTAATATCAGTTTACTACAACTGGCCATTTTCACTATAATAGTAAGAAACACTTAACACAACTTGTCACATTAATGTCAATATAACAACTTTAAAAGCAAAGTGTTTTGGATTAAAACAATTTAATATCGCACAGTAATGGATAAAGGTGGTATGTGATCACGACACCTTTATTCATTAAATTATATAAAAACCCTATGTACATAACACCTTTTTCAAACATTAAAACGCATTTGGGAAAGGTTTATTATCCCAAAAACTTATTGAAATGATAGATTATAAGTTAAAATAGTTATCTGTGTAGAAATCTCAAAATTTTCAAAAATGTCACAACACCTGTATCCACTTAGCTCTTCAATTATATCCATAATCTCATTGGTGCCCGATTTAAAACGCCCTGAAATTATCAGCAAGTTGTTTTAACGATATTTTCTTAGAAGTAATTCTTATTAGAAAAGTAAATTGTTGTAAATTAACAGAATGTTTTAATATATCATTTTCACAACATAAAATGTTAAAATAAAATTAGTGGGAAAACCCTATTCCGATAAAATTTGAATTTTATTTATTTGAGAGTCCGACTGTGCACTGGTAGTAGCTTGATGAAAAATCTACAATGGAATCACAGCCCAACACTAATTCCCTATAGTTTGTAAACAAATACATTATAAATCGATTTCCATTACCCCTGGTGCATACGCCAAAGTGTAGAAAAAAAACATCTCCAGCTTTAAAAACAACAATAATCCAATCAATTTAGGATTTTGCCTGGAAAGTTTTGGATGAGTTTTTTTCTCTATCTTCATTTATGTTTTTTGGGGTGTTGAACACGAATTTCAAGTTTGCCACCTCTTAACTTTTCTGCTTAAAACGTTATAAGCGAAAAAACATGAAAAAAACGTTTTTTTCTCGATTTTTGCTCTGTATATGGTAGAGGGTTAAACGTTTTGAAAAAATTATTACACCAAATTAAACTAGATAGATTTTCCTATATTTCCCATATAATTCTTTCTTTTTCAAGATAAATTGTCTTGGCGTACGAGTAAAATGAATTTTAGCGATATATTAAAATTCCGGCATCGGAGTGCGAAAACGCGAGCCCTAACAAAATAAAATGAAATCAGGGGACTAGGAAAGATATAAAAGCAAACACTCCGTAGAAGAAGAGAACACCAAGTTTTATTTATAATGTAGCTGACTTAAATAGAGTTATAACTTTTTTAACTTATAAGTTAAATGTAATTATAAAATATGTGGAAGATCGTAAACAGGAAAAAGAAGACAACTGCAGTTGTTGCAATTAATGTCTCGTTGGTCGCTCTGAAGGGCCTGGTTGATGTTCTCGACAGGGGGCTCATCGTTATCTTCTTCATCATTTGATGCTCCATTTGACTTAAAGTATCCTGGAGTATTGGATCATCAACCTCTGCTTCCTTATCATCTTCGGCGATGAAGAAGATAACGTTGTCACAATGGCCATAGCAGTTCAACCAGAGGGGTGAATAAAACAAACCCGCTTTCATATACCCATATTTTCTACTGCACTTGCTTTTGCATTTGCAGAATATTTGTCGCAGAACAGTTTCTGGTGCCAGGGGTTTGGCAGTAGTTATGGGCGTGATGCCTCTATTAGGTTTTTTCCAGCCCCATTTCTCAGCATTTTTACAGTGCCCTAGCCATAGCTGTACTTGGTGGTAAACTCGACAGTGATATCGAACTGCATCTTCTGTTGGGGGAAGCGAGGTTATATTTGCAAAGTTCCTAAAAGCAGACTTTACGTACCATCTGTACCTCAGGCTGTTTAGGGAAGGTGTTGGCAACAGCATGTGGGTTTTTAAATATGTCGACCACATGTTGCAAATCCCCACTTTTCTTCAAAACTTAATAGTACAGTACCTAGAGGTAAAAAATATGCAAAACTTCGCAATAATGTCATATTGAACGGATTTCGTTCATTTTTGGCAGTATAATAACAAATGCTTCACAGAAAAGTTTCTATATTGTGCGGGGCTTACTAATTTATAGGGGGTGGATGCCACCCCCTCTCAGGGGGTGGCACGTAAAAAATATATATATTTATTGGAGTTGAAGTAGAATCAAATTTTAAGAAGAAAAGGTTCTATGCAATTTTTCACATAAATTGATAGTTTTTAAGTTACAACGACTTCAGAATTGCGATTTTAGCTTAAAAAAAAGGTATTTCCAAACGGCGTTCGTCAAGTATCTCGAAAAGTATTACTTTATCGAAAAAATGTTCGGGGATATTTAAGTTTACATTTGGCATCCAAATGTTCATAAGATAATTATTTAGAGTGAGAGTTAAATATCTCAGAAACTGTGACACCTACGTCAAGGATGCTAATAGGTAGAATAATAGGTTATTAATTAAGCTTTCAACTGTTTTTTTATTTGTTTCTGTAACATAAAAAACAAAGAAGTTATGACCGAAGTAATGTGCGTCTACACATTTTTTTAATATCAACGTCGCCATTTTGTTACTGTAATTAGCCAGTAATTAAAAAAAAGGAATTTCAAACACTCTTTCTCATTAATATATAGCATGACGTAGATGCTGAAATTACAGCACTTGCTTTAGAAAAGAATACAGTTTAAACTATAAAGGTATTTTCGATAAAAAGTAATTTTTTTTCCTTTTCCAAATATCTCATTAAATATTAGTTTTATTGAAAAATAGGTAGAGACCAAAAATAAAGCTCATAAATTGATAATAAATTTCGCTGGGTTATTTATTTACATAGATTTAATAGTTTCGGAGGTATGAAAGTTTACAGATGGCGTCCGAACGTTTATAAAACGGAAAGTGCACTTTAAATGTTAAATATCTCAGAAATTGTGACACCTACGTGACGCGTGCTAAGAAATGAAATTAAAGACAATTAATTGCGTTTTCAAATTATTTTTTACTCGTTCCTGTAGCATAAGAAATAAAGAAGTTACGAAGGAAAAATATGCGTATTTATATTTTTTTATATAAAAAGGTCGCCATTTTGTTACTCTAATTAGCCAGTAATTTAAAAAAATTATCTCAAATACAGTTTTTCGTTAAGATGTAGTAGCATTACCCAGTTGCCCAAATTTGATTGCTCATTTAAAGCACTTGCTTTAGAAAAAAAATGCATTTAAACTTTAAAGGTAATTTCGAAACACTTGGATACCAAATATAAACTTAAATATCTCCGAAATTATTAATCCTACATCAGTAAACAAAAAAAAAAAAATAATTAATTCACAGTTTGTACTTTCTGTAATTGGTCTGTAACATTTTTTCGATCAAGTAATACTTTTTGAGATACTTGACGAAAGCCGTTTGGAAATACCTTTTTTTTTTAAGCTAAAATCGCAATTTTGAAGTCGTTATAACTTAAAAACTGTCAATTTATGTGAAAAATTGCATAGTACCTTTTCTTCTTAAAATTTGATTCTATTTCAGCTCCAATAAATATATATATATATTTTTTAAGTCCACCCCCTATAAATTAGCAAGTCCCCGCACAATATAGAAACTTTTCTGTGAAGCATTTACTATTATACTGCCAAAAATGAACGAAATCCGTTCAATATGACATTATTTCGAAGTTAAAACCTCTAGTTACTGTACTATAAAGCTATTTCCTTTTCCCTTGGCTGTACAATGCAGAAGTGGTATCACGTCTACTCATGGTATGTAAAAAGAGGATATGTTTGGCAACTAATTCGTTCACTGCACCCAGTGGCGAATAGATGCTATGGGGAGTTTTTCCTTTTCCTGGCTTTAAGAAATAAACATTCGGAAAACTGCAAGGCCCAATTAGGATTACCAGAATTCTTCACCAAAGACTATCACGTTATCATAGTTAGGTGCTATATTGAGAGCAGTATTGAAAATAAGTGTGTCTACATCTTCTTTCGCCTGCTTGCAAACCATATTTTTGGCGCCAAATCTACTCGGCAGCATGGCTGTTAAACGGTTTTTGTTCTTGTCGTTTGCAAAAAAATTTCCCTGAGAAACAGTGGGCACCATAATCTCATTAAAGACAACCTTATTAGTTACCGTTTTGCGAGATCGTCTTTCACGCTCAGCAAATTTAGTACTCATTTCAGTAATATTTTCTGGGGATCCATCGAAAATTACTACAGCGTTAGCTGCGTATTCCGACTTAACAAAAGCCACATGCTGTCACAAATTGATTCAAATGATTGACCACCTTGCCACACATTTATGTGCAGTAAATAATAAAAACTGTAAAAACCGCTGCCCAAGGAATCACTACTTCCACATCCAGATTTTCTATCCAAGTCACTCACAACGAAAAAATTTTGTATGTGGAAATAATTGTTTATGGAATAATATATAATAATAATAATATAAAATTTGAAATCCTCTACCCCAAAAACCCATAAAACGATACCCCACATCGGTAGTGGGGTGGGGGTGGTGATAGGGGGTGGTAGTGGGGGTGGATGAAGTAAAAAAATATTTTGAGGTTTCTGGTTCTTATACACACACTAAATCACAATTTTTTTCATCCCCTTTAATAATAGGGTGGGGGTGGTAATGGGGGTGGCTACTGCCAATTTTTTTTTGAGACCTTAGCTTCTCTTGTACATACTAAATACCAATTTTATGGACTCTTACCTACTTGAATTACCTATTTACCCCAAATTTACCCCAATTTACACCCCAACCCTTTGACGATGAAAATATAATCTGGGTCTAGATCTCGTTAAAGTACATGTGTGTACCAAATTTCAAGTCAATATCTCAAACGGTTCCAGAGTAAACGTGCGCACAAAAAAAAGTTACAGACAGACAGACAGACCGACCGACAGACAGACAGACAGACCGACCGACCGACAGACAGACAGACCGACAGACAGACCGACAGACAGACCGACAGACAGACCGACAGACAGACCGACAGACAGACCGACAGACAGACCGACAGACAGACCGACAGACAGACCGACAGACAGACCGACAGACAGACCGACAGACAGACCGACAGACAGACCGACAGACAGACCGACAGACAGACCGACAGACAGACCGACAGACAGACCGACAGACAGACCGACAGACAGATCGACAGACAGACCGACAGACAGACCGACAGACAGAAATTTTTTTTCGCTCAAACTTAAAATCTCGACGTTTCATGACATTTTAAGCCTATTTGGACAATAAAAATTTTTTTGTCGTTACTATACTTCCACTGGATGTGGAAGTAAAATAGATAATACACATGTTAACGTAGTCTAAATGCAACTACAAATAACTCAGGAGCTTCAAATTGGTGATTGAAATGGATGCATAGTGATCGGATTGTGTTTTCGCCCTCCGATGCCGGAATCTCAATATATTGCTAAAATTCGTTTTACTTGTAAGCCAAGACTACTCGTTTTAGGAAAAAAATCGGCAGCTACTGGAAGCGGCTGGAACCTCCCCACCCGGTGAATCTTTGAAGCCGAAAAGAGCACTAAAAAATATGAACGATCTCATTTAATATATTTATTAAGTTGAAATATTTTTTTCACATTAAAACAGAAAAAAAAGTCTCGCGTACGATGGGATTTGGACCTAAGAACTTGAGTGTTAAATTTATAGTCTGCACAAGATTAATGTTTTATTCAATGTTTTAATACAAATATATGCCTCATCGGATCCTAGCCCGGAGCCAGCCAGACAACCGCGGTGAACACCGCCGAGGCGGGTGTGAGGCTGGACGGGATAGGTCCGGTTTGGCTTGGAGAAAAATAGAAATGTGGGATAGTAGCTCCTGTCTTCTGTAGGCAGGCTTAAAAACTAGGTTAAAATTATAATGAGTCCACATGGACCTAAAATTAATATAAAAATAAACACAACACTATAAACACTAAGTTCTTAGGCAAGAGCACTTAATAATTTTGATTATTGATACGGGAAACACAACTAAACGAAAAAATCCGTTCGTTGGTAATGGGTGGTAGGGATGGCTATCTTTTGGAAAAACCATATAACTCTTGGTGGACAGCTTCCCTGCCAGATGTGGTTGGGGTAGTGTTCATGGTAAATCGCTTAAGTTTGAGCTGATATATTTTGTTTTATCCTCTGGCCTCGACCGATTTTTCACTAAATCGCTCGGGGAAGTAAGCTGTCAAATTTTCGGTTCCAATGTTTTTCTGGGGAATTTGGTTTTTGACAGTTTTCGAAAAAATATTTTAGGTTGGTACCAATTTTGAAGTTATGTAGCACTATTTTTAGGTTATATTGCCGGAAGTAGCGGAAATAGTTTTTAAACTATAATGTCACTGTCACTTTTAAAGTTTTATTGGAAAAAACTCACCGAAAGCATTCCGGTGAGATTGCTTATACTTGTAGGGCTTGCGAGCGGTTCACGAAGGCCTCTCACACCTTCCGTGGGCTTTATAAACGTCGAAAAACTTGTAATCTCTCGATGCACTTGACACTCATATAATTTTTCTATATTTTTTTATTAATAAAAATAGACTGCTAATTACAGGTTAGATTTCCAACATACAAAAGGAATCCTATTTTATTAGGATAAAGTATTTAGAACTTCATAAACATTACACTGTACTATATTTGAGTTGAAAGTACGGGAACCAGGCGGAAATTTTAATAATAGCTACGTAATATTCTTAAATCTTAAGAAATATATATTTTGAGGCTAGCTGTGACGTCAAGTGCCCATAATCAATATTCACAAATATTTGGGTTGGTAACCCAAATATTTTTGACAGATAGCAAAATATATTTTCCCCCAACAATAATACCAATATTTTTTGGATGCTGTCATGTGTGCACATATAACGAATTCATTTTAATTTTAACCAAATCGAAGAGGAGCAGGTGTGATATATCGCTGAAATTGGAATTTTCACTGCTTTTCAATGGTTCGATTATAAATTGTAAGTAATCATAAAATAAGCAACCTGTTGTGCCAAAACGGCACTAAACGTACTCCAATCTCAACTAAAACCTTTTCAGATCTTCTTGAGCACTAAAGAAACCCTCATGCAAAGTTTCATCCAAATCCGTTTAGCAGTTTCGCCGCTATCGTGTTCACACACACACACACATACACACATACATTTTTCAAAAACCACTTTTTTGGGTTCTTGGGACCTCAAAACGTAAATATTTGATGTTATCTCAATTTTCAATTTTGGACTAAATGTAGTAACCTCCCACAATTTTATTGTGGGGAGGTTAAAATTATATGAAAAATGTAGAAAAATCTATCTACATGTTTAATTTGGTGTAATCATTTTTCAAAAAATACAAACCAATACCAAATACAGAGCAAAAACCGAGAAAACCCCGCTTTTTAAATGTTTTTTGCTTATAACTTTTTAAGCAGAAAAATTACGAGGAGTCAAACTTAAAATTCGTATTCAGCACACCAAGTTTTGGCTTTTCATTGATTAAAATATTGAAATAGTACAATTACCACATAAATTAAGAACCAATCTTTCTTGGATTTTCTAAAAACTTGTTTATACTGTAATAACAATTATCTGTGAGTAATGTTTTAATTTCTCTTTTAAATTTTATAACGAAATATCTTTCATATCTGCCTGCATACTATTAAAGAAGTTAACACAGTTATAGTGAGGGGAATGTTAGAAGTCAACGGTCATGTGTGCTGATATAATTAAGTTATCTCTATGTCTATTTTCGTGAGAATCTGCCAATGTAGGAAACTTGTTAATATTACTTTTGACATACAATAAACACTTGTAAATAAAAATATATGTACGGAAAAGCATCTTCTTCTTATTTCTTAAAATAAATGACTATTTTTGTGCACAGGAGCTCAAAAAAAGTGGTCCGTTTCTGGGGGGTGGATAAAGTAAAAAAAATATTTTGAGGTTTCTGGTTCTTGTACACACAGTAAATCACATTTTTTTTTCATCGCCTTTAATAATGGGGTGGGGGTGGTAATGGGGGTGGCTAATGCCAAAATTTTTTTTGAGACCTTAGCTTCTCTTGTCTATACTAAATATCAATTTTATGAACTCTTACCTGCTTGATTTACCTATTTACTCCAAATTTACCCCAATTTACCCCCCAACCCTTCGACGGAACAAGATGAAAATATAATCTAGTTCTAGATCTCGTTAAAGTACATATGTGTACCAAATTTCAAGTCAATATCTCAAACGGTTCCAGAGTAAACGTGCGCACAAAAAAAGTTACAGACCGACAGACCGATAGACAGACCGACAGACAGACAGAAATTTTTTATCGCTCAAACTTGAAATCTCGACGATTCATGACATTCTAAGCCTATTTGAACAATAAAAACTTTTAAAATTTTGTCGTTACTCTACTTCCACTGGATGTGGAAGTAAAAATATATTTTTAGAGCCCAATGTCATTTACCTATTTAACATCAAATCATACACTCACGTGCCCTTTATATGTTTTACACACATTTCGAGAGCCCGTAAGAAAGGAAAACGTCCGAGTGAACACTCCTAGGATCTATTAATTTCATTTTATTGCCTTTAGAAATTCTTTCTAAGAAATGTCTGACTTGTTAGCCGAAAAATAGCTCAGAAATTGTTGGAATCCGATATGGGCATTCGATTCAAACTTGCGTGCAGTGCGGTGACCGTAAACCTTTAACTTATAACTTAATGCCATCTATTCCGTGATGTTATATTTATTTGGGAAGTTAAATTTGGCAGACGATATATTCCTAGAAAGTTTGCTATTTTGTGAGGGCCCCCGAAGCGTTTTACAAATAATAACTAAATTTAAAAACCCCCGCCTGAGGAATAACTACTTTCACATCCAGATTTCCGATCCAAGTCCCTTACAAGAAAAAAAAATTGATACTATATTTGCACTCCATTTTGTCCCCATTTACCCCCATCCCTTCAACAGAATAAGATCAAAATATAATCTAGCTGCAAATATCGTTATAACACAAAGGTGTACTAAATTTCAAGTTAATGTTGTAAACTGTTTCAGAGTAATCGTGGGCTCAAGAAAAAGTTATAGACAGAAATTTTATTTTTGCCCAAACTGAAAATCGAAACGTTTCATGACATTCTAGGCCTATTTGAACAAAATAAATCTCATTTTTACCATTACTATACTTTCATTCCACTACGTGGATGTGAAAGTAAAAACCGCTGCCCAAGGAATTACTGCTTCCACATCCGGATTTTCTATCCACACAACGAAAAAAAAATTTTGTATCTGGAAATAATTGTTTATGGAACTTTAATAATATAATATTTGAAATCTTCTATCCCAAAAACCCATAAAACGATACCCCACATCGGTAGTGGGGTGGGGGTGGTGATAGGGGGGTAGTGGAGGGTGGATGAAGTAAAAAAATATTTTGAGGTTTTTGGTTCTTGTACACGGTACACACACTAAATCATAATCTTTTCTTATCCCCTTTAATAATGGAGTGGTGGTGGTAATGGGGGTGGCTAATGCCAAAAATTTTTTTGAGACCTTAGCTTCTCTTGTATATACTAAATACCAATTTTATGAACTCTTGCCTGCTTCATTTACCTATTTACCCCAATTCACCCCAATTTACTCCCCAACCGTTGGACGGAACAAGATGATAATATAATCTCCTTCCAGATCTCGTTAAAATACATATGTGTACCAAATTGCAAGTCAATATCTTAAACGGTTCCAGAGTAAACGTGCGCACAAAAAAGTTAGACAGACCGACAGACATAATTTTTTTTTTCACTCAAACTTAAAATCTCGACGTTCCATGACATTCTAAGCTTATTTGAATAATAAAAGTTTAAAAATTTTTTTTGTCGTTACATACTTACTCGACGTGGAAGTAAAAAGACCAAAAATGTTAAAAAAAAGGCTCGAATGCTGAAAATGGAGTGATGTATACCATTAATTAAGTTAGTTGTCTAGTTGTCTGGATAAAGTAAAAAAATATTTTGAGGTTTATGGTTCTTGTACACACACTAAATCACATTTTTTTTTTCATCCTCTTTAATAATGATCGTTATAACACAAAGGTGGGGGTGGTAATGACAAAATTTTTTTTGAGACCTTAGCTTCTCTTGTCTATACTAAATATCAATTTTATGAACTCTTACCTGCTTGATTTACCTATTTACTCCAAATTTACCCCAAAAAGTTACAGACAGACCGACCGACAGACAGACCGACAGACCGACAGACAGAAATTTTTTTTTTCGTTCAAACTTAAAATCTCGACGTTTCGTGATATTCTAAGTCTATTTGAACAATAAAAATTTTTAAAAATTTTTTTGTCGTTACTATACTTCCACTGGATGTGAAAGTAATTATGTCTCCCGGGAATTCGCCATAAGTTTAAAAGTAATTTTAAACCTTCTGGTCTGCTCTTGTGCATTATTTATATTTATTTGTCCTTGAAGGTTTACAAACTTTAAAATTGTGTATGTTCTCCTGTGTCATATTTCAAACTGCATAAATTATGAAAAATATTGAAAGCTGGGTGAGTTTCCTAAATTTTATGATTTAATGCGCTGGTACTTGTCTGCGGATTTGAGGAGGAATAACTTCATTAATCGTTTAAAAATGCTGCCAAGTCAAAGTTAGTAACATCCGGTAGGTATTTAACTGCGTTGGTTCAGTTTTTTCTGAAAAGGGCAAAATATTATAAAAATGTTTTTTATCAGGAAGTCTACATTTTTATTTTTAATACAAATGCAACTTTCAATTATTTCAGTCATTAACGGTGACCAATGAAACTCTATTTTTTTTTTAAATGATGACACCAATCAAATTCCATTATTAGTAAGAGCACAGTTAGAACGGCTTCTGATATCACTGACAGAAGACCAACTTGCAGTTTTATGGTTGCAATATCACTAATGTTTTGAATTTTATCGGTAAAATTTTTTCGAGAATACAGTTTCCTAGTCATATAAAAAGTGTAAATTGACAATTTATTATTTGATTAAATCCCGAGCGCTTTAACACTATGGGATTTAACCATTGATAATAAACATACATTTTTACAAATAAATTCCAATTTAAAACAAATAAACAAACATCTCATAAATGAAGAATGTTGTAGTAGTAGTAGTAGTAGTAGTAGTAGTAGTAGTAGTAGTAGTAGTAGTAGCAGTAGCAGTAGCAGACATGTATAGATATGTATATTCATATATACACAGGGCTGGATTAAGGATTGGAGCGCCCCTAGGCTAAACATGTATATGCGCCCTCTTATTCATAATGGAAAAAACAATGATGAGCGGAGGCGAGAAATCTGAAAAAGAACATTTTTTTGTCCAAATTCAAAATTAACAAGCGGGGAGTTCGAATTGTGCCTTCCAAGCGAGTGGATGGGTCTGGAACGTTCCCACTTAAAAACGCAATAATACCAGGAAAAACTCCGCAAAATCTGATAAAGCCTAGGTGAATTGTAGCTCAAAAAAATTCCGCGTAAATCGATGCGTCATAACAAAAGAAAAAAGTGGAAATAGAATTAATATTTGAAAATAACTAATACAGAGCTATTTAGTGACCAGTACTGTGTAAAGAAACAAAAAGAGCGTAAACAAACAAATGACCCAACGCAGGCAAAAAAGCTAAGTACTCTTTTTATTTCTAAGAAATCGAAGTGTTTAGTCTGTAAACCTTCAAGTAAATTATTTCTTAACAATTATAAAAATATTCAAATGAATTTAATTCAGATTGTACCCGAAATAATCGATAACGTATTGTTCGTAAAGTATGGTCATATACATTTCTTATGTTAACCTTCAAATAATCTTTTTCCATAATTATTAAAAATACTCAAACGAATTTAATATAGATTAATCAAATTAATAATCAAATGCATTACTCTTAAAGTATGGTCATAATATTTTCTTAGGTAAATTATCAAGTGAGGTTTTTCAGGTCAAAATTACGCTCGTTGTTAAGTGAAAAATTCTACGTAGAGTGATACATATTAGCATAACAACAATTAAGTGATATAGCTAATATTCAACTAATCTAGGTGATTAAATCTCTCAGTGGAAAGAAGTGGAAAAAAAGGATGACAAAGACCGTTATTAAGTGAAAAAGTTCTACATAGAGTGGAACATATTAGCATAATACCCGTAATAATCAAATGCATTACTCCTAAAATATGGTCATAATATTTTATTAGGTAAATTTTCAAGTGAGGTTTTTCAGGTCAAAATTACGCTCGTTGTTAAGTGAAAAATTCTACGTAGAGTGGTACATACTAGCTTAACAACAATTAAGTGACATAGCTAATATTCAACTAATATAGGTGATTAAATCTGTCAGTGGAAAGAAGTGAAAAAAAGGGTGACAAAGGCCGTTGTTAAGTGAAAAAATTCTACATAGAGTGGAACATATTAGCATAACACCCGTAATAATCAAATGCATTACTCTTAAAGTACGGGCATAATATTTTCTTAGGCAAATTATCAAGTGAGGTTTTTCAGGTCAAAATTACGCTCGTTGTTAAGTGAAAAATTCTAGGTAGAGTGGTACATACTAGCATAACAACAATTAAGTGACATAGCTAATATTCAACTAATATAGGTGATTAAATCTCTCAGTGGAAAGAAGTGAAAAAAAAGGGTGACAAAGGCCGTTGTTAAGTGAAAAAATTCTACATAGAGTGGAACATATTAGCATAACACCGGTAATAATCAAATGCATTACTCTTAAAGTATGGTCATAATATTTTCTTTTCAGGTCAAAATTGCGCTCATTGATAAATGAAAAATTCTACATTAAATCCTACACTAAAGATAGGTTACACGTGGAAAACAACAATCGAGAGGATCATGAACAAACTGGGAAAGGACTAAACATACTGGGAAAGAAAAGCGAGGGGAAAAATGAATTCCACAAAGAAATCGCAGCGATATATACTCTACCAGAACCAGAAACCGAGGAATCAGAACATTTAGAAGAAGAAGAAGAAGACTTGTAGAAGTAGAAATCTAAAGAAAAATGTTTCTCGAAAACGAACATTGATTGGGGGGGGGGCAAAATATATATTTTTTAATAAGCAGATAGCGCAAAGAGCTCACGACGCCCCTCATGCCCTAGCGCGTGCCCCTTCACGCTATAGCTAGGCCTAGTAGCCTAGTTAGCCTTATAGATAATCCGGCCCTGTATATACAATTTACTATGTTGATGCTAATATAATTTAAGTTACTACCCGCTGCTGCGCAGTTCTAAAATCACCCAAACTTCCTGAGGAGCTTATGCGTCATTTTCACAAATAAAGCAATAACGGAACTGGATAATGGTATATGTAGAGTGAAAATTAAATAAACACCTGCATTTAAAAATTTATTTTAATTACTACATAGTAGTGTGAGGAGGTTATTAAATTCTTATTTTACTAGTAAGTGAGGTAAGTTTATAAATATTAATATAGTTGAAATTATTAAAAATAATATTAAATTAATTACTAGAAAATTACTTTAATTTGACAATAGTTTACCTAAGGTTTTTTCAATTTATGCTTGTTTTTTATACTTTTTAGTTTCTATAAAGATTGGGTCCATAACAGAAAATGAATCGTTGAGTATGCATTTTACTTTTGCCCAAAAAAATGCCTATATGAAATTTATGTAGATTAGGAGAATCTAAATATGAAAAGGCAAATGATAGGTCAATATCAAGAGATATGAATCAAACCTTTACTTTTTAAAATGGAACACATTGTATATTTCAGCATTTTCGAAGACATTTTTTCTTTCTGATTCCATTTGTTTTGTTCTTGAACCTTGCTTAATAATATATTTAGAGGATTTAATTCCTGGATTGGTTGATTAATGTAAAATCTCTGAAATTGATGCATTTACTGAAAAACAGAGATACGTTTTGATATAGATTTACCTTATTCAATGATGAAATCTTTCACTTCTATATTTCTATTCATGGTTTATATTTTCGCAATAATTTGAACTATAGTTTTTTGCGTTTCATTTTGATTCGGTCACTTGTGTTATTTATTATACTGTTCGCAAAAATGAAGAATATATTGCATTTGATCGGCACATTTCTAAAACCGGAAATATCGCTTGTAGAGAAAAAAATTCCATATCGTTGTGTTAGTGAACGAATTCAATTTTCAAAATGTCCGTCTGTCCGTCCGTCTGTCACGTTTCTGTAAACACGATAACTTAAGAAAGAAAAGTCCGATTGTATTGAAATTTGGAAAGTAAGTTAGTGTTAGCTAGAGGAAGAATTGTTTTTGAAGAAAATCAATAAGTAAATAAGAAAGTTATTAATCATTAAATTTTTTAAACATTATTTTCTTATTTTTTGTCGCTTGTCCTTAAATAGAAATCTTGCCAAATGTTATCTCTATAATATATATTTTTTTGTTTATAAATTTTACTAATATATATTTTATAATAATATATCTAATGCGTTGAAATATGATTCTCGGAGGATATATAGTGTGTCCCAGGATAGATGTAACAAGAGGTGTAATGGACCAAAAATTTTGGAATTTTGGAATGGTATTTGGGGATTGAGTCCTGGTTGTTGTAAAACTAAAGTATACCAAAAATGACTTGATTTGGTGTTCTAGAGGGTGTTTTATAAGCAAAGTTGTAAAGATCACCACTAATAAAGTACCTTTATTTTTCAAAATATGAAAAATTCCACTAAGAAAAGTTATTTAGAATACAATTTTATACCTCTATACCAAATTTCAGGAATATAAAATTATTTTTTTGAAACTTCCCATTTTTTCAATAAATGAGTATTTTATTTTGAACCATTCAATTAAAACTGCATAGAAATTATTTTTTGTGAATTAATATTTAAAGTTATGTAGAAGCTAAAAGTAGGTTATGAGAAAAGCACTGGATACACATTTATCATTTATTATTGACATATCTGTCAAACGTAGTCAATATTATCCTTAATTTCTGTTTCAAATTAACGAACCAAGCATAAAAAATTAAGAAAATGGTACTCACAGTGCGTGAAAAAATTTATATTGTGCAATGCTAGGGAATTGGCGGTGAAAACTCGCTAAGAGAAGTGGTAAGCCAATTAATTTGAAATTTCCAAACACTGCTTTGTCACGTACTCAGGCTATGAGAATAATTAAAAAGTTTCTGGCTACTGGTAGTGTTCTTAACATGAAAAGAAAAATAAAAGCATATGATGAAGACAATGTTGGGGCTATTATAGCTCATGCCTCTGTTATGAAAAATCCTAGGATGCCACTAAGAGAGAGATCAGCTCTTATTAATATTAGCAAGTCTGAAGTCCAAAGAATTTACAAGGCAAAGAAAATTAGGGCATATAAAGCAAATTATAAACATACGCTTGAAGAGGGAGATGACGGCCGTAGGTTGGATTTTTGTTTGACCATTGGAGAAAAAATCATGGAAGAGAGATTTTTTCATAATTTCATAATTTTCTCAGTAGAATCCACATTCACAACCAATGGTGTTGTTTCATCTCAGAATTGTCGGTTTTGGGCTTCTGAAAATCCAAATTTTAGAATTCATTGTAGAAGACAATATTATAAAAAAGTGAATGTGTGTTGTGCCGTTTCTTATCACGTTGGAGTTATTGGACCTTATTTCATTGAGGGAAGGTTAAACCAGCACACTTATTTACAGCTTCTTGAAAGATTTTCTGAAGAACATTTAGATATTTTAAGAGATATGCCTTTAGTTCATTTTTAACATGATGGTTGCCCTGGCCACTCCACAGAAATGGTTAATCGGTGGTTGAATTTAAATTTTGGAGAAAATTGGATTGCCAGGAATGGACCGATCAAGTGGCCGGCGAAATCCCCAGACCTATCAATATTGGATTTCTTTTTATGGGAACGCCTCAACCAGTTGGTTTACGCTGAACCACTTCCTAACGATGTAGCAGTATTGAAGCAGAGAATTACAAATGCCGTAAATTCCATACCGTTAGATCATATTCGAAACAGTTTTAAGGACTTCAGGCGAAGGATCGAAATGTGTGTAGATGTGGGTGGTAGCTACGTCGAATAATAAAAAAATTGTAAACATTGTTTTGTATTGGTTAATAATTAATTTGTTTGTGAATCTGTTATGTTTTTGACATTTATTACTTGTTATAATTTTTAAACCTCATTAATCTTCTGTTAGTAATTGTTTCTTGTTTTACAATTAGTTCGATTAACATTATACCTTCTTACATCTCGTATATTCAATTTTTTTATTTACCAATAGCCTACTTTTTGAGATGATTATCATTTGCTCACAACTTTAAATATGAATTCAACTTTCAACTCTTATTTCGCAAAAAATGGGAAGTTTCAAAAAACTAATTTTATATTCCTGAAATTTGGTATGGAGGTATAAAATTGCATTCTAAATAACTTTTCTTAGTGGAATTTTTTCATATTTTGAAAAATAAAGGTACTTTATTAGTGGTGATTTTTACAACTTTGCTTATAAAACACCCTGTAGAACACCAAATCAAGTCATTTCTGGTATACTTTAGTTTTACAACAAGCAAGACTCAATCCCCAAATACCATTCCAAAATTCCAAAATTTTTGGTCCATTACATCTTTTGTTACATCTATCCTGGGACACACTGTACATATATTACAGACATTTAATTTTTGTAGTAATGTGAGATGGGTCCAGTGGCTAAAGTTTTGCCTTGCAAAAAAAATAATAAATTTGTGTTCAGCTTTTCAGCCTTGCAATCCAAAAATCGTGTGTTCGAATCCCGCAGGTTGGATGTTTTTCTTTAATTTTTTTTTTCATATATTTTTTTTCACAACAAAGTTGGTATCACAAAATTAGGGAAGTACAAAAACTATCATTATTTACAAGAAAACTGCGAAGAGTATCCTATAGAATGTGTAACAATTATATAAAAGGCTCAGTAAATTGGTGACGTTTTTAGATTGTTTTCATTTTGTAACAATACCAGGTACCGAGTACTATCTTATTTGTAAAGAATATTAACTGGTTATTTTGGTAATAAAAGCCAGCGAATTTGAAATACAAGAATGTACAGTAAAAGCAGCTAGAAATATCTCCTGTCACAGTAAATAATACTGATGTATACGTTGTGAAGAGTATGCATTAGAGAACTGATACAATTTTTATGAATTTTCCGTTGAAGTTGTTGACAAATTAGATGGGACGTAATGATTGGATCCACAGTTGACATATGACTTTATACGACGAGAAGGGAAAAGCCTAACATGAAAAAAGTTGTGATGCGATAAGAGGATTTTAGCTTGAAAGAACAAGCTGGCCCAAATGACAAAATAATCAGAAAGAAATATACAGAGTGCTGATAAAGTATGTATGAAATAATTCGAATTTTGCTTAAGTTTTATTTCGGACAAAATGCTAGAACATTGGAGAAAACTGTGCATCGTTTGATGTTGTATTTTGATGTAATTCTTGTTGAAGTTAGGAAGTTCACAATAAAAATTTTATATTGTAGAGGTGATACCTCATTTTCGGGAAAAGAATAGAATACAATTATTGCTTGGCTGGTGTACGAAAGTTATTTATTGACAATTTGAACTTCTATAACTTCATCAGGTTTGAAATATTTACGTATAATTAAGTTAAATTAACCAAAAATAAGTTATAAATGAAAACAAAAATTATAATACGTTTTATGTGGAATAGTGTTATTTTTCTTGTGCACAAAAGTATTCTAGGGACATTGTACATCTTGAAGAAATTGCATAAAATGTTTGTTTTTCACGGATATATCGAAAAGTATCACAGATATAGGAATATTCTATTTCGACAGAGTTTTAACTTACTTTTCCTACAACTTGTTTTTTAAAATTATTTTGTGATACAAATTGATCGAGTTAGAGACAGAAATTCAATTTGCCGTTTGTTTATATTGTAATATGTTGCAACCCCTTAAAATTTGAGGTTATGTTGGTTACTAAAAAGTAGTGTATTTGCACCTACTCGAGAAACCTACCAGAAGAAGTTAGTTCTGGTGACATCTGGAATGATCTAGAGAATGGTGGCGTCATCACAGAAAAATCGAGATCTGTCATTTTTAGGTATAAAAGACGCATTCTCAGCGAGTAGTTCAGAAAGTTCAGAAAGTATAGAAAGTGAGGTTAAGAGTTCAAAGATAAACAAAGTAATAAACATTGTGATTTTAGTCAGTAAAGTGTATTTAAATTAATAATAGTATTGTGAAGTATCCAGTAAATATTTAATAAAGTGTGTTAGTGGACAATCTCTTGTTATAATTTTTGGAATCCACGGATTTTGCAAGGGGTAGTTTCCTAAGGGTGGAAACACGTTACAATTGGTGTCAGAAGCGGAATTTTATGACAAGAGGAGCTCTGAAGTTGTGCTGGAGTGTTCGAGAAGGATTCTCGAGGGTTAGTGCTAACACAGGACTCATTTACTGGACATTTGTTCGAGGGTTATTTTCGAACAGGAAAATAGTGTTGAGTGCATTTTTGAGACATTGTAGAACATTTTATTAGGACATTAGTGTGATAATTAAATCCTTTGAACTGAGAAGTGATAGAGACACTGAAAAAGACTCATTTAGTGCGTGAAAATTTCTAGAACTTTTCTATTTGGACATTAGTGGAGATTATTAAATTCTCTGAACTGGATAGTGACAAAAGACTCTGGATAAGACTTTTTCGTGCTATTTCGAGATTTGTCTAGAAAGTTCCATTACCGATATTGACGTGACAGTTAAATTTATTTTATTTTAATTTCATCGTATGCCCGTAACAACAAGAAGTATGGCATCCGATAAACAAATACAGGACTTATTCGAACAATTCCAAAAAATGATGGCGCAGCAACGGCAGGAAGACAAAGAAGAACAGGAGAAAAAACGTCAAGAGGAGAAAGAAGAACAAGAAAAGCGACGTCAATTAGATAAAGAAGAGCAAGAAAGAAAACGCCAGGAGGAAGAAAAACGGCGTCAAGAAGAAAGGGACGAATTAAAGAAAATTATGGAAGATCAGGAAATAAGACGTCGGAAAGAAAAAGAGGATGAAGAAACAAGACGTCAGAAAGAAAAAGAGGATGAAGAAAGAAGACGTCAAGAACAAGAAAGACAACGTCAAGAGGAAAAAGACGAACTCAGAAAAATAATGGAAGACTTGGAAGAAAGACGCCAGGAGGAATTAAGGAAAATCCTGAGCGATCAAATAAAAATACAACAGGACGCAATCATTTCTGTCAAAAGTGAAGTCAAAGAAGAGATAAGCAAGGTCGAAGATAAAGTAGGTGAAGTCAAGACCGAAGTCGGTCAAGTAAAAGGAAAAGTAAATCAGTTTGAAGAAAAGATGAGTGAGTTCGAAGAAGAAGTCAAGGGAGAAATAGACCGGCTTAAACGACAGTTGAGAGATAGAGGAAGCCAGCAGGTGGTATCATCAGGTCAGCGACTAAAACCTCCTTCTTTTGACGGCCAAAGTTCCTGGACGACGTACAAGAGGCAGTTTGAGGCAGCAGCATGTGCGAACAACTGGGATAACGAGGAAAAGGCCATGGCATTAGTTCTGGCGTTAAGGGGCCAGGCCTCAGAGTTGCTTCAGACTATCCCAGTGGACAAACAAAGGGACTTCAAAGTCTTGGAAGCTGCATTGGACTTGAGATATGGCGACCAACATCTCGCCCAAGTATACCAGGCCCAGCTAAAATCACGAACACAAAAGGCTGGAGAGAGTTTACAGGAATTCGAAGCTGCGATAGAGAGACTGGCACACCTGGCGTATCCGAGTGCACCTAGAGAATTTCAGGAACAATTAGCCGTAGGGGCCTTTTTAGATGGCATAAGGGACGAAGAGGTCAGGCGAGTTCTGAGGCTGACAAGACACCAAAGTAGTAGCGAAGCTTTGGTGCGTGCACTTGAAGTAGAAGCCGCCTACAGAGATACTCCAAGGTCGAGAGTGCGAGCTGTGACTCTCGAAGAATCGCAACCAGAAATGAACCAGAACCCCATGTTGACGGAGATGCAGAAAATGTTTACCAAATTATTGAACAAAGTGGATGATCTTAGGGAGCAGAGAAAACAACAAAATAAAGGAAAGCCGAGTGGAGGTATTAAATGTTACAACTGCGGCAAGGTAGGACACATGAAGCGAGACTGTCGACAGCAGAATTCGGAGAGTCGAGTAAATGCTGTGAATCTTGAAGAGAAGCAGGAAAACAGTACCAGGGGGGTTGTTCTGGCTAGGGAATGCAGTGCCCCCAGGGAAATTAAGATTTCCCAGCTTCGAAGAATCGCAAGCAGTCTGTTGTTGCATGGATATGTGAACGGAAGAAAATGTTTGTTTACCATCGACACAGGTACTACGTCATCAATAGTACGGCCAGGATTTATATCGGGCATAAAGATTACCAAGAGGCAAAATGAAGAAGTGATCGTCCGGACAGCTACGGGGAACAGGGCTACGGTTCATGGAGAAGTAGACCTGGGTTTGCAGATTGGGCATTTGAGGTTCGACCACAGGGTCATCGTGGCTGACATCACGGATGACTTCATTTTGGGGCTAGACATCATGGAACAGTATGGATTTATTGTTGACGTAGGAAAGCGAGTCTTAAGGATTGGGAACGAACAATTTATTTTGTCAAAAGTGAACGACCAATGCGAGAAAACCAGGCTGTTGACAACGCAGGCAGTCAAGACTCCTGCATTATCCAGAAAACCAGATAAAGAAGATTGCAAGCGCTACCCTCAGGTGGAAAGATTGTCGAACATGGTTGAAGTCAACACTGTCAAGGTCGATCTTCCAGAGAGTTGGTCAAAGAAAACTCTGAGGCAAGAGCAATTGCGCGATATAGAAATCGGACCCATGTTGAGAGCAAAAGAAGAGGGAACGCGTCCAGCATGGAAGGATGTTTCCAACAAAGAAGTGGGGCTGAAGGCTTTATGGTCACAATGGGATTCACTTACGGTCGTAGATGGGCTTTTGAGGAGAGCATGGGAAAGCCCAGATGGGAAGCAGGTTGCCATGCGTCTAGTGATTCCCAGGTGTCGTGTACCAGAAGTACTCCAGGAAGCACATAATGAAACGTCCAGCAGACACTTCGGCATAAACAAGACATTGAGTAGAGCACGGGAACAGTTCTATTGGGTTAATAGTCGCCAGGATGTGGAGGCCTGGTGTCACAAGTGTAAAAATTGTGCTGCCCATGGAGAACCATTTTCGATGAGCAACTACAGGAATGGAAGTCGAGAACAGCCAAAGAATGATCGAGAGCAGATAAACAGAACTAGTAACCGCTTGAAGGCTCGTTATGATCAGAATGCCAGTACAGGGGGATTCAAGGTGGGGGATCTGGTTTGGCTATACAACCCACAGCGGAAGGAATGGAGATCCCCGAAACTTCAACCTCCTTGGGATGGACCGTATACTGTCATTACCCGAATTAATGATGTCGTCTATCGTATTCAACGAAACAAAAAGTCCAAGATGAAGATCGTACACTTGGACAGACTGGCGAAGTATGTGAAAGAGGCTGAATTGCCTGACCGGGACGTTCAGGCTTAAGGAGGGGGCAGTGTAATATGTTGCAACCCCTTAAAATTCGAGGTTATGTTGGTTACTAAAAAGTAGTGTATTTGCACCTACTCGAGAAACCTACCAGAAGAAGTTAGTTCTGGTGACATCTGGAATGATCTAGAGAATGGTGGCGTCATCACAGAAAAATCGAGATCTGTCATTTTTAGGTATAAAAGACGCATTCTCAGCGAGTAGTTCAGAAAGTTCAGAAAGTATAGAAAGTGAGGTTAAGAGTTCAAAGATAAACAAAGTAATAAACATTGTGATTTTAGTCAGTAAAGTGTATTTAAATTAATAATAGTATTGTGAAGTATCCAGTAAATATTTAATAAAGTGTGTTAGTGGACAATCTCTTGTTATAATTTTTGGAATCCACGGATTTTGCAAGGGGTAGTTTCCTAAGGGTGGAAACACGTTACAATATATATAATTCACAAATTGACTGTGTAGTCTAATTAGGCCCTCAGACCACAAGGTGAAACAAAAAGGGGAGGCCAACTAGTATTCAGGAAAATCAGACAAATAAATCCTGTGAGGGTTTTCCTTGCATACATACAAATTCACGCATGAGGAAAACTTCAATTTACATTGTTGACAGTAGATCATAATAATTTTAACAGTAATCGTTTTCACACATCGATGAATTTGTTTGTACCGTCACGGGGTCATTTGTCTGATTTGCCCCAATAACGCATGGATTATAGCAAGTTTCCCAAGACTTTGTGAAGAAGAAGTGTTTTACAGAGATTATTTCGCTTATTAACATGGTAACCATTGAAAGCTCATTTTCTGAGATCATTGCACCAATCAAATTTCATTAATAGTAGTAAAACACTAGATCTTCTTTTGACAGAGCTAGCATACAGTTTAACGTACTTGCTCCTGGTCAATAAACTTCATGGTTGCCCGCATTAGAAATAGAACTGAAATATTGTTCTAGTACCGCCATCTAGTAACGTCAAATTGGAACCCACGCCGAACTGTATTCCAATGAAGTTTTCAAGAATTCCTATATTTAAGTGTTTATTGATATATATTTACCTATTTAAACCTAATTTTTAATTTAAGAAGTTTAATATTTAAGTTAAGATTTGCTTGTTTAAGCAGAAGGAACTTTAAGTACAACGAATTATAATGCATAGTGCATAGTTTTGATTTCCTGGAATATTAACGTGTTGTTATCGTATGTATGTAGAGTACTATTATTATGAGATACTCGGGGCGGAGCCAATGTGCGCTGATATTTTTACCAGAGGCATAACGTCATCTGGAGAATAAGGATGTGTAAATGTAATAACATTTTCGTGGTCGAGAAGCTGTGTAATGCAGTAAATTAAAACTTGCCCAACTCTGGTTTTTACTCTCCACCTCCTCAACAGCGAAAAAATTTGAAGACATTTCGCACTAAGTAGGGTTATATCTCTCTATAATTTAATCACCGCTGGCAAACACAACACTACTGCAACCTATCGGTGCCACTGGGCACGACTCAAACTCGTTTCTGCGCATTTTTATTGCAATCATCTTCTCATAATAATACTACTGTACATTTTTAGTTCATTTGTTTCCAGAACGAGTGTGCTTAACTTGCACAATTACAATTGATTTGCCTGCTTGGTAGGCATTTCTATTTAATGTTAGTTGCGGCAGTGATAATTATTTTGTAACTACATTACTATAAACCATTGACAGCTGTGTTTAACTTGTCTCTAGCCTATACTATTTATTCCAAACAGCCTTGACTTTGGAGTTATCTACTTAAATTGAAATCGGATCGAAATCAAATGGTGTAGTTATTTTATGTTTGTATTATTACACTACTACATATATAATACAATACTACAATTTACAAGTTACGTTAACAATAAGCAATAAATAAGCTAGAGAAAAAATTTATACATAAAATTTAAAAGCACGAGTGGACCTATTTGCGGAAAATATTTCACGAAACAAAACATGACATATGTCAAAATATTACTGCGATTATTTCACTCATTAACGCGCTAGTCAATGAGAGCCCGTTTTTTCACAATATTGCACCAATCAAATGTTATTATTAGTGGCAATCCAACACAGATCGGCTTTTAAGAGTACCAACACGAAAAAATTATCTCGCTAATTTTTTGACATAGGTGTGTATGTCATGTTTTGTTTCGTGAAATGTTTTCCGCAAATAGGTTCACTCTTGCTTATATTGTATTATGCAGTAGTAAATATAAACATAAACACACCACATATATAGTGAACAACGCGAACAAAGCGAAGGAAGCCTGTCTAAAATATATAAGCTATAACCCTTGCCTATCTGTAACTATTTCAGTTTCCTTACTTTTCAATCTGGTAACAATTACATACAAAGATTGTACTTAATATAGCTCATCAGGAACAAGCACAGCTTTCAGTAGCTCAATAACGTAGTTACAAAATAATAATCACTGGCAGCATCTAAAATTAAATAGAAATGCCTACGAGGTAAGCAAATCATTTATTACAAATGTACAAGTAAACACATTCGCTCTGCAAACAAACTAAAACCGTACTTACATACGGTAAACAATCAAAAAGTAACTTGTTGAATAAAACCTATGCACTAAACATTTTGATTTGTTGTATTTAAAGTTCTCTCTTCTTAACAAAGCAAGACTCAATTTAATTTTTAAACTTCTTAAGTTAAAAATAAGGATTAAATACGTAAATGTGTGCCAATGAACATTTATTATGCTGTCTGGAATATAATAGTAGCGCTAGATGGCTTATCTCGGGAACCATGAGTGCATAATATACAGTGTGTCCCAGGATAGATGTAACAAGAGGTGTAATGGACCAAAAATTTTGGAATATTGGAATGGTATTTAGGGATTGAGTCTTGCTTGTTGTAAAACTAAAGTATACCAAAAATGACTTGATTTGGTGTTCTACAGGGTGTTTTATAAGCAAAGTTGTAAAAATCACCACTAATAAAGTACCTTTATTTTTCAAAATATGAAAAAATTCCACTAAGAAAAGTTATTTAGAATGCAATTTTATACCTCTATACCAAATTTCAGGAATATAAAATTATTTTTTTGAAACTTCCCATTTTTTGCGAATTAAAGTTGTGTGGGAGCAAATGCTAATCATCTCAAAAAGTACGAGATGTAAGAAGGTATAATGTTAATCGAACTAATTGTAAAACAAGAAACAATTACAAACAGAAGATTAATGAAGTTTAAAAATTATAACAAGTAATAAATGTCAAAAACATAACAGATTCACAAACAAATTAATTATTGAACAATACAAAACAATGTTTACAATTTTTTTTATTATTCGACGTAGCTACCACCCACATCCACACACATTTCGATCCTTCGCCTGAAGTCTTTAAAACTGTTTCGAATATGATCTGACGGTATGGAGTTTACGGCATTTGTAATTCTCTGCTTCAATACTGCTACATCGTTAGGAAGTGGTTCAGCGTAAACCAACTGCTTGAGGCAACCCCATAAAAAGAAATCCAATATTGATAGGTCTGGGGATCTCGCCGGCCACTTGATCGGTTCATTCCTGGCAATCCAATTTTCTCCAAAATTTAAATTCAACCACCGATTAACCATTTCTGTGGAGTGGCCAGGGCAACCATCATATTGAAAATGAACTAAAGGCATATCTCTTAAAATATTTAAATGTTTTTCAGAAAATCTTTCAAGAAGCTGTAAATAAGTGTGCTGGTTTAACCTTCCCTCAATGAAATAAGGTCCAATAACTCCAACGTGATAAGAAACGGCACACCACACATTCACTTTTTTATTACATTGTCTTCTTACAATGAATTCTAAAATTTGGATTTTCAGAAGCCCAAAACCGACAATTCTGAGATGAAACAACACCATTGGTTGTGAATGTGGATTCATCTGAGAAAATTATGAAATGATGAAAAAATCTCTCTTCCATGATTTTTTCTCCAATGGTCAAACAAAAATCCAACCTACGGCCGTCATCTCCCTCTTCAAGCGTATGTTTATAATTTGCTTTATATGCCCTAATTTTCTGTGCCTTCTAAATTCTTTGGAGTTCAGACTTACTAATATTAATAAGAGCTGATCTCTCTCTTAGTGGCATCCTAGGATTTTCTATAACAGAGGCATGAGCTATAATAGCCCCAACATTGTCTTCATCATATGCTTTCATTTTTCTTTTCATGTTAAGAACACTACCAGTAGCCAGAAACTTTTTAATTATTCTCATAGCCTGAGTACGTGACAAAGCAGTGTTTGGAAATTTCAAATTAAATTGGCTTACCACTTCTCTTTGCGAGTTTTCACCGCCAATTCCGTAGCATTGCACAAAATAAATTTTTTTACGCACTGTGAGTACCATCTTCACTTAATTTTTTATGCTCGGTTCGTTAATTTGAAACAGAAATTAGGGATAATATTGACTACGTTTGACAGATATGTCAATAATAAATGATAAATGTGTATCCACTGCTTTTCTCATAGCCTACTTTTAGCTTCTACATAACTTTAAATATTAATTCACAAAAAATAATTTCTATGCAGTTTTAATTGAATGGTTCAAAATAAAATACTAATTTATTGAAAAAATGGGAAGTTTCAAAAAAATAATTTTATATTCCTGAACTTGGGTATAGAGATATAAAATTGCATTCTAAAAAACTTTTCTTAGTGGAATTTTTTCATATTTTGAAAAATAAAGGTACTTTATTAGTGGTGATTTTTACAGCTTTGCTTATAAAACACCCTGTAGAACACCAAATCAATTCATTTTTGGCATATTTTAGTTTTACAACAAGCAGGACTCAATCCCCAAATACCATTCCAAAATTCCAAAATTTTTGGTCCATTACACCTCTTGTTACATCTATCCTGGGACACACTGTACATGGGCGGAACATCGGCAATAAAGTAGCGCTCTCGTCATATTACACGTCAGAAACTTCTGAGAGATGTTCAGTCAGTCTATATATTATAATGTTAAAGGCTTCAACTCGTTTTATTTACTAGTTGCCATAGAAACCGTCACTAGATTATGTTTAAAATATAGCAAATTCTGCGTAGTTTCTACTGCGTTTGTTTCAAATTTATTGTTTTGACAATATGAGTTGGTTTGGAAAGATTTCTTTATATCAAATTAATGATGAAATTGAAAATAAAGGTTAGTAAACGTTAAAAAGTGACAAGAATACGTCCGAAGGCAATTAATTACAAAACATAATATATTGAAGGTGTACTAAATTAATTATTTATTCGTGAAATATTCTCCCCAAGTACCACTCGAGCTTTTAAATGTTTGCCCAAGCTAAGCTAAGCTAAACTAGCTAAGCTAAGTTGCCAAAAGGTAATATAACTCGTGTAAATTGGCAGTTTATTATTAAATCCCGCTATATTTCGATAAAATAAAACAAAGAATATATAGAATAAAACAAAGAAAGATGTAATTGTGTTTCCTATATGTCTTTTACGGAAAAAAAAATGAGTTAGCTCTGGCATTGTGAAGTTTTAAGTTTTATGGTCTTTTTTCACAAGTAGGCCACGATTTTGTTTTCACGGTCACATTCACAAAGCTCAAAAAATAGAATACATTTTACCACGACACTTTTCTTCTAAGATGAATATTAAGTGAGACACTGAAATAGACATAAAATTGCAACATATGTCACCGACTCCACCGCACTGGAAAGCCCAACAAATACATCTTCACTCCAGAAAATCGAAAAACTTAACACGCGGTTGGCTTACGGGAAAAAGTAATATGTAGGAAGTGATCCACACCGGCTGCAAACAAATACTTTGGCAGTTAAAACGTAAGTAAACTTTTAACTAGACAGCTTTCAAACATAAGTTATTTCCCACCGAATTGTTTACGATGCTTTCTTTTCTATGGTCTGGATTATCGTATCTCGCGCTAGTTCGATGGCGTACGATCTAAATCAATGTCTAGACAAAAGTGTTTTTGGCGAGGCATATCTCTATTGAATTATGCGAACACATTCAAATTTGAACAATGCCAGAAAATAGAACGATGTTAAGTTTCAGAGGGGCACCTCGGTGGAAGCATAAAAGTTTTCTAAATAAGTTCAAACTCTAAACTAATTATTTGTGGCAGTAAAACGAGGCACAATTTGCATTTGGATTAAATGCAAGACCCTCTAACGTAGAAATAAGGGGATGTAGTCGGGATCTTATTATCGTATTGCCACAAAATTAATTTAGCTTCCTGGCTTTCTCATTAATAAGTAAATTGAATATTTCTACAAACGTATTTTATTGACACCATTTATAGGTAGTTATTTTGGTCTTCTGTTAGTTCAGGATCTATAAAGTAAGAAAGTTTTGATGAAACGTAGTAAAACGTAGTAAAAAATATTTTTTATAGAATTTCACAAACAGTAGGAAAGTGCTTTATGAAAAATAAAAAAGAATATCTATATTAATTTTTAATATTTGCATTCTTTTGATAACCTACATTATTCTACAAGAATGTACGTTATCAAAAAAATGTGAAGGATTGGAAATTATTATTTTCATAGATATACTTTCTTTTTTTTGATTTTTCATAGATAACTTTTCCTACAAAAATTGAATAGTGGAAGCTGTTACGTTGTGAAAATTAATCATGTCTATTAAAACAAAGTAAAAGTGTTTCAATATATCATATTATCATTCTTTACTATAACCGTAACCAAACAAGAAAAAATAAAAAATTCACTTTAAAACTTCCTTACCCAGTGTGCGGCTATTAGCAAAACTAAAATATACTGCATAAAAACAAAATCTGGAGGGTGTGAATAAGGTACATTTGTGGATATTCTCACGTCTTTTTAAAATTTGTATCACTGTTATTTCTAAATATATGGGGTCAAGGTCATTATTTTTAGTAGCGATAAAATTGGAAAAACCCCTATACTGAAAAGATAATTTTTTATGACCTTAAGGAATACATATTTTTTAAATGAACTGAAATGTTAAGAGCGCTTATTTGATGAAAAGTCAAAATCAATCATTAAGATACTCCGGTTGACTTAGCTTTGAAGCCACACAAAAAACTACTTTGTTTCATTTATAGGTGAAATACATATTTTTTTATTTCAATTTGTATTTTTATATAAATAATACTTGTGTGTGTAGTATACACATAAGTGCAATGACAACACGACAGCTGATACCAATCACTGAATAAAATTACCATATAAAAATGTTTACTGGAAAACTTAGTCATTTCATAAAATGCTCGATTTTCTTCGATAATTCTATGATTTTTCAAGTGGAAATTGTAACGTAATGAATAACAGATTTCCATCTTGATACAGATTTTCTCCGATAAGTCCATTTTTTTAACAGAAAGTTATGGAGATTCTGTAGATATAGGATTTTCCACCTAAACTTTTAAAATAACGATTGTCACTCTAGTCACTTTAAACGATTAGGCTTACTATAGTATTATATATTAAGGGTAGGATTTTGCAGAGTGAGAGGGAAATATGCGTTTACTTTCGATTTATTATAAATAGTTAAAAAAACCAAATATAGTATAATCTTTAAAACTGTTTTAAATACTTGCTATTGTTCTAACGAATACAACTATATATTTTTTAAAAGCTTTTATTTAACTTGCAATATTTGTATGTATGTAAGTATGTTTGTTTAGGTCAAATCTTCCAATCAAAATTTCGGCTATTTCTAACTAAGCTAGAGCTTTGAAATTTGGCACACGTGTATAAGTCTGGTGACAATGCAACATAGTATAGCCATTATCGGTCTAAATCCAATCTGGCGGACGTCCCAAGATGGCGGATCGGCTTTTTAGTCACAACCCCCTTGATATGGATATCAAATGAAAGGGTTTGACGAGTAAAATACGATAAACTATGTAACATCATTCTAAATTCAATATGGTGGCCGTGGAAGAGGTGGGAAGAGATGGGGAGGGGCGGGAAAGGGATGGGAAGGGGTGGGAAAAGGTGGGGATGGGGTGAGAAGAGGTGGAAACGGGGAGGGGAAGGGTGGGAAGAGGTGGGAAAGGGGTGGAAAGAGGTGGGGAAGTAGTGGGAAGTAGTGTTGGAGGGGTGTGAAGACGGGAGAGGGAAGGGGTGGATGGCGGTGGCAAATGAAAGGGTTTTGTCTGTCCGTTTGTCTGTAAAATAAGTAGGCTAAAAAGTAAAAAATTAAATTATATAAAAAAGTATTTTTAAGAAAAAGCTTTTATTTGAAAAAACTACTAAAGTAAAAATAATTTTTTTAAAATTCATACACCTGGAAACCAAAAGCTTTGGGGACGGTCATATAGCGCTATTGCATAGTTACTTTGCTCAATTGATCGCCCCAAAGCTTTTTGTTTTCAGGTGTATGAAATTTAAAAAAATTATTTTTACTTTTTAGTAGTTTTTTCAAATAAAAGCTTTTTCTTAAAATTGTTTTTTTATATAATTTTATTTATTGTAAATTTCTGTTGTACTTTTTTTTTAAATAATAAGTCGAAAATAAACGCATATTTCCGTCTCACTCAAATCCTATCCTTAAGTATCAAGAACGGAGGGGGACGTTTACCGGTCGACGGCAATGTTTGGAGGCTGAGCGATAGCGATTTCAACTGACTGTTACCAGTTCCTTGTCTCATTATTTCCATTGCACACCCACTGTAAAGCGGCCACTTCAGCCTCAAATACTGTGTATTCCTAGACTTATAGAGATTCTCGTTTTCGACATTATCCCGTAAAACTCCGGCTTCTTGTTCTGCCTTGGAGCCGTCCCTATACCAGACCGTTTGTGCTGATATTGGAGGACCGTTTTTCCAGTCCTCTCTGTCTGATATTTTGATTTGAAAATTATGTAGTGTCATAGTGTCCTTGGGCATTCCCAGAATGGGATATGCCTTAAGCTGAGTTTAACTTTTGGTGCTCTGTTCCGTGTTGCCTTATGGGCGTTGTGCCTTGCATTAGCCTATGTACCACTGAACGAGCTTCCCCTTGGATAAAATAATGGTGTAGTGGTGTCGGGTCTAAAAGGACTTCCAATGCAGTCGTGGGAGCAGTTTTTATGACCCCAGTGGCTCACAGGCAAGTAAACTTTTGTACACCACTTAATTACCTTATTTCTCCCAGTTGCAGTGTCTTGGCTCACCATATCACCGATCCACAGGTTATCATGGGTTTTACAACCCTAGTCCCCGGTTTTTCCCACACATCTGCCTGCCCTTCCCAGGACAATGGTAGTTTTGTGGTGTAACTTTTTGGATGTGGGAATTCCATGTCAGCTTTTGGTCGAAAATGTCTCTTTGGTATTTAACCTCGTTGGCAAATGGAATTTCCACTACACTGAGCCTAAGGGGTTTTAGGCCTCCCAAGGCTGTTTTTCGTGTAAAGGTGATGATTGTAGTTTTGTGAGGATTTGTGAAAAGTTCTTCCTCACTACACCACCTGTCGACAATGTTTAGCGCTTTTTGCGAACGCAAATATTATACAATATTATACTGCATTATATACAATAAAATAGGGAAATAATGGTAAAATATAAAAATATAAACTCAGTGGAATGTAAAATTCATTTGGGAATTCCACAAGGTTCTATTCTGGGTCCCCTATTATTCATATTATACATTAATGACTTGGCCAATTTTATTGACAATACCATGATTGCTATATACGCTGATGATATGAGTGGCTAATAGTTGAATCTGCCAACAAAATGAATACAAAATTTAAAACCATGCTAGGCTTGTTAGTGCCAAGTGATACGATTAAACAAAACCAAAATCACTTTTCTAAATTTCCCTTTTAGAAGGCCTTAGATTTATTCTATTTTTTTGACACACAAAAAAAATTCTCGGTACAATCATTAATACCAACTTAACGTCGGAGTCATATGTCGACTCCCTGTGCCAAATTTTAAATAAGGGTTACTTTGCTATTTCTCAGTATAAGAATACGTTAGATTCTCAACGTATTCTATGTAAGTGATCAGACACGTTAAAGGTAGGTGACGATGGGATTGTAAACCAGATGGTATAGCTCCTTTGTTGACCACTGCGAATATGAGATTCGGTGAAAAATACAGATGGGAAAATTGGCAACTTGACAGTTGAGCAAAATGTGATGGAACAGAAATATCATGGAACGTAGACAGATCAGACTTGCTAACGCCCTGGTTTCGTCCATCTTTCTTAACGCCTCTGAGATATGGACATTTTCAGTGAAATTAGTTATGACACATATGTTTTTATCAGCAGATCATTGTGCGATTGGAGAGCCGTTGCTATTCATTTGTTTATAAGCTGAACTTAATTGGGTCAATATATTTGATTTACGGAGGAAAGACAAACTGGAAATGTTATTATTATTATTTTTATGCACTTTAGATTTTTCATATATTTTAATTTTCTCCCAGATATGCAAAAAATCTGTACCACCGTGCTTCGACCACGTAACTTCGGGTCCAACCAAACATTGTTTGTCACATCCGCAGCCATTTGTTTTTTAAATAGATATTTCTGTAATATTTTTGAATAGGTAAATTACCTTTCTTTTACTTTGCTCCGTACAAATGTATTGCAAAGTAAATAATGTAGATAGACATGTTGAATTTTATGAGTGCCGCAATAAATATAAAATGTTGTTAATAGCCCACCAGTAAGTGATGTGCTCTCACGAAATTTACAATTTGGAAATTCGCCAGTTCGGAACCATTCTGTATGAACACGTAAGACCATTACTCATAAATGTATAGTTGAATAAACTGAGACGTCCCTATTAATTCCCGTATGCCATATTGGTAAATAAATGCAATGTTTACTTTCGATACCTGTTAAGAAACAAAAATCGTTGATAAAACCAATAGTGCACACCTCGCAAGTTGTTTTACCCAATAGGCAATCTCCCTGGTTTTCATAAAAAGTCTCTAGGATTTAGTTCGTTAATCGCTCAAAACAAAAAAAAAATGAATTTATATAAAAAAATATCCAAGTCTCTCACAACGAAAAAAATTTGTACGTGGAAATTATGGAACTTTGATAATATTTGAAACTGTCTACCCCAAAAAACCCATAAAACGATATGCCACATCGGTAGTAGAGGTGGGGGTGGTGGAAGTAAAAACAATTTTTGAGGCCTTTGGTTCTTGTAAACACACTAAATCACAATTTTACTTTCTTCACCCCTGTTAGCTTCTCATATATATTCTAAATACAAATTTTATATACTCTTACTTGCTTGATTTACCTATTTACCCCCATTTACCTCAACTCTTCAACGGAATAAGATCAAAATATAATCTAGTTCCAGATCTCGTTAAAATACAATACAGATGTGTACCAAATTTCAAGTCAATGTTTTAAACGGTTCCGGAGTAATCGTGCGCACAAAAAAAGTTACAGACAGACACACCGACAAACAGACACAGACAGAATTTTTTTTGCTAAAACTTAAAATCTCGACGTTTCATGGCATTCTAAGCATATTTGAACAATAAAAATTGTTAATTTTTTTTTTTTGCGTTACTATACTTCCACTGAAAGTGGAAATAAAAATTCTTCTCGGTTTCTATTCGATAAGAGAATATTATTTAGGTATAAAGCAAATCACAACTTAAACACTTTTTTATTTATTATGAAATTACCTACTTTCTGTATATTGTTGCCCAATCTGGGCACGCTAATATACTAGTTAGGTAAATACTTTGAAACACTCAGATTGGAGAACCAATCAAAACAACTACTCTTCTGGCTAATACTGACGAAGTATTGAATTACATGATAGGATTCTTAGCATTTTAAAGCAAAGAAATATATTAAAAATACTTAATCATTCATTTAAATTCAGTCATTCACACCTTTTTTTTGAATATGAAATTATCTACTTTCTGTATATTGGTATCTTAATCTGGGCATGCTAATATACTACTTAGGAAAAATATATATTTATATTAAAAAAGTATTGTGTGTAATTATTAATATCAATATGCAACAATAATAGGTTTTATTTATGATTTATGTTAATTCTATTATCAAAATAAATCAATTGAAATATATTCGCAGGAGACTAGTTTTATCGATTGACTTAAGTCTGTGCGAGTGCGTTTATTGTGGATTTTGTTTAATAATTGCTTGCAACAATTCAACTACAAGGCTGATAATAATAGTTTCCAATAGGAATTTATTCTGAAAAGTATTTTTTTAGAAAAAAAAGTTTCAAATGGAAAAATATCCCTTATCTCTATTTCTTCTCGATATTCTTGGTATCCATTTCGAAAGATGACAAAGCTTCCCGCTTGCTATAGTTACTCCCACAAATTCACACGTTTTATCGAGATAGCCTACAATAAAATTCATATTTTCTACATTTATTAAATGACATTCATAATAATGTTTCTGTTAACTTTATAGTGATATACGGCAAAAATTTAGGACCAATCCATACTTCCGTTCTTGAGTTAGATCGTAAGGGTGTTAAATAATTTCACAAACACACAAAACAAAAAAAGTTTTGCACTACCCAACAGACTATTATACCTATACGTATTCTGGGCGCTGAAACCGAATCCAAGATCAGAATTGACCCATCACGTCAGAATTTTGACATAACCTCCAAAAACAGGTAAAAACGAGCCTAAGCGAGCTAACCACTTTACCTATATACAGGGTGTTCAGTTAGTGTTCACTCGGAAGATTGTGCAAAAACGATTAACTTTATAAAAAAAAACTTTTTTAACAAAACTTTCAATGTTTCATCTCTACTACAACGTAAAATTATTTTCAATTATACAAGGTGTCAGAAAAGCGAGTTACACAAGAAAGTATAATTTTTTGAAATGGAACACCCTGTATTTTTTTAGCACCAGTTAAGCCTCCAAGGGTCTTGTATTTACCTTAAAATATTTTGTCAGTCGGATGCAGCGTTGCCAAGTTATAATTTTTTTAATGTTTTTTTTTTTGGCAATTTACCAACATTTTTTGGACGGCCATATCTCCACGATTTATTAATTGTATTATTTTTTTAAAACCAATAATGATGTATTTACTGAAAAATATTTTTGAAATAAATAATTATTATACCGGGTGTCCAAAATATTTGTTTACATATCTCGATATTTAATTATTATTTTTTTCAATGGAATGCCTATAATTCTTTTACATGGATGAATCAATCATACAATTCCGCACTTTGCAATATCATACATTTTATTTTTATTTCAAACGGTTTTTGAGATATGATTAGGTATTTCAAATAATTTTTACGTAAATTGAGGTGCTCTCTATTTTAGCATTAAAATCTAGTATGGCTTTGGTCTTTTGTTTTGCGTTTGTTTTTCACTTTAAGACATTTCTGTAAGGTGTTTAAGATTTTTTTTTAATGCCTCATTTATATTAACGTCCTGGCGAAGTTTAGCTAATGCTACTCTACCACTTAACCAGGTCGGCGAGATAAGATACGGTCACCCATTCAAGTGACGGACTTGCCCGACGTGCCCTAACTTCGGCGATCGAGTCTCGTCATTGAAACCGGTACCGTACCTCACCTCACATTATCGTGATTAAGTTGAATTGATATTGTTAAGTAATATTTAAAAATAGGATTATAATTGTTGTCAACAAGATTTGATATCGATGGTGTATGCTATTGGTGATTGTTGATGGAAACTGTTTATTGGCATCAAGAGTGTATCGTCAAAAATATCTCGATAGAAGGTGTCCTGATGAGAAAATTTGAAAGAACGTTTTGAACGAGTGTTGCATATGAAAATAAGGCGAGACGACGAAATGTATTGAGTGAAAAAAATGAGCGGTAATCGAAAATCAAGTGTTCGGTTGTTAAGTAGGGATTTATAGGTCAGTAAATCTAACCTATGTCTTCGTAAAAATAAGTTTCACCTCTATCGAGTACAGCTACATCAGAGCCTTTGGATGTGGATTTAAATCGTAGATTAAATTTTTACCAGTGGGTTCAAAACCAAATTGGAGAAAATGAAGAATTTTTCAAATTTGTGTTGTTCACGGATGAAACAACGTTTCGTTGCAATGGATTTGTGAACAGGCACAATTTTCTTATTATGACAGAATGTTGTACAGAAAAATCATTACCCGCACAACTGGAGTTTAAATATTTGGGGAGGAATTGTACATGATTATGTTATTGGTCCTCACTTTTTTTAGGGAAATGTGAATGGAGAAGTCTTCTTGGATTTTATGCAAAATACGTTTCCACAAATGATCGAGCATATTCCTGATTATATTAGAAATAATATGTGGTGCATCACCACATTTTAGTAGAAATGTTCAGTAACCAGTTTCCTGAAAGGTAGATAGGAAGAGGACGTCTGATATTTTAACAAACTGTTCAATTATATCTAATTTATTATTTTATTAAATTATGTTAGGTCCCATTGCATGGCCGCCTAGGTCACCTGACTTGACTTCAATGGATTTTGTCTTTGGGGATCTGTGAACTCAGACGTTTATAAAGTAGAACCAATGATGGAAAGGATTCGTCAGTGTTTCAATCGTATAAAAGTTGATATGTGATGCAATGTAAGGCGTTCATTTATTAAAAGACTATTAGGCTAGTTTCAATATCGTGAAAAAAATTATCTCTTCAGAATTATTATTAAAAGAAAGTGTACGACATCAAAATATGAGAAATTATAGGCATTCCATTTAACAAAATTGAAAAAATGTAAAACAGAAAATCAAAGCCATACTTACTAGGTTTTAATGCTAAAATAAGGAGCAACTTAATTTACACAGAAATTATTTGAAATAATCATATCTCAAAAACCGTTTGAAATTAAAAACCGCTGCCCAAGGAATCACTACTTCCACATCCAGATTCTCTATCCAAGTCACTCATAACGAAAAAACTTTGTATGTGGAAATAATTGTTTATGGAACTTTCATAATATAATATTTGAAATCCTCTACCCCAAAAACCTATGAAACGATACCTCACATCGGTAGTGGGATGGGGATGATGATAGGGGGTGGTAGTGGGTAGTGGATGTGGATGAAGTAAAAAAATATTTTGAGGCTTCTGGTTTTTGTACATACACTAAATCACATTTTTTTTTCATCTCCTTTAATAAGGGGGTGGGGGTGGTAATGGAGGTGGCTAATGCCAAAAATTTTTTTGAGACCTTAGCTTCTCTTGTATATACTAAATACCAATTTTATGGACTCTTACCTGCTTGATTTACCCATTTAAAACAAATTTACCCCAATTTACCCCCCAAACAACATGAAAATATAATCTAGTTCCAGATCTCGTTAAAGTACATACCTGTACCAAATTTCAAGTCAATATCTTAAACGGTTCCAGAGTAAACGTGCGCATAAAAAAGTTACAGACAGACCGACAGAAATTTTTTTTCGCTCAAACTTAAAATCTTGACGTTTCATGACATTTTAAGCCTATTTGAACAATAAAAATTTTTAAAAATTTGTTTGTCGTTACTATACTTCCACTGGATGAGGAAGTAAAATAAAGTGTATGATATTAAAATGTGAGGCATTGTATGATTTATTCATCCATGTAAAAAAATAAAGGCATTCCATTAAAAAAAATTAGAAAAACAATAATTAAATATCAAGAAATTTAAACAAATATTTTGGACACCCAGTATGATAATAATTTATTTGATACAGCACTCTTGGGGGCTTAACTGGCGCCAAAAAATACACGGTGTTCCATTAAAAAAAACTATACTTCTTGTGTAACTCGTTTTTGTGACATCTTGTATAATTGAAGATATTACGTCGAGCCTCGGGAGGCGGCCCCCTTTAAAATGGGGTACTCACTTGGGTGCTTGACCCAATTTTCCCGAGAAACCGGTTTTTTCCAACAAAACACACACGCAAATGAAAATATTTGTTAGTGAATTTACATAATTACGTTGTAGAAGAGATGAAACATTGAAAGTTTCGGTGAGAAAGTTTTTATAAAGACATAAGAAAAGACATTTAACACCTTGTAACTCAAAAATGGTACTCTTTCGCATAGGAGTATGTCCCAGCATCTGCTCTGGGAAGATTGCCCTCGAATTTCTGGACACTCCGTATAATAATAGTATATTAATCTTAAATTAATATTGGAATGTATTTGGGACTTAAGGACTTTAAAAATTGATTTCGACATCCTTGCTGATAAATCCTATAATGGAAAACTCACTTAGAACAATCGTATTATATTCCTGGCCTCCTTAGAGCTAATGTGCAGATGGCGACTGAAGTACGAGCGTGGAATTGGCCATCGTATCTCGTCTGCGGTTATGACACGAAACTGCACAGGGAATTAGACGACAAATCTAGTTACAGTGTACCAATTTTTCCACACGTCAAGGGATTACGTGAAAATGTCCAGCAACTGACGAGAAAAGAGACGCACGATAACGCTGTATGGAAATATTAACCCTTCTTGAAATAGGAAAATCCCCGGAGTGTCGCTATGTCCATTAGGTCTTTTATATAAGAGATTCTCAATCCAAGAATTCGGGCCAATTAGTTTTTCCATTGTTAGAATGCTTGTCGTCACATCATTTTTTAAAGGAAGGTCTTGCTTTGGCGAAGTGGAATGTTTATCCTTAAATAAAGACAAGGGCGCGGAAAGAATTGTTTATTGAGGTGGTAAGTCCTCATAGTGACAAATTAAGGGTTGCCTTTACATTTTATATATCTTTGTATTGTTTCTCTGTGCCTTAGCGTTCACTTCCTTTAATCGTTTCAAATAAATTTTATTAAAGAAACAAATAGCTGAGAAGTGTTTAAAATATTACGGTTGAGTAATTTTTTCAGTCCCAAATCTTGATTAAGTGCACAATGAACTCCTTTAATAACTATAATTTCCTTAGGTCAAATGAATAATTTTCTGATAAAAATATTCCTCTTACCTTCTGTTTAATAATCTTCAAAAAAAATTATAAATACTTGCCTGTAATCTGTTAGCCCATAATATAAATCTCTGCCTTAGAGAAGGAATTGCGTTATGTTGTTTAAAAAAAGAGACGTAAATATGAATGAAAACTACACAGCAATAAGTCTTCCATTTAGTGTATCAAATGTTATTGCAATAGCCATAGAGTACAATAACTATACAGAGGCGAAGGCAAGCCTTCCCGCCAAAACCAAATATGTATACTCATCGCCATTTTTTAAATGGTATATCAATCAACCTCAGTTTTATGTTGACACTGTTGACGTTTATCGTGTTAAGTTTGGATTTGTGAACTTTATTTCCACTCATTTTAGGAGGTTGAAAACAATCACCGAGAATTAAAATTCTCATAAATAAAACCTAGGTTACAACTCAATTGAAAATAGACGCCGTGCCGATTATAAACAATTCAAATGGTAATATTTTTCAATACAACTCGAAGTACACTGTTTTTTCAGTGTATCCTTAAATGGGGATCTGCACGTGACGTCACAGCCAAGCTCAAAAATATATATTTCTTAAAATTCACAAGTATTACGTAGCTATTATTAGAATTTCTGCCTGGTTCCCGTACTTTCGACCAAAATCTAGTTCAATGTAATGTTTATAAAGTTTAAAATACTTTGTCACAATAAAATAAAACGCATTTTGCAGGTTAGAAATCTAACCTATTAAAAGAAATAAATTAACAACATATTTCTCTCAGTGTAGACGCAACTGGTACGCAAGGTCACAGAAAACGAGTCATCAAAACTCAAATGAACCGCCAAAGCCTTCGCCTCTGTGTAATTACTGTACTCTGTACAATAGCCACAGCTTATGTCTTTTTTAACCCCCGACCCCAAAAGAGGAGTGTTATAAGTTTGACGCGTATGTTCGTTTGTCTGTCTGTCTGTCTGTGGCTTCATATCTCTTCAACGGGTGATCCGATTTTGATGTAGTGTTTTTTATTTGAAATAGTATTTTGTCGAGAAGGTTATAGGCCATATTAGATTGTCATGTTTGGTCGCCATCTTGAATTCGCCATGTTGAACTTCTCTAGAAATTGTCCGATTGAAGTAAAATTGAAAATGTGCAGACAATTATGGTAGCCGAACATGATTTAGACCTCAGAGTTTTTAAAAAATTTTAATTTTACTTGTATCGAAATATCTTGCTCTCCAATCCACATTACTTTACTAGTAACAAAAGCACCAAAACAGCATTATGTGTATCATTATAATACAATTAATGCATTAGATAACGAAAAGTATGTATGAGAGCTATTTATAAATTTCTCTCAAGCTTTCGACTCTGTTGACCATGAGTTATTAAAAGTTAATCTTTGTATATATGGAGGCACTCCTTTATTTGTTGTTCTAATAGCTTAAGGATAGGAAGCACTTGCCCAAGTATTAATGGTGCATCCAGTAATAGTCATAGGAGTTCCACAGGGACCTATATGTGACCCTTTCCTCTTTATATTTTATGCGAACTATTTTATTATATACTTGAATAAAACACCGAATGTTATGCTCATCATTCATTCATCATTCTTATAGTAGAAGATAAATGAGATAAATTAAAACTTTCCACTGAGAAGTATATAATATAATAACTAAGTGGACGGACAAAACCAAATTTTTTGAATAAAAATAAAATCACTTCAATATTGCTTAGCTTAAGAGAAATCCAGATAAATTGCGTTTCTCTGATAAATTTCAAATAGTTCCTACATAATGCAGTAAAATGTTGGACATCACAGTAGATATGTATCTACATTGGAATCAGGATATACAAATTGCTGTGGGGGAAATTAGGAAGCAGTTGTTTCGGGAAGAAAATTTGTCTAATCATTGTAGTACTGACATTCTACTCTTCATTATACTTACTTTCATTCGAGTCAGAAATATGGAATGAATGGGAAAGTAGCTAACAAATAAGTAATTTTCATTTCACAGAATTATGCAGTACGCATAATTGCGGGATTAAAAAGTTTAAAAATTTGCAGAAATACTATTAAGCCTCAAAATTTTGACTTTAGTGAGTATAATGGATATCTGTGCATGTTTCTAACAATGTCTGTTCTCAAACAAGCAAATAAAACTGGGTATAAAACAAGCAAAAAAAACTGTAAAATTATGATTTGATTTTACTTCCACATCCAGTGGAAGTATAGTAAGGACAAAATTAAAAAAAAATATATTATTGTTCCAATAGAATTAGAATGTCATGAAACGTCGAGATTTTAGGTTTGAGCAAAAAAAATTCTGTCTGTCATTCCGCCTGAAACTTTTTTTGTGTGCACGATTACTCTGTAACCGTTTAAGATATTGACTTGAAATTTGGTACACGTATGTATTTTAACAAGATCTAGAACTAGATTATATTTTCATCTTATTCCGTTGAAGGGTTGAAGGGTAAATTGGAGTAAATGGTGGTAAATAAGTAAATCAAGCAGATAAGAGTCCATAAAATTGGTATTTAGTATATAAACGAGAAGCTGATGTTTAAAAAAAAATTGTTGGTATTAGCCACTATTACTACCCCTACCCCATTATACAAGGGGGTGAAAAAAAAATATGAGGCCTCCAAATATTTTTTTACTTCATCCATTACTACCACTACCACCCCCTATCACTACCCTCACCCCACTACCGACGTGGGATATCGTTTTATGGGTTTTTGGGGTAGACGATTTCAAATATTCTATTTATTAAAGTTCCATAAACAATTATTTCCACATACAAAATGTTTTCGTTGTGAGAGACTTGGGTAGCAAATCTGGATGTGGAAGTAGCGATTCCTTGGGCAGCGGTTTTACCTACTGGCTCAACCCAATCAGATATGATGAAATAAAGTACCGAATTACAAGGACTTTTTCTGAAGCCAGACTGATTTTGTTGCTGTTTTTACACTTGCAATGGGTGGTCAATTGTTCTTTACTACCGATTCTAAAAATATTCATATATTGGCAGCCTGTTAACAGGTCTACAAGTTCATTCAAATATTTTTGTATTTAAAGCGTTGAAAATGTACATATATTTTCCAGTTACAACAAATTCCTTTCTGTAAGGGGCTATTAGTAACATCTAAGAGTCTATTATCAATTAGTTTAAAAGCAGTTTCTACAATTTTTGTGGCTGTACCATTTGTTTACTTAAGTACATGTCGATAAGGAGAGTCGCAATTTTTCTAGATACAAAAATATTATATGGCGGTAAACGGCATTAACCAAAGGAGCGTATGAAAAACAATCACAATTTCTTAACGACATTGACGCGACGTACAAAACACATAAAAATCCCAAGCCACTGTGCCGGTTCAATTACCTAAATTCGTGTGAGAAACAATTTCCTGTAGGTATTCATTCGATGCGGAATAATATATCATAAAGAAAAAGTAACTCGGTGCCGCATACAAAAATTGTTAGAGCAAATTAGCAGATAAACACAGAACAAAAACAATTCATTAATAGCTAGATGATAGATATTAAACTGCGATTCGCGGTATTTCCTACAACCGATCAACATCAAAGTGTCCATAAAGGGAAACCAGTCCTGAAATACAGAACTCGATTTCTTGATTTGAATTCACGATTAATATATCGCTGTCATTCAAAGTGTTATTTGATAACAAATTAGATTTAAACGACATATGTAGCGGAAGCTAGTATACTGACGAGTTATGTAAATATTTTGTTAGTAAATTAAATTAAATCGAGACGTGATTAAGTTGGATATCGATCGATTTTCTTGTCACCTTAGATTTTCTATATAGTGTGCAGCAACTACATGGGTCGGCACTGGCGGAAAGTAAAGTACACCGCGGTAAAAAATAAAGATTGTAAATTAATTACATATTTCGTGATCTATAGCGACTTGTCGAAGGTTCTGGACATGGCGTTCTCTTAAATAAGTAAAACAATATGGGATTATCGTCCTCACTTCTTACATTTTTTTAATCTTATCTTTGTAAGCGAAGACAATATATTGAATATAGTCATAAGTCCTTCGAGATGTCGGTCAGTTCTGGCATACTTCAGGGCTCTATCCTGGGTCCACTAATATTTGTCATCTTTGTCTAGGATGTTGTTGACTTGATAGATACGCTTGCTATATGCTGGTGATCTAATACTCTCCTGGCATATACAGTCCGTTGATGACTGAGAAAATCCACAATAACTCAAATAAGTTTCTGGAGTGGTGCTCGTAAGGTTCTCTTTTATCATGGGAAAAATGCTCTTGATTTCACTTATCACCTGAATGAAACAATTCTTCAACGGCCTGAATACTTCTGTGGTTCAGGAGTGACATTTGGCCGTAAGTTGTCATTTTCAAACCATATTGGAAACATCGTATCAATATCCTCAAAGAACCTTAGTTTTGTTACTAGGAATTCATATAGCTTCAGAGACACTTCATATTTGATATATCAATACTCCACTGTAAAGTACTTTATAAATTATAATGTATATATTATTATATAGTGTTTATCTAGGTGTGTATATCTCAACGTATACATATATTTTAAACAGTTTTATGCATCTTTGTTCTATACATATGTCTATACATATATTATTGATTATTTATCAAGTGTTTACACTCTGGAATTTTAACAATATATTCAGTTTTGCAGTTTCTTGTTGTAGATTTAATGCATCTATATCTGAGTCTTATTCTTTAATTGGCCTAAGCTATTGGAAGGAGTTTCTTAAATAAATATTGTGCATATTATACTGACGTCATTTTAAAATTGTTATCAGTATTATGGGGTGCCAGGGTAACTATGTTTTTAATCATAATAGTAGCTTTGAATAATAATAACTTAACCACGAAGATGAAATTTTCTGAAGATATCTCGTAGATCTCTACGGGGCCCCTGGGACATGACACGAACCAAATAGCGGGTCAATTCGAAGCTCGTAACCGAGACTGAATTGAAGTTCCCAGTGTAGATGTTATAAAAAAGATGAAAATTCTACTAGGCGGAAGGAATCCCTTGAGTACGGTGAAGAAACTTTGAAAAAGTAATTCTTAGAGTATGGCATTTATAAAACGTATCAGATGAATCTAATATTGGACTTATTTGCCCACCGCACAAGAAAGAGAATCAGCTGGAGTGCAGAAACTATCAATTATTCAATCAATTCAACAATTTTTTAAATTAAACAATAAAGAACATTTTTTACCCCAAGCGCACGCACCGGAGCCAGCCAGACATTCAAAGTACGAGGCGCCATGGCAATTGAAAGGCTGGACGAGACGGTGTCAGTTCAGATTAAAAACAGTTGAAAAGGTAAACACACAAGCTCATTTCGCAGCAGAGCGAATTAAAACGTCAAAAAGCGTGTATAAAAGTATCATTGATAGCCAGGGAAAATCGCTAATCAAGAAACCTTTCTTATAATACGAAAGTGCGTGCGATTAAATTATGCCACTGTTTAAAATGTCCTATTTTTCAAAAGTTTTTGTTCATCCTAAGATTGTGACGGTTAAAAAGGGTCAAAACAACGAATAACATACTTAAAATGACAAATAGGAAAAAGAAGGACAGAAAAGAAGTTGAAAGTTGTATGAGTACAGATGGTAGAGTATTGGCTAGTTAAGTTGCCAGAAGATTGGCATTTTTTATTTATCCTAAGTGATGCATTATGCTCTCTGATGCGTCATAAATAATTACATAATATGCTTAGTTGAAAATCATATTTCGACGGTTGGATACTATGTTATTACATGTATATTAGTAAAATATATAAATGATTAATGATAGAAAATAAGATTTTTTTCTATTCAATTACAAAACATAAAAACGAAGAAGACAAATTTTTTGAATTGAAATGATTAATATTTTTTTTTTATTTACTGATCGAATTTGTTAATAATTGGGTTCTTTCTCCAGCTAACATTAACTTACTGTGCAAATTTTAATACGATATGAGTTTCCCTTCTTAAGTTATCGTGCTTACAAGAAACGTGACGGACGGACGGACTGACATTTCGAAAGTTGTTTAGTGTTCGATCACTAACACAAATATGATTTTTTTTTCTCTACAAGCGATATTTACTGTTTTAGAAATGTGTCGATCAAATGCATTATATCCTCCGTTTTCATGTTTGCAAAGAGTATAATAATGTTACAAACGAAGAATATTGTCAAAACCACTAAAGTGCAAAAAAATTAACATTCCTGAATTGAAAATAATATCTAATAATATTATCATCTGACACCAATTTATTTAAACAGTAGTTCTAATGAAATTAATCTAAAGATAGTTACGTCCATTTAAGGAAATATTATGAACGAAAATATTGAACTGATAAATTATTAATAAAAGTTAGTTTCATGTAAAATTTTACAAAATTGTTCAATATTTTTTTTATTTACCCACATGTCAGAAAAATACTTTAATAGCAGGACAATTGACAAAAATTAAGCAATATTCCCCTAATGCACGGACCCTCATACAGGGACAAAAGATAACGGTCATTTTCTAGGAAAGAAAATTTCAATGACGACCGTTCCATTCCAACACACACGTGGATACTGTGCACTCAAAATTAAGTCTGACAAAGTAAATAACTCCTTAACACAGAGTTTAAAAAAATAGTTTTTCCTTTCCACTTATCTCCATTGGTCAAACCGGCTTATCCACACAGAAGCATGAATATTTTATTTCTCAGTCGACATTCTTCTCCATTCGCATACATTATTACCTACAGATATTGGTCAACCAAGGAATTCATTGTAACTTTCTTCAACTTTACAGACGCAGTCTCCTGAGCTATTCTTACTACAATTAAAAGTATCCTTTATTTTCATCGACTTTTTAAAGGTAAAAGATATCTCCCACAGTAAAAATTAAGAAAATCGGGTGTAAAACCAGAAGTTCACGCCAGATTAGATTTCCTTACCGCAGTAAACTTTTCATTAGGCCTAAAGGTTCTTTTTATTTTGTTATGAGCGTCAAGGATGTTACACGACACCATTACTACCCACACAGAATAGAATTACATGATGTAATGCCCAAAGTTTGTTTGTTTGTGGAGAAGTAATATTGAAATTGAGACCCACAAGCAAAGTTGGACACACACTTCGCTTCAGCGAACGAATAATGACATCTTTCACGTAAATACCCCGGAGTCTGAATTTCTATTATTAGAGTTAGGATAGATAATTAGTTTGAGAGGAATTAGAGACATTCAGTTTTTGTTTGTTTTAAGCATTTATCTCGTTTTGCAGGAAGCAATATAGGTCACGAGTAATACTAAACGCGAATTTTATTGAACATTCAGTACCGAAGTTTACTTCAGCTAAGAATCTGCAAGATACATAAGGAGCGTGAAGCGAGTGTTACATTAACAGATCTCAGAATAGCCTATATAGGTGTTGATTATTGCCGAATCAACATCTTCTATAATTAAATAAAATTAGATTTGGATATATGTATATATTAAGCTTTTATAAAAATCTTCTTTTACATTTCATTTTAAAATATGTATATTCAAAATATTATATATCATTATTATTATTTTTGTTTCTTCTGAATCCTTGGTTACTCAGAAATTTCACTCAGAAGTAAGTAAACTGCCACAGCCTACATACATTTTCAAAAGGTTTAGCAATAATATTACGTTGGGTACATGGCTAAAAAAGCCAAAAAGCTACACTTCTTGATTGGAATGTGCCACTTTCTGTGGTCATAATTGATGCCAAAAGGTAACTTGAGGGAGCCACTTGAAAATCCGTGTAGAACACCAAAATGGCGGCCATTAAAGACGGCCGCCATTAGCCGCACTAAATCTTGTTGTATCTCAGTTCCTAATGGTCCGATTTCGACTTTCTTTTCTTTTTGTTTGAAAGCTCTTGTAAAGAGGACACGTTTGTGTCCCTATGCATTTATCTCTACACCTTAAGGGTTCTGCACAATTTTCAAAAAAACAAATAATATTTTTTAATATTCACGGACTATTGGAGAATACTGTAATAAGGAATTCAAAAACAGAATTTTGAATGATGCTGAGAGGTTCCATGCAAACAAAACACACGTTTCTTGGGATACTAACTCAAAAACTTGTCTGAAGAAACGTGTGAGAAGAGAGACGTTGGTCTTAGTCGCCAAGTAGCACAAGGAAATAATGCTACCAAAAAATTGGAATGACTTCCTCTACTGCGATCAAAATAAGGCAGAACCCTTCAAGTTACTTGGAGAACATGTATTTTTAAAATTTGTTTGGGCTGACGGCGGAATTTTTCTCCACACTAAAGTTGGTGTTGAACATGGAAAAAATTATTATTTTCACAGTAGATGCTTGATGCAGTTGTTTTGGCAATCTCTTTCTTTTACATTCTCAAAACTGCGGGACTTCAGGAGATGTGGATATTCTTTGGTACTGGGAAAGCTCAGAGATACATATGAGCATTAATGCCATGTTTGAAAGTATGGGTGAACATAAAGTTGTTGCACTGAGAGGATTCTACGCATTTACTGGATCAGATGTAACGTCATCATTTGCAATTAAAGGGAAACAGACTGCCTGGAAAGTGTGGAAATCATTTCCTGAAGCTGCTATCTCTAGCTTTCTCTCTACCACAATAGTCTATTTCTGATGAGACTTTTCCAGGTCTGGAGAAGTTTACTGTTTTGCTTTATTACAAAGACCCAGAAGACTTCTCAGTCAATCATGTTAGAAAGCTTCTCTTTACTACAAAAAATTGCAGTCTGCAAAGTCTGCCACCAACAAAAGAGGCACTAAAGCAGCATTGTCTTCGTTCAGTATACCAGGCAGGACAAGTTTGGGGTCGTGCGTGCTCCGTGATGGACAACATTCCAGGACCAGAAGACTGGGGATGGACCATGATTGCTGGGGAGTGGTCTGGCCTGGTCTTCTCTTTCTTCTATTATAGCATCCTGCAGAGAATTGGTTAAGTGTAGTTGCCCCGGATGCCGCACACAGGTTTAAAATCGACAAAAGTCGGACAAAACCTAAAAACGTATAAGTCAATAAAACAAGTTTAGCCTGCCTAGCCGTTTGACTGAGTAAACAAGGAACACTCTCTACACATGCGCCCACCCTGTGATGTGACTTATTATTTGTAAAATTGGGTCAGTATGCGGATTTTCTTATCAGCGAAGCGTTTATGTTTATTAAAAGTGCTTTTTAAATTAAAATTTTAAAATACACTAGTTGTAAATTATTGTGTTTTTACGATGGATTCTATTGCAGGAGGTAATGAACTATTTTTTACTATGAACATATGATAATAAATTATTATTTTTATAACAATAAAAAATAAAATCTATTGATGATAATTTTTTAAATATCTTTAAAATTTTAAACAGAGTTAAAGTGAGGCTTCGGGGTAGATCGCACTTTGAAAATAGCATTAATACAGACCTTGTATTTTGCTTTTGTGAATACTATCAGAAATAGACGCGACCGAATGCGACCCTTTAACAATAATGCCATTTTAAGCAGTCAGATATGCTGAATTTCAATAAGTAATTCAATTCATTTTTCTCAGGATCAACTGACGAAGAAATATACATAAGTAGAAGGACCCTTATAGACTATTATAGACTGTGTACTTCCAGAAATGATCAAGATAAAATGAGACAATTGCTAAAAGAAGGGAAAAGTTTACTGAAAGTTGCCGACCTTTCAAATAAAATTATTGCCACCTTAAAAAGATTAATCTCTGATTACAAGGCAAGACTTATTTTATCACATCGAAATTTTGCCAAATGTATCAGCGGAAACAAAGCCTGGTTTGATACCAAAATCACTTTTTCTGTTGAGACTTCTGTCCGAAAGAAAAATGGTAGACTAGGCGGACGACCAACTAAGAATTTTGAACAATGTACTGAGCGCACAAAGCGTAGAAGGACAGAGTATGTTCGGAAGCAGTTAAATCCTGCAGAGCTGGCGTTTGCTGCACAAGTCGAGTATCGCGCACGTGGGGATCTACAAGCTTCAAAGATATTAAAGGAAGTTGCTCATCACGAGTTTGGCAGCAAAGTTCCGGAGACTCATGCAACACTTTCCTCTGATAAAGCATTATCTTTACTAATTGAAGCGCAGCTGACAAAATTTCAATACAACACTATGCGGACCTATGCAATGCAGATGGGTTGCAATCTTTTTCCAACTTACGCGACAATAATTGAAGCAAAAAAAAGATGCTACCCTAAAGATATCGTTTGCTCGGAAACTAGTGCCGAAGTACCGCTTCAAAATTTAATGGACCATACTACAGATAGGTTATTATTGTCACTAAATGAGGTCATTCAAACGCTTTCAAAGGATCAGCAAAAAAATCTCTGCCTGATATCAAAATGGGGATGCGACGGATCTGGTAGTCATTCCGAATACAAGCAGAAATTCGGAAATATGGAGAGCTCTGACACATTTATGCTGATCACTTCAGTTGTGCCGATTCAACTCATATCTGGTGAATAAAGTTCTTCAACTGTGTGTATTTGGCAAAATCCTCGCCCATCCTCGCCGAGATATTGCCGCCCATTAAAATTGCAGATGGCTCATGAAACCCCGGAAATATTAAGACTTGAAGCACATAATTTTCAGGCCCAGCTTGACTCCCTTATACCAACTAAGGTTGAAATGGAGGAAGAGTGTTTTGTTAAGCACAATTTAAAAATGACCATGCTGGACGGTAAGATGATCAACGCGATAACTAATACGAGCTCTGCGCAGCGTTGCTACCTTTGTGGAACGACATCAAAGGATTTCAACAGATTAAAATTTTGCATGGACAAACCGATCATTGAAGAAAATCTTAAATATGGCATATCATCACTACATGCCTGGATTAGGTTTGCAGAATGTATATTACACCTATCCTATAAACTAAAGGTAGCTAAATGGCAAGTGAGATGCGCGAGCGATAAAGAAATAGTAAAAACCGAAAAAATACGCATACAAAGGGAATTTTGGCAGAAACTTGGATTACATGTTGATAAACCAAGACAGGGTGGAGGAACGTCTACAGATGGCAACACGGCTCGAATTATTTTTCAACACGCAAAAGAGGTTGCTGAAATAACCGGAGTCAATTTAAATATTATAGAGCGTCTTGCCACGATATTAAAAGTAATGTCTAGCGGATTCAAAATTAACATTAACAAGTTTAAGATTTTTTGTACCAAAACTGCAGAATATTTTATCATGCAATACCCGTGGTATTATATGCCGACTACATTACACAAGGTGTTGATACATGGTCCGAAAATAATTGAGAGCTCGGAAATTGCCATGGGTCTGTTGAGTGAAGATGCCCAAGAAAGCCGAAACAAGGATATTAGAAATTACAGATCCCAATTTTCAAGAAAGTTTTCAAGAAAAGCAGCAATGGAAGACACCTACCAACGGCTTATGGTATCTTCTGATCCATATATAACTAGTTTAAGAAAATTGGTTCCTAAAAAATCAATTTCATTTTCCCAGTCTGTTTTAAATCTTTTAGATGAACCTAATGTTGAAGTTGATGAATAAATATGCATTATATTTACTGGTATAACAAAATTAAGTGTATGATAATATAGTTTATTATTATTATTATTATTTATATAATTTGTGGCACTCCCTCCCCATTTCTGGAGTTCCCTGAGACCATAACCTTCCCGTAGACATGATATATTATTTGGTAAAAACTGCAGACAAATTTTAGTTGTTAGTTTTAGTTTATTCCACATGAACAAAGAATATATAAAATAATTTTATTATAATACAAATCAGTTTAAATCATATATTCTTTAACAATTATAACATAATATTAACTTTAGGCATGTTTCCTTTCATAATTAGGAACATTTAGGTTTTGTCCGACTTTTGTCTATTTTAAACCTGTGTGTGCCGTACAAGATGCTACTGTTCAAAGGCCAAGCTTCCATACACGCTACTTTGCACGAACTGCACTGGGGGTCGACAATACAGCAATAAATACAATAAAAGGTATGCGTTTAATTGATTATTTTTAAATTCGTTTCACAGTTTTAAGATCGTAATATCGCTTTGTCGATCCAGTGCCTCAATGTAATAATAATATATAATTATTTTGTTCCTGGGATGAATTGGAAGATGAAGAAGATGATTGCGTGATCTAGAGTAATAAGAGCTGTATAGAAGCAGTTCATTTACATGAGTATTTCATAGTATTTAGTCGTTTTTTGTTTGTAAAAATTTACGGAACCCCATATACATAAAACCATTTTTGTTGAGAAAGAAAGGGATATTGAGTACAATTAAAAACTTACTTATCAATGGAATTCGTGAGAAAAGTGAAATCTTCAGGTCTTTGAAAATTGCGCAGAACCCTTAACGTGTAGAGATAAATGTATAGGAACAGAAAAATGTCCTCTTCACAAGAGCTTTCAAACAAAAAAAAAAAAAATCGAAATCGGAAAATTACGAGCTGCGATACAAAAAAAATTAATGCGTCTAATGGCTGCCATTTTTAATTGTCGCCATTTTAGTGTTCTACACAGATTTTCAAGAAGCTCCTATCTGAAAATTTACCTTTTGGCATCAACTATGACCACAGAAAGTGGCACATTCCAATCAAAAAGTGCAGCTTTCTTTGGTGTACCCGACGTACTATAATTACTAGTAGACATAATTGAAGTAGCAATCCAAAAATAGGCATTTAATATAAAACATCTTGTGGTGCTCCAATGCTCAATTCTGAGCCCTCGTCTGCTTGTAATTTTCATTAATGTTTGTTTTTTTCACGCAAATCTATTACGAATAGTTGTTTTGTTTGTTTATTAGTCATTATCAATTTTCTTTAAGATGGTGTTCGTCAATCATTGATTAGATGATGCAGATCAGATATTTATGATCACAGTTGTTACAAATTTTTAATTACGTCACTTGGAAAAGTTTCAGTTGCATATAAACTAATGTTAATAATATAATGTATATTTTAAGACAATATTTTGCTACGTTTTGTGTAGCAGCAATAAAAACATCAGAAATATAAATTTCCAAATCAAACAGGCAAAAATATTTTACTGGTATTTACCAATGCAGTATTTTTGTCTGATATTGATAACCGCTAACATTATCGACTCATGAGAGGCAAAAAGCATGCTACTTGCTCGGTCTAATAGCATACGAGTGAAATTCCTCCGGAAAATGTACCTCGCAATTTCTAATATATCCCAAACCAATTTTTAATAATATTAAAAGTCATTTAGTATATACAAACGAATATAATATGTAAAAAATATATCTCCCTAATATATTTAAAGCCAGCAAATCAATATACGTATACGCAGATCTTCCTATAAAGCTCTCTTACAAGTTTGATATATTGACGCCTACCTATTACAATATCCAAAAAGAACCATTAATCTTCAGCATGCCAATAAAACAGATTATATATTTTTTCGAACAAAAATTTGTCAACGCACTTTGATTTCATTATACAGACGTTTGAATTTATCCGGAAAACATCCCGGGAACGTTGACCGAGTCCCATTCTCTACAAGGTGGACGTATCTTCCAAGCGACGCAATCGGTGAAGTTTACATAAAATATGGATTTGTAAATCACTTTGACGACCTTGGAATAGTAATGAGGGAATCTTAAAGAAAGAATACGGATCAAGCTTCCCAGTGGTGCGTTGTGGAAGTTCAAAGCACTTATGTACAGCTTTGGTAAACCCATACAAAGCGAAGATGCATGCATGTCTTCTACACTAACTATGAAATATCAGAAAAGAATCCATTGCATATTCCGGTACATTCCTTACGTTTAACATAACTACAAGACACTTTTTGGACAATACGTACATAGATTTTATTTATTTATATGTATTTCTAGGCGTTAGAAAGTTTGAATTTATATTTTACAATCAAATTTGAGCACAATGGCTTATGGAACAATATAAGAAATTTCGCAGGGCATAAATTTCAGAATGGTACTAATTTAAGAACAACTAAATTAATTAATTTGGCAATCGTTAGTTAATTAAAGTTTTTATTAACACTTTGTTCTAAACACTTGTAGCTCTTTTATAGCTATGCAATGCCTGGAGTTTTTAGTTAGCGTAAAAGACCTATAAAACTTTATTAACAATAAAATAAAGCAATCATGCATACTGTTAATTTTCTTAGCCAAACCTAGCACAGTAGTTTAACGTTCCATTATTTTGTCAGTAATATGACTCTGAGCAGTATGACAAGATGCTCAAATTTGTTGTACATTAATTAAAAGTTTTAAGGTGAATGAGAGTAAAGTGCAAGATAATGTAGATGTAAGATCAAAATCATCTTATAGAAGACAGGATATGTCTAATGGTTAAAGTACACTGAACATCTTACTACCAACTTATTAAATTTGTGAAGAATATTAGCACACCTGTTATGTTTTGAGAGGATTCTGCTAAGAGATGATAGAGCTCTATGCGGCAGTTCAAAACCTAGGAGTTTCTCTGTGACATATGGCATAGCGTGAAACACTACTGGTGATCTTTCAAGTCATTTTGCTGATCAGTCATTATTCAGACAGAAATTATCCTTTAGAATTCTAAAAGCATCAAGGTGGAGGTTTCCTGGAGCGAGTCTGAACAACCTACTACATTTATTAATTTTGTGTGAAGAGCATTACCCACCTGTTATGTTTTGTGAGGATTCTGCTAAGAGATGACCAGGCTTTATGAGGCAGTTCAAAACCTAGGAGTTTCGCTGGCATAGTGTGAAACATTACTAGTGATTCTTCAAGTCATTTTGCTGACCAGTCATTATTCAGGCGGAAATTATCTTTTAGAAATCTAAAAGCATCAAGGTAGAGGTTTCTTGATGCGAAGTCTGAATAACTTACGACCCACTTATTAAATTTGTGAAGAGTATTAACACACCTGTGAGGATTCTGCTAAGAGATGACCGGGTTCTACGAGGCAGTCCAAAACCTAAGAGTTTCTCTGTGACATGGCATAGCGTGAAACACTACTGGTGATTCTTCAAGTCATTTTGCTGATCAGTCATTATTCAGACGGAAATTATCCTTTAGAATTCTAAAAGCATCAAGATGGAGGTTTCCTGGAGCGAAGTCTGAACAACTCACTAACCCATTTATTAGATTTGTGAAGAGTATTAGCACACCTGTTATGTTTTGTGAGGATTCTGCTAAGAGATGACCAGGCACTATGAGGCAGTTCAAAACCTAGGAGTTTTTCTGTGACACGTGGCATAGCGTGAAACACTACTAGTGATTCTTCAAGTCATTTTGCTGATCAGTCATTATTCAGACGGAAATTATCCTTTGGAAATCTAAAAGCATCAAGATGGAGGTTTCCTGGAGCGAAGTCTGAACAACTTACTAACCCACTTATTAATTTTGTGAAGAGTATTACACACCTGTTATGTTTTGTGAGGATTCTGCTAAGATATGACCGGACTCTATGAGGCAGTTCAAAACCTAGGAGTTTCTCTGTGACATATGGCATAGCGTGAAACACTACTGGTGATTCTTCAAGTCATTTTGCTGATCAGTCATTATTCAGACGGAAATTATCCTTTAGAATTCTAAAAGCATCAAAATGGAGGTTTCCTGGAGCGAAGTCTGAACAACTTACTAACCCATTTATTAATTTTGTGAAGAGTATTACACATGTGAGGATTCTGCTAAGAGATGACCGGGCACTATGAGGCAGTTTAAAACCTAGGAGTTTCTCTGTGACATATGGCATAGCGTGAAACACTACTGGTGATCTTTCAAGTCATTTTGCTGATCAGTCATTATTCAGACAGAAATTATCCTTTAGAATTCTAAAAGCATCAAGGTGGAGGTTTCCTGGAGCGAGTCTGAACAACCTACTACATTTATTAATTTTGTGTGAAGAGTATTACCCACCTGTTATGTTTTGTGAGGATTCTGCTAAGAGATGACCAGGCTTTATGAGGCAGTTCAAAACCTAGGAGTTTCGCTGGCATAGTGTGAAACATTACTAGTGATTCTTCAAGTCATTTTGCTGACCAGTCATTATTCAGGCGGAAATTATCTTTTAGAAATCTAAAAGCATCAAGGTAGAGGTTTCTTGATGCGAAGTCTGAATAACTTACTAACCCACTTATTAAATTTGTGAAGAGTATTAACACACCTGTGAGGATTCTGCTAAGAGATGACCGGGTTCTACGGGGCAGTCCAAAATCTAGGAATTTCTCTGTGACATATGGCATAGCGTGAAACACTGCTGGTGATTCCTTAAATCATTTTGCTGACCAGTCATTATTCAGGCGGAAATTATCCTTTAGAATTCTAAAAGCATCAAGGTGGATGTTTCCTGGAGCGAACTCTGTTGATGTTAAGGTCTTTAAGATCAGAGCGGATCGGAAGTTGTGGAAATGCTATATAAATCAAAGTTGGGGGCCAATAGGGAGAAATTGATTTAATTGTACCTGATATCAGGTATAGGTACACAGTTGCACGTCAAACAGCTTTACATGGGCATTATTCATCCAAACTGGAGCACGATGGTCTACTCTGCTGCAGAATAAAGGAAACTTAGATCTAAGCATGTTAGTGTACTAGATGTAGCGCCCCAGGACGTACTAACAAATTGTTACATGATGTTGTTCTTCGTTTTCAATTTTACAGCAATTTTGGACAAATATTTTGAAAGAAAGCCTTCTATCGAGTGTGACTGCGAGGTATTTAGGGTATTGACTGTGTGGAAGAACGTTGCTCTTAGGTGTTCGCCCCTTTGTTATTGAGATGCAAGTACGAGATCTCTGTTTTGGTAACACCATGCCAGCTGAAGTCTCCAATTGCGAAAATATTCCTCAAGAGAATGTTTATAGACGGTTAGGATTTCGTTTGTCACTTCTGCAGATTTGTGTCTAGTTGTTGTAATCTGCATGACCGAACTTTTTGGGATACATATATCAGCATATCAGGTATATAGAGGAGAGAAATAGCGGAGCCAGTACAGAGTACTGTAGCACGTCGTTACTTGAAATGTGCTGTTACTGAGCGTGATATCTATGAGTAGAGTAGTGATCTTACAGGAATGTTTACCGATCCATCTTCATTTCCAAACAGTATCATACGCTGAAGTAAGGCCGAAGAACAACATTGATGTTTTTTGTTGCTATTGGAAGCCCTGTATGTGCGAAGTAAAGTAAACAACTTGGTCTGAACATTTCCAGATGACAACCAAAATAGATTTATAACTCTACCTTGCATGGTTCAGAAGTCGTAACCGTTTGAATTTCATATTGAAATATTGGACCACTTCAACTTGATCTTCAGTGTATTTTATGGAATTTCACGGCTATTTTTTTTATTTAATAAATGATTCAGGCTATTTGGTAGTTCTGATAACAACCCGAGGTTTGTTATGTAATTTATTGGAAAAGCCTTGCCAAATACAATACCATTACATCCTTCAAACAGCTATAGTTGTCATAAACACTTAAAATTTATCACATCTAACTTCCTTCCATTATATTAAAAAGTTGGTAAGACCTTATATCCTGAAATATCCTTTTTCCATATTACATCACCATTCCCATCAACTTCTCATATAATATAGGAATGTGATATTATAAGTTGGGGTCTCTTTTTTTTGACTGAAAACAAAGGAAAGCTATAAATCTTTCTTTTATATTCGTTTGTAAGCTATGCGAATAAAATTTATGAATTTTCTTTCGCAATAATACAATTTGTGCAAACGGGAACTTTTTATTAAACGTATCTTTATTTTTAATACGCCTACATCAATATAAATATATAGGGTGTTTGTATTTGTGCAATATTTTATTTTGAGTAAAAAGTTGCCTGAAATAGAAGTTATATTAATTTCAATCTCTCTTTGCTTGACACGATGAATTTATATTTGGGTATAATATCCTGTCAACTCGAGATGTACAATAGTTGTGTGTTACTATGCTTAAATTTGGACATGTTTGGACTTTAAACTACAGCGGTCCAAAAATAACTAATTCTCAATACTAGGGCAGTTGAAAGTAAATAAAATTTAAAAAGTACCTGGAAGGTTAAACCACCGTGCTAAATAATGTATATGCTCATGCCATGCGTTGCGCGTTTTCAAAAAGCACTAACGATATCCTAATTGGACTTACCTCGTAAATACTGCTGCTATAAACCAAGCCAAAAGGCAGATAAGGGACGCCCTAGCCTTCGTACATATATACCCGGCTTTTAAGGGTTTGCAGATCGCATAGTAACGTTCAAAGCTGATGGCAAGGATGGTTAATACGGACGCGTGAGCGACGGTTAGTTCCACGAAGGGTACGGCTTTACCTGCAAAAGAAAAAAAAGTATAAGTGGATATATTAAGTAATCAAATTTGCTTTTTTTAGTTGAAATTATCTGAATTACGAAGAATTTGCTTTTTACATATCAGCATGTTCGTGAATTGATTTAAAAATCAGAGACAGTTTCCAAATACAGAGCAGTAAACATAGTTGTTATTTATTCCCACGGATGACTAATAGGATAAGTTTTTATTTATTTATTTATTTTTACTGCTCAGAAATTTAATAGGCCTGTAACTTCGAAACAAATATAAATCGACCTACCACTTTGTGTTTTTTAGTCTTACAATTAAGTTTACGCTCCCAAAATTTGAACATAACGATAGTACCATTCTTAGCGTTCTGGACGCAAAAGTGAAAAACAGAACCCTCAGGATAACTTGTTTCTCCATTCGCCTATTTGTCTGACTGTCTGTCACAGCGGTTTATCTCTTCAGAACTTATTGCAGCTAGGAATATGAAATTTCACATGTAGATTGGTATTTCGCACACATTAGGAGCCGAGGACTCAAAAATATTTTTCGGCTCCCTTCTATGTATCAAAATATGAGACCTGATTTTTTTTGTATCGTTTGAACGGTCTAAATGTAGGATTGAAAAAATGTGTTGTTCATCTTTTCAACATATTTTTAGATATATTCATTTATTATATGCTCTCCCCATTTATATCCAAAAGCATTGAACGGAAAATACTAAAAAAATCTGAAATGTCAGAGATAATGGGGAAATTTAAAGATTTCATAATAGGTAGTGTTGCTGAAAACTTTATTACAAGCAAAGTTTGGATTTATTTAAGCAAAGTTGGTTTACTGTAAACCTTTCCTGGGCCTCTAACAACGTCTTCGTCATATTTATATAACGTACCAATATTTTGATGTGTGCTGATTGTTGTGTCATCTGCAAATAGGACGAATTGAGATTATGTTTGTTAAATCATTGATGTAAATTAAAAATCGGCAGCTACTGGAAGCGGCTGGAACATCCCCACACGGTGGATCCTTATCAGCTGTATTTTGATATTACATCGGAAATCAGAGCACTGAGCAAACAGATAAATTACACGTGACTTTGGAGCCATTTATTTTATGGACTACAAGCAATCTGTTAAAACATAACCTCTCATGTTTGTTTATGTTGCATGTTAATCAATTGCCGGATATTATAAGGGTATTAACAGATAACGTTTCGAAGATTTTGTAGAACATTAGATAGCGAAAAAAAATAATAACGCAGAATTTAGCCCAAATGACACTCTAACCTCAACAAGTCAATAACATGATGGACAGTTCAAGCAGACTACGCATGCGTCAAATTAAAATCTTCCTGCTCGATCAAAAAGGTCCGAGCAAGTCGAGCTTCGTCCGAGACCTTTATTTTGTAATATCCGAACGTTTAAGATTTATCTCAGTTAGCTCGATTTGCATTAAATGAACGATTGTGACGCGTTCCATCAATCAGACGTAATATCCGAACACGGCTATAAACAATTATTACCTTAAAAAAAACAACTAAAATAAGTTTTGATATTGTCAAAAATATTTGGGTTGGTAACCTTTACGAATGTTGATTTTTAGGTTATGAAATATATAGATCATTTTCGGTTGACGTCACGCTGTCGGCGTTGAGGGCACACAACTAATTATTTTGTTTTCTAGAGCTGTTATTTTTTACAACAGGTTTAAACTGCCTCTGAAGTTTTGAAATATCAGTTTAAAAATAACAGATCGCTGAGAAGTCGCATATCGCAGTGCGCAGTTTGTAGTATACAAATTTTTCGGTCACGTGAATTTGACGCAGCTGTCTGAAGGGTATACAAAACTTCATTTATTTATTACTGTCTGTTTATCATTGTGTGCACAAGATTTTCAGAGTGTGTTTCGGGTTTACTTTAGTGTTTCAAGTAAAGTGTTTGACAATAATGTCTCGTAGTGAATATTATTCAACGTTACAAGCTGATGTCAAGTGTCGTTACGACGAAAAAGTGGCTATCTGTTATTTTCGAACAGAAATAAGTCTGTTAATTTTATTTACAAATAACAGTTATAAAATAGTAGGTTGTTAAATAGCAGCTCATCTCTAATTAATTGTTTTCTTTTTCATCGCCTGTTATTGGATGAGGTTTCGTATGCCCTCCACACAACTGCGTCAAAGTCACATGATCGAAAATGATCTATTTAGGGACATAACATGTTTAAGTTTTTCAAGTATATTCTTTCTCATTTTTAATGTGTTTTTTTTTTTTAACTGTTTAACGTTGGCCTATTTCCGCTACCAGGGCCTATCACCGACGCCAGGAGACGAGCTACCCCCAACCTGGAAATTTTGCCGAACCTCTTCCCTTAAGAAGAGTAGGGATCTTTTTACTTGCCTAACATTTAATAGACAAGGGACCGCCTGCTTTACATCCCCTCCGAAGGATGGTATATCCACTACGTATTCCTCGTCTGAAATTACGTAACTTCTGAGTATACACTGATATTCAAGCCTCTAGAAGGTGGGACGAGAACGTTGTATTTCCCAAGATGGGAGCCCATCCAAGTACTAACCGCGCTCGACGTTGCTTCAACGGAATATCGACTGATATTCACATTGAAGTCGCCTCTACGCTCGCCCCTCATTTTTAATGTTTGTATACGTATTTTTAGCTTGGAGTCACAGTGGCTCCAAGCAAATATTTAAAAATTCACGAAAATAATTTTTCTATATTTTTTATTAATAAAAATAGACTGCTAATTACAGATTAGATTTCCAACCTACAAAAAGAGTCCTATTTTATTAGGACAAAGTATTTAGAACTTCATAAACATTACACTGTACTAGATTTTAGTTGAAAGTACAGGGACCAGGCAGAAATTTTAATAATAGCTACGTAATATTCTTAAATCTTAAGAAATATATATTGTTGAGGTTAGCTGTGACGTCACGTACCATAACCCATAAATCAACATTCACAAAGGTTACCAACCCAAATATTTTTAACAGATGGCAAAATACATTTTCTCCTAACAATAATACCAATAATATTTTTTGGATGCTGTCTTGTGCACATATAATGAATTTTTTTAACAGAAACCAAATCGAAAGGGTGCAAGTGTGATATATCGTTGAAATTGGAATTTTTACTGCTTTTCAATGGTTCGATTACAAATTGTAAGTAATCATAAAATAAACATCTTGTGCCAAAACGGCACTAAACGCAACCCGATCTCAACCAAAACCTTTTCAGATCTTCTGGAGTACTAAAGAAACCCTCATGCAAAGTTTCATCCAATTCCGTATAGTAGCTTCGCCGCTATCGTGCTAACATAAATACGTAAAGATTTGATGTTATCTCAATTTTCGATTTTGGACTAATTGTAGTAACCTCCCACAATTTTATTGTGGAGAGGTTAAAATAGGTTCCAAAACAGCGCCTTGCGGCACTCCGTGATCCATATTAGAATTATTATTTTCCATAAAGGTTCGAAAATAAACAGAGTTGTTGAAAAATAAATTTTAAACTACGTACAGTGGTTCAATATGAGGATTTAGACGGTCGAAGTAGAAGAATTGGCTATATCTCAAATGAGAGTTTGACAGACGTTACAAAATGTTACAAGAGACACAGTCACATTTAGAGCGTACTTTTTTAAATGGCCCCTCTAGGTATAATTGTTCGGAACTATTCCAATTATAGGTTCGTAAGGATTGATAATAGGAATGCAAAATGCTTATTAGCCTCCCAATCTATCAAAAAAGAAAATTTGAATAATGTACAATGCGAATTTCAACATGTATTGGTGTTGGTTATAATTACTGGCGATGGTGAGTGGTAAAATTATATATTGCAAAGAAAGTACATAGGAATTTTCAGTCAATAATCACTATTAGTTGCAATGGCGTTGCTATTTTTGCAAGGGATCGATGAGAAATAAGATTCAAATAACTGGGAGACGCGATGGTGAAATTTTATTTCATAATTTTTAGCGACTTTTTTTCAAGGCAGTCAACGACGTAGGGAAAGGTAATTACCCCTCCCAGGACAAGAATATTAAAATAGTTTTTTCTGTGTTGATTTTTTTTTGAAATGATAGTTTTTTTTTTGGATTGCTCACCAATTTTTAGACGAGGGAACATTTTTTTTTTGGATCCCCCCGCTCATCAATTTTGTGATACAATTTTTTTTTGGAATTTCTCTCCCTCCCCTCATCAATTTTTCACATGTTATCACCCCTACAAAAAAAAATATCTACACCCTTGAAGGCGGTTTATTATTTTTTAAGCAAATACTTTTTAAACATGCTTTATACTATCAAGTGTTGGTACCGAACTCCCTATACGCCCCTAGTGGGCAGCACTGTTTGTTAATGAATATTTATGCACATTAATTATATTATAGTAACAATTTAATAAATTGCATATCGCAGAGCTATTTACACAAATTGCTCATCAATTTCGTAATATATAATCGTTAACTATAAGTGCAGTCTCTCCATTCGCCACTAACATTCCTGCGGTGTTTTATGGAGACAAGGTTTTTTACAATTCAGTGTGACCGGTTACATTTACTTAAATATTTTCAAGAGCTTACATGAATTTAAGCCGATTTGGATTGAAACGAAATTTTGTTTCGAAGGAGCCTTAACACTTTCGGTCGCAATTTCGTGTCGAACGCGAAACCTCAGGAATGTCGTCGTTATTTATTGGATGTAGTTTACGTGGTTTCTGTGAAACACTGTTGGAATTTATTAAGCGAATTTCCTGCTGGAATGGGAAATAATGTTTTAACAAAATGTGTTCGATTCGTTGAGGGTTATGTGACGGTAAATGGAAATTTGAATAGATTTGTTTCAGGGATATGATCAAAAACGGCATCAAAAAAGGCATTTTTCTTAACTTAACAAAGTTAATGGCTAACTAATAATAACTAAGATATGGAAGGAGTCATTCAAAATGGGACACGCTGTAGATAAAATTGAAAATAACGTACACATATAGTATATTATGTCACAAAGGCAGAGCATTAGTAGCCCGTAGATATTAGCTGATAGCTAAGAACTGCTAATGTGTTTTCTGCATGTGTGACATATAACGGTTATTCGCTTAGCATTAACAAAAAAAAAAGGAAAAACATAACAAAAATCTCTGTTTTCATTCCAAACTTTGGTTTTAACTGACGTTTAATGAAAAATTATGTTAAACGTTAAAGTATGCAAATGACAGTCAAAGGTGTCTAGATTGTGAAAAATTACAAAATCGTATTGTTAGAGTATACTTACAAAATCGTAAGTATACTCTAATTCCACTGTTTTGTCGATCGTAAGTGACGCTTTATGTACCAAATACTTGTTGCCATTGGCAACGGGTCATTATTATACTCTTCGCAAAAACGAAGAGTATATTGTATTTGATCGGCACATTTCTAAAATCGTAAATATCACTCGTAGAGAAAAAAAATTCATATCACTGTGTTAGTGAACGAATTCTAAACAACTTTCAAAATGTCCGTCTGTCCGTCCGTCCGTCTGAAAGAAAAATCCGATTGTACTGAAATTTGGACAGTAAGTTAGTGTTAGCCAGGGAAAGAACCCTATTGTTTTTGAACAATATCGATCAGTAAATAAAAATGTTATTAATGATTTAAATTTGAGAATATATTTCTTGATTTTTATGTTTTTGTAAAAGTTTACATTTTTTACATTTTTTTTACGTGTTAGGTAGTTCTTACGCTTTTGACTCGGAATCCAAGGGTCCCAGGTTCGAAACCCACATGTGGTATGGTATAGTTTTTTCTAATTTTTACTTTATTTTACACTGAGTCTTTCACCAACTGAGTTCGTACTATAAAATTAAAAGTGTCTAAAACTAACATTATTTACAAAAAACTGCAAAGAGTATCCTATAGAATGTGTAATAGTTATATAAAAAGTTTAGTAAACCGGCGAAGAGTACGTTTTTAGCTTGTTTTTCATAACGTCCCTAAGAAAATAAAGTAAATTTCGGAGAATTATATGTTTTATAATAAATATAAACAGTAGTAAATTCAGACAAGCCTTACTTGCTATATCTTCTATATCAGACATTATTTTAAAAAATGTTCAAAGCTATTAAAATAATAGGATTTAATTTACCTTGATAGCAGTCGTCATTTGAATAGAAGCCGCTCCTAAATAGCAAGTATAAAATCTTATTAAAATAATTACAGTTTTTCTCAAGTTTTTTTCTAGTTTAATGATTCATGGGTAAGACGAAAAATATAATATCCACCGCGGGTCGTACAGTGTGATTTTTTGGTATCGAATAATTGCAAACCTCGGCCCTACGGGTCTCGGATTGCAAACCGTATTCTCGATCAAAAAAAGTGGGCTTACTACCCTACATAAATAACTATAGCGGCTCAAGGGACGATAAATATTACTTTCGGCCATATTTTTAGGATATAATTCAGTTTCGCATATGCTAGGCAAAAAATATAGTATCCAACCGTGGCAATATGATTTTCAACACGTCGCCCCTAATATAGACAATTATATTCTTTAGGTGGCAAACGATGGTGTAGCGATTACGTTTTGGCTCCTGGTGCAGCCACTACAATTCATATAAAAAAATATTTTTCAGAAAAAGCTTTTATTTGAAAAAACTGTAGTAAAAAGTAAAAATGATTTTTTAAAAATTCATACACCTGGAAACCAAAAGCTTTGGGGACGGTCATATAGCGCTATTGCATAGTTATTTTGCTCAATTGACCGCCCCCAAAGCTTTTGGTTTCCAGGTGTATGAATTTTAAAAAAATCATTTTTACTTTTTAGTACAGTTTTTTCAAATAAAAGCTTTTTTTAAAAATATTTTTTTAATATAATTTTATTTTTTACTTTTTAGTTTACTTATTTTACAGATAAACAGACAGAAAAAACCCTTTATTTTGATACCCATGGCAATGGAGTCGTGAAGAAAAAGATAATTTGCCATCCTAGGGCGTCCGCCATATTGGATTTAGAATGACGTCACATAATTTATCGTATTTTACTTGTCAAGCCCATTCATGTGATACCCATACCAAGGAGGTTGTGAAGAAAAAGATACTCCGCCATCTTGGGGCGTCCGCCATATTGAATTTAGAATAACGTCACATAGCTTATCGTATTTTATTCGTCAAACCTTTTCATTTGATACCCATATCAAGGGGGTTGTGAAGAGATAGGTGATCCGCCATCTTGGGACGTCCGCCATATTGGATTTAGATCGATAATGGCTATACTATGTTGTATTATCACCGGACTTATACACGTGTGCCAAATTTCAAAGCTCTAGCTTAATTAGAACTAGTCGAAATTCAGCTTGCAAGATTTGACCTAAATAAACAAACTAACGTACAAACATTGCAAGTTAAATAAAAGCTTTTTTCTACACCTACTTAATTATACGACAATTATTAGCATTTTTTTGGTGAAAAATCGTGCCTATAATTCACTGTAGTGAATTATCGATTCATAATTCACTGCATCCGGCCAATCACAAATACAAATTCAAAAATCATTGTTTCGTTGATTCAATGATATTTTAAATCGGCCGCGATCAACTCTTGCTGCTCCGGCTGACAATCAACTCGCGTGACAGTGACAAGTGTACCGCCATACCGCCATATTGTTTGTTTACGTTTTCGACTTATTACGAATAGGTACCGATTAATGCTATAAAATTTCAGTTTAATTTATTTGTTTAATAGGTGTAGAAAAAGCATAGTATTATATTCGCGATTAAGGTCATTATTCACTCAGATGATTTGCGCCACTCGCCTACGGCTCGTGGGCTCAAACGTCATCTTCGTGAATAATGGCTATCATAATCGCTCATATAATAATATACTATTAAAAATGATAGTCTTTCACCTCATCACAAATTCATCACGTTACACCTACTTAAGGGACCTCTACCTGCGTTGTCGTGGCATAACGGCACTAGCGGGCTGCATCAAAGTTGCATCTCACAAATTCTATTAATTCAAACTTGGTGATAGTCCGCTTGCAAACAGCATCTCTGCTATATACTATAATCACTATAATCACTGTTTAACACAATTTTTATCCTTTACACTATTATTTGTTGCTTCGTTACTTTTTGTTATTTTTTGTCCTTTGCTTTTACAAATTTATATTTATTTATTTCATTTACAGTAAGTTTCTTGGCTGATAATTTTCCCACAGCAGCATACTTTTCGCGTCTAAGTAATTTTATTTATGCAACTTATTATTTATATACAAATCGTTCCCTTTTGAATATGTTTATAGTTATATTGTTTTATTAAGTTGCGCTCCAGCAAAAAAGGTAAAACTACTGTTATTGTCTTTCAAGTCCAACCCGGCCCCTCCCCGTACAGCCCTTCAATTGCCACGGCGCTTTGCACCATGGTTGTCTAGCTGGCTCCGGCATGGCTGCCCGGGAAGAATAATCGTTTGAGCTTTTAATTTATAATAAATTTGTTTTGACTAACTGACTCGTAATTCAAGGGTCCCGAGTTCAAAACGTACATATATTGGACGTGGTCCTTTTTTCTTACTTTATTTTATACCGACGAGTATTTCACTAACTAAGTTGGTATTATAAAATTAAAAATGACTAAACTAATATTATTTACAAAAAACTACGAAGATATCCTATCGAATGAGCAACAATTATATACCTCAAAAGTTCAATAGATCTGAAAGAGTATAATGTTTACTCTAGTTTTATATAATGTTCTGTGACTGTGACGTCAAATATTACTAGCAAATCCCATTCCAAATTCCACAAAGACGCTGTTTGGATAGTATGAACGACGTGGTTTCAACTGCTTAAAATAAAAATTCTAAAGGTGTCAAATCAGGTGGTCGAGATGGCCATTTAAGTAGTTTCTCTTGTTCATTCAATGTTGCAGGAAATTGGTAGTCGACTTTCCTGAATCGGAGTAATGGTGAGATGCATATTTGATATCCTGATATATCTTTGTCTTCTTTTGAGTTAATATAAAATGAAATTTCCCCAGTGATTTTAACTAGCTCCATGTATTAAGTACAAAAACTATTTAAAAAGAACTGCTACCTTTGAAAGTTATCTGCTAAATACCCAAAATAATATTTTTTTATGACTGTAATCGGAAATCAAATATATTATTTTTAAATATTAATACTTACTTACTTTTGCGTAACACTTTATAGTAATTATGGCGTAATTAGTTGTAACTATAAACTACTTTCTCGGGCTTCCACATAATTACCTTCTTAATTTATTCGTGGTTTATTGCCAAGAGGATTCCTGCTCGACCACAAAGTAATGCGAAGTGAAAGATGGAATTCCCTCACGTGCCTGCCTACAGTACTCAATTAAAAATGGTAAAAATCTCGTTTTAATTAATACTGGCTGCTTACTTGTTCGAAATGCCGCCAATGGAAGATGTCCGAGAGGTTCAAGGTAAGGCGCCTAAAAGATAACGGTGTAATCATACCCCTCGTCAAAATTCGCGTGTGCTGTTAACATACTTAGCCATTTCTCTAAGTATAAATCTTCCAAAAAATTTGTATTGTTCAAATAGGCTTAGAATGTCACGAAACGTCGAGATTTTAAGTTTGAGCGAAAACATTTTTCTGTCTGTCTGTCGGTCTGTCTTGATAATACTTTGTTGATAATACTTTCAAAGATACTGAAAATAACGATCATGCAGGTACGACAAAACCTGAACAACGTTACACAACGTTAGTTTCTCATGTATACGGATTATCTGAAAAGTGATGTTGATGTTGAGGACGGTATTTCAAAGGAGCAACAATTTGAGATCTACAGATATTTTGAGGAAAAAAAACACTAAAATACGAGTAATACTGAAAAAACCGCATTTACAATAATATATGCGAGTGTAACAAACATTATGTGGGTGAGTCAGCTAGATCATTCAGTGTAAGATTGAGCGAACATAAGAATTAAATTAAGAAGAATGAAATTCAGAGATTGAAGATTTGCGAACACGCTTGGGAGAACAGACAGAATAAACTGGGACTCTGTAAAAATATTAACAAAAGTAGCTCTTAGAAAGAAAAGAAAAATTAAAGAATCAGCAATAATATTGAATGAGAATAAATTCGTGTCGAATTTGCTCCGATAAAGAAAGAAGAACTTAACAAATTTAACATTATCAAAAATGTCAAAATTTAATACTCAATTTTTTGGTCCTTTAGGGCCCTGATAGACGGGCATCAAAAACGCCGCGTGTGAAACGCGACGGGTTGCACGCTGAAATGTAAACAATGTATTTCAAATGCTCAAGGCTTGACGAACGTTGAAGATGTCCATATACGCTGGCGGGGACGGATGGAACGTCGCTTGGAGCATTTTAAACGCTGGCACGCAGCATTTTCTCCGCTGACGGGTAAACCGTTCGAATGCAACACGTGTATCACAATTGAGTTGACCACACGAGCACGTGAACGTATAGTACTCAGTACAGTCACTATTAAAATATAACGTCGTCTTTTCTTTTTCAAAAGATGAATGCACAAGGCTGAAACACAACCTATCTGTGTAACATTCATTTTTGAACTATACCGTATTCGTTCTGGCCGTCCAGTAAACATGCTCGTGTAGAAGTAAAATCTGAAGCGTGCAACCCGTCGCGTTTCACACGCGGCGTGTTTGACGCCCGTCTATCAGGGCCCTTAGGGGGCTGGAACCTTCGATATGACGCAGCCTTTGAAGTGGTTTTTTCTTTTTAGTTTAGTTTGGCGAACACGCATCAAGTCATAGTACGTTTACGACTAGAGAAAAAAACACCTCCTTTTTTGTAATTTATTGCATAAATAAACTATTTTTGTTAAAAAAAAAATGGCTCCAAAACTGGGATGGGAATATTAATGGTAACCCTGTAGATAAAGGAAGATGCTTTTATGAAATTATAGTTTTTGTTTGTTTAGTTGTAAGATTTTTCATTTTAAATTGTAAAGGAGAAATCAATATTTCGCAATTTTAACGTATTATAAAAACTGTCAGGGAATTACGTTACTTTACGCTTAATGTGCTTAGAATATAATAAATAGGATATAAATCCTGAACTTATTACATTAATTAACATAATTTTCAGGCATTCCAGTAAACATATTATACGATTTTTATTATTATCTTCCGAATGCCCCATTTAAAATGCGGTTATAATAAATTTTACGGTAAGCCTATGGCGTCATAAAAGCTGTGTCTCCATATAATAGGACTTTTCCTTTTAATAACACTAATAATAATTTATAAGTCAGAAAGCTTTTAAGAAAGCATTTATAGCGAATTGTGCCCTACTTATTTTGGACCCTTTTTCTGAAAATTTCCATACCGAGCGCATGGTAAAGATCATCCACAAAGGCATGAAAATATAATTGACACTGAATGATATGGATTATGATGGTTGAGTGGTTCACATTCGGTGATGTTTCTAATCCTATATTAAGAAAGAAAATGGAAAACAACTCATATAGTGAAGTTTTCATATAGGGATTAAAAAAAGGTTTTGAAATCTCTTAGAAATATATTGACTGGTTGGCATGATTGCTGTTTTTAGAAATATATACCATTTATATTTTAATTTAACAATCTTCGCTTAAAGAATCGTCTCGCTATTATTTATTTAACTATACTGCGAATTACTAATTGTAGTGTCAGTGCCAAACATATACTTCTGAAAGAACCATTTATTTATTTGCCCAATAGAAATCTATTTACACGACATAATTTACGATAGGAAGTATTACAATTGATAATCAAAAAATAATGTGTGCTAAACTTAGAATATTTAAAAAAAATATATACATAATGAGATAATAGATTCAACAAATTAAAAGTAATTTTACAATACTTCATAATAACAATAATGCATTGCACATAAAAAAAAGAGAAGAGAATAGGAATGTAGTATATAATGATGAATTTGATGAGGTAAAGCTGAAAGTGTCTATGAGGAGATTCTTTTAAGGATGTAACTAAACAGAAATTAATATTGCTCTGATACGATATACCTACTGCACAGTTTTGTTGTTGGGCAGATAGAGGTAGTTTCCGAAGTAATTTTTGAATCGCGCTGAATCCGAATCTGGTTTCAGATTTGGTCCACAACGTCAGGATTTTGAAATATTTGAGGTTAAGTACTTAAAAAATGTTTTTTTTGTCTACCTTTCAGGTAACGTATAGGAGTCAAAAATAGCCATTTTAATGTGACGTGAATGTGAAACCATGATCCCCTACAACTCAACAATTCGTTTAAGTTACAAGTACAGTATAACCTCCTTCAGTTAATTTTTAATCCAAAATTAATCTAAACTATGAACACAAATATGTGGCGAGTGATGATCTATAATGTCCCTGTAAAGTAGTTTGTTGAAATCGATAACTTAATACTGATATAGAAAATATAAAAGGAAATATTTCAAGAGGATTGTTTTCGCCTGTCATAAGTTTTCACAGCTTTCTTTGTATTTCCCACAGGAAACCTTTACAATTTTTATTCAACCTAAGAATTTTATCGAAACTGTAATATCACCACTTCATAGACATAAAAGTGGGTTTACCTCGGGGCGCGCTGACCATCTACGTACAAGGATCCGCAGATAACGTTCCCGTTCCTGAAAAAAATATATCGGAGATATATGAAGCGAATAATATAGTGCCGTAAAGTAAATAAAAACTGTTAGTCCCTAGGGGATTGAATAGACTATATTAAGTGCACACCTTTATATTCTTATAGCCTAAATACGAATTGTGATGTGGATGTAAAAAATGAAACATTTATACAAAGTCCAGCAGGAAGAATTGAACAATCCTGGAATCGTGTTAATACGATTTATTTGTAGAAGTGTGCGTGTTTTTAATGTTTTTAAAGATTTTTTAGGAAAGCCAGCAATTTTTCACTTTTTATCATGCTTCGCCAGGATAGATCTGGAGCTGCGTTAGAGCTTCTAGACACGATTAATGAATGGTAATACTATCTATTTTTATGTAAAGTCAAGTATATTTGTTTCTAGTCTAGGTGCCCGCGTACGTAAATGCAATTTATACATATCCTCGTATAACTTCTTGTACGGCATAACTGCGCCTAGTCTATCACTTTTTTCCTCTGCGAAAATTTTCGTAAACGCGACATTCCTCCTCGGCATGAAAAATACGATTTCCACGCGTCGGCCTGGAAAATCGGCAAATATATTTTGTCGGACAATTTGAGAATTGGATTCTACATATATATTCTATATATTTCTACAAACTGTCCGACAAAAATTTTGGAACGTTAAAGGTGTCCACCACCCTAAACATAACATAACATAACTTTAAAACATTTATTGATAACCAGCTGATTTTTTCAAGATTGCTTAATAAAAATATGTAGAATCCAATTTTCGAATTGTCGGACAAAATATATTTACCGATTTTCCAGTCCGACGTGTGGAAATCGTCTTTTTCATGCCGAGGAGGAACGCCGCGTTCACGAAAATTCTCGCACAGGAAAAAAATGATAGACTAGGCTCAATTATGCCGTACAAGTAGTTCTACGAGGATATGTATAAATTGCATTTATGTACGGGGGCACCTGGACTATTATGTATCAAGTCGATAGCCAGTACATAAGGTGAGAACAAATCACATAGTTAATATGGTCAACGCAAAAAAAAATTAACAAATTTTTATTGTTCAAATAGGCTTAGAATGTCGTGAAACATCGAGATTTTAAGTTTGAGCAAAAACAATTCTGTCTGTCGGTCTATATGTAACTTTTATTGGGCGCACGATTACTCTGGAACCGTTTAAGATATTGATTTGAAATTTGGTATACGTATGTATTTTAGCGAGATCTGGAACTAGATTATATTTTGATGTTACTCCGTTGAATGGTTGGGAGGTAAATAGGTAAATCAAGCAAGTGAGAGTCCATAAAATTGGTTTTTAATATATACAACGTGATCTACCATGACATGCGGAAAATTTAACAGTAGGTTGTCCCCACCGAAAGGAGCTAGAAAAATGAAAAATTTTTAAAAAATTACCAAAAAAATTACCTTATTTTTTTTTGTGGAAATGCGACGCCAATGACTTTAACCAATCTGACGTAACGCGGTACAACCATATCACTTTATCAGACTTGGGATTGACACTATTGACAGCAAAGCTGGAGAAGGTAGAAGTGACTTTCTGGTATTAATCAAATAACACTACAAAAATAGCGAAATAAATCGAAATAAATCGAAATAAATCGAAAAGACATTGACCCTATGGTAGTGAACTTTAAAACAACAAGTAGATATAAGAGATATTTAGTTAAACCCGTGAATAACACGCCGGTGTCCTGGTTGTTCGACCGAAAGCAAAAAACGCGGCACTTTGATCTGTGCTTTGACCGCACTCGCCGGCTTCAGTTTTTATGCCAACTTGAGGAAATGTAAACAACTCCAATATGTTCTTTCACAAGTAAGTTCATCGCCCTAATACTGACCTACTCAACAACAGTAGTGTATCTTCGCAAATTTACTAATAATTTAATATACAAAATTACCTCAGAACGCACTAAAATTTTGCAGGGGATTTCCCACATTGATGACTAGTGCACCATTTTATTTTCCGCATATCATGGTAGACTGTATAAGAGAGGCTAAGGTATCAAGAAATGTTTTGGTATTAGCCTCATTACCGCCCCCCATTATTAAAGGGTATGATTTAGTGTGTGTAATCAAAGGCCTCAATTTCTTTTTACTTCATCCACCCCCACTACCACCTTCCTATCACCACCCCCACCCCCACCCCCACTACTGATGTGGCATATCGTTTTATAGGTTTTTGAGTAGACAATTTCAAATATTATGTTATTAAAGTTCCATAAAAAATTATTTCCACATAGTGGAGTGCAAATATAGTATCAACATTTTTTTTAGTTGTGAGAAACGTGGATATTTTTATTGTTGAAATAGGCTTAGAATGTCATGAAACGTGAAGATTTTAAATTTGAGCAAAAAACAATTTGTCTGTAGGTCTGTAACTTTTCAGAATCTAATAGTCCATCATACAGCACCATAAATGTGGATTTTTTGCTGTCTATTTATTAGTAGCTGCAGGAGCAGCCACTTTTAATGGTTGTCATTTTTTACAAGTTAACAATGCATCCGAAAGCTTTTTTTATCGCTCTAGTTTTAATCGAAATTTCATTGCGAATAAGTTGGCTTTTTATTATTTGCAATGCGATTACTAAGACCGGATATAATGAGGAAAATATTAGGCAAAGGCCAGATTAAACCAAAAGTTCTCATTACACTTGATGACACATTGAAAACAAATAGAAAAATAAAATCCCCACAACAAAAGAATTCCTTTCAAAATTTGTTTTGACTTCACTTTACAGACATGTAGCGATTTTCTGTTTAAAAAATTTAACACGTACCATTCTTAACACTGTCATTGTTATCTTGTACCATTACTCCTTATCATTTGAATTAATTTGGGGCGTTATTTGAAGCAGTAAACATAAGCTCAGCAGTCATTTAACCTTTGCGTAGAATAAAGCCATTACGAGGCGTCTGGCTGGAATCACATGAAACATGTACCCATTGTACCCTGTCACATTGTAGCTTACACTCAGAATCCTTACTAACTATGAGAGCAAAACAAGGGTGAAATGAAATCTAAATAACAGCATATGCTGAGAAAATCGTCTGTACTCGGATAATTTAAACATGTACTTTAAATCATGCAGGCCTCAGAATGAAAATATATATATGGTGAAATACATATGTAATTTTTGGTTTGATAAGGATGCTTTTCATGACTACCACAGGACCTGTTATAAATACAATTATTCCTTATGGAGTCGTTACACAAAATAAAATAGCCGTTGAAACAATATGTCATATTCATACACAAAATGTACGAGTAAAATGTAGTAACAAAAAAAATCTCAGTTTTGCAACTCATTTCATATTTTATGGTGTCAGGTTACCAGATGTAATAACTTTTACGATGTTAACTTGTCGTTTTGCCATGAGAAAGTAGACTACGTTGCTCATCTATAAAACGGGTTAAATCCCATTTATTTATATTAGAAAACGTTAATAATTAATCTGACACTTCATAGATCGGAGAAATACTTTACTTCTGTATTTACCTGGCTAGTTCCCAAACTAAAACTTACAATTGCAGAATAGAAATAGAACCCAACATTTAAAATATATCAAATATATTACTTAAAATCGGTAGAGCAAAGAGATATACAGGGTACAGGCAAATAAAATGTGCTGACGATAATAATATTCTACAAAAAATGTATACAAAATGTAACGTACACAGAGAGACAGACCGACATAAAAAGGTCCACGGTACTCTAAAAAGATAAAACAATGATGCTCGGCAAAAGGCAACAATACATCAAAACTACAACAACAAAAGATAATTAGTTGGCCAAAGTAATATTACTCTACGAAAACATTACACAAAATAGTACTAATAAACAACATGCTTTGATACTTAAATCAATAAACGAATCTTTAAATGTAAGCAAAGGTATTTACAAAAGAAATGAAATGATATGCATCATAGCATATTACTTGAAGAGAACATTAACAAAAGTTTACAAATAATAAACATGTTGTGTTTAAGAACGAAGATAAAACACTCACGAAAACAATTTCCTTGTCTGTTCAAACGGGATGGACACGAAAGTTACACATTCCACAAAGAAGTGGAATATAACGAAACCGCACAAAACACACGATGAAAATGCTGAAAACTGGAGAAATATAAGTGTTTTTGTACTTACAATAACTGCTGAAACAATAACGTTAATTGTAGCTGTACCTTGGCCAATTATCAATAATTTTATTTTTTTATTGAATGTTAACTATTTACCTGTAAGGTATTAATAAAAAAAATATTATTAGAGTGGAATTTATTGATAACAGATCAAGAAAAGTACACTGCCGCTAGCTCATTAGCTCGGAAGCGTTTGGGTCATGAGTTATGCAAGTTTATTTATTATTAAGATGTTATAGTAGAGAGAAGACTTACCTACTGTAATGAAGCATTCTTTAAATTCCTGCTCCATTACTAAGATTCCGGATTTACACACGACACCAATGTGCACACGGCCCGCAAACCTACCCATCTCCCGTCTAGAGGCATGGATTTGCACACGACACTAAACTGTACGCAGTTCTACGTCACCAGTAAGCGAGGATTCTCGGATATAAAAGCCCGGCCGCAAATCAACATAATGCAGAGTGTGAACAACTCTGGCAATCTGTCTACAGCGTGCTGAGCTGGACATATTACAGTTTTGTACATCTCCCGACGCAAACACGACGGAACGAATGCAATCTGACCCTGGGAATCCTACAGCGTGTTGAGCTGGGACCCCTCGAGTCGTTAGTCATTCCCCGGCGCCGTTTCGCCGCCAAAACCAGAGCGAATGACCTGGAGACCTCCTACAGCGTGTTGAACTGGGAAACTTCTTGAGTCGACGATATTCACCCGACGCCCGATGCCACTCCCGTAGCAACAACAAACGTCGCGTCGCAATCGTTACACCTTCTCTCTCTCTCTCTCTCTCTCTCTCTCTCTCTCTCTCTCTCTCTCAGATAATAGAAAATGTTGTCCTAAGAACCGTAAAAGATACGAACATAACCTGTACCTGTATGTTATGTAACACTGCCACACATTACGTGTTTGGAAAAGTAAATAAATTGTTATATTTTTATTCGGCTGTCTTATTAACTAATCTGGACCCTGATTAATCTCCAAACGAGCTACCCGACAACAAACCGTTACACTACAAATATGTATGATGAGCTAAATTGGTGTTATGTTATAGGCGCCAACCATTCTTTATACAAGATGTTGATGAATACCAAGAATAGTAAATAATATTCAATTACCAAGATCTAAATATTTGTTTTACGTATTTTTTATAGAGTAAAATGGAGCTCGTTGAAGTAGCAAGAAACAAGTTTATGAATAAAAGTCTTATTAAATTTATAAAATCAGTTTTATTAGAAACTGGTCAAAACTGGGTTGGTGTCGAGCCAAAATAACATTTACAAACAAATATGAAGAGTATTTACAAGCTACTCTAAAAAAAATGTTTATATAAAATTTTTCTAGTTAGTCTACCCAAAATTTATATGACAATATTTAAATAGAAATTTTCTTTTATTAGAAACTGTTCAAACTAGGTTTTACCCAATCGAATATTAATAGAAAAGATAATGAATTAAATTTTACAAGTTATACCATCTAAACTGTAACTTAAGAAACTTATATATTATAGCAAAAGTTTTTAATAATTTCCCCAAATTTATTACAACATTTATATTAAAGCGAAGCGGTAATAAAATTTGGTGATCACCAAACCTTGTACAGTTGTACCTCAATAAATAATATTTCACTATAAAACTCTGAAGAAAATTACTTAATGATGACACGAACATGTGAAGTTCGAAAACTTTCATATTTAAGAAAAACAAATGTTAGCTCTATGTTATGTGATAATATTTCATCTATAATGATGAAAGATGTAAAATTTCAAATGTTTTTCTGTGCAAACAAATGAATGTTAAATTGTGAGAATATTATATAAATTAAACACTTAACTTGAAAAATCTGTAGTTTTCTTTGAAGAAAGTAGGTACAATCGAACATCTCCATTCCAGAAAAAAGGTAGAATTTCTTCCAAAGTTGAGGGTAAATTATATAATCACCATTGAGTGGGTATGATAATTAAGCAAAGTTTATCTTCGACCAAAAACCATTGACAAAGTGAAATTTTAATTAAGGTTAAGATGTTTAATGCGATTCAAAAATAAAATCATGATCCAAGGATAAGATCATACTCCAGAAATAAGAAGACCGGAAGCAAATCCGGCCATCTTGAAATATATAACCATGAGGCTAACAATTAACGAAACATTTCTTTGGCATAAATATAGGTAACAAGAATAAACAAATGGAGTTTCCTCACATTAATAATTAGACGAAGTACTGATCTTTATTGGTAAAACAAAAGGTCAACACACCTTACTGCTTGGGTTAGACTCAAACAAGTAAAGAACAAATCGTAAGGAAGGACAAAGAAAACTCCTAGTCAATAGGACGACAAATCGATCCGTGTATTTAATTTATTCAAGCAATAAATTGTTACAAATATGAATTTTTAATGTTAAATATAAAAATACTTTAATTTATTACATTATTAAGTTATTTACTCTAATGGTTGTTATTTTTTTATCTATGATAATTTGTGTCTTTGAGTGAAAGTATATATCAACAAGTAAACTTGTTAGGTAGATGACCAGTTATACATATTAGCGTACGACATTCTGATTTTTATAGAAAATTAAAAGAATGGTACTTTTAAACAAAATTTCATTTGTATTTTTATTGTATTATTCTAACAAAAAAATTAGATTTACTAGGAAATATTACAAGCTCACTCCTAAATATACTTTAGTAAAAATATGGAGCATTATACATGCTACACAATAACTTCTGGAACTTGGAGAATGCCCCATTTTGGTATCGACAGTAATTATGCCAAAATGCAAAACTATACCATTTTAGGCATATTAAACACTATTAATACACTGCATTTAGGATTTTTCTTCAGACCAATTCATACAAAAGCAAATGTTGGTTTTCCAGGTAGGTTCTGGTGTCCTTAACAAGGTCTCAAAAGTCCCCGAAGTGGGAGTGTAAGGATAAAATTTGGCAACGCTGTAAAGAACTAAAATCGTGTTCGGAAACGAATTTTTCGAGAAATCTCGGTTTTCATTGCCTCTGTGACAAAAATATATTAGGATATTAGGCCAAAAAGAAAGCTATGGAAATTCTCTATAAAAAAAATAGTATACGCAATAGTTTTCTTGAAAAGCTTGCATTGAATTTGAACTTATGGGATATTATGGATAATTTAAATACTCTATTCCACACCACTCTTGAGGTTGAGTACTTGGCCCCCTTTTTTTATGTGGTTTCCCGGTAGGCCTAATCCACGACTGTCATATTATTAAAATGTTGTCACATTAATAATTTCCTTCTTGTCCGTTTTCTCCTTCTATAAATTCATCGATTCGTTCGAGGAAATCCGAGTCAATCTGAGAACTTTCAGTCACTGCTTCAGTGACGGCTTCTATTTCTGACGAGTTTTCAATCGATTCAGCATTCAAGCAAGATTTTCCATGGCAGTTGCCGCAAACTGGTGAGCAATTAAGTCCCAACCTCCTACAGCCACACAATGGTCCACAACCTTTCGTACAGTTGCAGAAAATCATCTTCAGAAGGCAATCAGGCGCAGGAAGTTAATGTTGTTTTTGGCCACAATATAGTATCTTTCAACATCCATCTCCACTCTTTAGGATTCAATACATTACCCAACCATTTCTGTACTTGAAAATAAACACGAAATAGATGCTGTTGAGCTGCGTCATGAGTGGGTGGTAATGAATTCAATTTCACTGGTTTGCTTTTGCTCACAGCTTTAATAAAGCAAGAATACCGATAGTTATCGATGGAAACTTCTTTAACTGGAGCGTTATAGATTGCGAGGAAAAATTTGATCCCATTCGAAGTAATTATGTCAGGAGAAGTACCAGTCTTGCTGAAAACTTCAGCTACAAGTTTCAAGTCCTGCCGTTTTTTCATCACTTTCAAAGCTGCAGTCTTGCCTTTATTAAACAGAGCAGATGTAGTGTCACAGCCAGAGAATGCGCGCAGAAACAATATGTGATCTCGAATATCTTTATGGTAATCAAAGCTTCGTGAAGAATAAATTTTTCGTTGGACCTTCTCTTTGCCTGGTTTGAGGAGAAAAATTTCTTTATTAATAGGTGTACGAGCAGTTAGAATTATAAGAAGATCCACATCTTCCCCAACCACAACCGTAGTATTTTTACATGATTCCTCAAGCGCTGTTTCGACTATCAAAATGTCAGCATCATCTTCAGCATGTCTAACAATATAATTATTTGCCTCAAACTTTTCTGTCAACATCGAAATCAATCTGGTTTTATTTTTATTATTGGAAAGGAGCTTCTCTTGGCTTACAGTTGCAACCATCTGCTCATCAAAGTAAATGTCAACAAATGAAGCTTTTGAGGACCGGCGAAGCTGCTCCATAGCCTACACACTGTTGCTAATATTTTCATAACCATCAAAAACAATAATAGAGTTCGAGCCAAAATGATTGCCCGAATATTCTCTTATGCATAGACGTATCCACGTAAAACTTATGGCTGTATCAAGGATACAGCCAACCAGGATTTTTGTTTATGTTTTAACCCTCCGTGCAATAAAAACTGCCACAAATATTTTTTTTGATTTTAGGTATGACTTACTGGAATTTTTCAAGAAAACTATTGCGTATACGAAAAAAAGACCTTCTACCTTTTTTATAGAGAATTTCCATAGCTTTCTTTTTGGCCTGATGTATTTTTGTCCTAGAGGCAATGAAAACCGAGATATCTTGAAAAATTCGTTTCCGAGCACGATTTTAGCTCTTTACAACGTTGCCAAATTTTATCCTTCACTTCGGGAACTTTTGAGACCTTATTAAGGACACCAGAACCTACCTGTAAAACCAACATTTGCTTTTGTATGAATTGATCTGAAGATGCGGCTCATTTTTCACTAAATGCAGTGGATTATATCACAACAACGTCCTTTCTTATTAAACTGCACTTAAAGCTGCTATAACTACACGAACAAATTCTACGTGTTAATTCTTAAATAAAAGTCTGCCACTCGGTTGACTTGCCAGGGTAAAATCCATTTTAACATCTGCAAATTATTTGGCATTTTGTTAGATAGGAAAAAAATTGGTATTATAGCACGTTCAATTAACTTACAAATCACGTTGATTACTGGTCTGTAATTATATCTGCTGCTTGTGTAAAGTTTATGTTATCAAAGTAAGTATCCTTATTAAAATATCACGTTTTATCATTATTCAATATTTCTCGATTAAAAAAGGCTTGTCTCATATCCAGTACATCAAACATTAGTGTTTTTGCAGAATCACTGGCATGGCGTGTTACCGGAAAATCTTTATCACAACATATAAAATCAAGGTATATTTCATATGTTTGTCTTATGCTCGGGTGCTTATAAGCTCGTAAAAGTGCCACATTACGTTATACGAGCTATTAATTTATCTAATTTTATGTTCTATCCTTTTCTCGCTACACAAAAACATTACCGACCCGCTTTCAAGATTCTTTCACGTGTAATAACTGGAAAAAGTAATAACAATTCAAGTTTATGGCTTTAATTATTACCTTAAAAGGGTAGATAATAGGTATATAATATTTACATACAATCTCATTCTAAGTAACATGTTATATCTTTTTTAGTAAACAATGTAGTACGCCTATAGGAAGTCCATAAAAGTTGACGACTGAATAAAATGAAAGATTGTAAAACAACTTACAGTTACATAAATCAATAACAATACGATAAGAATTCGTAATAACAACGACATAAATATTGTTTTTTTTTATAAACTGGCCATTTTGTTATTGTAATTGCTCAGTAATTAATTTTTTTTTTAAAAATGCTATTTTTCGTTAATATGCTCATTTTCTTTTCGTTCATTTAAAACACTTGCTTTAGAAATAAATTCCATCCGCCATATTGGAGCCGGCATTTGGAATATTTTAATTTTGACTTCAGATTCATAATCAGTGATCCCAAAAACATGTATATCCCATATATATATATATATATATATATATATATATATATATATATGTTATATAATATTACACGCTATCTTATTGCGACTTAGCCATAATAAACCTTCACAGGTATATCGTATTTCACGATAACAGCTTCTCTTATTAATTGCTTATCTTCAAGATATCATATTACACCTTTGTTTCTCATAACTTGTGCAGACTGCAGAACTGCAATTCCTTTGTTATATATTTTGCTTACTCAGGTTCTGTATGTTATAAATATGACTAAACACGCTTTGTTGAATCAGTTATTAAACTCACTTAGAATGAAACACTTCTAATTATTGTATTATTCCTTCTCCAAGAGCCAACGTTGGCTCCATTTAACTAAATAAATCTTTTTAAAAAGTCACTCATGTAAACCGTGATCTAACATTGGCGCAGTCGGTAGGATCCGTAAACATCATCAGAACAAGAAGCCTAACTGGTAGTGAAGCGTAAGAGAACAAGGAGAACATCTGCAGAAGGTGCCTAACTAGTGCGTGTACATCTATTAGAACAAGGAGACCTTCCTCACTGGTGGTGGCGGATCCCAATCCCTTGACGGACGAAGAACCTACTCATGGAGATGAAATTAATGTAAGTCATTTTTAAGAATCATCTCGTTATCTTACTTCATTTTTACAATTCTCATTTATCGCAATTATTTACGTGTATTATACCGCTAATACACTCGGCAAACAAAGCCAATTCTGTTATCAAACAAATCCTATACAAGCTACAACGCAACAATTTTAATTTTAAGTTATTTATTTTCGTATTCACGAAACAACTGTGTATTATACAGTTAATACACAATTTATTAACGTACGCAACATAACAAACTATTTCAATCTAATTTCCGTATCATACTGCTGATACGCAACCAACTTTAGTTCAAAAATTTCCAAACAAAAAAGCAAAATGCCAGACAGAGCTCAACCAGAGCCGGTTCAACCAGTTCAACCAGTAGTGCCGACGACAGCCGAGCAACCAGAGCAAGTCGAGCACGAGGTAGAGCCTTACAAACTCTCAGAAATTTTCTCGTTAATTCCGGAGTTCGATGGTAACGCCATCAACCTCCAAACTTTCCTAAACTCATGTCAGTGTGCCCAACGCATGGCAATTCATGACCAGAAAATCTTGTTAACAGTGCATATTAAAAATAAACTAAAAGGTAAAGCTGCCGAACTTATAAATTCGCGCAACCCTGCCACATGGCCAGAAATTAAAGCACTTCTAGAAACCCACTTCGGTGACTCTAGAGATTTAACAGCTCTTATTCAAGACCTACAAAGAATTCACCAATTGCCTGGTGAATCTGCATTAACATTTGTTTCGCGTCTACAAACGCACAATGCGAAAATGCACGCTGCAGTGCAAAAACAAAATCTATCTTCAGAGCAAAGAACCGCGCAAACAAACCTGATCGAAACTATGACATTAAATAATTTGTTAACGGGTCTAGAACCAAATCTAGGCAGAATAATACGTGCCAGTAACCCTCCAACTATGATGAACGCAATTATTAGAATTCGGAGAGAACTACAACTTTCATATTTTGAACAACAAAAATTCCCAAAAAATAGTCCGGTCAAAAATCCAGTAATTCAACAAAAGCGACCACAAGGTCCCAATTTACAACAAAAGTTTTGTTCCTTCTGTAAACGGAATGGACATGTAATAAGCGAATGCCGCACAAGGCAACAGTCTCAAAACTTCCAGAGACCAAGTTTCCAAGGAAACCCAAACTCACAAAATTTTTCTCATCAAAACTTCGCACAACCGAGTAATAATCAATTTAGCCAGAGGACATTCCCTCAAAATAATCAGCCAAATCAATCACAGCAAAACAGGCCCTCAGCCATAAGGCCGAACCCCAATTTTATGCAACAGCGACCATCAGCTATCCAACCTAACCCAAATTTTAATCGCTTTAACCAGCAAAAAGCTCATCATTTGAATTACGAACCCTATGACAATTATGACAATCAATGTAACTATAATCAATATAATGACTACTCACCCGATTATCAAAACGTAAGTGATAGTTATGAAAATTACGATTCAAGCAACGCTCAAAACTTTTCAGATAATTATACGGCTAATTCTCAATATGAGCAGTACGAGAATTATACTGCTAATTCTCAAACACTACAGGAGGATTATACTGCTAATCCTCAGGATTTTCGCTTAGATCCGGAGTACCCCGCGGATACTCCAACACAACGAATAGACCAATTCGACCAAATATCAAACCAAATACAAACAATGAATCTCAACGACAGTTTCGATCCAATGCTGAACTTCCCAGAACAGACGTTCATGTAAATACGCTTTCTCACACCCTATTAACCGTAAATTCAAAAAATCTTTATTACATCAAAGACGCAACCGGCAAATTTAAAATTTTGATTGACACAGGTGCAGGAATTTCAATTTTTAAACCTAAAACAGCTGAAAATTATAGACGTAGATCCCCTGAAAATGTAATTATACAGGGTATTACTGATCAAAAAATTTATATCAACGAATCTGTTCTCATCCCCTTTTCAGATGAGTCACACAAGGTTTATATCTATAACCTAGATATAGATTTTGATGGACTACTAGGCGCAGACTTTTTAGAACATTACGAATGCCGAGTAGATTTCAAAAATAAACAACTAGTCACAAATTTTAAAACCGTACCACTATTTAAAGTCACGGAAGAAACTACAGTAAATTTACCTGTACAACCAACTGGTAACTCTAACATCAAAAACCAAAATCCAAATTTAGGCAACATCAAAAATTTAATTTCTATCGAACCTCGCATGGAAAAAATCTGTAAATTAAAATGTAAACTGCAAAATACCGAGGCTATACTGTTAGCCCAAGAAATTGAAAAAGTACGCCTACCAAATGCTCTCGTAAAAATCGACAGCAACGAGAATTTTTAACTTCGATCGTGAACGCTAACGCAATACCGAAAACTATAAATTTCTCTAACCTTAAACTAGAACCAGTACAAAAATTCAAATCAATTTTTAATTTAAATACTCAAAATTCCGACAAACATCCACAGACAGACAGATCCTTCGAAATTAGGAACGAATTGCGCTTGGATCATCTAAACGAAGAAGAGGCCGAAATAGTAACGCAGCTTTGTTTAGACTTTCAAGATATATTCTATTTGGAAGGAGACAATTTAACTTTTACTAACGAAATTAAGCATTCTATTGACACCGAAAATTCCCGACCGATATTCACTAAATCGTATCGATATCCTCAAGTCCATAAAGAAGAAGTTAAGTCCCAAGTATCGAAAATGTTAAGTCAAGGTATTATTCAACCCTCAATCTCACCTTGGTCCTCTCCTGTCTGGGTAGTTCCCAAAAAACTGGACGCTTCTGGTAAACAGAAATGGCGCGTCGTAGTCGACTACCGCAAACTCAACGAGGTTACAATTGGTGACAAATATCCTCTGCCCAACATTTCCGATCTTTTAGACCAACTTGGCAAATGCCAATATTTCACAACCTTAGACTTGGCTTCTGGTTTTCACCAAATTGAAATTAATCCCGCAGACATTCAAAAAACTGCTTTCACAGTGGAAAATGGTCATTTTGAATTCGTAAGAATGCCTTTTGGACTTAAGAATGCTCCATCAACGTTTCAAAGAGTGATGGATAACATTTTGTTAGGTATCCAAAATGAACGATGTCTCGTTTATATGGACGATATTATTGTTTACTCCCCTACTATTCACGAGCATATTTCTCGATTAACGGAAGTTTTCAAACGATTACAGAAAGCCAATCTCAAAATTCAACCCGACAAATGCGAGTTTCTCCGCAAAGAAGTCGCTTATTTAGGACATCTCATTACAAAAGACGGCGTAAAACCGAATCCTTCGAAAGTTGACGCTATTCTAAATTTCCCTCAACCAAAAAATCAAAAAGAAATTAAATCATTTCTAGGCTTAGCCGGATACTATAGGCGCTTTATCCCCAATTTCTCCAAGATTACCAAGCCTTTAACAAAACTCTTACAGAAAGACATACCATTTCTCTTCGACAATGATTGTATAAAATCTTTTCAAGATTTGAAACAAACATTAACGACAACTCCGATATTAATCTACCCTAATTTTGATGAACCTTTCGTTCTAACCACTGATGCGAGCGCATTTGCCGTCGGCTCAGTGCTGAGCCAGGGGCCCATTGGCAAAGATTTACCCATTGCCTATGCTTCTAGAACCTTGTGCAGTGCAGAAACTAAGTATTCAACGATTGAACGCGAGCTTTTATCGATAGTATGGAGTGTAAAGCACTTTAGACCCTATCTGTACGGTAGAAAGTTCAAGCTTGTAACCGACCACAGACCACTCACCTGGTTATTCTCTATAAAAGACCCAGGAAGTAGACTTGCTCGTTGGCGACTCAAATTAGAAGAGTACGATTACGAAATAATTTATAAACCCGGCAAAATCAATAAGAACGCGGATGCACTTTCCAGAATCAAAATTAATCATTTTTCTGAATGTTCCAAATTCTATTCAAAGGTTCTAGCCGCGAATGACGAAGAGTCAGACGACGACGAAAACCCAGACAATAACGAGATCACTGACGAACAAATTTCCCAAGAATTCGAAACTTTCGCCAACTTATATAAGACAACATCTTTAATTGACTATTCGAAAATCAAAGCCTCGAACAAACAACTTTTGTATCGAGAACACAAAGATATTATAACTTTCTTCCAACAAAATAACCTACAAGACCTCCATCATAAAATTATCGAGGACATATTCGAAGAAAACCCCGAATTTCATAACGATAAAATCAATATTGTATCGAGCAAAACAGTAAGACATAGGAGATATTTTATCATCCCTCTACCTTTTGATATCGAATCTGTAATTGAACATCTATTTTCGGTATTATTTAAAAATCAAGATGTCCTAGATCTCTCTAAGACATACTTTGTCGAAAATAACTTAGACCTCCCCATTCTTGAAATCCTATCATTCATTTTTGCGGAAAAAGACTTAAAAGTAGTAATTTGTCAAGATATCGTCAGAACTGCCGACGAAGATGAAATTCCAATTATATTGGAGCAAAATCATTTTGGTAAAAATAATCTACACCGCGGAATAAATGAAACGATTCGAAGAATTAGAGAAAAATACACTTGGCAAGGTCTAACTAAAGACGTTGAAAATTTTATAAAAAATTGCGAAACTTGCCAAAAGACTAAAGTATGCCGGAAAAACCTTAATAACCCTCTGGTAGTCACAGAAACCCCAAGAACACCATTCGAAAGAATCAATATTGATTTATTTGAATTCCCTACTCGAAATTACTCTTTAACCATCCGCGACGAATTAACTAAATTCACGCAAGCATATGCAGTCCCGGATAAATCCGCAAAATCTGTCGTAAACACTTTGTTGTTATATTTCCAACATTATGGTACCCCATTAAGAATCCATTGCGATTACGGTGGCGAATTTGACAACCGCTTGCTCAAAGATCTCTGCACCCTCTACGACATAAAATTAACTTATTCAAGCGTAGGACATCCCCAATCGAACGGATCCATAGAAAGATTTCATGCTACTTTAGCCGAAATGATAAGAATCCACAAAACTGAAAACCCAAACGAACATCCTTTCACGATTTTACCATATGCAGTAATATGCTATAACAATTCGGTAAATAAAACACACGGTTTTACCCCATATGAACTTATCTTTGGTCATACATCTAACAGACCACCCGAAACCTTGTACAACCAAAAAGAATTAATAACTAAATACGTTAGAGATTTAAACAATAGAATATCCCACTACTATAAAATAGCCCGTAGTCGAACACAATCTCAAAAAGAGAAAGCAAAAGTTCGCTTCGACAGAAATATTCCCCAAAAACGACCTGAATACAAAATAGGTGACTTAGTTTATGTAAAAGAATCACAAATTAAGAACAAACTACAAAACAAATTTAACGGTCCCTTTAAAATAAAAGAAATTTTTCAAAATTCTGCTACCCTATTAAATCTCGAAACAAAACAAGAAACTAAAGTAAATTTTGATAGAATGAAACCATATACTGAAAATTAAATTTATTTTCAGGTTTCTCCTGCTGTTCGGATCAGCACTCTGTCAATACAAAATTACCCCGATCAATAACACTGTTGGTGTATACTATCACCAAGACACGGACATCGTGGTGACAAATGACAAATGGACTCTGCTAGTGCATAAAAATATTTCATCCCTCAAACTAGCTTTTGACAAAAACCAAAATAATTTAGACAGAATCTTGAACACCCTTGATGGTGCTGACCAAAAATCAATCCTGTTTAGAAGCGAAGTCAAAACAGAGTTTAACCTTTTAATGCAAATAGCTAGTTCGATAAAAACGAAATTTGACGAAGTCTTTTCAGACACAAAGAGATATAAACGCGGAATACTTAACGGTTTCGGAACAATATTCAAATCAATTACCGGAAACTTAGACGCCGAAGATGGCGAGTACTACACTAACTGTATAAATAAATTAAATAATGACGAACATCAATTAGAAAACTTAATCAAAAATCAAATCTCAGTTACGACTTCTGTTATCAAAAATTTCAACTCAACTATACAAAAATTACAAATTGATGAGGAAACATTTAACAAAGATATCAAAGAAATTGAGCACACAATTCAAACTATGACTCAAACGATCCAAGCTGCCGAAATAAAACTAAAATTTCTATACATTTCCGAACAACTAATGGCCAGCTATTTGTATATCGAAGACAATCTAAACGATATTTTAAATTCAATAACATTCGCCAGATTAGGAATTATTCATTCATCAATCATAACACCTGATCACTTAGTAACGGCGTTACAAGAGATTTCACAGAGTTTGCGAAGGAACAATTTACCTCTTCCAATTAAACTATCAGCAGTTGCTCAATATCTGGATATTATTGAACTAAAAGCTTTTCAACTAGATTCTAACTTAATATTTGTTTTAACAATACCTCTCATTGAACCTCAAAATTACAACACCTTTCGTCTGTACCCTATACCTATACTTGATAACAGAACTGGTCTACATCACTTTTTATCTATTTCACAAAAGTTTATCGCGAGAGACGATGATTCTTTAATGTACATACCTATACAAAATTTGAAAGAATGCAAACCACTTTATTTTGGAACCAAACTATGTTCGAACCTGTTTGCTTATCCTATCGACCAAAATGCCATTTGTGAAGCTAGAATATTAAAACCATTGCCGAAACTCCCAGAAAATTGTCAAACTTCCTTCATCATTAGTCAAGGATACAACGTCCAAGAACTTGAAGACAACACATGGCTAGTAATTAATTCCGAACCACTTCACATTACCATCAACTGCCCGAAGAGAGAATCCATAACAGAGCTAATTAACAAAAATTCCATCATAAAACTACAACCAGGATGTTACGCCTATGCAGGCATTACTCGAATACAAGCCAGTGCTAAAGACTTTTCCGAAATTAAGGACAATTCACATCCAATCCAAATTCCTTTTGAATGCTGCAATCACATGCCCGACAAAATCGAAATCCCAAAATTAAAACCGCTTAAATTAAACAGTCTCGACGTAGAAGATTTAGATATTGCTAAAAACAAACTAGAGCAATATTCCAAAGACCTAGACGACCTTATAAACGAACCTTTTGTGACCAAACATGTATCTTGGTTCACATACTTCATAATCACTCTCATCATCCTATTAGTTCTACTTTACATAACTTGTAAATGCAGAAGAAGAAGATGTGGAGCATTGCGAATCCAACCCTCAACGGATAACCCTCCTTCACCTCCTTCAGAGCGAAGCAGAGTATTTACCAAATTTCCTAGACTGATCCCTCCAAGAAAGCGACCCGGTATTAGACCTCAAGAAGAAGAGGACATCGAGTTAACATAGACTTTCATGTGGAGTTTTACCCTTGTCTATTAATTTAGACTATTGTATTTTATCCTTATTACGTTATGTAATGTTTTATTATCGCTTACCAATTTTAACTTTTACATTATTTTATTATTTTGCTTTGTATTCATTCAACGTTGTTTCAATTTATTTTTGCATTATATTCATTTAACGTTTTAACAATTTTCAAAAGTTGCTGCATAACATCAACTTTTTTATTAAGGGGGAAGTTGTTATATAATATTACACGCTATCTTATTGCGACTTAGCCATAATAAACCTTCACAGGTATATCGTATTTCACGATAACAGCTTCTCTTATTAATTGCTTATCTTCAAGATATCATATTACACCTTTGTTTCTCATAACTTGTGCAGACTGCAGAACTGCAATTCCTTTGTTATATATTTTGCTTACTCAGGTTCTGTATGTTATAAATATGACTAAACACGCTTTGTTGAATCAGTTATTAAACTCACTTAGAATGAAACACTTCTAATTATTGTATTATTCCTTCTCCAAGAGCCAACGTTGGCTCCATTTAACTAAATAAATCTTTTTAAAAAGTCACTCATGTAAACCGTGATCTAACATATATATATATATATATATGTATATATATATATATATATATATATATATATATATATATATATATATATATATAATATAATATATATATATATATATATATATATATATATATCATGTTTTATAAAGAAATCAGTAATACTGTTGCAAATATTAAATATCTAGGGGTGGTTTTCACCACTTGAGGGTAGAAGAAAGTTCCGAACCATATAGAAACTGAAGATGATACCTATTACTACGATAATAACCCATAAAGAAAAATTATTACGTATAAGATTTTGATATTTTTTAACTCTAGGTACTGTACTAAACTGATTATGTAAAGTTGGACGTTTTGACACTTACGTCAATTTTGAAAACTGTCATTTTATATGTCAATATTAGAAAAATATTTTTTCTACTCCCTTATGTAAATTTGCTGTTTTCTGTAGTCTGTAGAATGGATAAGTAGGCAATTCCAGTTAACTGAACGGATATATTTCATATCAGTTCTAGGATGGATATGAAATGAAACCGACCAATCACAGTTCGTGTATTAAGTACATAGACAACTATTCGTTTTAAATCAAATTAGTGCGTAAGCTGTCAAAATAACTGTCAGTGTGTATTTGTGTAATATATTAATGTTTAATAAATTTTGTAGTTTTTTAAGCTAGTCGTAGAAAAAGTATACTGTACAACTCGAGTGGATTATCCATATCGCACTCAAAAGATTTGAAGCACTCCGCCTACGGCGTCGTGCTCAAACTTCCGTATCGTGCGATATGGATATCATATCTACTCTTGTTGCACAAACTACTGTTTATCTGTAGTTTTTTCGTAATAGTTTACACCTACAATATCTACAATTTCACCGTTTCATTCAAAAAGGCTAACTAATTCTTTAGTAATTTCAGTTTATGTTAAATTATAAATTTTCGGTAGCTTTTCTTTTTTTTTTGCAAAAAAACACAAAACGGTAAATCGGATTTGGACCTATGTTTTAGATTTTTTTGTTTGGCCTGATCCGATGAACAGAGCCGAAATATTAAAAAAGACGAGACAAAAATACGTTTTTCAAAATTAAAACTTAATTTTCAAGAAATCCTCACCTCCCAGATTGGACAAAATTTTCCTGCAACTTCCTTATAACATGTAGATTGCATTCCCATAAAAAATTGAACCCCCCCTTAAACAGTCGTTTATAAAAGCACAATTTTTTTGTTAAATTGAGGATGTAACGGTCACAAAATAAATAAATAATAGTGACGAAATCTTTATTTGTTTGAGCATTAAGCCAATAAATTTACAGATGATTTACTATTTCCATTCATGTTTGACATGGTACTTGCACTGTATAATAAACATCATTGCCATAATAGTATTTATTATACAGTGCAAGTACAAGTAGTATAGGGATAGCAGGGATAGCTTGGGTGGTTTCATCTCTTTCAAGGACCCACATATTCGAATTTGTCTACTTCTAATTTAAAGAATGTACATGAATCCCAAAAATGGTCCTCCGGACAGACCATTTTTGGGATGGATGTTTTTTGGAGGTTGGGGGTAAAAACAGAAGTAATCTGACAATTCTGACTTCGGATTCGGTTTCAGAGGATCAAAATACATAAGGATACACTGATCTGGTCCGCAGGCCAGATCACTTTTTTTTGTGGATGGGGTGATTTTTGGGGTTGGGGGTGAAAAACGAGCGAATCTGACAATTCTGACTTCGGATTCGGTTTCAGAGGGTCAACGTACATAAGGATACACTCGTATGATCCGCAGGCCAGACCACTTTTTTGGGGGGGTGTTTTTTTGGGGTTAGGGGTGAAAAAAGAAGTAATTTGACAATTCTGACTTCGGATTAGGTTTCAGCGGATTCATATACATACGGATACACTGGTCTAGTCCGCAGGCCAGACCACTTTTTTTTTGTGTAGCTGTGTTATTAGCAAGGATCGGGAGATTTATCTCTGTGACGTCAAAAATAAGGGTTGGTTCTAGATTAGCGTGGAATAATTTCTATGCAAGTATGACACAATACATCTTACCTTGTACTTTTTTAGCGAATTTCATAATATCGCAAAGTTTATGACCATATTAACTTTGGATATTACAGAATTCTCTAAAAAAAGTACAAGGTAAGATATAATGTGTCATACTTGTATAAAAATCGTTCTGCGCTGACCTAGAGCCAACCCTGATTTAACCGTCACAGAGATAAATCTCCCGAGCCTTGGTTATTAGTCTTATGTTATTTGTTATTTTTTCTACTTAAAAATATATTGTTTTAAGAGGTCTACACACGATCCATCGGCAGGGAGTCAGCCTTGTCGGTACACTTTGAAGATAATTGGAATTCCAGCGGACCAGTTCACTTTTACTAATGAGTTCAAAGCATGCCGCTGGATCGTGTAGTCTTTTTTTAAGGAGTCTACACACGATCCAGCGGCAGGGAGCCAGCCATGTCGGCATGCTTTGAAGTCATTCGTAAAAGTGAACTGCTCCGCTGGAATTCCAATTATCTTCAAAGCGTACCGACAATGTCGGGTCCCTGCCGCTGGATCGTGTGTAGACCCCTTTAGTTTGTATCCCCTACATAACTTATTTATCGATAAGTAGAAGTGTAGACAAAATTATGTTATGTACTTAATTATATAGGCGCACATGTTTCAATGATATTTTATGAATATATTTTACTATGTATTATTTTTAAATTCTGTAGTTTGTGGTAATGTGCCAAAGACAAGTTTTGTTCCGAAACTTAATTGGCATACATATATTTTCTGATTGTGTATAATTTTTTGAAATAAATATTATTATTACATTATTATTATTATGAAATAGATTATCGGCTAGATCTCTGTTGCATCAGCTGATGTGGACCCATTGGGCACTTATGAAGTATGGAAAAACAATGGAGAGTTTATCTTTATTTCAGTATAATAAAATGTGGTATCTGTTGCATAGTTTATTTATGGTGAACTTATCAAATGTTTAACAAACTTATGAAAAATACTGTAGATTTAACAAAAAATATATTTTCTACAAGAGAACCTTTCGATGTTCGTCTACTAGCCCAGACGACGGAGAACATTTTATAGTGGAACCTACAAAAACTTGCAAAATGAATAATTTTTTTTAATGAGTTCATGAAAGTGTATTGAATAATATCCTGAAAAGTTTACATTCCGCTCGGATACAGAACATAAAAAAAGTGAAAAAAAATTTTTTTTCATCCATTTCTTCAAAATTTTGAAATTAAATCAGGGTAGGAAAAAATAAAAAATGTGGATAGACCACGTGTTTCTGAACAAAAAATGTCCTAATAAAATTTATAGCCAAAGCCACGGTATTCCTGGAAAAAAAAAATAGTGAATTTGTCACTCTGTGCGGCCAAGTGCACGGTTAAATGCATTCTATGGAACCTCTAAAAATTCTTAGCAGTTCTATCGAGTAAAATAAAGCTTTTTACTCTTTTGTAAAAAGCTTTATTTTACACATTTTTAACATTTTTTTTAGTAATTAGGAGGATAAATAGTGAGTATGGAGGGAAAATATATAATTATGAACGCATACACAGACATCACACATAGCCGCTGAAGCGCTCGCATGAATTTTTACATGCCTTTAGTGTATTGTATTTATTACAGGCATATCTATCCACATTTCAGCTATATCATATGGATTCCTTTTTTTTTTTTAATGCCTTTATTTATATTAACGTCCTGGCGAACTTTAGCTAATGCTACTCTACCACTTAACCAGGACGGCGAGATGAGATACGGTCACCAGTCCAAGTGATGGACTCTGCCCGGCGTGCTTAACTTCGCCGATCGAGGTCCATTCACTGAAACCGGTACCGTACCTCACCTCACATTTAACAGTTCTCAATGAAGAAAGGATTTTTTTGAAGGGCTTTTATTTTTTTCTATATTTTTCATTGCGACGATTGAGTTCGGGCGTGATAATATATATATAAGTATTTTTCCCTATCCATCCTCTGCTTGCATTATTTAAAACAAAAAAGCATCAGAAAGTTACAATTTCCATCTTTTAAATGAACACTCATGTAAATTGAACAAATTCTGATTTAGTGACATGTAATTCAGTGCGTCGGTGTTAGCCCAGTCGACGAAGGTATTTACCCACAAAAAGTTGCAAATTGTGTAAACTTTTTTTTAATGAGTTCGTAAAAGTGTGTAGAATAATATCCTGAAAAGTTTACATTTCGCTCGGGTGCAGAACATAAAAAAAGTGAAAAAAAAATTTTCTTCATCCATTTTTTCAAAATTTTGAAATTAAATCAAGCTAGAGAAAAATAAAAAATTCAGATGGATAGATTATGTATTTATGAACAAAAAATGTCCTAACAAAATTTATCGTTAAAGCCACGGTTTTCCCGGAAAAAAATAGTCGAGTGTAACGTTATAACTCGGAGCAAGATCCATGCGTGCACGCGCTTTAATACGCATGATTGTGACACCGACGCACTGAATTACATGTCACTAAATCAGAATTTGTTCAATCTATATGAGTGTTGGTTCATTTAAAAGATGGAAATTGTAGCTTTCTGATGCTTTTTTGTTTCAAACAATACAAGCAAAGGAAGGATGAAAAAAATACGCTTATATATTATTATCGTAGAAAGTTTGAGTGAGATGAGTTAATTGGTTAGTCCAATAACGTGACAATTATAGTGGAAATATTCTGTTAATTTAGTTGTATTTTACACTAACATACAGATAAAGAAGCATAGAATATTTATATGTGATTAGTTTGGATATTAAGTGAGCCATTGCATCATAAAATGCATCTTTAAAGTGGATATATTTGTGTTATCAATCAGTTTTTATAGTGGCTGAAATATAAAAACAACAAAAAAATCATAGCTTTTTGTTATGGTACTGACTTTTATGAGTTTAATCCAGTAAACACTAAATATACAGGGTGACCTATCTAAATTTGAGAAGAGTAATATGGAAATAAGTTAACAAAAAAAGGAAAAATGGAATGTGCAAAATGTAAAATAGAACTATCCACCGATGAACTGGGAAAAAAAAATCAAGTGCGATCAGTGTAATGCCCGACTATGTCAAGCATGCTCTGGTCTTAGAGAGACTGAAATACAAGTTATGCAACTCAATAAAAGATCACTAAAGTTAAAGTGTGATGTATGCGAATTTAACATGCCTAATAGCATAAAGCGTTTAGAAGAAAACTTTAACAATAGGCTTGCCAAAATCCAAAAGGATTTTACAATTCTCTTAAATTCACTAAAAAATGACCTTAACAAGGGCATATCAGATACCAAGGCAGAGATCGTAACCCTTAGAGAAAGCAATATTGAAATGATTCACCTTCTGACCAATTTTGATAAATCTCAAATCCCACCATCACATTCGCATGCTAAAACCTCCCTGTCACCAGCATTAGAGAGGGAATATGAATTGAGAGAACACCTAAATCATATGCAGAAACCATTAGGAAGCACACAGAGTTTAATAGAAGTAATAAAAACATCTCCAAATCATCAACACAACAATCAATTAATCAGTCAAATTATCACACAAATAAAAACAGCACTCAAAACGCCTATAGCTCGCAGCATGCCATGTCAGACACAATAAGCCAAAATCTAATTAATGATAGTGATCAACTAAAACCTACCCAGATAGAAGCTGAATATCAAGTTGTCCAAAGGAGAAGAAGAAAAATTAATATAGGTACTGGCGATGGAGATCAAAAATTTCAAGGAAAGATCGAGAAAAACAGAAAAATTTGGTTGTTTGTAACTAGAGTACCAGATGATGTCGGAGCTGAGGATATTAGGAATTATATAAAAACACACGAAACCTATAAATTCCCCAGAACATACCCATATTGAACGCGATATTGAAGTTAAATTATTGAACATGAATAACCAGTCTTTTATGGTTGGAGTTGAGCCCGAGTTCCAGGATGAGATCTATAATTCAAGTTTTTGGCCGCGAAAAATTGCCTATGAAAGGTTTAACTTTAGAAAAGGACAACGTTTTCTAAGGAATATACCAGAATCGCCTGACCCTAGACACCATCGTCTTTTTTAGACTAAGCCATATAGAAATAACAACACCCAACTGCTCACCGAGTCCACATTCTAATGTCCAGAAATTAGCTGAATTAGATACAAAAAAACATTAAATTTCATAAGGCTGCACCACCATGTAATACTGATATAAATAATATTAAAGTAAGTCATGTAAATATAAGGTCTATGAATAATTGTTTTGCCAGCTTTAAAGAAGTTGTTCTACAAGATAACTATTCTATAGTAGGTGTTTCGGAAACCTGGTTAATGCCAGACTATCCTGATAAATTTGTGGCTATCCCAAATTACAGTGTAATAAGAACTGATCGCCATGGAAGAGGAGGTGGTGTTGCAATTTATTTAAAGGCTTCCTATCGGTTCACGAAACTTTTCAGTTCTACCTCGCAAAATGTTTTGGAACAACTATGGTTAATAATGACGATTAGACGACGAAAAGTGGCTATAGGTGTAATTTATCGACCCCCAAATACAAATGTAGACATTAGTTTAAATGAACTTGGCATTGTCATGGAGCAAGCTTATCTAGAGACCAACACAGTAATACTTATGGGTGATATCAATATCTTAATCTCTTACAGTTAAATTCTGTAGATACAAATAGATTTAATATATTTCTGAATAATTTTGATTTATGTCAAATAATAAAAGATCCCACTAGAATTACTGGTAATACGGAGTCACTGATAGATATTATTTGTATAAGTAACGACACTGCAGTAACTAATTGGGGTACTATGGATTTATTAAATATTACAGATCATATGATGACTTTTTGTGAAATAAACATTCAGGATGAAAAGGTATGTTCAGAAATCATTTATTATCGTAATTATAAAAATTTTGACTCCAATAGTTTTGCTATTAATGCTACGTATAATACTCCTTGGGAGAACATTTATAACATTCAGGACCTTAATCATAAAGTAGAGTTACTTAATACCTACATAACAACACTCTTTGATAACCATGCCCCTGTATGCTCATTTACAAAGAAATATCAGTACCGTCCTTATATTACATATAATATCAGACAAATGATTAAAACAAAAAATAAAGCTCATTCAAAATACTTAAAAACAAAAACTAGGGTAGCGCGTGAATATTATGTAAGTTTGAGAAATACAGTGAATGAAGCAATAAAACAAGAAAAGAAGGCATATATGCAATTTGTTTTGAATAAAAATAAAGGTAATAATAAATTGATATGGAAAAAACTGACTGATTGGGGAATTGGTATGCAATCTGGTGCAGTAAAAAATAATATTCCGAACGAGTTATTAAATCCTCAAGAAATTAATGATTATTTTTTGAATGTGGCAGGTCCTTCCACGGTAGATGACAATTTACTCTCTTTTTACAACGACAATCAGCTAAATGCTAATCTCAGTTTTACTTTTAGACAAATTGATAATGACGATATACTTAATGCATTAAAAACTATAAAGAGCCAGGCTCTAGGTGTTGATAATATCAATTTAAAGATGTTGCGAATTATTGTACCTTACTGTGTGGATATATTGAAACACATTTTTAATGAATCAATAACACAAGGTGTCTTTCCAGACATTTGGAAAATTGCAAATGTTTTACCTATCCCAAAAATATCTATACCATTAAGCTATAATGATTTACGACCCATATGCATACTACCGACATTATCAAAACTATTTGAAAAAATAATATCTATTCAAATAAAAGACTATTTAGTAATGAATAATATACTACCCGAAACTCAATCTGGCTTTCGTGAAAAGCATGGAACAAACACTGCATTATTAAAGGTTGTTAATGATGCCGCTACAGCACTAGACAAGTCTTGCTGTACCATTTTAGTGTTACTGGATCAGAGTAAAGCTTTCGATCTAGTTAACTTTAATTTACTTGCAGCAAAATTAAAATATATAGGTTTTAAAAATGCAACGCTTGAATGGTTATGTAATTATATTAAAGGCAGATATCAAAGGGTTTTTCTTAATACACATACATGCTCCTCAACAAAAGAAACCTCATCGGGAGTTCCACAAGGTAGCGTTCTGGACCCTATCCTTTTTTCTATATATATATATATATTTGATTTAGCTGCCTCTCTATCAAGATGTCAAAGTCATCTCTACGCAGATGATATCGAAATGTACCTATCTTTCCCATATAAGGAAATACAAACATCTATTGACTATGTAAACAGGGATTTACAGAACATCATTACTTATTCTGAACGGCACGGATTGCGTGTAACCAATAAGACAGTAGCAATATGTATAGGGCCAGAACGGCAAAAACTTGAGATTGAAACAAAATATAACTTGAATATCAACAATGCAAATGTTGAGTGGGTTGCCTCAGCAAAAAATCTTGGTGTAGTTATGGATGGAAGTTTATCATTTAATGACCATATTGAACATATCTTTAAAACATCTATGTATAAATTAAAAACATTATATTCATTTAAAAACCAATTAAATCAGAATATAAAACTAAAACTGGTTAAAACATTAATATATCCTCAATTAGATTATTGTTCATCAGTTTATTATAATTTTCTACCACAGTATAATAAAAAAAACCGCTGCCCAAGGAATCACTACTTCCACATCCAGATTCTCTATCCAAGTCACTCACAACGAAAAAACTTTGTATGTGAAAATAATTGTTTATGGAACTTTAATAATATAATATTTGAAATCTTCTACCCCAAAAACCCATAAAACGATACCCCACATCGGTAGAGGGGGTGGGGGGTAGGGGGATAGGGGGAGAATAGTGGGGATGAAGTAAAAAAATATTTTGAGGTTTCTGGTTCCTGTACAAACACTAAATCACAATTTTTTTTCATCCTCTTTAATAAGGGGGTGGGGGTGGTAATGGGGGGGCTAATGCCAAAAATTTTTTTGAGACCTTAGCTTCTCTTGTATATACTAAATACCAATTTTATGGACTCTTACCTGCTTGATTGTCCTATTTACCCCAAATTTACCCCAATTTACCCCCAACCCTTCGACGGAACTAGATGAAAATATAATCTAGTTCTAGATCTCGTTAAAGTACATATGTGTACCAAATTTCAAGTCAATTTCTTAAACGGTTCCAGAGTAAACGTGCGCACAAAAAAAAGTTACAGACAGACCGACAGACAGACAGACCGACAGACAGACAGACAGAATTTCTTTTTTCGCTGAAACTTAAAATCTCGACGTTTCATGACATTTTAAGCCTATTTGGACAATAAAAATTTTTAAAAATTTTTTTGTCGTTACTATACTTCCACTGGACGTGGAAGTAATAAGCTGCAAAGAGTACAGAATGCATGCATACGTTTTGTTTGTTGCATTCCATATATGGCTCATGTGACTCCCTACATCAGAGAATTAAATGAATTAAATGTCGAAAAGCGTATGCAATATCTAATCACGATATTTTTGTATAAATTAATTAAGAATAAAACACCCCAGTATCTATTTAATTTGATTCAAAGAAGATCGAATACACATGATGTAAATATAAGAATAGATACATTTACAATTCCCCAACATCATACAAACGAATTTGAAGGATGTTTTTCTTATATAGCACCAATGTACTTAAATAAAATTATATCCAACTTAGATTTGTCCCTACCTCAGTTCAAAAGTAAATTAAAGATAATGTTAAATAATTAGGACACCCTCTCGGAACTGTTATTTGTAGACTGATTTGTATCTAGCATATAGGCGTTTATATTTATATGTATTTTATATATTAATATTTTAATGTGTATATTCATATTAATTCATTTACATCATAAGGTTTTAAAATTTGATTTTTATACTTATAATTTATAATTTAATATTAGAATATTTAGTTTTTAAATCTTTTAGGAGAGGTGGAAGAAAGCTTTGCTAACCTCATCCTTTTGTGTAAAATATGTATTTCCTTTTGCACAATAAACAGTATTATTATTATTATTATTATTATTACTCCCGAACCCAATCGTCGCAATAAAAAATATAGAAAAAAATAAAAGCTCTTCAAAAAAATGCCTTTTTCATTGAGAACTGTTAAAAAGTATGTACACTTCATGATTATTAAGGTTTATTAAGTTGTAGTAACGTGGATTAAAAAAAAGTACATCTCAAATCATTTTAATTTAATTGCTTGTTGATTTTCTTGATAAATATATACCGGGTGACACAGGAGATATGTAACACCCCGTAGCATGTTTATTTAAAAAGATATTATTTTGAAATTTGGTAGACCTATATAATGTGCGATTGTCCTTTTTTTAGTACAAACAAGAAATTTTTTCCACTTCCGGTTTCACCGAAAGTGACATCTACTTTGTTATTTTAAATGGCACCCTGTATATATATTTTTCTCCTATCTGGTTGTCCTTAAATCCCTCTTTTTAACTATGTATAGCAAGGTGGCATTCATTTTTAAAATGGCTACTGAAAACCATTTTATTGCATTAAGTCAAGTTGGCTATGGTATGAAATGTAGCGGTAATTAATGCTTAGTGTGCTGCAATATCAAAAGAACCGTGGTACTCAATTTTGTGTTTCATATTTGTTTTGTTCTAATCAGTAGCCGAAGAGACTTTGTACAATTTTTATATTAAAGAAAAATCTCTAGACTAAATCCACAAAATCACAAAAACTAAAATAGAAACACTAATTTTAAATTTTATCCATTTGTAAAATATGTATTCATATTTCACTTTTACCAATTAGATGGCCCCCGAGTTGTCCGGATTTTACGCCACTTGATTTTTTCATATGGGGCCATCTCAAGGAAATGGTTTATAAAACTCCACTGCAAAATAGGGAAGACTTAAAAATGAGAGTTAGGTTAGCAATAAATTAGTTTACTGAATTGCAGTCAGAAAATGTGCTTAGAGGTACTGGTTACAAGAATTCGACGCTGCAGGGAAAATAATGGCCAGCATTTTGAGATTCTTCGAAAACAATTTTATTTAAAAGCAAGCAAAATCAGACATAACAATGAATTGTACTGGGTAAAAGTGAAAGATGAATAAATATTTTACAAATGGGTCAAATTTAAAATTAGTGTTTCTATCTTAGTTTTTATGATTTCGGGGATTTAGTCTAGAGATTTTTATTTAATATAAAAATTCTACAAAGTCTCTTCGGCTGCTGATTAGAACAAAACAAATATGAAATACAAAATTGTATACCAGGGTTATTTTGATACCGCAGCACATTAAGCATTAATTACCGCCACATTTCATTCCATAGCCAACTTGACTTAGTGAAATAAAATGGTTTTCAGCAGCCATTTTAAAAACGAATGTCATCTTGGTATACATAGTTGAAAAGAGAAATTTAAGTAGAATCAGATAGGAAAAAAATATATACAGGGTGCCATTTAAAATAACGAAGTAGATGTCACTTCCGGTGAAACCGGAAGTTGAAAAAATTTCGTGTTTGTACCAAAAAAAGGACAATCACGCATTATATAAGTCTACCAAATTTCAAAATAATATCGTATTAAATAAACATGCTACAGGGTGTTACATATCTCCTGTGTCACCCGGTATATTGAAGGCTGTAACTTGCCGATAAATTGACCCATTTGAAAAAATAAAATATCACTATTTTGGAAAAAATGTATGCTTTTCGAATGTCCAAACACAAATTCGTTTACTCTTATCGAAAATATGATTAATCATGATAAGAAATTGCGATTTTCACGATCTTATCCTTATAACTATGAAAATATCTTTGATTGTTTTGAATATAAATTCTGGAACTTTTCCAATACATTAACAAATGTATAAGGAATTCAATGGATATAGCTGAAATGTGGATAGGTGTATCTGTAATAAATACAATGCAGTAAAGGCACGTAAAAATTTATGCCAGCGATTCAGCGGCTATGTGTGGTGTCTGAGTATGCGTTCATAATTATGTATTTTCCCTCCAGACTCACTATTTATCCTCTTAGTCACTAAGAAAAATGTTAAAAATGTGTAATCAGAAAGAGAAAAAAGCTTTATTTTACTTGTTAGAACTGCTAAGAATTTTTAGAGGTTCCGTAGTATGCATTTAACCGTGCGCTTAGCCGAGCATAGTGACAAAATTACTTCACTATTTTTTTCCGGGAAAACCGTGGTTTTAGCGATAAATTTTATTAAGACATTTTTTGTTGAGAAACACGTGGTCTACCCGCTGTATTTTTTGTTTTTTTTTCCTAGCCTGACTTAATTTAAAATTTTTGAAAAAATTGATAAAAAAATTTTTTTTCACTTTTTTTTTATGTTCTGCATCCGAGCGGAATGTAAGCTTTTCAGAATATTATTCTATACACTTTCACGAACTCATTAAAAAAAAATTATTTAGTTTGCAAAATTTTGTGGGTTTCACTACAAAATGATCTCTGTCGTCTGGGCTATGTCACAGTCATGCGTATTCAAGCGCGCGCACGCATGGATCTCGCTTCGAGTTATAACGTTACACTTGACTATTTTTTTCCGGAAAAACCGTGGCTTAGCGATAAATTTTGAAAGGGCATTTTTGTTCATAAATACGTGATCTATCCATCTGAATTTTTTATTTTTTCCTAGCTTGACTCATTTTCAAAATTTTGAAAAAATGAATTAAAAAATTTTTTTTTCACTTTTTTTTATATTCTGCCAGCGAAATAAACTTTTCAGGATATTATTCTATACTCTTTCATGAACTCAATAAAAAAAAGTACTCATTTTGCAAATTTTTGTAGGTAAATATCTTCATCGGCTGGGCTATACATTGTCTTAGTATGTGTAGCTACTAGTAGAAATGTAAGAAAGGCGCTCGTAATAAACTTATGAAAACAAATTTTTAATAGCTTCTTAATTAAGAAACAATAATTGGCATTAAAAATTGAGCTCTTGTTTGCTTTTGAAATATCTCTTTATTGGAGAGAATTTTTAAAATTAGGTTAACTGTTTAATTTTACAGCAACATTTGTTAGTGTTAATTTTGGTTTATGATCATAACGCTATTTGGAAATGCGCGAAACAAAATAAATTTTAATGGGATGTCACAATAGACTGCTGAATATTTTAATGTCCGTTCCTTATTCTTAATATTTATACATTATTAATAGAAATCATTATTGTTAAGTAGATATTGAGCCATCTATAGCACACAAACAGATAGAATGCTGCAGAACAAAAAAATAGAATTCCTTGCCTACAGTGTCCCCCGTTTGATTTTTTATATTATTAGTTTAGACGTACTCGATGGAACATTATGAAATAAAATGACACCCTACGTTAGACATTATTTATATTGTTGCATGCTATACCCCCAGAGACATCTATGAGATTCCCTCTAAGTTCCAATTATAAAAGTAACAGGAAACAATGCTCTTGGATTACCTCGTGATGACTGCGAGTTAAATCATATTGAACTCATTTACTTTGAAGTAAAGTTGCTTGGAAAACAACACTTTTAAACTAGCAATTGTCAAGATGTTATTATTAGTCGTTTATGTCAAAATGTGGGATCTAGATGTCAATATCGACCACAGGATCCTACCAATATTGGTGAAGAAAGTGACACTTAGAGCGGCAATTTTTCAAAGATCTATGGCAGCAAAATGTGCAACAAAAGTGTCCACTTTAAGCAGAAATATTGAGTACCGTTTTATATTTATATACCGTTTTATATTATATACAGGTGTTCCAGGTTTGCAGTCATTAATTTTTAGGGGTCATTCTATGTCAATAAATAAATTCAAAAGGCCCTAGCTCCCTGAATCGAATTTGCGTCCCCTTGTTTATATGAATTTATATAAACATATTTTTTACAAAGCAAAAAATAATGACTATATATCTGAAACACTCTGTGTAGTGGTGCTGACTTCAATACATAAAATATCTCATTTTTGTTCAACTTTGCTGATGAAACTAACAGACAATGCCGTTTTCAGTTTAGCTCGTCACGTTTCCAGAAATGTTTGAACTAAAACCTGTTTATTCTCTTGTCGGTAGTTTATATGACAAATCAAGATACCTTTAATTTATACTTACAAAAATAGAACCAATAGTTCTATTTTTGTAAGTATTTTGATTGACTGATTACCCGAAATAACAGCTCGGTGCATTAGCCTATCTCTGCAATTCATAATAAATTCTTAACCCGGTTTTGATAAAGCATAATAAACCAAAGTAGCAAATAACATTTTATTGGTTAATAAAACTTTACACGTTCCCAAAGACAGAAATAACAAACTTGATTTGATTGGTTATTTCGTGTCATCATAAACAGATTATAACCTCTATAAGTATTAATATAACGCTTTCCGAAATACGTTACTGGGGGGGGGGGGGGGGGGGGGGTGTAATAAAGATAATTTAAGACTTAGAGGATCTGTGCTATAATACTTACTTGATGTTACGGTTTATTGAAAAAAATAAAAATACATTTGAAGGTTCGTATTTCAAATTTTTGTTTAACAGTTGGATATGTAAAATAGCATTGTAAAATACTCCCTATTGAAATTGGTCCATATCATAAAGGGCGTTCACTAGAGACATGTAAACTGTCATGTTTTATATTAACTGCTTTATTATAATTTTAGAGCAGAATGTTACTAAGATAGTTGATTGAGCACATAAAAATAAAAAGAGGTGCAAAATATTGAAACTGCAATATACTGTGTTTCTCGGGTTCGCACCAATTTTGCGTAGAATATGTGATATATATCTATTTTACTTTAAAAGTGTATTAAGGTGTTTTAAATATTTTAAATAAGACCGTTTTCTTAATTTTTATAACCAGGGTAGAAGTGACTTTTTGGATTTAATCAAATTACACTACAAAAATAGAGAAATAAGTCGAAAAGACATTGACCTTATGCTAGTGAACTCTACAAGTAGATACAAGGGATATTTACTTAAACCCGTCAATAACACAAAAACACCAAAATTTGGAGCAACTTTGTACCTGCCGGTGTCCGATTGATCAACCGAAAGCAAAAAACACGGCACCTTGACCACACCCGCCAGCTTAACTTTTTATGCCAATTAAGGAAATGTAAACATCTTCGATATGTTCTTTCACAAGCAAGTTCATCGCCCTATTACTGACCACAGACAAGTAACAGTAGCGTATCTTTGCAAGTTTTAATCAAACAAAAATTACTAAATTACCTCGGATCACTCTAAAATTTTGCAGGGACTTTCCCACATAGAAGACTAGTACACCGTTTTATTTTCCGCATGTCATGGTAAATCATCCTGTATAACAATTCTGAGATAGAAGTCCGAATGTTGAGATAAAAGTAAAAATTCTAACTTTTATCTCAGAATTGTGACTTAAAAAAAATGTTATTGGGGCTGTTCTAGTTCTCGTGGAAAACATGAAATGTGAAAATGCAAAAAATATAAATAGCGTTTTATTTAACAAAACGTAATACATAAAATTTTCTAAAAATATGATGAAAAATGATTTCTTCTTTAACATCGTATACAGAAAATGCCATATAAATTTAGTGCTTGTTTAAAGTTTGTTGTTATTTATGCATGGGCATAATAATATACGCATAATCTCTATCAGTACAAAGCAGTATTTAAACTGTCCCTTGAAATAAATATTTTGTAATTAATGCCAATATTATCTAGTAGAGGAATCTATACACATCCATTTACAACAATTTTCTGAAAAGTTTTCCTCATCCTTTGGAGAGGCCGGTTCTATTGCCTCCCCCCCCAGATGAATTTTCTGGCTGCGCCACTGTATTTATGATAAAAAGGAAATGAAGTCTACAGCAACCACCCTATGTATTCAATATTTAGGCACAATTAAAAACAGGAGTTCTCTTTATTAAAACCTCTTATCAATTGACTTTGTATACAAGCTCTTGTAGAATAATTTTGTTTAATAAGTTCCTTATTCTTAAAAGGTTTCATTAGAATAAACGATCTTTTTTAAATGAATCGTATTTACCTAATGGAGGTCCATTGAACCAAATTATATTTTAAAGCGAGTTTTTCTCTTGATCATAAATTGTGAAAGCTATTTAAAAAAGTAGGCGTAGGAGAATCGATAAAAACCTAAAAATGACATTATTTATCATCTTGATTGTGGTGCTCGAGGGTGTAAGTATCTATAATAAAAACCTCTTACACTCTTATGAATCATTTCTTTTCCTGTGGTCCTAAAAACATTTCATGACATTATTTTATTACATTTAATTAAATTTTTGAATGTATATAATAATGAGAGAAATGCTATATATTTTTAATAAAAGTTATACAGGCTTGAGAACCTACAGAAAAATAAAAAAGCATGACAGAATACAATTATATTTGGCATGCAGTTAACACATATGTCAAGGAAAGAAGAACCCTGTATTTTTAGTGAAAAACATACAATGCGGCCACCCTAAAAATAATTAATTCAGAAACGAAGTTGAAAAATAATATTTGGAATATAGTTGACAGTAATATTGAATGCCCTGGATGGTCAAAAAAATTGCCTGAGGGTTGTTTCTGGATCTATCCAAGGTATTTGATATATTAACTTATAATCAGTTGCTTAATAAGCCGGTTGGATTCCGGCAACCAGTCTTCGATGGTTCAGTTCGTATTTATGAAATAGATGGCAGAAAACAGTAACAGTTAATGAAAACACGAATCTGATATTTTAAATATTAATTATGGAGTGCCTCAAGGAAGCGTTTTGGTACCATTTCTTTCTGCAATTGTCATAAACGATCTGATTATTGTTAAAGAATAAAATGTCAAATCAACAATTACTAAATGTTGTTGCAAGAAGTGTGTCTCATGTATATAAAAATTAACTTCAAATGATGCATTGATAGACCGTAAAACAGCCTAAAGAGTTCATGTTAGTTATTTTATGCCATTTAAATAAATATTTAATAAATAAAATTACTTAAAATTCGTAATGTTAAGATTTCTAAAACACACCTTATTGGTTGTTGACGTATCATCTTACATAAATAACAATCTGGTATGCATGTAATAATGAGTGTATTATTTGAAATTATTTATAGTGCTTAACCTAAAATTAAGTTTTAACCGTCTTTATTGACATTTAAAATATTTTTGTTAATAGTAGCATTATAAAGATAAATATACGATATAAGTTGTAATAATTTTTGGCTGCAAATATTTAACTTTTTATATTTGATTTTGCTATACTTTTAGTGGAAATTATACGAAAGTGGTTATCTTAAAAAATACTAAATTAAGAAACGACGTGGGAAATAATATTTGGAATGTGGTTGACACTACTATCAAAAAGAGAACAAAAACCTGATATACTTCTGGTAAAAAAATATATGGTGGACAGTGGTCCACCAATTTATTTGGAATGTGGTTGACACTACTGTCAGAAAGAGAACAAAAACCTGACATACTTCTGGTAAAAAAATATATATAACAACTGCATAGGGGCAAGTAAATTGTGGACTGATTGAACGCCATCAAACTTATGCAGTCATAAGTCCTCACAAATGTATTTGAGTACGTGAACCGCCACGATACAAGAACTTTAAAGCTAAGTAGTAGTAAAACTTTTTTAAGTTAAAATCAGTCAGTCGTAATTATGAAATTACAAATAGTTTCAGACTTCTTTAAAAAGCTCGCATTTTTATTCTAAGAAGGTATGCATGAATCTTTTCTGCCTAATCGATCATTAGCGTAAGCGCTCTCGCTTGTATGGTCTGAAAGCCATTGCCTTGATTGGGGAAGGCACGATTATTATCTTGAGAATTTTGTGTAACCATTTCTGTTAAATAAACGGAATCTTTGAACTACTGTTTCTTAATTGATCTTGAGACCTGTTGACGGTCTATAATCCCTGGAACTTTCGTATCGAAAACCGGATGTGTCGAGTTAACTCACATTAACACTTGACCTTCTGGTTGCCTTACGGAGGTTCGATAGGGATTTTTTTATACGTTTTTTGAGAAATCTCCATGGGTAAAATCCATTATTAACAGATAAAAAACGTGGATACTACGTACAAAATTAATCCTTCCGAGGAGAAATTCTTCGGTTGGGATTTTTTTATGTAAAAATCCAGAATTTCAAAAGGTACCTAAACCCCTAACGAGGGAACTCATGTCCAGAGAGAGCGACGTTACCGATTTGTGGTAGTGCAGCCTTGGTCCATTATTCGGCTATCGAAGTGCATCTTATCTCGAACCCGCCTGGGAGGTAGAAGAACGGGGTAGCACGCGACTGGTGCCCCCTGAGAAATAAATTGGTGTCGCGTCATTTTGACGCCCGGTAGTGCATTCTTCTACATTGGCAACGAACGTACAGTGTCGTCGTAAGGTATCTTTATTGAGAAAAAAATATAAAATGTTGTAAATTAGGTCAAATAAGTAATTTTTTGTCATTGGCTAAAAATGGATCGTTAAAGTATTATTAAATACTGCAGTTTGGAAGCAACGTTCCCATTGCCCCTTGTGAGGACAAAAAAAAACCTTACTGTCTTAGGGCTGCCCATAACAACTAAACCAACATTGCGAATTTAATCTGCGATAACACAACAAACACATTACTGAACTAAACTCCGAACGTACAAAGCTCTAGACGCCACCTACAAATATATAATATTTGTAAATCCAAGCAAGAAAACACAATTCCTCTCAATTTAAATGTGCAATTACAATTCTATCCTGGATATAAATATCATTAAACGAATGTCAGCCATAAACCAGAAGCTGTCTTACCGGTAGTCTTACATAAACTAGCGCAAGCAGGATCGCTAGAGATAACCATTTACAACTAAAATATGCACCAGCCGAGGTTTATGTACAACTTACGTATCATGAGTGTGTGTGAATGTATAGACACGTATCAGTCCTGCGATTTTAAAATGTATGATACTCGAGCGGGCCGTTTGCTCAGCGGGAATACTCGGTGTTCCCATATATGTCACTATCTTGATGGTTTCAGCCAGCAGCCTTCAATTAGTATTCCTGCGTGTACTACAAGACGTAGCATACGTCTATTGAAACGTACTGGATTATTTTCTAGTCTGTATACATGGAGATAGTTCCCCTGACGATTCAAATGCGTATAACATATACCTTGACCTCGTGGCGTGCTTGGTTGGGAGTGAATACTAGTGAGGAACTAGTATAGATCATTTTTTGTATTAATGTTTTACGCACAGAAAAAAATATTAGAAATTCTGCACAAATGAATGTTGACTTAAAATTGCATTGTGTGCATGTTTACTGTTATTTGTAACTTTAAACCTTTTGAAGATGACAATTCCAAAAAATGGCGTATAAGTAGATCTCAACAATTTTCAACCAATATCATTTGTTCCAATTATTTCCAAAATTTAGAAACATTAAAAACGCCAATAACAGGTACTTTTGAAAAATATAACTTATTCTACAATAATCATTAGCAGACCACGGTAAACCGATTTGATAGAAATATTCAAGGTACATATTTGATTTTTTTTTATTAATTATCGATTTTCGCTGGCAAATTTCTCGTAAACTATAACATAAATGAATATAAACATTCTCGTGGGAAATTTAATTACGTTTACCTTTTTCCATACGACGCATCGTTTACGAATTATAAGCGAAGAACCGAAAAAAGGAACCTTTCCACCCCCCCTCCCCCCTGAAGCGGCGGGTCTAGGGGCGGGAACTTTTAGTATTTTTACCTCCTAACTACCCCCAACAGACTCCTGAAGAGGACAATTCTCGCTCCTAAATGTTCTCTACAATCCCCTTTTGGGCATTCATTGATCGGACTATTTGTTTTTCGCAATAATAAATCTACAAATGATGCAATAACTACCTTGTAAATAAAAGTGTTGACGGTCAAGAAACGAAAAGATTGTGTTGGGGTTTTCTTTTATGGTTTGCAGGAAGAAGATTTTTTGACTATGTCTCACATCATGTGCTACTGGAAAAGTTAATATCTCCATGTAGAATTAGTCAGTTGTGAGCTAATTAAACCCCACCTATAAAATCGTAAGTAGCATTTGAATGTAAATAATATGAATTTCCATCTCCTTGATGTGAAAAGTGGGGTGCCACAGGGATCGGTATTCGGACTCACTTTATTCCTAATTTATGAAAACGATCTTAATTCCATAATGGGGGCGTATTATTTGCAGATGACATCAGCACATGATAAACACTTTAAATGATGCAAATTATCCTTAAATTGGAATAAAACGACAAATATGAATTTCACTCATAGACCTCTAGAACACAATAAAAATCCAGAAAAATCAACTTTCTTGAACTCTGTCTCAGCTCAAAGTTAAATTGGAGCCACCATGTGGATTTTCTTGCAAATAAACTGAGCAAAAATAACTTCATCCTGAGAAATTTGAGCAATATTTATCAACAGTAAAATCACAAGAGCTTTTTATCTGATAAATTTCACTTTGTAACGAAATAATTTTGCCAATCAGTGATTTTATAAGAAAAATTGACATGAAAAAATCGCGAGACCGGAGGTCGAGCGATTTTGTCAAATGTCAGTTTTTCGAGCAAAATTACTGACAGGAAAAATTTTGAGTTAAAATGAAATTTATCCATAAAAGAAAAGCTCGAGTGTTTTTTGGCAAGATAAATTAACGACAGAATATGACTCCATAAATTGTCTCCATATTGACGATTTCGTGTTTTTTGTGGATTGAGGAATTGATTTTTCTATGTTTTTTGTAATTTGTTCAGTCGATATTTTCCCAAAACGACTCATATTAAACAGTATAGTTTCCACAATACTTAAAAACCGCTGCCCAAGGAATCACTACTTCCACATCCAGATTCTCTATCCAAGTCACTCACAACGAAAAAACTTTGTATGTGAAAATAATTGTTTATGGAACTTTAATAATATAATATTTGAAATCCTCTACCCCAAAAACCCATAAAACGATACCCCACATCGGTAGTGGGGTGGGGGTGGTGGTAGGGGGGTGGTAGTGGGGGGTGGATGAAGTGAAAAAATATTTTGAGGTTTCTGGTTCCTGTACATATACTAAATCACAATTTTTTTTCATCCCCTTTAATAAGGAGGTGGGGGTGGTAATGGGGGTGGCTAATGCCAAAAATTTTTTTGAGACCTTAGCTTCTCTTGTATATACTAAATACCAATTTCATGAACTCTTACCTGCTTGATTTACCCATTTACCCCAAATTTACCCCAATTTACCCCCCAACCCTTCGACGGAACAAGATGAAAATATAATCTAGTTCTAGATCTCGTTAAAGTACATATGTGTACCAAATTTCAAGTCAATATCTTAAACGGTTCCAGAGTAAACGTGCGTACAAAAAAAAGTTACAGACAGACCGACAGACAGACAGACAGACCGACAGACCGACAGACAGACAGAAATTTCTTTTCCGCTCAAACTTAAAATCTCGACGTTTCATGACATTTTGAGCCTATTTGGACAATAAAAATTTTTAAAAATTTTTTTGTCGTTACTATACTTCCACTGGACGTGGAAGTAATATTATAGCTAACAGTACAGATTTTAAAGTGACATGCGACTATTAGATGTACTCTGCCTTTGAGGAACAGGCATTGTTATCGGTGATAAAAAACGATGCACCTTTTTTTTATCGCTGTCAAAGTGACAACAATGTGACTGTCAAATTGACTTTTTTATATAGGAGTTAATTTATCAATGGATATTATAACTATTGCCTCTATTATAACTATCACTTTTTAATTGTATCGTTTATAGCATAACTCCCCTGAGCTTAAGTGCATTATTTTAATTAGCTACATTTTTGTAAATGTTCTTTATTACTTTTATTATAATTATTATATGAGCTGTTAAACTAGAGGCATGCATTTCAGGCTATCAGACAAAGTTTTCCATTCTGTAAGAGTTCTCGTACATTCCAGGTGGCAGGTTGGACTTTTTGCTGACCATTCATTCGGTTCACACTAGTAGCCAAATTCACACTGCCCTCCCTGGAAAAACGTCAGCACCGGTTGCTAATCGGAGCGCAAAGCCTGTCCAAGGCTCCCCTAGAGTAAAAAAAATGCTAACAAAAGTAACGGTGATGGGTTGCCTAATGAAATATGTGCAAGGCTATATTTAATTGAAAATTTAATAATTAATTTTTTTTCCATACCTTCACCGATCTTCTAACCAAAAAAATTTAACACTAATCGAAAGTAAGAAACCTAGAATATGTAAAATAGGGTTGCTTACTTTTTCCGTTCAAGGCTGTACGGTTGCTAGGTTTAAATAGGTGAATCGAAAGTGGTACCTTCACTGATTGGTACTACTGGCAACCAAATAAATTATATATCAAAATAAAGATAATTTTATTGCGAAACGATAAGTATAACTAAAATTTAAAAAAAAATAATAATAAAAAAAAAGCCTTGACATATTTCGTTAAGCCCATCACCGTTACTTTTGTTAGCATATTTTTTTTCATAAAAAATAGATTTCATTCGGTTACCTGATCGGTGAAGGTCGACCTTAGACTATTAGGAAATATTATGGTAATAGTTTTTGATAAATTTTTGAGATATTTTCAAATATATAAATATATAAAAAGATACTTCTATCTTGCCCATTCGGTCAATTTATATTGCACAGAAATTAATACAAAAACAAATTATACAGAATTTTTTAAGCTATGACTTTCTTAATAATACGATATTCGCAAAAAAACAACATTTTACGCCACGGTTTCAAAATGCTAGTTCCTTTACAAGGTGTACGTGTGGTGCTATTTTGTCAAAGACAACAGTATTCTCGGCATGCTCTACCATAAAATATTGCATTATAATTTTTGTTCTCATTTATAGCTTATTTTAGATTATGCCTATGAGTTCTATATTAACTTTATAAATTTGTCAAAAATATGACCTACTTTGTATTAAATAATTGACATAATTCATATCCCACTGTACACCGTTCATTTAATATTGATACACTTTTTGTTTACTACTCCACATTTCTCTCCTACGCCTAGCCGAAATTTACGAAAGGTTATAACGCATACTTACATCTCATATCCCATTCCAGCTTTAAGTAAAAGGAAGTCCCCAAAGTGGGGTGCTGATTTTACAAATGCACATCACAAACTTTGCGGATCCTTTCTAAATATTTATATAATCAGAGGAATGTATTTTTAGGTCCACCCACGATTTTTTAACTTGTCCTACTTAGTTAAAAACAGAACGAGAAATCGTTAATTTAATGAAAAAGTTAGTATTTACCGTTTAAAAGGTAAAATTAAACTTTTTAAACGGTTAGATTATAGCAAGAAAATATCTACTCATAATAATTGGTAAAACTAAAAGAAGCTTTAGTATAAGTTATATTATAGTTAGAGTTTTCCGAGTTTCGTATAAACAATCATCTTTAAACGAACAAAATAATATAAATTGTGAAATAAAGTCATTTCAGTGTGTTTTAAATGGGACAAACCGTGATCATTTACCCTAATTGTAGCGTCTTCCATGACCACTTCTTAGTAAGAATTATGAAAAAAAAAATTATATATTATTGCCAAATTTTTTTTTAAGGCGTACAAAAAAGTTAATGTAGTTTCCTTAAGTATACTATTACAGCTAAACGATCTCGGACGAATTCTCTTTTTTACAGTTTTGTTTTTTTGCTACAAGTACGTGTTTGAGAATCACATAATTAGCTGTTTTCTTTCGTGCTGAACGAACTGATTGCAATCACTAAACAGTCAATCAAATCGAGGTATTTTTTAAATCCTTGATCTCTATTGGTTGCTTACTGATTGTGTTCACTTTGCTCAGCACGAAAGAAAATAGCTATTGAAGCTGACAAAATTATCTTGCCTCAGTACGTTTCAATCAGATGTTGATAGATGAAACTAGAGCTATTTAAAGTTGGACAAAGAACGGCAATCTTTTCCTTAAAAACGGTCTATGTTTAATCTTTTAAAACATTTTTGTTTGTAAAAAACTCAAATGAAGGAATGTGGCTTTCAATTGTTTTTCTGACAAAATTTTGGGAAAATACATGCAATTGTCTCTATCTTTTATTTTTGAATTTTTTTATTAACTCCAAAAATAACAAAGTTAAATGGCGTTCTAATGTTTGCGCGACCACCCTGTAGAATAACTAATTTTACTTCCACATCCAGTGGAAGTATAGTAACGACAAAAAAATTTTTAAAAATTTTTATTGTTCAAATAGGCTTAGAATGTCATGAAACGTCAAGATTTCAAGTTTGAGCAAAAAAAAATTTCTGTCTGTCGGTCTGTCTGTCTGTCTGTCGGTCTGTCGGTCTGTAACTTTTTTTGTGCGCACGTTTACTCTGGAACCGTTTGAGATATTGACTTGAAATTTGGTACACATATGTACTTTAACGAGATCTAGAACTAGATTATATTTTCATCTTGTTCCGTCGAAGGGTTGATGGATAAATTGGGGTAAATTTGGAGTAAATAGGTAAATCAAGCAGGTAAGAGTTCATAAAATTGATATTTAGTATGGACAAGAGAAGCTAAGGTCTCAAAAAAAATTTTGGCATTAGCCACCCCCATTACCACCCCCACCCCATTATTAAAGGGGATGAAAAAAAACGTGATTTAGTGTGTGCACAAGAACCAGAAACCTCAAAATATTTTTTTACTTTATCCACCTTTATGCCAATTAAGGAAATGTAAACAACTCGAATACGTTCTTTCACAAGTAAGTTCGTCGACCTATTCAGGAGTAGGTCAGGACTTACTCAACATCAGTAGTGTATCTTCGCAAATTTACTAATCATTTAATGTACTAAATTACCTCAGAATCCTCTAAAATTTTGCAGGGGCTTTCCCACATTGAAGACTAGTACACCATTTTATTTTCCGCATTTCTTGGTAGATCACGCTGTATATTTCGTTAAATATACAGCGAACTCCTCTATACATTTCGTTAAATGTATAGAGGAGTTCGATAAAATTTTACGTTAAAAAATATTCTGCACCTAGTTACTAACTATGCCCATGTCACTTTTGTTTGTAATGGACATATGCCGCTAGATGGAGCCTACCATTTTTGTTACATGTCGTGGTTTTATAAATCTCGTCATGTACCAAGAGTGATCAAGGGTCTCGTTACAGCCATTCCGGACCAGCTTTACACTGACGAGAGCCAACAGCTCTGCAAGTGGTGTGGAGTGGCTGGCACGAGAGCTCCTTTGAGTAGGAATAAGTCTTTCGGCTGGTGTTTGTTGCAATCGAAGCTTTAGCGTTTTGTGACAATACATAGTTATTACACTTAACGCGGCCAGATCTGTAATTTGTAAAACAGCGCTCGGCGGGGCATTAGTCCGGAGAATTGGTTTGCGGTCTGGTTTTTATTCCTTTTATATTTTAGGAAATGTATAGCGGATATGCGATATGATATAAGTAGGTACAGTACTGTACTGTAAAATAATTTTATCACAAGTTTTTATTGGCGTAATCCGGGTATAGCCTGAGACCGTCGTTATAACTGCGACGATACTAAACCAATAAAACTAAACTATCGCCTTTTCTTTGTCAAGAATCAGTTTACAAAGAGTACTAATTTATATGCAAACTTATGTTAAGTGTTGTTTTTATATACTTATGCAATCTGAAAGAAATATAAAACATGCTAATTTTGCATAATAAAATTTGCATTCTGGGCGTATTACTATCGGCAAACAAGAGTTTAAGATATTTAATTAGCACTCGTAGAATAATGTATAGCCATAGCCTGTCTACTATAAATTTTCTTGATCGTTAAGGTTTTCCAAATTACTAACTATGAGACAAAACTGCCGTCATATCTCAGAGTATTAATGCGAAATTCTCCACAAGTTTAATTAACGATATGTTTGCAAGAGGACAAGATGTTGGATAATCTCGATGCTTGATTGTAATAATCTGAATTATAATATAATACAATGCACTAACTTCCTATCTATTATCTAAAATATTATACCGTACACTGTTAATACTTATTCGAAACAGTTTTAAGGACTTCAGGCGAAGGATCGAAATGTGTGTGGATGTGGGTGGTAGCTACGTCGAATAATAAAAAAATTGTAAACATTGTTTTGTATTGGTCAACTCTTAATTCGCAAAAAATGGGAAGTTTCAAAAAAATAATTTTATATTCCTGAAATTTGGTACAGAAGTATAAAATTGTATTCTAAATAACTTTTCTTAGTGGAATTTTTTCATATTTTGAAAAATAAAGGTACTTTATTAGTGGTAATTTTTACAACTTTGCTTATAAAACACCCTGTAGAACACCAAATCAAGTCATTTTTGGTATACTTTAGTTTTACAATAAGCAGGACTCAATCCCCAAATACCATTCCAAAATTCCAAAATTTTTGGTCCATTACACCTCTTGTTACATCTATCCTGGGGCACACTGTATAATCAATGAAAAACAAAAATATTTACTTATACCAATGACCCCAATTAATCAATTCCCTACAAGCCACTCAAAGAAAAGTTTACGAGATTTAACTTATTTTGTTCGAATTGGCGAGAAAAAATCCTATCCGATAAGCCCTCGCAAGCTCAGCACCAGAAAATCGGAATCCGATTTGGAGGTAGTGGGTAAAAGGTACGTCGGGAAATATTGTCACCAACGGAATATACCGTTATCCAGCTGATTTTCGTTGTTTTCGTGGCATTTCGTTACTGGGAGTGGCGGTAGCTTCAACCACCCGGGGTGGGTTAGGTCACCTGTGGTCAATCGTTACTTATTTTATTCGAATTGACAAAAAAAGACCAATCCGACAAGCCCTCGCAAGCCTAGCACCGAACTAGCACCGAAAAATCGGGAAAAGGGGTGAAGAGTATGTCGGGAAATATTGTCACCATCGTATTCCCCGCACTCGAAAATTGAGGAGTAGATGTCTAGCGGTCCAGTCACAGAATATTTGGGGTCAAAGCTTTCTATATATACTTATTTTATATTTTTATACTTCAAAGGCCACTGGCGGCCAAACTATTGAATTTTGAGCATTGTTTCCCAAAATTTAGAAAAAACTGACCGAAAGGCCTTCTCCTATACTTTTATGCGGGGTCCTTTAAGATTTACCAATGAAGTTTCTCATTTATTACAAAGTTATTTTAATTTGTTTTAGAATTATCTGATTTGATTACATCTAGAGAGTTAAAAGTGAACTAATTATTGCTCCTCTTTATTTCACAATTCCGAACGTTATATGAAAACATATTGTCAATCTCAGAAAAAACAAAATATCAAAATTCATAAAGTAAATATTTAATTAATACTAAAACTTTTTAATTTAAATTGAAAAATATGCAAAATATATTGCTCAATAAATTGTATAATCACAGGTTCAGCACATGTTTGAATGGCATATCATGCTCTCGTTCTTGGCTTTGGGTAATTTCGTAGTAAATAAAAAAAATTAAAACCATTTAACAGTCGTACGAATTACGAATTTTAATAAAAACGTACATCCTCACCGAAGTATAAATAATACTTCCATCTTATAACTGGATTAAAACGATGACACAAACTGTTTCATATGTAAAACATTGTGACATTCAAATTTCGGCCTGGATGAAACGATGGTATAAATTTGTAAGTTTATATGAGGTTTATGCTGAATTACAAACGTGATGGGTTTTTGTATCCACCGAAATTGTTCGTGTGAGTCTAAATAACTGAAGTGGGCAAATTAAAAACAAGATGGGAGGAACGATTATAAATATTTAATAAGAATGATAATATATTTAATATACACAGCACACAAACACTTACAGTACGCTTCGAGAAAGGAAACAGATTCGGTTTCCAAACGTTACTTTTATATTTTTGTTCTTATTCATTATTTGTCAAAAAACACCCTCTAACTGCTCCTTTGACGTAAAAGTCACAGGTGTAGAGGTTATTTTCCAGTAAAATACTGGATAATTGTATTATTTTGTAGATTTCACAGACATTGTTTAGAAGAAAATGTATGTGGCACAGCATCCTAATAAGAAACACAGAAAAATTAAGAATGATAATAATAATAATAATTTTGACATCTGACATGACATCTCACGAGCTAATTGTTCACTTGCTCCAATATCTTGCGGTGGCCGGTCCCGTAATGAGATGCATAGAACAACTTATGCCGCGCTGGAGGACTCGCTCTACTATATCATCTGGTAATGTCAGAGTCCAAACAGAGCCGGTCATGTTTAAAAAGGGTGTGTTTCAGGAAGATTTCCGTAGCCCCCTTCTATTTTGCATCTCGCTACTGCCGTTATTCGTTGAACTTCGCAGAACCCGTGGTTACAATTGCGGTACCCCCGGAGATAGGAGGCATAAGGTCACCCATCTCTGTTACATGGATGAAACTTTATGCCTCCAGCGAGAGAGATTTACGTCAATCTCTCAGGGAGGTACATGAGTACACTCAGGCTGTCGGTATGGAGTTCGGCTTGGACAAATGTGCACTGGTTCATCTCAAGAGAGGGCGATGCCGTGACTACGGAAAGAACGCGCAGCTTGTAGATGGAAGCATCTTGTACCACCTAGATACCGGAGAGTCGTATACGTACTTGGATGTTGAGCAACGCTCCACCCAAGAAGTGTCAACAGTGAAAAACGCTCTCCGCGGCAAGTATCAGCACCTCTTCTGGCAGATCTGGTCTACTGAGCTGTTGGGGAAGAATCAGGTGTCTGCATCTAATATGCTTGCCGTTCCAATCCTCCTACACTCCTTTGGGATAGTGAAATATACACAAGGCGAGTTGCGCCAACTCGATGTAGGAACCTGAAAGATGATGCATCGCAACAGAAGCTTGCATCCATAATCGTCCGTTCCGCGGTTATATCTCTCACGGCAGCAGGGAGACCGGGGACTCTTGAGTTTGGAGTATCTACATAGCAGGTCGGCTTTGGATGGAGCTTGCAAGATCATCAGGAGTTCGGATCGCTTTCTCTGCATGGTTCGCGACCATGAAAATGCAGGGATAGGAGCGTTCTTATTTAAGGCAGCACAAAGAGCAGCCGATGAACTTGGTCTCGACTTCGACACTGGGCGGGTAAACCCGAGCTCTGTCACCGAGCATTAACGCTATAAATTTAATTAAAATTTATGTAAATATACGTATATTTGTTTTCTTTAATACATCTTTTTATTTTATATGATTTTTGTGTATTTCTAAGTATATTGTTATTATTTTTGTTATCGAATGTTTTTTCTTTTGTTTCTTCTCGACTCCATAGGAACGTCTCGATTTCCAGTGAGTGAGTCGCTATAGTCGCTATATATAACATTAAGGAAGGGAGAAAGATTCAAATCTCAACTATTTATTGTCAGATAAATCATCACTAACTAAAACCAATTTCATTTTAAAAAAGATACAAATTCCAGATTCAGATGAATTTATTTGGTGTGATGTTTCTCGTACAAAAGTTGTTGTTCCACTTGTTTACAGACGAACGATATTCGATATTTTTCACAACTTATCTCATCCTGGTATTAAAGCCACTAGACTGTTGATTTCAAATAACTATTTTTGGCCGAAAATGAACACAGATTGCAATTTATGGTCAAAATCGTGCATTAATTGTCAAGCTGAGGAAGTCAGCCGACATACGAGAAGTCCTCTTGGAAACTTCACCATTCCGAAAAGCAGATTCGACCACATCCATATAGATTTGGTAGGACCATTACCTCCATCCATAGGTAACTCTTACATTCTTATGGTGATTCAACGATTCACTAGGTGGCCGGAAGCGTACCCTCTTCGCGACTTCACAGCAGAAACAGTTGCGCGTACTTTATTTCAAAATTTTGTTTGTCGATTCGGTGTTCCCTTGTCGGTGACGACTGATCAAGAGGTACAATTCGAGTCAAGATTATTTAGAATTTGCAAAGTTTTTAGGTTTTCATAAAATACGTACAACTGCATATCACCCACAAGGGAACTCTCTAATTGAAAGATTTCATCGCTCACTTAAAACTTCCTTGTTAACTAGAGCTAATATATCACATTGGACAAATGAATTACCCATCATTTTATTAGCATTTAGGACAACTCCCAAGGAAGATCTGCAATGTTCACCTGCTGAACTTATATATGGTCAAACCCTTCGTTTACCTGGCGAATTTTTCGTTGAATCATATAATTCCCCAGATATTCCTTATTTCATTGACAAATTACGCATTTATTTTAACAATTTAAAATTTGTTCCTCCAATTTCGCATGGCAATTACAAAACTTTTGTTAGTTCAGATCTTTCCTCTTGCGATTTTATTTTTGTTCGCAATGAACGGTTTAAACGTTCGTTTACTCCTTTATATGAAGGACCGTTTAAAGTTTTATCTCGTTCTGATAAGTTATTTACCTTTAAGAAAGGAATCAAAGTCATAACTGTCAATATTGCTAGGGTTAAACCAGCTTTTGTATTAGTTGACAGATGTGACACTTTGCCTACCCCGATTAAAAAAGTACATTTCGCAATCGACACGTTGGTTGATTGACTCTTTTCTTTTTTAACGAGGGGGTGTAAAATTTATAGCGTTAATGCTATAAATAAAATTAAAATTTATGTAAATATACGTATATTTGTTTTCTTTAATACATCTTTTTATTTTATATGGTTTTTGTGTATTTCAAAGTATATTGTTATTATTTTTGTTATGGAATGTTTTTTCTTTTGTTTCTTCTCGACTCCATAGGAACTTCTCGATTTCCAGTGAGTGAGTCGCTATAGTCGCTATACCTTGCATGGAGTCTTCTACAAGAACATGGAAGACAGGGACTTATCTGAGAAGCTGACCTTTGCTTTCCTAAGGTCAGCTGGGCTGAAGTCTGAGACCGAAGGGTTCGTTATGGCTTGCCAGGATGGTGTCTTTAACACACTCATCTATCGAAGTCATGTCTTGGGTATAGAGGTCCCTGATGTAAACTGCAGGGCCTGCCACTTATACACCCGCTGTCGGCTTGTCCGACATACGCTGTCTCGGCCTATATTCACAGACATGATGGAGCATTACGAGTGATGTACTATCATCTGCGGCATACGTATGGGATAGATGAGACACCAATGCTCCCTTACGCTCCGGGAGATATTAAGTCTGCAGTAGGGAATGAGCGGTGCCTAATTTATTGGAACTACTCGTTTCCCACCCTCAGGCAAATACAGGCCAATAAATCTGATGTAGTCCTCCTCGACCACCAACTCAGGACAATGTTTGTCATTGAATTCTCCGCCCCGGGGGAAATAAACATTGTTCTAAAAGAGGAGGAAAAACGTACTAAATATCAGTGGCGGCTCGTGATATTGTCTGCAGAGGAGGCTTGGTATTTTGAAAGACAATTAGAGAAATTTCTAGTAAAAGTAAAAGATATTAATTTGGAAGATTGGAAGATATGCTGATTCTTCCAAAGGGAGGCTCAGCCTCCCCTGCCTCCCCTGACGAGTCGCCACTACTAAATATCGAGATCTTCTCTTCGAACTCCGCAGACTCTATCCGGACCACACTGTTAAACTAGTGGTTCTTATCATAGGATGCCTCGGTGGGGTGAGACGCACACTGCTTTCGGAATTGAAGACGATACCGGCATGCCCAGAGTCGGCAGAAATGCAGAAGGCTGTTATCCTTGGTTCGTTACGCCTGCTCAGAGCACACGATTTGCGGACCCAGTGATCACTAACACTACGGCGTAGGGAATGGTCACTGGTATTACCAGCGTACCCTCTCTGGTCTCGGAGGTAGAGAGAAGGGCGACTGGCTTCGAGTAAAAAAAAAATAATAATAAAAATATTTATTTATATTTTAATTCAAAAATATATTTGAGTTGATGTTAGTTTTTTTAAAATTCACCTAAAGTATGAACATGAAATTCCTTTAGTTTAATTTTAAACAGCATTTCATTCTTAATAAGTTCATTCGACAAGTTAAAAAAGTTTGGTACTAAACAATAAGAAGACTTATTCTTAATTTAGCAAAAATAATTAGAAGTTGTCGGACAAATAGAGGAATATAAGAAAGTCGACTCTGACCATGCAATGGCGAATGCATATTTTTGCTGTTTTTTTTTTTTAATTTCCTATAAGTTGAATTATGCAAGAAGTACAGAATGTTCATCACCAATAATTGCTATTTGGCTGTCTTGCAGTAACACAGGTACTGATTAATTAATAAATTATATTTTGATTTTATTCCGTTGAAAGGTTCCGCGGTAAATTGTGTACAAGAACCAAAGGCTTCAATTTTTTTTTCACTTCCCTAAGCAAGATTCCACCGCAATGCATACAAAAAAATCAACATTTTTTTTCTTAAATCATAAAATTTATAAACTGCAGGTATGTTGTTAAATCAACTTATTACACATGTTTTATACGGAAGTTGTTTGCATCAATATTTCTTATTTATTATAATGAATATTTACAACGTCCATCATTAACAATTCGATGTGGCATAACTTTGTACAATTTTATAGATAATGTCCTACATAGCTAAGGATTGACCGCATATGTGAGCATATGCTTTAGGTTGTTTTTCTCTGAAGAATCACGCATTTAAATCACACACATCCCTATAAAAAGTTTGCCGCATTCAAATATTAAAGACGTGCTTAAAGATGAATCATTCTTTAAAAAATTTAAATCACAAAGGGAATATTCTTCATCCATATTTGCATACTAATACTCTTATTTATTTTACGTAATATTTACGACTGATTTTACGCGGTGGATAAAAGACCGTAAAGTTGACACTTTCTTTGGTGAGCGAGATTTCATAAAAATGTTTAATGTTGGAGAAGTATGGACAAATTTCATATTGATAATAAAACTGTTTTCGATGTATGCATTTTCTCGACAAAAACATGCATTTCTGCAACTTTAAAATAATAGAAAAAATTGGTTCTTGTTATGATTGCAAATCATGTTCAAAAAAATTTATTTAAAAAAAAAAACAATGTGACCTAATGGCAGTTGTTTTATGGAGCACTAAAGTTTTTTAGAAAATCTCGTTTAAAGTAATACATACTCGCCCACTCCCGGTGCCATTTTCTCGATAAATAAGAGAGATATTTGAATGCGGTAAAAGGTGTTCACTAGAATATATAAATGATCAGTTTTGGGCAAAAACGGTCATTTTACAAATTGAGGTATAGATGGCGTTGCGACGCAAAGAAATTATTTGATCCTAGGAACGTTGAAAAGACGTGCAAGTGATGGGACGTTACATTCTGAGCAACTTTTACGGTACGAACGATTTTCGAAAAATCACTGGTTCTCGAGATATTTGAAGTTCAGTATAATTTTTTTAAATATAAAAATCGTCATAACTTTTTTAAAATACATTTTAGACGATAAGTCCTTTGGGACATTTTTCATAGTGAATCAGGCTGATTTAGATGGCAATGAAATATTTATCTCAAAACACAAAATAACTTTTTTTTTTCAAGTATTGTCTAATTTTTGCCTCATGTTCATGTTGTATGTTCGACTAAATTTTATACTGTAAATTGTAGACACATGGAAAAAAAATGCGATTTTTGATAGTTGAAAAATTACATTGCAGTTCAAATATCTCGAAAACCAGTGATTTTTCGAAAATTGTTCATATTAAAAAAGTTGCTTAGAATATAGTCTTCCATCTCATGCACCTCATTTCATCGTTCTTAGAATCGAAAAATTTCTTTGCATCGCAACGTCATCTATATCTCAATGTGTAAAATAACCATTTTTACTCAAAACTGAAGTCATTTATCTATTCTACTGGATACCTTTTACAGAATTCAAATATCGCCTTTAGTTATCGAGAAAATAGCGCCGGGAGTTTTAAGTGGGACACCCTGTAGAGGGTCAATAGATTAGATCTGGTTGTATTATTATTATTGTAAAACATAATAAGGATAATAATAACAATGATGATAATAATATATAATGATAATAATAATACTTCAGCCCCTTTACCACGTCACGGTACTAATCTACAAAGAGGTTTTTTGATTTTTTTTGTATTTTTTGTTGTTTTTTTTTTGTATTGTTTTTCGATTTTCTGCTTTTTTGCTTTAGATTAGTTTTTAATTGGTATTTCATGAGTTATTGTTTCTGTATGGCAAATGATGTATTATTTTTGATTGAATTATCATCTTCACTCACTGTGCTGTGAGTCAATTTTGACTACTTTGACCCTCTATATCTTTGGAACCTTTGTTATGCTCAACTCTAAATTTTTTTTATGATTGATGTCTCATCATAAGGTATCATTGAGGCTACAAATCAATCAAAAATTTGAGGACTCCCAAACGGGCTATAAAACACCTGTTTCACTTTTTGTAATTATTTTAATTGATTTTCTCTGCAATCCAAAAATTCTAGTGGCGTGGCCCCAGTTTATCAGCCCATATGCCATTTGCGTGCAATTAATGAGTGGTATGCTATTATTAAGACGTCTGGGTACAATATTGTTCAACTTTAAATAAATAAATAAATAAATAAAAATAAATAAACTTTCTTAAGACAAAGATATTTTCGCTCATTTTGTTCGCCACGAATTCCACGTGGTGACTCCAGTTTAATTTGGGGTCTAAGTAGTCACCGAGAAATTTAATTTTATCTGGATTATTATATTCTTCCTGTGATCTGTGAGTAAAAATCATGTCTGTTGTTTTATTTTCATTTAAGGATAATTTATTGCAAGACAACCATGTGCCAGCATTTTTACGTGTATCCTTCATGCGTTGCTGAACTACCTTCAAATTAGTGTCTGAACTTTGTAATATGGTGTCGTCTGCAAACAGAACAAGATTAGGCTCCATTACAGCCTGTTTAAGATTAATGATGCATATTAAAAATAAAGTTAGCCCCAGAATGGGCCCCTGCGGCACCCCACTTTCACCCCCAGGAGCTTTGAGTTTTTATGATTTATGCTGCTGCATTGTTTCAGGTTAGTTAGGTAGGATTTTATGAGGTTACAATTGGCTTCTTCCACATTCAAGTACTTTAGTTTTCCTATCAGCACATGGTGTGAGACACAATCAAAGGCCTTCTGAAGGTTGCAAAAAGTAATCACAACACACTCTTTTTTTTCTTGTCCTATGATTTTATTGATAAGTTGACATATTGCACCATTTGTTGACTTCTTGGTACGGAATCTCTACTGATTTTTATAGAACATATTATGTTATGTTATAATTTCGTTATTAAGTATCAGGTAGTTTATGTACTTAAGTTTGTGTTGGTGTTCCCAGACAATAGGGAGGAGTTAAATGAGTAAATGAGTCGTTCTGTGCATGTGCCAATTTGCCGTTGTATTTGTATCAAAATGCTATTTTTGTGAAATTAAAAGTGAATTTAACCACCACCACCCCTCCCATCCACCCCTCCCTCCCGATAATCTTCGTGACTAAGTCGTGTCTTCCATTGCTTGCAATGTAACTCGAGTGATTGTGATGGTGGGAGATTCCTTCAATCAGACACGATTTCCAAATATCCTTCAACTTGTTTTATGTTCCAGGGAGATGAGACCACCGGCGTGGCGCAGTGCTTTAGGATGTTAGGCTTGCGACCGCGGAGTCCCGGGTTCGAATCCTGGCTAGGGTATGGATATGTAGTGGCGTTTTTCACGTGTTACCGAGATGGTAGCAGTTGGCCAGACTGCGGTTGTGTGAGAGACAACACGGTCTAGTCGCTCTCCTCTCCTGAGTTCGAGTCTCAGCTGCGGCAGATGGCAATGTCGCAGAGAATGGGTGTTGTGATGTTGTCTATATGTGAGTGTCTGTCCTGGTAGAGTGGAAGATCAGCCTACGGCTGAACTCCGCCAGGACATTAATATAAATAAGGCTAATAAAAAAATAAATAAATAAAATAAAAACAAAATTGACTGTATACACGGGATTATATTTGCTGCTGCACTATTGGTAAAATTCGGTGTAAGGCTTTCCTATGGCATTGTTTTTAATTTAAATATCAACAAAAGATAATTTAACATGTCTCTCGGATGAGGAAGAATAAAAAAATAATTACCAAACACGAAAGTAATATATACTGGTTTCTCAAAGGAAATCTCGTTATCAAATTATTCTTACTCTAACGCAAAGATGAATTTATTGCACCGTCGGGAAACTAACTTTGCTATTCAATAAATCTCCCTCATTTTAATTAGGTACTTTCAAATTAAACTTGACGCCGCCTTGCCCTTAAACGTACATCAACAATGTGAGCAGGAGATTCCTGTCTGTATACAAGATATAAGATACGTACATTTAAATACCTGGTACGTTGTTGCAGTTGTCAGAAATGTAATGTATTTATCTTTATTTTGGGCATGATTAATATTTATGTTGTTGCCACATTCCTCGTGGTATATGGTCATGTACCCGAGATTTAACTTAATTGATCTGAACGGTAATATGCATAGGTATGTAGTCAATTTATTCATAAGATGTTGCGGATATTATTGTAGTGGATACATGCAGCAATTTTTTAAATATTATTCCCGTCAATTCGCGTATTCTGAGTTTTTAGTCTTATTAATTGACTTTAAAAAATTTAAAGAAAAGAGAATTGGTGACAAAACAGCGTTATCTGCCTTTTAGTCCAGTTAACGGGGACTTCTAACTTGAGTGCTAATGAATGGATTTTGATGAAACCTTGTGCAATGTGTTTGTAATGACGTTAATAAAAAAGCTAAAAAAAAAAAATATTAGAGTAGGAAACGATCGGAAATTGAATTTTTTCAATTTTTAAATTACATATTTTTAAAGCGCTACAATGACAAAGATGGGGGTAGTTTCTCATGTTTTTCCGGAAAAACTCGGTGAAAACGCACTACAGAAAAGTTGCAAATAAAAAAAATCTTGTATTTCGACGATACATTCACCTGAATTTTTTCAGATTTTACATTTTACATTTCCTCTCCCTCATTTTTAGGAATTTTCGAGTGGCCATATCTCGAAAAATATGCATTTTTCGAAAAAATTCAAAAGAGTAAAAACATCTTATTTTGGGCCAAAAAAGGTAAATACATTGTTTTTTTCACTTTTGCCACCGGCTCGGTGGCGCAGTGCTTAGGATGCTAGGTTTGCGACCACAGGGTCCCGGGTTCGAATCCTGGCTAGGGTATGGATGTGTAGTGGCGTTTTTCACGTATTACCGAGATGGTAGCAGTGGGCTAGACTGCGGTTGTGTGAGAGACAACACGGTCTAGTCGCTCTCCTCTCCTGAGTTCGAGTCTCAGCTGCGGCAGATGGCAATGTCGCAGGGAATGGGTGTTGTGATGTTGTCTATGTGTGAGTGTCTGTCCTGGTAGAGTGGAAGATCAGCCTACGGCTGAACTCCGCCAGGACATTAATATAAATAAGGCTAATAAAAAAAAAAAAAAAATAATAATAATTCTACAAGTTATGGAACCCGTGATAAAAGGGGTGTTTTCTACCCCTTTCGATCATTTCCTACTCCAATCTTTTTTAAACTGTTTTATTTACGTCATTACAAACACATTGTGCAAGGTTTAATCAAAATCCATTCATCAGCACTCAACTTAGAGATTTTGATCATTTTAGCGCTCCGTTGACTGGACTATTTGCTAACTAATTTATATTCCTCCAATGCCAAAATTCTTATTGTTAGCCAAAATTGATCTAAGCTAGAAAGAGCAATAATTTTTTACATTTGTAATACGTAGACGAGCATCTGCAAAACTAACTGATATTTTATTTTATAATTATTAACCTTTTTTATTCATTGTAGATTAATTTTTTCAATTATTATTATTTATTTTTCATGACTAGAGAAGTGCACAAATGCCAGGGTAATTCTGAGGGATGATTAAAGATTATTTACTGTCAATTTAGTCTATTTAGTCAGTCAATTATCAAAGCCACGAACGGAAGATCTTTATTTTAGAGAAGGCTTTTATGAAGATGTAATATTATAATATTACACCGTTTAACACCTTGTAGTCCAATCGAATTGTAATTTGACATGGCAGAAATAGATAACCACGATTTTATTCTTTTAAGTTGGTGGGTTGGCGTCCAAAATAAGCCCTTATAGCGTGAGAACTGAAGTCATACCGGAAAAGGGACGGGGAAAGGGGAAATTGAAAAATCGTTTTTCGCGTTTAAATAGAAGGCTAATAATTTGAGAGGAAAGTTCAAATTGGAAAGTTATAGGTATTAAAAAAATCTTATAAGTATTAAAAAAACCTATAAAATGAGACCCCGAACATTAAGATAGCTTTATTAGGTCAGGAGTAAATTAAAAAAAAAAAAAAACGGAAATTTTGAAAAACATTTTTAATTTCAGCAAAATTTTAGAAAATTTTTCGAACTAAAGTACGTGCCATATAGGAGGGAATATCTGGTAAAAATTTCAAATCGATATCTGCATTATTTTTCGATAGATTCAATTTTTTGGAAAAAAAAAGGGTCTTCGAAAAATGGCTATAAGTACTTCATTTTCTGTCAGATTTTGCTATGAGAAGAAAAATTCTATTCTCCGAGAGTTGTTCAACAATTACAAATGTTTTCTATATGGTCATTATTACAAATCATCAACAGCAGAAAAAACAGCAAAAAGAGGTATCTGATATTTCAGCAGACGAATTTAATTTACATTTTGCAAATGTTGCTGAAAATGTAATAAAAAATTTACCTGTCACTAATAAAACCCATAAAAATTTCTTAGACAAAAAATCACAAATTCTCCAATCTCAGTTTTGTTTCAGAGAGGTTTCTTATAACGAAGTAAATGAAGTTATAACCAATTTAAAAAAGACTAAGTCTAATGATGCTTATTATTTAAACATAAAAACGTTATACGCAATTAGATATTTTATATTGATTCCACTAACTAACTTAATAAATAGTTGTATACGCATAGGTATATATCCTGATATTCTTAAAATTTCAAGTCATTCCATTACATAAAAAGGACTTATTAAACGATGTTGGAAACGTCAGACCCATTTTAATTTTACCTGTTCTCAAAAATTTTAGGAACTTTGTTAAAAATGCAGTTAACTTGCTATTTTGAATCTAATAACCTATTTAGTTCTAATCAGTTTGGTTTTAAAGCTAAATCCTCTACAACATTAGCCATTAATAAGTTGACTGAAATAATAAGTTATGGTTTTGAAGCTGGTGAACATGTGTAAAATCGGTATCAGGGTTTATGGCGTGTGTACGGTTCGAGCTACGCCTTGCTTTAAGATTTGTTCTCACTCATACACATATCAAGCGGTAATTGTAAAGCTACCTACGACTTTCCACTCTATAAAATATTTACAATTATACGTTCATCTCTGTCATTCTTGCATGCGGTTCAAATCGATAATGGGACAACGTTTGTGCCTACTCAATTACTTTCGACATAGCCGTGCGACAATATTTTAGATTTTAAATAAGTATAGGTAGATAAATAATAATCGTTTGAATAACGGACTATTTTTATTATTCAAGCTATATGTATTAGATATTGTTGTATTAAATTAAATTAAATTAAGCGTGAGTGTAATTAAATTGTTTATATTAATATTATTTAAAAAATGAATGTACAAATTATTAAAGTACTCTACTACATCCTTTTTCAGGTTCTCTCCATTTCGTTCTTTAAATCCAAATATAGCTATGTTTTTCTGCCGTGACTGTTGCTCTATCATATTTAGTTTTTGTTTATAGGATTTTTCTTTTTCTGTTGCTTGTTCTTTGAATTCTTTAAATTCTTTCTTAATTGACAATAATTCTGTACGCAGTAGTCTAATTACTGTGGTTGTGTTATTATTGTAAATAAAATAATTTTCTCACCGCAATGCCTGGTTGCACTATTAACAAACAGAGTCGGCAACTTGTATTAAATCTTTTGGAGTATTTTCAACGGGAAAAAGAAAATAATGGACCGTTACGTCCGCTTACATCTGTCCAAGAAAGGGTAGCCGATTCTTTGAAAATCAGTTTAAGAAGTGTTTCTCGAATAATTCATGAACAAAAAATGGGTGTACCTCTAAATACCCCGGGGCAAACACATAAGGTGCCGAAAAAAAAAAGTGATGATGTGGATGATAGTACCAAGGCAGAAGTGAGGAATGTGATTTATAGCATGAAGGAGGATGGAAGGCATATGACACTTAAAATATTGCATGAAGAACTAAAGGCAAAGGGTATAATTGACATTTCCAAAGCAAGCTTAGGGCGACTCTTAAAGACATGTGGATTTAAATATAAAATGGAAAATAATCGACGTTATCTCTGTCAGCTTAGTAACGTCCTCCATAACCGTATTAGTTTTTTGAGAAACTATATTAAAAATCTTCAAAGCGAAAGTCCTCTTGAATTTGTCTATCTGGACGAACATGGATTTTTTCAAAGGGGGGCCTTCAAAAGAACATGGCAGGATGAAGATGTAAAAAGCTGCAGAAAGGGCCACGAAAATATTGGCAAAAGATTTATAATAGTACATGCTGGTAATAGAAATGGTTTTGTGGAAAATACTAGCCTAATATTTTCAACAAAATCAAAAAGTGCTGACTATCACGATTCTATGAACAGTGAGTTATTTGAAAAATGGGTTTTGGAAAAATTAATACCTATGTTAGAAGAACCATCGATAATTGTTATGAATAATGCATCATACCATAGCTCACTGGCAGAGAAATTACCGAACACCCCCTGGACCAAAACAAAATTGCAAGAGTGGCTGAAGAACAAAAATATCGAATACAACAAGGAGGACTTTAAAACCGATTTTTTAAAAAAGCAAAACTGCCCAAGTCAAAGGCGATACGTTATAGATGAGCTGCTGAATGAACACGGTCATCAAGTACTAAGATTACCTCCATACCACTGCCAATATAACCCCATAGAGATGATATGGGGGATCTGTAAACAGTATTATGATCGACACATTGGTGAAAATGGATATAGCAATGAAAATATGCTAAAAGTATGGATTGATGCTATAGAAAGAGCGACCCCTGAAGTCTGGGCAAACTGTATACAGCACACTGAGAAATTAATCAGGCAAGACTTTGAAAAAGAAGTACGTTATGATGAAACACCCAAACTTATAATAAATCTGGCGGAAAGTTCTGGGGAGGAAGTCTTTTGTGATGATTATAATAGTGAAGGTGTTCTTTTTTATTTCAATAATTAATATTTATTTACAACTATTAATTAATATTAATGTTTTATTTTTTTTTTTGTTATTTTTCATTATTTACTTTCATTTTTTAGTGGAGAATTATTTTGTTTAATTTTGTATATACTATGTTTAATTTTAAATAAATCTATTTGAGAGATTGGTTTTATTTATTTCCTTCATTTCAACCGCAGTGCAAAACTGGTTGATTCGACACTGTTCGTCCCTCACTTCAAATCATCTTAGACCGTACGCTTTTCGTAACGCACACGTCATAATCCCTGATACCGACTTTATGCACAGTTTCTAGACCTTTCTAAAGCTTTTGACTGTGTTTCACATAATATTTTAATTGATAAACTAGCATATTATAATTTTAATAGTAGCAGTATCAAATTAATTCAGTCATATCTGACGAATAGATCCCAGTTTGTTACATATCAAAATACAAATTCTGATTTACTATCTATGGAACATGGAGTGCCACAAGGTTCCGTTTTGGGATCGATAATATTCTTAATTTACATCAATGATTTGACAGACGTAACTTCATCTCAATTTGTCCTATTTGCAGTTGAAACCACCATCATTCACTCACATCATAATATTGACACTTTACGTACAAATATGAGGGAGACATTTTCAGAGGCTCAGGAATGGTTTACAGTAAACCAACTTAGCTTAAATAGGTCTAAAACTGAGACTATGGTTTTTAGTCTAAGAAATGTAACTGGAGAAAACCACACAAACAGCATTAAGTTTCTCGTCTCTAGATAAGAAATTGTCGTGGAAACAACACTTGTCTGTAATAAAATTTCAGTTAACATTTACCTATTACGAAACCTTGTAAATGAGGTTTGTCAAGAAACATTGATTACTGCTTATCATGGTCTTATTCATTCTCAATTATCATATGCCACCTTATTTTGGGGACATTCCACTCATAGCGCCAATATTTTCGGCTTACAAAGAAAAGCAGTACGAATTTTGTGCGACCTAAAATACAGAGACGACTGTAGACAAGCTTTCAAAAATTCAAAAATATTAACATTGCCTAGCGTGTACAATTTAGGGTGGGCCGAAAATGCGTTAAAAAATTCAAATACATTATTTTCTATTCTGATAGCCCAAAAAAGGTACCTTATGAGTCTCTCATGAACTCCCTAAAAGATTTTTTAAAACAAAGTATTCCTCGAGGAGGCGCAGTTACTTTGAAATTTACTATTATAATATGTAGTAATTTTTAAAAATTTTTTGAGCACTTTGCTTGTTACAATGCAAATCAATAGTAATATCCCGAAACTCACCACGGGGAGGTGGCTGCATATCGAGTTTCACCCGTCCCAACACCTAACCATCCAACCATGTAATTTTACGGCATAAAACCGTCTCTAGCTGAGAACCCACAAACAGCAGCTGAAGCTTCTGTAACTAATTTTACTCCTCGTTCTACACTTTGCGTATGGCACGGAAAACGTGGAAACTGCAAGGCCTTAATTTTTCTTGTGGGAACTATATCATGTAGTTCTTCATCAGCCAAGGTTGTAATGATTGATGATTCTGTTACTACTATATCATGCCATTCAATCATATCTACGTAATCTTCACAACTAAAACTTAGCTGTGATATTTTAAACAATCTTACATTTTATGATTTACTTTTCCTGGTCTTAATAATTCTGCGCAGTCCCAATCAGTAATCATCGCCAATATAATATTTTTAGGGTGTGCGAAGTATGCGTTTCTGTGTATGACAGGGTCTATAATTTCACGTAGGTCTTCTGTAAGATAGCGGGAATTTTTAATCAATGTAAAGAGATGTCTTGTGCCGTCTTTACAGGATGGTTTGGCCTTAATCTCAAACCATGTCGGAGCATAAACCCTGACAATGTAGTCTACTGATACTTGTAAATTTTCACTTGGATCCTCAGTACCAACATATACGAGTAGGATGCGGTTAGCAGCTGTTAACCAACGTGGATGTCCTAATTTTCCAGGATTTTTTAAGGCAAGACTTTCTGAATAATGACCACGTATCACTGCTTTACAGATTTCCAGTAAATAGCATTGGTCTGTACTGAGATCGGATATTGCTTCTATGTCACTGGGGTTTTGGGCGTCTTTTCTGATATTTGACAACTGGTCATTTTTCACATTCTGACATTTTGCCAATAGGTCCAGAGAAACATCGCGGTTCATTTGTATGGCCCTCCAAATTCTGTAACAAATGGCGCAATGGCAACTCATTTCCATGCAACTGACACACTAGCCATTGCAATGGCCTATTCAGGGAATTTTCAATAATTCTAATTACACCACATTTTAAACCAATGTTAACTGCTGTTCCATCACATCCAGTTTCCAAAATACTGTTCGATCTTATATTATTTATTGTCTTGCAAATATTTTAAAATTGCCTGAGAAATATTAAGTGTTAAACGAGTTTCTGGAAACACATGGCCAAAATAAACAGACCCTGGCTCTGAAATAAGTGTAACGTGCCCCTCTGTTATAGTTTTTCTCCAATAAGTTTTTTTTTATTTAGTATTTACCAAAGTTTGATCTTTACGGCCATCAAAATAAAGACTTTATAATAATCTCGATAATAACTCAATTCGTTAGAATTAGATGTGCGGAGGCATTAGAGGGGATTGCGTTGGCGCATATCACGAATTACTATCAACGTCCTTGATGTCTTCGTACTGTACGAAGGACGCTGGATACAAGTAAATACTAAATTAGAATAAAAATTCTTTTAGTTAATGGCGTTTCATATTAAAGAATTTTAGAAAATTTCAAAATCTCTGCGACCCCTCAAGACTTTTTTGGAAATGAACCAAATTTTTAATAAGACTAACTAGAGAAACACTTTTTTGGCTATCAGAAGTTGAAAAAACAATCGATTTTTTCGGCCCACTGTGTACATATTGCATTGTCTATTGTACATTAAGTAGAGATGGGCACGTGACGTGAATTTCACCGTGACACGCCGTGTCACGGCGTGTCACGGTGTGAGCGTGTACATTTAAGGTACCAAATCACGGAAGATTTCGTGAGTGTGCGTGAGTCAAAAGATCCCCTGCGTGAGCGTGTGTGAGCGTGCGTGAGATAATATTCACGCCGTGACACGACGCCCCATCTCTGCTTTAAAACTTCAACCTGTCGTGTCGTGACAAGAATAAGAAGCGAAGCGATAGACGGAACACGAGCGCGATAAGGGAGGGAAAAGGACAGGAGACAGGATGAATGACGCAACATTCAAATCAAACTGCGTAATTGCAATCTCTCTACTGCATTCGCCAGTCGCCTAGCTCCTGGCCTGGTCTGGTCACTCTGGTCCAGAGATGGGCACGTGACGTGAATTTCACCGTGTCACGGCGTGAGCGTTTACATTTAAGGTACCAAATCACGGAAGATTTCGTGAGTGTGCGTGAGTCAAAAGATCCCGTGCGTGAGCGTGCGTGAGTTTGCTTTAACATATATCAGTCGTGCGTGAGTGTGCGTGAGCTAAAGGTTTAAAGTCGTGAGCGTGAGTCAAAATCGACTCACGCGCCCATCTCTAACATTAAGGTACACAAATCAAACTATACTTCTCATAACGAAGTGCACAGTTATTCCACGAGAAACAATAATAACCTATACTCTAACTTTTTAAGACTTTAAATTTCGTAACGGAACAAATAATTATTATGCCATACGGTTTTTTAATCAAATCAAAGAACTTGAGTTCAATTTATTTAAGAGTACTGTAAAAGCTTTTTTAATAACCAATGCTTTTGACGATTTTGAAGAGTATTTTTCTTCAAATTTTAATAATATGTGTGGATGATCACTTTTATCTATATATTGTATTGTTGTATATAGTATCTATTTCCGGTTTTAGTTTTATATACAAACACTATTGTGTTATGTAATATGTCCTTTTTTTATATACTTAAATATGTTTTACATTTCTGTTTTAACTTATATGTATTGTTTTTCTGACTTGTGTAAATACTTGTGTATGATAACACCAATAAAATTATTATTATTATTATTATTATTATTTAGAAAAAACTGGTGAAAATTGAATTTGAAAAAAATAAAATCTTTTTGCTTAAAAAATTCCAATTCCATCTTTTGAATGGAATGCAGTGTCGAAAAATCATGTGTACCATTTTGAAGTGTTATTTTTTTAGTTCATTTCAAAGAAAAAACATTACTCTATGAGTTGGTTTTCGAAAAACATGAAAAAGTAGTGTGCGCGAGCGTAACGGTGCGAAAATTGGGCAGTCGGGCGACTTTTGGTAAATAAAAGCGCCTTCGTGACTTGCTTAGTAAATAGCAATTTAATATTAAGATTGTTTTTACGAAAAATAATTTTAAAACCGTTTAGTGCCCGGTATAACAAAGAGGTAAATAAATTGTCTGCAATATTAACGACCTGAACATAATATTCATTCATTGTCCTTTGGGCAATGAAGATAAGTAATAGGTCTATAATAAAAAGATTGCAACGTTAATGATAAATTTCGCTGGTGAGACGATAATTTATTCCCCAATTTAAATTCATAAATTTCTTCTCAATTAAAGAGCTGCTGCTATAAATCTCAATTAAGCATGAGGCCGGGATAATATCTTGTCAGACAAAATGAATGGTTATTTTTTACAAACAACTAGTAATTAAGTGTATTGTTTGATAATTGTTAATTAAGTCGTCAGATTAAGATATGCAAATTTAGCAAATTGTTCATTATCATTTCCAAAAGAAAATGTAATGAAAGGAAAAATCGTTTGTCACATCATCGGAGGAAGGTGAATTTTCTTTAAAGGAGTTCAAAAATGCAATTTTTAAAAGTATGCAGGCAAGGCGGCAAATGAACACCCAACTCCAAAAATGTAATATTCCAAAAACCTGAATTAAGGCCATATTGGATTATAATGGAAGTGATTTAATCATTCTACTCACGTGAGTTAATTAAAATTTACTTGTTATACAGGGTGTCCATACTCCATTCATTTTGGTGAAAACAAAAATAATTCTCGTCTTATTTTTAGACATCGTTAACTAGTCGAGGAATGTTAACATTAGAAAAGAGAGAGAGAGAGAGAGAGAGAGAGAGAGAGAGAGAGAGAGAGAGAGAGAGTGTGAGAGAGAGAGAGAGAGAGAGAGAGTGAGTGAGTGAGAGAGAGAGAGAGAGAGAGAGAGAGAGAGAGAGAGAGAGAGATCAAAAAAAATAAAATCATATTGATTTTTAATCTTACGAACGATGAATTTTACGCAGCCACCACAAATTGCGGAAACTGAGAACCCCCTTTGCCAGATGAGCTTATGTATGAGATATCCCCCATCAATAATCAAATCAAATTTTGGTGTATGTACGTTTGTGGCGTCGATCGGATGCATTTTTTAGAATTTCTAACATTCAAAATGTTTTATTTTTTTGCCTTTATAGCAGGTGAATGATTTTCTGGTCATAAGTAGATCCTAATTTGTTCTATACTTGAGTAAAATTTGATTCAAACCGGAAACAAAATGAAAAAGTTATAAGGGTATCTTCATTTTAAGTGAGTCACACTGTATATTTAAGGAAATGTATTGATTTCGACAAAATATTACGTTAGTAAATACGTCCAGCGTTGTAAAATAAAGATTGATTTGTGACTGTGATTTATTAGCAGACCACGGTAAACCGCTTTGATAGAAATATACAAGGTACATAATTGATTTTTTTTATTAATAATCGATTTTCGCTGGCGAACATCTCGTAAACTATAACACATAGAAAGAAAATGAATATAAACATTCTTGTGGAGAATTTAATTACGTTTAATTTTGCATAGATTACCTTTTCCCATACGATCGTTTCCGAGTTATAAGCGAAGAATCGAAAAAAGGAACCTTTCCACCCCACTCCCCCATGAGGAGGCGGGGCTAAGGGCGGGGACTTTTAGTATGTTTACCTCCTGACTACCCCCAACACATTCCCGAAGAGAAAAATTCTCCACTCCAAAATGTTCTCTACAATCCCCTTTTGGCATTCATTAATTGGACCAATTAAAGTTTGATTGAAATCGGATGACTAATAACTGACAAATTGATGGGGGCCATTAAAAATGGAACATACTTTTTGGGCATTCATTGATTGGACTAAGGTCTTTGATACCAATTAAAGTTTGATTGAAATCGGATGACTAATAACTGACAAATTGATGGGGGCCATTAAAAATGGAACATCCTGTATATCTCGGTCAATGTTTATCCAAATTAGCCTATATTAGTCTTAAATGAAAGATAAATTAATAAACTTTAAATATCCTATACATATACTACATATTTTTCCAATAAAATCATTAAATATGTAGGTATTTGCAAAAAAAAACGTTTAGTCATTGTCGCTACTAATTTGGGAGCCTTGTCTGAAATATTTTTATTCGAACTCTTTGGACGTTGAATGAGTACCTCATTTGTAGCTCATTCCAGCAATCATATCTTATTATACCCGAACTATTTCCATTTGTAAGTCTAATTTTACTGGATTATAAATTATAATGATATTTCAGAGAATAGGTAACATTTGCTCAATAGATGTTTTAGTGAGTATTTTAGTAAATATTTAGGAATCAATTTATATATTGTACACAATTATTATTATAACCTGTGTATTGTATATACGGGAATATATGTTCCTACGAAAAGGTATGATGTAATTCTTTATATACTTCTGATATTTCCAAACATTTTCGTGCTATTTCCAAGTATTTCTATGGTATTTTTAGGTATCTTTCAATTTTTATTAATATTTCTTAGTATTTATCAAATATTTCTAGTATTTTCAAAGTATTTCTTAGTAAAAGTACAGTAATTTCCAGAGAGAGAAAAGCTCTCGGAGAAAAGCGTAAAAACGCTTCCATATGATAATCCTCTAAAATATGCACCGACAACAGCTATTCTTTTCTCTAATGTGAATATTCCTCAAATAGTCTAGAAAGAAAACTAGAATTAGTTACGTTTTCACCAAATTTCATCAAAATGATTAGAGTTTAAGTGCACCCTATACATATTTCCAATACTTCCACATCTTAAAAATAAAAGATTTAGACGAATAGCTCTTATTTTGTTTCCGCCTGGTAAAAATCAATTTGAAAGAACAGTAGCCAGTGAGCGAACAAAAACTGAACCAGTAAGGTACATAAAATATATTTCAACGATAATTTGCTCATACTTTCTCGTGTCGGGGCATAATAAGAACATAATAATGGCTTTGTGTTTATGGCTTCTGACAATTGGGAATTATTCATTGTCGGGATTATTTATGAAATAAACGTTTTAGTTTGACGGCACAATGCAACACCGCAACGGAATTCAATGAATTTATAACTTCTTCATTTTTTATGAAAGTAACTGTAGAAGATTTTAATATTCACAAGGAGGCATCGAAGAACTTCCTATTTAAGTTATTACTTTTCAATAAATAACAGTCTGATCGGCCAAATCCACTTTTTCGTACACTCATGACGTTTGAGGTTGGTTTTCGGGACATCTAGGAGTAGAAATTTTTTTTTCTGTAATTTCAAGGTATGCTCGATAAGTATGCAAAAAAAAACAGTTTGAAAAAGTGTATTACGTCCACAGTTTGCTACGGCGTTGTTAACAACACTTTAAATTAGCACTATTCGCTACAAATTTGTATCGTATGAACGATAAACTGAGTCGTTAATCGTAAAAAATGAAAAATGCCGAACAAGATCACGAGTGAATAAATTTTCATACCATTTTCTGTATTGCTAAGACCTAAAACTAAAATGTTTACTAGTTAGAATTTAACATCTTTCTTATTAGAAAAGTCTGGAAATAGTTGTAAATGAATGATTAATCCAAAGTAACTGCAATAATTTCAGTACTATGAAAAAATTATCATTATTTATGTTTTCGGGGTTAGTAAATATGAACTCAAGGTCAAAAATGGCAATTTTAAAAAGGAAGGAATTTTCGTGGTTTTTGCGATTTTTGTTTTCACTTCTGTCGCTTACATCTCGAAAATGAAAGGAGATATCGACTTCCCGCTTGCGCCATTCGTTTTTTCTCGTCGAAATCCATAACGTTTGGTCATTTTTTCGAGTCATTTCGTCCGAAAAAAAAAAACTTCAAACCTAATAGGATCAAAAAGAATTTTACATCGTCTTTTGGGTGAGATCAAAAAATAAAAAGTTGCAATCGTTCACCTAAAAATCTGAAATAATTCATGGGCACGTAAATCGACGAGAAACAAAGAATGGCACAGGCGGCGATTCGATATCTCGAAAGGTAAGCAAGATATCGGTTGAAGAAGTCGAAAATCATAGGAAAATCACCTCTTTCGCATTTCAACGGCAGACATTTCGAAAACGTGTAATTTGTTCGTAACGCCGCTTCACTGATATATTCTGATATCTGTTTTTTATAAGCAAAAAAAATCAGGACGTCATCTGTAACAGAGTTTGAGTTAGGGAATATTTTGTGAACCGATGTCACAAAAGATGGTGATTGTCTTCGACATTTCCTCGCTTGTGTTGTAACTTTTTCAAACGAAAATTGACTTCCCAAGCCAACTAACATCTGCCGCTCTCCCCTCCACTACATCCAGATACCGTGTGTGTAGCCGAACGCTAGGCATCGGGAGTAAAATTACATCGCGCGTGCCAGCTGGCTAATAACAGGCTGGAATGCTCCGCTCGACGGAGGAATTTCCGGCAACTATGTTGTCATATCTATCGCGCTACGTGGATGTACATACCTAATGGGAAATTACACGCACGGTATAAGACAAAATAACAATAACTATCTAATATAAAAAAATTATCGTATTAATTATTACCGTCAGTCCAAGTCAAGTTGCACTCATATTCTTCTAGGAAATTGTGCAAAGTCGATTGCTACTATTACTCCCCATTGCATGGTGGTTAAGATAAATATCCTCTGAAGGATGCGTCCACCCTTCCCATGTTTGGTAGGCAGATTCTTACATATTAATACGCCCTATACCCACATTTGATTGTACTTTTTAAACTTTATACAATAAACGGTATTACTTGAATTCTTACATTTCCTTGATTGAATTATTAACTTTAAATTTAATCTCTTGGGTGCTTTTGCGTGTTAGATCGACAATTGAATGTATAGGATCCTCATAAGGTCCTCAAATCTGTTCTCAAAAACATCGATCAAATGACAGCAACAGAAGGGGGAATTAAATAAAAGTAATTAAGAAATTAAAAAGTGATAGATCAGTAAGGAGTGTTAGAAAAAAAGTGCAACGTAAGAAGGCGGATACTTTGGAGAGAGCAGTAAGCAATCAATGGTATGTATGAATTTATTCCTTTCTTGTCTATTACAGAACCACAAGCCTAAGCCATGTCTGAGAATTAACCGAACCCACTGAGAGTAGAAATTAGCTATGCCATGTTAAAGGGAAGCGTGACTGGCACCCTTAATATCACGTCCTTCAGTCGAGCGTGAGTTCTACTTTATCACTACATATTTATTTAGAAAATGTTTTAATACGAAGTGATTAGTAAGAGGTCTACTCTTATTAAGGAATTCATATTAAAACAAAAATATGAATTTCTTTCAAAGGTTATGTCGATAAAATTTGAAAATTTGCTGGGGCAAGTGCAGCAAGTGGGAAACTTTTTTATCTTTCGAAATAGACAGGCATATTGAGCAGAAATAAGGATAAAGGCTGAGGCAACTTTTTTATTAGAAACTTTTTTAAAGGAGAAAATCGCATGTAAAATGCGTAACGTCCTTGTGGATGAAGCGGCTCAGGGAACGGTGTAAAATTATTCGACATTGAAGGAAACTTGTACGCTATAATGTCTACAATTAATGAACCTACTACTGTAGACTTTGGACTACTATTGAGATGGCTTAGAGCTGTATTTCAAGATTACCGTTACCTGGAGGATAAAAGCACCAAATTTGGTATACTAATAAATATTAGCCTAGGGCCCTCTGGAATTTATAAAAATTTTCATGTACACTAAAATTCAAAATGGCCGACAAATATGACAAAATGTCACAATCTATTATATTGTTAATGAATCACAGCTTTAAGCCAATTAAGTACACTACACACCTAACTTAAGATAGTCTACATATTAAATATATACAATAAAATATACTCACATAATTTATTACAGTAATATATAAGTCCACATATAACGCTAATAAGAGTTCCCAATAACAGAAAAATATGTATAGTTATTCATTCAATGGAATTCAGTATGTAACAGTTATAAACAAATTACACTTGCACTTGCAAAGTGGTGAGCAGTCCAGATTGGCTTTCCCACATTTGCAGTTTTTACAGTCTCCTTTGCAGGAACATTTAATTAATTCCCTGCATGATCGAGAAACCTCTGGATTTGTCATCCAAACTGATGAAACCTTATTCCAAGCAAAATCCTGTGAGAAGGAATCACTTGCTGTGTTTGTACGCTGGTCGTTCAAATACCTGCTTGTTAAAGTGCCTTTTGGATATGTTGAAGGAGTGCATCCTCACTCGGTGGAAGTTGATACTGCTGAAAGGAGTGGTTTTATCACATAGAACAACAGTCAGTCGTTCCAGCTTCTTGAAGTGCTCAGAGTCGGCTTTCAGCAGTTGGAATGGATGAGTGGCCAAATACACAAATGTATCAGTGACGTCTTGAACTGCTTGCCATGAACTTCTTACTCTTACCTTTGAAGGCGGAGGTTGTATCGCAACCAGAGAATGAGTGAAACACAAGTAGTGCTCGTGGTTTTGGCTCCCACAGGCTTGCACAGATGGCGTTGATGTGGTAAAACCTGTAATGCTTGCCCATGCCAAAGGCCACCCAGATATCGGCCAAAGGTTGAGTCACTATTAGATCATAGAATGTGCTAGCAAGGATGATAATCACATCTGTGTCTACAGTACGCACAAGGATGCTCTTTGCCCCTTGCTGTAGTGAACGGAGTACATGAACCACAAGCATCGTGTCTGCCTCTTCATGATTGCAGTTTTCCATGGGTGTGTTCGAACCGATTTGTGCAACTGCTTTCCCTGTTGTGACATATACATCTTTGCCTGGTGGCCAGTTGAACTCTACAACCTTGGAAGTCAAAAAGTTGAACAAATCCTTCTTGTTCATTGAGTCACGGAGAAAGTCCATTCAATTCCGTGGCAGTTTGGTGTTGCCAGATACTTCCTTTCCAGTCCCTCACATCTTTTTTCCCGGGTAGACTCCTTTAAACTGTCTGGAATGTAGATGTCCCAAACAACATCTAACCTTTGGGCATTCTCCAGCTACTTATGAAGGTAAGGTAGAAATATCTTCTATCAGCATACTGATTGAAGGTGTCGACACTTGTAGTAGGCAGGCATTGGACGATGACGGCAGTGACCAGATATTTGAAGTCACAGCTTGAAGGGGGCTCTGATTGGCCTGGCTGCTTAAGACATTGCAGTATTCCAGCCTTGTTGGTTGACAAATGAAGCTTACCAAAGTCTGAAATGGAAAGAGGAAATGACTGTATCTTATGGACAAAAAACTCATCCAAATCAGATTCCCGATTCTGCATAGATAAATAAAATTGGCTAAATAGTACCACATTGTTCTGAATCACTTTCAGCTCCTTCCCCTGCTGAGATGTTACTTTATGCTTCGGTCTCTTGAAGAGTGCAAGAGAATCCCACTTTTTATGGTTTTTGTAGTAGTGATGCTCCGAAAAGAAAGACTCACATGGGATATTTTGTCGTATTTGTAGGCCATTTTGGATTTTAGTGCTGTACATGAAAATTTTTAGAAATTCCAGAGAGCTCCTAGGCTAACATTTAATAGTATACCCTTCATACCGAATTTGGTGCTTTTATCCGCCAGATAACGGTAATTTCAATAAGCCACCTCACTATACGAACATAATAAACATAATAAAGCACATAAAAAAAGAGTTAGCCCATTATCAACTTGATCCTAAATACATGACACATATATTTATCTTATCTTGTTTTTCCAGCCGATTTTTTTTCACAAATCAGCCTCGTGTATCGTCAGATATCCGGTAGTAAATTACGGAATCAACAACGGTTTGGAAAGCTATCTTAAATCTTGCTGTTTGGCAAATCTTGTTAAGTGGCATCCACATAATCGATAAGAGATGTTATCATATCCTTTCTCTAGGACCTTCTCTAATGGATGTCTGGAGTATATCATAAACATGATTTCAAAGAAGCAATTTCTGCTTAATGGTGGACAACAAAATAAAACTATTCTTTATAATTTAATAACGTGAGACGATGATTATTGCTTACTTTATTAATAATTATGAAAATTTGATAAACTTAAATACCTTTCAAAATCGGTCATCATAACCTCAAATGACGAATTGAAATTATGATGAAGTTTTATATATCCTTTTAAATGATATACCATAGAGATACCCGTTCTTCGCATTTTTTTTAAACAAAGAGTTATTTTTAGCACTACAAAGTGTGCAGGTAGATTAAATCAAGGTTACTTTATACACAATATTTTTGTTTTACCTCATGGAATAAAAATAAAAATATTGTAGTTGTTACTTAAGAATGCTACATAGAATTAAGTATAAGAGAAGCATGGTAATAGCAAGTCATATTTCCGAGGGAATTAATAGTATTCTACAAATAAAAACATTATTTCCAGCACAGCACCTTGTAATTATTATGGCTTTAATGACATAAGGTTTTAAAGCACGTATATGAAGTCTGGTTCCATTACACAAATGGGGAGGATTTAAGTTTCTAAGCAACATGATGAGTGCTCCAACTTTAAGCTTTAATTTAAGGGATGGCAGTCCAAGAGGATTGTAGAAATTCTGTTGGATAATTAATAGAATAATCATCGACCAAAAAAATCTAGCTTTTGCGAGTATTAAAAGTTTTCCCGTGCCTCCAGAGGTATTAGTGAAGAATATTTTGCCATGATTAATTTTTTGTGCTCTTTAAAATATCTTTATAAGCTGTGGCATATTCCTTATTTAACTTGGGCTAGTTAAGATCAATTTGTCCTGGAAGTAGATTTTTAGTATAGTATGTTTCTCTTAAATATTCAATATCATATGAATCTATTTGACCAGATTGAGATGAGGAAAACTAAAATCTTCATAATACATATTTGCAACAAGTAGTTTATCCTCTATGAGAATAAAACCTTCATTATAAATAGCATCATCGTAATTTATATTCTGATCGGGTAACTTTGTCGTAAAAGATCTTCCGTAAGACTGTCTGTTATTGTTCTACAAAAGTTGTGGGAAACTTGACAAAATTCTAAAGTAATTATGAACATTATTGCTAATTTTAACAACGCTGCTTCATTAAGTGTTTTATTTCAATGGCTATCATTTTCTAGTAAACTAGGAGCTTTGCTGGCAGATTGGAATGTAGGATAATCTTTGTCAGGTTTTGGTATATTGCACAATAACATACAAAGAAAAAAAAATCCGAATTGTTCAGATGTGCTGTATGTACTCGAATAATAGTAGAGCTTTTATAAGTTCCGGAATAACCAGACACTGCTTTTCCAGACCAAATATGCCGTTGGCGTCGTTTCAGGGGGTCTCAATGTTGTTATCATTTTTCTTGAGTTTCATGTAATGAGAAAGAAAATATTCGTCATACTGCTTCCGAAGTGCTAATGTATCTACCCCTTTGATACGGCTCAATTTCATCAGTTTTTTGTCAGTCCAAATGTTGCCTGATCGCTACCTTTGTTTACATATTTGTAAATATATTTTATGGAGTTACAAAGTTGGATGTTTGTGAGCAGCAAAAGTTTTTGACAATACTAGGCAATAAGGAACAACCCATCGGTGACCGGATTTGTTGGATTTATTATTAACCGTTAATCTTCCACCTTTGGGGGTCGCTTATAGGTTCGATAACTATCTATGGCAAATGATCGCGATTATCTCTGAGCATTTTCTAACTTTCAAACACGGTGACTGAGGATTTATGTATCCACCGGGACTATGTATTTTTTATATAATATCATGTCAAACTGGATCGGTCTCAACATTAAGAATTTTGGTACTAATACAGAATATATTTGATTTGGCGTTATCTTTTTTTCCAAGTATATTAAAATCTATACATGAGGAAGCATGTACAAAATGTTAATCAAATGGGTATTAGCAGTGGACCTCGCTCGAGTGCCACTCAAACTTGTTTATTAGTTTAATTTATATTGTAACTGTGATATTAAATTACATTTTACTTATATAAAATATACATATAGTCCAGTCGGTAAAGTAAAAAATATACCAGAAGCTCGCAAAAAATGTTATCTGAGATTTTCTTTCAGTAACTGTTAGTGGAGGGGTTATACATCACAAAACCACATTCGGTGAAAAAAAGCCTTATTTTACTGATAACTCGTTAACCGTTGAAGATATAAAAAAAAATGCTCATTATAAAAAGAAAACTTGGCTAATTTCCTAAAAAAAGTTCTTCTGTAATTTTTTTGTATATGCCATAGTTTTCGAGAAAATCGATATTGAAAATATCAGAAAAATTAAATTTTTAGAAAATGCGTTATATAATCGTTAATATTTTCGCCAATTGTCGACATATCTAAGAAAATAAGTAAGCAAATGAAAGATATTTTCATAACCTTCAATTTTTCATCACAGAAAATTATAAAAGTAACTAGATTTCTAGAGTTTTTAAGGTCGTGTTAGTAAAAAATTGATTTCTTCTCGATTTTTTTGAATATATGATAATTGTTAACATATTATAAAATATAGAATCATTCATATAATAACTTTATTTTGTAACCATAAAAAATAATAAAAGTCCCTATATGTTTTGTAATTTGGAGATTTTGTAATTAAAATTTTTTTTTCGATTTTTTTTAAGTAGATCTTTGCCAATTGTTAACATGTTATGGAAAAAGAAGCAAATGAAAGATTTAATAACTTTATATCATAAAAATTATAAAAGTCACTATATTTTTACTAATTTTGAGATTATGTCAAAAGTAACATAATGAAACACTTTAGTAATGAGTTTTGATCTGAGTTTATTTACTTTTAAAAAAATATATTTTACAATAGCATTTTTTTCCCTGAGAAATATAGTATAATTTTAAACGGTATGATCAATTAGTATGAAGTCTTACCTTTAATTTGAGACCGGGTACATTCAAAAATATTAAAATACAAGGACGCTAGATTAATTTAAAAAAGAAATCCAAAAAAAGACTGCATATTCAATTTTTTTGTGATATTTTTTTTATGCAATTTTTTAACTATTAAATGATTAGAAACAATAGTTATATGACTCAAAAAAAAAAATTTGAGCTGAATTTTCAAGATGTTTGGGTCTTTTACTTCCACGTCCAGTGGTAGTAACGACAAAAAAATTTTTAAAAATTTTTATTGTCCAAATGGGCTTAAAAATGTCATGAAACGTCGATATTTTAAGTTTGAGCGAAAAAAAAATTTCTGTCTGTCTGTCGGTCTGTCTGTAACTTTTTTTAGTGCGCACGTTTACTCTGGAATCGTTTAAGATATTGACTTGAAATTTGGTACACATATGTACTTTAACGAGATCTAGAACTAGATTATATTTTCATCTTGTTCCGTCGAAGGGTTGGGGTGTAAATTGGGGTAAATTTGGGGTAAATGGGTAAATCAAGCAGGTAAGAGTCCACGAAATTGGTATTTAGTATATACAAGAGAAGCTAAGGTCTCAAAAAAAAATTTTGGCATTAGCCACCCCCATTACCACCCCCACCCCCTTATTAAAGGGGATGAAAAAAAATTGTGATTTAGTGTATGTACAGGAACCAGAAACCTCAAAATATTTTTTTACTTCATCCAGCCCCCACTACCACCCCCCTATCACCACCCCCACCCCACTACCGATGTGGGGTATCGTTTTATAGGTTTTTGGGGTAGAAGATTTCAAATATTATATTATTAAAGTTCCATAAACAATTATTTTCACATACAAAGTTTTTTCGTTGTGAGTGACTTGGATAGAGAATCTGGATGTGGAAGTAGTGATTCCTTGGGCAGCGGTTTTTTTATTTTTAGGAGGCAATAAAAAATTGGCCAAAATTTGGCTAACTTCAACATGCTGGTAAATTTGTAAATGTGAATATTTTCATTTCTAACTTTTCTGCATTGAAGTACTACCTTGAACTAAAAGATAATGCATTTATAACTTTTATTAAAGCCAGTTATTTTTTATGGGCCTGTAATAATTAGAGGCGCAAAAAATTAAGAAATAACATATCATATTGTTATTTTTGTATACTAATAAATATCAACAGTCATCAAAAATGGCAATACAAGAGAGTATTTTATATCCCCTTTAAAACCTATTTTGATTTTTCTTCCTAGCTTGTATGGTTTTCGAGCAATTCAATTTTTTCTATAGGCCGCGCGCAAAAAATTTCAAATAAACGAAAATTCGTGCGCATTAAAAAATACAAATTTTGGAAATTTTTTCAATATCGATTTTCTCGGAAACCATGGTATATACAACAAAATTACAATGGGACTTTTTTTAGGAAATCAGTCAAGCTTTCTTTTTTACGACGAGCAATTTTTTCATATCTTCAACGGTTAACGAGTTATCAGTAAAATAAGGCTTTTTTCACCGAAGGGGTGGTTTTTTGGGAGGGTTGCGCGGCACCCCCAGAACGGATTTTTGTGGTTTTGTGAACTAACAGTTACCGAAGGAAAATCTCAGATATCATTTTTTGTGATGGAAATTTTTATAATTATTGGACTAATAGGAGAACGAGCCATCTATCAAGGATAAATAAAATATTGTCGTCAATCCTCATAAAATAAAAGATTTACTCAGACATTGTATTAATATGCGTGCGTGGTATATCAATTCAAACGGCTTATTATACAGCTTTTTAACGGTGTCGTTTTATCCCATCATTATTCCATAAAGGTGGACGATAAGAAATTTTACGTGCCTCCAACAGCATCCGGCACTGATGTCTGTATATGGGCAGTTCTTCTCCGGTAACATGTTTGTTACCCATATAGCATGAGTGATGGCTACAAAATACAGGGATAACCCACTTCCACCATCCTTATTTATATATTATTAAGAATTTATACCATTCATTCGTCAAAGTGCCTTGTTTATCTGCTGTTTCTAGCTCTTACGCGGTGGTTAATTAAAGTGAAATTAATTGGCGATATATGAAGCAGCAAAAGCTCGCGCTGGTTTATGGTTGAAGTAGCTGCGATTTTATGTCGTGTGACAATTCTTTATATTCTATTTGATGTTGACGATTAAGGTTTAATATCTTTTTGCAGACTATTGTTTTATAATCTGGTGTCGTTGGATTACTTATTTTGTCAATAAATTTGTGCCTTAGCGCGTGTCGATGTACTATTACTCCAAGTGATGAACGTAACAAAAAGGTCTTATTTATCGCGAAATAATTGAAAGTAATAACTTACAAAAAGGCAAGTGACATGGAGTTAAAAAAAATTACACTAAGTTGCGGTTGTCTACGCAAATGAAAACACAAAACTTAGATTCATTTCTATTAATCTGTCATCCCCATCAACCAACGGTAACTTTGCAAAAATTTTGCAATTATGGCAGTTATATTGGCATCACCATTTGGAATTTTTAACTATTGATATGGAATTCCATCAGCTACTCTTAAAATAGGATAGTGACAAAGTCATTCGATCACAAAGAAATGGCAGTGGCAACATTTCTAGACATAGAAGGAGCGGAGCGTTCAGTAACGAGACAACGCAATCTTTAACGAATGCTTTGTTAAATAGAGTCCCAACAGTACTCTGCCAGTGGACTAAAGCCAGCCTAGAAAACAGGATAATGGTATCCAATCTAGGCAAAGATGAGTGCAGGTTGCCTTCAAGGAAGACTATTATCTCCACTGCTGTGGGCAACCCTTGTTGATGAACTCCTCCGAAAAATTTCCACAGAAGGCTTTTACTGTCTAGGATATGCTGGAGATTTAGCGACAGTAGTCATGATCTAGCGACAGTAGTCAAGGGGCGAGTTGCGAACACGATATCAGAGCATTCGTAAGGTATTGTATTGTCGACAGGTTGTGTAGTGAGGAAGAACTTTCCATAAAGCCTCACAAATCTACAGTCGTCACCTTACACCAAAAAGAGTCTTGGGAGGCCTAAAACCCCGAAGGCTTAATGGAGTGGAAATTCCATTTGCCAGCGAAGTTAAATACCTAGGAGTCATTTTCGATAAAAAGTAGACATGGAATTCCCACATCCAAAAAGTCACACAGAAAGCAACCATTGCCCTGGGGAGGTGCAGGCAGATGTGTGGGAATAACTGGGGGTTTACCTCCAAGATGACCCTATGGTTATACACTAGGGTGGTCATGATAACCTATGGATCGTTGGTATGGTGGACCAAGTCACTGCAGCTGGGAGCAGACTACGTGGCGTACAAAGGCTTGCTTGCCTGTGCGCCACTAGGGCCATAAAAACTGCTCCCACGGCTGCATTAGAAGTCCTATTAGACCTAACACCTCTACACATATTTGTCCAAGGGGGAACTCGTTCAGTGGTACACAGGCTATTGCAAGGCACAACGCCCATAAGGCAACAACACGGAACAGAGCACCAACATTTATAGTCAGAGCTGAAGGTAGATCCCAATCTGTGAATGCCCAAGGACACTATGATCCCAAATTATAACTTCTATAAAAATTTTCAAATCAAAATACCAGACAGAGAGGACTGGAAAACGGTCCTCCAATATCGGCACAAATGGACTCGTATACGGACGACTCCAAGACAGAACAAGGAGCTGGAGCTAGAATTTACGAGATAAAGTCGAGAACGAAAATCTCAATAAGTCTAGGAATACACGCCACAGTATTTTAGGATGAAGTGGCCGCTTTACAGTGGCGTGCCAAGCAAAGAATGAGGCAAGGAACTGTTAACTACTCAATTGCCATTGCGCTAAAGGCATTCACTCAATTCCATGCAGATCGATTCAAGACTAGTATAGGATTGTATATTAGTATATTGTGTATTTAGGTGTGAAAGCAATACATTCCCGGACGACGATGCAACAAGCATCAAAGTCCAGGAATGTGCTTTCACACTGAAGTACACATACTATTTTTTCTGAAATCACAATCAATATTATTATAAATTAAGGAATTTGTATTAATGCATAACATTTCTTCATTACAATCTAAATGCTTACTAATAAATGCAATTTTAATGTGAGTTGGTTTATCTGCGTGTATTTATTTACTCTCTAAAATATATAATAAAAAACCGTACGGAAATATTACTTTCCCGGCCTAGGCCGGGAAAGTTGACATTGTTGATCGTTGCTTGGCAACGGATCTTTTCCGGTCTGTTTTGTGATAGTTTTTTAGCAACGGACTAAAATACTGGAATTGTGCATTTTTTCGATCTGAAATCGCGCCGAAAATTTAGACATTGCCGATCGATTTCAGAAAAAAGCCCTTACGGATCTAGGAAGTCAGAACAAAGTGACCGTGGCATGGCTGCCAGGACACGAGGGACACAGGGGAAATGAGAAAGATGATGAACTGGCCCGGGAAGGCGCGTCTAAGGCCCTAGAACCCTTTTGCGGATTGGCTAAGCCATGCATACGAACATCCATTAACAAATGTGTACAAAATGAATCTCTAGAGTGTTGGAAGAGTTTCCCACGACAGAGACAGGGCAAAAAGTTCATTCAATTAAATTAAAATCGCTGTAGACCTCAGAATTTATTGGATCATATATTGTTTTAAATGTTCGTTATTAAATTCTTCATCCATCTCTCGAGCCAGATTTTCAATTCTTGACCCTGATTTTTCAAAAATTTCCAAAGAAGTTTGAATTTTCACACAAAAATCGAACATCTGAGTTGACAGAACGATAGACAATTAAAAAATCGATTGCTTAAGTATTAAGACATGCAGATTGATTTGAAAAAGAAGTCACTGTCACTTTGTCATCAGCCTGCCTTTTAAAATTTAAGCAATCGGAAAGTTTTTTGAAATTTCCGTTGCCTATCAATCTGTCAAGCCAGGTTTTCGATTTTTATCCCTGATTTTACAAAATTTTTTATTAAAATTCAAACTTCTGGTTTAGCCTGGTTTAGCCTGTTAGCTGATGTTGTTTGTGTAGCCTTGGGCCACTAAACTAAAGAAGCGTATGTGATGATGGGTCTTATTACACTGGTATAGAGCCAGTGCACCATACCAGCCTTAAGTCCCCATGTATTGCCATACAATGGTCTGTATTCGCCAATATGGCTACAGACTGATGTATTATTCTATCCAGATGTTGATTCTAGGTAAGTTTGGAGTCTATAATGACTCCAAGGCATTTTACATCCCCTGACATCCGTTGTAATTGTGTGTCTTGGAGAACCCAGTTCCTCCAGGTTTCGACTTCTGATGAATGGAACGATGTTGGTCTTTTGAAGACTACCCTTCCTAATCGGTCAATTTCTTCACCATATTCATTAATTTACTTGTGAAATATTCTCTACAATTACCACTCGTGTTTTTAAATTTAATTTTTTTTTCGAACTACGTTGCCAAAAGTAATGCAATTCGTGTAATTTTCACATTGCCTCGTGCTAAAGGTAGGTGATTTAATCAGATAATAAGCTGTCAGTTTACACTTTTTATATAAAAAATTTACCGATAAAATTCCGAGCACTGGTGTTATTACATGCGATTATTTCCTGTGATTACAAAATTACTCTTTGTAAAATATGTCAACAAATACGAACGAAGTCAATAAAAAAGCGTTGAATACAGTAATCTTAATAAACTTCACAGCATATTTCTGCATTTAGAGAAATTTAACTTCGGGGTTGCTTCAACTTTCTCAATTTGTCGAATTTAAAGGCTCTACATAAATACAACTCTGATTTGAAACAAACTGTGTTATATATTGGCATAGGAGTTAAATCCTACTCGTGAAATTGCTGAAATGAAACATTCTTCACAAATTTGTTTCGCTTGTTGCGAAAATTGTATTCAAGAGGAGGGTGATTTATTTTGCTAAAGATACTTGTGGATTCATATAATATTTTATATACAACATAAAAGCAGATCCAAGGAAATACATTTTCTGAGTCTATTTTAAATTTTTCTCCAAAATGTATTTCTTTTATGAGAATATGATATGTTCTTGATCTATTCTTTTTAATAAATGCCACTAAACCTACCTACACGTCAATCTTAAAACTGGAATGGAAATCTTATATAAAAAAAAATATATACGATCTACAGAAATTGAATGAGACCGTGAAAAATGAGCATATAAAACGTTTGCACTCAAATCGGAAGTTTCCTTTGCCAGTAGTTAGATGTCCCTGAAAAAGGTCACTTTTATGATGTATTAAAGAACATTCACCCCAATTACGTGACAGGATAAGGTCTTGGCGGAGTTATAGAAATAAGAAAATATATGCTAATAATTTTTTTTATTTGATTTTTACTAGATATTATTATTTATTTTTGTATCCTGAAATATAATGTATATGATAAGCAGTGGTGGTCGGGAAAAATTACAGGAAAACTAATGATTTGTATATTGAAACATTTGTATTTAAGCATTCAAGGTACTTTGACTGCCTATACATAAATATAAAACCGCTGCCCAAAGAATCACTACTTCCACATCCAGATTTTTTATCGAAGTCACTCACAACGAAAAAATTGTATGTGGAAATAATTGTTCATGGAACTTTAATAATATAACATTTGAAATCCTCTACCCCAAAAACCCATAAAACGATACCCCACATCGGTAGCGGGGTGCGGGTGGTTATAGGGGGTGGTAATGGGGGTGGATGAAGTAAAAAAATATTTTGAGGTTTCTGGTTCTTGTACACACACTAAATCACATTTTTTTTTCATCCCCTTTAATAATGAGGTGGGGGTGGTAATGGGGGTGGCTAATGCCAAAATTTTTTTTGAGACCTTAGCTTCTCTTGTATATATTAAATACCAATTTTATGGACTCCTACCTGCTTGATTTACCCCAAATTTACCCCAATTTACCCCCAACCCTTCGACGGAACAAGATGAAAATATAATCTAGTTCTAGATCTCGTTAAACTACATATGTGTACCAAATTTCAAGTCAATATCTCAAACGGTTCCAGAGTAAACGTGCGCACAAAAAAAGTTACAGACAGACCGACAGACAGAAAATTTTTTTTCGCTCAAATTTAAAATCTCGACGTTTCGTGACATTCTAAGCCTATTTGAACAATAAAAATTTTTAAACATTTTTTTGTCGTTACTATACTTCCACTGGCTGTGGAAGTAAAAATATGAATCAAGTATAGTCATTTATGATAAAGCAAGAAAGCAAGAAGGAATCCTACAAGGAATTTATTTATATATAACATAGGGGGTATTGCCGTAATCATTAATTAATATTTTTAATGTCCTACAAGTCTGTTATTTTACAATAACCACCCTATTTTGAGATACATTAAATGAAAAATAACGCCCTAGGGCGTTATGAATATCTATAACGCCTTAGGGCATTATAAAATTATAATACAACCCAAAACAAGCAAATTGTGATAGCGTTATTGACAAACAAAATGCGTTGCTATGCAATGGCGGCGTTTACAAACAATTTTGATTTTTACTCTCTTTTAAATCAAATCGTTCTGAACATAATAGATGTCAAATTAATAAATCGTAAATGTCAAAAAAAAATTCGAATTAAATAACAGACTTGCAGGACATTAAACGTTGAAGGCACCACGGGTGTTATAGGATAATGACGCCCTCGGTCGACGTACATTCCCTCGGGCCAGAGGTCCTCGGGATTGTACACAGCCGACCTCGGTGCGTTATTATCCTTATAACACCCTTGGTACCTTAATAACTAGTAATTACTTCCACATCCAGTGGAAGTATAGTAACGATAAAAAAAATTTTAAAAATTTTTATTGTTCAGATAGGCTTAGAATGTCATGAAACGTCGAGATTTTAAGTCTGACCGAAAAGAAATTTCAGTCTGTCGATCTGTCTGTAACTTTTCTTGTGCGCACGTTTACTCTGGAACCGTTTAAGATATTGACTTGAAATTTGGTATACATATGTAGTTTCACGAGATCTGGAACTACATTATATTTTCATCTTGCTCCGTCGAAGGGTTGGGGGGTAAATTGGGGAAAATAGGTAAATGAAGCAGGTAAGAGTTCATAAAATTGGTATTTAGTATATACAAGAGAAGCTAAGGTCTACCACCCCACCCCAATATTAAAGGTGATGAAAAAAAATTGTGATTTAGTGTGTGTACAAGAACCAGAAACCTTCATCCATCCCCACTACCACCCCCACCCCACTACCGATGTGGGGTATCGTTTTATAGGTTTTTGGGGTAGAGGATTTCAAATATTATATTATTAAATTTCCATAAGCAATTAATTCCACATACAAAATTTTTTCGTTGTGAGTGACTTGGATAGAAAATCTGGATGTGGAAGTAGTGATTCCATGGGCAGCGGTTTTTTTAACGCAATGGGCTAGTAGACAATAACGAAATAACGAAAATGACAAAAGTAATAATATAGCATATGTCTCTCCAATATGTTATGTTTTTATGTGTAGATGTTATTAAAATAATTAAAAAAAAATTGTCTACTTGCCCATTACTTAATTCATAATTCAAGTAAAATTAGAGAAACTCGGAATTGAAAGACTTCGATACGAAGAAAAACAACAGCTGACGTTTTCTTACAGGCACACAAATAAAACAATACTACGCACATGAAACGCGCGCAGCGTCACAAATTGCAGGAGAGGAGTAGGTACACGGGGGACGCTCGTCTCAACATTTCTCCTCTTTTTAAACACAAATTTCTTTTATGTCAAAATAATTAGGTACAAAATGCTGATCGTATATTGAAAGTTTGTGCATTTACTGTTACTTTCCCACAGTTTTAAATTATCTATACGCGCATATGAACTATATTAAAAAAAAATGTTTTTGATTAAATAGGAAATCTTCAATAAAATAAAATAATGCTATTTTTCTTATTTTGCTTCGATGTGAATGCCAGCAACGGGGAAGCAGGCATCGATGTGCCTTTAATTAAAGCATTGTTCACCAAAGCAGACAGATCTCCTCGACAAATATGACATTTAGAATATATTGCTCAATTTTCATGTGAAATTCGACACATTAAAGGAAATGATAACGTCATAGCAGTCATTTTATCACGTGTATATGATTCGTCTTCCGGAGTTCAATTTGTATCAAAATTATATAACGAGTTTTCAAAATTATTAGGGTTTCATAGAATACCTACCACCGCTTACCACCCGCAAAGCAATGGCATGGTGAACGATTTCACAGGACTCTTAAAGCTGCGTTAATAGCTAGAACAAACACGTCACATTCGGTAGATGAACTTCCTATTATATTATTAGCTATTAGAACTATCCCCAAAGACGATTTGAAATGCTTTCCAGTCTAACTCATGTTGGTCAAACTTTGCGGCTACCAGGTGAATTTTTCACTAAATCATATAACTGACCAGATATTCGTTATTTTATTGACAAATTCCGTGCTTATTTTAATAATTGGACTTCCATTTCTCCTGTTCAGCACGTTAATCACAAATCGTTTGTCAGTTCTGATATTTTAACTTGTGATTTTGTTTTTGTTCGCAGAGAACGTTTTAAACCTACTTTCTCTCCTTTGTACGAAAGCCCATTTAAAGTTTTGACCAGTACAAATAAATTAATTACTTTCATTAAAGGAACTAAAAACGTTACTGTCAATATTGGCAGAGTTAAACCTGCATTTTTATTGGCTGATACATGTGATGTCACTTCACTTACCTATTAAACAAGTTTGTTTTGCCATTGAGGGTTTAGCTGATTGACTTTTCTTTTTATTAGCAGGGGAGTGTGTGTGGCAGCTCACTTGCCTCAGAATAAAGTTTCCTCCAAGTTAACTATCTCCCCTCGTAACCAAGGATTTTAAAAAACAACGAATAACATTATTATTATAAAAATATAAAATGATATGTATTTTAAAATGTTAAACCATATTGAACACATTTAATAAATATACTTATAAATTATTGAATAAATATTTATTAATTATAGATATCAAATTCACGATATATCTATATTGAGCTATGCTATGTGCGAATTTTTTTCTTACATTTCTGTTTATCTATAAGTAATATGTCTGTTTTTGCTTAAACAATATCTGTTAATTATTGCCAATAGAACTGCAATTGCAAGGGCGGATTTAGCTTTCAGTCATTAAATCCGCTCTTGTATAATTGGCTAAGTTAGTGGTTTATGTAATATTTTTACGTTCCTGTTTACCTATGAGAAAAATTGATGTGTGTATTCGCTTACACAATGTATATTATCGTCAATATATCTATGATTGGCTCTGCCTTGTTTAAGCTTCATATATTAATTTTAAGTTCTCGTCTACCTACATACATACGACATCAGTGTCTGATTAAACCATTTTAAAAACTAACCCCATTTCCTCCTGGTTGTTATTTAAAAAAAAAAACGTACTGACACTAACCATTTAACACAGTTATTTATAAAAATTTAAATATAAATGAGAAAGAAGTTTCAAAAATACTTGCTACGATGAATATTGATTATTTTTCATTTAATCCATTCTTCATCAGAAGTAACACACAGTTCTCGAAAAAGGAATTAAATTAGTATTTTTACGACCAGAAGTGCAAAAATATATTTGTCATTTATCGATAAATATCGAACTAATATTCCTTTTAACCAGCTAGTCTCTTTTTATGGTCAACTACCACTGCTACGAAAAAATACGATACAGGATTGGTACGTAAACTGAAGTCCATTCTACGCTACTGACTATATCTAGAACTCAGTAAGAAAACTGGAGTGATAAAAAATTTAATAACCTCATTTATTTGACATTCGATATGAATCCCTCAAGATTATGAACATAAAACTTCGTGCCGGTTCCAGTCGCTCTAGTTCATTTCCTTAATATTTTTATTTAATAGTGCAATAAGTTTTACTGATTTCATAAAATATTCAAATGTATATCAATCTCGTTAAAACAAATGATCTAATGTAAAGCAACTTCATGTATTTGTCACCTACTTCCGCTACCAGGGCCAACCAACGACGCCAAGAGAAAATCTCCTTAATAGTTATGTAAGCATTGGCACCCCCAGACTGAAAAATTTGGGGAAACCCACTTTTTTAATCATGAATTCTACAGGGACTTCCCGGTTTATCATTCAACATTGGTAAGACAGTGATCTCAACAGAATAACCAGAAAAACCAACAAACTACCCATCGCAAAAACCATTCCAACCAGCCCGCACAATCGACACACGACCAGACATGACACCCACCCCCAACATCTGAGACCAGCACATGAACAACGTATAGAATTACACCTGAAATTCAGAAGATACTAAACCAAACACAACTAACACAGAACATCCAAATAATCCCAATAAAAACAATATGTATTAACAATTAAGCAACAATATCAAATTAAGAGATAAGAAATAAATGATTCTCTCCAATAAAGAGAGAGAGACGCTTCCAGCGAGGCAATGGGCCTATTTTCGGTGCATGTGCAGACATTCACCGTTTCCAGGTAGACACTGCTCACATTAATTCACTTTCGTTGTCTAAGTAGCGGAGATAAGTGATAGCATCAGCACTTTGTAAATGTAAGCAAGTTGAATATTTGCTAACTTTTATTTTGTTTATGTTGCTAAATTTGTGTGTATATAAATACAAAAAATGTATTTAAATAGTGCTGATTCAAAATAATAACTTCTAATGAGAAAATACTGAAAATGTTGGTATGAAATTTTAGGAAATTTTTACAAAACCCAGTAAATACTGGCTCGTATAAAATAGGCACGTCAAATATACATCCTAGTGGTGTACAGTGGTTTTGGTATAATAATCATACGTTTATGATGTACCACGTTATGATTTTGCGTTTTCATTATATTTATGATCTACTAAATTTCCACTAAAGGTAGAAGAAACTCTTGATTTAAAAGATATTTTAAATAAACTGACAATATATTATCAAAGACTTCATATTTACGGTATGTATTAATTATTATTTGTATAAAACATGTTGGTCATAAACCACTAATATGTTTTAGTACTTCAATGCAGAAAAAGTTGGGAATAAAAATATTCACATTTACAAATTTACCAGCATGTTGAAGTTAGCCAAATTTTGGCCAATTTTTTATTGCTATCCTAAAAATAAAAAAAGTCCCAAACATCTTGATAATTTAGCTCCAAAAATTATTCAATAAAATGGAGGAAATTGAAAAGAGAGGAAAAACGGCCAAACTTTGGATTACCTATATGAAAATGGTTATATTGGTAAAATCAAATTAAAAAATAAAAACCGCTGCCCAAGGAATCACTACTTCCACATCCAATTCTCTATCCAAGTCACTCACAACGAAAAAACTTTGTATGTGGAAATAATTGTTTATGGAACTTTAATAATATAGTATTTGAAATCCTCTACCCCAAAAACCCATAAAACGATACCCCATATCGGTAGTGGGGTGAGGGTTGTGATAGGGGGTGGTAGTGGGGGTGGATGAAGTAAAAAAATGTTTTGAGGTTTCTGGTTCTTGTACATACACTAAATCATAATTTTTTTTCATCCCCTTTAAAAAGGGGGTGGGGGTTGGTAATGGGGGGTGGCTAATGCCAAAAATTTTTTTGAGACCTTATCTTTTCTTGTATATACTAAATACCAATTTTATGGACTCTTACCTGCTTGATTTACCCATTTATCCCAAACTTACCCCAATTTACCCCCCAACCCTTCGGCGGAACAAGATGAAAATATAATCTAGTTCTAGATCTCGTTAAAGTACATATGTGTACCAAATTTCAAGTCAATATCTCAAACGGTTCCAGAGTAAACGTGCGCACAAAAAAAAAGTTACAGACAGACCGACAGACAGACAGACAGACAGACAGACCGACAGACAGACCGACAGACAGACAGACCGACAGACAGACCGACAGACAGACCGACAGACAGACCGACAGACAGACCGACAGACAGACATAATTTTTTTTTCGCTCAAACTTAAAATCTCCACGTTTCATGACATTTTAAGCCTATTTGAACAATAAAAATTTTTAAAAATTTTTTGTCGTTACTATACTTCCACTGGATGTGGAAGTAAAAATTGGCAAAAATTTGGCTAACTTCAACATACTGATAAATTTGTAAATGTGGATATTTTTATTCTTAACTTTTTCTGCATTGAAATACTACCTTGAAGTAAAAGATAATGCATTTATAACTTATAATGTCAGTTATTTTTTATGGGCCTGTGAACAGTTAGAGACGTAAAAAATTAAGAGATAACTATATTATATTGTTATTTTTATATACTAATAAATATCAATAGCCATCAAAAATGGCAACACAAGAGAGTATTTTATATTCCCTTTAAAACCCATTTTGATTTTTCTTCCCAGCTTGTATGATTTTCGAGCAATTCAATTTTTTCTACAGGCCGCGTGGAATGAATTTCAAATAAACGAAAATTCGCGCCCATTAAAAATACAAATTTTGGAATTTTTTAGAAAAGCATGGCATATACAACAAAACTACAATAGGACTTTTTTTAGGAAATAGTCAAGCTTTCTTTTTTATAATGAGCAATTTTTTTATATCTTCAACGGTTAACGAGTTATCTGTAAAATAAAGCTTTTAACGGATTTTTGTGGTTTTATGATGTATAACTCAGATAACATTTTTTGCAAGCTTCTGGTGTATTTTTTACTTTACCGACTGGAGTATAAGAAGTAAACTAAAGTTGTTATTAATTTATAAAAGTACAGGAAGGTGGCGCCAGTTACATTAGTTTTAAGTTGCTAATCTACTTTGAATCACTTCTATCAGACACTTTAGTCAATCTGACAAAGTGACGTAACTCAAAATATGTGGTATTTGAGATATTACTACAGAAGCTGTTCATTTTTACATATCTACCTTCTCACAAAGTGACATAACATAATCTGTTTTCTGTTAGTAGCCACTTCAGTTAGTGACAGAATTATCCTTCAGTTTGCAGAGTTTTTGGATTTTAAGTCATTGTCGCGAGAGTTGCGCATCTTAACTGCAAAAAGTACAGACACAGGAGAATCATTCAAGTGGCCTGACCACAGTAGAGAAAAGACCAGTAGTTTCACTCGCAGCGGTCCCTTTGATATCTGTTGTACTCGATTTTATTTTTTTTAATCCACTGCGCATCTACTGTTTGTATCCCACGCGCATTTCATCGATAGTGGGGACTGTTCAGAAACGTAAACGTAAACAAAAATAAACATTCGCCCCACCCTATATCATCACTGCCGTCGTGCCGTCCACTGCGCATCGAATAGTTTAAGCCCACGCGCATCGCATGCGCACTGAAAATCTTATACAACTGTTCCGGCTGAGTCGGACTACTGGTCTTTTCTCTACTGTGGCCTGACATTACGGAATTCAAAGTGTCCAAACATTCTCCACAGCAAATATTTTTTAATCTTGAAAAAGACTACAAGTCATTGTCTTTGAAACAACTTCAAATGGATCTTAAAGAAGTATTTCCCAAAAGGTTGAATCTCCATTCTATTAAAATTCCAGCAGATAAATACTCTGATTTGCAATCTCTGTGTGCTAGAGATACTCCAGTTGTCAGGCTTCAGGAGCATAAACTTTTTTATAGTTCACTACTCCATTAACCTTTGTGTTAGGAAACTACACATCTGTATTATCTGTAACTCCTTATTTTTACTTTGAATTGGATTTTGTTTTTTATATTTGTCAAGAAGCAATCATTATTTTGTAACTATACAATGTTATTGGTGTTTAAAAAGGAAAAAAATGTTTATGTCTAATAGATATTTAGAGGACAATATATTGTTCATTTTTTTTTAGAATAAAAAAAAATTCATTTAGCTCCATCATTAGTCTTATTTATCTTAACCTAACCTAATCCACAGTCTGAGGTTTAACAGACGTATACCACATACACTAAAAATGTTTGGTCGTAACTCGTTCTTTTTTTTTAATCTCAAAATCGCTGATCCATATTGCACTATTTTCATGGAAAATAAAAAAAAGATAGTTTGTACTATTGTATATACCAATAACCACAGTAACTTACTGTGTTTATAGTACTATATTGTTATCTCAAATATTGCATTGAACTTTAACCGGCTCTCCTGTAAAATAGAAAAAAATGAGATACGTCACTTTGTTCAAAGTGACGACGATATATGTGAAAAATTGATAGCCCTAAGCATGGGCAAATACTAACCACGCTACGTGGCACGGTGGTGCTGTGAACAATAAGGTGGTTTCACGAGGGCGAGGAATTTTCCATTGCACTGAGGTTGGGCCTGACCTCTGCAATTATCCCTGCAATAGGGTCATTTAGTGATATGGCAGTTTCCTACATTTTCTTCCTCATTTTAAAGTATAACAAACCAATAGCCTCAGAAAAAAATTTCAGATCAATCGAATCAATAACCACAGAGATATTCGTATTTGAATAGAAACACGCTCGGCCGGCCAACAGAGTCCGTAGAGTGACGTCACTTGGCGTGCGCCGATACCTATACTGCCCTCCTAAGCCAAAAAGACGTATCTCAAGGTTTCACTGTTTTGAGATATAAGGCATGTTTTGAATTTTCGAAATTGCGTCAATATTTTCAAATATTTACTAATATTTTTTTTGTAGTTGTACTAATGTAGAGGTTAATAGTGGTGTAGTTATGAATTTATATTAATTAGGTTACTAGTTTTTTTTTTACAATGAGATACGTCTAATTGGCTAAATCGCTTAGGTTTTCTCATATTTTTTTAGATACGTCAAACTTTGTTAGCACTTTAAAAATACTTAACGATTGAAATACGTTTATTTCGCTATGGAAATATATAGAAAATAGCTCCAGCTATCCTAAGGTATAAAAATATGCATTTCGGCCAAAGCTTGATATACGTCTTTTTGGCTTAGGACGGCAGTATATTAGAGCAGCGATTTCGTAAGTCTATCGTGTCGTTTTTTTTTTTTGGGGTAGAACCAGGTTCCTTTGAGTATGTCACCGGGCATATGAAATCATATTTTACGACATTTTTTTGAGGTCTAGAACTTTTTAAATCAATAAAAAGTGAAAAAAATGTATTTTTAAAGAAAATTGTTTTTTTTGTTTCCACTGCCATATCTTTAAAACTATTAAAGGTACCGAAATTTGTTTTGTGTCAAATTAAAGCACACACTGTAGCGCTTTTACCAATATAAACGGTTTGGGCACAATTCGCACTTTCATTTCTCTAAAAATCAGATAAACTAAAAATATATATTTTATGTATTGAAATCTTCACCAATCGATAAATTTTTTTATTTTTGAAAATATTTACATACATGCAGCGAAGAAAATAAAGCCTAATACACAAAAGTTTTTGAAACAATATATTTTTTCCTAAAATGTACCGTGTGACAACAGCGCTAAATGCGACATTGGGACGCAATTAATACACCTCGCATGCAGGGTTGGTCAGATTAGTCGCGTAGAAGTGGCGGTTGTCGAAAATCATTAAGTATTCATTGTTTGGATAAAAATTGTGACAATCGAAAATGTGCTTGTTTTAAGGAAGGCCTAAAATGTTGCAACGAGTGCAAATGTCGTTCCTGTAGCAACATTATTAAAGATTTCGATGCAGATATGAACGAATTAGAATGCTATTAATGTAGGGCCTACATAAACTACATACTACATATTTATCTATCCAAATAGAAAATTTATTTCAACAATAAAACTCATTTTATGCGTACATTTTTATTTTCATTCATTTAAAAATGTCTAATAAACTTACTAATTAGGTGGGTAGTTAGTAACACTGATTGATATTTATAGATTAGGTATTTATATCTACCTACCTGTCTTTTTATTATTAAAAGGAGACTATTTTATATTTATTGTATAATTTCTTAATATTAACAACATATGATCAATACTTACGGTACAATATATAAAATATTGAACAATAATATTGATCCCCTAGATGCTTTTGATCACTACTGGTTTTGTATCTATTAATTTAATTAAAAAATAAAATTTTAAAACGAATGTTAATAGTTTACACGATCTTGGTTAAAAATTTTTTCTTCCCAAAATTAATAAAAATCATAACATTTTAAAACGAAAGTTGGTGGTTTACAGAATCTTGGGGGAGGGGGGTAATTACCCCGTTACCCTCCCATAAATCCGCGCTTGTCTTGAAATCATCCAAAAGACAATTGTGAACACACAAAAAACTCTGTAATTACCTCCCGAAACTCGGAAACTAGATACTGAAGTGACTGCACGCAGGATTTCTTAAAACTGATCACAAACCGATTACCAACTAGTTACTAACTAGTAGCGCCGTGTGCGGCACTCGACAGAACGTCATAGGAAGTGACTATCGAGTGATTGGTTACTAACTGCAGTCACCAATCAGTTTCTTTTGAGTAGCCCCGTGTGCGAACGGCCTAAGTGTTTACTGGGTACATTAAAAATTAACAACCACAATGAAATAGCAACGGTTTCAAAACTGTCAATTTCATCACAAAATACTCTAAGGCCGTCCCGTCACTTTTATGATATTTCTGCCCCTAGTTATAATTTGTCAGGTGTTGCTTCGGTTTGTAGTACGTGAATTATGACTAGGGAAAATTATTACAAAAAAAAAAAACTAAATTATATATTTAACAACCTGAAAATTAAAAAAAAATTTTCTTCACAACTTTCAAACCTTCTGCAGTAACAATTATCAAAATAATAATAATAATAATTTGAATTTCCCTTAAAGTTTTACAGTACGTGAATTATGATTAAGGAAAATTATTACAAAAAAAAAACTAAATTATATTGATCTGACAACCTTAAAAATTAAAGAAAAATCTTTTCCACAACTCTCAAACCATCCGCAGTAACAATTATCAAAATAATAATAATAATTTGAATTTCTTTTTTTGTTTACTAACAAAATTTATAAATGTGAAATCCAAACTTATCATTTGATTATTTTGTCGTCTTGCCTACTATTTTGATATTGCGCTGTATTTTAGTCAATGAAGATCTAAAAATAGAATATGCACTTTATAAATTATTCATAAGCCCGTGTTTTCATCACGTCGTGGCAAATCATGCGGTGCAAATTTAAAACAGCGAATTGCTGAACGCGTTCCATAAATTCTTACAGGTTTCTTGTAGCACTTCATTTATTTTTTATTAACTTAAATTAACAACTGTCGTACATGTACTATTAGTGCTCCAATCAGAGTAGTTTTGTAAAGAATAACTCAAAAATGGCATTTTCTTTGTTTAAATCACTTACTTATGTGACATAAAGACCTTGAATTTGTCGATAGACTTTGCGTTAAAAAAAAGGAGTATTTTGTATATAGACCTAATATTTTACAAATTGTTGGTAAAACCAAAAGTGCATACCTCGCAAATTGTTGTGCTGTACGCTTTCCATGTCAAAGCGAGTATGTTCAATATCTACTAACTCTTTCACATGCAATTTTTTTGAAAACTGCTAATCCCTGTAATCCCTAGTTTTAAATAAACAAGTTGCCTCCGTACTTTACCTTCTTCTTAATATTTCTTCTTGATATATCTATTTTGAAAGATAAAAAAGTTTCCCGCTGTATATACTTACGCCTGCAGATTTTCACATTTTATCAACATAATCTCAGAAAAAAATTAATATTTTCTACGTTTATTAAAATTTGACCTCATTTAACACATTTCATTAACAAATGTAAAGCGAATTAAATAAAAAAAAAACAATCGTTTTACTTTATTTTCAATTATTTATCCAATATACGCAGAGAACGAGAAATGGCCCACGAAAACTCGCGAAGAAGAAAAATCAAGTGGATCCGTTTAGGATTGTGATCTGTAGAGTGTACGTATAGACCAACTGACGCAGGCGTGTGTCAATTTTCAATAACAATTTTAGAACTTAACAAGCTAAAAACGTAGTTACACATTCTATAGGATACTCGTCGCAGTTTTCTTGTAAATAATGTTAGTGTTTGGACAGCCTGAATTTTGTGATACCAACTTTGTTGTGAAAAGAAATATATGAAAAAGAATTGAAAAAAAAACATCCAACCTATCGGGAATTCGAACACAAGATCTCTGGATTGCCAGACAATAAATCAATCAATCAATCAATCAATCAATCAATCAATCAATCAATAACAATATATTAATAGTTTTTATACATTTATGGATTGCCAGACAAAACTCTAGTCACTGCACCATCACAGACTGCTACAAAAATTGTATCTTTCGAGTATCATATTTCAACGCATTTGATATATTATTATAAACTATATATTAGTAAAATGCATAAGCAAAAAGAATATATTTCGCAAGATTTCTATTTTAGTGCAAGCGACAAAAATTAAGAAAACAATTTTTTTTTAAATTAAACGATTAATAACTTTCTTATTTACTGATTGATTTTCTTCAAAAATAATGGGGTTCTTCCTGTAGCTAACACTAACTTACTTTCCAGTACAATCGGACTTTTTTCTTTTTTAAGTTATCGTGCTTACAAGAAACGTGACGAACGGACGGACAGACAGACAGACGGAGGACAGGCGTACGGACAGACGGACAGACAGACGGACATTTTGAAAGTTGTTCAGAATTCGTTCACTAGCACAATGATATCAAAATTTTTTCTCTACGAGCGATATTTCCGGTTTTAGAAATGTGCCGATCAAATGCAATATACTCTTCGTTTTTGCGAAGAGTATAATAAGAGTTCAAATTGTTTATGTAGTCTTGAGGAGGAGATTGTGAAATATAATTGCTAGTTGTTCTGCATCACTGCAATAACTTTAAATCATACGCCAATCAACACACAGATCTTAAGTTACATTTTAGCGGACTCTTATCATGTCTTATTCATTTGCTGTATCATGGATTTAATTAAACTACAAATGACTGATGTCTAATTAGCATTTATTTCATTTTGAAATGTTTTAAATATTTATTTCAAATATCAATTACTTAAATACAGAGATGTGCTGAGGAAACTTTCCATATTTAATAAAAGTCTGTAAAAGTGATGTAAATAATATGTATGCATATATTTGGTATCAAAATGAAGCTTGCATCATCACGAATCAGATTTCACCATAACATAGTCTATCAATATACCCAATGGAAAATTAGAAGGAAAACTTCCTGGAAACTTTCCGTTTTGAAAACTCCGAAAGTTTCCAGGAAGTTTTCCTTAACCAAAAGATGGAAACCCCACATTTTTTTGACATTATTTATAACTACCGTTACTATCGATATTGATAGTTTTTGTAAAAATATCGATAGCTATCCATAGTTCAGACTATCGATGTTAAATATACACTATGTACTACGTAGCTCTTTCTCCAGTCAGTATGACCGCGTGACCTGCGTTGAAGGAAAGTCGGCTGGCCAACTATCTCGCATGTAAATCTGGCCCTATGGTCGTACTTGGCTGCCGAAATCTGTATATTTTTGAAGTTCTTAAAATGTTTAATTGAACCAGTGCTATTTTATAGACCCACTATGTATTTGTCAAACGTAATTTTGATATAGTTAAATCATAAATGTAAATAATAGTGCTGGAAATATCTGATATGCTCATACATTACTTCGAATCCACATTTATGTTTTCATTCTGGAGTTTATATTCTAGTAGAATTGCAGTGTGTGTTTGTAACTGCCAACTTTTTAAGTATTTGTAAATTTCTATTAAAATCCGTTAAATTGCATTATATCTTCATTGCCAAAAATTACCTATTTTTTTAGTTTTACTAGAAACAAGATTTAACGCCTGTAATTGACAGTAATTGTTTGCGAGTTAACATTCTAAAAATTCCATAAATAAGAGGGTAAAATAGCCGCGTGGGAACTATTCCTCCAATGGCAAGTACAGATATGACATAATGCCTGCGTTGCCCTTGGTTACGGCCCCCCGAAAATAGTTTGTTAAGGCGTAAATATAAAACCGCAAAATAATGGTGTAGACACTTCCGAAGCGGCCTCTGGGCTCGAAAAGTTGTCGACAATGTCTGGAATTTGAGCCATTTGAGTGTTTATTAGTTTTGAGATTTAACTTCTTTGGTTAATTGTACCGAGAAGTTGAGAAGTTAACACCAAAATCTGTTCAGTATAGACGTCCTGAATTAAAGTAGCATTTAATAAGTGTAATGCTAGTTGCTTTACGTTTAGTTTAATTGGAAATTACAGTTTAGTGTCAGTGTTAACATACCTATAAAGGGTATAGTTATGCAGATTTTTGAGGTTACAACTGGTACCCACCTATAATCTTGTAACCCATAACAGTGCCTTCGTCCCTTTTGCTGCAGTTTTTGTAAGTACATTTACTTTTCTACTGAGTATACACCAGCAACTGAGAATAGCTCCGGACTACATTCCGTTAACTTTCGTTTTACATCGTGGCCACAGACGCCAATTTGGTGCGACTTTCAGTGTTATGTGCGGGCATTTCGTTGTCTGTTTCAACAAAGAAACTACATCCTTTTCGCAAGTTCTCGTATCGTCTATAAAATTTCTTAATTAATAACTGTAAACAATTTTCTGTGCAGAGTACATTATATTTCTTGTATATATCTTGTAGCTTAAAATGCTACTATGTATTTCATTGCCTATGCTATTACCTTTATTTTTTATGATATAAAATATCAAAATTTGTTTATTAGTAAAATGTCATTTAATATTTTCCTTTAGTAATAATTACGTTGGCCAACTAATAATTTAGTTATCGATCTTTTTGAAATATTTACAATAGTTTTTGTTTATCGTGGCCTTTTGCCACAAGTTACCGCATGTATTTACCTTGTTTAGTATATGACAAATCTGTCTGTCTCTGTTTGATCTTTGTAACCGTAATCCAAGCACATATTTTATTTGCCCACCCCTGATTTGTCAACTGCTCTACCATACCTTTTATATTTACAATAAATTTTGTTATTTTTAATTAGTTATTTTTTATTTCAAAAGCCCCGTAATTTATTAACGGATTTTACCTTTACTCTTTCTTTGAAGAAATAAGCTACGTATTTGATTTAAATTAATAGATTCACTTCTGCTTATTTTTACCTTTAAAATATAGTTTTTTTATAAAATAGCTTGGCTATACTTTTTGTCTCTTTTTGGGGACTGTAATAAAGATAATTCCCTTTCAGAAAGTAACGACGTTATAGTGTGGCATATACATATGTTCTTTTCTCGATTGTCTTTATTGTTCTCCGAGATTATCGTTCTATCTCCTGCTTATCACGACGATCCAACATAAACGAAGTAGAACCACAGAAAAGCGAGCTATTGACATTTACTTAATCGCGAGAAGAGTACTGAACCTCCGTAATTTTGCAATAAACTTGCAATCAACACGTAGCCCTTTCTATTATAGACGAGTCCTAAAAGGGTTTTGCTCTTAAATTGAACATGATATGCGTACCCGTACCTCCTACATAATTAATTTTATTACTATGCTGTTTTACTGGATATACACTATAAGTGATAGATATTTTAGGGTTATCCTTTTTAGTCTAGCGGCGGCGGCGCGTAAACTCGTTTAGAAATTAATTATGTCGGCGCTTTAAAACTAAAAGCTGGCATCTATCGGAAATGCAAGCTTATGCCTCAAGCAGCTTAAATCCGAATTCATCGGGAAATTGTTTAGTGCAAAAAGGCAGTATCCAATTCATTCCACCACAGAATAATTGATATTTGTAGTGTAACTACCAATGCCCTTCCGATAGCCTTTCCCGAAGCCAGCCGGTCATCCACGACGCACAGCGGGGCAACAAAGCTAAAAACTGGGCCAAAAATCAAAATAAGTAACACGATCGCTCTTTTGAGCTATGTGTAGCAAACATCTTTACGCATATTAAAATAAATCGCATTTGGCCATTACATGATTCATTTCAGCGCCCACATCAGTCAAAACCGAGTAGAGCAGATAGTGCATTCTGAATTTTAAAGTTTTATTAGATCTTTGTGCTCGTTTATTTGTTTATTATAAATATTGTAATGTGTTACAACCCTTAGAATGAATGTAGTGTATTTGCACCTACTCGAAAAAGAACCTACCAGAAGATTCCAAAGTGACATCTGGAATTATCGAGAGAATGGTGGCGTCATCACAGAACAATCGAGATCTGTCATTTTTAGGTATAAAAGAACCGACCGCATTCTCGGCGAGTAGTTCAGAAAGTTCAGAAAGTTCAGAAAGTATAGAAAGTGAGGTTAAGAGTTCAAAAAGAAACAAAGTGATAAACATTGTGATTTTTAGTCAGTAAAGTGTATTTAAATTAACAATAGTATTGTGAAGTATCCAGTAAATATTTAATAAAGTGTGTTAGTGGACGATCTCTTGTTATAATTTTTGGAACCCACGGATTTTGCAAGGGGTAGTTTCCTAAGGGTGGAAACACGCGACAATTGGTGTCAGAAGCGGAATTTTATGACAAGAGGAGCTCTGTAGTTGTGTTGGAGTGTTCGAGAAGTATTCTCGGGAGTTAGTGCTAACACAGGACTAATTTACTGGACATTTGTGTTGTTATTTTCGAACAGGAAAATAGTGTTTAAGTGCATTTTTGAGACATTGTAGAACATTTTATTAGGACATTAGTGTGATAATTAAATCCTTCGAACTGAGAAGTGATAGAGACACTGAAAAAGACTCATTTAGTGCGTGAAAATTTCTAGAACTTTTCTATTTGGACATTAGTGGAGATTATTAAATTCTCTGAACTGGATAGTGACAAAAGACTCTGGATAAGACTTTTTCGTGCTATTTCGAGATTTGTCTAGAAAGTTCCATTACCGATATTGACGTGACAGTTAAATTTATTTTATTTTAATTTCATCGTATGCCCGTAACAACAAGAAGTATGGCATCCGATAAACAAATACAGGACTTATTCGGAGAATTCCAAAAAATGATGGCGCAGCAACGGCAGGAAGACAAAGAAGAACAGGAGAAAAAACGTCAGGAAGAAAAAGAACAGCAAGAAAGAAGACGTCAAGAGGAGGAAAAACGACATTTGAGAGATAGAGGAAGCCAGCAGGTGGTATCATCGGGTCAGCGACTAAAACCTCCTTCTTTTGACGGCCAAAGTTCCTGGACGACGTACAAGAGGCAGTTTGAGGCAGCAGCATGTGCGAACAACTGGGATAACGAGGAAAAGGCCATGGCATTAGTTCTGGCATTAAGGGGCCAGGCCTCAGAGTTGCTTCAGACTATCCCAGTGGATAAACAAAGGGACTTCAAAGTCTTGGAAGCTGCATTGGACTTGAGATATGGCGACCAACATCTCGCCCAAGTATACCAAGCCCAGCTAAAATCACGAACACAAAAGGCTGGAGAGAGTTTACAGGAATTCGAAGCTGCGATAGAGAGACTGGCACACCTGGCGTATCCGAGTGCACCTAGAGAATTTCAGGAACAATTAGCCATAGGGGCCTTTTTAGATGGCATAAGGGACGAAGAGGTCAGGCGAGTTCTGAGGCTGACAAGACACCAAAGTAGTAGCGAAGCTTTGGTGCGTGCACTCGAAGTAGAAGCCGCTTACAGGGATACGCCAAGGTCGAGAGTGCGAGCTGTGACTCTCGAAGAATCGCAACCAGGAACGAACCAGAACCCTATGTTGACGGAGATGCAGAAAATGTTTACCAAATTATTCAACAAAGTGGATGATCTCAGGGAGCAGAGAAAACAACAAAATAAAGGAAAGCCGAGCGGAGGTATTAAATGTTACAACTGCGGCAAGGTAGGACACATGAAGCGAGACTGTCGACAGCAGAACTCGGAGAGTCGAGTAAATGCTGTGAATGTTGAAGAGAAGCAGGAAAACAGTACCGGGGGGGTTATGCTGGCTAGGGAATGCGGTGCCCCCAGAGAAATAAAGATTTCCCAGCTTCGAAGAATTGCAAGCAGTCTGTTGTTGCATGGATATGTGAACGGAAGAAAATGTTTGTTTACCATCGACACAGGTACTACGTCATCAATAGTACGGCCAGGATTTATATCGGGCATAAAGATTACCAAGAGGCAAAATGAAGAAGTGATCGTCCGGACAGCTACGGGGGACAGGGCTACGGTTCATGGAGAAGTAGACCTGGGTTTGCAGATTGGGCATTTGAGGTTCGACCACAGGGTCATCGTGGCTGACATTACGGATGACTTCATTTTGGGACTGGACATTATGGAACAGTATGGATTTATTGTTGACGTAGGAAAGCGAATGTTAAAGATTGGGAACGAACAATTTATTTTGTCAAAAGTGAACGACCAATGTGAGAAAACCAGGTTGTTGACAACGCAGGCAGTCAAAACTCCTGCATTATCCAGAAAACCAGACAAGGGAGATTGCAAGCGCTACCCTCAGGTGGGAAAATTGCCGAACATGGTTGAAGTCAACATTGTCAAGGTCGATTTTCCAGACAGTTGGACAAAGAAAACTCTGAGGCAAGAGCAATTGCGCGATGTAGAAATCGGACCCATGTTGAGAGCAAAAGAAGAGGGAACGCGTCCAGCATGGAAGGATGTTTCCAACAAAGTGGGGCTGAAGGCTTTATGGTCACAATGGGATTCACTTATGGTCGTAGATGGGCTTTTGAGGAGAGCATGGGAAAGCCCAGATGGGAAGCAGGTTGCCATGCGTCTAGTGATTCCCAGGTGTCGTGTACCAGAAGTACTCCAGGAAGCACATAATGAAACATCCAGCAGACACTTCGGCATAAACAAGACATTGAGTAGAGCACGGGAACAGTTCTATTGGGTTAATAGTCGCCAGGATGTGGAGGCCTGGTGTCGCACGTGTAAGAATTGTGCTGCCCGTGGGGAACCATTTTCCATGAGCAATTACAGAAATGGAAGTCGAAAACAGCCGAAGAATGACCGAGAGCAGATAAACAAAACTAGTAACCGATTGAAGGCTCGTTATGATCAGAATGCCAGTACAGGGGGATTCAAGGTGGGGGATCTGGTTTGGCTGTACAACCCACAGCGGAAGGAATGGAGATCCCCGAAACTTCAACCTCCTTGGGATGGACCTTATACTCTTATTACCCGAATTAATGATGTCGTCTATCGTATTCAACGAAACAAAAAGTCCAAGATGAAGATCGTACACTTGGATAGACTGGCGAAGTATGTGAAAGAGGCTGAATTGCCTGACCGGGACGTTCAGGCTTAAGGAGGGGGCAGTGTAATGTGTTACAACCCTTAGAATGAATGTAGTGTATTTGCACCTACTCGAAAAAGAACCTACCAGAAGATTCCAAAGTGACATCTGGAATTATCGAGAGAATGGTGGCGTCATCACAGAACAATCGAGATCTGTCATTTTTAGGTATAAAAGAACCGACCGCATTCTCGGCGAGTAGTTCAGAAAGTTCAGAAAGTATAGAAAGTGAGGTTAAGAGTTCAAAAAGAAACAAAGTGATAAACATTGTGATTTTTAGTCAGTAAAGTGTATTTAAATTAACAATAGTATTGTGAAGTATCCAGTAAATATTTAATAAAGTGTGTTAGTGGACGATCTCTTGTTATAATTTTTGGAACCCACGGATTTTGCAAGGGGTAGTTTCCTAAGGGTGGAAACACGCGACAATATATTACGTTTGAAATCTATACCCATATTTTGCCCCTCACTTTTAAAATTGAAATTATTTATAGCCTGAAACGCTTTTTAACAAGTATATAATAATAATTATATTCGAATGTTTCTTTCGATACTTATAAAACTTAAAATAAGTTATATTTTGTAAAATATTTTTCCCATCACTAGCATTACAGAATACATAAAAATACAAAATTTCGCAATTTTCTGTTGATATATTTTTCCATCCCCTATAACCCACCCCTCTTTGAGAAATGATTTTATTAAATAATTTTTTTATAAACCTGAACCTATTTTTGGATCATTAGCCAAGGTTCAGATTTTTGGCCAGATTTTCGGGCCTCCTGCCCCGCTGTGCGACGTTTAGCAAAGAAGTTCACAAAACATATGTTGAGGAACTATGCACAAGAAGAAGAAAAAGAAGAAAATAAGTGACAAAAAGGACGTTCTGTAAATGGTTGGGCACTAGCATTACAGAATACATAAAAATACAAAATTTCGCAATTTTCTGTTGATATATTTTTCCATCCCCTATAACCCACCCCTCTTTGAGAAATGATTTTATTAAATAATTTTTTTATAAACCTGAACCTATTTTTGGATCGTTAGCCAAGTTTCAGATTTTTGGCCAGATTTTCGGGCCTCCTGCCCCGCTGTGCGACGTTTAGCAAAGAAGTTCACAAAACATATGTTGAGGCACTATGCACAAGAAGAAGAAAAAGAAGAAAATAAGTGACAAAAAGGACGTTCTGTAAATGGTTGGGCAGATGTTATCATGCTGATGTTCGCGGGAAAGAGTTTTGATAAGACCGCATTACCAATAGGCAACCGCGACACATGACTACTATCAGATGTGTGAGGCCAACTATATATCGAGTGTAAAGTATTTATAGTGGATGACTGAGAGTTGGTTCTACCAAAAGTGTAGCGGCACGCCCGCCCGACAGCCGTGCACACTGCCATATGCATCCAAAAGCACGTGCCGCTTCACTTTTTAGATTGTCAACTTGCATTACTTCACTGTCAATACTTTACTCTCGATGTGTAGTATAATACGTAGGTCATCGTTTATATTGTGACATGTCTACCGAGACATTTATGAGAGTTCCCTCTAAGTTCCATGTACAAGTAACAGAGAACAATTAAGTTAGTTAGTTCGGCAATCATCTCAGAGAGGGCACGCGGTGCTAAAGTCTACTGGAACATTGTGGAAAGATGTAGAAAGATCCAGATCTACTTACCCAAGAGTATAAAAGGAGAGTAGTCCAGTTCAGATATTCAGTTGAGTTTAGTTCAGTTAAGATAGCAAGTTCAGAGAGATCAAGAACAAGTAAGCAAAGTGTATCAAGTGACTGAACTATTGAATTGTAGGGTATTTACAAAAGGGGTGTAAACACGTAACAATTGGTGTCAGAAGCGGGATTATAACAGAAAATTTCTAGATTGTTCGAGAAGGTTTCTACAGTGTTCTTCTCGGGAACTAGTGATGATACGAAGAATTGACCTACGGGACATTGTGTAAGGACTCATTTTGAACTAAAAACTGTGAAAAGTGCATTTTCGGAAAAGTTCCAGAATATTCTATTCGGAAACTAGTGGAGATAATTAAATTCTTTCAACTGGAAAGTGATAGAGACACTAAATAAGAGTTGTTTGTGTTAGTTTAAGAAAATTTTGTAGAACCTTCTATTGGAAAATAAGCGGAGAAAATTAAATTATTTCAACTGGAAAGATTATAGAGCCTAACTAAGACTTATTTGTGTTAGTTTCAGAAAATTTCTAGAACATTCTATTTGGAAATTACTGGAGATAGTAAAATTTCTTCAACAGAATAGTGACCTAAACTGTAAATAACACTCTTTCGTGCCATTTCGAGATTTTTCTAAAAAGTTTCATTGGAAATATCGACGAGAAACCTGAATTTTCTTAACGCTATTGTACAACAAACTTGATTAAGGTCATCGTATGCACATAACAATAAGAAGCATGACAGCGAAGAAACAAATGCAGGACCTTCTTGCGGAATTAAGGAATATGGTGGAACAGCAACGCCAGGAATATAAAAAAAAACAAGAAAGACGACGTCTAGAGGAAAAAGAGGAACAAGAAAGACGTCAAGAAGAAAAAACCGACCTGAGAAAAATGATGGAGGACCTGAAAATACGACGTCAAGAGGAAAAAGAGGAACAGGAAAGGCAACGCCAAGAGGAGAAAAAGGAACAAGAAAGACGACGTCAAGAGGAGAAAGAGGAACATGAAGAAATACGTCAAGATGAAAAAGACGAAAAATGATGGAAGACTTGGAAAAAACGTCAAGAGGAGCAAGAAAGACGCCAGGAGGAAATAAGAATAATTCTTGGCGAACAAAAGAAAATACAACAGAACGCAATCTTCTCAGCCACTGAAAAACTCAAAAATGAAATCAAGGATGATATGGGTAGCGTAAAGTCCGAAGTAAGGGAAGTCAAAACTGAAGTCGCTAAAGTCACGACAGAAGTCAGTCAAGTAAAAAGAAAAGTAAATAAGTTTGAAGAAAAAATGAGTGAGGTGGAAGGAGAAGTAGAGCACCTTAAACGACGAGAGAGAAAGGAGGGCAGACCTCATCAGGACCTCAATTAAAACCTCTCTCGTTTGACGACCAAAGCTCATGGACAACGTACAAGAAACAGTTCGAGGCAGCGAATAACTGGGATAATGAGGAAAAGGCTATGGTATTAGCTTTAGCACTGAGAGGCCAAGCCTCAGAGTTACTTCAGACTATTCCGGTGAAAAAACAAAAGAACTTCAAGGTTTTGGAAGCTGCATTGGACTTGAAATATGGCACAGACAAGCAATAAGTACAGTGCTTAGGAACGGCCCTGATTTTCAGTAAGTTAATGCTTACGTGAAAGGCTTGAGAGCAATGGTCTCGGGTTCGAATCCTGGCAAGTGTATGGATGCTGTTTAGTGGCATTTTTAATACGTTACCCAGATGGTAGCAGTGGGCTACACCGTGGTTAAATGAGACAACACAGCTAGTCGCTGTTATATCCTCTTAGTTCGAGTTTCAGCTGCGGCAGATGGCAATGTAACAGAGAAAGGTTGTGGTGTTGTTGTCAGTGTGTACGTGTCCTGGTTGAGTGGTGGAATATGACTAAACTTCGCTGGGACGTTAATAAGGCGATAAAATAAAAAAAATAAATGAAAAATTATCCCGGCCCCACTCCATCTAGCCCCTCAACTGCCCCGACATTCCGCGTCGTGGATGTCTGACTGGTTCCAGAGTGAGTATCAGGGAGACATTACGTATCACTCAATTTTAATAAAGTATTGAAAATAGTTAAATTGGCCGCCGTCCGACAGGATGATATGAATAAAAATAGTTTAAAAAACTAAAAAAACACGCTTTTATGAATACTGCACTAAAAGGGGCTTAGTGTAAGCCATGTTTGTAATTAAGTATAATATTTGAGTATAAAAGCGTTAGTTACAGATCGACCTAATAAAAGCGTGTTCAAAAGAAGAACATACACGCGCCAATTATACCCAAGTAACCCTCAAATGCATTTATTCTACGTTATTCCAGCAACACCAACAAAAACAACGATGATAATTACTGATAAGCAAACTTGGATAGAATAGAAGCTTAATAAATTATGAATTCCTACCGCTCCCCCATCAGATACTACAATCTAAATGACTTGTCCGCACCATATAACGATGTAAATGGTAAATTATCAAAGTATATTTTGAAATTCCCCAATTACGAAGGCAAACAAACACTTATGTTTATTGATTGTGCCTACCATTAATTTAGAGTCGTCGGTAACATTTTTTTCATGTTATTCTACCAATATAAAACGTAATACATACATTTATAGTGCCATATAAAAGTTGAATGTTGGGAAACGTGATGAATTATTTTAGTATTACAGGTTTAATATTCAATAACAGACTTTTAAAAACTTTCTATATATTTTATTATTCACAAAAAAAAATTGTGAATTTCTAATACAGAAGGGATTTTTTCTATTCTAAACGTATACAGGAAAATATTAAAGACTAGAACAGCAGAACCTCGAGCAGAACTTAATCCCATTGTCCACCTTTAGAGTATGTTGACTTAGATGGCCATCAATCGAAAAACTATTTTTTCTCACGGGTAAATATACTTTAAGATTATTTCCATGTCACAGACAGTTTGGTTAGACATACACATAAACACATCACATATTATTAGACAGCCCCCAGTTCCAGAGACAAGGCTGTCCAGAAGGAGGTTACATATTTGAAAGAACGCAGACTACATTCATTACTCATCTAGATTGCTATTATTGGAGCTGGGGATCGAACCCAGTATACGACAGACAGTGTGACCAACCTGCTGACCACACAACACGCTTGAAACAACTCAGAACTGTACCTACACGAGATTGTTAAAAAGTATATAAATTTTGCGTTGATATGAATCCGTTATATAAAAAGTACTAATTGTACTTGAAGTACGACTCACGGTTTGGTATATCAATAAGACTGTTTTATAAAGGATAGAGTAAAATATGTCCTATTTTAATTAGATTTTATATAGACGCATGAGTTACAAACCGTCTGTTAAGACACTCTGAATAATAAGAAGAAGAACATCATTAAATGTAACAATTGATTAATTATTTAGGTTGTCTTAGAATGATCTATATACAATTAACGATAATTTGGCGCCTTTAGTGGGGTTAATTCAGTTTGTGACATATTTTTAAATATAACTAAATATAGTAGAGCAGGCGGTAATTTTATTGCATAATTAGAAATAAAAATTCTAAACGGAACATATTTAAAACAATTACTAAACTTCGGTTATATTTGAACAAGAGTAGCGTAGTGTAGTTTTATATTTAATAAAAAGAAAAATTACTTCGTATTTTTTTTTTGAAAAGAAAACAGTTTTTTTCGTCAATTGGCAGCAAAATACTAATTTTGCTGACTAATGTCAATCAGCAAAGTGACACTTTTCCTGCCTAGACACCAAAGCACTCACTTTGCTGCCTAGGCATCAAAATGATTGATCATCATGGCAACTAAATATTTGACACTTTTTTGCAAGTAACATTTATTAAGAAACATAATTACAGAAAATTTCCAACAAACATTAGTAACATATTTTTAGTTATTTCTAACATTAGCAGTAAGATTGGTACAATTTTGAATAAGTATTTTTTCGAAACTCGTAAGAACTTTCATAACTTGTCAAACTTTGATTATTACGGCGACTATTGACATATGTCATTAGTAACCAACACGCAACAACTGCGATTTTTAATGAATTTTATTGAATTTACCACAACAACAAAAATAAAGAGATTATGGGAATTGTAATAATTTAAATATTTTAACATATATTTAAATAATCGGCGAAAAAATTTTATATTCAACTCAGAAGCAAAATAGATTGACTGCCTTGGTTGTATTCCTAGCTTCTCTACGCTCGGCCAGGAATTATTAGCCGCGGCAGTCAATCCACTCTTTTGCTGCAAATAACAATTTCTTTGTAATTCCCAAAGAAAATGCACAATATACATAATTTTCATTTATTTCGTCTATTTCGGTAATATCATGATACATTATTACTTTGATTTGTTGATTATCCGCAGGTATTCTTTGTTTTGTCTATTGCCTGAAGACATGCGATGCAGTATTGTTAATAAAAAGTCAGGTAATCTATAAATAAAAATTAGACTCGCTGGTTATAGAAAATCAATGACACTAAAATAAAAAGTAAATTATATAGACAGGATCTCTGCCATTTTGTTATTTTTAGGATAAAATGAACTTTAATTCTTCTGAATGCTAGAAGGTTATTTAGGAAAAATAATAATATAATTAATTTGATTGAAATAAATAATAATATTTCAAAAGGCAATCGACCGAAGTTCTTCAGGCTTAAGAACTGTAAGATGCCTAAATAAACATACAGGGTCCAGCATACGTAGGTTTTGTACACTATATAACTTCAAAATTTGGCTTATAAGCCAAATTTTGAAGTTGGACAAACATGCCGAAATATGAGATTAACTATTGATCAGTCCAAGACCCTTTCTTGCTTAAGTATTTTTCTGTGTTTAACGTTGATGTCAGTCCATTAAAATGGTTTTGGGTCAGTTCAAATATGTTTTGCATTTTTATCTGATACCTTGACTTTCTGTTACAGCTGCCGCTGCCATAAAAACTTCTTGCATGTGCAATGTGCATAGCATAACTCAACTAACTAAACTCAACTGAATCTTCCTTTTTTCTTGGTGCCAGAAGGTTATCAAAAATTGAAAAAATCAATTTTTAAAATGGGCCTTACAAAATTTTCCTTCTGTTTTCGGGCCCCACTGTACTGATATTACTACATCTGCATCTTAGTGCAAGAAAGTTACCAGATATGGTCGAAAAAATGTACCAGCTCTTAGTATCATAAATTAAAAGTATGATTTAACCAAAATAGCTATAATGACAGGATATTTAAGTATCTACGGTAACATCACTTATACCATGTTCAAAATGTCCACCATTATTTTGAATACCCAATTCTCATTTCTCCATAAAAATTCACCATACATTCGCTAATATTTCTGTTGTTCTCATTGCATAAGAAACTAGAACTCTCGGGTTGACTGAGTCGATTATTTCTCGTATTATTGGCCTTTTATAAGTCACTTACAAAATGTCACAGGTGGACAAATCAGGTGATCCCGCCTCTATTTCACCTCTACATTTAATCAGCTGATCTACCTATAACATGTAAATAATTTCTGACCTTTAATCCAAAGTGAGGGGGACGTTACAACCAACAAATATTCTGCGTTAACGAACCCAAATATCCCATATTAAATTTCCCTGCATAAAAAGGTCCAATTATGGATTGCGTGTAACCTGTCCAAACATTCACGCTTCAGGATCGCTGGATGTGAACATCAACCATCCAGTGGGGATTATGCTGGACCCAATAGCAGCAGGTATGCCTATTTAAAGTTTTATGTTATATAAAGATGGCTTCGTCAGAAAACAAAAGGATCCCGCACAATAGTATAGCAAAAGGCCGTTCAGTGAAAAATTTTTGAAATTTTGGGAAAAAGTTATCCTCAGTACTCTGAACAAAAGTTCTCTTGAGCACAATGCTCCAGTTCACCTCATGTAAAGGCTGCTTGAACCTCCGTGTTGGTTGGGTGTCGTCTGATCGACGTTTACTTAATTTATTCGAATTGACGAGAAAAAATCCTATCTGATAAGGCCTCGCAAGCCTAGCACCGGAAAATCGGAAAAGGAGGTGGTTTTTCCGGTTTAGGGGTAATGAGTTGAGGGTAGATCGGAAAATATTGTCACCATTGTATTCCCCGCCCTCGAAAACAGTTTTCCAGCTAATTTTCATTGTTTTCGTAGCATTTCGTTATTGCGGGTGGGGGTAGTTTCAACCCCCGGGGTGGGTTAGGTTTTCTGTGGTCAGTCTTTACTTATTTTATTCGAATTAACAAAAAAAACCAAGCCGACAAGCATCCGACACATCTTAAATTACGTAAGCCTTGTACTGCTCATCAGTACCTTTCTAATTTTTTGGAAGAAGCTTAGTTGTAAAAAAAAACCAGTAACTTTATCCTATTTGATTCCTTATATTTTTTTGTTGTTATTCACTTTTAATACTACTTAGCTAATTTATGATATTAAAATTCATTTTAAAGAAATTGTAAACCTTTTTTAAAATTTAAAAAAAATATTGATCAAATTTTTATCTGTATAATTATTCTTATTCGAAACAATACTTCAAAATATTATTTTCATTTTTTTTCTCTACTCCGTGATCTCATTTTTAACAAGTAGTTTGGTTAAAAATACGCTGGCGCCCTTTTGGCACAATAAAACAGAGTAAAGTTTTATAACATAACAAGGTTACAGGCACCCACAGACCTACTGTAGCTAGCTGGAGTTAAGATGACACACATCTTGTTTGGGTTAGTGCCACAACACAGCTAACTGTTGTTATACAAGTTGGCGCCCAACGTGGGGCAAGCCTAGCATCGGAAAATCGGAAATAGGAGTGGTTTTGCCGGAAGGGCAGGTCGAAAAATATTGTCACCGTCGTGTGCCCTACCCTCGAAAATGATGGGGCAGATGTCTTGCGTTTCAGACATATAACTTTTGGGGTCAAAGCTTTATCTCGAGGGAGTATATAAGAACTTGATACTTTTAGACTTCAAAGGCCACTGGCGGCGGAACTACTGAACTTTGAGTATTGTGTCCATGAGAACTTGTGTTCAGTATAACCAGGAGAACTTATTAATAAAATTTCAAAAATTTTGACTAAACGACTTTTTCCTATACTTTTGTGCGGGGTCCTTTTATTCACAAAATTTGGATTTTTGTGACATTCTCATAATTTCGAAAAATAGTAAAAAATAGTATCTAAACAGTCTTCGGTAAGTTCTTGAAGTAAATTGAATTTTACTCTTGAATTTGTGAATATATCTTTGCGAAATGCCAACGTCTCGTTTCAGATAACTGTATTAGTGCGGCCGAAGACTGATATTTTTTGTGCTCTTTTCTAGTTAAACAAAGAAAGATAATTACCACAGTAACGCCACTATTAGTATGGCAGCCCGTTACCAAGATTTTCGAGTTACTTTAGCGAAGATAATTCCAGCGTTTCTCATCAGTTCTGGGAGAGCTGAGAAGAAAAGTTCAGGGTGACGGAACTTTTTACCTGTCCTAAAGGGTTCAAATCGGGCTTTGAACATATAAAGAAAAACCATGGTCAACTTGGTCTTCGCAGCAATGCAGTTTCTATTGTCTTCTTGTCGAGGAAAGTAAATATGATGAGGAAAAATTGAGAACTGCCCTGTTGACTGATACGCCGAGTTACAAAGACCGAAATAATGACAAATAGCCACCGGTCAAAATTCTGGTCATCGCGGCGAGGCAGTTCATTATCGAGTAGTTTCGATGTCTCTTGACCACAAGAAAGTTCGAACGGAACTTTTTTCTAGTTTAGTTACGGATGGTTGCTTAATTTTGAGGGCTGATGAAGTCATCGCGGCGAGGCAGTTTTCCACTTCAGACTATTCCAAATATCATTAAGAAGACGAACAAAATAAGAACTGAACTTTTTCCAAATCCACATTTGAGAAAAATTATTTCCGCCGCGACAAAAAAAAAGAAGCAAATTAAGGCTGTTTGTAAGCACAGGCTCGCAGAGAATGTATTTAAATGGAATTGGAATTGAATTTCAAGGTTCCGTACATACAGTAATGATAAAAGAAGGATTCAAATTGTCAGGTTTATTATTGTAGTTTTAAACATTAAATACATCATCATCTGATGAATTTCTTGGGCTTCATTACTATCTAAGAGGCGAAGTATTCTTCTGGAAATATCGCCATATGTGCTACCAGCATCTTTCAACGAATATAGCAAAAAAACCCATCAATGATTATAATGCCCGGAGAATCGGGGCCTTCAGAATCCACTCTCTTTTTCAACACCAGAAGCAGAATCGCCTTCTCGGTCTTGTGATGTGCTCCGCTAGGGTGACAAAAAGAATGTACAACGGGGGATATTGACAAAGTAAGAGCAAAGTGCAGGTCAACCTAGGCATTCAGAGAAAGACTGAGCAATGTTCCAAACATGTTCCATTGTAATCTGATTTCCTGAACCTTCCCGTTAATCGCTTTCGCGAGATCATATATGACTTCGGTATATGGTGATTCACATTCATCTGCTATTTTTAATGCCATTTGAAGAGTTTGATAGACAGTAGAGGCTTTGATTGGAGGCAAATAATATCGGGGATTGGTCAATAATGATCTTAGCATTGAACCTGATCCACATCGATTTCTACCAAAATTCTTAAATTTTTATATCAATTTCCCGCAGCTACGTCCAGCAGAAAGCGGCAGTTCGCATTTTTTTTACCGTTTTATACAACCCACTCTATAAATAGAAAAAAATGTTAGCCTCGCTGCTTTGATTATTTTAGCCTCCAATTTGATACAACTTTGATTGATATTATTGGAACTTAGGCCAATGAAAAATGGCAGTTCTCGATTAATTCATGTCTTGTTCATCATTTTTAACGAAAATTAATCGAGAACTGCCTCGCCGCGGTATAAAAATTACGACATTTTTTTCAACAGGTGCACAGTGGCACGAATCGTGATTTTTTCTTTTAAAATTATCTAGAGCACCTATTTCGCAACCGATCGGATAATTTTTTTTTAAATACTCGTTATTTAATTTCCAAAAATAAGAGAGCCGATTTCGGCATAAACTTTAACAAAAATATTTAATTTTTCATAATTTTTTATCATTTTACAACCGCCATTGATTCCGCCATCTTGCAGGTAGGTTTATTATAATTTAAATATCAGATTCGTAATCAGCGATCTCAAAAACCAACCCCAAGTACCAAGATTTATGTAAATTGAATAAGAAAATTTTTTTTTATTTATAAGTTTTATTAAGATTTAAATTAAAAATGACCATTCCTGGCTAAGCTCAATAATTTTGGTTAGCACAATTCAAAAATCGGCTCTTACGTTTTTTGGAAATTAAATAACGAGTATTTAAAAAAAAATCATCCCAATCGGTTGCGAAACAAGTGCTCTAGATAATTTTGAACGAAAAAATCACGATTGGTGCCACTGTGAGACGGAAAGTCGTTTGCCAGCCGCCCGTATCGATTTTCGAACTTTTGTCGTATGAAAAAGTATCTTAGAATTTCATAATCTATAGAGTTTCTCTGCGATAGAGCTCGCTGTGATGATAGGTGTTTTTGGTAACGGGCTGCCGTACTGTATAGCAGATAAAAAAATTCAAGGTAACCAGACTATAGAAAGAAATTAACAAAACAAATATATTTAAAACATGTTTCCGTACATTATTCCATACAGAAGACGATCCCTGTATATGAAAACGTTTACATAATAATGAACTTCTAATTAATTTAGTCTTTTACAAATAAGACTTCAGTAAATTGAAATATACAATGAACTTAATAATTATTATTATTATTATCATCTTTCTGTCGGCAAACGATTCTTATATTCTCTTAGGTACATTTTTATGACAGCAGCAAAATGTGGGAAATTTATTTACTTCGTGCCTGGACGTAAGAGCCTCTAAATAAATTCATTATAAAAACAATAATTTATCTCCTTGTCATCCTTCCTGAAGTGTTACTTACTAGTAGGGGAGGATGAAACGAGGTTTTGCAATTTAATTTCGTTATGCAAATTTTAGGAGAATTCTAATTTATGACATACTTCAATTTCATTGCCTGAAAAGTAAGCGCGTAGCGGAAACCAATTTTACAATCATTTAAAACATTTACTTAGTTTTGAAATGAGAGCAAGCAGTAATACTGATGTTTTTCAGCTATTTCAAGTATTCCATTTTGAGGATTGTGCAGTTAACTGTTATTTAACAAAAGCGATACAATAATAATAATAAATATTTATATTTTCCATAATGACAATATTATATTGTATAGGGAGTCAAATACAGCCCCTTAGAAACTAATTTAAAAAATCAGACAAAATATTTTGAAAGCATAAACATTTTAAAATGTGTTTTAAATTCAAACAAATTCTTCTCTAACTGGCATTCTGTGGGCAAAATATTGAATATTTTAGGTCCTATGTATAATTTGGGGACCTACCAGTAATATTTAATTTTGCATATGGCATGCGAAATCATCTTGACTACGTGTATTTTATAACGTTGTTATTTTCTTAAAAGGAATTATCTTTATTACAGATCCCAAACAACGACAAAAATATAGTCCGACAATTTAGAAAAAACTATATTTTAAAGGTAAAAATGAGCAAAATTAAATCAATTAATTTAAATGAAAAACCTAGCTTATTACTTCAAAGAAAGAGAATAAATCTTAGTCCGGGGTATAATAAGGTAAAATTCGTAAATAAGCTAAGGGATTTTTGAAATAAAAAAATAACTAATTAACAATAAGTATGGTAGAGCAATTGACAAATCGAGATAAATCCATAATTATTGGCAGAAGGCCACAATACATAAAAACTACTGTAATAGTCTATTGTCTATGTACTGTAGAAAGGAACTAAAACGTTAAAGGATTTTTATTGTTTCCTATGTTCAATTAAAGCCAAAATATGAGAAAACCGCGGAGTGCTACCATTTAAAAGTTTTTGAGATCGAAGTAAAAAAAGTCCACTTTTCACATTTTTGAGTTTTGCTCGAAATCTATGCATTTTTCATATAAACACCTCAATAGAAAAGTTGTAGAGAATTAAGTTTCCAATCGACATGGCACCTTCAGAAGTCAAAAAATTTTTTTTTACAAAAATACGTCCAAAAAATAAAAAAAAAAACGAAAAAATGCAATTTTTTATTTTTTTAATTTTAGCCTGTAACTTTTTTTCGGGTACATTTAGGCATAGACATTGCTGCATAAAAAAAGCTGGCGTTTTACCCGTTAAAACGAAATTTTGTAAAAAAATTTTACGATTAATAGTGACCGAGATATAGCGTTTCAAAGTTTGCAACTTTTAACTTTTTTTGCTAATTTTTACTATTTTCTTTTTCAAATTTCGCCCTGTAACTTTTTTCTGAGTGAATTTAGGTATGCACATTATTATATTAAAGTGAAAGCTGACTTTACGCCCGTTGAAATGGTGGCTGGTAAAAGTATCTACGACAAATAGAAACCTAGATACAGCGTTTCGAAGATTGTTACTTTTATTAACTTTCTTCCAATTTTTACGTTCTTTTTTAAATTTCGGCCTATAACTTATTTGTCAAATACTTTAAGTACAGATATTGCTACATTGAATGTACTTGCAGCATTCTTGTTTAAATGGTCTGCAATAGAAGTTTATGTGATCAATAGTAACCAAGATACAGTCTAGATATAGTAAATTATTGTACTTAAAAAATAACTTTTTACATTTTTCCACTTCTGAACTTTATATCACGTGATTTTTTTTTGTTCAAATTTATTCATAATTGTATACCTGTTATACATTATTTATGATTCTAATTGTACATTTTTTATGAAATTATTCAAATGCTGGATTTAACATATTGTCAAAATCAAAGTCGATTTCTTCATCGGCATCTACGTGAACATCATCTTCCGTTATTTCAGGTACATCAGTGTTTTCACAGTTTATTTCCATACATTCTTTGCAAAAAATGGAGCAATTCATTCCCAATTTCCTGCAACCGCAGTTTCCTCTGCATCCTTTGATGCATTTACAAGCTATTTTTTCCAGCAAAACTTGTGGTGCAGGAGATTTATTTGTCAAAATTGGTACTAGTCCATTTTTTGAACTTTTCCAACCCCCAGATGAGAGGATTGACAGCATTTCCTTTCCTGTTGCATTTGCAGGTAAGTTATTAAACCATGATGTTTAGCAGCATCAGTTGTTGGAGGCAATCGGGACAATGTGAATTTCGCACCTGTTGAGTACTTCTGAAATAGCTTATAGCGACAGGTGCTTTGGCCATCAATTTCCATACCGTATAGTAATGTTACAATACATTCAGAAGCAGAACCGATGGCTGCTGGACTTGCATTTTTACACAAAAATTCATTTAAATACTTTTCCAAAAGCAAAATATTCTGTTAATGAAATTCAAGAATTTCTTTTTACCAATACCAAAAAAGGAAGAGGTTGTATCACAGTCACTGAATGCATGGATGAAGCCAAGGTATTTTTGTAGATTGTTAAATTTGAAACTATTATGGTTATATAATTTGACAGTTACATTTCCTATACTAGGTTTAAAAATATATATATTTTCATTTTCTTCTGGTAATAATCATAGGATAATGAGAAGATCGACATCTTGACCAACTATAACATTTTCTGATTGGGATGCCTTATGTTTTGCAGTATTTACAATTAGTACGTCTGTATCCTCTTCAGCTTGCCCAGTCTCAATATTATTATCTTCAAATTTTTGAATTAAATATGAAATAATGTTTTTTTATTATTTTCATTTGCCAAAAATTTATCAGGTTTCGATAATGGCTTTGAGTAATTGTTAATCTGAATTCCTGGCCCAACTTGCTTGGTTCGACGTAATCTTTCAGCAGATTTCGTACCTGTATTATCGTAATCACTAGGGTAGCCATCAAACATAACAGTGCAATTCGTGTAAAAATTTTTAAGTGTTGAATATATTTTTTACTGATTTCGTCAAATGTATCGTCAAATGTATCATTGGCATTCCAAAAAAGTTACAGGACGAAATTTGAAAAAAAATAGTAAAAATTAGCAAAACAAAGTTAAAAGTTGCAAACTTTGAAACGCTATATCTCGGTCACTATTAATCGTAAAATTTTTTACAAAATCTCATTTTAACGGGTAAAACGCCAGCTTTTTTTATGCAGCAATGTATATGCCTAAATGTATCCGAAAAAAATACTAGGTTTAAAAAATATATATTTTCATTTTCTTCTGGTAATACTGATAGGATAATGAGAAGATCAACATCTTGACCAACTATAACAACATTTTCTGATTGGGATGCCTTATCTTTTGCAGTATTTACAATTAGTACGTTTGCATTTACAGGCTAAAGAAAAATTGGATTTTTTCGTTTTTTTTTGTTTTATTGACTTCTGAAGGTGCCATTTCGATTGGAAATTTAATTCTCTACAACTTCTCTTGACGTATTTGTAGAAAAGATGTATCGTTTTCGAGCAAAACTCAAAAATGTGAAAAGTGAACCTTTTTACTTCGATCTCAAAAACGCACTCCTTTAAATGGTAGCATTCCGCAGTTTTCTCATATTTTGGAGTCAACTGAACATAAGAAACAATAAAAACCCTTTAACTTTTTAGTTCCTTTCAACTCTTTTATTTGGACATAGACAATAGCCTATAAATACTTCAAAATTATTAGTTGGCCCACGCAGTTATTACTAAATGAAAAGATTAAATGGTATTTTAATAATAAACAAATTTTGATATTTTATATCATAAACAAATCTCTAAAAGTAAATAAAGGAAAGAACATAATAAATGAAATACATATGTGCTCTGCACAGAAAATTATTTACAGGTATTAAACAAGAAATCGTATTAACATTCTTTAAGAGACGAGACGTACACTCGCGAGAACGATGTAGTTTGTCAAAACAAATAATGAAATATCCGCACAAAACACACACAGTCGCAGAGTATAGGTGTCTTTGGTCACGATGCAAAAGGAAAGTTACAAGAACTTTGCCAGGGGCGGTTACCAGTTGCCGGTAAACACAAGGTAGAAATGTAAATATTTCTGTACTTACAAAACTGGAGAAAAAAGGGCGAAGGCACTGGTTACAAAGTCAAATTGTAGGTCGGTACCAGTTGTATCCTCAAATTCCAGCCATTATTGACGACTTTGCGTGCCCAAAGGCCGCATCACACTCTAATTCTTATTTATAGAGCGGGTGGGGATTGACAAAATGGCATAACGGAACGATTGTAGTGAACTAGTTTCAAAATACTACCATATAAGGGAAAAGGTTAAGCATTCAAAAGTTCCAACTACAGGGCCGGCATAAGGCATTTTAAGGTTTCGTAAAATAAAAATTGTTAACAAAAATATAAATTAGTACAAATTAGCAAGAGACCACAATAAATGGGCCATTAAAAATGGACCGTTACAATTTATATATGCACTTCTCTTTTGATAGTAAATATTTCTCTATTTTTAAAAACGTAATTACTTGTTTCAAAAACAAATAGAGCTGGTACGGTAAAGATTTTGTACTTTGAAATTTTTTTTTATAAGAGCGAGTACTAGAAATACTCGCCATATAACGTAATGTACATTTTTTTTCGTTCGACCAGAAAGTACACCCTTTCTGGAGAAATTATCCACCAGAAATTAATGTTTTCACAGGCTAAACCGACGAATTTTCAAAAGTCAATTCATAAGTTATGGAACATATGGATTCAGATTTTGAAGCGTTACAAGCAGAAATTGAAGTTGTATAATAGTGTCGGTCGTAAAATATTTTATTTAATTAGTTATTATTAGTTGTCGTTGTATTTGTTAGAAAATTTATTAAAAAAATAATAGAAAATTGATTTTATATGACAGTGTAGGTCGAAAAAAAAATATTGTACGTTGCACAACCGAAAAACAGTGTTTTGCAGGTCTTCCCAAGCTTCCAGGACTCATCTACGCTCGCCCTGAAATCTGCTTAGGTGGACCTGCAAAACATCTCTTTCCGGTCTTGTAACGTAAATTACTATTTTGTGCAACAAAGACATTCTGTGAAAAATAGAGTATCCTCAGAAACAGACAATATACTTTGAGTCTACTTGGACATAATACAGATTAAATAGCTGATCTTTGGTTAGCATCGCTTTAGTATTTCGGAACAGATAAGAAATAGAAGCTAATTTGGAAATGAGATATTCACAGCATGATTTCCAGTTAAAAAATTTGTTACTTTCATTAGTGTTAGTTCAAACTGAGACATATTAATGTATAGAAAAAGAGGTTCGCAATATTTTTGTTGATTAATCTGCATTAAAATATAATTGACGTTGTCTGAAAAAGGCTTTATTTCTAACGTTAATATATTTATCACTTAATTTACTATCTATGTGACATGAACTAATCATAGAAATATGTTTATATTGTGTGAATAAACTTGACTTCATTTTAACGAAATATATTTTTTAATGTATTTTGATCTTTCTATGATTAGTTCAGATCAAATAGATAGTAAATTAAATGATAAATATATTAGCACAGGATCTAATACCGACCCTTGTGGTACTCCCATGTTTAGATGACAGCATCCCAAATTGACCTTGTTTACATTAGTAAAATAGCATTGCCAGAGACGTGTAAAACTGCTATAATTTATACAGGGTGATTTACCTCAACATGCGGAATATAAAATTCTAGTCTTATATGTGGGAAAGTGCATGCAAAATTTTAGAGTGATCCTAGGTAAGGGTATAGCCGGATAAGATAGGAAAATGTGCCCCCGCACTTACTTGGTTAAAACTTACTTGGTTAAAATTCCAGATGATGCAGTTTATAGAGTATATTACACGGTAAAAATTTTAACCCTCTACTACCCCTACAAAGATGGAAAATAAATAATATGTCCTTAACTATTATATTTTTTTTCTCGGCTTCTATACAACCGATCCATTTGAAATTTAGCACGAGTATTGCTTGCATGCAGATAACTTACTCCAAAAAATAAGGTCATTTTACGACCAAAAAAAATATAAAATTTTTTTCGAGGACAAAAGGGTGACCACCCTTTGTGGTACAATCACCATTCTATGATATATTATGTCTTGACACTTCGTAATTATCATACTGAATTGTCAGTTTTTTTGCTGTGGTGGAACAATATGGAAAAAAATAAAATTGGGTAAAATAAAATATTTACACATGCCTCTTAGTTGTAACAGTTAATACTTATAGCCTTACAAGGTATTGTTGCATATCTCCAACCGACCGAGGGGATGCGATGTTGCCAAGTCTTTTTCCCCAGACGCACGGAAATTCGGCACAACCTGGCAATACCACTTCTGGAGGTCCCAGGGGCGAAGTATTAACTCTCTAGGACCTCAAATAACCGAGATACCCCTTCTTCCCCCGTCAATCATCGGACTTCACCATCACCTTTCATCGCCGAGCGATAATAAGCCGAAAGAATCCCATGGAATAGACTAGATAATTTAGAATAGAATGTCTAAGAGTTTCTGGAAGCTTCGAAATAGGTATTTAAGAGATGAACAGCCGTCACAGAAGTCAGTTTCTTACAGAGCTTTAGCGAGATAAGAAGCAAGAGTCCCAGGCGAACCGAGGCGATTAGAATTCGAGTGCGATTGTCGATTGTATTACTGTGTGTAAATAGTAGTTGTTTTAAGTAATTTCATTAAGTGTTAAATAAAGTTTATTTAAGAAGAAGTATCACGTATCGAAAAGAACCCACCAGAGGCGTAGCAGTATATTTACAGTGAGAGAGTTTAGAGGCTATATTTACAAGTTTGTAGTGAATTTTAGACATTGTTCAAAAGTTAATTTTGTTATTCTTGTTAATTTTTTAGTTAATAAATAAAATAGAAGGCATAGTTAACAAATGTCAGTAAATAAAATTAATATAAAAACAATCTGTCAAAAACATAGCAACATCAGTTTAAAAAATGTATCTTTCATGAAATATATTGTTAGCACGATTTTCTATTTATCATTTCTGCAAAAGCAGTGGTCCTTCGAAGTTATCATAATTATCATAAATAGTGGAAGCTTACCATCTACGGTAAGAAAGTGCTCTGCTAAACGCAGACTAAAGGCAGCCACACAACAAGTTGGTCCTTCAGCCGGACGAGCAATTTGAGCAATCAAGCCTCAAATTTGCAAAGGAGTACCAGTGAAATCATCGAAGCATTTTATGAAGAATTACTCCATCACATCAGCGGATAGAGACAGCGAATAATAGTTAGCAAGCAACGAAAAATTGATATCAAGCGCTCTGGTCAGAGTCAAGGTTAGTTATTCACAAAATAATTTGCCAGTCTATACTTTTATTTGTGTTAACTCAGTTTCGTGCATTGCCAAATTATCTCAAATTTAAATAAACATTTAAATTGTCAAAATGTCAGAAAAAATTGACATAAAATCTCTTATTCATAAACGTGGTGTTATAAAAGGCCAATCAACCCGATTTATACATTTTTTGGACAATTTCGACGTAAACCAAACAGATTTAAATCAGTTGAAAGATAGGTTAAGCGATTTTAAATCATTATTGGGCAAATTTAGTGATATCCAAACAAACTTGGAAATTTCAGACACTGATACAAATCCTGAAGAACATGATAAAAACAGGGTAGCATTTGAAAGTTCCTACTATTCGGTATTATCTCGAGCACAGAAAATTTTAGATGAAGTCGCAGGAAAGGAAACGGTGTCGGTAGCCAGTAATCAGCTGTTGGCTATGGAGAATTTAAAAAGAGACATAAAGTTGCCTCCCATCAATCTTGGAACGTTTGAAGGTTCTTTTCAAAATTGGTTATTTTTTAAGGACACCTTTACTTCTCTCATTCACAACAACAAAAATATTTCTGACATTCAGAAGTTTCATTACTTAAGGTTATCACTAAAAGGTGAAGCGGCACAAGTAATTAGTGCATTAGAAATATCATCAGCAAATTATAACGTGGCTTGGAAGCTGCTCTATGAGCGATTTGAAAATAAAAATTTCCTTATCAATAACCACGTTAAATCTATCTTTAATTTAACTAATGTCACAAAGGAATCATTTGCTGGCTTAAGGTCATTACTCGATAATCTCACAAAGCACATAAGGGCTTTGCAGGTTTTGAAATTACCTGTAGATCAATGGGATATATTGCTCATTCACTTAGTAACGTCGAAACTTGATTCCAAAACTAGGCGAGAATGGGAGGAAAAGTGCACAGGGCCAGAATTGCCAAAATTTACCGAGTTAGAAATTTTCCTCAAAAACAAATGTAGACTCTTGGAAAATTTACAATTAAATAACATAGAGGGTAAAATTTCAAACGATCGTGGAAGCAACTCACGTCATAATTATTCGCATTTCTCTACCGAAAATGTATCATGTGTGTTATGTAAAGAGAATCATGTAATAAACTCTTGTCCAAAATTCTCCAGTATGTCTATTAAGTCACGATGGACAGAGATCAAGCGTCTGAATTTATGTCACAATTGCTTGAAGGGAAATCACAATATAAAATTCTGCAAATCAATCTCGTGTAAGAAATGCAACAGACGACATCATACGTTACTTCATGATCCAGAATTTTATACAAATTTTCCTCGCAGTAGTTCAGACCAAACAAACGTGAGCAAAATAGACCAACCATGCATTAACAAAAGGTCGGAGAGCGATGCTCTCAACCAAGATACACATGATGATGTCATACCTCAAAAGACACACGCTTTATCTAATCAAGCAAATTACTCTCGTACCTCACAAGTACTCTTATCTACAGCTATTATACAAGTAATAGATCGCAATGGTAAAATTCACGATGCCAGAGCAATGCTTGATAGCGGCTCACAGTCTAATTTCATAACTAACTCTTTATGCAAGAAATTAAAACTTTCGACTTCAGAAATCTCATATACGATTTTGGGGATCAATCAAAGGTTAAGCAACATAAATGCTCGCTGTCAACTGAAAATACAATCTCGATTGGATAATTATCAAACAACATTATCTTGTCTTGTGTTACCTACAATTACGGATAAGTTGCCATCGGTTTCCTTTGACAAATTTACCTTAAATATTCCCCATAACATACAGCTAGCCGATCCAAAATTCGATCAGGCTGGTGACATCGATATTCTCATTGGGGCTGGAATATTTTGGGATTTGTTGAGCGTGGGGCAAATAAAATTGGGTAAAGCTAAACCTAATTTACAACGAACAAGACTAGGCTGGATAGTTTCGGGATTGTTGAACTTGCCAAACGTAAATCAACAAGTGAATAAAACCGTGTGTCATTTTGTTAGTAGTAATGACATCGATACACAGTTAACTAAATTCTGGGAACTAGAAAACATTGATAATTCAAAAACAATCACAAGTGAAGAACGGGCTTGTGAAACAAATTTTAATGAAAACACGAAACGAAATAAAGATGGTAGGTTTGTTGTAGCGATCCCATTCAAGAAATCTCTTGAGCTTCTCGGTGAATCGAGGCAACAAGCTGAAAAACAATTTTACAATCTTGAGCGCCGCCTCCAAAAGAATGCTGAACTTTCACAACTGTATACCGAGTTCTTAAATGAATATGAACAAATGGGTCATATGGTTAAAATGACAAATCCCAAGCAAGCAAAAATTAGCTATTATATGCCTCATCACGGCGTTTTTCGAGAGCATTCTGAGACAACTCGATTGCGTTGTGTTTTCAACGCTTCAGCGCCAACGTCAACTGGGAAGTCATTAAACGACTTACAGATGGTAGGGCCAGTATTACAGAGAGAATTATTTAGCATTCTTTTGAGTTTCCGTATTCATGAATATGTAGTAACTGCCGACATTGCTAAAATGTATCGACAGGTGCTTTTATGTCCTGAGCAAACTCCTCTCCTCAGAATTTTATGGCGTGCTAACCCGTCCATATCCCTGGAAACATACGAGCTACAAACAGTCACATATGGTACCGCTGCAGCTAGTTATCTTGCAATACGATGTTTATTTGAGTTGGCTAATGAGTGTCAACAAGATCAACCAGAAGTCTCTGAAATAATTAAATCTGATTTTTATGTGGACGATCTATTAACTGGCGCTGAAAACGTTGAACATGCTGCAAACATTTCAGTTCAAATACAAAATGTTTTAAGACGGGGCGGTTTCGACTTGCGGAAGTGGCGTGCCAATGACAAACGAGTTATTCAAAATTTAAACGCTCATGATTCCACAAAATTTAACTTTGGTGAAAACAAAAATGCAAAAACATTGGGTCTAATGTGGTCTTGCGAAACTGACAATTTCACATTCGATATAGATTCAAAACCTAGACCAACCAAGATAACCAAGCGAATAATCTTGTCGGAAGCAGCACAGATTTTCGATCCTCTTGGCATATTAGGTCCATGTACTATAACACCAAAAATAATCTTACAACAACTTTGGCAAGAAAAACTTTCTTGGGACTCAGCTGTACCCTTGCATTTAAACTACAAATGGGTAATCTTTCGGAATCAGTTACACATGCTAAATAAAATTGAAATTCCCAGACGCATAACATGCGAAAATTATAAAACATTGGAACTGCATGGGTTTGCAGATAGTTCCAAACAAGCTTACGGGTCATGTATTTACATCAGGAGTACTGATTTCTCTGGCAATATTTGTTGTAAACTTTTATGCGCTAAAACCCGAGTAGCTCCTTTAAAAACTATAACTACTCCCAGGCTAGAGCTATGCGCGGCTTTATTATTAGCTAGGTTGTCCAACAAAGTACAGAACTCCATGAAACTTAAATTTAATAAATATTACTATTGGAGCGACTCCAAAATAACGCTTTCATGGATAAAATCTTTATGCAGTCAATGGCAAGTCTTCGTGGCTAATCGAATCTCTGAAATTCAGTCCTTAACTTCGCCCGACGACTGGCATTATGTAAACACGATCGAAAACCCAGCGGATTTACTTTCCCGTGGTATTGAGCCCAAACTATTGTTCGACTGTAAGCTATGGTGGAAGGGACCGACATGGCTCTCATTGTCGTCAGACCTATGGCCGATAGATAATCCGGAAACACTCGAACCCAAAAATTATCCCGAGGATGTGTTAGTTGAAATGCAAAAGGATAAGAGGGTTGTAGGTGCGGTTGCAATGGAAATATCTTTCATTAAAAATTATTCCGATTTAAACAGATTGATAAGAGTCACAGCTTATTGCTTGCGGTTCAAAAATAATGCCTCATTGGCAAAAAACAGTAGGAACAATGGTGCCTTATTACCCCTTGAAATACAAGACGCATTAAATCGTTTAATTCTATCAGTTCAAAAATCGCACTACCAAGAAGAATTGAACAGTTTGCTTAAATCTGGTTCAGTGAATTCAAAAAGCAAGTTGTTTGCTTTAGCTCCGTTCTTAGATGTAGACGGTATATTGAGAGTTGGAGGACGATTGAAACATTCCAATTTTGACAATTGGAAAAAACATCCCGCCGTACTACCTACTAATCATCATTTATCGTATTTGATAGCAGAACATGAACATAAGCGTCTCTTACATGCGGGTCCGCAACTTTTGCTGGCCTCACTTAGAGATCGATATTGGTTCATATGTGGGCGAAATTTGGTAAAAAAAATTGTACATAAATGTATTCGTTGTTTTCGTTTCAATGCTAAAAATGTTCAAGCTATTATGGCAGACTTACCAAAGACTCGCGTCACTCCATCTCGACCTTTTTTAAACTCCGGCGTGGATTACGCCGGCCCGTTCTTAATTCGCGATAGAAAAACGCGAAATTATAAAACTACCAAGGCATACGTTTGTCTATTCGTCTGCTTCGCAACCAAAGCCGTACACTTAGAGCTGGTGGGCGACCTGACATCCGAATCCTTTTTAGCAACTTTGCGAAGATTTATGGCCCGCAGAGGCAAATGTCTAAACTTATATTCAGACAATGGCACCAACTTTGTTGGGGCTAATGCCGAACTACGTAATTTTTTACTCAAAACTAATGGCCAGATTTCAACTGATTTAAGTCTCGACGGAGTAACGTGGCATTTCATTCCTCCCCGAGCACCGCATTTTGGCGGACTCTGGGAGGCCGGAGTAAAGTCCACAAAATACCATATAAAACGTGTTATCGGTGAGTCTATTTTATGTTTCGAAGAATTCATAACAGTGTTAACGCAGGTAGAAGCGTGTTTAAATTCTCGGCCACTATGCCCGCTATCATGTGATCCTAATGACTCTGAACCATTGACTCCGACGCATTTCTTGATCGGCGAAGCTATTACTACAATCCCCGATCCAAGTCTGATGGGCACACCAGAAACCAGGCTAAATAGATTTCAAAGACTCCAACAAATGACGCAAAATTTTTGGACCAGGTGGTCAAAGGAGTACATAAGCGAACTTCAAGTACGTCAGAAGTGGAAAACTCAACATGTCGAACTATTAAAGAAAGGAGTCCTAGTGCTCATCAAAGAGGAGAACTTACCCCCACTTAAATGGCATTTGGGTAGAGTACTCGAGTTGCATCCTGGAGGTGACGGCATTACTCGTGTGGTAACGATCAAAACTACGAAAGGCGTATACAAACGACCAATTTCAAAGATCTGTGTATTACCTTGTGAGGTAGTGTAGTGCTTCGCAATTAAAGAACAATGTCCTTTAAGGCGGGCGCCTTATGTTCAAAAGTTAATTTTGTTATTCTTGTTAATTTTTTAGTTAATAAATAAAATAGAAGGCATAGTTAACAAATGTCAGTAAATAAAATTAATATAAAAACAATCTGTCAAAAACATAGCAACATCAGTTTAAAAAATGTATCTTTCATGAAATATATTGTTAGCACGATTTTCTATTTATCATTTCTGCAAAAGCAGTGGTCCTTCGAAGTTATCATAATTATCATAAATAGTGGAAGCTTACCATCTACGGTAAGAAAGTGCTCTGCTAAACGCAGACTAAAGGCAGCCACACAACAGACATGGTAATACGACAGTAATTAAAAAGAACATCATTCGTTGCTAAACTTTTCCCTAAAATTGAAAAGTGGCTTTTGTCGGCACTTTGAATAATTTTGTGTGGTCCCTTCAGTTTACGTAACCACTTTTCGCATCCAATACATTTTTCTGCCATGCTGATAGTTACAAAAAGTTATTTTTGCAAAAATTGACTAGTTAAAAGTCACAATTTTTAAAATTCACTCCAAACTTGTAAATAGCCTATAAACTCTTTCACTGTAAATATACTGTTACGCCTCTGGCGGGTTCTTCTCGATACGTGATACTTTTTCTTCTTAAATAAACTTTATTTAACACTTAAATACAACTACAACTACTTAAAACAACTACTATTTACACACAGTAATAGGTACTCGACAATCGCACTCGAATTCTAATCGCCTCGGTTCGCCTGGGACTCTTACTCCTTATCTTGCTAACGATCTGTAAGAAACTGACTTCTGTGGCGGCTGTTCATCTCTTAAATACCTATTTTGAAGCTTCCAGAAACTCTTAGACATTCTATTTTAGATTCTCTAGTCTATTCCATGAGATTCTTCCGGCTTATTATCGCTCGGCGATGAACGGTGATGGTGAAGTCCGATGATTGGCGGTTATTTGAGGTCCTAGAAAGTTAATACTTCGTCCCTGGCACAGGGGCCACAAAACAAACCAGATGTTTCACTTAATAGTATTCCCTATGCAACCAGTTTCATTTTTTGTCATGTGACGTATACCTGCCAGGATTCTGCGCAGAAGACATAAATAGAGGAACCTTGCGGTTGACATGGAAGTTAAAACCAGCGAGGGAGTGTTTAGTACTGAAATTTCAGAGATGGAAGTCGTCATCAGCTACACCTTATTTCGGAATGTGGTGTATTGTATTGAAGGTTAGAGTTGTTATTGTTATACATTTAAGTGATTTTTTGACTATTTATTAGGTGACTTTTAATTTTTGTTACGTATCAAAAGCTCCCTCCTGTGACTCTATACTCACTGGTTAAGACTGATTGGTATAATGCGCAGATCACCGCACAAATTGGTACCTGCCTGGAGTTGATTTATTATCTAAACCATGATACGTCATAAGTGCAACATCTGGTTTGTTTTAATCTGTACCTCTGGGACTTCCAGAAGCGGTATTGCCAGATTATCGCACCCCCGCGGTCGGTTGTAGATATGCAACAATACCTTGTAAGGCTATAAGTATTAACTGTTACAACTAAGAGGTATGTGTAAATATTTTGTTTTACCCAATTTTATTTTTTTCCATATTGTTCCACCACAGCAAAAAATCTGACAATTTAGTATGATAATCACGAAATGTCAAGACATAATATATCATAGAATGGTGATTGTACCACAAAAGGTGGCCACCTTTTTGTCCTCAAAAAAGTTTATATTTTTTTCTCATGGTTAAAATAGTCGTAAAATGACCTTATTTTTTGGAGTAAGTTATCTCCATGCAGGCAATACTCGTGCCAAATTTCAAATCGATCGGTTGCATAGAAGCCGAGAACGAAAATATAATAGTTAAGGACATATTATTTTTTTTCCACCTTCGTAGGGGTAGTATAGGGTTAAAATTTTTACCGTGTAATATACTCTATAAACTGCATCATCTGGAAGCCATTTTAACTAAGTAAGTGCGGGGGCACATTTCCCTAGCTTATCCGGCTATACCCTTTAGTAATTTTTATTGCATTAAAACTTTGAAAGATACGCTATTGTTATTTGTCTGTAGTCAGTGATAGGGCAAGGAGCTTAGTTGGGAAAGAATATATAGGAGATGTTTATATTTCCTTAATTGGCATAAAAAGTTAAGCTGGCACGTCCTTAAAGTGCCGCATTTTTTGCTTTCGGTCGAACGCCGCGGCAAGTATAAATTACGACCGAAGTTTGGTGTTTTTTGTTATCGACGGGTTTAAGTAAATATCCTACTTGGAAAGACAATGACCTTACTAAAATTTAATTTGAAATTGTTTTCATAGATCGATGTTCAATACGTCATTCGGCGCATAGAACAGTGCGATTAATGTAACATTTTCTTTGGTTTTCCATTACGTTTTTTGTTGTGCTGTAGTAGTGTGACTAAAACCAAAAAGTTACTTCTACCCTCTCCAGCTTTGCTGTCAGTCCCAAGTCTGTTAGAGCGGGAGGGGAAGTGATATGGTTGAACCGTATTACGTCAAATTAGTTAAAGTCATAGGCGGTGCATTGCTACAAAAAAAATCATTTTTTTGGTTACATTTTTTAAAATTTTTCATTTTTTTAACTCCCGTCGGTGGGGACAACCTATTGATATGTTTTCCACATGTTGTGGTAAATCACCTAAACTATATTTCAATACCGTTTTAGAGCAACATGTAGCTAAGTTTTTTATTAAATACACAAAAATACGAAGATGTACAATATATCGAAACTGAAAGGGTTCGAGCTGACTCATAATTTAGATGATATAACAACTTCACTTTGAATTGTGTCATATTTGAGGCAAATGTTAATCTAATAAGTATTCGCAGTGTAGGCTACGCCCCACTGCAACATCTATTCGTTTTTATTATGACCGATGTGAAATATCTTATCTGACATTTTTGTTACAGAGCGCCTGAACTATACGGTATCCAAGAAACAAATTGGCAACTTAATCAAAAGTGAAACAAGGAAAGGGAAACATGAAAAGGAGAACCATAAAAAGAAACAAATAATATGAGAAAATTATACAAAAAGACTTCTTCTACTTAATTTGATTAACTTCTCGTATTTGTTTTTGTCAAAGGTAGTCATTTATATTAAGTGAGGTTAAAAATTGTTACTATGAATGTGAGCCACTAAGGCAAATGTAAATATAACTGGTGTTTGTGCTTTTAATTTTAACACACAATTATTAATACTGTCATACGTTTTTCGGGAAGCATCGTAATTTTGTTCTACCTTGCTTTTAGTATGTTGACCTCATCTGAACATGCTTAAAACAGTTTTAATCATCAACTGATAATACCGACATGGTTGACGATACTTGCGTTAAGTAACAGTATTCGAGTGCAGTGTGAAATTATTTTGGTGCTTTTAGGAAATACTTCATAGACAGTGTCACAGTCTGCATAGGTTGCAACTCTCTCCAAAACTAGCTCAAGTGTTTTTCCTTCCATTTTAATGCCCCAATTTCTAAAAAATATATCTTTTGTATTACGTCAAATTCCAAAGTTTTGAAAACGAAAATAGAGCACATTTTTCCGAAAGAATTGCAGTGGTCTGTAAGACTCCTTATTAATTAATTGTACTGGCACCTGGATAATTCATTCATACAAAAAAAAATCAACATATTAGGAAAAAATATAGGTCAACTGTAACTATTCCTCTTCTAGTGGAGTTAAAGAGGTTTTTCGCTTCGGAAAAATTCCGGGAAGCGGTAACTTTTAAGAATACATTACTGAATATGTCAGGAACAACATACCAAAAGTTACCAATAATAGTAATTTGTTATTAAACATATTAGATGCAAAATACCAGTATTTGTCAAATATATCTAAAAATAATTTTTTCTTTCAAAAGTTAATTGCGCCATTCGAAAGTACGGGAAATTTCACATAAAAAATGTATATGAAGTTTTTTTGGACGATCAAAAAGTTCCAGATTTTTTTGTTTCGCACGAAAATGGAAGGAGACGACATGTAAGTACGGTGCGCGAAGCGCGCGTGGTCTTGGGCGCGCTACACTAAATTTGTTGTAACTTTTGAACTAATTAATGAAATTGACCTCATAAAAGCTTAAATGAAAGAAGAAACATCTAGCTATTGGATTATTATATTTCCAAAAAATATAAAAATGAATGTATGTAGAAATAGTACATATATGAAGTCGAAACATAAAGAAATTTGCGATGAAATCTGTAAAAGCTCTACCATTTCTAAAATTTTTACATTAGGTCTTTCACATTTTACTCTTGAAGTAATGTATAAAAAGATTCGATGAGCGAAAGAATCTCAAAAATTTATTTTTGAAGGTGAAAGGTCCAAAATTTAAAAATTTTGAGAAAGTGATAAAATTTGATATACAGTGTCGGAAGATTTTGGATTTGGGTGGCAGGCATAGTTTCAACGGCTTGACAGACCCGCCTACAATAAAGGCGTGTACCAGTGCTCTAGTAGAGGGAGCAAATAATGACGCGCTATCAAGAAAACACGTACATACATCATTGCTATTAAAAATTTCAGTACCATTTATTCAAAGGAAGGATCTAGTTGGCTCTGTTCAGTATAGGTAATATTAATACGTGCTTTAATAACTGATCGTTTTACTTTCAAAACGAGTCAAATAATTCTTTACATTGCAAGTGCAAGACGGAAACAAATTGAAATTCCGCAAGCAGAGTTGCCCACGCACATGTGGTGGGGAAAGCAGGTGGCACCAGTAGAATGTGTTATACGATAAAAAAGAATAGCCTAGTTGCTTCGCTCTCGCATGCTCTCATTGCCAACCCAAATGAAAAATTTTCTGACACTGTATATAACTAACCAGAGCTGGGCAGTACTCAGTAACAAGTACTCGCGAGTACTTTTATTTGGATGGTACTCTGTACTCGAAATTTTCAAGTACTTTACATTATTAGGTACTCAAGTACTTTTGGCGGCCACAACTGACGAGTAACGACTACGAGTACTTTTTCTTAGAATTTTAAATTTTTGGTTCTGTTCATTTTTGTGTACCTATACATTTTTAATATATGTAACTGTTTTTGTTGATGTCGATCTACTTTTATTTACTGATAATCAATGATCGGAATTTGGGTTTAATTCCAGTGGCGCACATAGGTATATAAAATTTTACATAAAAAATTAAATGTACGTTTGTTTTTTCTTACAAAATAAATCGAAATTAAAAGTAATTGGAACCTACTTTATGAGTTTTTCATTTATTTTGGCATAATAGAATACATATATACATATGTACAACTAAAAATGTATGCATATTTTAATAAATCCTTGTAACGACGCACCTGAAATTAAACCCAAAATTCCGATCACTGTTGATAACGGTGTATAGTACAGTAACTAGTGGTTTTAACTTCGGAATAATGTCATATGAAACAGATTTCGTTCATTTTTGGCAACATAATAGTAAATACATCAAAGAAAAGAGAATATGCAGAAGCTTGCTTATAGAGGGTGGATGCCACCCCATTTTAGGGGGTGGCAACTAAAAAGAATTGAGCTGAAAGAGAATAGAATTTTAAGGAGGAAAGGGTCTATGCAACTTTTCACATAAATTGATAGTCTGTAAGCAATAACGACTTGAAAATTGGGATTATTGCTTGAAAAAAGAGGTATTTCAAATAGGTTTTCATCAAATAACTCAAAAGGTATTACTCTGAGCGAAAACATGCTAGAGACAAATTTGAAAGCTACTAAATTGAGGAAGAATTTCGTTTTTCTCTAGTTTCTGTAGAGTTAATAGTTTCGGAGATTTAGAAGTATAAATGTGGCGTCCGAACGTTCATAAGACAAAGTATTTAGTTTAAATGTTAAATATCTCAGAAACTATGGCACTTACGTCAAAACCGCTAACAACCCAAATTAAAGGATATTAATTAGGTTTTCAAATGATTTTTTGTCTATTTCTATAGCATAAAAAACAAAGAAGGTATGACAGAAACAATAATGTACTTTTTCATTTCTTTTTAATAAAAACGTCGCCATTTTGTTAATGTAAGTAGTCAGTAATTAAAAAAATATATCCCCATATACTGTTTTTCGTTAATATATGTGAGGCGGAAAGCAAAAAGGGACCTCTTGTCGGCAATTTCCGATTTTTAGTTATTGATATTAAATGAATTAAGCTCTAATTCTGATCAATTTGGTGCAAAAATCATGTCTCTATGATTTTTTTTGTTTAAGTTACTAGTGCATTTATGAAAAGGGACCTCTTGTCGGTCCCATGTTATTTCTCCATAAGCGACAGGAGGTACCTTTTCCAGGGATGAACATTGACTGCTTTATCGATTATTTTAAGTGTTTCATCCAATTATATCGGTTTTGTAATCGATTACAACTTGTAAAGGACAAAATCCGAAAATCGATCATTTTGACCCAAACCACTAATTTCAACTGTAATGAAAAGTTGACATCGCCGACAAGAGGTTCCTTTTTGCTTTCCGCCTCACATATATAGCATGACCTAGATGCTCAAATTTTTTCGTCCGCTTGCAACGCTTGCTTTAGAAAAAAAAAAATTCATTTTAAACTGTAAAGGAATTTTGGAAAAAACGTAACATTCTTGTTTCTCTGTAAATATCTCAATAAATATAAGTTTTAGAGAAAATATAATGGATATCAAAAATGAAGCTTATAAACTGAGAATGAATTTATTATACACTTATGTAGGATTGATAGTTTCGAAGATATTTAATTTTATAGATGACATTCGACCGTTTTTAGGATGAACTATTTAGGTAAAATGTTGAATATCTCAGAAACTGTGACACTTCCATCAAAAATTGTAAGGAACAAAATTGAAGATAATAATTAAGCAACCTTTAAAATGATCTTTTGTCTGTTTCTACATCACAAAAAATAAAGAAGTTATGACCGATTCAATGTGAGTTTTCACATTTTTTTTAACAAAATGTCGCCTTAAGGGTAAGAGCAAGTATCTGGTCCACATAGAAACTGAAGACGATAGTATAGTAAAAGATTTACTACAATAATAACCCATAAAGAAAAATTATCATTACATAAGAAATTATTCCGAAATTTTACATATTTTTTATATCTAGATACTGTACTATAAGTGGTATTCTAATTTTTTGTCTATTACCTATTTCAATTTGGTATCTTTCGAAGTACTCGTACTCGTTACTCATTTTTAGAAGAGTACTCTCCAAATTTTGCGAAAGTACTCATTTTTTAGAGTACTTAAAAAACAAGTACTCGTACTCAAGTTTTAACGAGTACTTTTTACAGGTACTTGTTGTGAATTACTCGTGAGTACTTTAGTGCGGTACTCTGCCCAGCTCTGTAACTAACTAACCACTTATTACTCTGGTTTAAATCGCGTTATTAGATCTCTGCGATTTTTAAAGCTTGAAATGTGTACTTTAAGATGCTTCAAGAGAATTTGCCTTTTAAGAAAATAAAATTTAAAAAAAACGCTCGAAAATTCGTGAAATTATGGGTAAAATAAACGTTAATAATTTTTATAAAAAAAAAATTAGCCTATCTAACCAGGAAACGTTTATAGCAGAACCTCAAAATAAGTAGATCTGAGGTAAAAAAAAATTGGAAATACAACGTGATCTACCATGACATGCGGAAAATTTAACAGTAGGTTATCCCCACCGAAAGGAGTTGAAAAAATGAAAAATAAAAAAATGACCAAAAAAATTACATTATTTTTTTTTGTAGAAATGCGCCGCCAATGACTTTAACTAATCTGACGTAACGCGGTACAACCATATCACTTTATTAGACTTGGGATTGACACTATTAACAGCAAAGCTGGAGCTGGAGAAGTAACTTTTTGGTTTTAATCAAATCACACTACAAAAACAGCGAAATAAATCGAAAAGACATTGACCCTATGCTAGTGAACTCTGCAACAACAAGCAGATATAAAAGATATTTACTTAAACCCGTCAATAACACGCCGATGTCCTGATTGTTCGACCGAAAGCAAAAAACGCGGCACTTTGACCGCACTCGCCGTCTTCACTTTTTATGCCAATTAAGGAAATGTATTTTTTTTATATATATTTCTTTAACGTCGGCCTATTTCCGCTACCAGGGCCTATCACTGACCCCAGGAGACGAGCTACTCCCAACCTAGAAATTTTGCCGAACCCCTTCTCGTAAGAAAAGTAGGGATCTTTTACTTGCTAACATTTAATAGACAAGGGACCGCCTGCTTTACATCCCCTCCGAAGGATGATATATCCACTACGTAATCCTCGTCTTGAAATTACATAGCTTCCGCGTATACACTGATATACAAGCCGCTAGAAGGTGGGACGAGATCGCTGTGTTTCCCAAGAAACTGCGCTGCACGTTGCTTCACTAGAGTATCGAGATACATACACAGTGATGGCGCATCTACGCTCGCCCCAGGAAATGTAAACATATCCAATATATTCTTTCACAAATAAGTTCGTCGCTCCGTTACTGACCTGGTCAATAATAGTAGTGTATCGTTGTAAATTTTAACCATTTTTAATATACTAAATTACCTCGGGGCACTCTAAAATTTTGCAGGGGCTTTCCCACATTGAAGATTAGTACACCATTTTATTTTCCGCATATCATGGTAAATCACTATATTTTTCACGAAATATTGAAAAAGATCAAGTTTTTTCGGTAAATCGACTCAATGTTGATTATTTCTAAAATTTTTATCCTATTTAAAATATCGAAAGCATATTAAAAATATTCACGTGGTACAGGGCCATGAGTCAAACTACACTCAAAGAAAATGATAGGTAAATTCAACCAAAAAGAGCATATGAAATCGCGCCTATCTAGTTTCATAGTTAAATCAATCAGAAAAGAATAGTCATACAACTTTATTTGTTTTCGTAAACAAATAGTAGTTTAATAATCATATCTTCTTGTAACAAATTAAATAGTACAATGACATTTTTTTATGTTCACTAACCATTTTCAATTTGGTCTACAATTAAATAGTACAACGACTTTGTTTTTTGTTCACCAACTAATTTTTAGGTTGATCTACACTTTATTGTATGATGAAGTTGTTTTGGTTAGCCAAAATCTCAGTATTGAGACATCAGACCACCCAAACCAAAGATTAGAGATCGTTTATAAGATTCATCCAAATATATCCGATGGTCCCTGAGAGAATTTGAACATTGCAATCATGTTATTAATTTTCTATAAATTCATAAGAGTATAAGATAATGCATGATTGATTATTGTCAGTGATTTGTATGTGGCGTCATCTGGGAATAATTTCTGTAATAGACTACGTGGTAAGCAAGAAAATTTTATGGTAATTCTTTTAGAACTTCTAGAAGACGACAATAATATTGGTTTGTCTACCAAGTACAATAATACAGCGAACTAATACTGGGTTAGAATTACAATTCGATAATAGTTAAAAATAAAATATACTATTATCTAATTTAATTTGAAAGAATTCAACAAACTAATAGTCAGACGAACAAAATAATAGTCTTATTCATCTATTTTTTAAGTTAATGTTTGTTTTGTTGTACGACAACTTTTTATTAATTAAAATAACAATCACCTCTTGTTTAAAAATACCATCAATATAGTTTGGTTTAACAAAATTAACGATATTGTTAGTTAACCATTTTTTTTTTGTTGAATTTACCCATACTATTTCTTTGAGTGTATAATGCCTGAATAATAGAAAGAGATAAAAAGTACATTTTCGCGGCAAGCAGTACGCATCACCTACCTCGCACGCTGTGTGTGTCCGCAGAGCATTGTAAAAGTAGTTTGGGCACTTTTCCATAGATCATCTTATAATGCTACGTACAATATCACGTTTTCTTGGCTTCTGTTTAAATTTTTATTTGAATACTAGCTGACCCAGCAAACGTTGTTTTGCCATATAAATTATAAATTTTTGTCCAAAAAATAAAAAGAAAATTTCTGGATAGGGCCACCCTTATCACCTAGGGGTGTAAAAAATAGCCTACGACCTATTCTCAGACCTACCAAATATACACCAAAAATTTCATAAAAATCGGTCAAGCCGTTTCGGAGGAGTTCGATAACAAACACCGTGACACGAGATTTTTATATATTAGATTTAAATAGTGTTTTTAATTGAATAGTGTTTTGAATTATTTTATTGCTTGATGGAAGTACCTGTGGAATGGAACAGCCATTTTGAATTACCTTTCATTGACATCACAATCTGTTTCACCGCCTTCGAAAACCCCTTACATGTCAATTTGAATCAAATTGCTTTAAGATTTCTCAACTTATAATAATTTTGTCGAGAATTTTGTTAAAAAAATAAGTTTTTTCTGTTTAAATAATTGATAAACAATTTCCTCACGATTATATGATTATAACTTTTTATTTTAAGCTATGTAAAAGTGATATCAAAAGGTTTTAGAAAAATCGAATCTAATTATTCCGAAATAATGCCTCTATTAACTCCACCATTTGGTTTTATTTTCAACAAAATCAGTAAAATCACTGGTAACTAAAATTTATTAAAAAAAAACAAGATAAAAACGCCGGTACTCTTCGCCAATTTACTGAGCTTTTTATATAATTGTTACATATTCTATAGGATACTCTTCGCAGTTTTCTTGTAAATAATGTTAGTTTTTAGACAGCCTGAATTTTGCGATACCAACTTTGTTGTGAAAAAAAAAATATATGAAAAGAAATTGAAAAAAAAACATCCAACCTGTCCGGGATTCGAACACAAGACCTTTGGATTGCCAGAAAAAACTTTAGCCACTGCACCATTACAGATTACTACAAAAATTTAATGTCTGTAATATATATCTTTCTAGAATCATATTTCAACGCATTTGATATATTATTATAAAATATGTATTAGTAAAATGCATAAACAAAAAAAATATAGGGATAACATTTCGCAAGATTTCTATTTTAGTGCAGGTGACAAAAATTAAGATTAAAAAATTTTAGTTAAACGATTAATAACTTTCTTATTTAGTGATTGATTTTTTTCAAAGACAATAGGGTTCTTCCTCTAGCTAACACTAACTTATTTTCCAAATTTCAATACAATCGGACTTTTCTTTCTGAAGTTATCGTGCTTACCAGAAACGTGACGGACGGACACACAGACGGACATTTTGAAAGTTTTTCAGAATTCGTTCACTAACACAATGATATGCACATTTTTTCTCTACGAGCGATATTTCCGGTTTTAGAAATGTGCCGATCAAATGCAATATACTCTTCGTTTTTGCGAAGAGTATAATAATACTATAGAACTGAGACCACCCAAAATTCAGCAACAATTAAAAACTTCTTACATGAACAATGTAAGCCAAATGAGCGATAAAATCGCAATAACTAATGAAATTAATATTAGATCCGGTTGATAACTTTATAAAGAGGTTTGTAATTAATAGAGCGAGACTTAACGCCACATAAGTCAATATTACATATTAACACCACAGCGGGCACACTATATTACAGTAATATATGCATATGCGTTGGCAGAAATGAATTTATTCCAACATTAAATATTCGTGTTAGTAAAAGTTGGTTTCTGATATTCTGTAATTATTATTTAAAAGGATACTTAGAAGCTTATTTATTACATTCGGTGCAGTTAATTTCTGACAATGTGTAACTATTTATTTTATTAATTTATAAGCACAAGTATTGATGCAATTGCGAAATAAAAATATACTGAGCAGGGAAATTATTGCTTAATATGGCATGCGCGCAGAAATGTAATACCGATAAAATTAGATTCTCTCTTTTTTAAATAACAGTTTTGATTATTAATATCGTTGAAATATGTTCTATTTGGGCATAAAATTGAATTTGAAACAGTGAAATAAATAAATAGTTCCGAGAATAACAGAGGCAGATGTAAAACAGCTTTATATGAATTTTAAGAGAAATTAGTAATTTGAATAATTTTACTTACAACTGAGCCTTATCTCCTCGAATTCCAGCGGCGTACAGTGGGGCAAATAGCTCATTTTTTGGACAAACGATAATTCCCAAGCCTGGAATTAACGAAACTTATTTTTTTTTTAAACTATTCATTATAAAATTGCCTTTAATTCTATCGAGCCCGAATTTTGAAATTTCAATATCGCGGACATAAATTTTGAAAGTAAATTAAAGTTTTATCAAAAGATTGTTTAAAATTATAAAAAATTGTTACTTGGGGGATTTTTTTGGTTTCTAATCTCATTTCTGATCCCCGAATTTTGCGATTCAAAAAACCAAGATAGCGGATCCAATATGGCGGCTATAATATTTTTTTAAATGAAATGTACATGCACAAACTGTTAAAAATTGTTACTTAGGACTTTTACGGGTTTCTGATGGAGAATCTGAAATCTAAATTACGTAATATCGTAATCCAAAATGGCGAATCCAATATGGCGGCCATATTTTTTTAATTGACGCAAATTGTTAAAAATTGTTACTTAGGGGTTTTAGAGATTGCTGATCATGAATCTGAAGTCCAAATTACGTAATATCGAAATCCAAGATGTCGGATCCAATATGGCGGCCATAATATTTTTTAAATTGATAAAATTTGTTACTTAGGGCTTTTAAGGGTTTCTGACCATGAATATGAGGTCTAAATTATGTAATATCGTAATCCAAGATGGCGGATTCAATATGGCGGATCCAATATGGCGACCATAATATTTGTAATAATATTAAAGGCAATTTTATAATGAATAGTTTTAAAAAAAATTAAGTTTCATTAATTCCAGGCTTGGGAATTATCGTTTGTCCAAAAAATGAGCTATTTGCCCCACTGTGCGGCGTTAAAGCAATGATTTGAACAGATGAACTCCGCAACATAAACAAATCAACATATTAGGTAAGCTGTCACTTTACGCCTTTACGAAATCGCTTTTTGACATTGTAATCTAAATTATGAATCATTGTTATATTTTATATTAATGTTCGTTGAACCAGTTTATAATAATGACAAATAGTTGAAAATAATCTTGCACCTTCACACGTGCTTAAAACTACTAATTAAGATAGACGCCCAAAAAACAATAATGGGTCGTGTGGTGACATCACGCGCCCATCGGAGATACTCGCAAAACTAGGCAATAACTCAAAAAGGTTCAAATAGTTTGAATTTAAATTATTATTTGGGGCGGGCGTAGAGGCGACTTCAATGTGAATATCAGTCGGGCGCGGTTAGTACTTGGATGGGTGACCCACCTATCTTGGGAAATACAGCGTTCTCGTCCCACCTTCCAGCGGCTTGTATATCAGTGTATACGCGGAAGCTACGTAATTTCAGACGAGAATTACGTAGTGGATATACCATCCTTCGGAGAGGATGTAAAGCAGGCGGTCCCTTGTCTATTAAATCTTAGGCAAGTAAAAGATCCCTATTCTTCTTAAGGGAAGAGGCGTCGGTGATAGGCTCTGGTAGCGGAAATAGGCCGACGTTAAATAAATAGATAAAAAAAAATTATTATTTATTAATTACTGAATGTCTAAACAAATTATATTATGATGTGTGATGATGGTGTTAGATATGTTCAAATGTAAACCATCTGATAAAAATACAGGGTGATTTACCATGACCGCGGAAAATTTAGCAGTAGGTTGTCTCCACCGAAAGGAGTTAAAAAAATTAAAAATTAAAAAAATATGACCAAAAAAATTTCCTTATTTTTTTATAGACACGACTTTAACCAATCTGACGTAACGCGGTACTTTGTTAGTGAACTCTACAACAACATGTAGATATTTTACTTAAACCCGTCGATAACACAAAAACACCAAACTTCGGCGGTACTTTGTACCTGCCGGTGTCCTGATTGTTCGACCGAAAGCAAAGAACGTGGCACTTTGACAGCACGCGCCTGCTTAACTTTTTATGCCAATTAAGGAAATATAAATATCTTCGATATATTCTTTCACAAGTAAGTTCATTGCCCTATCATACTGACCACAGACAAGTAACACTAGCCTATATTTGCAAGTTTTAATGCAACAAAAATTTCTAAATTACCTCGGATTACTCTAAAATTTTGCAGGGACTTTCCCACATAGAAGACTAGTACACCATTTTATTTTCCGCATGTCGTGGTAAATCACGCTGTATATTTATGTGTAGAACTGACACTTCTATATATCCAATTGCTCATAAAAATATTTAAACAGTTTTCCAATCACTCAGTAGTTAAAAAGGCTTTAAAATTCTTAAAGAACTCTCAAGCTACCTACAAAACTAAAAGCCTTCTTGGGACTCGTGCCTTCTAATTGACCACCTTATACTGTGTGCCACGTCTGACATCATCACGTCAGCTCTCACGGTTGCCTATTGGGTGTACGGTCTCATCAAAGCTTTTTCTCCTCTAATTCTTAAAAGAACTTTGATTAACTATGATTTATCGCAAGGAAATATATTAATAATCATTATTAGGATATTACCTCTGTTTGAAACACTTCATTTCTTTAAAATGTACTTCTCGTACTATTAGGCGGGGACGTAAATTTATGCTCACTGTGAATAAAGAAATATTTTTGTTTGTCATGAATTTTTGTTTACGTGAAAATATTCTCATTATGCTTTGTTAAACTATTTCCGCGCAGCATCAAAAAATGAAGGATACCGTGGTAATATTTTTCATTTCATATGTGGAATTTGTCTGCGAAAGCTTACATAACATCATAACGAATTTCAAGATAAAAAATTATCTACAGATTCCCTGGGCACAACAAGCTAAGAGTTGTTCATGTGTATTAATATATCATGATAAAGCATATATAGATGGTAACCAGACCTGTAGCTAGAAAGTGCTTTCAGGGCGGGCCTGTAAAAAAGTCCGAAACAGTTTTTGATGAGCGGGGGGACCAAAAAAAACTTTTTAATCCGAAAAAATTAAAAAAATTTTACCCAATCTCTTTCAAAATATTAAAAAGACAGTTAAAATTGCCCCCATTACGATCACCCTAGGTCGGGCGAAACTTATTCCAGGACGGGCATTGCCCGTCCTGGCTCCCCCCTAGCTACAGGCCTGATGGTAACATTTTAAAATCGCTCACATATTACTTCATTATTGTCAATGTACGTACATACACACATAGTACCACGCCTCAAATGGAAAAAATGTCTAATAAACGCGTGCTAGTTTCTGGACTGCTTCGGGGCTCCATTTTGGAGTCTCTACTATTTAATATTTACGCCGCAGATCTACTACAAGCTATAAAATACTGCTCTATATATACGCTGATGACATTCAACTTTAACTTTCGACATCTTCTATTCTGAGGAGGAAAAACGTAAAATAATTTAAGAATTAATTGAAGTAAAAAAATAGACTCTGAGAAATTTGTTATTAAATTCAAATAAAAGCAAAAATATTGTAATTGGCACTTCAAATAAATTAAAACATCTATTTACAGATGTTTCTGGTCATTTAAATAAATTTCAGAAGTGTTCTTGACAAAGATACTAAACTACTATGAGTTTTCAGTTTTGTCAACTATTGTGATTATGTTTATGGACCCTGTTCAAACTCTTTATTTACTATGAATATCTTAATTTACTATCATGTTACACCGAATATTAAAGTCATACAGCTGTTAAAACCAAATTATAAGTGATTGGTCCACTTCACTCATCCCCAAACAATGTAATGGTATTAGAAAATACCTATATATCTATTTGACAAAATTCTTATGAGAAATACTGTAGACAACCCAAATTTCAATTTTAATCTAAATCTATTTCAAATACCGGTCGACCGGAACACTATTGTCCCTTTGGCTAACTTAACCCCAAAGCAAAAATAAAATCGTATCTGTTATAATTGCTCAACGAGCAACCAAATGCTACAGATTTTGGTGTCAATCGCTGGGTGGAGGCACTGATTTAATTTCTCAGTCAGACTACCGCTAGTAGTGTACTGCTATGTAAATAAACATTAGGTGATTAAGTCAAAATTGTAACCTGCGGACTTTTATCTGTATAATTGTTCTATCAGATCTGATCAGATGTTCCATTTTCTGTTTTTACATTTTTTGTTCATTTATTCTTGCAAAAATCAAATGAGAGTTTAGATTATAGATAAAATTGGTAGCCAAGTGTCTCGTAATTTTGAAAATAATGTGAGTTTTCATAGAAGAAAAGATATAAAGTGTTTTAAAACTTTCTAGTTCCATAATTGATATTAGAATAAAGTTTTCCCTTTTGGTAGCTGTCAAAATTTCTGTCAGTTTAATGAAAATGCCATTTAATAACACAGATCTAAAAAAAAGGTCTTGTCCTAAGGTTTCCATCTAACTTTTTTGAAGTATTCTGGCGCACTGAAGCTAATTTTGGACAAAACATTTTTCTATCGTATCAGTTTTCCTGTACCATCCCTTTCATCTCTTAAAAATGGCAAAAGAAAGGTCCTGTCCTAAGGTTCTCATCTAACTTTTCTGAAGTGTTTTGACGCGCTGAAGCCAATTTTGGACCCAAATTTTTTTTCTGTCGGGTCAGTTTCCCTATACTACCGCCCCTTTATCTCCTACATTTTTTTTTTTTTTAGGCAAAATTGGTTTCAGTGTGTCAAAATACTTCAGAGAAGTTAGATCAGAACCTTAGGACAAACAAGACCTCATTTTGCCTTTTTTTTGGGACAGAAGGGGGTGTTAGAAGGAAACTGACACTAGATTTTTTTGTTCAAAATTGGCTTCAACGCGTCAAAATACTTCAGAAAAGTTAGATGAGAACCTTGGGATTCCTTTTTTTTTGTAGATCAGTGTTATTAAATGACATTTTCATTAAATTGACAGAAATTTTGACAGCTGCCAAAAGTAAAAACTTTATTTTAATATCAATTATCAAACTAGAAACTTTTCAAACGTTTTATATCTCTTCTTCCATGTAAACACATTATTTTCAAAATTACGAGACATACTTGTAAATTTTTAGATTTGACAGCGATATTGGCAGCTGTCAAGAATAAAAAATAGGAAATGAAAAATCTACTTTGGCAGATCGATTATGTATTTGTAAAGTAAATATTTAAAACTAAAATTGTGCGAATCTTTATATATTTGTGACCTGTCGACTGATTTTAATTGAAAAAAAATTTAGTAAAAATTCAATTTTAGATCAAAATTATAAAAAATTATATCTAAAAATAAAAAATCGGGCCTGATAGATTGATATAGAATTTCAAAACAAACATTTAAAAAATAAAGTTTCTGATAACTTTAACTTGACGACCTGTAGAGTGATTTGGGTGGCACAGTAGGGATTTCGTCCCACTGTGCGTCGCTGGTAAAGTACCTGTACCGAGCTTGATGAATTTTCCCTAGTCGCACCATAACAAAGAATAATGTTTGTAAAATCTGTCATTATAAAAACGTAAAATGCAATTATTCGTTACTCCTACGTACGTATAATAACCAGTACGTATTTCAACAGCTGTAAACACTACTCTATTGTCACTGGCACAGATTTGAATATATGGATGTATTTCAAAAACACCCTGTATTTAAACAATATTCAATACTAAATGACATGCACTCAGTGCTATTTGGTTGCTTTTTGGTGTGGTGTTTGTAATTATTCTTTGGAATCCTAACTAATAGATATGATTGACGACCTGTAAAGTGATTTGGGTGGCACAGTAGGGTTTCGTCCCACTGGGCATCGCTGGTAAACTACCTGTACGAGCCTGATGCATTTTCCCTAGTTTCCCTATAACAAAGAACAATATTTGTCAAATCCGACATTATTAAAATCGTAAAATACAATTATTCGTTACTACTACCTGCATTAACGACCAGTATGTATTTTAACAGCTGTAAACACTACACTACTGTCACAGCCGTTTGACAACTGCTCGATGAGAATATAGTTCAAAGCTGCGGTAAGAGGGGCAAAGAACATCATATCAGGGACGTACTCGATATTTGTTTGCAATTTTCAAAAATTTTCTCGGTTATTTTTGGGTATTTTGATAAATGGATATTTCTGCGTATATCAGAAAGATGTGAGTATTCACAGATTTGAAGAATATGGACGTATTTCAAAAACACCCTGTATATTTATACGATATTCAATAATAAATGACATGCTCTCAGTACTATTTGGTTGTTTTTTTGGTGCGGTCTTTGTAATTATTCTGTTTAATTCTTATCTCTCTCTAATGAATTACTTATTTTTTTTTTGCAAATATCATATCTACTAGGATATGTTATTCGCAAAAAAAATAAGTAATTCATCCCCAAACCTCATATTTTCCACGCGCTCATTGTATACTCATTTATCAAAAAGAAAAATATGCTTACTGGCTCTATGGAAATAATAAATTTAGAAAATTTGACTTTTCCTTTTGTGAGTAAAATGGGAGGCCTGTATCTGATTATATTTAGTTTTTCTGCAGTATATTTTTATCGCAGCGAGTTGGAAAAACTTTTACAGCTTTATTCACTTATCTTCTATGTTCTCAGCGACCTTGGCTGGTAACAGAAACAACATTAGTTTGGTAGTGCCTTGTCATTATATTAGTCTTCACACGGGGATAAAAGCTACTTTACGCGGATAAAACTGTGCAGTGAAGGTTGTCTTTCTTTAGAATAAAATCATAAATCGTCTGAAATAAACTTTTGGTTTCTACTGTTAGTATAAAAGTCAAATGTCAATAAAAATAAACATAGTTCTGCGGGGTGCCGTTAAAATTTCATACAAAAAACTGACCTATTCTTGCTATGGACTTATAGACCAGTGCAGTTGGAGAGTCTACGTTTACCATGTAATTACTTGCGTTAATCTCTCGGTACTCGTAAAAAAAACCGCTGGCCAAGGAGTCACTACTTCCATATCCAGATTTTCTATCCAAATCTCTCACAACGAAACAAATTTTGATACTATATTTGTATTCTACTGTCTGGAAATAATTGTTTATCAAACTTTAATAATATAATATTTGAAATCGTTGACCACAAAAACCCATAAAACCAGGGTTGGAAAAAAAACTGTTTTTTTTTGTTTTAAACAGTTTTTTTTTGTTTAAAACAGTGTTTTAAATGGTATATTTTAAAATGTGTTTTAAACAGTTGCTTAAAACATCACATTATGTATTATGTATGTTTTAAACATTTGTTTAAAACATGATACGATGTTTTAAAAAATGTTTTTAAAATATTTTGTTTTAAACATGCCAACCCTGCATAAAACGATATGCCACATTAGTAGCGGGGGTGGGGGTGGATGAAGTAAAAAAATTGTTGAGGCTTTGGTTCTTGTACACACACTAAATAACAATTTTATTTTTTTCACCTTTTAATAAAGTTTTTAAAAAGCAAAAATCTTTGCTTTATACTTTTTATTTGCCCAATAGACATGTCCACAAAAAAAATACTTTAATATTAGTAAAAACCATATATTAGTACCAAATTTAGAATTTGTTTATTAATAAATATTTTTATTTCGCCAGTTATTCTTAATAGAAATCACCCCAATGCAGCGAATCTAAGAAACGTCCCCAAGGTAAAGGCTAGTAACATGACGTCACCTCCTTGCGGGCACAACGACCTGTGCGTGTAATGCGGTCCCGTTGTTTTTTATTGAACCACTAATGTAATATTATTGATCAGCATGCCTTAGCACTCATATATCTAAAATTTAAACACATTTTGAATTATCGTTTTTGAATTACGGCCCCCTAAAATTTTATTTTTCAAATATTAAATAATTAATAACTTTTAAACAAATTGTATTTCGAAAAAAAGTCATTCTTCATTTTCTATTTAAATTCACTTTTTCTACAACCCTGTATAGATGACGCTCTATACTTTTCGCAGGACAAAAATTTTTAGCTCCTTGGTTTTTCTTCTTTAGGGTATAGTATATGGCACGATTTTCCTTTCTTATTATACTCTTCGCAAAAACGAAGAGTTAACATTTCTAATACCGGAAATATCGCTCGTAGAGAAATAATTTTCATCATTATGTTAGTGAACAAATTCTGAACAACTTTCAAAATGTCCGTCTGTCCGTCACGTTTCTTGTAAGCATGATAACTTAAGAAAGAAAAGTCCGATTGTACTGAAATTTTTAAAGTAAATTGGCGTTAGTTAGTGGAAGAACCCTATTGTTTTTGAACAAAATCAATCAGTAAATAAAAAAGTTATATAAATAGAGCAGCTAAACTTTTGAAAATCTTATATTTTCATTACTGCTGTTAATATTTCTGAAATTATTGCTGAACTTCGCCTATTATTCCATGTACTTACTTATTTAATAGTTTTGTAACTGAGTATATTCTTTCTAATGGAAAATAAAGACGCTATTATTATTATTATTATTATTACAAATTAAAAAAAAAATTCTTAATTTTTGTCATTTGTACTTAATCTTACGAAACATTATTCTCTATAATTTTTTTTTTATTTATACATTTTACTAATATACATATTTCATAATAATATATCTAAACCGTTGAAATATAATTCTCGAATGATATACATTACATACAATTTTTGTAATAACGTGTGAGGGTCCAATGGCTAAAGTTTTGCCTTGCAATCCAAAGGTCGTGTGTTCGAATCCCTCAGAGAGGGTGGTGTTTTTTTTTGATATATTTTTTTACAACAAAGTTGGTATCACAAAATTTAGAATCTCAAAAACTATAGAATGTGTAACAATTATATAAAAAGCTCAGTAAATCGGCGAAGAGTATAATGGTTCCACTAATTTGTATTTGACTCTACTAATTCCATTCTATGTCATTGCTAATGTATGTTTGCCCTAGTTGTAAGTAAACTAGGATTGTTTATTACCTTCATTATTGTCGGGTTCGCGGTGGAGAACGAAATATCGCACAGGGTAATAAACAAAAATTTTTGATTTGTTTGGAGATCATTTGTTGTCGGAAAAAGTTCCTTCTTGAAGTCTGACCTTTCGCTTCCTTGGAGTTTCGCTTCTTTTCTTGTGAAGTGTTGCTCCTTTCTCATTTCTGCGTAACTGGTGCTTTCTTGCTTTCTCCTGATTTCCTCCGGAACCGAGGTAAAGTCTTCCTCCTTCGTATCATGCCTGCCTCCGGAATCGAGGTTTGAGGTCTTTCTTCTTCGTGTCCTGATTGCCTTCGGAATCGAAGGAGTTAGTCATCTACAATGTAAACTTCGGAAGTTGATTCCAGGATAAATCTGGTCCAATCGAAAAGTGACAGTCCGCTCCTTATTAAATCTTCCAATGATCCACATTTTGCAAATGATAAAGATATTTTTCGTGATGAAGTGTTGAAACACGAAGCTCTTACTTTAGATTAGGAATTGCACGATAAATATGCTGTGATCCTTGGGTATTCACTAATTTTCGATTAAATTAAGGCCTTCATGATACTGTCGACTGCGCCAGATAAATTTGTTGGTTTTCTAAGTTTGTAAAAAAGCAAAAATCTTTGTTTTCTACTTTTTATTTGCACAATTAATTGAATGGTTACAAGTGATGACATATTCTAACTGAGGATTTGAATGTAGTCAATCTATATTTATAAAGCTTTCGTATCCGGGATGTTCCCCAGCATAATATTGCATTGCCAACTTTATTATATAGATTATCTGCATATGTGGAATTATAAATCCCACTACTTTTGGAACAAACTGTAGTTACATCTTTTTGAAATAATTGCCTTGATTTCTGGCTGATGCCGCTGACTTTTTACATATTTTAATAACACCAATCTTTTTTATTTGCATTTTATTCGTCAGTTTCCCTATTTTTAACGTACGTGTTTTATTTACACTCATTTCATTTATTTCTCCTGCCACAGTTACAGTCACGTTCGTGTCCGCTTGTGTGATAAAGGCAACAGAACATGAAACTAAAAGGAGCAGAAAAAAAAAACATTTGTTTCCGCACCAATGCTCTACCTAAACCGTCGTAGTCTCTGAATAAATAAAAAACAATCATAATTTTTCTCTTTAGAAAGGGGTTTTTGTTATTGGGTTACAAACAATTCATGTTTATTTGTTTACTAGGCTGTTCTAGGTGAAATAAAAAGTCAAGTAGAACTTCTACATTACTTATAACTTCGTGGGAGTGGAACGGAAAAAATACAATTCATTTCGATGTTTGAATTATTGGAATTACAATTTTATTTAGGAAAAACTAAACTACAATAAATGTTCGAATTGTCTTCCACTGACATCTATGCATATTTATCGCATTTCTAATATTTATTGAGAAGACTATGGCAAAAAAGAGTCAATCGAAATAATCGTCAATGTCAAGTGAGCATTGTTAAAAAAAAGGTTCAATTTAGTAATGGTGAAAAATATGATATGATTAAGTGCTTTATAGAAAGCGGAGAATATTCAAATTTAGCTTTTTTAATAGGTAAGTTATAGCAAAACTTTGTGCCAAAAGTGGCGCCTAAACAATATTTTTAGACATCCAGAAAAGAGACAGCCAGACATAAAAATATTCAAAAGACTACAACAAAATTTAAAAGGGTTTGGATCATTTGTAAAACCTCGAGCAAAATTATATAATAAAGAAGATAGAGAAGCTGTAGAAAATATTATTTTAGAAACTGTAAGAGAAAATCCTAATATATTCGTCTAGCGAAATACAGAAAAATTTAGGAATCCCAAAAACAACTGCGTTGGTTAAAAAAAAATTAATTCAAACCCCACAAAATTAGGATTAGTCACCATCTATACCCAAACGGCTTTCAAAGACGTCTCGATTTTTGTCAGTGGTTTTTGCGTGTATGAAGTGCCAGGATTTGAAGAAACAATTATATGGACAGACGAGCACCATATAAGCAGTGCCGGAATTTTCAATCGGCATGATGACCACCATTGGGCTCATGAAAATTAGGCACGTATAGTTTGTACCATCGATAATACAGCGATATAAAAAAGCTCACAAAAAACGTAAACCGTGTGTCAATTTCAGTCTATTTACATAAAAGGCCATAAAAATGTTCGGCTTCTTTATTATCTTCACAAAAAAATAGTCCGAAGAAAAATGTAGGCCACTCCCACTGAATATAATTGGTTGGAATTTTCTCTACCGGAATTATGATAGGTTAGAATAAAATGTGTGTGGTCAACGTGGACTAACGTTGTCAAAGCGGACCGGCAGGCGGTACAGTAACTAGAAGCGGTCGGCGTCCTTTATGCTTTTTTGCGAGTTTTTTTATATCGCTGAATTATTTGTGGAATACACTATAACCGCTACAGTTAATCGTCAAGAGCGATTTGGATTTGGTGTATGGTGTGGTTTTATTGGATACCAAATAATAGATCCCCATTCTTTTCACGGTAATTTGAACACCGAAAATTTTATTAACATTCTACGACAAGAAATAGAGCCCTTTGTAGACAATATGCCTGTAAGACAATTTCAAAGATTAATTTACCAACACGATGGCGCTCCAGGTCATACGTCAAATGAAACATAAAATTATTTAAATGCTCTATTTGGGGAGGATTGGATAAGTATCTATATATCACTAAGGACTACTTTATCAATGTCTAGTTAGCTAAGTTAACTCAATTGATAACTAACAATTAATTTAGCTAACTGGACATTAATAAACAACAAAGTAGTTTAGATATTGTTTAATTTTTAGGATATAACGGTTCTATTTTATGGCCAGCTAGATCTCCAGATATAACCCCTGCCGACTTTTGGCTTTGGCTTATATATAGAGAACGTTCTAATAACATGGAAGAATTGGAAAACAAAACATTAGCTGCGTTTCGGACAATAAAATCACACCATACACCAAATCCAAATCGCCCTTGACGATTAACTGTAGCGGTTACGTGCCTGATTTTCATGAGCTCAACGGTTGTTATTAAGCCGATTGAAAATTCCGGCATTGATTATATGGTGCTCGTCTGTCCATATAATTGGATAGCTAATTTAAGTTGTGATCGAATCATGAAATAATTTACAGTTCCATTTAAAAAAACACAAGATGTGTCTATATCTCGAAAAATGAGGCATATATAATTTTCTTCTTATCAGCAACGGATTCTACTCAAAAAAGTACCTCAAGAATGTGTTACTCAATTTTCAATTCGACATTTGATAATTGAGAGGTCATCAAAAAATGCCAATTTTCCAAAAACGCTCTGTAGCTCGGCAATCGAAAAATATTGGGTTTTTGTCTATCTGCCATAGTTTTAGGGAAAACCTTAAGTCCCATGTAATTTGGTCCACCCTGTAGACTGAAAATGCTTTTCATCCTAGTAAATAGTTACTGTTTCTAATTGTTACTTTTACTTCCACGTCCAGTGGAAGTATAGTAACGACAAAAAATTTTTTAAAAATTTTTATTGTCCAAATAGGCTTAAAATGTCAAGAAACGTCGAGATTTTAAGTTTGAGCGAAAAAAAAAATTTCTGTCTGTCTGTCGGTCTGTCTGTCTGTCGGTCTGTCCGTAACTTTTTTTTGTGCGCACGTTTACTCTGGAACCGTTTAAGATATTGACTTGAAATTTGGTACACATATGTACTTTAACGAGATCTAGAACTAGATTATATTTTCATCTTGTTCCGTCGAAGGGTTGGGGGGTAAATTGAGGTAAATTTGGGGTAAATGAGTAAATCAAGCAGGTAAGAGTCCATGAAATTGGTATTTAGTATATACAAGAGAAGCTAAGGTCTCAAAAAAATTTTTGGCATTAGCCACCCCCATTACCACCCCCACCTCCTTATTAAAGGGGATGAAAAAAAATGTGATTTAGTGTATGTACAGGAACCAGAAACCTCAAAATATTTTTTTCCTTCATCCACCCCCCACTACCACCCCCACCCCACTACCGATGTGGGGTATCGTTTTATGGGTTTTTGGGGTAGAGGATTTCAAATATTATATTATTAAAGTTCCATAAACAATTACTTTCACATACAAAGTTTTTTCATTGTGAGTGACTTGGATAGAGAATCTGGATGTGGAAGTAGTGATTCCTTGGGCAGCGGTTTTTATTATAAGTCTAAGTAAACTTCGTGATATTTGTATTTTTATTAACTCAACTTCAATTAAACAAATTAACTTAGTCTATATAAACCTGCTATTTATGCATGTATAATAATATAAATAATGAAGATACATACCTTGAGAAACAGTTGCCACGATAAGACTTCACAGTCTAATTAAGTCGACATATTTCTTCACAGTGAACACCAACCTGCGATTAATTTTAACCACTATTGCGAGCGTTGTTGGAACCTACTGTTTAGAAGGGTTTAGCAACGAATACGGTATTTTTTGGAAAAAAATAACTTTGCACAATTTTACTTTAGTTATCTGCAAACCCATTAACACCATTGGCTTTGTGTTTGGTGATTAAACAAAAATCTATTTATGAGTTCCTAAATAAGTAACCTGGCCCACTGTGAGTCGGTCCCTTGCCTATTAAATGTTAGGCAAGTAAAAGATCCCTACTATTCGACAGAGAAGAGGTTCGGCAAAATTTTCAGGTCGGGGATAGCTCGTCTCCTGGTGTTGGTGATAAGCCATGGTAGCGGAAATAGGTCGACGTTTAATAAATAAATTTTAAAGAAGTGCTAATTTATGACATTATTAGCCAAAATGAAATTCAGTCTACTTTTTTCATATTACTTCCACATCCAGTGGAAGTATAGTAACGACAAAAAAATTTTTAAAAGTTTTTATTGTTCAAATAGGCTTAGAATGTCATGAAACGTCGAGATTTTAAGTTTGAACGAAAAAAAAAATTCTGTCTGTCTAACTTTTTTTGTGCGCACGTTTACTCTGAAACCGTTTAAGATATTGACTTGAAATTTGGTACACATATGTACTTTAACGAGATCTAGAACTAGATTATATTTTCATCTTGTTCCGGCGAAGGGTTGGGGGGTAAATTGGGGTAAATTTGGGTAAATACGTAAATCAAGCAGGTAAGAGTCCATAAAATTGGTATTTAGTATATACAAGAGAAGCTAAGGTCTCAAAAAAATTTTTGGCATTAGCCATCCCCATTACCACCCCCACCCCATTATTAAAGGGGATGAAAAATATTTGATTTAGTGTGTGTACAAAAACCAGAAACCTCAAAATATTTTTTTACTTCATCCACCCCCCTATCACCACCCCCACCCCACTACCGATGTGGGGTATCGTTTTATAGGTTTTTGGGGTAGAGGATTTCAAATATTATATTATTAAAGTTCCATAAACAATTATTTCCACATACAAATTTTTTCGTTGTGAGTGACTTGGATAGAAAATCTGGATGTGGAAGTAGTGATTCCTTGGGCAGCGGTTTTTTTGCATAAATCGTCATCACCTAAAGTTAGCTACAGGAATTTTTGGACACCCAGTATATTGTAATTAACGAAAATAGAAATAGTAGGTCATAAGTAGAACTAAATAGAAACTAGAATTTAGCGAACAGTCAACGTTTCACATCAGAAATTAAACTGAAAACAGTTGAGACATTATTTGAATCATTAATTATTTCAGGAATAATCTTGTTTTACCATCTACACCTAATCACAAGCCTCAACATGTGCACATCTGTTAAGCAATTTAATTAACCAAGAGCATAAATTTTATTGAAATGAGGGATGCCCAAAATATGTTATGGAATTCCAGAGAAAATTAGAGAATTTCAGGTCTGTTGAGTGAAATATTTGCAACATTTCACGGGCAGAATCGTGGTGAGATTTTATCATTTAAATACTCATCTCATATGATGTGTACGTTTGGGAAGTTGCGATGAATGTGTGTACATGGAGAAATCTATTAATTGCAAAGCAAAACAATTCCACATTCGTCATTAAATTATTCTTGCTTTAAAAAAATAATTTAGCAAATCGAATTAGATTTATTATATTTCTTAACATGGTATGATACATCCTGTCTACAGAAAGAAACCAGTAATTATGTTCCAGTTGTAAAAAATTGCAAGCAATTTATAAACAATACCCACATAGAAAATGGATTAGTTCGGATCTGTGGGTTTAATACATTTATTTGGTGTGACTACACTGAAAAAAGTGCATGTAAAATTACATGGAATTTTACTATTAGAATAATGTAATCAAAAACCGGCTATTTAAAAATACGTGCCACATGGAAATATACATAACTTTCGAATTTATTCCTCTCCTCTACGGTAACTGTCTGTTAAATTACAATGTAATTATCCACAATGAGTGCAAATTTACGAGTCCTCGTGTAAACTTACAGACCTTTTTGTAATGTTATAATAAATGTGTGAATTCACATTACTACTGTAAAATTACAAGAATACTATAGCAGCGTAACCAATAGCATCAGTAAATTTTATCACGTGATTAAAGACTACAACGTAAAGCAAACGAAATCATAACATTTCACTTGTCGCTTTTGTGCATTGTGAGTTAGTTCTTCATGTCTGACAGTGATTAGTTCGTTAAAGAGTGACCCCAAAAATCGCCCATTTTCTAGCCCTCGAATTTTGATTCAAACTGTTCTAAGTGCTAAATTATTGTTAATTATGAGAACATCCTGAATACAACATTTCAAGACGAGCATAGTATTTTTCGACGCATAATTCATATCTAATATCGACGAATCAGGATATCCATTGATTAATTCAGAAGGTGCAAAAACATCCCCTATATACGGATAAAAATAGGGAAAAATGATGCTATTGAGTTATAGAGCTTCCATGAACAGAAATATGGTATAAGTCTATTGGCTGAATGCATGAACGAAGGTGTTGAGTAGAGCTTACACAAAGCAATTGAGACACACCTTTAAGAGGGTGAAAACTACCTCAATATTATACAAAACTGCATAAAAGCTCCAATAACTGGCGAAAAAGCTTGGACCCTCTAAGCTTTATTAATAGGAATGAACCATAAATCTGTTATAACCTAGTTCACGAAAACAATCCATCACTGGGTGCAAAACTACCCCTCACCTTGAATTATGAACTTGAGTCAGTGAAAAGATAGTGAATGTACCAGATATTGCATTCTGATTGCAGTGTGTCTGGATCTGAAACGATAACCAATATTCCCACAATAGTTTTTTTACACACCTATGAAGGGATGAGAAAACAACGCACATTTATATAAGCGAACCCGCTGTGAGAATATTACATTAAAGTAAATTCTGTCACAAGGATAATAAAGGGCGCTCTCCATAAAATTAATGTTCTAATGGTCTGTTTTCAAACTTCAAGTGAATTTTATAAGAAGGCGGGGATGCGAGGGGGTGAATATCAGAGACATCGCAATCACTGTATCACATTAGAGAAAATCCTGTAGCAAGGGTTTTCAAGAGTGCTCTTTAGGAATGTCATGGCCTCGTGATTCTTTCTCATCGCTCTAGAGAAATTCATCCCTATGAGGGAGGGGTTAGAGGGTGTAAATCTAAGCAATTTTACAAACATTATATTGTATGGAGAAATTCATCCCTATGAGGGAGGGGTTAGAGGGTGGAAATCTAAGCAATTTTACAAACATTATATTGTATGGAAAAAAATTCTGACATAAAGGTAAGTATTCCTTTCCCGAACGTCATACTCTATAGGTCCGTTTTTAACCCTCAAGTGGATTTTATGCGAAGGGATGAATATCGGAGCAATCTCGTAATCGCTGCATTACTTATATAATAAAAATACTGATGAAGCGGTTTCCAAGAGTGCTTTTCTCTTAGGGCCTCTTGATTCCTTTTCATCCCCCAAATGATCCCGACGGGGGTCAGGGGATGAAGACCCACCAATAAGTTTTCGTCCCGTTCTCTTACCCCATTGTAGGTGTGTCATAAAATAGTTATAAAAATTGTAGTTATCGTCTCACATTCATACGTTCTGCGATTAAAATGCGATATCTGGTACATTCACTATTTTTTCCCTAACTTGTAACGGTTGAAAATTGACTTGTCTTGTCCTCCCGTGTGCTATGTCCCTTTTTCTATTTAACATTTCAATTTAAGGACCTGAAACGGAAGCAAACAGGCTAGGTTATGACAAGTTCAAATTAATAAACAATGAGTTTCAAAATAAATTTAGGCAAAAGTTCTTAAAATGTTTCTGGCTTTACCTTCAGCTTATTTGAGGTAATTTAAACAAGTATATAATTTAAATAACTTTACTGTTAAATTGCACTTTGTTTTGATATTGATTTGACAGTTTAAAACAGGGATTTTTAAAATCTGCAAAGTAGCATGTTATAAGTTTTTTTTGAACAAAAAACCTGGAAGAGGCAAAAAAGGTAACCATTTTGAAATCTAGAATTTCCTGGTATTTCTCTCCTGATTTGTGAAGTGTTAGGACCTAGTAAGAACTAGGGTGAGTTGGTTGCTACTTATTTTGATTTTCCTGTTAGATATTTACTGGAGAAATATTTCATTCCAGGTCCTTTTGCTACTCTTGAATGTAAATCCTTTATACACCTATTTCATAATCATTCAAGTCTAAATATAACTGTCTTAAAATCATCCTGGTATGATCACTCTGGTATTGAGAGCCTAAGCCATCTAAGTATCCTGCTAAGCAAGCATCATTTTACCCACTGCGTGGAAACATTTTAAGAACAAGAGTATTAATCTTGTGGGACGCCTCCGCATGGAAGGTTACCTGGTCCAGTAGAACAGCTCATAACCTGCCATTGTTTCTGGGTCGTACCTAACAGCTCCACCAAGGATCGCGACCATACAAGGTGCAAGTAGAAGCTTGCACTCAACGAGGAGACTGTAAGTCCATCTTTTTTATTACGTCCGTCTCAGCCCAAGGGGCCTTTCATTAATTTAACACAACAGTGAGAAGCATTAGCCCATGGTGAAACTCTTATCAACCCGTTCAAACTTTATTATTTTCTGTCGGTGACATATTTTTGTAAGATCTTGTAAACTCACTAAACAGCTATTATTTGGGTATCAAACTTTTGTAGATAATCTAGAACAAGACAAAACTTAGTCTAGCTTTTACCAGCTCTTAAGTAGTGCTCATTTATCACTCATTATATGCACTTCTGTATTTCTTTAAACTTAGGATACTACCACACATTTGGCTTGTTATGTTTTGATATTATTTAACCTACCTGTTGTTCAAGTGGGCAATCGCCGAAATAGCATATAACATTTCCAAATACGCCATTTATTATCAATTATTTCACCTGCTTTCATTTTTATTGTCAATTTTCCTTTGAAGAAGGTGGCTGTCAAAAAGTAAATTTCTAACAGTAGGGGCGCGTTCCGTATCTAAGGCACGGAGACAATTAATTAAATCTTCTTGGTAGAGCTGATCTCACGATCACCTAAATTTATTATTGTTCATTTTTTACATTTATATTTGTATGTTAATACTGCTCAGCATTTTATTAAGTCACTGTTTGTTATCTACTTTATCACCATATACACTTATTAAATTATTTATTACGATTATCTCCGATGTTTAAAATAATTTTGTGTTTTGTCATTCCCTTTCCTTGTCCTTGCGCCACAAACTCAAGTTCATAATTCAAAATAAGAGGTAGTTTCTTACCCTGTAAAAGATTATTTTCGTGTACTAGGTCGTAACAGATTTATGGTTTATTCCTATTAATAAAGCTTAGAGAGTTCAAGTTTTTCGCCAGCTATTGAAGTTTTTATGCAGTTTTGTATAATATTGGGGTAGTTTTCACCCTGTTAAGGGTGTGTCTCAATTACTTTGTGTAAGCCCTAGCCAACACCCTCGTTCATGTATTCGGCCAATAGACTTATAGTATATTTCTGTTCATGGAAGCTCTATAACTCAATAGCGTCATTTTTCCCTATTTTCATCCTTATATAGGGGATGTTTTTGGCCCTTCTGAATTAATTAATGGGCATACGGATACGTCGTTCGAATATCTTGCTTGCTCTGCCATAGCTGATGAGTATTCATTTTTTGTGGGGCTGTGTATTTTTTGATAGCATCACGTATATCACAACTTCAATCCTTCATATCTCAAAAACCAAACATATCTTGAAATTTTTTATTCAAGATGTTCTCATTATTAACAATAATTAAGCACTTGAGTGATTTTTGGTCTATTTTTGGTCACTCTCTCAAGTATATCTGATAAATATATAAAATACAAGTGTATATACTTAAATGGATTAATCAAGATATGGTATTTAAATGCAATAATTGTCACACTAGTTTTAAATCACGATATAAGTATGAATGCCATCAAAATTACCATGGAAAAGTTCCTGGAATTGTATTTAAATGTTTACAGCCAGCTTACAAATTCATAATGTAAAACATATTTCTCTACGACTGTTAAGAAAACGGCACTCTTTTCTTCATTTTTAGTCCGAAAAACATATGATAATAGTGAAAAAAACAAATAAAAACGGTAAACAATAGCAACATTATTTCACTCTTATGTTAGGCGGATGAGTGCATTGAAAACAATTGAAGTTGTCTCACGATCTTCACTTTAGAAACGTCAAATTGCAGATTTCTGTTTTGACATTTGAAAGGTATTTATATAAATATGAAAATTAAGCAGTCGTAGAAAAATTTTGTATGTATTAAGTTATTTACTGTTATGTATGTTGAGTTAAGTTTAGTTTATTTTATTATCTTGTGTAAGTATTGTTATAGCTTTGTACCATCTATAGGAATTCCCTCTAAATTTCATGTATAAGTAACAGAAAACTAAGTGGGTTAGTTAGTTTGGCAATTATTCCAGAGATGGCACGCGCGGTGTCATAATCTAGAAACGTCGAGAAAAGTGCTGACACCTTCTGGAGCATTGTAGAAAGATCCAGAGATAATTATCCAGGAGTGTAAATAGAGAGTGAGTGGTCGCACAGGACAGTACAGCTCAGATAGTCAGTACAGAATACTTTAGTTCATATAGCGAGTTCAGAAACATGAAGAACAAGTAAGCAAAGTGATCAAGTTATTGAGTTATAGTACTCAGTACTCAGTATCTATATATATAAAAGAATACCCTGACTGACTGACTCAATGATCTATCAACGCACAGCTCAAACCGCTGGGTCTAGAAACTTCAAATTTTGCATAGAGGTTCCTCGAATGGCGTAGGTATTCACTAAGAAGGGATTCTTCGAAATTCGAACCCCCAAGAGGGGGAAAAGGGGGGTTGAAATTTTAGGCTTTTTCGGAAACGGTTGTATCTAGATGCGTGAAATTTGCCAGAAATATTTTTTGTTGAAATTTAATAGATACGTGTAAGACGAAATTTCGATTTTCGCTTTTTGAAGGGGTCAAAATGGGGGTAGTAGATGGTTTAAACACATACGATGCAAACGGCAAATTATATTATTTTGACACTGAAATAATGTCTATAAATAAGTCATTTTGACACATCAGAAAGATAAAATATTATTATTGTTTCATATATAGTGTTATCATTTCCAATGTCTCCAATTTTTACTTTTTTTAACGAAATGGCTAAATAAAATCTAAGTATTACTGGAGAAGTTGTACAACATACTGTTGTCCCAATTGTAGGCGACGGAACCTGTTTATTCCGTACCCTTTCATTCTTAATGTACGGCTCACAAGGTTAGTAAACAAATAGTCAGCTTTGTGTTAGACAATTGGAACGAATTTTTAATTATGTCCCATAACAGTGAGGGCGACAATTACTCTACATGAGCTGAGGTATGTGTATCTCTGAAATCGCGTAAGTCAGAGTGACGGGATCTTCTGAGGAAATAAGGAGACACATATTCGATGGTTTTCAAAAAGAGACCCCCAAACGGGTGAACGGAAACGGAAACGATTAGACCTAGAAGTGTAAAATTTGGCAGAAATACTCTTTATTGTAATCTATTAGACACGAGTAAGACGAAATTTCGATTTTCACTTTTTGAAGGGATGAAAACGGGGGTGGTAGTTGGTCTCTGAAATAGGTTAGGCCTAGAAGCATGAAATTTGCCAGAAATACTCTTTATTTTAATCTATTAGATATGAGCAAGACAAAATTTCGATTTTCACTTTTTGAAGGGGTGAAAACGGGGGTGGTAGATGGCCTAAAGAGTACCCGTATCTATGAAATCGCGTAAGTCAGAAACGTGATATTCCAGCGACGGGCTCTTCTGATGAAATAAGGACACGTATTCGATGGTTTTCAAAAAGAGATTCCCCGCACCCGGAGGAGCGAACAGGGAGAGGGATGTTTTTAAGCATGAAATTTGACACATACCCGCCCATGTGCTCTCTTGTCGATTAAAATAATATTTTTTTTCGTTTAACTCGCTCTAACACAAAAATAGACAAATTAGGTTTCCTCGAGTACTATGGATGCACAGTGGGCTTCCTTGAGTACTATGGATGCGCAGTGAGTTTCTCCGAGCACTATGGATACGCAGTGGGTTTCCTCGAGTACCATGGATGCGCAGTGGGTTTCCCCAAGTACTAAAAATACGCAATGGGTTTTTTCGAGCACTATGGATGTGTAGTGGGTTTCCTTAAGTGCAATGATTGTGCAGTGGGTTAGTATGTCAATGTTCCTATTTAGACGCGGATGAAGTTTCACGCGGACGAAGTTGCGGGCATCAGCTAGTTATTAATATTTGTTGTAATTAGTACGTAAGTAAATACATTATTGTTTAGTGTTACCCTGGTGTTATAATTTTCGGATCCACGAAACAGAGTGTTTACAAAAGGGGTGTAAACACGTAACAGTATTAATATTTTATACAATAAAAAAAATATTCTCCTAACATGTGATTTTTATTACTTACATTTAATTTTTTGTTTGTGTTCCGCCAGGAAACGCATGCACCCACTATTATTAATAATATGCACATATATGTGTCAAATTAATTGTATTTAAGTATAATTTAGGTATTTTTGAAAAGTTAGAAATGGTTAAATACAAAAAACAGGTTTCTCTATTTTAAAACTTATCTAAATTATACTTAAAAACAATCAAATTTGAGCCATTCATGTTGTACTGAAAATTACATGCACACTCTGTAAACTTACAATGAAAATTGTCAGAAATTCGTGTGAAATTACATTATACAGGGTGATTCTTTTAAGGCGGCCATTAGAATATTTCCCACTTGCAGATGAGATAGCCATTTGAGATTTGGTACCGTACCCTAGTCGACCATTGCGAGTCCGAAAACAATAATTTCAAAATGGCGGCACTTCCGGAAATATCAGAAGTTGATACCAACTGGCTTATTTTAAATGGAACACCCTAAATATTTTTGACTTTTCGAAATGATCATAAAATTCTAAGTCAAAGCATGTATCACACCTATACATAAACCGACCAGTTTCGGAAATATTTGACATTTTATAAAAAATTTGACAGGTGCAACGGTTTGCAAGAACCGTTATAACTTTCTTCGTGTAGGAGATCCTTATTTGCTCTTTGGTACGTAGAAAGAACACAAGATGAGCTACAAAAAAAATATATTCCAAAATTGTATACCAAGTGTTTTATTTTTCATGTTACAATTTGTCAAATTTAAACCTCAAAAACTTTTTTATTTTAAATGGAACACCCTGTATTTTTTTACACCAAATTATGTTAAGTATTGTAGGGGTTAAAAGTTACAACTTTTCGAAATATTGTCGATTTTCTTAAATGTCCAAGAATTTTGAGTAAAAATTTCCATCAACTTACCAATTAGAAACAATTAATATCAGTCATTCTCTTTTGTTAAAAAATGCTAGCACGTTTAAATTACACCCACGAAGACTTTTAGATTTGTTTATTATTTATGGAGAATGTGATAAAGTAATAATACCAAGAACATGTAACACATACTTGATACCCACTTTATTGTTTCATTAGGCTTCTACGTTATTTTTTTGGATAAATTATAATATTCAACAAAAACTTGCGAATAATTCAAAAAGTACATGTGTTAGATATAGGACATGCTGATATAAGTCCACCTCAAATTTAATTCTACATCGATTGCCATAATAAAATTTAGCACGTGCCATTTGACAGAGCCAAATATTCTAAAATTATCCAATATGCGTTTTAGAGTGCATGGTGGATGGTTTCTGTTCTTGTGGGTATCGAGTAGCAAATGTCTTACATGTTCTTGGTATTACTTTATCACATTCTCCATAAATAATAAACAAACCTAAAAAAGTCTTCGTGGGTGTAATTTAAACGTGCTGGCGTTTTTTAACATAAAAGAATTACTGACATTAATGATTGTTTCTAATCATGGGTAAGTTGATGGCAATTTTTATTAAAATTTTTTGGACATTTAAGAAATTCGCCAATATTTAGAAAAGTTGTAACTTAACCCCTACAATGCTTATGCTAGAAAAAAAAAGAATTTAATATAACATAATTTGGTGTAAAAAAATACAGGGTGTTCCATTTGAGGTTTGAATTTGACAAAATGTAACGTGAAAAATAAAACACTTGGTATACTATTTTGGGATCTATTTTTTTAGGAAGTAGCTCATCTTGTGTTCTTTCTACGTACCAAAGAGCAAATAAGGATCTCCTACACGAAGAAAGTTATAAACCGGTACACCTGCCAATTTTTTTATAAAATGTCAAATATCTCCGAAACTGCTCGGTTTATGTATATAGTGTGCTACATGTTTTGACTCAGAATTTTACGATCATTTCGAAAAGTCGAAAATATATAGGGTATTCCATTTAAAATAAGCAAGTTGGTATCGACTTCCGGTATTTCTGGAAATGCCGCCATTTTGAAATTATTATTTTCATACTCGCAATGGTCGACTATGGTAGGGTACCAAATCTCAAATGTCTATCTCATCTGCAAGTGGGAAATATTCTAATGGCCACCTTAAAAGAATCACCCTGTATAATTACCTACATGTACAATTACGCCGAAGAATTATAAGAGTATACGTAAAATCACATCACATTGCGCATGCATGTATTTTTACAACAGTGGTGTAATTTTACATCCAGTCTGTAAAACTCTAGTCATTAGCACTGGTCACAGAACTACATTACCACGGATGGTAGCTTCGCACCACTGCCCGCTCGAGCGAGTGCGTGAACCAAATGTCCAAACCTGCGGCTCTTCTCGTGCTGAGCAGGATTACTATCGCAACGGCGAGTCATCAGTAGTGAGACAGTAACCTGTCTCACGACGGTCTAGACCCAGCTCACGTTCCCTATGAGTGGTAACGTAAAATCAAATGAGTACTTTTTTCAGTGTACACTTCGCCATTTATTATTTATACATAAATAGCAAATGCCCGTGCTCAACTTACAAATTTTTTAAAATTAAATATTAATACATTGTATTGTTTGATTTTAAATTTTTTATTTAAATAACAATGAAACAAATACAGGAACCTCTGTTTACTCTATAGGGAGAGGAGCAAGGCGTAGCTGAGTTTTACAGAACTGACAGTTTTAGAAGCGAAAAATATCTATAAAGCGTCTTAGTTAACAATTAACTTCAACACCATCACTTCAATTGGTATAGAAGTGTACAAACAATTGAAATATTTTCACGGATAGATTGAAATTCCGCCCCAAGCGGAAACGTCAGCAGTGGATTTAAGATAATGAGAACTGAGTCTATCCCTGGGAATATTAGCTGCAAGTGGATTTGTATCATGACTCCTAGTTTGCAGAAAACTTTTGTTTTCCTCGGATCCATTTCATCCTCTCCTATTTAATTACAACCTCTTAATGTACTTCTTCGTAAATTGATTAAGAGACTTTATTTCAGGCCACAAAGAAAATTAGCAGTAACTGGATTAATGATCAGTGGATTATATACAAATAAACGTGGAATAACAATGTTATTGTATTCTAGCTACATTTATGAGATAGATTAATTATTTCAAAATTAAATGTTTATAACTAAAACATTGCAAATAAAAAATTGCACTAATATAAAACACATTATCCATAAAAAAGGTTAAACTTAAAAAATGGATTACTAATAGACTAGTTCAATCTATAAATAAACGTGATTATTTGTTTGCCAAATTAAAGAAATACCTGGATAATACTCTATTAAAACGGCAATATAGAAATTATAAGAAAAAAAGATTTTTATAGAAACTGCATAAACAAAATAAAAAATAATTCCAAAGAGCTATGGAATACGGTAAACTCAATAAAAAATACATCCACAACAAAAATAAATTTAATAAATACAGAGTCCGGAGATACAATATAGTATAGTATAGTAAGTCGGCTGCAGTGATTACTGAATGCCAGCGTATTATCGAAATCTATGCAAGAAATGTACAGCCACCTTTTTCAATGTTGCAGTATTTATATTTACCTTAAGGTCAGGAATGGTAGTATTTTGATGAGTATGAAATGTCATACAACTTGTCTTTGAAACATTAAAGAACAACAAATTGTTACTAAACCAGCTATAAACGACCAGCATTAGTGTCAATTTTACATTGGAGCGAATCATGAGACATCAGAAAAAACCGCTGCCCAAGGAATCACTACTTCCACATCCAGATTTTCGATCCAACTCACTCAAAACGAAAAAATTTTGTATGTGGAAATAATTGCTTATGGAACTTTAATAATATAATATTTGAAATCCTCTACCCCAAAAACCTATAAAACGATACCCCACATCGGTAGTGGGGTGGGGGTTGTGATAGGGGGTGGTAGTGGGGGTGGATGAACCAAAAAAATATTTTGAGGTTGCTGGTTCTTGTACACACACTAAATCACATTTTTTTTCATCCCCTTCAATAATGGGGTGGGGGTGGTAATGGGGGTGGCTAATGCCAAACATTTTTTTGAGACCTTAGCTTCTCTTGTATATACTAAATACCAATTTTCTGGACTCTTACCTGCTTGATTTAGCTATTGAACCCAAATTTACCCCAATTTACCCCCAACCCTTTGACGGAACAAGATGAAAATATAATCTAGTTCCAGATCTCGTTAAAATACATATGTGTACCAAATTTCAAGTCAATATCTTAAACGGTTCCAGAGTAAACGTGCGCACAAAAAAGTTACAGACAGACCGACAGATCGACAGACAGACATTTTTTACGCTCAAACTTAAAATCTCGACGTTTCATGACATTCTAAGCCTATTTGAACAATAAAAATTTTTAAACATTTTTTTGTTGTAATACTGGGTGGCATCGTTAGCATGCAATGAAATGAAGGCCTAGTTAGTATCGGGTAGCTCATTAATATAAATAATGAACACAATAGGTCCTAATACAGAGCCATGAGGGACTCCCATCTTACTATTTTGTTGATGTGTAGGAGGTTTTTCTATTTTTATCAAAATAATTAGTTTTTACCATTTGGTGCCTTTCACTAAGATAGGAGTCAAACCAATACCTATCTAATTTGTCTAATAATAAGTCCTGTTGATATCAGTCAAACGCCCGACTCAGATCACAGAAGACTCCAGTCGGGCTCTCACCCTTCTCAAGTGCCTCCAATATTTTTTCATAAAATGAGTGAATCGCTGTGAGTGTTTCTCAAAGGTAGCCTTATGGAGCGTATAATTCCCAAAAGGCAACACATTAAATTGTATGTCTAATATCAATGGGCTAAATGTACGAAAGTTAAATCTAGACAGGTTTAATACTAACAGAATGTTAATCTAAGCAGTGTGCAGTAACAAAATTTATTATACAGTTTAGTAAACTTTTTATTTGTCTTTTTTTGGATTGTTTTATTTTACTGGATTGTAATTTTTTTCTTAAACTGTAAGATCTCTGAATTGCTGTAAAATTAACGCTTCTTTATATCTTACCCTGTAATTGGGCATGCCTGTTGGATATTGTAATACTAATAAATAAACAAATAAATAAATAAATAAGTATTACTCATCAAAAAATCCACAAAATCCACTTGTACACGTTTTCTGTTTTATATTCTTCTACAAAACTTATTTAAGCCTTGACGGTATAACAGCCTCACAGTAATTTACGATATATAACAATGTCTTGCATTATGTGTACTTGTACCTTCATTAGTGTTCATTAAAGCTCTTAATCATGGGAACCTTCTATGTTAACCGTTGTAGCCTAAGCTTTTCAGAGTACATTTTACAGAAAATAAAATACTGTTTTAATTGTTTTCTGTCTTTATTTTCTTTGAGAAATTTAGAGAATAATAATAAAGTCTGGTTATTTCAAAAACAATATTATTAGAAACTATACTTTCAGGCGTTGGTTCTTGGTGAAATAACAATTAAATAAATAAACGTTGCCTAAGGAATCACCATTACCACATCCAGATTCTCCAGTCTTTTACAACAAAAATTTTTTTAATACTATATATTGTGTAAGTTGGTAGGGGTGGTAATGGGGGTGGCTAATGCCATTTTTTTTTTTTTGACCTTAGCTTATCTTGTATACACTAAATACCAATTTTATAGACTTTTACCTGCTTGATTTACCTATTCACCCCCCATTTACCCCATTTTACCCCCAAACCCTTCGACGGAATAAGATGAAAATATAATCTAGTTAAAGATCCCGTTAATCTACATTAACGGGATCTTAAAGTACATACATGTACCAAATTTCATGTCAATATCTTAAACGGTTCCAAAGTAATCGTGCGCACAAAAAAAAAGTTATAGACCGACAGACAGACAGAAATTTTTTTTTCGCTCAAACTTAAAATCTCGACGTTTCATGACATTCTAAGCCTATATGAACAATAAAAATTTTCAAATTTTTTTTTGCCGTTAGGTACTATACTTCCACTGGATGTGGAAGTAATTACAAGTTTCAAATACAAATTCCTGTATTAATTTCTGTGACAATGACATGAGAAATATGTATGTATGTATAAGAATGTCCAAGTTTACTATAAGTGACCGTTCAGTTTACCAGCATCACTAATTTAGAGAAAACCGTGTATCTGACTTTCCCATAAAATTAACTATTAGTTTATGATTCGATAAAGATGAACAAATATGAGTGAACAAACTGTCTGCGACTCTGTGAAATAAATAAACAAATCTATGATGCGAATAAGCGTTACCACTTCCTTTTCATATTTACATGCCATAAAAGTTGCAATAAAATCGAAATATTTGCAATTAAAATCGCACGACCTTTTAATTTACGACATATATCCAGGTTTGTTCAATCAACACATCTTACCGTAGCTGGGCTATAACAATCCCGCGGATTGGCATGTACCCAAAACAATCATGAGAGGCTGATAATCCACATCTGTATGTCCAATGCTGCACTATTAATATTTAAAATAAAATACTACCTAGAGTCACTTCGAATTTCCGTATCTCTAATTTTAACTTTTCAAAAAAGAAGTTACCAACATAGACCTATTACACATAAACTACAGGATGCCATATACGTTTAAAGTGCATTACAAAATATAAGGACTATTTGCAGCTTCCCTTACTGTTTACCGTTTAATTTACTGTTATAAAATAAATACTGTTACGCTTTTATGTAAAAGAACCTAGCACACAGCATCTGATTTTCATTAAGGATGCCAGTCGCGTTCTTCCTTGATTATGTGTGGTTGTTTCCACTCCCAGATGGATTCTATGTATTTAAGAGGACTGTGTGAAAAACATGACAGAATTGTGTTTTTTTGGATTTTTGTACATATCGTGTGAAAAAAGACAGTTTCGAGTCATGGTTACTGTGCGTCATTTGTCGTTTTCGAAGGCAGTCGTAAAAAACATATTTTTCAATAAAATTTTCCTAAGTCGAAGTATTTACCTATTCCTCGATTTAGGTGGATTATGGAAGATTCTACAAAATTTACACCCCTTAGTAAACACTCTGTACTGAGGAAACACCAGGGTAACACTAAATAATAATTTATTAACCTACGTACTAACTACAACAAATAATTCTTCACTAATATACCACTAAATACTACTACCATACTGGGTGTTCCTTAATGGCGTGCTAATATTTCGCCATATTTATATTTCATCATATTCAACATATGTATTGAGATATTCGGATAAAAACAGCGAAAAAATAAAATAAATTCAATGAAACATTAAAAATCGAAGAAATAATACGATGAGATAGTTTAGAACCCCAACAACTTACTTTATGTCAACTAATATTGTTTTTAAAATGATGTTTGTAAAAACATAATTTATTCCAGGATAACTAGATTTATGTGTTCAAAAATTATTAGTCAATACTGCTAAATGAAGTAATTTTAATTTAATTGTTTTAATCAAGAACCTTGCGTCTGACGAGAAAAACACAAGAGGCCGTTTTCATGTAGAATCGACCAGGCTAGTCAGAAAAAATATCCACATGGAAAAATGTCAGTGGTCTACCACTTTTTTGGTAAAAAATATCAGAGGACATGTTTGCAGGGACACCACTGATGGAGGGATAAAATAACTTTTCTAACTAAAATATGTGGTGTTATACCCTTTTAACACAATAGGCAATTTTATAGAAAGGTAAATGATATGAGAAGGAACTTCAAACCACGAATAACTCAATGAAGAGATAAGGAAGGCAATATTGTGAGCAACAAGCCAGGCATACTAGAACGCTGGGCAGAATACTTTGAGGAACTGCTCAACAAAGAGACTGAATGTGAAGAAATCCCCACACCCGCACCCGAGGATGGCAACAACGAACAGCAAGCCCACCTACTATCGAAGAGACTAAAGCTGCGATTGTCAGACTTAAGAACAACAAGGCAGCTGGCTCCGACGACTTGCCCCCTGAATTATACAAACATGAGGGAGATAACTTTGTATTTACATAATTTGCTCACGAAGATCTGAACACAAACTGTAATCCCTAGAGAATGGAACCTTGGCATAATATGCCCAATACATAAAAAGGGGGATACGATGAACTGCAGTAATTTTAGAGGAGTTACGCTACTAAACATAGCGTATAAAATCCTCTCCAATATCATATATGCCAGGTTACAGCCTTATGCAGAGCGTATCGTAGGAGAATACCAATGCAGCTTTCGCACTGGTAAAGGAACAGTAGACCAGATCTTTACACTAAGACATGTATTGGAAAAACAAGAGAATACAACACCGATACCGGATACACCCCACATATTTATCGATTTTAGCTGTGCCTATGACACTATAAATAGAAAAAAGCTCTACCAGGCCATGCGAGAATTCCTTATACCAGCTTACCTAATACGATTGATCGAACTGACAATGAGAAATGTAGCCTGTAAAGTACGAATACAGAAGGATATGAAGGGAACTTTTGAGGGACGTAATGAGCGTCGCCCTGGCGGAGACCATTACTGTTCAACATTGCACTGGAAAAGGTACTACGAGACGCGGAAATCGATGCTAAGGGAACAATCTTCTATAAATCGGTGCAAATAATAGCATACGCCGATGACATAGACATAGTTTCAAGAAACAAAGATGCACTAGTTGAAACCTTTACCCGACTGAAACGATCTCCAACAGACATGAGTCTCACGATAAACAAGAAAAAGACAAAATATATGCTCGCTACCACCCAACAGCAAGAACGAGAGGCACTCAATATAGACATCGACGGTTGTACCCTGGAAACGGTTAAGGAATTTATAAATTTAGGGTCGCTAGTCAACAGCACAAACATCGTAAGCGATGAAGTCAAACGAAGGGTTCTCCTGGACAACAGATAGATGCTACTACAGTCTAATGAAACACATGTCATCATCAAGCCTGTCGAGGAAGATCAAATTTACTCTGTACAAGACCTGTACTAGCTTATGGCTCAGAAACCTGGACACTCACAGAAAACGATAAGGCCCTCTTAGGATGTTTCGAAAGGAAGATCCTGAGGAAAATATTTGGTGCTGTAAACGATAACGGCCTGGCGAAGATATTCACTAGGAGAGGCCCGGTGGGTAAACGAGCAGTAGGAAGACCAGACTACGATACTTGGACGACGTAGAACAAGACCTTAAGGCAGTGGGAATAAGAAGATGGAGAATGCTGGCGGCGGATAGGAACGAATGGAGAAAAGTATTAGAGGAGGTCAAGGCCCACAACGGGCTGTAGTTGCCAATGATGATGATGATACCCTTTTAACACATACCAAAATTAAAAATAATATCTAAAACACTTTCTGATATTAAAAAATAACAATTAAAAAAACATTCAACACCTTGTAGCAAAAAATTTAAGCCGTTGCAGACAAATGTTCATATGAACTTTTCTTCATAAAATGAGATGAGGAATCACACCCTGAAATATTAACACGTCATTAAGGAACACCCTGTATATCTCACTATATAATTCACAACCTTGTTCCTTTTCGGCTTGTTCTCAGGTCACTATCCAAATATCAACTGCCCACTCAGCTTCTACATTCCCTTACATAACTAAGATGTTCTAGAATGTTCCCAATCATTCTGTAATTTTCTAATAGGCTAAGAACAGCAGCGCCATCTCTCGGATTATTAACGAACTACCCGCTTATTCACTAACTTATTTGCGCAGGTTTCTACTGAAGGAGGGTATATTACAGATTTTTGTATGTAAAAGGGGGATATAAATATGTAACAATACTGTAAAGATAACGGCAAGAGTGTAATTGAACTATCATTCAAATTACCCAAGGTCGGATGCAAGTTTTTCTCATTGTATTCTTAAAAGTCTAGGATATAGCTCGATTTTTGTGGTATGGGATATAACATGTTGGCATTGCTATTGTTTTAGCAAATATTTTTCTGAGTACTTTAGACCTCCCTGACAGTTCAGGCGGTAGCCTCCCCCGAAAATATTAAATTAGTTACATTGAGAAAAAAATGTTCGCACTCACAGAGACTATTCTTTGGTACAAAAACTACAAGTTTGAGGAGGTGCCAACATTTTTTTTTTTTGAAAAGCACGAGTTTTAGCAAAAAATTGGACTTTTAGCCAAAAACGGGCTAAAACACCAGTTTAGCCCGTTAAAAAAAATGCCAAAACTGTCAGGGGGGAGGTCTGACTCACATAAGATAAAGTATTCAGAAAAATATTTGCTAAAACAACAGCAATGCCAATATGTTATATCTTAGACCACAAAAATCAAGTTATCTCCTAGATTAGAGAGGGATCTAAAGCAAAATTCAAAATATACTTAATCATCTTCATCGAAGGTGCTGAAACTATTGCTTATAATAAGATTTTAAGGCATCCGTCTGAGGCGGATAACGATAATCCTGAACACCTTGAGAGAAGAGTAATACGGAAGAGAAATCATCTCGATCCTGCTCATTCTATTATAAGTTAATGTCATGTCTGAAATCAGCATGCAGTCAGTCTTTTGCTCCGATTAAAGAACTTATATCTAGATACATAATGGCATTGATTTATTTGTCGCTGAAAGACTCACAATCTAAGGCACTTCTTCCCATAAGTTGCTGATTGGCCCATCGGCGTATTCGCGGCCGCTCGTGCACAATCGGCTTCAGTTCGATTATCATAATCTCAGTTGACAGTTCGGCCATTAATGTCAATAAATGTTTTTCGTGTTCTCCGACCAAAAACTGGTGAAAAAGTAATTTTATTTTAAGTTGTGATTTGCTTAATACCTAAATAATATTCTCTATTCATATTTACACAGTTTAGTGACAATATATTTTGTGCAAATAAATAGTGCAGTGCTCTGCCGTTTGCAGAAAGCAGCTTAGAAAAGAAGAAAATCGATCGTTCCATAGTCGTAACATGATGAAGTTCAGTTTACAGTTATAAAGTAAATAGCAATTAAATTTTAATATCCTTTCAATACATATTTATCTTACTGTTTTATCTTACTGTAATATCGTATGCCTACATCACGTTATATAAAGAGCCGGTAATGCAGGAATTGCAATAATTCATTTTAATGAAAATATTTACCATTCTACACATTTTCTACAAACACAACGCCACTGTTGCCTATGGGATGTGATGTTCATCTATCCATTTTAATGGACATATAATGTGACTATGTTAGGAGCAAACAAGGTATATAGTGAAAAGATAGCCTGTTATGTATCTAGATATAAGTTCTTTAATCGGAGGTCTTTTGTAATATTCCAGGTAAGCAAATGTGCTTGTTCTAACTGTTTCATATTATAATAGTATAGTCACTCTTCTCTATAAAATGCAATTACTTTAGCGTTACCTTCATTTATTTTTATATACACAAAGTTAACGTTAGTTGGAATGCCGATGTATATAAAAAAACAGTACTTTAATTAACAAAACAGCAGTCACAAGAGCTTTTGCCTCACTGAGTTCGTTAATTGAAGCAATTCATTACCACCTTCATTTAAATAACAATCGGCGTATTACATACGGTTTAGAAATTACAAAGCACTTGTCATTTTGACGATTGCGGATATAATAAAAAAAGCAAACATAAAACGATTTATTTCTTTGTTTATCATCGCGATGTGTTACTATTTTTTTTTAATCGTAAACATTCCATATAGTAGGTACACGGAAATTAGCAAAAATAGAAGAAAAAAATTATGATAAGCTGATTATTTTCTGAATCGACAGTTGATAAGGATAGGAATACAGGATCAAAAAGTTCCCATCCCCAACTGGTAAGCTTCATCCCTTTTTCACCCTTATAATGACACCGTGCTGGTTTTTCAATAATAATTTGGAAATGTGATGTTCTACGACAAAACTAGAGGTATTGAAAAATATTGAGAATTAAATTTTCTATAAACATGTCTTATAGGTCGTTTGCAGATTATTAAGGGTGTTTACGTTAATCGACAGCAAACTTTAGGGTAGGTAACAAAAAAATGTAGTATAGGTTTTGCATATTTCCAGTGGACCATCGAAACCCGAAAAAAACGTCGGATCGAAATGAAAGTCGTATCTATCGACTCGAGAGCGAATTTAGAAAATTCCGTCCGTCGTCGGTCGGTCAGTTAGCTGTCACGCTCAGCCCCTCTAATCCGTTTTCGGATTTCGATGAAACTTGGGTGGTTGATAAGAGGCCTTTAGAAAACCTTAACGCTGGAAACTCGGTTCCGTTCGGAAACCGGAAGTACCCGATATAGACGTTTCAAGTTTTTCGGGAAAAACTGGGTAACGGGCAGTCGGATCGAGATATTTCAAAAAAGAGATGGTGCCGCTGGCAACGATCTACAGATAAGTATACTGGAGACTATGTCGAGAAACAAATGGAAATTGAATTTTTTTGCAAAAAAAAACTGGTTTTCTCGAAATCGGGCTAGGAAGCACAATAACTGTCCAGGATATTGATCGATTTCGATGAGACTTGGTGGGATCAAAGGTACACGGCCACAAATGAAGCCTATTGCTGTCGGCCCGAATCCGTTGGCCGCAAGTATTTTTTCCAAGGCCGAGTATGATTTTCCAAAGAAATTGATAACTCCCGAACCGAAGGTCCGATTTTGATTTTCGAAAATGGCGATTGTAGGGCTCGATTAAGGATGAGGTTTGTGAGAAATTTGATAAAACAAAAGCGAATCTACAAATCCTGGAAAACTTGATTTTTTCGATAAATTCTACGAATATCGAACAGTTTCCTAATAAAAATCGAAAATTAAGTATTCCGTCGATCAATCTCTATAACCAGTATAAGGCACGGACCTTTTTGGACAAAAAATCTGAAATAGTTTTTTCGAAAAATTAAAAATAAACCAGTTATTTACAAAGATGCATGACCACCATATAACCGATGCTCTTTCTGTATTTCAAAATGTAGTTAGCCTTTACTTTAGTCAATGCAAAAAGAAAAAAAATGTATTGAGTATCCTACGACCCTCTGCTGAAAAGGTATTGAATCATCCCAGCAGGGATAAAAAGCATATCAAAATGTAGTTTTTTTTTAGCCGTACCCACTCATAGGTCATAGACAGGTCAAAAGTCAAAACAACCTTTCTCTCTCTAACGTGTTTATGAATAAGGTGGTTAGGATTGTGTTGGATCATTTGAAATATTATCAGGCTGCGTTATGTTCGATTAAGTACCGTATTCAATATAATCAGACTTTCATTTTTGTTTAACCCTACAGTTTACGATTTAATAACATACAAAGTAATAGAAATATCGATACATAACACAGAACCTTTTTTGTAGAGAATTTTGTGACAAACCTTTTCCTATACTTATGTTTTTCCCTAAGATAAAGCGTTTAAAAGATATTGTAAAAAAAACCAGTGCGATGTCCCTAAAGGAGGTGAGATAGGGTGAAGCTTACCCCTCAAGGGTGGGAACTTTTTTGATATGTATTCTTACACACATAAGCTAACTATTATAGACATTTCAGCTTATTATAATTTTTTTCTTCTATTCCCCTTAAATTTGCCTAATTTCCGTGTACTAATAGTGCTGCAAGTTATTTTGTAAAAAACTTTCTATCCAAGTCACTCACAACGAAAAAATTTTGTATGTAGAAATAATTGTTTATTTAACTTCATTAATTATAATATTTGAAATCCTCTACCCCAAAAACCCCTAAAACGATACCCCACATCGGTAGTGGGGTGGGGGGTGGTAGTGGGAGTGGATCAAGTAAAACAATATTTTGATGTTTCTGGATCTTGTACACACACTAAATCACAATTTTTTTCATCCCCTTTAATAATAATGGCAAAAATATTTTTGAGACCTTAGCTTCTCTTGCATATATTAAATACCAATTTTATGGACTCTTACCTGCTTAATTTACCTATTTATCACAAATTTACCTCAATTTACCCCCCAATCCTTCGACGGAACAAGACGAAGATATAATCTAGTTCCAGATCTCGTTAAAGTACATATGTGTACCAAATTTCAAGTCAATATCTTAAACGGTTCCAGAGTAAACGTGCACAAAAATAATTACAGACAGACAAATTTTTTTTCGCTCAAACTTAAAATCTCGACGTTTCATGACATTCTAAGCCTATTTGAACAATAAACATTTTTTAAAATTTTTTTGTCGTTACTATACTTCCACTGGATGTGGAAGTAATACGTTCTCGTTTTCCAAAAGAAAATTGATTTTTTAGAATATAAATTATTTTTAAGAAAAATAATATGCTTGTGCCATTTATTATTTTAGAAACTACAAAAAAGGTTAAATGATTTTTTTCTTGTCAAAATGCAATTTAAAGGAATAGGTTTGCAATTTCAATTGTCATAAAAACGTACTTTTTTAACAATAAATAACTTATGTAGAGGGCTGTACTAAGAAACAAATTGCAGAGAAAGAAACCACCTTTCAACATTATAAAGAATTTTTTTTTGTAGAGTTTAGCCGGCAGTCGATAAGACCCCCTATAATAATTTTCTGTAATGAAATTTCAAGTCGCACCGATTTCCAAGTCAAAAATCTAAGTACAGTCCTCCGAGTATTACACAGGCTGTCCCACTTGAAACTCCCGACGTCATTTTCTCGATACAAATACAAATTACTTCAGTTTTTAGTAAAAATGGTTATTTTACACATTGAGATATAGGTGGCGTTACAATGCAAAGAAATTGTTTGATCCTGGGAACGTTGAAATGAGGTTGCATGAGATGGAGAATTATATTTTAAGTAACTTTTTTAATATAACAATTTTCGAAAACTCACTGGTTTTCGAGATATTTGAGTTCAATGTAATTCTTCAAGTAATAAAAATTGCATTTTTTTCATGTCTGCAATTTACAGTGTAAAATTCAGTCGAACATCCAACATAAAAATAAGGCGAAAATTAGACAGTACACAATAAACACAAATGTCAAAATCTTTGATTTCCAAATAGCAGTTGCAGACCTTTGTTTTACTTGAAAAAAAAGTTATTATATGTTTTGAAATAAATGTTTCATTATTATCTAAATCAGCCTAATTCACTATGAAAAATGTCCCAAAGAACTTATCGTCTAAAATTTATTTTAAAAAAGTTATGACGATTTTTATATTTAAAAAAATTATATTGAAGTTCAAATATCTCGAAAACCAGTGATTTTTCGAAAATTGTTCGTATCATAAATGTTGCTTAAAATGTAATGTCCCATCACATGCACCTCATTTCAATATTCCTACGATCAAATAATTTCTTTGCGTCGCAACGCCATCTATACCTCAATTTGTAACATGACCGTTTTTACTCAAAACTGATATCATATATATTCTATTGAACACCTTTTACAGAATCCAAATATCTCTTTTAGTTATCGAGAAAATGGCACCGGGAGTTCTAAGTGGGCCTCCCTGTATACATATATATTAAAAATAAACATGATCAATTTCGTTAGGATGTCAAAGTCACAAATGAAGTGATGTTTTGCATTTAATTTGTTTAGTTTTGGACAAGTCCTACAGCAAACTTTGTTTTACCAAATATAAGCACAACTAGTTTAAAATTCACCTATATCGGTGTCTTACACGTGTGTTTTAGACCATTTTTACTTTTCTTAAAATATATTAATTTTCTCTCATGCCCCTCATCTCAGTTTCCAGGCTCTCCTGAACAATTTACTTCTTGGCCTATACCTGAAAATTACTCTTTTTGTAAAATTGTCTGATTATTATGAGCCCTTCAAAGGTCAATACGCTTGAGATAAATGAAAAACCGCTGCCCAAGGAATCACTACTTTCACATCTAAATTTTCCATATCTCACAACGAAAAAATGTTGTATGTGGAAGTAATTGTTTATGGAACTTTAATAATATAACATTTGAAATCGTCTACCCCAAAAATCGATAAAACGATATCCCACATCGATGGTGGGGTGGGGGTGTTGTGGATGAAGTAAAAAAATATTTTGAGATTTTTAACCAAAAGATAAAATTCAAATATTTTTGGAGTAACTGGCACCGAATGTGATGTCAAAAATCACAAACGGCTGATTCAAAATTGCACATAAACACATTTGTATAATAGTTTTCGAAATTACTGTCACCGAATCTGTTATTGAAAGTGAAAAATACAAAATGGCGGATCCAATATAGCTGCCTTAATTGCAAGGTCTCTACAGATTAGCATAAAAGGGCGCAAGAGGATTTCAGAATTACCTGATAGCGAGTCTGAGCTTAAAACTTCAAAACGATGGATTCGATATGGCACCTAAAATTGCAACATTTTTGCAGATTTGCATGGAACTTGGCATACGAAGTTTCTTGGGATTACTTATTTTGATCTTTAATCTTTGAAGTCAAAATTTAAAAGTCAAAATGATATCCAATGTGTCAACCATGAAAAAAAATAGTTGATTTCTAGCCCACCACGGTTATAATTTATTTTTAATATATTTATTCAAAAACAACAAATCTTTTTGATTAAATAACGTAATCTTTACCACTTAATTACGCATCTGATTAGGAATTCCACCGCACTCTATGTTTTCTGCATACAAATTAAGCAGGGGAATAATCTAGTAAACATTGCACAGGAAACGACCTCACGATTATGTACCTGTATGACACGTGTAGGACTGCATTATCAACTGTATATTTATTATATTGGTATACCTACATAAAATATACATGACACGGCTTGATGGCGTTAAACCGATATCCATAAATATTTCATAACTTCACTTTATAAAGACTTTTATCATTACAAAAATTAATTTAATAAATTACTAAGGTACATCGGATATATGCACATACAGGGTGATTAACCTATACGGACAAATTTAGGGAACGATAGCTTATGGTGAATAATGACCAATAATGAAAAAATCCGATAACAGTCACGTTTAGGCCGTGCGTAGGAGGGAAAATGGATTCGGCGAGCTGAAATGTGTATTGAAAATGGCGGAAATAGATGAACAGTTGTAAATTTTTCATTTATTAACTTTTTTTAATATTTACTGGATTCTCTCCGTAAATAAATAAAAATTATTAAACTTTTTTTCATTATTAGTCATTATTCATCATAAGACATTCCCTAAGTTTATGCGTATAGGTTAAGAATCACTCTGCATATTTGAAATATACAAAATATATGCCCCTCATCACTTATCAGCAACAACGAGAGGACCCAATATGGACATCTATGGCTGTACCTGGAAAGAGTTAAGGGGTCTACACACGATCCAGCGGCAGGGGGCCAGCCTTGTCGGCATGCTTTGAACTCATTCGTAAAAGTGAACTGGTCCGCTGGAATTCCAATTATCTTCAAAGCGTACCGACAATTTCGGGTCCCTGGCTGGATCGTCTTTAACGAATCCATATAATTAAGATCTTTAGTCAACAACGCAATACCGTAAGTGACGAAGTTTGAAGAGTTCTTCTGGCTAATAGATGCTACTACAGTCTAATGAAACACATGTCATCAAAGTCAAGGAAGATCAAATGTACTCTGTGCAAGACACTAATTAGACCTGTACTAGCTTACGGCTCAGAAACCTGGAGACTCACACAAAACGATAAGGCTCTCTTAGAGTACTTCGTTCCGCTTAGATTAAAATGCATTTTTAATTAAAATCTTAGTATGCCCATCAGATGTGAGATATGTACATATTTTTATAGTATTTATTGTGCTACGATTTTACATCGCAAGATTTCAGTGAATTTAACCATTTCGATCAACTATTCATTATATTATAATTTATATGTTCTAGTACATTTTGTAATGATTTTTGAACTTTAATATTTATTGCTTATATTTGGTGTCTTTGACAATCTCATTATTTTTGGATAAATATTATTAATCATAATCATTTAAACTTTGTGGTCAAATTATCATATATGTTGCTATTTGAATTGATTTGTATTGATTTGTAATTCCCTAGATTTTCACAAGTTTACAAGATGTTCAATAAATGATGTCTTCCGCGTATACACTGATATACAAGGCACTAGAAGGTGGGACGAGAACGCTGTATTTCCCAAGATGGGTCACCCATCCAAGTACTAACTGCGCTCGACGTTGCTTCAACGGAATATCGACTGATATTCACATTGAAGTCGCCTCTACGCTCGCCCCTGGCTGATATTTGGCATGGCCTATTTTTCCATATAAATAAACATTTGAATGAAACAAAAATATATATACAAGTTGCCTATTGTAAGTAGATGTATCATTTAAAATAAATTTTTTATACGATTTTAATAAACCTACCTAAATCATCTCCCTTATCTCAATTAGCTGGTATGTTTGGATAAGTCAAAAGCAACTTTTAACAAAAACTCATATTTTGTTTTTATTTTTACTTTTTATACATATCTACCGAAATAACAAGTATACATTAATCTTTGTTATCGCATTCACCAATGTTGTCACAAATATAGCCTCCCAGTTTATATCTAATCTAAAATGGGTGAATAAATTACAATAATGTAAAATAAACGTAATGATTTCTCTTTCCAGTTCAAAAGCGACATAAATATTATTTCAGATTGTAATTGTATGAGTCGCAAATTTTAGAATTCAGAAGTTTTAACATAACAAAAAATTTTTCAAATAAAATTGCTGTGAACATTTTTTTCACTGCTATTCGCCCTCATCGTGAAAACAATGAAATTCTTTGTTACAAAAATTAAAAAATTTGTACGATTGTAGATTTCTGGAAAGTCAATCATTTGTATCTGCCTCTGAAGTAATTTCCACAAAACACTAGCCGAGTATTGTCATTACTTACGTATCATTACGTTACTATATTTAGATCAAAATAATGCCATGATTGAACACATTCAACCAATCCTGTCATTTCTAATTAGCTTTAAGATATTGATATCTATTTAATGATTGTTATTAAAAGCTTCTTGGAAAACACTAGACTTTTCAGTTTCTCTACTTTTCAGATGGGTCATATGTTCCTTGAGTCTCGTTATAATTGCATGTTTTGTTCGTCCAACATAAGTACGTCAAATTATAATTCCTACAACTAATTTGTTATATCACGAACCTTTCATTTGATATAATTTTATCCTTTCGATTATTTTCATTATTCCTAATTACCATATATAGATATTCATTTTTATTTCTATTTATTCTATTTAATTTTAATAGATTATTAATTACTTTTGATAAGGCTAGATAATTAAAACAACAAATCTAATTTAATTCACTATGATGAATTAATTAATATCAATACACAAACAAGAGCATTATAGCATGAGTTAAACCTTAAGGGTGGGCAAACATTTAACACTTTCGTCATTAAACAAGAGCAAAATAGTCGTACATTCACTATAAAATATAATTTATAAGTAAAAACGTTCAGCTGACCAACAGCATATTAATTATTATATATATAAAATTATTAATTAAACTGTTTTACGTTCAACATTAACTAAATAATAAAAAAATTACTAATAGATACTTAACTAGGAAACAAAGAAGATACATAAATAAAATTCACAAGGGGACTTGCTGTTTTGCATAATATCTTAGCAATTCAAAAATGTACAAAACGGACACCAGTCGATTTCAACCCCTAGAGCCAGGAAAGTTACTACATATTTTCGAATTTGTTTTCAAAATCGAAAAGAAAGTTAATTACTAAGAAACGAAGCACTTTACGCTAATATTTAGGTTGGATAGATGTGGGCAATAACCACCATATTACTAGTAGTAGATTAGAAGGTTAGCTTCCATAAGCGGCAGCCCTTGTTTGACCACTAACGAATTTTATTAAAATTTCGTACTTACAGGTTGTCTAGGTAAATAGAATCATTGCACAAATTTATTAAACAGTATAACAAATGAAATTATAATTAGTTATTGACAGATACAATGAAATTCATGGGAGAAAAATGAACCAGGCTATTCTCACACTTCTTGCTTCCGATGTTCTCTCTCTCGTTCAATCTCGAATTCCTCCAATTCTTCGCGTAGGTATTTTGTGCGTCGAATCAGTACTTAACCTTTAACCTCAAAATTCGAAAGATGATATAATCGCGTAACCTTAAACGCAGTGCTTCAAAGGGCACAACTCAAAGAAGCTTAGTGTTGGCAATGACAATACAGTGTCGCCGTAAGGTATTTTTATTAAGAAAAAAAAAATGTTGTAAATTAGGTCAGATAAGTAATTTTAGTCATTGGCTAAAATTTGATCGAGACAACTGACAACCAATGATCTAAAAATTGTAGTTTTCCATTGGTTTCTATTTCATATGTAAATTTTACTGAAATGAAACGAATTTCGTCCAGAATTGTGTACATCTGCAATCTTTGTACACTGAGAAAATATCATCTACATATATCCTAGGGAAATGTTCAAATTCTTCCTTCATATCTGTTTTGAACCTGCTTATTAATAGACTGGCAATGAAAGGTGACAAAAAGCTTGTATACATTAGCCTTTTTAATCATACCATTGGCTTTAAATATTTGATTTTAACTGCTAAAAAAATAAAGCTGGAAGCATAGCCTCTTGATATTGTATTGACAGCACCGTCAGTAATTTTAAACTTAATTAGAAAATACCCAGAATTTAATGCAGATTTCCTCTATTTATACAAATTACATTAAAAGTATATTTCAAATCGGTTCACACATAAACACATTTCAATCAGGTACCGTACACAAAAACAAATGAAATTCTATTAAAACTTGTTATTGATTTAAATATAAATTAGAAACTATTTTATTTATTTTGTTGAATGTTCTTGTTATTAGCATATCACGTCAAACTAGGAAATACGAATAACATGTTTCGTCGGTAATGTATTTTAATTAAATAATTAATAAAATATAATCATTTCCGGGCCCTTGGTCACAAATTACAGCTGGCAAAGCTCATTTGAGGGTAAAACTGACAGTTGTTGCCATGGTCGTATTTTATTAATTTAAATTAATCTCTGTGTAATTAAAATGCTGATGTCAAATGGCACGGCAAACTAGTAACTCTGATTTAAATTGCTGTTATTATTTTTTAATTTTAACTTAATAGGAGGATGCAGCGACCCAATATTTAGATTCTAAGCAAAGCGTGGAGAATTAACAAGAGGAGACAATGACAAACAGAACATAACGTTAGATAAAGATAGTTGAAAAACTCCAATTTAAAGGTACAGCGTTATGATCAGCAGAGATTTTCAACTATTTCGATATTATTGTTGTGTTTTATTTACGTAAGAAAATAGAATGTAAAGAAAAAATTAACAAAAAACATTGCTTTCATTCGAAAAGATGAAATTTAATTCTAATGAAAAACGTAACATTTTTTAGGGTAAAAATATGGTATAAAATATGAAGCAAGGTAAGTCTATGTTTAATTTTAATAGTGATGTGGCATATTGCTTCTTAAAGCCATAGGAGTTTTTTAAAATCGTTTTATAAAATAATGAAAATTACGTAGATATACCTACACAATTTTTTTTACCTTTGCTTCTCCTTTTACGAAGAATTTAACGCTTATTTACTGTAAAAAAAATTGTATAAAAAAATGTTTTTAAGAAAAAGCTTTTATTTGAAAAAACTGTACTAAAAAGTAAAAATAATTTTTTAAAACCAAAAGCTTTGCGGACGGTCATATCGCACTATTGCATAGTTACTTTGCTCAATTGACCGCCCCCAAAGCTTTTGGTTTATAGGTGTATGAATTTTAAAAAGTTATTTTTACTTTTTAGTAGTTTTTTCAAATAAAAGCTTTTTCTTAAAAATATTTTTTTTATAAATTTATTTTTTACTTTTTGGGCTACTTATTTTACAGACAAACAGACAGACAAAACCCTTTCATTTTATACAAATGGCAAGGGAGTCGTGAAGAAAAAGATAATTTGCCATCCTAGGGCGTCCGCCATATTGGATTTATAATGGCGTTACATAGTTTACCGTATTTTACTTTCATTTGATACCCATATCAAGGGGGTTGTGAAGAAAAAGGCGATCCGCTATCTTGGGACGTCCGCCATATTGAATTTAGAATGACGTCACATAGTGTATCGTATTTTACTCGTCGAATCCTTTCATTTCACACCCATATCAAGGGGGTTGTGAAGAAAAAGGCGATCCGCCATCTTGGGACGTCAGTTATATTAAATTTAGAATGACGTCACATAGTATATCGTATTTTACTCGTCAAACCCTGTCATTTGATACCCATATCTAGGGGGTTGTGAAGTAAAAGATACTTCGCCATCTTAAGGCGTCCGTCATATTGAATTTAGAATGATGTCACATAGTTTATCGTATTTTACTCGTGAAGCTCTTTCATTTGATACACATATCAAGGGGGTTGTGAAGAAAAAAGGCGATCCGCCATCTTGGGACGTACGGCATATTGAATTTAAAATGACGTCACATAGTTTATCGTATTTTATTCGTTTTCATTTGATACCCATATCAAGGGGGTTGTGACTAAAAAGCCGATCCGCCATCTTGGGACGTCCGCCATCTTGGGACGTCCGCCATATTGCATTTAGAGTGATAGTGGCTATTCTATGTTGCATTATTACCGGACTTACACACGTGTGCCAAATTTCAAAGCTCTAGCTTAGTTAGAAATAGCCGAAATTTTGATTGCAAGATTTGACCTAAACAAACAAACATACAGACATTGCAAGTTAAATAAAAGCTTTTAATAAAAACACATTTGCTTTTTATATATAGAGTGAAACACACGCTTCTTTCTCTTTTAAACCATTTAATAAGGGGAAGTATAATGTATAATATAAATTTAAGATGAAAGACAAATTATTAAATTTTTTTAAAATTAGATGTAACATCTGACACTTTCTGACACTTTTTAAATATTTAAAGCCTAATGGATAATTTATTAAATTTGTAGTTAGTTTCAAAAAGATAGAAATAATAATAATAATTAATGGTCTGTAGAGTTCACAACCAATATAGGTTAATCCAATGAATTATACCAGTAACGTGCCGGCACATGTACTTCTGGACACAATTACATGAATTTTTTACAGGAAAGCACGAAGCATTTCATACATTTGTGTACCATTACCAGAATAATCGCGGGCAACAAATGGACCATCGAATATCCATGTAATCGCGATTACATGGATAATCGATGGTCCATTTGTGTATTTTTAATTTACTTTATGTAATAAACTATAAATATGTTTAACTTTACCCTGAAAGTCCTGGTAAAAATAAATTAATTTTGTATAATTTCATAGAAAATAGAACTAATATTAACTTAACTTTCAAAGTATTTTACTTCCACGTCCAGTGGAAGTATAGTAACGACAAAAAAATTTTAAAAAATTTTTATTGTCCAAATAGGCTTAAAATGTCCTGAAACGTCGAAATTTTAAGTTTGAGCGAAAAAAAATTTCTGTCTGTCGGTCTGTCTGTCTGTCTAACTTTTTTTTGTGCGCACGTTTACTCTGAAACCGTTTGAGATATTGACTTGAAATTTGGTACACATACGTACTTTAACGAGATCTAGAACTAGATTATATTTTCATCTTGTTCCGTCGAAGGGTTGGGGAGTAAATTGGGGTAAATTTGGGGTAAAGGGATAAATCAAGCAGGTAAGAGTCCATGAAATTGGTATTTAGTATATACAAGAGAAGCCGAGGTCTCAAAAAACTTTTTGGCATTAGCCACCCCCATTACCACCCCCCACCTCCTTATTAAAGGGGATGAAAAAAAAATGTGATTTAGTGCATGTACAGGAACCAGAAGCCTCAAAATATTTTTTTTACTTCATCCCCACTACCACCCCCCTAGGGGGTGGTAGTGGGGGTATCCCACTATCGATGTGTGGTATCGTTTTATGGGTTTTTGGGGTAGAGGATTTCAAATATTATATTATTAAAGTTCCATAAACAATTATTTTCGCATACAAAGTTTTTTCGTTGTGAGTGACTTGGATAGAGAATCTGGATGTGGAAGTAGTGATTCCTTGGGCAGCGGTTTTTACATCCATTTTTACAGTAAATATATTAAAAGATAAGTCAGCAGTTAAAATGTAATCGTATAATATATTTACATAATTTCATGTTTTCAGATACTAAAGAACCAAGTACCTCGTGGCACTCGGATGAAGCCAAAAGGTCTGTGGACCCCCTCGTAACTTCCACAGAAAAAATAGATCACTTCAAGTACCTGCATGTGAAAATACTGCAGTATCACCACCACTATTTTCGTCTGTGGAAACTGAGTGTTTTCTCAGTGCAAAACATTAACGTAAATGAAAAACTTCAAATAGCATTGGAAAAATTGAAAACCCCTCTAAAGATGAATTTAAATCCCATTGTTATAAATAAAGTCCAAATATTGCAAATTTTGTGAAGAGCCTACTAGATCACTTAGAGAGGTATAAACATGGTAAGCGTTCGCGTTATAATAGTACAGTTTTCGCTTGTCTTATATTATTCAAGCCCAAAATGAACGAGAAACATTATGTTTGCTGCCTTACAGATCTGTCGAAAAATAGCAATTTAGATTTTAAAATAAACTCTAAAAATGGGGGTAAATAGGTAAAACAAGCAAGTATCCAGAAAATTGGGATTAATATTTACACGGGAAAGGTATCAAGAATTTTTTGGCATCAGCCATTTAATGCCACTATCATCCCCTCCCCATTATTAAAGGGTTAAAATATTAAATTATGATTAGTGAATTAGTATATGTACAAAAATTTTTTTGGGGTGAAAAAAGAAGTAATCTGACAATTCTGACTTCGGAGTCGGTTTCAGCGGGTCCAAATACATAAGTATACAGTGGTCTGGTCCGCAGGCCACACCACTGTTTTCCAGGAAGTATACACCCTGATTATTATTTTTAAGAATCCACAAAAAAATATTTCATCAAAATCGATCATTGTTAACCGTTTTCCGAGGTTTTAGCTGTTTTACTTCTAACATGCCTTCGCTATACTCTGTGTTTAATTGTACGAGTGACAGAGAATTTTTCTAAAAAGAATAATAGAAACACTACGATCACCGCCAATACGGGAATATTCCAAAGGTGCAGGACATTGTACGTGCTTGCATATTCTCGAATTTCCGCTGGTTCATTGCATTTTGTTTATTCATGCTTGTTATGACGATCCATTTACTTTAGTGTATACTCGGTGCTTTTATTTTTGTTTTAAGAACTTCGGTTCCACCATATCAAATGCGCAACTTAAGGTGAAGAAATACATATTACTTGTTGATTTTGTCAAGTTTATTGTAATAATTATTTAATAATTCTATAACATGAGTTATAGTTCGAGATTAAAGTAAACACGTGTATGTATCAGTTTCCTGTTTGTACGTAACAAGTTAATAGATACATAAATACATCGGCACCCCATGAAGTCACTGTATACCAATGTCAACTTAGTTTAAATTCCATGGTATAATAATTGCTTCTAAGGCCATGTTTGGAAAAGGAAGTTTTCCAATTCAAACTAGAGATCTCAACGACGTATCGTGATGTCTTTCCCATAAAAAACATAGTGGTTTAATACAGACAACGATTTATTTCATTTATACTAACTGATGTTTAAAGCTTTCTTCGTATGTCATTTGTTGCTGCCTTATGGCCGTCTGAACAGAAAACTATACAATTTTTATTGTTTAGTCACATTTTTTTGGAGATTTTTTACTTCGTACAAAGAGAATTACATTCTTATTTCTATAAGTGGTCATATTATCAGTGGAATCAATTTTTTTTTAATTTCTCAGAATTCTTTGAATATATCCTTCAGGTGTCAAGAAATATGGGAATAGCTTTGGACTAAAATCGGCCTTTACTTCATATAAAGAAACTATTTACGTTTCGACCATTTCTCATATGCTACATGTATTGTAATAGTCCAAGATCCCAGAGCTGCCAGACCTACGTCATTTTAGCAAAGCTAATATTTTGACAACAGATAGTGTAATATCTAATTAAGAACGTATGCGTATTTGCTAGTTTGAAAGCGGAGCCCTTTTGCAGAAAACAGGTACAAAAGGTACATACAAATTTTACTCAGTACGTTAAAGTATGATAGCTGGTTTATTTTCCACGTGACACACTAACGACGTGGTGTAAGCGTCAACCTCCGAATCTTAAGATCCAAGGTTCGATCCTGAGCGTTCTCAGCTTTTTTTTTTTTTCAACAAATATTAACTTAAAGTGGCGATTACCAAGAAAAAGACAACCGATAGGGAAATATTTATTATTTTTGGCCATAACTTTTTTTCTTAGTACGTATATTTGAAAAAAAAAACTGAGAACGCTCAGGGATCGAACCTCCAACCTTAAGTTCCGGAGGTTGACGCTTACACCATGTAGTTAGCGCGTCACGTGTAAAATAATCCAGCTATCATATTTTAACGTACTGAATAAAATTTTTATGTACCTTTTGTACCTGTTTTCTGCAAAAGGGCCCCGCTTTCAAACTAGCAAATACGCATACGTTCTTAACTAGATATTACACTATTTGTTGTCAAAATATTAGCTTTGCTAAAATGACGTAGGTCTGGCAGCTCTGGGATCTCACTCTATAACAAAAAAGGAAATATTCGATACGAAATATCAAAGAAAACTAATAGATAAATAGTAAAAATAAAGATAAAAAATCTCGAATTTCACCACCAAAAAACGCATTGTGTTAATACCGCATGGCTGGGGTATTAAATAAAATACGCATTGCTATGGATATTACTTTCTCTGCCGCTCACAGCGTCAGAAATAGGTATTTCTGTAACAAGTACCTAAAATCATGTTTTTTGGGACGAATCGTAGCTGTTTCCCGGACGAGGCGAAAACGAGTCCGAAATAGCCGATGAGTTCCAAAAAACTGATTTTAGGTACGTACATTTTTTTGTTAAAGGTCCCTAAAACATATTTAAATTTTTGACCTGAGCAAATATTTCTCGAAAATAGTGAGCATCGAATTTTAATTATCATGCGACCATAGTAACCAGATTGTTTAATGTAAAGAAAAAATTTTGACGCGTTCTTTTTATATGGTGTAAAATGCATAATCCACAAATTATATCCGAAAAACCGAATGAAACTTAAAGTCAAATCTCTTCAAATTTATGAAATGGAATATGAAGCATTCATTTGATGGAAAGAAATGAACAACATTGTAATTGTAGACGAAGATGCAATGTTGAACTATTTACATGAAAAGATAAGTGCCGCTATTCTTTGCATTCAATATTAATAACATGTAAATTATTAGTGTGGCTATTTCCATATTTTTCTATTACAGTCGCAAGAAGTAAAACATCTACTCTCTGGTCAAAATATTCGATGATAAAAGCTGTTTTGTCTGTCAAAGAAAATATAGAAAGAAACAAATTCGTCAGTCATAGCTTCTTTGAAGCGAAAGTCAGTAGGCAACGAACCAACAAAGTCAAAAGTTTTGACGCACCGAGAAATTAATATATTTTTGATAGATGCAGACGAAGAGAAGCATTTATTAATCAAAGTAAGTTTAAAATCATACTTTAATGACATGCATCAGTTTCATATTTAATTTCGTAGGTTGCTCTTCTCATTGGCATGTGTGGTGCATGTAGACGTGAAGAGCTACATTCACCAAAAATACAAGATATTGTCCAAAAAGACACACGATGTCTTATTATAACAATTCTCGATACGAAGACCAACATTAAGAGAGTGTTTCCCGTGGTAGCTGAAGGTGAAGCTGTTAATCCCATGGAAGTGTACCAGAAATATTTTCGACTACAACCATCATCATCATCATCAAACAGCCTGTCTTGTCCACTGCTGAACATAGGCCTCTCTCAACATTTTCCATTTATTTCGATCCTGGGCATACTGGATCCAATTCGTTGTGACTCGTTTTATGTCGTCTGTCCACCTAGTTGGTGGACGCCCTCTATTCCTAAGCGCATCTTGCCTGGGCCGCCACTTCACAATCCGTTTTGTCCATTTATCATTGGGCATCCTTGCTACGTGTCCAGCCCTTCTTCTTCTTCTTCATTTAGCGGGGCGACGAAGGGTCGCCGCATTCAGGCCTTGTGGCCCATTGTGCTACCGCTGCCAATTTATTGAATTCCCCACATTCAGGCCGGATCCTAACCCAAAGACCAAAATCCTTCCTATAGGGGCATTCCTTATTTCCTCCAGCACCGGAAAACCAATGCCGAAGTGTTTGTACCTCAAGTTCATAAGACTAGGGCAGGAAGTAAGGATGTGGATGGAAGTCTCCTCCTCGCCCCGCAGAACCTGCAGTCGGGGTTATCAACCACCTCTATAGTGTGCAGGTGTTTTTTGAAAGAGCCGTGTCCAGTCAAGAGACTTACCACGATTCTGACTTGTGTCCTGCTTAGTCGCAGGATTTGTTCTGCTCACTTCGGCAAGGGCCCTGAGATCAGGAGCTTCGCTTGCCGAAGTCCTGGGTAGGAAGCCCAGAAGTCAAAGAACTGGGACCGTGTCCAGTTCTCTACTGACTTATTGACACTTGATTTAGGGTAGCCGAGAGCAGGCTCCGGACCCAGTAGAGGCATCTGAGAGCCCCCTCTGGCCAGAGCGTCTGCCCGCTCGTTACCCTTGATGTTGCTGTGTCCAGGCACCCAGAGAAGCTTGACCCAGTTAAATGAGCCAAGTTCACAGAGTGCCTGTTTACAGTTTTGAACCAGTTTTGACTTGGTCCGGACTGATGCAAGGGCCTTGAGGGCCGCTTGACTATCGCTACATATATATATATGCTTGTTGGAATATTTCCTTTGAATATTCTCCTGTGCGCAGACCAAAATAGCAAAAATCTCTGGAATACCGTGGCGAATTTGCCCAGGGCATAAGAAAGTTCAGCTCTGGGCCTTTCACCGTGTATCACGTGTCCAGCCCAATTCCACTTCAAAGAGATCATGCGTTCTATTGCATCACTGACCTTAGTTTTTTGTCGTATTTGTTCATTTGGAACTCTGTCTCTTATTATAATTCCTAACATGGAGCGTTCCATGGCTCGTTGAGCTACTCTTACTCTATTAGCTGATCTCTGTGTTAGGGTAAAGTTTCTGATCCATAAGTCAACACAGGTAAAACACATTGGTTGAATACTTTACGCTTGAGGCATATGGGGATCTCGGATCTAAAGACGTCTTTAAGTTTTCCATACGCGGCCCAGGTCAGCCCAATTCTTCGATAGATCTCACAAGTCTGATTATCCCTGCCGATTTTAATTTCATGGCCTAGATATTTGTAGGATGTAACTTGGAAAATCTCTTTTCCTTCTACTAAGATATTTCGGCTGGCGACTAGATTTGTCATAAATCGGGTTTTAGATGTGTTTATTTTGAGCCCGACTTTATGTGAAGTAGATGTTAATAGTGTCAGCATTGCCTCTGCTTTGTCTAATCTGTCCGACTACGACCAGTGAATGTTAAACGCGATTATTTTTTTATTTCCTATCGTAAGGGAAAATTTACTGTACGACGTGTAGGAATCCATTCTTTTGGGAAAATGCTCTCTATCGTTGCTGAATTTCTTAAACTACCGAACCCGACAGAGTATATAGGTTGTCATTCCATATCAAATCAACCAAGCAAAAAAAATTACCACTCGGATTTTAACGAATGTTGGTACACAAGTTTAACTCCTCCAAGGTATTAAAAATCCAGAATTTTAAATTTTTCTGACGAGTAGTTTTTTTTCTATAGGACTCAAAAGAATAAAAAATTAACACATTTTATTACAACAAGGGTATTTTTAATAATTATTATCTCAGGATGCTGAAGAAGAAATTTTTTGGTCACTCTCAAGATCATAAATACTCAAATGGTATTATCTAAAAAAGTAATTTTTTTTTCAACTAAAAAAATTAAGCAATATTACTGAACTTTCCTGTACCTCTGTGCCAATAATGAAAGTGGGGCGATGACAAATAAGTAAGTAAATAAATAATAAAAGTGTTGGTACATGCGCTGTATAAAATATCGCCTAACCGCGCCGCTCAGACCTGGAGCGCGACTAGTCTAGACCCATCGTTTGCCGCGAATAGTGCTTATTTAGATGTATATTTATCAGGTTTTGAACATTTTAAATCAAATTAAATTATATTACTTAATATTATTAATAGAGCAATGGATAAAAACCGACAAAATATGTTAAACCTGTGCTTTCACGAGTGTGAGTATTATAACGTAAAGGCAGAATGGCATTTTTTGCTACCAGTTATGGCAAAAATGTATGTGATGGACTAGGTGGAACTGTGAAATTACTTGCGGCGAAAGCAAGTCTACAGCGACCTTACTCTGATCAAATTTTAACACCTCGACAGCTATACAACTTTGTGACTGAGAGCATAAAAAATATTAATATTATTTATTGCACAGATGATGACCATCAGCAGAATGCTTTATCTCTTCAAAGCAGATTTGATAAAGCGAAATCTGTTCATGGAATTCAACAATACCGTTGTTTCATACCTAAGAAAGATGAGGTTTTGAGAGGAAAACTATATTCAAATAGCAGTAAGAGTACTGAATTTAACCTTGGAGATGGTTTACCTAGTATTGAATTTGAGGAAATTTCTGGCTTTGTCACTGCCATGTATGATGATTTCTGGTGGCTAGGATGTGTACTAGGTAAAAATGACGAAACTGAGGAGGTGACAATCAGTTTTTTACATCTAAGTGGCCCTTCCCGATCATTTATGTATCCAAATAAACCTGATGTTTTAAATGTCAACCCAAAAACAATATTACTTAAAGTGGATCCTGTCACTGAAACCGGAAGGGTCTACAAGCTTAGTGAAGCTGAAATGGCATTATCTGATACGGCTTTAAAATTGTATAAATAACAATTATTAAACAAACAAATTTTTGTATTAGGTACACTGCGCGTTATAATAATGTGGTACACTTCGATTTTATCGAAAGAAGACTAGACTGGTCACATTTGACAATAATAAGATCACAAATCAGTATTTCAAACAATAACGATGTCTAGACAATTAAGTAATATTCAGAAGCTTGAGAGAACATCACAATCTACCAATAAATTTAATTAATGGTTTTCAGTTCACAAGTACTGTACCATATTTATATGCCGCGCAGTGTACCACCAATAAATGTTTATTTTTTATGTACAACATATTTCATGGTATATTACCCATTTAGTATTTAATTATGCTTATTATCGTAATCATGTTATCATGTATGACAAAAGTGGTTGTGGCAGGGAAACGTGGGGGGTGGGGGGTTACACAAACCTATTTCCAAGACTAATAATAACAACTCTTTTGATATATATAAATTCAAAATTATAAATTCAAAATTATAAATTGCAAAATAAAATACTAAACTTTGCGATTAGTGTCTTGAAAGTACACATTGTCCTAAAATAATATTTTTTGTACAATGTTCCCGTTGTTGCTCCACTTTGAAATTGTATGCAATGGTAGATATGACCACTAGGGACAAATACAATTTTTTAAATAATTTTCAAAAATATACTTTTTGAGAAAAATTACTTTTACATTTGTGACCTTGACCTCGACCTTTAAATTTCAGGTTACAACATTTTTTAACCTCAAATAGAAAAATATTGCTTAAACACCATAAATTGACGTTTGTCCCACCCTTATATCTCTTACCGTTTTGGAGATATTGTGATTTAAAAATCCCTATTTTCCAAAATTACTGACTTTCTTTTAATTTTCAAAGACTTATTACTCAAGAACCAATAATCAAAAAAAATTAAAAAACTGAAATTTTCATGTTGTTGACAGGTACAACATTTTCACCAAAAATTATCAAAATCGGAGAAGTCAAGTTTCAAAATTTTATTTTTATTGGTTGATTTGGCATGGAATGACCCTAGGGCATTGCTTCCGGCGAAGTTCTACGTCTCTTGCGGCAGATGCTGACGCCGATTTAATCTCGTTGAAACGGCTAGGAGGATGGAAGCAAGTTTCTTCACAATATTATCGTCTTTTTATTCTAAATAATAACTAATTCTAGGTCGTCTTCAGTGGCAGAGTCATATGTAGAAGAATCTGCACAATATTAATGGGGGAGAAAAAAATCGAACCATCGAGTAACATAAAATCGGTTACTACCGAAGCTACTACCACAACATCAAAAGAAATTCACACGATACCCTCGGGTTCGGGTATTTCGCTTGGGGGTAATAGTTTTGAAGGTGCTCAAAATTGTTCATTTAATTTTCATTTTGGGCCATAATCATTTAATTGCTATTAATTTAACTTAAAAACCTAATAAATAATTATAGGTCGTTGGAATTAATAAAAAAAAGGTGATTTTCAAGAAGTTTTATCTCCAAAAGATTTTATTGCATAGATAGTCTATTATTGTCCATGTACTGTAGAAAGGAACTAAAACGTTAAAGGGTTTTTATTATTTCTTATGTTCAATTGACCCCAAGATATGAAAAAACAACGGAGTGCTACCATTTAAAGTGGTGCGTTTTTGAGATCGAAGTAAAAAAGTCCACTTTTCATTTTTTTTGCTCGAAAACCATGAATTTTTTCTATAAACACGTCAATAGAAAAGTGTGTAGAGATTTAAATTTCCAATCGAAATGGCACCTTCAGAAGTCAAAATTTTTTTTTTAACAAAAATACGTCCAAAAAACAAAACAAAAAAAAATAAAAAATGCAATTTTTTATTTTTTTTTTATTTTAGCCTGTAACTATTTTTCGGGTACATTTAGGCATAGACATTGCTGCATTACAAAAAAAGCTGGCACTTTACCCGTTAAATTGAGATTTTGTAAACAGTTTTACGATTAATAGTGACCGAGATATAGCGTTTCAAAGTTTGCAACTTTTAACTTTTTTTGCTAATTTTTACTATTTTTTTTTCAAATTTCGTCCTGTACCTTTTTTCTGAGTCAATTTAGGTGTAGACATTATTATATTAAAGTGAAAGCTGACTTTACGTCCGTTGAAATGATGGCTGGTAAAAGTCTCTACGACAAATAGAAACCCAGATAAGCGTTTCGAAGAGTGTTACTTTTATTAACTTTCTTCCAATTTTTACGTTCTTTTTTAAATTTCGGCCTATAACTTATTTGTCAAATACAGATATTGCTACATGGAATGTACTCGCAGCATTCTTGTTTAAATAGTCTGCAATAAAAGTTTATGTGATCAATTGTAACCAAGATACAGTCTAGATATAGTAGATTATTGTACTTAAAAAATAACTTTTTACATTTTTCCACTTCTGAAGTTAGTTATATCACGTGTTTTTTTTTGTTCAAATAACTTGGATTAATAACTTACATTATGAAATTATTCAAATGCTGTATTTAACATATTTTCAAAATCAAAGTCGATTTCTTCATCGGCATCTATGTAAACATCGTCTTCCGTTATTTGAGGTACATCAGCGTTTTCACAGTTCATTCCCATACATTCTTTGCAAAAAATGGAGCAATTCATTCCCAATTTCCTGCAACCACAGTTTCCTCCGCATCCTTTGGTGCATTTACAGGCTATTTTTTCCAGTAAAACTTGTGGTGCAGGAGGTTTATTTGTCAAAATTGGTACTAGTCCATTTTCTGAACTTTTCCAACCCCAGATGAGAGGATTTACAATATTTCCTTTCCAATGTTGCATTTGCAAGTAAGTTCTTAAACCATGATGCATGCATATCTTATAGGTATCTTGATTCCGTCTACATGATATCATCACGAAATGTGTCAGTAAGCTGATTATCTGAGGCCGGAAATACGAAAAATGGATAAGGATAATAAGGAGAAAAAACAATACTTTAAGATGGGTTAAACTTCTATTGCAGACCATTTAAACAAGAATGCTGCGAGGTCATTCAGTGTAGCAATATCTGTACTTAAAGCATTTGACAAATAAGTTATAGGCCGAAATTTAAAAAAGAACGTAAAAATTGGAAGAAAGTTAATAAAAGTAACACTCTTCGAAAAGCTGTATCTAGGTTTCTATTTGTCGTAGAGACTTTTAACAGCCACCATTTCAACGGGCGTAAAGTCAGCTTTCACTTTAATATAATAATGTCTCCACCTAAATTCACTCAGAAAAAAGTTACAGGACGAAATTTGAAAAAAAATAGTAAAAATTAGCAAAAAAAGTTAAAAGTTGCAAACTTTGAAACGCTATATCTCGGTCACTATTAATCGTAAAACTGTTTACAAAATCTCATTTTAACGGGTAAAACGCCAGCTTTTTTTGTTATGCAGCAATGTCTATGCCTAAATGTACCCGAAAAATAGTTACAGGCTAAAATAAAAAAAAATAAAAAATTGCATTTTTTCGTTATTTTTGTTTTGTTTTTTGGACGTATTTTTGTAAAAAAAAAAATTTTTGACTTCTGAAGGTGCCATTTCAATTGGAAATTTAAATCTCTACACACTTTTCTATTGACGTGTTTATAGAAAAAATTCATAGATATCGAGCAAAAAAAAATATGAAAAGTGGACCTTTTTACTTCGATCTCAAAAACGCACCACTTTAAATGATAGCACTCCGCGGTTTTTTCATATCTTAGGGTCAATTGAACATAATAAACAATAAAAACCCTTTAACGTTTTAGTTCCTTTCAACCCTCTTTTTTTGTACATAGACAATAGCCTAAGAATGCATTTTTTAGGTATAAAAACTTGAAAAATCATAGTCCGCACCCACAGAATGACAGGGAAAGTACCTAAAAATGCATTTTTTGCTGTTTTTGTGCATTTTTCAAGGGTTTTTCAAAGATATTCATTTAAGATTCATAAAAATTTGAGAAAAATGGTTTGTTTTAGTATTATACAAGCCTTAAGTAAGATATTGGGTCATTTAAGACCCTTTATGGGCCGATTGTAGCCATTAAACGCATCCTGAAGTGCATAATTTGCATCCGTTTAAAAAAAATTTCAATAATTGCTCTAAAATTAATAAAATATCGTCCAAATTTTATACTCGGGGGTTTTCGAGGTCACTAATTATGAATTTGAAGAGAAAATCGGAAAATTCAAAATGGCTGACTGATAATGGCGCGAAATTCAATTTTAAAAGTACATTTCTTTCCTCTTTTTTCACATAAAATGTATACAAAGCAAATAAAAAGATGAATTTACGTCTTTTTTTAACTAAATTTTCAATTTTTTTTTTTGCATTTTCCCATCCCCCCCTCCTATATCTTATTTTTTAACGCGTTGGCATTGAATATGGTAAATTAAAAATATAGCGCGAATTTCAAAATAATATAAGCTATATATTAAAAAATAATTAAAAAAAAAAAAATTAATGCACTTTTCTTATCAATTTTCATATTCAATGCCAACGCGTTAAAAAATAAGATATAGGAGGGGGGAGGGGAAAATGCAAAAAAAAAAATAAAAATTGAAAATTTAGTTAAAAAAAGACATAAATTCATTTTTTTATTTGCTTTGTATACATTTTATGTGAAAAAAAAGGAAAAAAATGTACTTTTAATATTGAATTTCGCGCCATTATCAGTCAGCCATTTTGAATTTTTCGATTTTCTCTTCAAATTCGTAATTAGTGACCCTCGAAAACCCCCCGAGTATAAAATTTGGACGATATTTTATTAATTTTAGAGCAATTATTAAATTTTTTTTTAAACGGATGCAAATTATGCACTTTAGGATGCGTTTAATGGCTACAATCGGCCCACAAAGGGTCTTAAATGACCCAATATGTTACTTAAGGCTTGTATAATACTAAAACAAACCATTTTTCTCAAATTTTTATGAATCTTAAATGAATATCTTTGAAAAACCCTTGAAAAATGCACAAAAACAGCAAAAATGCACTTTTTTAGCATAATTATGCATTTTTAGGTACTTTCCCCATCATTCTGTGCGTACGGACTATGATTTTTCAAATTTTTATGCAATAAAATCTTTTGGAGATAAAATTTCTTGAAAATCACCTTTTTTTTTATTAATTCCAACAGCCTATTAAGTCATATTGTTGTACCTATTAAATTAAATAAAGTTGTTTAATTGATGTATGAACCATTTTGCATTATTTACCTAAACGATCCTTAAAAGTTGACATGGCAACTTTCTGGGATTGAGTCCGGAAAAGACTCATTTTACGGACTCAAATGAGTCCGTAAAATAGCTGTTTTAGGGACCAATTACAAAAAAGTACTTTACCTCCGTTATTAAAGGCAACGCACAGCCGTTTAAAAAGTCAAACTTTAATGGCATGAAATAAGTTAAGAAATGTCATGTTTTTCTGTCGTTTGAAGAAAAAGAATAATGTTTTTTGACTTTGTCCAGTTTTGACATGCCATATCTCAGAAACTGTATTATTTGAAGTCGTGTCCATTGAGACTCTTATACGGGCCAAAATCCACCACATACCAAATATTTAGCTAATTGTGTAGTTTTTTTGTAAAAATTATAAAAATATCAAAGTGAGTAGTCAAACCTAGAAATATATTTATCTCCTCCTTATTGCCAAACATAAACCATCTTTAAAAAATATATATAACAGTTTCCAATGACAATTAGTCAAACAGTAGTTAACGGAACTTCATCGCCTTTCTCCAAATAAGGCTTCTAGTGCAATAAAAACCTACATCTACAGAACTGCATACATCCCAATTCATTTTCTCTAAACCGTTGTCTTATCAGATGTATGCAAAGCGAACAAGAATTTTACGAGACACTCTATAGTAGCTTAAAGTTTTAAATTACTGTTATGTATCAAGCGATTTTATCTCGAAGAAAAATATCAATTGCAGACCATACAAAAGCAGTGCTTTACGAAATCTATATATTCATAATTTATTGGCACGTTTAAGAAAAGAGGAATAACAGTGGAAGCGAAAGATGTAGCTTTTATCTACGCACCATAATTTTATCTGAAAACAATGTAGGTACAAAAAGAAGGAAGCACATAAAGACGATCCTTATAAGTGACTATCGGCCAATCGAAATTCTTTACCTTTTTTGCTATCACGAACGATACTCTTTATAGTCGAACGGATAAATGTACGGTAACGACAAATTACGCAGCTAAAAAGTGTGGTACATTTTCTTGTAAAATGGTTTTTTGCTTTGCAGTGATTGCTGTAAGAAACAGTGCCGTCAACAATGCTATATAAAAAAACTTTTTAAAAACAAGCTTTTATTATTATTTAGGTGTACTAAAACGGAAAAAATAATCATATATTATGTTGCATTAATTGTATTAAAAGCTTTTCGCGCGCGATAAGTTCATAAAGGCATTCATTTTGTTGGATAGAGATTGTAAGTACATAAGTAAGTATTTTTTTCTATTCACGCGACAAGATTTTAAGACAATTAATTGAACATAATATATTCTTATTTTTTTCGTTTTAGATCACCTAAATAATAATTAAAGCTTGTTTAGAAAACTTTTTTTTTTAGATTTAATTTAATTTTTAAATTTTTAGTCACGGTTAATTAGTTTTATATTCATTGCTTCGTCCTTACTTAAAATAATACCGGATCCTTCGCCATTTCATAGAATGCAACATCTGAGTAAATACACTATGCGATAAAATTATAGTGTTAAAACTAAAAAACACCATTTTTGGTACCATATTATTGAATTGTCACCGTGTATACGTGTATGCAAAATTTCAGCTCAATTAGACGTCGTTAAGTGGTTCAAAATTTGAACTAAACATTCTATCTAACATACAAACTAACTAACATAGAAAGCAAGTTAAATAAAAACTTATAATAATAAAAAGAGGAATTTTCTGCCTATAAGTATAACTGATATAATAAGATTGTCGTCATATCTATACGCTCGTTGTCACGACATCTCACAAAAATTCTATGAGTTCAAACTGGGGGACAATCCGCTAACCCGCAACATAACCCGAATCAGATAGCATAAAAAAATAATTTTATATTCCTGAAATTTGGTATAGAGATATAAAATTGCATTCTAAATAACTTTTCTTAGTGGAATTTTTTCATATTTTGAAAATTAAAGGTACTTTATTAGTGGTGATTTTACAACTTTGCTTATAAAACACCCTGTAGAACACCAAATCAAGTCATTTTTGGTATACTTTAGTTTTACAACAAGCAGGCCTCAATCCCCAAATACCATTCCAAAATTTTTGGTCCATTACACCTCTTGTTACATCTACCCTGGGAAACACTGTATATGATTGTTTTACAAAGATGGAAAAGAGGTATGGTTTTATATTTACCTTAATTTATACTTAACTGTTTATATTAACAATTCATTGACATGTTCAGCTTTCGTAGAGTAGTGGATAAATTCGACAAAAAGTGCACAATTTTTTTTTAGGTTAATAATGAATGCCACCTTTTTTGATATGTTTTTTAAATCTTTTTGGCAAGTTTTCAAAGAGCATCAGTTTTTACTTCCCTCGCTTACCGAAGTATTGTAAACGTGAAAAAATCACCCTTCGGGATTTCTCCGGACTTTTACTTTTCAGAGTATGTAGATTACGAAAATTAAAGCCATTTAGTTCCGTCAGTTTGTCTGTCTGTCTGTTGGCGTTATATCTACAAAACCACTTGACGGAGAAGGATAATATTTAGTAGGTAGTTGACGCTACTGCCAACGAAGAACTAGGAAAACTTTCGTTGAAAAATATACAGGGTGGGTACCACAAAAAACATATTAAGATAAAAAAAATGACGGAACACGATAATATTTGACATATAGTCCACTCAAATTAGGAAAAAAAACGCAGTTTTAAAGAAAGATTTTGTACAGCAGTTTCATTGCATAGATAGTAAGTACTCAACTTTTAGAACAATTTTTTGCTTATGCGCAGAAAAAAAACATGATTTTTGAGATATATATATACGTTTTCTCGTGTTTTTTTTTTTTGGTTTAGACTTTCATATCTCGAAAAGTACACGTTTTTAAGGCTAAACGAACATAAGTAAACGCGTTCAGAATAAGATTTCTTACAAAAAAGGTTCTATACATTTTCCCGATTATCCCATTGGTTTTTCCAGAAAAGCGACTTGAAAAATATATCTATGCGTTTTTTCGTGTTATTTTTATTTTGAATGCAAATATCTCGAAAAGGACGCGATTTTAGGGCTAAATGAAAGAATGAGATTTTCTACAAAAAAGCTCCTATACATTTTTCGATAATCCCATTGGTTTTTCCGAAAAAGCTTCTTGAAGAATATATATATACTTGGTTTTTCGTTTTTTTTTTCATTTGGACGTATATATCTCAGAAAGTACGCATTTTTAAGGCTAATGAACATTACTAAACTGTTCAGAATGTGATTTCCTACAAAAAAGGTTCTATATATTTGAGAGATATATACGTCAAAATGAAAAAAAAACACGAAAAAGAAAATATACATATTCTTCAAGAAGTTTTTCCGGAAAAACTAATGGGATAATCGGAAAAATGTATAGGAGCTTTTTTGCAGGAAATCTCATTCTGAACAAGTTTACTTATGTTCATTTGGCCCTAAAATCGCGCACTTTTCAAGATATTTGCATTCAAAATAAAAAATACACGAAAAAACACACACACACATATATATATATATATATATATTTCAAGTCGCTTTTCCGGAAAAGCTAGTGGGATAATCGGAAAAATGTACAGAATCTTTTTTATAGGAAGTCGTATTCTAAACATGTTTAACCATATTCGTTTAGCCTTGAAAACGCGTACTTTTCGAGATATATACGTCTAAATGACAAAAAAAAACACGAAAAAACGTATATATACGTATATATCTCAAAAATCATTTCTTTTTTTTTCTGCGCATAAGCAAAACCTTGTTCTAAAAGTTGAATACTTACTTCCTATGCAGAGAAACTGCTGTTCAGAATTTCCGCTATTTTCCTAATTTGAGTGGACTAATATAGTTAACACAAATGCCAAGGAAGAAAAATATGAAAAAAATATATATACAGGGTGGTCACTCAAAGAAAAATTAAAAAACGTGGCGAAGCACGATAATATTTAGCATGCAGTTAACACAACTGTCGGAGACGCAAATTATGAAAAAAATGGTCCAAAAATGACTTACTTTTTATAGAGGGTCTCGATTCCCCCAATTTGTTCCCAAGTCCGAAAAAAGTAAGTACGTATTTTTCTGTTTTTCAAAATTTGTTAGGGTTGACAAACCCATATGTATATACATCAAATTCTTCATTGGATAGTCCTCTCCAAGTCCTATAAGTTTAATGCAAGATTTTCTCTAACCCTGAACAATTATTCAAAAAATCCCGAAAAGTGATTTTCTCCCATGCAATTTAAATGGGAAACTTCATGTCTCCATAGGCACCGTTTAAAATCAAAATTTTGAAAAACAAAAAAATACGTTTATATTTAGGTTCAGTTAATATTCAGATATGAAATAATTATCTATACCAATCTTAACGATTGTTTATATTTGGAAAATGACAATTTAACAACTTAATGTTGATTCTAAAATTAAATCAAATTCAATGTAGTCAAGCTTATAACAAAACAATCTTTGTCAGTTGATTATATCATTCTAAACTCGCCATTACAGCGACTTAATCGAGTTTATCATTACCATTATTATTATTTTTAGCATATTCTAACTCCTAAATAATAGTGGCGCGTCCACATTATAATATATAGAACACAATGCTAAGCCAACTGCTTTTATTACCAGAACAACACATTTAAATTTGAATACGCTTCATAAATCACATATCCATTTTTGAACGATCTAATAAATTTCACTTAATGTTTTCATTTTAATAAATATTTTCGCAAGTGTATGATTGAATCTATAAAACTCGTTTGGATGAAGTGGACAATGGCGTGCCCATATTGGCACGAAAATGAAACGTCAGTTTTGCACAGGGGTTTAGTCATTTTCTTTGATCTGTGCAATGACTTCGATATGATGTCTAACGGTTGCCACTTGAAGTATTCCTAAAGCCTTCGCTTGTGCGGGACTTGAAAGGCAAAATCAGAACCTTCATTTGGGTGATCAGTGAATGATCCTCTATCGATTAATATATGATTCACAGCTGTTCACTCATAGCCCTAACTGGGCATAGTTCTTAGCGTTTATATTCAGTTCATTATAAATATTTTAAAAACCATAAAGTTGTGATCTTTAAAAAGTTTCAGACACTTTCACTATTGTTCTATTTTTCCATTTTTTTGTAAAGTGACCCCAAAAATCGGCCATTTTCTTGCCCTCGAATTTTGTTTCAAACTAAGTGCTACATTATTGTTAATGATGAGAACATCCTGAATACAAAATTTTAAGACCAGCATATATTTGGTTTTTGGTGATAAGCGTAATGTATACAGGAGAATGTTACATTAAGGTAAATTCTGTCACAAGAATAATGAAGGGCGCTGTCCATAAAATTAATGTACACTAATGGTCTGTTTTCAACCTTCAACTGAATTTTATAAGAAGGTGGGGGTGCGAGGGGGTGAATATCAGAGACATCGCAATCGCTGTATCACATTAGCAAAAATCCTGTAGCAAGGGTTTTCAAGAGTGCTCTTTAGGAATGTGATGGCCTCGTGATTCTTTCTCATGGCTCTAGAGAAATTCACAGGGGTTAGAGGATGGAAATCTGAGCAATTTTACAATCGTTATATTGTATCGAAAAAAATTCTGAATAAAGATAAGTATTCTTTTCCCGAACGCCATAGTCCAGTGGTCCATTTTTAACCCTCAAGTGGATTTTATGAGAGGTGCGAAGGGATGAATAGTGGAGCAATCTCGTAATCGCTGCAATGCATAAAAAAAAATAATTATGTAGAGATTTCAAAAGGTGCTTTTCTCTTATGTCAGGACCTCTTGATTCCTTTTCATCTCCCAAATGATTCCAACGGGGGTCAGAGGGTGAAGACCCACCAATAAGCTTTCGTCCCGTTCTCTTATCCCATTGTAGGTGTGTCATAAAATAGTTACAAAAATTCTAGTTATTGTCCCATATTCATACCTACTGCAATCAAAATGCGATATCTGGTACATTCACTATTTTTTGCCTGACTCAAGTTCATAATTCAAGATGAGGGGGTAGTGTCTTACCCTGTAATGGATTGTTTTCGTGTTCTAGGTCGTAACAGATTTATGGTTCATTCCTATTAATAAAGCTCAGAGGGTTCAAGCTTTTTCACCAGTTATTGGAGTTTTTGTGTAGTTTGATATTGTATTAGGATAGTTTTCACCCCCATCAGGGCGTGTCTCTCTGTGTGAGCCCTAGTCAACACTTCGTTCATGTATTCAGCCAATAGACTTATATTATATTTCTGTTTATGAGAGCTCTATAACGCTAACTCGAACTATAACTATAGGGGATGTTTTTGGCTCTTCTGAATTAATCAATAGATATAGGGATTTTGCGATTTTAGATTTGAATTCTGCGTCGAAAAATTCTAAGAATACCTTGATTGCTTTGCCACAGCTGATGAGTATTCATTTTTTGTAGGGCTGTGTATTTTTGATATGATTCTATATTGCATCACGCATATCACAACTTCCATCCCTCATATCTCAAAAATCAAACATATGCTCATCTTGAAATTTTGTATTCAGGATGTTCTCATTATTAACGATAATTTAGCACTTAGTTTAAAACAAAATTTGAGGGCGGGAAAATGGTCGATTTTGTTCCCTATTATTGGGGTCACTCTTTCCGATATACTTAGTTAAATGCCGTTCTCTTGTTCTTTAATAACGAAACAAGTACAACAAAAATTTACAGTAAAAAATATTAGAACAATGGAAAGTGTCTAAAACAGTTTTAAAGATTATCCTGTTTGTTCTTTTTTAAAATTTTTATAATAAACCAAAAATAAACACAAATTTCCCTCTTTTTTTCGAAAAGGGGAAACTGTGACTGGAATGGGTCTGAGTGTCTGACTCTAACTGACTAAAACCACTCCTCCTGGGTCTCGTCTGTAAATTAGTTCGAGGACACTGCAGCCTCCTGGCCTTATTGTGCTCTCCCTGTCTTAACTTACATTGCCCATTTTAATATTCCTGTACCACTGACAAGGTAATACAGGTCTGAAAATGGGCGAGTTTTGATAGTTTCAGTCTCTGGTACCTTACCGCACAATCTGCACTTAAAGTTGCCAGCGAACTTTCCGATTAAATGCAGGAACTTCTTAACGGGAAAGTGTCCTGTCAGAAGATCTGTTATGGTTCTCAACTGGATCCTGTTCTTTGTAAGCAGTTCCTCAGTTGGTTTTGAGCGTGGTCCATTGATAAGCGTTTTCCCATGTCGATTCTTGGAATATCTCTCCAGTAGCGGTTGTGTTTACTCTTGACACAGTCTTTGATCACTCTTCTAGCTGAGCCGTTTGTGATGCCCAGTGCGGTTTTTGTGTTACATAACATATTAGCTGCTTCTTGTCCAGCAAGTTCATCAGCTTTTTCGTTGCCGTCTATATTGGTATGTCCCGGCACCCAGAGTAGTGTTACTCTGTTCTGCTCATCCAGAATTTTGAGCTCTTCGTGGCAGTTCCAAACCAGTCTGGAAGGCTTGTTAGGGGCTCGTACCTTTAGTGCCGCCTGATAGTCTGATGCAATTGAGATCTGCTGGTTCACATATCGTCGTTTGATATTCTCGCATACACATTCGAGTATAGCCAGAATTTTTGTCTGCACCACAGTGGAGTGCCGTCCAAGAGAGAAGCTTATACTCGCCTTTGGCTTTTCATCATGTTTTCTTGCTCCAGATCCTGGTTCCATCCTGGACTCGTCAGTATACCAGGCCAGGCCTTTGGGTAGTGTATCAGGAGCGTCATCCAGTCCTTTCTATCTCCAATGGTGATAGTGAAGGGCTTGTTGAATGTAATTTTTGGTATCATGTAGTCTGACCTCATACTCAATAGAGAATTCACTACAATGTTAATTGCCCCGAATTACCTCCGCGAGGAGTCGAGTTCTGAGAATTTTATAGGCTGTATGATATCATTCTGGCCTCCCCCTGAATTACCAAGTTGAATGAAGGGCGGTCTAATATAGTCTCTATGTGAGGGTGCTTTTCATAGCACCTGTAATTCCCAGGCAGACCAGTCTCTGCACCCGGTTTAGCCAGTTAGCTGCTGCTGTTTGAGTAGCCTTGGGCCATTAAGCAGCCTAAGGCAGCCTATGTGATGGTGGGGCTTATTACTCTGCTATAGAGACAGTGCACCATACCAGGCTTGAGCTCCCATGTCTTGCTATACAATCGTCTGCATGTTGCCAGTATGGCAACAGATTTATGTATCACTCTGTCCAGGTGTTGGTTCCAGGTAAGTTTGGAGTCTATAATAACTTCAAGATACTGTACCTCCACCGACATCTGTAAGTGTGCGTCTTGGAGAACTAAACGACCGAGTCCCTCCAGGTCTCTCTTTCTGGTGAATGAGATGATGCTCTTTTGAGGAGTGATTTTAGCCCTTCCTCATCGGTTCATTTTTTTACCATATTCTTTTATAGACGATATCTGATTATGTTGTTAAACTTCCCCCTAACTATGATGACTATGTCGTCAGTATATCCTTGGGCTTCAAATCCCTCTTACTCTTGAGCAATTTAAAAAATTAACATTTTACTCAAGTTCAAATGTAAAATATTTACTTTTTGAGGAAGGACCAAAAAAGAGGCGTTTGTCTCAATCAGTTGACAGTTGACGATCAGTTCACAGATTCGACCTCGTCATTACTGCTGAATAAACAAATAAAACACTCAACTCTTTTCTATATTTTCACAATTAGGTTACCTCAACATGACCATTATTTGGCTAAACATTAACTTCATAAAATACTACTAAACTGTCCTCAGTCTTGTACTTGCATTTGATGAACATCATGTTTAGCGAAAGATCGTGAAAATATAAAAAAACATTTAGGTATCTGTTTATTCAGCAGTTAACCTCAATTGTTCAGAACCAAAATGTATTTGTGATAAATATCTATTTTTACCAGATTTTTCACCTTCCCGATGGTTGTTGCGTTTTAAAAGACACATTATATTATTGTACATCTTCTACGTCGAAGTCTGGGCATGGAAAATAAAACTGCTAGTTTTATAAACACAAAAGTATAAATAAATATCTCATTGTCAGTTTTTAACTTGATTGGCACAATGTAAATACTTGTAAATTTGTATATATTTAAGCTGGTAATGTCTACATTAATATGTTATTTATTTTATGTTCTCTTAGCTACTAATTAATGGCCACCTTATACTGCACGTGTCTCTAATAGCTAATAAATACTATTATTTTCGATTTAATAGAGGAGGAAATTCAGATACCAAGAGATCAACAAAAAACATGATCAAGACAAATATAAATTTTCGAACGCATATCCTAAATAAGAGTATTGCTATGGTTAGATTGAAAGTTAAAGTAAGGTTATACGAAAAGGAATGTGTAATGTGATCTCTTTTAAATATCTCTTTTAAATTATATGCAATTATTTATTACAATTACAATTTAATTATATTATATGCAATTTTTACATTTCTCTGCCTCTCCATTAGCAAATTCCCTCAGCAATACAAATAAGACCCGACGTGTTTTTCTCCAACACAACATTTTTCCTAATATATACCCTTGGCAATTTTTGAGCTGTAAATGAATTTTACAGTAGAAAATGCAGAGCCTTCTTTATAATTGTTTGGCAGCTACCACATACACATTTATAGGGGCTCAAGAGTAACATATTTAAAAATTATTTCTAAATCTACAGAGTGTTTCGCATAGTGGTGGCAAGGATTTCTTAAATCGAATATCCAAACTTTTTTTAAAAATTTGTATTTGAGTCTTAGTTCTCTATCCAAGGATATATCAATTTTGGACTTACAGAAAAGAAATCCTTTTTTTTACCATTTCAGCAATGTCTCCCATGATTGAAAAATGCATTGACAAAGATCGCACTTGTTAAATGCAATTTTGGTTTCATTCCCGGGAGGTGAAACTTTGCACATAGTTAATTTATGACATGCTGATCAAAAGTCTCCAGGGTCGCAAAAAAATTTAATTATAGGATTTCGAAATATTGGCCGAAGAAGGTCTTATTATCGAAAAAGTTACGATTTTCTTAGGCCAATATCTCGAAATCCTGCCATTAAATTTTTTGTGAACATGGAGACTTTATCAGCATGTTATGAACTACCTCTGTGCAAAATTTCAGCTCCCAGGAGTGAAAGCCAAAATGCATTTAAAAGGTGCGGGGGTCTTTTATGAAAATGCATTTTTGGAGATTTTATTCTTGACTGTTGTTAATGCATTTTTTTATCGAAAAAAAAAAATGGAATAACGTGGCAACCCTGCAGTAAAAATTCAGAATTATATATGCCAGTATAGAGAACTAGGAGTCAAATATAAATATATAAATTACTACTGAGTGTTCCTTCGAAAAATCCGAGTAAATGCTTACCACCACTATGTCAAATATCCTGTATATGTCAAAATAATTTTAAAATATATCACTCTAGATCTCTCCATTTAATTTTCCATGGAAACAATAATAAAAATGTTCCCACCATGATGAGAGCTTTTTGAAAAACACTATATTATATTTTTAAGTATGTCCTTATTATTATTTTTGTGGTGTGTATTATATTTACTAAAATGATTGCAAAAGTTATTCATGAAATAAAGTTTAATGTATTTATTTAATTATTTAGTTGTTGTGCTATGCGCAAACATTGTGTGCTGTCAAATTTGAGAAAAAAAAGTACATGGGGCTAACAAATAAAGTTCAACCCTCTATTATATATGTGGTCATTTTGGGTAAAGTAATCTGATTAATAATAGAAAATGTAATATATCTGTGGGCGGGACAAAATTTCTACCCTGTATATTATCGACCCCGTAGGAGCGTTAGCTTGGAAAGTGGTTGTGCTAGGGTGTGCTAGGTATAAGCATTGCGTGTTAGCAAATTCAAGACAAAAAAATAACTGAGGGGGGGGGGCTGAGGAAAAAATTTACACCCTGTATATTACCGCCCCTGTAGGTGTGCTAGCTTTGATGGTTGTGCTAGGGTGTGCTAGGTCTAAACATTGTGTGCTAGCAAATTGAAGAAGAAAAAATAACTGGGGGGCTACTCCTCCCCCTCCCCCGAAAATAACCCCCATTTATTATTTGCGCCGGGGTGTGGTAGCTTTAAAAAATGTTGTGCTAGGGTGTGGTAGGTCTAAACATTGTGTGCTAGCAAATTGGAGAAGAAAAAGTAACTGGGGGGGGGCAAGTTGACTGACCCGTATTTCTGGATACCTCATACATTATCGACCACGTCCTCTGTTCTTTTACTTGGTCTACCAGAAACTTATTTTCCTTCCGATAATGCCTGATTCTCAAAAATTTTCACCATTCTAGGTAACCATAACGGTTTTAAAAATGACCTTTTTTCCAAGGAAACCATATTGAATTCGAAATATCTTTTAACCAGGGGCGAGCGTAGAGGCGACTTCAATGTGAATGTCAGTCGATATTCCGTTGAAGCAACGTCGAGCGCGGTTAGTACTTGGATGGGTGACCCATCTTGGCAAATACAACGTTCTCGTCCCACCTTCTAGCGGCTTGTATATCAGTGTATACGCGGAAGCTACGTAATTTCAGACGAGAATTACGTAGTGGATATACCATCCTTCGGAGGGGATGTAAAGCAGGCGGTCCCTTGTCTATTAAATGTTAGGCAAGTAAAAGATCCGTACTCTTCTTAAGGGAAGAGGTTCGGCCAAATTTCCAGGTTGGGAGTAGCTTGTCTCTTGGCGTCGGTGATAGGCCCTGGTAGCGGAAATAGGCCAACGTTAAATAAATAGATAAAAAAAAATCTTTTAAAAATTAATAACCAGTACAACTAAAACTTTGGCAATATTTGACATTTCAATCCGGCAACAATGTAAGAGTCTAATAAAAGAAATGGGTTCGAAAATTCTACGAGACCCTTGATCATCTTGTTTGTTGATCTCCCCGGTATAAGACACGAAGCAAACTACGAGGAAAAAGTCTGAAGTAACATTTTTACGTTTATTTGTTTTGTTTGTCTCGCACACGAAAAGGTTGATTTACCAATGAATATCAAATTAAATTAGGTATTTAAAAAATTCTATTATATCACGTACACTACATATTTATTAGTTAAAAATTTTATTACCATAATAAAGCCATTTAAATTCCAGTAGATAAGTAGGTGTAAGTCTACTATAAACTATTGTGCATAGGAACCCGATAAAATAAAGTACATCGCATTTCCGTTTCATACTTATCTATTTTTATAAGACGAAAATACTAAAATATGAATGTTTTAAAATAAAAAATCACGCAATGTACTATAATCTAATCGTACTATCATTTCTTCCTTAATTCTGCACTTGCTTCATTAATTCTCCTAATGAGATGGTCGCGGACAGTTATTTCAAAAAGTTCTTTCATTCGTCCCTAGTCAGAGACGAACCCACGGGGGGTTATGGGGGGGGGTACGCTCCCCCCCCCAATGTTGATTGAGTTGGGAAAATCACCAAAAATGTAAAAAAATCTTTATTGGGTATAATTGCAAAAAAACGAATAATGAGTTGATAAGAATTAAATGACACTGCCACTATGACCATTTTTTATAAATAATTTTAATTGATATTATTTATGACTAGATGCGACTGATGTGAGAGCCACCGAATAGTCGACGGACAACGCACAACGCCGACGGGCCTACGCGACGGGCCAACAAAATAAACTCGTCAACTCGCGGAAATTCGACGTTCGACCCAGTAGACGGCACGGCCAGAGCATACAATTCACAAAGACTGTCTTACATTAGAAATATTAGAATATTACTCCTTTTTGCCTTTATCAATACAATGCTTTGTCCTAGCTATAAAGTCGTTGGTTGTTAGTTTATACTGAGTATCACTAATATCAGTTACCAACCTCTCAACGAGAGATAATAATAATAACAAATTGTTGTCGGTCAGAAATTGTTAAAATATTAAATTCTGAGAGGACACCGAATCAGAATCTGGGACTATTAAAGGGGTCTACAGACGATCCAGCTGCTGGGACCCGACATTGTTGGTACGCTTTGAAGATAATTGGAATTCCAGCGGACCAGTTCACTTTTACGAATGAGCTCAAAGCATGCCGACAAGGCTGGCTCCCTGCCGCTGGATCGTGTGTAGACCTTAATGCTACCTATTGCGTATCACAATGTGAAGTGGGAAGTGGCCGGTAGCCATACTAGCGCGGACGTTCACGAGCTTGCGCCCCGACTTGCGCGTAATCGTATTGTATCTTGTTTTTCTCCACGGTCATTAAACTATAATGGTTACCTCATCCAGTAGCTTCTAGACGAAGGAGAGCGCGGGGTCAACTTAGGTCTACATCATGTTTAGTTAAACTTCTTTTACATAATATTTGTATCGCTAGGCTACTTATAGATTAAGTCTGAAATAAAAAAAAACATAAGGAAATATAAGTTGTAAAAAAAATGGGCAGTTGGCAAATTAGTTGTAGCTTTCCCCCCCCAAAAAAAATAGCTGGGTTCGTCTCTGTCCCTAGTAGTCCATGCCAAAGTTACAAAAACCCGAAAAGTGCGAGGGTAGCGACCAAACATGACTACTCCCCCGTTTTCGAGGACGGCCAACACCATGGTGATAGACGCGCGGTCCCTACCCCCCTCTAACTACCCTTAAACGCAAAAACCACCCTTTTTTCGATTTTTCGTTGTCAGGCATGCGAGGACTTGTTGGATCGGATTTTTTTTTGAGGAAACTCAATATGTCCTGTAAAATTTCGCAACCAGATATTCTAACGACCCACGGGGGTTGAAACCACCTTCTCCCTCAATACCGAAACATTAAAAAAACATCCAAACGTGCTGAAAATTGTTTTCCAGTCGTTTTCAAGGACGGGGAACACGATGCTGATATCATTTAGCCTCCTCCTCTAAATGCATGAAACCATAGGTTTTTCTTATAGTGAGATCACAAGCGCTCATTGAATCAGGTTTTCTAGGGAGAGAATTTTTTTATTGCAGCTTAAAAGGGGTTTAATAGGACGGGCTATGCGCATGTATATATAGTCATGTATGTGCATAGTCCACTTTTTTATTATACTCTTCGCAAAACGAAGAGTATATTGTATTTGATCGGCACATTTCTAAAATCGTAAATATCGCTCGTAGAGAAAAAATTTTCATATTATTGTGTTAGTGAACGAATTCTGAACAACTTTCAAAATGTCCGTCTGTCCGTCCGTCCGTCACGTTTCTTGTAAGCACGATAACTTAAGAAAGAAAAGTCTGATTGTATTGAAATTTAGAAAGTAAGTTAGTGTTAGCTAGAGGAAGAACCCTATTGTTTCTGAAGAAAGTCGATCAGTAAATAAAAAAGTTATTAATTATTTAATTAAAAAAAAAAAATTCTCTTAATTTTTGTCGCTTGTACTAAAATGGAAATCTTGCGAGATATTATTTCCATAATAATTTTTTTTTATTTATGAAGTTTACTAATATACATCGACAGAAAGTTTTCACTGAGTGATAGTTGGGGTCGTTTGGAACCCATATGACCACATTTACCCTTATGCAAAGTCTCACCGTTTTTGAGATATAGGCATTTTTAGATATTTTTGCGAAATAGTTGAGTTGTTACTAATAAATGTTATTTTTTATGGTAATAAATACTTTCATCTTTCTTAAATATTTTTTTTAGATATTCTTAATATGCACTCTGTCAAAACAACACAAAAAGAAATGCCGAAGTATTGGTATAAAAAATATGTAAGACAATTTATGTGTCGAAATGCATTGGTTCGATTTTTTTTTTCTATTTTAAGCAAAATTTTCTCAAAAGCGGCGCCTACTTCAAGAGATTCAAATAGTTTTAAAAACCTCTCTATTGCATACTCTTTTCAATGGTATACCACGTTATGACAGAACTATAATTCATTAAACTAAAAAGGAAACATATTTGCAGACATTACATTTTTAATGAGGAAAAAAATTAAATAAGTATTGATCATTTTAATACTTTTATTTCCAGTTTTAACTAAAACAAATGTAACTAAAACTAATAATTAATTCATTTCGTTTTCAAAATGAGAACCTCTATTTCTAGCGCATTTACGTGTCCTCTTTCGTATTTGAGTAGTGGTGACGTCTAACCTCATTTCTTCCTTGATCTGGCACCTGCTTCATTAATTCTTCGTACAAGGTGGTCACGGTCGGTTATTTAAATCTCAAAAACTAGTCTTTCATTCGACCCCAGACATGAAAATCAAAGAGTGTCAAGCCTGGAGACCTCGCTGACCACAATATTAGCCCATTTCACCAAATCCAATGATTAGGAAATGTTTCGTCTAAAAATACCCTCGCAGTAATTCGGTAGTGAGCAGGACATCCGTCGCGTCGTTTTAAAATATGTCTCTTACATTTAGAGGTATGTTGTCTAAGATATTATGGTAAATTATTCTGTAAAAACTCTAAATAACTCCATTTAAATTGTATTGAAAAGAGATTTGTTTTTTCATGTGCGGGTTTTCATCAGCATCAGCCCAGTAATGAAGATTGTGAAATTTTGTTACTCCTTCTCGAGAATACTCTACTCCTCTGTCCACAAAATATAATAATAATAATTTTAAGAAAACGTTCATTTTCCAGATCAGCGTTCAACACAAAACGGCAAAAGGCAGTTCTATAGAGTCCCTAAACAGGCATGTAGTTGAATGGATGTTTTCCTTCAATCCTGAGAATTGTTCAAACTTTCCATATGGACAAATTCAGTTGACGAACTACTTTTCCAATACTGCTGGTAGGATCTGCTTCGAAAGCCTACAAAGTTTGCTCATCTACTTCAGGACCATGTTGCACAATATACATCCGTTCCCTATGATGAAGGTTACCTGTTTCATGTATACGTTGATATATGTTATAAAACACCTGGATACGGAAATCGTTCCCGATAAAAATCTTTAGCTGCTGCTTCATTTTCGTCGGCCATTACGTACATAAAAAGAATATCGGCATTTTCTGCATTAGAAAAAGATGCCATTGCAGAAAAATGTGATAGTACTATGAACAATTAAATAAAACAGCGTTTGACACAAGCGTTCAGATGTGTCACCCGTATCCAAGCAAAACAATTTTTTGTGTCTGGTCGCCTGATATCTACGCTTTGTTTATTTCATTTCTTCTTGACTGTACGTGTAAATACGTTTGTTTTTATTTCAATATGTCACAGACATAAAATTGTCGTTAAACATTAGTAAATAAAATCACCGATTTGGGGCTGAAAGTATTTATTATGATTTTGTTTAATATTTTTTCCTTATTAAAAACGTACTTGTCCACAAATATGTTTCTTTTTTAGTTTAATGAACTATAATTCTGTCATAACGTGGTATACTATTGGAAAGAGTATGCAATAGAGAAGTTTTTAAAACTATTTGAATCTCTCGAAGTAGTGCCGCATTTGAGAAAATTTTGCTTAAAATAGAAAAAAAAATCGAACCAATGTATTTCAGCTCATAAATTGCCCTATATAATTTTCATACCAATACTTCGGCATTTCTTTTTGTGTTGTTTCGACAGAGTGCATATTAAGAATATCTAAAAAAAATATTTAAGAAAGATGAAAGTATTTATTACCATAAAAAATAACATTTATTACTGACAACTCAACTATTTCGCAAAAATATCTAAAAATGCCTATATCTCAAAAACGGTGAGACTTTGCACAAGGGTAAATGTGGTCATATAGGTTCCAAACGACCCCAACTATCACTCAGTGAAAACTTTCTATCGATGTACCAAACACCCTGTATATTTCATAGAAGTGAAATATGTATGAATGTCGAAAGATATCTATTACAGACAATCAATTTTTCTAGCAATAGGTGGTGGCGCAGCGGCTTTCCATCTTACCTTCCTTGTCGGCGATCAGACCGTAAAGCCGTCATTTGTTCGAACGGGTTTTTTCGTTCAGTTTTCCCGTGTCAATAACCAAAATTGTATAGTGCGCGTTCGCCAATGTTTTTAGTGTTGTGTTTATTTTTAATTTACTTTTAGGTCCATGTGGACAATAATAGTATATTATATTACTAGGAGTAGAACGCACTCTTTTTTTGTGTTGAGCCCAGGATTTGCAAACTGGGCGAAACACAAAAAAAGGCGTTCTACTCCGTGTAATATATACTATTTTTTCTTCAAGCGTATTAAAATGCAAAAATTCATTTATTTATCATAAATGTACAAATATATAGTCTTACTATAGTCTTACATGTTGACACAATATGACAAGTGGCTAGTGGATAGCGCGCCACCGGTGGCTTTCGGTATTAACATTATGTTACTAGTAAAACAATACCCACTGCGGTGGCGCTTTCGGAACTAACATTATGTTACTAGTAAAACAATGTCTACTACGGTGGCGTTCGGTACTAACATTTTGTTACTAGTAAAACAATGTCCTACTTCTACTTCTGTTTTTGGTGACATAATTTAAACATTTTAATACGCTTGAAGAAAAAATATTTTAACCTAGTTTTTAAGTCCTGCGGTGGACACTGTGGACAGGAGCTTCTAGCCCCCCACTCGAACTATCTCTAAGCTGAATCGGGCCCACCCCGCCCAGCCCCACACCCACCTCGACGTCACCTATCCTGGTCGAGTGGCTGGCTCCGGGTTAGGCTCCGAGGAGGCACATATTGTACTCTTAATACTAAATAAATACTTGATTGATTGATTGATTGCTTTGCGTTGCAATCCAAAGGTCCCGTGTTCGAATCCCACAGGTTGGATTTTTTTTTTTCATTTTTTTTTCATACAATTTTTTTCACAATAAAGATGGTACCACAAAATTTAGGATGTCCAAAAACTAACATTATTTACAAGAAAACTGCGAAGAGTATTCTATAGAATGTGTAACAATTATACAGGGTGATTCTTTTAAGGCGGCCATTAGAATAGTTCCCACTTGCAGATGAGATAGCCATTTGAGATTTGGTGCTCTACCCTAGTCAACTATTGCGAGTCCGAAAATAATAATTTCAAGGTGGCGGCACTTCCGAAAATACCGGAAGTCGATACCAACTTGCTTATTTTAAACGGAACACCCCATATATTTTCGACTTTTCGAAATAATCATAAAATTCTGAGTCAAAACATGTAGCACGCCCTATACCTAAACCGAGCACTTTCGGAGATATTTGACATTTTATAAAAAATTTGACAGGTGCAACGGTTTGTAAGAACCGTTATAACTTTCTTCGTGTAGGAGATCCTTATTTGATCTTTGGTACGTAGAAAGAACCCAAGATGAGCTACCCTCTACAAAAAAATAGATTCTAAATTGTATACCAAGTGTTTTATTTTTCACGTTACATTTTGTCAAATTCAAACCTCAAAAACTTTTTTATTTCAAATGGAACACCCTGTATTTCTTTACATCAAATTATGTCAAATTAAATTCCCTTTTTTTAATATCAGCATTGTAGGGGTTAAAGTTACAACTTTTCGAAATATTGACGATTTTCTTAAATGTCCAAGAATTTTTAGTAAAAATTGCCATCAATTTACCCATGATTCATTAATGTAGTCAATCTCTTTTGTTAAAAAATGCCAGGACGTTTAAATTACACACCCACGAAGACTTTTAGATTTGTTTATTATTTATGGAGAATGTGATAAAATAATAATACCAAGAACATGTAACACATTTGCTACTCGATACCCACTTTATTGTTTCAATTGTTTCATAGGCTTCTACGTTTTTTTGGATAAATTATAATTTTCAACAAAAACTTGCGAATAATTCAAAAAATACATGTGTTAGATATAAGACATGCTGATATAAGTCCACCTCAAATTTAATTCTACGCATCGATTGCAATAATAAAATTTGGCACGTGCCATTTGACAGAGCCAAATATTCTAAAATTATCCAATATGCATTTTACAGTGTATGGTGTATGGTTTCTGTTCTTGTGGGTATCGAGTAGCAAATGGTATTACTTTATCGCATTCTCCATAAATAATAAACAAACCTAAAAGTCTTCGTGGGTGTAATTTAAACGTGCTGGCGTTTTTTAACATAAAATAATGACTGACATTAATGATTATTTCTAATCATGGGTAAGTTGATGGCAATTTTTATTAAAAATTTTTGGACATTTAAGAAAATCGCCAATATTTCGAAAAGTTGTAACTTTAACCCCTACAATGCTGATACTAAAAGAAACGGAATTTAATTTAATATAATTTGATGTAAAAAAATACAGGGTGTTCCATTTGAAATAAAAAAGTTTTTGAGGTTTGAATTTGACAAAATGTAACGTGAAAAATAAAACACTTGGTATACTATTATGGAATCTATTTTGTAGAGAGTAGCTCATCTTGTGTTCTTTCTACCTACCAAAGAGCAAATAAGGATCTCCTACACCAAGAAAGTTATAACGGTTCTTGCAAACCATTGCACGTGTCAAATTTTTTATAAAATGTCAAATATCTCCGAAACTGCTCGGTTTAGGTATAGGGTGTGCTACATGTTTTGACTCAGAATTTTATGATAATTTCGAAAAGTCAAAAATATATAGGGTATTCTATTTAAAATAAGTAAGTTGGTATCGACTTCCGGTATTTCCGGAAGTGCCGCCATTTTGAAATTATTATTTTCGGACTCGCAATGATCGACTATGGTAGTGTACCAAATCTCAAATGTCTATTTCATCTGCAAGTGGGAAATATTCTAATGGAAAAAGCTCAGTAAAATGGCGAAGAGTACGTTTTTGGCTTGTTATATATTTATTTTCACTTTATGTATATGATTCTTACTCTTATTCTAGACATGCGTCATATATTATTATTACTAAGTTTGAATTTATTCTTCGGCGTTTACAAATTAAATCATATTGGTCCAGCCAATCGGAAGAGACATTAAACTCTTCAATGAGTCTTGCTTCCATCTGAGTACATTCATCATAATCGTCACTATCGTCAGTGTCATCGCATAATAGTATTGTAGGTATTTGAAAACCCCGATCCAACAAGAATTCCTGAAAACGAAAAATGGGAGAAAGGGGTGGTTTTATGCGTTTAGGGGTAGTTGGTTAGGGGTAGGAGGCTAAATAATATCAACATCGTGTTCCCCGTCCTTGTGTGGAAAACAATTTTCAGCACGTTTGGAAGTTTTTTGCATGTTTCGGTATTGAGGGAGGGGGTGGTTTCAACCCCCGTGGGTCATTAGGATGTCCGGTTGCGAAATTTTACAGGACATATTGAGTTTCCTCAAAAAAAAAAAACCCGATCCAACAAGTCCTCGCATGCCTGATAACGAAAAATCGAGTAGTCATGTTTGGTCGCTACCTCTGCACTTTTGGGGTTTTACACTTCTTTTGCAAGTTTCGTATGGACTATTGTATAGTTGAAGTAGTCTTAATAGTGTGAGAGGTTATGACATTATGAGGAGAGAGGAATTAATAGGCCGGGCAAGTAGATCTCCCGTCTTTACTCCACTTACATTAATATGAGAGTGATGATATCGATGTCGGCATCTGACGAGGCATGTAGGCGTAAACCGTTAGACTGTTATTTTTAATTCAGGACCGCACTTGAGATACCGCAGTCGAGCTTATACTGTCGGGGTGAAGATATAATTCGATAATTACTTTATATTTCTTTATTTGGTAATGTGTTTTTGAAAATAATTTTAGTAAGTTTTGTTACCAATTGATAGTGCTTTAGGGGGTATTGTAAGTGTAATATTATAAATTATTATTATTTTATATCTATTTATTTTTTAATATAAAATATATTTTATATAAAAATGCTTCGACCGTGTGAGGCATCTACGTCTACATCTAATCGTGTTTGCGAAAATGAAAGTGATAGTGATTACAGTGATAAAGAAAATCAAAATGCATCAGTGTTTTCAGTAAGAAAAAAACGAGTACATTTGGACGTGGACGGAAAACAAAGCTTAAATGTTTACCATAGTATTTTAGAACGAAAAGCTAATGACCCTAATTTGAATGATTTAGATGTAATAGGTAAAACAGCATATCTGACAAAAGTTCCCTGTTCGTCAATACACAAACTGGTGAAAGAAGGTGCCCTCCCAAGAAAACAACGATCCGACGCCGGTAAAAATCAAAAAGTCTGGACCCATCTTTAGCAAAACTTTTAAAATGTGCAGTTTACGACGCGTATCAGAAAAATGAAATTCCAACTCTTGACGTGATAGACAGAAAACTAAAGGAAATGGATTATTACCTATAATACACCTAGAGCATTGATAATACCGAGATAATTTTGTCATAGAAACTGCTGAAAGCGTGTTGCTTGGATTACCAAGCAACACGCTTTCAGCAGTTTCTATGACAAAATTATCTCGGTATTATCAAGCCCGAGGCCGTAGGCGCTATTACCTTTAAGCAACACGCTTGAAGCATTCTCTACGACAAAATTTTGAGTATTTATCAATGCTCGAGGTGTACTCGGTAAGATAATTTTTTACTCTCCATTCAATTCGTATTTTATGAAATCGAACTCGAATCTTCTAAAAACATTTTCCACGTATCTTTTTTACTTTTAATGGTGTTTTGGGTGTATTTTCTAATACAATTTGATTAACTGAATCGTTTACCAAACCTTTGTGACATTTTTATAAATTGATTTTCAATTTGACATTTGTTGAATATTAATCTGACATTTGAACATATCATGTGTGCCTTGCCTGATAACACCACATGCAGTGGTGTTATCGCTGTAATCTTCTACTCATTGGATAAATTTTGACACATGACATGAAATACAAAATTTTGATTGGTTAATACATTTAGTAAAAAATTATCCTCTAAAATATACCCAAAGAACTTTAGGAAATTGGATGAAAAAAATTGGATTTAAATATCAAACTATTAATAAACGAATGGCGATTATGGAAAGCTGACGAATAGCAGATTGGCGAAATTCATATCTAGAAGAGATAAAACAACTGGGGAAAATAGACCCATTTATTATCTAGATGGAATTTGGTACGATTTTTTTTATTTTTGCAATGATTCATCTTTCTGTTGTTATTGTAGTAATAACTTTACTATTACAGTTTATTTTTAGTTTATTTATTGAGACAAATATTTGTTTCTGTTACTATTTTAAGAGTTTATTTTTGTTTTTATTTTGTTTTTAAAGGTTTGTTGTTACTTTTTAAATAATCTCTCTATCCTATATTCCATACCGATCCTTTCCTGGCGAGAAATGCTCATACCTCCTCGCGGTTCTTACTGGGTAGTAAGAATTTATATTAAGCGAACTGTAGATACTGTAACTACTATAGGTGTAGTCACTACTTTTATTTCAACTTAATACGTTTTTTGTACATTGAAGCAGTTTTGCAAAAAAAATTATCGAATTATCGAAAAAAATTAATAAAATTTCGATGTAATTTTTTTTTTCGCAAAACTGCTTTATTTTATCTTGGTACTCATGTCACAAAATATGGCTTGGGTCCCATGACTCAATACTAAGATATGACCAATTTAAATTTCACAAACCGCCAAGGGCGGTTCTGGACCTTGAGCTTGGGGGGAGGGTAACACAGCCGCATGCTGAAAATAACAAAAATGTTGTTCCTCGAAAAATGAAATTGATGAGCTTAGAAAATCACAAACAAACAACTAAATACACAGAGGCATAACTAGACATCATGGGGCCCCAGGGCAAAAAACTGTTGGGGGCCCGCTATTATATTATTTTCGTAATACTTAATCCTAATCCGAAAAATTTTTTTGATGAGCGGGGGAGAGAAATTCAAAAAAAAATTTTTTCGTCCCGAAATTTTTTTGATGAGCGGGGGGAGGGAAGAAATTCTCCCGGGGTCCTATGGGCCGGCTGGGGCCCTTTGATCTCCCAGGGCACTGCCCCGGTTTGCCCTGCCATAGTTACGCATCTGTATATACAGTATATATTCAAAAATATAAAATAAAATAATAAAAATTATGAAATTTTAAAACGAAAGTTGGTGGTTTACAGAATCTTGGGGGGGGGGGGTAATTACCACGTTACCACCCCCCATAAATCCGCGCTTGCAAACCGCGGCTGACAAATACCTATTATACATTTAAAAAGTAAACGAGCGAACAATATAGTTAAATCCGGCTCTGCGTTCTGCAACCACTGCGTCTCTACACAGGTAGGCAGTACGTCCATCACTATTTCGGTTGCTTCAACTATAAAAGTCGAGATATGTCAAGTGTGGAGACCTCGCTGGTCAGAATATATAAAAAAAAACCACACGTTTTCGGAAATAATACATTATTTTCGAGTTATAACCTGTTCTGCCATTTTCTATTGCTTTTCACCTCGAATTATTTATTCGATGTTTGAGTAATGTCATGACAAGCAGGGCACCCACAAGGGAGGTCAGTAGGTACCGTGGTACCGGGACCTGGCCACTTTAAGAGCTCGGTTAGACTAGGAAATGCAATATTAAACTAAATAACATGTGGCCAAAGTCAGTGAATGTGGAAAACTATAAATTTCGCCATTCCTCTCATCAATTACGAGACTCTGACAAAAAAATGTTTTATTTCACATCTCCCCTCCCCCGCTCATCAGTTAACTCGACAAAAAAAAGTTTTCACATTTCTACCCCCCACCGCGCTAATCAATTATTACAGTGTAGAGAAGGCCTGCCAGAGATCTTGACAATTTTTTTTCATGTCCCCCCCGTTCATCAATTAATCAGTTATTAAAGTGTGGGGGCCCGCCAGTGAATTTGGTACCAGGGCCTACGATTTGATGTGGAGGGCCTAACGAGACGAATTTCTGTACAAATTATTATTTCTACGATGATTATTAAAAATGTTTGTCAGGTTTTAATATACCTAGTTGATTACATCAAATTTAATAATAAGGAGTGTCAAAATAATAAAATAAATAAATAAAAGAAAATTGTGGATTTATCACCGACTTCACAGTTATATTTAATCATCCTACAAACTTGCAATTAACATTAAAACAGAATGTTTAACATAATTTATAGCATAATGTACATGAACATTTGCATGTTGCAAATATTCTGTTTCTTTTATTCTCGCAAAGTATTTCAGTTATGAATACTGAAAAAACAACTAGACATGCCAGACCAACTGAAACGCTCGATATCGTAAAATAGTTCTATATTTTATAATAAAATTTTATTGGTTTTAATATGAAAATAGCATGGAATTTATTGACCCCTGAAAAGGAAATCATGAACATTTATAGAAACGGGCATAAATGGTACCCGGTTATTTCAGGCGAACGAATATATCACTTCACTAACAGTAAATTAGTGATCATTGAATGACAATGATTGGTATAGTTTTGGAAACAAAATGTAACGAAAACCATTTATTACTTCCACTGGATTAATCCGGGGTCCAAGCACTCCAAAATCAAGATGACCTGTTCCGACATGACGTATAAATGTTGATATAAGTAATGAAGAGAGCATTACCTGGGACACTAGAAAACACTTGTCGGATTAATTTTTGCTCCTGCGCAACTTCAGAAATCGCAAAAAAGATGGCGGATTGATAATTACAAAATTATGTTTTACAATGGTTATTCTCCATTAAAACAAAAACTATGTAACCTACCGATCTGATTTTTGGTATGTATACTCAAAAGATATACGTGATTCTAGTAGAGGAAAGTGGCCAGTGCACTCTGCTCCTCCCCCCACCACTTTTCTGATTGGTCCACAGACTTGACCTACTTTTCTGATTGGCCCACAAACCACACCTACTTTTCTGATTGGTCCACAAACCACACCTATTTTTAAACGGTCCAGCGACCACACCCACAAAACATTCCAATCATCAGTCACCTCTTGACTTCAGAACTGTATCAATCATGATGTGAAACCAGCTGATATTCCCAACAATAGTTAATTGTTAGGGAGACATTGCACAGAGCTTAACTAAAAACATTTTCTGTCTGCAGACAAAATAATATTTTAATAAAGATATTATGGAGTATCAAAAGAAATATGAATTAAATTAAAATCCACTAATATAGGTAGTTATGAAATAAAAAACAGATAGAAATATAATAATTTTATTTAATAATATTTTAATGAAAAAATGTACTGTGGAGTATCGAAAACCAACAAAATATATATCAGAAATAAATACATAGTTATGAAATAAATAGACTGATATAGACACAATAATTTTATTTATCAAGTTATATCTAAGATTTTTTAAAAGGTATACATTGAAATACACAAAAGTATACAAGAAAAAATAATAATAATAATAATAATTATTGAAATTATGGTGAGAAACATACTAACAATACGAGAATAACCATCATACATTTATAACAACTTTTCAGTGACTACCCCTGCAGTGCTACGCATTTTAACTTTTTCATATGGATACATTGTTTCTGTGAAACATTTAAATGGTAATGTCATATCCTTTCTGAGTTGACATTTTTCTAAAATGTCACCTAAAATATACTCAGCATGATAATCAGTCGATAAACAGATATCCAGACCACGACTCATCCAATGTTTTAAAATTTTAACTAATAACTGTTTAGCGTTATTCATTTTCTTCTTATTTTCTAAATCTGATCCTCGTACAATGTCATACATCATACACAAATTTAATGCATTTGTATTAACTGAACCAACTCTAAGTACATTTTCTGTAGCCACACAAGTATTTTCAAACCAAAATTTTGTAAGTTTCTCAATAGCTGTTTTCATATTTTGAGTTAACTTACATGAGTCTAACATTGTGTCACTACTTTTACAAACTTCCTCAAATTCTTGGGAACTCATCTTCTTAACGGGAAAGCGTATTGGTTGATATTGTGTCTTGTCTGAATCATTATTATCACTCTCTTCTTCTATTTTATCTGTTGGTTGAAGTGGTGGCAGCGCGCTGTTATATTCAGTAGTAAGTAATGGCATTGATGGTTGCAGCATGTTGTTATCTTGGTGGATTCGACTTAAGTTTTGATGTCTCTTCCTCTCAGCCTCACGAAACTTATATTTAGCCTGTTTACTTGCCCCAATTGGTGGAGTACGGATGATATCTTTCTCCAAAATATCCTGTTGGGGGTTATACGTCGGATAACAATCCAAATCCCAATTTTCTTCAATAGTAAGTGATGACACTGATGGTTGCAGCATGTTGTTCTCTTGACGGATGTGACTTAAGTTTTGATGTCTCTTCCTCTCAGCCTCACGAAACTTATATTTAGCTTGTTTACTTGCCCCAATTGGTGGAGTACGGATGATATCTTTCTCCAGAATATCCTGTTGGGGCTTATACGTGGGATAACAATCCAAATCCCAATTTTCTTCAGTAGTAAGTGATGACATTGATGGTTGCAAGTTTACAGAAAAAAAAAAAAAAAAAAAAAAAAAAAAAAAGTAGTAGTAGTACCCGCCCATCAAACCAGTTTGGTTGTACCGGTTTTACTTGGATACGCTTCCAAAGGGAATGTATATATATTCAGTTTTAACGTACTCGTTTCACTTGTGTTCTCTGGCAATTTTAGTCGGTTAGTTACAATTATTAAGTGTTTTCTGTGTTGTGATTGTGAATTCATATAATGGCAGCGTACATTATTGACCTTACCACACCACCCGCATCTCCTGTGATTGATTTAACAGTCTTCGAGTTAAGATATGCCTGTAAGTACCACGATTTGATAGATTGTAACATCTGTGCTATGAATTCCACAGAGTTGGCTGCATTTTTTGATAAATGTGATTCTGATAGTACCAGTCATACATTGCACGAACAAAATTTCAACTTACCAGCGTCTACCCCCGATTTTATAAATAGTTTACATGAAACATATGAAAATTCTACAAAAAATTATTACAATGACTTCTGTTCGACAATAGACGTTAGTGATTTAAATTTAGACAATACTGAGGACATTTTATGTAAGAAAAACACAACTGACATCGACGATTTAAATTTAGATAATAGTGATAATATTTTATGTAAAAAAATTAAATTAGACACTGACGAAAATTCTAAAGTTGAAGACACTGACGAAAATTCTAAAGTTGAAGACACTGACGAAAATTTTAAAGTTGAAGTTTCTTTCGATGCACAAAATGTTGATTGGGTACAATATTACAAAGAAATCATTGACCAATCTTTAATCCCACCAACACTTGACGTGCAACCAACATTTAGTTGTTTACAGGGGGAAGCTGAAATGTTGGATGCACAAAGTGTTGATTGGGAAAATACAACACTGGAAGCATTAAAACCTGACACAGATATAGATGTAGATAGCTTACTGAACGAGTATTTACCGTTAATGAATGAACAACTTCCTTTTGAACAATTTTACAGTGAGGATGAGTTCAATAAGTTATGTACATCAACATTGAATTCGAGTTTTGATGTCTGCAGTGGTGTAGTAAAAGAAGCATGTATATCAAAATATTCACCAATATTATCTGTTGAACAATCGGTAAACGAGAATATTGGAAACAATGTGCCATTTGTCAAAAGTCAGAGTTTTTCTAGGCGGATGGTTACTATTGTAGACAATAAACTTAATGAAACTGTTGGTGAGATGGAGGTATATGAGCTTGTAGAAGATCTGTCCGTTAATCAACAGATACCTCCATCTTCTCAACAGGATCATTTACAGATTGTTAGAGTTCAAGACCAGCAATCTACATTGGTGGATGAAAATTTAACAACCGACTCTGTGTCTCAAAATTCACATTCAAATAAATTTAAAGAAGTACAAATTCCCAACAAGAATAAACTTGGGACATTTCTAAAAGCAAAAGCTAAGAAGTCGTTAACTTCTGCAGAAGTGCGGCGTACCTGTGCAACAATGAAATCATTGGTGTACAGTTATTTTAATATAGGACAGACGCTTTATGAAAATGTTACCAAGAATAGTGTTGTTGGGAATATTAAACAAAGCTTACAAAGACACGGTGATCTCTTGTTAAATTGTGCAGGCATATGTTTTACCCCCGAAAATAAAGAATAACAAGACTCCACCTGTTACATTATTAGTTTCCTTTTTCACTCCTGTTTTTTGTTTAATTTTTGTGGTGGGGTATTGACAACCTTCTCGCGGTCCCACTGTTTAAACCGATGTCAAGTATTTTTTATCTTTAGTATCCAATATGACCTTCATATGTACGCTTTGCTTATCTGAATTTTCACGCAAGAGCAATGCAGTTAGACACATTAACGAAAAATGTTCTAAGAATACTTATATTCAGAATCCCGATGAATATATAATTGATGGTGAGTTACACATATAAATAATAGTAATAATAATTCTATAGCATACTTTGTTTTTAGTTAACTCACAATTTTTTTCATCTGAACCACCTAGAAAAAAAATTAAAATGTGGGGTAATACCAATCCATCGAGATATTGTGATGATTGTAATATAGATGTGGAGAGTACCCTTTGGAATGCACACTTAAGAACCAATCGTCACAAAGCTAATAGCTGTCAATTATCTGAAGATGGAGTAGATCTTATGAAAAGTGCTTTTAAATGCCGAATAATTTCTTATAGAGTATCAACACCTGAGTTTCATGTTAATATCGGAAGTTTTAAAGATGAAATTAGGGAAAAAGTATTAAGAGTGGTTGAGGTGGAACTGACCAAACATAGATCAATTAAAATAAATTTTGAACTTTTTTCTCTTTACTACTCTCCAGTTGTTCAAAGTCAAGAAATTAAGTCACAAAATACATCATACACAATTATATCAACCTCTACGAATCTAGATGATGTCTATGAAGATTTATTTGGGATAATTGACAGAAAAGCTGATGAATTTGCTGAACGTGATTCGGGTATGTTAAATATTCCTACCTTCCATATGTAAATTATATATAAATTATATTTCTATTTTAGGATGGATTTTGGTAAAAATTTTACATCTAGAAGTTAATATCAACAAACACAATCCACTTCAAGCATCATCATATCTACCACTCCCTGATTCTATTGCAAGGAAAAATGCAGTGGTGAATATAAAGAATAATGATGACTTTTGTTTTGCATATGCTGTGATTTGTGCACTACACATTGGTGATCCCAATAATATTGCATCATATCCAGACTTTAGAACAGTGTTCGATTTTACAGGTATGCAATTTCCAGTGAAATTAAAAGATATTCCTAATTTTGAATTAAGGAATAATGTATCGATTAATGTATATAGTTTAGATTTAGTTTTTAAGAATGGTGAAAGCATTTATGAAGTAATTGGTCCTTTACATTTTAGTAAAGATAGAAAAAATATTCATATTAATCTACTATTTTTTTCTGGCGAAAATAAAAACAAAGAAATAGTTAATCATTACTGTTATATTAAAAACTTATCAGCTTTGATCTCAAATCAACTCTCTAAAAACGGACATAAAAAACATTTTTGTGATGGTTGTTTACAATTCTTTCGAACACTTCAACAATTAAGTCAACATCAATTAAATGATTGTGATGCCATAAGAAATGTTTTTCCAACTACAGAACTTGTTATTGACAAGTTTGGTAATTGTATTCCAGAGAATATAGTGAAATTTAATAATATTCACAAACAAATGAGAATTCCATTCATAGTTTATGCAGACTTTGAATGTATATTAAAACCACTGGAAAATAATAATGTGGAAGATCCTTCCTCTTCTTATACCATAAAGAAATTTCAACATATACCCTATTCTTGTGCTTATTATATTAAATGTTCTTTTGATAACTCTGTATCAAAATTAGAATTATATAGAGGAGAAGATTGTGTTACAAAGTTTATTGAAAACCTTGAAATTGATGTTACTACTTTATATAATAAATATCTAAAATACATTACACCTATGAAAAAAATGACTTTAGATGAAATAAAAAACTTTAATGATGCAACTGTATGTTATCTTTGTAAAAAACTTTTTAAAAGTCGAGATGAGAAGGTGAAAGATCATTGCCACATTTCAGGAAAATTCAGGGGTGTGGCTCCTTCAATCTGTAATTTAAACTATAAAATACCTTCTTTTATTCCTGTGGTTATTCATAATTTAAAAAACTATGACAGTCACCTTTTTATAAAAAAATTATGCAACAATAATGAGGATATTGATGTAATTGCCATCAATAAAGAAAAATATGTATCTTTTAGTAAACATATACCTGTTGATTCTTATATTGACATGAATGGGAAAACAAAAATCAAAATTTTACGCTTAAGGTTTATAGATTCTTATCAATTTCTATCCTCCTCTTTGGACAGTTTAGCAAGTTCTTTGGAAGATAAGCAATGTTGTGAAATTCGTAAGGCTTATCCTGATGATTTACAATTTAGTAATATTCGAAAGAAAGGTGTTTTTCCTTATTCATTTATTGATAATATTTCAAAATTAGACGAACTTCAGTTACCAACCATAGACAAATTTTATAATGACTTGCGGGAAGAAAGTATTTCAGACCAAGAATATCAACATGCCGCTAATGTATGGAATATATTTCAATGTAAAACTTTAGGTGAATACTCTGATATTTACTTAAAGTCTGACGTTTTATTGCTAGCTGATATTTTTGAAAATTATCGCAACACATGTCTTCAAACATACAACCTGGACCCAGCACATTATTTCACAGCTCCGGGATTAAGCTGGGATGCTATGTTACTCTACACAGATGTTGAATTAGAACTTTTAACTGATCCAGATATGGTGCATTTCTTTAAAAAAGGTGTTCGAGGTGGTGTTAGTACTTGTATAAGTCGAAAATCTATCTCAAATAATCCTTTTGTTAAAAATTACAATAATTCAGAACCTGAAAAATACATAATGTATCTTGATGCCACTAACTTGTATGGTTATTCGATGCGTCAGTATTTACCTCAAAAAGATTTTGCCTGGCTAACTCAGGAAGAAATAGAGACTATCAAAATATTGGAAATTTCAGATACTGCAGAAATAGGATATGTTTTTGAGGTTGACCTAGAATATCCTACTTATTTACATGACGCACACAATGATTTACCCTTCTGTCCAGAAAATATTACCCCTCCCAATTCTAAATATGAAAAGTTAATTCCAAATTTAAGAAACAAAGACAAGTATGTTATACATTACATCACCCTAAAACAATGTTTAAAATTTGGAATAAAACTTACTAAAATACATAGAGCAATAAAATTTACTCAAGCTCCTTGGTTACAAAAGTACATTGACTTAAATACCTATATGAGAAATACCTCAAAAAACAAATTTGAAAAGAATTTATATAAATTAAAAAATAATAGTATTTATGGAAAAACAATGGAAAACGTTGAAAAAAGAGCTGATATTAAACTAGTAACTAGTTGGGAAAGACAAAAGAATAAAGTAAAATGTGCAGAAATATTATTAGCAAAACCACATTTTAAAGATTTATCAATTTTTTCTGAAAGTTTAGTAGCAGTTCAAATGCAAAAGACGAAAATTGAATACAACAAACCAATATATGTAGGTTTCTCAATTCTAGATATTTCAAAAACTGTACTGTATGAATTCTTCTATAATTACCTGAAACCAACATATAGACAAAACATTAATCTATTATATACTGACACTGATTCCTTAATTTTTGAGGTTTCCACAGTTAATTTTTATGACGATATGAAAAGAAATTTAGATAAATTTGATACCTCAAACTATTCAACCATTAATATGCATAACATACCTCAAAACACATCGATTGTAGGCAAATTTAAAGATGAATATGCTGGTGAACCTATTGAAAGTTTTTATGGTACTGGGGCTAAAGCATACTGTGTTAAATTAAAAGATGAAGTGCTCAAAAAAGCGAAAGGTGTTAAAAAAAGTGCAGTTGATAAACAATTAAATGTTACGGATTATGTTGATGTAGTTGAGAAAAATTCAAAAGTATTTTGCACAATGTATGTTTTTAAGTCACATTTGCACACTATATATACAGAGCTAATTCATAAATTAGCTTTGACTGCAGATGACGATAAGCGTTTTAGAATTCCCGGTAGCACTAAAACTTTAGCATGGGGTCATCATGATATTTCATTTTACGAGAATCCAAATTTAAGTAACCAAGCATTGATTGAAGAGATAGAATGGAGGAGAAATATTGATGAGTTATTAAATGCTGCTATGGAATTAACGTAGAGTGGGGAGTATACACTTTTTTTTTTTTTTTTTTTTTTTTTTTTTTTTTTTTTTTTTTTTTTTTTACTAAATTGTTATTTTTAATATGTTGTGCATTACTTTGTAGACAGTGTTGTAGAAAACATGTGTTGGGAAAGTTATTATAGAGTAGTTGGTGACTTTACCAGTTATGAACATCGACTTTTATCTTTCAAAAATTGGAAAGGATCTGTGAATCCTAATGTTTTAGCCTATGCTGGTTTTTATTACACCAAAAATAAGGATATCTGTAAATGTGCCTATTGTTCAGTTGAAATGGGACAATGGGAAAAAGGTGATTGTCCTATTGAAGAACATCAAAAGCTTAACAGACATTGTAGTTTCAACAATATCATTTGGAAAAATAAGATAATTGATAAGCAACAGGAACAAAAGAATGAGATCAGTATTTGCAATCATAGCAGTAACAAATTTTATTGTATAGTTTTGCTACTACTAATAATACATTTAATGTGGTATAATTACAAATGTTTTTAGTTTTAGATTGTCTTGTATACACAGTACTATGAGTAGTAGTCATATTATAACACTGTTTTCTTTAGTGGGAAATATATGTACATTTACCTCTCAGAGTTAGTTTAGGATTTGCATGTTTATCAGAAAATAAAACTGAAAAATGGCCAGATTGCTACAAACTGATGTTAGTTACAAGAAATTAATAAAGATTATCATGCACTTATGTATAAGATAGATGAAGAATATAAAAAAAAAAAAAATGTATATTTTAAAATTTTATATGAACATAATGATGGAACTTTTCTCAAAAGCACTTATTGAAAAATATAACATTCTTGATTGTAATTGTTGGTCTATTTATATATTTTGTATTTTATTATTTGTTTCTTATGTGGGTAATATATGTATTGTTAAGAATGGGATGGGAAAAAATAGCATATATATTAAAAATTGTTTTGTATTAACCACTATTTTTAAATAAATCTTTTATTTGAAAAAATATTCTTGCATTATTTACAAAACATTCTTCTTACACCTACGTAAATAATAATCTTGGGTTTCAAATTACATATATGAATTTGAAATGGTAGAAATAAAATAATTGTGAATGTTGAAACTTTTATTTAAAAAATTTGTTTTCATAAAATATTTATTTTATCAGTAATTACGGGACAATGTAAAACTAAAGTTGTTTCGAATAAAAATTCACCTCTAGTAGCTGTGGTTTTTTCATAATGAATATCTGATATTTTGTGCGTTGAGAATCCGACTACACCATCCATCTTTGTATCATCTTGAGAATGGTAGGAACCTCCATCAACTTCATCGACGCCACGGCAGACACCATCAACATAAGTTTTTGTGGGGTAATGAAGTTTTCTTTCAACATTATAGATTTTCATAACGATTTGACTATTTTGGAAAGAGACTTTCATCCTTTGTTCCTCATTTAGGTTTAACTTTTTTGAATATTGCATCTTAAGAGATGTTATAAAACCATCATCATCTTGAAATCCATTAAAAGTGATGTTGCGTCCAATCAAATTTATCGAATTGTTATTAAATTCAAATATCACATACTTTTCTTTTGAAGAGTTTAGTTGAATATAAAAGTCATCTTTAACAATATTCTTAGGAAGATCCGTAATAATTATGTTTCCATAACATTTGATAGGTATATATTGATCCCCCAATATAACACTCATTTTTAAATCTTCACTTAAGTTACACCACATGATACAAATTAACAGAAGACAACTAACCTCTTTGAAAGTTATAGAACATCTACGGTTTGTATTTACTCAACCTTTCAGTTATCATGTAGAAAAGAGTGGGGGTGAGAGTGGGAAAATGGGTTGGTAAATCCTTTATATATATCCACAAAACTCAAAGTTTCAGTATTCAACAACAGTAAAATGTGTGATTATCAACCTTGTGAGAAAGAAAGTCAAACAACAATGTCTCTCGTCAATGAAACAGTGTATTATCTAAATAAATCTCAATCAAAGTATGTTACTGTAGGATTAACCCTAAGTGACTTTACACCATCTCTTCTGTTTGGAGGAAATAACTGTAAATCAATTGTGTTAAGTGAAGAAGACTGGAATTCTTTGCTAAAGTATCAAGATGTTATTACAAGCTATTTCTATTCCTGCAATAGTTTGCTTGATCCTATAGAGGAAAGAAATTTTATTGTAACCTTCGAGAAATTTAAAGATACACCTGTTATAAAATTCAAGCATAGTGATTATTACATTCTTTTAGGATATCAAAGTGTTATTTCTCTCTGGCAGATAATTCCGGTTATTGAGTATAGATTGGATATGCTAAGAAGGCAAAAGTTTAACACATACTTCAACGTTTTAATTTCTAATGTAAATCATCAGGAGAATACATTAGATAAGGTGTTCAGTGCAGTAGCATCCAATCAAAACCCTAATAGTGAAAATGTGAGTACGATGTTAGAATTATTATATATATATCCTGAAGAACTCGAATTAAAATTTAAAAACTCTTCATCTAAAAGAACACACCATGAAAATGAACAACTCGAAGCAAAGCTTAGGAATTCATCATCCAAAAGAAAGTTCTATGAAGAAATCAGTTACAATTAATGAAGCGAATAATAAAATACATCTGTTGGTAGCATGGGGTTTTGCTTACAGGAAAGCGAGAAAATCAACATATGAACTTTTAGCTAGAGATAGATGTCATTTTAAAAGAAGAATAGAATGTTGTGAATTAATATTAAGAAATATATTGAGCAATGATCATCGTTGTAAAATTTATAATGATCGATTTAAATAAAACAATATTACTCTATTATAGTCTTTTATTTTTTAAGAAAAAATTTTTTTTTTACAGTATCTTAAAATATGAAAACAGAGTTATACTATATCCTCCTTTGATATCCATGAGTTGTTTGACTTATCTAAACCTAACCACTTCACATAAACTTTATTTCCTTTTCTTCTTAAAACCTTTTCAATTAAATACACATCTGGATATTTAACTTTTTGCAACTCATGTTCATAGAAACCACCTTTAATTTTTTCATTTTTTTGATCTTGTAATAAATATGTTCTTGGATTGGTTAGTTTAACTTCTTCAATTTGGAAGACTTCATTAGACCAATTGGGTGTATATCCTTTTTTAAAAGCTTCTCTATATTTACTTATTCGAACAAAATCACCTTTCTTAAAATTTTGAAATTGTCGATCTATTGTTTTTGGGTGTGTGTAAGATGATAATAGTATTTGTCTTTCATTTTTCTTTTTTACCTCTACTGGTTTAAATCCGATCGTTCGATGTTTGGTATTATTATATTTTTCCACAATTTCAGGAAGGATATCAAACCATTTATAGTTTCCTTTTAAACTAAACTTTTTCCACATTAAGTTTTTAAGAGTTCTATTCACTCTTTCTACTACACTTGCTTTAAGATTTGAATAGGTGCTATAATGATTAATTTTCCATTTTTCCATGAATTCTTTAAAATCTTTATTGTAAAACTCTTTACCCATATCAGTCTGCATATTTTTTGGTATGGATTTCATTTTCGTTAGAATTTCTTTCATTGCCACTGTTATGACTTTTCCACTTTTATTTTTTACTGGTTCACACCAAACAAATTTTGAAAAAACGTTGATGACTACTAAAATATATTTGTAGCCACGGTTAATTTTTGCATATGGAATCATTTGTACGAGATCTGCTTGAATAAGATCATTAAGTCCTTTTACAATCACTCGTCTTCTTTTAAAATTTTTTCTAGCAGGTTTATGCAATTCATTAACTACTTCTTCCTTAATGCTAACCATCTTTAGCTATGGGACACTGTAAAACAATTTCTACATACAGCGGCTCAGTTTGATGAAGTGATATAAATTTGAATACATCTCCCTTCACTACAGTTTCTCCAATAAGCTTGTTTACCACAGTAGAAGGATCGGACCGCCACACCTCGACTGTGGAAGGTGAAATAAATATATTTTCGATTTTTCCGGATACAGGGAATTTATAGTCTGTTGTGTTGTTTTCCAGTATAAAGAATGATGTACTGCGTCTTGGTAAAGGGTTGCCACGTATAGTTAAAACACATTTGCTATGATGTGAGGATGGTTCACAAATATAAAATGGAGATGATGATGCAGAAGAAGTCACGAGTGGAGCAGGTGTAGATATTATAGGAGCTGAATATGGAACTGCTCTAGATATTAAGAGATGTCGTCCAAATTTATCGATTGGCATGATTAATGTGTCAAGGTGTGAACTTAAATGAATGTACACACCTTCAAGCTAATAATTTATTGTATAATTTTTCCTTCCCGAAGTTCCTCCAATATGGAGATTACCTCATTGTTATGACTCGTATTTCCGGCAGCTTGAGAAGCTACTAATAATTTTAGTCTATCTACCAGTTCATTGTAATCGTCGAAATATTGATATTCCGTATGTTTATTATTTAAATCCAACATTTGGAGTTTTCCTCCTGAATAATGACTTTTACTCCTTGTTTGCATTTGTTTCGAGATCGGAAGTGAGCCAGATCGTGGTCTAGAACTGTTATGGGTGGTGTTGAAGTCTGTGATGGTTTTAACGTTGTTTTTTTAGCAAGCTTTTCTTGAGCCATCGAGTGCAAAGTTGTAATTCGAGGTTTAATGATATCAATAAATTTATGTGCTTTTGACGTTGATAAACCTTTCTCTGGATTATATCCTAAATATTGAGCATTAGCTCTTCTAATTATATCAATATAATTGTCTAAATCTTTCGATCGAAAACCTGTCGGATGCTTTTTAAACATTAGTTCATACAATCCTGGTGTCCCTGTGTATGTCTCACCACCAATAACAAAATCAGCTCCTTCGAAGTCAATGGTTGAATCACCAATAGCATATTTCCTTGCATATGGGTCAAAGTAAACACCAAACGTATTATCAAATGCATTATCAACATCTTGAAGATGATCCTCAATATAAGCCCGAGGTAGTGGGGCTTTAAATGTTTGCAAATAAACGTGATGCATAGATGCGGTTGATGTATCTGCTATTTGAGTTGGATAAGTTTCATCCAAATAATTTTCGCTAATTTCAGGTCTTACTATACTTGGATCATGTTGAAATGACTCTTCTAAGTTGATAGATGGTGTTGTATGATAATTTTCCAAAGGAGTTTGAATATTTCGTGGAAGATGTATACTTTTTCGACCTTCTTCCTTGAATTCTTTTTTAATATTAGCTCTTGGTGATATTGTGTCGGATTTAACGAGAGTTGTTACCAATTCTTTTAGAGGTTCGGTTATAGGTTTATAGTTTTTCTCCAATTGAGATTGTGATTTAATAATGTCACTCTTCAAACTTTGGTATTTCTGTTTTAAAGCTTTTCTTGAAGCTAAAAGTTGTTTTTTCAATCGAGGTGTCATTTTGGAAGTTTTGTTGTCACTGATGATTTCCAAAGAAAAGCATCTTTTTATATATTTATAAGTGTCAAATCCCTTACGATATCTACCGGAACTTAGAGTGCAATCTTTATCAATTACCATAAATCCATATTTCTCTTTCCAACATGAAGAGCAAATATTCTTAAAGTTTTGAAATGACATATCAACATTTACATGATCATCATATATATGTCTTAAATTAGTCATATCCTGTTGAAATATTACAATTAAATTCGTATTATCTCGAATTAATTTTTTAGGTATTGAAGAATATGTTTGGCATAAATAAAAACAATCTGTATTTTTATGACGACCAAAACAAAAATAGCTTTTTATTATACTTTGATCACAAGATGCTACATCATCGAATATTATTACTGAATTGCAATTAATTTGTTCTGGAGGTATGACATCTTCTCCATCTTCGTACTGAAAATATCCTATGTCTTTCAGGGGTTGTACTAAAATTCGTAAGTAATCATACTTTGGTTGGTATAATGATTTTGAGTATAAGTAAATATTTTCAAAACGTAATCCGTTGGGGTGCTCCAATATACTTAACATTACATTGGTTTTCCCACAGCCCGATGCTCCCACAATTACTCCACGTTTCGATTGTCCACTAAATAAAACCCCGTGTTTTTGAAAAATAGGTTCGGAACTAATTTGATCATAGTTTGTAACAGGTAAAGACACGTTTTGTTTTTCAAACTTCATTTGGAAGTAGTTATAAGGAACTAACAAACTATTTAAGAATGATTGGGTATATATGTATACATCCATGTGAATACTAGCTCAGTCATTCGATAGAAGTGTAAAAGTATATAATGGTTAAACGGAAAAATACTTTACTCAGTATTCGTAGAAAATCCACTAAGAAAGGTTGCGGTTTTCTTAACACATTAATCAATAAGCTTCCTGTAGAATTACATATCCCTGGATATAACTATTGTGGTCCTGGAACGAAGTTACAAAAGAGACTAGATCGAGGAGATCAAGGTATTAATCCTTTAGACGAAGCTTGCAAAAAACATGATATAGCATACTCACAATTTAAAGATATAAGCACGAGAAATATCGCAGATAGGGAGTTAGCAGCAGTAGCTTCTAATCGCGTAAAAGCTTCTGATGCAAATTTAGGGGAAAAAATTGCTGCATTTGGTGTATCAAATATAATGAATATAAAGAGTAAATTAGGAATGGGGTTGAAAAAACGTAAGAATCCGAAAAAGACAGGTGGTATTCTGAAACTTAAAAGAAAAAATCGTCCGGGAAAGAAAGTGAGAGTTATTCGGATACAAAAGACAGGTGGTATTCTGGGATTTAAAAGAAAAAATCGTCCGGGAACGAGAGTTATTCCGATACCAAAGAGAGGTGGTTTTCTTCCCTTCCTGTTACCTCTTTTGGGAGCTCTAGGAGCTGTCGGCGGAGGAGCTGCTGGTATTGCGAAAGCTGTTAATGATGCAAAAGCAAATCGTCAACAACTGGATGAACAGAAGAGGCACAATTTGGCGATGGAACAAACATCTAAAGGAAAGGGTCTTTATTTGGGTCCGTACAAAAAAGGATTTGGACTGTATGTAAATCCATATAAAAAAAACTACCGATAAAGCTACCTCGCAAACCTCTAACCAACATCCATTTAAATAAATATGCAAAGATACTAAAAATTCCACTTTTCCGAGGGGTATTTATGAGAGATAAACTTCCGAAACGAATTAAACGATATGAATGTGGAATAGTGAATCAAGATACAAACCTCGGCGTTGGGACACATTGGACTGCATATGTGAAAAAAGGAGATAAAATAACTTATTTTGATAGTTATGGAAGTTTACGACCCCCAAAAGAACTCACTAAGTATTTTTATAGTGATGGTAGCTTTAACAAAATCAAATATAATTATGATGCTGTACAGAAATATAATTCTTATAACTGTGGACACTTATGTCTGGCTTTTTTATATAATCAGTATATGTAATAGTTTTCGTTAGTTTTTAATAAATCGTTAAAGTATCACTATGTCTATTACTTTCACTCTTAGTGGACAATCATCTGTTTTAAGTTACAATTTTAATCCACCTTTGTATTTAGATGATGATGTAGAATATGAAATTGGACTTACGAACTTCGAAACGTATAACAGTATTCCAAATATAGATGACACGAATAATACGTTTAAATGGGGTAAAAATTACGAGCACACTGTTACACTTCCCACCGGTGCCTACAATATCGATGATATTACAAATTATATGACAAATGTAATAACTGAAGCAGATGCGGATGCTATCATAAGAATTACTCCTGACGTTAACATTTCAAAAGTAATTATTCGTACAAATGTAAACATTACTTTTGACGTAGACAATTCCATAGGCCCTCTGCTAGGTTTTAGAAAAAGAGTCTTAAAGAATGGTGACAACTACATATCTGATGATATCGTCAGAATTTCAAAAGTCAACACCCTTTGCATAGATTGCAACTTCGCTGTTGGTTCATTTTTCAATGGAGAGCCCGTTCACATCATACATCAGTTTTTTCCAACAGTACCTGTAGGATATAAAATAGTGGAGTCACCTTTAAATATAATTTACTTTCCAGTGAGTGTTAAGACTATCAACAACATCACGATAAAAGTGGTTGATCAAGACAACAACCTTGTGAATTTTCGAGAAGAGACTATAACCGTGAGATTACATCTAAGAAAAATTGTATCCTGAAGATGGTTTTAAAATTTGATTCACATCATACTCAGCATACACCCTACTATATAAAAAAGTTGGAAAAGAAGAAAATTATTAGTACCTCCCGCAAGTTCAAACCATTAACACGTGAGAATCGTCAGTTTTTGGAATCTCTTGGATTACAAGTATTAGTGTAATGGATCTATTAAATGTAACTGGACAACCCTTTAGTGACACTTCAATAGAAGACTACCAATTTCACACATATCAACCATACATACCTGGAAATTTAAATTACAATGATGAAATCAGGATTCCTATTCAAGATTTAGATGCACATACAGCACCTTGCGACAGTTACTTATACATTGAAGGAAAACTGACAAAATCAGATGGAAGTAACGCTACAAAACTGGAATTTGTAAATAATGGAATAGCGTTTATATTTCGAGAAATTAGATATGAGATGAATGGTATCGTAGTAGATTCGGTTAGAAACGTTGGATTAGTCTCAACTATTAAAAATTATCTGTCATACAATGAAAATGAAAGTGTTCTATTTCAAAATGCTGGTTGGTTTCCGAAAAATATTACTCCTACAAAAGCTCCGAATAAAAAAATATTAGTTGATTCTAACGGAAATTTTAATGTTTGCATACCAATGAAACTTCTACTAGGATTTTTTGAAGACTTTGATAAAATAATTATTAACATGAAACAAGAACTTGTATTGATACGTGGTAGTAATGATATCGATGCCATAACTAGTGAAGATGAAAGTGAAGAGCCGAAAATAGAGATACAAAAATTATTTTGGAGGGTTCCCCATGTTACCGTTAGCATTGAGGAACAAATTAAATTGAATAATATTGTTAATAGGAACAGTGATCTACCCATCAAATTTAGAAGCTGGGAATTAATTGAATATCCCTCTTTATCAACAACTACCAGACATACATGGCCTGTTAAAACAACTACTAAAGTTGAAACACCCAGACATGTTATTGTAGCGTTCCAGAAAGCTCGAAGAGGAAAGATTACTAAAGATATGTCCAAATTCGATGATTGCAGTTTGAAAAATATACGAATTTTCCTTAATTCGGAAAGATATCCATATAACGATTTATACCTAGATTTTCAAAATAACAAAACTGCGACTTTATATGACATGTTTGCAAATTTCCAGAAATCATACTATCCAGGCAAAAATAATCAACCAATTTTTAATCCATCGGAATTTAAAACACATGCTCCTATCACACATATCGATTGCTCCCGTCAAAAAGAGACGATCCAAACAGGATCCATAGTAATGAGAATTGAGTTTGAAATGGAACAACCCTCATCAACAGAGACTACAGCATACTGTCTTATATTACATGAAAAACACTTCACTTACAATCCATTAAATAAAATTGTGCGACAACTCTAAAATACATATTAAAGAAAACTTTCTTTACTACTTATTATGAAAACAAGTGGAAATTCATTTAGTTATGACTTATACCTTCAAACGTCAGCTAACTGTTTACCAGCGAAAACTTAAAAAACTGAAGTTAGATATTAAATTCTACTGCTTACAAAAACAAGTATTAATTCAGTTTTGTCGATTGAAACTATGAAACTCGTGATAGATATACAAGGCTTCAAGATTGAAAACAATAAATTTATTGTTAAAGAACTAGCTGCATATGATGGAACACGGTTATGTCACTACATCTTCAAACCACCGTTCAGTATGAAATTGCTACCACCATATTTACATAAACAAGCCCTTTGGCTTATGAGTAATCATCATTGCATTGACTGGAACATTGGATTTACACCTTTATATCAATTTTCTGATGCAATTAAGAATTTGACTAGTAAAGTTGAATGTGTTTACGTAAAAGGACAAGAAAAGGCTGACTACATCCGAAAGTATTCTATGAAGCCAGTCTACGAATTAGCTGAAAGCTCAAAATTACAAGTTGGACAGACTCACTGTTTTTACCATACTAAAGAATTCTGTATATGTGCACTTACCAATGTTTTTTATTTGTATGATAATTTTTTAATGAATGAACAATAAAAAAAAAATGCTTTTATTAATTAATATTGTTTTATTTTAATTAAAGTAAACATACATTTTATAAATCAGATCATATCTATAAAGTATTCTGACAAAATAATAATTTCATGTTCTATGTTGGGGGAAGATTGCATGTTACACTAGGATGCACAAACTCTCTTATAAGTTCTTTCAGTTCCTGAGATACTGCTGCCAATGACTTATCTTCTTTTAAATATTCTTCTATGAGTTTTACACCAGTTACCTCTGACAATCCTAGGTCCACCAAACTTTGCACAACACAAAATATACAAATATATTGATTCAGAAATGCGTTACAAATATCCAATCCGCTAAAGTAGTCTTCGAAGCTATCGTGATAATATTCAAAATAATGATCCTTATATTCTTGCCAATCGGTAAATGTTGTTGGATCTTGAAAGAATTCAGTTTGTAAACCTAAAAATTTCTGCAACAACTGCAATCTTACTACACCAATCGCATCATGGAAAAATTTTGGTGTATCACAGTTCTGACACGACATTGTTACAAGTCACCTCTGATACTACTGTTTTTAAACACAATATATTGGGTAGGTGTTGTCACCGAACTAATGGAAATAGGTGTGGTTTGTGGACCAATCAGAAAAGTAGGTGTGGTTTGTGGGCCAATCAGAAAAGTAGGTCAAGTCTGTGGACCAATCAGAAAAGTGGTGGGGGGAGGAGCAGAGTGCACTGGCCACTTTCCTCTACTGATTCTAACTAAGCTATTGCTATTTTTGAAAAGAATTTTTTTTTTTTTTTAAATAATTAAAATCAAAAGGTTGATATTTACGTTCTAAAAATTTCGATATGCGGACAACTATGTTAAATTTATGAAATTCTTATATACAATTGCTTACCAAATATAGTCCATATATTGAAAAAGTTTTTTTAAAAAAGATCCTGTCGATAACGTATACAGTTTTTTGTTTATGATTTCTTTATGAGGCGCGTAATTATGCAGCATTAAAATAAAAAATAGTCTACATGATAATTGGCACAGTGTAACAGTAAAAAGCACTATATTGTTCAATATAATTGCACATTTGAATTACTTTATGTTAATAATACAACAAAACGAATGAAAGTAGTAGTCGGGAGTTGCCGATTGCGGCCACTCATTTAAAAAAATAATAATCGATACAAAGTGAATTGTGTGTTCGAGCAAAATGTTAATCAAATAGGTATTCGCAATTGACCATGCCCGAGTACAACTTCTACTCGTTTTTATATTGTTTAAGAAATAAAACATTAGTGAGAAATATTATTTTAGGTATTTAGCATATTTAATAGAAAGCAGAAAAGCGGATATTTTAAATAAAACATTAATGTTGTATATTATGTAATTTTTGTGTATAACTATTCTAACATTTTAGTCAGAATCACTATCATTATAAAATGATGCATATTGCTTTTTCCCTCAAAACAATTTTCAGGAAAAGCAGCACACGAGCACGCAACTGAATAACACTCACAAGAACATTTTGTGTCGCATTTTATTTTACAGTTGTACTTTTTAATTTAAGTTCAGATAAACAGTTCCTGATTTTCAATTCTGCATCCAAAATTTTGTGCAATAGGTAATTTGAATGACGGTTCACAACACTGTTTAAAAAAAAGTAATATTTGCAACATGTTGTTGAAAAGCGTCTTCCGTCGGTGGGAGGGAGCGTAAATCACTTATTAAATTATTTTACCTTTTAATAATTTTCAAACGTATACATATAATATATTTGTAAAGTTGACGTGTATGTACATTGAAAATATTTGCAAAAAACTGATGTGGGGGATGTAAGATGAGTAATGGAATACATTAAGACAGATTTTGGAATTTTTCTCTGTTTGTCTGCTTGTCTGTTTGAACGCGCATCACGCAGAAACTACTGAACCAATGAGGTTCATCTAAGCTTGGAGTAACATTTAGTTCTTATTTCATCGAAATCGGCCTAGACTAAGCCAAGTTTTATGAAAATCGGTCTAGTAGAACAAGAGATACAGCTTGATCTCTACAATAAGCGTATTTGCACGGCATAAACTTTTAAGATTAAACTTCTGTAATATTCCAGAAAATTCGAGAGTACTCTGGAATATTCCAGAAAATTTGTGAGTTTTCTGAAATATTCCAGAATGGTGATTCTACCTCAAACGTCGTTTATAAAGAAGCTTTTTAGTCAATTTCAAAATTCCACCCGAACGTAACCGCGGGCATAGCTAGTAAATAATAAATATGAACCGCAAACCATAATCAATCTATTTAAACAATCAAACACAAATTGTTTTTATAATGTTAAAATGTTAAGACAAATAACTTCACACTATATACATAAGTACATAACATACGCCTAGTAAACATAAACATACCAGCTAATTCCACTGTAAACTGTTTTCATGCGCTTTATGAATTTTAGGAGAGCTGTCGCCTTTATTACATGCGCCGCATCATGCACCCATTTTAAAAATTCACAACTCCAAAACTATATGCAATATCAACTTAGTTCTTGTCTTAAAAACATTTTCAATATATTGAGTATGTTTGTTAGCATAGTTTATACACAAAAAATTTAAAATTGAAGTACTTGCTCGTATGTTGAAATTCTTACTCCAATATTTTATAGTTACAGATTTCATATTTTTTTCCCAAAAAACTAAACATATTTAAACAGTGCCATCGAGCCTCATCCAAGCGCTTATGTCTTTAGTGTATACTATAAAAAAATTAGATGCATAGCACTCATAGTTTCTTTTATAGGACGAGTTATATATTAAAAAACATTTTTATAGGAATTATCATTTCGTCTCTTTTCTTATCATTTAAGAAGTTATGCAAGAGCTGATAAGAATCCGACAAGTCATTTCTGGTGTCCTGTATAACCCTTTTTGCAAATCTGAAGTTGAAAAATGTACGTCATGTCGGAACAGGTTACTTGGAATTTAGAGCGATTTCGTACTGTTGGACCCCAGACTAGATGTGGAATTTACCAATTTTTCAACAACCGTAACTTTTACAAAAAAAATAAATAATTTTTTTTCAATACAGGATCTAATTTCTGAAGGTTTTCGATGTCTGTATTTGCTGTTATTATTTTTTATTATTTAAGTGGAACTAGCAAGATGCCCATGCTCCGTTACGGGTATCGTTATAAATTATGAGTTGATTAAAATTTTGGACGCCGTATTGGGGCCGCCATTTGGAAGTTTTTGTATTTTTTGAGAGCCGCGAAGGTATTTCCTACCTTCACACCAAATTTCAAGTTCCTAGCCCGTCGGGAAATAATTCATAGACATAAGTATACCGGGTGCCACAGGCTAGTGGCTCCCCCCTATATTTCCTTTATTTATTAACTTATCCATTTGAAATTTGGCATAAACTACCAGCAAAAATGAATTTTTGGACATAAAAAATGGTATTAGACCATTTTCGGTTTACCCGGAAATGACCGAAACTTTCGATTATTAAATGGAACGCCCTGTATATTTTTTACATATTTGGATTCAAGACAACATTCTGAGTATACCATGAAATTTTAGTGAATTTTTGAGTCGATGTTCAGTTTTTTTTTAAGCATTTTAAGACATTCGTCTAGAGTGCTTTGAAATACCAAAATCTGTTCTACGGCAGGTAAAGTCCAAGGGAAAAATGTAATTTTTCGTTTAATTTCATTAATAACTATTTACGAAGCCTCCAAAATTGAACAAATCACTTTTTTAACCAAAATTTTTTTTTTCTCAAATGGGAAGGTGGTGACTCATACTGTTCAGCAAATTATAGATTTTTTTCTGAATTCATTGATATCCATTTCAAACCTATGCTATGTGTTTTTTTATTTTATTGAATTTATTTAAAAATAAAAAATCACTCTCAATATAATTTTTCTTGAACTCTAACGTAGTTGCCTTTGCAAAAATCATATGTCTAATAATGAAATGTGAATAACTACCTTTTTGTGAATATTAGCCTTTTGGTTCTCTCTTTTATAAGTACTAGTGCAAACTATAGATTGATACAAATTATTTTGAAAGTGATTTTTTATTTTTAAATAAATTTAATAAAATAGAAAAACAAATAGCATAGAGCATAGCATGGCACCCGGTATACATAGTTACACTCTACTTTCATATGAAACAGAGTGCAACAAAGTTTTACTTCCACATCCAGTGGGAGTATAGTAACGACAAAAAAAAATTTTAAAATTTTTATTGTTCAAATAGGCTTAGAATGTCATGAAACGTCGAGATTTTAAGTTTGAGCGAAAAAAAAATTTCTGTCTGTCTGTTGGTCTGCCTGTCTGTCTAACTTTTTTTTGTGCGCACGCTTACTCTGGAACCGTTTGAGATATCGAAATTTGGTACACATATGTACTTTAACGAGATCTAGAACTAAATTATATTTTCATCTTGTTCCGTTGAAGGGTGGGGGGTAAATTTGGGGGTAAATAGGTAAATCAAGCAGGTAAGAGCCCATAAAATTAGTATTTACTATATACAAAAGAAGCTAAGGTCTCAAAAAAAATTTTGGCATTAGCCACCCCTACCTCATTATTAAAGGGGATGAAAAAAAAATGTGATTTAGTGTGTGTACAAGAACCAGAAACCTCAAAATATTTTTTACTTCATCCACCCCCACTACAACCCCTTATCACCACCCCCACCCCACTACCGATGTGGGGTATCGTTTTATGGGTTTTTGGGGTAGAGGATTTCAAATATTATATTATTAAAGTTCCATAAACAATTATTTCCACATACAAAATGTTTTCGTTCTGAGTGACTTGGATAGAAAATCTGGATGTGGAAGTAGGGATTCCTTGGGCAGCGGTTTTTACTTATATTTATCTGTCCGGTAAATTGTTTGGGTATTTCCCGATGAGCTGGGAACTTTAAATTTGGCATGGAGGACACTCAAAAATTGCAAAATTAAAAATGGCGGCTCCAATATGGCTACCAATATGTAGATATATAATATACTTAGAAAATAATACCTACATGAAAATGAAAACGCTGCCAAAATGGTAAGAGCTGTGAAAAAAACTATAGGAACAAAGTTGTAGAGAATTAAATTTGACATAAAAAAAAGTGGGCGGAGGCACATATGTATCTTTTATTGTTTTGAGAATATATGCGTTTAAATTCGATGAATCTGTGCAATGCCACACTTTGCATTCTTCCTTTGTACATTTTACAAAAGATAGACTCTACATTTTTTGTAAATAAATTCAATACTTTACAATTTTGCCTTTACATTTTTTTCTCATATCTCTTACCATTTTGGCAGTGTTCTTATTATACTCTTCGCAAAAACGAAGAGTATATTGTATTTGATCGGCACATTTCTAAATCAGTAAATATCGCTCGTAGAGAAACAATTTTTATATCGTTATGTTGGTGAACGAATTCTGAACAACTTTTAAAATGTCCGTCTGTCCGTCCGTCCGTCACGTTTCTTGTAAGCACGATAACTCAAGAAAGAAAAATCCGATTGTATTGAAATTTGGAGAGTAACTTAGTGTTAGCTAGGGGAAGAACCCTATTGTTTTTCAACAAAATAGATTGGTAAATAAAAAAGTTATTAGTAATTTAAAATTTGAAAAAATATTTTTTACATTTTTTTATGGTTTTTAATAAATAGAAACCTTGCGAAATGTTATTTCCTATCACTATTTTTTTTTTAACACATTTTACTAATGTGTGTTTCCTAATAATCACAATAAAATTTCTAATGGTATATATTACATTCATTAACAATTTTAGTAATAAGAAATGGTTGTAAGAGTTTCGTCTCGCAATCCAAGGGACCCGGGTTCGATCCCTCACATCGTGATTTTTTTTTATATTTTTTTTTTCACAACAAAGTTGGTATCACAAAATTTAGAATGTCCAAAAACTAACATTATTTACAAGAAAAATGCGAAGAGTATCCTATAGAATGTGTAACAATTATATAAAAAGCTCAGTAAATTGGCGAAGAGTATAATGCTTCCACTAGTTTTAATGTGTGTGTTGTAAGAAGTAAATACATTATATTGTGTAAATAACATCAATAAATTATCTTATCTTATCTTATAAGTGCAGCATGTTCATGTATTTTTTTTGCAATATTTGCATGATTTTCAAGTTTAAGTCGGCCGTTTTGAATCCATTATTTTCAGTTTTGCAATTATAATGTCAACATCGTAATCCGTGGTCTTGAAAGCCCTTGTATGAATTTTTTTGTAATGTTATCATTTATATTGTTTGAGTTGTAAAATATTTTGCGATTTTGTTTAAAAAAAAAAAAATGCCCACTGTTTTAATGGGTAAACTTTTCAATTGGTCATTTTTAGAGTACGTTGCAAAAGGTTTCATTCAAATTCTTTAAGTTCAAAGTATTTCCGTAAAAACGCACTTTTTTCATCTAAATGGACTGGACTATTAAAAGAATCCACTGAGATGAATTTCCTATATCCCTTTAAATCCCTGTGTTTGTCGTTCAGAAGCACATCTTTATATTGATAGTGTAAATAAATAAACATTTTTGTTTATGTTCGTAAAGAAAGTAATTTCAGTCTTATCCGTAGACGGCTCCCTTTTTTAAACATTCGCTTGTAGAACCTCCGGCACTAAAAAATAAGTGTCTGCTCTGTGCAGTGTTACTTAATAAAAATCCGTTCTTGTATTAGACGCCTCTTTTAAAGAATCAAAAGCCTCCCTCGTTACATTTTGTAATGTCTCGACACTGTCCTTTTGAGACAATGCGTTATCTGTAATCTATTATACCGTGTGTGTAGTCGCGGGCTAGGCATGGGGAGTAGAATTGCAACATCGCGTGTGCCAGCTGGCTGAAATGAAATAACAGAGCTCGAATGCTACATCGATGGACGAATTTATGGCTGCCGGTGTTGTCATATTTCTCGCGCTACGTGAATGTACATGCCTAATGGGAAATTACACGCACGGTATTATATTTCTGGCTCTACAAATATTTTTCTGAATCAAATAATAGGTATACAGGGTGGCCCAAATTAGATGGGATTTGGGGTTTTCTCTAAAACTATGGCAGATAGACAAAAATCAGTATAGGTGTCCTGAGCTCGACTTTCGAGAAACAAACAATGGCGTAAACCGCGATCGTCTATCTTTTTCTATTACCGAGTTTTTGGAAAAGAGCGTTTTGAATGACCTCTATACCTGAATTAGGTGTGGAATCGAAAATTGAATAACACATTCTTAAGGCACTTTTTTGAGTAGAATCCGTTGCTAATAAGAAGAAAATTATACATGCCTCAGTTTTCGAGATATAGACATAACTTTTGTCTTTTTAAATGGAACACCCTGTAAATTATTTTATTGTTCAATTACAACTTCAATTAGCTATCCAACGATATATTATGACGTATACTTTCCGGTGAGGCCGGAAAGTGGTCACTTTTGACACCTTAGCAACGGTTCGGTTGCTCGGGCGCCACCTTTACAATTTTTATGTGGGGCAAAAGTCCCATACTAGCCTCTTAGCACAGCCTGTTGCAGTAGGGCTGGAGTAGCTACAGTGGAGAAAAACAGAAAATTCCAGTGGGTCAATTGGGGTATATCAGACTTTCACACACTCACAGTAAAACGCATAATTCGGTAAACAATATCTATTTATTTCCCATAAGCTACAATATCAACTCTAAATTAGTCTAAATCTACTAATATATACCAGACAGTACCCAGGCTATGATATGACTATTGTGCAGTTACGGTGCAGTTACAGCGATGTTACTTATGGCAGGCGGGAGCGAAGCAGCGGTACGACGTGGACTCGAGGTATGGCGGTGAAGGATGGTTAGGGGCGCGAAAATGACAAGGTGACGGATTACGATGCAGGTGACGAAAAGCAGTTAGGTTATGTACAGTCGTCGGATAGCAAGCAAGCAAACAATAACTAATGCAATAACAAGAAAAATGGCTATTCTAGGTATCAGGCTTGGCTAATACCAGGAACCCTAAAGCTGAAAAGAGATGTATGATTAGTTAAGACAAGACGGCGTTCTGCAGCTCCTAACCTGAAAACAGTTAAAAAATAATAATATGGCCACGTCCCGATTTCTCCGCATTAGCAGATACTATGAAGACCTCGGAGACGCTTTCTTTGTGCCTGTTGTAGAACTCTCCAAGATCGTCCTAAGTTGAAGACATAATCAAAATTCGACTTAGGCAAAAATTTCATTTAAAGACATTTTTAAGAGTCTGCAGAGGCACAGATCAGTCCATAAGGACCGTTTTGGGTTCTATAAGGCGTTGTAAATGACCAGGTGAAAATTCGAAGGAACACCGAATTTTCACTTAGAAAAAATGTTTTTGGTTAAGGATATGAGAGCAGAAGTATATAATGACAAAGATTTATGAATAATATACTTTTTCAAAGGTACCACAAATTGGACTTTGAAATATAATATTTTTGAAAGGGCGTCAAAGTTTGGCTCAAGAATCGATTTATCGAAAGTACGCCAAAATTTCACTTGCAGACTAATTTTTCAAAACTGCGTTGAAGCTTGGCTTGAAAATCGATTTTTCAAAAGTACGCCAAAATTTCACCCGCAGATTAATTTTTCAAAACTACCTTGAAATTTGGCTTGAAAATCGACTTTTCAAAAGTACGCCAAAATTTCACCCGCAGATTAGTTTTTCAAAAGTACCTTGAAATTTGGCTCGAAAATCGATTTTTCAAAAGTACGGTAAAATTGGTCTTAAAATAGATTTTTCAAAAGTACCACAAAGTCAGTCAGTTTAAAAAGTACCACGAAAATATACTTTAAAATATTTTTTATTTTTTATTCCTCCACCAAAGACATTGACCTTTGAGGTACGGTCATTGAAAGCCCAATTCTAAAGTATGAGCACAAAATTTTAGCGATGCGCTGCATCCGAAAGGCAAAATAGAAGATTTTGACAAAGCCGGCGTAGTGCCGATAAGCAAAAATTGATAAAAATCAATGCACATGTACAAGGCCGGTTTCTCGCATGGAAAGAGTTTGGATTGACTCAGGGGCTCGCAATTTGGTCGAACGCGTTGAGTGGTCCAGACAAAGCAATGGTAGAAAAGCCAATAACGGGGCTTTTCAAATGACAAAGTTATAGAGGAAAACGCCTTGTGCATAAAAAACCAAGAATTCAATTTTGTCTAAAAGTCGCTCGAAGGTGAGTAGCTGCCATATCGATAATATTGAACGACTGTGATAAGGGTTAGTAAGTCGTGGACTGATCGAACGCCACTCAACTTACGCAGTAATAAGTCCTCTGAATGTGTTTGAGTACGTGAATCTCCACGATACAAGAACTTTAAAGCTAAGTAGTCTCTAGCGAAACTAAATTCATTTAGTAAAACTTTTTTAAGTTAATTTCAGTCAGCCTTAATTATTCATTTACCCAGAGTCTGAAATGATTCTAAAAGCTCGCATTTTGATTCTGAGAAAGTATGTATGAATCTTTTCTACCTAATCGATCGTTAGCGTGAGCGCTCTCGCTTGTATGGACTGAAAGTCACTACCTTGATTGGGGAAGGCACGATTCTTATCTTGAGAATTTTGTATAACCAATTCTGTTAAATAAACGGATTCTTTGAACTATTGTTTCTTAATTGATCTTGAGGCCTGTTGACGGTCTATAATCCCTGGAACTTTCGTATAGAAAACCGGATGTGTCGAGTTAATTCGCATTAACGTTCGACCTTCTGGTTGCTTTACGGAGGTTTGATAGGGATTTTTTTATGCGTTTTTTGAGAAATAAATTCCGTTATTAATAGACCAAAACGTGATTTCCGCGTACCAAAACTAATCCCTCCGCAGAGAAATTCTTCGGTTGGGATTTTTTTATGCAAAAATTCAGGAAATTAAGAGGTGCCTAAACCCCTAACGAGGGAATTCGGGTCCAGAGAGAGCGTCGTTTCCGATCTGTGGTAGTGCAGCCTTGGTCCATTACTCGGCTACCGAAGTGCATCTTATCTCGAACCCGCCTGGGAGGTAGAAGAATACGCGACTGGCGTCCCCTGAGAAATAAATTGGTGTCGCGTCATTTTGACGCCCGGTAGTGCGTTCTTCTACATGTCCACAGGGTAAGCGCACTAGCACATACTACAAATACCCTGGGTACACCGGAGTCAGCCACGCTAGCACGACTGTTGGCACCTGGATATGAGCTCGTACCCTGGACCTGAAATTGGGTGAGCGTCTTGTTTTTTCCGCATTAGCAGATACTACGAAGACTCCAAAACGCTCTCTCTATGGACACAGTTTGCGTGTACTGGCAGATATTACACGCACCCTGGGCACACAAGAGTTACCAGACAGCAATTAGAATTAAAGGCCCTGATTTCTCCGCATTAGCAGATACTACGAAGACTCCAGGAACATCTACTTTATGACCACAGGGTACCCGCACTAACAAATATTAGGGATACCTTGACGACACAACCAGTAAAATAAATACAAAGACAAATAAAAGTTCACAGTATCAGCCAAACCGCTACCTATTATAATTATTACTATTATTCTTACTTATATCCTCTAGTTGCTCCTGACGCGTCTGGTTGAATACGGCGGTACACCGACTGACTTCTGGACTGGCACATCTACCTGCTTCGGAAGCTCGTAAGGAACTTAACTGTCGGTGTCGCTTTCAATAGCTAGTAGGCTCGTATCCCTTCTCTCGCCCGGTAGTGGGAGAAGTGAATGCGCGTAGGCAATGAGCGGTGTAGACGGCACTTGTGAAATTTTCGTCACAATGGATTTTACGCAGTTTCGTAAAATGGTATATTTTAAGAAATATTGACAGTCCGAAAAGTTGGACTTGAAATAATTTACGGAAATATTCACTTACGCTTGACGGCTGGTCATGGGTGGGCACCTCTGCTCGCTGCTACTGCTTTGGATCGACTGCCTGACGCCACACCGCCACAGTGAGCGCGAGTTTAGGACGGTCTCTTCTGTGCAGGTGGGGGTTTAGTGTGGGAATGTAATTTTACGCGATAATAAATGCTTTGTCGCCGGTTGGGTTTAAATAAGTAATATAAAATTAAATAACAATATTTATAATATGTAAAAATGGGGTACTTGTTTGGGCCTCGGAATTTGGTTCAATATCATATGTCATATTTATCTCTAGAAAAAGTGGTTAGTTTTCCAAAAATTTAATATATTTGTGGAAAGGCCATGGAAAACTATTAAAAACAACAACACTTCTTATAATATAAAATAATTTTGCCAAAAGTAGGAAAAACTAGACTACAATAATAAATATTTGAATTGTCTTCCACTGACACCTTCTCCTTACAGCATTTGTTGCATTTTCAATCATGACAGGAATTATTGCCCGAAACGCAGCCAATGTTTTGTTTTTCAACTCTTCTATGTTATTAGAACGTTCTCTATATATAATATTTTTTAAATAACCCCAAAGCCAAAAGTCGGGAGATCTAGCTGGCCACAAAATTTCCTAAAAACTAAACAATATCTAAACTACTTTGTTGTTTATGAATGTCCAGTTAGCTAAATTAATTGTTAGTTATCAATTTAGTTAACTTAGCTAACTAGATATTGATAAACTAGTCTTGAGTGACATATAGATACCAATCTAATCAGTGGCGCATCCAGAATAAATTAGCACAACCATTAAAAATTGATGAGCGGGGGGAGAAAATCACAAAAAATTTTTTTCGCTCAGTAAATGAAAAATTGATAACCAGGGGGGAGAAAATCACAAAAAATTTTTTCGCTCAACAATGAAAATTGATGAGCAGGGGGAAGAAAATGACCAACAATTTTTCATGCTTCGGCCTTTTTGCCAAAATAAATGACAGGAGGGCACATACAGAACACATGTATATATAATACAATAAAAATTAATATTGTTGTTCATAAATCACTATTATTTAATAAAAAACGAATACCAAAATAAACGACAGGATCCGCCTATGAATTCAATCCTCCCCAAATTGAGCATTTAAGTAATTTCGTGTTTCATTTGACGTATGACCTGGGGCACCATCCTGTTGGTAAATTAATCTTTGAAATTGTCTTACAGGCATATTGTCTATTTCTTGTTGTGTTGCATTTTTTTTATTCAAATCAGCTGGCTATGTAATAATTTAAATTAACTTGTCTTCATTACCTTTACTTGCATAATTCGTCCTTAATCCTTAACAGGATATGTCACTGTAGGCCCCAGAGTTTATTGGGAAATGTTTTATAGACATCACTTCTACCGCTATACATACAATTCATCCCTTTTCTACTTGAGTAATAATTATTTTCCATGTTTTAGCTCCGATTCTACTCCATTATCTCAAATTTGCCCTGCTCCAAATTCATAACAATCATTCAGTGTAAATAATACGCTTATTTATTCTTAGATAAAAGTACAAGTAAATTTCGTTACGAAGCCAAATTTGCATATGTTGGGTTTTAAGTTTTTTTAGCAATTAAGCTGGTATCAACAGTAATTAGATAACGCAACAGGTTTTTTATCAAATTGGGTCAACATAAAGTTAGTCAGTTTTAGCGTATTATTTATTCATTTAAAAAACCATAAACTGAAAATTCTCGAAATTTTGTAATCTAATTTTAATCATTGAACAAATGGAAAGCCTGGCCTTAGTAACAAAAATAGACCGACATTAAATAAATAACGACTCAAAATATTGGTTATTTTCATATTCCAACATAATAATAACTAATATCTTAACTCAAGAATTAATATCAACTGATAAATTAGGTAAGATTGGCAGACGTGAATTTGTCGTGACATTACTGGCATCCATTTGATTGGCGGCTTGTGTTTTAGCGGGAATTATTCCAATTACGTCATAGAACTAACACTTCAAACTTTATTTTTTTTTACTCATTTAAAAAGCCCAAAACAATTAGAAAAAAAATTGTCAGCTGAGATTTTTGAGTACTATCAATTATGCCAATTTAAAAAAAGGCCCCTAAGATTCCTTTTGTTCGCCCTTAGCACATTCTGGTAACAAAATATAGACAAGGCAAAAACCTCAAAAAATTTATTTTTTAATATTGTTTTCAACCTTGAAAATGACCGTTTTTGCGTTTTTTCAAACATTAAATTGTTTATAAGTCGGAAACGGCCAACTTTACTAAAAAATGACGAGACCTTTTTTGTTTAGAATGACCAAAAAAACCTAAAAAAAATTCGGGTCAAAAAAATGGATTTTTGCAACTTATATAAAAAAAGTTAGTTTAAAAAAATTGGGACCAGATTTTCGTCCGGCAAGCTCTTGATCCTTATTCAGTGGCATGTCCCGAACGTGAATATGCAAAAAAATCGTATGGGAAATTTTTTTCATACGAATGCGAAATTTTCGCCTTGTCTAATAACATCGTAACATCGCAACGAATAACAAAAATAAATTAAACGTTATTTAAAGTGTTCCTCACTTCACGTGGGTTTAAATTTATTACCAAAATGCATGTTTACCGTCCAACTAAATTTTAATAATAATAAATGTCTTGTGTACTGATAAACGTATACTTTTTGATATATCCAGTTTTATTCTTTTTTGACTGGTACAAGTTAAATATTTAAATAATTCTGACAAAGTACAAATCATTCGTGACATTAATATCTATTTCAAACGAAAAAAAAAATCCGAAACATCTGAATCACAGCACTATTTTTAGTGTGGCAAAAGAATTATGCTAATAGTTTTATGATTTGCCCCACACACACAGTCTATATACTATTTTTAAGTCTAAAGAGCCAAGTCGTTTGTTTATTTTTAAGAATTGATGTAAACAAAAATATGAAACATACATTTGTTTGGTACTGGTTGATGAATCAGTCTGTCCCAGAATATTATATTTGCTAGGAAGCATGGCCCACTAAAATCTATTTGGATTTAAACTAATAGCTATACTTAAGAGGGGTCCCCAAGGGAATTGCACTAAGGGATGGGGATAATCCTTTAATTTTCTGGTTAACAGTTAAAGTCAAAACCTTTGAGATTCTTGTATCTTAATCACGACAACTGGGCTGTTCAACCATTGCCGCTATTAATAGCGGCAATAGTTGAACAACCAAGTATTAATATTTAACTATGCTTATTGCTTCTTAATTGGAATATATGCAAAATGTCATTTTACGTCATGTTTATTTTTAGAAAAATCTCGCAAATTATTTTAATTTCTTGAGAAACGCGAAAACTTCGTCCAGTATGGTGCATATTTCATTGGATCAATACCCATAAAAATGTTGTTGGAAATCTTCCTATGTGAAGTTTCTCAGTTGTCGTGAATACACATTTAGCGACAGACGTAAAGGCGGACAAGTCCGTCAAAATGAATCAAAGAAAAAATAGTAAACTAATTTTTTTTCAAAATTGAAATTATTGATTTAAAGACAAATTAGATTTATTATTAAACTCATAACTAACAAGTTATTTATGCATAAAACCACGACTTTCACAACGAAATGTTCCATCTTGTTTATTCCATGCTACTAAAAATACAAGTAAGCCAAGAGAAAATCGTACACAAAATTTATTAAAAATATTAAAAGGCAAAACAAAAAAAACTTCATCTGTGGTAGTGTTAGATTGTTTAACTTCATATTAAGGAGTCAGAGAACAACACTATTTCAAGACAATAAAGTGGGGTTCCCCAAGGTTCAATCCTTGGGCCTCTCCTCGTTCTAATCTATATTAATGAAATAAAGTCATTGTTGAAGAAACTGACTGTACGTTGTATGCTGATGACGCACTATTTATTAAAAGCGATCGCCTTCGATATAAAGTAAATTACAAACTGGTAAATTAAATTAAAAACCGCTGCCCAAGGAATCACTACTTCCACATCCAGATTTTTTATCTAAGTCACTCACAACGAAAAAAATTTGTATGTGGAAATAATTGTTTATGGAACTTTAATAATATAATATTTGAAATCCTCTACCCCAAAAACGCATAAAACGATACCTCACATCGGTAGCGGGGTCGGTGTGGGGGTGGTGATAGGGGGTGGTAGTGGGCGTGGATGAAGTAAAAAAACATTTTGAGGTTTCTGGTTCTTGTACACACCCTAAAACACATTTTTTTTCATCCCCTTTAATAATGGGGTGGGGGGTGGTAATGGGGGTGGCTAATGCCAAAATTTTTTTTGAGACCCCAGATTCTCTTGTATATACTAAATACCAATTTTATTGACTCTTACCTGCTTGATTTACCTATTTTCCCCAAATTTACCCCAATTTACCCCCCAACCCTTCGACGGAACAAGATGAAAATATAATCTAGTTCAAAATCTCGTTAAAGTACATGTGTATACCAAATTTCAAGTCAATATCTCAAACGGTTCCAAAGTAAACGTGCGCACAAAAAAGTTACAGACAGACCGACAGACAGAATTTTTTTTTCGCTCAAACTTAAAATCTCGACGTTTCGTGACATTCTAAGCCTATTTGAACAATAAACATTTTAAAAAAAATTTTTGTCGTTACTATACTTCCACTGGATGTGGAAGTAATTATCATAATTTGATTTTTTATTTTTCGATAAACAGGGATTTAGATAGTACCTTTAGAGCGAAACTTGATATAGAATATTTTGACAACGTAGTCTTTTGTTTTGGATTTTCCTTTGAAATGGAAACGCAGCTTCTCGGAACGAAAAGTCATCAAACTGTTTTTGCCTTAAGGCAATGGGAAATTAAATTCTTGTGCTCTCTTCCTATAAATCAGGTAATGACTGTTATGTTTAGATAAAAATTGTTTTCAAAAAAATTCTTAGATTTTAGATATCCTAAAATTCAACAGAATTTGCCAAGTAATAGAGTTGTGTTAAAGTTGAAATTCTACGATGAAATTAACAATATAGCAGTTTTGTTACACATGAGTTACGAAAATCACGAGAATTAGGTATCCTAATCCTTTACTGACACCAAAACCTTATATCATTTATGTGGTGAGTAAAAGTTATACTATTATCGAATATTGTTGAACGTCCTAAGTTGATGCTCGAATCTCGACACATATCTAATACAAGAATCTTCTCAGATAAGTTAGCGTAGTGTTGTTAAAGGCTGCTGAGGGTTCGAGGTTTAGCGCATATCTTGTGAAATTTACTGGGCAGATAATATCCTTGGATGTAATATGGTTGTAAAAAATAATAATTGTTTCCATGATATTCAACTACCTAATAAATTGAAGTCCATTTAAATTAAGATAACATCATGAAATGCTAAATAATTACATTTTTTCAAAACCAAAATAAGAAACATGCCCACATAGCTTGTCACGCCACGGCGTTATTAATAAAATATTACAATAAGAGTTGAATATACTAACAGTTATTTCTTTAAAATTCCAAGTTCCACCACAAGGACAGAATAATAATAAATTGTTGTGTAATTATATATAAATTAAAAATTGTTGTTGTGTACTTAATTATATCAATAAATTGCAAATAATGGGCAGCAGTCTTAAACAATAGGTGTTATTTATTGTTCAACGTATAATTTGATGTATAATTTATGTGTGTTAATACATTTTATTCAGCATTTATACGTCTAAAGCAATAAATAAAATATAATAGTAAAAGTATACAATTTTTGCATCGTAGGCAATTTCACAGAGAAATGACTTTTCCCCATTATTATTAATAGAATATAATGACAAACATGGAGAAAATATTAGACTGTAGACTGTAGAAATAATTTATTGATAATTTTTTACTAATATATTTAAATAATTACAAACTAAATAATAAATCATTCTCACAGAATACTCGAATACAAAGTAATAAAAACTTTTCGTTTGATCTTGATTGTGAAAACACTGCAAAGGTGGGACAAAAAATGTTGTAAATAGTAAGCCAAAAATATTCTGCCATACCTAATTTATAACTATCTTAGGTGATAATCGGACGTTTCTCCATTTCTGAATATTACAGTTTCGATGCAGCCCAAAGGTTTGTTAATGATATAGTCATCATAGTCACGAGAAGTTCAACAATATAGTCAGGGATCGTTTACAAAAAGCCCTGGCAAAGCGATCAAGAAGAGCTGATGGTAAGCCCATTAAAAATCAACATTGTTCCATTTACTAGAAGGAGAAACTTAGAGGGACTAGGTTCTCTAGTTCTTCAAAGCACACAGTTCTAGATGTCGGAAGAGGTAGAATATCTTGAGTTATCATTGACTCCAAACTTACCTGGAACTAACATCTGGACAGGATTATACATAGATGGGCAGTCATACTGGCAACAATCAGATAATAATATGGCAAAATATGTTGCACTGGCTTAGTACCAACGTAATAATACCATTACATATGCTGCCTTAGTTTAGTAGTCTAAGAGAACTCAAATTACAGCAGTCAACAAGCTAAGCCGAATACAGAGATTGGCTTGCTTGGGAATCGTGAGTGGGATGAAAAGCATTCCCAAGGCAGATACGGAGACCCTACCCAACCTTCCCTCACTTAGTACAGTGACTTAGGAAGGCCAAGAAGGAACATATAGGTTACAGAATTCAAACACCCTATTCTACAGGGAGCAAGATCGGGAAACATGAGGATGGTTAACATATCAGGAGATCCTCTACTGAATATGAAGTCGGACTACATGATCCCAATATCATGTATTCCATTGGAGGTAGAACGGTTTGGTCAATAGGAGCTCCTAACTATTATGTAAAGGCCTAACCTGGTACAGGACGGAAGCAAGAGCTAGAATAGAAGTACATAGAGAAAGATCAAGGGCGAGTATAATCTTTTGGGCATCGATCCACTGTATTCCAGACAGAAATTCTAGCTATACTTGAATGTATGCACAAGAATGCTAATGGCTTAGACAAGGATCATTTAACACATTCTATGATCCAGAACCCGTGCTGGAAATCACCAAAATTCTCATCACTAAAAGCTCAGCTACGTCAAAAACAGAGTCAAGAATAAACACAAAAGTGACTGGAGGGATATTTCAGGAAATAGTCATGAAAAGACCATCTCCAAAACAAACTGGTGAACTGTCCATAAAGAAGCAAGAAGTACCTGCACTCCTGCACACAATCGGAAAATTCGACTTCGATCTGAACTGCAGATTATGCAAAATGGGACCAAAACAGAATATCATATTATAATCAAATGTGAGGCATTGGCCTGTAGAAGACATATTATTTACGGGCCAACACAGACCCAGAAACTATAAATACTTGACTAGTTCCTGACCTGTACCGCCTTATCAGTGGCACTAAAATTGGTAGAGCGAATTAGGTCAGGGAGAGCACAATAAGTCTAGGAGGCTGCAATGCCCACGGGTCGTGGTCTCCAAATCTAAATGGTGATTTGTATCTGATTTTTTTACAAAATGATCTAATTGAACTGGTTGATTTACAGTTAAATTTATGCTAAAATATGTGGTTTATGCAAGTCGAAACACCATATCATTTTCCAGTTCTGGCACATAGTCATTTAGATCTGGGCTTTTCACAATGTTGGATTGGACGTCGGAGTGAATTTCATTGGCTAGCTCGCAGCCCAGACCTAACGCATTGAATTTGTACTTTTGTCTTTACAATATCTAAAAAAATAATCTAGAAATGATGTTGCCCTTTATTAAATGTTTAATCAAATGTATTAAGGTAAATGGTGGTCATTTTAAATATCTAATTTGTATTGTGAGAACTTTTGTTTTGTTTCATTATTTTTTACATATAATATTTTATTAAAGCGTATTTGGTTCGATGTCCACATTTTGATCCCTGAGATATACTTAAAGCTAAAATATGTACATTTACTTATGAAACAGTCCTCTGTGATCAGTTATCAGTCCAAGATATGCATGTGATAAATATGACGATTTCAACCATATCGGCTTTATAGTAATACATCGTTTTAAATCAGTACATAATCCAAAACCAAGCAGTAGCAAGTCAAAAATAAATTCAAATAAAGTACTTACACATCTCTCTCCCAAGCACCCACGTTTCGGGTCTGGAATTGACCTCCACCAGAACGGTAGGCGTACACACCAACAGCACCATCAGATCTGCTACACTTAAGTTCACCAGAAAAATATTCGTGCTGTTCCTCATATCCTTCGTCTTAAATATCACTATCGGCACCATCACGTTTCCAATGACACCGAGACACATTATTATTATACAAAACACCATAGAAGTCGTTCTTATGTAACTGGGAAACACCGGGTACGCACCATCCGTTATGTTGGTAACGTTGCTGCTGTTGAAGACGTCTATCGTCGATGGGGGAGTGTACAAGTAGTGCGAGGTGGTTGTGTTTAGCTCTATTGAAGGGGTTGAATTGAAAGTCGATGTCGTTGTGAGAGACACAATTGATGAAATCATATCATAGTTTTGATTGTGGGTTTCTTTCTTCGGAAGGGATGGCGGCTTCTTTCACATTGCTCTGCAGAAAAAGAGAATATTCTAGTTTAGTGGGTTTAAAATTAATAATTCTGGCATATTTAAAGTGTTCAAAAACAACTGGGTCAGTACTAAATTCTACGCATATATATGACCTTAATGACTACTGTTTAGTTTATCATTTATATGTCTAATTTGTTGTCCGTACTTTCTTTGCACTGCGGTACACGTTCGAGACGTCATATTTCATCACATCGGGACGTGATGCGCCCTCTATCTCAATAGGCGATGATAGGCGATAAAATACAAATGTATAAGAAGGAAATGTAAAAACATTAAAGTTTAAAATAAACAAATAAATACAAAATAAACATTTTAATTTATGCAGTTAATATTTTTAACGCAGCAACATTTAAATGGATGATGTCAAACTGGTCTTGAAGATTATTATAGTTTTCACATTTTGTATAGTGGTGAGAATTTCTGAACGTTAGTTCTGGAAGTCGACAGATAGAATATTGAGTTTTACCTAGAACCTGGTCTAGGTGTTTGAAAATTTAATAAAATTTGACAAATTGATCTTTAGTAGCAAAAGTTAGAACATTGAACTTTCTCTGGTTCAACTGTAATTTCCTTAAATTACCCCATTCATTGGTTTGGTCAAGGGTAGTTTGTAATGCCATGGAATCATTAACATCAATTACTTTATTGTATAACTTCATATCATCTGCGTATAAGAAACAATTGACACCCAGTTCAACTGTAATATCATTAATGAAGATATTAAAGTATACTGGACCTAATACAGAACCCTGGGGTACATCCGAAACAGACACAAATTCTGCAGACCGTTAACCAAGATATGATTTGAAAAATAACAAATTTCTTGAGAAGCCAAATTACTGACATTTCGAACATAAAATACAGTGATCAAGTCTAACAAATGCTTTAGTGAAGTCTATGTAAATTATGTAGACTTAGTCAGCATCGATAGCATCAGATCTATATTGGGTTATCCAAATAATATTGGTTGATGTAGGGAGATCTTCCCTTGGAAAACCTTTCTGGTATTCAGTAAAGCGGCGCACAGCGTTGGAGATAAAAATCTGCCTACTCAACAAATTTTAACTGATTCGAGATTTTTTTTTAAATATTCGCGAGGTTATCATACATTAACGGAGTACTGCCAAAATTTCGCGACGTACGTACCCTAAAAAAATGATCGAAATGCATTGAACTCGAAAATTCCAATAGTAAAACCAGAAACTATCCAATAATTCTGAAACATCTGACCTGACAACCCTGAAATTTTTGCTTAAATCCAAAACTAGAAATAAATAAATAAAAAAAAATAAAAAAGCGAAAACAAAATAAATAAATAAATAAACGAAAATGCAGAAGCCGATCTAGCTATTTTACTATTGATGTCAATCAGTGAAATATTCGCGGTAAGCTTTTCAGTTTCAATTAATCATAACAAGAATCATATCTAGAAAATAGGAAGCAATGTGTTGTGGAATGGGAACCAAGTGGTGATATAAAGACATCTGAAATGTAAAGGTCAAAAAAGGAGTTCCACAGGGTTCCATTCAAGGACTTTGCTTTATATTTTATACACAAATGAAATACCTAGTGTGACTGATCAAACTATGATTCTATATGCTGATGACACATCACTGATCTTTAGTGAAAAAGATAACTGAGTCTTGTCAATTAAAAATCTTCGAAGTAATGAGCGCTACGGATGTCTGGTTCTAGGCCAATAATTAATTTAATGCTAAACATAAACAAAGCACAATTAATAGTATTTGACAACAGACTGATATTTTCGAGATGAATTTTAGAGATGTTTTGCTCAGGTCTAATAACAATATATCATTTTTTGGCTTTTATATAGATAAAAGACTGGTCTGGAGAGTGCACATTAATAATTTATCACGAAATATTGGGAAGTATTCATATACACTAAAAGTGTTATCTGAGAATTCAGAAATTCCAATAACGCTCACAGCATACCATGCCTACATTCAACCAAGAATCAAATATGGAATTATTTTTTGGGGAAACTCAGTAGAAATAAGTAGAATATTGACTATGCAATAAAACGTTTCAGAAATATTTTCAATATGAGGCAAAATGAAAGCTGTAAGCAAATATTTATAAGCAACCAAATATTAACATTAGCCTATGAATTAGCCTATATATTTATGAATCGGTGATATTCCCTGTTGAAAATAGATCTCTTTTTAATAACCATGAGCATATGTATAACACAAGACACAGAAAATTTAACAATGGAGAAAACCAGTTACACATATATACAAAAACATGTAGAACATGCTATTACAAAAATCTGGAATAAAATTCTAACGATAAGAAATCTCCCTAAAAACAAATTAAAACATTCTTTAAAAAGTTATCTTCTCAAAATGGCATTCTATGCCATCAAAGAGTTTTTCGAGGACAAGTACTTTAAACCTGTGAAACTTAGACTGTGATATATGTATATATTACATATCAAATATTTTGCATATACATTTTAAATTAGATATTTATTAGTCTTTAAGTGTAAATTTTTATTGTTGTTAAACCCAGTCCTGTCGAGAGTGGAGGGGTGCGAGGGTGATTCCCCTCGGGCAAGGGCTTGTTTTGGGGGCCCGGTTTTCGCTCATCAAAAAATTTTTTAGACAAAAAATTATTTTTTTCCGATTTCTCCCCCCGCTCATTAATTTTCAACAAAATTTCCCCCCCGGGCCCGTATTTTCTCTCCAAGTTAAACCCATATTTTAAATGTTTTGACACGTTCTACGTCCAATACGAACATCTGTAAAATAGAACAAATAAAGTCTTACTTACTTATTAACTTACTTAAGTTTCAGTTTCAAGTTGAAACCCAACTGCAGTGGACCATATTTTATTTATGCAATGCAAACGTGCAATTATGCCAAATTGGAAAATAGTTGGCGAATTTGTGAATTTTCAAGAGGAATATTTTGAGAAATTGCTAGACGAGAAAAAAGCTGCTCACATGTTTTGGATAATTCAGAAGTACCAAATACCTAACTCTATTGAAAAAATTTTTAAGTATCACTAAAGAATACTCTGAGACTAGTTAACTTCGTAATAATTAACTACCCAATAATTTAAAGCGCGAATTCATCATATTCTCATTATTATACTCTTCGCAAAAACGAAGAGTATATTGTATTTGATCGGCACATTTCTAAATCAGTAAATATTGCTCGTAGAGAAAAAATTCTCATATCATTATGTTAGTGAACGAATTTTGAACAACTTTCAAAATGTCCGTCTGTCCGTCCGTCACGTTTCTTGTAAGCACGATAACTTAACAAAGAAAGTCCGATTGTATTGAAATTTTGGAAGTAAGTTAGCGTTAGCTAGAGGAAGGACCCTATTGTTTTTGAAAAAAATAATTCAATAAATAAAGAAGTTATTAATCATTCAAATGAAAAAAAAATATTTTCTTAATTTTTGTAATTTGTACTTAAATAGAAATCTTATTCTCTATATTTTTTTTTACTAATATATATATTTCATAATAATATATCTAATTCCTTGAAATAAAATACTCGAATGATAGACATTCAATTATTGCAATGTGATGGTCCAATGGCTAAAGCTTTGTCAATTTTTAATATTATTATTATTAGTTTTTAAGTTTGTTTATAACAAACAGAAGAGCTAATCCCCCCGTTAACCGTCAAGCCGAACCGGACCTGCCCCGTCCAACCTTACATCCACCACGGCACTACGTGCCATGGTTGTTTGGTGGGCTCCGGGCCAGGATCTGGCAAGGCACATAGTTGTATTTAAATGAAGAATAATATATGTTTTTGCTTTTGCTTTTTTTTTTACTATCGTCTGCCAATCCAAAGGTCTTGTGTTTGAATCCCTGACAGGGTGTTTTTTTTCATTTTTTTTTTCATATATTTTTTTTCACAACAAAGTTGGTATCACAAAATTTAGAAAAAAAAGTAACATTATTTACAAGAAAATTGCGAAGAGTATCCTATAGATAACAATTACATATAAAAAACTCAGTAAATCGGCAAAGAGTATAATTCTTTCATTAGTTTTATATTTATAGTTTATTATTTGACGTCTTGACAATGTTAAAGAAATTTTGTATTTTGGCGTAAAAATCAAACACATTTAGCGGCATGAAAGACACATGTAGTAGATTAGAACATAACATGATAAATGTAGGAAATGTTTATAAATAGTCTTAGTGACAGACAAAATTCGATTCTTTTGTTTAAATAACATCTAGTGTGCTGTTTACAAACGCTTGTTTAGTTTTTCCGGAAATAATTTATTTAGTTTCTAGAAATATTTTTAATAATTATGATTTCAAATGGTCATAAGAGGGGACAAGAAAGAAATATAAGCAGGTTGTCGATGTATTTTATAGCATCCTTTAGCAGGAAAAATCATTCTTCAAATTGTACGGAACTTCCAGCGCGTAGCTTTGAAAATTTGCCAAGAATAAAATGAATAACTTCTTATTAAACCACAATAAAATGTCACAGCTTTGTGATCTAGACACATTATGGACTAATTTTAAAACATAAATTTAATGCAGACATTTTTATGAAAATTCAAAGGCGTTATATCGTTTCTACTCATCTGGCAAAAAATTGACCAATAATTTCTCAGTATTCCCATATCCTGAATACCTATTTTCATGTTGCGAAAAATTTAATAGGACAATATCGTTAGTATCGTTCTTATCACTGAGGCCCAAAAAAAACGAAAATTTGTACGTATATTTTCAGTAAAATTATTCATTATTAACGATTTCTATTTAGAAACATGTTTTAAGTCAACGAAAAATCATTTTTGAGCCTTCGTGAGTGATGCCCTTCCTGGTCAAATGAGAAACAATAAAATATACAGTGGGTTGAAATAGGTCAGTGGAAAGAAAGAAATACACGTACACACAATAAATTATACACGTAGGCATATTTACATTTCAAGAAATCTAGGCTAATAACAGTTATTTGTAGAAAATTGGCGAAAAAATACATCGAAACATCTCTAATAAAAAATGTATATATTCATGTACGTGGCATTAATATTACAGGCCAGTAAAATAATGGATATTCTTGCGGACTTCAGCATTATCTGACTTGGCAAATACCTTCCGCTTTTGCTAAAGAACGTGGTACCAGAGAGAAAAATACTGAATTTGCGACATTGTATCGAGAAGGCCCATTACCCCGTACCTTGCCGTAAGGCTTTATTCCTTTTCAAATTAATGATGTTTCAATTTGTATTAAATTTTTGAATTTGTACGAGTCTTTCTATAGTATATTTAATTTTGTTTCGATGAAAATTGGGTAAAAGAAAGGAGGAAAAGAAAATACATTTTTGAAAATTACAAAAATGCATATCTCTTGAAAATTAAAAAAATGAACTCTATACCCTAAGAGTACATAAAATAACGTACAGTCGAAAAAAAAAAATACGTATATAAAAAAGCTCGCATACCACTTTCAGTTTATTTACAAAAAGGCCATAAAGGTGTCCGGCTTGACAAACAAATGGTCACATATTTCCTAACAAGAATGTAGGCCACTCCCACTGAATATAATTGGTTGAAATTTTCTCTACCGGAATAATGATAGGTTGGAATAAACTATGTAGTCAACGTGGACCGGCGGGCGGTAACTAACCAAAAGCGGTCGGTGTCCTTTACGTTCTTGCGAGCTTTTTTATATCGCTGAATTATATGTGGGCCTTACTATATAATGCCTCCTTGATAATTGACGAAGAATTAAACATTCTATTTCGTCCGCCATTTTTGACTGTTCTATTTGACATACGGTGACCAAAAATGAGTTTTAATTTTGTCAACTTTGGTGAAATTACTCCTTCTTATAGAGAAGATATTCAATTTTGATTTTTTCGGCTATTCTCGGTGTTTTCTATTTTTTCCAAGATGGCGGATTGACAAATACATATCGGACAGATCTATATTTTTTTAAGAATTTTATTCTAAATAAGCCAGTATTTTTATAATTCCCATCCGATTACTAGTATAAGATATATTAAGCAGATAAGTTGAAAATCCGTGAAAGCGCGTCAAAAAGTGCATATAACTTTTGACGCACACGGAATTTTTGGCACAAATATTTTTTTCGTAATCAGGAAGTCAAAATACATAAGAAACAACAATAAAATTTCAGGTGGAATGTTGTCGCCGAAAAAAATTATACGCGTTTAACATCCCTAATTTCTTCCATAAATAAAGGAGTACACTTCGGATGGATTTTATGTCTTTGTCGTCAAGTGGTTCACTTAAAATAAACACGGCGTCAGTCAGCCAGTAAAACTTCAACATCAACCCTTTTACCTACTTCCTACTTTCCACGAACGCATAAGGGATGCGCCCCCAATGGGTGATTTCCTGCCAAGTGTCATCAGAGAGTTCGTCGTTTTTCAACATTAAGGTAACAACATTTAGCTTTACTGCAACTACACTCGTACAAAACAATTGTGAGATATAGCAGGGATTTACGGTCTCGAACTCGACGAGGGGGATCAACTGAAGGGTATACAAAAACGAAAACCGGATTCTTATGTAAAATTTCCTGCCGGATTCGAATTTAGAATTTGTCATTTGATTCGCAATTGCAAAATTGGAAAAGAAGCGTTTATTTACAAAAATGACACAAAACTTAAAATTATATATTTCCTTTCTTATCTGGTTGGTACTTAGAGATGGGCACGTGACGTGAATTTCACCGTGTCACGCCGTGTCACGGCGTGTCACGGCGTGAGCGTGTACATTTAAGGTACCAAATCACGGAAGATTTCGTGAGTGTGCGTGAGTCAAAAGATCCCGTGCGTGAGCGTGCGTGAGATAATATTCACGCCGTGACACGACGCCCCATCTCTACTTTAAAACTTCAACCTGTGTGACAAGAATAAGAAGCGAAGCGATAGACGGAAGACGGAATACGAGCGCGAGAAGGGAGGGAAAAGGACAGGAGACAGGATGAATGAGGCAACATTCAAATCAAACTGCGTAATTGCAATCTCTCTTTACTGCATTCGCCAGTCGCCTAGCCCTCCTGGCCTGGTCTGGTCACTCTGGTCCAGAGATGGGCACGTGACGTGAATTTCACCGTGTCACGGCGTGTCACAGCGTGAGCGTGTACATTTAAGGTACCAAATCACGGAAGATTTCGTGAGTGTGCGTGAGTCAAAAGATCCCGTGCGTGAGTTTGCCTTAACATATATCATTCGTGCGTGAGTGTGCGTGAGCTAAAGGTTTAAAGTCGTGAGCGTGCGTGAGCGTGAGTCAAAATCGACTCACGCGTCCATCTCTAGTTGGTACTACTGAAAGGGGTAGTTTTATCATATAGAACAAAAGTCAGTCGTTCCAGCTTCTTGAAGTGTTCAGAGTCGGCTTTCAGCAGTTGGAATCGATGAGTGGCCAAATACACAAATTTATCAGTGACGTCTTGAAATGCTTGCTATGCTTCCCAAATGGACTTCTTACTCTTTTGAAAGTGGAGGTTGTGTCGCAATCAGAGAATGAGTGAAACACAGGTAGTGCTCGTGATTTTGGCTCCATAGGCTTCCACAGATGGCGTTGATGTGGTAAAACCTGCAATGCTTGCCCATGGCAATGGCCACCCAGATATTGACCAAAGGTTGAGTAACTATTACATCATAGAGTGTGCTAGTAAGAATGACAATCACATCTGCGTCTACAGTACGCACAAGGATACTTATAGCGACTATAGCGACTCACTCCAGTCGCTATAATACTCTTTGCCTCTTGCCGTAGTGAATGGAGTACATGAACCACAAGCCTCGTATCTTCCTTTTCATGATTGCAGTTTTCCATGGGTGTATTCGAACCGATTTGTGCAACTGATTTCCCTGTTATGACATATACATCTGTGCCTGGTGGCCAGTTGAACTCTACAACCTTGGAAGTCCAAAAGTTGAACAATTCCTCCGTGTTCATTGAATCACAGAGAAAGTCCATCCAATTTCGTGGCAGTTTGGTGTTGCCTTCCTTCCTTCGAATCCCCTCACCTCTTTTTTACCGGGTAAACTCTTTTAAGCTGTCTGGAATGTAGGTGTCCCAAACAACATCTAATCTTTGGGCATTCTCCAGCTGCTTATGAATGTAAGGTAGAAATATCTTATCAGCATACTGATTAAAGGTGTCGGCACTAGTCGCGGGCAAGCAGTGGACGATGACGTCACCGTCCAGAAATTTGGAGTCATAGGTTGAAGGGGTCTCTGATTGACCTGACTGCTCAAGACATTGCAGTATTCCAGCCTTGTTGGTTGGCAAATGAAGCTTACCAAAGTCTGAAATGGAAGGAGGGAATGACTGTATCTCATGCGCAAAAAACTCATCCAAATCAGATTCCCGATTCTGCATAGATATATACATATATATAGTTGGCTAAATAGCTCCACATTGTTCTGAAGCACTTTCGGCTTCTTCCCCTGCTGAGATGTTCCTTTATGCTTTGATCTCTTGAAGAGTGCAAGAGAATCCCACTTTTTATGGTTTTTGCAGTAGTTGTGCCTCGAAAAGAAAGACTCACATGTGATATTTTGTCGTATTTGTCGGCCATTTTATATTTTAGTGCTGTACATGAAATTTTTTAGAAATTCCGGAGGCTAACATTTATTAGTGTACCCTGAGGTACCTTCATACCAAATTTGATGCTTTTATCCACCAAATAACGGTAATTTCAATAAGCCACCTCACTATTATAAAGACGGTCATAATATGCTGCGTTATGTAGCACAAAAGTAAGTTTTCAGCAGGATATTACATAGTAACTGAGACACCGCCTGTGAAATTCTGATAAGAGTTTTCCAATAATTAATATGAGCTTAAGTTAACATTGACATCTTGTTTGACGAGGTCATGATTGATGACTGTTTAAATTAAATATTAATACCCTTTGTGTGTCGAGGATTAGGGTGTATGAGCAGATTTTTTTTCAGAAACTCTGTTCAAATAATAATTTTTCAATGCTAGCGCGCTCCGGTTGTTCACAATGGCCTATTTAATAAAATACACCACTTCCAAACGTCCGAGGTTCGCAGCTAACATATTAGTAGGGAAACTAGCGATAAAATGTTCTGCCACGTTCAAATTTCGAACTCGCCAATTAATTCGAAATTGTGAAATGGAGAAAAAGGCATATTTTTGTCAAAGCTGGGAAAAACATGAAAATAACATTTTTGTTATTTCTCACTCAATGTCTCATGCGCTGTTAGAGTTCTTGTTCTCAAATTTTATGAGCATGTTCCTTTGGTATTCTTGTTTGCAGCGAGAAGCAAAATTACTTTGACGAATTTTCTACGATGAATACTTCTTGAGATATCTGAATCAAAATATTTTAACCTTCAGAAGGTGCAGAAGGTGAGGCCCACGAAGCTCAAGGTGGAAACATGGATTTTCATACATAGAAAGATGCCGTTTAACAAAATAACTATGTCTCCAACTTTAATCATTTATTTCCCACGAAACCCCTAATCTAGCCGTATGCGCGTCCACTATTATTTGAGTTTATGTTTATAATTTTTGTTATTTAAGTTGATATTTTTGTTATTTACAGAATAATTATTTATTTAAATTTATTTCATTTATATTTTTTTTCCTTTTGATAAAAAACCTTTTGTTTGTTCATTATATTAATTATACGTATATAAAAATGTTTTTTGTTAAATTTAGATAATTTTGTACATGGAAAAAGACAATTGCCATTTTCGCCACCCTAATCATTCATTCTAAAAATTACCGGTAAATACCGGTTAATCGGTTATTTACTTTTTTATTTACCGATTTAACGGTTATTAAAACTTCCGGTAAATTGCAATCCCTAATTGATTATACTAACGATTTTTTTAAACATACTTCAGATTCATTATCAATTTATGTTTATTTCCCGGCTGTTTCCGGCTCTGAAATGTGATTTCATATTTGAATATACTTTCAAACTTTCAAAATGTGGAGGCAGTTGGTCTACACAAGCCGGCAGGTTTTTCTTTTCGTTATGTTATAGACTATTGACTATGCACAAAAAAAAAGAGGAAGTAAGGAACAATTGCGTTAAAGAGTTTCATTGTTTCATCCGTTTGTTGGTCACCTAAATATGATAAAATCACGAAATGCTATTAAGTTTAGGGGTGCACTTTTGAGAACATTTGAAATATAACGTTTTTTCCTACACCATCTCGGAATCCAATAAGTATGCAATAACATTAATTACACAGGCACACAAAAAAAAAGTTCAAACCCAGGAGACCGACTACGGAAGCGTACTGAGGCCACGGCAAAAAAAAAATTATCTTGAAATTTCAACTTAATAAGTCGAAATTTCAACTTATTAAGTTGAAATTTCAAGATAATAAGTTGAAATTTCAAGATAATAAGTCGAAATTTCAACATAATAAGTTGAAATTTCATGTTAATAAGTTGAAATTTCAACTTGGCAAATTGCTATATGAGTGCTAACTACTAAGTAACCGAGATATATGCTCAAGATTCGTATGCATATTCTATATAAATAAAAATCCTTCTTAAGGGAGATAGAATTTTTTGAAGACCAGACTCTCAATCTACTCCTTTTATAAGGCCACCATTAGACTATAAAAGTTCTTTGACCAGGGCCGGATTAAGGACTGGCAGCGCCCCTATCTTAATCATGTATTTGCGCCCTTTTATTCACAATGGAAAAAAGAATTGATGAACAGGGGGGCAGAAATCTGAAAAAAACATTTTTTGTCCGGATTCAAAATTGACGTGCGGGGAGGGGTTTCAAAATTGATGAGCGAGCGAGTGGGGAGAAATATAAAAAAATCAGAAGAAGAATCAGATGAAGAAATCGAAAATGAAAATATATACGGGCTGTTCCATTGTTCCTTTGCATGTATATTTTTCGGTGGTATTAAAAAAATAATGGTAGATCTAAAATCCAACAAAAATTACGTGTATAGTTTTTGAAAATTAAGGCACTTGGAGGGATAGAAAATTATAGTAGAACACCTTGTATGTGAAGCTCATAATCATCTATTTGATGAATCACCCTGTATGTATTTATTCCGTCACATGTAATTAATATCTATAATGTGACCAAAATTTTAGTGAATGCAAATAAAAATTATGCCCTTAAATAATTTCAAATAAAAAATCAGTTATTTTTCGAATTTTAAGTTATTCCAAAAAGATGGCGAACAATGTCGCTATTTTAATTATCAAGCAATGAAAATTGATTTTGGAAGTTTTCTTCAAATAGAATATGAACTTGGTTTTTAGAGTCATTCACAATGTACATACCTCGCGGATACACCTTGTATGTACACATACAGCAATTTGTTATAAGTTGAAATTTCAACTTATTATGTTGAAATTTCAAATTAATAAGTTGAAATTTCGACTTATTAAGTTGAAATTTCAAGCCATTAAGTCGAAATTTCAACCTATTAAGTTGAAATTTCAAGATAATAAGTCGAAATTTTAACTTAATTTTTTTTTTCACCGTGGCCTCAGTACGCTTCCGTAGACCGACATATCATTTCCGAAGGATTTTCGGGCGCTGAACACGATGCCGTAGTCAAAATATCTGATTTAAGGGCAAATATCGGAGATAATCGCAATTACTTCCACATCCAGTGGCAGTATAGTAACGACAAAAAAAATTTAAAAATTTTTATCGTTCAAATAGGCTTAAAATGTCATGAAACGTCCAGATTTTAAGTTTGAGCGAAAAAAAATTTCTGTCGGTCTGTCTGTAACTTTTTTGTGTGCACGTTTACTCTGGAACCGTTTGAGATATTGACTTGAAATTTGGTACACATATGTACTTTAACGAGTTCTGGAACTAGATTATATTTTCATCTTGTTCCGTCCAAGGTTTGGGGGGTAAATTTAGGGTAAATGGGTAAATCAAGCAGGTAAGAGTTCATAAAATTGGTATTTGGTATATATAAGAGAAGCTAAGGCCTCAAAAAAATTTTTGGCATTAGCCACCCCCATTACCACCCCCCATTATTAAAGGGGATGAAAAAAAAATGTGATTTAGTGTATGTACAAGAACCACAACCCATAAAACGATACCCCACATGGCACTACCCATGTGGGGGGGTGGGCGTGGTAGTGGGGGTGGATGAAGTAAAAAAATATTTTGAGGTTTCTGGTTCTTGTACATACACTAAATCACATTTTTTTTTTCATCCCCTTTAATAATGGGGTGGGGGTGGTAATGGGGGTGGCTAATGCCAAAAATTTCTTTGAGACCTTAGCTTCTCTTATATATACTAAATACCAATTTTATGAACTCTTACCTGCTTGATTTACCCATTTACCCCAAATTTACCCCAATTTACCCCCCAACCCTTGGACGGAACAAGATGAAAATATAATCTAGTTCTAGATCTCGTTAAAGTACATATGTGTATCAAATTTCAAGTCAATATCTTAAACGGTTCCAGAGTAAACGTGCGCACAAAAAAAGTTACAGGCAGACCGACAGACAGAAATTTTTTTTCGCTCAAACTTAAAATCTCGACGTTTCATGACATTTTAAGCCTATTTGAACAATAAAAATTTTTAAAAATGTTTTGTCGTTACTATACTTCCACTGGTTGTGGAAGTAATTGCGATTATCTCCGAAATGTGCCCTTAATTTATTATATATTTTGAGTACGGCATCGTGTTGAGCGCCCGAAAATACTTCGGAAATGATGTCGGTCTCCTGGGTTTGAACTTTTTTTTTGTGTGCCTGTGATTATTATTATTTAAAAAGCTTACTTTCATCGTGATTTAATTGACTCAAAATATTTGCTATAAAACTTTACTTAAACCAGACGCTGGCGTACTATTCAATGGCTTATACGGAAAGACCCTTTGCTGTTATTCTATAATTCATGAAATGCAGTTACTAAACAGACATTCTTTTTTGTAAATTATCTCTATATGTAGTGCTATTTGGTAGTGTTGGCGCTCTGGAGTATATCAAATAATCACAGGAGACGCTTGTAAAGTAATGAAGTGAATGTCGTATTATATCAGGAAGCCCAACATCGGCAAAAATAAAGTTTCGAGTTTCTTAGCTCTTGTGAACGTGGAGCAGATTGACCAAAGTCGTCAGTGCGACCTCCATTTGCCTTATAAGACTAGAAACAAATTCAGTTCCGAAACGTCAGCAAAATACATTGTCTTTATTCGCATTGCGTTTCAAAAAACACCTTCTAATTGTTTCTCAGTAAAAGTGTAGAGGTTATTTTCCGGTAATATATTGGATAATTGCATTATTTAGTAGATCCAAGAACATTATTTTTAAAAGAGAATCCTAGAAAGAAAAAATGACAAATTAAAAGAATGCAACCACTAACTTTTAGACAATAACTGGATTGTCAGAAAGAAACAAAGATAATTAAACCATTTTGAAAAGCGAAAGTGATCAGTATTCATCCATATCAAGCAATGGCATGATGTCAAAGGCATTCACCTGTCTGACAAACATTAATGTAGATATATTACATCTCATTTAACAAACAGGTACAATAAACATATACATTCTAAATGTGTATAAATATACAACGATCTGCATGCATCAGGTAGTACACCTGCTTATAATCTATCAATAGAAATGATAAGTTATGTTAATAACGAGTACAACATAATCTTGTTGCGACTGCTATGTGACGGTTGCTCACTACAATTACCATTAGAGGTTAATTTACATTGGTAATGTTTTATGTTTACTGGCAGCAAGTACTTGAAACTAATAAGTTAGCTGCACCAAATGAATAGACAAAGACTGAATTTTATTTTGTATTTACATTAGAACATTTTTAAAGTAATCACTAAAATCAAGTTGTAAATATAAACAGAGCTGGGCAAATTACTTTGAAAAAGTAATTAATTACAAATTACAAATTACTAATGTTAAAGAGTAATTTGATTACCATGTAATTAAATTACTATTAAAAAAATGTAATTAAATTACTAATTATTTGGTAATGGTAATTGAATAAATAAATTAGTTTTACAATTACTCTACAGCTTCTAAATTTGTTATATTGGAAATGGGAGATGTTTAGTAAATTATAAGATCATTTGTTAGTGTACAAATAATTATAAACATATACAAATACTGAATAATAAAAAAGGAAGATATATCTAAAATTTTCAGTAATCAGTAAAGACAGTAATCACAAATAGTCCAATCAATGAATGGCCAGAAGGGGATTGTAGAGAACATTTAGGAGATGAGAATTTTCCTCTTCAGGGATGTGTGGGGGGTAGTTAGGAGGTAAAAATACTAAAAGTCCCCGCCCCTAGCCCCGCCGCTTCGGGGGGAAAAGGGGGTGGAAAGATTCCTTTTTTCGATTCTTCGCTTATAATAACTCGGAAACGATGCGTCGTACGGAAAAAGGCAATCTATGCAAAATTAAACATAATCCCTACAAGAATGTTTATATTCATTTTCTTCCTATGTGTAATAGTTTACGAGATACTCGCCAGCGAAAATCGATAATTAATAAAGAGAAATAAATTATGTACCTTGAATATTTCTATCAAAGCGGTTTACCGTGGTCTGCTAATAAATCATAGTCAAAAAACAATCTTTATTTTACAACACTGGACGTATTTACTAACGTAATATTTTGTCGAAATCTATACTTTTCCTTAAATATACAGTGTGACCCATTTAAAATGAAGATACCCTTATAACTTTTTTATTTTGTTTCCGATTTGAATCAAATTTTACTCAAGTATAGAACAAATTAGAATCTACTTATGACCAGAAAAACATTCGGCTGCTACAAAGGCAGAGTCACCTGCGGTATCAAAATATGCTGAAAAAAATAAAACATTTTGAATGTTAGAAATTCTAAACAATGCATCCGATCGGCGCCATAAACGTACATAGACCAAAATTTGAGTTGGTTATTGATAGGGGATTTCTCATACATAAGCTCAGGTGGCAAAGGGAATCCTCAGTTTCCGTAATTTGTGGTTGCTACGTGAAATTCGTCAAGACCCATCAATATGATTTTTAATCTTTTTCCTCATATTTTCGTACCGCAGGTGGCTTTAGCTTTATAGCAGATGAATTATTTTCTGGTCATAAGTAGATCCTAACTTGAGTAAAATTTGATTCAAATCGGAAAGATGAAGTAAAAAAAATGAGGCCTTTAGTTCTTGTACACACACAAAATCACAATTTTATTTTTTCACCCCCTTTAATAATGCCCCTTACTTGCTCGATTTATCTATTTACCTCAATTTATTTACCCCTTCTACGGAGTAAGATCAAAATATAATCTAATTCCAGATCTCATTAAGGGTTGCGGTGCCGTGCTTAAGAAAATAGTTTCGTAAGTCGACAATTTATTCTATATTCCTAAATGATTTGAAAAAGATCTTTGATAGGCCTTTAGAGAAAACTTGATAGAATGATACCAGACTATTGAAATCAATAAAAAAATTTTTGATTTTCGAACGAGAAAAAAAATCAAAAATTTTCAATTGTCTAGTACCATTCTATAAAGTTGTCTCTAAAAGCCCAAAAAAATTTGTTAATCGGTTCAGAGATGTAGAAGAAATTGTCGAATTATGTTCACCGCACCTGCCCATCTTAAAGTACATGCGTGTACCAAATTTTAAGTCAGTATCTTAAACGATTCCAGAGTAATCGTGCTCACAAAAAAAGTTACAGATAGACAAACAGACATTTTGTTTGCTCAAACTTAAAATCTCGACGTTTCATGACATTCTAAAAGCCTATTTGTACAATAAAAAATTATAATTTTTTTTGCGTTACTATACTTCCACTGGAAGTAAAATGGCACAAACTATGAAATATGAATAATATTATATGTTTATGTTTCCTTTTAATAGGAATGTAAAGTAAATTAAATACTCTAAAATAATTTATTTACAGTAAAACAATTCAACTCTACAATATTCAAATTATTCTAGAGATTTGAAATTATTGAAGTAATTTAAATTACTTGAAGTAGTTTAAATTACTTGAAGTAATTTAAATTACATGAAGTAATTTCTATCAGTAATTAATTACTCTGCAAAAGTATTTTCAGAGTATCGCTTGAGGATTTAATAATTTTTAAGTACAATTACTGCTTTGAAAAATGTAATTCAATTACAATTACTTTTTTTAAAAAAGTATTTAAATTAGTAATTTAATTACTTTAGTAATTAATTACTCCCAGCTCTGAATATAAACTAGCCTTTAAGAATATCTGCTTTCATAATTCTAAAAAAATGTTGTTTTAAATATTTATCACATAACTTTCATACACTCGATATCGAATGTTTAATATAAAAAAAACTAGAAATTACCTATTCTTCATATATACTCTTGATCTAATACCGATTACGTTTGTATTCTAATAAAGCTAATAGGTAACATCACTTTGAAAATATAACAATTTATCATTGAATGAAAAAGATCAAGAGACATCTACTAGAAGCCATTATAGATCCCAAGTAAAAAGTAATATCTCTAACCCTATATAGAGGTTACTTCATTGCGTTATAAAACACATATATTTCAAAATAATTATTAAATAATAAAAATAAAAGAATATAAAATTTCGCTAATCGCATCTCGTAATATTCCCTTACTGTCAAAAAACCTCAAGCCACCGATTTTTTTTTTATTCTCATCTGAAATCTTCAGGATGGCACATACATTATTCGAAATAAAATCATTATTACAAAATAATCTGAAAATGATATATTTTTAACACTGATAGTACCTCTAGTAGAAGTAGTGTTAGACTAACTAATTGCAACAAAAATGAATCTTGTTGTAAATGGTAGGTAACACGCTCCTAATCAACATACTAAAAATATACATCTATACCGTCGCGCAAAATGCGTTTATTTGCCCTCCATCTTGAAAAAACATCAAAAAATGTAAAAAAATCATCAGTAATTAGGTAAACGAATTTTGATTTTCTTTATTATCTGTTTCAGGTAGGTAATCTTTGTTTTGAGTGAAGAAATCATCATGAGGGTAACGGAAGAAGAAACGTGCCTCTTGTGTTCCAATGTGCTTTGTGACGATACTCCCTATGTCACATTAACAGCTAAAAGGCTTGACGGGAATTACACAGCCTCACAAAAAAATAAAAGTTCAAAGCAGTGAACCAGACCCATGTATCCCTATGTATTTTCGGTCGCTGAATCCGAATCCGGGGTCAAAAAAAATCGTACACCCCCAAAATCATAGCTAATGCCAAAAAACACCCCTGAAATGGGATAAAAAGGAGATTAAGCTACCAGAATAGTTGTTACTTCTTAATCAATCGAATTATACAAATTAAGGTTAAACAGCAACGTACATACAATAGATATGAAACACACCTCCAGGGTGAGTCGAAAACTAGCCCCCATATATAAAGAAATCGATCCAAAACAGCAATGACTGCTGAAAAAGCTCGAAATGTCTAAGTTTTGTTAAAGTGTTAAGAAACTACATCAGGTCCGACGTAATCTTCATAAACTGTCCCTATAGGGTTGAGAATGTAGAAGAATGCACTACCGGGCGTCAAAATGACGCGACACCAATTTATTTCTCAGGGGGCGCCAGTCGCGTATTACCCCGTTCTTCTACCTCCCAGGCGGGTTCGAGATAAGATGCACTTCGGTAGCCGAGTAATGGACCAAGGCTGCACTACCACAGATCGGAAACGACGGTCTCTCTGGACCCGAATTCCCTCGTTAGGTTTAGGCACCTCTTAGTTTCCTGAATTTTTGCATAAAAAAATCCCAACCGAAGAATTTATCTGCGGAGGGATTAGATTTGGTACGCGGAAATCACGTTTTGGTCTATTAATAACGGAATATATTTCTCAAAAAACTCATAAAAAAATCCCTATCAAACCTCCGTAAAGCAACCAGAAGGTCGAACGTTAATGCGAATTAACTCGACACCCGGTTTTCTATACGAAAGTTCCAGGGATTATAGACCGTCAACAGGCCTCAAGATCAATTAAGAAACAATAGTTCAAAGAATCCGTTTATTTAACAGAATTGGTTATACAAAATTCTCAAGATAAGAATCGTGCCTTCCCCAATCAAGGTAGTGACTTTCAGACCATACAAGCGAGAGCGCTCACGCTAACGATCGATTAGGTAGAAAAGATTCATACATACCTTCTCAGAATCAAAATGCGAGCTTTTAGAATCATTTCAGACTCTGGGTAAATGAATAATTAAGGCTGACTGAAATTAACTTAAAAAAGTTTTACTAAATGAATTTAGTTTCGCTAGAGACTACTTAGCTTTAAAGTTCTTGTATCGTGGAGATTCACGTACTCAAACACATTCAGAGGACTTATTACTGCATAAGTTGAGTGGCGTTCGATCAGTCCACGACTTACTAACCCTTATCACAGTCGTTCAATATTATCGATTTGGCAGCGTCTCACCTTCGAGCGACTTTTAGGCAAAATTGAATTTTTGGATTTTTATGCACAAGGCGTTTTCCTCTATAACTTTGTCATTTGAAAAGCCCTGTTATTGGCTTTTCTACCATTGCTTTGTCTGGACCACTCAACGCGCTCGACCAAATTGCGAGCCGCTGGGTCAATCCAAACTCTTTCCATGCGAGAAACCGGCCTTGTACATGTGCATTGATTTTTATCAATTTTTGCTTATCGGCACTGGCTTTGACAAAATCTTCTATTTTGCTTTTCGGATGCAGTGCATCGTTAAAATTTTATGCTCATACTTTAGAATTGGGCTTTCAATGACCGTACCTCAAAGGTCAATGTCTTTGGTTGAGGAATAAAAAATAAAAAATAATTTAAAGTATATTTTCGTGGTACTTTTTAAACTGACTTTGTGGTACTTTTGAAAAATCCATTTTAAGACCAATTTTAGCGTACTTTTGAAAAATCGATTTTCGAGCCAAATTTCAAGGTACTTTTGAAAAACTAATCTGCGGATGAAATTTTGGCGTACTTTTGAAAAATCGATTTTCAAGCCAAATTTCAAGGTACTTTTGAAAAGTTAATCCGCGGGTGAAATTTTGGCGTACTTTTGAAAAATCGATCTTCAAGCCAAATTTCAAAGCAATTTTGAAAAATTAGTCTGCAAGTGAAATTTTGGCGTACTTTCGATAAATCGATTCCTGAGTCAAATTTTGACGCCCTTCCAAAAATATTATTTTTTCAAAGTCCAATTTGTGGTACCTATGAAAAAAGTATATTATTCATAAATCTTTGTCACTATATACTTCTACTCTCATATTCTGAACCAAAAACATTTTTCCTAAGTGAAAATTCGGTGTTTCTTCGAATTTTCACCTGGTCATTTCCAACGCCTTATAGAACCCAAAACGGTCCTTATGGACTGATCTGCGCCTCTGCAGACTCCCAAAAATGTCTTTAAATGAAATTTTTACCTAAGTCGAATTTTGATTATGTCTTCAACTTAGGACGATTTTGGAGAGTTCTACAACAAGAACAACCACCTTTAAGTTCAAAGGACACGAGAAAAACAAGAAAAAACGTAAAATCCAACAGGATTTCTATTTTCATGGACGCTATGATTGGCTGAAATTGCGTAGTACTCTAAAATAGAAACTTACGTACCATCAACATCCTACACTGTCAACCCTTAGAGGGTGTGAAAACTACCCCCTATGTAAGATTTGACTATAAAAAGTTATAGTGACTTCTATAAAAATTCGAAACACCTGCGTTGTGTGGAAGAGAGAAGAAACTAGACTATGTTCGACGATGTCCCCCACGGGGTTGCGAGATACTACCCCCTATATCTGTAGGATGCTGGAAAAACAGAGAGAAACTAACCGGATTTACATTTTTATGGATGCTACGATTGGCAAAAATCGCGTTGCACACTTAGAGTTTGAAACTCATGTCCTATAAATGTTATTAGGTAACACCCCCAGAAAGGATGTAAACTACCGTAATTCAAGATGTAAGGAAAAAGCTATACTGTTGCTTATTCGTTCCATTTGAATAGTTTTTTTTTAGGGATGGCGTCTCTTAACCCCGTGGGGGTGGTTTTCAAGCACAGCGTCGAACATAGTCTAGTTTCTTCTCTCTTCCATACAACGCAGGTGTTTCGAATTTTTATAGAAGTCACTGTAACTTTTTATAGTCAAACCTTAACAGGGGGTAGTTTTCACACCTTCTGAGGGTTGACACTAGAATGTTGATGGTACGTAAGTTTCTAATTCTATTTTAGAGTACTACGCAATTTCAGCCAATCATAGCATCCATGAAAATAGAAATCCTGTTGCATTTTACGTTTTTTCTTGTTTTTCACGTGTCCTTTAAACTTAGAGGTGGTTGTTCTCAACTCTATAGGGGAAGTTTATAAATATTACGTCGGACCTGATGCAGTTTCTTATCACTTTAACAAAACTTAGACATTTTGAGCTCTTTCAGCAGTCATTGCTGTTTTGGATCGATTTTTTTATATATGGGGGCTAGTTTTCGCCCCTCCCTGGGGGTGTGTTTCATATCTATTGTATGTACACTGCTGTTTAACCTTGATTTGTATAATTCGATTGACTAAGATGTAACAACTATTCTCGTAGCTTAGCTAATGATTTTGGGGTTGTACGATTTTTTTTGAGCCCGGATTCGGATTCAGCGACCGAAAATACATAGGAATACATGGGTCTGGTTCGCTGCTTTGAACTTTTTTTTGGTAGGGCTGTGTTATTAACGCGAGCAAACAAAAAGATGATAAAATTCTTGAACTTTTTAATACTATGCCTACTGGTGCTGTTAAAGTACATACAGAATGTCGACGTGTGTACATCAATCCTATTAAAGTAATATAAAACTGAAAACATCGCAAGAAGATATTCCTTCGACCAGCTCGAGAACGCTACGAGGAAGTGTTGGATCGTTCAACTTCAAAAGAATTGTTTGTTTTGTAGCCAGATTATTACGGATTATGAAAAGCGTAAAAAAATGTGCGTACTTTCCAGTTTCGCGAGACAATTTTGAAACTATGCAGTACTAGAAGTGATCTATGGGCAGCAAATGTACACACGAGAATGTTTCCAGTCACAGATTTACCTGCTGCAGAAATTCGATATCACCAAGTGTGCAATGTCAATTTTAGGAGCGGCAAATCCATTCCTGTGAAGTATACTCCTGAAGGTAGTGGAGGATTGACCACATCAGTAGGCTGCCCGGTTGACAATGATAGTTCAGATGCTTTTGTAAAGACGTGAGTGGTTACAAGAAAACTGTGAAGAACCAATATCTGTCAGTGACTTAGTGGAAAAAATGCGTGATTTTTTACCAGAGGGAAGTGAACCTTACACTTCTAGACATTTGAAGCAAAAATTGCAAGACTGGTTAGGAGACAACATTATAGTATCAGGCACAAATGAGAAATGTAACATGATAACATTTGGAAAAACTGTATCAAACATAATCTTGGACTATCACAAACAAAAAAGACTCGATGACCCTGATAACGAAAAATTTAGATGTTTTTCAACACTGCAAAAGCTTTCAGTTTTTCGGCCACCATTTTGTTATTTCCTTTTACTTTTAAAAACCAATATCATATTCTTTTTCAGCATGAAATTTCCTGTAATTTGATACCACACATGATTTTTTATTTTTTTTTCAATTTTTTCATGTTTTTTCAAGATGGCGGCCAAAAAAACGCATTTTGCGCAACAGTACGAATGTATATTTTTAGTAGGTTGATTAGGATCATTTACAACAAGAATCATCTTTGTTGTAATTAGTTCCACCTCAAGGTGTTTTTTCGCTTATTTCTATTTCTATTATACTATGACATTGTCATTAGAATATTTAATCTGTTAGATACTTAACAAAAACCGCTGCCCAAGGAATCACTACTTCCACATCCAGATTTTCTACCCAACATAACGAAAAAATGTTTTATGTGGAAATAATTGTTTATGGAACTTTAATAATATACTATTTGAAATTGTCTACCCCAAAAACCCATAAAACGATATGCCACATCGGTAGTGGGGGTGGTGACTGCAGTAAAAACAATTTTTGGGGCCTTTGGTTCTTGTACACACACTAAATCACAATTTTATTTTTTTTTACCCCCTTTAATAACGGGATGCGGGTGGTCATGGGGGTGGCCAATGTCAAAATTTTTTTTAGCTTCTCTTATATATACTAAATACCAATTTTATGGACTCTTACTTGCTTGATTTACCTATTTACCCCAATTTACCTCTCAACCCTTCAACGGAATAAGATGAAAATATAATCCAGATCACGTTAAAATACATACATGTACCAAATTTCAAGTCAATATCTTAAATGGTTCCAGAGTAATTGTGTGAACAAAAAAAGTTACAGACACTGACCGAGAGAGACAGACAGAACGACGCGATAGACAGATTTTTTTTCTTAACTTAAAATCTCAACATTGCATGACATTCTAAGCCTATTTGAACAATACAAATTTTCAATTTTTTTTGCGTTACTATATTTCCACTGGACGTGGAAATAAAAAATTCATTTCCATCTAGTATTTAAGAACAATATGTTTTATTTCTGCTTTTATAATCATTGAAAAATGTTATTTTGGGTATTTAGCAGATAGCTTTCATACACTCAATACATAATATAACGAAAAATAGGCTAAATTTCCAAAAAACAAAAAAAAAACCGTTTTTTTTTAATTCCCAGGTTTTTGGATCACGTTAAAATACACAAAAAAGAATCAACTACGTCTTTAGGTAATTGTCAGTATGTTTCAAAATGTAGATTTCCGATAAAAATAGGTTACCTCGTAGGTTACGTATTAACATTTTAAAATGAAATAAAATTTGCTTTATCACGTTGTGTACATTTGTGATGCACACCGTACATGGCAGTTTTATGCCATTAATCCTTAACTTTGTTTGTTATGTATGATTTAATATTATATAAAAATGGTTTATTTTATTTGGAAAAAATTGTTTTATGTTGCCAGCAGCTTATTGGGTTTTTATATTTAATTATTAAGGAAATAAACATAATAAACACGCCACACATATTAAACGGAACAGGAAAGTATGTGTTTAATTCAAAATTGTTTTTTTTATTTTCCAGATATTCTATTACATGTTTTTGTAAGAACCAACACCGTTTTTAGGTTTATATTATTACCAAAAATACATCGTAGCTGGCAATGACGAATATTTCACCATTTCGTGTTTTTCTGATTGTTGCAGCAAGTTATTATGTCTATATGAGAGCCGTCTCTGGCGCCGAGATAAAATTCCCGAGCCTTGCATATTAAACATGGTCTATGAAGAACTGTTGAAAGTTTTGCAATAAGTTTCTCTATTTAGATGTTATTTTTGCATACCAATACCTTGTTAAATATAACTATCCTTTATCGTTATTTCAATTTTATAAGTACGTACTCAACTGTATAAAAAAAACTTTTATTTGGGGGAATTTTTGCTAAATATCACTGGATTATTTCCATGATTCTTTAAACAAAATTTACAAATTTTTACAATTTTTGATACATTTACCTATTTTTTTAAATATCCTATAAAAAAAATCATTTTACTTTGCTTTTAACAATAGTGATAAATGGAGGGAAAGCTATAATTCAACGTTAAGAAAAATGCCCTTAAAAATATGACTCCTTTTATAAAGTTTTTACCTCTTGCCTTGTGCTGTATGATATATAACAATTTTAAATTATTTTACTAAATGAAGTAATAAGCGAAAACTTGATGAATATAAATTAGTATGAAAGTACCTCCTTTTACGAGCTCAAGTTTTTCCATTATCTTCTTTTAGGTTTATAACCCAAATATTTCTTATCTTACTCTCCCACAAAGTATAATTATTTTTAATTTTAACTTAGATGGCAATTACTTTTCACTTGTCCCAAAAAACGGAATAATAATAATTTATTTCAAGAACATAATGATATTGGCTGTCATATTATGATAACAGCAAATTTAATAGTGTACAGATAAATAAAAGTGAAAATTAAAAACACATACAACATACATACATTTATTGTAATTCACATACATAAAAAAAAAGAAATCATACTGGTAAAACGAAATTTGCACACCCCACAAGTAGCTTTACCCAATTGGCAATATCTTGATTGATTGATTTACCACCGTGCGGTAGGCATTGCTGCCACTCCCAGGGTTATACAGCTGGGCCTGCTACATATACGTTGGGTTGGATTAGGGTCATGCTTGTTGTCGCCAGCGAGAGCCACATGGGGCATGGTAAAGGAATGTGGGATGGGAGGTATAGGTATTTGTGAGATGCGTTACCGCATTGTGTCGTGTTCTATTTTTGGTTCTGGGCTTCTGCCTACTCTGAGCCTCCTTGTGAAAATGTTGTGTCGTGATATGGAGTGTTTATACTCCTCTTTTTGTGTTTCTGCTTTTTCGAATCTTCTTTTTCTGAGACTTCTGATTCTTCGGTTCCGATTGTGGTAGAGTATATATCGTTGTGATTTCTTTGTGGTGTTTCTTTTTTGATCCTGATCCTCTCAATTGTTGTTCTCCACTGCAGCATGGTCTCCCTATTTTTAGTTTGTTGCTGTTCGGTACTAGCGCTTTTTTCAGTAGATGTGTTGGGTCCCTTCCTTGGATATGTCCCTAATACTTCATTGCGTACATTTCTATCATTTTTTTAATTGTCTTTCCTCCTAATAGTGTTGATATTTTATGTCGCTGTTTTTGTCTTGTTGTTTTTGCGAGTAGTTGGACGATGTCCCTTTCTGCTTTTCTCAAAAAACTTCTGTTGGCTTTTATTGTTGCCGCGTGTTTGACGCCATATATCATCGTTGGCCGTATGACGGCCATGTACATACATTTGGTAAGGTCCCATGATAGTTTATTATTCTCAATGGACGGTATATGCCTATCTGCCGTTTTTGATTCTCTCCTTTACTGCTTCTCTCCGTTCCAGTTGGTTCGTCAGGTTTGTTCCTAGGTACTTTAATTTGTTCGTTGTTCTTATTGTATTTATCTATTTTGTGTTTCTCTCCGCTGGTCCAACTCTCTTTTGTTGACAGAGTGTGGCAAGCAGTTCACTTACAATTCACTTACTGATGAATGAGACTCAAGTAACCAGGGATTTGGAAAAAACAAAATGGAATAACAATTTTAATATCGATATAAAATGATATGTATTTTTACTAGAATGCAAAGTTATATTTTTAAAATAGAATATATATATATATATATATATATATATATATATATATATATATATATACAATACAATACAATACAATAATTTATTAACCATTCCAGATACATAAGTATATATGGCAAGTCAAATAGTAAATAGTACAAATTTATACAAATTCATAAAATAATATACACGTAAATACCCTTAGGTACACATATATTATATACAACCAAAGAGAGGTAAACATTTATACTATGTAAATCAAACGAAGACAAAAGAAAATTTTGGTAAGACAACAACACAAATTACATTCCTTCAGGTTCCCTATTTAAAAAATCTTGTATACTATAAAAACCGCCTTTGAGTAGCAAGTTTTTTGTCTCAGTTTTATAATTTTTGTATATTTTTATTTTTCTTATGTTTTCAGGTAGACTGTTATACAGAGTAATGCAATTGTAGTGAGGGGAATGTTTGAATTTAGTTGTATTATGCTTAGGTATGTCAAGCAATTCAGCATGTCGCGTGTTATATGTATGACATTCATTCCTTTTAATAAATAAACTCATGTTTTTCCTAGCATACGTCAGGCACTTGTATATAAATATAGAGGGCGTGGTTAGAATTTTTTCCTTTTTAAATATTTCTCTGCAGCTCTCATTAAAATTTAGTTTATATATTAGTCTTATCAATCGCTTTTGACATATGAAGACTCTATCTCTATCTTTGGCACTCCCCCAGCAAATTATATTGTATGCTATGTGGGAGTAAGCTAGCGCATAATAGATGTTTAGCAGACCAGTTTGATCAAGGCTGCTTCTCATTTGTAATATTGCAAAGTAAGCTTTATTTAGCTGTCCACACACAAAATGAATGTGCTCCTCCCATGATAATTTAGAGTCGAGATAAGTGCCTAGCAGTTTGGTGGTTTTTGAGGTAGTGATACCATCGTATATGATGGCATCATGAGGTAAAGGCTTTTGGATATGAAAATTGATAAAAACTGTTTTGCTGTCATTTAGTATCAGTCTATCCCGTTGGGACCATGAGCTGATTTCTAGCATTGTTAAATTTATTTGTGCTTGAAGTTCCTCAAGGCTCCCCGCACTTAGAGTCACCGTTAGATCATCTGCAAATATGGTTGCATGACCAGCTGTTAGATAACTAGGTAAGTTGTTAATGTAAAGTAAAAATAAAAGTGGTCCAAGTACCGAACCCTGAGGTACCCCAATCTTTACATCGTGTTTATTGGAATTATTTCCATTCAGTTTAACCTTTATTGACCTATTATCCATATATATATATATATATATATATATATATATTGATAAGTAATACGTTGTCACCTCAGGGTCGTTGACTGGGCGGCCTGACCTCACCCTTTTCTGGTGGTAATAATTGACCTATTTATACATATATCCTCTAAGGGGAGTAACAGGAATAGGTTTCTCAAAAAAAAATAAGTGATTTCTTAATTTAAAATTTTGTATATATGTTTAGATATTACAAATGCGAAGAGACCTCAGTTATATATATTACCGCACGAGAGTTGCAATTCCATGTCGCCTTATACAGTGTTGCCAGCATTTTTGAGGTGTGTCCGTACTGATTATACCTGCGGTATATATAGCAGGGAATAATCTATTTCGTTAGTACTATTAAGTACTTTATGTAGAATTTATTTCTTTCTGAACTTTTCAAGAAATGATACTAGGACATAAACTTCATGGGTAGGAAGAGAAAAAAGGTGATAGAAATATAATCTTATTTATTAAAATTATGATTTAAAAATAAAAAAATGTGCTGTGTAAACAAAAGTTTGCAATTTATGATTTCTAACTACAAGAATTATTTCCCCCAATCGGCCTTTTTGAACTTCCTTGTGTGGATTATAAGTATAAGACTATTATGAAATGAATCAAAGTTGCGGACAGGCGTTGCCAACTGCGAATATCTATTAAGTAAACATGATAACGTCTGTTGGACTTGTCTGTTGGAAAATTCTTATTTCAAATTGTAAACATCTATAAAATAGCACAGTAGAATAGTTTTTATTGAAATTGAATCTTATCCGACATACACAGCGATCGTCATAGGCGTGTAAACTCTGATCTATTATATGTAAAAACTATGTTTTATTGTAATTTTGGAGCAAAATATTACAAAGGTTTTTTATTAAACAAACAAAAATATGAAGGTGTACAAGGCATCTAAACCGCAATACACAGGGTGTCTCTCAGGTTTGAACAACTCTTTATATATTAGAGGACATATCAAACCTTACCTTAAAAACCTTCAAATATCATTAAAGTATTTTTAATAAAACTGTTTTAAAATGAATGAAAGTTGTTGTTGGGTGTTGCCGAATGTGAATAAATATATGAAGTACGCGATAACATATTTCCTATTTAAATTGGATCATATCCGTCGTACAGAGGAATCATATGTGTCATCTTTTATATAATTTGTTTTATTACGATTTTAGAGCAATGTCTTTCAAACGTTTTTGATTAAGAACATAAAAAATGCAAAAATATACAAGATATCTATACTACAATATACAATGAGTCCTCCAGGTTCGTGCGAACATTACGTGAGTTAGATATATCAGTTTTACCCTAAAGTGTTATTGAGGTATTTTTAATAATACTATTACGAAACGAAAGTTGAAGTTGGGAGCGCAAAGCGGCCTCAATTGTAACAGAGAAGTCTATTAAAATTGTGAGCAGTAAAAAATAAATAAAAACTTATCTTATTCATAATTTAAAAAAAAATAAAAAAAGACATTAAAAAAAATTCAAAAAAAAAATGAAATAGAGAACAGAGAATGGTTAAACAAAATAAGTTCTTATTTAGTTTACGAATTTAATTATGTTTATTTACTGTTCACAAATTCAATGGGAATGTAACCAGTAACTGAAAAAAATAAAAATTGACCTGCCACCTTTGTGGTTTTTAATCCCAAAACCAAGCCCACTGCATACTCCCAAAACTTAAACACAAACGATATGATCACCTTGTATATAGACACTGCTGCTGTATTAGAATTTTAGATCGAAATGTTACTAAGGATTTTAATTAAGCACAAAAAATGCTAAGATGCATAAAAAGTCGAAACTCTAACATACACTGGGTCACTCAAGTTTTAACAAAGTTTACGTAGATATATATATTACATATCAATGTTACTTTAAAAGGTATAAATTGTGTATATTTAATAAGAGTACCTATTACAATCGAATTAAAGTTGCAGTCTGTCGTTGCCGACTGATTTATTAATAAAAAATATATATATATTGACTGTGTACTTAATTTCAGTGGCAACTTTTAAAAGTGAATTGTACCATGTTGGTACAAAATATGAATTAAATAGGTTTTCGCAGTCGGCCACGCACGATAGCAACTTTTACCCATTAAAATCAACATATAAATTCGAATCTAGTCCTACCAATAATTAAATGGATAAATAAAATAATCACATCAGAAATAAAATTTCTGCATCTCTTGAATTGAGTTGTATTGCAGATTCAATGCATTTACGATTACTAGGAAAGACTTTTTTATTTTCTTTCTGAAAATTCGTCTAAGTAGAGGCCAACGCAAATACGGAATTATAGTTACAAGTTATTGAATTCCAGTATTTCATCTTCAAAAGTGAATTAGCGATTTCATATTTTTTAAGCGTTTAGTTTTGGTTATCTAGATTTATGCTTTTCCTTTATTTCGTTATTTATTTGTAAAATATATACGAATTCCAAGCTGACTGTCACTTGCATTGTTTGAATGACATTAAGTAAGAATGAGGTTTAACAACCAATAAATATCAAACACAAATGGGTTTATTATAACCAGTAAAAAACCTTTAAACTTCTCAAAATATTTTTCTATTGTTCTGGATTGCACTCCAGATGTTAGTCACATTGAACAGCTCTAACAATTGTTTTCAGATTTGTCAACTTAAACAATGTCACAAAGAAAGTTGAAATCAGGCAACATTTTATAAAATTGTGTTCTGCAACTTATCAAACTGAGTTAGAATTATCTGTTAAAATATGTGTTTTGTAATCTAAAAAAATATACGATTTGCGGGGACAAGATTATGACAACGAAGCAAATATGCGTAATGAATACACTGGGCTGTGACAGAATATCTTGGGAATAAATCCTAGTGCGTTTCATGTACTATGCTGTGCGCATAATTTAAATTTAGTGCCAAACAATACTGCAGATCGTTCTTTTAAAATAACCTTTTTTTTAACTAAACTTGAATTTAAGTCCACATTTCTTGAGAAAGAGAATATATATCAATATGCGGTTTTGAGGATCTAAGAGATAATTTATTTGTGAAACAGCGAGTTTTGCCCGCCTCTTTTAATTTGAGCACATTACTATTAAGACAGTAAAATTAATAGTTGACCCAGAACAAATTTGTAACAATCTGATTTCTTAGGGATTGTATTCTACGGCTATTCAGAACTCTAACTGAAAATCTCAAATAATCCGCCTTGCAGAAATGAAGAAAAAATGCGCCGCCATGTTGAAATTAGGCACTTTTTTCCTTTAATCGGTAATAGCCCATACGGATGACACTTTAAGAAAAAAGTAAAGACGTAAAATATTGAGAGAAAGAGCGAAGTTTTAATGTGGTATAAATTTTTTTGCAATCGTTTAAATATTAGCAAAGTTACGGTTGTCAAAATGACAGATTTATATAAAAAAAGATTACTTTTTGTTTTTTAATATCCAATTCTCTGAATTAGGATTGTTGCCTAACCAGACTTGAATTTGCCAATACACTCTATAAATATGATATTTAGTGGCATCGGATGTTGGTGGAAGAACTGCTAGATCGAAGTGTTGAAAAATATTTTGCCCAGCAGAAATCTGATTATACCAACGAACCTGTACCTAATCATTTAAACCATTAGTTTTTTTTTTACTGCCATACCATCTTAAAATAAATTCTTCCCCAGTTACCGCAAGCTGATTTGCTTCAGCAAAACTTTTGAAAATTAATAGGCCGTTACTTAGTTCAATATTATTTTCTAAAACTGAAAATACTGTTTTTTTTGCCCTTTTTATAAAATGCAGAGGTGGTATCGCATCCGGCATGTGTAAATAGAATATTTTTTACTACATTTTCACTTAGTTCTGAACGTAACTTACACATATTCGTTATTTTATCAGATTTACCTCCATCATCGGGTCTCATCATGTACAAATTTTTTTGTTTTGCAATGTTCAATGAGTAACGTTATTAAGTCTGTATATTGACCCACAACTAAAACAGGGTTACAAATATCAGTTGAGCAATCAATAGCAGTTTTTACAATTAAATAATCAGCATCTGAATCCGTACATTCGACTGTGGTATTGTTTTGGGAAAAATTTGATCTTTATTTAATGCTGATGCTAAAAATCCGTTTTGAGATATCTCTAACCATGTTTAATTAGTATTACCGACAAAAGTTTTTGTTGAGTATTGTTACATTTTTATGGTGTTAAAATACGAAAAAAAAATATCATTTTTTATAAGAATCTGTCATTTTGACAACCATACCTTTGTTAATATTTAACCGATTTATGGTATACTGAAGCTTAAACTCTTTCTCTCAAAATGTTGCCTCTTTACTTTTTTTCATAATGTGTTATCCGTGTGAGCTATTACCGATTAAAGTAGAAAAGTGTCTAATTTCAACATGGCGGCGCTTTTTTTCTTCATTTCTTCACGGCGGGTTTTTTGGGATTTTTCAATCTACAAGAACGTAAAAGAAAAACGTGTTTTTTGACAATCTTTATAACTACCGAAATTCCACAAAAAATGGTTTATACTTTTTTGGACCGCATTTTTTTAGTCACTGGTTTATAGGACAAAAAGCTATTTCTCAAATTTTTTATCTCTCTTATTTTGTAAATACCGATTTTTTCTAAAACCTGTAATATTTCAATTTTTTTGACGTTGTGCCTTATTGTGCTTTGTAAGAGCCGACCGTGGTAGGTTATTATAATACCTTGTGACAGCTCCGTTAAAATTAGAATAATAAGTAAATTTTTTTGCATGATAATCAGTGGTGTACCTAAAATCGGTACACGTTTACGGATTGGGGGACCGTTTTTGTGTTTTCTACATCAAAATATTAACACTTTATCTCCGGAACGGTTAAAAATATCAAATTGAAATTTATCACTAAATCTGTAGATACAAATTTTTTTTCCCAAATTTTGTTGATGTATTTTTCAAACCAAAAATACAAAAATATGCGAAAAATTGAATGTCGTTTTAATGGCATTAAATAGAATTTAAATATCTATTTATTTATTTTTATAAGCACTATTATTACATAAAATGTCAACTAAAGAAAAAGAGAAGAACCAAACTTTTTATTATTAACTGATAGTACAGTCAGTGAAGCGGTAAAAATGGTAAAATTCCCGACCCGAAAACGATGAAAGGAATTTCCTTAATTTCTTTTTGCAATATGCTTTATAAAATACTATATTGTCGCATTACCTGCTTTTTATTTTTAAGGGTGGAAACTAATTCTAAAAACTGAAAAATTAATAATTCTTCTAATTTTTAAATAAATAAACGAAAATCAATATATTTGTGTTTTTGAGGTCGCTGAATATGACTGTGAGGTCAAAACTTATGAGACGAAAATATTAAGGGTAGAAATCACCCTTAAATACTGAAAAATTAATGTGTTCTAATTTTACGAATAAGATGACGAAAATTTATATACTCATGTTTTTGAGGTCGTCGAATATGATTATGAGGTCAAAACATAGGAAAGACGGAAATATTAAGGGTTGAAATCACCCGTAAATACTGAATAATTAATAATTCTTCTAATGTTACAAATAAATTCACGAAAATCCATATACTTACGTTTTTTAGGTCGCTGAATAAGATTATGTGGTCTAAATTTGTCTAATTTTATTATAAACAACTGCAAAAGTTGAAAACAAATGAACATTGAAAAAATAACGAGTTTCGTTTTTTGCAAATAACTCGAAAACTATTAATATTTAAGAAAATATAAAGAAAGATTCTTAAAGGGGAAGAAATTTCCAATAAAAAAGTCAAGACTACCGAAACTCTATCTCTATTATTAATAATTTTAATTGAATGTTGAAAATAGAGCTCCGCGCGGTGAACACTAAGCCGTTACGATGCTCTGAAACCGGCCATAACAAGTAAAAATATTTTTTTATGTTATTAAATATTAATTTAAAATTTTTAATAATTTATGGTATTATTTAGACACTTAAAAAAGGAGCAATATCCCGTTGGAAAAAAATTTTTCACCGATTTTTCATAAAATGAGCCTATTGTTAATTAACAAATTTTTTTAGAGTTTGCGTTTATGTTTCAAGTCGGATAATTGTTAAACAAGTGGACCATCCCTTGTATTGTTTGAATGATATTTAGTAAGGATAAGATTTAAGAACCAATAAATATTAAACACAATTTGGTTTATTACCAACTAGTAAAAAAATTATAAACTACAAATATTTTTCTAATATTCTGGATTACACTCCCGATGATAGTCACATTGAGCAGCTCTAATAATTGTTTTCAGATTTGTCAACTTAAATAATGTTACAAAGAAAATTGAAATTAGGCAACATTTTATAAAAAGCAACGGATCGATCAAACTGAATTAGAATGATCTGGATTTGTTCAAAATGTGTTTTGTAGTATAAATTTAAATATATACGATTTGCAAGATTATGACAACGGAACAAATATGAGTAGTGAGCACAGTGAGAGAAAATCTTAGAAATAAATCCTAGAGCATGTTAAGTACAATGTTCTGCACATAGTTTAAATCTATTGCCAAACGATGCTGCAGATCGTTCTTTTAAAGCAACCTTTTTTTTAACTAAACTACTGGCTAATTGAAACGGACCAAGCGAATAGACATCAATATGTGATTTTCAGGATTTAAGGGATAATTCAGTTGTGAAAAGGCGAGTTTTGTCTAATTCTTTTATTTTGAAGCGTGTTTTTTTTTGACAAACTTTATAACGACCGAGATTCGTAGAGATTCCACAAAAAATGTTTTGTATTTTTTTGATGCGATTTTTTTTTAGTCACTGGTATGTTGTAAGAAACGATTTCTCAAATTTTTTATATCTCACTTATTTTGTAAGATGCCGATTTTGTTTCTAAAAACCTGTAATTTTTTAATTTTTTTAACGTTATGTCTTATTGTGCTTTGTAAGAGCCGATCATTGTAGATTATTATAATACCGTATGATAGCTCCTTTAAAATCATAATAAAAAGTAAATCTTTGCATGGTAATCACTGGAGTATCCAAAATTGGTATATGTTTACAGATTGGGGAATCTCTTTTGGGTTTTGACATTAAAATATAAAAAACAGGAACCCATTTATCTCCGAAACAATTACAGATATCAAGCTATAATTTGGCACATCTATTAAGGGACTAACTAAAATGGCTTTACCTGTAGATACATTTTTTGCCAAATTTTGTTGATTTAATTTTCACACCAAAAATACAAAAGTGTACGAAAAATTGTATGTCTATTTAATACAATTAAATATAATCTAAATATTTATTTATTCATTTTTATAAGCACTATTATTATATAAAATGTCAACTAAAGAAAAAGGGAAGAACCATACTTTTTATTATTAATGGAGCAATAATAGTTAAATGTATATTAGCGAGAAAAATGATATATATGTATTAACCATGAACTGAAAGTACAAGAAAATGCACTTATTATTTTAAAGGAACGGCATAAGGTATTATAATAATTTACAATGATCGGCTGTTATGAAAACCAATGAGGCCTAATGGCAAAAAGATATTTATTTTTTTTTAAAACTAGTGACCAAAAAAATGCCATCAAAATAATATTAAATAATGTTTGTTGAATCTCGGTAGTTATAAAGTTTGGTTAAAAAAACACGCTTTTCTTTCACACCCTGTAAACAGTAACGTGCTTCAAAATAAAAGAAATGAACAAAACCGGATGTTTCACAAATAAATAATCTCTTAAATTCTAAAAACCGCATATCGATATCTATTCTCTTTCTCAAAAAATGTGGATTTAAATTCAACCTAAAAATTTGCTTGGTCCCTTTCAATTAGCCAGCGCCAGCGGTTAATGTAGCAATAATAGTTAAATGTATATTAGCGAGAAAAATGATATATATGTATTAACCATGAACTGAAAGTACAAGAAAATGCACTTATTATTTTAAAGGAACGACATAAGGTATTATAATAATCTACAATGATCGGCTGTTATGAAAACCAATGAGGCCTAATGGCAAAAAAATATTTATTTTTTTTTAAACTAGTGACCAAAAAAATGCCATCAAAATAATATTAAATAATGTTTTTTGAATCTCGGTAGTTATAAAGTTTGGTTAAAAAAGCACGCTTTTCTTTCACACCCTGTAAACAGTAACGTGCTTCAAAATAAAAGAAATGAACAAAACCGGCTGTTTCACAAATAAATAACCTCTTAAATTCTGAAAACCGCATATCGATATCTATTCTCTTTCTCAAAAAATGTGGATTTAAATTCAACCTAAAAATTTGCTTGGTCCCTTTCAATTAGCCAGCGCCAGCGGTTCAAGAACTATAAATATTTTTGTTGGTCACTGGCCGCTAACGCTATACGCAAATTGATGCAACGTTGCCAGTAATCTGAGGGGACGGCGAATACGTAATATCTGTAGTCCGCCTTATACTAGTTAGAGGTGACTTCGTGTTGACCATTCCTACTTGATACGGCGACACTAGCGCTGGTGATATACACTCGAACTAAAACTCAAAATTGTAGGTACCAGTGAAGTGAAGTGACCTCAGAACTATTTTTCGCTAAGTAACTTAGGATGACATCTGGATTCATTTTACATCGAAATTAAGGCCAAACGTTGTCGCCACAGCTTTATGAGGTCACAACGTCATATATGAGGTCACAGCGTATTTAGTATATCTATTCTTGAGGCGACAACGTAGTGTTTATAACTCTATATATATATATATATATATATATATATATATATATATATATATATATATATATATATATATATATATATATATATATATATATATATATATATATATATATATATATATCTATGAATATTTATTAATTACAGATACCTTTTAAAAACTACGATATATCTATAAATTGGTGACCCCGACGTGATACGCAATAGATACACGAAAATTTTTTTTCTAACATTGGAAGAACTTTAAGAACAACGATAAAAAGCCAGCAAAATTAAAATGATATCTGAATTATAAGGAAGCAAATGCGAGATGACAGAACAAAATAAAGTGTAAGAGATATCACAGAATTTTTAGTCGAGAGAAATTTAAACAAAAACCGTTCGAAGAACTCCAACGAACAAATCCAGAAGAAACTCTGAAAAAGTTGGAGAATATTAAGAAGCGAGAGCTGTGTCCACGCTAATTTAGATAAGCTATGGATTACATCTATTCAGATCAAGCAAGAAATCTCTTTCAAAAACCTGGAAGATTTAAACAACAACAGGCTCCTGATATTCCGCATGAATCCAAATTCAACGACTTGGAAGTATATATTCCCAACATTCCCCTAAATCATTCCTAGACGGCGAAGAAGCAAAACTTTATTCATTTGGTAAGTGAATTGTTTTGCCATTTATCATTATTTCTTTGTTATTTAAAAGAATCAGTCAGTCATTTAAAGTTGACGTCTCAAAAGACATCTCATTCAGAAACATCACAAACAGCAGGTGATATTCAATCAATTCATCAATCAATTAATCATCGATTTATTATTTCTTTCTTTGTAAAATGGCACCTCCTACAGAAAATATTTTATTGCATGACATACCAATTTCTTCAGGTGCAGGGACATCTCATGGTAATTACGTCGCGACCATTAAACTACCACCTTTCTGGGTATCCAAACCAGAAATATGGTTTACTCAAATTGAATCGCAATTTTCTATTCACAGATGCCGACTTTTCAAGAGTTTGATGGGCCTAAACACTTCAATGGTTTTATGCGGCAGACCCTTTATGTCATAAGACATAAGTAAACTTGACTGGCAAGGTTGAAATGAATAGAAGTGAGAAGGGTACTTAGCTTTGCTTTAGCCTGTTGTGTCCTAAGTCGTTTGTTTATACTCGTTTCGTTTCTTTATACACAACACCGGTCGATTTTGTCACTATGCACTCTGTATTAGTTATTTTCAAATATTAATTCTATTTCAACTTTGTTCTTTTATTATGACGCATCGATTTACGCGGAATTTTTCACCTAAGTTTTATCAAATTTAACCCGGTATTTTTGCGTTTTAAGTCAAAACAAAAATGAATGGATATAAGAAATAAGCAAAGAAAAAGATCATTCTTCTTGTTTTCTATTTAATGAATTTAATTAAATATTTTTTAAAAGTTTTTGCGTTAGAGCGAGTTAAACGAAAAAAATGTATCCAATAGACGTCAGGAACGAGAAAAATGTTTAATAATTATTTATAATAATTCACCTACTCCTCAGATCATTATGCAATTCAATAGGATTTCATTCTGACAGTAAACGTAACTAAGAAAAAAAAGTGATTAATGATTGATACTTGTACAGTGTTTCCGTATGTACATACAGACCAACTGACAGAGACGTGTGATAATTTTTAATACCAATTTTAGATATTAAAAGTTCAAATCAATCTAAAAATGGTACAATTTTTTATCGTAGAATATTCCATTTTCAAAAAGATATAATTAAAATTGAACCCTTGCAGGATTAACTTATTAAAAATTACTTTTATCAGCAATCTGACGCGCTGAGTGTCGATAGTGAATGCTCTATTGATACTCAGCAGCGACGTGTGCAATAGTAATAATATAATAATAATAATTTAGATCATTTGGTTTGGGATCAGGTTTGTCCTCCATATACTCTTCGATTGAACATGATTTTGAAGTTAAAAACAGCTTTTGAATTTTCCTCCTGGGCTAAATTGGCCGAATGGATTTAATTCGATCTATATGCAGACACACCAAAAATTATAGATAAAACACCATAGAAATCAATGGGACACAAACTGGCCCGATCTGACCCCCAATCTCTTTTCATTGATCCATATCCCGTATCTACATTCACCATAATTTCAGAAAATACTGACAAAACACCATACAAGGCAATGGCGTACAAACTGATTCGATCTAACTAAAATGAACTTAATTACATAATCATTTAGCATGTAGACCTACTAAAAATTATGGATATATGGATATCATAGAAACCAGTGGAGTACAAAATGACAGGATTTGGCCCCAATCGATCTATTTTCATCGACCCATATACGAAAGCACCACAATCTAAAAAACACTATAGGTAACAACAAAGCTTATTATAATTTGCAGTGATAATATGGTTGTAATGGCCGCGAGTCTATAGTCTTTGGGCATTTTTAGAAAACAATCCGGTTAATATATCATCTAATGGCTCCCGTCGCTACACTAATCAGTTGATATTGACATAAAGGGGGAACTCTAACCCGAGAAAAAACTTTTTATAACCTTCTTTATTATATTTGAGAAACTTGTTTTTTTTGTATAAATAGGAAAACGAAACTTTTACTTTCAGCAGAGTAAGTTTACGAAGCGTTAAGCATTAAACTACATGCCATCTAGAAAGTGAAAATAAAAGTCTGGGTGTTAAGAGCACATTTGCTGGTGAAAAGAAAGGAGCTAAAATAAACAAAGTAATGAGGTTTAGTTCATACACTCGCTTTATGATAGAAATTTTATCCTCGATAATACTTAGTTAAAAGCGAGTATTTTTATACATTTATTACAAAGGTTACCCCGGACTTTTTAAATACTAGCTGTTCCCGCGACTACGTTCGCGTGCAATTTTGAAATTAACTAAGAAGCTTCTTTGTAAACGACGTTTAAGGTAGAATCACCAGGAACATGTACAGTGTTATTCATTATACAGGGTGTAATCAGTTTCATGTCATTAAAAAAACTGGTGGTAGGGAACGACTAAACGAACAAAAAAACCTTATTAGAAAAAATAAATAAACTTGAGAACTGCTGGAATGGCTTTTATCTTCGTGTATGTTGGCGCCTCTAACCATCAAATACGCTAATACGGCTCTTTCAAAGTGCCGCGTTCCTTTGTTAGAGACCGCGCGTCGACGAGGACACGAGTTGATAGTCACACTTGTTTATGACTTTTTAAAATTAGGTAAGGTAAGGTCTTTAGTGGTGCGGTATTTTGGTTTCTGTGGGCATTTCGTTAAGTGCACACGTCGAAGCCGTTCGTTGTTTTTGTATGTTCTTTTGTTCTTTTGAATTTTGGACCACGTATTTACAGTTAAGATTTATTTTATTGACTTACCGTTCAAGTCGTTAAGTTCTTGATTACGTACAGACACTACTTGTTCGTTCTTGTGTTTGTTTTGGATTTTGGACCAAGTTTTTATTGTTATTTTCTTTATTGACAACGTTAGTTAATAGTTTAATCTGGTATTTTAATGTGCATAGAAACCATAAGAAATGATCCTAATTTGGTAAGTTCTAGATTTATCGAATAATTTTAGTTTGGTTGGCAATTCGTTAAATAAATCAGATTTTTTTCCTAACTTAAAATACACATAATTCAGTTATCGAATCTCAGACGTGTAACTTTTTATTTCCCAATGTCATGCAATAATTATTCATTTTTTAATTTTTTAACCCAGAACACTCATTTAGGTTACAAATGTTAATAAATCACATTTAAATCTAATAAACTATAAACAACAATATTTTGTTCTAAATTAAAAAAACACACATGTAAAGAAATGCTGTGCTTAACTTCTACGCCCATCATTTGCTTTTGCAGTTCTACAAAAAGAGATAACGAATTGTTTACATTTTTATAATTGGTTCGGTTGAGGCGATCATCAAAGGCGCCGCCCTTCTTTGCTTTGAACTGCGGGCCGCCGTCGGTAATATTTGCACTTTTTTATGACAATTTAAAAGTTGTATAATTGGAAACTACTACACGTCCATTGACCCAGAAAGGCAGTGGTTCTCAAATGTTTCCTACCCTAATATTCAAATTGTTGACCTAGGTCAGTTTTTTCAAAGTGCCTCTAGGGAAAAAAGTCATAAAGGTTTTTTGTTTGTCTAGTCGATCCCCACTACCAGTTTTTTTTAATGACATGAAACTGATTACACCCTGTATATTGACCCCCTTTTATTTGTCATTATTGGAAATAAAAAAAGTTTCATATAAAAGTTGTAGAGTTGTATATTTATATATTTTAACTGCAATTAAAAAAACCATTGCTTACATAGAACACGTGATATAACAATGAAGGTTGATTTTTAAATGGAAAACCCTGTATGTTTTTACATATTCTTTTAGGCCCTTTTCCCTGATTTCAAATATATAAGGATTTTTTTACACTGTGCGTTGGAGGGAAATATCAGGGCCATATACAAACTGACGACAGAAATCACTCATAAAAAAATATTACGATATTCTCTCAAGTTTTGCATCTTTTTCACATTTAGTACTGTACTAACAGCTTAAATAATCACAGTAAAATATTAGCCAAATAAGAAATAACTATCGGATAGACAGTACTTTCACTGGGGTACGATTATTTTTAAAACACATTTTAAATGAGTTTAATGAAATCCTAAATACAGTAGACAGGTTAAATTTCTCATGCTTGGTTTATTTTCTGTCACTTTCAGTTTAGTGATGATAGCTAAAATCTGGAGGCATAAATTAACTCTAAACGCGATGAAAATTAAACTTAACCGCTGTTCTTAAATAAACTATTAGATTTACTGTGAGACATAGGCTGTTTGTGGTTTGTTTATTGAGTTGAGTTTTAATGTCTAACCCACAGTAGCGATTGTAGAACTCATATGGAATTCAGTGGGCCTTTCTATTGTGGAAGAAAATGATTATCCAACAGTATTTGATCAACTGAAGATATTATACGATTCTTTCCATAAATTCTAAATTAATCATAAAACCACTTTGTTTAATAACTTGAACATAAAGCTTACTCAAAGAAAATATAGAGTTTATGGAAAGGAATAATTTAAAATAAACTTTGAAATATTGTCAATGGTATGATGGGATACAAAGCACTAAGAGTAGTCGTTCCAACGTTATTAAAAGCGAGTCGAAGTTGCAGTCGGGCGTGGCCGAATGCGTATACCTATCCGATTAACTTTTCATAAAGTTTTTTTCTTGACAAGTATTATATAAAAAACTGACTGTGTAATTTTCTTTAACACATTAAAAAATATCGACTGGAATACCACCTAGATTTCCTACCAATATCTATTCTAAATATATTTTTAAATAGATCGAATAACCCGTCGTTGCCCTTGAAACAAAATGTTTTTCAACCAATTGCATAAAAAAAATTAGATCCCGTCGAGGGTTTCAGAGTTTGCATCCTAACACATCTTTAAAGCCATTTATTTCGTGAATTCACATCCCAATTAATTTTTTAAATCGTGCCATTTTACAATAATTATACTAAGGACATTGCAATTAGCAGATTACCGCGAGAACGGACCGCAGTGGCCGATGGTATGGCCTAGGCTACACAATAAATTTACAGTGTGCATATTGGACAGCATCAGGGGAGCTATTTGCTGTACTGTGTTTGTTAACTGCCTGTATGGCTTAAGGTTATCTACGTTGTTGCGTTATGAGCTGGTTGCATTGATTGTCCCTAGAGCATGTGAGAAAAATAGAGTAAGAATCTGCTTCTAATAGACGGAGAGCTGGACACGAAATTTCGATATGACTCGGGTTATGAAAAGTTTCCGTAACAATACGTCGTACACTAAGGGAGGGCCCTGATTTGGGAATTTGCTGACAGCTCGAGAGGGGGGGGGGCGTCGCCATATTGAAAACATGGCGCACAAAAACAGTCTATTTGAAATATCTCGCTTAGGGTGCCTCATACGGCAAAAAATGTTCTTAGGAAAATAAAAGAGCATTAAATTTTCTACAAAATACGTCCTATAGATTTTTTCGTTAAACTGACTAGTTTCGGTGCAGAAGCCGAAATTATGATTTTTTGTAATTTCTCAATTTAGTGCGACTTTTATGAAGGAGTATTTTTGTGTTGAGGCAAAATTTGTTTTCATACCTGAAAATCTTCAAAATAGTTGATTTTACTTGTCTGCTAGGCATAGCTCAATGTTCAATACTCGTTTCCACACCACCTTGAGGTAGAGTATATGGGCGCGTTTTCTTTTACGTGGTTGTCCCCTATAGACCAAATCCACGACTAGCCTGCTTCTTGAGGCGTTTTAGTCGCACTAAATTGAGAAATTACAAAAAATCATAATTTCGGCTGCTGCACCGAAACTATTCAGTTTAACGAAAAAATCTTGTAGAAAATTTAATGCTCTTTTATTTTTCCTAAGAACATTTTTTGCCGTATGAGGCACCCTAAGCGAGATATTTCAAATAGACTGTTTTTGTGCACCATTTTTTCAATATGGCGACGCCCCTCTTCGCTCGAGCTGTCAGCAAATTCCCAAATCAGGGTCCTCCCTTACACTCAAAGCATAGTATGGGTAAATTCAACAAAAAAAAAATGGTTAACTAACAATATCGTTAATTTTGTTAAACTAAATTATATTGATGGTATTTTTAAAGAAAAGCTGATTGTTATTTTAATTAATAAAAAGTTGTCGTACAACAAAACAAACATTAACTTAAAAAATAGATGAATAAGACTATTATTTTTTTCGTCTGACTATTATTTTGTTGAATTCTGTCAAATTAAACTAGATAATAGTATATTTTATTTTTAACTATTGTCGAATTGTAATTGTAAACCCAGTAGCAGTTTGCTCTACTATTATAGTTGACAGATAAACCAATATTATTGTAGAGTTAACCCGCAGTTCTGTTTACATAAACATAACATCGTTCTGCCATCCACTTTGATGAATTAAGACGTCGCATCAGCGCTTTTGTTTGCAATCAGTCAAAAAAATAGTATATATATTGTTGACTTTGTTAAATTGAAGTATATTCAATAGTATTTTTAAACAAAAGGTGATTGTCACACAACAAAATAAACATTAACTTAAGAAATAGGTGCAAAAGACTATAATTTATTCATCATACTAATAATTTGTTGAATTTTGTCAAATGAAACTAGATAAATAGTAGACTTTATTAAGTATTATTGAATTGTAATTCTAACCCAGTATTAGTTCGCTGTATTATTGTACTTTGTAGACAAACCAATATTATTGTTGTCTTCTAGAAGTTCTAAAAGGGAATTACCATAAAATTTGCTTGCTTACCACGTAGTCTATTACAAAAATTATTCCTAGATGACGCCACATACAAATCACTGACAATAATCTATCATGCATTATCTTATACTCTTATGAATTTATAGAAAATTAATAACATGATTGCAATGTTCAAATTCTCTCAGGGATCATCGATATTTTTGGATGGATCTTATAAACGATCTCTAATCTTTGGTTTGGGTCGTCTGATGTCTCAATACTGAGATTTTGGCCAACCAAAAAAAACTTCATACAATAAAGTGTAGATCAATTGGTGAACAAAAAACAAAGTCGTTGTACTATTTAATTGTAGACCAAATTGAAAATGGTTAGTGAACATAAAAAAATATCATTGTACTATTTAATTTGTTGTTCTACAAGAAGATATGAACTACTATTTGTTTACGAAAACAAAGTTGTTGTATGACTATTCTTTTCTGATTGATTTAACTATGAAACTAGATAGGCGCGATTTTATATGCTCTTTTTGGTTGAATTCTATCATTTTTTTTGAGTGTAGTGTACGACGTATTGTTACGGAAACTTTCTATAACCCGAGTCATATCAAAATTTCGTGCCCAGTTCTTAGACTATAATATTTATTTTATCATCGCATACTAACAGAAATCCAACCCGTGGAGCCATTAGATACATATCTAACATATGACTACATAGACTATTTAGATATTAAATATGATATTTCAAGTACCTACCCATTTTATTTACAAAACATTTTTTGAAACCTAGATTTTAGAAACAAAATATACAATACACACACATAACACATAATACACATAGACATCAATCTGAAAATAGGCTCGAACGGTTTCTAGGTTATCAAAATGCGAAATTTTATTAAAATCTCAAATTGGCACAATTTTGTTCTTAATTTATCAAGTTATTTCATGATTTTGATATTCAATTCAGCCATTTTGAATCTGTCATTTATTTTTGTTCTTAACGTAACTTTAGTTAAGAATATTAAAAACATCTATGCTAATATTTGAACTTTAATATTTATTAGTATATTATGCAACCACCATTTAATGATGGCTATTAAGACACGAGCATGAGAATTATGACATGAACCGTAGACAAATGTCATAATGAATGCGAATGTCTTAATAGCCATTAGACTCCAGGCAATAGAGAATATTACCTGGAAAAAATAGGAGGATTTAGATTTATAAGCTTACATCATATTTTTTGGGTCGCTGATTCCGAATTTTTCACTTCCCACCAAAAATTCCCTCTGGAACCCCCTCAAATTCAGAAAAAAAAAACAAAAAAATTGTTTTTTATTTTTTTCATCTTTTTTTTTAGTTTTAGATAAAAAAATACCCAGATATTCAGAAGGCAAACAAAATTTACAACAAAAAAGGTCCTTTGACATTTTGACGTATGACGAACGGGAGGGGAGCGAGTGGATCCCGAAACATGCGCCGAGGCTCATGTTTCGAGGCGTGCTAGCGCTTCCCCGTTCGTTCCACGTTAAAATGTCAAAGGATCTTTTTTGTTGTAAATTTTGTTTGCTTTCCGAATTTTTCCTAAAACGAAAAAAGAAAGATTATTGCTTTTTTTCTATAAATTTGAGGGGGTTACGGAGGGAATTTTTGGTGGGAAGTTAAAAATTTTGATTCAGCGCTCCAAAAAACGTAAAGCAAGCCTGTCTCCAGGACTACCATGAATTTTTCCACGTAAGGGGGCGTACATGATCTCTAATGCCTGGAGTACACAAAATATGCAACAAAAAAGGTCCTTTGACATTTTAACGTTGAACGAACGGGGAAGCGCTAGCACGCCTCGAAACATGAGCCTCGGCGGATGTTTCGGGACCCACTCGCTCCCCTCCCGTTCGTCGTACGTCAAAATGTCAAAGGACCTTTTTTGTTGTAAATTTTGTTTGCTTTCTGAATATTCGAGTATTCTTTATCTAAAACGAAAAAAAAAAATAATAAAAAAAAACAATTTTTTGTTTTTTTTTTCTAAATTTGAAGGAGTTCCGGAGGGAATTTTTGTTGGGAAGTTGAAAATTTGGATTCAGCGAGCCAAAAAACATAAAGTAAGCCTATCTCCAGGACTACTATGCATTTTTCCAGGTAAGGGGCCTATATGATCTCTAATGCCTGGAGTATTAAATGTGAGTGATACACTATTTTTTCTAAGACCAGTCATAATAAAATAGAAAATTAACACTTTATTTTTGAAATTTATTAATTATAGATTACAATTTAGGAAATATTGAAAATTAAACTTAAGAAATATATATTATGAATTATTTCAACAATTTAATTGCAAGAAGGTAAACAGTAAGTATGTATGTCAAAATTGATATATTTTAGATCTGTCAGATGTTCAAGGCAATATTTGATATTGACCGAATATTGCTGTGTGTCGCGTTTCTATTGCTCTCACTCAACCGCGATCTAGCACACTGCACCGTCTCTACAACATATTAAGAACGCCAGTAAACTAGGATTCGAATCCGGGATGTTTTGGTCTCAAGCCCAACATGTAAGCTCCGAGTCAGTGACTTTTACTACTTAGTTATATTATTATTTACCTTTCATTATGAATAATATTTCAATATTCTGACAATTTATGTTTCCAAATTATTAACTTTCATAAATCAAAGGACATCAAAGATTTTAGGATGTAATGACAATGTTTTCTGCGAGTAAATACGGACGTTTAAAATTACGTAGAATAGAAGCGTAAATACTTGTTCATTTAGAGCGAGCAATAAAGGATTCTTTCCAATATTGACATGTTAATTGAAATTTGCTAAGTCAAAGATCAAAGACATGCAAATACGTTTCTCGGACATTATGTTTAAATGGTTTCAATAGATATTATTACTTTGATCTACTTATTAAAGCTCATCAACTCTATTTTTTAAGAACCGGAGACAGCCGATTTACATATTCATAAAATGGTTTCCACAAAAAAGTATTCCAAAAACTGAACTCAAAGTTATTTTAGAAAAACAGGTCATGCTTGAGTGTTTTCAAAGTTAGCCATGGAAATTAAATTAAATTTCGTACTCACTAAAATAAATAGTGTTACAGATTCTGTTAAAAATGTAATAATGAGAATTTTTATATGTAGTATATATAAAGAAAACGAAAAACTGTCCGCAGGAAATTGGATGAAGTATTAAATTATTTTAATCAAAATCGATGTGTTTCTATTGAAATATAGTGTTTTATAAAACAAGCGAAAACAAATGTGCATTTATCTTATGGATCGACTCACAACATGTTGAAAAAACACTAAAGTCTCTTCTGCTTTGAAAATGGCTAAGTTTTCATGACTAGAGAATTCTGAGGATGCATTTGCAATACCAGTTGATTTGGTTATATGCCTCATTTTTTGTGTTGAAAAAACAGCCTTCGAAAAAAATTGAAAAAACTATATTTCATAAATTCCTGAAGTAAATTTTCAGGTGAGGTTTTTCAAAAAGGAGAGAAATGTACGCAATGAAGTACTGGGTACATATCCAAAGAAGGTTCCCAAGACTGAAGAAAGCGCTAACACGGAACAGCAGCAAACTAAAAATAGGAAGACCATGTTACACATGGAAAACAACAATCGAGAGGATCATGAACAAACTGGGAAAGGACCAAACTTACTGGGAAAGAAAAACGAGGGGAAAAAATTAATTCCACAAAGAAATCGCAGCGATATATACTCTACCAGAATCAGAAACGGAGGAATCAGAAGACTCAGAAGAAAAAGAAGATTTGTAGAAGTAGAAATACAAAAAGAGGAGCATAAATATTAAATATCACGAACACAATGCGGCAACGCGTTTCACAAACACTTACACTGCCCATTCCCCAGTCTTGTACCATGCGTCATGTGGCTCTCGCTGCTGACAACAAACATGACCCAAATCCAACCCAGCATCGGAAATCGAGGAATCAGAAAAAGAAGAAGATTCGATGAAGCAGAAATGCAAAAAGAGGATCATAAACACTCCATATCACGACACAACGCGGCAACATATTTCACAAGAAGACCCAGAGAGGCAGAATCCAGAACCAAAAACACAAAAAAGGAAGCTTAAACGCTCCCTCACGACACAATGCGATAACGCATCTCACAAATATATACACCTCCCATCCCACATTCCTTTACCATGCGCCTTGTGGCTCTCGCTGCTGGCAACAAGCATGACCCTAATCCAATCCAGCGTGGACGTAGCAGGCCCAACTGTATAACCCTTGGAGTGGCAGCGATGCCTACCGCACGTTAGTAAATCAATCAGTCAATAAATCGATCAACTATGGCTTCTTTATTTTTGCGTATTTAAAACCCTCATTTTATCTTAACCCCCTTTTTCTAATTTTTAGAGGAAGAAGCAAAAATTGATAGCGCCTAACAAAGTGGGGGTGGCGATAAGTCCCTTATTTGGTCCCAGCGAGTACCACTTTGACTATTACATATGTCAAAGATTTTCTCACAGTACATATTTAAAAATCTTTGCAGTACTCTCTTGTGCTGGGTGTAAAACAACCAACCAAAATCACAAAAGATGGTGAAAGTAGTGAAGTTTACCTATCTTTATCAATGGTAAAAATTCGAAATACGTAAAATGTATATTGCTCGTCGTATCGTCAAACGTTTGAAAATATTTTCATCTTGTCTCGTATTTTCAAAAAAGTTCTTGTTGGGGCCAAGAAAGGGCCTTATCGCCACCCTTCCTTTCTTTCTCATTCTCTATCGTTCTCCTTAGGTACCGATTACTTTGACTTTTTGTTCCGCACTTAGCATGACTAAAGGAACTATTCTCTCTCTCTCTCTCTCTCTCTCTCTCTCTCTCTATCTCTCGCTATCCAACATCTCTCGTCCATATTTGCACATATGTCTCCTTCATTTCCTTCCAGCTGTCTCTATCTCGTGCTTTCGTCATTCACTGCCTCCCTGCGACTTTTCTAATGTCATCGTACCGACGTAAGAAGGGTCGTCCCGGATTTCTGTTTTCGCCCTACAGTTTCCATTCAGTGGTTTTTCTTGTCCATTTATATCCTTCCATCCTCGCTACATGTCCAGCCCAACGCCATTTTGATGGTAGAATTGTGATATAAACATCCTCTATTTTTGTTTTTTGTCTGATCCACTCTATAGATTTTTTGTCTCTCAGAGTGATGCCTCTGCTCGTTCCATATTGCTTGTTCCATGTGGCGCTGTGTCGCTTGCAGTTTACTCATTGTTTTCTTTGTGAGTGCCCATGTTTCAATCGCATATATATGCACTGGAATAACACGTTGTAGTATTCCGGTTTTTATATTCATCTTAAATCTCTTGTTATTTTTTAGAGTGTGTTTTAGTCTTCCGAATGCTGTCCACGCTAGCCTTATTCTTCTGTTTAGGTCTGCTGTTGGCATTTCTTTATCAATTCTGATGTTTTGCAATAGGTATATATATTATTCTACTTCCTCTATTACTTGTTCATTGAGCATGAATGGTTGATTATTTAGTGTAGACGTTCTTTTCATTATTTTTGTTTTTCCCATATTTATGTCCTATTTTTTCTGATTTTTCTTTGAGTTCTTTTAACATTTGTTCTAATTCTAAAAGATTTTCCATTATTAAAACTACATCGTCTGCATATCTTAAGTTACTCAGTTTTTGTCCTTCAATATTGATCCCATAGTTTTCCCAATGAAGTTCTTTAAATATATCATCTAGGGCTAGCGTGAACAGTTTTGGTGATACAGAGTCTCCTTATCTTATTCCCCTTTGAATCTTTATCCGTTCGATTTCCGTATGTAGTTTTACTGTTACTAAAGAAACTATCAATCTCTACCAGTCCCTGAGGTGTCTCTAACTCGGGCTATACATAATTAATAAATTCATAAATTGATTTAAAATTTAAAAACTCTAACGTTTTAGACTTGTTATACATTTTGTATATAATTAATCTATTTTATAAAGTAAAGTAGTAGGGTATCTAATTTTTTCCTATCCAGGTACTTTTTTGTCGCTACTCACCTACAAAAAAATTACTTATTTTCAAGAAACTGCGAAAAGCACCCCATAAAAATCTCCTCAATAATTTAGAAATATCAATAAACCAGCGAAGAGTATAATTTTTATAGTTTTAAGTTGTATTATGTCATGTCCGCACTATATCTTACAAATACTTTTAATAACGAAACGTCACTTGATACCCACGCGTTAATCTCCACCAGGAGACACTGTCTCTCTAAATAAACAAGTCGCTGTCGCCTTACTGCTCACGCTCACGCGAATCTTAATCAAAACAAGTGGTAGTTTCGAATTGCACTTATACCAGTTTTGGTTTTCTTATGTTTCCATTAAAGTTATTGATATTAAAATGTCAAGTGCGACCGACTTTTCCCTTAACTCTCTCTCTAATTCTTAGTTTATCAATTATTTTTCCACATCCATACCCACGTAATGGAGTGGAGGAATAGTAACGGTAAATAAAATTGGAATTTTTTTGTTCAAATAGGCTCAAAATGTCATGAAACGTCGAGATTCTAAGTTTGAACAAAAATGATATCTGTCTGTCGGTCTCTCTGTTTGTAACTTTCTTGTGCACACGATTATTCTCGAACGGTTTAAGATATAAATCGAGTTCAATGCCTTCTCGTGACCTACATCTCCCTTTTTTATTATGTTTATTGTATTAATAAGACAAAAAAATTTAAAAAACGCGGGTGTCTCTTTCATAAAAGGAATCCTCCGCTGTAGGCATCTGTGGTTCAAATAAAATGTTTTTCATACTTCGTTATTTAGCCGTAGGTAAAGGCCGCCGCTTCAAATCATACAGTGTTGTCAATGTGTTCGATGTATCTAGTTTTAAAGTAAAAATTATAAAACGGTGTAATGAACGAGGTGATGAATTATTAATTTAATTACTACAGGTGTTAAAGAAATTTTCTATAATAAATAAGAAATGGTAATCTTTTTAACTTAAAATACATTTTTTGCAGACAGTAAATTACTGAGATCAGTGATATTTTTTCAATAAAGATAGAAGGAGCTTCAAAAAACCGACTTGGACGTCCTACTTTTTCTAATAAATCCTATGGAATAATTGTGGTTTGTGAAAAATTGCTAACATGGCAATGAATAAATTAATATTAAATGTCAGTTAGTGTTTTCATTTCAAAAGTGATTAAACAAGGTAAAATTAAAGCTGTTTTATTATTTTTAAATGACCATCTTGCAACGCCGTAAAACCCGTGTTATTGATACAATTGAGCGCGGTATCCTTGTCTATTCTGTCTTCTGTTTCTAGTTGTATTGTCTAAACTGAAAGCATTGCCTACTTCTAATTAATTTTTAATCAAAAAATAGGTTTGAGATAAAAAAAAATTATAAGGAGTTTTTACTTCTTTTGGGGCAACATGTCATCCTGCAAAATATTTGTACGTATACAGCAAAAACCCTGTATAGAGCTGTATATATATATTTAGATTATATTTTAATCTTATTCCGTTGTAAGACTCCATAAAATTGAGATTTAGGTTAAGGTGACTGAGATTTAGTAGATTGTGGTGATATTTTTGTTATTGGATACGTATCTTTAACTGTTCGAGGTAAGCTTTCAAATTTTTATTTGATATAAATAAGTATTGTGTAATTACTCTGATTTTGTTCTAATTGATCAAAACCAGAAAAAATATTCCGAAAGATCTGAAATTATTAGTCTTGTACTTTCATATAAAGCTTTTGCTAGATTTCCTTGAAAGGGGACTTTAGAGGTTATTGAATGCAAAAAGAAAATCCTGCGTACGAGTCCGCACTCACACATTTTTTTCACGATTGCAGAATGAACTCCTGCATTTCCCGTCACGCTATTTTCGATAGTTGGGTCGAAAGTAGTAAACTTCCAATATTTGATGCCATTTGTGCATATATTTTATATCAGCTTCACGATATTTTGTTTTCTGACGAAGTGCTAAAGTGGATCAAAGCAACATTGACTGTTGCCAGCACATTACACGATGATGGAGAAAGAGTGCGAGAGACCGGATCCGATTTTTGGGAGATAACTCAACGCAGCTTCAGATAAATATAAATTTTTCGAAGGATAAGACACTTCATGCTCTTCCAGGATCTTCACAAAGTAGTGTTACCATTTGGACTAGACGGCCAGAAAAATAGTTTGAGGAGTATTGTGTAAAGATAAAAGAATGCAAAGTGAAGGACTTGCTGCAAAAGACCAGGAAGAAGCAGATACACAGCGAAAAAAGTGAAGACACAACAATAAAAAGGGCCAGGAAATCTTTAATAGAGCAGCTCAAAATCAACCAGTAGTTTTATATTAATAAACATGAACGTATGCATCATGTCACAATAGACTGGCGGTACACCACCAGTCAGGTGCAACGTTTTTAAAATGTATGCCAATCATATATATGAATAAAATAACCATGAATATGCCAGAAACGCAAATTTTAGGCAGTCGTCGCGTGCAGAAGAGTGTGCAAATCGTTTTTTTTGTTTTTTTTTTAATTTTAAAATGGATGCCAATAGTGCCAAACGAAAAGCCTTGAAAAAAATCTAAAATCAAAATCATCCAAAATCAAGAACACACACTGCATGCCAATGAATTTTCGCTGGATTCTTTTTCATGGCTTATCGTTTGGCACTATTGCCATCCATTTTAAAATTAAAAAAAAAAAACAAAAAAAAAAACAAAAAAAAAATCGATTTGCACACCCTTCTGCACGCGACGACTGCCTAAAATTTGCGTTTCTGGCATATTCATGGTAATTTGATTCATATATATGATTGGCATACATTTTAAAAACTTCGCACCTGACTGGTCATGTACCGCCAGTCTACAAATAATAATATAAAATGCTTGATATATGACATTAGAAAAACTATTTATGTTTTTCTTTTTATTTAATGAGTGTAATTAATGAAATTTGACCTTGGCCATGACATCTGCTTCTCTATTCCAACTTATAGTATTAAATATTAGCCACGCACATGTTCTTAGTTCTTAACTGACTAACTGCAAATATCGTGCAATGTAATGTAGATCTAGATAAAAACATTGTAATTTAATATGAAAAATAGTTTTCAACATGGCCTGCATTTTATTTCCTCATCAGGAATCACACATAGTGCAATATTTATCATCGTTATCTTTAAGTGATAAAGTAAAATCTAATAAGATATGTAATGGAGACACCCGATTTTCTTTCTTCACCTTCGGAATCTGCAATGTGTTTTGAAATGTTCTTAAAACTGATTTATTTAAAAAACGTTCTAATTCTGTAAATATAATTAGACTAATGTAGACTAATTTCCGGCTTCATTTTAAGACAACTTTTTATGTTCAAATTCAAATTTAAACTTTAAAAAAATATTCAATAACACCTAATATTTTTCATTCGAGAGAGGTGTGTCAATAATTGCAATGAGCATATCTCAGTTGTTATTATTAACAGTTGCGACATGCAAATATAGCTTGTTAGCAGACAAGTATAAATTATATATTAAATCTTTGAAACTAGTTCTATTGCCTAAGATTTCCATTTATATGCTAATAGTAGAGGTTCAGAATTCGAAAAAGTCGTTTAGAAACGTGTCCCGTGGAACATTGAAAGGTAAAAATGTACTGATATTGCTATTATATAGTACTTGATATGTGTATACACCCCCTAAATTCGTCTGGCGATATCGGTGTCTAAACAACCCCCAGGGGTGAAAAACCGAAAAAAACGGAAAATTAGATTTTTGCTTTATCTTTCTAGCAGTTTTTTAATTTTTGATGAATTATCCATAATAACAAAGTTATGGCTATTTATATGCAAAGGAACTGTATTGTTTAAAGCGTAAAATATTTCCTAAAACCTTGCGTGGCTCTCTTAGTATGCGAATATTTATTTTGTTATTTTGGCAAATTCGTTCCACTCGTGATAGTGGACAGAGACGAACCCACGGGGGGTTATGGGGGGGTACGCTCCCCCCCCAATGTTGATTGAGTTGGGAAAATCACCAAAAATGTAAAAAAATCTTTATTGGGTATAATTGCAAAAAAAACGAATAATGAGTTGATAAAAATTAAATGACACTGTCACTATGACCATTTAATAATTTTAATTGATATTATTTATGACTTAGATGTGACTGATGTGAGACTTGTGAGAGCCACAGAATAGTCGACGGACAACGCCCAACGCCGACGGGCCTACGCGACGGGCCAACAAAATAAACTCGTCAACTCGCGGAAATTCGACGTTCGACCCAGTAGACGGCACGGCCAGAGCATACAATTCTCAAAGACTGTCTTACATTAGAAATATTAGAATATTACTCCTTTTTGCCTTTATCAATACAATGCTTTGTCCTAGCTATAAAGTCGTTTGTTGTTGGTTTATAATGAGTATCACTAAATCAGTTACCAACCTCTCAACGAGAGATAATAATAATAACAAATTGTTGTCGGTCAGAAATTGTTAAAATATTAAATTCTTAGAGGACACTGAATCAGAATCTGGGACTATTAAAGGGGTCTACAGACGATCCAGCTGCTGGGACCCGACATTGTTGGTACGCTTTGAAGGTAATTGGAATTCCAGCGGACCAGTTCACTTTTACGAATGAGTTCAAAGCATGCGGCAAGGCTGGCTCCCTGCCGCTGGATCGTGTGTAGACCCCTTAATGCTACCTATTGCGTATCACAATGTGAAGTGGGAAGTGGCCGGTAGCCGTACTAGCGCGGACGTTCACGAGCTTGCGCCCCGACTTGCGCGTAATCGTATTGTATCTTGTTTTTCTCCACGGTCATTAAACTATAACGGTTACCTCATCCAGTAGCTTTTAGACGAAGGAGAGCGCGGGGTCAACTTAGGTCTAGCGCCAAGGGCGGATCTAGGGGGGGGGGGGGGGGCAGTAGGGGCAATTGCCCCCCCCCCCGAGAAAAGTATTCGTTACGTTTTCAAGGCGATAATTTTTTTTTTCGCATGAGGTGGGAAAAAAAATTTTTGGATTTCTAATAATATTCCTGTGTATGAGGCGAAAAATTTTTTGTCCAGATTTTAATTTGTACCCCACCCATGAGCCGAAATTTTCGAAAAAAATTTTTTTGGAGTTTCATTTGCATTCCTTCCCCATGAGGCGTTAAATTTTTTTTTACATTTTTAATAGTATTCTCTGTATGAGGAGAAAAAAATTTTTTTTTTGTAGATGTTAGTGCCCCCCCCCCAGTAACCTTTCTGGATCCGCCCTTGTCTAGCGCCTACATCAAGTAGTTTGGTTAAACTTCTTTTGCATAATATTTGTATCGCTAGGCTACTTATAGATTAAGCCTGAAATAAAAAAAAATATAAGGAAATATAAGTTGTAAAAAAAATGGGCAGTTGGCAAATTAGTTGTAGCTTTCCCCCCCCCCAAAAAAAAATAGCTGGGTTCGTCTCTGATAGTGGACAGACCAACTAAAATTTTAAAAATTTAATAAGAATAAAAGTTGTAGCCTATACTATCAAGATTAGATTACTTTTTCAGTTTTGAATTTCGATCATAAATAAGCGAGTTATGAATTAAATAGTTAGTTGTTGTCAAAATTATGCCACAACCCCAGTCGCATCTATCTCTACTTCAACCGTTTCCCGTCGCATTCTAAGATGCCTGCCCGCCCGTCACGTGGCGCGCGGAGCTCTATATACTCACGCGCGAATGCATATTTAATAGGTACTGACATGTAGAAAATTGTTAATTACATCTTTTTAGTGTTTTTTTGATTAAGTACTCGTATATATTTATACAATTATTGTAAAATATAGAGTCTTTATCTAACAATACGGATTAAACGACAAATGTTTGTAAATCAAATTGTATAATTTAATAATTTGTAACTAAACTGGTAAATTATGTGAAAGTACTACTGACTAAAACTATTTAAAAATAATAATTTTAGTAAACAATGAGGAGTGTGTAACATTATTATGCATATTAAAATTCAAAGGTAAAGTGCATAAAACCTTTTACTCTGTTTTCACAAGCAAAAAAATATTTATCTTTTAAATAATGGGAAGGTGCTCTGTAAAGCTACGCGACGTTGCAGCAATCAGATAATACTGCCGTAAATCGATACAACTATTTTTTTTTAAATAAATATCATTTCAGGATGCGCAATAGGGTAGTTCAAATTTATACCAGAGAAAAAATAGGTTCGATTTTTTCTGTCTTACCGCCAGATGTATTCGAAAATTAACTGTTCCTTTTCAAATTTAACCCCCATAAGAAAGACTCTTTTATAGGGTCCCAAACGTGACCCCGTGAGTCCACAAATAGAGTATCGCGAATTCCCTGGTTAACTGCTGGAGTAGCTATGTTAAACTCCGCCAGGACTTAATATAAATAAAATTATTATTATTATTTTTGACGTACACTATACACTATGTTTTAATGTTTATGATATTGTTCAAACAATTACAATTTATTTAACAATTTTATTTTGCTATAAATTTAATGTATATCAAAATATAATTGTTTAAATAATTTCAAATGCTTAAAAATGTTAAGAAAAACTCAAACATTAATTAATAATATAATATAATAGGTTGTACAAAAAAATCACAAATAAACAAAAATAAAAATCAAAAGTACGCGATACTCTTACGGTCATTTCTAAACCATATAAAAGGATCTTATGGAGGTTCATTCATGGAAATAAAATAGATGGTCTCAGAGGCACTTGTTCAGCCGATTTTGCTCTATTTTCTTTCTTTTCACTACAAATTTTAATTGTCCGCCCCCTATTGCACATCCTGAAATCAAATATTAGAGAAAATTCACTAATCTTTGCTGAAATGACATTTATTTAAAAAATATACTCGAATTACGGTATTTTTTTGTCTGGTTTACAATAATTCCGTAATTTATTCCCGCTGGTTCTGATTTCAGTCTCTCTAATATAATATAATAATATCCACCTTCCTATTATTTCAAAAAGAAATATTTTTTTGCTTGTGAGAGTTTTATGCCACATTACCTTTGAGTTTTCAATGGCAAATATTTTGCACAGTCTACATTGTTTACTAAAATTATTATTTTTAAACATTTTAGTCAGTAGTACTTTCACATAATTTACCAGTTTAGTTACAAATTATTAAATTATACAATTTGATTTACAAACATTTGTCGTTTAATCCGTATTGTTAGATAAAGACTCTATATTTTACAATAATTGTATAAATATATACGAGTACTTAATCAAAAAAACACTAAAAAGATGTAATTAACAATGTTCTACATGTCAGTACCTATTAAATATGCATTCGCGCGTGAGTATATAGAGCTCCGCGCGCCACGTGACGGGCGGGCAGGCATCTTAGAATGCGACGGGAAACGGTTGAAGTAGAGATAGATGCGACTGGGGTTGTGGCATAATTTTGACAACAATTAACTATTTAATTCGTAACTCGCTTATTTATGATCGAAATTTAAAACTGAAAAAGTAATCGAATCTTGATAGTATACTATAGTATAGATAACTTTTATTCTTATTAAATTTTTAAAATTTTAGTTGGTCTGTCCACTATCACGAGTGGAACGAATTTGCCAAAATAACAAAATAAATATTCGCATAATAAGAGAGCCACGCAAGGTTTTAGGAAATATTTTACGCTTTAAACAATACAGTTCTTTTGCAAAAATATAGCCATAACTTTGTTATTATGGATAATTCATCAAAAATTAAAAAACTGCTAGAAAGATGAAGCAAATATCTAATTTTCTGCTTTTTTCGGTTTTTCACCCCTGGGGGTTGTTTGGGCACCGATATCGCCAGACGAATTTAGGGTATTATATAATGGCGTAATCAGCATATTTTTACCTTTCATGTTCCACGGAAGTTAACAAAGATCTTGATTTCAACTCTACTATAATAAAGTTCAACGTGCGTATTTAAATAGATTATGTATAGCAGAAACTTCTTCAAATTTGTTGGCAACGTAAGTGTTATAAACACAATTATCGTTAGAAATATTTAAAAATACGGTATAATTGAAAGAGATATGCGGGGAGTTTATAGGACCTATCAAATCTTATTCCTCGTCAACTCGTTCAATGTTAAGAAGAAGGATGTGGTGTCCTGGTGGCATAATATGTAAATGTTTTCCACACTTATTACCACTGTTATATGACAAAAAAATTTAATGAGGTGCTTTATAAATTGTATCTTCTGAACCTACAGACAATGAAATCGAATGATATTAAAGGTGTTATATATAGATTTAAGAGAGCCAGCAGGTTAAATATATCTGTGTATCTGTAAGTTTTAGAAGAGTTAATTAGCAATGAGGAGGAAGAAAGGAATATAATTTTTGAAGCAAATTCATAAGTTACTACTTATGAATTGTGTTATTCTCCCAAAATATCATCTTTTGATATCTTTTGGAAGAATCAATCTATATACCTAAATTTATGGGTTTAAAAGAGAAGTCACATCTCGGCTGCTTTAACCAACAATGTTTTGCATTTTTAAAATTTGAGAAAAGTTTACGATAGTTATTTTGAATATGGGGGAAATTCTGAACGTTGGATAACCATTTTGACCATTTTTTTTTTCAATTAGGTCTTATGAGTAACATCCAAAAATATTTTTGAATTGGTAAAAGCATTTTCATACACATAGGGCAGGGCAGTTGGAATATATGGAAAAAGAATCATTTTACGATTTTTTTTTTAAGTATAGTATGGGATGTCTAATCTTTTCAAAATCTATTTTGTACAACACTTCGTCGTATATAGTATATCAATAGGCATAATACGAGAGCAGATTTTTACAAAATTACAACGGACTGAATATACTACTGGACGAAAATCATCAATATCCATATTATCTAACACTCATGTGAAATATCTTGGCATTTATATAGATTCTCATTTCAAGAAGAATATTCATATAAATAAATTGATTAGTCAATTAAGAAGTACGCTTTACCTCTTTAATAATCTTCGAGATATACTAAATATTGATCAACTTAGAACAACTTATCTTGCTTTAATTGAATCTCAATTGCGATATGGTATAATAGGGTGAGGAGGGTTATTAAAAACTAACCTTAGTAGTCTAGAAAAAATTCAAAAAACAATTCTAAAGATAATATACAAAAAACCAATAACTTAACCATCAGATATATTATACAAAGTTGCCAGAATAATGGACATCCGCCAATTATACTTTCACTCCTTAGTAGTAAAAATATACTCTGAAGAAAAGAACTTGGTAAATCACAAACACCAAATCAGACATAAAAATGATGCTTTTGTAAAAGAATGTCAAAAACCATCGGCCAGAGAAGCCATAACTTCCTTGCTCCGAAAACATATAATTTTTTACCCACTGAAATTAAAAACATAAAATCAGTTCATAAATTTAAAATAGTTAATAATGTTTCAGTTTTTAACAGTTACATTGTAGTAGAACAATTTGTTAAATACACTTATTCTATTTTATTATTTTCTATTAAGTTATACATGAAATGCATGTACACTGTACTATGCATAAAATAAAGAGTCTGTTTGTGAAAATATATATTTGGTTATTTATTTCCCCATTGGACATTTAAACATAATTTTCATTATACCGATGATATATTTCGTATTAATATTTATTATATTCACTTAAAAAAAAATTAAAAGATAAAAAGGTAGCTTTGTTCTTTAGTTTGTAGCTCTTAAACGAAGAATTTTCTGGGAAAATGTCAAGAATAATAAAATGTTCAAAATCGATTTTTTCAACTTTTCTATCTCTTGATATATTTTCGAACAATGCAACGAGTTATATTGGAAATAAAGCGAAAAATGGCAAAAAAATGACGATTTTTGAATTTTAAAGTGTGTTGCTCCACCTACCGCGAGTGGATAGTTGGCATATTTTTCTGGACATCTCGAACTATACTTGAAAAAAAATGCGGGTAAACGACATTTCGCAGAAAAAAGCTATTCCGACTGGTATAACACATATTTCAACAATTCCCTCAGCAATTATATTTCTAATACGTCAGACTAATAAAAATGGCATTAAAAACCACACAAACAATTATTTCTAGAAATGCACTAGTACCACCCAAGCTGAAAGCCATATATCTCAATTCAAACTGACACTTTACATCTGGTAGTAATGAATGAAAGTCGTTTCAATTTCAATAATAAATCTGTTATTATCGCGGATCGTAAAATTGGAAGGAAACTTTATGGACAAATTAAATCGATCGAACCAATTAAAAGACTCGTATTTTTTGGCCCCGTTATACATGATTAGAGTGTTTGAAGCCATCTGACCAATTAGGCAGCATGCGCACGTCGCTGACGTATAACCTTTACAAAAATATTGTCTGTCTGTAAGCTAGGTGTGCAATGATGATCATCATTTTTTTTTAGATTTGTTCTGATAACTTTTTACTTCTAATAAAAGACCTGTGTTATACATACACAGGATAATTCAAAAGGTACCTAAATAATTTTATTTAAAGAAGAAGAAAGGATCATCTATCATGGATCCGAAGCTTTTTTGAAAGATATTGCCTAAAGCGTAAGGGTAAAAGATTATTTTTCTGTCAATAAAGGAATTGCACAGTACCCTCTATATACTAACATTTAGTCCAGTCAATGAATGGTTTCTAGAGGGAAATGCTGAGATCACAATTTTTTACTAGAGGGCTGTGTTTGGACTATATTTAGGAGGTAAACATACCAAAAGGCCCCGAACGTAGGAGGTGGGGGGGATGCAGTATATTTCTATTATTTTTTTTCGTATCTACTATGGTTCAGTAATGAATTGTATATCTTTTGACTGTATTCTAACTTTTATAAATTCATTATAAATTGAAAATAAATTTTAATAATCATCGTAGAAAAAAATTTCTTGTACAGATATCCGTTTCACAACAGACTGAACTGAAATATCGAATAAAAAAATGCCTTTGCATCTGTAAGTGTGTGTGTGTGCGTGTATATCCATGTGTGCGTGTATACCCCTTCTTGTAAACACGATAACTTCTGTTAGACTTAAAATATTTGATTACAATTTGAAACATATGTAAAACAGCATATTACAATTATCCCTATTGAAATTGGGCCATATCTGTAGTACATGGTGATAACCAGAGGCCTACAATTTTCACTTCATAATAATGTTATTAAAAATATCATGTTCCATATTTTAGTATAACACTGATATATCATCTAATTTAAATAAAGTTGATTTGCCTAACATACGCCCAGTATATTGCGGTTGAAAAATCTTATACATCTTCTTATTTTGGTATGCTTAGTAATATTTTGCTCTGAAATTAAAATAAAACGTATTTTACGTATGAGAGTTTGTAGGCTTCTGGTTATCACGTTGTATTACAGATATGGCCCAATTTCAATAGGGATTATTGCAATATGCTGTTTTACATATGTTCCAAATTGTAATCAAATATTTTAAGTCTAACAGAAGTTATCGTGTTTACAAGAAGCGGTATACACGCACACATATATATACACGCACACACACACTTACAGACGCAAAAACATTTTTTATTCGATATTTCAGTTCAGTCTGTTGTGAAACGGATATCTGTACAAGAAATTTTTTTCTACGATGATTATTAAAATTTATTTTCAATTTATAATTTTATAAAAAACTAACTTTTTTATAATACAGTCAAAATATGTACAATTCATTACTGAACCATAGCAGATACGAAAAAAAAATAATAGAAACATTATTGTAGAAAATTTAGTCAGCTTTAATTTTGCATATAGCCACTTTTTGATTAGGGCTAACCGTTTTCGAGATATGAGCGAAAAACCAAAAACAGGGATCTTCTTCGTGCCCCCCTGCATCCCCCCCACCTCCTACGTTCGGGGACTTTTGGTATGTTTACCTCCTAAATAGTCCAAACACAGCTCTCAAGTAAAAAAATGTGATCTCGGCATTTCCCTCTAGAACCCCGTATTGAACGTTCGTTGACTGGGCTAATTTTAATGACTATCATTAAAATTTTTGGATTTTTACATCACACACACAACTGTACGTGCACAAATTTCCTACAATTTTGCTTTAATGCAATGTTTTGATAGGAGTTACCGGTTTGGAGATAAATGTCTGCAAATTATAATATTATTATTATTGTTATTAATTTTTTTCAGTTTATTTTATTTTTTGTTATGTTAATAATATAAAGTTATATTAGACGCCTTACAATAATTATTGTCATAATTATTTCCTCTAAATGATTTACCGATATATGAATTTTCATATTTTCTTTTTTCATGTCTTCTATGGGGCGAGCGTAGAGGCGACTTCAATGTGAATATCAGTCGATATTCCGTTGAAGCAAAGTCGAGCGCGGTTAGTACTCAGATGGGGTCCCATCTTGGGAAATACAGCGTTCTCGTGCCACCTTCTAGCGGCTTGTATATCAGTGTATACGCGGAAGTTACGTAATTTCAGACGAGCATTACGTAGTGGATATACCATTCTTCGGAGGGGATGTAAAGCAGGCGGTCCCTTGTCTATTAAATGTTAGGCAAGTAAAAGATCCCTACTCTTCTTAAGGGAAGGGGTTCGGCAAAATTTCCAGGTTGGGGGTAGCTCGTCTCCTGGCGTCGGTGATAGGCTCTGGTAGCGGAAATAGGTCGACGTTAAATAGTTAAAAAAAAAATATGTTTTCTTAATTTTAGATACATTTATCTGGAAAATGGTAACTGCTATCAAAATATTGTATAGGAACAAAGTTGTAGAAAATTTTATGCACGTTGTTTTTTGTGAAAAAAGTTTTCGTCCATCTTTGGGGACATGTCTAAAATTGTTCCTTATACTTTAATCTTTTTGAAAAACATTGTCCCTCTAGGATTGGGGGGGGGGGGGGCTGCACGTACAGCTAAGTTGGGCTCCCCGACTATTATTCTTGTAACTCGGATTATCTTATAAAATTATCGATGCAACAATTTGTACCATTCTGTTGGAATATAGCAAGTATTTTAAAACTATCTCTCAAATATTTAGGATTAAAAGTTATTTGCCAGATTTGACTATCACCAAAATTTGATATTTTGGTTTTCATAATTGCATTGGTGTAGTTATCGCGTAGTAAATTCTAACTAGTCCAGGAACCCAGAAAAATTCTTGGAAATACGTGAAAGAAATTACAATATTGTGGATTATTCGGTTCCAGTTTGTTCTACTTTAAAAGTTCTAAGAGGAAAAAAAGCTCATAAAATTGAAAAAAAAATGAAATGAATAAAATAAGTGTTCATAATGTGTCTATTGTGAACTACTCACTGAAATTGGAATAACTTACGTTGAACAAAAAACACAACTTTTTTCTTACGATAAATTTTTTCGATAATTTTTTATTTTGAAATTTTGTTAGTTGTCGTTAAAAGCAAGACTTCATGCTTGCCCGGTTATTTGTCAAGGTGTCTGAAAAATTTTTGATAAAAACTGATTTCATAAATTGGGAAAATAAGTCGGCATAAAAAATATTTCGGATACATATCAAATGACTTATCAAGCATAATAGGTAACATGTTTGGAAATGTTTTTTTTTTAAATAAATGTTTATTTGATTGAAAGTTAATGTTTGACAAATAATTTTCTCCTTATCTCCAAAGATAACTGAACATACATTGTGGAACATTTTTGTAAATAATAGCAAAGGGTCTGGATAAAAACATATGAAAAAATTACCACCTATAGCATATTGCGTACCACCATAAAATTTTATATAAAATAATAATCAAAAAATGATTACCTAATATTTCATGTGACGAGTGTCATTAAAGATGGGAGGGTACATTTTGTGTTATAAATTAAATAATATTTTATAAAGTTTTAATCTGTTATTCAAATTTCAGTGAGCGTTTTGCAACAGACATAATAAATACATAATTCTTTCTCAGAAGACTGTTTTTTTTTTAATTCATAGGAAGTTGTTTTCTTTAACTCAACTTTGAGGCATTTCTACGTATGATAACAACGATATCGCAAGAAATCATATTTTCGGAGTAAAAAAGTTCAAAAAACAGAGGTTCTCTAGTAGGGCGTCTTTTAGAAACTCTTTGAACTAGAATATTATTTTACTCTTCTTAAATACAAAAACGAGGAGTACATTGCATTTGATATGCACATTTGTAAAACTGTAAATGTTGCTCGTAGACAAAAAAATTTCATATTATTGTGTTAGTGAATGAATTCTGAACAACTTTCAAAATGTCTGTCTGTCTGTCCATCTGTTTGTCAGTCACGTTTCTTGTAAGCACGATAACTTAAGAAATAAAAGTCCGATTGCATTGAAATTTGGACAGTAAGTTAGCGTTGACTAGAGGAAGTACCCTATTTTTAACAAAATCGAGCACTTAATAAAAAAAGTTATTAATCAATGAAAATTTAAAAATATTTTCTTAATTTGTATGTTTTGTAATTGAATAGAAATCTTGTAAAATGTTATGTTCTATCATTATTTATTTATATATTTTACTAGTATACATCTGATAACGATATACTATCCAATAGCCGAAATATGATTTTCAAATGAAGATGTATTACAGACATTACTTTCGAAGTAGCGAATGGTGGTCTAGTGGTTAGATTTTTTACCTGAAACCTTTTGCGGGTTTCGATTCTCGTGTTATGTACGCAACTGCAATCGTCCGCAGATATAATATTGTTCATGTAATAAATATACATACATCATATTAACATAAACACACCACATATAGTAGGTATGACATAAATGAGTTTATTGTTAAAAAGTGAGCATGTTCAATAAACGATTTTTAAAGGTGAATTGAAATTCTAGTCGCGGGTTCGAGACATAAATAAGTTGAATGTAGTTGCTCTTTAATTTTTTTATACTTACGAGTATTTTATCTACAAAGTTGGCATTATAAAATTTTAACTGTCGAAAAGTTGATATTTTAAACAAAATAGTGTAAATATTAATTAATGAATGGAAATAGTTAAGTAAATTTTATGAAACAATTATTGAAGCAATGCCTTTTAAAATTAAGTTACTTAAGTTTTTCAAATTTTCTATGCCAATTTTATATATTTTTCCAGTTGTAGTGTTTTGTTGTCTGAGGATGTGAAGCAAATATCTGTTTACGAAACCAGTAACAAATAATAAAATATTTTTTGTAAGAAAAAGTCTTTGGTATCTTTTGTCATACACATCTACTCACATGGGAATAATCTACATTCATTATTATACTCTTCGCAAAAACGAAGAGTATATTGCCTTTGATCGGCACATTTCTAAAACCGTAAATATCGCTGGTAGAGAAAAAAATTTCTTATCATTGTGTTACTGAACGAATTCTGAACAACTTTCAAAATGTCCGTCCGTCCGTTCGTCCGTCACGTTTCTTGTGAGCACGATAAGTTGAGAAAGAAACGTCCGATTGTACTGAAATTTGGAAAGTAAGTTAGTGTTAGCTAGAGGAAGAACCCTATTGTTTTTGAAGAAAATCAATCAGTAAATAAGAAAGTTATTAACCATTTAATTAAAAAAATATATATTTTCTTAAATTTGTCGCTTGTACTTAAATAGAAATCTTGCGAAATGTTATCTCTATTTATAATATATATTTTTTTGTTTATGCATTTCACTTATATATATTTCATAATAATATATCTAATGAGTTGAAATAAGATTCTCGAAAGACATTCAATTTTCGTAGTAATCTGTGATGGTCGAGTGGCTAAAGTTTTGCCTTGCAAGTAAATCCAAAGATCCTGTGTTCGAATCCCACATAGGTTTTTTTTTTCATATATTTTTTTTTTCACAACAAAGTTGGTATCACAAAATTTAGAATGTCCAAAAACTAACATTATTTACAAGAAAACTGCGAAGAGTATTCTATAGAATGTGTAACAACGTTTTTCACTCAACGGTAACAATTATATAAAAAGTTCAGTAAATTGGCGAAGAGTACCTAGGTTTTTAGCTTGCTTTTTTTTGTTTTAAGCAGAAGCTTCTCTCTTTGAACCACTTTTAAGTAGGATGAAGTGGTACTGAATCAACCATGATTTTGTGATATTTTTAAACTTTTTTATTAAATTTAGGTTGCCCTTCAACTTAGTATTTTTAGTCGTTTTTTAGACATCCGAATGAAAGGTTTAAAAAATCCAGTTCCCCACAAAAGTACCTGATTCGACAGGAATATATCTCTCTTTTTATTTTGACGATAGAAATAAAACTAAAAACAGATATTCTTCAAACACACTGTGTATACCTTCATTAAATTTTATTAGCGACCCCAAATATTTAAAATAATGACACAAATCAACAATATAATAGGACTAAGAATATTATTTTTAAAAAGCTCTATCGAGTTAAATAACCTCATGCTTCATCTTTAAACGGGTTAAACCATATGTGAGTCATTGTACACTACAAATGTACTTTTTCCTTCCGAATGGCAATAAAGCTTTCAACGAAACGTGATATTGTCTTTCCTCTTTTTATAATAAGAATTAACTTACTATGTTTTCTCCAATAAGATGTGCAGCTGTCATCGTTGATCAAAAGAAAACAAATAAATCGTTCACGTTTTCTGATCTTTATACCGCATCGTCTCGACTATTTTGACAACTCCTCACTCTGTGACTAACTACATAAGCGGAAATTGAGAAACAAGCGCATTCAGAATGTTTATTTTCTTAAGAATTGTCGCTAATCTCCAGTTCCTATGCATTTTACTTTGCGCTCTCACATAAAATACGTACAGAAAACCGTCACAATTTTCAAAACACAGTCATAAACTTTTTTATAAGGCATTTTTCTTTGGTTTTTAAAACACATTTACTAAAATGGTCAGTCATATGCTACAGAAACCCGACTCCAAAAGTCATTTAGTCATTATTTTATTGATAAGACGTGGGACCGCGATGATAATTTGAATCGCGGGCTGTAGGAAAGTGTGATCTTAGCGGGCTTTGAAAACAGACTGGCATCGGCATGGGTGAATGCTAAGCGCCGTTTCATTCAGTACAAGATACTACCTAGATATGTAGTCACCCAATCATTTCCTGAGGTCAGTGAGCGCAGACGCGACTACCACGCGGTGTGGACTTCAAACATGCCGAATTCTTCGAGAAGTTAGATGACGTGAACTTTTAATTGTTCTTTTTGAAAAGGCTTTTATCTAACAATTTAATCGTTATACGGCAGTTTCCCGACCATTCATTAATCATATGTGTTTATGTAGGCAAAGGTTCGACGTTTTGCGAATTCGCGCCTCCACCAATTTATTGAAAGTCAACAAACGATAGCAACGTCTATTTTTTAATGTGGAATTTCTTGCAATATTATAAGAAGTGCAGCAACAAGTTTGGAATAAATCCGAGTACCGGAGGAAGATAACATTGGGAAATACTATGTTATGTAGCAGATAATAAAAACAATTCAAAATAAATTTTTAGCTTATATTTACAGGAAAAAACATCTAAGATTCCCAGATTATGACGAATATCATGGAATAAGAAAGGAATTTAATATTGCAAAACTGTCAAGAAGGAAATAAAGTAATATACTCTTTATAGGCAAAATAATAAACGGATATACCGGGTGCCACAGAATAGTGGCACTTTCCTTTATTATTTAACTTATCCATTTGAAATTTGGGATGCATAAACTACCTGTAAAAATGGATTTTTGGACATAAAGAACGAAATGAGACCATTTCCGGTTTGCCCGGAAATGACCGCAACTTTCGATTTTTAAACGGAACATCCTGTATATTTTTACATATTTGGATTCAAGACAACGTTCTGAGTATACCGTGAGATTTTCGCGAGTTTTTGAGTCGATGTTCAGTTTTTTAAAGCATTTTAAGACATTCGTCTAGACTGCTTTGGAATACCTAAGTTTGTTCCACGGCAGGTAAAGTATAAAGGAAAAATATAATTTTTCGTTTAATTTCATTAATAACTATTTACGAAGCCTCCAAAATTGAACAAATTACTTTTTTATCGAAAACTTTTTTTTTCAAATGGGAAAGTGGTGGCTCCTAGTGTTCAATAAATTATAGATTTTTTTCTGAATTCATTGATATCCATTTTTCTATTTTATTAAATTTATTTAAAAATAAAAAATCACTTCCAAAATAATTTTTATTGATCCTTATACTTTGCACTAGTACTTATACTTATTAAGAAACAAAAGAGAGAACCAAAAGGCTATTATTCACAAAAATGTAGTTATTCACATTTCATTATTAGACATATAATTTTTGCAAAGGCAACTACGTTGAAGTTCTAGAAAAATTATATTGAAAGTGATTTTTTTAAATAAATTCAATAAAATAGAAAAACAAATAGCATAGATTTGAAATGGATATCAATGAATTCAGAAAAAAATCTATAACTCATTGATCAGTATGAGCCACCACCTTGCCATTTGAAAAAAAAAGTTTTCGATAAAAAATGATTTGTTCAATTTTGGAGGCTTCGTAAATAGTTATTAATGAAATTAAACGAAAAATTATATTTTTCCCTTGGACTTTACCTGCCGTAGAACAAATTTTGGTATTCCGAAGCATCCTAGACGAATGTCTTAAAATGCTTTAAAAAACTGAACACCGACTCAAAAACTAGCGAAAATCTCATGGTATGCTCAGAATGTTGTCTTGAATCCAAATATGTAAAAATATATAGGGTGTTCCATTTAAAAATCGAAAGTTGCGGTCATTTCCGGGTAAACCGGAAATGATCTCATACCATTTTTTATGTCCATAAATCCATTTTTAAAAAATAAAGGAAATAAAGGAAATATAGGGGGGAGCCACTATTCTATGGCACCCGGTATAGTATCAGAAGACATTTTATCAAAACTTAATTTTTGTATTCCTTCCAGACTTAGAGCCCGAACAATTATGTTCCAACTGTATTATAAAACTAATGTAAGAAAGAACTCGCCAATTGTTCGAATGTGTATTGACGTAAACTGTGTCTGTCATGAATCAAATTTGAGGTGGGAAAAGGTGGAAAAGGGGCGGGGAGAGGTGGGAAAGGGATGGGAAGAGATGGGGAAGGGGTGGAAAGAGATGGGAAGGCGTGGGACGAGGTGGGGAAAGGGTGGGACGAGGTGGGGAAGGGGTGGAACGAGGTATGAAAGGGGTGGGAAGAGGTGGGAAGGGGTGGAAAGAGGTGGGAATAGGGTGGGATGAGGTAGGGAAGGGGTGGGAAGAGATGGGGAAGGGGTGGGAAGAGATGGGGAAGGGGTGGGAATAGGGTGGAAAGAGGTGGGGAAAGATGGGAAAGGGGTGGGAAGAGGTGGGAAAGGGGTGGGAAGAGGTGGGAAGTAGTGTTAGAGTGTGAGTGTGAGAAGACGGGAGAGGGAAGGGTTGGATGGCGGTGGCAAAAGAAAAGGTTTTGTCTGTATGTTTGTAAAATAAGTAGACTAAAAAGTAAAAAATAAAATTATAAAAAAAGAATATTTTTAAGAAAAAGCTTTTATTTGAAAAAACTACTAAAAAGTAAAAATAATTTTTTTAAAATTTATACACCTAGAAACCAAAAGTTTTGGGGCGGTCAATTGAGCAAAGTAACTATACAATAGCGCTATATGACCGCCCCCAAAGCTTTTGGTTTCCAGGTGTATAAATTAAAAAAAAAAAATTTTACTTTTTAGTAGTTTTTTCAAATAAAAGCTTTTTCTTAAAAATATTTTTTTTTTATAATTTTATTATTCTGTATAAATAGCTAATTTAATCTAGAATTAATAATGTGATGTAATTGTAAATGTAGACATTTTTGTCTGTATTACATCAGTAAATAAATAAATAAATAATTTCCATTCACTTATAGTTGAGTAAAACTAAGAGTCTACATCTCCTAAAAATAAATTGTCGTACTATATTAATTTTTTGCTGAAACTTGCTTTTGCTGTAAACAATGCAAGGAGTGTAGACTAAAACTAGTTCCTTTAATACTTACTTAGATACTTTTCTAACTTCTCTTATGATTTATTTTTTTGGACGAACTGCTAACTATTAGGTGGATTGTTACCTACATATACTCTAAGAACGGGTAATGAAATGGTAACTTTTTTACAATATAATTGTAGTTTTCTTCTTGATAAACATGTGCCATATAATCATATAAAATAACCAGAATTACTAAACCCCCAGCTCCCTGGTTAACTAGCAACATTTAAAAAAATTATGAGCTTACGAAACAGGGCGTTTACTCGTTACAAACAAAATAAAAAATGGGAAGAATACAAGGAAATGCGCAACTTATTCAACAGATGTGTAAAAACAGAAAAAAAGGCCTACATAGAACATAAGTTTAAAACTGACCCAAAAAGCTTTTGGGTCGTGATTAAATACTTAAACCTGGAATCACATAATTCATTACTTCAGCATGAGGATCCTGGTGTTATTTTTATAAATTTGCCTAGCGTGCAAACTAATTTAGATTTAATGACAAGGCAAATATTAGATAAATATGATCAACTGCATAGCAGTGTTAATGATACATTTGAGTTCACTTAAGTAAATGAGGATGAAATCAATTATATATTAAGAAAATTAAAACCTACTGCTACAGGCACATATAGATTGAATATAAAATTAGATTTATTTTTCCCCAGAACTCCTTTCCAGATGCCTGGAAAGTTGCAAATATTTTTGCCCAATCCCTAAAAATGCAAATCCTTCAGAATTTGCTCATTGTAGACCCATCAATATCTTACCAGACACGGTGGCCTACAACCAAATTTAAATCAAAGTTGCTGCCACTCGGACTTTTTTTACACATTTTTGGATGTATATAGAACCAATTTCCAGGATATTTAAAATCATTCATCGCAGAATTTTTTTTTTCAAGTATTTTACTTGTTTTGTTTAATGACACAGCCACAGAAAAAAGTGATCTAGCCTGCTTGCCAGACCAGTGTGTTCTTATGTATTTGGACCCGCTGAAACCGAATCCGAAGTCAGAATTGTAATGGCGTACTGCCCTGCAAGGGCGTTAGGATGTGAGGATGAAGCCATAGTGTGTCCGACGACGAGTTGACTCATCGTCGGATACACTATGGCTTGATCCTCACACCCTAAAGCCCCACTGCAGGGCAGTACGCCTTTACTGGCTTCATTACCTCGAAGGATCGGAAAATGGATCATTCTACACATCCTTGATTAAGGCAGTTGTCACCATTCCATTTCCAGCATCCTCTGAGAAGCAGGATTTTTAATTTTAATAACAGGATCAAAGGATTACCACAGAAATTAAACGTATCGCTCGGATACTGATGTTGGCCTCATCAGTGATGCTCCAGTATCTTCATCAGTCCCTATCACCGAGATGTTTGGGCAGTCAGTATATAACATAGACGTTTCGTTTTTCCCAGAGGATTGGAACACGCCACTCGTTGGTTGCGTGTAGATATAGGTGTCTGCTGTCTTGGTTCTCTAATCCCCCTCGGAGAAATATCACGAGGCTAAACCATATTCGATAATCTCTTTGATCTTAGATAAATTAATTTGAGAGAGTGATTCCACCTTCTGATGGACAAACGTCACTTTGATCATAGGTCAAACCATATGCGAACGTAAAATATCCCGCTCTTTCAGAATCCGTGGTCAAAAACGCGTTTCCATTTGATAAACAAAAGTTGACCTTGGAATGACATTGACCTAATGGGGTTGAACAGAGCTCTGATTCGGATTCAGCAACCCCAAAAACGTATAAGAATCGTGGTTTTCTAGCTTAAATGTTTTTCCCAATTTGACCTTGGAATGACCTTGACCCTGACCTGATGGGTCAAACAGACCAGGAGTTGGGACTTAGTTACGCAAAAAACGTATAAAAATGGTGGTTTTCTGTGCTTAAAAGGTTTCTTCCCAACTTGACCTTGGATTGACCTTCACCCTAAACTGATGAGGTCAAGCAGATCCCGAATTCGGATACAGTGACCCCAAAAACGTACAGTAATCGTGGTTTCCTTCGCTTAATCGTTTTTTTCCCAATTTAATCTTGGATTGTCCTTGACCCTGACCTGATAGGGTCAAACAGACCCCGGATTCGGATTCAGCGACCCCAAAAACGTATAGATATGTTAGTCTAGTCTGGTGAACACAACATTTTTTTTTGTGGGACTGTGTAATTGATACGATCTCATCAGTCAGGATTTAGGGCTAACCATAGCCGAACTACGGCTCTGCTGGATGTTACTGATAGCATATTAAGATCACATGATAAAAATCAGAATACTTGCTTGATTCTATTAGATTTGAGCAAAGCTTTTGATACCTTGGATCACCAAATTCTACTCAAAAAACTGAAACCCTTCGGTCTTGGTAATATTACTAATTTATTTATTTTTTAAATTATCTAAGTAATAGACGGCATAGAGTGTTGTGGTCGATACTCAGACAATAAGAGTAGTTCCCCAGGGTAGTATGCTGGGGCTCTTATTATTTTCTATATACACTGCAGACTTTTATACATATTTCTCTAGTTGTCAAATTCATAAATATGCGGATGATACACAATTTTTTCATTCACTTCGATACAACAGTAACATACGTACTGCTATGGATAAAATTAATTTTGATTTGATATTTCTGTCACAGGTGTGTAGTGCTCATAATCTTACTTTAAACGAATTAAAAACTGAAGTTCTTGTGTTTGATAAGCAGAGACAAGTAATACTTCCTTATCTCAATATATCAATATATAATGTCTAAAGACGTCTGTAAAAATCTTGGCATTTACCTGGACGTTGGTATGAAATTTCAGACACACGTTAACCACTTAGTGCAAAAATATTATGGAAAGAAAAAGAAATTAATTGCAGTTTATCGGATATTGGGTGTATGTCTGTTGTTTTCAAATGGGAATGTCATTCACATACAGAATCTCTTCTGAGATACAAAAGGTCGTATTACCTGCTGTTTATTTTAACTCAATTTGTTTAAACAAAATAATTTTCGAAATTATTACTTATTTCTTTAATTATCCATGGATGTATTGCTCCTATTGCAAAAAAAAAACAGACATTGTGAAAGAAATTAGGCACGTCGAGGCCCTTTTGATCAATGTGTTAACTTGTAATATTTTCCACAAAGAGTGTGTATTATATTCCTACTGCCGCACCGTTCAGAAGAGCAAGTGTGGATTGAAACGTGAAAAAGCATGTTCCTTCTTAGAAATAAAATGATGCACAGGAGAACAAACTTAATAGAAGCAGATAAATATCTTAGTTTTATTCACTAATTTCCTCTTTAGTCACACACAGTTTCTGCATTTGATATATATAAGTGCTATATTAAATTATAACGTGACTATTAAAGGCTCGAATGGTCTCAAACAAAATAATGACTACTGATTTCATTTCTAGGAACAATGAATACATCATACTATAAAGCCAATACTATAGGTTTTAGGATCAAAGTATATGAAAAGTTTTTATTTTCTTTTAATTACCTAATAGCTTCTCTGAATATGTCAAGAATATAAATTACCAAGAAAAATATAAAGGTGTTGACGTGTTACAGCAGTGTGTGATAACAATAGATATCATACCCGTCAATATGCTACAGAACACATGGTGAGAGATTAAATATCTTTGGATACCTGTCAAGGCGATGAATGGAGCCCATATGGAGGCGAGACTCTCCATCGAGTGATATAAATATTCTGCGACAATGCCTATGCTTTTTGTTGAAGTATTTATGGGGTAGATACGCAAAAAACTAATTTTATGTAGTTCATGACTAATCCAGATGTGTGGAATTTATGCCAAACTTTTTACATAGCTTCTTATTGAATGGTTTGTTTACGTCAGAAGATGAGTGCTGACGTACATTGTGTGTAATTTTTATTCTTGATTTTGAACAATATACAGGGTGTCTTCATATCATCGCATTCCCCTTTAGGTATTGATTCAACATGAAAAAATAGTAAGAAAATGTACCATAAACATGTATCTCGAAATGCTTCCTAAGGGAACTCTGGCCCACTGAGGATGGCGCTTGTAAATTATTAAGGTTTTAGTACTAACCAAAATTAATCTTATCCATCCCTCTTTTTTTCTGGTGTACATTTTTATTAGTTTAAGACTTAATTATAGTTCCTCGCCTAATATTACATAAAAAAGTCTTCTTGGCAATAATCAATACTACGACATGTTTTTGAGGAGAAGCAGTTTAAATGAAATTGTTAATTAATATTTCGTTAAGACTGCTTCGTTTGGTAATGCACGTTATGATTCTTCAAAATAGGCTCATATCATGACAGATTAAACTTGTGGGTGGTCGTTCTCAACGAGGGGCAGTTTATGAAGATTACGTCGGACCTGATGCAGTTTCTTATTACTTTAACAAAACTTAGACATTTCGAGTTTTTTCAGCAGTCATTGCTGTTTTGGATCGATTTTTTTATATTGTGGGGGCTAGTTTTCGCCCCTCCCTGGGGGTGTGTTTCATATCTATTGTATATACGCTGCTGTTTAACCTTAATTTGTATAATTCGATTGATTAAGATGTAACAACTATTCTCGTAGCTTAATCTTCTTTTTACCCCATTCCAAGGGTGTTTTTTGGCTTTAGCTAATGATTTTGGGGGTGTACGATTTTTTTTTGACCTCGGATTCGGATTCAGCGGCCGAAAATACATGGGGATACATGGGTCTGGTTCGCTTTTCTTAACATTTCTTTTTTGTGGGGCTGTGTAATCGAATGATAGATGAGAGGTGTACTTATACTGTAATTTTCAGTCGCCTCTTACTTTTTGTAGCGAATATGTTGAGAACGACCTTTTTATCAATTTTTAAATTAGAATTAGTACCCATGCTGACAATTTGGGGAGGGGGGGGGGGCTCGGGCTCGGTCAAACAGCTTAAAGATGTTCAGTAAAGAACAATGTTAAAAAAGGGTCTTTTTTTACCAATCCGTGGTAAAGTGTGAAGCCATCTTTATTTACTAATTTTGGGGTGCTGAAAACGAATCCTTAGTCTAAATACTAAGTTTCGATAACTAAGTAAAAAAAGAAGTAAAAAACCAAATTCACCCCTTAACCTTCCTCACCATTCCCTCACCACACCTAAGAAAGCTGTAAGCTTCTATAACTACAATATAGTTATTTACATATTTAAAAAAAACAGAGCACCTCACTAAGTGGTTACTATCAGAATATAATAACCTGATTACTTCTAAGTACACTCATATGCCTCCTTACCCCCTAAAATGGGTAAGGAGGTGGGTCTCACCTTCTCAGGGATATTGATCGGTTTTAATTACAAAAAAATCCTAATACTCAGGGCCCTTCTTTGTAAATAACTATATAGTAGTTAGGTAGCTTCTATAGTGCCTTTTTAGGGTTTGTGAGGGAATGGCGAGGAGGGTTGAAGGGACGAATTTGGTTTTTTTACTTCTTTTTCTACTTAGTTATCAAAACTTAGTATTTAGACTAATATCAATTCCAATGTCACCCCCAAATTAAGGGTTGTTTTTTAATGTGTTCCCGAGATTTTTCGCCAAAACGAATAACGGATTCGTTTTCAGCACTCCAAAGTTAGTAAAAACAGATGGCTTCCACACTTTACCACGGATGGGTCAAAAAAGCCCCTTTTTTAACATTGTTCTTTTAATAGATCTATGAGGCCAATAAAAGGCCTCATTGAATGAATGTAAGGGTTCCAATATAGACTTACCGAAGACTCATAGATATAAGTATTTGGAAAGACTTACCGCTACGATCTAATAATAGAACTTTGTTTTGCGTTACTAGTATTATTTATAATAAAAATTATTAAAGTGTTGCTCATTAAAATTATAAATCCTTACCGTTACCTACTATAATCATTTTTAAATTGTTTTATAGTCTATTATTAAAAAACTCAAATATCTGTGAATTTTTCACATAATTAATACCATGGTATTTCTTTAAACATCTACCTGTATTATGTAATTATTGAGGAAGAGGCTGTGAAATATAATTGGAAAATTAATCGAATCACCCAAAGATTAATTTAAATTATATATAACAATCCCTTATGAAATAATTACATCCCGCCTTCCCTTACAAATCTCTCTACGGATATTTATTTTAGCACAACACAACAAAAATGGTAACCGAGGGCTTGAGTAGTAAGGTATGCGGGAAAGGATACAAGGAAAAACACACTTTAAATATTGTAACTCAATCGTTCAAGAGACGGAAACTATCTGCGTTATGTAATTATTTGAGAAGAGGCTGTTCATAAGATTTAAATTAATCTTCAGATAAAATGTCGATTAATTTTTCAATATATATTTGTAATTTATATGTATCCCTCCCCAGGCCCCCTGCATCAAATTATGGGTCCCGGTACTAAATTAACTGGCGGGCCCCCGCGCCTAATAAATTGATGAGCGGGAAAAAAATTGTTTGTCAAAATCTCTGGCGGGCCCTCGCTACGGGCCCCTCGGAAGCCAACGGGCCCCTCGGAAGCCAACGGGCCCCCACGCTTAAAATTGATGAGCGGGGGGGTGGGGGGTCAGAAATTTGATACAAAATGTTTGCCAAAATCTCTGGCGGACTCGCACTACGGGTCCTTCCAAAGCCAACAGCCCACGTCCAAAAAAAAAATTGCCAAAATCTCTGGCAGGCCCCCACTACGGGCCCCTCGGAAGCCCGGGCCTCTAAACTCAGTACCCAATAGACTCCCGTACGGGGGGGCCTGTCCCTCCTGTACAAAATCACTTGAAACCTTCAGGGATAAAAGAGGTGGTGGAAGTTAGGAATCTGTTCCTCAAACTTGTTTCATTTACTTGAGTATAATTTCCTGTTAAATATTCCCCAAGGCATGAAGTGTTCATTCGGAAATCCTTTGTAAGGAAATTATGCGTCGTCCTCGGTGGCCGGCGCCGTACGACATGGCCGGTAGAAACAGATACGGCGAATCCGACACGGCCGGCAGATGCGACTCTAGTGTCCTACGTGCGCTTCGTCAGTTGCAATGCGAACACCGACCAGTTCAATATGAGGTCAAGGAATATTTTACAGGAAAGTGCTTATTTAAAAATTGTACTACTTGACTTATTAAATACTCATAAAACGTATCCGCCATCTTGCTGTCCAATTTTTGAGGCACAAGAAATCAACACAAGTGAACTCACACAAAGCCAGAGTACCACTGTTGTGCGAGGTGGATCGGACGCCGTCCGACAGCTGCGGCTCAGAATCAAATTATTTGATCGGACCTGCCGCACAACCACCGGCCGTGCCGGACGGCACGGCCGGCACCGGTCATATAGGACACATTCATTGATTTTCACACATTTGATATTGCCGGAACTGCCGGTTCTACCGGCCGTGCCGTACGTCGCCAGCCACCAAGAACGACTCGTTATGCAGGAAGTGAGTTTTATGGCGAGGCGAACAAATTTAAAACGTTTTTATGTATGAATACGTCAACATGTCAGGTGTAACAATAACATACCAGTATATGTATGTTTTTCATTATTTACGTTCGAGTGGCATATTTTAGCAGATCTAGTTGAATACAAATAAGGTAATACCGTACATCGGCGGAGAAGAGATTTGTGATTTTCAACTTCCGTGGCCGGCTTATGAGAGCGCTCGACTTTGCCGCCGGCTTTGTTTACTCACAAGAAAGATAAGACGCTCGCTTCACTACTTAAAGCTGGGCACATCATTGAAGTGCAATAGGAATCAATTCTAGAAACCATAAACGTAATTGAAGTATTACATAAATTTACATTGATACGGTCTTATTGTCATGAGAAGTGTTTGTTTTACTATCTAAATGGGTTTTCAAAATGTCGCGTCGATTTAAAATAGGCTTGTTGCACAAAATATAATTTTAGCATTTTTAGAATCTTAATACAAAACACAGTGTGTAAAGGATTTTTTCTTATTCTTTCTCTTACAGACGGTATTCAACATTAAAGTTTGAATAAATCCGTTAGTCGCGCAACTAACGCGTGACGTTATGTAACAAACCACAGCAACAACGCTAGCGTACATTTTGAATTAATTCTCGCGAAAAAATCAGTCTAGAACCAGACCAGACCTTATAGTTTTTATAAAGTGAACAATTCTACATAAGAAATGGCTATTTCGATATTTTTTTGTGGTACAGACATTTTTTATTTCGAAAAAACTTGAGAAATTGATTGATTATAAAAATCGTGTTTTTTAACATTTACACTGCCATATCTTCAAATCTAATTGAGCTATCGATCTGAATTTTTTTTTTAATTCAAGTACACAAATAAGCGCTTCTAATAGTATTTTTGTTTCTATCGATAATTGTTTATTATTTTCTTTAAACAACAATGAACTTATTAACTCGACTATTACTTCGCTAAAATTGTACTCATATTTTGCCTAAGCGACAAACTTTTTTATTTTTTAAAATTTTCATATACATGCAGCGAGGCGATTGAAGCCAAGATGCAACAAGCCCAATGTAGGTAATGTTAAAAATCAGTAAGAAACAAAGCGGTTGGAAAGGTACCAAAAACGGAAGTTTTCTCGGTATTTTTTTATATTGTGAGAAAAGTAAATTTTGTCAATTATAAGCCACAGTCAAAAAATAAACAAAAATTCGAAACTAACAATATCTTGAAATAAGTTCTATTTTGTGATAAATCGATATACGGTAATAATGCTATTCTACTTGCCTTTTTATGACTTCCACTTAAGTTGCGCCCAATTATTCTTTTTCCATATATTAAATTCTAAATATTTAAATCTCGTAAGACAATGACAGTTGCATCTGTTTTTAGTAGGAATATAGCAATATGGAGATATTCTTTAAAATATTAAGTGTCTGGAAACTCGGCGATTAATTGTAATATATCGTTGTCACTATCTGATACAATGATTACATTACCGTTCTAAAATTGCCAAAGAATTTTCTGCACAGGGCCGGGCCCAGGGGGGGGGGGTAGGGGGGGAGCCTCCCCCCCAAAGTTCGGGCAGTTGGTTCCAAACGCGGTTGGCGTTAGCAAAATCTAACTAATCATCACATACCAATATATAATTTGAATTTTACACTAACCCCAATATCGCGAAATTAATAAAATAATAATTATTAAGCGATTGGCAACCCTGTAAATATTTTATTTTATCAGTAAGTAGTGTGTTTTCCATTGAAGCTAGGGAAGCAAAGCTTCCCTTACACGACACGGAATCCCTATTTTTAATATTAATTCATTTACTAGAAATACCAGAACTAGCAATGATTTTTAAATAGAATCTATATGTTTCTAATGCTGATTTAATATAATATTATCAGGTATACATACCTATTAGTTTTTGTTTGGTAGTGTTTTGATATTGTGATATTAGACAACAAAGTCTAACTTGGTATTTACGGAACTTTTTCCTGTTTCCACCTATTGTAATGATTTTTTATTGTATTGACAACTTTGGTCAATCATTTCGACGTGTCCCACACCATGTTACTGTATGGTCTTTTAGACAATAAAGTTTATTATTATTGTTATTTTCCAGTTTATTCTCAGCTTTGAAGCTGGGTAATTTTCGCCTATCTTTTGTAGTGTCTAGGGCAAGGCTGGGGCGGCATGGGGAGATAGTTCAATCAGTCCCATGCAGACCAGTTGTTAAGAAATTTTCTAACGATATGGCAAGTTTGGAGAATGACGGCCTTCTGTATTTCCGTGTACAAAGATCTTCTTAGGCCTATTTTTTCAATGTTATTTGTGAGATGCTTTGTCATCATTCCAGTGGCAGATATAACGATGGGGACTATTTCGATTTTGTCTAGATTCCAGATATGTTTCATTTCAATGGCCAGATTTTCATACTTTGTTATCTTTTCCGCTTCGGTTTTAATTAAATTGTGACTTAGTGGACAACCTATATCTATTATTGTAGCCTTTTTCAGCTGCTTGTCAATAATGACTATATCAGAGCGGTTATAGTCGATCGTTCGGTCTGTAATGATAGGTGTGTCCCAATACAATAAATGGTGTTGATTTTCTAAAACCGCTTCGGGACTGTATTTGTGATAAGGAGGAGGGTTAGTCTTGAGTTTGTGTTTCCGAGCCAGTTGTGAATGGACAATTTTTGCTACCTGGTTGTGTCTTCCTAAATAGGCCGAGTTTGAGAGAGACGAGCAACCTCCTATTACGTGCTCTATTGTTTCATTAGGTTTCTGACACTTGCGGCATTGGTCAACGACGTTCATATTTAGTACATGTTTTTCATAATTACGAGTGCGCACTACGCAATCTTGTATTGCCGTCATAAAACCTTCCTTTTCAGGGTATAACTGTCCCTTCATCAGCCAGTTCAGCGAGCCGCGTTTGTCGGTGCTTTCTGCGTCCAGCATCTTTGGGTATTTGCCATGCAGCACTTTTTCCCTCCACGTAACGTTCGGTGGTTGCCGCTCTTGGATATTTCTTATATCCTGGTTCAATTTCAGGGCTGTGTAATTTTGATCCACCTGTACGACTTTTGCGTGGAGACGGTTTTGGGAGTTTCGGAAATAAGTTCTTATGTGTTCCTCTTGTTTCCTGCATAATTCTGAGATGTTAATAAGCCCTCGTCCTCCTTCGTTTCTCTTGAGGTACACTCTTTCCATAGCTGATTGTTATTATTATTATTATGTGTTAAATTCTCCATCCTATTTACTGGTGGGTAAGTATACAAGTGTCGGCCGTGGCAAGACACTTGGAACTGGTGCATTTACAAGTGACAATTCAGAAAGGAACGTACGGTTGATGTAGTGCAGAGTATCACTGTTTTCTGTATGGCTGCGATTTTATTTGCTAAGCCTAGCTTCGTTAAGTTGATTACGAGATTTTTAGGGACCACTCCGGTTGTTGATATGATCAGTGGAATCACACTCACCCTCTCTTGGTGCCACATTTGTTGGATCTCTTGCCCAAGTCTTTGATATTTACCGTCTTTCTCGGCGACATAGTTTTGGATGTTATGATCATTGGGGATCCCTATATCGATTATGCTAGCCTCCTTTGCAATTTTGTTGATTAGGATTATGTCCGGTCTGTTGTGGACGATTGTCCGATCCGTCAGCACAGATCGATCCCAGTATAGCCTGTGGGTGTTATTTTCCAAGACTGGACTTGGGACATACTGATAGTGAGGCATCTCTTCTTTCAACAAGCCGTGTCGCTGTGCCAGCCCTTGGTGCACTATTTTAGCTACTTGGTTGTGCCTATTGAGGTATTCAGTAGCTGCTAACATCTGACAGGCGCCTGTTATGTGCTGTATGGTTTCAGACTGCTGATGACATCTTCTACACAGGTCATCCTCTATGTCAGCCCTCACGATGAATTTGAGGTAGTTTTTGGTGGCAACAACCTGGTCTTGAATAGCAATCATGAAGCCCTCCGTCTAAGCGAAAAGATCTGCTCGTCCCAGCCAGCCACACGTGGATTTAGAATCAACGTGCGGCTGACTGAGGACATTTGCATATCTACCATGGAGTGGCTTCGCTATCCATTCCTGCCTCTTCTGTTGGATGTAGGCAGCCTCTGGTTCAAGGTCGTTGCCATCATAATGCAGCAAATCCAGTGGGGTATACCTGTTATCCGCTCTCCTGATGGCTGTGTGCAAGTCGCTGGTCTGTCTTGTGAAATACTTTTGGAGCCTATCTATTTGTTTTCTACAGAGCCTGCTGATGTCTGCTAGGCCCCGTCCTCCTTCCTGACGGGGTAGGGTGATCCGCTTTATTGATGACCGCGGGTGGTGCACCCGAAACTTGGTCAGCAGCCTGCGTGTAGCCCTCTCAACATCCTCAAGGTCTGTTTCCGGCCACTTGACAACACCAAATGTGTATGTCAGAACCGGGATGGCAAAGGTGTTAAGCGCCTTAAATAGGTTTTTTCCATTCAGACTTGACTTGAGGATATCACTGACTCTTTGGAGGTAGACTTGTGTGGCGTGGTGGCGAATGTCTTTGTGCTGGATACGTCGGTTTTGCTCGAGGCCTAGGTATTTGTACGCCTCATCCCAGTTCATAGCGTCAATAGAGCCCCCGCCAGTCAGTTCATAGCCTCGCTTATTATTATTATTATTATTATTATTATTATTATTATTATTATTATTATTATTATTATTATTATTATTAATATTATTATTCTTTTTCTTTATAATTTTTTTTATTTTTAGTAGGTATGATCAAAGACCTAGTTTTGTTTAACAGTTCTTATTTTTTTATTTTATTAAACCAAGGGATTTTTTTTATTTCTTTTAAATATTAGGTTTAGGTACATGATGATCCAACAAAGATTGAACAAGGCCATTTTTCAAACGATACAAATGTTTATGTCGAAAACCAAAAAAGCCATTCGATATATTTTTTCCGCAGAAATAAAAAATTATCATAAATTGAAAACAAAAAATTTATGACACAAAAATACAGGGTTCGAGCTCATATGGAAAATCTGAAGAGGGTGGAAAATTCAGGAAATTTTAAAAATCCTAAGAAAATCATGTAAATCTCAGTGAATTTTAAATATTTCACAAAAATCATGGAATTTTGAGTCACAATATGAAAAACAATAAACTACTTACTGTTATTTTAAATTATTTTTAAATTGCAACCTTCTATTCATTCGCTGACGATTTTATGAAACAAATTATTTTTTTTTTATAAAATCGAAAATTAAAGTAAAAATCACCTTTAACATATTAATAATAACTATTATTTGTCATTGGAAAACCTGGAAAATTCAGGGAATTTTTTCAGCTACGTGAAGTCTGAACCATGAAATTTCATATTTTATATTCGTTTTTTTATTATAACTTTTGGATTCGGTGGAAAAAATACATCAAATGGTAATTTCAGTTTTTGTTATAAACGTTTCTATCGCCGGAAAAATGGCCTTGTTCCGTCTTTGGTTAGCGCCCCCCTACATTGTACATAGTAGATTTAAATTTTTTAGTTTTTCCCATATAAAGTTTTTATTTTATTGAAATTATCCAATGTAAAGGTATATGAGTTGGTTTTTTTTTTCTTTTTTTTTTTCTTTTTTTTTTCATGTTCTCCCCCCCCAAAGTAGTAGGCTTCGGTACGGCCCTGTTTTTGCACGGTTACATTTGCATAAAGATTTTATTTGATCCGGACATTCACGTTTGGATAAACAAATTTTGTCATTAGCACAGTAAAGACTGCAATAAAAAGAGGAGGATCTCTAAGGCCTTATTTATTTCTTGAGGAAAAAACTCGAAAAACATTTTTTTAGTATCTACTAACAATATTTACTCGATTCCACCCCAAACAAAACTTGACAGTAAATAATAAAAAAATGTTTTTCAGTTTTTTTTGTTGAAAAATAAATTAGGCCGAAAACCGGTCTTATGGACCCTCCCCCTTTCAACGTGTTTTCGCAAACAAAATGTCTCTTAAAGCTGACCACTTTAAAGGCCAAAGGTATAATGGGATGTAACTTTTGCATTATAAATTGATATGGCACAGCTACAGGGTGCTTCCATGTCCTGAATGTTTTGTTAAAAAGGTACAGTAATTTGCTATCTGGTTGACACTCATAGTGACAAAAAAGTTCTGCTAGTAACATGTCACTTGCATCGTGCTCAGTGACGTAGCCAGCTCGTTGAAGAGGAGGGGGGCAGTCGATTATAGAGCAGTATAAAAAAAGTTGCAAGCAAAAATAAAACATGATTTCTCACTACAGCAGGGGCGCTACACGATGGGGGGAGGTTCAGAGCGCCCTCCCACCCTCGCTAGCAAAAAAATTCAAGATTAAGATTATATTAACTATTATTTTTTTTAGATATTTTATTTAAATAAATTAGTTTCAAATGCAATTGCTTGTAAAAAGTCAATAAAGGCGTAACAAAGATCTATTCACATACTTCTTTTTACTAATGTACGGATTTTTACACGTTTCCACTAAATGTTGAAGAAAGTATATACAGGGTGATCTTTTACAGAAATGAAAAAAATAAATTAAGAAAGCGCGGACCCGGTATTTTTAAATACTTAAAATGGTAGTATATCTGTCGTAGTCATTTGATGAAATCCGTCATTTCGTGAAAAGCCTAGGCAGTAAATGAACTGCCAGCATATCATAAAAATTCTTGAGGTTGCACGATCTGCCTAGGCATTTCATGAAACGCCGTGGTCGTCTCGGCACTTGACGTTTAAAGTCGTTCTACATGATCTGCCGCAAATAGGACGGGCAGATTGTGTTCTATTACTTGAGCCGTTTTGTTTTGTATATTACGGAAAGTAAGAGTGAAAAAGACTTGTTCAGTGATTATTACAAATAGTGTTATGGAGCAAAGCCCAGTAAATGACCGTCTAGGTTAGGTTAAGTTATTATATGCATAATTCGTAATTTCGTTAGCACTCTAAAACCTGAAATGTACCAAATAAATCTGAACCTAACCTCAAAATTAATTAAATACCCATCTTTCCCTCTTTGCAATGATCACTGAACAAGTCTTTCTCACCGTGAGTTTACACAATAAACAAAACAAACAGCACAACATGGCTTCCGAGCAAACAAATCGACCGAAACGCCAACTAACCTAATCTCAAACACACAACACAACACAATCTGCCGGGTATCAGTCAACATCTAATTTGCGGCAGATCATGTAGAACGACTTTAAACATCATATGCCGAGAGAACCACGGCGTTTCACGAAATGCCTAGGCAGATTGTGCAACGTCAAGAATTTACATGATATGCCGGCAGTTCATGTACTGCCTAGGCTTTTCACGAAATGACGGATTTCATCAAATGACTACAACATATCAATTATGATACGTACACAATATTTAAATATGTCCTGATAAATAGTAAGAAAGTTCTGGCCAAAATAAATGTTGAAAGTAGTTTATCACCATGTATCTCAGTAATTAAGCGCTATAGATACATATTTATTGCCGTTCGTAAATAAGCAAGAAGTCTTCTATCACCTTTTCGTTATAAAACACCCTCTAGGTACAGATAGCTACATCAAACACAAACTAATCATCACAAACATGAAAGACACTGAACTGCACTGAACCCGCATTTCGTCAACCAAGATGGCATTATCAGGAGATTATTAACATTGGCTTTATTTTGGACTACATAGATTTGTTACAGAGCATTAGTTAATCTTATCTAAGTTTTTAACATTTCTTCACTAAATTATTTGTTTTTAAGGGAAAACCAAGGCAAATATGAATTAGATGAACACTAATGAATGGCTTAAATATAATAAATAATTTATATCGGGCAGAAGTGGAAAAACGACAGTATTTTGCTGTTATAAATCATGTCACTAAGGATAAATTGTGTTTAGTTTCCATTATCCCTTCCCTGTTTACTATTGAAGGGCTCCAATTTGTTTGAAGACATTCCGTAACAATGAGCTGCAAAGTGTATTAGTTTAACGGAGTGCATCTCTTTGTGCTTTGAGTTGTTTGGTGTTTTTCGATATTTCTTTACGGTTTTACTTTATTAAGAGTGTATTGACACTGCAAATAACAAATAAGTCGTTTATAAACTATTGCCAAAATAAGCGGAATTTAATAAAATTTGTTGATATTTGAAATGCATATTGTAACATAAAAATATATTAAATGACTGTATTCCTGAAAAACCTAAAATAACATACTATAAATTAAGCAATACAACTGTGCAAACTTTCAAGAAGTGGCTTCGTTGAAATAATATATTTTTATTTAATTTCTGATGATTAGTTCATCCAAGAACATGGTAGCCATGAAACTCAATTTTTTGACACTATTTCACCAATTAAGTCGTTATTATAGTGGTAAAATAGTACAGTAACTAGAGGTTTTAATTTCGTAATATTGTCATATGAATTAGATTTCGTTATTTCTTGGCAACTTATTAGTAAATGTATCAAAGAAAATTTCCTCTATTACGCGGATGGTTGCTAATTTATAGGGGGGTGATATCCATCCCCATATATATTAGCTACTTCAAACACAAACTACGGTATTCTGAAAAAAAAAAATAATAATAATAAACTGGTCAGTTTGCGCTCTTTATATTACTTGGTAACTACGATCTCAATATTTGATTCCCTTTCAGCTCCACTGTTTTGTATTTTTCTAGGTGCCATCCCCGGAGAGGGGTGGTATCCACGAGAGCGCAAACTGACTAGTTTATTATTATTATTTTTTTTTTTTCAGAATACCGTATATATATTCCATTTCAAATGCCACATAATATTTACAAAATAAATACTGCAGCTAAAAATCATCACACAACAAAATTACAAATAAAAAACTTTAGAAATATATCTTAAAGTAGTTGACGTTAAAGCAGGGCACGAAGTAAGCCATCTGTGACCAAACCCACGGTTACAGACGTTATTAATAACAACTACCACCTCAGAATGCCAACGAAAATTCGTATGTATGCTAGATAACCATTATTTTGTACAATATCGACAATAAAGATTCTAGCATTAATAAAGTCTTAAAACAATGGACTGTATTTCTGAATTATAATACAACATAGTTTTATTACTTCAAAGGAATAATACTGTTGATATGTGTCTTAATAATTTTAGAATTAATTTAAGAAATGCCTGCATTGATAATGCGAAGAAAGTGAATTGCAACATATTTTCTATCCATTCCAATTAATATGTTGAAAGGGATAACATATCCAAATTTGCAATGTTTATTTTTTTAATAGCGTTTGCAAAATGTATGTGTTTACTTACTATTTAATCAAGACGGTAGGTAAACGAGTCCCCTTTTAAACTTAAATAAAAATTTTAACACCGTGTAATATTTCCACATATCCTACCAAGTACCGAGTACCGACGAAAAATTAATTACAAAAGTAAAATAAATATAATCGGAAAATCTGGAATAATATTTCAAAAATTGATATTATTAAAGAAACATTTTATAAATATATGCAGACCAACGCATGGTAAGTTAAGATATTAGATGAGAGATTAATTACTGTTCTGTTTATTTGGGACTCAAACCCAAACCAAACAGTGTTAATAATTATTATATTAATTTTTTGATTGGGTTATAGAAGATTTGTAAATGAATGTGTATTCAAGTTACAGATAAGTAAAGAGAAATTTCTCGACCAGGGGTGCTAGAATGTATTTAATCGTAGGATAACTTGAACTTCTTTTAAGATAAGATAAATCTTGTGTAGTGTGGAAATTATTGTGATGGGACATCTGAACAATTAAATAACCAGTGTTAAAAAAACGACATGAATTGTCCATAGAAGCGAATTTTCATTCATTCATATATAAACGATACGTTTGCAAAAAAATTCATTCAGATGGCATGGTGCTGTCAGATGTGCAATACGGCAAAGGGAGGCCGATTAAAATACGAATGGTATTTGGGGAGAATATTTCACGAATGTATACTTCATTAAGTATATCTTCAATATTATGTTTTGTAATTATTTGCCTTCAGACGTTTTCTTGTCATTTTTTAGAGTTTACCGACCTTCATTTTCAATTTCATCATTTACGTCACATAAAAATGCATTTCCAAAGCGACTTATCTAGTAAAAACAAAGTAGGTGTACATATTTAACAAATGCAGCTGCAGAAATTTAATTTCCACGTAATTCGCCATATTTTAAATGTAATGACAAGAAAAACTATATACCTTACACCATAGGTATTGTAACGCATATACTGGTCTTCACTGTAAAGAGTTCTCGGGCATGCTTCGACCAATCACATTACGAGTCAATTCACACTTCCACATTTTTACTTATCTCCCCTCTTTACGTTCTAAGGTTGAAGATCAGATGAAATATTGTTATAGTACCGCCATCAAGTAATGCTAGATTAGACCACACGGCAAATTAGGTGCTCTGAATTATTGAAGAATTATTATATTAGTGTTCACTGACATTTATATTTACCTATTTAATCCTTATTTTTAATTTAAGAAGTTTAAGGATTAAGTTAAGTTTGCTCGTTTAAGCAGAGAGAACATTAAATACAACGAATTATGTTGTATAGTGAATAGTTTTGATTTTCTTAACTTACTTTGTGATGAGTTACCGGGCATAAGTACATTTTTAGTTTATTTGCCTCCAGAGCGAGTGTATTTAACATGTAATAATGGATTTGCCTGCTTGGTATTCAGTTCTGTTTAGTTTTAGTTATGATAATTATTTTGTCATTGGATTTTTATAAGCCATTGAAAGCTGTATTTGACTTGTCCCTAGCCTTATATTCCAGACAGCCATGGTTTTGAAATTAGAAGTTGTCAACTTATGTGGTGTGTTTATGTTATGTTTATATTATTATATTACTACGTATATAACACAAAACTACAATTTACAAATTACGTTAACAATTAGCAATAAGCTAGAGGAGAAATTTATAGTATAGATAAAACTTAAAAGTACCAGTGGTTTTTATTTGCGAAAAATATTTCACGAAACAATAAATGACATATATCAAAAATTACCGCGATATTTGTCGATGCGTCGATACAAAAAATTAGAGCGATAAATTTTTCGTGTTGGTAGGTTAGTTTACCACTAATGATGACATTTTATTGGTGCAATGTTGTCAAAAAATGGCTATCACGTTAATGAGTGAAATAATAAACAAAATTCAAATATTGTTAAAGTCATTTAGCTTAAATGTCAAATATCAGAGAGTCCTTTAACCTAAAAAATTAACCTAAAATTGCCAAACAAAGAAAAAATTAATATATCTTCATTAATTTTTGCTAATATTGTTAATAATGGTTTTCCTATTTTCTCTTGATAATAACTTAACTACAGTCAGCAAATATCAGAATGACGCATGGCAACAATTTTTAGGTTAAATACGAATATCGCCATTTCCTTTTTTAGTAATTTTATTACCAATCTTATCAAAACAGAGATTTAGTTAAATATGGTTAATAATACGTAAGACAATGTTGAAGGGCTTTGTAGCTAAACGGCCTTTTAACTAAATCAAGATTTAAATAAAGTTGATAATACCGGCAGAAAGTCTCCTTCCTGCTCTTTTAAATATCTTTAAATTAAGGGAAATCTCAATTACCTTATTTTAAACTAGGTGAGAAGTGACAAAATCATCATTACAAGCGTACTCAGTTCCAGATACTAATTAGAGTAATGCAACATTTACTGCTTAAACATCTCATCCAAGTAAACAGAGATTAATGCATTTAAATTAAAAATAGAATCCTGTAAAGTTCGTCGAATTTTAAATAAAGTATTTTTAAGTTTCTCTCAGAGTGACCGTGACCGTAAAATTGGAAAGATTGCGGGAATTAACGCATTAATATTTTATTTTAAGGTATCTGTTGTCCCACTTGAGAATGTGGTTTTCTAGAAACAATAATAATAAACTTGACTATGTTTTGAATATTTAAATACTCGATTAGGTTCACTTATAAATAGTCACAGAAGGTATTTTTATTGCATATTATACTCAGTACCACTGAAGTATTATCAAAAGAAATTTATATTCATTTATCGCAAAATTCAGTTTTTACGGAATAAGGGGCACCGTTGTATCTGTCAAAGTCATATCTAGCGAAGAGCAATAATGTGTCTCACATGACAATATGACATCTAGACTAGTAAAACATGGAGGGTCTCAAGGATCTGTGTTGGGACCTCCACTATGCATAATTCATGTAAATGATTTATATTGTTATTTATTCGCTGGCAGCATTGTTGTTTGCTGATGGCGCAACTGAACAGATATTGGTAAGAATTTCCACAAATCATCATTGACGAAACTGAAAGTCGAGCTGAACTTATATATTCAAACTTAACCGTGACAAAACACAGAAACTATTTTTTCTCAGAAATGACATAACGAAAGGCGAGAGTGTCGATTTACTCCATATAGTTATTAATTTGGAAGTAAACTTAAAACTTTGCTTTTAAATTGCCTCATACTGTTAGAAAAAATGTCTACATTATTTAAGTTATTATAGCTTTTACACAAAGAGTTAACAGGGCAGTGAAAATGATGAAACGAGTTTGACACCGATACATGAAAGGTATTACAATTTCTCGAAGAAAGACGTGGTATATTAAAATATAAACAGCTGATATGATTGTGTATAATTTTATATAAAGTTAGTAAACCGTCCAACTCACGTCTTTTGCGAAGTGAGACAAAATTAAATTCGTTTAGAAGAAGATTATAATCGTAGTTTCATATAATACTGTGACGTGCTTACACCCTTTTTGTAAACACCCTGTATCGTGGATTCGGAAATTATAACAACCAGGGTAACACTAAACACTAATTTATTAACTTACTTAATTACAACAATAACTACTTGGCTAATAACACACTGTGTACTACTTGATCACTTTGCTCTCTTCTGTTCTGATCTTACTACTCTTGCTATCTAAACTGAACTTTATCACTGTGTTTACTCTCTGACCATTTCAACTGACAATTAGTACTGCACTAACTTCTCTCCTTTTGGTTTACTCCATGCCGTATATACCTAAAGATGACAGATCTAGAAGCTTCTCTGATGACGTCACCATACTCTAGACAGTTCCAGAACAGATATGTCATCACTCTAGACCTTCTAGCAAGTTCTTTCCACATTCAGACATCCGAACTACTGAATTCTGTGCCTATTTTTCAGTGCAACTAACATAACCTTAAATCTTGAGGGGTTGCAACATATTACAATACAAAAATTTTAGGAATCTTTTTTGTACATTATCAAGAAGTGATATATACCTTTCATGGAACGGATTCCAAACTATGCTGCAATATTCCAGTTTACAGCGTACCAAAGTTATAAAAAGATTGCTGATTACCTCGACAGAGGAAAATTCTCTGCTGTTTCTAATAACAAAGCCTAACATTTTAATTCCTGCAGATACAATATTATTAATGTGAGGTGAAAAGGATAATTTTGTGTCAAACGTAACTCCAAGATCTTTTGCTTCTATGACACGCGTAAGTAGGACATCGTTTATATTGTAGTCAAATACCGTTACAGTAAGTTTGCGAGTAAAGGACATTACCTTGCATTTTTTTATGTTGAGTGCTAATTGATTTTCGTAACACCAATTGTTTAGAGAAGCCAAATCAGTCTGCAATTGTTTATAATCATCAATGGTTCTTATTTCATTAAAAATTTTTAAATCATCAGCAAACAATAATGTAGGGGAGACTATGCGATCACATATATCATTAATAAAAATTAGAAATAGGAGGGGCCCCAAGTTGGATCCTTGGGGAACCCCTGAACTAGCCATGAATGCCTCAGATTTACCCCTTCATATTCTACAAATAATTTACGGTTGGTTAAGTAAGATGCCAAACGTAAAACACTATTGGAGACATCATAACTATTCAATTTTTGAAGCAACTTTACATGAGACACACGATCAAAAGCTTTACTGAAATCCGTGTATATAACATCTACTTGATACCTGGAGTCTAAAGTACTAGAAACATATTGTGTAAAATGGCATAAGTTAGATGCTGTTTTACGAAACCATGCTGTTGTTCCGAGAGTATCGGTTTGATGTGCGCATAAAGTGCCTCCGCCAAAATGATTTCAAGCAATTTTGAAAAAACAGAAATAAGTACCACCGGTCTATAGTTTGTAATGTCTGTGAGAGAATCTGATTTGTAAACTGGACAGACCTTGGACAATTTCCATAGATCAGGAAAGGTACCCGTTTTTATAATAAGATTGAAAATAAACTTTAACGGTAACAAAAAACATTGAATACAATCTTTAATTACAAGAGGAGGAATATTATCCGAACCACTAGCTAGTTTGCCTTTCAGTTTTTTAGCCGCGTTTAGAATTTGACCGTCCGAAATTTCGTTGAGAGTAAATGCATTATTTATTTTTCCTAAATCATTTGGTGTTAAATGATCTATCGAGACTTGGTCATTATTTGGAAGAAAGACACTAACACAATGATTAGCAAAAGCATTAACTATTGAATTAGGCGAAGTTAAAGTTCCACCATTATGTTGCATAGAACCTAGAATTCGTGATTTTTTTCTTTTTCGAGTTTATAAAGCTCCAAAAACTAGAAGGGTTATGCCACAAATTATCTTCACATTTTTTTATATAATTTTTGTAGGCCACATTAATTTCATTTTTAATTATACGTCTAAGCGATTTTACTCTCTCGAGGTAGAAAAGCAATTTATGTTTCCGATACATTTTTAAGTAATGATTTTTTGACTTAATCCTATAAATTATTGTTTTGTTAAACCAACGCGGGTACTTAAATGAGGTATAATTTGCTTGAGGAACACACTGAACTAGAATATTCTGTAGATTTGAGTTAAAATAGTCACAAGCCTGGTTGACATCGTTCAAATTAGTAAGATCTGTCCAGTTAACTTCACTTAACAATTGATACAGCATAATATAGTTGGCCTTCTTAAAGTTGAACCTAGCATTTGTTGATGTAAAGTTACTACGCTTACCAGATTTTAGTTGTTGATGATACTTTAAGTTTGACTAATTATATTGAGCCACTTAGCAATGAGCTCCCGAGTTATTTAATTCCTTTTAAAAACTGTTTTACAACTACACATTTTGCTCTCAGTGCCCTATTTATTAATCCACTCAACCCTAATAAGCTGTGGGGGAACTCGAGTAACGCTGATAAAAATTTTCCACAACAAAACAAAAAGAGTCTACACGAATTTTAACAGAATTTTCAGAGAACACTGTCAACTATTTTTTTATTAAATACGGTGTAATGCCGATTCCTTGCCTATATTTCTCTATTAGTGATTCGTATCCGATTCACGACAGTTACATCGACATAACCAACTATTTTATCATGAACGTTTAAGTGAAGAAGTTCGTGGACATATATAATGAATAGAGTAGGTCCGAGAACTGTACCTTGTGGAATTCCACATGGTATACGCTCAAAATTGCTTTTTGTTTCACCAATTTTAACACACTGTTTTCGATCTGTAAGATAGCTTCTAAAACAGTGAATTGGTACACCTCGTATTTCGTTAGTTTGTCATTTAGTATATCACGAGACATAACATCAGATGCCTTGGTTACGTCTAAAAATATCCAACGGACTTGTGTAATGTGACCAGGGCCCCCACAAGGGAGGGAGGGTGGGGGGTCAGTAGATATCGCGGTACCAGGTCCCGGCTAGACTAGGAAACGCAATGCAAAAATATTAAACTAATTAACATTTAGGTACAAGTGTACTATAATAAAATGAGTGGGGACCCGCCAGTGAATTTGATACCGAGGCCCCTGATTTGATGTGGGGGGGCCTGCATGTGACTTAAGATACTTTTATTTCAGACCGACAATATGAAGATGACTTTACAGTTGGACTTGCGGTGAACTTACCAGACGGACTCACAGTGGGCCAAAAATTTCAAAAAGTGGCCAAAAATCTAATTTTGCTATAGGCCGATTAACAATCACATATATGTAATGGAGGAAAAATAATTTAAAAAATAAATGTCATCAGGGGTGGCTTTTAGGGGTTGTTTTTCTGAAAAATTGTGTATTTCAGCTTTTTTCTGTTGGACTTTATAGCAAGCCATTTGAACAAGACCGAAAGATTAATTAAAACTATAATTATCATTGGGGGTTGTTAGTGTAGACATTGGTATATTAATTATTTTTTTCAGTTTAACGTTATCGAAAACCGATTAATTAACCCATAAAAAAAATGAAAAAATATTTACCCCCAGGGGCGACCTACAGGGGTTGTACGAGTATATAGAATGAAATGAAATAAATAAGTGAACAGGTCAAATTTTATTGATAATAAATACTAATTATAAATTCAGAGGATATTATAAAGATAAAAAGTTATTTAACAATTGATTCCGCATCCCCTTGTATCAAGTGAGCAATGCTGCTGGTGCTCGCGGAATACATGTCGCACGTTGTAAAAAATCCAAAATTTCGAAAAGGGGGTGGACTTTTTTGTATGTTATAAAGGAATGTCTAAGGTATTTTCTACATATTTTTTCAAGGCATGACAACGTAAGGCATTTTTGTGGCCCTACACAAATCTGAATCTACTTGTAAAAGTTTCGGATAAACTCTCTATAATAAAACAACCTTCTTTCTGTTTTGAAATTCAAAACTTTCTTTATGCAATATGCTAAAATAAAGTATATACCTCAAGTAAGCTAAAACGTTTTAAACACAGTCTCTCTTTAAAAGTTCGTGATTAAATGAGCCGCAAATCCGGTGAAACGGTGCCGTGTAAAGGGTCATGTTTGCGAGCCCTTAGTAGGTAGAGAAATCGCCCAATCGCTTTTGTATTCTTGGAAAAGACACAGTGACCTTTCCTTTAACTACCCTCAAAATATCAAAGCGAAATTCAAAAGTTGAAAGAAAGCATTTTGGCCACTTTTTACAAAATTTGGCCCACTGTGCGACCCCAAGAAAGCTTAAAATAACGTAAATTCCTAAGAGGAATCTAATTGAACTATCGCATTATAAAAGGAACTGTAAACAACCTCAAATAAAAATGGAACAGGTTTTATACCTATTTTATAGGTGTTACCTGTATATCAGATGTCAACCACAGGTTGTTAAATATGTAGGAAGCTTACAAAATGTAATGTAATAAAAAAACATAATAAATAGACTTACTAATATATTTACGGTTTTCAAGATACAAATAATTTATTTTAGGAATTGAAAACGCTAAAAGGTCTATTTGAAAACTTAATTATAGTTTTTAATAGCAACAGACCTATTAATAGATTTATTTGTATCAACGAGAAACATGCACTGCCACCTACTAAGTGATCTTTTACCCAAAAATCCTGAACTACAAACAAATAACGAAGTAGCCGGCTATATTGTCGATTATTGTTAATTTATGTAATATAACAGAAATAATATGTATGAGCTACAATTCAATTTGGTAGGTTATTAAAATAAAAAAAAAATCTCTTCGATTTTTGTCGGGTTCCATCCAATTTTAACTTTTAACTAGGTATTTTATTCCCTTAAATGTTAAGGTATAATAACAGACACTCCCAAAGTAATATATTTTAAACTACCAAACAATTTCAAGAGACTGATTTAGATTGTTTAATTATCATTGATTAAAAGCTGCTGGTTATTCCAGAGTATTTAGCTATGTTGAGCAGAGCATTCGGAAGATGAACTGTCAGTTTATATAAGGTAAGAGGTAATTGACGTAAACCTCGACTACACATAAAATGCAGGAAGCATCTCGCTTAGATTTCAACTTTGCTGTCTAACTCATTTACATATATGTCTACAAAACAAGTATATGCGGAAAAGGTTAAGAATACTCTGTCACATTGTGGAATGAAAATTTAAGAATGGCTTCATGAATTTACTGAATTGAAACAGACTTTTCGTTTGATATAAACGTTACTTTATAATAGAAACTTATGCAATAAGTTGCAAAAAGTAGGTATTCCTTTCACGTCATAAATGTTGTCGAGCTTAACTATGATATGGACGTGTCAAAAAACCACTCGTTTTTGTAACGTTTACATACAAGATGTTTTGCAATTTTGTAATAAAATCAGAAAATTAACTATTAAATTTTGACATTTTGAAATGCTTAATTTTATTTAAATGCCATTGTTTGTTGACATTTCCGTTATTATTGTTCGAAATCCAGTACGATTGATGAATTGCTATGGGTAATAAATACTAAAAATTTTTGACTTATAATTTCAATGTGAAGCATCTACATATAAGTTTCAACTTCAACTCCACTACCAGTAAAATCGAAGAATTCGTATGAATTTGCATATAAAAAGTTCGATTACTGGTGTACGAAGCCTCAAGTGAAGGTTTTACTTATTTCTTAGAAAAAATGGAAAGTCATAATATTGGACTACGTGAACTCACTATTCGATGCTGCTACACTGAATGCGAATAAAAAAAACTTTTTAAGAACAAGCTTTTATTATTACTTAGGTGTACTAAAAAAATAATAATATATTGTTGAATTAATTACTTAGAAGCTTGTCGCGCGCGAGAAGTTCAAACAGGTATTACTTTTGTTCGGCAGAGACTGTAAGCACCTAAGTAAGTTGTTTTTTTTTTACATACAGTGTGTCCCAGGATAGATGTAACAAGAGGTGTAATGGACCAAAAATTTTGGAATTTTGGAACGGTATTTGGGGATTGAGTCCTGCTTGTTGTAAAACTAAAGCATACCAAAAATGACTTGATTTGGTGTTCTACAGGGTGTTTTATAAGCAAAGGTGATTTTTACCACTAATAAAGTACCTTTATTTTACAAAATATGAAAAAATTCCACTAAGAAAAGTTATTTACAATGTAATTTTATACCTCTATACCAAATTTCAGGAATATAAAATTATTTTTTTGAAACCCATTTTTTCAATAAATTAGTATTTTAGATAATATTATTTAGGTATTATGCAAATCACAACTTACACGCTTTTTTATTTATTATGAAAATACCTACTTTTTGTATACTGTTGCCCTAATCTGGGCACGCTAATATACTAGTTAGGTAAATACTTTAAAACACTCATTATTGGAGAACTAATCAAAACAACTACTCTTCTAGCTAATACTGACGAAGTATTGAATTACATGATAGGATTCATAGCATTTTAAAGAAAAAAATATATTGAAAATACTTAAATAGTTTATAAATATTTACATTTAGTCATTCACACTTTTTTATTTAATATGAAAATATCTACTTTCTGTATATTGGTACCTTAATCGGGTCACGCTAATATACTACTTAGGAAAACACTTTAAAGCATTCATTATTGGAAAACCAATCAAAACAACTACTCTTATAGCTAATACTGACGAAGTATTGAATTACATGATAGGATTCCTGGCATTTTAAGGCAAAGAAATATATTGAAAATACTTAAATTATTTATTGAAATTCCTTCATTCACAACAATTATTGAACCTGATATTCTATTTCAACTCTAGAAACGCTAAAAGAACCACTTTTTATTATTACACATCAACTTAAATGTAATATCTTTTTCTTTTTTTCAGGTTTTATAATACTTGGAAATCTGTATATATGTATGTATTATGTATGTAGTATCAAATTTACCCACTTCCCGTTATCCAATCGAGCTGAAATGCATACACCTGTAGTTAAATAATAAATAATTTCAATAATAATTGTGCATGACTTTCATTTGCTGTAAAAAGTTCTCTTTATGTGTTAGATAAAATCGTCTCATGGAGTTCTATAGCTGATAAAAAATTTTTACAGGGGGGCATATTAAGTTATTCTGAACAACTTTCATTAACAAAATTTTCATAAATCTCTAAGCCTACTATGATTTCTCGAAAATTGCGATTTTCTTTTTATCGCAGCTGGCCGGCGTTTTAGATCTAGCGGCATGTATGTGTTGAATAAAGTCGTCTTATGGTGTTGTACGGCTGATAAAAATTTGAAATGAATTGGGCCACAAATAAAAAAGATACAGGGGACAGATACAGGGTGTGTTTCACGAGACGTGAAACACACTGTATACTTGAGTAAAATTTGATTCAAATCGCACAATAAATAAAAATTTTAGAGAATTTTTTAAATGGGTCATTCTGCATATGTACATAAGAAAATTGATAATAAAATTTTCTTGCCGATATAAAAGTATATCACCGGACAAGTAATAATCAAAATGTAGAGACGTATAAAATTCAGACTTCTATATAACCAAACCAGAGCGCTTGGAAGAATTGAAGTAAATTATTCCTGCGGTGCTTAAAGTCTATCCTGCTGACCGATTCCTGCGACGTATAATCCATGCTGCGAGTAGTGAGACTCATGTATTGTCAGAGCGGATACTTAAAATATCAATATGTTATATTCAGCTTTCCGTTCGATGATGTTATAACGCTTTTTTCAGTTCTATTTAAAATAAAATATTTTCAGAAAGTTCCTCTATTTTGGTGTGTTAATATTACAAAATAAACTAACGATAAAATAATTATCAAAGATAGCTTGGCTGGTATCGTAAACCTATACTAGAAGCCTATGGAAACACTCGGTACGATGTATAACTATAGCAATTACCGCAGTGGAGTAAATAAGTGTATCTAAGGCCGGCTTCCACAAAAAGTACTGACCTTAAATTGACACTATTATGTAAAAGGCAATGTATATGCTGAATTATTCACAGAGCAAAGCCCAAAAAAAAATTTGTAAAAAAAAATACAGAACTTAATAGATATCTAGTAGATTGAATGCAGAGGCGGCTTTTGGGGGGTAAAGAGGGTGTTGCCACCCCCCCCCCACTCCCTGCTAAGTTAATTTAATTATAATAATCATACAACTGATATAGTATAAAAATTAGTTAATCTAGCGTACCATAGATGGCGCACTAGACACCCCACGTTTTCGAGGGTGCTGAACACGATGCAAGTGGTGGGAGAAGTTTTTGACCGCTGCAACCCCCTAAAACGCCTAATGGATCCCTTTATGTATTCATATATAAACGGGTCTGAGGAACAGTACAGTCGAATTGATTTAATTAAATTTTTTTCGGCGACAACATTCCACCTGAAATTTTATTGTTGATTCTTATGTATTATGATCTCGTGATTACGAGAAAAATATTTGCGCCCAAAAATTCCGTGTGCGTCAAAAGTTTTTGACGCGCTTTCACGGATTTTCAACGTATCTGCTTAATATATCTTGTATTAGTAATCGGATGGGTATTTTAAAAATACTGGTTTATTTGGAGTACAATTCTTAAAAAATATAGACTTCTATATGTATTGGTCAATCTGCCATCTTGGAAAAAAATAGAAAACACCGACGACGTCTCTTTTAGCTATTCTTAAATTTTCTCTTTTGTGTTTTATAGATGTAGTTTTTAACTACGTATGTCATCGTTGGCAGTATGGTGACTGTGTATGTATATCCTTTTGATTAAGTTCCATGGTGGTTTATTTTCACCATGAAATGTAGAATTTCCCAGAGATGGATCGAGGAAACTTTCGATATTTGATAAAAGTCTGTAAAAGTCATGTAAATAATATAATTGTATGCACTTATTTGGTATCAAAATGAAGCTTGCATCATCACGAATCAGATTTCACCATAAAATAGGCTATCAATATACCCAATGGAAAGTTAGAAGGACAACTTCCTGGAAACTTTCGGAGTTTTCAAAACGGAAAGTTTTCCTTCTAACTTTCCATTGGGTATATTGATGGGCTATTTTATAGTGAAATCTGATTCGTGATGACGCATGCTTCATTGTGATATCAAATAAGTGCATACAATTATATTATTTACATGACTTAATCCTAGATAAAAAGTTAACTTGGAAGCCACACATTGAGTATATGATCACCAAATGTCAAAAAGGAATTAATTTCTTAAAATTAACGTCAAAAACTTGGTGGGGTGCAGATCCACAAATTTCAATTCTTTTTTATAGGTCGTACATTCGATCAATTATAGATTACGGTTGCACTCTATATGGATCCGCTAGTAAGTCTGTGCTAAATAAAATCGATGTAATGCAAAATAAAGCTCTTCGTACATGTACCGGTGCCATGAATTCAACCCCAATCGAACCTTTGCGTGTAGAGCCAAAGAACCTCCTCTTTTCCTCAGGAGGGAGTTCCTATCTGAAAAAAATGTTTTAAAATTAAATATAAAAAATCCTGCTATGATGGACAGAATACATCACCTAAATATATTAGATCTTACTGACAAATTCTGGGAGAAAAGAAATTCAACACCACTTTCTCCCTCAGGCCGAATATTTTGACTTGATAAGTCAGTCGTATATATTATTCCCTAATTATACAGAAAATCCCAGAGTAAATGAAGTCATCCTCCAAAACATCTTAGAAAAACTTCCTACTGCTATGCATTTCTATACAGATGCCTCAAAATCTGCCTATGGTACAGGCTGTGCATTCTTAATACCTAACTCAAGTACGCAATCAAAATTTAAACTCTCCCAAGACACGTCCATATACTCAGCAGAAGCATATGCTATAGCCAAAACCTTAGAACATATTTTACATAAGCAGGTTAAAAACTCAATCATCCTAAGTGACTTCAGATCAGTTCTCTTGGCAATAAGTAATACTTATAATCCTGTATCCAGCATGTGTCACCCTTTCATTAATTTAATTAAACACTATAATTATTTATTGAAAATATCTAGGTTTAAAATTAATTATATATGGGTTAAAGCTCACTGCGGCATAAAATTCAATGAAAAAGTCGACATATTGGCCAAAGACAGTGTCGAACATGGAGATCCTGTAGACAGTCTGTGTCTACAGGACGGTATAAATGTTAGCAAAGCGAGAATAAATAAAAAATGGACTTCTCATTGGCACGAATATTGTTTTACTACGCCTACAAGATATACCCATATCCAAATAGAAATTCCTAAGGAACCTTGGTTCCATTTTTTTCATATTCCGAGGAAATATACTACTACACTTATTAGGTTGAGATTTGGACATGGTTGCTACCCTCTACATTTAAATAAAATAGGAATCTTACCGACCAAAATATGTGAAATTTATAATGTTGTAGGCGATCTGGACCATTATTTTTTAACTGTGCTAAACATTCATCTGGACGTGATCAACTGTATGCAGACATTCTGAACTTTAACATTCAAATGCCAGTCAGCTCTAAACGATAATAGAGTGAATGCAGTTATTATACGCTTTTTGAGAATGTCTGGTCTAAAAGTATAAATGTGTAACTAATAGATTCGTTCCCTATATGTCTCACCTTTGTTTTAATTTTACCTAATTCCCATTTACCGTAGTCTATTATAGTGTGTCTAACAAAATGCCCTGAAAGACTCCTGGGCGAGAAGAATGTGCATCCGTACCTTCCCTTGGATCTTCTTTATAATTTCTTGTTTTTTTGGATTAGGATAGGGTAATATATGTATAGATATGTGCTGCGTGTATATGTGTGCAAATCTGTCTATCCTATTAGCTTTATATATAACAACTTGTGCCTGGCTGCATGGATAACTCCTAATGCCATAAAAAAAAATTACATGATTTTTACAGACTTTTATCAAATGTGGAAAGTTTCCTCGACCCATCTCTGGAATTTTCCTCGTGGCAGTTCTAATTATCCCCTTTAAAATTTCTTTCCTCTTCGGTTGGTTCGTTAGATATATTCCTAGATAAAATACGAACCAAACGAACAAACTAAAATAGTTTGTTCTAGAGCGGGAGCTAGGTGGCTTTTTCGGCAGCTCATCGTTTTATGAACTTTGAGATATTTTTATCGTTTAATGGATGATAACGATTCATAAAATTGACTTCTGGCGGGGCACCTCCTGTCAGGAACGTCACGAACACTGTTTAAAAATCAGTGAAATCATGTCATCGTTACAAGGCTGATTTTTTTTGTGTGTACACATTTTATGTTTAGAATGAATAAAATAAGATCGCCAGAAAGTGTGGGCCGTCAGGAGGCGCAGCCAGAAAGGTAATAATGATACAATACATCCGAGACACGGTACGGAGTCAAGTTAGCCGAAAGTTTTAAATTCCTGTATATTTAAGAGCCTATGGTACTTTTGTTGACACTAAGAACTTTACGGGGAGGTTATTCTATTGTTGAAGGAGCTTATATTTACGTTTTAAAAAGGAGCCAGAACTTGTAACGATGAGTTTAGAGTTCTGAGATGAAGTATGCGAAAAAATATCCAATTTTCTTCAAAAATCCTAAACATTTTCTTTCTGGCTAGTCTTACTGACGGGAGTTTCTTTCTGTGTTCAAAACATTTAAATAAACATGCTCAACCTTAAAAAAGTTTGTAACGATGATGTTATATAACTCTGTTTTTTTTACCTCTTTGACCTTTCTGGTTGCGCCCCTGATGGCCCACATTTTCTGACGATCTTATTTTATTCATTCTAAACATAAAATGTGTACACACAAAAAAACTGGTTTTCTAACGATGATATAATTTCACTGATTTTTATATCTTGAAACATGGCCAACTCGACGAGCTGACATATGCCAGAAGTCTATTTTGTCGTTATTTGAGTTCGATAGAATTAATCAGCGCATAGAAAATGCTTGTAAGGATGAGTGTCCAAAAAAGCCACTTAGCTCCCGCACCATTCGTTGTTGTTAGGATGTAGTCGCTATTTTGCATTATTCTTCGCTGACCGGGTCCTCTTTTGTTGACGCATCATTATTAGATTCATCTAGTTTTTGCTCTTATTTTCAAACCGGACGTGTATAGATGCGGTTTCACGTTTTCTAGAGAATATCCTGTTCTTTTTCCGTGAAAATTAAGAGAACAGGATTTTCTCCATCTTTCTTCCAAAATCCATTTGGTAGCGTACAATTTGCCTTTGATAGATGCTGTCTGGTAGTGTAATGTGTATCTCGTTGTTCGAGCAGGAATTATGCGTAGTATTTGTATCCTACAGGTCAATTGTCTGTAATCATCTATTCTGTGTGGAGAGTTGACTTTTAATAAATTAGTTTAACGAATTTTTGGAGACACCAATTTTTTTATTTTCAATTAGATTTGTAAAATGAACCATTATGACGATCGTGATCTAACCATTTGTCAAACACGTGTCCAAACGATTTTCCTAATTTGACCACAACTTCACTATTCCCTGAATGTGACCTTTATAATCATGAATCTCGCCCATTGTAAATAACAAACTGACTAACGGAATAAAATTATATAACAATAACAAATTGTTTTGGACATTCTTGTCTCTTTTCATTTTCATAATTGGGTCATGCAACCTGAATAACACCAATTCGTATCTGAGAGGAAATCCCAATGTTTAATTTAAAGAGGCATTTAAATAATTAATGAAAATTTGCAGAATTTATTAAAGACGCCTTCCCATTTTATTCCAATCTGCGTCATTCACTTTCTCTAACCGTAAAAAACACTTGTTTCCCAATTTCTCGCTGAATACCAAACATTTAATACGTAGGCTTGATGTATTTAAATTATTTCCATTTATATTAAGTTCATAAAATTTGAATTCAAAACAAGACATTGTATATATTTATGTATTTTGAGGTTAACGCTCCTAAAGAACAAAATAAAATTCCAACGATATGAATATGGTTATGACATTATGACATTACACGTTACTTTGGGCATCGAGAGTAGAATTTTTATTCTGCTCTTGGAATATTTCATTTTTCTACAATATTCTCAATAACTTTATTTGACGTTAAGCAGTCTAGTGTATTTGATTGATTGATTGATTGATTTACCAGCGTGCGGTAGGCATTGCTGCCACTCCCAAGTTATACAGCTGGGCCTGCTACGTCCACGCTGGGTTGGACTAAGGTCATGCTTGTTGCCAGCAGCGAGAGCCACATGGCGCATGGTAAAGGAATGTGGGATGGGAGGTGTAGGTATTTGTGAGATGCGTTACCGCATTGTGTCGTGAGGGAGCGTTTAAGCACCCTTTTTTTGTATTTTTGGTTCTGGGCTTCTGCCTATTCTGGGTCTTCTTGTGAGATATGTTGCCGCGTTGTGTCGCTGCTATCTGTGCTCCTATTTTCGTACTTCTGTTTCTACAAGTCTTCTTCTTCTTCTGAGGCTTCTGATTCCTCCGTTTCTGATTCTGGTAGAGTATATATCGCTCCGATTTCTTTGTGGAATTCATTTTTTCCCCTCGCTTTTTTTTCCCAGTATGTTTGGTCCTTTCCCAGTTTGTTCATGATCCTCTCGATTGTTTTCCACGTGTAACATGGTCTCCCAATTTTAAGTTTGCTGCTGTTCAGTGTTAGTGCTTTCTTCAGTAGGTGTGTTGGTTCCCTTCTTTGGACGTGTCCCCAGTACTTCATTGCGTACATTTCTGTCCTTTTTGTGATTGTCTTCCCTTCTAGTAGTGTTGATGTTTTATGTCGTTGTTTTTGTCCTGTTGTTTTTCTGAGTAATTGGATGATGTCTCTTTCAGCTCTTCTCAAACTGTTGGCTTTTGTTGTTGCCGCGTTTTTAACTCCATATGTCATTGTTGGCAGTATGATGGCTATGTACAGCCGTTTGGCCAGGCCCCATGATAGTTTGTTTTTCTCAATGAACGGTATAATTGCTCTTGTGACTCTGTATGCTGTTTTTATTATCTCCTTTATTTGTTTCTCTCCTTTATTTGTTTCTCTCCTTTTCAGTAGGTTCGTCAGATATGTTCCTAGGTATTTCAGTTTGTTCGTTGTTCTTAGGGAGTAGTCACCTATTTTGTGTTCTTCTCCACTGATCGGGCTCTCTTTTGTTGATGGGTCTCGCTCCATTATTAGACCTTTCTTGAAATTTATTTTCAGCCAGATGCGGTTTCATGTTTTCTAGGAAGTTGAGAATTTATTGCTCTTCTTCTGCGACGATTAGGTCATCGGCGTAAGCTAATTCGATTGGGTTTCTCAGTGTTTCCGTGTCTTCGTTAAAATTTGGTGTTTCCCTTATTGTGTTTTGTATCGCTTGGTCTAGGACCGTGGTGAATAGTCGATAGGGGGCATCTTTGTTTGACTCCTCTGTTCTTTTGTCTAGTTTCCGTCATTTGTCCGAATCATTGTATGGCAGTTGTTTCATGAAGGCAGGCCTTTATTATCTTGTTTATTAGATAGTGCGGCACTCCTTTGTTATACAGGGTGTTTATGTGGCTTCGTGACTGATGGTATCGAATGTCTTTTGGATATCTATAGCGGCTATGTGCAGTTTTGTCCCTTCTCTCCATTTTCTTCCAGTATTCTTCTGGTAGTGTACATGTGGTCGTCCGTTGATTTGCCTTTGATGAATGCTGTCTGGTAGTCTGGCGGTCTTCCAGTGTACATCTCTAGTTGCTCGAGCAGGAATTGTGCGTAGTATTTGTATCCTAAGCTGCAGAGTGTTATTCTTCTGTAGTCTTCTATGATCTGTGGCGAGTTGGTTTTTGGGAGAGGTATTTGTATAGTCTTGGTCCATTCCGTAGGCAGAGGTGTGTTTTCTGTCCATACCCTAGTGATGATTTCTAGGGTTTGCTTCTTTAGCTTTTCCGTGCCGTAGTGTATTAACTCGTTGTTTATTTTATCTACTCCAGGTGCGGTGTTTCTTATAGCTCTGGCTATTATTTCTAGCAGTTGGTCTTTTGATGGTGGCTTGTCCAAGGGCCAGTGGTCTGTTTCTTTTATTAGTTTTTTTTCGTTCTTTAGTTGCTTTCTCTTCTTCCTCCAGCTTCTTGGTCCAATGTTGTATTGGTATGTATCTTCTCCTGTGGGTATTGTTGTTTCTTCTATATTTTTTCAGATATCTGAAGGTTTGGTTTAGTCGTTGTCCTGTTGGAAGTGCTTCTATGTTTACGAAGAATGATTTGCATTTTTCCTCGTCGTGGTTTCTCTCCGCCTCTGTTTTTTCTCTCAGTGCTTCTTTTAGTTTTTCGTTTATATTCCCCGTCGGCTGTTGTTCGCCTGTGGCCTTCATCTTTTTTAGCTGTTCGTACTTGTTATTTTTTTCCTTTCTTGTCGGGCTCATAGGTGATCTGTCCCTTTTTAACGTTTTTCTTGCTGCAATTTTTATTTATGCGCCCATTGATGTCCAGTCTAATTCTTCTCCTGTCAGTTGGTTTTCTAGACAGTTTCCGTCGCCGTCGATTTTTTGTACCAGTAATTGATGTGTCTTCGTTCTTACGTTCTGTAGTGGATACATTGTTTTTGTGTTTTCTGGAGAGTTGTTATTTCTTGCTTACTTTTGCTTATTCTTGACCTAAACTTTTTAATAAAATAAAATTCCTTAGCCTTACCAGAGCCGTACCAGACGTGGAGTCTTAACAGTCAGTACGTTTTTAAAGCATGCATGAGAATGTTCCAGATTTTAATAGCTCTGAAATCAAGAATGGTCAACAGTTTTATACAAAATTTTTGTTATTTTTGAATTAATTTAATTAGGCGCGATGTACTGTTACTCTGATGGTACGCCCCTGGGGTTTAGTCATATATGTATAGCTGAAAGAGAAATTGTTTATTGACTTATCTAATTTATTGCCCGACCTGTTTATGAAATTATTTAAGTTGTCTACAAAATGTGACTGGTTTATAAGTGGTAATTGGACACTTAGCTTGATTTATGGTTCCCTTTCTGGTCCGTCCCTTCGTCGAATACTCAATCTGTCAGCTTTTTTTCACTGCACAACACTGAAGAATTTAATCACGTATTTATTAATTATTGGCACTTATCACTTAATTGTTGTTATGTTGACACCACCACCGAATGTAGAATTTTTTACTCAATAACTAGGGTAATTTTGACCTATTTCGGCCAGCTTATTACCGGTTTTTTTCACGATTTACTGGCCATTTGTAGAGCGTTTGTAAAGCGCGTCTATTCACTTCACGTTAAGCAGTAAGCAGACTAGTGTATTTAGATGAAAAAGATGCGTTATAACAAGAACATTATAATTAAAGAAAAAAGTGAAATAGTCGATAACACAGCCCCACAAAAAAAAAAAAAATTTGGAACTGCTATCGAGACAACTTTATCTCTATGTAATTTTCGACGCTGAATCCGAATCCGAGATCAAAAAAATCGTACACCCTCAAAATTAACCCCTAGCGCTAAAGAACATTCCCTAAAATTACTTAACGCTCCACGAATAGTCTTCAATCTCAATAAATCGAATTAAATACAAACATTCAAGTGTATAACACATAAACACAGAGTCAACACTACTTTCCATTGAAAATCACCCCCATGAGTGGGTGAAAACTCATACAACAGGAAACTTAAAAAAATGCAGTGATTTTAAAAAAAGGTTACGATGCCCAGTTTTTTTTTTGGAAAGAGTGAGTAACTGCATTAGTTATGATGCGATGCTCAAAATCTACCCCCATAGAGTGGCGGAAACCACCCCTTGATTAAAATTGCAAGGAAAATCAGGGGAAAAAAAAAGGTAATAACAGAAACAATGAACGCCTCAATAAAGAGAACAACTTGGCGTATACTTAATCCGCATTCAACACTCGTATGCGGTGGTCAATACGCCACCAACCGGCTGGTCAAAAAACTAGTCAGAAAATTATCTGAATTTTTAGACGATTCTTTTTAGAGACCATATAGATAAGTGATAGTATTTTCAGAGAATTCTTTTTAGGAGTCATCCAAGCAACTGCAATTTAAATTTAGGGGTGGTTTCCGCCACTCTATGGGGGTAGTTTTTGAGCATCGCATCGAGACTAATGCAGTTACATACTGTTTCTAAAATAACTGGGCATCGTAAGCTTTTTTTGCAATCACTGCAGTTTTTTTAAATTAGGGTGAGGGGTAGTTTTCACACAGTCATGGGGGTGAATATCAATGGAAACTAGTGTTAACTCTGTATTTATACGTTATATACTTGAATGTTTATATTTAATTCGATTTATTTAGATTCAAGACTATTCGTGGAGCGTTAAGTCATTTTTACCCTGTTTAGGGAGTGCTTTTTAGCGCTAGGGGTTGATTTTGGGAGTGTACGATTTTTTTTGACCTCGGATTCGGATTCAGCGTCGAGACAAATTACGAAAAATTTTTTTTTACTTTGCCACCCTGTAACTTGAAAACGAAAAGAGTTAGACCACTACTTTTTGAGTTAAATCGACTTTTTTTGATGTCAAGAATCTACGGCTAAGCGTTGTCCCAATCTTTTCGAGACACTCTGTATATGGGGTCAGAATTTTGCAAATAATGCAGTGTGTGTTATTGCCGAGTGTCCAACAGCAATGCAGATAAAAAAATAATACATAAACATAATAAATAGCAATTTTAAATAGCTTACCGGAATGTTGAATCCAAATGACTGCCATCGTCGTCATTTTGCCGTCAATCGCTTGACACCTATAAAAGAAACAATAAACTGATATTATTTGTATTTCAACATTTATTATATCACTAAAAAAAAAATTGAACCGCCTTCAAAAATCATCTCTAAAAAGTCAATTTTAGTCCATCGGTCAGGTAGTTTTAGGTGGAATTAACTCGGGAAATTTTGATATTTGCTATATTTCTAGGGATAGGTGTCTAGTACTAAGATTCACATTTTGCACAAAGCAAGCACTGCCGCTCGAGCCGCCATATTGGCAAGATGGCCTCCAAAAACGGTTTTTTTTTTCAAATATCTCCGTTATCGTACGCTCTATAGTCAAAATACCTATAACCAAAATTAAAGACTAGGAAATTTTCTACAAAACTTGTCATATGTATGTTTTCTTTAAAATTAACAGTTTAGGTACAGCAGGCGAGTGAAGTTGAAAATGTTCTTTTAGTTTCGTCTAAAGGCGTTTTGTTCATCTCCAATAACTCCTGAGGAAATAGACATTATTTCGTTTACGTCTGGGAAAGGAGGATGATGCGTACATCATCATTGTCTCGAATAATACGTGAACTTCTCATATCCACATGTTGTTCTGTAGATGCAAAAGAAACGTTGCAAAATCTTTCAATCTCATCGCATACGTTGTGCAAATACACAATGTCCACATTATTAACACGCTATCCGTGATTCCTCGTCCATGAGTAAGCCCTCCAATAGCTTCCATCGTCCTCATTAGCTTTTGTTCAATGGTCATATCTGACCAACAGACCAAAACTTACGGTGCGACTGATTGTGAAAAAGCCGTCTGTTGTAAATTTATTGTACTCATCAGGAGTCATTTTGTCTTTTAAAGATATCATATCTTGCAAATATAAATGACACGATTTTGCATAATTAGCTTGCGTGGAAATAAGGCAGCATTTTCTGGGCAGTTTCTAGGTCTAGCTGAAAATTACCCATTCTTTCTGCTTATATAAACTGCTTCACCAAAGTTACCATAAGAAAATATTGCACCTACAGTTCAGCGGTAGGTCCATTACTTTCCAGTTTTGCTAGTCCTTCTTCAAATTTTTTAGTAATCGTTTTAAATAAACCTTGATAGCCCGTTGAGAAGATCGTAGATCTGTTCAAATTACAAAGAATGTTTTCCATGGCCAGGCGTTGTTCTTCTGTAAATTCCACAGTCTGCAAAATAATATGTTCCAGAGCAATGATAACAAAAATAACAGATATGAAACGTTGTTATACTTGCACTATGATCAAAGCAATACTGAAAAGCGATAAAGGCAGAGACTATGCACGTTATAAAAACGACGGCGTCCGGCCGGCGGAGGTTTGCTTTAATCGAAGTACATACTACTCCAAAAATCAGGGATCATTCTATTATCACAATCAATTTAACTACTGAAAAAAATAAGCCAATCACATCCAAGAAGAAAATGACAAATTACAATAACATGAATTAGATCCAGTTTCAGTTAGATTTGAAAGATGAAGAATGGCTACCAGATTGTTCAGATACAAATAAGATAGCAGATACACTAACACACACAATCATTAATACGTTAAATAAACATGCACCAGAAAAAGAAATATGTATTTTTAATTAATATGGAAATAAAAATTGGTTCAACAATGAGATAAAACAAAAAATAAAAGATAAAGATACACAATATAAGAGAGTAATAATAACAGGAGAAAACAGAGAATGGGAAGATTTCAAAAATAAAAGAAATGAAGTAGTAAAGTTAATTAGAGAACAAAAACAGAAATACTGTGCAGAAAAGATAGAAGATGTAAAAAATGACCCTACCGAGCTATGGAAAACGCTAAAAACACTAGTCAAAGGAAACATAAAAATAAAAAAACTGGAATAATGTTTTACAGCGAGATACGTGAAAAGGATAAGGAAATATCCGAGAAATTCAATAACTATTTTTTACAAAGTATTGAAGACATAACGCTTAATCTAAAGAAAAGTAATAACTATGAGTACGTACTACAAAATATGGATAAACTCTCTAGTCAGTTGAGCAATTTAAAAATACTGAATTTCAGTGAATTAAAAACAATTGTCAGAAATTCAAACAACAAAAAAAGCAGTGTGGATGGGATAAACACTAACATTTTAAAACTGTCCTTCGAAAGTATAGGAGATCGATTCTTAGATGTAATAAATACTAGTATGGAAAAAGGCGCATTCCCCAAGGCATGGAAAACTACAACCGTAGTACCAATTGAAAAGAAACCTAATTTAATTCTATGCGAAGAACATCGACCTATAAATATGGTACCGTGTTATGAAAAATTGTTAGAATTAGCAGTAAATGAACAACTAGTGGGCTATGTAGAAAATAATAATATTTTATCTAAGTATCAGACTGGTTTCCGCAAAAATAACTCATGTGAAAGTGCCCTTCAATCAATTCTTTACAACTGGAAAAACGCATTAAATAATAAAAAAATAATTGGTGCTGTGTTTTTAGATTTTCAAAGAGCTTTTGAAATTATCGATAGACAACTTTTACTGTTGAAATTGGAATATATGGGAATTAATAACTGTACAATGGAATGGTTCAAAAGTTATTTACAAGATCGTGATCAAGTGACTAAATATGGTGAAGAAGTCTCTTCTAATATGAATAAAAAATATGGAGTTCCACAAGGAACCGTTCTTGGTCCGAACCTGTTTACATTATATATAAACGATATTGTTAAATACGTCAATAAATGTAATATTCAGATGTTTGCCGATGACACTTTGTTATATATAGTGGGTGACGACGTAAATAATATTATCACTATATTGAAGGAAGAACTGAATGTACTAAATTCATGGTTAACTGATAATAACTTGAGGCTGAATATAAACAAGACAAAATATATGATTATAAAAAGTAAACATAATCCTCTTGATGTTAATAACAATGTCGTTTTATCCATCAATGACAGTGACCTCGAAAAAGTTTCAATTAAATATTTAGGAGTGATAATCGATCAAAACTTAACTTTCAGTAGGCATGCAAAATTCATAGGAAATAAGGTTGCGAAGAAGATACATTTTTTAGGGAGAATTGGAAAAAATCTAAATCAGTGTACCAAAAGAACAATATATAATTCAATAATTCATTCTCATTTCCACTATTGCTCAACAATAATATTCCTCTTCAATGATTCTGAATTCAGTGTTTTGCAAAAAAAAAAACAAAATCAAGCCTTAAGAATAATCTTACAATGCAACAGACATACAAATATTAAGCGAATGTTGGACACTGTTGGAGTCCTAAGTGTTAAACAAACTGTGATATTAAATACTATGACTTTTATCTATAAAATCTTAAACGGTAGCATCTACTAGAGCACTGTACTTTTGTTAGAGACATTCACCATCATGATACTCGTAATCAAAATAATTTTTACATAACAATGGTCAGAACAAACTATTGTCAAAATGATTTATTCCAATGGTTTAAAAATGTATAATAATTTACCAGACAATGTAAAAGATAGTGCAAGTATGACGTCTTTTAAAAAAATTGTAAAATACACGTCTGCAATAACATAGAAATTTAAGATGTGATGTGTCCTTTAAATTATGTATTTATTTGCATATTTATATATTTTTATACTATTTTTTAGCTTTGCTAATAATAAAGGATTATTAATCACAGGTAGACGCGGCGCAGGTAAGAAGTAGGTAGAATTTCATTTCAAAGGGTTTGCAAATAATAATCCAAATTGAATTCAATAGCCCTGTCTTCATTTAAAACACATAAATTTAAGCATATCGTTAGGAGAAAGTAAAATGAATATGTTTACCTTTAGTCGATTGTTGTGTCTAAACTATTGATTTTACCAAGAACATATATATATAACATAATTTGTAGGAAATTTGCTCCTCTTTCATTTTTGTAAGTCTTTTAACTCTAAAACCCAAGGTAAGGAGATATTTAAAAAAAAAACTGTTTTTGGTGGCCATCTTGGCAATATGGCTACGCCGACGCAGATATTGCTTTGTGCAAAATGTGGATTTTAATTGCAGATACCTAAATCTGCAATCCTAGCAAATTTCAAAACTTCCCGACTTAATTCCTGGTAAGGCCTTTTTATATGACCTGACGGGTGGACTATTTGAAGTCGGTGCAAAAAAAAAATTACTAATTTCAAAAATGCGTCTTGCACCTACTTCAAATTGATATTTGGTAAAAAGGTACAGTTCTTGCTACTTTCCACTAATATGTAGACAGGTATTCGTAAAACTGAAATTTTATTTCTTAGAGATATTTTTTGATTTAAAAAAAAAATCAACCTTTTTAGTAGCTTCACATATTTAAGGTCCCTGTCTGGAGGATAAACCAATAATACATAATAAACCATGCAATGAAATCGACATCATTAACCTCGTCATTAATAATATTGAAAACAATGACATGAGCGAGAGCATGCTTATAATTTTTTTGTAAAAGCAAATTGTTCCACAGGCGCGTTTCTCAAGAAAAGTCACAGTTCATACTGTTGTCGTAGAAAACATTCTCCGGTGATTCGCCTCCATACCAAGCTCTCTTTCGTTGCAAAATGGTATATGACATGATAGGAAGTTATAATAATGCCCCGTTGTTTGTGAAAATTGATCATTATTATAAATCGAGAAATCTTCGAATATGCTGGTAATATAAAAAATTGTTTTCAATTTTTGTTCACCTTACACTAGATGTAGCTTGATAAATTTGGTGTGGGGCCACCGCCAGACCATAGCCTACAGTTTGCAGCAGGTTTCACAGAAATCGCTTAAGCTACGCCAAAGTAATCATTGAACAAATAAAAAAACGGGTCGAATTGAGAACCTCCTCCTAAACATGAAGTCGGTTAAAACTGATTGCAAAGCAATATTCACTTTGTAGAAACTCGTGCTACGCCACTGTGTATATTTATTAATTTTCGTAAAACATACGCAAATCAAAACAAAAAGGCAATTTTGAATATAAACTCTTTTAGCATCCAATAATGCTTGGCATACAATTCAAAAGGTTCTTAAGGGAGTCTCTACGGTAAGTGAAGTAAATTTCGTAAAACCAACCAAGACTGAGGGTGAAAATCTTACTGAAATTCTCATACCTAACAGCCATTTATGTAGACGCATATTTTTAGATCATGCCGTTATGTTATGGCACATTAACATAAGTTTTCATTTGAGTTCTAAAATGCAAAATTGCATTATATTAGCGGTCTGAGACCGCTTTATAGTACATTGTTGTAATAAGAAAGGATCTGTCTGTTCAAATTAATATTGTTCATAGTTAGACAAGAATATACGAGACATTTAATTTAGCATTTTTACACAATCGTGCGGCTAAATCCTTTTTTAATGGTTTGTGGTTTGCATGGAGGGATATAAACAGAAAAGTTGCTACATTATCAGGGCAAATTAGCTCCGCTTACACATAGAATTTCATAGAAGTTTAATTGTAGTTTTAAAAACCGTATTTCATATTGTCGCGTTAAAGACCACACTAACTAAACTAAATCTAATGCTTTTTGCCCAATGAGAGAGTTATAGCTGCAGAATTTAAGTATGACAATTAAAGGTGCGTATTCATTAGAGCATTCGTTCCGCATGAGCACTGAATAAGCATCGAATTTGCTCAGGTAGTACTCGGACCGAGCTCGTTCGGTTTTGCGAGATGAACCGCATGAGCACTGATCCAGTTGATCCATGAAACAAACACTGAACTACATAAATGTATTTACAAGTATTATAATATCAAGTGCTAGTTTTCTCATGATATATTTATCGATAAAAAAGAAAAAACGAAAGCGTTGGTGGTAAAAAACGATATACAGAAGACGAAAATATCAAATATTACAACAATTAACTCTCGAACTCGAACCGCAGAGCCATCAGTTTAAAAACTTTGCAAGGATGTCACCGGAAGATTTCACAATTTTACTGAATATAATTAAAAATAAAAAAAGCAGGATACTAACTTTAGAAAATTTATTACCGCGGAAGAGAGATTAGCGGCTGCTTTAAGATTTCTTGCAACTGCAACCTTTTTAAAATGTCCAAACAAGTAATTTCAACAATTGTACCAGAAGTAAAGCAAAGGGCATAGCCGGGTAAGCATGGTGTGACTGCCCCCAAGCGTCTGGCGCTTATATTTGTGCAGTAGGAAGCAATCTTGGAAAGTAGCAATTTCACAAAATATTAGCCCGAAAAAGGGACCGGTTTGGGGTGAGTAAGGGAGGGTTGATTTTAGTAAAACTATTTTTTTTCTAAGAAATGGCGCATTCAATCGTTTTGTAAAAAATATATGTTAAAGACCTACTGAGAAAGTACTAAATAAAAAATCATGCTCAAATTCCGAAAACAGATACAGTAAAAAAAACATATATATTATTTTCAAATTTTTTTTAGGGTAATTTATCCCTGGGGTACCAGCCTGAATTTTTTTCTGTAGCATGTCTGGGGACTCATTTATGTTACGTTTTTTTCCCAGTCTTGTGCGAAGATTACGCCATACTTAAAAAAAATGCCGAAGTGTGCAGTGTCGTATGCATATTTTGTCAACAATTAACCCCTTGCACGTAAAGAAGGCCAAAATGCAAAGTAAATATGGATACCTGAGTAGTGTATACATACTAGTGATTAGTGATTATGGAAATGGTGAACGTTGTAAGAGAAACCAATATAACGCTGCGACGCTGACAGTTAATTAGGTGATCAATAGAGTTTAACTCTCTTGCGCCGCAAAAATCAGTTTATGGCCGGAATGTTAAATATCATTAAGGGTAAAAACTAAAGTCAGCGGTACTATCGATATTACCGTCGGCGGGGATAAGAGCTTGGTCTTAACAGTCATGTGTTGTTAATAATTTGTAGCACTAAATCGTAGCATTACTAACCTGTGATGGATATGGATGTTAATCTTCCTCACTGTCATCTGCAATCACTGCACTCATGCTATCCTTCCGAAACAATAGAGAAAGAACTTCCGCCGGTTTAGGTATGCTTGATAGATATCGTCCTTGCGAAAGATAATGCACGACAGCAGCTACATGGGAACAACATCCAACAGTTCGATTCCCACTGGCACATTCAAAGAAATTGCAAAACTGCCTTTTGTAGATATTTCCAGCAAAGATGTACTAGACTTCCCAGAAATGACGGATTTAAAACTGTTTTTTACCGGATCGTATCAATATAAACAAACGATTTCGTACCTCGAAGTCATAAATGAAGACGGAACACTTAATCTTCAGTACGCTAAGGACCAGTCCAATGTACTCAAAATACAAGTTTGTTCACGTCATATCAAAACGAAGGTTTACCGATGTTTCCTCGACTATATTCCCCACAGTGTCGGCGTTAGAAGACATTTCTGTGAATGTGCCAATGGGTATCAAACTGTTGGATGTTGTTCCCATGTAGCTGCTGTCGTGTATTACCTTTCGTACGGATGATATCTAGCAAGCATACCTAAACCGGCAGAAGTTCTCTCCCTATTGTTTCAAAAGGATAGCATGAGTACAGTGATTGCAGATGACAGTGAGGAAGATTAACATCTATATCCTTCTCAGGTTAGTAATGCTACGATTTAGTGCTGCAAATTGTTAACAACCAAGCTCTTATCCCCGCCGACGGTAATATGTGAATAATGACAGTCTTTGACAAGGTACTCCATAGTACCGCTGACTTTAGGTTTTACCCTTAATGATATTTAACATTACGGCTATAAACTGATTTTTGCGGCGCAAGAGTCAACTCTATTGAGCACCTAATTAACTGTCAGCGTTGCAGCTTTATGTTGGTTTCTCTTACAACGTTCACCATCTCCATAATCACTAGTCACTAATATGTATGCTCTACTCAGATATCCATATTTACTTTGCAGTTTGGCCTTTTTTACTTGCAAGGAGTTAATTGTCCACAAAATATGCATACGGCACTGCACATTTCGGCATTTTTTTTAAGTATGGCGTAATCTGCGGACAAGACTGGGAAAAAAATATAACTTAAGTGAGTCCATAGACATGCTACAGAAAAAAATTCAGGCTGGTACCCCAGGGATAAGTTACCCTAAAAAAAATTTGAAAATAATATATATGTTTTTTTTACTGTACCTGTTTTCGGAATTTGAGCATGATTTTTTATTTAGTACTTTCTCAGTAGGTCTTTAACATATATTTTTTACAAAACGATTGAATGCGCCGTTTCTTAGAAAAAAAATAGTTTTGCTAAAATCAACCCTCCCTTACTCACCCCAAACCGGTCCCTTTTTCGGGCTAATAGTTTGTGAAATTGCTACTTTCCAAGATTGCTTCCTACTGCACAAATATAAGTGCCAGACGCTTGGGGGCAGCCACACCATGCTTACCCGGCTATGCCCTTTTAATTACTTTTATTATAACAGTTGCTCTATACTCTCTATATATTAGATCGACATCGAACTTTGTATTAACAAGTCCACACTGAGCATGAACGACCACATGTTCAGATAATGCTCGCTTTGATGTACCGACAGTCAGCGGATCGACACGAGCTGCTCGGTTTTAGCTCAGCTCGGCGTCCACACTGTCCGTTCATTTGCTTATTATGCGTTCGTTCAGTGCTCATGCGGAACGAATGCTCTAGTGAATACGCACCTTAAGAGAGGGACATCTTTCCGCTACCACATTCATCACAGTGAATGCCACAATGGGTGTGAAAAATGACATCGTATGTTTAATCACACGACTGAGTGTGTGAAACACACTTTGTATATAATAGGGTCATTCACGGAAAGAAATTGGTATGAGGGGGTTTTTAGATATGGCGGATCCAACGAAAATATTTTCATGGTTGTGCTACTTCCGCTTATACCGGATGTAGCACCTAACTTTGTTATTTTAAATGGAACACCCTGTATTTTATTGCATATTTCGATTCCCCATAAAATTTTAGCTTAGGTTTATGTACCATAACATACTCTTAAACATTCCGGTTTTCGAGATAATTAATATTTTTGGAGATTTTTGACGGTTCCCACCCTTCGGAAAAAAATCAATATCTTCTATCATGTAGTAAATTAGGAAATTTTCATTTCAAACTTTTACAAGTATCCTATGACCTAACTAAAAGTTCTCTTATGTTTCCACAATATCATACAGAGTATTTTATTTTCACAGTCGAACATTGTTTTAGTTCAAACGTCAAAAAGTCATTTTTTTCAAATGGAACCCCCTGTATATTTTCACAGAATCTAATAGAGGATTGAATTCTGCATCGATTGATATTACCATTCCCTATACCTATCTCTCTTTGTTTTCTTATTATGGACGAATATTTGTAAAACGTACAAACAAATCAGCACTGTTTGTTAGTAGGCAATACAAGTCATAACTCGGTTCCTTTTTTATCATAAACGAGAATAATCATATTAGCGTGCCCAGATTAGGGCAACAATATACGGAAAGTAGGTATTTTCATAATAAATAAAAAAGTGTGTAAGTTGTGATTTGCATAATACCTAAATACCCTGTATGTATTATTACGCAGGCCACAAAAAAAAAAGCTATTTGAACTGGACCTCTGAATATACTTTTCTTTAGTATTTTTCCCGCTGATTACGAATCTGAAGTCAGAATGGGGGGTTCATGCAAATATTACAAAGAAAAACCTGAAAAACTGTCAGGAAATGCGTTTTTATGGTTTTTTGGGTGGTAAAATATGCATGTGGCGTGTTCGGCTAGGTTGCATGTATTTTTCTTATGTTTTTTTGCCCCACTGACCTCGAATTTATTGTTAGAACCCAGGGCTAATTGTCAAAATATTGAGAAAAATTTAAAAAACCGTAAAAAATCGCGTTTTTCAAGAAGTTTTTTTTATTGATATCACGTTTCTCTCATGAATACATAGCGTGTTACGATGGCCTGCGTACACCTCTTTTGAGTAATTATTCCCGCTGATCACAAATGTTGATTCAAATTTGAAGGTCAGTGATGAAAACACTGAGAAAAATTTAAAAAATTGTCAAAAATCGGTTTTTTTTCATGGATGTCGCGTTTTTTCATGAACGCATAGCATGTTCCAATAGTCTACATGTACCTTTATCGAGTAATTTTTTCCGATGAGCACGAATCTGGAGTCAAATTTTGGGGTCAGTGATGAAAACACTGAGAAAAATCAAAAAAACTGTCAAAAATCGTTTTTTTTCATGGATGTCGCGTTTTTTCATGAACGCATAGCGTGTTCCAATAGTCTGCATGTACCTTTATCGAGTAATTTTTTCCGATGAGCACGAATCTGGAGTCAAATTTTGGGGTCAGTGATGAAAACACTGAAGAAAATCAAAAAAACTGTCAAAAATTTGTTTTTTTTTTCAGGATACCCAATCACTGTGCGTTATATATAGTATTTCAATTTTATATGGGTTTTCGTTATCGAACGCGTTTATCTTTAAACGATCTGTATAAGGGGTTTCTTCGTCGTTTTGTTGCTTTTGGTTTCTCTTCTCTTTGTAGCATCCAGCAGTAAACTGCTAACATGTTGACGTCCCATTTACCCTGAAATCGACATTCAAAGTCTTTTAAATCTTGGTGGAATCAATCTTTCTCCTTGCTCTTTGCTGAAGTCGCCGTTATTTTCTGGAAACTCATCCAGGTGTGAATCGAGAAAGTGCAATTTCAAACTCATCATACAACCTTACTTTTCATAATTCTTTATCATTTTTGATACAATGTTTCTGTAGTCTGGATCTTTGGTATTACCGAGAAATTTTGTGGACACGCCTTTAAAACTTAACCATATTTTCTACTTCATTCATAGAATCAACGAATTCTTGGTCACTAAATAAAGTTCGAATCTCAGGCCCAACGAAGATACCTTCCTTCAAATTAGCATCAGATTTATGACTCATCAAATGACTCAAATATATATATTTGAGTCATTTGATGAGTAATAAATCTGATGCTAAATTGAAGGAAGGTATCTTCGTGACTCATAAAATGACTCAAATATATATTTGAGTCATTTGATGAGTCACAAATCTGATGCTAAATGGAAGGAAGGTATCTTCGTTGGGCCTGAGATTCGAACTTTATTTAGGGACCAAGAATTCGTAGATTCTATGAATGAAGTAGAAAAGACGACATGGTTAAGTTTTAAAGGCGTGTCCACAAAATTTCTCGGTAATACCAAAGATCCAAACTATAGAAACATTGCATCAAAAATGATAAAAAATTACGAAAAGTTAGGTTGTATGATAAGTTTGAAATTGCACTTTCTCGATTCACACCTGGATGAGTTTCCAGAAAATAACGGCGACTTCAGCGAAGAGCCAGGAGAAAGATTCCACCAAGATTTAAAAGACTTTGAACGTCGATTTCAGGGTAAATGGGATGTCAACATGTTAGCAGTTTACTGATGGATGCTACAAAGAGAAGTGAAACAGATCGTCTGAAGATAAACGCGTTCGAAAACGAAAACCCATATAAAATTGAAATACTATATATCACGCACAGTGATTGGGTATCCTGAAAAAAACAGATTTTTGACAGTTTTTTTGATTTTTCTCAGTGTTTTCATCACTGACCCCGAAATTTGACTAAAGATTCGTGATCAGCGGAAAAAATTACTCGATAAAGGTATATGCAGACCATTGGAACACGCTATGCGTTCATGAAAAAACGCGACATCCATGAAAAAACCCGATTTTTGACGTTTTTTTTTTGATTTTTCTCAGTGTTTTCATCACTGACCCCAAAATTTGACTCCAGATTCGTGATCCGCAGAAAATATTACTCAAAAAAGGTGTGCGCAGGCCATCGTAACACGCTACTATTCATGAAAAAAACGTGATATCCCTAAAAAAATATAGTATCCGTGAAAACGCGATTTTATACGTTTTTTTTTTTTATTTTTCTCAACATTTTGACAATTAGCCCTGGGTTCTAACAATAGATGCGAGGTCAGTGGGGAAAAAAACATAGGAAAGATACATGCAGCCTAGCCTAATACGCCACACGCATATTTTACCACCTAAAAAACCATAAAAAACGCATTTTTTTACAGTTTTTCGGGTATTTTTCTATAATATCCGCATTAACCATCAATTCTGACTTCAGATTCGTAATCAGCGGGAAAAAATACTAAAGAAAAGTATATTCAGAGGTCCAGTTCAAATAACTTTTTTTTGTGGGCCTGTGTTATCTTTGAGCTGAGCAAGTCTTACACGGAAGAAAGGTCATTAATAGTGAATTACAATCTTACAAACTCAAGGACTTAAAGTCAAACTTGGAATTCCCCAGGGCTCGGTCCTGAGGCCATTGTTATTTATGTTATTTGTAAATGACCTTCCAGATTATGTAATGAAGGACATGTTACGATGTTTGCTGGTGGCATCATTATGTCAATAGCGGCGACTAGTGTGAATGAAATCCAATTAGAGGCTGAAAATATCATTAATATTTTAAGGATTGGTGTGATAGTAATAAATTAATATTGAATACAAAGAAAACTGCAGTAGTGAATTTTCATATTAGAAGATCATTACCCATAAACTTAAATATCTTGGGCATAGAACTGGAGGATGGAACGAAATATCGTGGTACTGTACTAGATTATAAGTTATCATATTGATAATATCACAAAGTACAGTAACTACACAGAAGCGAAAGCTTTGGCGGCAGGTTGATTGATATACCATTTAAAAAATGGCGATGCGTATACAAATTTGGTTGTAGAAGGAAGGCTTGCTTTCGGGTCTGTGTAGTTACTGTACTCTGTCATAATATATGTAAAAAATTAAATAAAGCTTATTTTGGCATCCTGCAAATGAAAGACACTTTGGAGGAATATGGTCTACTAAATATTTATTATGCTTCGGCCTACTCACACATTTTATTAAATATTATGAGTTGGGGATGTGGCAGAGAGATGAATCGGGTATTTATTCTACAGAAAAGACTAATTTGTTTAATATTTAATTCAAGATCAAGTGAAAGTTGTAGAACGATTTTCAAAGAAAAAAATAGCTACCAACTGTGTAAATATTTAATGTATAATGTACTCTAAACAAAATTTTATTATGTTTGGTAAAATATTAGATACCCACTCATATCACACTAGACATGGAGAATTTCTCATCATTCCAGCCCATAAAACTACAACTTTCAAACATTCCCCGTGGTACAATTAAGTTAATTTGTACAATGCACTACCAAGCACAATGTGAGAAATCAGCAGCACTAAATTATTTAAAAATAATATTAAGACCGACTCTCCAGCATCGTATTCTCTCGAATCCTCTTACTTTTGGCCACATCAACCGGTTAATAGTTCAGAGAAAACCAGATGGCAAGAGGCGAAGGGAACGCCCTTCTTGGGGACTGGAGCTGATGGGAAAGAGATTTAATGAGGTCTAACAGGCAACCGCGACAGATGACGTGATGCCACCAGGCGTACTATACAGCAAGCGGAGGCCAACTAGAATAATTTTCACGAATCACAAAACGCCTGGCAAGACGTTGTGAATAAGAAAAATAATGTTAAGACCATCTTAGTGGAAGGAGGTTTCTATATGCATTGATGAGTTTGTGTCCGGGATATCTTAGTTGTAGCTTCTCTAAGGTAACACTTTTATTTATAATTGGAATCATTTTGAAATATCATTTTACATACACGGTGTATACCAATTAACAATTTTGAAAATCCGTGACTTTCCAGGTTTTCCTGGGTTTTTCAATAAAAATTCCAGAAAATTTTTCTGCTCGAAAATGAAAATGAATGAGCGGGGGGAGGGGGAGAAAATGGAAAACATTTTTTGGCGAGCGGGGGGCGCAAGATGGGAACAACTTTAGATATAATAAGTAGTTTTAATAAATTTTCCCTGACTTTTTTTATAAATTTATAAATTTCCTGACTTTCCCTGACCAAAATCAAACTTTTCCAGGTTTTCTGTTTTCCAGAAAGTATACATATATTTATGATAAAAACGCTGCCCAAGGAATCACTACTTAAACATCCTGATTTTCTGTCTCTCACAACGAAGAAAATGTTCTATGTGAAAATAATTGTTTATGGAACTTTAATAATATAATATTTGAAATTGTCTACTATGTCTACCCCAAAAATCCATATTACGATATGCCACATCGGTAGAGTGGGTGGGAGTGGTGGAGGGGAGGTGGTAGTGAAGGTGAATGAAGTAAAAAAAATGTTGAGGCCTTTGGTTCTAGTACACACACCAAATCAAATCAAATTTTATTTTTTTTTTACACCGTTTAATAATGGGGTGGTATGTGTAATGTCAAACATTTTTCACTTATATGATATACTAAATACCAATTTTATGGGCTCTTACTTGCTTGATTTACCTATTTACCACAATTTTCTACAATTTACCCCCCAACGGAATAAGATAAAAATCAGGGTGTAATTAGTTATATAACATGGGGTCTAAAGCCCACAGTTTTGGAGAAAAAAAAAATAAACAAAAATTTCGAACATTTTTAGTAATATTGTTTGAGAACTGCTGGAAATTGGGGGTATGCTTTATTATCGCCACGTATGTCGGCGCCTAGGGCCATCACACACGCTGATGCGGTCCCATCACTGTACTGCGCTTCTTTGTTTGAGACCACGCTACGGCGAGGACACAAATCGGTAATCTTTACATTTTTTTAAGACTTTTTTAAAAGTAAGTCAGAAACTTCTATGATTCGGAACTATACGTCCATTGACCCAAAAAAGCAATTATTTTTTCAAAATGGCAGCTATTCCACCTGGACAACAAAGGTCAGAAACTTGCATAAACACCCCGGATAGAACCTAGCCCCCCCCTCCGTATGGGGGGTCTATTGGGTACTGAGTTTAGGGGCTCAGGCTTCTGAGGGGCCCGCAGCAGAGATTTTAGCAAAATTAATTTTTCAAATCCCGCTCATCAATACTAAGCGCGAGGGCCCGCCAGAGAATTTGGCAACATTTCTTTTTTCAAATTTCTCTCCCCCGCTCATCCATTATTAAGCGCGGGGGCCCATAGTGAGGGCCCGCCAGAGATTTTGACAAAGAAAAAAAATTTCCCGCCCATCAATTACTAGGCGCGGGGGCTCGCCAGTGAATTGGGTATCGGGGCCCATGATTTGACTCGGGTGACCTATAAACCCAAAATGGCATAGTGTCAAATTCATTTTAAATGAAAAAACTGCCTCAAACTGGAGTATTCTGAACTTTAAACAATACCTTACCGTTTTATGAAATTTTGTCTTTTTTATTTTCCTCACTATGAGGATTCGTAATATGCAATCCATTGTTTTAATGTTTTTGACATAATTTAGTTTCAAGCCGAACCAATTTTATTTCTTCTGCTGCAGTAAACAGCAAACGAAGTTAAGATTGATTGAATTTGAAGGAACAACTATAGAAATATTACGATAATACCACATGACAGGATAATCATTAAACTGTCTGTAAACAAGGTTTTATAAAGCAGAAATCCTGATGGATTATTTTGCGAACTCAACATAATGCGCCGTCAACATTTCTCAATATATGAAGTATTGTCGGCGGTTAGGAAACAACAAATCAAAACAAATTTTATATATTTACCAAGAATGTATTAAAATATGGCTATCGATGTCATTTATCCTTCGTATAATATTTCCATCAACTCTATATTAAGTACGTTGACGTTAAAAGATCTAACAATATCCTGAAGTCTACCATTAATAAATATGATAATATCTAAATCTAATGCTATTATAAATTTAGATAGGTTCGCTTTAGTTCGAAAGCCAGTACAATTTTATTAAAATTACCCTATTTATGAAAAATATAGTTTCAGTTTTGAATAAGTTACAATACTTTCAAAATAAAGATGACAGAGATTACTTCTACAAAGGGTAAAAATAAATAGAGTTTTTCAGAACAAATCGAAGTTCTTATCACGTGTTTAATATGAGTATAAGTAGATCTTAGCTTTCCCCCTTTTCAAAAAAAAAATGGCTTTGACGTAGTCTGTATAGCCACGCCATAGTTTATTATAAAAGGCCAAAATGTCTATTTCAAACTAATCGAAATAATAATAATAATATAAAAACGACAAATACAGTAACGTAACAAGCTATACCTATGTGACCCCATTAACTATTTCGGTGCTACCAGAGACGTAAGGGAGTTGAAAATGTTTAGATATTTTTCACGTCACTCAGTGTATGAAATTAAAATATTATAGTTTTGGTATTACGGCAGCTTTTTCCTTTCATAATTTTCGTAATCACCGCCAAAATGTCATTTTAAATGAGAACATTTCTAACATAGTTAATATTAAAGAGTGTGCCACAGGGTGGTGCCTTAGGACCTCTATTATTTATTATATACACAGAAAATTTTAACAAATGCCTCGTCGTACTTATGCTCGTCAGAAAGTGAAAGAGACTCAGTCATACTATTATTCTTTTCTTAGCTTAAATACCACCACCACCATGCTAAATATTAACTCTGATCTAGATAAGATCGTTTTAGCTGGTCATAGTTTGGTTTTAAATGAGGGGAAAAAGGATTTATTGGTGTTTGGTAAGCACAAGGCTCAAATTATTAATAGTCAATTTTAGATTAGTTGTAAATAATCGGCATTTAAAGACTAATCAATGTTTGTTTGGCTTGACATAGATCTAAGATTTGTAAACCATGTAAGTACTGTAAGGATATTCTCACTACAGAAGTAACATTGAAATTAACAAATAAATTCATTAATATTATCATCGTCCATATCTTACCGTGATACATTTTACTGGCAGGCTATGGCAATTTCTACCTCACTGAAAGGGTAGTAAGGTGTGGTAGGAGTTGAATGATTACGGTAATGTCAGCATAATCATGTACTCATAACTTTACAATATAAATCAAATAAATTTATTGGGTATTAAATGTCGATTAATATTAGGAAAATGCAGATTTTACCCCACTAAGGAAGTAGTGAGAGGTAGAAGATTCAAGCTTTGGTAATGTCGACATCATCATTTACTCATAACTTTACAAAAAAAAACAAATGTCTATTAACTGTCGAAGGAAAATCTGATTTGTGCCCCTTTAAGAGGCAATGTTTGTGTATATTATTGTTACGTGTTTATGAAGAAGAACTCTACATACGGCGTCTGAAGGACGCGACACTAATTTATTTATTAAAGGGCGCCAGTCGAGTTCTCCCTTGTTCGTATGTGGTTTCCACTTCCAGACGGGTTCTATATATATTTATGAGATGTTCGACAGACAAGAAAGGTAAAAGCTGCACCTACCATAGATTGCAAACGGCGCTCTCCACAATTGGGTTTCTCTCTTGATACACTTTATCTTATTTACTTAATAATTCAGTGTATCTTGTGACATAAAAATCCCTATCGTGTCCTCGTGATGTGACCGGTTATTGAGTTACAAACTTGTGGGTGTCTGGACACATCCGATACTCAATTCCGGGCTAACACACAAAAGCCCTTGAGGGATAAGATTGAAAGTCAACCATTCAATCAATAAAAAACCGACAGTTTGAATATGTCCGATTTTTCTTTTTAATTTTAAGTTTAATTTAGTTAATTATTTAAATTTCATTCTTCAGGTGCATTACTTCATTGTTTGATATAATTTAAAAATAAATTCCTTTTTTTCCTTTGCCATAAAATGGATTTAAATTAAATTTTTTGTTTACTTGCCCGCGTGATTTACTCGGTTTCACAAAAACCTGCTGCTCGGCTATTGAAGTGGTACAAGAACAGTAGTTCGATTTTGATTGCGAACGCGCTACAACTGTAGTAATTTTTCTCTAATTTTCTCGAAATCTCTATATAATTGTACTCATCCTCTATTGTGTGTGATTTAACTCAAACGATAAACAATTGTTCTACTTGTGCAATAAAGTCTACAGTCCGCTGCGCTGCCGAATCCTGCCCGATAGACGACAAAACCAGGCTCCTGACATCCAGCCAATAAAGGTAGGAAACGTGCAACCGAGTACGAACAATTTAAGTTATTTAACTCTCATCTAATTCTCATAATTTTCTCTTACTCAAAATATTACAGAATAATACCATTTATTGATTAGATTCAAAACAAGTACACATGATATGCAATAGCTAAGATACATTTCAATGAAACGCGCCTCCCCAAGTAGGGCAAGGACGAGTAAGGACTTTGGTTTCACAAATGAGAGCGTGCATTAGCAATCGATTTGGCAAAAAGATTCACACAACTCCCTCGGAAGTTTATGTATGCCCTTTGGTTTTAGGTTTGACTGAAAATAATATAAAAATATTTTACTTTTTCAAAATTTTAGGACACTAGTGGTTAGTTTTAAGGTTCCTTTTAGTGATTATATCATTCACAAAAACGGAGTTCGATTTGAGTTCAACTATATATGAATTATTACAACTTTCCGCCTCGCGACGTACCGGCCCTCATTTAGGTTCAATATAAGGGATGTGACATGATTTCGCCTTCAGACTTTTTGGCAAATGGCATTTTTGTCTTACTTATGCACAAGGAAGTTTTCTCTATGACTTTGCCATTTGGAAAGACTTGTTTTACTACTATCGCTTTCTACCGATTCTCCAACGCACTCGTCCAAATTTGGCGCACTTTTGCAAAAATATAATATTTTTTTTTCCTGAACCAAAAATATATTTTTATTTTCGGTACACTTTTCCATGACCATAATATATTTTCACAGCCATGGCCTGGACATAAACATATTTTTCTAAGTGAAAAATTTCTGAGCGTCTTTTTAATAAATCTTCCCTAAGTCGAAATGTTTATTTATTCCCCGACTTAGGTCGATTCTGGGATGTTCTATAACATTTACACCCTTTAGTAAACACATTGCACTGTGGGTAACACTAAACACTAATTTATTAACTTACCTACTAATTACAACAAATAATTACTTCACTAATATACCACTAAATACTGCTACTATATGCCTCACTACATGCCTCACTTTCACTTTCACTACTTTATTCCTTTTCGGTTGGTTCTCACTTCACTATTCAAATATCAACTGTCCATTCAGCTTCTACATTCCTTTATATACTTAAATAGTATAGTACTTAGAGGTAAAAAATATGCAAAACTTCGGAATAATGTCATATTGAACGGATTTCGTTGCCACCCCCTCTCAGGGGCACTTAAAAAAAACATATATTGGAGCTGAAGTAGAGTCAAATTTTAAAAAGAAAAGGTTCTATGCAATTTTTCACATAAATTGATAGTTTTTAAGTTATAACGACTTCAAAATTGCGATTTTAGCTTTAAAAAAAGGTATTTCCAAACGGCTTTCGTCAAGTATCTCGAAAAGTATTCCTTTATCGAAAAAATAAGAAATTACAGAAAGTACAAACTGGGAATTAATTATCTTTTTTGTTTATTGATGTAGGATTAATAATTTCGGAGATATTTAAGTTTACATTTGGCATCCAAGTGTTCATAAGATAATTATTTAGAGTGATAGTTAAATATTTCATAAACTGTGACACCTACGTCAAGGATGCTAATAGGTAGAATAACAGGTTATTAATTAAGCTTTCAACTGTTTTTTATTTGTTTCTGTAGTATAAAAATCAAAGAAGTTATGACCGAAGCAATGTGAGGTTACACATTTTTTTAATAACAACGTCGCCATTTTGTTACTGTAATTAGCCAGTAATTAAAAGAAAGGAATTTCAAACCCTGTTTTTCATTAATATATAGCATGACGTAGATTCTTAAATTTTTTGGTTTGTATACAGCACTTGCTTTAGAAAAAAATTCAGTTTAAACTATAAAGGTATTTTCGATAAAAAGTAATTTTTTTTCTTTTTCCAAATATCTCAGTAAATATTAGTTTTATTGAAAAAATAAAGCTCATAAACTGATAATGAATTTCAGTTTTTTATTTATTTACATAGATTTAATAGTTTCGGAGATATGAAAGTTTCCAAATGGCGTCCGAACGTTTATAAGACGAAAAATGCAGTTTAAATGTTAAATATCTCAGAAGTTGTGACACCTACTCACGCATGCCAAGAAATGAAATTAAAGACAATTAATTGCGCTTTCAAATTATTTTTTACTCGTTCCTATAGCAAAATAAAGAAGTTACGACGGAAAAATGTGCGTATTTATATTTTTTTATATAAAAAGGTCGCCATTTTGTTACTCTAATTAGCCAGTAATTTAAAAAAAATTATCTCAAATACAGTTTTTCGTGAAGATGTAGCATTACATAGGTGCTCAAATTGTTTTGCTTATTTAAAGCACTTGCTTTAGAAAAAAATACATTTTAAACTTTCAAGGTAATTTCGAAACACTTGGATACCAAATATAAACTTAATATCTCCGAAATTATTAATCCTACATCAATAAACAAAAAACATAATTGATTGCCAGTTTGTACTTTCTATAATTGGTCTGTATCATTTTTTCGATAAAGTAATACTTTTCGAGATACTTGACAAAAGCCGTTTGGAAATACCTTTTTTTAAAGCTAAAATCGCAAATTTAAAGTGTTATAACTTAAAAACTATCAATTTATGTCAAAAATTGCATAGAACCTTTTCTTCTTAAAATATGATTCTATTTCAGCTCCCCTGAGAGGGGATGGCATCCACCCCCTATAAATTAGCAAGCTACCGCACAATATAGAAACTTTTCTGTGAAGCATTTACTATTATACTGCCAAAAATGAACGAAATCCGTTCAATATGACATTATTCCGAAGTTAAAACATCTGTTACTGTACTATAAAGATGAAGTCTCTAGAAGTTTCTAAACATTCTGTAATTTTCTAGTAGACTAAGAACAGCAGCGCCATCTCTCGGATTATTGACGAACTACCAACTTGTTCACTTATTTATTTAAACAATTTCCTACTGAGGGAGTGTATATTACAGATCTCTGCAAGGAGGTATAAATATGTAACATTATTTTATTTTCTCATATTGAATATAATTTCACTTTTCTTTTATTTACTTTAGTGCTTTTATTTACTTTAAGCGGAAGTTTAAAAATTTTAGTTTAGATTTTCTTGGTTTGTACCATTGCTAGTTTCTCGAAAATCGAAATCAGAACACTTGCATCATTACAATTTTATATGACTCATGATTTTGAAGATAATCCAAAATCTTCCTAATTTAGTTCATCCTGCACTTAGGAGCCACCCTGTATATCTGCAATACGTTGCGTGTTGTCTTTACTTAAGTACATTCAATCTTCCTATAATATGAAAGTTTGCTCGTGATGGTTTTTATTTCCTTAAAAATATATACCTCATCTGGACATCTGGACTGGCTAATCCTACGTCACAGAATCATATCTTTTCAGTTTTATAACTGGATATAATTAGTGACATATGCACTAGATAATATTCTGGAATGCTCGGGCATGAATGTAATAGAGTATAATAAAATAGAATATAAAATCACTGAGCGTAAAATTATTTACGATAGAATTTCCTTCGTTAGGTAAGTAAATTTAACATTTAATGTTCCGTGGATTCCTCCCCGTATGTAATTTTCTTTGAAGTTGATGTTATTGCCGTAATTACAACCATTTATTTTTGCAGCAAAAAGAAAAAGACTCGTAATAACTTACTGGTTTTAATGTGAATATAAGTAGGTGTTTTGATATTAGAGATTACGCGACATAACTTCTGACAAAATGTAGGAAGTTGTGGTAGATAAAGAGGAATGGGAGTCAAAGGTCACATATTTTGCATTCAACAAGTGTATAAAAATGAACAAACATCTAACAGTAATAGGGAACTTGCCCATTTTTTTAAATTTCATTAAAGTGTGTGTTTATGTATAAAAACACTACACCGAATATCAGCTCTTAATCGCAGTACTTACTTTGCAATAGATAATTAAAGTTGAAATCTTTGCAAAAAGCAGTATGACGTCACTCTGGGTGAAAACGTCTTGGTAAAACCCTAAAACAATTGATACCGTCAAGTAGCAAGCGTTGTAATCGAAGTTCTGTGTGTTGTGACCAGTGAGCTGAATTACATACTGAAGTGAGCCCTAACAATAGGAAACGATTATTTTCATTCGCAAAACTATATTCTGTCTTTCTGCAAAATGTTTTTTATTACATCAAAAAGAGGACTAAAAAGTGTCTGAAGCAAGATGGTGGACATCTTCAGCACTTTTTGAAAAAATCTTGTTTTATTATTATTAAAAATAAATGTTGTATTTCAATAAAATTGTATTAATTCATGTAATAAAAATAATAATCTAATGTGATAGATGTAATAGAAAAATTCTAAGCTTTTCATTTACATAGGCAATTTGTCTTCGTTTTTGTTGTACTCTTGTTATATACTAATTTTGTATATTTATAGTCAGGTTTTCATCTTATCTGAATATTAAGTCTATTTTCAATGTTTACAAAAGTTCTTTCAGCGAAGACAAAATATAAATTAACCTGTCTAATAAAATGATGTGTTTCATCATTTTAGAAATTGTTTATCTCCTATGATATAAACATTTCAAAATATTCAGTGATTTATTTAAAAAAATTCTGTTTGAGATTTATCAAAAATGTGAGAGAAATTTATTCGGTAAATCGTCTTTTTGAACAGACTTCAAATAATTAAAAAAAGGAAGTTTGCCTTGTATGTAAATTTATTTGTTTGTATGTTCTATCAGAACTCGATTACTACAGAATATATTAATTTTCATGATGAAGTAGATATAAACAAATGAATACGACCATTGTAATTGGACAGGACCAATTAACAACTATACAGGGTGTTCCTTAACGACGTGCTAATATTTCAGGATACGATTCTTTAGGTCATTTTATGAAGAAAAGTTCATATGGACATATGTCCGCAACAGCTTACATTTTTTGCTACAGGGTGTTGATTTTTTTTCGAAGTAGAATCGAAGAAATAATACGATGAGATGGTTTTGAACACCAACAACTCACTTTATGTTGACAAATATTGTTTTGAAAATGATGTTTGTAAAAACGTCATTTATTCCAGGATAACTAGATTTATGTGTTCAAAAATTTATTAGTCAATTCTGCTAAATGAAGCAATTTGAATTTAATTGTTTTAATAAAGAACTGTGCGTCTGACATCCTGTAGCAAAAATTTAAGCCATTGCGGACATATGTTCATATGAACTTTTACGTTCACATGGGAACTTTACGTATTTTTATTAAATTCCTATATATCACACCTAATAATTGAGAAATACTGTACAAGTATTTACCATCTTTGAGTTATTTATGCCCAGACATATTATTATCCTGCACAATATGTTTAGATTTAAGATCAATATCCTTTTGTATACTTTAATTTAAACCATTATTTGTTATCTATTTTAAAGTTTTTGTCAACGGCACATTAACACCTGGGCTATGTATTTCCACGAGTAACGCGAAACCATCATTCACATTTAATTATGCCTTTGCTGATTGAATCTATCTTACACACAATACATTGGGTAGTATAGTGGGTTGCAAATGCAAATCTAGTTATTTGATATCTAGAAGTTTCTGAATTATTAGAATATGGCAGCATTGGTCTAATTGGAGGGGATCATACCTTATTTATTCTCACGGAGAGAGATTAAATGTTAATTTCCAGTTCTGTGGCACTTCAGTCAATTACTCCTAAGTCGCGATAATTAATTAAGCAAACACTTTGCTTCCTTTGCTATTATCGGGTTTTACTTAAGTGAAAAGAACAGTAAAAGGTAACTAAAATTATTCGTTAATTTTATCTTTTCAATATTTGACTGCTCCAAGCCATATTTTTCATAACTGCCATTTTTTATATCAAAATTGTGTAATGATAGTCTCAGTTTTGCAAACACATATTAAACAAATTCTCTTTTCTTTTGAAAACATAGTTTTGCTGCCTTTTTTTTGTTTAATTCTAAATAAATTTTAAATAGTTTTGCTATTTAAGTTTTTATTTAGTTTTGCTAAATATTTATTTAATTTTGCTGCTAATTTGTTCAATTATTTTTGGACACCACGTGGGTTATTTAATTAATCCAGTCAGATCAGTTTGGAATCCATACGAACACGTTTTCCACGTGTCCGTTTAAGCAGATGAACATTGAGCAATAAATGGAAATTATTTTGGTTCAGTTTAGTATGGATGGATAAATAAAAGTTATATACCACTCACAGTAATAGTCTATTCAGTATAGTCAATTTGAGGTCAACTTTAGTTTAGTCAGATCAGCAAAACCCCAGCGTATTCGTACAGGTATTCGAGACATCAAAGCACAGAGCCGCCCGTGTTAATGAGGTCGCTGACAAAAAATTGCCGGAATCCATCAGGATCCATCTTGTAGCGTCCATTTCTCCACGGATCGGTGAGAAAGTGTTAAGTTCCGATTTTTTTAGTTAAGTTGTGTATTTTTATTGCATAAAGACATTTTTACCATCGACAATTTCTTATGAAGTTATAAATCGTTTATCAATTTTTTTTATGTGATTTAAATTTAGTATTTCATTGCACTTAATTATTAATTTAAGATTTAAATAACGTCTGTATTATTTATATTGATTTAATAATAATAATTTACGAAAACATTTTTAATACTATAAGTATTTGATAATTTTTGGCTATCACCATTTTTCTTGCCTGATTTATAAAATTTGTCATTTTTGAGTATTCGCTAAAATAAATTGTGATTTTTTATCTTAAATTTATTTTCTCATTTTATTTGTTTGTGTCTGTCTCATAAACGATCGAATCTTTCCACAGCGGTTGGTTTCACCACTTAACTATCTCATATTTTTCTGTGGATGGCGCCCTCTTTCAACATCTAAAATAAAACTACCCCCGAGTGATGAAACAGACTGGCTTGGCAAAAATATCGTGAATATATTGATTCACTCTCGAACTCACCTAAAAGATAAAAACGAACCCACCATCCGGCCCCGCAAAGATATCGGCTAGTCGTACGCACTTACCACTTGCGTTTTGCTTGAATTCTGTTTGGATTTTACCTTAACCGGTATTTCCAGATTGAATTTTTGCAAAGCAAAAGGGTAGTTTAACAGAACTTTTCTTCATAAAATGATTTAAGATATCACACCATGAAATATTAGCACGTCATTAGGGTCATAAGGAGCACCCTGTATGTGACTACAGTGTCCGCCAAAAAATCTGCACCATATGGGAAACTCTGTTGTTATTGACTTCCTGAAAAATTTTATTTTTGATAAAAGTTAGTGCATGTTCTCAAACGAAAAATGAGCTGCATACATGCGTGTTACTCCTGGCGCTTAGGTCGGTAAATTAATTTTTTTGAAATTGTCTCAAGAGTAAACTACTTTTATTTTTGAGGATATCGAAAAATATGATTTAAAGAAGTTGTTTATCATACGAAGTAATATCCAGATATCAAATTTGGTCGTTCTATTTTAAAAATGAAAATTTTCCACTTTTTTGAGCATAATTCTTGAACTATATTTTTAAATATTTTTCTGTTATTAATAATTCTCTCTAGTTAATAGTTACAGCCCAAGTAATGGATTAAAATTCATTTTAAGGAATTTTTAGCAGTACTTTTTTGACCAAATAAATATTTTAGGAAAAAATGCTGAATTTCTTGGTGTATAGTTGTTCTGTTTTTTCTAATGTTAACATTTTCGAAATTCCTCAATACAAATCGCTAAATTCTTTTTAAGTGATTTGTATTAATTAAAACATTTGGAAAATGTTTAACATTAGAAAAAAGAGAACAACTATGCACCAAGAAATTCAGCATTTTTTCCCAAAATATTTATTTGGTCAGAAAAGTACTGCTAAAAGTTCTTCTAAGTGGATTTTAATCCATTACTTAGGCTGAAACTATTAAAAATGGAGAAAATTATTAATAACAGAAAAAGATTTAAAAATATAGTTTAGGAATTATGCGAAATGTAAAATTTTTATTTTTAAACTAGAACAACCAAATTTGATATCTGGATATCACTTCGCATTATAAATAACTTCTTTAAATAACATATTTCGATATCTTCAAAAATAAAGGTAGTTTACTCTTGAGACAATTTCAAAAACATCAATTTTCCGATCTAAGCGCCAGGACTAACATACATTTGTGCAGCTTCTTTTTCGTTTGAGAACATGCACTAACTTTTATCAAAAATAATTTTTTTCAGAAAGTCAATAAGAACAGAGTTTTGCATATGGTGCAGACTTTTTGGCGGACACTGTATAAACAAACAAAATATTTATTTACAATTTAAGTTTTACAAATATTAATGCTAAAATTCCAGTCGATATATACATTTGAAAAAACAATAAGTATAGGGGATGTTTTTATGGAATTGTAAAGAGGAAAGGCCTTCATTTACAGGCACGAAACTACGGTGGGGCTACCCTTGTGCCCACCATGACCCACGAATTCTCCCCCCTCCCCGTTTATCAATATTTATATTTATTTCTCCGAGTGAAAAAATATTGTTTTCCCGATTTTCTCGTCCTCCAGGGGCCCGACTGGAGGCGCTATTTTAGCCACTATCTTGTTACAAAGGGAGTTAAAATTAGTTTTTTTGGAATAACCAGTTTCTTGATGGTTCTACGGAAATAGTACTTATAATGAATCTTGTAGACGACCAAATTTTCGACATTTTTTTACATGATTAATATTTTAGAAGTTATAGAGTTGCGAAAGTTAACAATTTCATTTATTCGCCGACTACATCCACAGGGTGATTTACCACGACATGTGGAAAATGTATCAATAGGTTGTCTCCACAGAACGGAGTTAAAAAAATGAAAAATGAAAAAAATGTGATTACCTTATTTTTTGTAAGAATGCGCCGCCTATGAATTTAACTAATCTGACGTAACGCGGTCCAACCATATCACTACCCCCCCCCCTCCCCCTTTTATCAGACTTGGGACTGACAGCAAAGTTGGAGAGGGTAGAAGTGACTTTTTGGTTTTAATCGTACTACAAAAATAGCAAAAATTAAAATAGTTTTTGTAGAATACAGCACAGCACAAAACGTAAAAGTAATGGAAAGTCAAAGAAAATGTTACATTAAATACACTGTTCTAAGCGCCGAATGGCGTATTGAACATCGATCTACGGATACAATTTAAAATTTAATTTTAATAGGGTCAATGTCTTTCGACACATTGACCCTATGCTAGTGAACTCTACAGTAACAAGTAGGATATTTTCTTAAACCCGTCGATGACAAAAAACACAAAACTTCGGCCGTACTTTGTACCTGCCGCGGCGTTGGACCGAAAGCAAAAAATGCGGCACTTTGAGGACGCGCCAGCTTAACTTTTTATGCCAATTAAGGAAATGTAAACATCTCATATATATTCTTTCCCAACTAAGTTCCCTGCACTAACACTGACCACAGGCAAGTAACAGTAGCATATCTTTGCAAGATTTAATGTAAAAAAAAATTACTAAATTACCTATGATCACTCTAAAATTTTGCATGGACTTTCCCATATATGAGACTAGAACGCCATTTTATTTTCCGTATATCGTGGTAAATCACCCTGTATAAACCGATCACAATACAGCCCGGGCAGCTAAAATAACGCCCGGTCCCCTCGAGTTGAAAACTTGCATTCTTAAGGAATAATACTGAAAAAAAAAAATTGTTTTTTTTTTTCAGGGCCTAAAAGTCGACAAATTAACTGGGGCATAAGGCCAACACATAAATAAAAAAATTAATAAAAATCTAAACAATTAAAATTCGTGACTTTAAATTGCACGTACCTTCTCGCCCTTTTTAATAACTATAAATCAAACCTGCATCAGCTGAGGATATCAACTATTGACACACTTTTTTATTTATTTTTTTGTACCCTATTAATCTCATCATTCTGAACGCACGATTTTGGAATATCAATTAGAGTGAATCCTGCAGCGACGAGCGTCATTTTCACCCCATTTTTATCTTACCAGGTCAGTGTTCCTTAAGTGGGATGTTGGGTTTCTTTGTCTCCTTTCACGGCGCGCTCTTTATTAGAGCATAAAGGATCCAAAGGGTGTTTTGGTGGGGGTGTCGGAAAAAGAATGACAACAATATGTATTTTCTGTTATTCCTTTATAGAACACAATCGTTTTTCTATCAAATGGTGGGCGTATCTTATTTGCAGAAAATTACTTTAAGGAGAATAATAAGAACGGGGTTGAAATTGCCAACATTCCGACACTTCGGTAGTTTCCATAATAAGGACAATTTTAAAGAAACGACGCCGACGCCGATATTGAAAAGCTGAAGCTATTATATTATATGAGAATATATATTTGGTGACATTAAATTTAAACTTTAGATCAACTTCAAATGTTAAAAAGGAATAGATGTGCCTAAGAGGGTGAAAACCACCCATAATATAAAAAAATCAATAATTAACGAAGTACTGAAAATAAATTACTGAAACATATATTATTTATGTTTTGGGGGTTGCTGATCACGAATGTGAAGTCAGAAATTAAAAATGTTATGTTGCACCCTCAATATTGCCGATATAGAAGGGGTAAAATGGATAAATTAATTATTTTTTGTTTATTTTGAGAAATTAGGAATTTCTTAGCAGATTGTTACATTCTGAGACATAAAACTCATCCCATAATAAGAAAAATAATTTATCTTACCCCTGAGAGGGTAAAAACCACCCCTCAAGTTAAAAAATAAGTATAAAGGAAGTACAGGGAATTTATTAATGAAACTAATATTATTTATGATTTTGGGGTTGCCGATTACGAATTTGGATCGGGTTTTTGTGTTAAGGTGTAGCAAATTAATAAAACAATAATTAATATTTTAATTAATTAATTTTATTAACTATATAAAGATTTAACCTAAATTAATTATAATTATTCATCTTTATCACTGTTGAGTCATTTTCATCTTTATACATATTTACACAAATACATACACGCATACGATGTGCGTGAATATCAAAAAAGTATAAAAATTATGATTATTCTTTTATAATTGAAAATATTAAGATTTTACCGCCAAACGAGCAATATATTAATTTGCTCAAACGGGTCGCGCTCCTTATTTCGGTCATAGCTCCTTTGCAATTAATTAACGCTAAAAATCCTCTTTAAGGTGAAGTAGGTCAGAATAATACAGAGGTTGTCAGTTTTTCTGTATTCATCTTAAATGCGTCAATTTAAGGGAAAAAAACGTTAAGACTTAACTTCAAACGCTTCTATCTCCTAAGTTTAACCTCTCCTATTTAACATTAAAGCCAAAAAAAATCATTTTTTAAAAAAATTTCCAAATACATTAAGTGTAAAATCTTTTAGATAATACATCCACCACGGTCAAAAAATTTGAGCATGTACATAATAATTAGGACTAACAAAAACACGATCAGGATTTTTTTTTTCAATTTGGAATTTACTGGAATAAAGAATGGGAACTTTTTTGTGTAAAAAATCAAAATTTTGCCTTTAATTTCCTTGTATCATTTTTGATTTTGGAGATATCGAAATTTGCCAAGATAAATTTTTAAGCTACTGTAATAATCTTTAATTTGGTTCCAGGTACATGTTAAAAGATTTCTCTAAACCAAATGACTGTTTGAAGAGCTTGCCCTTTTCAGAGCTACATTCAAATGCACCTAACACTAATTGTATCTCGGCAACGATGAGTCTAAACAAATTATTATTTCATCTATACTCCAGTCATTTTATACTAAAATATGGCTTCTGATCTAACAAAATATATACTTCATTTTTCTTTTATAAACCGATTTATTTTGGTGTTTTAAAGAAAATATTAAAAATCGGCAACGAGATCACTACGGCATAAATAATTATTCAAGGTCAAAGTTCACAAAAACGGTTTTTGCGAATATCGGGCTTTCTATGGCTCGGAGGCCAATTTTGGTTATTATGAAAATGAAAGATAATGAAATTCCGCACAAAAATTATATCTTCCATTTTTTATGTACAACGAACGGTTTAGGCATTGTACGTAAAAAACCGCTGCCCAAGGAATCACTACTTCCACATCCAGATTCTCTATCCAAGTCACTCACAACGAAAAAACTTTGTGTGTGAAAATAATTGTTTATGGAACTTTAATAATATAATATTTGAAATCCTCTACCCCAAAAACCCATAAAACGATACCCCACATCGGTAGTGGGGTGGGGGTGGTGATAGTGGGGGGTGGATGAAGTAAAAAATATTTTGAGGTTTCTGGTTCCTGTACATACACTAAATCACATTTTTTTTTTCATCCCCTTTAATAAGGAGGTGGGGGTGGTAATGGGGGTGGCTAATGCCAAAAATTTTTTTTAAACCTTAGCTTCTCTTGTATATACTATATACCAACTTCATGGACTCTTACCTGCTTAATTTACCCATTTACCCCAAATTTACCCCAATTTACCCCCCAACCCTTCGACGGAACAAGATGAAAATATAATCTAGTTCTAGAACTCGTTAAAGTACATATGTGTACCAAATTTCAAGTCAATATCTTAAACGGTTCCAGAGTAAACGTGCGCACAAAAAAAGTTACAGACAGACAGACCGACAGACAGACCGACAGACAGACAGAAATTTTTTTTTCGCTCAAACTTAAAATCTCGACGTTTTATGACATTTTAAGCCTATTTGGACAATAAAAATTTTTAAAAATTTTTTTGTCGTTACTATACTTCCACTGGACGTGGAAGTAAAATAAATAAAATATTTTTCGTTCAAAATTTGATTATCTTTCATTTTCATAATAATCTTAGTTAATATAATATATACAAGAAAGAAAATCTAATCAAAATTACTGTACTATACAATAAAAATTTGTATAACGTGCTTACTTACACATTATAGGTATACAAATTTTAAGCGAAAAATATTTCATTCATTTTTCACGTACAATGCCTAAACCGTTCATTGTACATAAAAAATGGAACAGATCATTTTGTGCGGAATTTCATTATCTTTCATTTTCATAATAACCTCAATTCGCCTCCGAGCCATAGAAAGCGAGATATTCGCAAAAAACCGTTTTTTGTGAACTTTGACTTTGAATAATTTTTTATGCCGTAGTGATATCGTTGCCGATTTTTAATATTTTCTCACCAAAATAAATCGATTTAAAAAAGAAAAATGAAGGATATATTCTGGTAAGAGAATATTATTTAGGTATTATGCAAATCACAACTTACATACTTTTTATTTATTATAAAAATACCTACTTTCTGTATATTGTTGCCCTAATCTGGGCACGCTAATATACTAGTCAGGTAAATACTTTAAAACACTCATTATTGGAGAATCAATCAAAACAACTACTCTTCTAGCTAATACTGACGAAGTATTGAATTACATGATAGGATTCTTAGCATTTTAAAGGAAAAAATGTATTGAAAATATTTAATTCATTTATTCAAATTTAATCATTCACACTTTTTTATTTAATATGAAATTATATACTTTCTGTATATTGGTGCCTTAATCGGGTCACGCTAATATACTACTTAGGAAAGCACTTTAAAACACTCGTTAATGGAAAACCAATCAAAACAACTACTCTTCTAGCTAATACTGACGAAGTATTGAATTACATGATAGGATTCCTGGCATTTTAAGGCAAAAAATATATTGAAAATAGTTAAATTATTTATTGAAATTCAGTCATTCACAACAATTATTGAACCATACATTCTATTTCAACTCTAGAAAAGTTGTACAAGTTTTTTCGAACTCGTTAGTTCTCATCAGTAGAGTATAGAAACATTCATTCATTATTTACAAGCCTATTCTTGATTTATTTTTACAATTAATTATTTTTTATTTATTTGCTTTTATCATGATTAGAGAATATTATTTAGGTATTATGCAAATCACAACTTACATACTTTTTGTACAACTTTTCTAGAGTTGAAATAGAATGTATGGTTCAATAATTGTTGTGAATGACTGAATTTCAATAAATAATTTAACTATTTTCAATATATTTTTTGCCTTAAAATGCCAGGAATCCTATCATGTAATTCAATACTTCGTCAGTATTAGCTAGAAGAGTAGTTGTTTTGATTGGTTTTCCATTAACGAGTGTTTTAAAGTGCTTTCCTAAGTAGTATATTAGCGTGACCCGATTAAGGCACCAATATACAGAAAGTATATAATTTCATATTAAATAAAAAAGTGTGAATGATTAAATTTGAATAAATGAATTAAATATTTTCAATACATTTTTTCCTTTAAAATGCTAAGAATCCTATCATGTAATTCAATACTTCGTCAGTATTAGCTAGAAGAGTAGTTGTTTTGATTGATTCTCCAATAATGAGTGTTTTAAAGTATTTACCTGACTAGTATATTAGCGTGCCCAGATTAGGGCAACAATATACAGAAAGTAGGTATTTTTATAATAAATAAAAAGTATGTAAGTTGTGATTTGCATAATACCTAAATAATATTCTCTAATCATGATAAAAGCAAATAAATAAAAAATAATTAATTGTAAAAATATATTCTGGTAGATCAGAAAAGTCTAATTTCACTGGAGTACTAACATTTTTGTTATTTCATAAGCTAACTTTTTTGTTATGACAAATTTTTTTGAAGTAATTCTTTGAGTAATTTGCTTAAAACCTTTGAAAAATCAACGTTTTTGCTTAAAAATCAACGTTTTTAACCCCCTGTAACTCGGCGGGTGTTCATTGTTTAAAAAATAAATGGAAACTAAAAATAGAATTAGGTTATATAATTATATACATATAATGATAAATAATACAGAATAATTAATAATATAGGTATACAATTAAAAAAATATTTAAATAATAACTAAATATTATTTTCTTGTTGAGCTGGAATCTTTATTTCCAAACCCTTTAAATAACATGAGCCTACCAACTCCGGTAGGAGGCATTTTTTGTAAAAAGCTAATTTGGGCTGCTTTATCTTTTAAAGGAAATATGTTAATAATAAATATATTAAATCATAATCGTTCATGGAACGAAAAGAGCACACTGAAGTTGTTTTATCCAGTAAGCGCTAAGCGTATAACATTAGTTCATTGGTCAAATTATTATTAAACTTTTCGCAAATACGAAATCGAAAAGTGTATTGCATTTGGTTGCCACACATCTAAAACTGTATATATCGCTTGGAAAGAAGATTTTCATATCAGTGTGATAGAGAAAGAATTCTGAACAACTTTTAAAATGTCTGTCCGTGTGTCTGGCTGTCCATGCGTCTGTCTGTACATTCGATCCGTTTTCTGTAAGCACGATAGCTTACGAAAAAAAGTCCGATTGTATTGAAATTTTGGTAGTACTTAAGTTAGTGTCAGATAGAAGAAGAGTCTTATTATTTTTGAACAAAATCGATTAGTAAATGAAAATAGCTATTAGTGTATTAGGCCAAAGTGAAATATTGCCGCACGATAGTGTAAGTTGATGGTTTCTTGTATTTTTTAACTCTCGACCAAGTTATAAGTTTCACGCGTATGTTTGTATGTTTGTTTGTCTGTCTGTCTGTCTGTCTGTGGCTTCATATCTCTTCAACGGGTGACCCGATTTTGATGCACTTTTTTTTATTTTGTCGAGAAGGTTATAGGCCATATTAGATTTTGATGTTTGGTCGCCATCTTGAATTCGCCATGTTGAACTTCTCTAGAAATTGTCCGATTGAAGTAAAATTGAAAATGTGCAGACAATTATGGTAGCCGAACATGATTTAGGCCTCATTTTGATTCGGTCATATGAAACTGGTACGATTAGATACAGAACTGAATTTTCAATTTTACTTGTTTTATCTTGGGTTTTATAGTGTTAATACCGTTAATAGTTTATGTATATTTTATTCCGTTATTTACTTCTCAGTTGTTCTATAATTAAATTGTAAAAATCTGTAGGGCCAATAAATAAATTAATAAACAAATAAACAACAAATTAATAATGGCGTTTAATTCTTTCTTCTGATAGACCGTTTTCTTGTTCCTGCACATTTAAACGTACACAATTCCCTTTCTCCTTACATATTTTAATAATGTCGTGTATAAAATGATTAATATTTTTCTGCAATAAGTCATGTTGCAATTCATGTAATTGTCAATATGCACACTATCCACTCTTCCGGAAACCAACGGAGTTGCGCCGCATCTGTTAATTTAATTAGTTTCTTGAGGCGTTAGTTCATTGAAGAAAATTTTAATTAGCTAAAACGGGGTGAGGGAGATCATTGAACCATTTAAAACGCTAAAGAATGAATGAAAATTGGTACGTTTAATAAAATAAAGTTTGCAAGAGATTTTAATATGACGATATCGACTAAATCTTGCCTCATGCGCAACTGCTGTATGGAAAAATAAACTGCTTGCTGCAAGTTGTGAATAGTTGAAAAATAAAATGTAAGTATATCATTTTTTTCACTCATAGCTTTGGGAACTGATAGAGAGCTGAAAATTAATGGTTAATTTCTTTATTTTACAAGATTTTATTTTTCCCAAAAGTAACATTGGGACGTTTCCAATGAAACCACCGACCCATTTATTGTCTATAAAAAAAATAGTAAATAAAGAATACGCCCATAGCATCTGGGCAAACTTATATAACTTTCCCAATGTTTCACTTTACTTACGTTACTATAAAATTATTTATACATATTTCTTAATAAAACAATAAAGTAAAAATAATTAGAAATATCAGACGTATTAAGGCAAATTCAATATGATTATAATCAAGAAAATTCAGATATAAACAACAAATTATTGTCAACAATACTGACAATGAAGTGGAACTGTAGGGAAGAATTATAATACTTTAATTTAAATCTAAGAATTTGTGGATATTTTGTCGAGGAGTTTGGAGTAGCCAGCTTTTAATTTGTTTCTTCTTTTTTATATGGGTCGCGTGCGCCGACGTCACAGATTTTGAGACCTTAGGAAAAACAAACAGCTGTCATTGATAAATCCGCCGATTAAACGTGTTTCTTTAAAGTGAATTTTGTAGTGTTTGTGCCATTTAAGAACATGTTGTTGGATTATTTAACATCTACAACAATTCTTAATGCTGTTATATAAACAATTTTGTTCGTCAGGATGACGATTAGTTCGTATTTTGCAGAATCGTCTCCTGATGTAGAGGTTAGGTATACGGCTGCCATCGAATTAAATCCTTATATTTTGAGAAAAAATACTTTAGTACAAATATTGATGTATTTCAAAATGTTACACATAGGGATATTGCGAATTACTTGATTTTTAAAAGAATTACGTAGACAGAAAGACGAATTCTAGGCATCGAAAAGTCTTGAAGCTGTTTGTGGTTAGGTGAAAGAAGTACTCTGCAAGAAATTTGCAGGATAAAAGCTTGTTACAACGGTAAGAATTAGTTATCAACCATTTTTTCATATATGCTTGCCTAATTAAATGTTGTTTTATAAATAATTACTAATGCAGAAATTAATTTTTCAGGATATGAACTCTTAGCATCATGAATAAAAACCACTGACTCCTTGGACTGTTGCAGATTCAGATGGTTTCTTAATGCTTACTGGGATTGTGTTGCCAGTCTAGACAAAACATGTTCACCACTTAACAGGAAATCTTTCCTTTTAGTTTTTTAGCAATGAACATGGCTATGGTTGGAGATTAACCTCTGTAAATTTTGTGAAAAAGACACTTTATAAAATAAACAATGAAAGACTGACGTACCTACTGTAAACTATTTGAAGTATGTATTAAGATGTATACGATTTCTTTCTCTTTTTTCTTGTGTTGACTAATTAATTTTTTATTTACAAATTATGTATACACTATTTTTTTCTATGTATTTGACTTGTTCTATACCAGCCGGTAATTACAGAATAAAGATATTTACTTACTTACTTACTTACTCTTCCAGCGGTTAACCCCTCGTCTATACCTTATATACCCATAGATTGGACTACGCAAACCGTTGTAATTTTTGTAAATTTTTTATTATAATATATTATATAAAATGTCTAACATGTATTTTACTATTTTATGTAGGTCAATTGTTAATTATGACTTGTATTCTCTTAAATATACTCTCCCTCTGTGCAGTTCATGCTTCGCTAACTAAAATTTAAATAAGAAATTGTTATTAAAAATAGAGACAAACCAATATAAAGTGTTAATTTTATTTACCATGGATTGTTTATTGCTTGTTTGAGCAGCAGTTATTACTATCACAATCATTCTTGCATTAACATGCAACAACTTAAAGCATTTCTTTTAATTGCCTGGAATTGTTTAACCTGGCTGTAAATCGACGTTATTTTATAAAAACTGATGTTGTCTCGGATTGCCACACTTCCACTATTAATAATACAATAAAAACTAGCCATTTAGTATGATATAATATCGATAAAATCTCTAGGATTACGAAAAATTTAATTCTGAGGTTCAGTCAGTCGCCATTTGAAGCTAATGACAGCGGTTTGTTTTTCCTAAGGTCTGGGACCTGTGACGTCACGCGCACGCGACCCACTGTATACTTTCAGGTACCCTACAAGAAATTCGAGGAGCTATGAAACCATAGCCGAATGAACGCATGAAACCAAATGAACGCTGTGCTAGGTTTTCAATAGCTCTTATTGTTACATTTTTTTTTCTTTTTTACACCGAGTTTCGTGTGAACATTTTAAAAAATTAATTCTATTTTTCTGTTGTAAATTCAAAATTCTGTAACAATAGATCTTGTCTAAAGTCCAATAATTTACTTTCTTGAAAAAGAAAATTTCTTTGAATAAGTTAATGTTTTAATAAGCATTATTTTAATACAAATTTTTATGATATTAGGACGATATTTCAAACGGGCAATACATTGAGATCTATTTTAACAAAGACAAAACAGCTAAATCATGAGCAAAATTCAAAAAACTGCATTTATAGTATTCCGTGTGAGTGTAATAAACATTATGTGGGTGAGTCATCCAGACCATTCAGTGTTAGATTGGGTGAGAACGGACATAGAATAAAGTGGGTCTCGGCAAAAATTTTAACAAAAGAGACAGATAGCAAGAAAAGAAAATTAAAGAAGCGGCTATAATACTATTGAATTAACTATGGAGAATGAATATTACTAGTCACGGCATAGAAAAAATTAAATGTTCTTTGTCTCAAATAAATTGGAATATTTTTGGCAGTCATAATTATAGTCCAGAAGTGTTGTAAAATTTTTTGGTCAACACCTATAAAAGTCTCATTGAAACACATTTCCCGTTAAAAAAGGTTGTTAATCAATCTAACCCACCAGTAAAGTGGTTTAACGAAACTCTTAAAGGTAAATGGGACACATTATCCAGTGTCAAAACAATTTGTAATTCTACTCAGGATCCTGCCGATTGGGCAGTATATAATATTTTACGTAAAGAGTACAGGCAATGTATTAATGATTCTAAGAAGTGTGCTTACAATAATTTTATTAACGGCTCAGACAATAAAATCAGGGACAGCTGGAAATTAATCAACTTTGAACGTAACAAAGCGAGTTCTGACAATACTGAGTATGCATTTACACAAAAAGCTTTTAACGATTTTTTTGCTTCGATAGCTGAGAATATAATAAATTCTTTACCAACTGCAGATCAGACTGCACTGGATTTTTTAAGTGACTTGCCACCCACAAATAACTCTTTTTTTCTGTACCCCGTATCAGAACTGGAAGTTTCCAACACCATTAAAGCTTTAAAAGATTCTAACTGTACAGATATTTATGGAATGAATTCTAGAATTTTAAAAGAAACAGTAGACATTATTGTTCAACCTTTAACTTTATTAATTAACAACTGCCTTGGTGCGGGTGTTTTCCCAGAAGCTTTTAAGATCACGAAAGTTATACCACTTCTTAAAAAGGGTAATTCCGATGACTTGGACAACTACCGGCCAATTTCCATCATACCAATTTTTGCAAAGGTTTTAGAACTAATTTTAAAAAACCGACTATTAAACTTTTTTGAATCTAATGACGTTCTAAATAACTGTCAATTTGGTTTTCGTAGCAAGTGCTCTACTACACAAGCTGTGTTTACTGTGGTGCGGGACAGGCATGTAGAAATTACACTGCTTGACTTGTCCAAGGCCTTTGACTGTGTCTCGCATGAATTACTCATAGAAAAGCTGAAATTTTATGGGGTTCGTGGGAGTCCATTGGAACTACTACGCTCCTATTTATGTAACAGAAAACAGTGCGTCAGTGTAAATAATATAAATTCGGATCTTAATCCAGTTAAGCACGGAGTGCCTCAGAGCTCTGTATTGGGGCCACTCCTCTTTATTATATATGTCAATGATATATTTCATTTTTGTTGCCCCATAGGTGTATTGCTTACGCTGATGACACCACATTGCTGACTTCCCTTAGTAACCTTCAAGTTTTACATCAACAGACTTCTTTAATTTCTGATCAAGCCAAAACCTGGTTCATCACTAATAAAATGAAAATGAATGAGGAAAAAACACAGAAGCTTGTCTTTTCCACGAGTAACACAGTGACAAAGGGTGACAGTGTGAAACTCCTAGGTGTCATACTGGACGAAAAACTAAACTGGTTTAGTCATATTGATCAGCTAAGCCACAAACTTGCCAGCACAATATTTTTGCTCCGTCAGCTAAGAATGCATTTGGTTTTGGAAACCTTGAAAGCGAGCTATTTTTCACTGTTTCATTCACACATTAGTTATGGCATCACTTTATGGGGTAATTTTTGTCATACTATAAAAATATTTCGTCTACAAAAGAAAGCAATTAGAATCATTGCCAATGCAGGGTATAGAGACCACTGTCGGCCTCTATTTATTTCACTGGGCATTATGCCGTTACCGTCTTTATATATTTATCTTAGTTTACTGGATATACACAAAAACTTAAATTCTTTTGAAAGGAATTCAAATTTTCATAATTACAGCACTAGACAAGCCGATTTACTAAGGCCAGCTAGGCATCGACTGACAAGATCGTCTAAAAATTCGCCGCACCTCAGGCTATATAATTTTCTTCCAAATCCACTAAAATTATTGACCTATAACCATTTTAAGGGCATATTGAAAAAAATATTTTTAATCCACGGTTTTTACTCTACTGACGAGTTCGTGGCGTTTTTGACAAACCCCGAAAACATTGCTGGTTTAGTGGCATCCATTTGACGTGGTACGCACCACTTCCTTGCTCCCTCAGTTTCTTGCTATTGTTTAAACATACAACAATAATGTCACTTATTTTTATATTGTATTTCGTTACGTATTTCTCTGTTCTCTTTTAATATTTTGTTTTGTATTGTATAGGATACAAAAACATAACATAATGTGTTGATGTTTTTTTTTTACTTTTGTTAATGTTGTTCACTTATAGGTTTATGCCTATATTTTATATACTATTTATTATATTTTTTAATTGACGTGCCATATATATATGTTTTGTATTTTAATTGGTGAAATAAATGATATGATATGATATGATATGAATGAGGATAAATGCGTGTCGAATTGTTCTGTAGATGTTTGCACAACCTGGCTGCCGATGTTAAAAGAAGAACTTAACAAACTCAACATTGTTTAAAATAAAACTATCAATTAGATATATCAACAGTTCTGTGTAAGCAGCAAGTATCTATGGATACTGAATATAACAAATATATTCTTAAAGCTGTGTATTTAATATACACAGCCCACAAACATTATAATACGCTTTGAGAAAGGAAACAGATTCGTTTTCCGAAACGTCAGCAAAATACGTCATTTTTATATTTTTGTTCTTATTCATTATTTGTCAAAACCACCCTCTAACTGATCCTTTGACGTAAAAGTCACAGGCGTAGATGTTATTTTCCAGTAAAATACTGGTTAATTGTATTATTTTGTAGATTTCAGACATTGTTTAGAAGAATACATGTGGCAGAGCATCCCAATAAGAATAGAGAAAAACATGCAATCTTGACACGTTCATATTTTTCGAAAAACACCATTGGGACAGCCGTACGATGTCGCGACATAAAGAGGAAGTCTTCCAGATAAACCTGATCGTAAATTGCACAGCGAAATTCGAAAATTCGGGTCGGCATGAACGAATCAAAAGTAGCATTTTGTGACATTTCAGAATATTGAAGATGTTTTTCCAACGAATTTTAGGTTAGGTTGTGTCCACTGCTAGTTGTTTCTGACAAATGAGCATGGGAAAGCAGAATCGGTGTCGCTTGACACCGTCATCCGACTTTCACCCTCTGATGTCACGTTTCAGGAGTGGATAAAATCCGGCAGATTTTAATCGCTTATATTTCTGAAGGAATTTTTTTTAAAATTTTTTGTTGTCTATGGGATTTTTAATGATGTTAGTTTACGATTTTGAGTATTTTAATTCAATTTTATTTTTTGGGCAAGTTCCCTATTAAGGAAATGTAAACAACTCCAATACGTTCTTTCACAAGAAAGTTCGTCGACCTATTCCTGACCTATTCATCAATCGGTAGTGTATCTTCGCAAATCTACTACTAATTTAATATACTAAATTACCTCAGAACCCTCTAAAATTTTGCAGGTGCTTTCCCACATTGAAGACCAGTACACCATTTTATTTTCCGCATATCATGGTAGATCATGCTGTATATCGATCTGATTTTTAATTTATCCAAAACCACTGTTGCTAGTACTAATTATTTTGTGCTCTGTGCTATTGACAAACCTACGGGGAGAAAGCGTAAAAGGGAGTGAGCGAGGAGGGAATTGACCCTTTAAAAGGGGAGGTGAGGTGTAGAGAAAATATCATTTTTTACTGCTGGGGGGCGGCAAGCAGAAATTTTTATGACGAAGGATTTATTACCAAAAACAAATATAAAAGTTTACAGGTATAGTGCCAGTGGACACGGTATGCATAAATAGTTCTGCCATATCAATAATTTATCTGGAATTCTTTATCGTTAATATAATAATTGTGTATCAGATAGTGACAAAAACATTTTACAATTACCTGATTTTGTGCTACCTTTTTAATCTTATGTTTTTTCTTTTTATCTTGTTTAAACGTATACTCTGTATATGCCCTTAAAAACAAATATGATAAATCGCGAAACAATTTTGACAAATTAATAATAAAGTAATTTTAGTAATTAAAATTCAGTTCAATTTAATTAAAGACAGTCCTCATTATAAAACCAACTCATACTTAGGAAATAAACTGAAAAAGATTTACATTCAATTAATTAGCCATCTGGTTTTTCCTCTGACTTGTTACGAGAGAGAAATACAAAGTAGGGTTTTAAGTTATGCCCGTTTTGATATCGCCAAATTAGGTTGTAAGGCTAATAAGGCATAAACATTCACGTTACCAGGCTGAACGATCACTTAATATTAGATGGCTGTAGTGTAGGTCTTGGATATAAGGGAATGGAAAAAGTATTGTCATTGTGATAAAATTCCGCGTATGATTATTCTGTATATACACAATATATCATTAGAAAATATTTAAAATATTCTACTTTAGTTTATATTTTAAATAGAACCAACCCGAGTTTATTCGTTAGATGCTTGAATATTTAAAGGATTACAGGAAAACAAATACCATAGTGTTCTCATTTACGTAGTCAGTCTTTGTTTGGATACTGCACAGAAAGGACGAAATAACGCAGAAGGTCAGAAGGTTATTATTTATTAGTATTTTCATGGTGTCAGAATATTTCAAGACTGCACATTAGTATGTGCAAGACTGTCAGTAGCTTTATTTCATTGCAAGATTTAAATGTAGTAAAGCGGCGGCAACCAACATAACACAGAATGTGTATAAATAATAAGCTAATATTAATTCGTTGTTAGTCATTTACCTTCACTGAATAATTAATTGTAATTTTAAATTATTAATTTATACGGAGTTACCACAATAGAATTAGAAAAAGCTACTAGATGCAGTGGCGCAGCCAGAAAATTCGTCTGGGGGGGGCCAATAGAACCGGCCTCCCCGGAGGTTGAGGAAAACTTTTCAGCAAATGGTTGAAAATGGATGTGTATAGATTCCTCTACTAGATAATATGGACATTAATTACAAAATATTAATTTCAAGAGATAATTTGGATACTGCCTTTAGTCCCTTCAAATTAGTCAAGAAATCGCTGTTTTATGGAAAATCTTCCCACAGATGAGACCTATAAGAAGTGAAGTATTTGGGTTACCTAATCATAATTTTCACCCTCCGCAGTTCTAAAAAAGGGTGGTTTTTGATAAATATATACATATATATGAATTTTAGCGTTTTTTCGTCTTTTTCTCTATTTTGAGGGAAAACTATGCATTTTGGTGAAAAATATCAAGAGGGCAAAGTTGTAGAGCATAAAACATAAAATATATATATATGTTTTTATGAAAAAAAAAACCTAGAAAACACTTAAAGATAGTGAATTTTATGTTCTACAACTTTGATCTCATGTAATTTTTCATAAAAATGCATAATTTTGGCTCAAAATCTAAAAAAGGCGCAAAAGTCTATATGTATACTTATTTCCTTCGCGCCCTCTAGCGGCGAAACTAAGCGGAATTCGAAAAAGGTAGAGTTATAGTAAAGTTATAGGAAATTTTATGCTCTACTACTTTGCTCTCTTGATATTTTTAACCCAAATGCATAGTTTTCCTCAAAATAGAGAAAAAGATGAAAAAACGCTAACATTCATATATATGTATATATTTCTCAAAAACCACCCTTTTTTTAGAACTGCGGGGGGTGAAAATCATGTTTAAACAACTCAAATACTTCACTTTCTACAGGTCTCATAACTGTGGGAAAATTTTCTTAAACATTTCCTAATTTGAAGGCACTATTTGTACTAATAGTAATATTGCTTCTTTATTTTTTCGGTTATCGAAGATGGCTTGGGGGTGGGGGGGGGCATGCCCCCCCCCCCCCCTGGCTGCGCGCCTGACTGGATCAATGTGAAAATTATAACAATTTTAAAATTCATTGTACAAACCCGAAATTAGCATTGCGTGACCCAGTAAAACAGAGATTATAACAGCGTTATACACAGTCTTCGTAATTTGGATTTTCTGAATGGTTAGTGAAATTTGCACATTTCTTTTATCATGAAACCAGTCGAATCACAAAGGACTCCGCACAGAGCATATGGAAAAATGGTCCCGGTTAAATTGGTTAAAAATTTAGTATGTTGTAATTCGGATGATTTTGATCAAGCGTCTCAATGGGCACAACTGGGTGAGTTTCAAATTTTATGGTGTCAATATAGTCGCCTTGAGAACATTTATTACACATCTCCACAAAATTAAAAAAAGTGATTATTATACTCTTCGCAAAAGCAAAGAGTATATTATATTTGATCGGCATATTTCTAAATGAGTAAATAACGCTCGTAGAGAAAAAATTTTCACATCATTATATTAGTGAACGAATTCTGAACAACTTTCAAAATGTCCGTGCGTCTGTCTGTCTGTCAAGTTTCTTGTAGCACGATAATTTAAGAAAGAAAAGTCCAATTGTATTGAAATTTGGAAAGTAAGTTAGTGTTAGCTAGAGGAAGAACCTATTATTTTTGAAAAAAATCAATCAGTAAATAAAAAAGTTATTTATCATTTAAATTTAAAAAAATATATTTTCTTAATTTTTGTCATTTGCACTTAAATATAAATCTTGCGAAATTTCATTCTCTATATATTTTTTTTTTATACATTTTACTAATATATATATTTCATAATAATATATCTAATTCGTTGAAATATAATACTCGAATGATATATATTACAGACATTAAATTTTTGTAGTGATGTGTCATGGTGCAATGGCTAAGGTTTTGTCTGAAAGCGCACATGACCCGTGCCACGGCGTATTACGACAAGTGAAAGATTCGGATCAACTCCGAGAAGTCTGAGTCGATTCTCTTCACGCGCCGGTTCACAGAGAACCGCATCTTAACGCCAATTTCGATCGGGGGGCAAGAAATTCAAATCAAACGGTGCGTGCAGTTTCTGGGGGTGAACTTAGACAAACGACTGACGTTTAACGCCCACGTGAACGAGACGGTACGCAAGGTCTACTTCATGTCCAGGAGTCTGTACCCGCTCCTGGCCAGGGGTAGCGGACTTAACAGGACAAATAAAAAACTGTTGTACACGATGGTGATCAGGCCGGCCATCACATACGCGGCGCCGGTGTGGTGCAGCATACCGGCCACGACAATGAGAAAACTTCGAGTTCTCGAACATAAATTTATGCGCCTCGTCTCTGGTTCGGACAGATACAGCTCCCTCAGAGATTTATATGATCGTTGCCACGACATAACCCCACTAGCGAACTACGTCCAAGAAATTTCTCAAAAATTCTACGAATTCAAACTGGGCGATAGTCCGCTAACCCGCAACATAACCCAAATCAGAAGAAAAAAGTGAAAAGTGGGCTGTTTCTGGGACTCCATTGGGTGAGCTGTATGTATTTCGACATGTTGAATACGAATCAGGTGTCCGTTCCTTCCATTACTCACCAATTTTTAGTAGAAGAAAATCGGAAAAAAATATTTTCCTCAAGAATAAAAATTGATGAAAAAAAAAGTATTTTGGTGAGCGGGCGCACAAATTACTCTAGAGGTAAATGCATACTACTTGTAATTTAGGTCTTCTAGTATACCTACATTTATAGGGTATTTTTAAAATGAATAAGCTCTATATTTTGAAATGAGACAGCAATTACGACAGCTTCCAAATTTAGAAACCATATTTTCCTGTCAACTACTAAATCTGGCAGTTTAAAAACATTATATATCTATTTTTCTATACATTTATAGGGTGTTTTTAAAATTTATAAGCTCTTACCTCTATATTTTGAAATGAGACAGCAATTATGACAGCTGCCGAATTTAGAAATCATATTTTCCTGTCAACTTCGGAACCAGGTACATTAAAAACAATTTGCATCCGTTTTGTTATATATTCACAGGATATTTTTAAAGTTAATAAGCTCTAACTTCTCTAACAGTATTTTTTTGTAAAAATATGATTTTTTATTAAAAACTAAAAAAAAAATGAAAAATGAAATTTCAAAATCCGGCTAGAGGGATCGATAGGTAAATTCAAGACGAACATTTAAAAAAAATGTCTAAATAACTTAAAATTTACGACCTCTAGAGTAATTTGGGTGGAACACTGGCATTTCTCGCCACTGTGGGGCGGGAGAAATTCGGAACTAACTTTTTTTGACAAGCAAGGACAGACATTAGAAAATTTTTACTTGTGGAGACCCAGCGCTTGAGGCCCGGTGGGACTTTGCCTCCCTGCTCTCCAGCCTGATTCTGTCGTTGATCGATGGTTAAGGTGAAGCGGGGTTGTAAAACAAATAAAATTATGTAGTTATAATTAATTTTCAGTACAAAAAATTAAAACGGTTTTACAAATGTATAATGTAGATAATTGCATGTTTATGAAAAAAAATTGAGTAGAAGTGTTACATATTTCTACCCCATGTAATATAACTTCCTTCAGTAGAAACCAGCTCAAATAAATAAGTGAATAAGTTGGTAGTTCGCCAGTAATCCAACAGATGGCGCTGCCGTTCTTAGCTGGACAGCCGAGTGAGGACAGTTCAGTTCAGATAGTGAGTTGAGAACAGATCAAGAAGAAGTAAACAAAGTGATAAAGTGATTGAATTATTGAATTATAATGTAATATTAGTGAAGTAACTATTTGTTGTAATTAGTGCGTAAGTTAATAAATTAGTGTTTAGTGTTACCCTGGTGTTATATTTTCCGAACCCACAGTACAGGATGTTTACTAAGTTTAAGACACGCAACAGAAAGATATGAATATCCACATATCATATTTATGTTCATTATTAGTTGTAATATTTTTATTTATTTAAATACACTGTCTTACAGATTAACAAAAACCCAGCTGCAGGACAGGAGGGTTACAGTGTGATAGAAAAAGAACACATAATTTGATAATATATGCGATACAGACAATAAAATTTTAAACATCAGTTATACAACACGTGGAGATTAAAACACCAAATAGAAGATCATATTAAGGTATGTATTCATACAGAGAACGAAGGCGAAAGAACGGTTACAAACGAATTCGTTCGGGTAAGTGTACGTACTAACAAATGCCACCGATCGCGTTCGCTCGTCTTCGCCAGAGTTCGCTCACTGGGCGGTACACCAAAGAAAATTCGGGAAGAATTCGTTTGGCCTATTTTATAGTGTGTTCGGCTTTTAAGCAGTATTCGTTTATTCGGTGTTCTGAACGGATTGATTTTGTTTTAATTTATATTAATAATAATTTTAAATCAATAACGATGGAGTGGAGTAATTCTACTTTCCTACAACTCATCGAATTATATCGAGAACATGAATGCCTATGGAATCCTGTTCACAACGACTTCTACTTTTGAACAAGGAAGTCATCCACCAACGTTTTTTCTTTCTCTGTCTAGATGCTTCACTATCTAATAACAATATAAGCTGCACTTGCAATAATTATTAAGTCTTCGTCCGACGCCATTTTTTTTTAACAACAATGCGTATATACCAGCGAAAATAAACGAATGACTGAGAAACCATTCGTTCAGAGGTATGTGGACACAAAGCAAACTTTTACTGAATGCAGAACGATTTTGGGCGAATCCGTTCGATCGAATTCTTTCGCCTTCGTTCTCTGTATGAATACATACCTTTAGGTTAATTTGCAACTGAATATATCAAAGTCTTGATAGCTGTCGTGGTAATTGTTGCACGTAGTGCAAAGAGGAGAAGACTTTAAAACATTTGTGCGTGGTTGTGGTAGGTAAAATCTATGGAAGATATACACGGGTTATGAAAATGATTTTTTTCTAAAATAGTCGGACAGTCAACCGTATTATTAACGAATTCATTAAGCAACATTTCGGAAAAATATACACGCCTGTCAAAAAGCCATGACAAGCTAAATTTTTGTAATAGGTCCGATTCCGAAAAGCCTATTGGTCGATAAAACCTTCGCATTTGAATCACAGCAGTATTAGAAATTTTCTTTGTACTGATCTTAGACAATCGAGGTGAACATTATACTCGGGACACCGAACAACTGAAGCATGTTTTAATTTTGATCCAATAAATGAAAAAACAGGATAATTAAGGCATCGTCATTTGAGAAGTCATGGCTACAGTACACGATAAATCCATAAATCTGATTACATGCACTCACAATGGTTTCAATGTGATTAGCAATGGAAAGTTTTCTGTCAGAGATAACACCAAGGTTGCGAAATGTATCAGGTCTTGCTGAAGTCGTATCTACAAGTCGATAGTCGAACATTACTAAAGAATTTCTTATAAAATAGGACCTTACTTGACACTTAGCCACATTTAAATTGTTTGAAATGCACCTAAATTAATGCATCTAAATTATTTTGAAGGCGGAGGCAGTCTTCATCATATTCGACAGTGAAAATTTTTTTTATGTTGTCAGCATACAGCAGGCAATTAACATCTAGTACTGTGGCAATATCATTAATAAATATTATAAATAACATAGGTCCAAGAATAGGTCCTTGTAGATCGCCAGACGGAACAAAGCAGTTAGAAGATTGAAACCCATTAAAAGCCACAAATTGTGAACGATTTCATAGATAAGATTGAAAGTGTAACAGTAGAGAATCAGAAAAGCCAAAATTCCGTAATTTGTTAAGTAGAATCACGTCAAACCTACCGAAGGTTTTAGAAAACTCTGTATAAATGACATCAGTCTGTGTACTTGAGTCAATATATTCAGCGATAAACTAGGTAACACAAAAAAGTTTTGCTATCGTGAATCGACCTTTTACAAAGCCATGTGTTGGGACACGGATAGTTGACTGTGAACATGGCATGTGCAAATGCTTTGGCAAAAATTACGAGTTATAGTAATTGGACGGAAATTCTCGATCACCCTCTATCGTCCTTATTATATACTGGCCAAACTTTAGAGTACTTAAAGGATTTCGGAGAAGTACTGGTACAGATGCATAAATTATACAAAATTGTAACGGGGGCAGCAAAAAAGCGGCTGCGTAACTAAATTCAGTTCGATTCCTGTAAAAAATTCAGAACAAATTTCTGGTGTATTATGGAAGCATGTTGTGAAGGGTAAGATAAGTTTAAAAATAACCTTTCACAATCAATGCGTTTTTATAATAAAATCCGTGCTTTTCAAAATAAGCAGCTACTCGTATTTACTGTGTATATTTACGCCACTCCTGAGCATGTGTAAATTATAGTCTTGCTATAATTTACCTCCATTACTGCTCAATATTAATTTTTATCACCACTTATACACTAATAAATATAGATCTAAATCTGTCGAGCCCAGAACTGAAGCATAAATAAAAGCAAAGATCGTATACTAGCTAAGAAGTTCTCAAGGTTAAGGTTAGTTAGAGTTTGTAAAGTAGCGTTTTTATTGACTCTGGTCGAAGTTACCACTGGAATAAAAATGCGGAAAAATTTCCCGCATATTTGAATCGCGAAAGTTTAACATTAAATAGATGGATATCTATCGGCCCTGAAAAGTTCAAGTTCATTTGCAGTTCATGCAGGAGTTTTACAAATTCACCAGAGAGAAATAAAAACAGGCAATTGAGGATGAAGTAGTCCTGAGGGTATTGGTTTTTTTTCACCTAAAAGACTCAGTAGGCCCGGGCCGCATATTCATTTTCTGTCAACTTAAGCACGATCGGCTCGAGTCGTACTGCCCGTTAGCCAACGTTGCCAAAATATGAATTAAAACAGGCGTTAAAATTATTGCCAAATAAATTTTAGTGACTGCATTATCTAATCTTAAAATTAAAAAAAAAAAAGTGAATTTAAACACGATCTTTGCATATTTAACAAATATATGTATTCATATCATTTTAATAATTATTTTCCACCGCACCAGAATTATTATGCATTTATACAAAAGTAGCACCTAAAAAACAATAAATGGATTAATAATGAGGTTAAGGTTTTGGGCAACTACGTGAAGAACTTTTATCAATTGTCCTGGGTGTTTCCTAAACTAAAGCACAAATATAATAAATCTAAGATATAACATAAGTATTTGGCGGCTACCTACTACAAACTAAAACACATAATGCGAATAACCCAAATAAAATACGTTGGCAAGTAGTTTCTGCAAGTAATAAAAATAGGACAATAAATTATACTACTATTTAAACTGATAATTGGGAATTGTTAGAAGACCCATATACTGTAAGCAATTTTTCCAATAATCATCTTCTCCAGGAGCCTTTATCATTAATACTGTGATGTGCTGCTTCAATTAATTCAGATGTATTTGCACCTACTCGAGAAAGAACCAACCAGTAGTAGTTCTAGAGTGATGACATCTGGAATTATCTAGAGAATGGTGGCGTCATCACAGAACAATCGAGATCTGTCATTTTTAGGTATAAAAGACCGACCGCATTCTCGACGAGTAGTTCAGAAAGTACAGAAAGTTTTGAAGTCTTGGATTTGACAAGTGAGAAGTGAAGTTAAGACTCCAATGTGAAAAACAAAGTGACAAACATTGTTATTTTTAGTCAGTAAAGTGCGTTTAAGTAATAATCAGTATTGTGAAGTATCCAGTAAATTATTTAATAAAGTGTGTGGACAATCTCTTGTTATAATTTTTGGAACCCACGGAATTTGCAAGGGTGGTTTCCTAGGGGTGGAAACACGTTACAATACAAAAAATTGATATAAACAGGAAACGGTGAATGCTCAATGAATCCTTCAGTATTATTTATTGTATCCATACATTGAACCTGATCTCCTACAATTTTTTTTTTTTTAGTTACGTGACTGCATAACATCGACTGCTGTGGTCATTAGCCGTTTTCAAAGTTACCTTAATGTCTTATCATATAATATCAATTTCTCATATTTTGTAGTTAATTTTTTTTTGTGCAGGCCACTAGAATTGAAGTAGAGTACCACTAGTACCAGCTTCTTTATTGCCTCACTGTTAAGAGCTAAAATCTTTCTTAGATCGTTTTCTTTTCCAGAGTTTGTTCTGTGCTGGGCAAATAAGGGGCATGTAATAAGAGTATGTTATACCGTTATCCTTCTCTCTCAGTTTGGACATCTAGGGTGGCTTTCTCCTCTTAACAACAAATGTGACGAAGTCATGTAAGCGTGCCCGATTCTTAGGCGGGTGATCATAGTTTGTTCCCTTCTCGTGAGTTTTACAAGACATTTAGACGTATCTACTTGTGGCTGAATAGTTTTGTATGTTGTTTCACTTCGATTCCACTTGGTTTGCCATTTTTTGATAGATTATTCTTTTTACTTCACACATTATGTCCTGGTATCTTACTGGGATATTGTCACAAACTACATTTTGATTTGCAGCTAGACGTGCAACTGCATCTGCTTTTTCGTTCCCGGCTATACCTGTGGCTGGGCGTAAATATAAATGTGACTTCTTTACCTGTTAAGTTTAAACGGTGTAACACGATCTGAATAAATTTTATGGCTGGATCTGTAATAAATACGTTTTTGATAGCCTGTAACGTGCTCAGGGAGTCACTGTAAATAAGAAAGGACTCTTTTACTGATATTTCACAATAGTGAAGAGCTTCCAGTACAGCCTGCATTTCTGCATTATATACCTTGCTAGTTGTAATTTTCGTGTAATTGTTTCACTTGTAGTTACGATTCCAGATCCAACTCCGTTATCTGTTTTAGATCCATCTGTGAATATTGCCTCCGGTTAAATGTGTCGTAGAATACATGTTTTAAATAACCTGGGTTTGTTTCATCTTTTTTTAAAGATAACACTAGGTGGCATGTAAGTGGTGTAAGATACCTTTAAAGTATAGTTTTGGGACGTTAATATTCTGTTCCATACAGATAGCTAGCGGCTTTGTTATTGTAGATCTAGACTCATATGATATCCTACAACTATTGACAAATAAACTTAATAACACTAAATCCAGTGGTGTAAATCAATATCGTAACTTTCTGTTAAAAATTGTTCTACCTTTTATTATAAAACCATTCGCTTTTCTGAAAAATGTTTCCTTTTCTTCTGTATTTTTTTCCAAACAGTCTTAAAATAAGAATAGTAAATCCAAAAAGGCGATCCGTTTAATATTAATAATTACAGGTCTGTCATAAAGATCTTGGACTGTTTGAGTATGCTTACCTTAATAGACTTAATTCTTATTTAAAGGAAAACAAAATTATTACTGATAATCAACATGCCTTCCAAAAAAATAATAGTACTAGTTGAGCACTTGGTAGCGATGGTACATCATTAAACTGGAAAAACTGTTACTTAAATAACCAGTCTCAATATGTTACTTACGTTATGTAACGGTAAACTTCTTTAGTATTCGTAAATTCCTATTAAAATCCGTTAAATTACATTATTTTATATCTTTATTATAAAAATTACCTATTTCTTTAGCTTTGTAAAACAAGATTTAACGCCAGCCCTGTCGGGCAGTAATTGCTTACGAGTTAGCCTTCTAGAAATTCCATAAAATAAGCGGGTAAACTAGCCGTATGGAAACTATTCCTCCAATGGCAAGTACAGATCTGACATAATGCTTGCGTTGCCCTTGGTTACGGACCTCCGAAAAATAGTGTGCTAGACGCGCATATAAAACCACAAATGAGTGTGATATATTCACTTTTTGAAGCAGCCTTCGGGCTCGCAAAGTTGTCAAAATTATGGGTGGAATTTGAGCCATTTGAGTGTTCAGCTTCTCTGGCGAATTGAGAAGTTTACACCAAAATCTGTTCAGTTTAGATGTTTCTGAATTAAAGTAGCATTTGTTGGTAAAATACTAGCTACTTTAAGTTGTTTTGTATATAGGCGTTTGTACATGGCTGGGTTGTTTCCTCCTTCTAGCTGCCGGCTTAGTTCACCATATAAGTAATTCCCGTCACCAGTCGTTGGAGTGTCTTCATTCCTGCGTTCTTTTATAGATCCAGATCCAGTGTTCTTGTATTATTTTCCTGAAAGAAATTTTTATCGCGTGTATTTTCGTTGGCGTGCTGGAAAAAATCAGTTTTGGCTCGATATACCAATAGTACACTACTGGTTAATTCTGGTTTAATTTAGATTCAATATTTACTTGAAGGTTGACGTAGATTGTACATTGTTCAAGGGGCCCCAAACTTTTTACAAAGCTTGTGATTTGCCTGTGAACTAATTTCCCTAGGCGTTAGTTCCACCTTTTCTAGGTACTTTAGCTAGTGCGGACTAGCATCTTGCATTTGCAAAGAATATGTTCCGAAGTTTCTATTGTAATATCGCAGTAGCTGCACGTATCGTTGTCTACCTTGCCCATGTTCTTAAGATTAAGGGATAATAGTCTGTTAAAAGGCTTTTCATCAGCCTTGAGTCAGACTTTTCGAGTTCGAGAAGCCTTGTGGCATTTTTTGACGAATAAGTGATGAATTTTTTCGCTTGTCTTTGGCCCGGAGTATTCCTCCAGTAGTTCCTTTTCCCATTTTAGGACCTCGTCCGTTATGTGTCTCTTAGATAAGCCACAAAATGGTTCGGGTCCAAAGAATGGGGCTTCAGCACTTTTTTTTTGCAAGGGCGTTAGCTAATTCGTTTCCTTCTATTCCTTCATGCCCTGGCACCCACATCAAGGTAAACTGGTTGTTTTTTGCTAGTTGCTTCAGGGATTGTCTGCATTCCCAGGCAATTTTAGACTCAGAGGTGTATGGACCTGAGAGCTTTTAACACTGCCTGGCTATCTGAGAGTATATATATATATACCTTTGCCCTTCGAATGCCTTTATGCATTCCTGGGCATCTTCGATCCATCTGTGTATCAGATGAGTGACCTCTTCGACTTTGCTCGTCTGGCGGCTCTCGATTAGCACATCAAACGGGCAGTCAAAGTCCCGCTTAATTGCCATAGAGTCGGTGGATTTGGTCACGGATTCCAGTTCAATTGTTTCTAGAATCGTTAGGTGACCAACCAGGTCTCCTGGTTTGAAAGAGAGTACCTGCTGCAACCTTAGGACACCAAGTGCTGCCTCCTTCCTTACATGCAGATGTAGAGGAAGAAGATCTAGCATTGCCTCCAGAGCTGCTGTGGGACAGGAGCACATTGCTCCTGAAATCCCTAAGCAGGGATGCATGGGTTGACGTAAGAAAATAATTTATTGCTCTATATTGAAAATTTACTACTAACTATAATTTATCTTACGGAGACTTTCTTTTAGGGGCTTGATATGAGCGGTTAATATAAACAGGTCAAAGTTTATTTATCTAAGAAATTTGTTAGACGTTCTTTCGAAAGCAACTAGAAAAGTGAAATAAAGTAAAAATTATTAAAAGTGACCAACATCTAAATTACCGGAATCTGCTGGTTATCAACAAAAATAAAATGGTTCCAACAAGACTTATCTTACCTCTGATGTTTCTGTTTTCTTTTCTGGTATTTGCACTGATTTTTTCTTATCTTAGATGAATGATGTCACTACACTACCCTTCGAGACACTGCCAACATGTGTCGAATATTTTATTTTGAAATAAAAATATAGCATGCTCTTCTAGGTAGGTTGGTGTGTAGTAAAACATAAATTATTACTTTTCTCTTACTTTCAATTGAAATAATACGCCGTTAAAGTACAATATTGCTACTTTTAATTAAAACAATATGAATGTACTCTACATTTATGCTAAACAAACACATCGCGCATTTGAAAAACAAATAAAAATGTTGTATATGTACGGATATAGCTTAGTGAAATAAAAAAGAAATGGTATGGAGAGGTTCATGTTATTGCGTTTTTATAAGTCAAGGGTTTCAACAATGCGCAGTACCGACGAAATATAGTGAGAATGGAAACAAAGAGCCAATTTAACACTTCGAATTTGTTCTTATTTCCATAACCTTTGTGTAGATGACACCATCAAGTTCTGTGGAAAACGCAATTCTTGTTTGTTCCTTTCCAACAAAATTGGTTTTATCAATTTATTATCTAATACGTACTTTCAAACAATGACAAATTTACAGGAGTCTTTTTTAGCTATTGCTTAAATTGAGAGTTGTTTAACAATAATAATTCTTAAAAACCGCCGCCTAAGGAATAACTACTTCCACATATAGATTTCCTATCCAACTCTCTTAAAGTGAAAAAAGACAATATTGTATTTGAACTCCACTATGATAAAAATAATTGTTCACAGAACTTTAATAACATAATATTTGAAATCGTCTACCCCAAAAATCTATAAAACGATATGTCACATGGTAAAGGGGGGGCTGTTGCCAAAAATATTCTTGAGGCCTTTGGTTCTTGTACCCCCTTTAATGGTGGTGTGAGGATGATAGAAGGGGTGGCTAATGTAAAAAAAATGAGGCCTTTTTGGTTTTTGTATACAAGCTAAATCACAATTATATTTTTTTACCCCCTTTAATAATAGTGTGAGGATGGTAGAGGCCGTAACTCACGCAAAATTTTTTTTAAGGCTCTTGGTTCTTGTATACACGCTAAATCACATTTTTTTGCCCCATTTAATAAAGAGGGTAGGCTGGTAATGGGCGTGGTAGAAGGGGTGGTTATTGCAAAAAAAATTGAGGTCCTTGGTTCTTGTATACACACTAAATCATAATTTTATTTTTTACCTCTTTAATAAAGGTGATTTACCCACACTTACCCCTCAACCCTTCAACGGAACAAGATCAAAATATAATCTAGTTACAGATCACGTTATAGTACATACATGCATCTTCAAGCCAATATCATAAACGGTTCCAGAGTAATCGTGTGCATAAAAAAAGTTACACAGACCGACAGAACGACAGCCAGAATTTTTTAAGGCTCAGGGCCCTAGGTTTATAATGTCATGTAACATCGAGATTTTAGTAGGGGCGAGCGTAGATGTGTCTTCACTGAGTATGTATCCTCGACACTCCAGTGAAGCAACGTGCGGCGCGGTTAGTACTTGGATGCTTGGGAAACACAGCGATCTCGTCCCATCTTCTAGCGGCTTGTATATCAATGTATAGTGGATACACCATCCATCGAAGGAGGTGTAAAGCAGGCGGTCCCTTGTCTATTAAATGTTAGGCAAGTAAAAGATCCCTACTCTTCTTACGAGAAGAGGTTCGGCAAAATTTCCAGGTTGGGGGGTAGCTCGTCTCCTGGCGTCGGTGATAGGCACTGGTAGGGGAAATAGGCTGACGTTAAATAAATAGATAAAAAAAAAGTTTGAGCAAAACAAAATTTCTGTCTGTCTGTCGCCAGTGGTCTGTCCCCAAGTAGCACCTTAAGTCAGAATTACGTAATGTAGCCCTCGTTTTGGTCCCGTTTTCCCGTTTAACCTAACCTAATTGACTTAAAATTTACGTAAAAAATAAGTAAATGGGGAATGAGACGACGTCATGAATACCTCTTAAATAAGGCTGCTCAGTTATAATGACCTATTGGTTATAGAACATATTTCCCTGAACAGGTAATTTAAACGTAAAAATTTTGTTTAATTGTGGTCGTTAATAGGTAATATTTACCAAACCAGTTATCTTCATTCAACTGCAATCTTTCTTTCTCAGAAATAACTAATAAGATTTTATTTACAACCATAATGATTTACTTATAAGTCACGAGGCATAAGCAGCAAAGACATAACTAGAAACCATCAGACATCTCTCTCTATTATAATGATGGAGTAGGAGTGCATCATATAATGTCATACGTAGTTGTGAAATAATGTGTCCACTTCCCCTCTGTGTGTGTTTTTTACTGCCAATCAATTTTCATTGTAAATATATCCATTCTACCTCGGAATATTAAAGGGGCCTCAAGTATTTTACGTTTTTAAAGAAAAAAATTTTTTATTTAGCTTAAACGTATTTTAAAAATATTTGTAAAAGCCTATTCAATTGCCCGGCAGGACTTTCCTGGAGCATAAAATATTATAATACTGTACTTTGTATCTGTTAAATAACCTTATATTAATGATTTTTTTTCAATTAAATACTCATCAAAATTTCATTGTAAAATGGCCTCTTACAGCTGGTTGAAAATTATGGCGAACATAGTGCCATGCGACTTCGAAGTATCCTCTCCCAATATTTTAGGCCTCATTGACATTTTTTCTTGAGAAGAAGTGTTAAAACTTATATTATTTACTTTAAAGTTAAATGGGACCAATATAGGTTAAAATAATTTTGTAGTCTTCAAAATTGTAAAGTCTTTAAAGTTCATGCAGAACTAAATTGGTCATATTTCCCAAATTAGGGTAGAGAAGGCGGTAAATTGAGTGACGTCACTTCTGTTTCTAACCTCAAACTAATTTGGCTGCAATTGTTGTTTTGTGAGTTTGTGGTTTATTCCTTCAATTTTCTCTTGTATTTTGTCAATAAAAATGGGTGTGTTTTGTTTTGAATGTGAGAAAGTATTCTCCAGCCAGTCAGCGTTAAATCGGCACAACAGAATTGTGTATAAATAAACAAATCCGACGTATTTATATCAAATCTACGGTGCCCAAAAGATACCTGTGCTCAGAGTGCAAATTGTGTTTTAACTTTAATAACGACTTGCGTTTGCATTTGATAGAAAAACATGATCACATCACGGATTCGGTGAATTTGGAATTTAAAAATATTTTAGGTAAAATAATTAATCTTTTGTTTCAGGAACACTGAATACAATCCAAATAAAGTCACTCAGTTACACTACTAACACTACTGAACTTCACTAAGCTTTTCATTCTGCAAACTAAGTACTGAAATCTAGAGAAAAAAAATAGTTATATTGTACTAAACTCTCTGAAAGATTAACTGTTTTACCTGATATAATGTAGTCATTACTTCGAATGCAAACAAGTCGGTAATAGAAAAGTTGAAATAAAATTACAAGTATCTTTAAGTACACCGCATATTCGATATAATTATAATTATGTCCTATTTGCTTATGCACTTTTCAGTTGTGCTGGCTGTAGAATACTTTCTCGCATTTCAAACAAAACACCTGCAATTTTATTTTTAAAGACACGAAAACAGAAAACCCAAAAAACAACAAAACAAATTGCTACAAATTGCTACAAATTAGGACATTATCCCTCTAATAAAGTACAGTTGACACTGGGAAGGGCATCAACATAAAACAATCATTATAGTCCTTTGAAGTAATTTAGACAATGAAAACGTAATTTTGCTTTCCAGGGAAGGGACCTAATTCTATTTTTTAAGTAAAAATAACTTTCAGGACATTTTATGAAGTAATATTTGCCTTTAGGTTAAACACATATGCTAGGTTAGTGGAGAAGTAAAATTAGGGTAAATTTTACCTAAAATTGGAACTAGTTGTGACCATGAGGTTAAAGTTATAACCTAAATCTGACTACAAGGACAAGACAAAACTCAGGTTATACTTACGTAAAAAATTGGTAAAATTTCCCTGTTTTTATTCAGACAAAAGACAGCGACTCCAAAGTTAATAATTTAGTTTAAAATTATATAATATTTTCTTCTTTACACATAGACCTCAATATGCACTTTAACTTTAGAGTTAAATTTTAAGGAACAGTAACGTAAATATTTCTTGTAAATTACACTAAAGTCAATGTGACTTTATCAGGCATTTCATAAGAAAATATTACCTAAATATTGCTTACTAAATTACTATTAAGTCCATATACCTTCAAAGTTGAAAGCAATGGTTGCAATTACGTTATATCAACTATATTAGGTTAATGTGGCTTGAAACTGGTCAAATAAACTAATTGTGCTGCTTGGGTCTGTAACTTCTTTTGTGCGTACAATTACTCTGGGACGGTTTATGATATTGACTTGAAACTAGTTATTATTTTATTTAATTATAAAAATTTTATAAAACTATTTACACAAAACCTACCTTTCTATTTGGCATTTTTCGTATCTTAAATATTTTTACTTTTGGGTGACCAGTTTTCACTAAAACACACGTTTTCTTTTTTGCCATGAATGTCAGTTATATTCCAAATAATATTTTCCTTCGACGTTTTTTAATTAATATTCTTTTAGAATTACCACCCTGTATATATTCCACCGAAAGTTTCTTCATTAGCAATTGTGCTAGCTTTATGCCAAATATTGTGACCTGTACGTTTTTCAATATTTTTTTAGGATGTCAACCATGTATATTTTTCACTGAATGTTTTCGTTTTTTTTTCCATGGCAGTATTATTTTTATTTAAAAAAATAGCTTCAACTACGTACCAAATATTATTTTCTTCCGTCAAATAGTTGTTTAGATATAATTTCAACAGACATACGGAGGACGGATGAACGGAATTAAAATACTTCAATTTTCATAATTTACATAGTCTGAAATGTGACAATCCGAAAAAATCTCAGAGTGTATTTTTTTCACAATTATAACGCTTCCCTTCTATAAATAGGAGAGGGAAGTAATAGATTAAAATTAGGGGAGCAGGTTGATGTGAATTTTTTTTTAAATGTTGTTCTCCAGAAAATACTGGAAAAATTAAACAAAATGGATGAACGTATCACCAGGTTGGAATATAGCGCCAAAGGAGCTATACCTAAGAGAAAAGCGCATGTGTAATAGCCTAAGAATAATGGAGTGGAATGCTAATGGACTGCTGCAGCACCAACAAGAATTGCAAATAGTCCTAGACATAGAAGACATAGAAAACATAGACATATGCCTAATTTCAGAGACTCACTTCACCAAGGAGACTTTTGTTAAATTTAAGGATATACCATACCATTCACCCACAAAATGCAGCCAGAGAGGGCAGTGCAGTGATAATTAGAGAAACGATTAGACATCATCAAGAGGCAGGATACCAGACCGAGGAATTTCAGGCTACTTTGGTAATAGTGAAAACCAAAACTAATGATGTTATGATCACTTCCATATATTGCCCCCCAAGGCATTCCACTAAAAAAGAACAATACCTAGACTTTCTAAATAAACAAGGTCATAGATTTATCATTGGAGTTGACTTCAATGCAAAACACACTCATTGGGGTTCTAGACTAACTACATCTAAGGGTAGAAATCTAAGAGAAGCAATGAACCAATTAAAATGTGAGTCACATTCAACTGGCAAGCCAACCTACTGGCCCACAGACATAAATAAAATCCCAGACTTAATAGATTTTTTTATAGTAAGAAATATCTCAGCAAATTATATCCATACTGAGGAGGCATGGGACATGAACTCAGACCACTCTCCCATTCTTCTCACCCTCAGCGATTCCATAATCCATAAGGAAAATACTCCTAGATTAACAAACCGACAAACAGACTGGCAAAGCTTCAGACTGGACTTGGATATTGCAATCAACTTAACAGCACCGATGAGAACAATAGAACAGCTAGATGACGAGGTAGAACAATTCGTTTCCAACATACAACAGGCAGCATGGAATAATACTACTCAGACTACTCACTCTGGAAAGCCACTAAGAGATTAAAAAGGCCAATCGTGCAAAACCATCCAATCAGAAACGCAAATGGCAGCTGGGCCAGAAATAATATGGAGAAAGCTAATAGATTTGCAGAACACCTTGAAAACACATTCCAACCAAACGAAGAACAAGACCTATTGAACTGGGAAGTAGATAACAGAGAAAATATGAACATTAAACCAACATCCCCAAAGGAAATTGCCGATGAAATAAAAACAAATATTAATCCTAAGAAAGCTCCTGGCTTTGATTTAATAACTGGAGAAGTGTTAAAACAACTTCCGAGGAAAGCAATAATCAAACTCTCACATATAATTAACGCCGCATTCAGACTGAAGTATGTCCCTAAGATGTGGAAAGTAGCAGAAGTCATCATGATTCACAAACCAGGCAAAGCCCCCCATGATGTGTCATCTTATAGGCCAATCTCTCTATTGCCCATATTATCAAAATTATTTGAAAAAATTCTCCTAAAAAGACTGAAACCCATTATTGAACAAAGGAACCTAATCCCAAATCATCAATTTGGCTTTAGAGAAGGGCACTCAACCATAGACCAGGTTCATAGATTTACTGACATAATAGAAAAATCGTTAAAGAACAAAGAAGTCTGTTCAGCCATCTTTCTAGATGTTGCACAGGCCTTTGATAAAGTATGGCATGATGGCTTAAATTATAAACTGAATATGCTGCTCCCGCAGCAATACTCGGAACTACTGAAATCATACATCTCCGAAAGGTTCTTCAGAGTCAAACAAGATGAAGCTTATTCCGAAATGAAAGAAATCAAAGCAGGAGTCCCACAGGGTAGCGTTCTAGGACCCATCTTGTATCTGATATACACAAGAGATATACCACAGTTTGAAAAAGATACCATAGCCACTTTTGCAGATGATACCGCCATTTTAGCGGTGGGTAAAACTCATGAAGAAGCTGCGAATAAATTGCAAACATCAGTCAACCAAATTAACAATTGGACCAAAAGATGGCGTATTAAACTGAATGAAACTAAATCAGTCCATATCAACAGATCCCAATCAGCATAAATAATTCCCAGATTCCTTATGCCAATTCGGCAAAATACCTGGGTATCACATTAGATGCAAGACTTCGCTGGAAGGTTCATGTAAAAAAGAAAAAGGAAGAGTTTGATATAAGATTTAGGAAAATGTACTGGTTACTTGGTATGCACTCCAGCCTATCAACTTATAACAAAATACTGCTGTACAAACAAGTCCTTAAACCAGTATGGACTTATGGCATACAGCTCTGGGGTTGTGCCAGCAAGATAAACACCCTAATAATCCAGAGGTTCCAGAATAAGGTGCTGAGGAGCATCGTCAATGCGCCTTGGTACGGCAGAAATAGTGACCTCCATCGTGATCTTCAGATGGATACTGTTGACCAGACGATTACCAAATTCGCAAGGAGTCATGAACATCGACTCCACCAACATGGGAACGTCGAGGCCATCCAGTTCCTCGATAACGCCAATATAGTAAGAAGACTCAAGAGGGTAAAGCCTTTTGAGTTAGCCTAGTGACTATTGTCAATAATGAACAGAACATTGTGCGAATGTGATACACACGCTAAGAATAGTGTAGTTAAGTTACTAGATATTAAGGAACACTAGTGAGTTAATCCTTATATTCAAGTTTTTTAAAGTAACAATTTAAGTAAGAGATAAATTACTCATTGATCAACTTGATGATCAGATTGTAATATAAGTAAATGCCCTGTAAGGGGTGTTTATATATAAAAAAAAAATAATGTTGTTCAGGATCTCCAAAACGGAGACAGTTTTTACACGGTCTCTATGTGTCTCTGTTACACCTTGTAAACTTGGTATAAATTAAAATGGTATGGAATAAATTAAGAAAAGATTTAATTTAGAAGCATTTTCTTTCTGCAATCATAACTTTGCATTGACACTAATGACACTAATAAATATATTCAATATTTGCTTTAGTTTTTATAATGGAGCAGTTATACCACTTATCTAATTCATATTCAAATTACTGCCATAAATATTCCAATTATTATGCAGGTTGTTAGGGTTATGAGTGCCTTAATTTTAATAAAAGACATTATAGACTATAAACTACAATTATAGCTATGAACGATTTGTCTTGTTTTACTGCCACAGAAGTCGGCTTATTACCTCGTTCAGGCAATCAAACTTTTTTTGTTAAGCCATAATCAAACGTGATTTCTTCAGTATTTTATCTTTGTCTGTAAAAATAATAAGTTTCCATTTTATTATGTGCAAGATACACTACAACAAACACATTACAAATTTGACTTAAAATTCGAAATAAGTCAAATTATCAATTCAGCTTTAATCTATGGAAATAAATAAATGTCGCTGTTGTTATTACCAACCCCCCCGTATAGGGGGGTCTATTGGGTACTGAGTTTAGGGGCCCGCCAGAGATCTGGACACATTTTTTTTCAAATTTCTCCCCCCCCCCCCCCCCGCTCATCAATTTTTAAGCGCGGGGGCCCGCCAGTGAACTTGGTACCGGGGCCCATGATTTGATGCTGGTGGCCTGGTTATTACTGTTCAAATAAATAAATTCTACTTCAGTTTGTCATTCCTTGTTTTAGAAAAAAAAAACAGTACGGTAATTAATTTTTTTATCTACAATCATTAGATAAGAGTTACTATCCCACTTGTTTTAGTTAGGTACTAATCGATATTACCGATCTAGCGCGTTAATAAATTTATTACCTCACTAGGGTAGTAACGGGATGGTAAGTCCACATAAATAAATATATCTTTAATTTTCTTAAAATATTCTACAGGGTGTTTCAGCTAAAAGTTCCCGGGTCATTATCTCGTAAAATAATAAAGATACTTAAAATTTGTAAATCACGGATAAATGACACCAAAAAAAGGTCTTAAATAACTGCAGTTAGAATTGTTCCTTCGCAGTGCACAGAGATGGCGCTGCGGTGAGAAACTATTTTTCGATGGCTGAACCTTGAAACATGATTCATACGATTAATGAATAAATTGTAAGTAATTTTGACTATGTAAAAAATTTTGTAAATATCAGCCGTTTTGGAGCTACATGAATTTTTTTCTCCATTTTTTTGTCTTTGTAAATTTTGAAAACTTCTGTAAATTTTCTGTTTATCATTTTAGAACACCAATTATTTAGAACTTTTATCTTATTATATTCCATACTTCTTATATTATTACATATTTTGAAACTTTTTACCAATTTCAAATTTTAAAAATTTGTTGCATTTGAAAAACTCTGAAAATTATAAAAAATTTCAAAATATGTAATAATATAAGTATAGAATATAATAAGATAAAAGTTCTAAATAATTGGTGTTCTAAAATGATAAACAGAAAAGTTTCAGTTAAGTTTTCAAAATTTACAGAGACAAAAAAATGGAGAAAAAAATTCATGTAGCTCCAAAACGGCTGGTATTTACAAATGTTTTTACATAATCAAAATTATTCACAATTTATTCATTAATCGTATGAATCGTGTTTCAAGGTTCCAGCCCTCGAAAAATAATTTTTCACCGCAGCGCCATCTCTGTGCACTGCGAAGGAACAATTCTAACTGCAGTAATTTACGACCTTTTTTGGTGTCGATTATCCGCGATTTACAAATTTTAAGTATCTTTATTATTTTACTAGATAAATGACCCGGGGACTTTTAGCTGAAACACCCTGTATATACAGGGTGGCCCATTAGTGCGACAACGTCCAATACCTCCTTTATTAGAAAATTGTAGGTATCTTTGACGGTCACCTGCTAAAATTACTACAAAGAATACAGGACGAACCAAACATACATTTTTTTAAATGGAACACCCTGTATATTCTTAGATATTTGGAATCAGCTCGTTTTTTGCAATCTGCCAATAGTCTATATTGGGGTATTTCAAGAGATATAGACATTTTCATATCGAAATCGTTATGATATGAACGCCCTGTATCTTTTTGAAGATAAAAAGTTACATTATTTTGTCATTATGAAAAGTTGTACTATATTATCTAATTTAGCAGCAATAAATTATTTTCTTAATTTGACATTATTTGTAAACTATATTTTACACCAGCATTATAAAGGTTTTTTATTCTTCTTTAAGTTTTATTAAGCGTTCCCTATACCTAAAACTTCAATTTTCTGAGATATTATGGGTTTAGTAGGAAAAGCTGCGTTTTATTAAACTTATTCCAAATTATCACGTTAGCTATGGAAAAACACAATTTTTTTCATCTGTTTAACTAGTATATAAATAAAAAACCGCCGCCCAAGGAATCACTACTTCGACATCCAGATTTTCTATAAAAGTTATTCACAACGAAAAAATTTTGTATGTGGAAGTAATTGTTTATGGAACTTTAATAATATAATATTTGAAATCCTTTACCCCAAAAACCCATAAAACGATACCCCACATCGGTAGTGGGCTGGGGGTGGTGATGGGGGGATGGTAGTGGGGATGGATGAAGTAAAAAATATTTTTAGGTTTCTGGTTCTTGTACATATATATACAATTTTTTTTCATCCCCTTTAATGAGGTGGGGGTGGCTAGTGCCAAAAAATTTTTATCTCGTAGATACTAAATACCAATTTTATGGACTCTTACCTGCTTGATTTACCTATTTACCCCAATTTACCCCCCAACCCTTCGACGGAACAAGATGAAAATATAATCTAGTTCCAGATCTCGTTAAAGTACATATGTGTACCAAAAGTCAATATCTTAAACGGTTCCAGGGTAAACGTGCGCCCAAAAAAATTTGGACAGACAGGCCAACAGACCGACAGACAGTCAGACTTTTTTTTTCGCTCAAACTTAAAATCTCGACGTTTCATGACATTCTAAGCCAATTTGAACAATAAAACTTTTTAAAAATTTTTCTGTCGTTACTATACTTCCACTGGATGTGGAAGTAAAAGTATCGGAAAATATGAATTGAAAATATTATGGAAAACGATACATTTATTAGAAAATATTTTCATTTTATTTATTTATTCTGACAATTAAACAAATCTTTTAATAAATACATACATAATTAACAATTTAATTAAAAGTTATAATAGTTGTTCAAAATGACCTCCCGCTGCATCTAGACAAATCTGAAGTCTATCTTAAATCGACTGGTTTACATTTATAAGCATATTGACATTAATATTTTGGAACGCATTTCTTATTCTAGCTTTCATATTGTCTTTTGTAGTAGGAGGTACTTTATATACCTCATTTTTCACATAACCCCACAAGAAAAAGTCAACCTTGGTCAGGTCGGGCGACCGAGCTGGCCAACTAATTAGTCCTCCCCTGCCTATCCTTTCCGCAAACTGATTGTTGAGATGGTTGGGTATTAAAGCGGTGTGGTGAACTGGAGCCCCATCATGCAAAAACCACATTTGGTTTCGAATAATATTGGCTATATGTTGAAGTAATGGGGGTAGATGGTTATGGAGAAAGTCTAAATAGACTACGCCATTAACACGTCCTTCAAAAAAATGTGGTCCGACTACATAATTCTCTATAATGCCACCCCAAACATTTAGTGGCCATCTAGTTTGACTGTGGGTCCTTACAAGATGAGGGTTGTCCGTAGCATAGCAATGGAAATTATGCCGATTTGTACATCCATTCCTATGAAAGGTGGCTTCATCTCCAAACAATACTAAATTAGAAAAATGTATGTGTTCATTAATTTTACCCTGAGCTCATTCACAAAATTGGATTCGCCTTTGAAAATCTTGAAAAAATGCCCTCTTGTTTGGCTGCCTCCTTTCTGGGAATTTCTGTTTATAGATTCAGGTAGCAAGTAAACAATTTGTAACACTCTCACCTAGTACAAAAATCATATCTACCTTTTCTTCTGGGGAGAAATTCATATTTGGTGATATAAATCTAATTTTATCAGAAATAAGTAACATTTAATTGTAATAGAGCGAAAAGCTTCTAAAGAAATGTCAAATTATATGAATTGTTTGTTTATGTCAGAATCACAGCCTTCTTGTTTAATCATGTGAAAAGTCTACCTTTATATTGAATTTACTGAATTTTATTTTCTATTTTGATATTTCTTTTTTCTGATTTTTATAATAAATAGATAGATTTATTTCGACTTTTTAATTTAGTAGAAAAATTATCTCAATGAATCCTCTTCATGGATATTATTAAATTGCGTTATTTATTTGGAAAACAAATAACTTATTCCGATTCTTAAATTATTATTTTTTAATTTAAAACTGCATTTACACAATTTGGGTAGTAATATTATAAATTTAATTACAATTAGTAAAACAGACGAAAAAAATTGTGTTTTTCCACAGCTAACGTGATAATTTGGAATAAGTTTAATGAAACGCAGGTTTTCCTACTAAACACATAATATCTCAGAAAATTGAAATTTAGATGTAGGAATGCTTAATAAAACTTAAAGAAGAATAAAAAACCTGTATAATGCTGGAATAAAATATAGGGTGTTACATTTAAAAAAAAAAGAGAAATTCGTAGATTCGAGTTTTGCCTCACCCTGTTTACAAATAATGTCAAATAATTTATTGCTACTAAATTAGACAATATAGTACAACTTTTCCTAATGACAAAATAATGTAACTTCTTATCTTCAAAAAGATACAGGGCGTTCATATCATGACGATTTCGCCATGAAAATGTCTATATCTCTTGAAATACCCAGTATAGACTAGCAAAACTCTGTATTGGCAGATTGCAAAAAACGAGCTGTGTTCCATTTAAAAAAAATGTATGTTTGGTGCGTCCTGCAATTATGTGACATCCTGTATTCTTCGTAATAATGTTAGAAGGTGACCGTCAAGGATACCTACAATTTTCGTTAAGAATTTTTTTATCTATTTCTTCTAATAAAGGAGGTATTGGACTTTGTCGCACTAATAGGCCACCCTGTATATATTCAATATAAAAATTGTATTACATTCAAAAAATATAATATTTGCATACATATCAAAAATTAAAATTATAATTCATTATTTTTTCCTTTTCTATCGTTAGTTACAGGAAAATGGATAACACAAAAAATCTTTCATTTTGGAAGTAAGTGAGCTGCTACGGCAATACACTTCAGAAAGCCATTTATTCATATACGTTTCAAGACAATATTATTAGGTGAAACTCCACTTATTATATTAACAACGCATTCATTACAATTAGTAAAATTGATAACTGACTAAAATAAGTTTGAAGAAGTTGAATTTATGCCCACTTCTTGAATGATAAACAGAAAAGTTAAGTAGTTAAGTAACAGTTAAGTTTTCAAAATTTACAGACAAAAAAATGGAGAAAAAAATTCATGTAGCTCCAAAACGGCTGGTATTTACAAAAATTTTTACATAATCAAAATTATTCACAATTTATTCATTAATCGTATGAATCGTGTTTCAAGGTTCCAGCCCTCGAAAAATAATTTTTCACCGCAGCGCCATCTCTGTGCACTGCGAAGGAACAATTCTAACTGCAGTAATTTACGACCTTTTTTGGTGTCGATTATCCGCGATTTACAAATTTTAAGTATCTTTATTATTTTACTAGATAAATGACCCGGGGACTTTTAGCTGAAACACCCTGTATATACAGGGTGGCCCATTAGTGCGACAAAGTCCAATACCTCCTTTATTAGAAAATTGTAGGTATCTTTGACGGTCACCTGCTAAAATTACTACAAACATACATTTTTTTAAATGGAACACCCTGTATATTCTTAGATATTTGGAATCAGCTCGTTTTTTGCAATCTGCCAATAGTCTATATTGGGGTATTTCAAGAGATATAGACATTTTCATATCGAAATCGTTATGATATGAACGCCCTGTATCTTTTTGAAGATAAAAAGTTACATTATTTTGTCATTATGAAAAGTTGTACTATATTATCTAATTTAGCAGCAATAAATTATTTTCTTAATTTGACATTATTTGTAAACAGGGTGAGGAAAAACTCGGATATACGAATTTCTCACCCCCTATATTTTACACCAGCATTATAAAGGTTTTTTATTCTTCTTTAAGTTTTATTAAGCGTTCCCTATACCTAAAACTTCAATTTTCTGAGATATTATGGATTTAGTAGGAAAAGCTGCGTTTTATTAAACTTATTCCAAATTATCACGTTAGCTATGGAAAAACACAATTTTTTTCATCTGTTTAACTAGTATATAAATAAAAAACCGCCGCCCAAGGAATCACTACTTCGACATCCAGATTTTCTATAAAAGTTATTCACAACGAAAAAATTTTGTATGTGGAAGCAATTGTTTATGGAACTTTAATAATATAATATTTGAAATCCTTTACCCCAAAAACCCATAAAACGATACCCCACATCGGTAGTGGGCTGGGGGTGGTGATAGGGGGATGGTAGTGGGGATGGATGAAGTAAAAAATATTTTTAGGTTTCTGGTTCTTGTACATACATATACAATTTTTTTTCATCACCTTTAATAATGAGGTGGGGGTGGTAATGGGGGTGGCTAGTGCCAAAAAATTTTTTGAGACCTTAGCTTCTCTCGTAGATACTAAATACCAATTTTATGGACTCTTACCTGCTTGATTTACCTATTTACCCCAATTTACCCCCCAACCCTTGGACGGAACAAGATGAAAATATAATCTAGTTCCAGATCTCGTTAAAGTACATATGTGTACCAAAAGTCAATATCTTAAACGGTTCCAGAGTAAACGTGCGCCCAAAAAAATTTAGACAGACAGGCCAACAGACCGACAGACAGTCAGACTTTTTTAAGAAGAATAAAAAACCTTTATAATGCTGGAATAAAATATAGGGTGTTACATTTAAAAAAAAAAAGAGAAATTCGTAGATTCGAGTTTTGCCTCACCCTGTTTACAAATAATGTCAAATAATTTATTGCTACTAAATTAGACAATATAGTACAACTTTTCCTAATAACAAAATAATGTAACTTCTTATCTTCAAAAAGATACAGGGCGTTCATAACATGACGATTTCGCCATGAAAATGTCTATATCTCTTGAAATACCCAGTATAGACTAGCAAAACTCTGTATTGGCAGATTGCAAAAAACGAGCTGTGTTCCATTTAAAAAAAATGTATGTTTGGTTCGTCCTGCAATTATGTGACATCCTGTATTCTTCGTAATAATGTTAGAAGGTGACCGTCAAGGATACCTACAATTTTCGTTAAGAATTTTTTTATCTATTTCTTCTAATAAAGGAGGTATTGGACTTTGTCGCACTAATAGGCCACCCTGTATATATTCAATATAAAAATTGTATTACATTCAAAAAATATAATATTTGCATACATATCAAAAATTAAAATTATAATTCATTATTTTTTCCTTTTCTATCGTTAGTTACAGGAAAATGGATAACACAAAAAATCTTTCATTTTGGAAGTAAGTGAGCTGCTGCGGCAATACACTTCAGAAAGCCATTTATTCATATACGTTTCAAGACAATATTATTAGGTGAAACTCCACTTATTATATTAACAACGCATTCATTACAATTAGTAAAATTGATAACTGACTAAAATAAGTTTGAAGAAGTTGAATTTATGCCCACTTCTTGGTTCTGAATAGCTGCATCAATATTCCCACAGAGAATATTTAAAGCAACTATCTTCTTGTTCCGTTCCCCAGACAGCACTCGATAGCCTTAGGACAACCAATGACCATACTTGGAGGATAAGCGGGACGTTCTAGGGACGTCCTAAACTGGGTTAATCCCGATTTCGGACCTCCTGTGGATATCCTTTTAGTGCAAGTCGGGTTTGACCATGTATGTCTTCAATGGGATAGCCCATGGTCGTTCGTAGGAAGAAAAAGGGACCAATTTGGGATTGCCCATGGTTGTCAATACGAAGAAAAAGGGACCAATTTAGGTTAAAATATGGACAACCTACAGACATCCACAATGGGATAGCCCATGGTTGTTCCCATAGGAAGAAAAAGGGACCAATTTAGGTTAAAATGTGGACAACCTAGACATCCACAAAAGTTGCATCCGGTTATCCATTCTAAAATATTGCGATTGCTGTTGACAACAATTTGAAATTCTGGGTATACTCTCACTCACCCTCCCTTGGGTAATAAATAAATCTCATATTGCAAAGAAATAATAAATAATAAAATATGCATTTGCAATATGTGCATTTTCTTGTGTAGTGGATAGACTACACTTTAGTTTCTGACTTTTTGGCAGTAAACACTGCTGACTAGGTGAGTATCGCAACAGAAGTAATTTGCAAATTGCAAGGAGAGCTATCTACCATGACTTATTGAAACTAGCGCTAAGAACAAGCTAGCCAATATATAAATATTGGTGTTGATGTCCTATATAAAATATAGGACATCAACTAAATATATGTCATGCTGAAAATATAATGTAAATAAAAACTAAATAAAAATTTTCTCATTTGTACCTTACGTGAATTATGAATTATCATGTATTTGGAACCTACATTAGCCTAACAGAATGACCTATGGATGGCCCTTGGGATAGCCGTTGGTTATCCCTATATAGATTTTATATAGGACAACAACAACCCTAAAGGCTATCTTATAGATATCTGCATAGGTTATCCCGTGGATATCCCTATTCTGGCTGTTATAGGACCATATTTTATAAGTAATGCCTTCCACTAATAAAATTCATTCTGTCACGATGAAAATATATTGTAAATAAAAACTAAATAAAAAATTTCTTACTTGTAGCTATGGATACTATTGGATAGCCCTTGGGATAGCCTTTGGTTATCCCTATATAGGTTTTATATAGGACATCAACAACCCTAAAGGTTATCCTATGGACATCCGCATAGGTTATCCAGTGGATATCCCTATTCTGGCCGTTATTAGGACCGAAGGATAACTATTGAACTTCCTATCGGCATCCTTAATGAACAATCCATTTATCGGATATATGGGATCATTTTAGGATGTCCCGGGGTCATCCTGTGCTGTGTGCGTCATAATTCTCGAGGTACTCTTCAGTGACTGTACTTGATCACCACTCTCCGTGCATCTTCACAGTTAAAAGCCGATGCCGAAGGAATTGCTACTTCCACAGTTCCACATCCAGATTTCCCATCCAAGTCTATTACAAAGAAAGAATTTTAATAATACAATATTTGAAATCGTCTATCCCAAAAACCCATAAGACGATATGTCACATGTAGGGATTGCAATTTACCGGAAATTTTAATAACCGGTAAATCGGTAAGTAAAAATGGAAATAACCGGTTAACCGGTATTTACCGGTAATTTTTAAAATGAATGATTAGGGTGGCGAAAATTCAATTGTCTTTTTCCATGTACAGAATTATCTAAATTAACAAAAAACATTTTTATATACGTATATTTAATATAATGAACAGACAAAAGGTTTTTTATCAAAAGGAAAAACCGCTGCCCAAGGAATCACTACTTCCACATCCAGATTTTCTATACAAGTCACTCACAACGAAAAAATTTTGTATGTGGAAATAATTGCTTATGGAACTTTAATAACATAATATTTGAAATCCTCTACCCCAAAAACCTATAAAACGATACCCCACATCGGTAGTGGGGTGGGGGTGGTGATAGGGGGTGTAGTGGGGGTGGATGAAGTAAAAAAATATTTTGAGGTTTCTGGTTCTTGTACACACACTAAATCACATTTTTTTTTCATCCCCTTTAATAATGAGGTGGGGGTGGTAATGGGAGTGGCTAATGCCAAAAATTTTTTTGAGACCTTAGCTTCTCTTTAATATACTAAATACCAATTTTCTGGACTCGTACCTGCTTAATTTAAAAATTTTACCCAAATTTACCCCAATTTACCCCCAACCCTTCGATGGAACAAGATGAAAATATAATCTAGTTCCAGATCACGTTAAAATACATACGTGTACCAAATTTCAAGTCAATATCTTAAACGGTTCCAGAGTAAACGTGCGCACAAAAAAAAGTTACAGACCGACAGACAGAAATTTTTTTTTCGCTCAAACTTAAAATCTCGACGTTTCATGACATTCTAAGCCTATTTGAACAATTAATTTTTAAAAATTTTTTTGTCGTTACTATACTTCCACTGGATGTGGAAGTAAAAATATAAATGAAATAAATTTAAATAAATAATTATTCTGTAAATAACAAAAATATCAACTTAAATAACAAAAATTACAAACATAAACTCAAATAGGGCATTTACTGAATACCTAATCTAAAAATACAATATTTTATAAAAATAGCCTGTTAAAAGGGTTAGTTTTATTTCCACATCCAGTGGAAGTATAGTAACGACAAAAAATTTTTTTAAAATTTTTATTGTTCAAATAGGCTTAGAATGTCATGAAACGTCGAGATTTTAAGTTTGAGCGAAAAAAAAATTTCTGTCTGTCTGACTGTCTGTAACTTTTTTGTGCGCACGTTTACCCTGGAACCGTTTGATATATTGACTTGAAATTTGGTACACATATGTACTTCAACGAGATCTAGAACTAGATTATATTTTCATCTTGTTCCGTCGAAGGGTTGACGGTAAATTTGGGGTAAATAGGTAAATCAAGCAGATAAGAGTCCATAAAATTGGTATTTAGTATATACTAGAGAAGATGAGGTCTCAAAAAAAAAAAAATTGGCATTACCCACCCCCACCCCGTTATTAAAGGGGATGAAAAAAAAATGTGATTTAATGTGTGTACAAGAACCAGAAACCTCAAAATATTTTTTTACTTCAGCCACCTCACTACCACCACCTATCACCACCCCCATCCCACTACCGATGTGGGGTATCGTTTTATGGGTTTTTGGAGTAGAGGATTTCAAAGATAATATTATTAAAGTTCCATAAACAATTATTTCCACATACAAAATTTTTTCGTTGTGAGTGACTTGGATAGAAAATCTGGATGTGGAAGTAGTGATTCCTTGGGCAGCGGTTTTTCTATATCTGTTAGTCGTCTGATATTTGTGCATAGAATACCACCAGCTGAAGATGCCCTTCCTCAATCGATATTGGTGGGTGGATAAGTTAATAAGAATTGGTATTAACATAATTCTAAATGTATTCCACGGATATTTGCGGCAGTGAAATATTCAATTTCTTGTCGCAAGATATTGTATTTCTTAATTAAGACTTGGTGTTTGGATTTTACTTTTTATAAAATTATTTATTTATTGTTAAAAGTGCTCAGTGTTAGGACAGTCACTCTGTATTTAGTGAATACTGGTCACTGACATATATAGAAATGTTGAATACGTGACATATCGTAAGTTCAGAATTTACCGAAATAACCGGTAAAAAAATAAAATAACCGGTAATTATCGTCATGTGTTTTTTGTCCTGATAACCGGTTAACCGGTATTGCAATCCCTAGTCACATGGTAGTTAGGGTGGTACTGGAGGATGATAGAGGAAGTGGCTAATGCCAAACAAATTTTTTGAGGTTGGTTCTTGTATACAAGAATTTTATTTTTACCCCCTTTAATAATGGTAGAGAGGGTGGCTAATACCAAAAATATTTTTTGAGGCCTTTGGTTCTTGTATACATAGTAAATCATAATTGTATTTTTTTACTTCCCTTAATAATAATGTGGGGGTAGTAATGGGGGTGATAGTGGGGGTAGTAATGGGGGTGATAGTGGGGGTGGCTGATGTCAGAAAAACAATTGAGACGATCTTGGCTTCCAATTTTATTCCAATTTTATGGCCTTGTGCTTGCTTCCTTTACCAATTTACCCTCATTTACCCCCGAATCGTTCAACGGAATAAGAAGAAAATATAATCTAGTTCATAAGATTGAACGTCTGTAAATTATTGGAAGAAAGGTTAATGCAATCTGAAAGAAATGTCTCAGTTGGTCATGAGTAGGGATTGCAATTTACCGGAAGTTTTAATAACCGGTAAATCGGTAAATAAAAATGTAAATAACCGGTTAACCGGTATTTACCGGTAATTTTTAAAATGAATGATTAGGGTGGCGAAAATGGAAATTGTCTTTTTCCATGTACAAAATTATCTAAATTTAACAAAAAACATTTTTATATATGTATATTTAATATAATGAACAAACTTAAAAGGTTTTTTATCAAAAGGAAAAAATGTAAATGAAATAAATTTAAATAAAATTATTCGGTAAATAACAAAAATATCACCTTAAATAACAAAAATTATAAACATAAACTCAAATAGGGCATTTACTGAATACCTAATCTAAAAATACAATATTTTTTAAAAATAGCCCGTTAAAATGGTTAATTTTTCAAAGCGATATCGATATTAGTCGTCTGATATTTGTGCATAGGATACCACCAGCTGAAGATGCCCCTCCTCAATCGATATTGGTGGTAATAAGAATTGGTAATAACATACTTCTAAATGTATTCCACGGATATTTGCGGCAGTGAAATATTCAGTTTCCTGTCGCAAGATATTGTCAATGTCTCTCTTGTATTTCTTAGAGCTTGGTGTTTGGATTTTACTTTTTATAATTTTATGTATTTATTGTTAAAAGTGCTCAGTGTTGGGGCAGTCACTCTGTATTTAGTGAATACTAGCCACTGACATAAATAGAAACGTTGAATACGTGACATATCGTAAGTTCAGAATTTACCGAAATAACCGGTAAAAAATTAAAATAACCGGTAATTATTATCATGTGTTTTTTGTCCTGATAACCGGTTAACCGGTTAACCGGTTAACCGGTATTGCAATCCCTAGTCATGAGGCTGTAAAAAATATATATACTGGAAACTCTAAAAGAACTAATAAACAACGACATTCAAGGCAGCTTGGATAATTATACCAAAACCAGTGAACGAATCACAGCTTATGCACATATTTGTGAGACATTTATAAACGTAAGTGTGTTTAAAAAATGTATCCCTATAATACTTTTAATGAAAAAAATTATAATTCAAGTAGTCTATAAAATTTAAAAATACGTTTGCCAAAAAAAATTTTAAATGAATTTAAAATTTAAGTTAAGAGATAAACCAAAGTTGTTATTGATTTATAAAAGTACAGTCTCATACAGGAAGGTGGAACCACTTGAATTAGTTTTAAGTTGCTGATCTACTTTAAATCACTTTTATCACGTCAAATATTTTAGAGAGGAACATATATCTAAAAGATGGATAGCCCTAAGCAAGGACAAATCTCATCGCGGTACCTGGCATAGTGGTGCTGTGTTCAATAAGGCGGTTCCCCCAGAGTGAGGTCTTTTCAATCGCACTGAGGTGTAGGGCCTCTGACCTCTGCGATTATCCCTAATGCGGATAGCTCGCTCGCATAATTATGGTAGTCGGGACTGCGTACGTGGTTTATAAAATGTCATATAGAATGTCAATAAAAAGGTATCCGTGAAATGCTTATTAAATGCATTTGTTTATTAAATGCCATAATTTAAATACATTTCTAAGTATAGTACATACGACATATAAACGTTTATTTGGGCGGACATTTATCGTATGTAATATCACTAGTGCTTAAAATTTTATCGAAAATTTTTTCGAAAGCGTGTTGCCTGGTAATATAAAGAGTGCAAATTGACAGTTTATTATCTGATTAAATCCCGACCGCTTTAGCGGGGGGGATTTAATCTTTGATAATAAACTGCCAATTTGCACGAGTTATATTAACTAGGGGCAACTTAGCTTGAGGAAAAAATTTTAGATAAAATTTAAAGCACGAGTGGTATTTGTGGAGAATATTTCACGAATAAATAATTCATTAAGTATATCTTCAATATTATGTTCAGTAATTAATTGCCTTCAGACGTTTCCTTGTTGCTTTTTAGAGATTACTCACCTTTATCTTCAATTTCATCATTTACGTCACATAAAAATGCATTTCCAAAGCGACTCATCTAATAAAAAACAAAGTAGGTTTAAATTATGACGATCAAGAAAAACAATATACGTTAAACCATAGGTACTGTAACTTATAAGACTAGTCATCACAACAAAGCACGCTTCGACCAATCACATTACTGGTGAAATCACGCAAACTGCATATTACCAATCTATCTTTTACGTTCTAAGGCTGCCGGCTCAGATGGTATGGTACCGCCATCTAGTAACGCTAGCTTAACTTTGTTACTAGCCTAAACAGTGAATTGAATTATTATATTAAAGTGTTTATTAATATATATTTATGTATTTAATCCTCGTTTCTAATTTGAGAAGTTTGATAGTTAAGTTAAGGTTTACTTGTTTAAGTAGAGAGACTTTAAGTACAACGAATTATAATGTATATAGTGATACTGCAGAGTTTTGATTTTCCAAATAAGTGTTAGCTGCTTTGTAATGATTGATGAATTACCATAAGTAAGTACCTACATTTGTGTATTTATCATGAAATAACTGATTTGTCTGCTTCGTAGATATTCATATTTAATTTTAGTTGGGAAAATTATTTTGTAATTATGTTAGGTATTAAGCCATTGAAAGCTGTGTACCTATAACTTGTCCCGAACCTATATAAGTTCCACACAGTATTGGCTTTTTAGGTTATTAATACAGTACTACAATTTACAATTTACGTTAACAATTAGTAATAAGCTAGAGAAGATATTTATAGATAACATTTAAAAGCACGATTTGTCCTATTTGCCGAAAACATGTCACGACACAAAACGTCAAAAAATGTTCGCAATATTTGCCGCTGCAGCGACCTAAAAAAATAGAGCGATAAATTTTGCATGTTGGTCCTGTCAAAAGCAGATCTAGCTTGAATTACCACTAATAATGACGTTTGATTGGTGCAATGTTGTGAAAAAACGGGCTCTCATTGGCTATAGCGTTAATGAGTGAAATAATCGCGATAATAAACATTTAAATTTACCGTTTCTGCAGCATATAACAAGTTTTTTAGACTTATTAGTGTTTGCTGGGTAGTAAGTCAATTGAGTAAGTGAGTACTAAATTTCTAGGAGTACACATTGATTGTGGGCTAAATTGGAATGAACATATAATTTTATTATCAAAAAAACTGTCATCATCTGTTTTGTATTATATAGGTTTAAAATATTTCCAAAATGTCAACTGTAATGTCTTTTTATCATGCTAAATTTAGGCTTTATGTCTAGAGCTAAGTATGGTATAATGTTCTGGGGAGCCTCTCATAATTTTGAAAAAATTTTTCAATTACAGAAAAGAGCTATTAAGAATATGGTAGGAGCGACAAGAAATACGTCTTATCGAAATTGATTTCAAGAATTAAAAATTTTACCTTGGCAATCTTAGCATGAATATACATACATACTAGAAATAGTATATTATGTTATATCCAATCATGATTCCTTTAAAACTAATGGTTTTCACCATAATTACAATGCCAGAAATGGCCAAAACTTTTGTATCCCATTAGATTACCTAACAAAATATGAAGGTATATGGAAATAAAATTATTTAATCAGATTCCAGCTGAAATTAAATGTGTTGTTAATTTAAAGTTTAAATAGTTAGTTAGTCAATTTTCTTTACAATAGTCTTTTTATAGTGTGACTGAATTTTTAACTGACCAACAAACAAACAAGGGTTTGTTGAGGTCGTACGCCTAGCAGACAACCGTGACAGATGTTATATTGCTATAACACATTCCGTACAATGAACAGAAGCTTATTTAATTAATTCATGCGTGACACAAAATGTCTATCAAGGCATTGTGAGAGAGAACATGAATGCTTTGGTGCCTTTTTACGCCAACCAAAGCTTCATTATTTCTATTAAAGTATTACTTTGTCAGAAAAATACAAAGACAATGCCGTTTTATAAAAGGAAATTTGCTTTCGATTATGTTATGTATAAAATTTCAATGTGATCTGCAGTTCACGAGGGATTATTAAAAATAAATGAAAATTGCATCTGGTGATGGATTTGAATGGCCTTGAGGCACGAGTTAACGTCATTCAATAGAAAAAGTTAAGCAATGTTAATAGCTGCAGCAACCTCGCCCCACCGGCTTGTATATCAGCATATACGCAGAAGCTATACAGTATTAGACAAGGATTGTGTAGTGAATATACAATGCATCCTTCGGAGGGGATGTAACGCAGTCAGTTCCTTGTTATGAAATATTAGGCGAGTAAAAAGTACCAACTTTTTTATGAGATGGACTTTGGCAAAATGTCCAGGACGGGGTTAGCTCGCGTCCTAGACCGGAAATAGGTTGATGTTGAACAAGTGATTTAAGAAACGGTTTTTTTATTTGTTATTGTCTCGAAGAGTGCTTTGAAGCAGTTGAATACAATTGATTTTCACCCGGATTGCTAGATATGCAACATACAACTATGCTTTTGCCTTGAAGCTCAGTAATATCTTATTTATATTCAAAATTCACTCACCAATTATGTTTATTTTCAGAAGTATCCGCTCGGGGCATATTTACATGTTCATTGCAGTAAAAAATTAGTATCGCTAAAGTATCTATAATTAAAATTCTTAAAAAAAAACTTTAGTTAACTAAAAATTAATACGTACAAATAATTTAATTTTTTTCACTTTTACTTTTAATTATGGAAGAATAAAAAATTCTACGACCTTGCAAAAAAGTACCAAACCATAGAAATTAATTAAGTACAGGGTCGCACATGATGCAATATAATTTAATTTAAACGAATAAAATCATATAATATATTCATTTATACAAAAATTGCTCGTTGATTGATTGCTGATATTTTAAATAAATAATAAATCATTCTTAGAAATAGGATGCATTTTTTATTTTCAATTTCACCATATTTCCTATAATAATTTTCTTTACTGATCGGTTTCTCTCAAAAACGATAGGGTTCTTTCTCCTGTTGACACTAATTTATCGTCCAAATTTCAATACGTTCTGTTCTTAAGTTATCGTACTTACAAAAAAAAAACGTGACAGACGGGCGAACTGATAGACGGACATGAGAGTTTTCAGAATTCGATGATTAATACAATGATTTGAAAAAAAAATCATGCAAACCGGGTGACAATAAAAAAAACTGGAATAAAGGAAAAAGTTAAACTTACGCTCATTATCCTGGATGTATAGTCCAGTCCTGCTCTAAATGCTCTTTTGGCCGTCCGACGCGGTTATGGACAAAATCCAAAAAAATGTGTTTTTTTAAATATTTTTTGGGCACCTTATTTGGATATAGGTTAATTCTTATTTATCGCAGAGAGTCGAGACTAATACCACTTTATGTATAGTTGATTAACGTAAAAGATAGATTACTCTAAATTAACTATCTTTATTGTAAAGTTATAAACTAATAATTGAAATAACTTTAAAAATAAAAAAACCATTCCATTAATCAAAACTACCATTTTATGAAAGAATTTGTTAAAACATTTACTCAAAACTTCCCTCTCTATTTAGCATCCTTCATTTATTCTTTCTCTATTTTTCAGGATGACTACCCTGTATATTTTCTTAATTAAAAGTATATCAGATTTTCTTCCTAGCAGTGGTGACAACTAGGTACACTCCAAATATTATTAATTATTTTTAGAATGACCACCCTATCTGCTATTCACTAAAAATATGTCAGTTTTCATCCTCGGCAATTGTGTCAAATATCTTACTGTTATGGTATACGGGGCACATGTAACAACCTACTTCAGTCATATTTTACTGATAGATTTCAAGTCACTGCTGTAACAACTTTTAAGAATGGAACACTTTTTTTCAGATAAAGTTCACGTATTACAAGGAGTGCCTCAAGGATCTATACTTGGTCCTCTATTGTTTATTCTGTATACAAATGACTTAAAAGATCATATCAACATAGATACTTTATATCAATATGCTGATGATAATTCCTGTATGAAGAATCGGTAGTGGCTTGTGCAAATAAACTTACTATAATATTTTCAAGTATGACTAAGAATTGTCGCTCGAATGGCTTGAACCTAAATGGAAGTAAAACTACCCTTATTAGGTGTTCTCTAAGTGCTGACATTGATTATTCGTTGTACGTCCAATTAAATGGTTTTTCCTTTAAACAAACGGACAATGTGAAATTTCTTGGCATAACTATAGATAGTAGGTTAAACTGGGAATCTTAAACTAATACATTGATATCAAGATTAAATTCGTCCTGTTATCTAATACGTTTTATGAGAAACCAACTTTCAATAGACAGCCTAAGAATATTTCATTTTTCATGTGTGCAAAGTATTTTAGAATAGGCGATAATATTCTGGGGTTCTTCCCTATATTGGCAGAAAGTATTTATTAACCAAAAACGCATAATTAGATGCATGATAAATGTTTCTTACAGAGATTTTTGTAAACCTTTATTTAATGAATTGAAAATACTTACCATCCCTTCGCTATATATATATATATATATATATACAAATTAGTCTTGTTCGTTAAATATATATATATATATATATATATATATATATATATATATATATATATATATATATATATACAACGTGATCTACCAGAACATGCGGAAAATTTAACAGTAGGTTGTCCCCACCGAAAGGAGTAAAAAAAATGAAAATTTTTTAAAAAATGACCAAAAAAATTACCTTATTTTTTTGTAGGAATGCGCCGCCAATGACTTCAACTAATCTAACGTAACGCGGTACAACCATATCACTTTATCAGACTTGGGATTGACAGTAGTGACAGCAAAGCTGGATAAGATAGATGTTACTTTTTGATTTTAATTAAATCACACTACAAAAATACCGAAATAAATCTAAGACATTGATCTCATTGACAAGCAGATATACGAGATATTTAGTTAAACCAGTCAATGACACGGCCGTGTAACTATTGTTCGACCGGAAGCAAAAAACGCGGCTTTCTAGAAGTCTACACACGATCCAGCGGCACGGAGCCAGCCTTGTCGGCATGCTTTGAACTCATTCGTAAAAGTGAATTGGTCCGCTGGAATTCCAATTATCTTCAAAGCGTACCAACAATGTTGACTACCTGCCGCTGGATCTTTTTTTATCTCGCCGGCCGGCTTCACTTTTTATGCCAATTAAGGAAATGTAAACAACTCGAATACGTTCTTTCTCCATAAGTTCGTCGACCTCTTCAGAATTAGGTCAGGACTTACTCAACATCAGTAGCGAGATCATTAGTGTATCTTCGCAAATTGACTAATAATTTAATATACTAAATTACCTCAGAATCCTCTAAAATTTTGCAGGGGCTTTCCCACATTGAAGACTAGCATTTTATTTTCCGCATTTCTTGGTAGGTCACGTTGTATATCGAGTAATGACAACAAGGCATTGGCCTGATCTCAGAATACCAATTCATCACCACAGTTTTTATGAAAAAGGTCCATATTATAATGCTATTAAGGCTTACTATGCCCTGCTAAGCGAACTGAAATCGATAAATAATACTAATTTATTTAAAAAACAACTTAAATTGTATTTATTTGAAAATGCATTTTATTCTTTTAGTGATTTTTTAAAATACATAAAAAGAAATTGTATTATTTATTAATTATATTATAGACAATAGTTCAACGTATCTGCTCTTTTAGATTTTTAGTTTTAGGCAAATTTTAGTTGTATGTTGTTTTTTTTTTCTTTTGCTGCTCTTTTTTTTTATATATATTTCACATATTTTAATGTTTCATACATTTTATTTTATTGTAAGTTTTATATTTGATTATGTTGACAATGCTAATGTCTTTCTTTTTGCTATTTCCACCATAATTACTTTTATAGTGGCAACCCTGTATATTTTTTATATTTCTTCTCTGACAGTTGTGTTAACTACGTAGGAAATATTGTCATCTGTCACATTTCTTCAATATTTTTAGAGTGACCACCCTGTATAATTTTTCTTAGGGTAACCCCCCCCCCCCCCTGTATATTTTTTCATATTTTTCTTCTTTGGTAGTTATGTTAACTACATGCCATATATTATTGCTCTTTGTCACATTACATTATCTTTTTCTGTGATGCCCACCCTGTATATTTTTCATATTTTTCTTCGTTGACAGTTGTGTTAACTGCATGTCCTCCGTCACATTTATTTTCATTAAATTTTTTAGAGTGACCACCCTTGTAAGTTTTTTCATATTTTTCTTTGACACTAGTGTTACCCACTTGCGAAATATTATTGCTCCGTCACATTTTGCGCCATTTTTTAGGGTGACCACCTTGTATATTTTTTAAATATTTTTATTTGACAGACGTGTTAACTACTTATGAAATATTATCGTCCTCCGTCACATTTTTTTCGTTATTTCTTTAGGATGACCACCTTGTATATTCTTAAAAATTATCTTCCTTAGCAGTTGTGTTAACTGCGAAATTCGAAATATTATCGTCCCCCGTCGCATTTTCTCATCAATTTTTTAATGAACACCCTGCATCGTGGATTCGGAAATTATAACACCAGGGTAATATTAAACACTAATTTATTAACTCACGTACTAATTACAACAAATAATTACTACTGATCACTTTGCTTACTTCTTTTACCCTTCTCATCTTGCTATCTCAACTGAACTGAACTACTCTACTAACTGCACTGTACTACTCTTTTGAATTGTACTGAACTTGCTATCTGAACTAAACTGTCTCGCGCGGCCACTCACTCTCGTTTTATACTCTTGGGTAAGTAGTTCTGGATTTCTCTACATCTTTCAACAATGTTCCAGTAGATGTTAGCAACGCACGCCATTTCTAAAACGATTGCCGAACTAACTTACTTGTTCTGTCTCTGGGGGTAGAACATGTAACAATATATTTATTTTGCTTTGACAGTTGTGTTAACTAGATGCGAAATATTATTGCCATCCGTCATATTTTTTATTATTTTTTTGCGGCGACCACCCTGTATATTTTTTATATTTCTCTTCATTGACAGTAGTTGTGTTAACCACTTGCCAAATATTACTGTCTTCTCAGTCACATTTTCTTCTCCTAATTACTTTTTTATGAGGCGGGCCAGGCGGCACCAGGCACTTGCTACCGATGGAACATTTTGCCTGTTATTAAGTACCATCAACATATCGACTCGTGAATGTTTCAACTTTACACCCTGTATGGCCTATATTTAGGAATAAGTTGGATCATACAATGAATTTAAAGATGTAATTCTTTTGAGTAGCTTAGATATTCAAAAATGTTAATGTAAAGTAGGAAATAGTATCCTTCTCGGGGTAAGTCTCCTGGCCTGTATTTCGAGGCCTCTAAACTCTTCACGGAAGAGAGATAGCTAGTGGGAGATTTGTTGTTGTAGAGTTATTTAGGTCAGCAGACGCTGCACTCTAGTCTTGATGCTCTTAAGTTCAGGGTGAAGGACCTCACGCACCCTATGCGTTCCCAGCCGTATATTTTACCACTCCCCCCAACACCACTAAACGTTAAAAGATACGATAAGAATCGAATACACGACGAGAATTTTTTCTCAAGTCGTTGATTTCATTGTTATATCAGACGATGCAAGTAATAAAAATAAATGGCATAACATTTGTTTTAAGAAAGATAGATGAGTTCGGTGCTTGTTGGTTTGTGACGTGTGATGGGCGATTTTAAATGCAGTAGAAAATTAGGGGTTACTGTCCGAGGATACGGTTCGATTTATAATGACAAGAAATGATTTGGAAAGAACTACGTACGTAAAAATACGTAGAGACGATTTAACTTTGATTTTAGTATATTCATTCAATAATGATGATAAGGCAATGATAACGAAAATCTTGGGCTCGTTTCTGAAACAAGAAAAAAGAAATTTACGCGATAAACTGTATTCACATAATTTTGTATCCCCCTGATCTGTCACGGTAAAAAGATTCTCACCGGTTAAGTATGTGGAATTGGGCCCAGCGGCTTATTGGGCTATTCATTCACATGAATGTTACTTATGACTAGGAATACTCAATAAAATATATAATAATCTATCCCATTACCAGAGTTATGGGGGTAACAACAATCAACTTTTTAATTAATTTTTCTCAAAACAATTGAAGATAATTAAATAAAATTAATAGGGGACGTTGACATAAAATAGCCTTATATTTTACATTTTTTTTACATTCCTATTACGTCATTTAGTATATTTTAAAAATAATTTAATTTTTGAGTGACACCTACCAAATAAATCTATAATATTTAACTGTAACGAAGCATTTTTCTTGTCGATACTAAAATGCATTCAATTACTATTCGCCTTCGTTATGTGTTCCGAGTCAATTTCAAATTCAATTAAATATTAACATTTATTCATTTTGACGACCTCTACCGAACTATAACCAAGTTCAAATACGCTAAGAACTTTATACAAAGTAGGATTATATAATTTAGGAATTGTAAATCTTCCAAACCGAAAGAAGGTATTATTTGTGATTTTAATTACCAAGAGCTGAGAGAGGCATCATAGAACTACCCGCAAAAACAACAAGAGTAAAGCAACCACAAAAAACCTCAACATTAATAACAGGAAAAACAATTGCAAAAAGGACAGAAAAGTACGCAACAAAGTAGTAGGGGCATGTCCAAAGAAGGAACCTAACACAATCTACTGAAGAAAGCGCTAATATTGAATACCTATAAACTAAAAATAGGAAGACCATGCTACACGTGGATTGAGAGGATCATGAACTAGGAAAGACCAAAGTACACAACAGCAAGGAAAGAAATGAATACTATAAAGAACTCACAAAGTGTTATCTGCCAGAATCAGAAACGGAGGAAACGGAAAACACAGAAGAAGATTTCTAGAAGCAAACACAAAAAGGGAGCATAACACTTCATATCACGATACAATGCGGCAACGCATCTCATAAACACCTACATTTCCCATCCCTGTACCATGCGTCATGCGGCTTTCACTGCTGACAAGCATGACCCAAATCCAAACCAGCATAAACGTAGCCGGCCCGGCGTGGTGGTGTGTTTACCGAGAATAGTAGCAATGCCTATCGTACGCCGGTAAATCAATCAACGAATCACATAATTTAAACGTATTTAAAAGTTTATGTTTGCCTGTTGTAACACATTCTTTTACATTTGAAAGATATACACGGTGACATTCTCTTCCGTTCTTTTTTTTCCTTTTTTTTTTTTTCTTTTCAGCATTCAACTATAGTCAGCCATCCCTTGATATTGGCTCCCCATTTCTCTGATATCTTGATGAAATCGTTTTCCTTACTCCTCACTAATAGGAGCCCAAGATTTTCTGGGAAGTAATCAAAATGAGAATAGAGGAAATGCCACTTCAAATTTATGGAGCATCCCAATCTTCTAAAACTTTCGAGATTTTTATGTTACGTATTAATCAATTACATCAAATGATTAATAATAGTATATTACGGAACGACCATTTAATAATAGCTATTAAGCATGAAAATTATGTCATAATGAATGCGAGCGTCTTAATTGCCATTAAAGGTGAGTTGCATACACGACCAGTCGTAATGAAATAGAAAATTAACACTTTATTTCTGAAATTGCTAGGTAAACATGACATGATAAATGACTTGTCAAAATTGATAAATTTTAGATCCGTCAGATGTTCAAGGCAATAGTTGATATTGACAGAATATTGCTGTCTGTCGCGTTTCTACTGGTTATAAACTTCTATCTTAATGGAAAATCTGTATCTTAATGAATATCATTAAAGTACAGGTAGGGAATGTCTAATAAATGAATTAAAGCATGGGAGTAGAAAAAGTAATATTGTCAGATTTTGTTTTTATAATTATTTTAAGAGCAGCCTGTGAAATATTCTGTGTTTCACAAATTAATATATGTCGCCCGTCCTGGGGAATAATTTTTACCCGACCTACGGCGACCGCAAGGGGGGGCAATTTCAACTGCCTTTCCAATATTTTGAAAGAGATTGGGTTAAAAAGATTTTTTTTGTTCCCCTCCTCCCGCTCATCAAAAAATTTTTCGGACTAAAATTTTTTTTTTGGATCCCCCCCCCCCTTCCGCTCATCAAAAATGTTTTCGGACTAAAAAAATTTTGTTACGGCCCCCCCTAAAAAATTGTTTGCCCGCCCTTAAAGCACTTTCTAGCTACAGGCCTGATTAAGATACAAATGTTTCATTAATATACAAGTTTATAACCAATAAAAACGCAACACACGTAATATTCTGTCAATTTCAACTATTGCCTCGAACGTCAATTTTGACAAGTCATACCGAGGGCAAACCGCGAAGGAAATCTGGTGTACACTCAGAAGGAAATCCGAGGAAATCTGTGTAATCTTCGTCAAAGAGGAAATCTGGTGTACAAAATTTTGGGTACGGTTGACCTCTAGTGTCATACTTACTGTTTGCCTAGCAAATTTTCAAACTTTGTGCTTCTTGTAAAATCAGTGACTGATCGTAGAAAAAATAGTGTATGCAACATTTAATGGCTATTAAGACACTCGCATTATAATTCTCATACTCGTGTCTTAATAGCCATCATTAAATGGTTTTTGCATAATATACTATTAAATTGCAGAAGGGAGCTGTGCGTTTAATAACAGAAATAACCAGGCGAACCAGTTGCAGAAACAAACTTAGAATACCCTGCTTTATCCTCCTTAGTCTATTGATATATGCCAAATTACTATTTCATTAATGCAAATCATTTATATAACATGCGATATATTCTTATCCTGAGTATTCCTTATTACAGACTAACATTATAAGAACATAGCTATTGTATAATAGCGTTGTTGTAAAATTTTTATATTTATTTGTTTATTTATTGACATTGTAATATTATATTTTATCTGACACTTGGTAAATCCTATAGCATGTAAATGATCTCTTGGATAAATAAAGGATAATAATTATTACAATATCCCCCTTTGGGTAAATGTTATTATTTCATCATGTATTTAGGTTAATTTTATAATTTGAAAAACCACAAACCTAACAACATATAATTTAGCTCCACTTTTTATAACTACCATAGTAATTTACCTGATTATAAATATTCATATAATAACAAATCCCATGTATTATACACTTACAATGTAGAAAATTGGATTATGAAGGTAAACGCTCAAAATTAAAAAAGCCTATCATGTTAACTATACCGACCTTGTAATTAAATTTATCGTAATGTTTTTCACGTAGTTGTCTCTTTAACTTCTGTTCAGAAGAAGGCAAATTGTCTTCAGACGTCTGCATGAAATAAAACCTAAAAAAAATTCTCTCTTTATATTTCTTCTAGAACATTATAGTTATCGAAATATTTACAAAGAATCCAAGAAATGAACATACGAATGGTTACTTTCGGCTAACTGGAAAAGAGATAGGACATCAGAAGTCTAACATAAAATGTCAAGAAAGACAGTTTAAAATTTAAATCATTCGAAGTAGAAAACGTATAGACGGATGGGCAAATTTGTGAAAATCAAACATTATTATTTCAAAAGCAGCCCACCCCATACACTGAAAAAATTTTGCATCTTATTATTAACAAGCCGCATATTTGGACTATATTTATTTATCAGTAACATATTAAATTAAATTATTAAATTATTATAAATAACGCTTCTTTTCAAATAATATTTTTTTTCAGAATGATATATTTATCACTAATCAGTTATATGTTCACGGTGTTTTTATTAACATATAAAATAACATATTATTAATTAATATTGTCTTATTCTAAGACTAAGGTATTATACCAATTAATAACTATAAAAACAGTAATATTTATAATTAAGAAATATTATAGTTTATAATTAAATTATCTAATTAACAAGTAATAAAACCAATAGTTTTTAATAATATATATCCTCTTTTAGGCGAAATATACTAATTCAAATATAAAGAAACGTTTATTAATTATTAAAATATATATATTAATATAAACACCACCCTTAACTGCGTAAGAGATTTAGCTACCTGCCAATGCAGCTCAGTCAGTTCCCAAGCAGCATTCAAAGTGATGGGAACTGGCATCTGAGGCATCGGAACTTTAATACAGTAGGAATGACATAACTGTTACTAAATTTGCGGCTTTAAGGTAATATTCACTTTGTGATATGCATTTGTAGTAACAATTATGTAGATTCTACCGAATTCAGGCATTGTATAGTTATAACACTTTCAGAATCTGCAACGTCGCAGATACTACTCTGCATTACTTTGAAGCATCCTCAACTGCAAAGTGAAAATTGGTAGTAATGCCGACCGCACAGCATTACCAAAGGACCACTTCAAAGTAACGATAACTTCAAGTGTTCAATTTTAAGTCCCTGATACGTTGTTGGGAAATTTTCTGGAACCTCACTGTTGTCTAACTTATTAGTGACATCTTGAGTAAAAAAGAGGTTATTTCTACGAACATAAGGGCTTTGAAGTTATTTTTACTACTCCCCACTATATCATTATTGGCATTGAATAAAATGGCGGCATCAGAAATGCTCAGTAAAAGCAAAATAAAGTTTATCGGCACTCATCATTATTTTATAGAAAACTGAAGAAACAGTTAAACAGTAGGAGAAATAGTGATTCTTCAGAATATGATGCAAACATGAAAGATTATTTCGCCACAGCAAAACCATCATCTTTGGTAACAAGAGCAAAAGTGTTCCCATCAACACAAGGAGAAGAGTAATCGAAAACTATAACAGTTGTAGTGATTAATGATACTGTGTACTGCTCGAAAATTACAACTTGTCTTTAACACACAGATTGACTCGTAGTTCAGTTAGTGATCCACTGAGCATATTAAATGAATTTGCCGATTAAAAACTCCAAATTTAATAAATATTGTGTCGATGGGAACGGACAATGTCGGTATAACGGCATAAGACATTGTTTATGTACAATAAATTGAATTAAATGAAATTAAATGTAAACTGATCACTAAAATATGAAAACTCTTATGTATTTTTTCCATTATTACACACCTTACGTTAATAAATATATTTATCCAACACTTTCATATAAAGTGATCTTTATTGATGAGATTTTGAAGGTATAAAGTGACTCATATGGAAAATTAACAAAACAAAGAACCCATGCACTAACACTTATTTATTTATTTATATTTATGTTAACATTTATTGCCATCATATTCGATTTTTCACAAAGAAAACTGCTCTTCTGTACACAATTTTTCTCTATACTAGTAACGACGTCTGTATCCCCTGACTCGTTGTGCTGCTCTCCCTGAATTTTTTTAGCAATAACAATCTTGTTGAGACTGAATGTTCCAAATAACCCTCCGCCACGGTGGATGATTTCTACACACCGTGACGTTTAAGGGTGGTAATGTCACCCCCAGCAATGGCCAAGAGTTGATGAGGAACGGCGCATGCTATGGCCAGTATACAAATCTGCATCTGTCAATTGCAAATAATTAGCTACAATTCTTGGAATTTTTGAGAGCTTATTTAATCCAACGCATTGGACAGTGCACTTTCCCTTTTGAAAATTTACGAAAAATCTTTTGTGAGACACATTTTGCGGTCTTAAAGACATATTTCCTAATAGAATCAAGTGGGTTCACCGAAAATCCTTCATTTAAAACTGTGAAACTTCTTGATTTATTCGTCTTGGTATCTGGTATGGATATATATATAGATATTATTCTTTATCTCATATCTTCGACGCTTAAGAAGGTCAGTTCACCGCAACGGCAGGCACCGCAAACTCCCAGTATCAATGCAACCTAAAAAACCCAAACATTTAAATAGGTACATAAAAGCAAGATCATAATAAACACCTACCTCTGACATATGATGCTCACCGTCAGGGGTATCCATCAAATATTGTTCGATATGTGCTCTTTCCAAATAATATCAGATAATAAAAAGTACTTAAAAAGTATAATAATTGTTATTTTTAATCCACATATTCCCATCGCACACAGTGACAGTGACACTTTAACAGTTATTACCGCGTTGCCAATTAAAAAAAAAAATTACCTATATCGATTCTGCCAATTCTACCAACATGAAAATAAGTTGGTAGCAACAGTTACTAAGATCTTATAGTGTCATTGGTCCCATTTGCTACATCTAGGTAAATATAACTACACAATGAAATTGTTGTAGTTCCCGTCACCACTTTTAAAGTAACAACAACTATAACGTTGGTGGCATCTGCTACTTTATAGTAAATGTAACTTGTAGGGAAATAATTTTGGTTTTTGCAACCTCTAAGTTACTGCAATTAAAAGCGTCATTTTTCTGTTGTTGAATGAAGACGCCATATTGACACAGATAAAAATATAATTTCTTTTTATTATAGTCATTTACAAATATGTTTTCTAAATAGATTATTACTTTATAATATATAAAATTTAAAAAAAAACGTTTTCCATAAAAAATTTTGGGTAAATGCAAAACACCCAGGGTAAATGCAAAACATCATGATTTATAATATATGCTTATGCATGTTGTATATAATCACCTTAACTTGGACCTTGGACATATCATGTGCTTAAACTCAGTAAGTCATTAATTTGCTATTCGAATAACAGAGAGCCAAATATATAGTTTGCGCTCTCATTTCGGTCAGCTGAGCTGTTCCAAAAGTTAGTCATTTCTACTACTTGGTTACATCCCGTTTACGTAATAACCTAGTCCTCAACACGGTAATGGTAGAAGTACCGGAATAGTAATTTGCTACGTAATTATTATTCCCCATTTTGGTGAATACTTGGTGGAAGGATGGTTCCCATTAAGTAACAGTCCTTAGTTGCGGAAACCTTTAAAGTTCCCCTAATGGCAACTATTACGTAGAAACTACTAAAATTGCTGCTTGGGTTGCCATGCTTATGTTGTGCATGTACGAACGCGAACAAAACGCCGTACAAAATGTGCAATTTTTGTAAAAAAAAATATTCAATTTCTGTGGTAATAATAGCGAAATGAGCAAGCAAAAATCTATAAAGCAACATCAGGACCTGGCAGAATTTATTCCACTGCTAAGACGTAAGTAATTTCATATAATTTTACAGCTAAATATTTTATTTTATATATAGAGTGCTTGCATCAGTTGCAAATACCTATATATTTAAATGTTTTAAATATATCATATATCTTTTCATATAAACTAAAAATATTGACAAACATTGTGCCGTTTTATGTGTTATAATTCTAATAAAGGAGCTCCATTTTGATTTTCAACTTCTAAATAGTGTTGTGCAGTTCTGAACAAATGTTTATTGATAATTAATGATTATACAGTAATAAATACCAAGATTTAATATATTTGAAAATAACATATTGATTATGAATAATAATACACTATACTTAAATAATGTTTATTACCTATACTCAACTTTTTTTTTCAGAAAACGAGACAGACTTTCAAAGATTGACGTGTCTTTAGGCAACTATATGAATCTCTGTAGAGTAGTAAATTATATTATTATTTTTTGTTTCATAAGTATATATAGATAAGTTTATTTTTACATTAAAAAAATAAATTGCATGTTCTTTATGCATCTATTTAATTAATGATTACCCATATACCCATATCTAAGCTCATATTCCTAATTTTCAGTAATATATACTAGGTGCACCTAGTACTCATACAGTTGTGCATCATTAATATATCAGATATTCACTGTTACTAAAACAATATTAATCAATAAGCTAAAGCCTGCTTATCAAGAATAAGATCTATCATATGGTAATAAAAGATATATTATATGTTAATAGATTGGAATTACCTATTATTCCATTTTATTAATTATTAATGCGTATGCTTTTTAATACTAAATGACTAATAACCATAAACATGAGTTTTATTACTTTCAATATATATTAAATTAATAGTTAATATATATTAAATTAATAGTTAATATGTTTGACTGTTCATAAACAAATCCTTTTTTCAGTGTACCGGTTTCGTCAGATGATACCGCAGTGCGGAAGCCCAATCAGATTAGGGGCTTGTTTAGCCAGGCTAGAGGATGCAAAACCATGTAAAACGAAGGAAGATTTTGTCAATGATATAGGTAATATTTCTTCCCCAGTGCAGTATGTACTAAACTAACTGATCTCTACTGGAACCAAATCCAATACAATACGAAGGAATAGAATCGCCATATTTGCCATTATTGACTATTGAAATTGTGTGGACAGAAAATATTAGAGCTGACTATTATGTGTTTAATTATTATCGTGTGTTGATTTTTTTTATTATCTGTATATACTACAGTAACTAGAGGTTTTAACTTGGGAATAATACCATATGCATTACATTTCGCTCATTTTTGGCAACTTAATAGTAAATGCATCAAATAAAAGTTTCTATGTTATGCGGGGGCTTGCTGATTAATAGGGGGTGGATGCCACCTCTTTGCATGGGGTGGCAGCTAAAAAAACAAAACATTGGAGCTGAATGAGAATCAAATTTTGAGAATCAAATTTTGAGAAAAAAATGTTTTATGCAATTTTTCATATCAATTGATAACGATTTGATAATTGGGATTTTAACTTGACAAAATGCCTAGAATTTCTCATAATAAAGCCTAAATATTTGTAAGCATTAACAGTAAGGTTAGTTTTGAATCAAAGATGACTCCGAAATCTTTGAATTGGCTGCATCTACACTCAAAGAAAATGATAGGTAAATTCAACCAAAAGGAGCATATGAAATCGCGCCTATCTAGTTTCATAGTTAAATCAATCAGTAAAGAATAGTCATACAACTTTATTTGTTTTCGTAAACAAATAGTAGTTTAATAATCATATCTTCTTGTAACAAATTAAATAGTACAATGACATTTTTTTATGTTCACTAACCATTTTCAATTTGGTCTACAATTAAATAGTACAACGACTTTGTTTTTTGTTCACCAACTAATTTTTAGGTTGATCTACACTTTATTGTATGATGAAGTTTTTTTTTGATTAGCCAAAATCTCAGTATTGAGACATCAGACCACCCAAACCAAAGATTAGAGATCGTTTATAAGATCCATCCAAATATATCGATGATCCCTGAGAGAATTTGAACACTGCAATCATGTTATTAATTTTCTATAAATTCATAACAGTGCAAGATAATGCATGATGGATTATTGTTAGTGATTTGTATGTGGCGTCATCTGGGAATAATTTCTGTAATAGACTACGTGGTAAGCAAGCAAATTTTATGGTAATTCTTTTAGAACTTCTAGAAGACGACAATAATATTGGTTTGTTTACCAAGTACAATGGTACAGCGAACTAATACTGGGTTAGAATTACAATTCGATAATAGTTAAAAATAAAATATACTATTATCTAGTTTAATTTGACAGAATTCAACAAAATAATAGTCAGAAGAACAAAATAATAGTCTTATTCAACTATTTTTTAAGTTAATGTTTGTTTTGTTGTACGACAACTTTTTATTAATTAAAATAACAATCACCTCTTGTTTAAAAATACCATCAATATAGTTTGGTTTAACAAAATTAACGATATTGTTAGTTAACCATTTCTTTTTGTTGAATTTACCCATACTATTTCTTTGAGTGTATTAACCGTTTCGTCATCTATTTTATACGAAGTGTATCGGATTATTTTTCTTGGTAAATGGTATTGCATTTTAGTGTATTTAAAGGTAATTTATTAGATTCACACCATAAATTAATTTTTGAAAGATCTTGTTGTAATTGACAATAATCTTCATCACAGTTAATTGGATGCAAACAATTTAAGATCGTCAGCATATAAAAGAACATTGCTTTATTATCTATATAAAACGAGTATGAGGGTATATACTATTTCTCTTATTATTGTTTACATGTAGTTTCCATATAGTTTCTTTGTTTATTTTACTATAATATGAAATATTTTTAAATATTATATTTTTTTTCTCGTTTTAATAGATTTACATTTTGCACTCATATATTTTACTGCTCCTTTTGTTGCGATATATTGTACATTTGGTATATAATATGTAAACTGTTATTGTGTTACTACTCTGTAACTGCTTACTTGTTTGGTGGGTGTATCTAAATAAATAAATAAATAAATAAATAAATTACTGGATAGATTATATATACAGATAAAACAAAGTTTTTACCTAGAAATTAATCTAGGATTAATAACTATTAAGCAATTATAAAATATTGCCATAAATAATGAGAGCATGAATTAATTTGTAATAATTATAATAATTAGATTAGTCACAGTCGAGCAATCTTCTAGAGAAACTAAGGACCTCCAGTTGGAGAAAATTATAGCCGAGGGGAATATCCTCGTCTATCCCAGTAGCACGAATACATCATTCGGATGCCACAGTGGAGATTTTTATATTTAGTTCCTTGTTCCTGTTAGCTCAAGGTGGCACTTTGATCAACTTAGATCAAATCTGGGTGATATTACCTAATTATTTTGGTGGTATCAAAAGAGGTTGATATGAAATGAATCAACATTTCAATTTTGTAATTGAATGGCTAAGAAAGGCTATCAAAGAAAAACATTTGTTGCTACTTAGATATTTGTGACATTTTGTAATAATTTATGGTTCAACGAAACTAGATTTTGTTTGAATAAAAGTTCCCACCCAGCTGAATTTTTGGATGAAGCATGAAAAGTCCTTATAGATATCACCGTAGTTTTAAATGTTACAAGAAATCAAAGGTAAAAAAATAAAGCTTTATGATGAAAACATATTTTATCTAAATTGTAGCTCACAAAATTTTCAAAAAATTATTCTTCCAAAATATCTGTATTCATTGTCATTGTCCTGGGTTTCCTCAATGTACATGGCTCCTGAGAAATTCGTAACATTTACGTCTTCTTTCACAAGATTGGCCGTTACAATTATTACAAACAGTAGAGCATTGCAATCCAATTTTCCTGCAATCACACTTTGATCCACAGCCTTTGGAGCAATTGCAAAAAATGTTACTTAATAAAATATTCAGAGCAGGTGGTAACAATGTTTGAATTGGTTCCAATACGCCATTTGCCATCACCCAACCCCAATTTTCTGGATGAAGAGTATGTTGAGCTATATTTGTTCTTGATAATGATACAAACGTTGTTGAGCTTCGCTGGATGTTGGTGGAGGTGCAGCTAAGTTCACAGGTTTATTTTGCGTAGACTTCGTAAATCAATGATATCTCAAGATATCTATGAAATGGTAATGCTGTAGAGTGCCTTACATTAAATATGTCAAATTTAATTGCCATTGTTCTCTTTTTTTAAAAGCTTTTATTTAACTTGCAATGTTTGTTTGTTTGTTTGTTTGTTAGTTTAGGTCAAATCTTGCAAGCTGAATTTCGACTAGTTGTAATTAAGAGCTTTGAAATTTGGCACAGGTGTATAAGTCCAGTGACAATGCAACATAGTATAGCCATTAGTGGTCTAAATACAATATGGCGGACGTCCCAAGATGGCGGATCGCCTTTTTCTTCACAACTCCCTTGATATGTGTATGAAATGAAAGGATTTGACGAGTAAAATACGATAAACTATGTGACGTCATTCTAAATTCAATATGGTGGACGTGGGAGAGGTGGGAAGATGTGGGAAATGGGAGGGAAGGGGTTTGAAAGGGGTGGGAAGGGGTGGGAAAGTGGTGGGAAGTAGTGTTAGAGGGGTGAGAAGACGGGAGAGGGAAGAGGTGGATTTTTCAAAAATCCATACACCTGGAAACTAAAAGCTTTGGGGGTCGGTCAATTGCGCAAAGTAACTATGCAATAGCGCTATATGACCGTCCCCAAAGCTTTTAGTTTCCAGGAGTATGAATTTAAAAAAAATTATTTTTACTTTTTAGTAGTTTTTTCAAATAAAAGCTTTTTCTTAAAAATATTTTTTTTATATAATTTAATCTCCGTCGCTATCAACGAGTTTCTGCATTAGTGTTCCTTTTTCGTCATTTTACAGCTTCCCTGCAGACTGCTGTTATGAAGTCATCCCCGTTTTAAATGCATGTGTTTTTGAATTGATATTGTTGTATTATAAGACTTCATTTTCAACTTTTACATGTTTCTAATGATTATTCATGAAGAAAAATTATTGTTTAACGAGATTCTACTAAAATTTTAACTTAGCGCAACAACCCAATTTAATGGAAGTCATAATGACCTTCTCTTGAGCCCTTTATGAGTATTAGATTAAGGAAAACAGACCAAATTCAAATTATTACGTAGGATTAAGTGGGAACTTCAGTATGTTATAAAGGATGAAAAAGAGCTTTCCATTGATGTTAGAGCAGCGATTTCGTAAGTCTATCGTGTCGTTTTTTTTTTGCGTAGAACCAGGTCAAACATATCAGGTTCCTTTGAGTATGTCACCGGGCATATGAAATCATATTTTACGACATTTTTTTGTGGTCTCGAACTTTTTAAATAAATAAAAAGTGAAAAAAATGTAGTTTCAAAGAAAATTGTTTTTTTTTTGTTTCCACCGCCATATCTTTAAAACTATGAAGGTACCGAAATTTGTTTTGTGGCAAATTAAAGCAATTAAAGCACACACTGTAGCGCTTTTACCAATATAAACGGTTTGGGCACAATTCGCACTTTCATTTCTCTAAAAATCAAATAAACATATTTTGTGTATTGAAATCTTCACCAATCGATAAACTTTTTTATTTTTGAAAATATTTGCATACATGCAGCGAAGAAAATAAAGCCTAATAATCACAAAAGTTTTTGAAACAATATGTTTTTTCCTAAAGTGTACCGTTGTTTGGCAACAGCGATTTTTTTTATCAGAGCTAAACGCGACATTGGGACGCAATTAATACACCTCGCATGCGGGGTTGGTCAGATTAGTCGCGTAGAAGTAGCGTTAGTTGAATCTAGATTAATATATGGCATTCTAGGTTGGGGTGGAGTTGCTTACTGTCATCTAAAAAATTAGATATCATTCATAAAAAATGTGCCACCCCCTCTCAGGGGATGGCACTTAAAATATATATATATTTATTGGAGCTGAAATAGAATCAAATTTTAAGAAGAAAAGGTTCCATGCAATTTTTCACATAAATTGATAGTTTTTAAGTTATAACGACTTCAAAATTGCAATTTTAGCTTAAAATAAAAGCTTTTAAAAAAGGTATTTTCAAATGGCTTTCGTCAAGTATCTCGAAAAGTAATACTTTATCGAAAAAATGTTCTAGACCAATTACAGAAAGCACCCTACAGACTGGGAATTAATTATATTTTTTGTTTATTGATGTAGGATTAATAATTTCGGAAATATTTAAGTTTATATTTGGTATCCAAGGGTTTCGAAATTACCTTTAAAGTTTAAAATGCATTTTTTTTTCTAAAGCAAGTGCTTTAAATGAGCAAAAAAGAATTTGAGCATTTAGGTAATGCTACATTTTAACGAAAAACTGTATTTGAGATAATTTTTTTAAATTATTGGCTAATTAGATCAACAAAACGAGTAAAAAATAATTTGAAAGCGCAATTAATTGTCTTTAATTTCCTTTCTTAGCATGCGTCACAATTTCTGAGATATTTAACATTTAAACTGCATTTTTCGTCTTATGAACGTTCGGATGCCATTTGTAAACTCATATCTCCGAAACTATTAAATCTATGTAAATAAATAAACAAGCGAAATTCATTATTAGTTTATGAGCTTATTTTTGGTCTCTACACATTTTTGAACAAAACTAATATTTATTGAGATATTTGGAATAGGAAAAAAAAATACGTTTTATCGAAAATACCTTTATAATTTAAACTGTATTTTTTCTAAAGCAAGTGCCGTATACGAACCAAAAAATTTGAGCATCTACGTCATGCTGTATATTAATGACAAACCGTGTTTGAAATTATTTTTTTTTTAATTACTGGCTAATTACAGTAACAAAATGGCGACGTTGTTATTAAAATAATGTGTAGACGGACATTGCTTCGGTCATAACTTCTTTGTTTTTTATGCTACATAAACAAATAAAAAAATAATTAAGAGCTTAATTAATAACCTATTATTGTATCTATTAGTATCCTTGGCGTAGGTGTCACAGTTTCTGAGATATTTAACTCTCACTCTAAATAGTTATCTTACGAAATTATTAATCCTACATCAATAAACAAAAAATATAATTAATTCCCAGTTTGTACTTTCTGTAATTGGTCTATAACATTTTTTCGATAAAGTAATACTTTTTGAGATACTTGACGAAAGCCGTTTAGAAATACCTTTTTTTAAGTTAAAATCGCAATTTTGAAGTCGTTATAACTTAAAAACTATTAATTTATGTGAAAAATTGCATAGAACCTTTTCTTCTTAAAATATGATTGTACTTCATATATTTTTTAAATGCCACCTCCTCAAAGGGGGTGGCATAGGGGGTGGATGCCACCCCCTCAAAGGGGGTGGCACTTAAAAAATATAAATAAATTAACAAGCCCCCGCTCAATATAGAAACTTTTCTGTGAAACATTTACTAGTATACTGCCAAAAATGAACGAAATCCGTTCAATATGACATTACTTCGAAGTTTTGCATATTTTTTACCTCTAGGTACTGTACTACTACCACCTGTCTTTTTATTATTAAGAGGAGACTATATAATATTTATTATACAATTTCTTAATATTAACAACATATGATCAATACTACTGTACAATATATGAAATATTGAACAATAATATTGATTCCCTAGATGCTTTTGATCACTACTGGTTTTGTACCTATTGATATAAGTTAAACTACTATATACACCCCGACCGGGATCGTCAGATCGTTGCAGTCGGCAGCCTTGCTATAGCCGAGCGCGCAAGAATATGACTTTGGTCCGTTAAAAAAAATTGCTGACTCAATACTATGAACGCGACATGAAAAATTTTTATCCTAAAAACTTTTTTCAACTATTGGCTTCAATTTGTACGCAGCATGTATATACAAATTTTCATAAATAAACTTTTTTCTCGATTGCCTAAAATTACGCTACTGAAAATAACAAGTTTGAGTTTCCTATTATTTTACCAACTTAAAAAAAAATAAATCGGGCTCACGTGGGACGTTGTTCGCAGTGGTATTGTGTCTACTTTAATCTAAAAAAAAAATAGCTTGATAGCACAAATATTTTCAGAGATATAGCGGTGGAGACGTTAAAAAATATATTTCATTAAAAATTTATTTTTTTGAGTTTTTCCGAAATAAAAAAGTTCTCGACCACCGAAAAATGTCGTAAAAAACGATTTCGTGTACACGATTATCTTACTAAAGAATCCCACTAAGTCTGGTTTGGTTCTACGCCGGTTTTTTTTTCTCGAAAACTAAGCGACTTTACTTCCAGATTTTACTCTACTATGTATAGAAACTTTAGCTATCAATTATGAACACTCGCCTATAAGCCCAGTACTCATTTTATTGGTCTACATATGTTCGTTAGGATGATTTATTAATATGTTTTGTCCACGACCGTTTTATAATATACCAATTGTTTGTTCAATCATAATTGTATACATTATTCACTACTACCAGTGATTACTCATTAATCACAATCTGGTAGTGATTAATGATTAATTCCTGGCAGGTACTTTTTCAATTCGAGTGCAATCTCGCAACTTTTTAGTAGAATGTATGGGTAGTTTCTGAAACCTTAAATAGAATTATTCGTTAACTGTCATAGCTACAATTGTGTGAACAATTTTACTGTAATTATGAAAGGAGGAGGGTCGTTTTGGGCGGTTTTTGCCCCAAATTATTTTTGGATGAAAAAATCAGAAAACATTTTTTTTAATGTCTACTAACAATAATAAGTCGATTTTATCCTAAACGGACGATCCCCCCCCCCTCCGCCCCCCTTCAATCCTGAACATTAGTCCATGCCAAAGTTGCAAAAACCCCAAAAGTGCAGGGGTAGCGACCAAACATGACTACCCCTCCGTTTTCGAGGACAGCCAACACTATGGTGATAGTCGCGCTGTCCTTACCCCCCTCGAACTACCCCCTAAATGCTTTCGATTTTTCGTTGTCAGGCATGCGAGAACTTGTTGGATCGGGTTTCTATTAAGGAATCTGAATATGTCCTGTAAAATTTCGCAACCAGGCATCCTAACGACTCACGGGGGTTGAAACCACCCCCTTCCTCAATGCCGAAACATGGAAAAAACACCCAAACGTGCTGAAAAATGTTTTCCGCGCGTTTTCAAGGGCGGGGAATATGATGGTGGTATTATTTAGCCTCCCACCCCTAATCAACTACCTAAATGCATAAAACCACCCCTTCTTCCCATTTTTCGTTTTCAGTTACGCGAGGACTTGTTGGATTGGGTTTTTTTTTGAAGAAACTCATGTCCTGTAAAATTTTGCCACCAGACATTCTAACGACCTCAGGGGAGTTGAAACCACCCCCTCTCTGAATCCTGAAGTGTCCCTCAAGGAGAAGAATGTATCCCCCGTTTTCAAGGGTGAAGAACACGATAGTTGCATTAGTTTCTCTCTTAGTCCTCAAAAACTACCCTTGCATGCCCAAAACCATCGGTTTTTCTTATAGTGAAATCACAAGCGCTCAATGGATCAGGTTTTCTAGGGAGAGAAATTTTTTTATTGCAGCTTAAAATGAGTTTGATAGAACGGGCTATGCGCATGTATATATATTCGTGTATGTGCATAGTCCACTTTTTATTATATATTATATAAATGATTTTTTTCACATTATATACAACATGATTTTTATTCTTATTCTAGACATGCGTTATATATTACTATTATTAAATTTTAATTTATTCTTCGGTGTTTACAAATTAAATCATAGAGAGAGGGAGTCGTCTTCTTCTTACGCGGCCTCCATACAGCGATTCAGCGAGGACCGACGCACAAAATATGTGCCGTAGCTATCGGTTGTGTATTCTCGGCATATATCTTCCATTTGTTACGTCCTCAGTATTGAGGATCCTTGATAAATATAATTAAATGCAATATATATGGGTTAAGGATAACTGTACGCATATGTAGATATTGGAAAACCCCGATCCAACAAGTCCTCGCATGCTTGATAACGAAAAATGGGAAAAATGAGTGGCATTATGCTGGTTATGGATGTGAGGCTAAATAATATCAGCATCGTATTCCCAGGCCTTGAAAACGTGTAGAAAACAATTTTCAGCATGTTTGGATGTTTTTTGCATGTTCCGGTATTGTTGTAGAACTCTCCAAAATCGTCCTAAGTTGAAGACATAATCAAAATTCGACTTAGGCAAAAATTTCATTTTAAGACATTTTTGGGAGTCTGCAGAGGCGCAGATCAGTCCATAAGGACCGTTTTGGGTTCTATAAGGCGTTGGAAATAACCAGGTGAAAATTCGAAGAAACACCGAATTTTCACTTAGGAAAAATGTTTTTGGTTCAGAATATGAGAGTAGAAGTATATAATGACAAAGATTTATGAATAATATACTTTTTCAAAGGTACCACAAATTGGACTTTGAAAAATAGTATTTTTGGAAGGGCGTCAAAATTTGGCTCAGGAATCGATTTATCGAAAGTACGCCAAAATTTCACTTGCAGGCTAATTTTTCAAAACTGCGTTGAAATTTGGCTTGAAGATCGATTTCTCAAAAGTACGCCAAAATTTCACCCGCAGATTAACTTTTCAAAAGTACCTTGAAATTTGGCTTGAAAATCGATTTTTCAAAAGTACGCCAAAATTTCACCCGCAGATTAACTTTTCAAAAGTACCTTGAAATTTGGCTTGAAGATCGATTTTTCAAAAGTACGCCAAAATTTCACCCGCAGATTAGTTTTTCAAAAGTACCTTGAAATTAGGCTCGAAAATCGATTTTTCAAAAGTACGCTAAAATTGGTCTTAAAATGGATTTTTCAAAAGTACCACAAAGTCAGTTTAAAAAGTACCACGAAAATATACTTTAAATTATTTTTTATTTTTTATTCCTCAACCAAAGACATTGACCTTTGAGGTACGGTCATTGAAAGCCCAATTCTAAAGTATGAGCATAAAATTTTAACGATGCACTGCATCCTAAAGGCAAAATAGAAGATTTTGTCAAAGCCGGCGTAGTGCCGATAAGCAAAAATTGATAAAAATCAATGCACATGTACAAGGCCGGTTTCTCGCATAGAAAGAGTTTGGATTGACCCAACGGCTCGCAATTTGGTCGAGCGCGTTGAGTGGTCCAGGCAAAGCAATGGTAGAAAAGTCAATAACGGGGCTTTTCAAATGACAAAGTTATAGAGGAAAACGCCTTGTGCATAAAAATCCAAAAATTCAATTTTGCCTAAAAGTCGCTCGAAGGTGAGACGCTGCCAAATCGATAATATTGAACGACTGTGATTAGGGTTAGTAAGTCGTGGACTGATCGAACGCCACTCAACTTACGCAGTAATAAGTCCTCTGAATGTGTTTGAGTACGTGAATCTCCACGAGACAAGAACTTTAAAGCTAAGTAGTCTCTAGCGAAACTAAATTCATTTAATAAAACTTTTTTAAGTTAATTTCAGTCAGCCTTAATTATTCATACCCAGAGTCTGAAATGATTCTAAAAGCTCGCATTTTGATTCTGAGAAGGTATGTATGAATCTTTTCTACCTAATCGATCGTTAGCGTGAGCGCTCTCGCTTGTATGGTCTGAAAGTCACTACCTTGATTGGGGAAGGCACGATTCTTATCTTGAGAATTTTGTATAACCAATTCTGTTAAATAAACGGATTCTTTGAACTATTGTTTCTTAATTGATCTTGAGGCCTGTTGACGGTCTATAATCCCTGGAACTTTCGTATAGAAAACCGGATGTGTCGAGTTAATTCGCATTAACGTTCGACCTTCTGGTTGCTTTACGGAGGTTTGATAGGGATTTTTTATGCGTTTTTTGAGAAATAAATTCCGTTATTAATAGACCAAAACGTGATTTCCGCGTACCAAAACTAATCCCTCCGCAGAGAAATTCTTCGGTTGGGATTTTTTTATGGGGATTTTTTTATGCAATGGGGGTAGTCATGTTTGGTCGCCATCCCTGCACTTTTGGGGTTTTACACTTTTTTTGCAAGTTTCGTATGGACTATATGCCATCACTTGCTAACAGCGTTCTTGGGGAGACATATCGCTTGTGGTTTCACTATTTGTTCGCTTGCAGGAAATATAAACGCAAAATATCCAAGCTTGCTTACCAGACTTAACCAGGGTATCCTGGGGTTTTTGGGGTCGCTGATTCCGAACCCGAAGTCCGTTAACCTGTATTACATCAAGTTTAAGGTCATTTGAAGGTCAAATTGGGAGTTAGTGTGGTAGTGTGGTATTTTATCAAGCAAATATAAGTTTGAAAGCGATATACCTCCCTAAGAACGCTGTTAGCAAGTGATGGCATATTCAGAATTGAGGGGGGATCGTCCGTTTAGGGTAAAATCGACTTATTATAGTTAGTAGACTTAAAAAAAAATGTTTTCTGATTTTTTCATCCAAAAATAATTTGGGGCAAAAACCGCCCAAATCGACTTTCCTCCCTTATGAATGTATTTAATATTTCAGAAACAGACCCTTTTGTATCATTCAATTTCGTTTTTAAATTTTATTGAATAGGTCGTCATGTGTCGTAAGAACGGCTTGTGAAATTAAATTGAAACGTCAAAGCTATTTAAAATAATTTTACATATTACTCAAACAGAGTGATATAATTAAATAAATGGATACTGGCAGTGAAAACGAGATAACTTTGACCGCCAAAGGTAAGGGAAGCTGCAGAAATACAGTTAAAATTTGTCCAGTTAAAATATAAGGATCTTCAACAGGTCGGGCCCCAATTCAGCCTCATTAAACCTCATTAAACTGGCTGCCCGAAAAATCGAGAAAATTATATAACATGATGGAGTATGAATCAGTAAACAATTTAATCAAAAATATTTAATAGTCGTGGAGAAAGTATAGTATTCTACTCGCGTATAATGGTCACTATTCACTCTGGTGATTTACTACACTCGCCTGCGGCTCGTATCTTGAACTTCACTCTCGTGAATAATAGCCATCATTATATGCTCGTTGAATAATATACTATTTCAAACTTTCAACTATTGCCAATTAAAATCCGAAAACTTTTAGCTTCATCTATCAATCCCATTTTGTCATAAATTATTGAAGTGTAATATCCCTCTGTAAACCTTCAAGTAAATTATTTTTTAACCATTATAAAAATATTCAAATGAATTTAATTTGAATTGTATTGTAAAAAGGTCGTATAAATTTCTTATGTTAACCTTCAAATAATCTTTCTCCATAATTATTAAAAATACTGAAAGGAATTTAATATAAATTAAATCCGTAATGATCAAATGCATTACTCTTAAAGTATGATCATAATATTTTCTTAGGTAAATTATCAAGTGAGGTTTTTCAGGTAAAAATTACGCTCGTTGTTGGGTGAAAAATTCTACAGAGTGGTACATGCTGGCATAACAACAGTTGAGTGATGTGGCTGATGTTCGAATAATATAGGTGATTGAATCTCTGAGTGCAAAGAAGTGAAAAAGAAAAGGCGACAAGGACCGTTGTTGTGTGAAAAAATTCTACATAGAATGGAACATATTAGCATAACATCCGTAATAAACAAATGCATTACTCTTAAAGTATGGTCATAATATTTTCTTAGGAAAATTATTCAAGTGAAGTTTTTCAGGTCAAAATTTCGCTCGTTGTTAAGTGAAAAATTCTACGAAGAGTGGTATATACTAGCATACCAACAATTAAGTGATATAGCTAATATTCTATTAATATAGGTGATTAAATCTCTCAGTGCAAAGAAGTGAAAAAAAGAGTGACAAAGACCGTTGTTAAGTGAAAAAAATCTACAAAGGGTGGAACATATTAGCATAAAACCCATAATAATCAAATGCATCACTCTTAAAGTATGGTCATAATATTTTCTTAGGTAAATTATCAAATTCTACATTAAATTCTACACTAAAAATAGGGAGACCGGGTTAAACGTGGAAAACAACAACCGAGAGGATCATGAACAGACTGGGAAAGAAAAGGAAAAAATTGAATTCCACAAAGAAATCGCAGCGAAATATACTCTACCAGAACCAGAAACCGAGGAATACTTAGAAGAAGAAGAAGACTTGAAAAAGCAGAAATACAAAAAGAGGAACACAAACACTCCACATGTGGCTCTCGCTGCTGACAACAAGCATGACCCAAATCCAACCCAGCATCGGAAACCGAGGAATCGGAAGACTCAGAAAAAGAAGACTCGAAGAAGCAGAAACACAAAAAGAGGAGCATAAACACTCCATATCACGACACAACGCGGCAACATATTTCACAAGAAGACTTAGAAGAGGCAAAAGTCCAGAACCAAAAACACAAAAAAGGGAGCTAAACGCTCCCTCACGACACAATGCGGTAACGCATCTCACAAATACCTACACCTCCCATCCCGCATTCCTTTACCATGCGAAATGTGGCACTCGCTACTGGCAACAAGCATGACCTTAGTCCAACCCAGCGTGGACGTAGCAGGCCCAGCTGTATAACCCTGGTAGTGGCAGCAATGCCTACCGCACGCTGGTAAATCAATCAATCAATCAATCTATCAATCCAATTTTGTCATAATCGATATGTATAACATTTTTGACAGGGTTTCTGTCCTTTTTTAATCCGAACAAAATAATGTTGGATTTACTTAAATTTATAATTAACCAACAATCTTTAGCTAAGTCTATAAATGATTTTAGGTTTTCGTTAACTAAATTACAGGCATTTCTTACTTCTTGCAGGAAAATGTGTGTCATTTGCGTATAAGTGAATTTGACAGAGATGTAGACATCTTATCAGATTGACAATATATATATATAAGGTAAAGAGCACTGGTTCTAAAACAGAGCCTTGCGGAACTCCAGAATTGAGTGTTACGCAATCTAGTCTCTGACTATCTACACAAATTCTTTGCTTTCTACTTTTAATACAACATTCAACTAGTGGTATTACCGGTTTAGAGAGGCGTAATAAAATTAGCATAATCATATACTTACAGAATGACCTCTAGATTCCAAAAATGCAAAAATATTTAAAAATCAAACGTGGAGGTCACTTCCGGTGAAACCAGAATTCGTAGAAACTTGACAGATGAATGGTTGTTTTGATAACATATGACATATGCCTAATTTCATGTCGATCCGTCAAAAATAAAAAAAAATGGCAGCCGGAAAGTGATGTAATAAAAAATAGCAAGTACTAAATCATAATTGAGTGTGTCGAATGCCCTACTAAAGTCGAGAACCAAAATGATATTGGGTGTTTTTAGATGAAATCGGTAGAACATTGCACTTATCTCTGATAATAAATCTCGTAAACAAAATACTGAAATAATTTTAACAGTTCGCTGATAATAATCAAAGTTTAGTGATATATATTCCATAACAAAAAAAAAAAAACTCGAATCAAAAAAGAACTATATCAATTCAGTCCACATTCACCATTGACTTGATTTACTTGTCACTATTTCTAAGGTTAATGAATGAGTTAACAAAAATAATAAATTGCAAGGTAATAGTTTTTTGTGTTTCTGTGGTTAGTTTTATATTGTTTATGATGTATTTCGTAAGACGTGGAGAATTAGTTTAAATTATTTGTCCTCAACATTTGTCTTTGTCCACGATATGAGATATGATTATAGTGCACTTTTTCTTATAAACGATGTGATGTATTTCAAGGTGTTGAAATTGCATTAAATTTATAAACCTATACAATTTATATGTTTATAAATTTAATGCGATTTCAACACCTTGAAATAAATTGTATCGTTAAGAAGAATTACATTTATATTTAATGTAAATTCTGTTTGAAAATTAATCTTGAGGTGAATGTCTAATATCAAAAAATGGCGTTAAAATATTCAATAATAATAATTCTTGCAAACGAATTTATTTATTTAAAATAAAAATTAAATAAGCAAAATGAGCAATAATTTTTTTCCCTATATTTACCAATGCGGGTGCCATACCTTCTTTATTATAACGGACTATAGGTTAATTAAAAACAGTGTTGATAAAAGTCATGATTTTCTTAATAAATAATACAAAAACCTCTATACATAATTATGTCAAAACTGAAACCTGGTTTAAAAACTGTTTCGACTTGACTCCGCTAAAATTGGCTAAAATATGTAATAAGGAAATTCATAGGGCTTGTCTACAGGCCTAAAAACCACTGGGAAACCTGTAAAAATCAGTCAAGTGAATGTGAAAAAAATTAATGAGTGCCAAGCCAGTACAACCCAAAGTGAAAATTCACAACGAACAGCAAGTGGGAATTTGAGTGGTAGTAGTTGCAGTAGCACTAGTTCAAGCTACTTTGTTGTAAGAACATGTCAAGACAAAAAGAAAGAATTAGACAAACAGGTATCCAGAGCCATTTTTGCAACAAATTATTCTTTTAAGTCCATTGAACATAGATAAGTTCAGCAAGGGACTGACATGTGAAGACCAGGATATGTCCCCCTCCATCTTCTAGGTTTCAGTTATGATCGACCCTTTTAAATAAAATATTTGAAGAGGAGAAATCAAAGTACTTTGAAAATTTATCAGGTCAATCAGTTTATATGTCTCTTGATGGTTGGTCAAATATTCATAATGAACCGATAATATGTGCAGTTTTGATAGAAAATGAAAACACTTTTGTTCTGGAAAGTATAGATATATTAGGACATCCACACACTGGGATTATCTTGCAAACTTAGCCATTGATTTAATAAATAAGTGCAAAAATGAGTATAGCCGCAAAGTTACTAGTTTAGTAAACAGATAATGCGACAAACATGAACAATATGAGGGAAAACATTGCCGAGGCCCGAGGCCCTGGATTAATTACCTCATTATAGCATACGGGTGTTCTGCCCATATTAGTGAAATCGGATAGCATAAAAATATTTCAGTGCTGGCGGCGAACATGCCCTTTTGGATATAGATCAAAGATCAAAAAACGCCCCAGACCCCAAAAATTTCGGACCCCCCACCACCGGTAATGACGTCATCAAACTGAGGGTCAAAAACTATGCATAGGCATAGACTAACTTATTTAAGGACCATTTTTTTTAGTAAAATTCAATGTTAAATATTGTAATGTATTTCAACCCCTAGAATGTAGGCAACACAGAATTCGATTAATTGATTGGATGTCTGCCTAAATATAGAGATTTGCACCTACCAGAGAAAGAACATACTAGAAGATCTAGAGTGATGACATATCTGTTCTGGAACCATCTGGAGAATGTGACATCACAGAAACTTCGAGATCTGTCATCTGTAGGTATATAAGGCATGGAGCAAACCAAAAGGGGAGAAGTTAGTGCAGTACTAATTGTCAGTTGAAATGGTCAGAGAGTAAACACAGTGATAAAGTGACTGAATAACTGAATTGTAGTACACAGTGTATTATTAGCCAAGTAGTTATTGTTGTAATTAAGTAAGTTAATAAATTAGTGTTTAGTGTTACCCTGGTTGTTATAATTTCCGAACCCACGATACAGGGTGTTTACAAAAAGGGTGTAAGCACGTTACAATATGTTTTATATACTTAAATATATACCGGGATATCTGTTGTAGTATTTATAGCGTGTTTACTAGAGAGCTGCAAAGTTTTTAGTCTAGCGTGGAATTGCAGTGTTTTAGTGTTTAGCAGTAAAAACAGAATACCAAAGTATTTGTCAATATTTGTGTTTTATGTTGTACACCGTGAAGTTTCCGCACAAATTTGTATTGGACGGTGCGGTTATTGTCCATTTACTAGTTCCAAGAAATGTTAAAACGTTTTTGGAATATTATAACAATATATTTAAGCCCTACATTTGTCGGCTATTCTAAAATTTACAACGAATTGATTTAGTATTTGAATTTTGAAAGCTGACATGCGCCAATCAAGAGGAGTAGGAGTGCACATACGAGTTACACCTTCCACAATAATCCCACAAAAATATAACGAATTTTTACGAGTAGATGAAAACTTTCTTGGCAGAACAGCTAATAATCATAATAATAATCATAATCATCTTTATTGGTCTTGTGCACTATTTACATAGATAAGAGAAGTCAAACATAAATATGTATAACTACAATATACAATACTTAATATATATAACACATATATTCACAAACTTGTAACAAGACGCAGTATGCGAGCACAAATTATGTTGTCAAGGTATTTCTTTATACTGTGTCATCATTAACTTAATATATGCAGAACACATTTAGGCTTACATATAATAATATGTCACAGAGTACAAGCACAAATTATATTTTAAATATTATCGTCAAAATATTCCTTTACACTGTAATAGCACTTACTTAATAATATACTTTTTACCGCCGATTTAAATGCAGTGTAACTTTGTTTACCACGAATTTCTTTCGGTAATTTAATAAATAATTTAATGCCTATATAGTTTAGGCTCTTTTCGAATAAAGATCGTTAATTCTTTCAAATTGATGTATATTCTTTTTGACATACATAATAGTTTTTAATATTAATATACATGGGACAGTAAGCAGTGAAAATTCTTTAAAATATGGTTTGCACGTAGGTATTAGGTTAAATATGAGTCTAATGATTCTTTTCTGAGATAAGAGAATTCTGTCTGCATTGCTGCCTAAACCCCACAAGGTGATGTTGTAGCTTATATGACTATAGCCTAGGACGTAATAGACATTTATAAGTGCCTTGATATCTTCAGATTAAGCAAAGCAAAATAACAGGAATTTAGTTTTTTTGATATTTGATGGATATTACTATCCCAGCTTAATTTTTTATCAAGATAAGTACCAAGGTATTTAATATTATCTGACATTGTGATATTTGCTTGGGCTATTGTGAAAGAGAATGATGTTGATATTGGTTTCCTGTTATAGAAGTTAATGATAACTGTTTTTTCTCTTGGGGTTTTCATGAATTCGATTCAAAATTGGTCTAAATGATAGCTTATGGTGATACTTTAAAGTAGGCAAAATTTCAGGTTGAGCATAGTTTTTGTTTTGGAGATATGACGAGTCGAACCTGTTAGTTGACCTGTTCACGGCAAGATTCTTGGCAATCTCGTTCATTATGTTCAAGATTATCAAATACGCAAAGTGTATCATTTTCCATGTAAAATTTTCCGTTCTTTTCGAATCTATCATTGTATATTATCAAAAACGTTGTTCAAGTGAGGTATATAGCCGATTTTATAGGAATAAATCAAGATTTTTGCTGATAATATTCGATTAATCGGTATTTTTATACTGGAGACTTAGCAAATATCGATAGATACTCCAAACCTTGTATCCGATGGCCTTTGAATTAAAAAGTAAATGTATATTTCTAAGAAATATTAGCAGTGTGTTATTTACCGAATGATTGGTTGTACGTAGACACATATATCTTTTCTGTAGATAATGTCCCAGTCTTCATTTTTTGTAATAGCCAAAAAAGTCATGCGACCTATAGGATGCGAGATATTTGAGAAAAAATATTTTTGTGACTTTTGATCTTGAATAAATAAAAATGTAAGGGCAATATCAATGTGGACTTAGACGTTGCTTCTACGGTTAAAATAAAGGTGTAAGCAAAATTTCAGCTCACTTTTTTTGGAAGATGCTGCCTTTTCCTGCCTACTGTTACTGGATTACAAGGGGCTTAGCAAAAACAGCCACGTAGTCACATCATATGATTGCAGGGATAGCATCAGGATCAAAGGTTAATAATTTACTTTTACCATTCTTTAATGCATTCAGTACTTCGTCTTCTATAAAACAAAATTTAGTTGTTAATTCATTGGTGTACAAATATTTTATACAGGATGATTTAGAATATCCAAGCTATTTCCATCTCCAAATGAAACCATTGATGGAATACGGGTCAAGCGTAGTAATAATGGTTTGGTGTTTGTGATAATTACTGCATTCTCATTATCTCTATACTAATGAGTTTTTAAGATTTTAATTTTTATAACATAAATAAATATAAAATTATTTGCATACCTATCATATTCAGGTTACAGATAATTGGTTTAGTAATGGTACAAAATATAATTAATATAAACATTAATTAGTAATTGGCTCTTATCATTTACACTAGTTATGTGTCATAAAATTTTATGTATATGGTAATACATGCATGTGGTCAATTTTTAACTAATTAATATTTCTTATATTTCTAGAAATACAGAATTACAAATTTATTAGTTACCTAAAGTTAATATAATATATGGTAATACATGCATGTGGTCAATTTTTAACTAATTAATATTTCTTACATTTCTAAAAATGCAGAGTTACAAATTTATTACATACCTGAGGTTAACGTGGTGATTCTGTTTTCTGTAATAGAAAAAAAGTATTAAATAATTTAGCCACTTAGTATAACCACAATGGTTATCTAATTTAAAGTTTTGATAAAATATTCAAATTTGAAACCAAACAACTTTTTATTTACTCGAAAAATTTCACCAAAGGCCATGGCAAGTTAAGATAAGTGTCCGTGCCTTTGCAACCTTTTTGCGTGCGGTTCTTTCCAGTTATGTATCTTTGCGTAAGATCTTACCACAAAAAGTTTTGACCTCAAAAACTTCATAATATCTGAGAAATTGTTTTTTTCGAAAATCCGAAAAAACATTTTTTTTCTTAATCAAGTGAACCAATTTGTTTGTATTTCACATATATTGTAAATCTACTCAAGACAATTTATCAATGATATTTTCAGGAAATCTTTTCATGAAAAAAAAATATTGATGCTTTTGAATTTTTTGAAAAATTTAAATACGTACTTAGCGACCACCACCATTTTTTTACTAATTATACACCATACAATAATCTATAACATATATTTTATACAAAACCTATCGAAGGGGTAACGTCGTCAAATTGGCAAAAATAATGTTTCGTTAGTAAATACCTGTATCGTTGGGTTCATAAATTATAACACCAGGGTAACAATAAACAATAATGTATTTACTTACGTACTGATTATAACAAATAAAGAAAAAGAGTATAAATTGGTTAGAAACTCGATATATTAATAAATATATAAATGAAAAACAACTGCTTGGATTACAGGTACATTTAAATTTTTCAAAAAATTCAAAAGCATCAATTTTTGTTTTTTTCATGAAAAGATTTCCTGAAAATATAATAAATTGTCTTGAGTAGATTTACAATATATGTGAAAAACAAACAAATTGATTCACTTGATTAAGAAAAAACATTTTTTTTTCGGATTTTCAAAAAAAAACAATTCCCAGATATGAAGTTTTTGAGGTCAAAACTTTTTGTGGTAGTATCTTACGCAAAGATACATCACTGGAAGGAACCACACGCAAAAAGGTTGCAAAGGCACGGACACTTATCTTAACCTGCCATGGCCTTTGAATGTCAGTAATCCCAAAAGTCCAGATAAAATATGAAGACACTAAATGGCAGCTTAACTTGTGGTTATGTTAAAAAATAAAACATATACAAATAATTCTCTTCATCACTGCCAAAGTTAAGGCTATATTGCGTTTAATATTGTATATTGAAACTGAGAAACATGTCAAATGATTCAGCACCAGTGATGGAAGTTACAGTTACTGTTGATTAATCATAGGTAATCGTTACTTTTTAAAAAATACTCGTTACTCGGTTATCGTTACTTTGACATAATTCAAAATTAATATTTTAATCTCTAATGCTGCGGTTTTGTTTCACTCCTTGAATATAGACTGGGAGATAGTGACACAAAAATCCAAGTCATTTTTTACAAGTATGGCACTCCTTCAGGCCTTCGGGGGTCGAATTTCATAATTATTGAAACGAAAATGATAGCTTGACCTCGGGGTATAATCGCAGGACGTCGGGGCATAATCGCATAATCGCAGGACAATCCATCGAGCTTGTCGGAAAAATTACGAATTTCAAATAATTTTTTACATAAAGATTCTTGTATTTTCCGGTAGTCAATAAAAAAACTCGAAGAAAGCGAAATGCCATACCGATCGAGTGAGGCTAATAGCCCGCCATATTAATTAAAACAGGTTTATTTTTAAAATTTTGCAAAACTATGTTATACAGGCTCATTTTTTTTTTCAACTAATCATGTTCAAGTAGTCATTCACGAAAATCACCATGCTATACCGTTTCGACGGTTCTAAATAGTCGTCATACTGCCGTCAAGAAGCAGATTTTTGGGACTAATGCAAAACGATTTTTTACAGTATGGCACTTGGATTTTTGGAAAGTTCGTGATACAATGTGACCGTTAATATATTAGCCATACTTATGGTGAAGGACAAAAATGGTGCCATACTCGAAAAACTACTTGTCATACAGTAAATTGTTAAATATAAATAGCGAACTAATGACACTAAATCGTCCTGCCGGTAAAACAAAAACCACACTACTAACCACTAGATTTGGCTAAGCTGTGCGTGTACAGGGCCGTATTAGTATATGGGCCAGCCAAGATATAATTTGGGGGTACTAATTTTCCTTCATACCGCAGTTATAAGGATGTACAGAGATAGCAAAAAACTATGATTGCCATACGAAAGTGGTAGCTAATAAAAATGGTGGCTAATCCAAGATGGCTGATGTTTAAAAAAACGACCGTATCTCTGTAAGTTCTTGTCCAACCATTAATTAGTAAATCGCTGATTAGTGAAAATACATTAGTTTTTACAGATAATTTGTTTGTTTATCATAAATTTTCTTAAAACGTAGACGTTTTAGAAAAAAATGTTTCCAACAAATATTATAGCACAAACGATTAGCTTTAATTTGGTGTATTACACTTGTGTGTTTGGACAATGTGCATTGGAAAAATGCTGTGTGATAAGAATAACAGTATGGGCCAATTTCATAATGGAATTTAAAGTGAGGTTTAGATAAAATTACATTTGACTGTGATAGTAAGTGAAGGATCTGCCACAGTCAAATGTAGCCTTAATTAAAGCCAATTTTAAATTCGATTATGTAATTGACCTTTTGTCACGGAAAAATATATGACCGACAATAATCAATACCGATAAAAGTTTTATAATTTTTAATAATGAAAATTTTTAATCAAGCAAATTATAAAGATTTTATATACAATTATTTATTATTCCTTTTGAAATATTTCTTAACCATATCGTTTCAACTAAACTTTCACAAATCATCTTCGCTGTCACTACATTCATATGGTTCATCAAAAAATACATCTTCTGCAGTTTCCTCGAGCTCATGCATATTATCACATTTAGTCAGCTTACACGCGCTGGTACATTTTAACTGATTCATTATACCGTGCGTGTAATTTCCCATTAGGCATGTACATTCACGTAGCGCGAGAGATTTGACAACACCGTCAGCCGTAAATTCGTCCGTCGATGGAGCATTCCAGCTCTGTTATTTCATTTCAGCCAGCTGGCACGCGCGATGTTGTAATTCTTCTCCCCATGCCTAGCCCGCGACTACACACACGGTACAAGTGCACGATAGTAGTTGGCATGACCTTGAACAAGAACAACTCAAAAGTTCCAAAACTGCTTCAGGTGCCAGTCATCCAGTTGAGGCAGGGTATTCCATCATTGTCTATCTAAAATTTGGTATCTTAGGTTATTTATGCTCTCTGTCTTGTTATTTCTTGAATACAACTGACATGAAAACTTTTGGATCAAATAGTGATCATTGTTAGATCATGCAAACTGGCTTCCCAGCAATGAAAACAATGAAATCAATTCTTCACGTTTTTGTAAAAGTTTCAGAGCTTTCAATTTCCCTTGTCCCGAAAATGCGCTGACTGTATCGCAACCTGTCCATGCATGTAACCCAGGTAATGCTGATATGATTTCACACTGCCAACTGCACATGCAAGTTTCTTAATGTCAATTAACCTGACTCGACCGCTTGTTCCACGTTTGATGTACAAGTTACTCTCCCGACTAATTTCAGATGATATATAAAGAGCTAAAATCAAAACATCTGTGTCGTCAGATACACAAATAACATTTGATTATTTTACTGCAGCATCCTTTATATGTAGCATTATCCTAGTATTTGCTTCTTCTTGGGATGAAAAAAGATTTTCTTCTTCGCAGTTATTTTGATACATTTACAGCCATAAGTAGCAGATAAATCCTTATCACCAAGTTTTGTCTTCTTGTTTCCTTCTTGCAAACTTTCAACAAGGAGTTTTATTAGTTCATTTTTACTGTCACCACTTTGAAGAAGACATCTCCATTTGATTATCTTGTGACCACTCTTTATATTCTTGAATGATATTCCTTCCTCAGAACCTCTGCTGAGACGTTCAGCAGATTTGATTGATTTGTCGTTGTAAGTATCAAACACTGTGTCAATTCCATTGTCTATTGTCAATGTCCAGCGTTTAAGACGTGATTGAGAACTGTATCAGACAATTCATCAAATATTTTATTTTCTCCATACAATTTTTGAATTAATGCAATCATTACCATCAATTACAGTGGCAGATGAAGAAATATTTCCATCTTCAGGTGAAATCAGGCTTTCCAGATGTTTCCCCAATACAGCCTTGTTGGTTTTTTCATTTGTGCTACAATATTTGTTGGAAACATTTCTTTCTAAAACGTCTACGTTGTAAGAAAATTTACGATAAACAAGCAAATTATCTGTAAAAACTAATATATTTTCCACTCACTCGCGACTTACTAATTAGCGGTTGCTTATATCGAAAAAATTAATGGGAACTTACAAAATGTTCACAATTTACGCTGTCATTTAAAAAAAATAACACTGAAATCGGACAACACATTACAGAGATACGGTCGTTTTTTTAAACGTCTACATTCGCCATCTTAGATTGACCGCCATTGAAACAATTATTCAGTTACACTTTTAATGACAAGATCATGTTTTAACAACAATATGGACAATTAAATCGATAAAAATCCTTTCAAGCGATATTTTAATAAGTCCGACCCTGCTCTTACTGTCTCTCTAGTGTTATTACAGCTTCGAACAACTTCTATATTGCCCTCTAGTAATAAATCGTCTAACTAATATTAGCATAATTCAGCAAATTCTTCTAAAGGTTTAATCTTTTATACGAGCAAATATTAAGCCGATTTTTAACTTTTTTTCACATTAAATATATTTATTTTAGTGTATATTACATTTTATTTGAATATTTGAGTCCTATTAAGGTACTTGTATACTGATAAGAGCGAATCTAGCGGTGGATTTAATAAATTAAAGCGCGAGAGAGATAGAGTAAAAGGATTTGGCAACACTGTATTAAATACGATTGTCATTACTGTCATATACTAATCTGCTACAATTAATCTGGCTATATTTCGCTCGTGCCGAGCCGAATTTTCCAACTTCGATATGCAATTCACGATGAGGTTTAACTGGAAGTCTTCCTCTTTACGTCGCGACATCATACGGCCGTCCCGCTGGTATTTTTCAAAAAATATGAACGTGTCAAGATCGCATGTTTTTGTAATTTTTTCGTCTCTGAAATGCCAGCTGTTTTTTATTATTTTTTGCAGATATGTCCGAAATGTTAAGAGCTAGCTCGAAATAAAAAATTAGGTCAAACAAGTATTTTTCACTGCGAATCCTTTGCTACCATCAGAATTTTAACTTTTCTCTTCGTTACGGAGATATTTACTGAAATGTCGACGATGTAGGGCAAAAAAAACGCAAATTTTGTGCTTCAAAAGTTGTCAACTTCTTAATCTTGACTCCTACGCCAAAAGACTATTCTAGCTAATTTAAATAGAATTAAATTTGCTAAAACTCTTTCTTTTATTTTTTGGATTTCGGCAAAAATTAGAGAATTAGAGGGGGCGGAAATTGGTACTTTCCTTTCTTCTGTAAAATTTCGCCATTTTGTCACCGTAATTGATCGTTAATTAATTAAAATCGATCTCATATACGATGTCCACTTAATATCATGTATTACCTAGATACTTTATTAATTTCGGCCCTTCAAAATAAAGATTTCTGACAAAATTGTTTTTTTAAGATTTACATGCATTTTCTAGGAAAACGTGAAATTTTCTCCATTTACTCGAATATCTTGATATTCATCGATTTTTCAGAAAAAATTGTAGGCAACAAATCTAAAGAGCATTTATACTAATTTTTAATCTTATACTTTTTAAAAATTTAAATATTCACACCTCCGATTAAAGAACTTATATCAGTTCTTTAATCGGAGATTCACACCATCTTCTTAATATACAACGTTGCCAATCAATTTCAACAGCTGTTTCATTTACACAAAAGTTGGTCTTAAAATTGATTAATGTTCTAATAACTTTTATACTAGACGGACGATTTTTTCAGGGTTTTAACAGAGCGTTAATAAGTAACTACTTAATGTTATATTAGTTTTTGAAGCATATTTCTCAAAAATTGTGGTAATAAGAGCAAAAATTAACTTGAGCCGATCTCTACTACGTCAAATAAGTCATCTTTGCCTAAAAAAGTCAAACTTTCCGAATCAATTACTCCGAAACTAAACGGACGATTTTATGTTTATTAAAAATTCAAGTGTAAAATCACTTTATTTATTAGTATACCAAATTACATTTAAAACTGTAAAAGTTCATTTTAGTATACAAGTACCTTAAAGAATATAAAATATTTAATAATGAATTACGTTCACGTTTAATAATCCAAAAAAGAAAACTTTGGAAACTTAATATTCAAATATAAGACATACTAGATTTAAGTTACCTAGTTTTAATAAAATTAAATCAAATCTAAATTTTGTTGGTTCGTTTTTAAGAACAGATATTTGAAAGATTGACGACTCTAAATGCGATATTTGACATTGGTAGCCTTGAGGATAGGATTTTGCAGAATGAGAAGGAAATATAAGTTTTTCTGAAATCGATCGGCAATGTCTACATTTTCGGCGCGATTTCAGATCGAAAAATGCACAATTCCAGTATTTTAGTCCGTTGCTAAGAAACTATCAGAAAGCAGACCGGAAAAGATCCGTTGCCAAGCAACGATCAATAAAACCGTACGGGAATGTTACTTTCCCGGCCTAGGCCGGGAAAGTAACATTCCCGTAAGGTTTTTTATGTATATTTTAGACAATAAATAAATACACGCGGACAAACCAACTCACATTAAAATTGCATTATTAGTAAGCAGTGAGATTGTGATGTAGAAATGTTATGCATTAATATAAATTCCTTAATTTATAATAATATTGATTGCGATTTCAGAAAAAATAGTATGTGTACTTCGGTGTGAAAGCACATTCCCGGACTTCGATGCTTGTTGGCCTCGGCTGGCGCCTCGGCCAACAATTTGCATCGTCGTCCGGGAATGTACTGCTTTCACGCCTAAATACACAATATACTATTTTCTACGACTATTGAATAATTTATTTATTATAGATACGTTTGCAAACATGTAATAGGTCTCAGTACTAACGGCCGCGGGTAATAATTCATTACTCAATAGGCTAGGACCAATCACAAGCGTTCACATTCATTATTCAACAGACTTGAACCAATCACAAGAGATCATATTCATTATTCAACAGTTTTCGTGGAGCAATCTCAAGCGACGATTTAAAGTTTAAAAACATCGCGTGTACCATAACTCAATTCAATCTGTCATAATAAGTAGGTCATCGATTTCGCCGAAAGTCAAAAAATGTCTCTTTTCGTACGCTCCTGTGGGCTCGAATTATCGATTTCCCGGTGCGATTCACGATGTGTATCACATGCAATTCTTCTTCTTTCCATAATGACATAGTATAGTCCTTCAACTCATATATTAAAAAAGATCTGTACGTTCAAAAATTTCGTGTTTCGCCTTTTTTGCAGATTGTGACAATGGACGCCTCAGCACGGTTTTTGTCGAATAAATCTAAAAGTATCACTTCTAGCAAAAAAATTAAAATTTCTAAGGTAAAGATCATAAACCGAGGAACAATTTACTGTTTTTGAAATCTCCGTAACTTTTTGTTTTTACGGAGATATGGAGGTTTAAAAATGGTGTCAAACGTTTTTAATTCAAAATACCTCTTTAAAAGTTAAATATTTCAGAAACTAAGGCACTTGTGCCAAAAATGTTAAGAAACCAAATTAGAGATTATCGATTAAGCTAAAAGTCTTTTTTTTTTAAATTTTTTCTCCTGCTTGAAAAATAAAGAAGTTATGACCATTTGTTGGCAAATTTACCTTAAAGTGCAACTTCATGTTGAGTAGTCGTAGAAAAAGTATAGTATTCTACTTGCGTGTAATAGCTATTACTCACTCGGATGAATTACGACACTCGCCTTCGGCTCGTGCCGTAAACGTCATCCTCTTGAGTAACAGCTATCATTACACGCTCGTTGAATAATATACTATTATTTTTGGTTCATTACAAATATTTAAAAAGTCATAAATGAGATAATCTTCAAAATAGTTTCATTGCTCCAAGGAACACAACAGTGGCTGTTACGGGCCTGGGTTCGAATGGTTTTCCGCGGGCCCCCAATCAAACTTTTCTGGCGGGCCTTTTGAGGAGTACCTGTAAAACATGTTTTTTGCTTGTTTGACTACTAAATATATGTATTTTATGGAACTTTATTTTGTGATCAATTTGACTTGACTTTCGTTTTGTGAAGTGTGAGGTGTTGAAGTATCTGGGCTGGTCCGTTCGGGGCCCCTAAAGCTTCCGGGCCCGGATTCTGCGTAACCTGTGGGACCCCTGTAGATCCGCCACTGGAACACATACTCCGGTCAGAATAGACATTCACCCTTGCATAAATTCCCAAGAAGCTGAAAATTTACATGAACGTTAGAAATACCATTATAATGAAGTTGTGAAAGTCCCCATTGATCCCGTGTGTGCAAAAAAATTTATGCGGTCAAAGTTCGCAAAAATGGGTTTTTGGGATTTTTTAGCGAAATGGTTAGTTTTATGATAAAAATAGCTTAGACAAAAATTGTAGATCTTTCAATTCTCTACAAAAATGGTCCTTACACTTTTTTCCTAAAATTCACCTTTTTTGAGAAAAAGCCATTCTAAAGTTATATTCTCCATGACTACGCTGCCTATGTACATTATGGACGTATAATATAAGTAAAACTATTAGTCTGCGTGACTAATACATTAATATTGAATGATAATTCTAAGAATATGAGATGAAAAGAAACCCAGTCCCTAATTTTATGTGACCACGTAGCCTTAAACAACATCTGTCTGCTGTTCAATTGTGAACGTGGCAGTGTCCGTCTACCTGCTCTTTTTTCTAAGGTCCCAACGAAATACCGTTAGTCTTAAACGTTCCCTCGTAGTGAAAACACGTGGTTATTGCAAATACCCTTAACTAAAGTTTGTGCTGTATTCAGTTTTTAAAAAATGTCGCAAATTTGCTTCGTTTGTAATCAACCTCTACATGCAAGTGAATTTGTTACTGTTGATCGTGGCATGAAGACGTTGATTGACGCAAGTGTTGAAAGAGGTGATGAATTTACTGACTACCTAAAAGACCAAAAATCAGTGAAAATTCATATGCAGTGTCGTAAAAACTACACTCGGAAGGGTACTATTGCTCCAGTGAAGAGACAACATGAAGAGGAACAAGCCAGTACTTCTAAAATAAGTCCTCCTCGTACTAGAGCACGCGTAAGTGAATCAGCTTTCTGCCTTAAAAATTGTTGTTTCTTTTGCGGCGATGAATTGAATGAAGAATATGAAAAGAAGCGAGCACTGAAATTTCGGCGTAGAATTTGTAAGGTTACTAGACTTTCATTCAAAGAATCAGTTCTTCAAGTAGCTCAGTCTCGTTCTGGTGACACAGCAAAAACTATTGTTTCTCGCATCGGGTTCGAGCATGATTTAGTTGCTGCTGCTTTAGATGAAGCATTAAATCTCGCCATGAAATAAATTTTTACATGCATCGAAAATAGTGATGACTGTCAATTTACATTGGAAGAATTGAAAAATGTATGTCAAAATTTAAATGTAGATAACAGAACTATCAAACTATGATTGAAATTAAATTATGGTGATAAAGTTTTAATTACTGAAAAACCGGGACAATTGACATTTATATGTTTCATTGATAATCATTATGACATCTTGAATTAAGCTTGGAGTGAAAAAAAATGTATTGACAAAGAAGAGCGATTCAAGATCCTGGAAGCTGCGGCAGTAATCAGTCGGGAATATATTCAATCAGTGGTCATCGATAATTCTTATTACCCCCCACCAGGTCCTATGTTTGAAGATATTAACAGTGATATTCCAGAGCCACTGACTTATTTTTTGGAACACATTATTTTGAAAAATAAACGACTTAATTTAGAGCATTTAAAATTAGTCTGTACTAACATTAGTCATAGTATTATGACTGCTGTTCGGCCTTGGACTTTCAAGTCCAAGCTACAATTGGGCCAGTTGTGTAAAAATACTGAATCTCCAACAGAAGATGATCCTTACATCAACGACGAAACAACTGATGTTACGCTGTTTGAACATCAAACGTCAACTCAGGAAGATGAAGAAGAAAAAGAAGAAGAAGGTGGAGGAAGAGAAGAAGAAGAAGAACTTGAATAAGACCTAATATTCGCGAAAATCAAACAAATGAACCCAGTAGGGATTTACCTTCGATACAAAGGAATTCACGTATAAAGAAAAGTTTCTATAGTAAAGTAACAGCGGAAATTTGTCATGATATATAAATCGCTGTCACATATTGGTGAATTTGTGTGTATCGAAGGTAAATCCCTACTGGGTTCATTTGTTTGATTTTCGCGAATTATAATAAACTTCAATAAAAAGTCCGTGGAGTAGGCCTACCGGGGAAACCACATTAAAAAAGACGCGCCAAGTACACTACCTCATAGGTGGCGTGGAAACGTGTGCACATTATGGAGAATATAACTTAAGAATGGCTTTTTCTCAAAAAAGGTGAATTTTAGAAAAAAAGTGTAAAGACCATTTTTGTAGAGAATTGAAAGATCTACAATTTTTGTCAAAGCTATTTTTATCATAAAACTAATCGTTTGGCTAAAAAATCCAAAAAACCCATTTTTGCGAACTTTGACCTCGCATAAAATTTTTTGCACACACGGGATCAATGGGGACTTTTCACAACTGCATTATAATGGTATCCCTAACGTTCATGTAAATTTTCAGCTTCTTGGGAATTTATGTTTATTTTTAGGGCTAAATTGACCGGACTAACAACCATATACAGTTTTTATTAGGAACTATTTTCATTGACCATTTTCATTGACAAACTGCAATATTCAGGTACAACAGAAATTTGCAATAAAAATATATATAGTTGTATTCGATAGAACAATATCAATTATCTAAAACAGTTTTAAAGATTATACTGTTTGATTTTTTAAATATGTATAATAAATTGAAAATAAACGAATATTTCCCTCTCGCGCTGCAAAATCCTATCCTTAAGCAATCATTAGATTGTGAAATTTAATGATCAACTCTTTAAAGCTTAATGATTAATTTTAAATTTTAACAACTTGAAACTGTAAAACTCATGTTTAGTAAACAAAGATATTCTCAAGGTAATCTTGCAAAAACTGATTGCTGCGAGCCTCGTCCTTTCAACCAATATTTGAATATTATTTTATTAATGCAATTAGCCTGGCAATAAAAGGAAGGAAATTGTTTGCAATAAGGATGTATCTGATTAAATAATTGTGGTGGTCCTTATGCAATTAACCATATTAAAAAATTAGTTCGAATCAAAGCTTGGAAATTTACCAAATTAGGTTTTAAAAAGTTTGTTTTGTCAATTTGAAATCTGTTGTCGGATTTTTTTTTCTATTTAAATACCTTCTACCTATTTGAAGAAATATGGTAAACAGATAGATAGATAGATTTACTGGTGTTAATGTACATGGTACTTATACAGGTCAAAATATACAAATAAGTGATTAAAATAATGATTAAAGAAATTTTATGTATCTTTATATCATTGGTCACTTAAAAATAGATATATTAGACAAATATGAATAATAACGTAACTTAAAAATACATATATTCGATAAGTACGAATAATATAATACATCAAATTATTGACACACCATTGTTAAAGATGTAATTTAAATATTCATCATACGAGTAAAATTTCTTACTCCGTAGAAACTTTTTGAATTTATTTTTGAACTGACTCTAGAGCAACATTTTCTCTTTAAAGTATATAGACCAATGAAGTTCACATTTTTTCTGTTTTTGGACAGCCGACATAATCTTGGGAGTAACATATTATTTTTCCACGTATTATAGTTATGTATATGTATATCACTATGTGCAGTGAATGTGTCCATATTATTTTTAACATACATTAGACATTCAAGTATAAACATGTAGGGAAAAGTTAGTAAATTATTATTGATGAAGGAAATCTTATAATCATTTCTGTATTCTATTCCATCCACAATTCTTACAGCTTTATGCTGTAATCTGAAGATCCGGTGCCATGAGAATGATTATCTCCATGCCAAGATGGCATTGCGGAGTGGCACGGAGCCCTTAGTACATCCTCAGAAGTTCGAGCAATTTGAGCCACGGGTTTTTTGTTTTTTTTTTGGGGGCGGGGGGTTAAAGTTTTTTGCCATAATCTCGAAAAGTATCACTTTTTCGACAAAAATAGTCATGAACAAAAATATTTCTTATAAAATTCTACACAAAAAAGCTCATTACACTTTTTCTCGTAGGATCAATCGTTTCAAATATATAGCGTGTTTGCTTGCCACTACAATATTACTATACAGGGTGTTCCGAATTGCATAGGCTAAACTTCACTAAGCAATACAACTTTTCAATATAAGAAAAAAAGTTCCTATAAACATGGGTCGAGAAGTGCTTAGTTTCCGAGATACAGTGTGTTCAAGTAATTCTCCTGAAAATGTTTTTTATGAATATTTTCGAAACGTCTAATGATAAACAAATGATAATTTACACAGGAATTTAACTTTTTATGCTTTTTAAGACAAAATGACAACTATGTACGAAAATAATTCAGAAGCGGTTGAAACGGAGGGGGCCTAGGTATAATTTAGCCCCAACTTTATTGTGTGACACTTTTACATTAATTTATGAGCAGAACTTAAAAATTTGAAATTTTCTACACAAAAAAAGTCTCTTGTGTTTTTTCTCTAAAATTATCAGTTTTTGAGTCAATCTTATCTGAACTTTATTCGGGAATTGTTTTTTATGAATATTTTAGCAGAACAGAAAAACAATGACAGTAAAACAAAATTTGATTACATTATTTTTTATTAGACAACAATGGATTAGATCTAAGTAAGATAAATTACAAATTACTAGAGTTGTTCAAAGTGCATTCCGCCAGCATCAACACATTTCTGACATCTGCGCCGTACAGAGTGGGTAGCTTTACGAATGAAATCAGGATTAGCCCGCAAATTTTCACATTCTTCGAGAATTCTTTCTATTAACTCTTTTCTTGTGTTTACAGGGTTTACGTAGACTTTGTCCTTTAAACAGCCCCAGACAAACAAATCAACTGGAGTTTAATCCGGTGAACGGGGTGGCCAGGCTTTTGCACCTAATCGACCGATCAACCGTTCAGGATAATTATTGTTTACCCACAAACGGTTCTCAACAGCAAAATGTGCAGGAGCTCCGTCCATTTGAAACTAGCATTCATTTCTTAAATTAAGAGGAATATCCTCGAGATATTGAAAAAAATGGTTATTTAAAAAATCATTAAATAATGGACCATTTAAACGGGGAGGAAGGATGTGGGGCCCAGAAAAAGTCCCGTTTATAACACCACACCATACATTTACGCTAAACTCCCGTTGAAATGCCCTATGGCGAATTATATGAGGATTCTGATGAGCCCAGATTCTTAAATTATTAAAATTAACCGATCCATTATTGTTAAAGATAGCTTCATCAGTCCAAATAATTTTACTTCCGAAATCGAGATCTTGTTCCATGGCATTTATCAACCAATTACAAAAATTGATACGCCTTTCGGGATCACCTGGTTGAAGGCTTTGGACTGGCTGCATTCGAAAAGATTTTCTGTGGTCTTTTTTCAGAATCCGAAAAACTTTGTTTTTGGAAACATGCACAGCTTGCGCACGCAGCTGTTGGGCCGCTCTTCTGATACTTAATTTATTATTATTGTTAAATTTGGCCAAAATTATGTTTCTAAATCACCGATTTCGCTGTTCTTCATTTCTTGAACCTCTTTTAAGTCCAACATTTCTAAATTCTAGGTGGGTTCGAATAAAAACATATTTATTAGGAAATCTGCGTTATTCGCGTACCGCGGCATTCGCGTTTCCATTACAATATCCAATAAATAAAATGAATATCCGCGTACTCCACATTAATAAACATGACCATTTTACTTTTCAATAGAACACTTTTTCCAAAAGAAATAATAAAACTACAGACCAATGAACTACAGAAAACACAAAAAACAACAATATCATTATTGTCATTCTGGCATTGCATGCTAGATTATTTTTCATTTGTTACAAACATTACAATCATGGCACACTCCTGCATACCAGAAATGCTGGTAATAATGCTTACTAATTAATAAAGTTCAGATAAGATTTACTCAAAAACTGATAAATTTAGAGAAAAAACACAAGAGACTTTTTTTGTGTAGAAAACTTCAAATTCTTAAGTTTTGCTCATAAAGTAATGTAAAAGTGTCACACAATAAAGTTGGGGCTAAATTATACCTAACCCCCCCCCCCCAGTTTCACTCGCTTCTGAATGAGTTTCGTACATAGTACATAGTAGTATCGTACATAGTAGTTTCGTACATTTTGTCTTAAAAAGCATAAAAAGTTAAATTTCTGTGTAAATTATCATTTGTTTATCTTTAGACGTTTCGAAAATATTCATAAAAAAACATTTTCAGGAGAATTACTTGAACACCCTGTATCTCTGAAACTAAGCACTTCCCGACCCATGTTTATAGGAACTTTTTTCTTGTTTTGAAAAGTTGTATTGTTTAGTGAAATTTGGCCTATGCAATTCGGGACACCCTGTATATTTATAGAAGATATACTTTTTGCTACTAAATTTCATTCAGTCATTGCACGATAATGAAGAAAAGCAATAAAAGAAATGTAAAGACTATTTGTTTTTAAAATAAAGAGAAACAAACTAGACAACTTTTTTTTTTTAATTTATTTGTCTCTTAACGGATGGACTTCATTAAGGTTACAAAAGAAATATATGGATACAAAAGTAGGGGTATGTATTGTACGTAAGCTGTCATTAGTATCAAAATAATCCGACCATTTAAAACAGAGTAACGGTTAAAACAAAGTCATGAAGTTGCTTCGAAATCGCGCGGACTTGTGCCGAAGTTTTCAAAATGCCACACACTTCGCGCGAATTAATTACGGAACATGGAATTAAATTACTTCTGGCAATGTACGGTGCTCCTCCCAGTGGCGGATCTATGGTGGGGGGAAAGGTAGAACATTAATTTTTATTGCATTATTTTCATTAATTTTTTGGATTATTTTTATCGGTGCACCCCCCCCCCCCCCCCGAAGTGTGAAATATACCTAATATTAATAGATAATATATGGCTAAAAAGCGTATATAACTTCCCCCCCCCCCGAAGTCAATCCTGTATCCGCCCCTGGCTCCTCCGAATGAAAATTCTGTTGATTAGTACAGGTGTTACTCATTTGTAAAGGCAACCAGACTTAACAGACCAGTGAAATTGTCCAATCTACCACCCATATTCCGTGCAGCACAACAGCATTTATTTAGAGTGTATCTCCAGGTCCAAAAATCTCTTGATTATGAGTTAAATCCTGAAGACTGGGGATGGAAGATCATCAACAATAGATTGGAACCTATTCAAAACCTCTTGTCACCGGCTCCCGATCAGTTGATCAATACTATATTCTGCAACTGTACCAAAGGCTGTAACGCTAGTTGTAGCTGCAGAAAACTAAGTCTCCGATTTTCTGAAGTATGCGGGAATTGCCGTGGGCAATCTTGTTTGAATGTCGTGACGGAAGAAATAGAGAGTGACAACGGAGCTATAGATGAAGATATAGTTGAAGAAACGATACCATCAACTGATCAGCCAATTGACGAAGCTCTTTATGAAGAGGACGATGATGTTGACACGGAATTAGATCTGCTAGAAGATAACGAATGATTTATGCAAAGGGTTGTTTTGAGTGTCATAATAAATATTTTTGCTCATAACTATTTTTGTAGAAAAAGTGATTCTTTTCGAAATAATGGCAAAAAACTGAAAATTTACCCTTTAACACCCCCTCCCAAAAAAAAACCATGGCTCAAATTGCTAGAAAGAACTTCTCAGGATGTACTAAGGGCACCTCAATGAAGGTCTCCACAAAAAAACAGCTTTCTTGTAATTTTTTCCAGTCAAAATGTCTTCATTTACTGGGCTACCTAATAGTGTTACAAGTATTATTAGTAGACAATTAAATTTACTTTCCACTAAATTATGTGTTATAATTTCAACCAAGATTGGGTTAACGGTTACATATAGAACTGTTTCGGGAATGTCAAATTTATTTATTTCTTAAAGACAGAATCATTGTGTTTTAGGCAAATTTAAACTAAGCCCATTATGAGAAAATCATTGTTCAGCCTTCAACTTAGTTTATTTCCTGATCCTACTTTTTTGAATATTAAATTTTATGCAAAAATATGTATTTATACGAGTGAATCAAATGCTATTTATTGCATTGATTGAAAGGTCAACAAAACTCACCTTCGACTGGTCTGATAATTCGCTAGTGCAGAGACCATTTACATCTGAGTAGTAATAAAAATGTTGGTATTTTTTTAATTAATATAATATTGTTTTTTATTAGTGTGTAAATTCAAAACAAACAAATTTTATTACATAGTATGCAATATTATTTTATTGTGTAGTATTAAAAAAAGCCCACTCAAGCCCACCTCAAAACTGTTTTAATTTGTTGTCTTCTTTATGTGCGAGTACTCAAGCAGGGTTTCTCATCTCGTCTTCCGGAATTTTATTTTGGAAATCAGCATGCATATAAAACTTCCACCTGAATTCTGTATATATAATTCTGAGCTCGTTGCAATCCTAGAAGCAATGAAACATATACAAGAGCTGAATGAGAGCAGCTATACAATTTTTACCGACAGCAAAAGCGCTTTGGACACATTTAACAACATACAAGGAAATTCGAAAATAAACTACATAATCCTGAACATCATCAAATTAATACACACGTTATATGAAGAAGGAAAAGTAATAGTTTTGGTATGGGTGAAAAGCCATTGTGGTATAAAAAATAATGAGATGGTGGACAATGCTGCAAAACAAGCATCACATAATGGAGAAATTAAGGATTACCTTATTACCCCTGAAGACCTAATGACTACAATTAAAAATCGGCAGCTAGTAAAATGGAGAGAAGAGTATTTAAACAGTGGAAAAGGAAGATACTATAAATACATCAACCCTGGTCCAAAGAATAAACCTTGGTTCGCGGCTACACCTGTCAATAAAAAACTTGTCTCCACACTGACTAGACTGCGTATAAATCATGGACTATTTCCCACCCACAAATACCGGATTAACTTGGCACAAAATGAAAACTGCGAATGCGGTGAAAGGGGCGATGCTGAACACATTATTTTAAATTGTAATTTAAGGCAGGACTCGGTACACGAATTTATGAAAAAAATAAGTAACAACCATATACCACAGCCATTTAATTTAGTCGATATATTAAGGTCAAATAATTTAGAAATATATTTAATTCTATTTGAATACATCGAAAAAAATAAAATAAAAATATAATGTAAGAAACACACAACTTTGTAATATTATAAATTTAAGTCTCCTCTGTTCTTATCCTATGTTTAAAATCCTTTTACTTTCCGTGGTCCAGTGTTGTGATGTAGAAGCCATGACGGGCCCCTTGGCAGATTTTTTGGTCCTCGTTAAAATCCCTAATACAAAAAAAACAAAAAAAATCAAAAAAAAACGAAAAAAACAAAAAAAATCAAAAAAAATCAAAAAAAATCAAAAAAAATCAAAAAAATCTACAGATAAAAGAGAAAAAAAAGGAAACAGAAAAAAAAAGAAAAAAAAGACAAAAAGACAGATAAGAAAAAGAAAATGAAAACAAAAGAAAAAAAACGAAAGAAAAAAATTGTTTCATGTTTATTCAAATGCATGTGTATATAATTATGTATAAGAAATTGTTTAATTTAGTTAACAGAATGTTAGTAGTTTTATAGTTATCATTATTGTTAATATTTGCCGACCTTATGGACTTCCTGTTCTGATACATTGGTGTTGTGCGGATGGCTTTGCAGCCACAGCCATATATTACGAGTATAGATAGATAGATAGGAAATCAGCATAAGTCAAAAACGTTGGTAAATACCTCGCAAGTTGTCTTGTACATAGAGAGGCGTATTATCTATACAGGGTGATCTACCACGACATGCGGAAAATTTAACAGTAGGTTGTCCCCACCGAAAGGAGTTAAAAAATGAAAAATTAAAAAGATATGACCAAAAAAATTACCTATTTTTTTGTAGAAATGCGCAGCCTATGACTTTAACCAATCTGACGTAACGCGGTGCAACCATATCACTGCCCTTCCCCTTTTATGGGACTTAGGACTGACAGCAAAGGTGGCGGGGTTATAGTAGAAGTGACTTTCTGGATTTAGTCACACTATAAAAAATCTCAAAAAATTAAAATAATTTCTGTAGAACCAGTACAGCACAAAACTTAAAAGTAATGAAAAGTTAAAGAAAATTAGTTCAGGAATATTACGTTTTTATTTCGACAAAATTCATAAAGATTTGAAAATTGGTGGGTATGTTGGGAATAGCATAAGGATTACTAAACCAAAAAGTTCCCATCCCTAAATAGTCCCCCAGGACGTCCTTTCTACCCCCATTCTGAGTTTTTCTAGATTATCTCGGCAACGGTGTAATTTTCGACAAAAATACCTATATACAAAATTGTTCCTTGGAAAATTCTCTATCAAAAAGGTTTTTACCACTTTTTTCCTAAAATTAATAATAACGTGGGAAATATGGCGCAAACATAAGGGTTGGTTCCGACTAGCACTCTACAGTACGATGTACCTTAAAGTTTAACGTTTAACGCTTAAAATAGCAGTAGGCACTAAAATTTATTTACAATTTTAATAAATATACAACTTCCACCCCCTCACCTCTATAAAAAGACCGTGTTGTACTTATTTCCACACCACCCTAGAGGTAAAGTACTTGGCGCGTTTTTTTTAAAGTGGTATCCCCTGTAGGCCTAATCCACTAATTATCAAATGTTAATTATAAATCTTGGTCGTCTTCCACAGATTCAACATTCAAGCATGATTGTCCATGGCAATGATAACACATTGTAGGGCAACGCAAGCCTGCTCTTCTGCAACTACACCTGTATTCGCACCCTAATTTACATGAACATGAAATAAGCGTTAAAACAGATTCGGGAGCTGGTTCTTTTATAGTCATTATTGGGATTAATATACCGCCAACTTTTTTCCACCCCCAATCGGTAGCTTTGAGCGTCACGTTTTTACATGTTTGAATTTGGTGAAAAACTCGATAACAGTGTTGCCGAGCGGCAGCAGAAGTTGGTGGAAGTTTTGACAACATAACAGTGTTGCTGGCTTTACCAACTAGTCTGTTAAAAGACATAAATCTGTATTCATCTAGACTTTTTTCTGCCGAGGTACAGTTGTATAAAGCTAAAATAAATCGCTCTCCCATGTTTGCAATTTCTTCATTGTTGAAAGTTTGTACAATATGTTGTAAATCACTTCTTTTATTAAATACATTGATTGCATTCACTTTCCCTTTGGAAAAAAACGCCGAGGTTGTGTCACAACCGCTGATGGCATGTACAAATAAAATGGCGGATTTGCAATTTTTTAAGAAAGTTGCAGATTGTAAATCTTGAGAACTGTAAATCCTTTTACAGGTATTACCCTGTTTTTCTTTTAAAAATTTAATGTCTTTGTCAGAGGGAGAAAGTGCAATAAGAAGGACTAGCAGGTCAATATCTTGCCCTACGACAACAGCTGTATCGCAATTCTTACATTTTTCTATAACAGTTTGTATTATTAATAAATCGGCGTCATCCGCAGCAACGAACACATATATATCTTCAGTTCTAAACCTTTTCACTAGCTCTGTAATTAAACGTTCTTTGTTAAGCAAATTACTTAGGAACTTCTGCTGAGTTTCAGAAACGATAGTATTTTCGTCAAACATAATTTGAGGACAGCTTCTTTGAAGTGTCCGCCTTTGTCGTTCTAGGCTCTTCGTGCTGTTTCCATTTTCCATATAACCATCGAACACGACAGTTACTCTATTCCCGTAATTTTTTTTTATGTAACTAACGTAAGCGTTGTAAACAGCATTAAATGTCCCTTTTTTTGGCCATATTACGCGACGAAGCAAGTATCCCCCATCAATCACATATTCGCTGTTTTCGAAAACATGGTCTCGTTCTGGAACAGTATTGATAATCTGGTATAAAGCTGCCTTATTGGTTTTTCTCATTAGGCCTTTCTCATCAAAAAAAGAAAGAGGTACTGAAGCTAGTTCAAAACTAAAGCACGTTTTTAATTCCAGACTCGAATAAACGGTGCAAATAATTCTTTGAAAGAGTAATGTTGAATCAACCTGAACATCATTGCCATTAATTTTGATTGTATTCCTCAAACTGGATATCGGCTTTACACGATTTGCACGACACACTTTTATATACTATTGCATCTGCGATGAAGTACCAACCCGTAAAGGGCAATGACCTATGGAAGTGCGGAATGATGTGCTGCATAGTAACACCGAACATTTCGGTGACGGTAAATAGATAACGAATTATATGGCTTGCGCTAATTATGGCCCTGATTTACCAACGTACTATTCGTTTGAGGAGAAATGGTCTAGAAACCTTTTTTGTAGAGAATTTCCTGTAGAACACTTTTGTACATAGGTATTTTTATCGTAAAATGCACCATTTCATGGATAATTTTAAAAAAGCGAAAATTGGGGTGAATACTATGTCGTAGGGGATGAAGCACACAATTTAGAGGTGGGAACTTTTCGGTTTATTATTACATATGCTGTCCTGATTATTTCCACCAATTTTCAAAACTTTATGAATTTTGTCGGATATATCGCAATTTGAACCGTAATATTACTGAATAAAATGCATTATATTCAATGCACTGTTCTAAGTGCAGAATGGCATATTGAACGGTATCGATCTACGAATCCAATTTAAAATTCCAACTGGAAGTTGAGAAGACAATAAACACACTAACCCTAATGTCAGTAAATTCTTATACGACGGACTCGATCATTGAAGTTCGAAATAAGACAGAAAGATTAGGCGAGGAAATATAGCAGTCAACCTTCAATTTTTTTTGCAGTACGTCGGATTGAGATGTGGTTTTTTGCATTTGCTTCGTTAACCCGTCTAGAAACTTTGTGCCACATTTTGGTCTTGTACTTTTTTGAAATTGCATTGCTGCATCGAAAAGTGCATTCTTATAAGTGCATATTTTCAAGCGATGAAGAAAAAATTCATATCTTCCAGAAAAAACTCCTGAATCATACGAATTTCAGTACCCGGGGGTTTCTTGAGTCGCTGGACCTGAGCGTGATGTCCAAATGAGCCCCCCCGTGCACCTGGAGGTCAGGACGGCACCAGGAACGTCATCACCTGAAGTTCCCTGTAAACTCATGGAAAATCGATCGAAACTCGTTACCCGGGGGTTTTTCTGGTCGCTCGTACCGAATCTGACATCGGCAACCTCCTCCGGAGGTCCTGGTGCGCGCGACCTGGCTAATAACGTCATCTCCTGGAGTTTTACTAAAATTACTTATCAAATCGATCGAAACTCGTTACCCGGGTGTTTTTTGGGTCGCTTTCCCGAATCTGACATCGGCAACCTCTTAACTTATACAAAATGGGCATGTCTTCTCTTTTTCAATGGACTTACTTTATCACCAGAGTTGGAATAGTTAATTCAATTGAATGCAATGCAATTTCAAAAAAGTACAAGACCAAAATATGGCACAGTGTTTCTAGACGACTTAACGAAGCGAATGCAAAAACCCCATCTCAATCCGACTTACTGCAAAAAAAATTGAAGGTTGAGGCTATTTTTGTGTTATATTTCCTCGACTAGATGCAGATACCAGCCACGATCGTATGTTGGTCAAATTCGATTAGCCTTACTTTTATTTGAAGGATGGATCCGTTCCAAGTGCGTGGTTCATTGTCTTCTGCACTGACCTAGACAATAACAGTAGCGTATCTCTGCAAATTTTAATGCAAGTCAATATACTAAATTACCTCGGATCACTCTAAAATTTTGCAAGGGCTTTAACATGTTGAAGACTAGTACACCATTTTATTTTCCGCATATCATGATAAATCACCCTGTATATTTAAAACACAAGCAGTTTTATTTTCCGGCTTCACCAGTGGCTCCCACTGGACCTGTTTTATGATTCTTTTTTTAAAATAAATCTCATCCACAAATGTGTTACCACAAATTTTTATTTTCTTAAATTGTTATTTTCATACATAAAAACGAAATAGAAGTTGAATCGACAAATGAATGTCAGCCAAGGGCGGATCCGGGGGGGCAGTTACCCCCCCCAGCAGGTGCGGCTTAAGCCCCCCCCCCCACCCCATGAGGCGATAAAAAGTAGTGATCGCGGAGTCCGAAGGGATATCCTTGAAAATGTTAGTGTCCCCCCCCCCCCAATAACCTTTCTGGATCCGGCCTTGATGTCAGCGCTCGAACTATAACGTACTGATGGCCCCTACTACATCAAACTGCGCATGTAGAGGCCGCAGTTGACCGAGGGGATCCGAATAAATCAGTCAAAGTTTTCATCGTGGAACCACGAGGACTAGATTTTGAGGGTATATTTAGGGCATTATTTTTAGCAAATGTAGCGGAGAAAATTATTGGTGCAAGCCGGATTTCATTTTCGGTAGAATTTTAAAGTGAAGGGTTGGCTAAGGGTGTGTTCCAGACCTTACATGGGAACGGCGTTTTAAGGTCATGTTAGGATATAACTCTTAGCAAATGTGGCCAAGAAAATGTTGTAATATAATCAAAAAAAAAATTGTTGTAAGCCAGATTTCATTTTTTGGTAAATTTTTAAAGTCAAGGGTTGGTTAAGGGTGTGGTCCGGACCTTACTTGAGAACTACCTTTTAAGGGTATGCTTAGGATATTATTCTTAGCAAATGTGGCCAAGAAAATTTTTGGTTTAAACCAGTTTAAATTTATTGGTACATTTTTTTAAAATTAGAGATTGGCTAAGGATGTGTTCCGGACCTTACATGAGAACGAGGATTTGAGGGTATGTTTAGGATATTATTTGTAGCAAATGTGGCCAAGAAAATTTTTGGTGTAGCCAGATTTAATTTGGTAATTTCTTAAAGTGAAGGGCTAAGGGTGTGTTCCGGGCCTTACATAAGGACGAAATTTTAAGGGTATATTTAGGATGTTATTCTTAACAAATGTGACCAAGAAAATTTTTAGTGTAAGCCAGATTTCATTTTTTGGTAAATTCTTAAAATCAAAGGTTGGTTAAAGGTGTGTTTCGCACCTTACATGAAAACGACGTTTTGTGGGTATTGGGGTTTGGGAAGCCTCGACATTTTCAAAATCCCGGGACACGAGACATCGCAAGATCAAAGTCCCGGGACGACCCGGAACTTCGAGACTTTTCAAAATAAAATTAGAATCGAGTTCATTTTTGGAGAGATGTATCAATAAAATCGCCATTTTAGTAAAAATCAACATTTATTGAACATAAAATCAAATTCTAACATTTCTAACTTTAGTTAAAGTTTAAACAATTCGTATGTTTAATTCTCATACACAGATTCATTTTTTGGAAATAAAATCTTATAATTATAAAACAGAAAACAGTCTTAGTAAAGGAATCATACTAATCATCAATATTCATCATTTAGTCTCTAGCCATTAGTCAATAGGGAACGTGAGCTGGGTTTATACCGTCGTGAGACAGGTTAGTTTTACCCTACTGATGACTCGTCGTTGCGGTAGTAATTCTGCTCAGTGCGAGAGGAACCGCAGGTTCGGACATTTGGTTCAAGCACTCGCTCGAGCGGGCGGACGGTGGTGCGAAGTTACGATCCGTGGGATTATGCCTGAACGCCTCTAAGGCCGTATCCTTTCTAGTCGAAGGTGGCAACGATATCTCTTGGAGTTCCGAGAGTGGAAAGGCTCAAAACAATGTGATTTTACTAGGCGGTCGCGGTTCGCCGCGATCGTCGCACTAGCCCTATCAATTAGTCCTTTTTCCTAATTTAATAAAATATCCTTTTAAAAAAATGAGTGCATTAACTTTGTCCGACAATCCGTTTCTGATTTTTGTAATAATGCCTCCGAAAAGAGAACACTCTCTTGTTTTCAATAGATGTCGGTTTTATTGTGTATAGTAAGTTACGTACGTACGAGTATCAAGTACTTACTCGTTAAACTAACAGATGGCGCTCATTGACAGAGTGCGGGAAGCCTGAACTAATGAAGCTTATTATGATCTTTTGTTAATAAATTATTACAAGCGTGTCTCGAATCTCGACCGGAAAGTCCCGGGACACGAGACAATTAAATTTGGGAAAAGTCCCGGGACTTCGAGACACGAGACGTCCCGGGACCCAAACCCTAGAGGGTATATTTAGGATATTATTCTTAACGAGTGTGGCCAAGAAAATTTTTGGTGTAAAATAGTTTTAATTTTTGGTAATTTTTTTTTAAATGAGGGGTTGGCTAAGGGTGTGTTCCGGGCCTTACATGGCAACAAGAATTTGAGGGTATGTTTACACGTAGCTAGGCTACATGGGCCCTGGGGCGACATAGATTTTGGGCCCCTATAGATAATAGTAATACCAAAAAAAAAAACAAGGTAAAAAAATACGTTTTGCACTGATTTCAAATTGATATTAGGTAATAATTGCTACTTTCCACTAATAGGTAAACAAATATTAGTAAGACTGAGTGAAATTTTATTTCTTACTTTTTAGAGATATTTTTTGAAGATCAACCTTTTTAGTAGCTTCTAATATTCTTTCTATTATTTATTTAACTCTTACATAGTGAAGGAAACTATTGCGAAATTCTCTTTATGTTGGCACCAACTGAATGTTACTAGGAAAATAATACCCTGTTGTTTGTGAATTAATTGAAATTACCGGCGACTCCGACAAATCTTCGAATATGGAAAATACACTCCACTATTCGTATACCGTGCGTGTAGCGGGGCGCTAGGCATAGGGAGTAAAATTACAACATCGCGCGAGCCAGCTGGCTGGGATGCTCCGCCCGACGGAGGAATTTACGGCAGCAGTGTTGTCATATCTTTCGCGCTACGTGAATGTACATGCCTAATGGGAAATTACACGCACGGCATAAAGACACACTGATACAAGTGACACGACAGAAAGCAAAGTTGTTTCTAATAGGGTCATTTAGTGATATGGCAGTTTCCTACTTTTTCTTCCTCATTTTAAAGTATAACAAACCAATAGCCTGTGAAAAAAATTTCAGCTCAATTGAATCAATAGCCATAGAGATATTCGCATTTGAATAGAAACACACTCGGCCGGCCAACAGTCCGTAGAGTGACGTCACTTGGCGTGCGCCGATACCTATATTAGAGCAGCGATTTCGTAAGTCTATCGTGTCGTTTTTTTTTTTTTTGGCGTAGAACCAGGTCAAACATGTTAGGTTCCTTTGAGTATGTCACCGGACATATGAACGACATTTTTTTGTGGTTTCGAACTTTTTAAATCAATAAAAAGTGAAAAAAATGTATTTTTAAATAAAATTGTTTTTATTTTGTTTCCACCGCCATATCTTTAAAACTATTAAAGGTACCGAAATTTGTTTTGTGCCAAATCAAAGTACACACTGTGGCGCTTTTATCAATATAAACGGTTTGGGCACAATTCGCACTTTCATTTCTCTAAAAATCAAATAAACTAAAAATATATATTCACCAATCGTTAAACTTTTTTATTTTTGAAAATATTTACATACATGCAGCGAAGAAAATAAAGCCTAATAATCACAAAAGTTTTTGAAACAATATATTTTTTCCTAAAATGTACCGTGTGGCAACAGCGATTTTTTTTTATCAGCGCTAAATGCGACATTGGGACGCAATTAATACACCTCGCACGCAGGGTTGGTCAGATTAGTCGCGTAGAAGTGGCGGTTGTCGAAAATCCTTAAGTATTCATTGTTCGGATAAAAATTGTGACAATCGAAAATGTGCTTGTTTTAAGGAAGGCCTAAAATGTTGCAACGAGTGCAAATGTCGTTCCTGTAACAACATTATTAAAGATTTCGAGGCAGATATGAACGAATTAGAATGCTATTAATGTAGGGCCTACATAAACTACATACTACATATTTATCTATCCAAATAGAAAATTTATTTCAACAATAAAACTCATTTTATGTGTACGTTTTTACTTTCATTCATTTAAAAATGACTAATAAACTTACTAATTAGATGGGTAGTTAGCAGGCCTGTAGCTAGAAAGTGCTTTAAGGGCGGGCAAACAATTTTTCAGGGGGGGCCGTGGGCCAAAAATTTTTCGATAAGCGGGGGGGGGGGAGAAATCCAAAAAAAGGCAGTTGAAATTACCCCCCCTTGCGGTCGCCGTAGGTCGGGCGAAAATTATTCCAGGACGGGCTACGCCCGTCCTGGCCCACCCCTAGCTACAGGCCTGGTAGTTAATAACACTGATTGATATTTATAGATTAGGTATTTATATCTACCTACCTGTCTTTTTATTATTAAAAGGAGACTATTTAATATTTTTTGTACAATTTCTTAATATTAACAACATATGATCAATACTACTGTACAATATATCAAATATTGAACAATAATATGATCAATACTACTGTACAATATATCAAATATTGAACAATAATATTGATCCCCTAGATCTTTTGATCACTACTGGTTTTGTTCCTATTGATATAAGTTAAACTACTACATACACCCCGACCGGAACCGTCAAATCTTTGCAGTCGGCAGGCTTCCTACAGCCGAACGCGCAAAATATGACTTTGGCCCGTTAAAAAAAAATCGCTGACTCAATACTATGAACGGGACATGAAGAATAAAAATTCTTCATGTCCCTTCATCCTAAAAACTTTTTTCAACTATTGACTTCAATTTGTATGCAGCATGTATATACAAATTTTCATAAATACATTTTTTTCTCGATTGTCTAAAATTACGCTACTGAAAATAACAAATTTGAGTTTCCTATTATTTTTCCAACTAAAAAAAAAATAAATCGGGTTCACGTGGGACGTTTTTCGAAGCGCTATTGTGTCTACTTTAATCTAAAAAAAAATAGCTTGATAGCACAAATATTTTCAGAGATATAGCGGTGGAGACGTTAAAAAACATATTTCATTAAAAATCTATTTTTTTTTGAGTTTTTCCGAAATAAAAAAGTTCTCGACCACCAAACAATGTCGTAAAAAATGATTTCGTGTACACGATTATCTTACTAAAGAATCCCACTAAGTCTGGTTTGGTTCTACGCCGGTGTTTTTTTTTTCTCGAAAACTAAGCGACTTTACTTCCAGATTTTACTCTACTAACTTGCATTCACAGCCGTGTTCACTGGGCGGTTCAGCCATCTGACGTCACAACTCGACTACATGGTTATTCCGAGCGTTTTTAAGCGCGCCGACTTTAATAATTTTTTTATACATGAAGGCGGCGTCAGTAAATTCTAATTTTTGGCATACTTACTATACTCACCAAGCTCTTTCAGAATATGTAATAATAAAAAATTGTTAAATGAGCCTATTGATCAGCATTTATCGTATCCCGCGATGCACTCAAGAAGCTCGCGTTCAATCGGGGAAGACGGGAAGTTCCGAGTTGGTCTATACAGTGGAAACGTTGCGAATGCAAGCACATCATTATTAATATTTCGAGGAAATCACACCGCTGCGAATGCGAATACAACGCGATATTAATATTTAGTAGGACCCGGGGGAGGGGGCTAATAGCCTAGGGCCCGGGCAACTGCTCAAATTGCTCGTGCATAGCTACGCCTCTGTATTGAAGTCGGTTAAAAACACGTTTGAATTCGTTGTTTGTTCATTTTTACACTGTTCTATGCGGTGGCTCCTCTACTAAAACCAATATTGGTAGAGTAAAGGTGGCCTCGTAACTCACGATCCCTACCCATATGGGTCATATTTCGGGCCAGTACGGACAGTCCTTCTAGAAAGAGATAACCGCACCGCTACTGCGCGTTTGAAGAACAAGGATAGTCTGACTATTCATCCCCGCACTCACTTCTCGCCTAAAAGCTGAATACGAGAGAACCTTAGACTTAGACACTACAAATCTTGTACTAAAACGGCATTATACTAAAATGGGGATTAGTAATAAGTTGTTTTTGACAACTTGGCTGATATTAAATTGAAACAAATATTTTCTTGTAAATAAATGAATCCTAGAGGATTACCGAAGAAAATTTCTACCTAAAGGCTTGTTAGGAAAATTTCTTAATTTGATACATTGCCTCTTGTTCACTACTGACCTAGTCACCTTGTTCACTCTTGAATTAGCTATTATATAATATATATTATTGACCTCGACGTACAATCAATCGACGTACAATCACTTATATAATCGTAATTATCGATTTAGTGTATTTTTAGTACTACGGTTAGGTAACGTATAATTATGGTGTTACTTAATTCATAATAATTGTTTAATTAATTTTACACGTATATTATAACGATATATTGATTATTTCTAATTAATTTCAAAGCACCTTCAATTCAACTTTCATATAAGCCAATGTATTCTGCAGGCAAATATTTCTTTTGTTTGCAATCGTACTTAAGCTTTCTACGTCATAATCATGCGCGAAAAATTGTATAGATCGGTACAAATTTTTAATATGTAGGTGTAAGATTGAAAGAGGTAATGTTTGGTAACTCTCCATGTTCAGGTGTATTTCGACGTAAATAAAATGTACCTAGATTTGGAGACCAAATCGAGGTGGAAAGCAATTAAAAATGGCAAACCTTTATTTCACTTTCGTGTTATAATTCGAAAAGAGTATAATGATTTATCCGCTTCAGTCTATAGTGGAAGACCAGACCCTCTGAATTCGACACCCTCTATACAACTCGCGAACACCCACCTAAAAAATAGGTAATCTGATGTAAAATAACCTGCTAAACTTAATTTTTGAATTCGCCCATTGATTTGAGATTGCCAAAATGACCAAATTGACAATTTTCTAAAAAAAATAAAAATTATGTATTATTTTTTGTTTTTCATATAACACGTCATATATTTTTTATTTTACTTCAGAATTTTTTAATTTTTTTACATAATATTCTCTAACTATTCTTTGATATGTTGAAAGTAAAAAACATTACCTAAAAAATAATTAGTTGGCAAAAAAAAATAACAACTTTTCTTTGACGGAAAATCTTTAAAATTTGCAGAGTAAAATGTCCGATCGAGGTATCTTTTTTATTTTTAAAGTTAGGTGCCTACTATAACCGAAGAAAATGTTCCGAATGAACTAAATAAAATCTTTTATAAGAAGTTTTTTTTGAAATTTTGCTCTCTTATCGAAATATTCATTGATTGTTTCAGCGTCCGAACGAATGCGCGCTACTATGAATCGGTCGCAATCGTATCTAGAGCTAAACGCAGGCACGTGCCGGGTGATTATTATTTTCCAGTGTCCATTTATGTTAAAAGTGCTTTTTGTCTCAGTCCTTATATTTAGTGCGTTATAAACACATAGTTTGGCATAATAAATTATAATTACTCGGATAGGAAATCAAAGGAAACAAGCTAAAAACGTACTCTTCGGCTGTTCATTGGATTTTTATATAATTGTTATACATTGAATAGGATACTTTTCGCAGTTTTTTGTAAATAATGTTACTTTTAGATATTTTTAATTTTATAGTACGATCTTAGTTGGTAAAAGACTTGGTAAAAAAACTATACCAAACCCCATTTGGGTTTCGACCCTTGGATTCCGAGTCAAAAGAACACACCACCACCTTACACGTAAAAGAATGTAAATTTTTACATTATAAGACACTAGCTAAAATCATATTTTCACGGTTGTATAGTACATTATGAAATGTATATTTGTAAAATATATAAATATTTAGATATTAAAATGAAATATTATTTCACCAGATTTCTATTCAATTACAAAAACACAAAAATTAAAATTTTTTTTTTCAAATTTAAATCATTAAGTAATAACATTTTTATTTACCGATCGATTTTGTTCAAATAGGGTTCTTCCTCTAGCTAACACTAATTTACTGTCCAAATTTCAGTACACTCGGAATTTTCTTTCTTGAGTTATCGTGCGTACAAGAAACGTGACGGATGGACAGACGGACATTTTGAAAGTTGTTCAGAATTCGTTCACTAACACAATGGTATGAAAATTTTTTGTCTGCGAGCGATATTTACGGTTTTAGAAATATACCGATCAAATGCAAAATCCGATGACATTTCTGTGGCTCTAAAGCAATATTTAGAACAGAAAAATTTATTTTTATCACTAAATCCAGTTTACCATGCACAATGTAGAAGATCGTATACCCGAACTGCTTATAAAAGAAAATCAGAAATTGTAAATCCTAGTACAGAGAATACAAGTAAAAAGGGCATTTCTGCAATGTGCTATTTACAAGACAGCCTACCAAATTAAGCCCAGAATTCCAAATGTTTTATATTTTGGATGGTACCTAAAGGAGGAAATCTTATTTCCAAAGATGATTTCAAAAAGCCCAAATTTTATTGAGTTAACTCCATTTTGTAAATGTAAATTATATAACTGTACTACAAGCTGCAAGTGTAGCAAAGCAAACGTGCAATGTAACATAAGTTGTTTATGCGAAGGAAAATGTAATCTTTTGTACCCACTTGCTGTTATAATTAATGAAAACATATTTTTTAATGTGTGTTTCGAGATTATCTACATAATTTTATAACATTTAATTGCAAATAGAAACTAAATAATCCGTAGACTCACTTGATCGCTTAAACGACACCACAGATGGGCGATGTTAACAGAAGTTATGCTTTAAATTAATGCGGACGAGTTGCGCGGCCGCATTCAACAGCGTCATCTCGTTACATGAGCCGAATTTCAAAAAAAATCTCTTTATAAAAAAGTTTGTTTAAAGTATATGGAACATTTTTCTCGTTTATACTATAACTCTCTCTTTAAAAATAAAAAAGTTACCTCGATCGGGTATTTTTCAATGCAAATTTTAAAAAACCGCGACAATAGAGGGTAATTATATTTTTTTTAGGCACTATATTATTAGTTACACTATATTCTTTGCCGTCAGCCTGTCCAAGAATATTGGAGGGATAATGTGTAAAATATTGGTCTAAATCGGAATTAAATTAAAAAAGATATGATGTGTTATGTGCAAAACAAAAATTAACTCATAATTTTAAAATTTTTCAAAAAATTTGCGAATTGACCGATTTGGCAATCTCAAATTAACAGGCGAACTCAAAAATCAAATCCAGAAAATCATTTTACATAATATCATCTGTTTTTTAGGTGGGTGTCCGCGAGTTGTATAGACTACTTTTAAAATGCTTCCTACAGATCGGCTGCTCTCCGACTACTATTATACTCTTCTGATTCCAAACGAGTGTTGTGATCTTGGGCCTTCAGATTTTCCTGGCTTGCACTTCATTTAGAGTTTCGGCAGTTGTTTAAGGTTGTTTCACATTTCTCGCTTTGTATTTTCGTCATTGCTCGTGTGATGTTCTCTTTTAGAAAATCCCACAAGACATTTGGATCTTCGTCATTTAATGGATCGACTTCACTTCTATATTCCCATAATTTAGTTTGGAAAACTGAACCAGCTACGGTGGCAAAGCGTTTTTGTATTTGTCTACGACACATTTCTAGCTTCAGCAAGAGGGTGCTCAAGTACAACCTGATGATCTGATTGATCTGAACCACAGTCAGCATCAGGTTTTGCAAAGTTTTGCAAAGCTTTATTGAAGATCGCCGATTTCATACCATAATATAATCAATCTGATTTCAAAATCTACCGCCAGGTGATAGCCAAGTGTAAAGCAGCCGTGGATGTTGTTGGAATTCAGTATTAATGATAGAATTTTGGGTTTATTATAAATATTTCAAAAATCATAACCGGTATAATCTTTAAAATAGTTTGAGGTACTTATCATTGCTCTAAAGGATACAACCATATACAGTTCTTATCATAAATTTTGTATATAGTTAAATGCCATGCTCTAGTAATGAGATTAGGAACTATTTTCATTCACAAACTACAATATTCAGGTCATGTCTTATGATTTCTTTAAACTGCCAAAAAAACTATAAATAGTTTAAAACTTATGAAATTATGATATCAAGTCGTAGAGAAACATTTTTTTTAACTCTAGGCTTTTAAAGGTACTTTTGGTTGGTCTTTACGAAATATTTCTTTTTGTTTATTTGAACTATTTTTTTGTATTAAAAAAAACATTCGCAAAAAATAGGATATCTCGGCTTCAATTAACATAAGAGGACACTTTTTTTTTAACTGTTACTTTTTTACATCCTTTTTAACCATTTTAAAACATTTTAAACCTCTTTAATTTTGTTAAAAAATCCGTACAGAAAGATAAGCATTTGGAAAAACAAGCAAATTTTTAAATGAAAATAAATGGTTAAAAAAAAGGGAAACAAAATATTTCGTTTATATCGATCAAAACGTACAGTTTAAAAAAAGAATGTTTCTCTACAACTTGATTGCATAACTTTATGAGGCCGCAAAATTTTAAACAATATTTTTTTTAGCCGTTTAAACAAATATTTAGACTTGAAATTTTAAGTGGTTGTTAACATCCATAAATAGCATATTTTTCCAAAATTCTATCTAAATCGATACATTATTATTAAAGCTATATTAAATTGTTTAAAAAATTATATACTGGCTTCTTCATTTTTTTGAGGTTAAGTACACATTTAACTTGAATATATAAATCTATTCGAAATTCTAGTGCGAGGAATCTCTATTTTCTATATTTGCAATACGATCAATGCGATCGGAGATATTTGCAAAAACCGAGAAAAAATTATGTTTTTGCGATTTCAGTTGCTAAAATTAACATGTTTCATTAAAAAAAATATCCTCACTCAGACACTTTCTCTATTTCGATTTTTGGATTTATTTTTACTACACTAATAATGCAAAACCCAACGTTTACGTACCAAATACGAATCATCACAACATAATTTCACCTTTTTTAGACACTAACAAAGTTTTATCATCAGCTCAACATGGATTTGGAACAAATAAATCAATAGAATCGGCTTCCTATCGTCTGTTAAACTTTGTGTATTCCGAGCTTGATCAGGGAAAATTTATATGTATTATCACTAATGTTCGATTCATCCCGAGCGTTTGGTACTATAGATGTAAAATTACTGATATTAACTAGAAGTTTAGAATGTGCTTCTATTAAACATTTCAATATTGCAACTTTACGAGATCTGGAACTAGATTATATTTTCATGTTGTTCCGACACAGGGTTGGGGGGTAAATTGGGGTAGATTTGGGGTAAATGGGTAAATCAAGCAGGTAAGAGTCGATAAAATTGGTATTTAGTATATACAAGAGAAGCTAGGGTCTCAAAAAAAATTTTGGCATTAGACACCCCCATTACCACCCCCACCCCTTATTAAAGGGGATGAAAAAAAATTGTGATTTAGTGTATGTACAAGAACCAGAAACCTCAAAATATTTTTTTACTTCATCCACCCCCACTACCACCCCCCTACTACCGATGTGGGGTATCGTTTTATGGGTTTTTGGGGTAGAGGATTTCAAATATTATATTATTAAAGTTCCATAAACAATTATTTCCACATACAAAGTTTTTTCGTTGCGAGTGATTTGGATAGAGAATCTGGATGTGAAAGTAGTGATTCCTTGGGCAGCGGTTTTTACAGTGTAAGAGGTTTTTTAAAATGAATAATACTGCATATATGTTTTTTAAAATATGTGTGACTATATATATGTACATGTATGTGTGAGCACGTTTTTTTTACCTTGTATTTGACTACAAAAATATTTTTTTATGCTTCTAGTTATTAATTATTATCTATGTTTGTTTGACTTGCCATAATGTACATTCAATGTATCTCTGAATTGTTAATAAAGATGTATCTATCCATCTGTACCAGAGCTTGAGAGTTCTTTGTCTGTGTGTCTCGTACTTAACCACGGTGATTTATCCCCCTACTTTGTCGTCACATACCTACTAAAACTACATAACGGTGATCCTTCTGCAGACATAATGTCACCTGCGCTTTAATCCATTCTTACCCTTCTGTATTGGGGTTCATCTAATTGGTGTTCTGCAACTGAAACTTGTCTCGGAAATTCTATTAAAAACAATACGTGCTCCCGCTGCAGTACCTGAATCACAAAAGATTGTGTCGTAAATTAAAGTCTCGTAAGCCAATAAACAACTCTCTGTGGCAGATATAGGCCTTTGGTCTCCCTGTAATTTTGGTGTTGAGACTAAAGATATTTTACTGTACAGGATGAATTTTACTACGGCTATAAATAATATTCCCTTTTTAACCGATTTGAAAACAATGAATATTGAATATTTCCTTTTACTGTGTAGAGAACCTAAATAGAGGCCACTAAAAAAGGAAAAAGAAATTAAACCACCTTCAACAAAGGTCGCTATAAATTATGAAATAAAATATTGCTGTCGCTCAGTTAATTCAATTATATTTCCTAATATGGATAATGGTGTATATTTAAAGTTTCGAACGTTCCCTTGAACGAATTTCACGTGAAAAGGAATAATTAATAAAGACTAAAAGTCGACTTAGTCGTAAAATTTTCTTAGCCACATATATTACAATACTATCTAAAATACTCTTTCAAAGCCTCCTTCGCATCGAAGATCTCCAACGCAACCTTAACCATCCCCTAATTTAAAAAAAATACCAAAAATGAAATCTGGCTAACATCAAAAATTTTCTTGACCACATTTGCTAAGAATAATGACCTAAACATACCCTCAAAATCTCGTTCTCACTTAAGGTCTGGAACAAACCCTTACCATTTAAAAAGAAATGACCAAAAGTTAAACCTGGCTTAGAAAATTACCAAAAATTAAATCTTTCTTACATCATAAATTTAATAAGGTTCAATTTAAAGAATTATACATATTTCTTAATTTTTAGTATAGCAATTTTCGATAATTTTACTTCCACGTCGTGGAAATATGGTAATGCAAAAAAAAAATTAAAAATTTTTATTGTTCAACTAGGCTTAGAATGAAACGTCGAGATTGTAATTTTGAGTAAAATGAAAATTTTTGTCTGTCGTTCTATCTGTAACTTTTTTTTGTATGCACAATTACTCTGGAACCGTTTTAGTATTGACTTGAAATTTGGTTAGGTTATATTTTGATCTTATTCCGTAAAAAGGTTGGGGGATAAATTGGGGTAAATAGGTAAATGTTTTTCCTTGTGAAAGACTTTAATAGAAAATTTAGATGTGGAAGTAGTGATTCCTTGGGCAGCGGTTTTCTTTGTCTGTCTAGAAATTGTGATATTGTACATACACTGTTGCTAACTTCGCTGTCAATTTCATCAATCTCAATTCAAGATGATTTTAAGCACTTAACACTGCTAAACGCTGAATTTTTCAAAAAAACTAACATAATTTGAGATATATAAGATAAGTTCTTTCTCTTCAGACAAACCGACAGACAAATATTATTTTGCTGAAAAGAATCTCGACATTTCATGACATTCTAAGCCAATTTGAGTCATTTTTTTACTATACTTCCACGATGTGTGACTAGATGGTATCATATAATGTTTGATTTAGAATGTCCCTTGCATATACAATAATTTCCTAAATAGGTATCATTATTAAATTTTATTTAATAAACTAAAACGAACATACAATATAGTATTTTGTGCTAGTAAACATACGTCTAGACACATAGTCTAAATTAAAACTGAATTATAATATTACTATACTCATAATAAAATAATGGATAAATAATTCCTAACTGTCATAAATAAAAATGTCATAAAATACCGAGGTCTGAAATCCACGCCACTGTTTGGTGATTTTAGTAGACTTCGAGGTGGCTCGTAGATAAAATGTGTAAGTGTAATATAATAATAAAATTAGAGCAAAATGGTTCGAGCTAAGGTGAGTTTTATATATTAGTTTTTTTTTAATTTCAACCAACATTGTATAACTGTTATGATTTAAACAAATATTCCAGTTGATTGATACATTGTTTCTTCCCATTTCGACCATTATTGCAAAAAATACTTGTCATTTTTGGTGCCATTTTCAAGGTGAATTCTCAAAAATACGCGAGATATTTATTTATTTATTTAAATACACACTGTCCTACATGTTAATAAAAACTTAACTACAGGACAGGAGGGCTAAAGTATAATACAAACCATGGACCGTAACCGAAAACCGCACCGTAATTACTAATTCTTTCCAAACCAACCGATAACCGGAATGAGAATAATCTTCCTAAAAAATATATTAAAAAGCCAGGTATATATGCCTTTCTTAAACAATTTAATATAGCTTTAAAAATACTGTATCGATTTAGATAAAATTTAGGAAAAATATGCTCTTTATGGGTGTTAATAACCGGAGAAAATTTCAAGTCAAAATATTTGTTTAAGCGGCCAAAAACTTTGTTGCCTCATAAAATCATACTATCATGCAAGTCGTAGAAAACATTTTTTAAAACTCTTTTTAAGATACCTTTGATTGGTATTAGCGAAATATTTTTTTTTGTTTTTTAAACCATTTATTTTGCATTTAAATATTTTTTTATTTGTTTAAATGCTTGTATTTTTGTGATTTTCTTTTTAACAAAACTAAATATTTTAACATTATCGGAAACTACAAAAAAAAAGATAAATGTCTCCTTATGTTAAAAAGGAACCAGATATATTTACTTTTTACGTTTGAAAGAGAAATTTTAAATGTAAAAAAACTGGTTAATAAACAAAAAAATATATTTCGTTAAAAGCAATCAAAAGCACCTTTAAAAACCTAGTTTAAAAAAATGTTTTTCTACAACTTGGTGGCGTGATTTTATGAGCCGCCAAGTTTTAAACAATTCCGCAAAAAGTATACTTTTCCAAAATGTTTAAATGGATATGTTATTATAGTAGCTATATTAAATTGTTTAAAAAAACTATATATTGGTTTTATTCATTTTTTTTCATTAACCTAAAAATAAAATATACATATTTAATAAATTGTTTATGGAACTTTAATAATATAATATTTGAAATCCTCTACCCCAAAAACCCATAAAACGAACCGCTGCCCAAGGAATCACTACTTCCACATCCAGATTCTTTTCCAAGTCACTCACAACGAAAAAATTTTTGTATGTGGAAATAATTGTTTATGGAACTTTAATAATATAATATTTGAAATCCTCTACCCCAAAAACCCATAAAACGATACCCCACATCGGTAGCGGGGTGGGGGTGGTAGTGGGGGTGGATGAAGTAAAAAAACATTTTGAGGTTTCTGGTTCTTGTACACACACTAAATCACAATTTTTTTTCATCCCCTTTAATAATGGGGTGGCTAATGCCAAAATTTTTTTTGAGACCTTAGCTTCTCGTGTATATACTAAATACCAATTTTATGGACTCTTACCTGCTTGATTTACCTATTTTCCCCAAATTTACCCCAATTTACCCCCCAACCCTTCGACGGAACAAGATGAAAATATAATCTAGTTCTAGATCTCGTTAAAGTACATATGTGTACCAAATTTCAAGTCAATATCTCAAACGGTTCCAGAGTAAACGTGCGCACAAAAAAAGTTACAGACAGACCGACAGACAGAATTTTTTTTCGCTCAAAACTTACAATCTCGACGTTTCGTGACATTCTAAGCCTATTTGAACAATAAAAATTTTTAAAATTTTTTTTGTCGTTACTATACTTCCACTGGATGTGGAAGTAATACGCCACATCGGTAGCGGGTGGTGATAGGGGGTGGTAGTGGGGGGTGGATAAAGTAAAAAATTATTTTGAGATTTCTGGTTCTTGTACACACACTAAATCACATTTTTTTTCATCCCCTTTAATAATGGGGTGGGGGTGGTAATGGGGGTGACTAATGCCAAAATTTTTTTTGAGACCTGAGCCTCTTTTGTATATACTAAATACCAATTTTATGAACTCTTACCTGCTTGATTTACTTATTTACCCCAAATTTACCCCAATTTACCCCCCAACCCTTCGACGGAATAAGATGAAAATATAATCTAGTTCTAGATCTCATTAAGGTACATACGTGTACCAAATTTCAATATCTCAAACGATTCCAGAGTAAATCTCGACGTTTCATGACATTCTAAGCCTATTTGAACAATAAAAATTAAAAAAAAATTTTTTGTCGTTACTATACTTCCACTGGATGTGGAAGTATAAGTGGGATATTTGTCTATATAAATTAGGAAATCTTTAAAACTGTTGAACTAAGTTATTCAAATTTCAGCGAGGGGTTTACAATAGACACATAATGAATACATATTTTTTTGCATTTTTTTCAGCTCCTCTGTTTTTGAAATACTAAAGGTTAAAGGGTCTACTGCATCGGTATAACGTTCAAGCTTATTACGCGTCTATGATTACCAAACTGTTGTAAACAGCGATTTTTTGTTTTACTTCCTACATCTAGTGGTAGTAACGACAAAAAAATTTTTGAAAATTTTTATTGTTCAAATAGGCTTAGAATGTCATGAAACGTCGAGATTTTAAGTTTGGGCGAAAAAAATTTTCTGTCTGTCTAACTTTTTTTGTGCGCACGATTGCTCTGGAAGCGTTCAAGATATTGACTTGAAATTTGGTACACGTATTTACTTTAACGGGTTCTAGAACTAGATTATATTTTCATCTTATTCCGTCGCAGAGTTGGGGGGTAAATTGGGGTAAATAGGGTAAATCAAACAGGTAAGGGTCCATAAAATTGGTATTTAGTATATAAAAGAGAAACTAAGGTCTCAAAAAATTTTTTGGCATTAGCCACCCCCTACTCCATTATTTAAGGGGATGACAAAAAATTGTGATTTAGTGTGTGTACAAGAACCAAATACCTCAAAATATTTTTTTTAATTACTACCCCCTCCCCTATCACCACCCCCACCCCACTACCGATGTGGGATATCGTTTTATGAGTTTTTGGGGTAGACGATTTCAAATGTTATATTATTAAAGTTTCATAAACAATATTTTCCACATACAAATTTTTTTCGTTGTGTTGGTTAGAAAATCTGGATGTGGAAGTAGTGATTCATTGGGCAGCGGTTTTTTGTCATAGTTCCGATTCAGGAAAGCCTACTGAAGAATAAAAACTTACAGATTTAACCCACGGCAATTTTAAAAATTTTCTTTTTACTGTACTTTTTTTACTTTTTATAACTGAACAACTGATGCATATTCCAGTGTTGATCTATTAAATGAGTAAATGAGTAACATGGTATGAGTATTTGAAAAGTTATGGCTACTAGGCACAATAAGTACATTAGTTTTATTACATTCACTCACAATGGTTTCAATGTGAATGGCAAAGGAAAGTTTTCTGTCAAAGACAACACCGAGATGTATCAGGTCTTCCTAAAGTCGTATTTTCTAGCCGACAGTCAAATGTTACTAAGGAGTTTTTTGTAGAAATGGACATTAATTGATACCTATTTAAATTAATCTGAAGGTACAGCAGCAGTCTTCGACATTTGATATTTACAATGTAAGTTTCGTAATATGAAATTACGATACGAATATCGTACAATGTTTAATCTACTATCAATACCTCTCATAATGTTATAAAAAAGTTTATAACTTGTAATTACAACAATTTTAAGACTATAAACAAGAAATTAGTAGTTTCTATAAGTATTTGTCATGTTTATGTCGCTAGCTGTCACTGTGGTGTCGATAAAATGAGTTCAAACAAATGTGTTGCTTCTGACATAGAATTTGCAGGAATTAATATATCAAATTGTAAAGATCAATGTTGACAATAAGTAAAGTCTAATTTTTATTCTTTTCAATTAATAAATATTTAAAATGTAATTAATGATTGCAATGAGTTCTAATTTAATTCCTACTTGAAGTAATGTCTAATTGCTAAGATTTGCTAGTTCGGTAAAGTGACATTTTACCGAACTAGTGAGGTAATGTATGTCATTATGACATTTTAATGAATATTGTAATATTTGACATTACATATTGATAGTAGATAAAATGTTTTTACGACATCAGCATAGAGATGTAATTAACATCTGAATATTATAAATAACAAAGGCCCAAGAATAGATCCTTGTAGAACACCAGACGCTGGCTTAAAATTGAGAATGGCTTAATGCCTGAAGTTATGAGTGAAAGTAATGCTTTTCCTAAAAATTTACCAAGTGATATATCTTGTAAATGTAAGAAAGGCTGTAAAAATAATCAGTGTAGCTGCAGAAAACCGAATATGTAATGTTCTGTTCTATGTGTCTATTGTAAAGGAAATAATTGTGCCAAAGCATCTTTTACCTTTGATGAATCGGCTACCGATGAGGAATGCGGTGAAATTATGGCATATGACGGTGATGAAATTAATATAGTGTATTTCATTTTGTTTCGATAAAAATTGGGCGAAAAAAGGGAGGGTCGAAGAAAATACATTTAAAAAAAAAACGCACTTTTTTGGAAATTAAAAAAAAATTCACTCTATCCCCTAAAAGTACATAAAATCACGAACAATCGAAAAAAATAGTGACGTACAATGACTTCTTGATAATTGATGGAGAATTAAAAAATTTATTTCGTCCGCCATCTTTGACTGTTCTATTTGACATACGGTGTCCGGGATTGGTGCATTATATTTGACCATAAATGAGTTTTATTTTTTGCCAACTTTGGTGAAATTACTCCTTCTTATAGAGAAAATATTCAATTTCGATTTTTTCGGCTATTTTTAGTGTTTTCTATTTTTTTCCAAGATGGCGGATTTACCAATACATATCGGACAGGTCTATATTTTTTAAGAATTTTATTTCAAATAAGCCAGTATTTTTAAAATTCCCATCCGATTACTAGTACAATATATATTAAGCAGATAAATTGAAAATCCGTGAAAGCGCATTAAAAAGTGCATATAACTTTTGACGCACAAGGAATTTTTGGGCGCAAATATTTTTTTCGTAATCAGAAGGTCATAATACATAAGATGATAAAATTTCAGATGGAATGTTGTCGCCGAAAAAAATCAATTCAACTATATATTTGACAAAGGTATTCCAGTTTGTGTTGGAGCATCTCATATGACAAGGGAAGGTAGTTCATTAATTTTTTGACTTAGCGGAGTACCTACATTCATAAGCAAAATATACAAGAAAAGATATTTCGATCGTCCAAATTACTGAAACAGATATGCAAAGTATGAGGCTTACCTGAGTGAACTTTTTTCACCGACCTTGTTTATTAACACGTGATAATACTTATACTCAGTAATAATTATACATGTGTGGATGACGTTATCATCCACTTATTCACAAAACCGTTCAACAATCAAGTGGAGATCCAAGCCGTCATAATCGATTTACCCTTCAGGGGCGGCTTTAGACGTAAGCGGTTACGGTGCAGAAAAAAGGCGCAAATAAGTCTAACCCAATAACTTTATACAAAAAAAGGCCACACCTCTAAAAAAATCCAACCGAAGATTTTCCAGCGAGATTCTCTTTATTTTGGCGTCATATACGTACAGTGGTGTATATAGATAACAAGACCTATGTATACATAGGAACATCGTTTATGCACACATACCCGCATAATTTCCATGGCTATATTGATAATAGTAAAAATATTAAAGCATTGGCGCAACTTCGACGTATGAAAATAATTTAAAAATCCGCTTATATGCTTTTTGAAGAGACAACGCCAATAGCTTCTAATCAAGAACAATTCTTGTCCAATAAACTGAATAAAAATAGATTTATTTCTTTACTAATGACCAAATTAGAAATGTTTAAAATTAATAGCATACAAGCCCCGGATGATACTGATGTTTTAATCATAAAAACAGCTTTGAAGCGGTTAATTGAGCCCACTACAGTTGTTGTTGGAGAAGATATTGATGATAGGACGCACTCCGATTACTCACAATATCTCCGGTTACTCACAATATATATTTTCTTAAACTCGAAAAAGGAAACGTCCAATCGAAAATTTACAATCCCTGGGTAATCCAGAAGTATGCAGATTGTAGGGAACATATTCTATTTTTACATGCCATTACTGGTTGCGATACCACTAGTGCTTTATTTCGAAGAGGAAAAATAAACGCATTTAAAACATTACAAAAAGACCAGATTTATAGGAAGCATTGGCGGCATTCAAAATAGAAAACTGTTCGAAAAATTTGCTAATAAATAGTGGCACATTGCTTATTTTAGGTATGTAAGGAGCTCCAAAAAAAGATACTTCAATTGATAATTACAAATATTTTAGTTTTGCAAAATGGACTAGACTAAATAGCTTGTGCAATTGTCGTCACTTTCACCCACAGCAGCAGCTACTCAACAACATCTATTCAGGGTATGTTACCAGGTTCAAACTTGGCTGGGAAAAGATTTAGTCCCTCAGCAATGGGGTTGGACTTGAAACAATAACTTATTAGAACCAACAACTACTCTGATTCCTCCTGCACCAGATGAATTTCTCAGTTCTAATTTGTGCAATTGCACAAAAGGTTGTGGCATCAATTGTGGATGCGGAAAAATAGGATTGCCACGTTCCGTAGTGTGTGGCTCTTGTCGGGGCCAGTCGTGTCTCAATACGATGTCCGAGGATATAACCGTTGAATCTTAGTTCAACGATGATGAAGGAGACCTCATTTCGTTATTTTCCGCTGAGATGATTGTCGATGAAGATGAAAATACTAAAGAAGTGAAAATAGAAGAGGTAGACGAAGACGAAGACGAAGAAGTCAGCAAAGACGAACAATAATCAACAAAATTATAGTATAACTTGTAACCCATGGATTGGGCTTACAGGGGACACCATGTAAATAAAAACGAATGCCAGAGCCTTCTCAGCCCTATATCTCAAAAACTGTTGGTTCTACGTAAATTTTGTATAGGACCTTTTTTATGCAGATTTATCTAATGAACAAATTTTATAGCAACCAAAATTAACGCAAAATCGATAATTTACGAGATATTTGAGAAAAACTGATTTTCGTGACCTTTGACTTTCTGTAACTTTTGTAGCCATCCAGTTGGCTTTATGGACTTTGAGAAATTATTTGTGACGCCAATATAAAGAAAATCCCGCTGGAAAATCTTCAGTTGGATTTTTCAAAGGTTCATGTACAAAGTGTCTGGGCTAGTCGAACCCTTCATAATTTTTAAATAGCGGGACCAGACAGAAGGGGCTAAAAAAAACGATTATTCAATATCTGTATAAACAGTCTGGTACACTTACGGCTCCAAGACAGAACAGGAAGTCGGAGCTGTCCTCTTTACACTGAGCAAAGGAAATAATGAGGCAAGGAACTATCAACCAGATTCCATGCAGATCGATTAGAGCTAGTATAGCATTGCACAAATACCCTTATATACCTAGGAAGTGAGAATAAAGTGACTGTGAGAATAAAGTGACACAAAAAACCGATGGCCGATGAACTGGCCAGGTAAGACGCATCCAAGGCTCTTGTAGGTCCCAAACCATTGCGGTGTGACTAAGCCATGAATAAGAGCAACCATTAAAAAATGGGTACAGAATAAGTATCTGGATTTGTTCATTAAAGAACGATCCGCCAAATTTACGGAAGATCTACTACGCCAAAATAGAAACGCCATTAGGATAATGCTGAGTCTTCTTACTGGACAATATCGGCCTAATAGACACATGAGTCTAATGAGTCTGGCAGAGGACGCAGCATGCAGATTCTATCAAGAAGAATAGAAGAGGAAACCATAGTCCATGCACTGTGACACTGTGAAGGCCTAGTTAGGATGAGATTCCAACTACTTGGCGAAGAAAAACCAAGGGCTGAAGGCTATACTAAGGAGCCCTTATCAAGGCTGTGGAGTCTGATACAAAAGACAAAGCTGGGTAATTAGCTCTAAAGAAAAGTAGAATAGCAGCACTACAGTAAATCCACAGAGGGTACGGTGGTCAAGACCAATCAGTGAGCTTTCTAATCTAATCTAAAAATATAGCGGGAACCTCATTTTTGCTAAAGAGCAAGACAATAACGATATGCTTACTCAGGTCTACGAACGGCTCTAACAAATGGTGATTGATGTGATATCAGTGGTGTTGAACTAAGATTTTTAAAGTATATCTTGGTATCGGCAGGGGTGTCGCTAAGGGGGGGATGGGGGGAACGGTCCCTCCCCCAATATCGTGGTCTAGTTGGGAAATTTAACCTTCAAGTCGCGCATCAATTTTTATTTTCGAAGGAATTTTTTTTATTGTGATTTGAGTTGGGAAGTTCAATTCAAATCCCCTCCCCCCCGCCTCTCATCAATTTTTCATTTTGGAGAAAACTTTTTTGAGGAGATGGGAAAATTCCTGTAACCCCCCCCCCCAAAAAAAAAAAACTCTAGCGACACCCCTGGCTATCGGAACACTCGTCTTTGTCTGGCATTTAACAAACTGGAACATTGACAAATCCAGTAATAGTAGCTTCCGCCGAGAAGTCATTTTCTAAACTTAAGTTAAAAGATCGACTCTGTGGCTTCTAAGGAAAATTTTTCCAATTTAGCGAAGCTTTCAACTGAAAATGATGTAGCGGATTTTCTCGATTATTCCTACTTAATTGATACATTCGCTGACTAGAAATTAAGAAAAATAAATCTATAACTTGATTTGTTTCAATGTTTCCTTCAGTTCTTATGATACGCAATAGTTTTTATCCTGTAACTTAAAATGATTATTTCACTCATTAACGTGATAGCCAATGAAAGTCCGTTTTATGACAACATTGCACCAATCAAATGTCATTATTAATGGTAAACTAACCTAGATCGGCGTTTGACAGTACCAACACAAAAAATGTATCACTAATTTTTTGTGTCGACGCGTCTACAAATATCGCGGCAAATAATTACAAAACATAATATTAAAGATGTACTTAACGAATTATTTATTCGTGAAATATTCTCCTCAAATACAACCCGTGCCTTTAAATTTTATCAATACATTTTTGCTTAAGCTAAGTTGCCGAAAGGTAATATAATTCGTGTAAATTCCCAGTTCATTATCAAAGATTTAATCAGATAATAAACTGTCAATTTACACTCTTTATATTACCAGGCAACAAAGCTTTCGAAAAAATTAACCGATAAAATTCTAACCACTAGTGATATTACATACGATAAATTTTAAATGTGACTCTTGGTAATATTGAACGCCCGCACGCAAAAATTATCATTATTTAGGATCAGAGAGGGAGGCGCGTGATTTCTGCCTAAAGCCGGCCCTATACCTATGAATACCAACTATACTATACTAATTTCTCTTGCGTTATTTTCTAAGAAACTCACATACGCGGTTTTATATAATACATAATACTCGTTTTTATTTCAAACAATTAATATAATTAAAAGCTCAACGAATTAATCAACCAATTCTCAAAAAAACTTTGGCGTACTTATAATAAATAAAAGGTGGTCATGATGATTTGCAATAAACTTTAACAAATAAACAAATAATCGATTACCAGGAAAATGAATTGGTAGTTTACTTGAGTGTAAAATGCATTAATTGAGCATAACAATACGAGGCTAGTCAAAAAACGTGTTATTTCCGTTCGTAATTAATAGAGAGAGAAATACTTTATTGTCCAAAGAAATGATTCTCATTGATAAAGTTTACTAAATATGACTAAAAATAATATTTGCTTAGTCAAATTACAAATAATACAAAAGTACAATATACCCAGTGTATATTTAAGAAATACCATATGATAATAACCAATTAACACAAGAAAATGTATCGTTATAATAGTACTCCTGCAAGTAAGCTTGCCAGACCTAAAATTCGAAAAGCCGGACTTTACTTATAAATTTGATTGGGCAAGAAACCGTTCAACATTCGTTCGCCACAAAAAAAAATAACTAACACACAAAATCAGTCTTTTAATATATTTATTAAACCTGATTAATTCAAAAATAAACATTTGTTACACAGGCAGAAAAAGTCATCGCAAAACAATAAAATATCTATAGAAAAGTGACTAAAAATGAAAAAAACCCGCTGCCCAAGGATTCACTACTTCCACATCCAAGTCTCTTACAACAAAATACTATATTTGCACTCCACTATGTGGAAATAATTGTTTATGGAACTTTAATAGTATAATACTTGAAATCATGTACCCCAAAAACCCATAAAATTATATGCCACATCGGTAATAGGAGTGGGGTGGTGGTGAATGAAGTGAAAAAAATTCTTGATGACTTTGGCTCTTGTATACACACTAAATCACACTATTTTTTCACCACCTGTAACAATGGGGTGGGGGTGGTAATGGGGGTGGCTAATGCCAATTTTTTTTTTGAGACCTTAGCTCCCTTTATATTTACTAAATACCAATTTCATGGACTCTTACTTGCTTGATTTACCTATTTACCCCCATTTACCCCAATTTAATTCTGTAATGGAATAAGATCAAAATATAATCTAGTTCCAGATCTCCTTAAAATACATACGTGTACCATATTTTAAGTGAATATCTTAAACGGTTCCAGAGTAATCGTGAGCACCAAAGAGATACAAGACTAACAGACAGACCGATGCGACAGACAAATAATCTATTTCCAGATCCCGTTAAAGTACATAAGTGTACCAAATTTCAAGTCAATATCTTAAACGGTTCCAGAGTAAACGTACGCACAAAAAAAGTTATAGACTGACAGAAAGACAGAAATTTTTTTTCGCTCAAATTTAAAATCTCGACGTTTCATGACATTCTAAGCCTATTTGAACAATAAAAATGTTCAAAAATTTTTTTGTCGTTACTATACTTCCACTGGATGTGGAAGTAAAAAAAAACGAGAAAATCACGTATGAAACTAATAGTGCAGGCAAATCCAGTTTTGAGTATGAACTATCTGGGGACAGCTATTTCTTTATCGAAATGGATAGCTTTATTCATGTAGAATGAGGATATAAAAGTCCCGAAAAATCCCAATGTGAGCTAAAGCCACCATTTAGAAAAAATGGCCGCCAGCACCGTTTCTTTTAGAAGGACATATCTCAGTAACCATTGCTCCGATTTTAGATTTCTTTTTTTTGTTCTCTTCCCCTTTTTATGTACAATTGAAAGTGTTATTACATCTTTGAGCATAAAATAGAAGATAACTGAAGAAAATAAGACTTGAGTTCTTGGAAATATACAAGGTGTCCAGTTAGTGCTTCCTCGGAAGATTGTGCAAAAACGGGTAACTTTATAAAAAAACTTTTTTAACAAAACTTTCAATGTTTCATCTCTACTACAACGTAAAATTATTTTCAATTATACAAGGTGTCACAAAAAGGAGTTACACAAGAATGTATATATTTTTTAATAGAATACCCTCTAATTTTTTGGCGCAAGTTAAGCCTCTAAGGGTCCTGAATTACACCCTAAAATGTTTTGCCAATTAGATGCAGCGTTGCCAAGTTATAATTTTTTTTCCTGTTTTTTTGGCAAATTACAAACATTTTTTTGACTACCATATCTCCGCGATTTATCAATTGTTTTTTCTAAAAATGTAGGGTGTTATTCGATAATGATGCATATTTATGAAAAACATTTTTGAAATAAATTATTATTATACCGGGTGTCCAAAATATTTGTTTACATTTCTTGTTATTTAATTATTATTTTTCTCAAATTTTTTAAATGGAATGCCTATATTTTTTTACATGGATGAATAAAGCATAAAATTCCCCACATTCTAATATTATACACTTAATTTTTATTTCAAACCGTTTTTGAGATATGATTATTTCAAATAAGCTTTGCGTAAATTGATGTTCTTTTTATTTTAGCATTAAAATCTAGTATGGCTTTGGTCTTTTGTTTTGCGTTTGTTTTTCACTCTATGACATTTCTCTAATGTGTTTAAGATTATCGTGATTAAGTTGAATTAATATTGTCAATATTTAAAAATACGAATTATAATTATTGTCAATAAGATTTAATATCTATGGTAAATGATATGTTATTGGTGAATGTGATGGAAATTGTTTATTGGCATCAAAAATGTATCAAAAATATCCCTATAGAAGATGTCCTGATGTGAGGTCTAGAAAATTTGAAAGAACGTTTTGAACGTACTGGAAATTTTGCATATGAAAAGAAGGCGAGACGACGAAATGTATTGTAATGAAGAAAATGAGCTGGCTATAACTTTATCGGTAATCGAAAATCCTACGACAAGTGTTCGGGAGTTAAGCAGGGATTTAGAGGTCAGTGAATCTAGTGTTTCCCTATGTCTTCGTAAAAAAAGTTTCACCCCTGTCGAGCTCAGCTGCATCAAGAACTTTGGGATGTGGATTTAAATCGTAGATTAAATTTTTGCCAGTGGGCTCAAAACCAAATAGGAGAAAATGAAGAATTTTTCAAATTTGTATTTTTCACGGATGAATCAACGTTTCATCGCAACGGATTTTTGAATATGCACAATTTCCATTATTATGCCAGAGAAAACAATCATGTTGCACAGAAAAATCAGAACCAGAGTTTAAATGTAAGGGGAGGAATTGTACATGATTATGTTATTCATCCTCGCTTTTTTGAGAGAAATGTGAATGGAACAGTCTTTTAGATTTTACACAAAATACGTTTCCACAAATAATCGAGCATATTCCTGATTACATTACAAATAATATGTGATTACGACTTGAAGGTGCACCACCACATTTTAGTAGAAATGTTCGTCAGGCCATTAGTAATTTCCTGAAAGGTGAGGAAGAGGAGGTCTAATATTTTAATAAACTGTTAAATAATATCTAATTTATTATTTTATTAAATTATGATAGGTCTCATTACATGGCCGCCTAAGTCACCCGACCTGACTTCAGTGGGTTTTTTCTTTGTGATTTGTGAAGTCAGACGTTTATAAAGTAGAACCAACGACTCGAGAAGATATGATGGAAAGGATTCGTCGGTGTTTCAATCGTATAAATGTTGATATGTTACACTGTGTAAGGCGCTCATTTATCAAGAGACCTCAGTGTTACCTGAATCAAAATGGTGGACATTTTGAGCAGTTGTTAGGTTAGTTTCAATATCGTGAAAAAAAATTATTGCTCAAGAACCGTTCATAAAAAAAAGTATACGATATCAAAATGTGAGAAATTGTAAGCGTTACTTATCCATTTAAAAAAATTATAAGCATTCCATTAAAAAAAAAAATAAAAAAAATGTAAAACAAAATATAGATTTTAATGCTAAAATAAAGAGCACCTTAATTTACGCAAAAATTATTTGATATAATCATATCTCAAAAAACGTTTGAAATAGAAATAAAGAGATATTAAAATGTGCGGAATTGTATGTTTTATTCATTCATGTAAAAAAAGTATACCTAGGCATTCCATTTAAAAAAAAATGAGAAAAATAATACACCCGATATACTAAAGATTTATTTCAAAAATGTTTTTCAGTAAATACCTACATCATTATCAAACAACATCCCACATTTTTAGAAATAACGATTAATAAATCGCGGAGATATGCCAGTCAAAAATGTTTGGAAACTGCCCAAAAAAAAAAACAGAAAAAAATAACTTGGCAAAATATTTTAGGGTGTAATACAGGGCCCTTGAAGGCTTAACTGGCGTTAAGGAAATACAGGCTGTTCTATTTAAAAAAATTATACTTTCTTGTGTGACTCGTTTTTGTAACACCTTGTATAATTGAAAATAATTTTAAGTTGTAGTAGAGACGAAACATTGAAAGTTTTGTTAAGAAAGTTTTTTTATAAAGTTAGCCGTTTTGCACAATCTTCCGAGAGAACACTGACTGGACACCCTTTATACCTTAATGTACATTATTAAAAATGATTACAATTTTATATATAAATAACTATTACTCCGTTAATGTTTGAGTTAGTAACATCGGCCAAAAAACAAATGAAAGCTAATTGTGTGCTCTAGAACTTTTATTAAAATTATTTTTTCAAAAATTGACTAGAAATTTCAGTACAAACGTCTCGAGTTTACAAAAGTTTAAATTTCCGTAATATTTAAAGTATTTTTTAATTTCCTAAGTTTATTGTTTAGTTTATCGTAAAATATGTAATCACACTTTCTGCAAAATGTGAAGTGAGGAATGGAATAAAAAAGAAAGAAATCTAAAATCGGAGCAACGGTTACTAAGATATATGATTTTAAAGAAAATGTCTCTGGCGGTCATTTTTTCTAAATGGCGACTTTAGCTCCATTGCGATAAACAAATAACTGTCCCCAAATAGTTCATGCCAAACCCATTTTACACTGAGATTTGCCTGGTCTATAATTCATACAAATTTATACCAAATGAAACTTTGGTAAGTTTATCACATAAAAAAACTGTTTCATTTTAAATGATTTTTAGAGCATTGGGAAAAAAGCCAAACAAAAGCCGGATATGTTAATTTTTAGCCGGATGAAACCGTAAAAAGCCAAACATGTCCGGCTAAAGCCGGACGCCTGGCAACCCTACCTGCGAGTTACAATAAGGTTTATGAATTACGAATTTTTTTGCGGCTTTCGTAAATTCATTTTCGGAAGAGATTTTTAAATGTTACTGCGATTTAAATTTTGTACTACGAAAAGTAACGTTTTGTGATCTCTTTTGATAGCTCCAAAGTTTTTGATTAGCAATCGGAAAAAAAAATTACCCTGGTTGCCATGGACAACAATCGGATTTTATTTTCCTATTTGTTAAGCGAAAAATGTTAAATTTTAATTTTTTATTTAATTTTTATTGTTAACAACATTGAACATAAAGTACAATTTTTCGGACTGTTCATGGTGATTTCTGAGTAGGATTTTACATTGCTGATATTAGCCAGAGTAATATTTTCATCTTTTGAGGAAAATGCAACTTAAAGTGCTGATTAGCTAAGCCGCCGAAACTAAACGGGGTTGGGATGGTTAAAAATGAATCCTAGAAATTGTTCTTTGGAGGCACACCTTTGAACTTACTACGTTTAACGTAATGATCTCACTTTTTCCTAGAGTAGTTCACAAAAACAAAAGAGTCTACTTCATATAACCTCCGTCAAATATTGACTTCTTTAATCCAGTTAATTATTTTATTATTTTAGTGACCGCCCCCGTATATCTTTTTCACCAAAATTAAAATAGGTTTCTTCCTTAACAATTGTCTTAACTACATGTCAAATATTATCCTTTTCCGTAACATTTTTTCCTTAAATATTTTTTGGGGTGTTCAGCCTCTATATTATTCGATCAAAATATACCAAACTTTTTCTATGGTAATAAAGCCTATTTACCTGCCGAATATTATTTTTCTCAGTCAAATATTTTTTTTAGATATAGAGCCAAGAGACCAACCGACAGACGGACGGACTGAATGACTAAATTGAAATACCTAAATTTCCATAATCTAAATCTGAAATGTAAAAATCCTAAGTAATCTGGAATAGTGTTTCTTCACGACTGCAATACTTCTCTTCGGTAAGCGGGGAGTATAAAGAATTTGTAAAATTATTTGCAAACATCTCCTCTCTCTGTTTGTCACCTTCTATTCATTAATTGTATCAGATTTTCGTCCTTGTCAACCACATTCCAGATATTATTTTCCTGTCTTTTTATTTTTTTAAAGTATCCAACCCTATATTTTTCATTAAGAATTGTCAGGTCTATTTCTTGGCAATAGCGTGAAATACCTGTCAAATATTATTTGTATCCATCAAATAGGTTTTTAAATATGACGCCAACGCCAACAGACAGACATACAGACAGGCTAAGTACTAACGGAATGGAAAACCTCAATCATGGTTATGGTGGTAATGGCCGCCGTTGAGTAGTGCTATTGTTTGCTCCTGCAATTTAATCGATTTTGTGCAGCAAATAATAAACCTAAGTTGTTAAAAATGGCATATAACTGCAGAATTAAGTGATATTCTACGATAAGTGAATTCTCAAAACCAGTAAAATTTAATAAGGTACTGTATTTATCTATTTTATATTTGGTTTTCGTTCATTCGTCTCGCCCCTCATAATTAGTGTACCTACCAGTTAAATATTACTTACTATCAGTAATTATTCCAAAGTGCGCAGGCACAGTGACGTACCTGCGTGGACAGTTCCAAGACGACCGGGAGGGTTAAGTGCGTGAACACATCTTCTTAAGAATACTTAAGTAGACTGATCGCATGTAAGTTCTAAAATGGTGAACAAAGATTTACGTTCTGGTGGCAACAAAATGCTGGATAATAATACAATACAAAAATTAATTAGCGAAATATCGTCTAACATCACCGCTAACATAAAAACTGAAATAAATGATATGAAGCTAAGTGTGAAAAACCTAATTGAGAATATTACAACCCTGAAAGTAAATATTGATACAAATACAAAAACAATATTCCGTATTAGCAACAATTCAGCCGTTTAAATAATTTAAGATTTAATGGTATTGATGAGGCAGGTAATGAAGATACGGATAAGCTGGTGTTAGATTTGGTAAACAAAAAAATGGGTGTAAAGTTATACAAAGAAGATATCGAGTTTTCATATAGGGCTGGAAATAAAAGTAATAAGCAGAGATCAATTTTAGTAAAATTTCTATCTTATCGGAAAAGAAATGAAATATTTGGAACAAAAACAAAGCTAAAGGATACTGGTTTTTCTGTGGTAGAAGATCTTACGCAGAACAGGTATAAACAACTGATAGCGGCGAAAAAAAGATTAGGGATAAAAAATGTATGGACTGCCAATGGCAATATATTTATGATGGAAGATGGGCAGAAGAAAAGGATGCGTCTAGGCCCTCGCTGTTTTTAATTAAATCATTTTTATACTGTATTCAATATATATGTATATGTAAATTTACACTTTTTGTTAGTAATACTATAAAATGCGTCGTGTTTTATTTCGAATTTCTTTAATTAGAAGCATGTTATTTTATATGTTACCTTAATAAAAAATACACTTAGGTTATTGAACTCGTCAGCTGTTTTTAATAAATTTTATTTTGATATACAACTATTGGTATATTTACAGGATAAACATTAATTTAGGTAAATGATATATTTATTGATTAGTACTTATTGCATTTTATGGCACATATATATTTTTTTAATATATATGTATTTATATACTTAGGCATTTATGTATACATACATTAACGTTAAGTATTTGCTTGCACTTAAAACTTAAAATTAAAATTTTAACGTACTCAGGAGTGAATATCGTAGTATGAATTTCAAAGTTGGTCATCTAAATGCAAGGTCGCTGTTCACTGGATTTGATGACTTGAGACAACTAATCTTGTCAGAGTCTTTTCAAAATTTTGCAGTAACTGAAACTTGGTTGAACAATGATTTAGATAGCGAACTAGTTCAGATTCCAGGTTATAGTCTAATTAGGAGAGATAGAGTTGGTAGAGGGGGTGGTGTTGCCATATATCTGAAAAATAATCTTCATAGCATCATACAAGCTGACAGAATGGCAGCAGAAATAAGCATTGAACAATTGTGGATTAAATTTAAATATAGGGGCAAGATATATGGATTTGGGGTGGTATATAGATCACCTACGCTTAATGTTAATGATGCAATGCAAACATTAGAGAGCAGTGTAACTTATTTATTACCTCAAGTTGATGAGTTAATTTGCATGGGGGACATAAATATTAATCAGTACAATATTAATAGTTGTGATATGAAAAAATTTAGTTCTTTTCTAGATGCCTGTGGATTATTACAAGTTGTTGATGAACCCACACGAATTACGAGCTTTAGCGAAACACTGATAGACATTGTATTAACTACTACAGAGGCACTTATAACAAATATTAAAGTGGTAGATGTACATAATATATCAGATCACAGACTAATAATATGTAATCTTTCATTTCTCGTTGAAAAACAAAATCAATTTTTTTACACGTATAGGGAATTTAGATATTTTAATTACGGCAATTTTTTACAGGATTTATCTCAGGTACCTTGGGAATTAATTTATGATTTGGAAGGTGTTAATGATATGGTCACTTTTCTCAATAATAATATCCTACAATTGTTTGACGTTCATGCTCCGTTAAAAACTGTAAGAATTTCCAAGCCAAGAGCCCCTTGGATGACTAATACAATTAAACTTATGATTAAGAACAGAGACAAAGCTCTGGCAAAAGCTAAGCAAACTAGATCTAGAGACGATTGGACATATTATAAAACAATTCGTAATTATGTAACCTCAGCAATAAGACGTGAAAAAAGGGCATATCTTCGGCATATTCAAAATTCTCAAAGTAATAAAGAACTGTGGAAAACACTTCAAACTTTAGGCGTAACTAAATCTCGTGATTCTGATATACCGGCTCATCTTTCCAGCCCCGATTTAATTAATAACTTTTTTGTGGCATCAAATAATACAAATTTAAATGTTGACATGGAACTTATAAATTACTATGAAAATGAAAATTTTAAAAACGGGGCTTCATTTGAATTTCAAAACTTTACAGATGAAGATGTCTCCAAAGCAATTAATGGTATTAAGTCTAATGCGTCAGGGCATGACTGTATCTCTAAAAAAATGCTTCAAATATGCATGCCACAGTTAAATGTATATTTTACTTACTTATTTAATTGCTGCATACTACAAGGTGTATTTCCAGACTCGTGGAAAATATCAGTAGTTAAACCATTGAAAAAAATTAGTATTCCATTAAGTCTTTCGGATCTACGACCGATAAGTCTCTTGCCTATTTTTTCTAAAGTGTTAGAACGTTTAATGCATAATCAGATTATAACCTTTGTTAAAAAACATGACATTCTTCCTGAAAATCAGTCAGGTTTTAGACCAGGGCACAGTACAACCAGTGCGCTTTTAAAAGTTACAAATGACATAATTAGTGGAATAGATAAAGGTGAAAACTCGATCTTAGTAATGTTGGATTACTCTAGGGCGTTCGATACCATTAATCACAGATTAATGTTATCAAAGCTAAAATTCTATGGGTTTGCTGAAAATGCACTTAACCTCATGCGGTCATATTTCTCCTCCAGAATGCAAAAAGTTGTTTTAAATGGTTCTGTCTCAGGCTTTGGGAGGTTGGGATCTGGTGTTCCGCAAGGATCAATTTTAGGACCGCTACTTTTTATTTTGTATACCTCCGATTTTGCTAAACAACTGAAATCTTGTCAATCTCATTTTTATGCCGATGATACCCAGATCTACCGCACCTTTAAACCTGACATGATCTTTAACGCAGAGGTAGAAATTAATGATGATATTGAACGTCTAGTGCAGTTTTCCACCAGACATTGCTTGAATATAAATGCACAAAAATCAGCAGTCATAGTATTCGGTAACAATAAAGAATTTATATATGATAATATTAATATCTTCGTAGAAGACCATCTTTTCAAACTACTGTTAAGAATCTAGGACTTACTATCGACGTAGATCTGAGATTTACTCCACATGTAAATAATGTATTAAAAAAAACATATTGTTCGCTAAAGCAACTATATTCAAATCGACACATTCTAAGTCAAAGACTTAAAATTTTGTTATGTGATGCACTTGTACTGTCCTGCTTTAATTACTGTGATATAGTCTACGGTCCTTGTCTGGATCAAACGACGGTAACCAGGATACAGAAAGTGCAGAATTCGTGTATTCGGTTTATTTTTAATTTAACAAGGAGGCAGCACGTTAGTGAAAAATTAAAAACATTAAATTGGCTAAATATGACGCAAAGACGACATCATCTAGCATCTTTTACACATAAGTTACTAGCCACTTCTACCCCTCACTACCTTTATAAACTCCTAACTCCACGATCTTTACTTCATCCAAGAAATCTGAGGTTTATTGATTTGTTGTCAATTCCCCGATATCGGCTTACTCTCTTTCGTAGATCTTTTATTTATTCGGCAGCATCTCTCTACAACTCTATCCCTACTGACATAAAGAAGCTCTCTATCCCATTGTTTAACCTCAAATATAAAAAATCTATATTAAACCAGTGAATAGCTACCATCTCTCAAATAAGTGTTAAGTCTCTTGAATTTCTTATTATGTACTTAATTAAAAAAAAAAAAATCTTTGTTTATCTAGTTTTTCTAAAAAAAATTTGGTTGTGTGTAAGAGCAGCTCTAGAGAGCTGAACTCCGCCATTGTGAAAACGCAAATAAAGACATTATTTATTTATTTATTTATTTATTTTATAATATAATCATAATCTGAAACATGACGACACGAAGAGATTTCGGAAAGTGATTTTTTCACGATTATAATTAGCAATAAATAATATTTTTCGATCCCTAGTCAAAACTTTCTTCATTGTTATTGTTTCCACACACCCTAAATAAATAATTAGAAAATAATTAACTAACCACAGTTGGCTAGAACCACCTTTAAATGAAATATGCATGCCCTCTCTCAATTCCTACGGGAAATGGTAGCTTTATCTGTCCCGAAACAATTCCCGTAAAATTTGAAATCATTCCCTTGGCCGTTTTCTAGAAAACTCACTTTTAATTTTTTTTTTTAACTTATTTTTTGCATTGATAAAAACAAGAATCTACTACATTTTTGAAGTCTCTGAATACCCGGACATATTTCAAACAACCTATCAGTTAAGTATCAGTTATCTTCTTCAATCCGTGATTCTTACGTTTATACAATAGACAAAGACAATATCTATTTTCATCGTGCGTTTTTGCATGATTGCTTTGATTTTAATCATGGTCACAAAACATTTTCACTCTCGGCCTCGTGGGTGGGCGAGCTTACTTTACATTACCCCCCCACACAATGTGAGCGGTGTGGATGATTTCGACCCACCTCCTGGCTTGTTGGACCTTGCTGGCTAAGGCCTTCATCTTCTGGCGCTCTTCTGTCTTGATGATCTTTCTTCGCCAGCTTGTCACCTCTGTCTGTTCGGAAACTTCGAGGTATTTTTGGCTGGGATTGACTGCCGGTACGCAGAATGTCAATTAACATCCTGCCATCCGGATCATCGGTTAGGTAGGGATGAGCTATGTAGCTCGAGGAAGTGCAGACCTAAGTGCTTTGGTAGCACTTTAGGTCTGCACGGAGCTAGGTGACTACGGGTACTGGACGGCGTTTCGTCCGGTACCTGCAGGGTAGTGGGTGGGTGGTTGGGTTATCGTCATGTCTCTTCTGTGGGTTGTCTTCATCGGCGGTGGTATGGTTCTCATATTCACCCGTTATCTCACTGAGCGAATGGAAAGTTTACTCAGACGGCCAGTAGAGGCGCTCGGATTTCCCTAGCAAATCCAGTTACGCAAATAGTAATGTTATTCATTGGTTACGGATATATTGGTAGACAAGAATTGCTGGCATTCAAAATAACATAAGAATAGATCTAATGATTTTGTCTAAATTGACTACTTGGAAAGTTTATATATCCCGATTATTATCAAAACGTCTGGAGTTATCGAGCATGAAGGTTTCTTGTATGTTAGTTTAAATTTGTATTGGAATGTTTAATTTTACTTTCTTGATTGACATATTAACAAGCTTATCAATGCAAAAAATCAGTTTTCAAAAAAAAAATAATTAAAAGTCAATTTTTTAGAAAACGGCCAAGGGAATGATTTCAGATTTTACGGCAATAGTTTCAGGACAGATAAAGCTACCATTTCCCGTAGGAATTGAGAGAGTGCATGAATATTTCATTTAAAGGTGGTTCTAGCCTACTGTGTAACGCAATGCAATGCAATTCGACATGACGAAGCAGAGTATATTTTAAGTAATTTTAACTGGGCGGCACTAGAACTCGAAAAGAATGTGTAGTCAGAAATAGGAAAAAAATTTACCTCGAAAATGAAAATTGAAGAGCGCAGGGGAGAAAATCTGAATTCAAAATAATTTTTTTTACCTCGAAAACGAAAATTTTTAATTTTCAGCTTTTGTGCCGCCTACTGTATACCTTATTTTATGCTCTGTGACGAAGCGAATAGGCTTATAAAATGTAGTATGTTCCATTTGAAAAAGGCGATTTAATGGAGGTCGAAGTTGGACCTGATTTTCCGGACACTCTGTATATTTTGGGGCATTTGAAGCTTGAGTCCACATAAACTTTATCTCACATAAGACATATGGGAGAAAAATTAGCGAGTGCTATTAATTCCCAACTATGATTTTCGCATAAGATTTCATTAAAATCGAAATATCTCAAAAACTATTGGTTTTTTAGATCTAGAATGATATTGAAGGTTACCTTAAAATAATTAATAAAATTCGAATCCGGCATAAAAAATAAGGCATGCCATTTAAAATAAGGAAGTTGATCAACGTCCGGTACAACCGGAAGTGCCACATATGTGAAGTTATTTTCATTAAATTATAATGAATATTCCTCTCCCTAAATTTTCAGGTTCAAATTATTTGTAGTTTTTCTAAAACGTCTAATATATTACAGTAATGGATACTTTTAAATCCCAGTCCGAGAACGATGTAATAAATTTCCAAATTTTTTTCTTCAACATACTTCATAAAGAATCTATATTGTCATTTTTCCTGCTTTTTGGTTGGGGGTTTTGTACGGGTTGTCACAAAAAAAAAACAAAAAATACATATAATCTGATAGAGAATAAAATTATAAGAAATGAAGGTCTTATACACTTTTTCGCTAAAATGCATATTTTTGCGAACTGAAAATTGCCATTTTCACCCCCTAAAATCAGTGTTCCTAGACGTTTTTTTAAAATTACTCGAAAAAAGTGGACATTAATAAAAAAAATGCTTTTACGAAAACAAATCGAATGATTTTTCTTTCTTTCTCTCCGATTTTTAATTTTGGAAATATGGCATTTTCAAAATGGCGCCGAAACGTTCAGAAAAAATATAAGACGTTAAAATCTGAAATTACTCAAAATCTACAACTATGAGAAAAATTTTTATTCTTGTAAAAATTAAAGGTATTTAAATTTTTTTTCGTTTGAGACGTATTATTATGAAAACTAAAAAAGTTACAAACAAAAAAGTAGCGCATTTAAAAATTTAGGCGCAATTTTTTTAGTCTTATTCTAATTTCTTATTAATTCAATTTTTTTAAAAATCCTTCTGTATATTGTTAACGCATTGTTACTAAATTTTTTAGAATTTCTAAAATAATTATTTTTCATTCTGTACTCATTTTCAACAATGAAAATTTTCATAATTTTTTGAAAAATCGGGTCTTTGGAAATTGCTCAGAAAATAATTTTTTATAAAAAATGGTAAGAGTACAAAAAAGAAGCTTATAAATAGACGAATAGTTTGTTTTTTTTTTATTTTCCTACGACAAACTGTTCCAGAGATAAAAAGGTTTAAAAATGGCGGATGAGCGCTTACACAAGAAAATTATGTATTTAAAATTGAAATATCTCAAAAACTATAAGATGATAAAAACATGATATAAGAATAAAATGAAGCTTATAAAAAAAACGAAGAGTTTGGGTTTTTATTTTTTTCTTACGACAAACTGTTCCAGAGATATGACAGTTTGAAATAATGTTGAAATTTTTCAGTTTGTACGCGCATTTTAAATGTTTATAGTAGGTAGAGAAACGAGCAATAGCCGTCTATTTTTTCGAAGAATACGTAGATAAAGAGGGTTGCATTGCACTTTAGTGTGTTCAGAGTGTAGATTAAAAATGTTATTTAATTAGTTTACTTAATTGTATTAATTTGATTTATTTAAAACAATCTGTATTTTTAATAAAATTAGACATATTACGATACTCTTTTGTAACCATTTCTAATTCACCATTTTTTCTTTTTATAAATTTAGGTCTAAATTTATCATATCATATTATCATATTCAGCTAAAAAACAAGTACGTGGGTTTTCGTGAATTTATTTGTAATATTAGAAGAATCATTAGTTTTCAGTATTTAAGGGTGGTTTCAACCAGAGGTGTAACTATGGCAGGGCAAACCGGGGCCCCGGAAGATCAAGGGGCGGCTCAAGGTAAATTTTCCACCAGGGCGGGAGCACTTTTTGGCGCCCTTTCCTGAGGTAATCACGGAAATTTCACGGACGTACTCAATAATAATAATAATAATAATAATAATAATAATAATAATAATAATAATAAACGTCTTTATTATTTCCAATTAAGACAGAAAAAAAATACAACTATATATTATACACATATATTATTGGAAGTAAAGGGCGAAGTTCAACTTGTTAGTGAAAAAAGAAACGCTAACTTGTTGCTCTTCCACTTAACCCGAAAAATTATCCCTACTATCTAAATTACCTAATGGAATACACACTATATAATATATCGTAATAATGATTATAATAAAAATAAAACAAAATAATATGAAATAATATAAAATAAATATAAAAGGGCATTTATAATACTATTCATTTATGATATTTAAGAAGTTGACTTATTTATTGTTGTTTGTTGAGAAGGAAATTTTTAAGTTTTGTTTTGAATTTATGAATGTTTTTATTGGTTTTTAATATCTGTGGGATGAAATTATAAATTTTGCATGTCTGGTAGGTGAAGGATCTCTTAAAAAATTCTGTTCTAAATTTTGGTGGAGTTAATACAGCTTTAAATCTAATATTAATGTTGTGGATGTCAGTACGAAATTTTATTTTTCTGTGTAGATAGGACGGCTTTTTGTTAATAATAATTTTATGATAAAGTGTAGCAGCATGCATAATTCTACGATTTTCCATGTTTAACCAGCCAACGTTTTTTAACTTATGTGATATTCTTTGTTGTCTTCTTATTCCAAATATAAGTCGCAAACATGAATTTTGAACGGTTTGAATTTTACGTTTATATTGACTGGTTAAATTTGGACCATAAACAGTATCTGCATAATTAAATTTTGATAATACCAAGGTTTCACAAAGCATTGTTTTTATTTTCGGTGTCAAATAATGTCTGTTGCCGTAAATCAATTTTAAAGAAAAGTATGAGCGGTGTATGATATTATTAATATATTTTTCAAATCTTAATTCACTATCCACTAACAGACCTAAGTTTTTTGCGTGATTTACTATTTCAAGTTTAGAATTATCAATTTTAATATTAATGGTATTATTTACAGTTTGACGATTTATTTTAGTTCCAAAGGTTAATACATTAGATTTATTAGGATTTATAATTAAGCAGTGGTCTGTGGCTGTTTTAACAAATGACTCAAGATCACTATTGATTGACAAACATGAATTTAGCAGCATCTGAGGGGGGAAGCTATAATAGATTTGGGTATCGTCTGCGTAAAAGTGAGACTTACAGTGCTGTAAACTGTTTATTAAATTAAACGTGTAAATTGAAAAAAGCAAGGGACCTAAAATTGATCCTTGCGGCACCCCGGAGTTAAGAGTTAAATAAGAAGAGCTTACCCCATCTATACAGACTTTTTGTTTTCTATTTTTTAAATAATTTTCTATTAGAGTAATTGAATTTTCTGAGAGACCCATATACTGAAGAATAGTAAGTAACAAATTATAATTAATTGTGTCAAAAGCCCGGCTGAAATCTAGCAAAACTAAAACTGTACAATCACCCCGATCAGTAGCCCTAATAATGTCATCTATAACGTGTAATAATGCCGTTGTACAACTATAATCCTTCGTGAAACCCGACTGTACTGGCGGTAACAAATAAAAATTTTCCAGGTGAGTTCTCAACTGAACTTCCATTGCTCGTTCTATTACCTTGGAAAGTGTTGGCAATACGCTGATAACCCAAAGATCCTTATATTCAGATGGATTTGATTTTTTAGGTAGAACTCTAACGATTGCATGCTGTAGGATAAACATTTTCTTGAAAGCAAAAATTCACTATATGCGTAATATATTGTACAATAAATGGGCAACACAATTTAATAAGTTTTATATTTAATTCATCACATCCCGTAGCATTGCTTTTTATACTGCATATAGTTTCATAAACAAACAAATCATTTACTTCAATAAAACTAAATTCATCATTTACAATGCAATTATTCCTATAAAAGTTTAAAAGCTGTTCTGGTGGTTCCATAACAGTAATTGAGTTAATGAAAAAATTATTAATTTCATTCACATTTTTTATGTTGTCAGGTATATCTTTTGACTTTTCAGGTAACATACAGTTATTTTTCAGAATGTTCCATGTCTCATTTGGTTTACAGTTGTTAAATTGATAAGTGAAAAATGCCCGTTTTTCTCGTTGAATAGCTTTGTTTGTATAATTTCTCATTTCTTTATAAAACTGAAAATGCGCATCTGATTTCGTATTTTTATATCTTCGAAGGGCCTTATCTCGCAGAGACATCATTTCTTTAATAGTATTTGTAAGCCAAGGAGATTTGGGCTTTGTCATTCTAGATGTAGTTATAGGTACATGCCTGTCAAATAAATTAGTTAAACAATTTACTAAAAAACTAACTTTTTCGTCTACAGTTTCTTGATCAAGAATTCTGAAAAATGGAATATTAAATAAATCTCGTTGAAAATTGTCTTCATTAAAATTTTTAAAATTACGATATGTATGCATTTTTGGTCCTCTCACTCTTTCATTTGAATTTAGCTTACAGTATACTAACTGATGATCAGATACATGATTTGTTTCAATAACACCTTTTTCTAGTACAGCTTCCTCTCGACAAATTATTAAATCTAGAAGACTAGAGGTATTATTAGTAATTCTTGTCGGAACATCAATAATTTGACTGAGCCCAAATGACTCCAATACAGAAAAAAACCTTTCTACATTATTACTGCCATAATCAAATAAATTAATATTAAAATCACCACAACATATAATTTCATCCACAGTTGGATATATAATACTCAAAGTTTCTTCAAATTCAAGCAAAAAATTATTTGTTTCTTGATTAGGAGGCTTATAGACAATTCCTAAAGCAATATTCTTATTCTTAAATTGTATTTTAAGCCACAGCTGTTCACAAAAATTTCCTTGTATATTAATTATCTCGCTACGAACATTATTCTTGATAAAAATCAATAAGCCACCTCCTCTTGTGTTTCTATCAATCCCATATATTTTAAATCCATCAATATTTAAAAATTCATTACTAATGGCCTCTTTTAACCAAGTTTCACAAATTGTGAATACATCAAAATTATAGCCTCGTATAATTTCTTTTATATGTTGATAAGAAGGTAGTAGCGATCTAGCATTTAAACAATCTGTAAACATGTATTATCACGAAAAAACTATATAAATGCCCTTAAAAACTATATTCAACCTAACAAAATAGTTTGTGCAATAAAAATAATATAAGAAACTTATATCCGCAAAAAAAGAAATAAAGATAAATAATATACTTCCTTGGATTCAGTTCAACTGCTCTAATGCTGCTTATTTTAATCTACATAAATATAAAAGCAAAAGTGAAATAACAATGTTAATTATAATATATTTCTAATAAAAGAAAAAGAGAATGAACAAAATATAACTTTATACTTAATGATATTTAACATGAAAGTGACAATTAATGTTTTTTATATTATTATTTTAACAATTCCAATATACGCTACACATCATTTAAGCTGTTTATTTTGATGATAGTGTTTTCATCGTTAAATTTTACAAAGACAGTACCAAAATTCGTCCAAACTCTCCCATTTGAGTCCACCTTTCTAAAGGATCCGTTCAGTAAATTCATCTGACCTGGAGTTAAATCTTCCCTAATCACGACCCCGGAAGATTTCAAGATTTTCTTATTATTGTAAATCAGGTTTTTAATATATGCAGTAGTAAACTTTAATAAAATGGGCCTGTTTTTATCTTCAATAATCTTCCTAATTCTATAACAATACTCTACATCTTCCTTCCTCAAAGCAAGTTTCATCTTTTTATTGAAAACATCTAATGCAACTTCTAAACAATTTTCATTATAATTTTCTTTTAATCCATATAATCTGAGATTTTTCCTTCTTACTATTTGTTCATGCTTTTCTAATTTATAAGTCAAACTTTTGATAGTTTCATACTAAACTACAAGAATATCCCTTCGGACTCCGCGATCACTACTTTTTATCGCCTCATGGGGGAGTGCAAATAGAAATCCGAAAAAAATTTAAGCCGCCCCTGCCCGGGGCCCCCGAAGATTAAGGGTCCCAGCCGGCGCCTGGTTTTTTTAATAATTTTTTTTTCTGATTTTTCCCCCTCGCGAAGAAAAAATATTTTTTTTCACTGTTGCTCTATGGAACCGTTGCTTACGAATCATCCTCTATGTTAAGGGATTTCTGGCAAAACTGGAAGATGGCGTGGGTAAGCTAAGCTAATATTATTTGCTTGGCGAATGTTGTGGCGATTTTCTGCATATTCAAACTTATTTCGTTTCTTTATGAAATAAGCACACAGTTTCGTGGATAAAAAGGGATATTACAGTATCTGTTGAGAAACAAATATAGAGATCTAGGGGCGAGTATCTCAAACGTATTTTACATATTGTATATCTTATTGCTCGCATTTGCAAAAATTAGTATACAGTTCAATATAATTGCTGATTTGAATACTAATTAAATATACAAAACAGAAGATATTTATTTTATTGGTGCTACTGTGTTAACTTCACTCACCATAACATAAAAGATTGCATAACACAGAATTCAATCGTGAGTGGGCACAGAATCAAGTTTCATTAATTCTGAATAATAATCATCAAACAGTCGTACTTACAAAGAATACCCAACTCAACGTCAATTAAAAAGAGATTAATATACGTATGGTCATTAAATGTTGCAAAGTTAATGAATGTGCAATAAATTTATTCTAAATGTATAAAAGGTTCTATAAATTATATGTATACATTGTATGAACTATGCAAGTTATATAGTATTTTATCAATATTTAGATTAATTCATTGATTGTATTACATTAATTTAGATAAGAACTTCTTCACGCATTATTTATTCACTCATTAAAGTAGGCTGCCTAATAAACTGTATCAGCACTTTTGCAAACAGTGTAACCTTCAATTTGAATAACCCATTATTAAAAAAAGTTATAAGTAAGACTAAAATTGTATCGAGCCATCATTCACTAACTAATAATTCTTATGAGTATTACCATTGTACTGTTATATCATTATTCAAATAGTTAAACTATACAAAGTGTACAAATCAAATCCCAAGGAACAATTTAAAAGTTATTTGGACTTGAGAAGGTTTCAAGAAAGGTTTGTCTGGGTTAGGAAATAGCCTTGTGCTTTATTAACCCCCAAAAGAGGGGTATTATAAGTTTGATGCGTATGTTTGTTTGTCTGTCTGTCTGTCTGTGGCTTCATATCTCTTCAACAGGTGATCCGATGTTGATGTAGTTTTTTTTATCTGAAAGAGTATTTTGTCGAGAAGGTTATAGGCCATATTAGATTTTGATGTTTGGTCGTCATCTTGTGAAGTAAACTTGAAAATGTGCAGAAAATTATGGTAGCCGAACATGATTTAGGCCTCATTTTGATTCGGTCATATGAAACTGGTACGATTAGATACATTGATCGGGTTTTTTTAAAATTTTCAATTTTACTTGTTGATGTTGTAGTTAAGACCTTTTAGGCTTCAAGTATACTTGCTCTTATATGGCAAGTTTTAAAGCATTCTGTAAGACCTAATTATAAATCTAATTTGCTTCTAGGATAATACGTATTTGTAATGGGTTTATCATACCTATATAAAACTTTCCATAAAGCTAATTAGTTTTATTAACGTCTTAAATTCCATTTAGATTTAAAAAGGCTTTAAATTATTCTTTATGGTTTTAACATATTTGCAATAAATGCATTTTAAATCCTTTTTAAAATTTTCAATGCCTATTAGTAAGTACTAAAGGCCATTACTAGACAAAAAACTACAAAACTAGACTCCTAAGACATCCTTGACAAATGTTGTGATGAAACCGTTATGAAGAAAAATATAAATCTAAAAGGCAAATTTTTACGTATATTTAGAACACATACACGCGCGTCACACTGTCAAATTATTTGAGGTTAAGTTTTAAGTTTTTTGTATCAAATGTCAACGCGGTTCGTCTTGGAGACGGTTCTTTTAAATCCCAACGTTTTATTTCAGCTTTTATCAAGTCCATGTGATCTTCGCCAAGTGCATTTGCATTTATGTAAGGAAGGGATTATTTGTGATAGTACACAAAAAGACTAAAAGGACTTCATTTAGAGTAAATGTTCCAGGTCATTATCATTATTAGAATATATAGTTTAATGAGAGGACTGTAAAAAGCAGGCCCTGCGCACTCCCACTATATTTCAAAACAGCGTGTTTAGTTTGAACTTCTGTCGATCTGTCGCTACTTGTACTTGTCACACGGCGGCTGCGCAAATCTGAGGCATGTTTTTGCGCATAAGACGCTACAAACCGCGATAAGCGGAGCCATCCGAGCGAATAAGCTGTGACGTCACGCTTAAAGTGGTATCGCGCGGTCTCACTAGGGCGCTAGAAAATGTGTAAGCGTAAAATAGTGGAGATATGACATAAGAACGTTAGAGATGGTTAGAACTAAACTGTTAAAAAAAGCTAAAAAGACATTCATTTTTGCGGAGAAATATATGATGACGTAGCGCTTAAAGCATTGGGGTAAGACGCGAGATCGCAAAAATATGCCTTTGGTTCTTGCCCGACTGTCAGTACTCTCAGTTGTCGCGCCATTATTGTTTACATATCTGTGCTTTGTGTTTTGGACATTAAACTAATAATTATTAAATTCATAGAGCAGGAGTCCATTTGCTTATTTGTAAATAATGTGAGTTTCCAATGAAACTGATTAGAAAGGACGCTGTTCTGTTAAATATTAAAAACTGTAATGGGTTATGTGTTGTTTGTGTTCACGTCGTGTTGCGACTTCGAAAAATTCCAACATGCATAGGTATTATTGATTTGCAAAGAACGTGACTCCCAAGAAATTGACTAAAAACGAAAGAGTGACGGGTTGTACACTTCTGTGCAATGAAATCCCGTACACCTATTTTTCGCCTTATTAAATCATTATTTATTTGTCAGTCATATTTTCGCAATGCCAAAATTAACTGAACATGAAAAAATTTTAATTCTCTTTAAAATTAAAGAGAGATGGTCTATCAGAGCAGTTGCTAACCATTATCAATTGAATAAAAGTACTGTTATGAGTGTGAAGAAAAGTGGGAAGAGGAAGGTAGCGTAAAGAGAAAAGACGGTTCAGGCCTATCGAGAAGTTCAAATCTCGTTCAAGATGAAGCGCACTCCTTGGCTATTTGAGGCAAAATCCGTTTCACACAGCAGGAGACGCTGTGTTCATGACACATTTTCTAGTGTCGAGGTTAGCAGCTAGCCGAAGGATAGGAAAATCGAAAGTAAAAAACTGTACAAGTGCCAAGAAGACCATATTAACAGGAGAACAAGCAAGCCCGCATTATGTTTTGTTTAAATTGTGTCTATCGCCCGTTGGAGTTTTGGACCAATGTTGTGTTTACCGATGAAAAAGTTTTTCAGTCTTGTAATGAAGAACATGTACAAAATTTTAGGTTACATTATTTACATAATAAATACAATCGCAGCTATGTGCAGTTGCTGTGAATTTTTCAACGTCAGTTTTTAATTTGTTATAAATCGAAATCATTCCCATCGAATGGTGTAGAAAAGTAAAAAAACAAAAATACGTACGTTTTTCTTCTGGATTAACATTATTCAAATACATTACTTATGACGTTTCACAATCAATGTCAGTTTTTTGTAACCTATATGATAATGAAAAATCTAAATTCCAAAAAGACTGATTCACACCACTTAATGTTAGTAAAGGACGTGAAAATGTATATTATAGCGGGTTTATACGTGCATGGATTTAGTGGCGCCAGTAGATATTGGCACGCTAGTAAAAAAATATTACACATATAAACAGTTACTGGCGAGCAAGCTTTTACCTTGCATGCATTGATGCATGCTCGCCAGTAACTGTTTATACGCGCAATATTTTTTTACTGGCGTGCCAATATCTACTGGCGCCACTAAATCCATGCACGTATAAACCCGCTATTATTTAATTGTATTACAGGTATTTTGGTACATTAGTTACTTTAACATTTTACTTATTTCAAGGCAGTTTCAACATCTTAATACTTTTGTAATAATTTTACTTACGTTAGTTACTTTTTAAATGTATTTTTAAATATTATTGTATTTATTGTAATGATTTTCCGTTAAATTAATAAATGATCAATTTCTAGTTTTGAAATGACTTATTTAATTTTAAGGCCACTGTTAGACTATAAAAGTTCTTTGACAAAGATCTTTTATAAAAGATATTTTATGAGTAATTTGATATAGTCCAGGAGGCAGTGACGATTTTCGGTACTTATTTTCCCAGTCAGCAAACATGGATAGAATTGTTCGGTTAGTAATTCTAAGCAAAATTCATATATATTTAGGTGGGGGTTTTCCGATGGGTTGAGGCGGAAAATGCGTCAGAACATACGAATACACTGCCCTTTTTTTCCCAGTGATAAAAACAGTTCTAGTAGAAAGAGGTATACTGAAGTTAAGTAAAAAAAATAGTCTGGCTAATCTGTGAGTATGGATAATATGTCTGGTAGGTGAAAAACTGAAAAGTTTTCATCAAAAAAATTTCCCTCATTTTCGCAGTCATGGAAATTTATCAGATGATGGCCTATATTATAATAACAGCTTAAAATACAATCTGGCTAATGTGGAACACCCCTAAAGCCTTGCCAGACTCGTCTAATGATCGTCAGGCGCGCTGAATTCGGCACGTTCAATTATACAGGTGATTAGTCTCATACGTACATGTTCTTTTTTATGACAGCATTAAATAATTGAATACAAAAAAGCAAATACACTGTATAGAGTGTAGAATTATGATGGGGCAGGTTGAAAAAATTTATTGATGAAATCGAATTTTAATGAAAGCCACAAAAAAGGTCCACAGTACAGCACTTAGGAAGTGAATTGTAATTCATGTAAAAGTAAAAACTATTATTTTAACAATATATTACACATGATTATGTTCGTTCTGCTAGCGGAATATAAAAAATAAACTGTAATAAACGTTATAGAGATAATTTATATTTCTTTTAAAACTAATCATATTTAACCACCCATACAGATATTGCGTTTTTTTATATAAAGTTTCATTTGTTATCTGTTAATACTGTTAATATGCGCCATTTAGCCACCCATACAGATATTGCATTTTTTTTTATATAAAGTTTCATTTGTTATCTGCTAATAGTGCTAATACTGTTAATATGCGCCATTTAGCCAAAACAACAACTAATGCTAAAAAATAGCTGCTATTAAAATAGCAGCTATTTTTAACTGCTAATTGAAAGTGGCAGTAGCAGAAGTAGCTGCTAAACAAAAATAGCTGGTTCGACCCATCACTATAGTGTATATTGTCATATGGTAGTAAGAACGAACTCAAAATCCGAGTAACTGACAGAGATAGGTATACAAGGGACAGGGGTCTAGGCAGCTGCGCTCAGGTAACTCGCATTCCAGCGTCGTTACCTAAATACGCACGTGCTGCTATTCCACTCCTAGTTTAACTACCTGGCTTGTGAGTCTGGCAAGGCCTTTGTGATTGTAAATGTCAACCAGACGTGTATTTTCTATGAAATTATAGTATAATCTATCATGTGGCAAATTTTCAAATCCGGGAAAATAAGAGCAAAAATTTTCTATTTTTCCCATTTTGAAAATGCCGCCAGACTCATTTGCCAATTTCTTAAATGAGCCAGACTTATTTTTAATTACAGTTTAGAACTGTATCAATTTATGTGCTAAATTTCAAGCCTGGCAAAATGAGGGTTACGGATCCGCAAAATTCGTCAAATTTTGAAATCCGCAAATTTTCAGCCAGACTCACTTTCCGCTATCTGAGATGAGCCAGACTGCTATTTTCATAAACTTTATGTTCCACTTTAGTAAATGTATAATATTTATGACTGGGAAAATAAGTGGACTTGCATTGTGTTTTTATTTTTTGAATCCATCCAAAAATTTTAGCCAGACTCAAAAATTCTTGTTTTTTGTCACTAAGAGAACAGATTAATTCATATACACCGACTGGGAAAATAAGTACGAAAAAATTTCACTGCCTCCTGGACTAATAGATATTTCATCTCATAAAATATCTTTTATATAAAATCTTTGTTAAAGAACTTTTGTAGTCTAATGATGGCCTAAGCAATTTGTTTGAAAATCATTTAAAATTCCCGCCTATGACAATCCCGCCTATATAAAAAAGGCGGGAATACAGCGCCACTCTCGACGTAAGTTTTGCTGTTCAAAAAATCCTTGAGAGTTGCCTATCTATAACATATAATATTCTTTAATCTATGGTAAAAAGACAATTAGGTTTTAGTTAGCCGGCCATGTTTTTCTTGTTATATAAAAATATTCAAGGTCAATCTCACAATTATAATTATTAATAACAAAAAGACTAAAAGGACTTCATTTAGAGTAAATGTTCCAGGTCATTATCATTATTAGAATATATAGTTTAATGAGAGGACTGTAAAAAGACAATTAGGTTTTTAGTTAGCCGGCCATGTTTTTCTTGTTATATAAAAATATTCCAGGTCAATCTCACAATTATAATTATTAATAATTATCACTTTTTCTTTAGAAAATTAAGCTAGAATTACAAGAAACGACTGAAAATTACCGTGGGAACCGAGAAGCAGCCTACTTTTTTAAATTTGCTGATTACGTGCCTATGCAAATTTTGTATGGATATTAAAATCATTATTATTGCTGAGGCGCCCTTGCTTTTTGGGCCTTTCTTTTGTAGTTTTAACGATAAACTGCCGTTAGTTTTAATTTTTTTGACATACCTGATTTCTTTTTATTACCTTTTAAATCGGCCTTAGACAGGATATAGTGCCACTCTACGCTTTATAAATTTCAAATTATATTTTATCTTCAATAAGTCTGATGGTGCGTTTGCTTAAATCAGTTTAGAAAAAAATATTAAAAATTCTTTGGATTCTTTCGTGGACATTCTTATAGCTTCTCAGTTTTAATATGGACTTATAAGAGTTTTAAAAACCAGTTTTAAGGTAGCCTTCTAGATGTTTTCTAGAAATGCAGGAAGCTAATAAAAAAGCTCCCGACAGCTTTAAAATAGGTTTTAAGAAAGGTTTTAAAACGGCCCGAATAAGGTTTTCAGGAGCGGCACTATGCCTCACTAAGGAGTTTTATGATGGAATTTAAAAAGGCCTTAACAACCTTCATAAGGGTGGGCCCTTTTAGTCTACAAGTTGCTTTGTGATGGTATTAAAGATATTGTTACAGCAAAATAGATTTTTCAAGGCATTTTATAAATAGTTTTTTGTAACGCCATATCCTAAAATGGCATTTATTTGACAGTTTCAATGAATCAAAACAATGTCATTATTGACAAGCTTAAAATAAAGAAGAAAGAGTGAAATAAAGAAATTTTATTTCACAGTGTAAAATATATTCTGTTTATAAAATTAACGTGATTACTTTTAATTGGTATACCTATTTATTTATTTTTTATTCACCGATAAATCAACATACATAGATCATTAACAGGTTGCTGTACAAGATAATATCAATAATAATTTAAATAATAAATTATAATATAAATATATAAGTATACAAATTTTAATAAGACAAATGGCCAAAGTCATTTAAGTCACTACTTAATATTAATATGAAGCAAATATACATGTTTTATGCGCTATTTATGCAATACTTATTATGTGAAGAAAAACAATTAAAAGTTGTATTGTTATGTCATCATCACACAATTATTTCAGACTTTATACAACATTCAATAGTAAACTAGAGTAAATTGATCAACAAACATGTTTTCTGAAGTACTATTATATAATATGCGAGCTAATATGCTATTAACATATAGTAGGAATAGTATAGTGGTCCCAATGTTGAGCCTTATAGTGCTGCGAATGATATCTCATATGGAAAAACGATTTTCTAGAAAACGTCTTAACGATTTTGTAAATTGATCTAACAACATACCATTATTTGTTTTTTCGTAAAATTCACATAAAGGTAATTTACTGATAAACAAATAATTCGAAAGTCAGTCGAGAAAGTAAGTTCGGCCTGGCCGTACCATTTATTTCATATGTAAGAGAACGTTGACAGACATGTAATGCAGTGGTACAGAAGAAGAATAGAAATATTCTTTAATTATACCTACAAATATTATTGTAGCCTCATCCAATTCATCTACATCGACGGAGCTTTCGTCACCATCAATTTGAAAATCATCCTCACTTTCCGAAACATTGCTTACTCCGTTGTTGTCAATGTCTTCCGCTGTAACAAATGAATTTTTCTTCATCTGTTTCCATTTCAGAAATCGATAAAACATCGTCTTCATCATCGTCAAGTTCGTCCACAGTTTGTTTCAATGTTATTTCAGAACAGTTGTTGCAATTTAATCCATTACAAAAATGACACAAATTTGTGCATTTAATCCCTATCCTTTTACATGAACAAAGTTTTATTTTGCAACCCGATTTACACATACAGCAAATAGTCTTCAATAAATCATCTGGCGAAGGATTTTTTGTTGCTGTCACTGGCATTAATCCATTTATGGTATCTTTCCAACCATACTCTTCAGGATTTTTATCTGCAAATCCTAACCATTTCTGTATTTGAAAATACACCCTCAATGAATGCTCGTTTGCAGCCTATTCGGTTGGTGGGAGAACAGATAATTTACATGATGTTTTTGATGTGAATTTTTTAAAACATTCAAAACGCAGAACATGTGTTTTTCATTGGATCTGAACCATACAGTGCTACGATACAACTTATGCCGGCAGCAAATATCCTTGCCTTTGTTGCTTGTCGATCGTAAAAAACTTGCACATCTTTTTGTAAGAATGGATATTTCAGAAGTATACTAATAATTTTTTTCCGAACTGCAATTCTTGAAAAGGCAGAAGTTGTGTCACATCTGCAAAATGCATGTAGAAACATTACACAGTTATTTAAACGGAGGAGAACGTCACTTCCGTTCGAGCAACGAGAAGCAGTAGTACGCATTTATCAGCGGAAAATGGCAAAAATTCTTCAGAAAAGCTCCTCTAGAAAGTCATGCGGGACTACACTTAGAAATCCACAACATTTCATATCACAGTAGCGAAAACAACAATTCTTCATATTACTCTGAAGCAACGAAGCAAAAGTGGCTCAATTACAAAAATTATTTCGTACTTTAGATAACACATCTCAAATAATCAATATTGTCTTGAATTATTTTATGAAACATAGAAATAATCTACCTAGATCAAAAATTTCCAATTCCAATGCATTTTGATTAAATAATGGCTAAACAAATTATTTTACGTTACAATACATTAAAAATTGAAAATAAACACAAAACACAAACATTTTAAAAAGAAATGGAAAATCAGATATGACAAGAGTCGAAAACATAAAATAATAAAGATTGTTGAATTTGTGATGAATATAAATAAAAGAATCAGAATAACGAAAAAGACTAACAATGTTAAAAAAAGGACTCGATATGATGAAAATGGAGTGATGTATACCATTAATTAAGTTAGTTGCCTAGTTACAATATTCAGGGAGTGGGGAGATAACGTTTTTTCGAACGTGCGTTCTGTCCTCAATGGTGCTTTATGCGATGTAATTCAAAAAGTTTTAGTTGTGGATAATTTTCAACTAGCAGAGAGAGAAATATAATCATTTTGGAACAATATGCGCAAATTTCAAGAAAAAATATCAATACGTTTACTTATAATCGACTAAAACGCAAACACTAACGTATCACGGATTCAAATGCAAGTAGAACATCATTCTTTTTTTTAAACGTTGGTTATTTCATATACTTTCACAATTCGCTTATCGTTTTTGGTTTCACAAAAAAATTAGGGATACCGATAGGGCAATACCGGTTAGCCGGTTAACCGGTTAACAGGACAAAACACACATGACGATAATTACCGGTTATTTTAATTTTTTACCGGTTATTTCGGTAAATTCTGGACTTACGACATGGCACGTATTCAACGTTTCTATTTATGTCAGTGACTAGTATTCACTAAATACAGAGTGACTGTCCCAACACTGAGCACTTTTAACAATAAATAAATAATATTACAAAAAGTAAAACCCAAACACCAAGCCACAAGAAATACAAGTAAGAGAGACATTGACAATATCTTGCAACAGGAAATTGAATATTTCACTGCCGCAAATATCCGTGAAAAACATTTATTACCAATTCTTATTAACCTATCGACCTACCAATATCGATTGAGGAAGGGCATCTTCAGCTGGTGGTATTCTATGTACAAATATCAGACGACTAACAGATACAGCTTTGAAAAACTAACCTGTTAAAAATAATAAGTCACAAGGCGGAAATTAACGAGACGGACCTGTGCATAATGGTAGGCGGGGTGCAACGGGGTTGCATTCAAAGAAGAGAACAGGTCAAGGGCTGGAGAGACTAAAAACGGGACTTAAGTGATAACCGTAAAGTGCATCACATGTGCAAACACTAACGTTTAGTTATTGTCAACTTTCTTTTTACCATTTTGCATTTTTATCAGTTGTTAAGTTATTCAATATACAAGCTTGTTACGAACCAGGGTTTCATTTAACGATTTAACGTAACGTAGTAATAACGCAGTAATTATAACGTAGTTAATTATTGTGTGTTTTTTACATTTTGGTGCCGAAACCAGGGAAGCTTTGTTTTGTGTAATTTATAGCGAACTGTTAAATAATCGAGCAAAATGGACCTAACGCTAAGAAAAACGTGTCGTGTACAGTTGACAAAACTCATAAATACCGCTAACGAACTATTAAAGTCTCCGATTATAGACAAAAATGAAGTAAACGTGTTAATTAAACGGATTAAAGCCGCCGATCAAAAACTGAGAAGTGTAAACGAGAAAGTGTTACCGACTGTAAGTGAGGAACAAATGGAAAGTGAGTGTGTGAGGGTGCTAGAATATGAAGACCAAGCAGTAGCCGCCGTAGCTCGTCTGGAAACCTGGTTATCATCATCAGCGGGCCCGTCCGAGGTGGAGCGCCGTCCTTCTACCCCATCACAGGTTAATGCATCGCAGCAGCATAAAAAGTCGGTGAGATTACCTAAACTAGAATTAATACAATTTAACGGCGATTTAAAAGCATGGACGCCGCACAGTGCTGCGAGTATAAGACAATATTCGAATTTCGGCTTGTTTGATGCAGGAAATCTAAGTAGGCGCAATTGAAGAGTGACAACCAACGCACACGTTACGACCAATTACAATGTAGGTATATCACTACCGACCCCACTACTGACGTGACTAATACCGCCTGTCGAGACCTTTTGCGATACAGTAGTTATATGCATAAGTTAAAAAGATGCGTGTGTACAGATTTAAACGACTTTTGTTATTGGAAATGGCACGTAATTGTAAAGGTATGAATCCTTATACAACTTTCAGAACAGTAGGAAGCGGACACAAATTTAATGTTTTTAAACTTCACGATGCATTTTCTCAAAAAGCTAAAAAATGCTTATTTCATATTTAACACTGTATGATAGTATAAAGTTTCCTCTTGTTACTGATATATAATTTACTGAACGCAGGTGAGCGCCAAGTCACGTTTTTTGTTATTAGATATTGCGTTGTCAATTAAAAATGGTGACCTTTTGGACACAGTGTTTTAAAAGTTCTTGATGATCCTTTTGAACTACGATGTAATGCATCCTTAACCTTACTCTGTAAATATGGCTTTGATGGGAGTTCAGATCATAGCACACACAAGCAGGTATTTCAAAACCCCAATATCCATACGACTGACGAGTATTTTTTTTTAATTGCAATGTCTCCCTTGCAACTGATTGACAATGAGAATAAAAAAGTGCTTTGGAATAATCCCCGTCCCTCTTCAACTTATTTTTGTAGGCCGATAAAATTTATGTTTATAAAAGAATCATCACTATTACTTACTACAGAAGAATCCAAACTTATCCAGTATTACTGAACTTCAGCATTTTGCCACCACTTCTCACGGAAAGAACGTCACTGTAAATTATACCTATTGTTTGCAATGCTGGATGGAAGTGCAATAAATACTTTATCCGAAACCAATAGTACCCACACTTGTTTTCTTTGTGGCGCTTCCCCAAAAGAAATGAATGTTGGCAAGTTAGAGCAGAAAAAAGGTTATCTTCAAGCAGCGTAAAAGCCATATACAAAATGAGTTAAAGAACCGCATGGGATTGGTAGTCGATAAACCCAAGCCGGGCTACTGGTCCACAAATGACGGTAATACAGCACGAAGATTTTTCAGCAATCCGCCACTTGTCTCTTCAATAACAGGTATAGATGAAAAATTGATCAGTCAGTTTTCTATATTTTTACGCACTATTGCTAGTGGTCAGAAAATAAATTTAGAAACATTTGTGCCGCTTCTTAAGAGCACTAAAAAATTATATTTAGATCTTTATAAATGGTACTACATGCCTGCTACCGTTCATAAACTTCTAATGCATTGCACTGATATAGTAAACAATTTTGATTTACCAATAGGCCAGTTATCGGAAGATGCATTAGAGGTCAGACATAAGGAAGTTCGGAAACAACGTTTGAATCACACAAGAAAGTCATTCAAGAACGAATACAAATGAAGATTTAATGACAACACTTTTAATAACTTCTGACCCGTATGATCATCATTAAGAAAAACATCGACTTCTCGCACTACTGATCTCAGTGACATAAAAGACTATATCATTTTAAATAATACTTGCGACTCTACTTCAACAGAGAGTGACGCCTTGTATAATTTTGAACAGTTTTCCTCCAGCTCTAGCGATGAATCAGAATAGAATATTTGTTTATAAATTAAACTATTCGTATAACACCCTATATTATTTTAAGACAAACGGTTTAATGTTTAATATATTTTAAGATAAACTGTGTCATATAAAGTTGAAAATATATAAATACCACGTACATCTCTACAGTTATGATTTTTGTCCCAAATTCACATATACTCGCAGCACTGTGCGCCGTTTTGGGAGCAGTATCGCACTTCCATTCACGAAAACGATGAATTAGACGATCGGGATAAATTTAATTATTTACAAACTTTGTTGACCGGGAAAGCTGCTATAACGATAAGTGGTTTAACGCCTAGTCAAGCATGTTATGGTGATGCAATAAAGATGCTCAAAGAAGAATATGGTAATAATGAACGTATTGTTGACGAATATATGCAGCAATTAATGTCCATAACGCCGATTAAAAATCGTAATGATGCAGTGTCCTTAAGACAATTATTTAATATAACGTCGGCTACAATTAGATCTCTTTCTGCTCTAGGCGTACCTGCAGACCAGTACAGCATGATGGTGAAATCTATCATTTTAAAGACAATTCCTTATATTATGCGCGTAGAATTTAATAAATGTTGCAAAAAAGAGACAATTTTAGCAGGATCGGAATCGGTTTCATCAGCTGATTCTACGGAGAGCATTTATGCGCGACAAATAAGTACATTGTTGAACTTTATTAAATTAGAATGTGAGACATTAGAACAGGCACAAAGTGTTTCGTCAAATTTTGATAACGCGAATAATACGAACTATACGAGGCGTAACGAAAAGAAGAAAGTATTTTTGAAACCTAGAGACAATATTTCAACAGCAGCCGGTTTATTAACGAGTGTGAATGAACATTGTTTATTTTGTAAGTCACCATCTCATAAAACGATAGACTGTATTAGTTCACAGACCTTGTTACAACGTAAAGACATTTTAAAGCAAAATTCGCGATGTTTTCGATGTACTGGAAAAAACCACAGTTCTAAATTTTGCAAAACAAAAGACTTAAAGTGCGCGAAGTGCAACGGGAAGCACGTTACTATTATGTGTGATCCGGACTATATTCGTGATAGACAATTACAAGCGGTTAGTGTACCTGAACAGACTGTGAACCTTTTTAGCAGCAATAAACTGAATACTGTTTATTTACAAACCGCACTAGGTTACGTAAAATCAAATGAAAATCGAGTTCTTTTACGAATGGTGATTGACGGAGGAAGCCAACTAACGTTTATAAAAGAGTGCGTTTCCCGAGGCTTAAATTTACCAGTCGTAGGAACGCATAAAATTGCAATAACGCATTTTGGTAGCACTAAGCAGGCTCCGGCAAGGCTTTGTAATAAGGTGTTGATAAGACTTTCTGGACAATATAGTAACGAAGCTATAGAAATATTTGCTGTTGAAGTTCCAGAAATCTGTTTCGATTCTTTAAGTCTACCACCGGTCAATGACCCTAGAATTCACAATTATCAGTTGGCTGATGTAAGATTAATCGAGGAACCAATTCAAGGAATTTCTTTGCTTATTGGCGCTGATAATTATTGGAAAATTGTCACCGGCGAATATAAGAAAATATCAGAAAATTTAAGAGCAGTTAATACTAAATTGGGTTGGACTATTCATGGGCAAGACCAAAATTCTAACGTAGATTTAACGATATCTACGGCACTGAACGTTCAATTCCAAGAAGGAAATATAGATTTGAAAAATTTCTGGAGTTTGGAAAAAATCGGCATCGATATAACCGAGGATGTGCAACATAACTTTACTAGACAATTTATTAACGAAAAAATAAGACATAACGGAGAGAGGTATGAAGTTCAATTACCGTGGAAAACCGAAAATATCAATCTTGACAGTAATTATAACGGAGCTCTATGTCGATTAAAGAGTTTAACGAATAAATTAATACGGAGTTCCAAATTTGAGGCATATGACCAAGCGATACGTCAGTATTTAGAGGACGATTGTGCAGAGGATGCGCCCGTAACCGACACCGACGGTAAAACATATTTTATGCCTCACAGACCGGTTTATCGAGATGACAAAGCTCACTTGCGTCTACACACCAAACGGTCACAATTTATCCTTCACTATTGCGCATGCGTTGAAATGATTTGGCAGTTTGAATTATGTTTGAATTTGGATTTTATTTGTTTAGGAATGTTAGGTTAAGTTAAATGTTTTCGTTTAACGAACTGAAGTGAAGTCTGTGTTTTAGCTTGTGAAAAATTATTCAATTATTATAATGGATATGAAAAATGTGTGTACTGTGTGTCAGAACCTATTTAGTAATAAAGCAAATCTAAGAAGACACGCGCAAAAAGTTCATGGGCAGAATAATGAAGACTTAAAAAAGTACAAAAAAGAATTAAACTATTGTTACACGTGTAATTGTGGCAAAAACTTTAGTTATAAAAAACATTTTAAGTTTCACTTAAAGTCGTGCTATGGTGAAAGTGTTCAGGAAGGTAACAAAAAGTGTCCAATGTGTTATTTTCTTGCCAGATTTAAAGAGGATTTGATAAAACATTTGCTGGAAAAGCATGATGTGTCTATAAAAAAACAGAATTTAGAATTTCAGTCAGAGGCAGAGTTTACATTATGGAAGAGTGAGATTGAAAAGCAGAATAATTGCTTATTTGTAAATGAATATACGAAGCCACAAAAAATATCATACATCTGTAATAGATCGGGATATTATAATCCACTAGCAGAAAATAGAAAAAGAACACTTAAAACTCAAGGAACAAACAAAATTAACGCCTTTTGTCCTGCAGGTATAACAGTTCAAATTGAATTAAGTGGAAAATATATGGTAAATTATGTTGAAACGCATGTAGGCCATAAGTGTGAATTAGGACATTTATTTTTAACTACTCATGAAAGGAAATTACTTGCGAGCAAAATATTACAAAAAATACCATTTCATGTTATACTGGATGAGATAAGAGATTCTATAAAAACAACAGAGTTATCAAGACTACATCTCGTTACTAATAAAGATCTCCATAATATTGAACGCTGTTTTAATTTATCATCAGAGTCAGTAAGGCATTCTAACGACGCGATTAGTGTTGAGTCATGGGTTAACGAAGTAAATAAGTCTGAAGATAATTGTATAATTTTCTATAAACCTCAAGGTGTTATTTTAAATGATCATTGTGAACTAAAAGAAGAAGATTTTGTCCTTATTATCATGAATGAGGTTCAGCGAGAAATGTTAAGAAAATATGGATCCGACTTCGTTTGCCTTGATGGTACCCATGGAACAAATGGATACAATTTTTAACTTGTCACACTTCTTGTCGTAGATGATATGAGACGGGGATTTCCATGTTCATTTTATATATCAAACCGCACTGATAGTGAAGCTTTAAAAATCTTTTTCTTGTATGTACAAAAATGTGCAGGAACAGTGGCTCCTGAAATATTTATGACAGATATGGCCAACTCTTTTTTTAATGCCTGGGTAGAAATTATGGGGCAGCCAAGGTTAAGGTAACATTTTTGTTGTAGTTTACTGTAAAAATTTTATTTTTAATGAACTCTACAATTTTGTCGAATTAATTTTAGTTGCTACTTACTGATTGGTTATTATTATTATTTTTTTTTTTAGGTTATTCTGTACATGGCATGTAGATAGAGCTTGGCGTAAGAATTTATATAGAATAAAAAGTAAAGAAGATCAGGTGGGTTGATGTAGATTTAGGAAGCTGTAAAAACGTGAATTTTTATTTATAACATGACACAAAGGATTAAGGCGAGTTCTCGTGCATCTATATGACATTAGAAAAATATTCAACGTCAAGAAATCTGACGTCCAACAAAAACTAAAACTTTCAAACAGTGACAACCCGTCAAATATTAATAATTCCAGCAATAGAAAATTTTTAGGATCATCGGATATCAGATGCATGAGACCCCACCTTAAGTCTGTATTTCTATATTTAGATAAGAAAATATTTTAAATTTAAAATATTTTTTTAGGTTATGGTATACAAGCGCTTAAGAAGTATTTTAGAAGAAAGAGATCCATCAGCATTTGAAATTATGATACAGGACTTCTATAAATTGTTAATAACCAATGAGAACACCAAAGAATTTGGAGATTATTTTCGTGATAATTATATGAATAATTATATATCATGGGCATACTGTTACCGTTTGCGCGTTGGGATAGTGAATTACCGAGCGATATAGTTAAGGAGTGGAAAACACTGCGTTTAGAACTGGCGATTTTAAATGAATTAACGATTCCAAGATGTGTTTTTGGACATTATAAGCGATGTGAACTACACATATTCTCTGATGCCAGTCAAAGAGCATTTGGAGCTGTTGCCTACGTAAGAATTCTTAAAGAAAGTTCGTGTAATGCAAACATATTAATGGCAAAGAACAGAGTGGCTCCAATTAATAATGATGGTAAGGGAGATTTAACGCTACCGAAATTGGAACTAACCGCTGCGCTCTGTGCTGCAAGGTTGCAGTCTTACATCCTTGCAAATATACCGATAACGTTCGATAGAATACAATTTTGGGTCGATTCAAAAATAGCCTTATATTGGATTAGAGGCGAAGCTATGAAATGGAAACCGTATGTGTCCAGCCGAGTAAGCGAAATACAGCAATTATCGAAAGGAACTTGGAGGCACTGTCCAGGGAAGGAGAATCCGGCTGACCTACTGACAAGAGGTGTTAAATCTCAAATTTTAGTTGATTCCAAATTGTGGAAAAGTGGTCCTGATTGGCTCATACAACACGACAATTTTTGGCCATCTGATGAATATTATGACGAAGAGGTCAACGTCTTCAGTGTCTTAAATTTGAATTCCGTCAACGAAGACAACAAAACTGAACCGATATTTCCTTTACAAAAATACAGTAATTTAGAGAAAATGTACAGAATTACCGTTTATGTACAAAGATTTATATTTAATTTACGAAATCCAAGGACAAAGCAAACTGGCAACTTAACGATAGAGGAATTGAACGGAGCTGAGTTATACTGGATAAAGTATAGCCAAGGTCAAACATATCACCAAGAGATAGCCAATTTAAAAACTGGGAAAACTTTGGACTCAAAATCATCTATTTTGATGCTTAACCCGTTTTTGGATCAAGATGGAATATTGAGACTGGGTGGAAGATTGCAAGAGTCTGTTTTGCCATACAACGTAAAGCATCCGATCATCTTGTCAAAAAATTCTGAACTGACGAATCTAATTATATGGAGGTCCCACGAACATAAGCAACATACTGGTGTAAACGGAACTTTAAATGATGTAAGACAACGATTTTGGATAGTGAAAGGAAGACAAAAAATAAAGTCTTTAATCGGTAAATGTGTGAAGTGTAAGAAATTACACGGAAAATGTGGCCAAGAATTTACAGCGCCTTTGCCAAAAGCAAGGATTGTAGAATCTCGTCCTTTCCAGACTACTGGAATAGATTTTGCCGGGCCATTGTATATTAAAACGGAAAATGATCAGAGGAAGAAGGCTTACATCATGTTATTCACGTGTGCTGTCGTTCGAGCTGTTCATTTGGAGCTCGTGCCCAGCCTTCTAACTGAAAGCTGCATAAGAGGTCTGCGACGATTTATAGCTAGAAGGGGAGTCCCGCAGATAATTTATTCTGATAACGCTAAAACCTTTAAACGCACGAACTTAGAGTTACAAGAACTTATGAAAATTTTACAGACCAACAAGGTTCAAAACATTGCATTAACTCACCGCATTGAGTGGCGATTTATAGCTGAACGTGCTGCTTGGTGGGGTGGCTGGTGGGAACGACTAGTGCAGACAGTAAAATATGGTATTAAATTTACCTTAGGCAAGGCTTCAGTAGATTTCGAAAAAATGGAAACCATTTTAACTGAAATAGAATACACAGTAAATTCCAGGCCCCTTTCATATGTAGATGGAGATACCAGTGACCTTCTTATCTTAACGCCATCTCATTTTCTGCTTGGAAATAGTTCTAATGGATTGGCCATGGATTTTAGTCGAACTACGAAGAATAACTATCTAGTGTCTCAGTGGAAGCATCGAGAGGCACTTATGAAAAAATTCTGGAAGCGATGGTGCAGTGACTATCTGCAACAACTGAGATCTGCACACTACCTAAAGAGTGTTAGTTCCACGATAAACGTAGGAGATATCGTCCTGTTACATGACCAGAAATCACCAAGATTGTTATGGAAGGTCGTACGAGTGACCAAAACGTTTCCAGGGCGTGATGGAAAAACGAGAGCCTGCGAAGTCGATTGCGGGGGGTTGAAGTTACGACGTCCAATTCAACTTCTCTACCCGTTAGAAATTGAATCTTCTGCCGGCCCGGAGGATGTTAAAAATAATAAGTCACAAGGCGGAAATTAACGAGACGGACCTGTGCATAATGGTAGGCGGGGTGCAACGGGGTTGCATTCAAAGAAGAGAACAGGTCAAGGGCTGGAGAGACTAAAAACGGGACTTAAGTGATAACCGTAAAGTGCATCACATGTGCAAACACTAACGTTTAGTTATTGTCAACTTTCTTTTTACCATTTTGCATTTTTATCAGTTGTTAAGTTATTCAATATACAAGCTTGTTACGAACCAGGGTTTCATTTAACGATTTAATGTAACGTAGTAATAATGCAGTAATTATAACGTAGTTAATTATTGTGTGTTTTTTACATAACCCTTTTAACGGGCTATTTTTAGAAAATATTGTATCTTTAGACTAGGTATTCAGTAAATGCCCTATTTGAGTTTATGTTTATAATTTTTATTATTTAAATTGATATTTTTGTTATTTACAGAATAATTATTCATTTAAAATTTCATTTATATTTTTTCCTTTTGATAAAAAACCTTTTGTTTATTCATTATATTAATTATACGTATATAAAAATGTTTTTTGTCAAATTTAGATAATTTTGTACATGGAAAAAGGCAATTGTCATTTTCGCCACCCTCATCATCGATATAGGGTTTAATTCCAGTGGCGGATATAGGTATATAAAATTTTACATCAAAGAATTAAATGTAAGTTTGTTCTTTCTCACAAAATTAAACTACCTTATGAGTTTCCCATTTATTTTGGCATAATAGGATACATGTATACATATGTACAACTAGAAATATATGAATTTTTTAATAAATATTTGTAACGACGCACCTGAAATTAAACCAAAAATTCCGATCACTGCTAATCATTCATTCTAAAAATTACCGGTAAATACCGGTTAACCGATTTTTTACATTTTTATTTACCGATTTACCGATTATTAAAACTTCCGGTAAATTGCAATCCCTAAAAAAAATCACGTAGTTATTTGAAATTGTTTATACGTGCAATATCCATAATTACAATTAAATTCTAAAAAAATTAGTTTAAATTTTTTTTCTTTCTAAACACCACCGTAAAGTACATGTAAAAACCTACACTTTAAAAGAAAAATTGTCCTACTACGAGTCGATGCACTTAAACAAAATGCGATGGAAATTTCGAAATTATTGTTGATTTTTAGCCGTTTGAATAAATATTTTGCTCTAAAATTTGGCTCGGAGGTTTAGTTCAATAAAGCGTATGGTTCCACCTACTTTCGTTAAAATTGATTTATTATTATATACATCATATTTCTTAAACTGTTTAAAAAAGGCAATTTTTGGTGGTTTTTATTTTTTTACAAGTTTACAAATTTTCAAGAAGTTTCTTCATATGCCTAGTCTTATTCATAGTTTTATAGCGAATAGTTTAGTATTTTTATTATTGCGATACGATTACTATGACATGAGATAATAGGAAAAATAGCAGAAAATTTCTGTGTTGAAAAATAAATTGTTAAAATTCTACAAGAAGCAATAGACGGATTTAGCAAAAAATTGCTCAGAGCACTTGTTATTATACCTACAACAAATTAAAACAATAAAATTGCTGTAGCTAGAGAATTCTTTATTAACCTATTTTGATCCTTAATTTGACTCCATTATAAATACGTAACGTCATTTGCTGAACTATATCTTCTTGATATATCATTTTCGTAGCATCTCTTCATCAGTTCAACTCAGGACACACAAAAATGTATATCATTCACCCAACTTGAATGAAGGAGGACCATCAACAATTAAGATTCCAATTGGCCCGAATGGGAACATTTATAGTAAGGGAACGACTTTCAATCTTTCTAAATTATTTAGAGGAACAAAAGAAATCCCTACGAGGACATTTCTGTCTTTGCTGGGTTGCTTTTTGTGTTCATTACAACTTAATGTATTATGTAGAATTAACTATCCATTATAACAGGTAATTGCACAAAAAATTTATTTGATTAATGAGCTTCAAAATAACTTTTTTTTTAGTATATAACCTTGTCAAGGCTCAAAACAACTTGTTTGTTTCTACTCGGTGAGACAAAAAATATTACATCTCCAGATTTTCGCGTTTAATTTTGTTATTCGATTTTTTTATTCATAATAATAGTAGAGTCCTTTTCCGAACAGCAATGGTGATTACACGTATATTCAAATTCACTTAAAGATCAGATTATTGAGGTTTTGTGCCAACACTGCGCAAAGCTTTTAGAATGTGACCACTCTGAAGCAGAAGATGACTAACAGCAAGACTACGAATGTAAACTTTCAATACTGAAAATAGAAGTGAAGGCAATTCAAACTAAAAACTACTGATAAAGTAGTCGACAATATTACGGCCGATAAAGAACAGAGAAGAAAGAAGAGGAAGGGAGAAGAGAGAAAAGAAGAATTCGATTTGTTTTATGTTGATCTTAAGAGCTAGCAACACAATTAGATTCCTAAATACTGCGCATATATGGCGTTAAACACTGCTGTAGCTTACAGTATCAGAAAGTCATTCGTTTAGCATTGCGCTATTAACTGACCGCCCACAATAAAGACTCTAGCAGAGGTAAAGAGTGGACACACCCATCAAGAGGCATGTACACGATTGTATGCTTCGCTCTCGCTTGCCGCCCTCTCGCTTGCTCTTATTGCTAACTCAATACGTACACTTTCCGATACTGTATGTCTAATATTGCTGTACTATCTTTGCACTTGCGGTACACTTTCGAAAGGTCACAATATTTCATCACTTCTACCACTGTGAAGTGATTAGTTATAAGCTGTTTTTGGAAAATTGGTTGATGTAAGTAAACTGAAAAATATATTTTCTTGTAAATAAATGCCGAAGAAAAATTTTAGGCAAAATTTGTCTATTAGGAAAATCCCTCTTCATTGTTATCTCTTACACAAAACTGAACGTTTAATTCATGAAAAAAACGATGAAATAAAAAATTACCAACATTTACAAAAATCGTCATTTTACATCTTTTATCATCTGTCCTAGGCACACTGATAAAATTTTGTAAATACAAACGTCAGCTGGTTTTAAAAAACGTCGGTTTTTAAAAACGTTTAACATTTCTTATTTCATTTTATCGAACAGATTGAATACATGACTGCAATCTATAATATCTCAACTTTTATTTAAATCCAAGATCGAAAAAATCGTATAATAGACGAAAGAATTATGCGAAGTCTAGAGATATAACTTTTTTTTTGGTTCATCCTGTACAGTCATAATTTATTTCAAGGGTACGCAATGTTTATTCGAGGACCACGCTTTAGTTGTCAACTTGCACAAAGTGTTTGCGGTTTTAATTATCAATATTCAATCAGTTACTCGGTTTCTTCTGAGCGTAGAACTTGGATGGGAATTTCCACACAAATATTTGTTAGTTTTATACGAGGTTTTGTACTTATAACAAAGAAATAAACAACACATTTTTTGTTATGTTTGTATAGGTAGTCTCTTTGCCACAACAGTGGGAGTGGAAAAAGTAAAAAAAATGAGGCCTTTGGTTCACATACACACCAAATGACAATTTTATTTTTTTCACCGGGTGGTAATAAGGGTGTCAAAAATTTTTTTGACACCTTAGCTTCTCTTATATATATTAAATACTAATTTTATGGACTCTTGCTTGATTTATTTGTTTACCCCTATTTACCCCAATAATGAAATAAGATCAAAATATAATCTAGTTCTAGATCTCGTTAAAATATATAAGTGTACCAAATTTCAAGTCAATATCTTAAACGGTTCCAGAGTAATCGTGCGCACAAAAAAGTTACAGACAGACAGACAGACATCATCTTATTCCAATGAAGGGCTGAAGGTAAATGGTAAATATAGGGTAAATAGGTAAATCAAGCAGGTAAGAGTCCATAAAATTAGTATTTAGTATATACAAGAGAAGTTAATATCTCAAAAAATATTTTGGCATTAGCCACCTCCATTACCACCCCCACCATTATAAAAGGGGGTGAAAAAAAATCGTGATTTAGTACAAGAACCAAAGACCTCGAGATATTTTTTTTTACTTCATCCATCCCCACTACCACCCCCCTATCACTACCCCTGTATGAGCTATCGCTACCCCCCACTCCACTACCGAGGTGGGATATCGTTTTATTTTCGTTTATCGTTCTTGGGGTAGACGATTTCAGTAGGAGTAAAATACAGTTCTTTCTTTGTTATAATAATTACGAATTTCATAAAAATATTGTTTATGGACAGCACTTCTAATAATATAACTCTATCCTCTCTCTAGCCAGCCGCGTCCAGTCAGTAATATACTTATGCACTGTAGTCATTTAATTCATCCACAGTTGTACATACATTAATACTTGCTGACAAATTTCCACTCCAGTTTCTATTATGTCTTTATGTATCTGTAACTCTAGTATATCATTATATTTCTTGCAACAATTATAAACAATGATAAAACTAATACTTAGTTGTGTAAACTAACCCCAATATTAAGAATATAGGAGTTTTCTTTTTAGTGCGTTAATTGCCACTGGAATTACGCGAGAAAAATGGTTGCTACATTGAAAATAATGCAATTAAATTTGATTGATAATGTATTTACAAACAAATATGCATAAAATGTAAATATAATGATTAACGTAAATAGGTTTTATAGAAAATGAGGTAAACGGTATTTCCCAGTCAGCGATAATTAATTTAAATTTAGCGAATAAAAATATAATTATGGATTACATCTTTGCACTTTTATCTTACAACGTGATTTGAAATGGGATAGGTTTCTATGTTATCATGTGCAAATAATAATTACAGTAAGGTGTGATTTAATGAACAATATGTGAATCATCTCAGTCGAGGGATCAACCACTTATTTTGCCATTAACAATTTTTTGAGAGGTGTTTTTTAAGGGTATGGAGCCTGTTGTCTTTAAGAAAAATTAGAAATATTATGTCATACATACAGTGTGTCGCAGTTAAGAGTCCCTTTTATAAAGTTCTTCATTTTCAAAAGTTCAAAAAATCATCCTAGGCATTTTTATTGGAAAATTAATTTTATTGAAGAAAGTTGTTTAGAATTCAGAAAACCATAAGTCCAACATTTCATTAAAATTTAAATGAAAAACCGCTGCCCAAGGAATCACTACTTCCACATCCAGATTTTCTATCCAAGTCAATCACAACGAAAAAATTTTGTATGTGGAAATAATTGTTTATGGAACTTTAATAATATATTTAAAATCCCCAAACGATACCTCCACATCGGTAGTGATGAAGTAAAAAAATATTTTGAGGTTTCTGGTTCTTGTACAGACACTAAATCACATTTTCTTTCATCCCCATTTAATAATGGGGTGGGGGTGCTAATGCCAAATTTTTTTTTGAGACCTTAGCTTCTCTTGTATATACTATATACCAATTTTATGGACTCTTACCTGCTTGATTTATCTATTTACCTCAAATTTACCCCAATTTACCCCCCAACCCTTCGACGGAACAAGATGAAATATAATCTAGTTCTAGATCTCGTTGAAGTACATATGTGTACCAAATTTCAAGTCAATATCTCAAACGGTTCCAGAGTAAACGTGTGCACAAAAAAAAAGTTGCAGACCGACAGACAGACAGAAAATTTTTTTCGCTCAAACTTAAAATCTCGACGTTTCATGACATTCTAAGCCTATTTGAACGATAAAAATTTTTTTAAATTTTTTTGTCGTTACTATACTTCCACTGGATGTGGAAGTAATTAAAAATTACTCGACAACTACCTGAGAGCACACGTTTAATTTCAAGCAAAATTGTCATAGCACCTTTTTCTAAACAAAAAAATCCATTAAAATTATATTTTCGGACTCATGAGTATGACATCAATTTAAACAGAATTTCAATGGTTTTTTAATTTTGATTAAATTTTGGTATTTTGGACTATTTTGAACTTTCATTAACAAAATTTTCCGATAAAAAATGCCTAATATAATTACTTCAACATCCAGAGGAAGTTTAGTAACGCAAAAACAAAATTTGAACATTTTACTTCCACATTCAGTGGAAGTTAGTAACGACAAAAAAATTTTAAAAAATTTTGATTATTCAAATAGACTTAAAATGTCATGAAACGTCGAGATTTTAAGTTTGAGCGAAAACAAAATTTCTGTCTGTCTGTCGGTCTGTCGGTTGGTAGACATATGTACTTTAACGAGATCTGGAATTAGATTATATTTTCTTCTTGTTCCGAAGGGTTGGGTGGTAAATTGAGGTAAATTTGGGGCAAATGGGTAAATCAAGCAGGTAAGAGTCCATAAAATTGGTATTTAGTATATACAAGAGAAGCTAAGGTTTTAAAAAATTTTTTGGCATTAGCCACCCCCATTATCACCTCATTATTAAAGCAGGTCATGAAAAAAAATGTGATTTAGTGTATGAGTGTATGTACAAGAACCAGAAACCTCAAAATACTTTTTTACTTCTACCACCCCCCCTATCACCACCCCCATCCCACTACCGATGTGGGGTATCGTTTTATGGGTTTTTGGGGTAGAGGATTTCAAATATTATATTATTAAAGTTCCATAAACAATTATTTCCACATACAAAGTTTTTTCGTTGTAAGTGACTTGGATAGAGAATCAAAAAATTTTGTCTGTCGGTCTTGTCTGTAACTTTTTTGTGCGCACGATTACTCTGGAACCGTTTAAGATATTGACTTGAAAGGTACACGCATGTATTTTAACGAGATCTGGAACTAGATTCCAGATAAAAAAAACGAGATCTGGAACTAGGTTCAGACGATTTCAAATATTATATTATTAAAGTTCCATAAACAATTTTTTTTTCATTGTGAGACTTGGATAGAAAATCTGGATGTGGAAGTAGTAATTCCTTGGGCCGCGATTTTTTTCTATTTCTTCCTTTCATTTTGGTATCGCAGGTAAGGATTGCAATTTACCGGAAGTTTTAATAACCGGTAAATCGGTAAATAAAAATGTAAATAACCGGTTAACCGGTATTTACCGGTAATTTTTAAAATGAGTAAAATTATCTAAATTTGACAAAAAAAAATTATATACGTATAATTAATATAATGAACAAACAAAAGGTTTTTTATCAAAAAAAAAAATATAAATGAAATAAATTTAAATAAATAATTATTCTGTAAATAAGAAAAATATCAACTTAAATAACAAAAATTATAAACATAAACTCAAATAGAGTATTTACTAAATACCTAAAGATACAATATTTTTAAAAAATAGCCCGTTTAAAGGGTTAATTTTTCAAAGCTGTAACTGTTAGTCATCTGATATTTGTGTATAGAATACCACCAGCTGAAGATGCCCTTCCTCAATCGATACTGGTAGGTCGATAAGTTAATAACAATTGGTAATAACATATTTCTAAATGTTTTACACGGATATTTGCGTCAGTGAAATATTTCGTGTCGCAAGATATTGTGAATGTCTCTCTTACTTGTACTTAGGGCTTGGTGTTTTGGTTTTACTTTTTATAATATTATTTATTTATTGTTAAAAGTGCTCCTAATTTGTTTTATATTCCTTATTATCGCCGGTCCTAGTAATGGCATCGTAAAAATAAAAATACCAAATTATTCGCAATAAAATTTTTATTAAGATTAGGCCTATGAAGAAACTTTTTGATAATTTGTTAATTTGTAAAAAAATAAAAACCACAAAAAATTGCCTTTTTGACAATTTAAGAAATATAACGTAATGATGTATTGATTTTAACGAAAATTGGTGAAATTATGTCCATTATTGGAGTAAACCTTCGTGCCAAATGTTAGCGCAAAATATTTATTCAAGCAGCGAAACTTCCATCGCTTGTTGTGTAAGTGCATCGACTCGTAGGACATTTTTTTTTCAAAATGTAGGTTTTACATGTATGTTACATTGGTATGAATAGAAAAAAAATCATTTTTTTTTAAATTTGTTTATAATTTTCAAAATTACACTTATAAACAAATTCAAATAACTATGTGGATTTTTTATCAAACCAAATGAACCATGACGAATTATGAAAATAGATGAAACATTAAAAAAAATAATGATCTACATTTGGGACGAGATATGTCAGTTAGTCAGTCAGTCTCTTCAGTAAAAATATTTATGATATAAACTTTAATCAAGATGACAGCACCTATCTAGCAACATCTTTACAGTGCAATGACTTGAAAGTATAATTGGTAATTTATTTATTTTTCCGTATACGTCACTAAATATGTAGCGATTTCAAATGTGATTTATTAGATAAGTTCCACGTAGGAAGTTATATAATAAAACACATTATGTCAAGTACAATTTATCCTAATAACTAATAACCATTGTCGGTTGGGAATTTTACTTGACCAACTCAAACGAGTAGAAGTTGCAGTCTGGCATGGCGTTTGATTAACATTTTCCTTGAATATGAATATGACACAATTCACTTTTTCGTGGTGCTTGAAATTAACTACACACCCGCTTATATCGTTTTACTTGCGAGCGACATTAGGAGAGAAGATCTTAGTACATAGTATACAGTACATTACAAACCTAACAATATGCCATTAGCGGTTTTTCCCGGATAATTCACATAGAGGTAGAACTATTAATAAACAGAAAAAATCAATCACGAGAGAAAGTAAGTTCGTAAAACGTATTTACAAGAAATGATCTACATACACATGCAGATAGACAATTGTTTATTCCATATTTAATTTCAGCGTTTTATGAAACGAATTTCTGTATCAAAAAAGTTCTACCATGACTTCTATAAATTTTATTCGGTTATAATTAATTATAACCTGGGTTGCGGTGATAAATTCCAGAGGCGGCTTTTACGTAGTTACAATTGAAGAGGTAAGTGGATAAAGGTGTTATGTCACAAAAACACGTTATTGAGTAATTTAACTCGAAAGTTTTTAGGCGAGAACTTTTTTGTTATAACGACTATATAGCTTGCATTTTGCGATGATATTGACATTTGATGTACTTTTCAGAGACAAATAACTAAAGTTGTCAGTTGTCATTATTTTCGAAAATTTTAAAAAATTAATGTACATAACACCTTTATCCGTTCATAAGTTTCTCTGAAATGAATAAGGAATTAGTGAATAAAAGTGTTAAGAAATTAAACATATTTTATTATTATTAAAACATTGTACAATTTTTAGGTAGTCGGACAGTTCTACGGTTTTGAGCCACAGTTTGGTCATTTCCAAGTATGTTGTGATAATACGGCCTTACCATTCATTTATGAATGGTAATTGTTCTTTAAGATTGGCCAGTTTTCCTACACTTAGGCTGCCCTTGTTTTCATTAAACACCGTTAGAGCAATACAGTCGGAATTTATCTTATGAATATTCCTTTTCTTTAAAATATCGACTTTGTAAAATGGAGTCATTTCATCTAGTGATGTAATAGTAGCACCCATAGTGCCATTTTTTACCGTCGTGAAAATAAACCTTTTCATTGTTCAAGTTTTTCTTCCTGTTGTACAAATTGAGTTTTGAGGCAATTCCATCAATATCCTTGAAATGATTCTTCATATCTATGACAACGGCGTCTTTGGGAGTTCTTAAAATTTCTCGATACTGGTCCTGAACGTAGATGTTTTGATGTTTCCTTAAAATTTTCTCGACTCTGCCAAAGTCTCTGTCTGAATCTAAATATGAATGTCCCACCTCCGAAAATGTATGGTCGATAACTTTAAATTCTCTCTTTAAAATCAACAACTGGTAAAGTGTAATGATATTGAAGTTTTTATTTTGTCCACCACAGGAGTCGGGCCATATTATAATGTGATCGATCTTTTCTTGGAAATATTCATTGTAAATTTGTGAAAAGGTATGTAAGCAACTAGCAATTTCTAGGCTTTCACGGCTGGCCATATCTTCAGTCCATGTGAAAAAGAACGTTTTTTTTTCAATATTCCTCAATGTATGTATGCCAAGGTTGTAAAATCACATATGACGAAGGTAAAATGCTTTCGATGTACTTAATTTTGGCAGCGGCATGGTTTGCTGAAGATCTAAAGTAAGAAAGCAAATCGTTCTATCTACTGTAACTTTTGCTCCGTCACGCTTTTCTTGTTCGAAAGCTAGTTTGTAATTTTCTCCGTATTCTTTAGTATTATTTATTTTTTATTTTTTTTTTTTTAACCCAATAGATGTAAGCATAGCGAACCTTGTAATTCTTAAACGATAACCTTACAAACCCAAATGACCTTTGACTTGATTGGCGTAATTATCATACTTATCATTTTTTCCGCAAGAATTTCGGAATTCGCCAGATTTGCCGTAAACAATTTAATGCTCTTTCAAAATATTGGGTGGGCAGAAGTCATACCAGATATCAGTTTTGCTCTTGTCATAAAAATTTCTACGGTCCAGCCCTCCTCTACTTGTCAGCATAAAAATGTTTGTACAAAAATCAACACCGCAAAGCGTCACTTTCCAGTATTTCTGATTTACAGACTAATTTGCTAGAATACTTTGGTAAATTCGTATTTTATTATTGCATTTTATATTGATAATGTTTTGTTTTTAAAACATTATTAAAACTTGCCTGGGAAGAAATTGCCACTATGTGACTGATTTCTGCTGAATTGCCAAAAGGTATAAATGTGTTTACAGCAATTAGATACTCAAGTACCATATCGACTCTTGTACCATCTCATACATACCATTTCGAAATTGAACGAAATGAATATATGGATTAAAACACTATAAGCACTATTTATCAGCCAATTTATAAACATCTTACATGATTCATGAAATCGTTTATTCATTGCCATTTGTAATATCAGTTTACTACGACTGGCCATTTTCACTATAATAGTAAGAAACACTTAACACAACTTATCACATTACTGTCAATATAACATAACTTTAAAAGCAAAGTTTTTTTAATTAAAACAATTTAATATCGCATAGTAATGGATAAAGGTGGTATGTGATCATGACACCTTTATCCATTAAATTATATAAAAACCATATGTACATAACACCTTTATCAAACATTAAAACGCATTTAGGAAAGGTTTATTATCCCAAAAACTTATTGAAATTATAGATAATAAGTTAAAATAGTTGTCTGTGTAGAAATCTCAAAATTTTCAAAAATGTCACATAACACCTTTATCCACTTAGCTCTTCAATTAATATTTTTTTTTTTTAGAAATAATTAACTTTTTCTCCATTTCCTCATATATAATATTTGTCATCTTTATTCTCCTCTTTCGTTTCTGGTTTATTTATTTGCCTTTTTTCTTTACATTTTTTGCATGTTATATGCCACCATATTTCACTTGAATTTAATTTGATGTCATAGTTTATGAAATATTATGTACTTACATTTATATATTTATAGAGATTGATTAGGTTATAGACTATTCTGAATGTTATGTTTTAAATTAAGTGATGTAACTTTAAACATAGGCAACTTGTCATATGTTACATCAATAAATAAATAAATCAATGAATAGAACTTGAGATATTAAAGAAAACAACACAAAAATACGTTTTTCTAAACTAAAACTTAATTTTCAACAAACGTTTACCTCCCAGATTTGACAAAACTTTACTGTAACTTGCTGATACCATACTGATTGCATTTCCATAAAAAATCGTTCAAATCGTGTTTTTACTCGCTTATTAGTATACGCCAATTCATTATTAATTCGATGACTCTTCATAAAAAAATGCAAACAAGAATACGCATAACAAAAAAACGGTATAAGTATCGGCAATATAAACAAAATTCCCTTCTGGGAAAACTAAAACAGAATGAACTGATATGAATGAGGAAGCCGCAGATCTCTCGATAATAACAGCAACAACAGCAAGCAGTAGCAATTCCTGCGAATCGCCACCGGTGAATGAGCCTGCGACGTAAGTAAACATTCAGTTTGGTCATCGCAGTTCCGGAGAAGTCGGGGTTTTACAAGTGGGGAGCATCTATGGGAAATGGGGACCACAACATGCAACTTTAATATTCTGTTCCCCACTTTATTGAAAATGCGTTAAATTGACTCTGTCTCTTTTTTTTCGCGGTCCTGCAAGGTCTTAATATATATTTTGTTTCTAGTAAATATATCTCTTAGTTAACTGGGGAGGCTCTTTGTTGGCTTTCAAATTAGTGGCGCGGTTTGTGGTTACTGTAAATTTAATTAACAGTTTAATTTTTTCTAATAGACAGTGTGTGGATTGCTTTGGCAGAGTGAATTTATCGGGAACGAGTGATTATTTATCTGTGCTCCGGGTATCTTTTCTTAAAGTAAGTTTTTTATTTTTACTCACTGTTAATTAATAAAGAATATTTTTATATTATTTAAACAGCAAAAACAAGCTATCTATAAAAAAACGAGATAATATTAATTTTAAATCTTTGTATTTATTTGATAATCTACTTCTAGTTATACTAGAAATTAAGAAATTAAGAAACTGTAAACTCTACAAAAAATAACTATATCTATGCGACCACCAAAAATGAAAATTTAATTAAAATATAAATTTTGTATCTCTTTAATTCTCTGGCTACCTACATCTTGAAATTTTAAATTGAACAGGACTCACCTCGAAAATTAATATTAATATTAGTAATAACGAGAATAAATAACACAGGCACATAAAATTAAAAAAATGGTCTTTTTCTGGTACTCCATTGGTATTTCGACGTGCTGAATACAAATCGGGTGTCCATTTAGCTCCATTGGCTGCCATTTTTTTGTAAATCGCTAAAATAACCTAAAAAAATACTCATAATTTAGGTTATTTTCGCGATTTATAAAAAATGGTGGCCATTGGAGCTAAACGGATACCTGATTCCTGTTGAGCACGTCGAAATACATGAGGGTTGCCCAATGGAGTCCCAGAAACAGACCTTTTTGTGTGTGTGTCTGTGTAATATATAAATATCACCGCCATTTTCTAGAAAATCGCGTATGCAAATACAGTATCAGCAAGTCCTGGATTAGGTATGTATAGTTTCAACGACTTAACCGACCGCATAAAACAATTATTTTTCCGCTTAACTAATTTTTTTTCTAAGGCTATGTCGAAATTCCAACCGTGAAGGAGTGACACTTTTAGAGATTGAAGTGGGAATACATGCAAAACCTATTAGATAAAGAGATCATAAAGAACGTGGACATCTAATAGCAATTAATTGCTGTACCTGGCCAACAATCGCTCATTTACAATTTTCTCGAAAACTGCTAATTTTAGAAAAAAAAGTTTCAAATAAAAAAGTTACGTCCATCTTTTATCTTCGATACTTCTCGATACACTTGGTGTCTATTTCGAAAGATAAAAAAGTTTCCCGCATGTTACATTTGAGAATGCAAATTTTCGACATAGCCTTAGAAAAAAAATAACGCCTTCTACACTTATTAAAATTTGACCTACATATTGACACATTATGTTAACAAATATCTAGTGATTACACGATAAAAATTTGAGAGTAATCTATTTTATGCGGTCGGTTAAGTCGTTGAAACTATACATACCTAATCCAGGACTTGCCGATAGTGTATATACAGATAGTCCAGTCAATGAATGGTTTCTAGAGGGAAATGCTGAGATCACAATTTTTCACTAGAGGGCTGTGTTTGGACTATTTAGAAGGTAAACATACCAAAAGTCCTCGAACGTATGAGGTGGGGGGGATGTAGGGTGGCACGAAGAAGGTCCTGGTTTTTAGTTTTCCCCTCATATCTCGAAAACGGTTAGCTCTAATCAAAAAGTGGCAAAATTAAAGCTGGCTAAATTTTCTACAATAATGTTTCTATTAATTTTTTTCGTATCTGCTATGGTTCAGTAATGAATTGTATATCTTTTGACTGTATTCTAACGTTATTATAAATTTATTATAAATTGAAAATAAATTTTAATAATCATCGTAGAAAAAAATTTCTTGTACAGATATCCGTTCCACAACAGACTGAACTGAAATATCGAATAAAAAATGTCTTTGCGTCTGTAAGTGTGTGTGTGCGTGTAAACCGCTTCTTGTAAACACGATAACTTCTGTTAGACCTAAAATATTTGATTACAATTTGGAATATATGTAAAACAGCATATTACAATAATCCCTATTGAAATTGGGCCATATCTGTAATATATGGTGATAACCAGAGGCCTACAATTCTCACTTCATAATAATGTTATTAAAAATACCATGTTCCACATTTTAGGATAACACTGATATATCATCTAATTTAAATAAAGTTGATTTGCCTAACATACACCTGGTATATTGCGGTTTAGAAATCTTATACATTTTCTTCTTTTTGTATGCTCAGTAACATTTTGCTCTGAAATTAAAATAAAACGTATTTTACGTATGATAGTTTGTAGGCTTCTGGTTATCACCATGTATTACAGATATGGCCCAATTTCAATAGGGATTATGGTAATATGCTGTTTTATATATATTCCAAATTGACATCAAATATTTTAAGTCTCACAGAAGGTATCGTTTTTACAAGAAACGGTATACACGCTCACATAGATATATATGCACACACACACTTACAGACGCAAAGACATTTTTTATTCGATATTTCAGTTCAGTCTGCTGTAAAACGGATATCTGTACAAGACATTTTTTTCTACGATTATTAAATTTATTTTCAATTTATAATAAATTTATAATAAAGTTAGAATACAGTCAAAAGATATACAATTCATTACTGAACCATAACAGATACGAAAAAAATTAATAGAAACATTATTGTAGAAAATTTAGTCAGCTTTAATTTTACATATAGCCAATTTTTGATTAGGGCTAACCATTTTCGAGATATGAGCGAAAAACCAAAAACCGGGACCTTCTTCGTGCATCCCCCCCACTTCCTACATTCGGGGACTTTTGGTACGTTTACCTCCTAAATAGTCCAAACACAGCCTTCAAGTCAAAAATTGTGATCTCGGCATTCCCCTCTAGACCCCCTTATTGAACGAACGTTCATTGACTGGGCTAAGACCCACACAAAAAAGTGAAAAGTGATCTGTCTCTGTTATGAGTTTTTTTAGGTTATTTTCGCGATTTATAAAAAAATGGTGGCCAATGGAGCTAAACAGGCACCTGATTTGTGTTAAGCACGTCGAAATACATATGAGTTATTATCCAATGAAGTACAGAAAAAAACCACTCTTTTTATTTTGTGTGCCTGTATAATCGAAGTTTAGCTTAATAAATTTTTGCATTAAGAAGATACTTACATAAAACTAATAAAACTCATCGAAATGACAGTAACGATAACAATAATAATTATAAAAAGTGGCTAGTAATATATAACAAAGGTACAGATTTACATAACATAAATAACATTTTCCAAATAAGAAAATGAAAATGAATACATATACAGTGTGTTTCACTTCTTTTTATTTGTGGCCGAATTCATTTAAAATTTTTATCAGGCATACAACTCTATAAGACGACTTTATTCAACATATAAATACCGCCTAGATCTAAAACGCCGGCCTATTGCGACAAAAAAAAAACGCAATTTTCGAGAAATCACAGTAGGCTTAGAGATAGACAAAAATTTTGTTAATAAAAGTTGTTCGGAATCAATTGATATACTCCCCTGTAAAATTTTGTAAAAATCGGAATATTTTCAAAAGTGAAGACACCCCTGTATCTTTTTTATTTGTGGCCGAATTCATTTCAAATTTGTATCAGCCATACAATTCCATAGGGCGATTTTATCTAACACCTAAAGAGAACTATTTCCAACAAATGAAAGTTGTGAACAAAAATCGGCATTCAATAAAACGCTAAAAGGGACAATTTTTATTATTACACATCAACTTGAATGTAATATCGTTTTCTTTTTTCAATGGTTTTATAATACTTGGAAATCTGTATGTATATATGTCTTATGTATGAATGAATCATATTTACCCACCTCCCGTTATCCAATCGAGATGAAATTTTGCATACACGTGTAATTAAATAATGCATAATTTTAATTATAACTGTGTATGACTTTCATTTGCTGTAAAGAGTAGAATCGTCTCATGGAGTTCTATAGCTGACGAAAATTTGAAATGAATTCAGCCACAAATAAAAAAGATACAAGGGTGTCTTCACGAGAAGTGAAACAATTTTTTTTAATATTCCGATTTTCACAAAATTTTACAGGGGGGCATATCTAGTGATTCTGAACAACTTTCAGTAACAAAATTTTTGTCTATCTCTAAGCCTACTATGATTTCTCGAAAATAGCGATTTTCTTTTTATCGCACTGCCCTGCTAAGCAAGAAGGTCGTAACTGACATTTTGTTGCTTTTGAGACAATCGCATTTTTCGATTATTTACAATGCCATCCACATTTTCAATGGGAAATTCATAATTTTTTGAATGAGAGCTTTTTTTATTAGAACAATTACTTCCACGTCCAGTGGAAGTATAGTAACGACAAAAAAATTTTTAAAAATTTTTATTGTCCAAATAGGTTAAAATGTCATGAAACGTCGAGATTTTAAGTTTCAGCGAAAAAAATTTTCTGTCTGTCGGTCTGTCTGTCTGTAACTTTTTTTTGTGCGCACGTTTACTCTGGAACCGTTTAAGATATTGACTTGAAATTTGGTACACATATGTACTTTAACGAGATCTAGAACTAGATTATTTTCATCTTGTTCCGTCGAAGGGTTGGGGGGTAAATTGGGGTAAATTTAAGGTAAATAGGTCAATCAAGCAGGTAAGAGTCCATAAAATCGGTATTTAGTATATGCAAGAGAAGCTAAGGTCTCAAAAAAATTTTTGGCATTAGCCACCCCCATTACCACCCCCACTCCCTTATTAAAGGAGACGAAAAAAAATTGTGATTTAGTGTATGTACAGGGACCAGAAACCTCAAAATATTTTTTTACTTCATCCACCCCCCACTATCGACCCCCTATCATCACCCCCCACCCAACTACCGATGTAGGGTATCGTTTTATGGGTTTTTGGGGTAGAGGATTTCAAATATTATATTATTAAAATTCCATAAACAATTATTTTCACATACAAAATTTTTTCGTTGTGAGTGACTTGGATAAAGAATATGGATGTGGAAGTAGTGATTCCTTGGGGAGCGGTTTTTTTATTGTTTAAGTTTCTCTTTGAAATATTAAACAGTTTTCAAAAAAATGCAGATGCGACATTTTTTAAGAAAAAAATTGAGAAAATACAATAAATAAAAGTCGTAAGAGAATAAAAAAAAGTATACTTCTGAAAAATATTACAACAAAAATTGCTCTGATTAAGTTAAAAGAATGTTATTTATTTAAGAGTCAGTCGTTAAGGAATTAATTCATTGAGATCACCGTGAATGCTTTCTCCTGGTTGCCATTTCCAACTGAGAAATTTTCCCAGAACTGTTAAAGTTATTTTTTAAGTAAGCAAGCGGGCTATAATCATTTAGTACGTCGGATGGCTGGCTCTATCGTTCACTAACCCAATACCGAGGTATAACCAAATAAAACCTATTTCATTTTATTCAGCAGTTTTTTTTACATAGGAAATCACTTTTGACGACACTCTCCATTGGTCGAGACTGAAGTTACAAGAAAAAAAAAAAAAAAAATGAAAATACCAAAATTCAAATTCAACCACGAATAACTTTCAAACGAAAAAAGATAAAATTATATAGTACAAACGTTTTATAGTACAAACGATTCTCTTTAATTTGATGTATAATTTATTACAAAAATAATAACTTTAACATTAAAAAATTGACGTTGATTTAGATGGTACACAAATTGTCAATTTTTTTCAAAGGTCTAACTCATTGTAACTCGCTTATGTATTGAGCTATTCGAATGTTTTATTCACCAAAAACTGCCAAATTTCATAGACTTCATTTTGTCTCAATTAATGCTGGGTCTAGCTCTGTAAATAAAAGCGGTACAGCCTTTTAAACACAACGAAGCGCGCTACGGCGACGGAGTCGCGAGGCTTCCCCACTCGTTCCCGGTACATCCCGCGTTCACCATAAATCGCGCAAGGTTACAATCAGCGGCCGTAACAAAAGCTTTAGAATTATCTTCCTTTATTGTGAGATGATAAAATTAACAAATCAAATTGAATACTATGATATTAGTTGTAATAATCTGCTATATATGGTGTCGTACTACGCGGGTGGTGCATTAATAAAGTGAAAATAATAGGTAGGTATCAGACACAAAAAAAGTTACAGACCGACAGACAGACAGAAATTTTTTTTTCGCTCAAACTTGAAATCTCGACGTTTCATGACATTCTAATCCTATTTGAACAATAAAAATTTTTTAAAATTTTTTGTCGTTACTATACTTCCACTGGATGTGGAAGTAAAATCATGCCAGCTAGTAAAGTTTTTACTTTGCTTCGTATATTTTAATATTTTCCATAAAATGTCAGAGGTAACCACATAGTCAAAACAATTATTTGCCATGCTTTCACTAACTCGTAGAGGCTCTGAGCGATTAGTTGGATTTTTGTACATAACTATATTTTTGTTTTCATGTACACTGGAAGGGTTAAAATCGGTTAAAATTGGATAGACGATCTAAATATGCTTGTGTAAATAGGCTGTTATTTTTTTTAAATAATACTATTCCTAGTGGGATTTTTACCATATAGCCTGTCTTCGTTTTGATCAAAATTATCGCTGTGATAAATGTAATTGTTTTCTTCAGAACTTACTGGAGGAACTTTAGGTGCTATAAAAATGTCGTCACCAGTTTTTACTAATACGTGACTAGCTAAAGACGTTAAAAATGTACGTATTTCATCGTAGGAATAACCATAGCCAAAAGAATAAAGCATATCATTAAGTTATTTTTCTTCTGACGGCACGAAACACATGTAGTGATATGTAAAGGATTAAAAAAAATGGCCTAAGCTGATTGTTTTTTTTTTCCATAAGTATTAATATAAATTCCATTACTATAGAAATAACGTTTAAATCAAATTTGTCTGTCCTGATATTTAGTATCCACGACATAAATGTTTATAACAAATCTGAAACTTCTTGTTTACATTTATGTTCATTCAGATTAGTAGTCGTGTTTTTTTTTATAGTTTTAAAACATCCAGCTATAGCTTCTCTTAAGATACCGGCAGCTTTATCAGGAATTGTCAATTCATTCTCATGAACCAAGTTTTCTTCGCCTGATTCACTTGTGACTGACAACAAAAATCCTTTTAGCTTTATTATCACTTGAATGAACTGTTGTATTTTCTTTGTGTTCACAAAACACTTTGTTTGCTTAAATGTTTTTCTAATCTCTTTCTTATATTTCCACTGCTATAATAATCTAATTTTTCTTCCGTCATTTCTTCAAATATATCATTAAGGCGTGTTTTTAGAAATATTAGAGTTAAGAATTCTTTTTTGCAAAACAGCAAGATAAACCTCCTTAAATAAAATATTTAACGCTAATTTAAATTCATTTTTTTCTTTCAGTTGTTTAGTTTGTACACATTTAATTTTTTTTGCTAATATATTTTGCATAATAAATTTTATGGTAATTTCCATTAGCCCAAATAAATCTGAATAAATGTGTAACCTGCCTTGTATTTCTGTACACAATGCGACATTGCAGCTTTAATATATATTTTTTTCTAGTTTCCGCACCCGTTCCTGTACAAACTGGTACTTAAAGATGTTCTTAATTTATTCTTAATTTTTCTGGATTTTCCACAAATCAGACAATGCCATTTTATTTTAAACTGATTTTTTTTCTTTATTATAACTACATGAAGGCTCACTTGCATTTTCTTATCGCGTTACTAATATCAGAGACAATACGTATTATCTTTGCTAATGTTATTTATTACATAAAGATGTCAGACAAGAATAATGAAATCGGTATCGAAGGGTGTGCAATATTGCATATTTTCTTTCATTTGCACAATTAATAATAGACCTGATGCCAGTAACAGTTGGTTTTTTACCATTAGATTTTCACTGCTTTCAGCAGTTTCGTAAAACAAACATGTAGTTTTTCTCCATTGATAAAAATGAATCTACAATATACATAAACTGTAATAGCCTATATGTAAGTAAAATAGTATATACTTATTAATATTTATCCAGACAATAATGAGGCCAGCAGCCGATACGTTTCTTGATGGGCCGAGAAAGTAGCGGGGGCGGGAAAGGAAGCCTCGCGTCTTCGTCGCCGTACTGTGCTTCGTTGTGTTTCAAGGGCAGTAGCGCTTTTAGTTAAAAAATTAGATCCAGCATTAATCGAGACAAAATGAAGCCTATTAAATTTGTCAGTTTTTGGTGAAAGAAAAAATTGAATACCTCGTTATATAAGCGAGTTATGGCGAGTTAAGAATTAGACAAATATTGCTGATTTGTGTATCTTTTTGAATTTTGCTAGTTTTTTTATGTTAATTTTTTAATTATTGCAATAAATTATACTTCAAATTAAAAAGCAATGTTTATTTGTCAAAACCAAAAAAAAATTGTATTTTTATCTGTTTTAGTTCTAAAATTATATTTGATTAAATCTTAAATTTCTAAATTTCTTTTTTTTTTAGTTTTTTTCTTATATCCTCGGTCTCGACCAATGAAGAGTGTCGTCAATTTTGATTTCCTATGTAAAATAACATGCTTTAATAAGTAGTGAAGGTCCCATCTGGTTATACTTCAGTATTGGGTAGGTCAAGAAAGAGAAGGCTTTTCGCGCTCTGCCCGACGGGCTAATTGCGATCATAACAATCTGACTTTTCTGGCACGTAATCTTTGTCTGATACTGAATTATCGCAATAAGTCAGCATATTTACCATTCTAACATTAAACCCCATTCCTTTATACAGATGTGAAAATATTTTCAACATCATAAAATACACTTTTTTCAGTAACACATTGAATTGTCAATGTTTTCTTTAAAAAAATGTTTGTTTTCTTAACCGCTTCTCAAGTCACCAAAGTAACTCCTTGAAAATCCAGAATGATTTTGTGTTAGGTGAAGAGGAACGAGACCCTACAACTTATAGTAGAGTCCGAGCCACTTCTTGGGGATAATTTTATAATTAAAATTATTTCGCGATAAGCAGGGATTGAACCTGCTTCGCTAGGTACGCCAGTATGCAAGCTAGACGCGCTAAACCACTGAGCTACCGTCCCCGTCAATCCCACATAACATTCAAATTGGTAGTCGTAACTGAATATTTTTATTTTATATTGCCAAGCTAATTTGTCGTATCTACCAGAGCCACCGTATAAATACGATATTTATGCTTGGTAATATCAGATAGGACAATTTAGCTTAGCAAAATTAGTATACTTTGCAGATATAACAAATTTTAAATTTAATTTGTACCGTTTATTATTAAGATACGACCTTGAAAATATACCAGAAGTTGCTTGGGTGGCTGTAGATACAACGAATGTCAATAACTCAATTTTCATGAAAATGTCAGTTACGACCTACATGCTTAGCACGGCGGCAGCGCAGTAGGCCGGCGTTTTAGATCTAGGCGGCATTTATGTGTTGAGTAAAGTGATCTTATGGAGTTGTATGGCTGATAAAAATTTGAAATGAATTCAGTCACAAATAAAGAAGATACAGGGGTGTCTTCACGAGAAATGAAACAAAACATTTTTTTTTGAAAATATTCCGATTTTTACAAGGCCGGGAAAGTAACATTTCCGTACGGTTTTGTTGATCGTTGCTTGGCAACGAATCTTTTCCGGTCTGTTTTCTGATTGTTTCTTAGCAACGGACTAAAATACTGAAATTGTGCATTTTTCGATCTGAAATCGCGCCGAAAATGTAGACATTGCCGATCGATTTCAGAAAAAATATATTAATTTCTTGTTGGACTCGTAGCCTACTGAATTTCGCTTAAAACAACCTATGACTGACGAATTTGTTTATTTCTATATTTTCTTTGACAGACAAAACAACTTTTATCATCTACCAGAGAGTAGATGGTTTTACTTTTTGCGACTGTAATAGGAAAATAAGAAAATAGTCACAATAAATAATTTACATAATTTACATGTAAATAGTTCAACATTGCATCCTCGTTTACAATTACAATGTTGTTCATTCCTTTACATCGAATGAATGCTTCATATTCCTTTTCATAAATTTGATGAGATTTCACTGGAAGTAAATCTAACACAATTTCCTTCTCATTTTCAGATATAATTTGTGGATTATGCATTTTATACCGTATAAAAAGAACGTGTCAAATTTTGTTTGTTTACATCACCTAAACAATCTGATTACTATGGTCGCATGATAATTAAAATTCGAAGCTCACTATTTTCGAGAAACATTTGCTCTGATCAAAAATTTAAGTATGTTTTAGGGACTTTTAACAAAAAAATGTTGTTTGTAACACGTACCTAAAATCAGCTAGGATTAGTCCCAAAAAACATGATTTTAGGTACTTGTTACAAAAATAATTATTGGTACAATTTTATGCGTGGCAATCGATTAATTATGTTTCAGAATACATATAACTAAATTTTCAAGCAGCATCAATGGTTAGAAACAAAGTTATGGGATGGGAAATATGAAATACTGAATTTTTTAGAAATCTCATAGAAAAGTGAAAATGTGCGAATTTTTACGATTTCGCAATTCTGAATCGAATCGCGACCTCTATACATCTATAATCGAATATGATTTCAGTTTTTAAGTATTGCGAGTTGCATAGGCAACTTTTATTTTGCATATTTCAGGGATCTTGCTCTCCGGCTAATAATGAATATTTCTGTGACTTTTAGATAATTCGGTAACAAGTAACAAGAACTCTATGAAGAAACATCAGTAGGTGATATTTGTAGATATTTTGAAGACCAAGCCATCCATCCGTGATAGTGGGGGTGGATGAAGTAAAAAAATATTTTGAGCTTTCTGGTTCCTGTACATACACTAAATCACAATTTTTTTTTCATCCCCTTTAATAAGGGGGTGGGGGTGGTAATGGGGGTGGCTAATGCCAAAATTTTTTTTGAGACCTTAGCTTCTCTTGTATATACTAAATACCAATTTTATGGACTCTTACCTGCTTGATTGACCTATTTACCCCAAATTTACCCCAATTTACCCCCCAACCCTCCGACGGAACAAGATGAAAATGTAATCTAGTTCTAGATCTCGTTAAAGTACATATGTGTACCAAATTTGAAGTCAATATCTCAAACGGTTACAGAGTAAACGTGCGCACAAAAAAAGTTACAGACAGACCGACAGACAGACAGAAATTTTTTTTTCGCTCAAACTTAAAATCTCGACGTTTCATAACATTTTAAGCCTATTTGGACAATAAAAATTTAAAAAAAATTTTTTATCGTTACTATACTTCCACTGGACGTGGAAGTAAAAAACAAACACATACGGGTCGAATTGAAAACCTCCTGCGTTTTTAAATTTTACTTCCACATCCAGTGGAAGTATAGTAACGACAAAAAAATTTTTTAAAATTTTTATTGTTCAAATAGGCTTAAAATGTCACGAAACGTCGAGATTTTAAGTTTGAGCGAAAAAAAATTTCTGTCTGTCGGTCTGTCTGTCTGTAACTTTTTTTGTGCGCACGTTTACTCTGTAACCGTTTGAGATATTGACTTCAAATTTGGTACACATATGTACTTTAACGAGATCTAGAACTAGATTACATTTTCATCTTGTTCCGTCGAAGGGTTGGGGGGTAAATTGGGGTAAATTTGGGGAAAATCGGTAAATCAAGCAGGTAAGAGTCCATAAAATTGGTATTTAGTATATACAAGAGAAGCTGAGGTCTCAAAAAAAATTGTGGCATTAGCCACCCCCATTACCACCCCTACCCCATTATTAAAGGGGATGCAAAAAAATTGTGATTTAGGGTGTGTACAAGAACTAGAAACCTCAAAATGTTTTTTTATTTCATCCACCCCCACCCCGCTACCGATGTGGGGTATCGTTTTATGGGTTTTTGGGGTAGAGGATTTTAAATGTTATATTATTAAAGTTCCATAAACAATTATTTTCACATACAAAATTTTTTCGTTGTAAGTGACTTAAATAAAATATCTGGATGTGGAAGTAGTGATTCCTTGGGCAGCGGTTTTTGAAAAGGGTAATAATAATGTTATACAACTTAAATATTTTTACATCTTTTCACCACAAAATGAAGTGTATAAAAAAAGTGTATATCACACCACCACTCATTAGGAAAAACTGCAAAACTAATATACATACATTAACCGTTTTCAATATCGCATAAATAAACCACTAATTACAATGCTGACATGAAAGCAAGCAGTACATTAGTTTAATTTTTAGTTCGTTAAAGCACTCAACCGAATGACATCTAAAATATAAAACAAGTAGAAAAATTTGATAAGAATAATAATTGTAAGTAATACATATCCAATGTTAAAATTTTTTTTTTCAAATTTAAATCAATAAGATTTTTATTTACCGATCAATTTTGTTCAAAAGGGTTTTTCCTCTAGCTAACACTAACTTACTGTCCAAATTTCAGTACAATCGGATTTTTCTTTTTTGAGTTATCGTGCTTACAAGAAATGTGACGGACGGACAGACGGACATTTTGAAAGTTGTTCAGAATTCGTTCACCAACACAATGATATGACAATTTCTTGTCTGCGAGGGATATTTACGGTTTTAGAAATGTGCCGATCAAATGCAATATATACTTTTCGTTTTCGTATTTGCGAAGAATATAAAAAAGCACATTAAAAACGTGTATTTTTTGACGGTTATAATGCAGTAAATTTGTGCTCAAAGGGCCCCTAGCGGGAAAGTTGTGGGGTAGTTTTGATTTCTTCGATTCTATATATTTGCTTATAACTCGAAAACTACCAACTTTTCGTAAATAATCTTCCTATTCAAAACGAAAGTACATAAAATTTCCTACAAATTTCATTATCTAGGTTTTTTCTCTGACGAACTGTTCGGCCTCAAGCGCTAGTTGTAAATTGGTGTATTTTGTCTGTCTCCGCAAAAACTCACTTTTTTCATTCCAAATCTCTATATTATTATTAAATTCCTCAATTAGTGAATTCCTCCTAGCTCTCTGTTACTATTTAGATCATATATGTAAAGGTACAGGTCATTTAAAAAAAAATTGCATAATAATGTTCAAGTTATTTAATGAAGTCCGAAATTGTAAAAAGTCAGTTACAAAAAAGTTGAAATTCCAACGAAAAATCTTGAAAAATTATTACATATTGTTATATTATATTACATATGATTATATGTTACATTATTATATGAGCAACAACTATAAGAGCCGTTGTCGTTTAGAGGGTCCTGGCAAAGGTTCGGGTTGTTCTGTCGTCAGCGTCGGGGCTTGTTCATCTGGAAAATGAAAGAGGTGGTGAGAAAACAACAACTTGTGATCACATCTCAGGGAGAGATGAATGATTACGAAATATATTGTGAGATTAGACATACCTTCCGCATCGTGTAAGCGTCTCTCTTCAGTCTGTTCTCGGTCTCTTTCTTCGGCCTCTTCTTCATCTATGTCAATGCTGTCTTCCGGGCATTCGACGTTTTCACACAGCCCTTCGCACGATATGCAGATCGGGGACCAATGGAGGCCTGCCTTCCTGCATCCACAATTGCCTTGGCAGTCTTATTTACAAGAAATGTGCTGAAGTAACGAGTCCGGTGGTTGGCACTGGCACGAGACTACTCCTTGTTTTTTTTCCACCCCCACTCGTTCGGGTCTCTTTGTTGCTCGTCGAGTGTGGTTTGATCGGATAACCACTCTTGCAACTGAAAGTAAACTGTTGAAAGAAATGTTGTCTTGCAGCAGCTTCGGTGGGGGGTAGTGAGGCAATGTTTTTCTTTTGTACGATGAAGATACGTATTGCCTGTATATCAAATCGTTCAGGCTAGTCTCATGTCCTTTCCCATGCGGAGCCATGAGAAACACGTTTCCTGCTTCGGCAATCTCGTCCTAGTGTGCATGAGGGTCTTTGAAAGCATCAATGACTGGTTGCAAGTCATTATTCTTCTGCAGGACTTGAAAAATTTCAGTTTTCCCTGATTAAACAAAGCAGAAGTGGTGTTATCACCACTCATCGCGTGCAGGAACAATATATATTCTGATAGGGTTTTGTCAGCGGCAAGATGAGGATTGTAGAGGGTTTGAGACATCATTCCATTTCCTGGTTTCAAAAAGAAGACATTCTTTATATCAAGGCTACACAGGCCAATCAAAATCACCAATCACCACCACTGTCACATATTCATTTGACGGGGCCAACATAAGTGTTGTGATAATTAGGATATTAGCGTTCTCCACAACTTGCTGTGAATCAATTTTTGCATCATCAAATTTTTCCATCAGCATAGATAAAGGGCTTTTAAACCAGACGAGGCAGTTATAACATCATTTTGGGAGGCCGGGAGAGAATCTAATGATAAATTAGAGTTTCTGTGTGGAAAAAGTGGGTTTTTGCGGAGACAGCCGAAATACGCCAATTTTCAACTAGCGGTTGAGCTCGAACAGTTCGTCGGAGAAAAAAACCTAAATAATAAAATTTGTAGGAAATTGTATGTGCTTTCATTTCGAATTGAAAGGTTATTTACGAAAAGTTGATAGTTTTCGAGTTATAAGCAAAAAACGCAAAAAAATGAGATTTTTTTACGTTTTTTTTTTTGCATTTTTTTCAATGTTGCGTCACGAAATTTTGTTAGCAAACCACAGATTCGGATTCAGCAACCCAAAAAACATATAGAATGGAAGAAATCAAAACTACCACACAACTTTCCTGGTAAAAACAGAATTTGACTGGAGTATTAATAAATCTAAAAAATGTAAGAATATACTGACCCTGAGGACACACATCAAATTAATTCAGTAGCATATATTATACACCCCAACCAGCAAATTAGTTTTATAATTTAAATGTTATACGATTATTTTGTTTTATTGTTATTTTCATAATGCTTCTAAAATGCTAATTGATTATATTACAGTTGCAGAAAACACTACTTGGTTGTCTGCAACTAAACTGTTTTATAAATTTATTTATAATTGATAAATTTATCATTAAAACGTTTTAACAGCAAAAAAACCGCTGCCCAAGGAATCACTACTTCCACATCCAGATTCTCTATAAAAGTCACTCACAACGAAAAAACTTTGTATGTGGAAATAATTGTTTATGAAACTTTAATAATATAATATTTGAAATCCTCTACCCCAAAACCCATAAAACAATACCCCACATCGGTAGTGGGTGGTGGTGATAGGGGGGTGGTAGAGGGGGTGGATGAAGTAAAAAATATTTTGAGGTTTCTCGTTCTTGTACATACACTAAATCACAATTTTTTTTCATCCCCCTTAATAATGGGGTGTTGGTGGTAATGGGGGTGGCTAATGCCAAACATTTTTTTGAGACCTTAGCTTCTCTTGTATATACTAAATACCAATTTTATGGACTCTTACCTGCTTGATTTACCCATTTACCCCAAAATTACCCCCCAACCCTTCGACGGAACAAGATGAAAATATAATCCACTTCCAGATCTCGTTAAAGTACATATGTGTACCAAATTTCAAATCAATATCTTAAACGGTTCTAGAGTAAACGTGCGCACAAAAAAAGTTACAGACAGATAGACAAAATTTTTTTTCGCTCAAACTTAAAATCTCGACGTTTCATGACATTTTAAGCTTATTTGAACACTAAAAATTTTCAAAAATTTTTTTGTCATTACTATACTTCCACTGGATGTAGAAGTAATTATAAAATATCTTATAAAGAAGTTAAGAAACGTTTCCGTGGCTAAGCTATAAAACATTTCAGCTTATAAAACTAAATAATTTTATAGTGCTTTTTTAGTAACGTTCAGCAGTATTTTCAGCATATATTTATAAATATATATTAAAATTATTTGATAGTTGTTTCCTACTATCTTATAAAACAATTATATTAAAGCACTATTTGGGACAGTTTTGGTATTGAAAGTAAACTGTTGTTCCAGAGTCTGCTACATAATTATTATATAGCGTTACTGCAATATGGCAACGGTAATAAAGTAGTTACAAAATAAAATTGTTTACGTGAACATAAAAATGCTGCTGCAATAACATATATTTGAAACAATTGATTTACTTTGTCAGCTGTGTGATTATATTTCATCAGAACTTATGTGTAACACTGAGCAGACTGGTGTAGATCGTACGTGCTAAAGTAGAAATTAAAAATATCAGATTTAGAACAATGGAAAAAACTTTAAGAACTAATTTTTAGGTTAATTATGCAAATTGCACATATTTATTATAAAAAAGTTGCCAAAGTATCGCGAAAGTAAGTAATTTATTGTATAAGAGTCGCGTAAAAGTTATCTAGCAGCATATTGGCACGCAACGCGCATATGCATGAAATCTAACAGTAAATATAGTTGCCTGCCTGGCAGAAAGCGCGCACCACATGGGAAACTTTTTTGTTAGTGAGTTATCAAAAAATTCTGTCCTTTATAAAAAGTTCTGCATGAAGAAAAAGTAAAGTCTGCGTTTTTCCAAATGTGTAACCCCCTTCCGCACAGCCTTGGCTTTGGATTTGGGGGTAGTTTACTATCTGTGTTGGTGCGTGTTTAATTCCAATACTGCAAAAAACGTTACCGATCCCAAGGTTATCGGCTATATTGATCTACCATTAATCAAAATTATACATGCATTTCCGTCGCTTCTCATTTGAATTATTCTCCTTCCTTACCTCTATCTATATGCAACCTTTCTATGTAGTATACAGCCTACTAACTAACATAACTTAATCTTATCTAGCTGTCATTCTTATATTATTTATTTTTACTTCCACGTCCAGTGGAAGTATAGTAACGACAAAAAAATTTTAAAAAATTTTTATTGTTCAAATAGGCTTAGAATGTCACGAAACGTCGAGATTTTAAGTTTGAGCGAGAAAAAAATTTCTGTCTGTCGGTCTGTAACTTTTTTTTGTGCGCACGTTTACTCTGGAACCGTTTGAGATATTGACTTGAAATTTGGTACACATATGTACTTTAACGAGATCTAGAACTAGATTATATTTTCATCTTGTTCCGTCGAAGGGTTGGGGGGTAAATTGGGGTAAATTTGGGGTAAATAGGTAAATCAAGCAGGTAAGACTCCATAAAATTGGTATTTAGTATATACAAAAGAATCTAAGGTCTCAAAAAAAATTTTGGCATTAGCCACCCCCATTACCACCCCCACCCTATTATTAAAGGGGATGAAAAAAAATGTGATTTAGTGTGTGTGCAGGAACCAGAAACCTCAAAATATTTTTTTACTTCATCCACCCCCACTACCACCCCCTATCACCACCCCCACCCCGCTACCGATGTGGGGTATCGTTTTATGGGTTTTTGGGGTAGAGGATTTCAAATATTATATTATTAAAGTTCCTTAAACAATTATTTCCATACAAAATTTTTTCGTTTTGAGTGACTTAGATAAAAAATCTGGATGTGGAAGTAGTGATTCCTTGGGCAGCGGTTTTTCATTTAATTTAGGTGTGAAATTTTCCTACCGAATCCCCTACGTGCTTTAATTAATCACCAGAAATTTTTCAAGCACTAGGGAGATTACTAGTGAAAATTTTCATAAAATAAGCAAGGGTGTTAAAATGAAAGCTTAATATGCAATTTAACGGTAATAGTTACAATAAATTAGTTTCTATCAAAATGTATGTTCCGGTTATTTTTACAGTTATTTTTCTTCGCTTATAAACTATAACAAAAATGCAAAATAAGAAATTTGTGAAAAAAAATTGTTATATTTTTCATTTAACATACGGCCCTGTCACAAGACCGACACATTATTTTATGGATGTTTTGTAAGAATCGCCTATAGTTTAATTATCTTAAAATGCTTGTATTTAACACAAAAGACATTTAGTTGAGCACTGCTTTTATTCTTACGAGGAATATTACTATGTACTAAGATCATTTTACCTTGTAGTTGTAAATGCTTTGATTGCTTATCGTATAACAGATATTTGCATTTTACTCTTAGCTGTATGCTTAGTGTATTTTGTGTATGTAATATTATGTACATATTTTATTAAGACGTTGATTATTCCTTAAAAAATGTATACTTTATTGTTGCCAATTCCAATACTGTAATAGTCTTATAGAAATAAATACATTATTATTATTATTATTATTAAGGGAGGGAAATCAAAACAGCAGAAAATTCACCATTGGCCATTTTTTGCTCAAAAAGTGAGGAATATTCAAGTTGACCTCTAAAATACGTCCCATAATTAAAATTTGTTTACCTCTGTGTTCTTTTTTTTTAATTGATACATTCGCTAATGAATGAATTTTTTTACGCTACTACTTTCAACGGAATAATTCTGGATTATTCCGTTAGATCGACGTAGTAGCATGTCAAGTAGGATGTTGTTAATACAGAGAATATTTCTATTCTAAGGTGCTAAGTAATATAATAAATTAATTTTATGACATATGTAAATAAGATCACGCTATATTTAGAAATCAAATAAACAATAAATAATGTGTAATTTATTTTGTATTTCCCGGAAATTATTTTATACCAACATGGAAAATTTCGTTAACCCCATTTTTCATATCTAATTATTAAAAGTGCATCAAATTCTTTTAAATGCGTTTTCGAAATATTCAAGCTTCTTAAATAATTTCTATTTGATTTAATCAAATGTTATTGCACATCCCGCTGGGTGTGTGTACTCTAGTGTCGCTCAGCGCTTCAGCGCTCAGTTTCGCTGATAAGTCATTTTAACTCATGCCAAGGACCTTCACTCCCCGTTTAAAATTGACGCCATTGTCATATCTGTTTACATATAATTCTTATTTTTATGGTTTTATATTTTTTTATTATCTACTATTTATTTGTAATTTATGGAAATAAATAATGATGATAATGAATTTCACAACTTTTTTGAAATAATAAATGATTTAGAAGTTTTTTTATTTGTTGATTAATTTTGTTTTAGAACAATAGGGTTCTTTCTTGAGCAAACACTAATTACCCAAAATTTTACTGTCCACTACGTGGATGTGAAAGTAAAATCACCAAAATCGAAATCTTAACTTAAAAAGAAATTATACACCTGTTTCAGTATAATTTTACTTACTTACTAGATTTGCAATTAATTTACAATAAGTTTTTTTTCATTTTCTATTGAGGCAATTAGTCATGAATTTATTCATTAATCATTAGTCGTGACTAAAAATTTAGTCGACTAATACCGCTTCTGATTCAGCGACTAAGACTAATTTATGACTGATGCTTAGTCATGACTAATTTAGTCGGTCAATTTCAATCATGAATAAAAGTTTAGTAGACTAATGCCCATTTCTGTATGTAAGTATAAATAACGGTATACAAACTCCAATTATTACTAGTTTTACATTGCTGATTGTCACTTTCTAATACATGAAAAACCCAATGCACAATATGCGTGTTTCATTCGACTTCATCATGAAAACAACTTTTGACCCCAATGCACTTTTGCCTCTCGTTAAAATACCTAATTTCCTATTATCCTTAAGGAAGTTGCAATAAAATGCCCATCAGCCCTTGTAACAAGTGCAGCACAATATATGTTAACCTCAGCTAACTTTCCAGAATTACTTTACTTACGTCCTAAAAGGCCTAAAGTTTTCTCAAGTTTCATCAAAGATTATTGTCCGATTATATTGGGTAATTTTCCTTGTCGCAGTGACATGAAAACAGCAATATAGAAGGTTCCAGTATTTCGGTTTTTTTTTTGTCATTCTCGTGTATGAATTTCATCCGCCAAAAAATAAATCAATAGTATTTCATTCCATTTTAATTTTAAACATAATAGGAAGAAGATTCATGTAAACTAATCTTCCTAAAACTGATTATTTCAATGGGGACATCCAAGCACAAAATAATAAATTTTTCGCGCGATGCACGTAAGCCTTCTCAACTCATCTCTCTTTCTTTTTAAGCGACTTGGATAGAAAATTTGTGGATGTGGAAGTAGTGATTCCTTAGGTAGTGCTTCTTATGTAGCAATTCACATGAACTATAAAAAGAAATACAGGGTGGTCCAACTAAAACCTGACAGGTTTTGGGCTATAATAGCGTAGATATAAATAATAAACGGTCAGATAGGTCAATCTTAATTTGGAGGGAGAAAACTGGTTTTCCGAGTTTCAACATCGCCACTTCAACACTGAATAAAGAAGGAACTTTTTATTGACAGTTTTTTTCTTCACCGATGATAAAAGGCAACAATGGTTCATACTATTGCACAGATCACAATCACTTCAATTGGTCTTTATTATGGGAACAATCGATGTGCTAATTAACTATTCAATCAACAACATGAATATGTGAATGTGTTGCGACAGCATGTTTCAGAATTAGTTAAAAATTCAAGACACTGGATCTGTAGCAAATAAAAAACGGAACACCAAACCGCCAATAAGAAATGATGCGACACAAGTTGTAATTTTGGGCCATGTTGCGCTTGACCCTACTTTGAGTACAAGAAAATTGCAAACTGTATCTGGTGTGTCACGAACTGATATTCAACGTATTTTGAAAACCCAGAAATTTCACCCTCCTCCGCATTATACCCTACTTGTTCGACAGTATTTGGATCAACACTTTCCGAGGCACTGGATTGGTAGAGGTTCCATAGAATGGCCCCCCACGATCACCAGATCTTTCTCCATTAGACTTCTTTCTGTGGGGTCATTTAGAAAGCAGAATTTATTCTACTCCACCTGCTTTACGTCAACGAATCACAAACGAATGTCTGCTGTTTCGATTGTAATGGACATCAGCCGCTAGATGGAGCCTGCCACTTTTGTTGCATGTCGTGGTTTTATAAATCTCGCCATGCACCAAGAGTGAACACATGCCTCGTTTCAGCCGTCTCAGACCTACCTTGCACTGACGAGAGCCAATAGCTCGAAACTGCAGTCTGCAAGTTGTATGAGATGGCTGGCACGAGAGCTCCTTTAAGTAGGAATAAGTCTTTCGGCTGGTGTCTATTAAAATCGAAACTTTAGCGTTTTGTGGCAATACATAGTTATTGCACTAACGCGGCCAGGCTTGTAATACGTAATTCAGCGCTCGGCGGGGCATTAGTCCGGGGAATAGCTGTTGGTTGCAGTCTGGTTTTTATTCCTTATTTAAGGAAATGTATAGAGGAGTTCGACAAAATATTTCACTACTAAATAACGATGTTGAAACTCAGAAAACCAGTTTTTCCCCTCCAAAATAAAATTGACCAGTCCAAGCGTTTATTATATCTTCGCTATTATCACCCAAAACCCCCATGTCAAGTTTTCGTATGACAAAACTAGGATAAATGCGAGGATAAATGTCCTATTGAATATTTCAAACTTTCTATTTTAATATTCTTTTAGGTACGAATTCGTTTATTGAAAATAAGCAGAAAACTGAATTTATTTGAACTTTGTCTAAGTTAATACAATCAACGATTAAAAAATATACTTTTTAATTAAAGTTTAGTCTACTGGGTATTAGAAAATAAATATTTTAGATCGCAATTCACGTTGTCATATTCCGAATTTTCGAGATAATATCGCCTTCTAGTATAATGGTGGGCCGTTAAGTAAAGTTCTAGCACCCGCAAACCGGAGGCCTGTATCTGAAGCTCCGCGGTAATGAATCCGGTTATTAATCAAATTTAAAAAATTTCGCAAACATTTGGTGGGGAGGTTTCAGCCGCTTCCACTAGCTGAACATTTTTTAACTAAAGTTTAAACGCTTTACTTCAACTTCTTCTAGGTAACTTAATTCCAACGGTGCTGAGTGTACACGCAATTAAATAAATTATGATTATTATGAATTAGACATGGACTTTCTATTTTCAACTCATCCATAGGTAAGGTCAGTGCAGCAAATTATAACGTAATAAATAAATTCAATTAGCATAATAGAATGAAGCAACGTTAATGTAGGTAATTATTCATATATAGAAATAATAGGTGATAATTTGCATTCTCATCATTGTTATAACTTTATTTATTATTATAATCTATTATTACGGCTATTACTTTTCCATAAAATTAGTAAATCTCATTAACTTCATCAACGCTCTTAACCAGTCACCACTCACCATTAATAAAACATTACATTTGAGGGAAAGGGTGGTTTATTTTTATTTCCACCCTTCCTAAAGGCCATCCTATTTCACCAAGGGAATTTTTCCACTATTTTTCCGTTGATTTGGAGACCGAATTCTAAATGTATTCGAAGTTTTAGAACTTTATTCTGTTTATTTCGATTTCCCCCGAAACTATCCTATTTCATCAAAGAGATTTTATTCGTTAATTACTTCATCATCCAGTGATAGTAACGACAAAAAAAAGAAAATTTTTATTGTTCAAATAGGCTTAGAATGTCATGAATCGCTGAAACGATTACTCTGGAACCGTTTAAGATATTGACTTGCAATTTGGCACACGTATGTATTTTAACGAGATCTGGAACTAGATTATATTTTCATCTCATTCCGTCGAAGAGTTGGGGGTAAATGGGGGGTAAATAGGTAAATCAAGCAGGTAAAAGAGTCCAAAAAATTGATACTTAGCATATACAAGAGAAGCTAAGGTCTCAAAAATTTTTTTGGCATTAGCCATGGGGCCCCACTCCAGGGGATGGAAAAAAATATGATTTAGTGTGTATACAAGAACCAAAAACCTCAAAATATGACTTCCACATCCAGTGGAAGTATAGTAACGACAAAAAAATTTTAAAAAATTTTTATTGTTCACATAGGCTTAGAATGTCATGAAAAGTCGAGATTCTAAGTTTGAGCGAAAAAAAAATTTCTGTCTGTCGGTCTGTCTGTAACTTTTTTTTTGTGCGCACGTTTACTCTGGAACCATTATTTGACTTGAAATTTGGTACAAACATATGTACTTTAACGAGATTTGGAACTAGATTATATTTTCATCCTGTTCCGTCGAAGCGTTGGGGGGTAAATTGGGGTAAATAGGTAAATCAACCAGGTAAGAGTCCATAAAATTGGTATTTAGTATATACAAGAGAAGCTAAGGTTTCAAAAAAATTTTTGGCATTAGCCACCCCCACTCTATTATTAAAGGGGATGAAAAAAAAATTGTGATTTAATGTGTGTACAAGGACCAAAAACCTCAATTTTTTTTTACTTCATCTACCCCCACTACCACCCCTCCTATCACCACCCCCACACCACTACCGATGTGGGGTATCGTTTTATGGGTTTTTGGGGTAGAGGATTTCAAATATTATATTATTAAAGTTTCATAAACAATTAATTCCACATACAAAGTTTTTTCGTTGTGAGTGACTTGGATAGAAAATCTGGATGTGGAAGTAGTGATTCCTTGGGCAGTGCTTTTTTTACTTCATTCACCTTCACTACCACCCCCACCCCACTACCGATGTGGGATATCGTTTTATGGGTTTTTGGGATAGACGATTTCAAATATATTATTAAAGTTCCATGAACAATTATTTCCACATACAAAATTTTTTCGTTGTCAGAGGATAGAAGTTGGATAGAAAATCTGGATGTGGAAATAGTGATTGCTAGTTTTTTTTTCGTTGATTCGATGGTCGAATTTTTAACGAATCCGGAATTTCAGAAATTGACTTAGTTATTTTGACTTTCACCACCTCAATTTATCAATGAAATTTTTAATATTACTTTTCCTATAATGACGAGCTTATTTTGAATCAGTTTCATAAGAAAAATTGTTACCGTGGTCCCACTGAGACAACTTTCGAAAAAATTTCAATAAAACTGTTGAATTTTTTTCAGTTCCGATACACATAGCTGTGAAACCAAGATTTTGAGAAAATTAAGTACTTACTCGTATTATTGCCGCTTTGATATTTTACGTGTACCAAACATTCTCTTCAGGATCATACTTTATCAGTCTGGTTTTCATTAAAAATAAACGTTGTGTTTCAAGTCTTCAGTTGCAGACCAACAACCGGCCTTGGGTTCACTCTCTTCGGTATTAAGATAACATCTGAGTGTATAACAGAAAGGTTAAAGGTACAAGTGATTCGTTAAATTGGGCAATCCTTTGATGCTTCAGGTACTGTGTCGTAAATGTTGATATTGTTTTGTAACCAACTTACAAAGTATTTAAAGTGAACGTTTAATATAGTAAGCATAGCAGTAAAAATGGTAAAATTCCCGGCCCGAAAACGATGAAAGGAATTTTCTTAATTTTTTTGCAATATGCTTTACAAAATACGTACTTCAAAATCTATATTGTCGCATTTCCTGCTTTTTATTTTTAAGGGATTGAAACTTCCCGTAAAAACTGAAAAATTAATAACTCTTCTAATTTTACGAATAAATTAACGAAAATCCATATACCTATGTTTTTTAGGTCGCTGAATATGACTTTCGGGTCAAAACTTATGAGACGAAAATCACCCTTAAATACTGAAAAATTAATGTCTTCTAATTTTACGAATAAAATCAGAAAAATCCATATCCCTTTGTTTTTGAGGTCGCTGAATATGATTATGAGGTCAAAACATACGAAGGACGAAAATATTAAGGGTTGAAATAACTGATAAATTCTGAAAAATTAGTAATTATTCTTCTAATGTTACAAATAAATTTACGAAAATCCATATGGGTACTTATGTTTTTAGGTCGCTGAATATGATTAAGGTCTAAATTTATTATTTTTTTTAATGGTGGATTAAAAATGGCCACAAAAGAGTATAGTAATATGTTCAACTGAGGATTTCAAATATTATATTATTAAAGTTCCACACTTATTTCCACATACAAATTTTTTTCGATATGAGGGACTTGGATAGAAAATCTGGATGTGGAAGTAGTGATTCCTTGGGCAGCGGTTTTTATATTTTTGTCCTTATTCATTATTTGTCAAAAACCACCCCCTAACTGATCCTTTGACGTAAGTCACAGGCGTAGAGGTTGTTTTCCAGTAAAATACTGGTTAATTGTATTATTTTGTAGATTTCAGACATTGTTTAGAAGAAAATACAGGTGGCAGAGCATCCCAATAAGAAATAAAGAAAAATTAAGAAAATGCCACAACCAACATTTAAACAAGGCTTAAAATGTCATGAAACGTCGAGATTTTAAGTTTGAGCGAAAAAAAAATTTCTGTCTGTCGGTCTGTCTGTAACTTTTTTGTGCGCACGTTTACTCTGGAACCGTTTAAGATATTGACTTGAAATTTGGTGCACATATGTACTTTAACGAGATCTGGAACTAGATTATATTTTCATCTTGTTCCGTCGAAGGGTTGGGGGGTAAATTTGGGGCAAATGGGTAAATCAAGCAGGTAAGAGTCCATAAAATTGGTATTTAGTATATACAAGAGAAGCTAAGGTCTCAAAAAAATTTTGGCATTAGCCACCCCCATTACCACCTCCATCATCAAAGGGGATGAAAAAAAATTGTGATTTACTGTATATACAAGAACCAGAAACCTCAAAATATTTTTTTACTTTATCCACCCCCTCTACCACCCCCTATCACCACCCCCACCCCACTACCGATGTGGGGTATCGTTTTATGGATTCCTTGGGCAGCGGTTTTTTTTTATTGCGACGATTGAGTTCGGGCGTTATAATGTATATAAGTATATTTTTCCCATCCATCCTTTGTTTGTATTGTTTAGAACAAAAAAGCATCAGAAAGCTACAATTTCCTTCTTTTAAATGAACCAACACTCATATAGATTGAACAAATTCTGATTTAGTGACATGTAATTCAGTGCGTCGGTGTCACACAGTCATGCGTATTCAAGCGCGCGCACGCATGGATCTCGCTCCAAGTGATAACGTTACACTTGACAATTTTTTTCCGGGAAAAACGTCGCTTTGGCTAGAAATTTTTTATCTAGGACATTTTTTGTTCATAAATACGTGATCGATGCATCTGTATTTTTTATTTCTTCCTAGCTTGACTTAATTTCAAAATTTTGAAAAAATGGATGAAAAAAAATTTTTTTTTTCACTTTTTTTTTATGTTCTGCATCCGAGCGAAATGTAAACTTTTCAGGTTATTATTCTATACACCTTCACGAGATTATTAAAAAAAATTATTCAGTTTGTAAAGTTTTCTGGGTAAATGCCTTCATCGACTGGGCTAAAAATAATAATAATTTGTGAGTCCTGCAAAATTGAGAGATTATTTAAGTCGTCTTAAGAAAAACGCACAGCATTTGTGACTGAAAGATATCTTAATGTTATAAAACTATTTTACTGTCCTATATACAGAGTACATATAGAAAGTACTGCGATCGTGCAAAAATTAGCTTTGAGTATTTGGCTATTTACATGTTTTCAAGACCTCTGAACCCAAAAAGGTAGTTTAAAAAAAATATCTCTATGACGTCTGTCAACGTGGATACTCCCCAAGGTTTGTAAAGTATAAGGTGGCCTAATAACTCACGATCCCCACCAAAAAATGCCATTAGCCAATGAGCAGCTGGTGTGAAATCACACCAGATGCAGGGCCTTATTCAAAAATTGTAAGAATTTGTGTAATGTTAATTAATCAAAGAACTCGTAACTGGAACGGGCTCGCAATGACCCGCTTTTGAGGTCGGGGGTAAATATCCTAGCATTTTGAGTCACTGTTCTGCATGCTGGTAATGAGGATAAGTTGTAGAATGTAACACTACTACAGATCATAGTATACGGCCAGTACGCACGGTTCTTCTAGAGTAAGATAACTACGCCGCTACTGCGCGTTCGAAGAACAAGCATAGTCTGACTTTTCACCTCCGCACTGACTTTTCGTCTAAAAGCTGTATATTAAGGAACCTCATACTCTACAAATCTTGGATACTCCCTTAGTACCAGTATAAGATGACATGATAAACTTCTAGAAATTGCAGTGGGAGAGGCTGTAAGGGGTAGAGTTAAACAAATTAAATAATCTTTTTCCCAGAAAACGACAATTTCTGTTTCTATATATTGGTATAATTGTTTGGTTTGGATGAGAGATATGATATTTATCTTTGACATCTGTATATCTTTGTGAAACTTTTGTGGACTGTATCTGATTTACATATGTTTATAATAAACTGAGAATAAAAATATATATTTTTTTATTGCTCTCGCAGATGGACTGTTAGGATTAGTATTACACTTTGAAACTTTTAATACAAAATTGCAATTATTCTCTGTCACGTAGTCTAACTTACACCATTACTATGTTATGTTTAAAATATACATAAAAAAGTTAATATATTCTTACACGGATACATTTAGATCGTTTACAAAAACACGATTCGTGTTAAGCAATTTTTATCCGAGATGGCCTTAGTGCCCTTGGTCTATATTACATATTTGTTTCTGAACCTTCCAAAGAACAAGCACGTAAACCATTTAAAGGAAAAGGTATCGCGAGAGTGCGCATCAGAACATGGATTCGAAATTCTACACATGTACGATCATTCCAATTAAAAAAATATATACAAGAAAATGAAATAAATTGCCATAAAAGGGAGATCTCATATATCACTAATAGACACTAATCGATATAGCAAGAGGATGTACATCAGTGGAAACTCTTTGAAACAAAAAGCAATGTCCAACTTTAAAACCATATTTTTATGGAAATGAAGCATCTAAAACGAAGTGTTATCAATCACGGACTTTAAAATGGCAGAATCTGTATTCGGTTTTATTTTATGTTTTTAGCAACAGCTATTACATAAAACTCATTAGGGTAGAGTGTGGCTAATCTATATATTTAATACAAGCCGTTTTCTTTTCTGGCTTCGCCAACGGCTCCCACTGAACCGATATTTAAAAAAAAACTCTTTACCCACAGATGTGTCATCACTAATTTTTATTTTCTTAAATTGTTATTTTGATACGTAAAAACGAAATACAAGTTCAAATAAATAAATGGATCACAGAGCTTGAACTATAGCGATACTGATAGCTCCTCCTAAATTAAACTGCGCATATTCAGGCCATTCAAGGCAAAGTTTTAACAATGGACTTGAAGCGACCAGCGTCTGAACAGACATTCACTTCACTCGGCTTTTTCACTTTTGTTTTATTCATTTCTAAGGTAAAGTAATTTTTTAGAGAATATCTCTTTTCATCATGGAACGACATGTTATTCCCATTTTAGGTGACAGCAATTGTTTGTTTGTTAACTTGTTTATTTTTCAATATAACAACAACAACAACAACGACAACGACAACGACAACGACGACGACAACGACAACGACAATGACAACGACAACGACAACGACAACGACAACGACAACGACGACAACAACGACAACGACAACGACAACGACAACGACAACGACAACGACAACGACAACGACAACGACAACGACAACGACAACGACAACGACAACGACAACGACGACAACGACAACAACGACAACAACAACAACAACAACGACGACAACAACAACAATTTCTTTTTGCTCAAACTTAAAATTCCGATGTTTCATGACAGCCTAACTCTATTTGAACAGAAAATAAAATAAAAAACAATATTTTTTTACCGTTAGGTACTCTGTTTCCACGATGTACCTAGAAATAAAATAAAGTTCATTCAACGGAAAGAGAAAGTATATGAATGGTCGATCTTTTATTGATGAATCAAACTAACGAGGGAATCAGATATTTTCTTCTTATACATAAGCCGACATATTAGCCAATTTTTAACACAAATAAAATTTCTTGCATTCACTGTAACAACAAACTGTTAATTCAACCCCTTCTATCTTCTATATTCTGTAGATATACTATTTCATTGAAACCCTGCATTTATTTTGGATGTCGTTGGAATTCCATAAACATGAATATCTGAATAAAACTAAGTGTCAAAATAGGATTTAAACGATTGTTTGGGGGAGGGGGGGGGATTTTCTCATGGAAATATAATCTGTTATTATGAAATTACAATAAAGTTTTGTCTAATCTGTGATATGAGCGTTTTTTTGGAAATTAAGTTTTAATTTTGAAAAACGTATTTTTGTATCGTTCTTATTTAACATCTTGGGTTCTGTTCATCGGATCAGGATCAGGTCAAAAAAAATCAAAACATTTGTAAACAAATAATGAATGAAATTACAAGGTCCAAATTAGATCGATCATTTGGTTTTTTTTGCAAAAAAAACGAGAAAAATTTTACATAAAATGAAATTATTTATAAAACAAATTAATTAGTATATTATTATATGAGCGATTACGATAGCCATTATCCACGAAGATGATGTTTGAGCCCACGAGCCGTAGGCGAGTGGCTCAAATCATCTGAGTGAATAATGGTCATAATCGCGAATGTAATACTATGCTTTTTCTACACCTATTAAACAAATAAATTAGACTGAAATTTGATAACATTAATCAGTACCTATTCGTAAGAAGTTGAAAACGTAAACAAACAATATGGCGGTACACTTGTCACTGTCACGCGAGTTGATTGTCTGCCGCAGCAGCTAGAGTTGATCCCGGTCGATTTAAAATATCATTGAATCAGCGAAACAGTGATTTTTGAATTTGTATTTGTGATTGGCCGGATGCAGTGAATTATAGGTACGATTTTTCACCAAAAAAAATGCTAATAATTGTCATATAATTAAATAGGTGTAGAAATATATGTGTTACTGAAATTTGATGAGATTTTATGGATGTAAACTATTATGTAAAATTGCAAATAAAAATTTTATATTTTCTTTGAAACCTCATAAAAAGCTGCTATTTGGTCACACTAAGGCTTTTACTTAAATTGCAGGTTTTTTAACGTGTTTTACAATGGTGATACAAATTATTTTCCATTACTTTAAAGTTACATTTCTTGCATTTTTTTGTACGAAAAAATGCATCCAGCCAAAAAATTTTATCATTCGTTAAAAAGTACTCAAAAAACGAACAATCAAAAAAATGGACTTCTACGTTAATTAAAGATTAAAGAACAATGTTTAAAAAAGCGCTGGAAACCACCTTTTTTTTTACTAATTTTGCGGCGCTGAATACGAATCTGTCATCCGAATTGGTTAAGAACATCGGCAAGACAGTAAAAACAACCCTTATTTGGGGGTGGTATTGAAATGAATATTAGAACTTGCAACAAAAAGTTATTCTTTAGTGCAGGAAATTCTTTCAAAATACTCGGTTTCGTTAGGTAAGTAGAAAAAGAAGCAAAAATTCTCCCCTCGTTTCCCTCACCCTCCACCACCATAAGAACGGTGTAAGTTACAATATCTAATATACGGTTATTTATTTATTAAAAAACTCCTCGTTAAATGGCTATTATCAGGTTATAATGTGATTACTTCTGAAATACTCTTACACTGATTCCCACCAATTAAGGTGGTGGATTTTATCTTTTTAGAGTTTTTATTGGTTTTAATTGCAAAAGAAATCCCTAATCACCCAGTTTCATGTTTTTTTATAGTAATAAGGTGATTTAGTCAATTCTGATGAATATTTCTCACACTTTTGGGGTTGGAGTGTACGGTGTGCCTGTGCACATCACTATTCAGAAAGTATTACTTGTTTTCTATATTAAAAAATTCTTAAATTATTAAATGATTTTTGGCGAGGACGGTTGAAGGGATGAATTTTGGTTTTTTACTTCTTTTTTTACTTGGTTATCGAAAATTAATATTTTAAGAGAATTTCCTGCAAAAGAATAAGCTCTTGTACACTCAAAGAAATAGTATGGGTAAATTCAACAAAAAAAAATGGTTAACTAACAATATCGTTAATTTTGTTAAACTAAATTATATTGATGGTATTTTTAAACAAGAGGTGATTGTTATTTTAATTAATAAAAAGTTGTCGTACAACAAAACAAACATAAACTTAAAAAATAGATGAATAAGACTAGTATTTTTTTCGTCTGACTATTATTTTGTTGAATTCTGTCAAACTAAACTAGATAATAGTATATTTTATTTTCAACTATTATCGAATTGTAATTCTAACCCAGTATTAGTTCGCTGTATTATTGTACTTGGTAGACAAACCAATATTATTGTCGTCTTCTAGAAGTTCTAAAAGAATTACCATAAAATTTGCTTGCTTACCACGTAGTCTATTACAGAAATTATTCTCAGATGACGCCACATACAAATCACTGACAATAATCAATCATACTTAATCTTATACTGTTATGAATTTATAGAAAATTAATAACATGATTGCTATGTTCAAATTCTCTCAGGAATCATCGATATATTTGAATGGATCTTATAAACGATCTCTAATCTTTGGTTTGGGCACAGACTAAAACAAATCAGATATTTCACTTATGACGTATCATGGTTTAGATAATAAATCAACTCCCAGCAGGTACCAATTTGTGTCGTGATCTGCGCATTGTCCAATCAGTCTTAACCAGCGAGTATAGTCACAGGAGGGACCTTATGATGCGTAAAGTAACCTAATAAATACTCAAAAAACCACTTGAATGTATAACAGTAACAACTCTAACCTTCAATACAATACACCACATTCCAAAATAATTAATATCACCGGTGGAGCTGTTGACTACTTCTGTCTCTGAGATTTCAGTACTAAATACTCGCTCCTGTGAGATTATACTCGCTGGTCTTAACTTCCATGTCAACCGCAAGATTTCTCTGTTTATGTCTTCTGCGCAGAATCCTGGCAGGTATACGTCACATCACAAAAAATTAAACTGGTAACATAGGGAATACTATTGAGTGAAACATCTGATTTGTTTTAGTCTGTGGTTTGGGTGGTCTGATGTCTCACTACTGAGATTTTGGCTAACCAAAAAAAACTTCATCATACAATAAAGTGTAGATCAACCTAAAAATTAGTTGGTGAACAGAAAACAAAGTCGTACTATTTAATTGTAGACCAAATTGAAAATGGTTAGTGAATATAAAAAAATGTCATTGTACTATTTAATTTGTTACAAGAAGATATGATTATTAAACTACTATTTGTTTACGAAAACAAATAAAGTTGTATGACTATTCTTTTCTGATTGATTTAACTATGAAACTAGACAGGCGCGATTTCATATGCTCTTTTTGGTTGAATTTACCTATCATTTTCTTTGAGTGTAGTGTTCTAGTGGCAAGTTCTAATATCAATTCCAATGTCACCTCCAAATAATTGATTGTTTTTTAATGTGTTCCTGAGATTTTTCGCCAAAACGGGTGACGGATTCGTTTTCAGCACCCCAAAATTAGTAAAAAAAGATGGCTTCCACATTTTACCACGGATGGGCCAAAAAAGCCCTATTTCTAACTTTGTTCTTTAATCAGATAAAAAACTGGCAATATTCTTTATATCAACAGGCAACAACGCTTTCGAAAAAAATTTTTCAATAAAATTGTAAGCACTAGTGAAATTACAACGAAAAAATTTATATTTTCATTTTATGATAATAGTTCCGACCTAGTACTGCAGGTGTAAAATAATGTCTAGTCACAGGTGTTTAAGATATTATCTACAAATCTCACCAGAATGACCGTTTTGCAAGGTATGGAAAGGAAATAATTAGATTTAATTCCCCCTTCCGGCTATATTAATTAAGAGCAGATAATTAGCTGTAAAATAAAATTGATAATAAAGCCAAGGTTTATTTCATAAAATCATACTAATTTACCAAATCTGAAAGTATCGCCTACAAGCATTATTTTAATGTTTTGTCTTGTATAATATGCTATATATTTACTACAATAATGTCAAAGGAATAGCCTCGACATTCTCTTAATTACAGACGATTTTTGAATTTTGAGTCGATTGGTTCCGTTTTAAACGTATAAGGTTATTTTACCGATTTGATTTATTGATTTAATCAAGTAGTATATTACCGGAAATATTAAAACCGGAAAAAATGTTTAATGATAATAGTATAACAAAAATTTGTAACCGGAAATTTGTTTCACAACTCGCTGCATTCATATATACAGTGTGACCATTTCAAACCTGAACACCTTGATAACACTTGTATTTACTGATCGATTTCGACCGGGTTTTTTTTTTGAAAGGAAAACTACACTCGAACACAATTCTCATAGCTTCTCGAATATCATTTGACCCTCTTCTTAATTACTTTCCCATCCAATGGAAGTATAGTAACGACGAAAAAATTTTAAAAAATTTTTATTGTTCAAATAGGCTTAGAATGTCATGAAACGTCGAGATTTTAAGTTTGAGCTAAAAAAAAATTTTCTGTCTGTCTTGTCTGTCTAGAGATCTAGAACTAGATTATATTTTCATCTTGTTCCGTCGTAGGATTGGGGGGTAAAAGGGGGTAAATTTGGGGTAAATAGGTAAATCAAGCAGGTAAGAGTCCATAAAATTGGTATTTAGAATATACAAGAGAAGCTCAAAACATTACCACCCACACCCCATTATTAAAGGGGATGAAAAAAAAAATGTGATTTAGTGTGTGTACAAGAACCAGACACCTCAAAATATTTTTTTACTTCATCCACCCCCACTACCACCCCCACCCCACTACCGATGTGGGGTATCGTTTTAGGGGTTTTTGGGGTAGAGGATTTCAAATATTATATTATTAAAGTTCCATAAACAATTATTTCCACATACGAAATTTTTTTCGTTGTTAGTGACTTGGATAGAAAATCTGGATGTGGAAGTAGTGATTCCTTGGGCAGCGGTTTTTTACAGGGGTAATTTTAGCGAATGCATTTCTTATTCTAGTGCGCCGTTCTTCACTCGTTTAAGGTATTGATTTTTACACTTTTCTTAATTGTACCACAGAGGAAAAAGCTGAGGGGTACTAAATCCGGTGACCTAGGTGGCCATCAAATTAGAGGTTTTCCGGTTTTCAAAATTAAAATTGAACCACTCTCTTACTATTGCCGCGTTATGCACATGACACTCTAAATAAAATTTTAAATTGAGATGGCCGTTAATGAATATACTATCTATTATTTCTGAAATTTAATTTTTTAAGAAATTCAAAAATTGAAATTTATTTAAATTGCCTTCAAGTATTCGCGGTCGCCAACGCACGACTGCAACATTCCTTCATCTCGTAATAGTCTTATTAAAAATGCCTTAATAACATTTTAAAGTCAGATTCATCTATCACCCTATTTAAGCAAAGTTCGTTCGAACCTGAGACACTATATATTACAGTTTTAATATATTGCGTATCTTCATAAATTTAGTAACATTTTTCTCTAAAATTATAATAAACATAATTTACACATTTACAAACATGATAGTTTACACACCTCTGGTGATCATCCTGTAGACAGATATGACCCAGTTTTAATAGGGAGTATTCTACCATATTTTACACACGTTCTAAATTTTAAGTCTAATAGAAATTATCGTGTTTACGAGAAACGGTCTACACACGTACACGCATAAACACATACACACAGACATTTCTTGCTCGATAATTGGATTCAGTATTATGAAACTGATTTATGTACAAATTATTTTTTTCTACGATAATAATTTTAAAAAATGTCCAGTTACAATATACCAATTTAATTATAGCCGTTACTTTATATATGAACCTCTAAAAAAATCCAACCTAAGATTTTCCAACGGGATTCTCTTTATTTTGGCATAAAAAATAAGTTCTCAAAAGTCCATAAAGCCAACCGGACGGCTACAAAAGTTACAGAAGGTTCAAATATCTCGCAAATTACACAGCCCCACAAAAAAAAAAGTTCAGACCAGCGAACCAGACTCATGTATCCCTATGTATTTTCGGTCACTGAATCCGAATCCGAGGTCAAAAAAATTCGTACACCCCCAAAATCTTGAGCTAGAGCCAAAAAACACCCCTGGACTGGGGTAAAAAGAATATTAAGCTACGAGAATAGTTGTTACATCCTAATCTATCGAATTATACAAATTAAGGTTAAACAGCAGCGTACATACAACAGATATGAAACACACCCCCAGGGAGGGGTGAGAAATCGATCGAAAACATCAATGAGTACTGAAAAAGCTCGAAATGTCTAAATTTTGTTAAAGTGATAACAAACTTCATCAGGTCCAACGTAATCTTCATAAACTGCCCCTATAGGGTTGAGAACAACCACCTTCAAGTTTAAAGGACACGAGAAAAACAAGAAAAAACGTAAAATCCAACAGGATTTCTATTTTCATGAATGCTATGATTGGCTGAAATTGCGTAGTACTCTAAAATAGAACTAGAAACTTACGTATCATTAACGCCCTAAAGTGTCAACCCTCAGAGGGTGTGAAAACTACCCCCTAAACTAAAAAGTTACAGTATAAAAATGTAGTGTAAAAATTCGAAACACCTGCGTTGTGTGGAAGTGAGAAGAAACTAGACTATGTTCGATGCTATGCTTGAAAACCAGCCCCACGGGGTTACGAGATACCACCTCTATATCTGTAGGATGCTGGAAAAACAGAGAGAAAATAACCGGATTTACATTTTTATGCTATGATTAGCAAAAATCGTGATGCACACTTCCAGTGTCCTACGGATATAGGGGTAGCATCTCGCAACCCCATGGGGGTGGTTTTCAAGCACAGCGCCGAACATAGTCTAGTTTCTTCTCACTTCCACACAACGTAGGTGTTTCGAATTTTTATAGAAGTCACTGTAACTTTTTATAGATAAATCTTACATAGGGGGTAGTTTTCACACCATTTGAGGGTTGACATTTAGGGCGTTGATGGTACGTAAGTTTCTAGTTCTATTTTAGAGTACTACGCAAAATAGAAATCCTGTCGGATTTTACATTTTCTCTTGTTTTGTGTCCTTTAAACTTAAGGGTGGTTGTTCTCAACCCTATACGGGCAGTTTATGAAGATTACGTCGGATCTGATGCACTTTAACAAAACTTAGACCTTTCGAGCTTTTTCAACAGTCACTGCTGTTTTGGATTGATTTTTTTATAAATGGGGGCTAGTTTTCACCTCTCACTGGGGGTGTGTTTCATATCTATTGTATGTACGCTGCTGTTTAACCTTAATTTGTATAATTCGATAGATTAGGATGTAACAACTATTCTCGTAGCTTAATATTCTTTTTACCCCAGTCCAGGGGTGTTTTTTGGCTCTAGCTCAAGATTTTGGGGGTGTACGAATTTTTTTGACCTCGGATTCGGATTCAGCGACCGAAAATACATAGGGATACATGGGTCTGGTTCGCTGGTCTGAACTTTTTTTTTTTTGTGGGGCTGTGTTATCGGTTTTACGTTAATTTTGGCTATTATAAAATTGGTTCGTGAGATAAATCTGCATAAAAAAGGTTCTATACAAAATGTATGTAGAACCAATAGCTTTTGAAAACACCCATTACCATACCAGGCGTTGCCTATCTTTCGGCAACCTCCCTAGCCAAATCTTTCCTATACCCAAATTTCCATTTCATCATCCTTTATCTTTCACCACCTTTTACCCTCCAACCCCTTTCTATTCCCTTTATTCACCTCGTTTTTGTTGGTTTGTTAATTTTTGTTCTTTTTGCCCATTTTTGTCCTTTTCCAAATCCCCTCTCGGCCAATAACTTCTTGCAAATCCAAACCTTTTAAATCAAAACTTCCCCTCCACCCTACCTTTCCGAAGGCAGGTAGACCATCGGACGCAGGTTGTCATTAGTTCGAACGGGTTTTTTCATTGAGTTTTTCCCGTGTTAGCAAGCACAACTTTAAAAACAGTGCGCGTGTGCTAGTGCGCGCGCCCTAACCCAAGTTTTAACCTTAGTTATAATTAGTCATAAGTGTTTTTAAACTATTCTTAGTTATGGATACCAATTGTTAGGCTTAAGTTTTCACATTGTTAAACAGGAGGCCTAACCTCACCATGCCATCCATCATTAAAGCCAAAAGCCGAACCCTTTTCACCCGACGACCCATCTACCACGGCGTTGCGCGCCGTGGTGGTGTGGTCGGCTCTAAATCGGGCCTCGACCTAGGCGCATTATTGTACTCCCAATTAAAAATAAATTTGTTTTGAATTGAATTGAATTGAAATAGCTTTTGAGATATAGGTTTTTTTTACATGGTGCCCGCTGTAAGATCAATTCATGGGTTACAAGTTATATTATAATTTTGTTGATCAATGTTCGTCTCTTCTAACTTATTATTCTTCGTCTCCGTCTATCTCTTCTATTTCCACTTCTTCGATATTTTCATCTTCATCAATAATCATCTCAGCGGAAAATAACGAAATGAGGTCGGCTTCATCATCGTTGAACTCAGATTCAACGGTTGTATTCTCAGACATCGTATTAAGACACGATTGTCCCCGTCAAGAGCCACACACTACTGCACTATTTTCCTGCATCCACAATTGATGCCAGAACCTTTTTGCAATTGCAGAAAATTGAATTGAGAACTTCATCTGGTGCAGGAGGAATCAGAGTAGTTGTTGGCTCTAATAAATTATTGTTTAAAGTCCAACCCCATTGCCTAGGGTCTAAATCTTTTCGCAGACAAGTTTGTACCTGGTAATATACCTTAAATAGATGTTGTTGAGTAGCTGATGCTGTGGATGGAAGTGACGACAATTGCACAGGCTTTTTTAGTCTAGTGCATTTTGCAAAAACTAAAATATCTATAATTCAATAATTTCAATTGAAGTCTCTTTTTTTGTAGCTCCGTACATAGCTAAAATAAACAATGTGCCATTATTAGCAAATTTTTAAGAACTGTTTTCTATTTTGAATGCCGCCAATGCTTCCTGTAAATCTGGTCTTTTTTGTAAAATTTTAAATGCGTTTATGTTTCCTTTTCGAAATAAAGCACTAGTGGTATCGTAACCACTAACGGCATGTAAAAATAGAATATGTTCTCTACAATCTGCATACTTCTGGATTGCCCAGGGATTGTAGATTCGACGTTTCCATTTCCGGGTTTAAGAAAATAGATATTGTGAGTAATCGGAGTGCGTCCTATTAAAATTATGAAGAGATCAATATCTTCAACAACTGTAGTGCGCTCAATTGACTGCTTCAAAGCTGTTTCTATGATAAAACATCAGCATCATCCGGGGCCTGTATTGCTGTTTGCTATTAATTTTAAACATTTCTAATTTGGTTATTATTAGTAAAGAAATAAATTCATTTTTATTAAACTTATTAGACAAGAATTGTTCTTGATTAGAAGCTATTGGCGTTCCCTTCGAAAAGCATATCAGTGGATCAACGCTGCTTGCTATTATTATTGTGAAGAAGAGTCCATTTCAAGGACATCTCAGAAAGAAATTATGCGGGTATATGTGCATAAACGATGTTCCTTTGTATACAGAGGGTGCGCCACATAAAACTACCCAGACTTGTAACTTTTTTATTTTTGAAGCGATGACCATGTTGGACAAATCAAATTGTAGACATTTTTAAAGCCTTTAAACATGCATACAGAGTGATTTAAAAAAAAATTTGAAAAAATTGTTAAGAAAAGAAACTTAATTTTTTTGAATATTTTTTTACCTCACCTTGATGAAATATATTAATGTTTTCTTATAAAGATTTTAATTAGCTTCAATTTATTATTAAAAAAAAAAAAAATAAAAATAAAAATTTTGCAATTTGCTATTACCTATTTAATACATTTTAATAAACTTTGTTTTTAAAAATATTTATTTCTTTTGTTTCTTGTTGCTGTTTTGTTACGTTGAGTATTGTTTGTGATATGTCTTTTACAAAGAAAGCATAAAATTATTATTTACATTTTACTTCCACATCCAGTGGAAGTATAGTAACGACAAAAAAATTTTTTAAAATTTTTATTGTTCAAATAGGCTTAGAATATCACGAAACGTCGAGATTTTAAGTTTGAGCGAAAAAAAATTTCGGTCTGTCGCTCTGTCTGTCTGTCGATCTGTAACTTTTTTTGTGCGCACGTTTACTCTGGAACCGTTTGAGATATTGACTTGAAATTTGGTACACGTATGTACTTTAACGGGATCTAGAACTACATTATATTTTCATCTTGTTCCGTCAAAGGGTTGGGGGGTAAATTGAGGTAAATTTGGGGAAAATAGCTAAATCAAGCTGGTAAGAGTCCATAAAATTGGTATTTAGTATATGAGGGGTCTAGTTTCAAAGTGTACAATCTTCATGAAAAATGAGATAGATGTCGCTTCATATGCAATTTTCAGCGCTGAATTCGAATAACTCAATATTTTCGAGCAAACTGGACAACTGGACTATTTATTATTTTTTGTTATTAATAATAATAATTTTTTTATTTTTTAATGTTTTTAAATATTACTTTTTAGAATTACCTAAGACTTACTTTTTTTAAGTGTTATGCTAATATTTTTAAATTGCCTATGATCAATAGTTATTAACGTTTTCCTTTTTTGTAAACCCTCAAACTAAATAAAAAAGTAATAAAGACAATCTAATACTACTTTGAAGTTATTTTCAAAGCGAGCAATCTCCAATTGTTAGCTTCATACCGTACAATCTCCAACAGTTTTCTTCAAATATCTTCGGTTTTTTTTGTCCTTTTAAGCAAAAATCTGGTAAATCATCTTTGCATACATATATAAATGGGTTTAAAAAATCAGTAGGAGAAAAAACCTTTTTGAATTAAGTTATTCGTTTTTTCGGTTTCCTGAAAATTTAGCAAACATGGAGATTGCACACTTTAAAACTAGACCCCTCATATACAAGAGAAGCTAAGGTCTCCCATCCCCATTACCACCCCCACCCCATTATTAAAGGGGATGAAAAAAAATTGTGATTTAGTGTGTGTACAATAACCAGAAACCTCAAAATGTTTTTTTTCTTCATCCACTCCCACTACCATCCCCTATCACCACCCCCACCCCGCTACCGACGTGGGGTATCGTTTTATAGGATTTCAAATATTATATTATTAAAGTTCCATAAACTATTATTTGTGATTCCTTGGGCAGCGGTTTTTTCAGTTATTTTAAAAAAAATCAGATTGGAATCGGAAGGAGTGTTTTAATTTCTTTCTCTAAAACCAAAAAGAATTTCGAATATGACGTAATAACATAAATTGAAGCTAATTAAAACCTTTATAAGAAAACATTAACGCAGTTCATGTACAGGATAAGGCAAAAAAATATTCAAGGAAGTTAAGTTTTCTTTCTTAACAATTTTTTCAATTTGTTTAAATCACTCTGTGCACATGTTTAAATGCCTTAAAAATATCTATAATTTGATGTGCCCAACATGGTCGTCGCTTAAAAAATAACAAAGTTACAAGCCTGGGGAGTTTTAAGTGGCGCACCCTGTATAGGTCTTGTTATCTATATACACCACTATACGTATAAAATATATCTCAAAAACTATTGGTTCTACGTAAATTTTGTATAGAACCTTTTTTTATGCAGATTTATCTCACGAATTTTATAATAGTCAAAATTAACGTAAAACCGATAATTTACGAGATATTTGAGAAAAACTGATTTTCGTGACCTTTGACCTTCTGTAACTTTTGTAGCCGTCCAGTTGGCTTTATGGACTTTTGAGAAATTATTTATGGCGTCAAAATAAAGGGAATCCCTCTGCAAATTCTTCGGTTGGATTTTTTTTGAGGTTTGGAGTTTTTTTGTATAAAGTGACTGGGCTATTAAATCAAATAGGTATAATTATGTGAGAATCTATATATCGGAGCGAGCAACGCCATTAAACATTATATAAGGAAGAACAAATTGGTGCAATTAATTTTCCACACTGCACAGTTCCAACACGTCTATTTTTAATTAAGTATACACCATAAGTGCAATTATAATTTACTAGTTTATGTTAAACATAGACATTAATTACTGTGATGAATTAATGTGTTATTAGGATGTATAATGAACACAAACTGCGCTTAATAAAGTTAAGGATTCTGCCAGAGAATATGTTTAATTATAAGAATTATAAACATTTTCATAAAATACTGTTTTTATTATTTATTTATTTTATTTTTATTTGTTTCAGAAAATGGGTACCATTCCCCAACTATCAATTACAAAAGGACCTACAAGACAGCTTCATCCTAACCTATTAAATAAACTTTTCGAGAATATTGCCACTGGTGCTGCCGAAAATAATACTGCTCTCATATTTAATGGTATGTATTATTTCTAATTATCTTGTTAATCGACATCTATATGTTCTATACTATATATAAAATTCAATGTATGTTTGTATGGCCAAAAATCCTGTGCACTTGTAGACGACGCATATACATTTGACACAGATGTACAAGGTGGACCAAATTAGATGGGATTTGGGGTTTTATCTAAAACTATGGCAGATACACAAAAACTAATATAGGTGTCCTGAGCTCGATTTTCGAGAAACAAACGATGCCGCAAATCGCGATCGTCTATCTTTTTCGACTACCGAGCTACAGAACGTTTTTTGAAAAACTGGCATTTTTGGATGACCTCTGTATCTCAATTACCAAGTGTCGAATCGAAAATCGAGTAACACATTCTTAAGGCACTCTTTGAGTAGAATCCGTTGCTGATAAGAAGAAAATTCTGCATGCCTCAGTTTTCGAGATATAGACATAAGTTTTGTATTTCAAATGGATCACCCTGTAAATTATTTCATTATTCGAACACAACTTAAATTAGTTATCCAACGATATATCATATGTCAAATTTATCTCTAGAAAAATTTAATATATTTGTGAGGAGGCCATGGAAAATTATTAACAACAACAATTCTTATAATATAAAATAATTTTGCCAAAAATGTCTTCCATTGATATCTGTGCATTTTTGACACCTTTTCCTTACAGCATTTGTTGCATTTCCAATCATGACGGGAGTTATTGTCAGAAACAGAGCTAATGTTTTTGAATGGGCCTAAGCCTTATCAGCGGGTGCGTCTAAATAATTGAGTGAACTGTATTTTATAGGTGCGAGATTTCCAAACAAAAGAAAAATAACTTAAAAATGTCGAAAACTTACCTACTTTCAGGATGTCTCGTGGTTTCACTGTCGATTTCGGTAAGGTGGAAAGGATAGGAAATTAGGAATGTGAAATTTCCGACACTTTAAATTATTATTGATTTAACTAATAACTAATAAATAAAAAAATATATTATAATTCACTTTTCTAGTTGATAACTATATGCGTTCGATAACTATATGCGTGAAGCCGCGTGCTATTCTATCTACTTTCTCTCTATTAATCACAATGTCTCGCGCCCGGTGCTTTCTTTACGCACCCTTTTTTGCTGGTGCTAAGACCTTGAAATTTTTATTAAGACTACCAAATATATAGAAAAATTAAAAATACTTAATTATACTACAATTAATATTAAGGCGCGTAACCAGTTTTGTTTTTCAATTCTTCTATGTTATTAGAACGTTCTCTATATATAATATAAATAACCCCAAAGCAAAAAGTCAGCAGGATAGTCGGTTGTGGCTGAAACACTCCCACTATAAACGCAAATTTGCCGTGAAAAACTCAGTCAAATTTGATAAAAATTAGGTGAATTATAGCCCAAGAATTTACGCGCAAATTGATACCTCATATCAAAAGAACAAAGGTGAAATAGTTAATATTTGAAAACAACTAATACAGTTTTGTGACCAGTGCTGTGTATTAAGAAACGAAAAGAGCGTAATTAAACAAACAACCCAAGACAGGCAAAAGCAAGATAAGTACCTCCTTTTTCATTTTTAAGTACCTTCCCAGACAAGTATATTTAAAACCATTGAAGGGTTTAGGCCCATCACCCTTGAAGAGTCGACATTGTCGACAAGTTTATGGTAATAAATTAAAGCATGGCATGATATCCCTCTGTAAACCTGTACATTATTTTTTTAACCATTGTAAAAATATTCAAATGAATTTGATCTGTCTGTAAAGTATGGTCATGTAAATTTCTTTTGTTAACCTTCAAGTAATCTTTTTTCATAATTATTAAAAGTACTCGGGCGAATTTGGTATAAACTGAACCCGTAATAATCAAACGTATATGGTCATAATGTTCTCTTAGGTAAAATATCAAGTGAGGGTTTTCAGGTCGAAATTACGCTCATTGTTAAGTGTAATAACTTAAAAATAAGTCAATAAACAATCCTTTCTAGCAAATTTACATATGAGTCTGGCCAGGGGTGTGCCCCATCAGGGTGACAGTGCACTGTGTGGAACTGAAGCAATTTAAGAATATAATGGGAATTTGGATGGAATTGGTGGCCATTGGCTTGGTTTCGGTGCCATTGGAATTTGGAAAGCCTCATCCATGCTATGGAAACATACAATTGTTTATATTTCTGGTGCGGCTAGGGTGGGACTGAGAAAGTTTATTAAAAAGTTTTAAAAGGTTAGGACCATAATAGTGACAAGCAGGGGGTAAACGGGAGATAGTAGCTCTCCGAAAAGCACAAGAATGTTGTATCTACTGCGGAGCGCGGGAGCGAGGACACATTGGCTACTGGTGCGAGGGATCGACGGCGACGGGAATTATCTGTGTGGAGCGCTGGGCCATCGTTGGAAGGAGAAAACATAGAAAACACATTCCTTTTTGTGTGCCATCACTTGGTCTGGATACAGAGTGCTAAGGATACAGTTTTGAGTTAGGTGAGGGATGAGTGTTTGGGGGGTGATGCATACCTCGGGACGTGTGATTGACGATTTTGTGAGTGGTGATTGGTTTTGTATATGATCCAGAGCTAGGTGCAATGTTTTTGGTGTGGTGCGGTAGAGCGGATCAAAAGGAGAGGGGAATAGAGGGGAGGAGAGGTATCACAGAGAAGTGTTGTTGATCCTCACTTTTTGTTGGTGTCTAGTTTAAAAGGAGTGTGTTTTGTGGTATTGCATATTTTTTGACGTTGTGGGTGTTACAATATAGTGTTGTGAATCTGATTACATAATATTTTTCTTGAGTAAATTATCAAATGAGGTTTTCAGGTCAAAATTACGCTCGTTGATAAGTGAAAAATTCTACACTAAAAACAGGGAGACCAGGTTACACGTGAAAATCACAAAGAAGGGAACTAACACACCTACTGAAGAAAGCACTAACACTGAACAGCAGCAAACTTAAAATGGGGAGACCATGTTACACGTGGAAAACAACAATCGAGAGGATTATGAACAAACTGGGAAAGGACCAAACATACTGGGAAAGAAAAGCGAGAGGAAAGAATGAATTTCACAAAGAAATCGGAGCGATATATACTCTACCAGAATCAGAAACGGAAGAATCAGAAGCCTCAGAAGAAGAAGAAGACTTGTAGAAACAGAAGTACAAAAATAGGAGCACAGATAGCAGCGACACAACGCGGCAACATATCTCACAAGACCCAGAATAGGCAGAAGCCCAGAACCAAAAATACAAAAAAAGGGGGCTTAAACGCTCCCTCACGACATAATGCGGTAACGCATCTCACAAACCTCCCATCCCACATTCCTTTACCATGCGCCATGTGGCTCTCGCTGCTGGCAACAAGCATGACCTTAGTCCAACCCAGCGTGGACGTAGCAGGCCCAGCTGTATAACTTGGGAGTGGCAGTAATGCCTACCGCACGCTGGTAAATCAATTAATCAATCAATCAATCAATCAATCAATCAACCCCAAAGCAAAAAGTCAGCAGGGGTTATATCGGGAGATCTAGCTAGCACAAAATAGGACCATTATTTCTTAAAAATTAAACAATATTTAAACTACTTTGTTGTTTATTAATGTCCAGTTAGCTAAATTAATTATTAGTTATAGTTAACTTAGCTAACTAGACATTGATAAACTAGTCCTGAGTGATATTTGGATACCTATCCAATCCTCCCCAAATTGAGTATTTAAATAATTTCGTGTTTCATTTGACGTATGACCTAGGGCGCCATCGTGTTGGTTAATTAATCTTTCAAATTCTCTTACAGGTATTGTCTACAAAGAGCTCTATTTCTCGTAGTAGAATGTTAATAAAATTTTCGGTATTCAAATTACTGTGAAAAAAATGAGGACCTTATTTGGTATCCAATAAAACCACACTAAATCCAAATCGTCCTTGACGATTAACTTAGCGGTTACGTGCGGATTTTCATGAGCCCAATGGTGGTTATTATGCCGATTAAAAATTCCGGCACTGCTTATATGGGCCTCGTCTGTCCATATAATTGTTGGTTCAAATCCTGGCACTTCATTGCACTGACGCAAAAACCACTGGCAAAAATCGAGACGCCTTTAAATGTCGTTTGGGTATAGATAGCGACTAATCCTAACTTTGTAGGGTTTGAATTTATATATTTTTTGAAGAAACCCAACGCGGTTATTTTTGGGATTCCTAAATTTTCCTGTATTTCGCGAGACCATATATTAGGATTTCCTCTTACAGTTTCTAAAACAATATTTTCTGCAGCTCCTCTATCTGCTTTATTAAATATTTTTGTTCGAGGTTTTACAAATGATCCAAACTCTTTTAAATTTTGTTGCAGCCTTTTGAATATTTTTATGTATGTCTGTCTCTTTTCTGGATATCTAAAAATATTGTTTAGGCGGCACTGCTGGCACAAAGTTTTACTGTCTCTAACTTACCTATTAAAATAAAGCTCAGAAGCTAAATTTGGATCTTCTCCGCATTCTATATATTTTTTACCTTTTTTAACAATGCTCACTCGTAATTAACTCACAAATTAGTTTTTGACATTTACGATTATTTCGATTTTCTTTTTTTTACCATGGTCTTCTCAATAAATATTAGAAATGCGATAAATATGCAATTCGAACATTTATTGTAGTTTAGTTTTTCATATTTTTGGCAAAATTATTCTATATTATAAGAAGTGTTGTTAATAGTTTTCCATGGCCTCCTCACAAATATATTAAATTTTTCGAAATTTAACCACTTTTTCTAGAGATAAATATGACATATGATATATCGTTGGATAGCTAGTATAAGTTGTGAACGAATAATGAAATAATTTACAAGAATTTAGAAAACACAAGTTATGTCTATATCACGAAAACTGAGACATGCATAATTTTCTTCTTATCAGCAACGGAGTCTACTCAAAAAAGTGTCTGCGGGCCGGTTTATCAGTGCACGGTTAAATGTTCCTGTTACATAGCTGCCAGTCAACTATAGCTGGCTGTTAAAGTCTCTGTTAAATTAAAAAGTGTTTATCCTGCCTTCGACCAACCGGCAGTTAGAAAACCGTCAGCTACATAAAATATAAATTTGGCAGTAGAGTTTCAGTCAGATGGGATGTAGGCAATGTTGCCGGAAATACTAATTTGTAGCATGTTTAAAGAGTATGTACCTGTTTATATTTTGTTTCATGTATTTTTTAAAGGAAATTGTTTAAACAGGTTAAAAATAATACTTACAGAAAGTTATTTTGCGAGTAGAAATATGTTTTCCAATTCAGTAACTAAAAAAAAGATGAAAATGTAGACGTGATAAACCACCGAAGGAAATAGATATTTGTAAATAAGCAACAATGTAAATTCATAATTTCTAACCCAAGATTTTCGGTTATTTTTCGTCCTAATTTGGTTGGTACTTTTTAATCTTGTGTCTGTAATATAAATGATAACTGTCTCTGGGTACTCCGTTTGTGATAATGGAAAATAGCAATAAAAAACTAAAAACGTCTGCAAATTTTAGTCCTTTGTTAGTCGAAATCTTTTATGAAATTCTATATTGTCTAATTCTTCAAAAGAATCGATTCTTTCCTTATAGTGGAGTCAATAGAGATTTTCACTTCGGAGAAATTCCGGGAAGTGGTAACTTTTGAGGATATATCCCTGAACATGTCATTAACAACATACCAAAAGTTACCAACAACAGTCCTTGAGAGTAATTTTTTATTAAACAAAATATTTGCAGAGTACCAGTCTTTGTCAAATATATCTTAAAATATTTTTTTCTTTCAAAAAGTAATTGCGCCATTCGAAAGTACGGGAAATTTTACATCAAAAATGTATATGAAGTTTTTTTGTGCGATCAAAATGTAGGCTCCAGATTTTTTGTTTAACGCACGAAAATGGAACGCGGAGACAAATAATTAATAAAATTTATCTCACAAAAGCTTAAATGAAAGAAGAAACATGCAGTTATTGGATTGTTATATTTTCAATTATGATTATGAATGTATGTAGGAATAGTGCATATATGAAGTAGGAACATAAAGAGATTTGGGATGAAATAGGTTAAAGCTCTACCATTTCTAAAAATATGAAGATAAAAACTTGGGTCTTTCAGATTTTACTCTTGAAGTAATAAAAAGATTCGAAGATGAAAAAATTTTGTATATATAACTAATATATAACTTTAACCACCTATTTCTCTGGTTTAATTCGCGTTATTAAATCTTTGTAGGTGCAATTTTTAAAGCTTGAAATTTGTAATTTAAGATGCTTCAAGGGAATTTACCTTAAAAATTAAATTAAGCCCGTTTTTTTACGAAAATGGGTGAAATTATGGGTAAAATAAACTTTTATAAAAAAATTTATTTAGCCTACCTGTGCAGCATATGTTTATAGTAGGACCTCAAAATAAGTAAATCTGATGATGAAAAAATTTTGGAATATATATAAACCCATACTTTTCACGAAATATTGAAAAACTCAAGTTTTTTCTGGTAAATCGACTTAATGTTGATTGTTTCTACAATTTTTATCTTGTTTAAAATATCGACAACATATTAAAAATATTCACATATTACAGGGCTATGAGTCAAATTATAATGCTTGAATAATAGAAAGAGATTGAAAGTAAAACAGCATCTTCGCGGTAAGCGGTACGTAGGTATCACCTTAAATTTTTTAAAAATTTTTCAACTTATAATAATTTTGTTAAAAAAAGTTTCTTTTTGTTTAAATAATTAATAAACAATTTTCTCACGATTATATGTTTATTCCTTTGTACTTTAAGCTATGTAAAAGTGATATCAAAAGGTTTTAGGAAAATCAAAGCTTCCCGTAATTATTCCGAAATAATGCATATTTTCAGCCTCTATTGACTCCACTATTAACTGTATAAGGTCTTCTCTCATAATCAAAAAAGTTCTCATCTTCCTCACTAACGTCGATTTCTTCAAAATACATTTGATTTTTATATTTTCTTGACACAAACACGAACAAACGGTTTATAACCTTACTTTATCCATGTAAACAACATTGTAGCCTCCAGCTATCTCCATAACAGGCAAAAAAAGCGTCTGTTAAAGTAGCCGCGACTTTGCCTTACGGTTTGGGTTAACCGGAACACTAATAAACAGTTTGACGTTAATATGACCGACAGCTAATTCTTGACCAACGGCTAAAGTACATAACCGTGCACTGATAAACCGGCCCTGAATGTGTTACTCGATTTTCGATTCGACACTTGGTAATTGAGATGTAGAGGTCATCCAAAAATGACAATTTTCCAAAAACGCTCTGTCGCTCGGTAGTCGAAAAAAATAGACGATCGCGGTTTACGTCATTGTTTGTTTCTCGAAAATTGAGCTCAGGACACCTACATTGGTTTTTATCTATCTGTCATAGTTTTAGAGAAAACCCCAAATCCCATCTAATTTGGTCCACCCTGTATAGGCTTTAGTATCCTAATAAACGGAAGATCGAAAATTGTAAAAATAGCATCCCTAGGAGAGAGAAATTGTAATAGTAATTTTTTTTTTTTTTAATTAATCTGGTGTTAATTTTTAATGCTTGGCTAATTTACTTTTAACAGAAACGCATGAATATAATATTTACCTTTACTTTGGCTTGTTGGCAAGGTGTCTGAATTAATTTAATTAGTAGCATAGACAAAGGTGAAAACTCGATTTTTAGTTATACTGGATTGCTGGAATCATAGATTAATGTTATAATAGTTAAAATCCTATGAGTTTGCTGAGAATGCACTTAATCCCATGCGTTCATATTATTCTTCCAGGTTGCAGAAAGTTGCTGTAACTGACTTTACCTCAAGCTTTGGGAGGTTGAGATCGGGTGTACCACAAGGATGAATTTTAGGCCGCTACTTTTTATTTTATATACCTCCGATTTTGGTAAACGGTTGAAATATTGTCCATCTCATCTTTATGACGATGACCCAGATCTACCACACCTTTAAATCTGATTTGATTTATCGCGCAGAAGAAGAAATTAATGATGGTATCAAACGTCTAGTACAATTTATAACGCTGTTATTTTCTTTATTAAAGCCCCCAAAAAGGGACAACAACTATAGCACGACTATTTTATAACAAACTCTATTTTAGAGATAAAACTGGAGCAAAAGTTATACTTTAATTTAAATCAAAAACCTAACTTATTACTTCAACGAGAGAGAATCCCAGTCCGGGATATAATAAGGTAAAATTCGTAAATAAACTAAGGGACTTTTGAAATAAAAAATAACTAAGTAACAATAACAAAATTTATTACAAAGATAAACAAACCGGTAGAGATATACGGGGTGTGGACAAATAAAATGTGCTAACTATAATAATATTCTACAAACAAATATTAAATAAAAGGTACACACAGAAATACAGACATAAATTTAACATAATAACAAAAGGTAATTCATAAAAACGTAATAAATAGAAGATTGGCCAATTTCGAATATTTAATATGAATGTAATTATAAAAAAATGAACGGTTTACTCTCTTAAGATAAAGAAAATTATAAGCAAACTGCTTAAGAATGAATAATTAGATATAATCAATGATTATGAATCCAAAGCCTTAACAGCCTTAAATAAATCGTACAAAATTCTGTGTTTATATATTACAGTCTACATTTTACATAAGTTATTTAAAGGAATATTTACACAAGTTTTATACAACAAAGACATAGCACTCGCGAAAATAATTTGGTCTGTTTGTTTACTCAGGTATGTGCAAGAAAGTAGTAAACGATAGTTTCAAGTACATTTATTTGTTATTTCCTTTGGTTAAAATGCCGCTCATTTTTAGGCCGCAAAAAAAAGTTCACTCCTAAAGAGATGGGCCACCCTAATGCGTAGATCCCTGAAGGTCTACTGAGATGAAACCTTGCTAAAAACTTTTCAACAAACTACTTTTTCAAATAAAAAAACCGCATCATAATCGAATCACCCGTTGAAGAGATATGAAGCCACTGACAAACACAGGCATACAAACGTACGCGTGAAACTCTTTGTGTCTGGGGTTAAAAACTCAGCCAATTCTCCAGTTTGTGTTGTATATTTCTTGCCAAACAGTTTAATCAAAGGTCAAGTATCAAAATTAACAATTAAACCAATTACGAACAAATAACAAAAGTTTAACTCTACTATCAAATTACTTTTACTATTGCCAAATCACCGGTCTTTTGAACCCAAGTTATAAGACCACGCGTATTGGCGATAACAATAGATTTTTTAAATTTATTTAAGTCATAATCAGTTTAATTTAATTCTGCTTCAGATAATGGCCAAACCAGACAGCTCTCGTACTCCGAACTCAACAGGATAACCAACAAGTTAGCCAGGACTATTCAACAATTCATAGTTACGCACAATTTGCCCAGAAATCCAGATGGAGACTACATAGTAGCGGTAAATATGCATCCTAGTGATCACCTAGTCATCGTCCTTTTAGCAATTTGGAAAGCTGGAGCTGCCTACTTGCCTTTGGACCACGCCTTTCCTGGACCCCGAGTCGAACATATCATCAGGGAAGCTAAACCAGCGATAGTTATTTATGACGAAGGTAGTAATTTCAGTTTTTTTCCTCCTACACCTTGTTTTAAAAGTAGCCTTGTAAAACTGAGCCTGTGAATCTCGTCATGGTCATTGCTTTTATCCTTTTATTGACAATTTTTACACTTGGATAACTTTAATATCCATAAAGAAACGCTAATAATAAAAAATTATACATATTGTTCTTCATGTGACTTACAAGGTAAGTCACGATTAAAATATATGTAACTGCATCTTGAATAGAACGACCAGCCTCAAGACGTCAGGTGTTGGACTAAAAATTATAACTGTGCAGAAACGATAAATAGTTGCAGCCGGGCGCTACCGATTGCCCATATCTTTCGTACTCACATTTTATCGCGAATAACACAATTCAACTTAGACTGGGTGTTCTTGAGATTAGGTACAACGAATATATATATTTTTGGTTTCTAGAAGACATTGAAAATATATTCACTAATAGCACAGTAACTAGAGGTTTTAACTTCGGAATAATGTCATATGAAATAGATTTCGTACATTTTTCGCATGTTAGTAGTAAATGTGTCCAAAGAAAAGTTTCTATACTATGCGGGGTCTTGTTAATTTATATAATTTATAGGGGGTGGTGGCACCCCCAACACACCCCCTTTTCAGGGGATGGCACCTAAAAAAAAAAAAAAATATTGGAGTTGAAAGAGAATCAAATTTTGAGAACAAAACAAACAAATTTTCATATAAGTTGATAGTCTTTAAAAAATAAATACCTATTATTTCTGCTTATATCATTGTTAAAAAATTATTATTTTGGGTGTTCAGCAGATAAATTTCAAAGATAACATTCGTTTCTTTCATATACCATTGGTGCATTCTGACCATAATAGAAGATCAACAAGAATCCCCCTTATGAAAAACTTGTCGACTTCTTTCTTAATATATCAAACATTCAGCATGAAAAACAATAAAACAATCACTCTTTCTATATATTGATGATTCAAGTCTGATCATGCCAAATAGTATAAGAAGCCTTCCTTACGAAAATAAATAAATATATAGTAAATATATGTCTTCCTGTCAGTTTTTGACACGAAAATATTGCATTTTATTTTTTAACAATAATTTTTGTTTCGAATTGGATTTATATCCTCCTGATGAGTTCTAAAGAGAACGAAAAAGATTGTACAATGTTTAGAGGCTTTAATCTATCGAAAATATATGAAATACTTCATTTATTGAGACATGCATGCGGTGAGCGAAATTTTATACCTTTTTTCTTTGTGCTTTTTAATATATTTTTTTTTTGGTTTTGAAATGTAACAAATGTTTGATTGTGATGTAGTATCCTCTAGGTAGGGCTAGAGATACTAGAAAGAATTCTTCGTAAGGAAGGCTTCTTATACTATATTGGCATGATCAGACTTGAATCATCAATATATAGAAAGAGTGGTTGTTTTATTGTTTTTCATGCTGAATGTTTGATATATTAAGAAAGAAGTCGACAAGTTTTTCATAAGGGGGATTCTTGTTGATCTTCTATTATGGTCAGAATGCACCAATGGTATATGAAAGGAACGAATGTTTTCTTTGAAACTTATCTGCTGAACACCCAAAATAATAATTTTTTAACATTGATAGTCTTTAAGTTATAACGACTAGTAATTTGGGACTTTAGCTTGAAAAAGAGGTATTTCAAATAGGATTCCGTCAAATAACTAGAAAAGTTTTATATTGAGCTAAAACATGCTATGATAAATAAGAAATCTATTAAATTGAGGATGAATTTCATTTTTTCCTAATTTCTGTAGAGTTAATAGTTTCGAAGATCTGGAAGGATAAAGGTGGCGTCCGAATGTCTATAAGACGAAGTATTTAGTTTAAATGTTAAACATCTTAGAAACTATGGCACTTACGTTAAAAATGCTAACAATCAGAATGAAAGTCTATTAATTAGGCTTTCAAATGATTTTTTGGTTATTTCTCTAGCATGAAAAGCAAAAAAGTTATGACAGAAACAATGCGCTTTTTCACATTTTTTTCAATAAAAACATCGCCATTTTGTTAATGTAAGTAGTCGGTAATTAAAAAAATATATTCCCATATAATTAATGTTTTTCGTTAATAAATAGTATGACCTCATATTTTTTTATCCGCTTACATCACTTGCTTTAAAAAACAAATGCATTTTAAACTGTAAAGGGATTTTAGAAAAACATAACATTATTATTTCTTTGTAAATATCTCAATAAATATTAGTTTTAGCCAAAAAATGGTAGACATCAAAAATGAAGCTTATAAACTAAGAATGAATTTGTTTCCTTTATATATTATATTTTGTGTATGGTTGATAGTTTATATATGGCATCCGATATTTAAGTTTATACATGGCATTCGACCGTTTATAGGATGAAGTATTTAGTTTAAATGTTGAATGTCTTAGAAACTGTCATACTTCCATAAAAAATTCTAAGGAACGAAATTAAAGATATGTAATCAATCATTAAAATGATTTTTTGTTTGTTTCCAAATCATAAAAAATAAAGACACTATGGCCGTTACAATGTGAGCTTTTACATTTTATTTATTATCATAATTATCGACCTATAAGCATAAACAACAATTTAACAAAGATTTTTGTCTGAAAGAACGCTTAATCAACTTTCTTAAGGTTAATAATCTGCTTTCACCTAATCAATTTGGATTCACAGAGGGCTTAAGTACCGAAGACGCTATGTACGAAAAGAAATAACGGATCAACTAGACAATAAGAAAAAAATGCATAGCAGTCTTTCTAGACTTGGCAAAGGCGTTCGACACAGTGCCTTACGAAAAACTCCTTAGTGCTCTTGAGAACTGTGGTGTAAGAGGCATTGTGCAGACAGTCTTTCGAAACTATTTGACCAATAGATTTCAATGTGTTAAAATTAGAGCAACATTAAGTGATAAAAAAAGGTAATACAAATTGGTGTACCACAAGGTACCGTACTAGGTCCAATTCTATTTAATATATACATAAATTCCCTGACAAAAATGGATATCAATGGTAGAATTATCTCATACGCTGACGATACTGTGCTAATATTCAATGGAACCACATGGGAGGAATATAAAGAAAAAGTAAAGTTAGGTCTACATAAAGTAAAACTTTGGCTCGATATGTACAAGTTATCGCTCAACTCAAAGAAAACAAAATATATCACATCTTCTATTACCTCGGCAAACCGCTCCAGATATACGAGCATAAAAATAGATAACATAACAGAACCAATAGAAGAGACCGCTGATATCAAATATTTAGGCATTATAATTGATAAAAACCTAAAATGGGACAAGCACACAACATATCTACCAAAAAAAATTAGATGCCTCATATACAAATTATACCTGCTACGACAATTCTTAAACCAAAATATTTTACTAACCCTCTATCAATCCCTAATAGAATCGCTCATTCGTTACGGCATAGTAGTATGGGGTGGTCTTTACAACAACTCTTTAAAAAAGCTGGCCGTGGCACAAAACACAATTCTTAAAATAATCTATAAAAAAAAACCGGCTATACACAACAAAACTGCTATACTCTGATAAGATATGCAACGTTCGCAGCCTATGTCAACTTGTTTTATGCACAAGCATGCGAAAGTAAAACATTATACCACACATGAGTACAATACTAGAGTTAGAGTAAACCAGCACTTAATAATACCCAAAAATAGAACAAATATAAATAAAAAATTTATGAATTATTTAGGCCCAAAATTCTATAATCTGTTACCCTTAGCTATAAAGAATATAAATTATCCCAAAAAATTTAGCGAAGTATGTAAATTGTATGTTGTAAAGAATTTTATCGCATTTGCCAAAATTATGTCAAATTAACATAGACATGATTGAATTTGCCATCTCACTATATCTGATCATTCAACTACTCAAATTTTAATTTCAATTTTTAAGGGTAAAATGTTAGTAGCTATTATGTTAATTTCTTTCCCTTTTGTAAGATCGGGTACGTACAGGTGATTATTGTCTAATAATTACCTAGGTACCAACAAAACCTTATTAACAAAACATCTTATTATACAATTATAAAAAACCTTAGTATGTATGTGAAAAAATTGTGAATAAATTGAATTGAATTGAATTTAACAAAATGTCGCCATTTTGTTATTATAATTGCCCAGTTATTAATTTTTTTCCGTTAATATACAGGATTATCTAAATGCTCAATTTTTTGCCTGTTTAAAACGCTTGTTTTAGAAAAAAATCCATCCGCCATATTAGATCCACCATTTTGAATTTTTTATTTTGACTTCAGAGCGATCCCAAAAACATAACTATTCTACGTTTCAAAAATAAATCAGGAATACTTTTTCAAATATTTAAATTTAGCTTATCACCCATTGATGGTAAGACCATATAGAAACTGAAGACGATACCTTTTACTACAATATTAACCCATAAAGAAAAATTATCATTACATATGAAATTTTTCCGAAATTTTATCTCTAGGTACTGTACTGTAACCATTGATCGGCAATTCAATATTTTGATGTCATGTAGCTCTCTTTAAATTATATTATTTTAGTAATAAAATTTTACTTTCATATTTCAGTAGGCATATAGTGAACAAATAATGAAGAACATTTGCACTTGGACCGTTTTAACGGATTAAGTACTGAAAAATCGGGCTGGGAAAGAACAATTTGTTTTTGGAGTTTCTCAGTAAATGCATGGTTTTGTAAAAAATCTTTCATGTGTTATTTTATCATGGTACTTAAATTGAGTGAAAAAGATATTTTAACTTTTTGAGCAAGGAATGATGTATTTATGGATGACCCTTATACATCAGCAAAACTGAATACTGTTCCCATGTTAGATCACGGTTTACATGAGTGACTTTTTAAAAAGGATTTATTTATTTAATGGAGCCAACGTTGGCTCTTGAAGAAGGAATAATACAATAAATTAGAAGTGTTGCATTCTAACTGAGTTTAATAACTGATTCAACAAAGCGTGTTTAGTCATATTTATAACATACAGAACCTGAGTAAGCAAAATATATAACAAAGGAATTGCAGTTCTGCAGTCTGCACAAGTTATGAGAAACAAAGGTGTAATATGATATCTTGAAGATAAGCAATTAATAAGAGAAGCTGTTATCGTGAAATACGATATACCTGTGAAGGTTTATTATGGCTAAGTCGCAATAAGATAGCGTGTAATATTATATAACAACTTCCCCCTTAATAAAAAAGTTGATGTTATGCAGCAACTTTTGAAAATTGTTAAAACGTTAAATGAATATAATGCAAAAATAAATTGAAACAATGTTGAATGAATACAAAGCAAAATAATAAAATAATGTAAAAGTTAAAATTGGTAAGCGATAATAAAACATTACATAACGTAATAAGGATAAAATACAATAGTCTAAATTAATAGACAAGGGTAAAACTCCACATGAAAGTCTATGTTAACTCGATGTCCTCTTCTTCTTGAGGTCTAATACCGGGTCGCTTTCTTGGAGGGATCAGTCTAGGAAATTTGGTACATACTCTGCTTCGCTCTGAAGGAGGTGAAGGAGGGTTATCCGTTGAGGGTTGGATTCGCAATGCTCCACATCTTCTTCTTCTGCATTTACAAGTTATGTAAAGTAGAACTAATAGGATGATGAGAGTGATTATGAAGTATGTGAACCAAGATACATGTTTGGTCACAAAAGGTTCGTTTATGAGGTCATCTAAGTCTTTGGAATATTGCTCTAGTTTGTTTTTAGCAATATCTAAATCTTCTACGTCGAGACTGTTTAATTTAAGCGGTTTTAATTTTGGAATTTCGATTTTGTCGGGCATGTGATTGCAGCATTCAAAAGGAATTTGGATTGGATGTGAATTGTCCTTAATTTCGGAAAAGTCTTTAGCACTGGCTTGTATTCGAGTAATGCCTGCATAGGCGTAACATCCTGGTTGTAGTTTTATGATGGAATTTTTATTAATTAGCTCTGTTATGGATTCTCTCTTCGGACAGTTGATGGTAATGTGAAGTGGTTCGGAATTAATTACTAGCCATGTGTTGTCTTCAAGTTCTTGGACGTTGTATCCTTGACTAATGATGAAGGAAGTTTGACAATTTTCTGGGAGTTTCGGCAATGGTTTTAATATTCTAGCCTCACAAATGGCATTTTGGTCGATAGGATATGCAAACAGGTTCGAACATAGTTTGGTTCCAAAATAGAGTGGTTTGCATTCTTTCAAATTTTGTATAGGTATGTACATTAAAGAATCATCGTCTCTCGCGATAAACTTTTGTGAAATAGATAAAAAGTGATGTAGACCAGTTCTGTTATCAAGTATAGGTATGGGGTATAGGCGAAAGGTGTTATAATTTTGAGGTTCAATAAGAGGTATTGTTAAAACAAATATTAGGTTAGAATCTAGTTGAAAAGCTTTTAGTTCAATAATATCCAGATATTGAGCAACTGCTGATAGTTTAATTGGAAGAGGTAAATTGTTCCTTCGCAAACTCTGTGAAATCTCTTGTAACGCCGTTACTAAGTGATCAGGTGTTATGATTGATGAATGAATAATTCCTAATCTGGCAAATGTTATTGAATTTAAAATATCGTTTAGATTGTCTTCGATATACAAATAGCTGGCCATTAGTTGTTCGGAAATGTATAGAAATTTTAGTTTTATTTCGGCAGCTTGGATCGTTTGAGTCATGGTTTGAATTGTGTGCTCGATTTCTTTGATATCTTTGTTAAATGTTTCCTCATCAATTTGCAATTTTTGTATAGTTGAGTTGAAATTTTTGATAACAGAAGTTGTAACTGAGATTTGATTTTTGATTAAGTTTTCTAATTGATGTTCGTCATTATTTAATTTATTTATACAGTTAGTGTAGTACTCGCCATCTTCGGCGTCTAAGTTTCCGGTAATTGATTTGAATATTGTTCCGAAACCGTTAAGTATTCCGCGTTTATATCTCTTTGTGTCTGAAAAGACTTCGTCAAATTTCGTTTTTATTGAACTAGCTATTTGCATTAAAAGGTTAAACTCTGTTTTAACTTCGCTTCTAAACAGGATTGATTTTTGATCAGCACCATCGAGGGTGTTCAAGATTATTTTGATTCTTGTCAAAAGCTAGTTTGAGGGATGAAATATTTTTATACACTAGTAGAGTCCATTTGTCATTTGTCACCACGATGTCCGTGTCTTGGTGATAGTATACACCAACAGTGTTATTGATCGGGGTAATTTTGTATTGACAGAGTGCTGATCCGAACAGCAGGAGAAACCTGAAAATAAATTTAATTTTCAGTATATGGTTTCATTCTATCAAAATTTACTTTAGTCTCTTGTTTTGTTTCGAGATTTAATAGGGTAGCAGAATTTTGAAAAATTTCTTTTATCTTAAAGGGACCGTTAAATTTGTTTTGTAGTTTGTTCTTAATTTGTGATTCTTTTACATAAACTAAGTCACCTATTTTGTATTCAGGTCGTTTTTGGGGAATATTTCTGTCGAAGCGAACTTTTGCTTTCTCTTTTTGAGATTGTGTTCGACTACGGGCTATTTTATAGTAGTGGGATATTCTATTGTTTAAATCTCTAACGTATTTAGTTATTAATTCTTTTTGGTTGTACAAAGTTTCGGGTGGTCTGTTAGATGTATGACCAAAGATAAGTTCATATGGGGTAAAACCGTGTGTTTTATTTACCGAATTGTTATAGCATATTACTACATATGGTAAAATCGTGAAAGGATGTTCGTTTGGGTTTTCAGTTTTGTGGATTCTTATCATTTCGGCTAAAGTAGCATGAAATCTTTCTATGGATCCGTTCGATTGGGGATGTCCTACGCTTGAATAAGTTAATTTTATGTCGTAGAGGGTGCAGAGATCTTTGAGCAAGCGGTTGTCAAATTCGCCACCGTAATCGCAATGGATTCTTAATGGGGTACCATAATGTTGGCAATATAACAACAAAGTGTTTACGACAGATTTTGCGGATTTATCCGGGACTGCATATGCTTGCGTGAATTTAGTTAATTCGTCGCGGATGGTTAAAGCGTAATTTCGAGTAGGGAATTCAAATAAATCAATATTGATTCTTTCGAATGGTGTTCTTGGGGTTTCTGTGACTACCAGAGGGTTATTAAGGTTTTTCCGGCATACTTTAGTCTTTTGGCAAGTTTCGCAATTTTTTATAAAATTTTCAACGTCTTTAGTTAGACCTTGCCAAGTGTATTTTTCTCTAATTCTTCGAATCGTTTCATTTATTCCGCGGTGTAGATTATTTTTACCAAAATGATTTTGCTCCAATATAATTGGAATTTCATCTTCGTCGGCAGTTCTGACGATATCTTGACAAATTACTACTTTAAGTCTTTTTCCGCAAAAATGAATGATAGAATTTCGAGTATGGGGAGGTCTAGGTTATTTTCGACAAAGTATGTCTTAGAAAGGTCTAAAACATCTTGATTTTTAAATAATACCAAAAATAGATGTTCAATTACAGATTCGATATCAAAAGGTAGAGGGATGATAAAATATCTCCTATGTCTGACTGTTTTGCTCGATACAATATTGATTTTATCGTTATGAAATTCGGGGTTTTCTTCGAATATGTCTTCGATAATTTTATGATGAAGGTCTTGTAGGTTATTTTGTTGGAAGAAAGTTATAATATCTTTGTGTTCTCGATACAAAAGTTGTTTGTTCGAGGCTTTGATTTTCGAATAGTCAATTAAAGATGTTGTCTTATATAAGTTGGCGAAAGTTTCGAATTCTTGGGAAATTTGTTCGTCAGTGATCTCGTTATTGTCTGGGTTTTCGTCGTCGTCTGACTCTTCGTCATTCGCGGCTAGAACCTTTGAATAGAATTTGGAACATTCAGAAAAATGATTAATTTTGATTCTGGAAAGTGCATCCGCGTTCTTATTGATTTTGCCGGGTTTATAAATTATTTCGTAATCGTACTCTTCTAATTTGAGTCGCCAACGGGCAAGTCTACTTCCTGGATCTTTTATAGAGAATAGCCAGGTGAGTGGTCGATGGTCGGTGACGAGTTTGAACTTTCTACCGTACAAATAGGGTCTAAAGTGCTTTACACTCCATACTATCGATAAAAGCTCGCGTTCAATCGTTGAATACTTAGTTTCTGCACTGCACAAGGTTCTAGAAGCATAGGCAAATTAGGGTAAATTAATATCGGAGTTGTTGTTAATGTTTGTTTCAAATTTTGAAAAGAATGTACACAATCATTGTCGAAGAGAAATGGTATGTCTTTTTGTAGTAGTTTTGTTAGGGGCTTGGTTATCTTGGAGAAATTAGGGATAAAGCGCCTATAATATCCGGCTAAGCCTAGAAATGATTTAATTTCTTTTGGATTTTTCGGTTGAGGGAAATTTAAGATAGCGTCAACTTTCGAAGGGTTCGGTTTTACGCCGTCTTTTGTAATGAGATGTCCTAAATAAGCGACTTCCTTGCGGAGAAACTCGCATTTGTCTGGTTGAATTTTGAGGTTGGCTTTTTGAAGGCGTTTAAAGACTTCAGTTAGACGGGAAATGTGTTCGTGAATTGTAGGGGAGTAAATAATAATATCGTCCATGTAGACGAGACATCGTTCATTTTGAATACCTAACAGGATGTTATCCATAACTCTTTGAAAAGTTGATGGAGCGTTTTTGAGTCCAAATGGCATTCGCACGAATTCATAATGACCGTTCTCAACTGTGAAAGCAGTCTTTTGAATGTCTTTCGCATCAATCTCGATTTGGTGAAATCCGGAGGCTAAGTCTAAAGTTGTAAAATATTGACATTTGCCTAATTGATCGAGGAGGTCGGAAATATTGGGTAGAGGGTATTTATCGTCAATAGTCAGTTCGTTGAGTTTTCTGTAGTCCACTACAACTCGCCATTTTTGTTTACCGGAGGCGTCGAGTTTCTTAGGTACAACCCAAACCGGAGAGGACCAGGGAGAAATCGAAGGTCTAATGATGCCTTGATCAAGCATATTAGAGACTTGTGTTTTGACTTCCTCTTTATGGATATGAGGGTAGCGATATGACTTTGTGAAAACCGGTTTTGAATCGTTCGTGTCAATGGAATGCTTAATTTCGTTAGTAAAAGTTAAATTGTCTCCTTCCAAATAGAATATATCTTGAAAGTCTAAACAAAGCTGCGTTATTATTTCGGCCTCTTCTTCGTTTAGATGATCCAAGCGCAATTCGTTCCTAATTTCGAAGGATCTGTCCGTCTGTAGGTGTGAGTCAGAATTTTGAGTGTTTAAATTGAAAATTGATTTGAATTTTTGTACTGGCTCTAGTTTTATGTTAGAAAAATTTACAGTTTTTGGTATTGCATTTGCGTTTATAATTGAGGTTAAAAATTCTCCATTGTTATCGATTTTGACAATAGCATTTGGTAAGCGTACTTTCTCGTTTTCCTGAGCTAACAGTATAGCTTCGGTATTTTGCAAATTACATTTTAATTTACAGATTTTTTCCATGCGAGGTTCGATAGAAATTAAATTTTTGATGTTGCTTAAATTTGGGTTTTGGTTTCTGATGTTACTAGTTGGTTGTACAGGTAAATTTACTGTAGTTTCTTCCGTGACTTTAAATAATGGTACGTTTTTAAAATTCGTGACTAGTTGTTTGTTTTTAAAGTCTACTTGGCATTCGTAATGTTCTAGAAAATCTGCGCCTAGTAGTCCGTCAAAATCTATATCTAGATTATAGATATAAACTTTGTGTGACTCATCTGAAAAGGGGATGAGAACAGATTCGTTGATATAAATTTTTTGATCAGTAATGCCCTGTATAATTACATTTTCAGGAGATCTACGTCTATAATTTTCAGCTGTTTTAGGTTTAAAAATTGAAATTCCTGCACCTGTGTCTATCAAAATTTTAAATTTGCCAGTTGCGTCTTTGATGTAATAAAGATTTTTTGAATTTACGGTTAATAAGGTGTGAGAAAGCGTATTTACATGAACGTTTGTTCTGGGAAGTTCAGCATTGGATCGAAACTGTCGTTGAGATTCATTGTTTGTATTTGGTGTGATATTTGGTCGAATTGGTCCATTTGTTGTGTTGGAGTATCCGCGGGGTACTCCGGATCTAAGCGAAAATCCTGAGGATTAGCAGTATAATCCTCCTGTAGTGTTTGAGAATTAGCAGTATAATTCTCGTACTGCTCATATTGAGAATTAGCCGTATAATTGTCTGAAAAGTTTTGAGCGTTGCCTGAATCGTAATTTTCACAACTATCATTTTGATAATCGGGCGAGTAGTCATTATATTGATTATAGTTACATTGATTGTCATAATTGTCATAAGGTTCGTAATTCAAATGATGAGCTTTTTGCTGGTTAAAGCGATTAAAATTTGGGTTAGGTTGGATAGCTGATGGTCGCTGTTGCATAAAATTAGGGTTCGGCCTTATGGCTGAGGGCCTGTTTTGCTGTGATTGATTTGGCTGATTATTTTGAGGGAATGTCCTCTGACTAAATTGATTATTACTCGGTTGTGCAAAGTTTTGATGAGAAAAATTTTGTGAGTTTGGGTTTCCTTGGAAACTTGGTCTCTGGAAGTTTTGAGATTGTTGCCTTGTGCGGCATTCGCTTATTACATGTCCATTCCGTTTACAGAAGGAACAAAACTTTTGTTGCAAATTGGGACCTTGTGGTCGCTTTTGTTGAATTACTGGATTTTTGACCGGACTATTTTTTGGGAATTTTTGCTGTTCAAAATAAGAGAGTTGTAGCTCTCTACGAATTCTAATAATTGCGTTCATTATAGTCGGAGGGTTACTGGCACGTATTATTCTGCCTAGATTTGGTTCTAGACCCGTTAGCAAATTATTTAATGTCATAGTTTCGATCAAGTTTGTTTGCGCGGTTCTTTGCTCTGAAGTTAGATTTTGTTTTTGCACTGCAGCGTGCATTTTCGCATTGTGCGTTTGTAGACGCGAAACAAATGTTAATGCAGATTCACCAGGCAATTGGTGAATTCTTTGTAGGTCTTGAATAAGAGCTGTTAAATCTCTAGAGTCACCGAAGTGGGTTTCTAGAAGTGCTTTAATTTCTGGCCATGTGGCAGGGTTACGAGAATTGATTAGTTCGGCAGCTTTGCCTTTCAATTTATTTTTAATATGAACAGTTAATAAAATTTTTTGGTCATGAATTGCCATGCGTTGGGCACACTGACATGAGTTTAGGAAAGTTTGGAGGTTGATGGCGTTACCATCGAACTCCGGAATTAACGAGAAAATTTCTGAGAGTTTGTAAGGCTCTACCTCGTGCTCGACTTGCTCTGGTTGCTCGGCTGTCGTCGGCACTACTGGTTGAACTGGTTGAACCGGCTCTGGTTGAGCTCTGTCTGGCATTTTGCTTTTTTGTTTGGAAATTTTTGAACTAAAGTTGGTTGCGTATCAGCAGTATGATACGGAAATTATTTGAAATTGATTGAAATAGTTTGTTATGTTGCGTACGTTAATAAATTGTGTATTAACTGTATAATACACAGTTGTTTCGTGAATACGAAAATAAATAACTTAAAATTAAAATTGTTGTGTTGTAGCTTGTATAGGATTTGTTTGATAACAGAATTGGCTTTGTTTGCCGAGTGTATTAGCGGTATAATACACGTAAATAATTGTGATAAATAATAATCGTAAAATGAAATAAAATAACGAGATGATTCTTAAAATGACTCACATTAATTTCATCTCCATGGGTAGGTTCTTCGTCCGTCAAGGGATTGGGATCCGCCACCACCAGTGAGGAAGGTCTCCTTGTTCAAGTAGATGTACACGCACTAGTTAGGCACCTTCTGCAGATGTTCTCCTTGTTCTCTTACGCTTCACTACCAGTTAGGCTTCTTGTTCTGATGATGTTTACGGATCCTACCGACTGCGCCAATGTTAGATCACGGTTTACATGAGTGACTTTTTAAAAAGGATTTATTTATTTAATGGAGCCAACGTTGGCTCTTGAAGAAGGAATAATACAATAAATTAGAAGTGTTGCATTCTAACTGAGTTTAATAACTGATTCAACAAAGCGTGTTTAGTCATATTTATAACATACAGAACCTGAGTAAGCAAAATATATAACAAAGGAATTGCAGTTCTGCAGTCTGCACAAGTTATGAGAAACAAAGGTGTAATATGATATCTTGAAGATAAGCAATTAATAAGAGAAGCTGTTATCGTGAAATACGATATACCTGTGAAGGTTTATTATGGCTAAGTCGCAATAAGATAGCGTGTAATATTATATAACACCCATAATTGTTAAAAAGTTTCTTTCTCGATTATTTTGTTTTTATTAACCGAATTTTCGTCATTTTTCTTAATTGCGTTGATCATTTATTATACGAGAGATTGGAACTTATTAGATTTTTTAATTTAATTGTTTTGATTTATCATGCTCCTCGAAAGTACTATGCTAGTTAAAATTTTTTTTTACTGATTTAAAAAATATTTCTGTAATTACTTGTTTAATTTTAATGAATAAATGTGGTATATGATGTATAGTTGAAAAGAGAAAAAAATGCTGCGTTTTCTGTCTGTTGCAGATTTTTTCAATGTCCTGAAGAGTAAATCTTGAATTCCAGCGGTTCAAAATTTAAATAATACCTCGTTAAAAGGTGGAATTTTGCAAAAAAAATCGTAATAAGTTTTTTCGTTAAAAAAATTAAAAATTAAAAAAAATGACCAAAAAAATTACCTAATTTTTTTGTAGAAATGCAGCGCTTATGACTTTAACCAATCTGACATAACGCGGTGCAACAACAAACAAGTAGATAGATATATTTACTTATACCCGTCGATAACACAAAAACACCAAACTTCGGCGGTACTTTGTACCTACCTAGTTCGACTGAAAACAAAAAACGCAGCACTTTGACCGCACGCGCCAGCTTAACTTTTTATGCCAATTAAGGAAATGTAAATATCTCCGAATATGCTATTTCCCAAGTAAGTTCGTCGCCCTATCATACTGACTACAGACAAGTAACACTAGCGTATCTTTGCAACTTATAATGCAACAAAAATTACTAAATTACCTCGGATCAGTCGAAAATTTTGCCACATAGAAGACTTTCCCACATAGAAGACTAGTACACCATTTTATTTTCCGCACATCGTGGTAAATCACCCTGTATAGTGGGCACAATTTTTATAAAAACTATTTTTTGCACAATTGTCATTAAGCGAGATATCTTCGAGAGCTCTGATAAAATGGACAGCCTGTATAAGTAACACAAACGAGTGGCGAGTGTCAATATATTTCATTTCTGTATTAAATTTTATTCATAATAGTACTATGTATGTAAACTTGACATTTTTACAGATTCCGACTACTATATGGACACATTTAAATTATCGTTTGAGGATCTCATAAATCAAAGCAATAAACAACCCGCAGAAACCTTGAGGGAAGACGAAAGAGTATTTCATGTGAAAGATGACCTCGCCATAGTTCTATACACGTCAGGAAGCACCGGAGTGCCAAAGGGTAAATCGAACACGATTATACTATTAGATCTATGATCAGACATTTTTTTCCTTTATGTCTTAGAATGTAAGCGATTGAAGGTTTGTTAATAAAAAGTGTCCCCTTTATCTCGATTGCATACTGTATACTTGGAAAATGTCGTAAATTCCACTGAATTGTGTAACATTTATTGAACAGTCTAGTCTCGAAACAAAACATGACTGAAAAGCAAAAGGCTGCGGTTAAGAAACTGATGAAATAACGTACCACCGTATTAGGTATAATTTCACTAAAATTTATGAATAACGGAAATATCAGAAATGGACTGTTGGTCCATGTACAAAGTGATCCAAAAATTTCTAAAAAAATTGAAACCTTGTTCATTAATGATATTGAATGCTTTGTTCTTTAGGGATTATACGTGCTAGGGGCGACTTTTAGAAAACGAAAAAATTCCCAATATGGAAGGGATAGCTTCCCCAAAAAGCCACCTCTGACTCTTCTCGAGGCAGTTTTTAGCATTTTCTCGTGGAATAGTTGGTCTTTTGGAAAATTTATACTTGTTGAAAATATTCTACATAAAATTTACTGCAAATAAGGTCCTATGCGTATGCGTATTGCCAATAGACGCAATGAACGATCAAGCTAGGGAATGTGTGCGGGCATAGGGTGCACGACTGAAATTGCACAGAAAAGTTTTCTCTTCATCTGTTTTTGCTAACTGAACGTTACGGTATCTTTGGCGGTATGAGCTCATTTCTACACCAGCTTCGAGGTAGAACTCTTTAGTTTTTTTAAAGTGGTTTCTCCAATAATATTCCGGGAGCCCGTGTATAATATGACTGACTATCTGCCGAACTTTGACAATATGTAAAAAGGATTGTTCTTGTATAAGTTAGCAATGAATGGACCGTCAGCTGGTTGGGCAGTGGTGGGAGTGCCCGTCAAAAGGTTGAAAACACGTAAAAAAAATTGAGAAAAAAAATTATCCAGCGAATGCTGAAACTTATATGAGGTGAAGATTATGTTATAATATAACGACAGTAGAACACAGTCAGCCGATCGATCAAACAGGTCCAAAAACATGAAAAATTAAAACGATTCGTCGAACTTCAAAATTCGAGTAGGTATAAGATAATACTTATACTGAGGCTCACGAAAAACATAGTCAGCTGCAAGTATGTGGGTAGAAAAGTCATCAGCTGGTACAGTAGAAGTGCTGAGTGTTGAGTCGCCTGAGAGCCAGCGCGCACCAGCTGTGTTTATCGTTAATCTTAGTATGAATATTATCATATACCCGAATTTTAAAGTTTGCCATAAAATTTAATTAGTAATATAGATATGGCTGCTGGTTTCTGGGTCTTCTTCCGCGTAGACTTGGTTGAGTGCTTGACGTTTCGACCATCTTGTCGTGGTCTTCTTCTTCACTTCCCTTCAGAAGAAGTCACCAAGTCTACGCGGAAGAAGTCACCAAGTCTACGCGGAAGAAGACCCGAAAACCAGCAGCCAGATCACCAGCTCCGCGAAAGCCTTAGCACCCGAGGGGTTATCCGCTCGGCAACAGGTGTACAAATTTATCGGCAATAGCCGGCAGTAATCAGCAATAAAAGGCAATAATCAGCAGTACCCGGCAATATTCGGCAGTGATTAGAAATAACGCGACAGTGCTCGGAAATAACACGGTAGTGCCGGAAATAACCAAGGAATACTAGGAAATGTTATGGCAGTGTCCGACAATTATTCGGCAGTGCGCGGCATTGTTCACCATAAATTGGGTGCAGCTGGTAAATATATCATAATTTCAACAGATCGTTTTAGTTTAATATAGTGAAATGGTGAAAAAGTGTTAATAAAGAGTGAAGAGCATTACAAATTGTTAAAAGGTGAGTAGATAATCAAATATTAGTTTATAATTCACTAGCCTTTGATTTTTTAAATCATTTTATAATTTTTGGTGGCAATTGTATTTAAATATAGAAAATTAGATATCCGAATATTATTTTTTTAAATAAGATTTATTCAATTTTAATACGCTGGTCAATTTTCATATGTGGTCTAATTTTTCATTCTAAACTACTTTTACTTCTCTCGCTTACCGAAGGGAAGTGTTGTAAGTAATCGTGAAAATATCAGGCACACCGAGATTTCTTCGAATTTTCACGTTCCAGATTATGTAGATTACGAAAATTAAAGTTGTTCAATTCCGTTAGTCAGTCTGCCTATCTGTCTGTCAGTTGCCGTTATATCTAAAAAACTAGGGCAGATAGTTGATGCTGTTGCCAAGGAAGAAACCTGATAAGTATACTTATAATGAAAAATAAGCAGGACGACACTGGACACTACAAAAAAATTCATTAATAAAATATGACGGAGGTCAATAATATTTTACCTCGTATTTGACATGTGGTCAATATAATTGCCAAAGAAGAATGCCGCTATACTTTTGATGACAAATATACAGGGTGGTCATGCACACAAAAAAATAAATAATAAAATGATGTGCCAAATAGAGTGAAGGTTTGTGTATATCTTTTACAGACTTTTTTATTTCGTATTTTTCGCATTTTTTGAAAATTAAAATAATATTACTAGACCGCAAAGGAAAAAAATTAAAAATCAAAATAACTATACAGGGTGTTTGATTTATCGTTCTACAGTTCTATAACTTTTGAGCTAATTGAGATAAAAAAAAAACAAAAAAGCATCATTTCATATTCCAACAATTGAAAAGGGCCGCCCTAATTTTTTTTTACAAATATTAAAATTTCCACAACAGATTTAAAATAACCATTCAAATTCAGAGTAACAAAATTTTTTAAGTCTTCAATTTTCTTCGTTGCGTTTTTCCCAATTTGTTCAAAACTTATAGGCTGTAGAACAATAAATCAAACAGTAAAAACCATTAAAATCGAAACATCGAAAAAATGCAGTTAACCGTGATTTAATCGATAAACTTATTACCAAATCGAGATCGAATTTGGATGGTTATTTTAAATTTGTTGTGGAAATTTTAATATTTGAAAAAAATATAATTTAGGGCGGCTCTTCAATTTTTGGAATATGAAACGAAGCTTTTTTGTTTTTTTGAAAACGTCATAACGTAGCTTGAGGATGACGTAAAAAATTTTGCTACTAGTGTTTTATCTCAATTAGTTCAAAAGCTATAAGCTGTAGAATGATAAATCAAACACCCTGTAGAGTGAAAAATAATTCTAACCATTCTAACTTTTACTAGTAACTTCGATTGCAACCAAAAATAGATACCTCGGTGTACTAATTTACCTAAATTTTACATACTTGTTTGCTAGGTAATAGTGAACTGTAAAATGGAGATCAATATAAGTGCATTTGAAGACATTCTTAAAAGGGATTAAATATAACTTGTCCTCCATATTTAATGAAAATTATGAATTTTTGTGAATGGGATAATAGAACTTCTCTTGCAAGCTTTAGTGAGAAGAATGTTGAAGGTATAGAGAGATTTGCAAGAGAAGATTTGTCTTTGCTGTTAGATCAAGAAGATGATCCTTCATACATGGTATATACGCAAAAAATATGAAGATTTTTGAAATACCTGATGGCTACAAACAGCTTTTAAAGCTTTTAGTTGAAAAGTGCAAAAAGTTAGAGGAAGAGGCAAATAAGAATGCAAATAGAGCCATTAAAATAAAATACTATTGCAAATGCAGCTGTAGTGAAAAACCGACACATTAAAAAAAAAACAAAATTGGCACGCACTGATAAAGAAAAAACTGAGAAAAGAAATCGTCAAGAATTGCAAGAAGTTAAAGTTAACCAAGAAGAAGTGCACTCTTTAAAATTAAAGGAAATCGAACATATACAAAAAATAGCAAAAAACTATATAACTGCGAAAAAGATCTGAAACATTTTAGGGTCTAACCCGTTTCAAATTAAAAGATACGACAAAAATACAAGGATATATAAAAAATTAAAACGATATTAAAAATAATGTAAGTTATTTTTCAGTTACTATCCTTTCCTACTGCAATAAACTATTAACAAGGTAAGTTTTGTTTTTATTTTCAGTCAAATTAAAATCTTGTAGGTATTGTAATCAATAAGCGCGAAAATAAAATTAATGGCATGTCACAGCAGTTATTAACGTGTCAGCAATACATTTGGCTGTGAAAATGCGATAGCAGTGCGACAATATTACCCGCATTAGGTCAATTCTTTTCGTCTGCACTATCTGCACCAGTGCAAATGTATCTCTTTTCAACTTATGTATAATCTCTCTTTATCTCCTTCTATTATCTGCACTGGTGCAGGTAGTGCCGACGAAAAGAATTCACCTATTGAAGCAGTCATTTTGCTAAATTGGCAATAATTTCGGCAATACGGAAATGCCCTCAATACTCTCGGCAGTTCGGCAATAATGCGGACTATGTGACAGTATTTTGAACACTGCGGCAATTGGTGTACAAATTTTGACCAGCGGATAACCCCTCGTTAGCACCAAAAAAAAAAAGTAATATAGATAACTTAATATTAAAAAGTGTGCGTGTGGCATTCCCGAGTTTATTATTTTTTTTTTTTAATTTGATTAAATATTCAATTTATTATTAATATACATTATTTTATGAAAATACAAATTAATACAGGTGTACATCTCAAAATTATATAGAATAATCTGCTCAGAAAAATAATTTAGTTTAGTGAAAAAAAAACAAATGAATTTATTCGGCTTCCGATATCAGATCTTCCTCATTCTCATCTTCATCCAATTCATCACTATTTTGATGCTCAGTAGGTAAAAGATCATTTTCCTCTTTGTCACTCGCATCTAAAAAAAATAATTATTATTTATAAAAAATTGATTAAGATTATAATAGGATGAAAAGCACAAATGATATATCTCCAGTATTTTCGGCATCTCGGATAATCATTTCCACTGATGGAGGTAATTGATCTCCATCAAACCACTTGCAAGCAAATTTGTTTTCCTCGAGCTGCCACTCATAACCAAGGGGATCTAATGTGGATGGCACTTGTTTGTGTGCGTTGGTCCAAATCGTGGATACATACACAGTTCTTAAAACGTGCTGTTCCGATTTCGACGGTGGCAAGAGAGATGTATCAAAATTTTTGTCTGGTAAACGGAATGCGTTATCATTTTCGCTAAATTTATACACCTTCATTAAGGTAGCTACACGAGCATCATTGACGTTTTTTATAGCTTTAAATCCATACATCGTGCAAACAAACTTCTCGATTATGTTAACGACCTTATTTAGGTTCTCCTCTGGTAAATTATTCAAACTTTTAAATGCTTCAATATATTAGACATTTTCGGTCTCACACAATAATATCATATCATTAGACGATCTCAACTGCACAAGGCACACTGAAATTCGAATACAACATATTCTAAACATCTGCTCATAAGTAGATGATTCAAAAGTATAGGTGGGGATTTCAAGGATGAAGCTAGCGCTTTGTTTTCCATACCCATTTAATAAATTTTCTGTATAATTTTGAAATATACAAATGTATTGAATTTGTATTTTCATAAAATAATGTATATTAATAATAAATTAAATATTTAATCAAATTTAAAAAAAAACTAGTGAATGTCGTACGCACGTTTTCTAACATCAACTTCTCAAAGTCGATATTACTAATTAAATATTTACGGCGAACTTTAAAATTCGGGTATATGATAATATTTATATTAAGATTATTGATAAACACAGTCAGTTGCAAGTATATTGGTGGAAAAGTCGTCAGCTGACGCAAGATAGGTGGTGCACGCTGCCTCTTAGGCGAGTTAACACTCAGCACTTTTACTGTACCACAGGCCTGTAGCTAGGGGGGGGGGCAGGACGGGCGGTGCCCGTCCTGGAATAAGTTTCGTCCGACCTACGGTGATCGTAATGGGGGCAATTTTAACTGTTTTTTTTAATATTTTGAAAGATATTGGGTAAAAATTTTCTAATTTTTTCGGATTAAAAAGTTTTTTTTGGATTCCCCCCCCCACCGCTCATCAAAAAATTTTTCGGACTTTTTTACGGGCCCGTTCTGAAAAATTGTTTGCCCGCCCTGAAAGCACTTTCTAGCTACAGGCCTGCTGTACCAGCTGACGACTTTTCCACCTACAAACTCGTAAATCTCCGTATAAATATTATCTTATACCAGAATTTTAAAGTTCGAAGAATAATTTTAATTTTAATGTTTTTGTTTGATCGATCAGCTGACGCTAAATCCAGCGCCCCCCCGTCCAACTGACTATGTTCTACTTTCATTATATAACATAATCTTCCCCTCATATAAGTTTCAGCAGTCGCCGGATCATTTTTTCTCAATTTATTTTACTTGTTTTCAACCCTGGGACAGCCACCCCCACCGCTACCCAACCAGCTGAAGGTTCATTCATTGTTTATATAAGAACAATCCATTTTAAATATTGTCAAAGTCAAAGTTCGCTGGATAGTCAGTCATATTATATACGGACTCCCGGCCTATAAGCCTAATTCATTGGAGTGTTTAATATGATTATTCAATATGAACATCTGTAGTATCTATGTTTGAATTCGTACAACTCTGTTCATGAACCATTGCCCGATATTTCACGTCGCGTAGCTTAAGCAGTCGCCTCGTGTATTCAAACTCAACTGTTTCGGAATAACCGCTAAGACAGTAACTTTGTGGCCACAATTGTTATGAATAAAGGAAGGATAGCCAGCAAAGGTATTCACTTTTAGCCACATCATGCGGTGAATGGGGCAACAACCATCAAGAACAAAATGACAATTCGCCATATCTATTTCTCTAAGAATGCAGACAATCCCTGAAGGAAGTGGTAAAAAACAACAAGGCTACCTTGATGTGGGTGCCAGGGCATGAAGCAATAGAAGGCAACGAATTAGCTGACAACCTCGCAAGAAAAGGGGCTGAAGCACCATTTTTTGGACCCGAAACGTTCTGTGGCTTTTATAAGGGACACATAACGGAGGAGGGCCAAAAATGAGAACTCCTAGTGGAGGAACACTCCAGGCCAAAGACAAGCGAAAAGGTTTATAACCTATTCAACATAGAATGCCACAAGGCTTCTCGAACTTGAAAAATCCGACCTAAGGCTGATCACAGGCCTTCCAACTGGCCATTGCCCCTTGAGATATCTTCTCAAGAACATGGGCATGGCAGAAGATGACAAATAAAGATATTGTGAACATACAAGGTACTAATCCGCATTAGGCTAAAGTACTTAGAACAGGCGGAATTAACGCCTGAAGACGTAGGGAAATTAGCTCCCAGAAAAATCACAAACATTGAAAGTCTTGAAATCCTGGGCAACAACTAGTTGTAGGGTAATTTACAAAAGACCTTTCAGGGCGAGGTGAAGAAAGGCCAACTCAAGGCTAAGCGACCTCTTAAACAATCTACAATCTATTTCAAGAAACCGCATTGAAAATTTCATAAAGAGCTGATTTTTTCATCTTCCTCATAAACCCGCTGTTGTTAAATAACGAGAGCGGTACAGAAGCAAGTTCGTATGAAATTAGCATTACTCTCTGGAGAATGTACGGTGCTATTTCAATGAATATTCATTGAATGAGCTGCTATCTTTATGGACTTTGACCTTGCTTGTTCTTGAACGCATAGCCTCCATCTTGAGTTCCGAGTGCGCTTTCTTTAGTGACAGATTGGAGCAGAATTTTTTCGCCAACATATTTTGGGTGGTTTTTTAGGGTTAAGCTATCGCTTGCGTTTTGGTAACTCTTTTGCTTCTGAAAACTAGCCATCTTGCGCATGGAATTTTCAAACACGTTTGAAATTTGTTCAAAATTAAACCCTCATTATTTGAGATATTAAAATATTTTACTTTAAAAAGTTGTTTTAATCACAATGTTCGATTGTAGATTTAGTTCACCAGATATCGTAATTCAAAATAAAATAAACTGAATTTCTTCTCAAATTGACCTATCAAAACTTACTTGTCTGAAGAAAAATGTATATTCTGAGCTTAATTTTCACAAAAAAATGCTTCAATCGTTCCATTCATACCGCTTTGTACATACAGATCTGTCCAACCAAATACGAACATAGATGTAATATGTCCAGTTGACTTTCGTCCACTGGCAGGAGTCGATTCGAGATGCGACGATTTCCGATGTGTGACGTGTAATGAACTACTGTTCGTGCATCGTACTGTGAAACAGTAAGCTTGAGTTCCATAAAGCTAAAATTAGTTTCCAAGAAAAATGGAAGAAAGAAAACAAATAATTAAATGGCATCACCTAAATAATACGGCGAATATTTGCATAGGCATAGACATTAGAAATAGGCTCGTCTGTTCTGTCTACAGCGCACAGACTGATTCAAAATATTGAACCGTAGGTACTAGAAGATTTATGGCCAGGGCCAGATTAATGATTGGCATGCCCCTAGGTTAATCATGTATTTGCGCCCTCTTATTCATAATGGAAAAAAAAATTAATGAGCGAGGGGGGGAGAAATCAGAAAAAAACATTTTTTGTCCAGATTCAAAATTGACGAGCGTGGGAAAAAAATTTTTGTCCCGGTTTAAAAATTGATGAGAACGAATATTAATTGCGGGGGGGGGGGCAAAATATATATTTTTTTAATAAGCAGAGTTTATATATATATTTTTTTAATTACGTACTTTTATTTTTTCGGAATGAATTTTGTTTGGGAAATTACATGCTTACTTCGAAAAAAACTAATTAAAATATTTATTGTTATTTTACTTAAATCAAAAGTGGCAAGGTACGTGAAGAATTCTTGTTTTCAGAATGAACAGTACATATCAGAAGCCCCCGGGGCTTCTGCTCTGCTTGTACATCTCCCTGTCGACTGTCGACATACAATCAGCGCAACAATAATGCCCTTAACGAGCAAATGTCAAATGGTACGATTTCTTCGCATATGAGGTATTCATAATGTTCGCATTGTGATGGACTGATCTGTATGCAATAAAATGTTTGCGTATTTCGAGATGTTTCTTGACTTACAAGCGAACAGTGACATTTTGTAACTTTTTCTAGGTGTCCGTCTTCCTCATAAAGTTATCCTGAACCGATTGCAGTGGCAATTTAAAAGGTTTCCCTACAGCAACACCGAAAACGTATGCGTATTCAAGACAGCTTTAACATTTGTAGACAGTGTGGCAGAAATCTGGGGCCCTCTAATTAATGGACTATCCCTCCTTGTTGTATCCAAGGCACTTACGAAAGATCCTCAGAAACTTATAACACTTCTCGAGGAGTATAAGGTACTTAGCTATTCCAGCTTATCAAGGTCGAATAAAGACATGAGTTATTTAATAAATTCAAATGAAAATAATATTCGACTTCAATTTCACATATTTTGAACAGTATTTAAAGACATTTTTGTGAAACATGTTGGCATAAGTAAAATGGAATCTAATCGCTAGCACCGTGTACTTCCAGTCAGCTCAACTGTGATATTTTAAGTGTCATCCTATTAGACTATATCACTTGAAAAGGATATTGAATAAAGAATATTGTTACGTATACGGGGGGTCGCTCTGAAATTGCTCGCTTGGCATACGGGAGGATTTGAGTTTAGGTTATTAAATGAATACTTTATCAAATAAAACATAGTGGTAGAAAACAAGGTACAGGTTTATTAAACAACAATAAAATAAAACAAAATAGAACAATTTGTACTTACATTATTTTACCCTCTGGGGGGGTCACGCCCTAGGAGGGGACTTGAGCCACGCACCTCACAGCAACTAGCTGTCCCAAAACCAGAACCCAACCAACATTTTGAAATTAAAATATTTTCTAGCTATTCTTTTTGCAATTCAGCAGTTACCTAGATAGCAAGTAACTCGGGTGAATGCACCAACTTGCTGCTGTCTCAACAATTTCTGTTTGTAAATATTCTAATATTAATTTCTATGTAACAATAACCTGATGTATTGGGTGTCTCAAATAACTGTTATATAAATTATAATTACTGCGTGACAATATTGCTGATACAAAAATTATTCCTAATTAAAACTTTGTTTCTGTGCTCATACAGTATTAAAAACCTTATATTTTAAACTTATGAAGTCGTTTTGAAAATGAGAATCATATATTTCCAAGCAATAGGATACATGATGTACACTTCTGTGCAATAAAATCCCGTACACCTATTTTTCACTATATTAAATCATTCTTTATTTATTTGTCAGTGTCAGTGCATATTTTCGAAATGCCGAAATTAACTGAACATGAAAAAATTCTAATTCTCTCTAAAATTAAAGAGGGATGGTATATCAGAGCAGTGGCTAACCATTATCACTTAAATAAAAGTACTGTTATGAGTGTGAAGAAAAGGTGGGAGGAGGAAGGTATCATAAAGAGAAAAGGCGGTTCAGGCCGACCAGAAGTTCAAATCTCGCTCAAGATGAAACGCTCCTTAGCTATTCTGCCCTACTAAGCACAAAAGGCTTAAGTGTAATACTCCTAAATTTTTGTATTTTTACCTTAGTACTTTGTTCATGTTGTTCTCTAACTAGTGCTAACAGTTTTGAGGCCTATATGGGAAGAGAGAACCCTAAAATCGCATTTAATAAGGGCTTCGATGCACTACAAGCATTCGTTACTAAGCAGTATGGACCAATCTCTCGTTACTATCGTATTGTTCTTGATGTCAGATAAGCCCTTTGTGCTTATGAGGGCAGTATTTGAGGGAAAATCAGCAGTAGACGCTGTGTCCATGACAAATTTTGCAGCATCGAAGTCAACAGCTAGCCGAAGGATAGGAAAATCGGAATTAAAAAACTGTATAAGGGCCAAGAAGACCATATTAACAGAAGAACATAAGCAAGCCTGCATTCTGTTTTGTTTAAATTATGTCTATCGCCCGTTGGACTTTTGAAACAATGTTGTGTTTACCGATGAAAAAGTTTTTCAGTCTTGTAATCGACGGACATATTCGGGTGTACCGTCCTGCAAATACCAGGTTTCACGAACGCTACGTGTCTCCGCGGAACAGGTCCAGGCGATTTTCTGTTAATGTTTGGGCATGGATAAGCGTGTATGGCCCTGGTGTAGCGTGGACAGGTTTATAGGGATATTTTGGAAAACGTTATGCTTAAAATCTCGACGTTTCATGACATTCTAAAGATATTTGAACAAAACAAATTTTCATTTTTTTTTGTCGTTAATATATTTCCACTGGATGTGGAAGTAAAATTATCACAGGCAGACACGTGCAGAACAACCATGCAGAAAACCGCTTTTTAATGTTTTGAGCTTTATTGTGGCCTTATCTAGGATACAATTTTTCGTCAATTTTTACATTTATTATAAATCGAAATCATTAAATCATTAACATTTTTCCAAATACCTTACTTATGACATTTCACAATCAATGTCGCTTTTTTATAACCTATATGATAATAAAAAATCTAAATTCCAAAAAGACTGAGTCACATCAATTAATATTAGTAAAAACTGGATTGCTTGATTTTTCAGGTGTATGGGATTTTATTGCACAGAAGTGTACAAATTCAAACATGTTTAAAAGTTTCTTTCGTTTGTTGCCGTCATCCACAGAAGATTTTCTCTTATACATATTAGAGAGCTTATTGCCTGCAGCCTGTTCAGCAGGCGTATGAGCTCATCATCGCTTGCTACAACTAAGGTGGTATCATCTGCAAAGGGCATAGCAGGATAAGCATGTGTTAAGTGCCCCCGCACCAATCGGGTCGAAATTTTTAACACAAGTTGATAGTAGTGTTAGATGAAATTTCCCAAAATATTATTTTTGGAAAATCATTTTTACGGGAGTTATGGGGGTAAAAAGGAAAATGGAAAAAAAATTTTTTCTCGAGAAAGGATAAACCGATTTTCATGAAAAAAATATATGTTATGGCTTTTGATGGTGCAAATGTGGGAAATAATTATTGAGTCCATTTGTCGAAAAAAAGTGATGAAAAATTTTTTTCAAAATAAAAAAAAAATTTTTAGGGGATGTTCTAGAGGCACACCCACCATTTTCTTCCAAATAAATTCTTATATGCCCCTTTAAAACATATCCAATTTTAAAAGCGATCGGAAGGGTACAACATACTCAAAATTGATAATCATTGGCAGACTGCGGGCGGCAAGTAGTCTATGTAATGAAGCATTATAAGACGACTTTTTGTAAATAATTCGTGCAAAGACGAGATTACCTTTTCCCCCTCGTTTTCGAGGGTGCTGAACACGATGCAAGTGGTGGGAGAAGTTTTTGCCTCAACCCCCTGCAACTTTTTTGAAAAATTTTTTCAAAATATTTTTTTTATGGGATGTTCTCGAAGAATGATGACTAAGAGAAGTCTCATCAATATAGAGTAACCTGATTTGTGAGAGGCAAGAGGACTCACGCAAAAAAGTCAACCCGAATTGTGAGAGGCAAGGGGACTCATAATAACCAAGCACCTCGACTAATGAGAGGCAACGGAACTTACAATAAACAAGCGCCCCGACTAGTTAGAGGCAAGGAGACTCACGATAAATAAACACCCCGACTCGTGAGAGGCAAGGGGACTCACAATAAACAGGCACCTTCACTAGTGAAAGGCACTGTATCCTCCTCGTAGTGGACTTTGAAAACTAGTTCTTTCGTAGGCTGACTACAGATGTCATCATTGCAAAATCTTCAGATTTTCAAACTAGATTTTGTTTGACCCCACAGTTGACGTCAGAGAATTTTTGCACCACACTTCTTGAAGTTTGATACTGATTTAAATGGTAGGGTTGTAATGGCCGCCAGTGACCGTGGTAGTAAGATGTAGTAATGAACCGCTAGTCTATGTAATAAAGGCAGAAATAGTGTAAATATTTCTTGCAAAGAGGAGATTACCTTCCTCTGTCCGTTTTCGAGGGTGTTGAGCACGATGCAAGTGGTGGGAGAAGTTTTTGACCGCCGCAACCTCCTAAAACGGCCCCACCCCTCTTATGGACCCCTTTATGTTCTCTATACGGGTCTGGGGAGTGATTTATCAACGGGTTATACTTGAAATAACATGGAAGATGGTTATAGAGTAAGTTGAGTCCAGACAGCAGGCCTAGGGGGTTAATTAAACCATTCCGAGGAGTGGAAAATCATTTTTTAACAAATAATTCGGGTTCAAATGCGTTTCCCCATTTTTGGGGCCGCTGATCATGGGATCATTTTTAGCTCCAACCCCTCTTCGTCTCTCAAACGGTGAAGAGGTGATTTCTGCCCGTTTGAGGGGGTTGGAGCTAAAAATGAATAATTTTTCCGTGATCAGCGACCCCGAAAATGGGGTATACGCATTTGAACCGAATCATTTGAAAAAAAAAATTACACCCCTCGGAGTTATGGGGGTAAAAAGAAAAATGGAAAAAAAAATTTTTTCTCGAGATAAACCGATTTTCATGAAAAAAATATATGTTATGGCTTTTGATGGTGCAAATGTGGGAAAAAATTATTGAATCCATTTGTCGAAAAAAAGTGGTGAAAAAATTTTCGGGAGGGTTTAATCAACCCCCTAGATCTGCTGTCTGGACTACACTTACTCTATAACCCCCTTCCGTATTATTTCAAGTATAACCCGTCGATAAATCACTCCCCAAACTCGTTTATATATGAAAACATAAAGGGATCCATAAGAGGGATGGCCGTTTCAGGGGGTTGTGGCGGTCAAAAACTTCTCCCACCACTTGCATCGTGTTCAGCACCCTCGAAAACGAGGGGAAGAAGGTAATCTCGTCTTTGCACGAAATATTTACAAAAAAGTCGTCTTATAATGCTTCATTACATAGACTACGCGCCGCCCGCAGTCTGCCAATGATTATCAATTTTGAGTATGTTGTACCCTTCCGATCGCTTTGAAAATTGGATATGTTTTAAAGGGGCATATAAGCATTTATTTGGAAGAAAATGGTGGGTGTGCCTCTAGAACATCCCCTAAAAAAATTTTTTTTTTATTTTGAAAAAATTTTTTCACCACTTTTTTTCGACAAATGGACTCAATAATTTTTTCCCACATTTGCACCATCAAAAGCCATAATATATATTTTTTTCATGAAAATCGGTTTATCCGTTCTCGAGAACAAAATTGTTTTCCATTTTTCTTTTTATCCCCGTAACTCCCGTAAAAATGGTTTTCCAAAAATAATATTTTGGGAAATTTCATCTAACACTACTATCAACTTGTGCTAAAAATTTCGACCCGATTGGTGCGGGGGCACCTAACACATGCCTATCCTGCTATGCCCTTTCTGCTGCCAACACAGCTAGCTTGATTTTCGAATCTACTTAATACAAACAAAATTGGACAATTTTCCGTCAATACCCGCATTTTTATGATATTTCTTGTATTTTTTATTACAAACTGAAAGCTATTTGCCGACCAGCAATCTAGTCTAGTACAAGCCTTCTTCATCGCAATTATTGAAATTAACAGTTGTTTCATTTTTTAGACATATGTAACTTTAAAAAATAGATTTTCTGTTAAATCTTAATCTTACAATTTCTAGCAGATCTAATAGAAAGTTCAAAGTATCATTCGCGAACTATTTTGCAGCTTGTGCTCTTGTTTTTATCGGTATTCTGCATAATATATCATCGTATGTACGTACAAAAGAGCTTTTCACAGCGGCCTATACTTAAAAACGCATTAGTGCTAACTTATTTATGTCCTAAACAATTTTGGTGTTGATACTGATGCTTTAAAATTAATGATCGAAATTCGTATTACAAAAAGACGATGATCATAAATTAAGAAATCAACTTTGATCGTTCAATATAAGGAAGTCGATAAATCAACGGTGGTTATTAAAATTTGCCGTACCCGGCAAAAAAATTTATGAAGTGTCGAATATGTAAGAAATTTATCTAATAAATTATCCTGCATTGGTTTTTAATCTTATAACCCAATAAATAAATCATTTTCAGATCGAAAGACTTGTCCTCGTTCCATCACTCTTGAGATCGCTTCTTATGTACCTGGAGTTGCAAGTAAGTAAAAGTTTTTTTGTTGCTACAATTTAACCTACTCGACATCTGAACACTCACTATTTTTTTCATGGAGATTTTAATTCGACAAGAATTTTTCAATAGAAAACAGTGTATCATCATACACAACACAATACAATAGGTAAATTTAAAAAATAAGCAGTACAACTACATACTTTTTTAAAAGGAAGTGCATCAACAATGTTGCTTTTCAACACTTCTCGGATACAGGAATATGTAATATACAGGGTGTTCCACTGATAGGCGTCAAAAATGAATAAGGTGATAAAGGACCCTAAGATCGACAATACTGACCATTATACAGGGTGTAATTAGTTTCATGTCATTAAGAAAAAACTTGTAATGGGGACCGACTAGACAAAAAAAAACCTTTATGACTTTTCTTCTACTTTGAAAAAAACTGACCTAGCACAACAATTTGAATATTAGGGTAGGAAACATTTGAGAACCACTGCCTTTCTAGGTCAATGGACGCAGTTTCTTTAAATTGTCATAAAAAAGTGCAAAGATTACCGACCGACTCGTTCTCGCCGGCACGCGGCCGCCCGCGGTTTCAAAGCAAAGAAGGGCGGCACCTTTGATGACCGCCTCAACGGAACCAATTATAAAAATGTAAATAATTGGTTATCTCTTTTTGCAGAACTGCAAGCAAATGATGGGCGTAGAGGTTTAAACACAGCATTTCTTTACATGTGTGTTTTTTAATTTAGAACAAAATATTGGGGCTTTTATTGTTGTTTATAATTTTTCAGATTTAAATGTGATTTATTAACATTTGTAACCTGAATGAGTGTTCTGGGTTAAAAGCTTAAAAAATGAGAAATTATTGCTTGACACTGGGAAATAAAGAGTTAGACGTCTGAGATACGATAACAGAAAACAATTATGTGTATTTTAAGTTAGGAAAAAAACTGATTTATTTAACGAATTGCCGATCAGGTATCGAAAACTAAAATATTCGATAAATCTAGAACTTACCAATACATTTGTTGGTTTACATAAATTGTTCGAAATGGCTTCCGTCTGCGTCAATACACTTTTCGGAACGTCGAACTAAGGACATACGCACTCCGTTCAACATTCGGTAAATTAGGATATTTTTTTATGGTTTCTATGCACATTAAAATACCACACTAAACTATCAACTAACATTGTCAATAAAGAAAATAAAAATAAAAACTTGGTCCAAAATCCAAAAAGCAACACAAAAAGAACGAACAAGTAGTGTCTGTACGTAATCAAGAACTTAACGACTTGAACGGTAAGTCAATAAAATAAATCTTAACTGTAAATACGTGACCCAAAATTCAAAAAGAACAAAAGCAACATACAAAAACAACGCACGGGTTCAATGTGTGTACTTAACGAAGTGCCCACAAAAACTAAAATATTGCACAAGGGAGAGTATAGTTTTCTTCAGATCTACTAAGCACTCAGAGAACGCCGACGTCTTTCACCTTTACCGCACCGCTAAAGACCTTACATTACCTACTTTTAAAAAGCCATAAAAAAGTGTGACTATCAACTTGTGTCCTTGCTGACGCGCGGTCTCTAACAAAGGAGCGCGATACTTTGAAAGAGCCGTATTAGTGTTTTTGCTGGTTAGAGGCGCGACATACGCGAAGATAAAAGTCTATCCCAACATTCCAGCAGTTCTCAAACAATATTATTGAAAATTTTCGAAATTTTTGTTTATTTTTTTTTTTTTCTAAAATTATGGGTTTTAGACCCCATGTTATACTAGGTTTTTTGTTCGTTTAGTCGTTCCCCACCAGTACTTTTTTTAATGACAGGAAACTGATTACACCCTGTATACATACGATTTTTTTTCCGGCGTTCTCTATCTTACAATAAGGGCGAGTTGTACCAACTAATTTGAAGCCAAGTTCAGCTTCATCCGAGATCAAAATCCATGGTTACGATTGTCGTACATATTCGTTAACAAAATGCGTCAATATGAAGGTCAGGGGTAAGTCTAGCAAGCGAGAAACTTTTTTATCCGATCTACCGATATTGCACAATCGGTGTAAATATATCTGAGAACAATTGAAGAAACTGCGGTGAAGCAAGCGCCGGGTCACGTACGTACTTGTTCTCTGCATATCTATTTCGCGATTTTGGCCTACATAACGTGGAATTCGGCCTACATAATGTGGATTTCAAGTTACAAGTACCAAGTAAATCGGATATCACTGCCACGTTACGACCTCGGGAAATCCGGTGCGAGAAGAAGCGATATTATTTTACAGCAACTACTAGTGGCCGACCATGACCGTCCGACAAATCCAAGCCACTAAGGCTTTAATGTCATCAACGTCCAGTTCTATGTACCTGCCCACCGGGACAAACATCACTTTTAAGAAGGAACAAAATTGGATACAGAGTAATTCATTTTAAATTATAATGCAAAAATATCTGAGAAGAGTCAGTAGCTAACCAAGTATCCTGACTACTCGTTATAGTTCGGAAGCTAGGTGGATTTTTGGAAACTCATCGTTATAGTTCATTCCATTTTTACAGTACACATAAAAAAGGCTTCATAAACCGCCCATAAAAATATCAAGTTTTTGGTTAGGAATATCGCCCTTGAATGCATATTTGACCATAACACACCATCAAAAAGGTTATTAGAACGAATTTTTTGAGTTTTTAAGGATTAATCTCCATCCAGGGGTGAAAAGTATTTAGAAACTTGACAATTATTTTAGTTGTTTATCTGATTTATCGTAAAAAATATTAAAACCAAAAATGGCATGGTAAAACCGAAAATGTCAGTAATTTTTAGACGTCCAATGATACAAAACAAACTCCTGTAGGTAGAGAAAATGCTGTAGGTATAGAATCCTCCGAAACACGTCTTTAAATGGGACAGAAAATATGCATTTTTTTACCTCGCGAATAGAAGTACTTACTGCCCAGAAACTCACTTTAGATTATCAATACGATGAAGTTTCGTTAAAAACTACAAACTTTTTGTTGTAAGAAAAGAATATATTATTAATTATCAGTGAAAGAAAAATTTTACAGATATTGAACAATTAAAATTCAAATAAATATGAAATATGATCAAAAATTGGTTATTTCTTCGCCAAAAATCAGTAAATATCTACTCCTACGCGCACTGAAAATTTCTGGATTCTTCCATTTAGTGTTAATTGATTATTCATAACTAAAACTTGTTTAAAAGTCATTGCTTTAATACCATTTTATTATGAAAAGTCTTGGACTACATCGTTTGTGTCTACTTTAGTAATATAAGTGAATTGTTTATTTCCCCATTACTTGAAGAAAATCTCATTTAAGTTACGTAGATCTGTCTATACTACTACAAGAATTTATGACCAAAGAACATTTCTCCACCCTCATGCAGTGCACAGAATGTGTATTAGAGAAAGTAATAGATATAAGACTATTTTTATTACGCTCTAATCTATATATATAAAGGAATATTTTTATTTTCCAGAAGAATAAAGCAGCTTTAAGAAATCTCAAATTATGGGTTTGTTCAGGGGAAACACTTGCAGTTTCATTGGCGGAGGAATTTTTCAAGTACTTCCCAGAGAACGAACATCAACTATGCAATTTCTATGGAAGTACAGAAATTATGGGGGATGTAACATATCACGTTGTTACGGGACCACAGCAGTTGAGACATCAGGATAAAGTTCCTATTGGTAATTTTCTCAAAAGTCTTGTATTCATAATTTTTTCTTTTTTTTGTCATTAAAATATAAAGCAAATTTCAAGTTTTGTCTGGTGTTCTTTGGGGATTATTAAATATCTTTAGATGCCTTTAATGGATTAATTAACTGAACGGGTATTATACAAAACAGTTGCATTAACATAACCTCAACTTTTAGGTTTTTTAAGTTTGTCATTTTTAATGATTGTATCCGCATTTCTCATTTGAAATCAGTATGGCTCCAAGCAAAAATTTAAAAATTGACGTAAATGATGTCTCAATATTGTTGATTACTAAAAATGGGCTGCTAATTATAGGTTGGATTTCCAACCTACAAAAATCACATTATTTTATTGGGAGAAGATATTTAAAACTTTATGAACATTACATTGAACAAGATTTTAGTTGAAAGTATGAGAACCAAGCGGAAATTTTCATATTAGTGACATATTACCCGGAAATTTTCAAAGATATATATTTTTGAGGTTGGGTGTTTATGACCGATGACAGCAACAATATAGCTTAGTGTTATGGGCGGTAAAATTTTAATTCAAATTTAAAAATACTTTTTTTTGGATATTACTCAACTGGTTGTGAAAATTCAAATCATTTTAGTTATAATTAAGTATTACCTTCACAGTCAATGAGATTTTAAAATTTGTGAAAACACCGAATTGCCGAAAATTGTATTCCCATACATTCAAGTACAATGGATGTTTGCATGGTATTTAGATAAACACATGAGATAAAAAATGGGGATAAATAACAAATAAATAAATAAATAATTTCTTCAAATACTTAATTAATATGTTCGCTATAGTAAAATGAATTAAGGAAGTGGAAGGAATGTGATTAAAAATCGTAGGACGTGACGAATTAAGATCCACTACTTGTGCGCCACCAATTATCATTTAACCTACAATAGTACTAGAAATTCGTTGACAGATGTGCTGGGTCATGTTATAGGGTCGCGTGCGCGTGACGTCACAGGTCCCAGACCTTAGGAAAAACAAACCGCTGTCATTAGCTGTCAAATGGCGACTGACTGAACCTCAGAATTAAATTTTTCGTAATCCTAGAGTTTTTATCGATATTATATCATACAAAATGGCTAGTTTTTATTGTATTATTAATTGTGGAAGTGTGGCAATCCGAGACAACATCAGTTTTTATAAAATAACGTCGATTTAGAGCCAGAAGAGGTTAGGTTAAACAATCCCAGGCAATTAAAAGAAATGCTTTAAATTGTTGCATGTTAATGCAAGAATGATTGTGAGAGTAATAACTGCTGCTCAAACAAGCAATAAACAATCCATGGTAAAGAAAATCAACGTTTTATATTGGTTTGTCTCTATTTTTAATAACTATTTCTTATTTAAATTTTAGTTGAGCGAAGCATGAACTGCATGGAGAGAGAGTATATTTAAGAGAATACAAGTCATAATTAACAATTGACCTACATAAAATAGTAAAATACATGTTAGACGTTTTATATAATATATTATAATAAAAAATTTACATAATTTACAACGGTTTGCAATTCTTTCAAAAATCAAGTAATTCGCAACATCTCTATGTGTAACATTTGGAAATACATCAATATTTGTACTAAAGTATTTTTTTCTCAAAATATAAGGATTTAATTCGATGGCAGCCGTATACCTAACCTCTACATCAGGAGACAATTCTGCAAAATATGAACTAACCGTCATCCTGACGAACAAAAATTGTTTATATAACAGTATTAAGAATAGTTGTAGATGTTAAATAATCCAACAACAAGTTCTTAAATGGCACAAACACTGCAAAATTCACTTTAAAGAAACACGTTTAATCGGCGGATTTCTCAATGACAGCTGTTTGTTTTTCCTAAGGTCTCAAAATCTGTGACGTCGGCGCACGCGACCCATACAATTAATAAAAATAGACGAATCCACAACTTTTCTGTTTTTAAGTATGTAAGTATAAATTTTGAAAATATTTCCGTAATAAATAATGTAAGAGGTGCAGGCGGCGCCAAAAGCCATATAAGCTGCAAGATTCGTCAATTTTTAATAACCACGGAACATTATTTGACACGACATATTATAGTCCGGGAGGTAGCGACATTTTCAAGCTAGTCATTTCAGCATGGTTAGTTTTCTCTGAAATGATAGTTTATTACGTGTACATACACTAAACCGAGGTCAGCTGACGCGTCCGCGGGGGAGGCAGATGCTGAAAAGCCTCCCACACGTTATAAATTTATGAAAATAAAATAATACCAGCAGACTTGAAATTCTTTACAGTATTCTATTAGATTGTAACATGATAAAAATAAATATTCAGCTGCTGAAATAACGGTGGAAAGTACGTCCGCTGCTCGGATGAACGTTCGGACGATACGTAAAAATTCAAGTCAATTCAGCAAGCTTGAAACTTCATTAAAAAATGATTTATTCTATACATTTCACGAAAAATATAGTCAGCTGACGATCAGCTGGTAGAAAAGTCGTCAGCTGACACCGTAAACATTGCGGCTTGAGTTAAGTGCCCGGCGTGCTGTTTGTGTACATTAAGCGTCGCGCGTTATTTTCAAAACAAACTTAATACTTGCTGTTCTTCATGGCAGGTATACTAGAGTTTATTATTAATTAGTTATTTAAATAATGTCTTATTAATCTTGCATAAATAAACAATATTCATGATTAATAATATCAAACACAATGATTTTATTTAATTTTTTAAGCATTATTTTTAGTTGAAAAAATCTCTCCAGATTATTATAATATAATTATTCATTGGAACTTTCACAGTCGCTGTCTCCGTAATCTTCTTGCTCGCTAGCTTCATCAGAGTCGAGCGCATCTATCTCCGCATTTAAATGCAAGTCTTATTCCTCATTTGCAATTAAAAATGATAATCATGAGAAATAAGTGTTGGTTAATTAATGTTTTATAATTTCTTATGCGTCGATAAGAAGCAAAAATAACTGATTTTTTACAAAGAAAAAACGTAAATTTTCTTTTGTATTACAAATATTTGTTTCGTGAATATTATATAATATAAAATACTTCAGTAGTATTTTACCTTCATCATTATCTGCAACTGGATCTAGAGTGATTTCCGATATAGTTGATGGCAACTGATCTCCTTCAAACCATTCGTACATAAATTTATTATCTATTTCCTCCCAACCGTATTCATTTGGTACAACTTCACTTGGAATTTTGCAGTGCGCATGAGCCCAGAAATTCGATATATAAAAAGTTCGCAATAAATGCTGCCTTAACTCTGATTGGCAAGGTGGTAGTAAGAAACCGTCGATATTATTGTTTGGCAGCCGAGAAACATCATCATTTTCAATAACTTTATATGTTTTCTTGAAAGTTGCCAGGCGAGCTTCATTTATATCTTTAATCACTATAAAACCGTACATTTGGCAGATGTATTCTTCCATAATTGGTATCATTTCCTCTAAGTTTTCTTCGTTGCAATCCAAGAATCTACGAAATGCATCTACATACTTTTTGGATTTTCTTAATAATTGGAATGGACGATTTTTACCTTTTCTAAAGAAAGAGGGATTGTAATCGCATCCTGAAAAAATAAATTAATTTTGCTTTAATGAATTTATTAGTAAAAAAGTGATTGTTTTATTAAAAAACTGTAAAATTACCTGTTAAGGCGTGAAAACTTGGCAATGCAGCACTCAAATCCGAACCCAAGTTTTCATATAATTTCGATAAATCAATGAATCTTTGATTATTTCCTACGCCAACTTGCATTGCGATTTCTAAATTTTTACTTTTGCAATGTTGCATATTCCCAAGCATAATAACGGCAACGTCGGTGTCTGAGCATCTTATCGTCACTTTTGCATCAAAATCTAACTGGCAAACGTGAAAGACTATTTTTGTATCCGCCTCTTCATGAGCTGGAGTCGATAAAGCGAAATTTTCTGTTCTGACAACTTTACCATCTATAACTTCATACTTAAAGCATGTGTTAAAATTTAAATATATTTCTTTTTGGCCAATAAAAGAAGCGATATAATCTTGTGACCAATCATTTATTATGTAATTCACCAAAGCCTCCTTAAAACATATGTTTTTTAATTCTGCTACGAAATCCGCCGGACGATTTTGCTCGGGTCCTTCAATACGACAATTAACTTGCCTCATTCCTCGTGTAATATGCTCTGAATCTTTGATAGACGGAAATATATAACGATCGAATACTATTATAATAGTCGGCTGACGACTTTTCCACCAGCTGATCGTCAGCTGACTATATTTTTCGTGAAATGTATAGAATAAATCATTTTTTAATGAAGTTTCAAGCTTGCTGAATTGACTTGAATTTTTACGTATCGTCCGAACGTTCATCCGAGCAGCGGACGTACTTTCCACCGTTATTTCGGCAGCTGAATATTTTTTTTTATCATGTTACAATTTAATAGAATACTGTAAAAAATTTCAAGTCTGCTGGTATTATTTTATTTTCATAAATTTATAACGCGTGGGAGGCTTTCCAGCATCCTCCTCCACCGCGTATGCGCCAGCTGACCTCGGTTTTGTGTTTGTACACGTAATAAACTAACATTTTAGAGAAAACAAGCCATGGTGAAATGAGTGACTAAAATGTGTCGCTACCTCCCGGACTATTATGTCGATGAATCTCTAGTACTAACAGGCTGAATAATTATATTCACTTCCTGCAATATCGAGTTTTACTTCCAAAAGTTCAAAATAAATTGAATACGTTATCAAATTTGTATATATATATATATATATATACTTCTTTTTTCAATGCAATCACCCCATTCCTGAGGTTCTATTAATGCATTCTTATTCCTTATACAAATATATTTCTTGAAGTAAAAAAAAATATTACTTAATACGACTAACACAAAAACAAAATAATTTCTACGACATCCAACATATGTATCATCATCATCCGAACCAACAGTAGATTATTGCAAAACCATCTTTATTCCCAAAGAACACATATATAACGCCCAGAACATCAGTGAAACGCAAAACCTCTATTTTCACAGGTCTGCCAGTGGACAACACGATCATTTACTTACTGGACAGAGATTTCCGGCCGGTAAAAGCAGGGGATGTGGGCGAACTATTCGTGTCGGGTCTCAATCTGGCTGCAGGCTACGTTAACGGGAGGGATCCAGAAAAATTCCTAGACAATCCATTAGCAATCGATCCCTCTTACGCGAAACTATATCGCACCGGAGACTTCGCACGCATAGAAAAGGGCATCTTGCTGTACGAGGGAAGAACCGATTCTCAAGTGAAAATCCGAGGGCATCGGGTGGACTTGGCGGAGGTGGAGAAGGCGGTGAACTCCGTTGAAGGGGTAAGTTGAAAGTTGACGGTAGTTATTTGTTAGAAGTTATTGGCAGGTGAATTTGCTTCATTCGGGGTATGGACACATCCACAAATGACGTCACACTCAGTAATAATCTACATCTTGTATGCATTCTTAACCCACCCGGCGATATATTTTTTTCTTTTTTATAGATTTTATATCACATATGAAAAAACCGCTGCCCAAGGAATCACTACTTCCACATCCAGATTCTCTATCCATGTCACTCACAACGAAAAAACTTTGTATGTGAAAATAATTGTTTATGGAACTTTAATAATGTAATATTTGAAATCTTCTACCCCAAAAACCCGTAAAACGATACCCCACATCGGTGGTGGGGTGGGGGTGGTGATAGGGGGGTGGTAGTGGGGAGGTGGATGGAGTAAAAAATATTTTGAGGTTTCTGGTTCCTGTACATACACTAAATCACAAGTTTTTTTCATCCCCTTCAATAAGGGGGTGGGGGTGGTAATGGGGGTGGCTAATGCCAACATTTTTTTTTGAGACCTTAGCTTCTCTTGTATATACTAAATACCAATTTCGTGGACTCTTACCTGCTTGATTTACCCATTTACCCCAAATTTACTCCAATTTACACCCCAACCCTTCGACGGAACAAGATGAAAATATAATCTAGTTCTAGATCTCGTTAAAGTACATATGTGTACCAAATTTCAAGTCAATATCTCAAACGGTTCCAGAGTAAACGTGCGCACAAAAAAAGTTAGACAGACAGACCGACAGACAGACAGAAAATTTTTTTTCGCTCAAACTTAAAATCTCGACGTTTCATAACATTTTAAGTCTATTTGGACAATAAAAATTTTTAAAAATTTTTTTGTCGTTACTATACTTCCACTGGACGTGGAAGTAATACACATTAAAAGGGCCATACACTGTAAAAAGTCAAGGTAAATTCACAATGCATTTACATTAAATATTGATGTAAATTTGACGAACATTTTTACAGAAAACATAGTGTAAAAACACTGGACTGCGTATTTTTACATACGTATTACAGAAATAAATGTGATTATACTTATTCATACGTATAAAATTTACATAATTCCTTAAATTGACAGCTAATTTTACATTAAATAATCATGCTATTTTATAATTCTGCATTTCACTTGTAACTTTACAACCTATATTGATGGCAACAAGTAATCCATTTTAACTACCGGAATTTTGTAGTATTCCTTTTTATATAGTAGCTTCAAAACAAGTGGTTTTTGAAGATTGTCGCCATTTGAACATTTAATGAGCATCAAATAAACTACCAAAATCCAAAGTTTCAAAAAAAATTAATCGAAACCAAAAATCAATGTATTTTGTACGTATTTTGTGTAAAATAATGTTTTGCTCGCAAAACTTTTGAAGTCCTTTCGTGAAGTACTCGAAGTAGTCTAGGGTCCAACAGTACGAAATCGCTCTAAATTCCAAGTAACCTGTTCCGACATGACGTACATTTTTCAACTTCAGATTTGCAGGACACCAGAAATGACTTGTCGGATTCTTATCAGCTCTTGCATAACTTCTTAAATGATAAGAAAAGAGACGAAATGATAATTCCTAAAAAAATGTTTTTTAATACATAACACGTCCTGTAAAAGAAACTATGAGTGCTATCCATCTAATTTTTGTATAGTATACACTAAAGACATAAGCACTTCGATGAGGCTCGATGGCACTGTTTAAATATGTTTAGTTTTTTGGGAAAAAATATGAAATCTGTAACTATAAAATATTGTAGTAAGAATTTCAACATACGAGCAAATACTTCAATTTTAAATTTTTTGTGTATAAACTATGCTAACAAACATACCCAATATATTGAAAATGTTTTTAAGACAAGAACTAAGTTGATATTGCATATAGTATTCGAGTTGTGAATTTTTAAAATGGGTGCATGATGCGGCGTATGTAATAAAGGCGACAGCTCTCCTAAAATTCATAAAGCCCATGAAAACAGTTTACAGTGGAATTAGCTGGTATGTTTATGTATATAGTGTGAAGTTATTTGTCTTAACATTTTAACATTATAAAAACTATTTGTGTTTGATTGTTTAAATCGATGTATTATTGTTTGCGGTTCATATTTATTATTTACTAGCTATGCCCGCGGTTACGTTCGCGTGGAATTTTGAAATTGACCAAAAAGCTTCTTTATAAACGACGTTTGAGGTAGAATCACCATTCTGGAATATTTCAGAAAACTCACAAATTTTCTGGAATATTCCAGAGTACTCTCGAATTTTCTGGAATATTACAGAAGTTTAATCTTAAAAGTTTATGCCGTGCAAATACGTTTATTGTAGAGATCAAGCTGTATCTCCTGTTCTACTAGACCGATTTTCATAAAACTTGGCTTAGTCTAGGCCGATTTCGATGAAATAAGAACTAAATGTTACTCCAAGCTTAGATGAACCTCATTGGTTCAGTAGTTTCTGCGTGATGCGCGTTCAAACAGACAAGCAGACAAACAGAGAAAAATTCCAAAATCTGTCTTAATGTATTCCATTACTCATCTTACATCCCCCACATCAGTTTTTTGCAAATATTTTCAATGTACATACACGTCAACTTTACAAATGTATTATATGTATACGTTTGAAAATTATTCAAAGGTAAAATAATTTAATAAAAGTGATTTACGCACCCTCCCACCGACGGCAGACGCTTTTCAACAACATGTTGCAATATTACTTTTTTTTAACCGTCATTCAAATTACCTCTTGAACAAAATTTTGGATGCAGAATTCAAAATCAGGAGCTGGTACCAATAATGTCGACAAAAAAAAGTTTATCTGAACTTAAATTGAAAAGTGCAACTGTAAAATAAAATGCAACACAAAATGTTCTTGTGAGTGGTATTCAGTTGCGTGCTTGTGTGCTGCTTCTCCTGAAAATTGTTTTAAGGGAAAAAGCAATATGCATCATTTTATAATGACAATGATTCTGACTAAAATGTTAGAATAGTTATACACAAAAATTACATAATATACAACATTAATGTTTTATTTAAAATATCTCCCTTTTCTGTTTTCTATTAAATATGCCAAATACGTAAAATAATATTTCTCACTAATGTTTTATTTCTTAAACAATATAAAAACGAGTAGAAGTTGTACTCGGGCATGGCCAATTGCGAATACCTATTTGATTAACACATTTTGCTCGAACACACAATTCACTTTGTATCGATTATTTTTTTAAATGAGTGGCCGCAATCGGCAACGCCCGACTACTACTTTCATTCGTTTTGTTGTATTATTAACATAAAGTAATTCAAATTTGCAATTATATTGAACAATATAGTGCTTTTTACTGTTACACTGTACCATTTATCGTGTAGACTATTTTTATTTTAATGTTGCATAATTACGCGTCTCATAAAAAAATCATAAACAAAAAACTGTATACGTTATCGACAGGATCTTTTTTAAAAAAACTTTTTCAATATATGGACTATATTTGGTAAGCAATTGTATATAATAATTTCATAAATTTAACATAGTTGTCCGCATATCGAAATTTTTAGAACGTAAAATATCAACCTTTTGGTTTTAATTATTTTTTTCCAAAAAAAAATATTCTTTTCAAAAAGACCAATAGTTTAGTTAGAATCACGTATATCTTTTGAGTATACATACCAAAAATCAGATCGGTAGGTTACATAGTTTTTGTTTTAACGGAGAATAACCATTGTAAAACATAATTTTGTAATTATCAATCCGCCATCTTTTTTGCGATTTCTGAAGTTGCGCAAGAGCAAAAATTAATCCGACAAGTGTTTTCTAGTGCCCCAGGTAATGCTCTCTTCATTACTTATATCAACATTTGTACGTCATGTCGGAACAGGTCATCTTGATTTTGGCGTGCTTGGATCCCGGACTAAAGCATTAAGCAACAGTTTTAAAAGCGCTCATAAGCACAGTGCTCCCGAGGACAAAAGTGCTTAGACGAGCAGTGAGCACAGTGCTTAGGAATAGCTCTGTGCATACATACAAACACACAGGCATAAACGGACAAACCCACAACCGAACCGAGAACTTCATTTTTTGAAGTCGATTAAAGTAAAATTCTGTCTCAAAAGTGCTTGGTGGATATTATTTGGCACAATCGAACGAATTACGCTCTTTTCACACTAAACGGTTTTTATCATACGGTAAAAAACCGTACGGCCGCATTCTTTTAGTAAAGTGAAGAAAAGCATGGAAGCTTTCACATTATATGACGACGGCAAAACGCCAGTGCCGTGCCGTGCAGCAGCCGTCCCCTGCCACTGGACTCGACAGCTGCCGTACGGCGCCTTTCACTCAGTGGTCTACATAACTCAAAGCGTGCTTTCACATTCGACGGTTTTGAGCCGTACGGTAGCTACGTTGTTTGCTTTTACTAGTCACTACTACTTAGTGCCTTTTGATTAGTATTATAGGTATTTTAGTACAATGAAACTTTTATTATCTCCAATGTTTGAGTTTGATAAACAAAATCATATCGAACCTTGATCCAAATTGTGGAAATTTGTGACCTGAGCCTTTGTGTGCACTGTGCATTATTCTTTAAAACACTATTAACTTTTGTGAAATGGATGAAATTGATGGTGAAGTTTTGATAACCGTGGTCCAAAGTAGACCTGTGCTATGGGACAAAACTCTTGATGTTTATAAAGATCAGATTACCACAAGAAATGCCTGGCGTGAAGTTTGCTTAGAACTGAAACAAGATTTTGAGATGGAAGACAAAGATAAAACTGTGTTTGGTGTAAGTACATGTAATATTTATTGAAAAACTAAAAACGACGATGAAACAACCACAAAGCAATAATTTGTTCACTATCCATTAATATTTGTATAACATTGACAAATGAAATAAAAATATTGAGCTTACAAAAGCAAAAAAACGTGCAATGTGAAAACAACAATGTCACGACAAAAAGCCGTACGGTTTTTTACCGTACGATCAAAACCGCATAGTGTGAAAAGAGCGTTATTAGCCATGTAGTAAATTCGTATGCATTCTAAAAGGGCTGAGGATTTATTTTGAGTGCCACCAAGAGCCACGCGAATCTCCCATCGTAGAACAGTTTTATTTTTTGAAGTAAACTCATTCGAGACATGTTTCTTGTCGGACGGTCCGTGGTAAATTAAACTACTTTTATTTCAGGTGGATAAAGCCGTCGTTCTGTGCTACAAACCCGGAGAAATAAATCAAGCTCTCTTGGCTTTTGTTACGGGGCAAAGCCTCATGAGCGAACATCAAATAGAGGCAGCGCTGAAAGACAAATTGACCACGTACATGGTTCCCCAAGTTATATTGATCGAAAACGTTCCTTTATTGGTGAACGGGAAGATAGACAGACAGATGTTACTAAAGAGTTACGAAAATACGAACAATAATGGTAAGCTTACAAATATACATGTGTAATTATTGGAACTACATAAAAATACAATTTGAGTATTTGTAACATTGTTATGGCTTTTCATCTCTAGAATCTCAAACTTATCTAAGATTTTTCCTTTACAATTCGTAAAAGTTTAACATTACTGTTGCCAAAAAAAATATTTTAACTAATACAATGCTATGAAATTCGTTGGTTTTTTTATTATTTAAAATAGACTTTCTATGTTCACTCTGATCTATGTATAGGACATTACAATCGTTGCACATTATTTCGTATGTACCCTCGATTTTTCACACCTTTAACGTTTATCATGTTTTAGATGACGCCAATCCAGAGATTGAAATAAACTACGAAGGGGTTAGAACAAATCAAATACAAGCTGCTAAGGTGCTATTTGAAACAGTGGCGAGTGTTCTAAACAGAGCGGCCAGATCTGCGATTTCGATCAACGCCAACTTTTATGAAATCGGTGGAAATTCCCTCAACTCCATATTCACCATCTCTAGGCTAGCTGACCAAGGATATCACATAAGTAAGTAGAAACTGACTTCTGTTGCAACGCTTGGCGCTTTGAAACTAAAGACCATTCTCTTGGCGCCTACTGATAAAGGAATATAAATAACACAGCCCCACAGAAAAAAAAATTTTTGGAACTGCCATCGAGACAACTGTATCCCTATGTAATTTTCGACGCTGAATCCGAATTCGAGGTCAAAAAAAATCGTACACCCCCAAAATCAACCCCTAGCGCTAAAAAACACTCCCTAAATATGGTAAAAATGACTTAACGCTCCACGAATAGTCTTGAATCTAAATAAATCGAATTAAATATAAACATTCAAGTATATAACGCATAAATACAGAGTTAACTCCACTTTCCATTGAAAATCACTCCCATGAGTGGGTGAAAACTACCCCTCACACAACAGGAAATTTCAGAAAACTGCAGTGATTGCCCATTTATTTTAGAGTTATTTTAGAAACAGTATGTAACTGCATTAGTCTCGATGCGATGCTCAAAAACTACCCCCATAGAGTGGCGGAAACCACCCCCAAATTTAAATTGCAGTTGCTTAGACTATATAGTATTTTGACCAGCCGGTAGGTGGTGCATTGACAACCGCATACGAGTGTTGAATGCGGATTAAGTATACGTCAAGTTGGACTCTTTATTGGGGCGTTCATTGTTTCTGTTATTACCTTTTTTCTCCGATTTTCCTTGCAATTTTAATCTAGGGGTGGTTTCCGCCATTCTATGGGGGTAGATTTTGAGCATCGCATCGGAACTAATGCAGTTACTCACTCTTTCCAAGAAAACTAGGCATCGTAAGCTTTTGTTACAATCACTGGTTTTTTTTTAAAACTCATGGGGATGATTTTCAATGGAAAGTAGTGTTTATGCGTTATATACTTAAATGTTTATATTTAATTCGATTTATTGAGATTTAAGACTATTCGTGGAGCGTTAAGCAATTTTTACCATGTTTAGGGAGTGTTTTTTAGCGCTAGGGGGTTGATTTTGGGGTGTACGATTTTTTTTGACCTCGGATTCGGATTCAGCGTCGAAAATTACATAGGGATACAGTTGTCTCGATAGCAGTTCCAATTTTTTTTTTTGTGGGGCTGCGTAATCTTTGTCTTGAGATCCAGAGAAGTCTTTTGAAAGAGCTCACTTAACATTACAAGGCTGCAAAGATAACGATGACAATTCTGAATTATACAGGGTGGCCCACTGAAAACGAAACAGGCGTGTTTTCTGTCTGTATATTCATTTCCCTTTGTCCCCCTTGGTGATAAAATCGACGGGTCTGGGGAGCGTTCTTTTCGAAAAAATGATCATACACGCAAAAAACACGCCTATTTCGTTTTAGGTTGGCCACCCTGTATATCTAACATCGGAGTGATACAATATCATTAAGAAAAAATGCGACAAATTTTAGATATTGGGGATTTCATTTCTGCGATGGACCTAGGCGAAATTCTTCTAAGAATGACATCTGACACCAAAATTAATACTCAGCCACCCAGTTTTTCAGCTGAACTACTAAAACCAGGATATAAGCACGCTGTTTTGGAGTAAGTACCTATCTATATAATAGTCAACCTCGTTCTCAACTTTAAAATATCTTTTTTGCAACATTGTAGATAAGATAAAATAAATCGTTATTTCATATTATGTATTAAATGGCTAAAAAACTACAACAGTGATGTATGTGAAACCTATTACTATACCCATTTTGTTTTGTACTCCTCACCCTTTATGACGTTATTTGTTTGGCAAATACCCCTGTCAGTATTAATGATTCTGACATCAGAAAAACGGCTATTCACGCTGTTTTTCGAGACATGTTTACTATCGAACAAAATAATTTGTCATGTAAAGAAATGTTCATTAGATAACATTCAATAAAGGCATTATTTATTAATTTATAATAAGCGTCACTGTTTTTATACTTAACTATACTTACCACTTTTTGTGAAATTTTACTTCTCGTAGAATCAGTCATCAATTACGAAGACGTTAAAAGGCCACGATGCTTTTAATTTTATAATGATAATAATAATAACTAGGGATGGGACGGATATCCGGTCCGGCTACTGCATCCGGCCAATCCGGCTTCCAAACCGGATATCCGGCTCCGGCCGGATATGAAAAAATATCCGGTCAACATCCGGCCAAAAAAAAACTGTACAAAATGCATGAAACTTAAATGTTATTTATTAATTGTCAGTTATATATCAAAATATTTATAAAATTAACAATGAACTAGAAATTACAATCAAAACAAGCTAAAAACGTACTCTTCGCCAATTTACTGAGCTTTTTATATATAATTGTTACACATTCTATAGGAATAATGTTAGTTTTTGGACATCCTAAATTTTTTGATACCATCTTTGTTGTGAAAAAAAATTATATGAAAAAAAAAATATATCCAACCTGTTTGAGATTTGAACACGGGACCTCTGGATTGCAACGCAAAGCTTTAGCCGCTGCGCCACCTCATCTTGCTACGGAAATTGACTGTCTGTGATACTTATATATCTTTCGACAATCATATATATTTCAACTCGTACTTCTATGAAATATATACTAGTAAAATTCGTAAACAAAAAAAATATATTATGGAAATAATATTTCGCAAGATTTCCATTTTAGTACAAGCGACAAAAATTAAGAGAATATATATTTTTTTAAATTAAATAATTAATAACTTTTTTATTTACTGATCGATTTTCTTCAAAAACAATAGGGTTCTTCCTCTAGCTAACGCTAACTTACTTTCTAAATTTCAATACAATCGGACTTTTCTTTCTTAAGTTATCGTGCTCACAAGAAACGTGACGGACGGACGGACGGACGGACAGACGGACATTTTGAAAGTTGTTCAGAATTCGTTCACTAACACAATGATATGAAAATTTTTTCTCTACGAGCGATATTTACGATTTTAGAAATGTGCCGATCAAATACAATATACTCTTCGTTTTTGCGAAGAGTATAATAAATAACAAATATAAAAAAATAAGTCTTAAATTCTTCGCGAATACAATGGTGGTATATGTATAGCTATTTTTCTCCATTTTATTGCTAATGACAAAAACAGCAACTACTAACGATCGCGAGAAATTACTTTTTAATTTGATGTGTAATTACACAAAATGCATATGTAATTTCAAAACACAGATGCCGGTTGCTGGTTCTTCTGAGAATGAAGTTCCTTAGAAAATCATAATATTAATAAATACAAAAACACCATAACTGGGGATAGAACCAAGTACACACATATAAAAATATTTGTTATTAATTACACAGGTCTACAAAAAAACCTACCATGCCTTAAGTATTTTTGTGTGCTGAATCCAAAAAAATTTTCTACCACGTAGATTTCGAGTAAACGTCAAAAATTGTCAAAAAACCGTATTTTGACGATAAAAACAGGGATTTACGCGTTAAATAAGTTTTTAAATTGAAAATTCGGATTCAGCACACAAAAATACTTAAGGCGTGATAGGTTTAATCCATGGAACAGAATTTTGTTTTGTAGACCTCTGCACAGATGCGCACCTCGCATGTGAACTGGTCTACAAAAAAAATTTTCTGTTCCAAGGACTAAACTCAACATGCCTTAAATATTTTTGTGTGCTGAATCCAAATTTTCAATTAAAAAAAATTTCTTCCGTCTATATTTCGAGTAAATCCTGGTTTTTATTGTCAAAATACGGTTTTTTTACCGTAGAAACCAGGATTTACTCGAAATCTACGCGGTAGAAAATGTTTTTAATTGAAAATTCGGATTCAGCACACAAAAATACTTAAGGCATCATAGGTTTAGTCCTTGGAGCAGATTTTTTTTTTGTAGACCTGTGTTATTAGTTCTGTTCTGGTGTACCATGAGCGTTTTGTGTAATTACAATTACTTGCAGCCATGTGCAAGATTGGCAGGACAGGACAATGCGGATACGACTAGAATTTAATTGTAAATATCGCGGCCTGCTCGTAGATAAAGCGACTGCTTGAAAAGGCATGATATCCGGCCGGACCGGATTTTGATCTGGCCGGATATACTGTATCCAGTTATCCGGCCAAAAGCACATCCGTCCCATCCCTAATAATAACATTTATTGGCCAAAGGATACTCGAGGTGTATGGCGTGTCAGTAAAGCAACACTCAAAGAAAATGCTAGGTGAATTCAACCAAAAAGAGCATATGAAATCGCGCCTATCTAGTTTCATAGTTAAATCAATCAGAAAAGAATAGTCATACAACAACTTTGTTTTCGTAAACAAATAGTAGTTCATATCTTCTTGTAGAACAACAAATTAAATAGTACAATGACATTTTTTTATGTTCACTAACCATTTTCAATTTGGTCTACAATTAAATAGTACAACGACTTTGTTTTTTGTTCACCAACTAATTTTTAGGATGATCTACACTTTATTGTATGATGAAGTTTTTTTTGGTTGGCCAAAATCTCAGTATTGAGACATCAGACGACCCAAACCAAAGATTAGAGATCGTTTATAAGATCCATCCAAATATATCGATGATCCCTGAGAGAATTTGAACATTGCAATTATGTTATTAATTTTCTATAAATTCATAAGAGTATAAGATAATGCATGATTGATTATTGTCAGTGATTTGTATGTGGCGTCATCTAGGAATAATTTCTGTAATAGACTACGTGGTAAGCAAGCAAATTGTATGGTAATTCCCTTTTAGAACTTCTAGAAGACAACAATAATATTGGTTTGCCTACAAAGTACAATAATACAGCGAACTAATACTGGGTTAGAATTACAATTCGATAATACTTAATAAAGTCTACTATTTATCGAGTTTCATGTGACAAAATTCAACAAATTATTAGTAAGATGAATAAATTATAGTCTTTTTTGCACCTATTTTTTAAATTAATGTTTATTTTGTTGTGTGAGAATCACCTTTTGTTTAAAAATACTATTAAATATACTTCAATTTAACAAAATGAACAATATATATATACTATTTTTTTGATTGATTTAACCCATACTATTTGCAAACAAAAGCGCTGATGCGACGTCTTAATTCATCAAAGTGGATGGCAGAACGATGTTATGTTTATGTAAACAGAACTGCGGGTTAACTCTACAATAATATTGGTTTATCTGTCAACTATAATAGTAGAGCAAACTGCTAGTGGGTTTACAATTACAATTCGACAATAGTTAAAAATAAAATATACTATTATCTAGTTTAATTTGACAGAATTCAACAAAATAATAGTCAGACGAAAAAAATAATAGTCTTATTCATCTATTTTTTAAGTTAATGTTTGTTTTGTTGTACGACAACTTTTTATTAATTAAAATAACAATCACCTTTTGTTTAAAAATACCATCAATATAATTTAGTTTAACAAAATTAACGATATTGTTAGTTAACCATTTTTTTTGTTGAATTTACCCATACTATTTCTTTGAGTGAAGCATATAAATATAAAGATATAGATATAAAGGCAATGGAAAAACATATATACATTATTAACAAGCAATTATATATTATTCTCATCCTTATTAGGTTACATATTGGTCTAAAAACTCACGTGTGTTATAAAAGCCTCCATTTATTAACATGGTTTTACACTTTGTTTTTAAACATATTTAGGTTTTTGATATTTCTCATGTCAGCTGGCAATTTGTTGTACAAAATAATGCAGTTATAGGCAGGTGAGTTTTTATAAGTTGACGTCTTGTGAGGGGGAATTCTTAATATAGTCCGGTAAACTCTAAGGTGGCGTATGTAAGAGTTGGTAACACGACGTACGATTTGATATGCGATACGCATAAAGCTATCGCAGTGACATAGAGATGAACTAGTTACGTATGTCTTATTCTTTTAGTTTATATGATGAAGCGACCTTTGGACACAGTAGAGAAAAGACCAGTAGTTTCACTCGCAGCGGTCCCTTTGATATTTGTTGTACTCGATTTTATTTTTTTTAATCCACTGCGCATCTACTGTTTGTATCCCACGCGCATTTCGTCGATAGTGGGGACTGTTCAGGAACGTAAACGTAAACAAAAATAAACATCCGCCTCACCCTATATCATCACTGCCGTCAACTGTCGTCGTGCCGTCCACTGCGCATCGAATAGTTTAAGCCCACGCGCATCGCATGCGCACTGAAAATCTTATACAACTGTTCCGGCTGAGTCGGACTACTGGTCTTTTCTCTACTGTGCTTTGGACGCGCCAGCTTAGAGTTTACTCGACTATAGATGACCGTGCCTAGTGTCATGGTTATGCGTGGATGAGCTAGATCTGAAAAGGTGTTCGTTTTTTCTAACTAATATCAGACATCTAAGAAGAAAAATACAGGGAGAGGTCAGAATTTTTTGGTTTATAAACACTTGTCTACAGCTTTCCCTGAATTCCATGTTGAAAATTAATCTAATTAATCTTTTTTGTAAAATGAACACCCTTTTTGTATTTCGAGAGCACAGCCCCAACTGATTATGTTTAAAGATATGTGAGAGTATGCCAGAGCATAATAAATGTTTAGCAAGCCTGGATTGTATAATTTACAGTTTAAACTTTGAATTAAACATATTTTACAAAAAAAAAAAAATAATTCTAAAAAAATTTCTTTTTCTTATACACCTGCTGTTGATACGAAAAAGTAACCGCGTGTTTCACGTTTGGGCAGTTTTCGTGGCAACAAACACTTTGCATGATAGCGCGGGAAATTATCGGCTGTCTCCCTCTATCTAGTTATATTTTAGTAGGGAAGCCAAAATAAAATAACTCGTTAAATAATCATCATCGCCAGGCAACAAACACTTTTGCATGATAGTGCGGGAAATTATCGGCTATCTCCCTCTATCTAGTTATATTTTATTAGGGAAGCTAAAATAAAATAACTCGTTAAATAATCATCATCGCTAGGGTTTTTTCTTGGAGAGGGAGGTTAATAATTCCCAACTCCTCAAAAAAATGTTCTCCAAAATGAAAACTGATGAGAGGGGGGTGAAATGTTTCTCGAAATCCCCAATTTGAAGCTTGAATTTCCCAACTCGACCACTACGATATAGGAGCCCCCCCCCCCATAACGACACACCTGATAACGATTTTCGTCGAACTCAGCTTGGTTATGGAGACAACAAGCAAACATTTATTCGATAAGGTCTCCTATATATAGCCTGCAGTTGCTTGGAGGGAGAGGTATAGTTATGACATCAAGATGTCATACGAACGTTTACAAACAGACGAAGTATTTAGTTTAAATGTTAAATATCTCAGAAACTATGGACGTAAAAAATACTAACGATAAAAATTAAAGGTTATCCATTATGTTTTCAAATGGTTCTTTATTTGTTTCTGTAGCACAAAAAACAAAGAAGTTATGATCGAAACAATGAGCGTCTTCACGTTTTAAATAAAAATATCGCGTTACAGTTAACGCAGTATTTGAGAATTATATTTTTTAATTACTGGCAAGTTACAGTAACAATGGCGACATCTTTATTTAAAATATGTGATGACGCACATTTTTCCCATCATAAGTTCTTTGTTTTTTATGCTATAGAAACAAATAACCATTTGAAAACATAATCAATAACCTTTAATTTTGATAGTTAGCATTTTTTACTCTCGGAACTCCGAGAGATATTGTTGCCACCTTCGACTAGAATGGAATTAAAGTTAAAGGATACGGCCCTAGAGGCGTTCAGGTATAATCCCACCAGCGCCCACTCGAGCGAGTGCGTAAACCAAATGTCCGAACCTGCGGTTCATCTCGTACTGAGCAGGACGAGTCATCAGTAGGGTAAAACTAAGCTGTCTCACGACGGTATAAACCTAGCTCGCGTTCCCTATTAGCGGGTGGTTTCTGAGATATTTAACATTTAACCTAAATACTTCGTCTGTTTATAAACGTACAGGTGCCATCTTGATGACGTCATAACTACGTCCTCCACACAATAAGAGTGCAGGCATTTTTCTATACAGGAATATGTTTTTGCTTGTTATCGCCATAATCCAGCTGAGTTCGACGAAGTCTATTGGCTTCCATGCTATTGTTTTTTGATTGATTGATTGATTTACCAGCGTGCGGTAGGCATTACTGCCACTCCCAAGTTATACAGCTGGGCCTGCTACGTCCTCGCTGGGTTGGACTAAGGTCATGCTTGTTGCCAGCAGCGAGAGCCACATGGCGCATGGTAAAGGAATGTGGGATGGGAGGTGTAGGTATTTGTGAGATGCGTTACCGCATTATGTCGTGAGGGAGCGTTTAAGCCCCTTTTTTTTGGATTTTTGGTTCTGGGCTTCTGCCTATTCTGGGTCTTCTTGTGAGATATGTTGCCGCATTGTGTCGCTGCTATCTTGCTCCTATTTTTGTACTTCTGTTTCTACAAGTCTTCTTCTTCTTCTGAGGCTTCTGATTCCTCCGTTTCTGATTCTGGTAGAGTATATATCGCTCCGATTGCTTTGTGAAATTCATTCTTTCCTCGCTTTTCTTTCCCAGTATGTTTGGTCCTTTCTCAGTTTGTTCATGATCCTCTCGATTGTTGTTTTCCACGTGTAACATGGTCTCCCCATTTTAAGTTTGCTGCTGTTCAGTGTTAGTGCTTTCTTCAGTAGGTGTGTTGGTTCCCTTCTTTGGACGTGTCCTCAGTACTTCATTGCGTACATTTCTATCCTTTTTGTGATTCCCCCGTGTAACCTGGTCTCCCTGTTTTTAGTGTAGAATTTAATGTAGAACTTTTCACTTATCAACGAGCGTAATTTTGACCTGAAAACCTCATTTGATAATTTACTTAAGAAAAATATGTAATCAGATTCACAACACTATATTGTAACACCCACAACGTCAAGAAATATGCAATACCACAAAACACACTCTTATTAAACTAGACACCAACAAAAAGTCAGGATCAACAACACTTCTCTGTGATACCTCTCCTCCCCTCCATTCCCCTCTCCTTTTGATCCGCTCTACCGCACCACACCAAAAACATTGCACCTAGCTCTGGATCATATACAAAACCAATCACCACTCACAAAATCGTCAATCGCACGTCCCGAGGTATGCCTCACCCCTCAAACACTCATTCCTCACCTAACTCAAAACTGTATCCTTCGCACTCTGTATCCAGACCAAGTGATGGCACACAAAAAGGAATGTGTTTTCTATGGTTTCTCCTTCCAACGATGGCCCAGCGCTCCACACAGACAATTCCCGTCGCCGTCGATCCCTCGCACCAGTAGCCAATGCGTCCTCGCTCCCGCGCTCCGCAGTAGATACATCATTCTTGTGCTTTCCGAAGAGCTACTACCTCCCGTTTACCCCCTGCTTGTCACTATTACGGTTCTAACCTTTTTAAACGTTTTAATAAACTTTCTCAGTCCCACCCTAGCCGCACCAGAAGCATAAACAATTTGTATGTTTCCATAGCATAGATAAGGCTTTCCAAATTCCAATGGCACCGAAACCAAGCCAATGGCCTCCAATTCCATCCAAATTCCCATTATATTCTTAAATTGCTTCAATTCCACACGGTGCACTGTCACCCCGATGGGGCACGCCCCTGGCCAGACTCATATGTAAATTTGCTAGAAAGGATTGTTTATTGACTTATTTTTAAGTTATTACACTTGACAATGAGCGTAATTTCGGCCTGAAAACCCTCACTTGATATTTTACCTAAGAGAATATTATGACCATATACGTTTGATTATTACGGGTTCAGTTTATATTAAATTCGCCTGAGTATTTTTAATAATTATGAAAAAAGATTATTTGAAGGTTAACAAAAGAAATTTATATGACCATACTTTACAGACAGATCAAATTCATTTGAATATTTTTATAATGATTAAAAAAATAATTTACAGGTTTACAGAGGGATATCATGCCATGCTTTAATTTATTGCCATAAACTTGTCGACAATGTCGACTCTTCAAGGGTGATGGGCCTAAACCCTTCAATTGTATATAAATATACTTGTCTGGGAAGGTACTTAAAAATGAAAAAGGAGGTACTTATCTTGCTTTTGCCTGTCTTGGGTTGTTTGTTTAATTATGCTCTTTTCGTTTCTTAATACACAGCACTGGTCACAAAACTGTATTAGTTGTTTTCAAATATTAATTCTATTTCAACTTTGTTCTTTTGATATGAGGTATCAATTTGCGCGTAAATTCTTGGGCTATAATTTACGTAATTTTATCAAATTTGACGGAGTTTTTCACGGCAATTTTGCGTTTATAGTGGGAGTGTTTCAGGCACCCAACCGTTCGCTTCGAAGGCACAGCCGACTATCTCTATTGGCTTCCCTACTATTGTGTATAAATATTAAAAATATGTTGTTTATTTAATTCCCATTACAGCCCTGAATATTATTTTCCATTGTTTCAGTATGATAACAACCAGTTTTTACCAAAAAGCAGATTTGGAACAATGGATTATATCGTACATTTCCGAACCTGATTACACAGAACTAGTAGACGCTCTCTGGGAACCTTTGCTGGAGAAAAATCTAAGTTTTATTGTTAAATCAGAGACCGGCAAAATCGTAGGAGTTGCCCTGAATTTCGATGCCAGGGATGAACCGGAAGTTGAAATACAATCAAAGTTAACTGTGATATTCGAATTTTTGGAAAGCATCGAGGGTCCAGTGAGGTAAGAGAACGGCTGTTATCTCTGGAGCAGCTTCCACAAACTCTAAAACAGTTGAACACTATAGACTCCCTCTTTAGGGACCGTGACCAGTAGGATGGGCGGAAGAAAAACTTTTTTTTGTTTTTTTATCGCTATACCCCGGAAAAGTTTCCTATTGCCTAGCTAAGCAAAATGAAAAAAAAAAAAAATTAAATCAAAAAATATCTTCCGGTCGCGCATCGCACTCAAAGTTTTGAGAAATGGCGAAATTTTGCTGCATTACGTAATTTTTTAATAATTACTGTACTCATTACTATCGAGACGTTATAGGACCTAATGTGGAGTTTGGTGCATCAGGAAGGCACAAAAAATGTAAAACCTATAATTTCAATAACTATTTGTTATGACAAGGAAGAAAAGTGCATAATTTCATCCCGTGGATAGTTTCAAGATCAATATCCAAGGGAGGAAATGGCACTTTGCTCCTGTGTAATACATATGATTTTTTCTACGACCATTTACAGTGTTTTTTACATTGGTTTTACATATATTTTTATTATATTTTCTTATGCGTGACAATCAAAAAACCAAATATGTCAAAATGTCATAATAGGTATTTAGATAAGTAAATATTTTTAAAAATCAAAGTACATGGAACGTTGCTAAGTTGCTTTTTGTTTTCAAAATAAACAAACTTCCAAAAAGTTTATAATAATGTATTCCGAATGTGAAGATGAAGTTCCTCAAGATATTCTGGAAGAAGCAAACGTGGTCTCGTTAAATCTATTACCGTTAAAGTCTCGTGAAAAAATATGAAAAAGAGTACCAGCTATTTAAATGTTGGATAGAGACTAGGCAAATAAGAAAAATATGTGAAGAAGTGGTCTTATTTTACTTTTCCAAAAAATGCGCCGGTTTGAAGCCTTCAACATTATGGAGCAAATACAGCGCGATCTACACTCCAAATTAAAGACAATATCGACATTAAGTTTCCTAAATTAGTAGCTTTTTTAAAAAGGAAATCTGCTGGATATAAAGCCAAGAAAGCCAATACTTTTTCAAGGGAGGATATCAACAAGTTCATTGCAGAAGCTCCAGATGAAACTTACTTACATATGAAGGTAAGATTGATCGTTATTGTTGAATAATAAATAAAAACATAACGAAGTATTTGTTATTAGAAAGTATATATAAAATGACAATTAAATGACATTTTAGGCAGTTGTCATTTTCCTTTTTCAGGTCGTATTTGGAATTGCTGGGGCATGCCGTAGCGATGAATTAGTTAATATAGTACTTGAGGATATCAGTGATAAAGGCGATATTTTGGTGGTGAAAATACCTGACTCAAAAACTAATATCAAAAGGACATTTACAATAACAAATGAGATTTTAAACGGAGTATCTGTCTTGGATATGTATAGAGACTGTAGGTCTCCTAAAACATGTCATTCTAGATTTTTTATAACTTATGCTAAAGGGAAATGTACAAACCAGGTAATTGGGAAAAACACAATTGCCAAAATTCCATACAGAATAGCAATATTTTTAAATTTGGATGATTCGAAAGGCTATACTGGACACAGTTTCCGCCGTATTTCAGCTACGTTATTAGTCAATGCTGGAAGTGACATTCTCACTCTAAAAAGACATGGAGGATGGCGAACAAACGTAGTAGCAGAAGGGTACTTAGATGATTGTATTTCTAAAAAATGTGAGGTAGCCAGCCAAATAATTACGGGAGAAAGTGGGTACTACTTCAAGTACCAAAAAACGTTGTCTTGTTTTTGAAAATTTTGTTTCTGCAAGTACTTCATCAGCGACCAAGACTTTGGAAAACAACAAACAGGAACTGATCTCCACCAGCAGAGCCAATATTTCTTCAGGGGGAATCTCCATTAGTAATTTAACTAATTGTACCATAAATTTTAACAATATTTAGTTACTGATGTTAATTTAAACCTTGATTTAAACTGTTTTCAATTTTTATAAATAAAAATAAGTAATAAAAAATTTGTTTCAAAGAAAAGCATAATTATACATTTTCAGGAAGTTTGTTATCAATAAAAGAAGTCTATACACTACTATTACAGCTATTTGAAGTTTTTACTTGTTTGCTTCCAGAGGAAGCCAAAGTATTTTCCTCCCTAGGGAGGCAAAGTATTTTCCTCCCGAGGGAGGAAAAGTACTACTTTGCTCCCTGAAATGAGGGAGCAAAATAGTATTTTCTATGTAGGGAGTAGAAAAAATATTTATCGTTCGAGTAAAAAGTTCAAAAAACGCACTTTTTAGTAGAAATGGCACTATTTTTTAATTTCTGCTAATTTTACTTTTTCATGTTTAGTAAACAAACGGTTAGTCTAATAAATAAGCCGGAAAATGTGGAAAAGTGGTGAACAGCACCGATTTGAAAAATTCCTTTTTTCACGTGTTCCCTAGACTCCCAGGAACATTTATCAGCATTGACCCCTGTATTACCTCCGAAAATGAGAAAGTTAGGCTTGAAGAGCGCCAAAAAGTAGCTGTCATAAAAAAAAATATCAAATTAATATTTCGCCTCAGAAATAGGCTCTAGCAGGTTTTTTAAGTCGCTGATCACGAATCCGAGATCAAAATTGAGGAATTCCATATTCCAGTATGGAACTTGTGCCATTTCTTGATGAAAATTCCGCTTTTTTGGGCGGAAATTTAAATATGAATATTGTGCTGCGGAAGTTTGCCACACTATTCTACAGCCTAGTGTGACAAGGCAAGCTTTGGAAATCCGGTTGCAGCGGTGTGCCAGTCTTTATTGGATTTTTTATGTCCTCATCCTTAATAGTGTAGGAGAGATATCGCAACTATCCCACCAAATCATGTTGACGTAGTTTGTTGCTTCGAAGGTGAGTTTTGTCGTGGTGACGTTTCGAATAGTCTTTCCCTTGAAAAGCGAGCTTTCAACACTCGGCGCAGCCCCAGTTCTCTGATATATGTCTTCTTTCATCCACAATTATTGCAAGGATCAAATTTTCGGGGTGAACAAAGAAATCGTTTCGCTCAATTACTGGGTTGATGACTGTAAATGTTGAGTTAGGTACCACGATGTTCGGATGGCTTCAAAAACTATCTTTGGACTATCTGTGACATTTTTGCTAGTTTTAGTTTTCAACCAGAGAAACATGTAACATTTCGAAGTAAAATGTATAAACTGCCTAATTTCATCAGTAGGTTTTTCTAAGCTCACGTATAGTCTGAGAACTCTGTTTGCTGTCATCAACCATCTTGAGTGTGAACGCGGACCAGGATCACGAGCTGCTAAACATTCTAAAATTGTACCTAACTTTATGGCAGCAGAAATATCAGGTAGGTAAGTATAATTAATCCTTGCTCAGCCGTTTTCTGTCAACTTGAGGAATGGAAATCTAATGGAGACTGGCAACCGGATTTCCAAAGCTTCCCTTTGTCGCATTCAGGCTGTAGAACGGAGTGTCAAACTTTTGACCGAAGCATCTCAAGAAGTAGAGATGGCTTCATTAGAACGACCCTTCTATCAAGACCTATTACGTCAGAATTTTCCCAAAAATTTGACTTGTGCACTCTTTTGAATAACAAAATTAGAAATGATAAATATATTCACCGTTTGTTTACCAAAAATGAAAAAGTAAAATTAGCAGAAATTGCGAAATATTGCCATTTTTACTGAAAATTGTGTTGTTTGAACTTTTTCTGCGAACAATAAATATTTTAAAATCGCAGGTCTTAAATCGTTTTCGAGTGAGTTTACTAATTATAAAAAATTAGCGAAAAACAGCAAAATTTCACCATTTTTCAAAACTTTGAGTGCGATGCGCGACCGGAAGATATTTTTTTATTTGATTTTTTTTTTCATTTTACTCAGCTAGGCGATAGGCAACTTTTCCGAGGTATAGGCGAAAAAATAAAAAAAGTGTTTTTTCAGTCCACCCTAGTGACCAAGAATGGTTGTTATAATCATGTTTGTTAATTATTTTCCTAATTCTCGACATTTTTTTACTTAATTATGTTTTAGAGACATGCAGTTGCCTCCTGGGAAGGGTACAGTTCTGCACTCCTTTATGATGGCCACCCATTCGTCCCTCTCCCCTAAAGAAAACGTGGCTGTTATGCAATTCATGGAAGACGAAGTATTAAACCTTGCTAGAAGTAGAAACTTTGCTGGGATATTTACAACTAATACCAGTCCGCTTACACAGGTAATTTTATTCCAATATTCTTGTTGCTAATTGCTAACATGTACCGACTTAAGTATGCATGCTAATTAAAAAAAATTACCGCAATAAATTCATAGCCAGGGAGGTAACGAAATCATTTCTATAAAGCTAGATTTTTTCCCAAGAAAGTTTAGATACTTAGTATCTATAAGTGTTGCAAAAATGAGTAAAAAACTAAAAAACATGGTGCAAAAAGTTGCATAAATGTATTATATTGTGAGATTGAAATTTTACACACTCACAGATGACATAAAAACATACCGGAAAATAATATTCTACCGCGTCGGAAGCGTTGCCATGTCAGCTCTACCACTCGACCGATGGATCGGCATCGGCATCGGAATCGGCGCCGATGGTACAAAATTTCACCCATCGGCATCGGCATCGGCCATCTGCAAAATATAAGGCCGATGGATTTTCTTACGGGTTGCATATTTAAAGTCTCTGTTGGGAATGAAATGTTTATTGTGTAGATTATTTTAGAAAGCTGTTTTATGTTTTTTTTTATAATTTATTGATTCTGCTTTTGTGCAATAAATATTAATTTCTATTTTTGAACATGTTGATTGATGTTTATCGTCTAAGTTCAAAATACAAACATCGGTCATCGGCATCGGCAGCGGCATCGGCCGATGCTCAAGTAAAAACATCGGCATCTGCATCGGCATCGACCCGTCGGCAAAATTCTGCCATCGGTCGAGCCCTATCTACCACCCACGCAAAGGGTGGAAAAACAAACATTTTTTACTTATATTTACAAGGCTGAAATTTTTTTCTGGAATAGTTTATAGAATAGAACATCCAAAAAATACAGTCTACCGATCGTCTCATGTTGCTAAAGCCTCGGTAGACGCAATGGAATACAAGCTGATTTTTTGTCTACAAGCAGTTTATGCACTATTTCGTTTAAAAATCACATTCTGCCTCCACTGGAAGGTGGCAAAATCGTTGGTAGACGGTGCTGAAATTACAGGGCATAAGATAAACGATTTGTAACGTTCTGAATTTTTTTCCCAAGTGCATAGAAATTTTACAGTTCCCATCTTTTCAATTCTTTCTTTTTATTCAATTTTCAAAAATAAAAAGCACGTGTAAAAATTTCAGATGGTATATTAAACGTTGTGGATAGAAATATGAGAGATAAAGCAAGCTTATTTCAGTGAATCGAAAGTAACTTTTTTACTTGCACCTATCATATCGATTTTCATGTTATATTTTTTATACAGTGTCAGAAAATTTTTCATTTGGGTCGGCAATGAGAGCAAGCGAGAGCGAAGCAACTAGGCTATTCTTTTTTATCGTATAACACATCCTTCTGATGCCACCTGCTTTCCCCACCACATGTGCGTGGGCAACTCTGCTTGCGGAATTTCAATTTGTTTCCGTCTTCCACTTGCAATGTAAAGAATTATTTGACTCGTTTTGAAAGTAAAACGGGTTAAATAATTTCAGTTATTAAAGCACGTAATAATATTACCTATACTGAACAGAGCCAACTACATCCTTCCTTTGAATAAATGGTACTGAAATTTTTAATAGCAATAATGATGTATGTACGTGTTTTCTTGATAGCGCGTCATTATTTGCTCCCTCTACTAGAGCACTGGTACACGCCTTTATTGTAGGCGGGTCTGTCAGGCCGTTGAAACTATGCGTGCCACCCAAATCCAACATTTTCCGAATGTGTATAAATTAATAACACACAATATTTTAATAAAATAAATTTAATTATCAAAATTGAATTAGGGCACAAGTAATATTTTTATAATCAAATTAACTGTCGAATTCTTCGCTACTCATATCTGAATCTTCATATTCACTCTCGTAGCTGAATTTCGTCCTCGGAATCACTTTAGTACGACCATTATTTCATTCCGAAATATTAATTAGGTGTTTTCACTATATGCAAATTTGCTTTTTTGATATTATTTAAATGAAGTACTCCATACATTAAAGCACTTACCAATGTTTGAACATCATTCTTTCATCTATCAATTTAAAATTTCAACAAATAGATAACAAAACTGAATAATTGAACGGGTATTATACAAAACGGGCTCTGACGTCATGGGTTGCATTAACATAACCTCAAACTCAACATTTAGGTTTTTTAAGTTTATTGTCATTTTTAATGATTATATCCGTACTTCTCATTTGAAACCAGTATGGCTCCAAGCAAACATATAAAAATTGACGCAAATGATGTCTTAATATTGTTGATTACTAAAAATGGGCTGCTAATTATAGGTTGGAAATCCAACCTACAAAAATCACCTTATTTTATTGAGAGAAGATATTTAAAACTGTAAGAACATTACATTGAACAAGATTTTAGTTGAAAATACGAGAACCAAACGGAAATTTTCATAATAGTGACATATTACTCGGAAACTTTTAAGATATGTATTTTTGAGGTTAGGTGTTTATGACCGATGACGTCAACAATATAGCTTAGTGTTTTGGGCGGTAAAATTTTAATTCAAATTTAAAAATACTTTTTCTTGGATATTACTCAACTGGTCGTGGAAATTCAAATGTTTTTAGTTATAATTAAGTATTATTACCTTCACAGTCAATGAGATTTTAAAATTTGTAAAAACACCGAATTGGACTATCAAATCATGACTTGTAATAATCTCGTCCAGTGGAAGTATACTTAGTAACGACAAAAAAAAGTTTGAAAATTTTTATCGTTCAAACAGGCTCAAAATGTTATGAAACGTCGAGATTTTAAGTTTGAGCAAAAAAGTCTGTCTGTGTGTGTGTCTGTAACTCTTTTGTGCGCACGATTACTCTGGAACCGTTTAAGATATTGACTTGAAATTTGGTACACATGTATTTTAACAAGATCTGGAACTAGATTATATTTTGATCTTATTCCGTTGAAGGGCTGAGGGGTAAATTGGGGTAAGTAGGGGTAAATAGGTAAATCAAGCAAGTAAGAATCCATAAAATTAGTATTCAGCATACATAAGAGAAGCTAAGGCATTAACCACCCCCATGACATTAAAGGGGGTGAAAAAAAATAAAATTGTGATTTAGTGTGTGTACACGAACCAAAGGCCTCAAAAATTGTTTTTACTTCATCCACCCCCACTACCGATGTGGGATATCGCTTTATGGGTTTTTGGAGTAGACAATTTCAATGATATTATTAAAATTCCGCATACATTTTTTTTTTCGTTGTGAGAGACTTTGATAGAAAATACGGATGTGAAAGTAGTGATTCCTTTTACCTAGTATTTAATTGACAGTAACATTGGTAAATAATAATAAAATTTTAAAGAATGAAATTTTTAAATAAGTTATAAAAAACAATCATTTCTTACAATGAGATTTATATAGGGAAGAGTGGGGTAATAAGAAACGGGGGTAATAAGAAACTATTTTTTGTTTTTTTTGTTTGTTAAACAAAAAAAATGAAAAAATTCCACGAGCTAGCCCCATTATTTGCCTATCGCTGTCAAGAAGATACTGTACTGTGTTTTTTTAAGTTTATTTTCTCTCAGCACTATATGCTTGTATGAAACTTTACCATGTGAAAGTAGAGTATTCACACAAACAATTTTTTTTTCTACGTAACACACATTATACATTCTTAATTTTTTTTTACATGATTTTCTGGACCAAAGATAGGACTTTCTGGCGTATTTTTTTTTAATTTCTCTGTAACAAAAATAACAGTGGTTATGGTCATATATCTCATTACCCCAAATAAGGAAAATGCTTGGGGTTATAAGATACTCATATATCTTATTATCCCTTATTTGGGGTATGACCATGTGAGGAAGAATTAGACCCAGAAAGGTTCTTTGCTCGGATGATGATGATGTCTTCGATTTCTTACCAATTTATGACGAAGATCAAGAAGATAGCGGAACAGATACCATTCTACCAGAACGATACTATGCCATTTACTATGACATCGCTTGGTATGTGGGACGAGTCATTAAAGTGCAAGAAGACAGCTGTACGATCAAGTTCCTCAAAGAATCTTTGTCTATTTTTAATTGCCCTCCTCATGATGACATATAGCGTGTAAATAAATATTTCACTTTGTGCGACCCTTTGTCTTTAAATGGAAATGGACCGTTTATTTTAAGCCGCTCAGATCTAGTTAGAATTAAAACTATCTTATTTGCAAGGAAAAAAAAGAAACTAAGTACAGTGTCACAGTTATAAAAATCACAATTTTGCGTGTTTAATTTGGGAATATTAATTTTGACTAGAAATAAGAATTTTGAGTTGTCAGTTGACGTTATTTTTTAAAATATAAAGTTGCATAAAAACTTTAGGCAGTGTATTTATTTCCGTGTACTTTCATCACCCTGTAGTAAAAAAAGAAATTTTTTAGGTCCGCCAAAATTTTCTGGGGAAATAAGATACACATGTATAGTGTATCTTTTTATCCTAGCAATTCTTCATTGATAGTATGCATGGAATACAAAGCTTGCTTCGGGGTAATAAGGTGAAAGTTTTGGAATAAAATTCGGATTTTTTTTGTACACCGTATTTATTGTAGAATTGAGCCAATAATTTTTTCTGGTCGCCCATTATGTAGAAAAAAAAACATCAATGCTACAGCTTTAAAACTGTCAGCTATGTTAATTTTATGTTTCTTAATACCCCAAACGTTTCTTATTACCCCACTCTCTCCTAGGATCGTGAATTTATTATTTATTAATATGTTCTTTTTCTCTGACAAAAAAAAATGTAAATTGAAAGATAAATTTCCTTACCGAAACATAGATCATAATGGTGTAAATAAAAGTGATTATTAACACATCTATAAGAAAACTGTCTGTTCGTTAATATTAATGAAGAATATAATTGTCACGATCTGACCATTTTGTCAATGTCTACCAAAGCCACCTTTCAGCGGAGGTAGAATGTGATTTTTAATCGAAATAGGTCAGGCGCGTGCTGGGATGATTTTGGGTCCCGGGAAAATACCTTAGCAAGGGCCCCATGCAGAAATCTGAAATATTTTCTATCTCGAAAATGAAAATTCATGAGCGGGGGGGGGGACTCCTACCCGAACTCCTACCCTACAAAATAAAAATTATTCAACAGGGAAGGCCCTTCAAGAAGAGCCCCTTTATCGAGGGCCCACCGGGAAATTCCTGGTATCCCGGTGTGCCACCACGCGCCTGACCGAGGACTGTATTTTTTGGTCTTATTAAATAAACTATTCCAGAAAAAAAAATCAGCTTTGTAGTTATAAGTCAAAAATGTTTTTTCCACACTGTGCGTGGGTGATAAACCTGACATGGCAACGCTTCCGACGCGGTAGAATATTATTTTCCAGTATGTTTCTATGTCATCTGTCATCTGTGAGTATGTAAAATTGCAATCTTTACTCACTTTTGCAACACTAAAAGTTTGGTAGACTTACATTTTCATCATTGATACTGTCTAAGCTATCATGAGAAAGACATCTAGCTTTATAGATATTAACGCGAAAAATCAGAAGGGTCATTCCATGCCAAATCAACCAATAAAAATAAAATTTTGAAACTTGACTTCTCCGATTTTGATAATTTTTGGTGAAAATGTTGTACCTGTCAACAACATGAAAATTTAAGTTTTTCGATTTTTTTTTATTATTGGTTCTTGAGTAATAAGTCTTTGAAAATTGAAAGAAAGTCAGTAATTTTGGAAAATAGGGATTTTTAAATCACAATATCTCCAAAACGATAAGAGATATAAGGGTGGGACAAATGTCAGTTTATAGTGATTAAGCAATATTTTTCTATTTGAAAATGTTGTAACCTGAAATTTAAAGGTCGAGGTCAAGGTCACAAATATAAAAGTAATTTTTCTCAAAAAGTATATTTTTGAAAATTATTAAAAAAATTGTATTTGTCCCTGGTGGTCATATCTACCATTGCATACAATTTCAAAGTGGGGCAACAACGGGAACATTGTACAAAAAATATTATTTTAGGACAATGTGTACTTTCAAGACACTAATCGCAAAGTTTAGTATTTTATTTTGCAACCTATAATTTTGAATTTACATAATCAAAAGAGTTGTTATTATTAATCTTGGAAATAGGTTTGTGTAACCACCCCCACCCCCACGTTTCCCTGCCACAACCACTTTTGTCCCCAGACCCCCCCCCCCCCCCCTCCAAGCCGTCTTCTATGAGCCAAAAAATAAAGAAGCAGTACAAAGCAGTATCTAAATTATTCCTTGAAATAAATATTTTGTAATTAATGCCAATATTATCTAATAGAGGAATCTATATACACATCCGTTTTCAACCATTTTCTGAAAAATTTTCCTCATCCTAATACAAAAATTTGTTTGTTTAATAATTGTTATTTATACAATTTTGAAGCCGTATCAGATAATGCCATTTCAGCTTCACTAAACTTGTAGACCCTTCCAGTTTCAGTGACAGCATCCACTTTAAGTAGTATTGTTTTTGGGTTGACATTTAAAACCTCAGGTTTATTTGGATACAGAAATGATCGGGAAGGGTCACTTGGAGGTGGTGGTTGTCACCTCCTCAGTTTCGTCATTTTTACCTAGTACCCACAAGGCAGGACCCAGGATTTTTTTTGGGGGGGGGAACTAACAAAAAATATTTGTAAATGTAAATATACACTTTTTTTACAATTTCCACCAAAGGTTAGCTTTTGAATATGAAAAGTATATATTTTCGGGGGGGGGGGGGGCGAACCCCGCTGACCCTCCCCCCCTGGGTACAGCCTTGAGTACACATCCTAGCTACCAGAAATCATCATACATGGCAGTGACAAAGCCAGAAATTTCCTCAAATTCAATATTAGGTAAGCCATCTCCAAGGTTAAATTCAGTACTCTTACTGCTATTTAAATAGAGTTTTCCTCTCAAAACCATATCTTTCTTAGGTATGAAACAATGGTATTGTTGAATTCCAAGAACAGGTTTCACTTTGTCAAATCTGCTTTCAAGAGATAAAGTATAAAGTATTCTGCTGATGGTCATCATCTGTGCAATAAATAATATTAAAATTTTTTATGCTCTCAGTCACAAAGTTGTATAGCTGTCGAGGTGTTAAAATTTGATCAGAGTAAGATCGTTATAGACTTGCTTTCGCCGCAAGTCGTTTTACAGTTCCACCTAGTCCATCACATACATTTTTGCCATGACTGGTAGCTAAAAATGCCATTCTGCGTTTACGTTATAATAATCAGACTCGCGAAAACACATATTTAACATATTTTGTCGGTTCTTGTCCATTGCTCTATTGATAATATTAAGTAATATAATTTAATTTGATTTAAAATGTTCAAAACCTGATAAATATACACCTAATTATGCACTATCCGCGGCAAACGACGGGTCTAGGCTGGTCGCGCGTCAGGTCTGAGCGACGCGGTTAGGCGATATTTTATGCAGCGCATGTACCAACACTTTTATTATTTATTTACTTACTTATTTGTCGTCGCCCCACTTTCAATATTGGCACAGAGGTACAGGAAAGTTCAGTTAATATTACTTAATTTTTTGAGTTGAAAAAAAAATTACTTTTTTAGATAATACCATTTGAGTATTTATGATCTTGAGAGTGACCTTGAGACAAAGAAATTATGTCAATTTTTTAAATAGAAATAAACTTTAGTCCATAAGCTACAAAACGAGTGCTTATACAAAAAATTTCTTCTTCAGCATCCTGAGATAATAATTATTAAAATACCCCCGTTGTAATAAAATGTGTTAATTTTTTATTCTTTTGAGTCCTATAGAAAAAAAACTACTCGTCAGAAAAATTTGAAATTATGGATTTTTAATACCTTCGAGGGGTTAAACATGTGTACCAAAATTCGTTAAAATCTGAGTGGTAAATTTTTTTTGCTTGGTTGATTTGATATGGAATGACCCAGAAGTCAGTAACAGGACTGACCAAAAGCTTAAAAAGTTACAGGATAATCTAGTGACAATTGAAAAATGGCGTGATCCAAATTGCCTGCCCCTAAATTTAGAGAAGTATAATGTGATGTCATTTATTGTTAGTAAAAATTAATAGAAAATATTAATATAATTTAAATAATATTTTGCTAATCAGTCCCGAATTTTACAAATTCCTCGGTTTCAGTAAATCGTTCAGTCTATATAAAAAATTTCGTTTTATTTTTAGAGACTCTAGATTTTATAGATATTTTTGTTGCTTTTTAATACGTTCGTAAGGTCAAAATTCCATCGCTAATTTGGGATCCCGGGTATATAATCCACATACTTAATTATTACCTAAATTAAAATAATTTATTACATCAGAACCATAGTGTAAGTTGTTTATGTTCAGTCGATAAAGGATTTTGAACTCTTCAGTGCTCTTTAAATAAAAGTGGAGTAATGGAATAAATAATATAAATACCCACTTGCCCCTACTCACATCAAGGCAGAAACCAGAGTGTGGTCTAATGTCTAATATAAGTATTTTAAATTTCACTATTTAAATCTTTTAGTTGGATTAAGAATTAAGACAGAAGCTGAACAGTGTTACAAATTAAGAAATATGGTTCGAATCTGAACAGATATGAGAAAAAAGTCAATTATGTATGATAGTATGGTTATTGATGCTTAGTTGACTAATTCAACTGAATCTCAAGTAGGTACTTACCTATAACAAGTATATATATTCTCGTTCGACCAACGGTCAGCAAACACTACAAACACAATAACACACGAAATTGCACCAAAGTTATTGTCTGTTATCCAAAATTGGTGATTTAAACGACGCACAACGTACCTAGTTAAAAGTTCGCAAAACTAACGGCCGCCGCGCTGCGCTGCGCAGGCCGATCGTGTTTTGTTTTGATCGTTTTGGAAACAAATAACCTACTGAGTTTTGCAACTACTGTTTTATTTAAATTCAAAATAAGTAAATAATGATATTTTAAAACTCAGTTCAGTAGGCAACAGTTTTTTATTCTTATCTATGCAAGAAAACAGATGAAAAAGGTTAGAGCTTAGCTGCTCCGATCATGTTTAGCAGGGCCGGACTCTCAGAAAATTATGCATGATTTCTCTCAAGTTTCATTGTGTAATATAATAATTAATAAATTACTGTTCTACTGATTGTGGAACGATGTAATTTTGTCAATTCGCATAAACATTTAATACAGTTGAATACCCATACCCAGTTCCATGATCAAAAGAAGGTTGCGCAAATACAGAAAAACATATGGCAATTTTCTTACAAAAGTTGTTTAGAATCATGACAAATACCCATAAGTATCCAAAATTTGGTTGCAGAATTATCTTTACCCTAATAGCACATGGATATCCTATGGATGTCCCTACAGGACATTCGAGACGTCCTATGGACATCCATTTTTTGCACAGTTGGACGTCCTATGGACGTCCCAGGGACGCCCAAATGTCACACCTTTGGATAATTTATGGAAGTCCAGTGTTGGACCTTAAACGGTGGTCCATAATGGACATTATTTGGACCAATAAAAATTGTCCTTATTTGGACCAATAATGGGTGTCTGTATAATCTCAAGTCATTTTGGAAAAAAATATATTAGTGAACAAACACGAAATCTATAAAGCTGAAAAGGGGTCTGCAAAAGTGTGTGTTAGTACTGGTGCTTAAGTCGGAAAAGTATACTACCCTTATTTTTAAAGATATCGAAAAATTTTACTTTAAGAAGTTATTTATAATGTACATTGGATTCTTCTAGTTTGAAAATAAAAATTGTCAACTCCTTTATGATTAAATCCTGAAAAAGTTAAAATTGGAAAAGAGAGAACAACTATGCACCAAGAAATACATCGTTTTTTCCCAAATTATTTCTTCAAAGATGATTTTAATCCATTACTTAATCTGAAACTATTAAAGAGAGAGAATTATTGATAACAAAAAAATATTAAAAAATACAGTTCTGGAGTTATGCGCAAAAAAGTAGAAAATTTTTACTTTTAAAATAGAACAGCCCAATTTGATATATAGCTATAACTTCGTATTATAAGCAACTTCTTGAAATAACTTTTCGATATCTTCAAAAATAAAGGTTTAAAGTTTACTCTGCTTGGGCAAATTTCCAAAAAATTAATTTTCCGACATAACAGGACTAACACAAATTTTTGCATCCACTTTTTCGTTTGAGAACGTTCACTTTTCTTAAAAGTGAAATTTTTCAAAAAGCCAAGAACAAGTGAGTTTCTCATATGGTACAGACTTTTTGGCGACACTGTATAAACTTTTCTTCTAAATTATCTATAAGTTTACTAGGTATAAGGTGATCTTTGAAAAAAATATGTGGAATGATCTTCACTAGTGCCATCACCGCTTTACCATATGTATAGATCGAAACAGTTATTTTATTATGTATGTCACTTCATAATGAGATAGAAAAAAAGGGCAGCGGATAGAACAAAGTCTACTGTCTCTGACGTGTTTAACAGAAAGAACATAAGTCATTGATAGTTCTATTGGCTGTCCCCTTTTCTATTTCAAAGTATTATATAGGTATTGTTACTTCCACATCCAGTGGAAGTATAGTAACGACAAAAAAATTTTTAAAAATTTTTATTGTTCAAATAGGCTTAGAATGTCATGAAACGTCGAGATTTCAAGTTTGAGCGAAAAAAAAATTTCTGTCTGTCGGTCTGTCGGTCTGTAACTTTTTTTTGTGCGCACGTTTACTCTGGAACCGTTTGAGATATTGACTTGAAATTTGGTACACATATGTACTTTAACGAGATCTAGAACTAGATTATATTTTCATCTTGTTCAGTCGAAGGGTTGGGGGGTAAATTGGAGTAAATTTGGAGTAAAGAGGTAAATCAAGCAGGTAAGAATCCATAACATTGATATTTAGTATAGACAAGAGAAGCTAAGGTCTCAAAAAAAATTTTGGCATTAGCCACCCCCATTACCACCCCCACCCCATTATTAAAGGGGATGAAAAAAAAATGTGATTTAGTGTGTGTACAATAACCAGAAACCTCAAAATATTTTTTTACTTTTATCCACCCCCCCACTCTCACCCCCTGTCACCACCCCCACCCCACTACCGATGTGGGGTATCGTTTTATGGGTTTTTGGGGTAGAGAATTTCAAATATTATATTATTAAAGTTCCATAAGCAATTATTTCCAGATACAAAATTTTTTCGTTGTGTGACTTGGATAGAAAATCCGGATGTGGAAGTAGTGATTCCTTGGGCAGCGGTTTTTTTTATTTGTATATATGGAATAATGGCGATGGACATATTGTGGGGACCTTATCGACAATTTTTTTAAAAATCAGTTTTCTAGCAAACGCCTAGTACTGTATATTTAAATCTTTACCTATTGATATTAAGTTTAGTAAAGTGATTTATAAAATAAAATACGAGCGCTTATGTATTAAAAAATATTTATTTATCAAAGGCTGTTTTATTAAGTTATTAGAAATATTTATTTAATAATAAAAAATATCATTTGGTAATTAGGTATCTTCTATTTTTCAACAAAAAATCATTGTTTGCCTCTCATATGCCTGGTTTTGCCATACTGGAACTAATTCATAGAAAATTTCTCGAAATGATCATCAGACTTTGAAAGACGATGCCCGTGCTGCGGCTACAAATTTTTACTGTTATTACACTAACTCTGTTCTAAGCGCATTGTATTAGTATTTTAAAACTGTGTGTTTGAAATTCTATTTTAATTATTTGGAATAAGTAAAATAATATGCTATTCAATAATTCAAATTTTCAAAATAGGCCACACATAAAAACTACAGGTAATAGAACACCTTTATCCCTGAAAGCTTAAAGTGACTTTGTGTGGGATAGGGCTACGTTTAAAAGCAAAAGACGTGCACTTGGTAGCCGGGTATACTAGAATTAACTAGAGAAATTACAATATTTAGTAGTTATTTCAGGTAATAAACATACTTGAAGTTTTTCATTAGTCCTCAAGCCTAACCTCAAACTTACTGTTTTGTTCACTTTCTCATTTTTCATATTATTTAAAAATCCACCACAAAGACATCATACAAATAAAGATATACCTGGATAATTTGGCGATAGCTATATATAGATATTTTACACTTCACTTCGCACTTCTTTCTTCATATAATATTCTTTAATCTGTTATTAAATGTCTTCTTTCTATGCCATGAAAGAGAGTCGAAAGGGAAGCGCGTGCGCACAACACCGTTTAAGTTAAAATAGACCAAAAAAATAGACATGGCGTAAGTTGCAGCCACAAAGCTTTCAAATATATTTGTAAAATTAACTTTGCCACAAAGTTTCAACTATATTTTTATTTCTTTCAAGTTTGCTAAAACCTTTCAGCAAAGGAACAATTTAAAAGTGCAAAAATAAATAAGATTCACATTGTAGGAAACTTTTGCAAGTTTCAATGTCCAGTGGGTATCGTTTTACGTACATAAAATGGACAATTAGGCGACATCCATTTATCTTCTATGCATATTTGTACAATAAATGGACATTAACGGGACGGGACATTCACTGGTTGTTCAAATATAGGAACATAAAATATGCTTTCTTCTATGTACATTAAATGGACGTCCCTGCGACGTTCACACAACGTCCATAGAAGATGTCCTTTGTGAACATAAAAGGGACAATTATGGAACATTAATTTATTCACCATAAACGTTTGTACAATAAATGGGCCTTAGCGGGACATCCATTAGTTTTCCAAGCAGGAACATAAAGTATTTGTACATTCATGTACAGTAAATGGACGTCCCTAGGATGTCCATTCAATACCCCATAGAAGACGTCCTTGTATGTACATAAAATGAGCATCCATAGGACGTCCATCCAATGTCCATGGACATTTGTACAGTAACTGATGGATCTTAATCGGACATCCAACGGATGTCCTGTGTGCTATTAGGGTAATTAAACCTTAAGTTGAATTTTTCATCTGAATTTACAGGAAACTATTTTCTCGTCTCCGATACTTATAATATTCTTTTCTATTTTAGCAACTGGGTACAGATGTGTACAAATACGAGACAATGTTGAACTACCAGGTCAACCAATATATTGCAAGCGACAATACGAAGCCTTTTGGGTTAGCTCCCGATGATCAAAGGGCCATAGTTCAATGGAAACCCATAATATGAGCGAAAATCTTCGTGCAATTTCAAAGCCAAAATGTATTATACTCATTAAAATTCAACGATCTATAAAGATGTTGCAATAAATTAAAATTGCAAATCTAGAATTGCTAATGAGAATGTAAAACTAATTTTATTTTCGTATCTTGATTTTTTTCTTCATTTATCTCTCGTTCAAATATGTATGTACAATAATAATAATCAGTAGGTGTCATATCCGTATGTCCTTATCATTCCATTTTATGAAAGTAACTGACAAAAAGAACGTTGCGTTGTCCGTTCAGTTACAATTCATTGTCTATTTATTTATTTATATCGTATTTAGATTTTATTAAGGAGTTATGGAACGTAAATGATTATGTTATGATAATACCAGTGTGTATAATTTGCTCATAAATAATGTCCTATGTATATATACCTTAGATTAGATACAAACATTGTTTTAAATGTTATATTTTCGATTCCAAAATAAAAATTTCAAAAAATATATTTCTCTCTTCAATGCATAACAAAAATCCCACTATTTTTACCAATCATTTAGTCTTGGATCCTCTTTGTTATATGATGCTGCCGCTGCCTTCTTTTTACCTAATCAAATATTTATTTTTTCTGGATATCGCGATGAGGCCAATTTGAAGTGACTATATTGCATAGAGGTCTTCACTCTTCAGGTTATGGTTCAACTTTAACAGACATAACTTCTCTGGCAAAACAGAGCTGATATTTACGAAAAGGAGAAAAATAAGAGATATTTAGCGTTCTTATAGGTACAGTTTTGTACTGGTCCCTCACAGTGAGGCGCCGACTTTTGAAATTTTGGCCGGGGGCCCACCAATTCGTCCGTAATACCTACTATATAAATATTTCAGAAAATTTTAAAACAAAAACTTTATTCAATATTTTTTATATTATAATAAGCAGTATCAAACAAATCCCAAGCAGTAATTTTAGTAGTTACTACGTAGTAGTTACCATTAGTGGAACTTTAAAGGTTTCCGGAACTAAGGTTTGTTACGTAATGGGAACTATCCTTCTACTAAGCATTCACCAAAATGGGGAATAATAATTACGTAGCAAGATACTATATTCCGGTACTTCTACCGTTACCGTGTCGAGGACTAGATTATTACGTAAACGGGATGTAACCAAGTAGTAGAAATGACTAACTTTTTGAACAGCTCAGCTGACCGAAATGAGAGCGCAAACTATATATTTGGCTCTCTGTTATTCAAATAGCAAATTAATGACTTACTGAGTGTGAGCACATGATATGTCCAAGGTCCAAGTTAAGGTCATTATATACAACATGCATAAGCATATATTATAAATCATGATGTTTTGCATTTACCTAGGTGTGGATATTAAAACCACCACTTGTTTTCTGCAAAATGTTATCATGATGCTTCGATAAAAAAGACGCCCCCTCTAGAAAGTGGTTTTTTCAGAAAAAAAATTTTTTTGCAAAAATTATGTGTACAAGCAAAACTGCAAAATTTTTTATGGAAAACGTTTTTTTTTTTTAATTTTATATATTATAAAGTAATAATCTATTTAGAAAACATATTTGTAAATGACCATAATAAAAAGAAATTTTTTATTGAATTATATTTTTATCTGTGTCAATATGGCGTCTTCATTCAACAATAGAAAAATGGCGATTTTAATTGAAGTAACTTAGAGGTTGCAAAAACCAAAATTATTTCCCTACAAGTTACATTTCCCAGTAAGTAACAGATGCCACCAACGTTATAGTTGTTGCTACTTTAAAAATGATGACGGGAACTACAACAATTTCACTGTGTAGTTATATTTACCTAGATGTAGCAAATGGGACCAATGACGGTATAAGATCTTGGTAACTATTGCTATCAACTTATTTTCATGTTGGTACAATCGGCAGATACGAGGTAGGTAAATTTTTTTTTTTTTTTTAATTGGCAACACGGTAATAACTGTTAAAGTGTCACTGTGTGTGATGTGGACAAGGACACGAATGTGGATTAAAAATAACAATTATTATATTTTGACCAAGTACTTTTTATTATCTGATATTAATTAAGTTGTTATTATTTAAGTTAAAATCCTAATATACAAATTCACTTTTCTAATGTAATTACAAAGAATCATAATTTATACATAAATAAATAATACACGCACTTACACACAGACTAATACATATACAAATAAATTAGAAAATAACGAGGAAAAAATACCTACATAAAACAAGTGGAGTTAATTAATCGATTTTATGTAGCTTACAATTTTACGTTTGAATACAGGTAGAGAGAGATTCCTCCATCCTCTGGCAACTTTTATATTGATCGAGGCCTTTATATAACATAATTTTCCTAGTTTGACTTAGATTTTGCTTTGGTATATAAAATTTGTTGTTATTTCTTGTGTGGTGTTGATGTATTTGGTTTGCATAAAATATAAACTTATTTAAATACTTGGGTAGTAAGTTATTTAAAATTTTGAAAATAAATACCATAGCCATGGAAAGCAATCTATCTTTTACAGACAGCCACTGAAGAGAAGAAAGCATATGTTGGATTGAGGTATATCGGCTGCATTTCAAAATCACTCTCATCCCTCTATTCTGTAGTTTTTGAAGGGAAGTTATTTTATTTAAATCGAAAGAATATAATAGACTGGCACAGTAATCGAAATGCGGTTGGATAATGGTGTTGTAAACTGTTATTTTTGTCGTCACTGATAACTTTTGAGATATTCTAGAAAAGAAATATAGTTTTTTTGCTATTTTTTTTTGTATATATATTCAGTTCAATTTATTGTACACAAACAATGTCTTATGCCGTTTATACCGAAATTGTCCGTTCCCCATCGACACAATATTTTATTTATTAAATTTGGAGTTTTTAATCGGCAAATTCATTTAATATGCTCAGTGGATCACTAACTGAACTATGGGTCAATCTGTGTTTTAAAGACAAATTGTAACTTTCGTGCAGTACACAGTATCACTAATATCACTGCAGACTGTTATAGTTTTCGATTACTTTTCTCCTTGTGTTGATGGGAACACTTTTGCACTTGTTGCCAAAGATGATGGTTTTGCTGTGGCGAAATAATCTTTCATCTTTGCATCATATTCTGAAGAATCACTATTTCTACTACTGTTTAACTGTTTCTTCAGTTTTCTATAAAACGTGGATGAGTGCCGATAAACTTTATTTCGCTTTTACTGAGCATTTCAAATACAGCCATTTTATCCAATGCCAATAATTATATAAATTGTCTTAAAAGTTAATATTACTTTAAAGTAGATTTTCAAGGTATATGTAACTTTTAAGTCATTTTCAGTTAGTGGGGAGTAGTAAAAATGACTTCAAAGCCCCTGTGTTCGTAGAAATAACCTCATTTTTACTCGAGATGTCACTAATAAGTTAGACAATTTTGAGGTTCAAAAAAATTTCCCAACAACGTACCGGGGACTTAAAATTGCACACTTGAAGTTATCGTTACATCAGCGGCGGCTCGTGAAATTTCAATATTTTTTTTCTCGTCTGTGGCGCATGGGACCCATACGAAATTTGGGAAATAACATCTAGAGAAGCACTTCTCTAATGACCCCTAAAAAATTTTGAAAAAGCAGTTTGCGAAAAAATTTTTGAAAATTTGCTAGCCTCCCCTGGGTCTAGGGACCCCTGTTTACTTTTATTTTTTTTTGTCATATGCATTTGACTTTTCATAAAAATGCATCGACAGATTTTAGAGTTTGTGAAAATATTTTCATTACTAACTGAAATACAATGAACTGAAATTTTGTAATTTACAATTTAACAAATTACAATATTTCAATTCGTTGTATCTCAGTTAGTAATGAAAATATTTTCACAAACTCCAAAATCTGTCGATGCATTTTTATGAAAGGTCAAATGCATATGACAAAAAAAAATAAAAGTAAACAGGGGTCCCTAGACCCAGGGGAGGCTAGCGAATTTTCAAAAATTTTTTCGCAAACTGCTTTTTCAAAATTTTTTAGGGGTCATTAGAGAAGTGCTTCTCTAGATGTTATTTCCCAAGTTTCGTATGGGTCCCATGCGCCACAGACGAGAAAAAAAATATTGAAATTTCACCAGCCGCCACTGCGTTACATTGAAGTGGTCCTTTGGTAAAGCTGTGCAGTCGGCATTACTACCAATTTCCACTTTGCAGTTGAGGATGCTTCAAAGTAACGCAAATACAATGAACTGAAATTTTGTAATTTACAATTTAACAAATTACAATATTTCAATTCGTTATATCTCAGTTAGTAATGAAAATATTTTCATAAATTCCAAAATCTGTTGTTGTATTTTTATGAAAAGTCAAATGCATATGGCAAAAAAAAATAAAAATAAACAGGAGCTCCTAGACCCAGGGTAGGCTAACGAATTTTCAAAAATTTTTTCGCAAACTGCTTTTTCAAAATTGTTTAGAGGTCATTAGAGAAGTGCTTCTCTAGATGTTATTTCCCAAATTTCGTATGCGCCATAGACGAGAAAAAAATATTGAAATTTCACCAGCCGCCGCTGGCTAAAAGCAGTATTTATGGTGGTGAATGAAGTCTTTATTATGTGAAATTGAATTTCTTGCCTTATTTAAAATATATGAAAATCTTTCAGGTTCTCGCTTTGAGTTACTAGTATTTTTATTTATTTATAATTATTAAGAAGAACTTATTTAATTTAATTAAACTGTCACCAGTGTCACCTGAGAAGTACGAGTAGTTGTTGAACAATGTAATTATTACATTAATTAGTATTAGTGGCGGTTCGTTAAAAAAAATATATTTTCCCCAGATCTCGAAATTGAAGAGCAGAGGGAGAAATCCGAAAAAAAATTTTTGATGAGCGGTGGAGGGGAAGTCAGGACTCAACTATTTTAAGAATTAAAGTTTTAAGTTGAGGTACTTATACAAACCCGGGAAGCGTGTTGTAGAAAAAACGGTAAAGGTGTAATATCGTCATCTACAACATAAATAGAATATTTAATGGTCTAAAACAGACCTAAAATTGAAAAAAACCAATAAGCAATTATTACCTTAAAAAAAACAACTAAAATTTAAAAAAAAAACGGAATGAGCAGGGGCCGAACCGCCGACCTCATGACTTGGAAGACCATTAACCATTAAAGCAACTTTATTGAAAATTGTGTGTACATGTCATTTTTGTATCTAAGTATTTCATTATCTTATATAGTAGGTATTTTATACATTATAGATATTGATCAAATATTCTAACACTGAACGCGCGAAATATTCAACCAACGGCTGGTGGTAGCCAGGAGATAGTGCACATAGATACTTTTAATTTATTTTATTTTTCTGCATATTTACAAAAGTTGATATGCGTAAGTAAATTATATGCATTGCTTAAAATAATTGAAATTAATGCTGCTCGGGGAGTTTTAATGTACGTGGTCAATAATACAGGAAAATATTAACTTAAAAACCTGCTTAAGGTAATTCGCTTATCGTCAAGAGATAAAATAATTGTTTTTATGGCAAACAGTGTTTTTACGGCAAAACGTGCCGTAGAAACAGTTTTTACAGCAAACTGACTTTTTATGGCAAAATGTGCCGCAGGTACATTTGTATAGATTACTTTTCTATTTTCTGTTGTCCTGGTACAGGATTCCTCAAAGGGGGATTTTGTAAGGGAAGGATGATTCCGGGAAGGGATGTTTTGTGTGGGTACTTGGAAGACGACGCATTAAGCACTCGGCCACCAACCTTTCTGAGGTTACTTACCTAAAGACTTTATAGTTGGAACACGCAACGAATAGATTTTGCTTTTTAATGCATTTTAATCTAATTTTATTATTAAAATAATAGATAGAAATATAATTTAAACAAATAAACTGCCGAATCTTTGCAAACTCTTTCGAATATAAATTATTTTGGATAATGTTAAAAAACATTATCCTCGAATAAAAACGCCAAAACTTATCCCTCACGACACGGTTTATTTTTTTTTAACTTTACACTATGCTTACGATAACAAAATGCCATTGGCGAGTTTTAAAGTTTGTAATCCGATAAAATATAAATAAATTTAACACCGAAAAAAGACGACAATATGACGTGATGTGTAGCACGTCATTTTAATGTCATTTATAAGACGTCATTCTGTCGTCGATTTTTAGTGCCCTGACGTCTTTTTGACCAGAATCACCAGATTTTGACGTCATTATAACGTACCCTTGCTTCCTGGGTATTTTATGATGACATGACTAACCGGGCGGCCAATGAGCAAATGCCACCTGGGCTCCCTGTGCAAAAGGGCCCTCAGGGCCCTTATACTGTAGATTATATAGGTTATCATCTGAAAAAATGGGCCCTTCAAAGCGTTTGCCACCTGAGCCTTTTACCTTAGATCCACCACTGCATATAGAAGAATAGAATAGAATACATTTTATTCACCATAAATTTGTTACATAAAGGAACAGTATTGGTTTTGTCAAAAATGTAGTACAATGTAAAAATGCAAAATATATATATAATAAGATAAAGACATAGTAAGTAAACAGTATGAATATGTCATAAAAAAGTAAAACAAACAAGGCTACAAAAAACATAATAAGAAACAAGACATATTAAGAACAAACTAATGAAAATATAGGTGTATTTATATACAATGCAATATAAAAAACATTTTAAATAAGTATATAAAAAACACGGGAACGATTAACTCACAGTTGTAGATATGAGTCAGATATGATACAGTTGTAGTATGAGTCAAGTAGAACTTTTTGTACAGAATTCATCTGTAGTGTAAAACGAATTATTTAATAAGTAATTTTTTAGTTCATTTCGAAATAATTTGAAAGTTGGTGCAGTTTTGAATTTATCGGGAAGTGCATTGTAAACATGAACACCTGCATAATAAGGAGATTTTTTATATTTGCTGAGCCTATATTTCTCTAAGTGAATTTTATTTGCGCCACGAGTTTCATATTTATGTACATCTGCGTTGAGACAAAAATTTTCATGATTGTTGTACATATAACATAAAATTTTAAATATATATATACAAGGTGTGGTCATAATTTTTTTCAATCTGAAAGTGTCACGACAGGACTGTCTGTAGATGTAAGTTCTGGTTACTTTGAAGCCATCTGGTAACACATTTAGGTAATACAGTTTTAGTATTAAAGTATTTTATGTATTTTTTTTAAATAAGGCTACTTTATCTTTGCAAACTTCCACAGAATTCAGTAATTTGTGGGATTTAGCGACATTATTTTAAACAACGTCTGGCGCCATCTAGCGGATGATTTATTATTTGTTCTAAATTACTTGCTGCGGTGCTAAAAATTTCTGCAATATTTATATACACCGAAAATCTTGGTTCAATGTTTGCCTATAGATGACGCGACATTCTTGCCAGGCTTTTTATACAGGAAGAAGAAGAAAGTCTCTATTTGACTTTATAATAAAAATTTTCGCCATTCAATGACAGGTGGAGCCACTATAGGAACATTAAAATATATTCAATTTCAATTTATTCATTTTTCATTTCGATGTAATAAATATACATTACATGAAGATACTCTAAAAACTCACGATGACCTTCAACAAAAATTTCGCTCGTGGCGTTCTCCTATTCTCCTCTAGGCAGGGTGTCCTCTAGGTATGTGATTACGAAAAGTTGAAATCTATTACGAATTTACAGCGACATCTAGTACGAAAAAATGAGACCTGCTCGCAACACTGCTCCTAACCTAACTTTAAAAGTTTTTTTCTCCGTATCGGTTGTTGTTCCGGTAAACGGTGTAAAATTTGGTGAATATAAATTGGAGATATTATAAAATGCCAGGTCCAAATAAGAAAACGAGGCAATCAGAGGTAGCAGATTCCGACAACGATTCCATGAGCGATCAAAGTGAATCTGGCACTTATTATGGACAACAAGTAAGGTTATGATTAATGTGGCACGTGTTTTATGCTTTTTCTCTAATAACATTGGAATATATTTCAGTCAGCTGGAATAAATACATACAGTTCAATTTATACGATGTTACTGGAGCCATTTTCCTTTTTAAAATTTTAATTTTTAGGAAATTCAAGCCACTTTTGAAGGACGAAATCCAGAAGGTGAAGACTTCCATGGTATAAAGCAATTATTGAAGCAATTGTTTCTGAAGGCGCACATAGACCTTTCCCAAATGAGTGATCTGTTGATTGCTCAACACGGCATCGGATCAGTTTTGAAACAGAGTTTTAACGATAGTGATGATGAAGATACAGAAGATTTGAGTGAAGAGCGAGTTGTCTTTGGAATTACTAGTGTTGTTAATTTATCTGCACATAAGGTAAGGGTAAAATATGAAAATGATCACATTCTGCACATTTATCGGGAGCCAATTCCTATACTGCATGCAGTAGTATTTTAGACTTGATCTTGCCCATATACTCGAACTGTACAGATCTATAGTTGTATCTTTACATATAACTTCATTCTATGGATACAGCAATTATACAGTATATGTACCGATCTGGTACATAACATCTAGTAGGTATATGACTAATTAACAACATAGAATCGATTAAATAGAGTTTTATTGTCTCAGAAGGAACGTTTGCGCATCGTTAAAATTAAAATTAAGTAAAGATCGCTTATACTCTCTAAATAATGAATATGTGGGTAATGTTAGTATCAATGCATATATTTTTATTAACATTAACATGTCTAATATTATTTACCATGCTCCAATGAATCCTCATTAGGATTGCCAGCAAATTATAATGTTAAATATATTATTAAATTAATTTTACTTACCTTTTATCAATTGTCTTCGGTAAAGCTCGAACCTTCAACATCATCTAAAAAACATTTTTTTTTTCAGCTGACCAGAAAATACACCCTTTCTGGAGAAATTATCCGCCAGAAATTAACGTTTTCCGGGCTAGACCAGAAAGTGGGCATTAGAGATCGGCTAAAGCTTTTTCGATCCCCGTTATTCTCGTTGCTATGGAAACAAATTTGTGTTAATTATTGAGATAGATGTCAAATAGATAAATACACTTAACTTTTAAGTACGAGTTTTCAAAAGTCAATTCACAAGTTATGAAAAATATGTATTCAGATTTTGAAGCGTTACAAGCAGAAATTGAAATTGTATAATAGTGTCGGTCGTAAAAATTTTCAAATTTTTTTTAGATTTCTGGCATGTTTAGTTCATTTTTTAACCTCTTCACATCCATAAAAACGGTGAAGTTATCGGGTGAAAGTTTAACATTGATATGAGACTATATCTTTAGGTTTTGTAGACCCAGGAACACGAAAAAGTGGTTTTTAAAAAATGTGTGCATATGTGTGTATGTGGATACTATAGCGCCGAAACTAGAGAACCGATATTGATGAAATTTGGCACATGGGTAATATTGGTACTGTACATGAGCTGAAAAGGTTTTGATGCAAATTGGATGACGTTTAGTGCCCTTATCGCACATAGACTTTACTTTCTTTTTTTTCGACATAATATCAATTTTTTATTATTCTATTCAGAAGTAGATACATGTTATTCTGATTTCAACAATATATCACACACTTGTTTCCAACAAAATAGAATTTTCTGAGTCCCACTATGGTGGATCGTTAAGGTATAAGTTCTAACGCCCATGAAACGGGGGCGTACGTCACATAGCTCAGCGGTAACGAATCCTGCTGCTTCCAGTAGCTACCCGTTTTTTGTTCCATGTTCAATCGTTTTATTTTCATTATTTGAATGTTTTAAAAAATATTCGAATTTGATTTAAGAGGAGACAACACCAATCACAAAGTTTCTTGGGTAAAGCTAAAGTTGAAGTGGGGTGAAGGGTAGGCAGTGTGGCTATTATAGGGCATCTGCACGTGACATCACAGCCAATCTCAAAAATATGTCTTTCTTAAGGTTTAAGAGTATTACGCAGCTGTTATTAAAATCTCTGCCTGGTTCCTGTATTTTCAACTAAAATCTTGTTCAGTGTAATGTTTATGAAGTTCTAAACACTTTGTCCTAATAAAATAGGACTCTTTTTGTAGGTTGGAAATCTAATTTATAATTACCAGTCATTTTTATTAATCAAAGATATTAAAATATTATTTATGTGAATATTTAAATATTTGCTTGGAGCCAGTACGGCTCCAAGTTAAAAATGCGTATACAAATATTAAAAATGAGAATAAACTTGAAAAACTTAAAATTTAAGGTTATGTTGGTTACATGATGCAGATGCTGCTGTAGGTGGCACCATCTATTAAAATTGTACTGTACTAAAAGTCTTGACTGGGAAAAAGCAGTTTTTAGCCAAACGGCTGGCGTTATTAAACTGAAAAAAAGATATTCTTGTAAGTAAATGAATACTACACTTCTATTGAAGAAAGTTTTTAGCTAAAATTTGTTTATTACGAAGTGTGAAGAGAAATTTTCCTAATAAGCAAATTTTAGCTAGAAATCTTCGGCGGTCCTAGAATTTTCATTTATTTACAAGAAAATGTTTTTTTTTTCAGTTTAATAACATCAGCCAATTTACAGATTATTACTGATCGCCATTTTATCTGGAGCCACCCTTTATAAAATCTCAATTGTACTATAGCTTTATATATAAACACAATATGGTAAAATCTTTAGAAAGCACCATAGTGATATCCACAAAATATACAGTTACAATCGAATCATACATTTTGCAGGTATCATACTGCGTATACAGGTACCTCTTTTTTTTTGGTTTTGATGATTAACGATTGGAATTTGGAACATATACATAATAAACCTCACTTTTTGACATATAATATGATTTTTTTCCACTTCCATTTTCACCGGAAGTGATACTAACTTTTGATTTTTAAATGGAACACCCTGTATGTTACATTTTTGGATTCTACATGATTTTCTGAATACAATCGTACCATAAGTTATTCCAAAGGATGTTCCAAATTTCAATTTATCTTTAAAACTAAAGGAAGAAAGGGGGTGTACCATAATCCTGTTACACGCTTCATTGCTTCGCACACTTAATTTTTTCTAATTTTTAGGAAAGTCCATGTGTGCAGCAGTTATATTCCTTACTAGATGAAATAAGTTCAAAACATGCCGATACTGCCACTCAGGAGGGCATAAAGAAAATTTTAAACCAGTCGCAAAGGTTAGGTTTCCTTATAAATGAAAGGTTTGTAAATATACCTGCGAAAATTTCCGTCGTTATGCTTAATTCATTACACGAAGAAATAGAAAGGATGAAAAAGAGAGACGCCTCCTATAATTTTGAATATTATATTATGATCTGCAAAACTTGTAGACCGAAAGGAAACGAAGGTACTAAAGTCATTTGCGAAACTCTATTAAAAAGGTGAATATTGAATGTTGTGTTGTTCTTCCAGATTCCGAAGAAACATTTTCCAATGATGAGGAAGCAATCTTTTCCAAGGAAGCAGAAGTTAATTTTGATTTTAATGTAGCAAACGATAGCGATAATGGTCTAGAAGGCAAATGGTTATCTGAAGATAACCAGGTTGTGCCTTACAGAAGAATTCTAATTTTTAAAGCTGACAAACTGAAAAATATCATAACACAAGTCACGGCCTTTGTTCAGTAAAAGTCACGAACTGTAGATATAGACATTATATTTAATTAAGTTGACCCTTTATGTTAATTTTATACAAATAAATATTTGTTTACTTTAATTGTTGTTTCCATTATTCTTAAGAGGAGACAACGCCAATTACAAAGCTGAAGTGGGGCGAAGGGTAGGCAGTGTGGCTATTCTAAGGCATCTGCACGTGACGTCACAGCTAACCTCAAAAATATGTGTTTCTTAAGATTTAAGAGTATTACGCAGCTGTTATTAAAATTTCTGCCAGGTTCCCGTATTTTCAACTAAAATCTAGTTCAGTGTAATGTTTATGAAGTTCTAAATACTTTGTCTTAATAAAATTGTACTCTTTGTAGGTTGGAAATCTAACCTGTATCCCAGATAGCATAATTTGATTCCTGGAATATTCATTGATTATACGTTTGGAAGATTTGATTATTCTTAAAAAAATTTTAAATATTCCAGACATTACAGGAATATTCTTTTTTATCCAAATGGCACAGTTTATAGATATTCTGCGATTATCCAAAACGCATATTACAGGAATAATCAAAACGCATATTACAGGAATAATCAAGTTACTCTAGGAATATTTTAAAAATATTATTTCCCCTCAATAGAATATTCCTGTATTATTATTCCACTCTTTCATGAATATTATGGGTATAAGCTTATATTATTATCACATACAGATTAATTCTTATTTTATTGGATTTTTATGTTGCATTACATAATATGTAATAATAAATTGACGAATTATAACCAATTTTAAACTGAAATGGCATTTACCAGTTATATATGATTATTTTCTTGACTTATTGTTTATTATATGAGAACGATACCAGAATGGACCAAAACTACAACAAGAGACACGATAATTGCTTACAACTATCGATTTTTAACTGTTGGTTATCGTCAGAATCATCAGTGTAGCGCATATTGCATGTAAGATTCTGTCTCAAGTTATCACACCGGAGAATTATGTTAGATTGCCAATACGAATTATTAGGTGAATACTCATAGACCAGTAGTAGGACTAAGTCGGCGACTTATAACCAAATTTATCTACAAAAATCTATCGCAAACTTGGAAAGGCTTCGAAATGAGTCAAATACCAATAAATACGCGATTAATTCTAAATACACGTGACTTATAACAGTTAATTGCCTTCGCTGACATTATTACATAATTGGCATTTGACGCAATCTCTTACCTATAGTTCCAACCAACGTTTGAGTGTTTAATGGGAATATTCCTGTATTATTTTTCCTGAAATATTGTCTTCTTCTCAAAAATCGTATATCTTCTAATAATATTAGACTATTGTTCAGAAAGAATATTCTTGTATTATTTTCTTGGAATATTATTGTTTCCTTCTCAAAAATTATATATATACTAAGAATATTATACTATTGTTCAGAAAGAATATTATTTTATTATTCGTATGAATTCGTATTAAATTATATATATTCCTGGAACAATACAATATTATTTCGAATATATATACTCCGTAGAGGACATTTACAGATCATTCTTAGAATATCTTGTGCTATGTGGGTATAATTAGCAGTCTATTTTTATTAATCAACAATATTGAAAAATTATTTACGTTAATTTTTGAATATTTGCTTGGAGCCAGTACAGCTTCAAGCTAAAAATGCGTATACAAACATTAAAATGAGAATAAACTTGAAAAGCTTAAAATTTAAGGTTATATTGTTTACATTAAAAAGCACTGTAGTACTAAAAATCTTGACTGGGAAAAAGCAGTTTTGAACCAAACCGCTGGCGTTATTAAACTGAAAAAAGGATATTCTTGTAAGTAGATAGATAGATAGATAGATAGATATTTTATTAACCATTTAAGAATACAATAGTGTACATTATGGTAAGTCAATAGTAAAATAAAACATAAAAACACATAAAGTATAAAACATAGACAATGTAAATATAATAATATAATATTATTAGAACAAAGATAAAAACAAATATATATATATACCTATACACATATCTTGTCAACAAAAACTCTTAGAGGCATAAAAAAAAAAAACTCATGACTGAAGGTACTCATTAATACTGTAAAATGTATGGTGGATTAAATATTTTTTAGTTTCGTGTTTGAATTTATTAAAGTTAGTAATGTTTTTAATATCATTAGGCAACTTATTATACATCGTAACAAAATTGTAATTTGGTGGTAAGTAAATTGAAGAACATTTTTAGCTAAAACTTGTTTATTAGGAAGATATCTCTTCACATTGGCTAATAGACAAGTTTTAGCTAAAAATGTTCTTCAATAGAAGTATAGTATTCATTTACTTACAAGAATACCTTTTGATCGGTTTAATAACATGAGCCAGTTCGCTAAAAAATGGTTTTTGCTGTAAATTTTTTTTTTTGGTACCTACAATGCTGTTTTAGTAGCTGGAGTCAAGGGCGGATCCAGAAAGGTTACTGGGGGGCACTCAAGGGCGGATCTGGACCTTGACCTTGTGGGGGGGGGGGGGTAACACAGCCGCGTGCTGAAAATAAAAATATTTTTCCTCGAAAATTGAAATTGATGAACGGGGGAGGAAAAATTCGAAAAAAATTTTTTTGGTGAGCGGGGAGAAATCCGAAAAAAAATTTTTTGATGAGCGGATGGGGGCACTGCGGCCGTACTGAGGCCGTCTACCGCCGAACGATCAATAATTATACATTTTCAATATTCAATAATAAATAATATTAGATCCTATTCTTCTCGGGGCTCCCTGCCCCCCCCCCCGGGTTCGCCCTTGGAGTCACTTCGATATAATTAAAAATGATTGCAAAAATAATTATATACATTTATAATAGACAACCAACACGCCAGCTCTCTGTACTTTATTTGCTCATTACCGCCCACTCCCCTCTGATTTGATTGCATTGCTCCCTCTTAAGAGAGGTTGGTAGCTAGGTGGTTAGCCTGTCTAGCTGGCATTCCAAGTGTACCAAGCGAAGTGGGTTTGAATCCCACAACGAAAAAATTTTTCATAGCAAGTTTTCTCCAAGAAGTGGTTCGGATTCCACTATAAATTGTAGGGCTCCATCTCCCTATTTAGACAAATGTAGATCTAGATTTGAAAGAGTAATTGAGAGTATTTACCTCGATATTTCAATTTGGACAGAGACTGTCACATTTTATGAGAAAAGCTCTGCTCTTTTTAAAGCGTAAAAATAACCAGTAAAACAAACGTATTTTTATTTGAATGGTATGCAAAGGAAAGCTTCTAGGTTTCTTCTGTAACTGTTAGCAATACTTCTAACAATACAATTCTTAGTATAACTGGTTGCCTACAGAATAGAAAGTAGTTTCGAGTAGTCTTCAATTCTAATAAAAAGTAGCCTCTCTGCAAATTCAGCTTTTAAAACAAATCAAATACAAAATAGATAATGGCAATTTCGAAATTATGACACAACGTAAATATGTTTAAACCCTAAACTCATATTTCTATAGGGCTAAACTAAACAACCGAGTTTATTTTGTTACTACAAGAAATTGTGTTACAAACAAGTAGGTACCTAGTCGATGTTTCAGAGTAGCGTCTAAATAGGTAAATGCGTCTTCCGAAGTGATGTTTACTCAAATAGCAGAAACTATTTTACAATAAATGATACAAAATAGGAAATTTTAGTGTGATATGTAAAAATACTAACTATTCATATTTCAATATTTAAAATATACAATTATTTCAGTTTCATCTAGCTTAGAGGCTAGTAGGTACCTCAAAACTTTTCTCCCAGTAGTTGTAGATTCCCTTCACTTGAAATTTTACCGGCTCGGTGTCACAGATAACGCAGTTTGGATCAAATTATGAGAAAAATAACCTAAATTCTACTATTAAAAATTCGTAAGCCATTAAATTTGCAATAGGTAGGCTACTTTCGTTTAAACGTACCTATTTCAACTAACAAATTCTGTGTCGCTAGGTTTTCATAATGTTTTAAAATATGCCGTGACTTTAAACACTCTTATACACAAGGAAGACAAGTGGCTCCCCCTTCCACCAGTTGTGCAGCTTGTCTACCGCCATTAGAAAATCAGCTCAGCAACTCTCTTTTCGTCTTCGACCCGTTCGCTTTGCCGGCATCTAGTCACGTGCATTAGTGTAATTATCTGAAAACATCTCTTTAAAATAATGGCTGATGAATATTTTTTTGGTAAGTAAATGTTTTTAAATGTTTATTTCACGTATTCCCAGTAGTATTTTTATAATACTCTTTTTATTTATACTCTGAAATGTTTTGATAAGTATCGTAGTGCTGGTGAAGCCGGTATTTGCGCGCCATTATGGTGGACCATTGTTTACAAGTTTTTCTGTTTTATTTGCAGCACTTACACTAAAAGGCAAAACCAGTGAGGTTTGGGATCCCGAAGCAAAAGGCGCCGAAGAATACCAAGGGGGTCATAAGTTAATTATCAAACAGGCTTTGTTGGGACCCGAAGCCACGGAAGGTTTGTTAGCGTTTTTTTTTTTTTGTTTGGTATTTTACCACTTCAAAGTTTTTCGGTGAATTTTTTGCAATCAGTTTTTCTTTGTCTGTAATTGTTTGTCTCAAAGGTTCCTAACCTCAAAAACCGCCCATCATGTTAGATGATATGGCTATGACTAATTATTAAAATTGTGGCGCAATAAAAATGCATTTTGTCGTTCGGTGGCATGATACCCAGTTAATACTGGTGGCATTAAAACACTTTGTTTTTAGGTGAAGTAAATGTAGTCCAAGTGGAAGCCATGACGTGGAAAGACTCCGTCAAAATACCAGTGGCTACGTTAAAAGCGGGAGGTCCAAATAACCAGGTGTTGTTAGATCTTTCCTTCCCAGATCCTCCAGTAACTTTTACACTTGTGCAAGGTAATGGGCCAGTTCACATTATCGGTCACCATTTAATCGGTAGTCCGATGGAAGAATTTGATGAGATGGATGAATTGGAGGACGAAATGATTGATGATGAAGAAGGGGAGGAGGGTGCAGTAAGTACATTTTTGATATCACGTTTTTTCTATAAATTGTTACATCGTATGACAAAAAACTGCTTCAAACATTACAAAAGTAATTCAAAATACGGTCATTAGTTAAGAACACCGACTTCTGGAATTTCTCCAATTTTTTTGCAGAGATGTGTTCACAGACGTTATAGTAGTGGTTTTTGATTGTTAAAATGTTGTACTTATTTTGGAAAACTACCCCCAACAATGGGGGTAGTTTTGAAAAAAAAAGCGAAATGCTGGAAGTAGTATATTGTAAATTTTTATTGTCCTTGCTCTAAATAAAATTATTTAGGCAAGGACAAAATTTTTTCAAAAATACCCCTATTGTAAAGTGTAGTTTTCCAAAATACATTTCAACTATCAAAAACGATTACTATAGCGTCTGTGAACACATCTATGCAAAAAAATTGGAGAAATTGCAGAAGTCTGTGTTCTTAACAATTACCAAAAATACATTATTTAATTGATGTGACACTTAGTGTAATGATTTTTCAGTATTTTTTTTTATAGTATCGTGTCAAATTTTGAATAGTTCATGGAAATATATAAATATTTTATTAGATATTAACGAAGGACTGATGAAACTTAACTAACCTCCTGCTTTTGTTTTTCAAAAATAGTGCTTAATGTTGTTATAAGCAGACTAGAATATATAAATGTGGAAAATTTGTTAAGACACTCCGAATTTCAGTGCTTTGAAGCTACACCAGCCATTTCACCCCACCACTAAAAAAGTTATTGCATAATTTCTTACACATTTATTACAAATTATTACCACCAAAATTAATTTTATTACCATTGCCCGTAATTAATTATAAGCAAACAACGTAGATTACCCTTAAACCTACACCAGCCACTCGTAACTTTTTACCTAATTGACATATCGAGATGGGTCTTGCGCCATAATTTATTACAAATAAATTACATTCGACCCATCATAATCGAAATACCGTATAATTAAACCCTAGGGGTAAAAACCACCCCAAAGGTGTAATTTTAATTATATTATATGCATAACATTAAAATTAGCTCTAAATTTATTAAAATAACTTGTGTAAAGATTCTTAACAAAAATTACAAAAAATCTAATCATTTCTTCCACCGAGGGTGAAATCAACCCCTATTTTTTAAATACGGGTATCGCTATTGGTGATAGTTTCAAATGGTTCAGTAATTAAATTTCACATAAAGCAACAAAAATTAACATGTTTGATATTTAAATATTTCATTAATTTCTAGAATTACATCTTACAAAAGATAATGATGAGGATAGGAAAAGTAGACAAAGTGTTTTATTTTTTAGAAGTGCCCACATAAATTGCAATAAATAATGTATTAACCTTATCAATAAGAAGGCAGAATACGAAAATCTACAAAGTTGTTTTAATTGCTTTAATATATTATTACACTAACTCACCACCACTTAATTATTATAAAACGTCATTTTGTCCAATACACAGAAATTAACATAGAAATTACTATTTAATTATGCCACAATGCAATAATAAAAAAGTTGTTCCTTCACACGCTGTAATATTTTATTACATTAGCCCACCACTATTTAATTATTAAAAAGTTATCAGATCTAGTTTAGTATACACCAAGTGACCTAAAAAATAATTCTTAGATGTGTCCGACTGCAGTAATTAATTATTAACCCTCTTAGTATGAACCAAAAATAGGAAAAATTGACAAAGTAATGCTTTAATATTTTATTACATTAGCCCACCACCACTTAATTATTAGAAAATGTTCAGATTCAATTTATTATACATTGATAGAAATAAATTTTTAGTTGTGCCCGATCGCAGTAATAAATTATTAACCCTCTTAGTAAGAAGCAAAGATACGAAAAATCCACAAAGTTGTTTCACCCGCTCTAATATTTTATTACCTTAGCCCACCGCTATTGAATGATTAGAAAACGATCAGATTCAGTTTATTATGCATCAATCGACCTAGAAATAAATGTTTAGTTGTGCCCGATTGCAGTAATAAATTATTAACCCTGTTAGTAGGAAGCAAAGATACGAAAAATCCAAGAAGTTGTTTCACCCGCTCTAATATTTTATTACATTAGCCCACCTTCATTTAATTATTAGAAAATGATCAGATTCAGTTTATTAAACATCTATGGACCTATAAATAAATTTTTAGTTGTGCCCGATTGCAGTAATAAATTATTAACCCTCTTAGTAAGAAGCAAAGATACGAAAAATCCAAGAAGTTGTTTCACCCGCTCTAATATTTTATTACATTAGCCCACCGCTATTCAGTTACCAGAAAATGATCAGACTCAGTTTACTATACATCAGTTGACCTAGAAATAAATTTTTAGTTGTGCCCGATTGCAGTAATAAATTATTAACCCTCTTAGTAAGAAGCAAAGATACGAAGAATCCAAGAAGTTGTTTCACCCGTTCTAATATTTTATTACATTAGCCCACCGCTATTCAATTATCAGAAAATGATCAGACTCAGTTTACTATACATCAGTTGACCTAGAAATAAATTTTTAGTTATGCCCGATTGCAGTAATAAATTATTAACCCTTTTAGTAAGAAGCAAAGACACGAAAAATCCACAAAGTTGTTTCACCCGCTCTAATATTTTATTACATTAGCCCACCTCTATTTAATTATTAGAAAATGATCAGATTCAGTTTATTATACATCTGTTGACCTACAAATAAATTTTTAGTTGTGCCCGATTGCAGTAATAAATGATTAACCCTCTTAGTAAGAAGCGAAGACACGAAAAATCCACAAAGTTGTTTCACCCGCTCTAATATTTTATTACATTAGCCCACCTCCATTTAATTATTAGAAAATGATCAGATTCAGTTTATTATACATCTGTTGACCTATAAATAAATTTTTAGTTGTGCCCGATTGCAGTAATAAATTATTAACCCTTTTAGTAAGAAGCAAAGACACGAAAAATCCACAAAGTTGTTTCACCCGCTCTAATATTTTATTACATTAGCCCACCTATATTTAATTATTAGCAAATGATCAGATTCAGTTTATTATGCATCAGTTGAACTAGAAATAAATTTTTAGTTGTGCCGGATTGCAGTAATAAATTATTAACCCTGTTAGCAAGAAGCAAAGACACGCAAAATCCACAAAGTTGTTTCACCCGCTCCAATATTTGATTACATTAGCTCACCTCTATTTAATTATTAGAAAATGATCAGATTCAGTTTATTGTACATCTGTTGACCTATAAATAAATTTTTAGTTGTGCCCGATTGCAGTAATAAATTATTAACCCTCTTAGTGAGAAGCAAAGACAACACACAAAGACACAGAAACAACTTTGTGGATTTTTCGTGTCTTTGCTTCTACTAAGAGGGTTAATAATTTATTACTGCAATCGGGCGCAACTAAACATTTATTTCTAGGTCAACTGATGTATAATAAACTGAATCTGATCATTTTCTAATAATTGAATAGCGGTGGGCTAATGTAATAAAATATTGAAGTGGGTGAATCAACTTTGTGGATTTTTCGTGTCTTTGCTTTTTGCTAACAGGGTTAATAATTTATTACTGCAATCGGGCATAACTAAAAATGTATTTCTAGGTCAACTGATGCATAATAAACTGAATCTGATCATTTTCTAATAATTATATAGAGGTGGGCTAATGTAATAAAATATTACAGCGGGTGAAACAACTTTGTGGCTTTTTCGTGTCTTTGCTTGTTACTAAGAGGGTTAATAATTTATTACTGCAATCAGGCAAAACTAAAAATTTATTTCTAGGTCAACTGATGTATAATAAACTGAATCTGATCATTTTCTAATAATTAAATAGAGGTGGGCTAATGTAATAAAATATTAGAGCGGGTGAAACAACTTTGTGGATTTTTCGTGTCTTTGCTTCTTACTAAAAGGGTTAATAATTTATTACTGCAATCGGGCACAACTAAAAATTTATTTATAGGTCAACAGATGTATAATAAACTGAATCTGATCATTTTCTAATAATTAAATAGAGGTGGGCTAATGTAATAAAATATTAGAGAAGGTGAAACAACTTCTTGGATTTTTCGTATCTTTGCTTCTTACTAAGAGGGTTAATAATTTATTACTGCAATCGGGCACAACTAAAAATTTATTTATAGGTCAATAGATGTTTAATAAACTGAATCTGATCATTTTCTAATAATTAAATGAAGGTGGGCTAATGTAATAAAATATTAGAGAGGGTGAAACAACTTTGTGGATTTTTCGTGTCTTTGCTTCTTACTAACAGGGTTAATAATTTATTACTGCAATCGGGCACAACTAAAAATTTATTTATAGGTCAACAGATGTATAATAAACTGAATCTGATCATTTTCTAATAATTAAATAGAGGTGGGCTAATGTAATAAAATATTAGAGCGGGTGAAACAACTTTGTGGATTTTTCGTGTCTTTGCTTCTTGCTAACATGGTTAATAATTTATTACTGCAATCGGGCACAACTAAAAATGTATTTATAGGTCAATAGATGTTTAATAAACTGAATCTGATCATTTTCTAATAATTAAATGGAGGTGGGCTAATGTAATAAAATATTAGAGAGGGTGAAACAACTTTGTGGATTTTTCGTGCAAACATCTAAAAATTGAATCTGATCATTTTCTAATAATTAAGTAGTGGTGGGCTAATGTAATAAAATATTAAAGCATTACTTTGTCAATTTTTCGTATTTTTGGTTCATACTAAGAGGGTTAATAATTAATTACTGCAGTCGGACACATCTAAGAATTATTTTTTAGGTCACTTGGTGTATACTAAACTAGATCTGATAACTTTTTAATAATTAAATAGTGGTGGGCTAATGTAATAAAATATTACAGCGTGTGAAGGAACAACTTTTTTATTATTGCATTGTGGCATAATTAAATACTAATTTCTATGTTAATTTCTGTGTATTGGACAAAATGACGTTTTATAATAATTAAGTGGTGGTGAGTTAGTGTAATAATATATTAAAGCAATTAAAACAACTTTGTAGATTTTCGTATTCTGCCTTCTTATTGATAAGGTTAATACATTATTTATTGCAATTTATGTGGCACTTCTAAAAAATAAAACACTTTGTCTACTTTTCCTATCCTCATCATTATCTTTTGTAAGATGTAATTCTAGAAATTAATGAAATATTTAAATATCAAACATGTTAATTTTTGTTGCTTTATGTGAAATTTAATTACTGAACCATTTGAAACTATCACCAATAGCGATACCCGTATTTAAAAAATAGGGGTTGATTTCACCCTCGGTGGAAGAAATGATTAGATTTTTTGTAATTTTTGTTAAGAATCTTTACACAAGTTATTTTAATAAATTTAGAGCTAATTTTAATGTTATGCATATAGTATAATTAAAATTACACCTTTGGGGTGGTTTTTACCCCTAGGCTTTGATTATACGGTATTTCGATTATGATGGGTCGAATGTAATTTATTTGTAATAAATTATGGCGCAAGACCCATCTCGATATGTCAATTAGGTAAAAAGTTACGAGTGGCTGGTGTAGGTTTAAGGGTAATCTACGTTGTTCGCTTATAATTAATTACGGGCAATGGTAATAAAATTAATTTTGGTGGTAATAATTTGTAATAAATGTGTAAGAAATTATGCAATAACTTTTTTAGTGGTGGGGTGAAATGGCTGGTGTAGCTTCAAAGCACTCCGAATTTCACAATTTTACTGTTTGAAAAATACAACTTCATATGACTTACATGGAAATTACCATAACAGAGTCGCCTCAAATTTGATATATCTCTAGATTTTCCTGAATTTCAGTAAACATATAAATAGCTCTCGTGTGAAAACAGGATGTTGTTCTATTTATCGTGTCAATTTATTCATGACTGACATGATTTACTGTCGTGACGGAGTCTTACGGTGCTGACCTGCCTCGTTCAATGCACTAGCGATGTTTCAATGGTTAATACTTACTTAGTGACAGCAAGAATGCCCCAGGTTATTAAATAATCAAATGAATATGATATATACCTTTTCTTTTACAATAGATTCACATTCCGTAACGTACTTCTTAGTTAAGTTAGCAAACTTTTGTGTCATACTTCTAGACCCTGTATTTTGGGAATGAAAGGTTGGAGCACATGTCTATAGGCCATCTTTAGGCAAAATTGCTTTCTGCGTATGTCTGTGAAATCCAATTATGATCTTGCGCGATAGCTAGATCAAAAACTATGTCCAGATTATCGATTGTTCTATGTCGATATATTCTTATGGTGCTAAAATCGTTTGTTTAATTGTGTTCCAGTTCGCGCGTCACAGCCACCAATCCACTATGACTGTTAATCACAGAGTTAAACTTGCAGTTGTGTTTATTATAATTTATTGTCTATTGAAGAAAAGAGAGAGAGCAAGGAGGCTAAGTCTTATGTACGTATTGGGTGACACCTGTTCTTGGAAGTATTTGTATTTATAGCAGTTACTGGATGACTTATCTTTAGATAAGTCATCAATAGTTCAAATTTAGATATTGGATTCGATTTTTCCTTGTCATCAGAATGTTTTGAATAATTAAAGAGTGTTGTGGGATTAGGGATGTTCTGATACCATAAATGTATCGATGTTTGTATCGATTCCGGTAACGAAAGGATAGTATCGTTACTTTTCAGTATGGTTGGACAAAATTTGATTTTAGTTAAAAAAATAAAAAAATCATTGATTTAAATAAATCATAAATCGTAACACTTTCTATGTGAGTCAGCTGTCAAATCTGTCTAATTTTAATAAAAATCTAACTTAATAATTATTTTAATGAGTTTTGACAATAAATTATGTTCAACCAGCATAAGTATTTGACAGCTGACTCCCACTAAAACTTTAAACAGTCACCGAAGGTGACAAATTGCAAAATTGCAAAGGACCTCGCTCAGATCTTATGGGAAGTGTCCCCCGGTGAAATTGGTGGAATTTTTAATACGTTGTAAATTTTGAATTTCTGATCAAAGCTCTCATGGACCCAACTTGATTCTATGAATGGTTTCCGAGACACAGCTCGAGAAATGTACAAGAATGACTTTTTGATGATTTTTTTCATACATTTTATATTGTGATATGATCTAATAGCCCTTCGTAATATTTTGCATTAAGAAAATTTTTTGTTTAACCCTTTGCGGACTGACTTTTTTTGCATTACAGGTCTGTGTGGCCTGACTTATTTTTCAACCCATCAGCGCTTTTGTAATTTCATATAGCAAATGAACGACACTTGGCTGCTGGTCACAGATAACCTCTGACGCATATACGCGACATTAGGCCGATTGAACAAAAGCGCGTATATACGACATTAGTCCTCAAAGGGTTAATAAAAATAGCATAGAAAAAATTGAAGTTTGAAAAATGTTGGCGAAGGCACCGGAAAATCTATATAAAAATAACAAGTGAAAAAAATATTAGGTCAAATTGGCTAAAACATTTTTTTACATAAAGTAGGCGTCTTCCTGAACAAAAAACTTTAATAGAGAAGTTACATGATTTTTTTTTATAATGAAAATCGATACAGCATCAAAAAAAAGTTATGAAAATGTAAAATTTACGATTTTTTGAATGTTATTATAGCTAGAAAATAAATAATTTCATCGGTGAGGAATTTGGATATTTCAAACCGGCAGTTATTTGGCGCCATTAACTGTGACGTTTTTCGTTCTGATTTGTCCATCGAAATTAATAACAAACTGGACTCGACTAGAGAATGTAACTCGGAGAGAGAAACTTGCGTGCACTATTCCATCCTTTTTCTCGGTCTGTGTACAGACGGTTAAGCCAATCGGACGTTTTCTTCAACCAATCAGATCTTGTCAGACAAAGACGGAAGTTTCCTTTTCCGTATAAACATGCTTCAGTGGTTTCGTATATCTAAAGGAATTTCGATGGGTTTGTCAAATGTCAGTTTACTGTTTATTGTTTAGTCAGTATACCCAGTTCTTGTTTGTGGTGTTATTGTGTTATTATTTGGTTAATGAGCTAGTGGACAACATTATTATGACTTATGAGTTATAAATATTGCATTGTGCCCAGGGATCGAGGATATATATCACTTGATATATATCATGATATTTATGGAAAATATTACATCATAAATATCACCATAAATATCACCATAAATATCATGATATATATCGCAAACATAAAAATAAAACGCCTACGCCTATGGTGCGCGATTAAACACCTACGCCATTGGTGAAAAATATATATGTATATTTTTTAAATTAGTTTCATTTTAATACTTATAGGTACTTTTTTATTGTCCTTATAATACTAATATTGAACATCTATGAGAGCAATTTTGTTATGTTTTTTTAAGCCAAATTCTTTTCAGCTGCTTAGCTTTACAGTTGGATGGGGCAAGATCGTCATTTTAATTTTGATGTAACAAAACTCATGATTCTCTTCCCACTTGTACGAACCCAATGATACCCAAATGCAGCTGGGAGGATAAAGGAGATAACCCGGGTAAAGTGATACATCATTGGGCCGTGAGAGAACTTTCGGGCGGGTGCCTTGGGCACCCGAGGCAGCTGAACAGAATTTGACTTTATTTTAAATTGTTAGAATTTATGTTTTGTTTGTTACATTTTCAGAGCCAAGACATAATAAGCTTAAAAAACATTGAGTAAAGACGATTTAAAATATGATATGCACTCTTTTAAATTCAATCGTGGTTTTATTTGCATAAGTTACATGAATTAAAAAAATAAAAATAAATATCATAAATATCAAAAAGTGATATATATCACGTTTTTTGTGATATGTATCAGTTTGTCTGATATTTATATAAATATCATGATATTTTCGATCCCTGATTGTGCCTAAATGTAAAACTAAGAGTATCACTACAAATATGGTAATTTTACATTCAAGATTCTCCAAAATTATTTCGTAGACAGACGTCAGCAAGAGGTTAGGACACTGCATCTACTTTGGACAAATTATCCAACTAACGGATGTCGTCATTAACTTCACTCCAATAAGAAACCGTTTGCAGTCACGTGGTTTTGTTTACAAATTACGGCATAATCTGAATATTAATTAATTTCATGCATCTTCCCTTTCGGAAATTGCTTCTTTGACCTCTAATACCCCCTTCACAAATCAATAGATCAATGTCATCTTTGTGTTGTGTGACATAAACCTCAAGGCAGTCGTAATGTTAGTTTCTTACCCCTTTTCTTTGTACCAAACATTTGATAAGTGTGCATTGCGAAAATATTTTACAATTTGAACTACGTGTGATTTTATTTTGTAACTTCCAAATCTTTGGAAAGCAGATTCAGTATATGGGCAGAACACCCTTACGTTAATATGCAGTTACACTCATTTTGCAAGATAATCACTAGTGTGTGGATGTCCTGATGTTTCTATGCTTCCCAGAAGAAAACTGTTTCATTTTCTGTTATCAAAACTGCACATATTATTGGTTCATTATACGCATTTGACCAACCATTAAGAGACATACAAACTGATTGACCTGATGAATTTTCAAAGCACTTTGATTTCTCCTCTTGAAATATTTCATTTGATGGTAACTAAAACCAAGAAGGTGGGACATACCCTGTCTTAACATTTCAATCGCTTTCCGAACTTCTCTATGTTCAGTGGACTTAAAAGAACAATTTGTTGCAAAAATAGCTCTGGTTCTGTCTGTCAACAAAGAAGCAGAAACTAGTGCTACTGCTACTTCTACCACTCAAATTCCTGTTTGCTGTTGGTTGGGAATTTTCTCTTTGGCTTGTACTGGTTTGGCAATCATTAATTTTTTCACCTTCACTTTTTACAGGTTTTTTCCGGTTTCCCGTTGGATTTTAAGCCTGACGAGCCCCTGAATTTCCTTATTACATTTTTTACATATTGCATGGTATTCAAGTTTGCCCATAACATTTTCCTGCCTGGACTAGACATTAATCTTTAGTATACGTCGCACGTCAACGTTCAGTCAGTACTAAATATTAAATGAAGTTGAAAACTCTCTCCTTTTTTTTATGCAGCGAAAAGATTGGGACAACGCTTAACTGTAGATTCTTGACATAAAAACAAGTCGATTTAACCCAAAAAGTAATGGTCTAACTCTTCGTTTTCAAGATAGAGGGCGGTAAAGTAAAAAAAGTTGTATTCGTGTTGTGTCTCTATCTTGGAGACTATTATATATCTACTTCAAAGTTGGTAACGAAATGTTTTTCAAGTCGCTGGTTACAGTACTTTTATGTGATACCTTAAGCAATAACTTTTTTTGAGGTTAGGTTTTGGACATTGTCTTCTATTAAAATCGAAACGCAATTTAATTTCCTAAAGAAAAGGTGTACTTGTTTAAATGCGATAAAATGCATCCTTTAGAGAAATACGCGATTTATAACTTTGTCACACATAAGTTCGAAAAAATTCAATTGTACCTAGAAGCTGTTTTTTATCTAGTAGGTGGACGTCAAGTATGATGTCTTGAAATCGTCAATAGTGCTTGTTGTCGATATGTATAATAGTCTCCAAGATAGAGACAAAGTACAAATACAATTTTTTTATTTTACCACCCTGTATTTTGAAAACGGAAAGAGTTAAACCTCTACTATTTGGGTTAAATCGACTTGTTTTGTTGTCAAAAATCTACGGCTAAGCGTTGTCCCAATCTCTTCGAAACACCCTGTATAGTTGACAGGAATTTGCTTTCGACGAGTTCCAACAAGCTCGCAAGCTGCTTCTTGACTTGTGTAGTAAAGCCAAAACAGTTTTTAAGTCAATTATCAGTTTCAACATTATTATGTATAGAGATCTTTTATTATTTATTAAGAAAATAAGATATGCAAAGTTAAGAAATCTAATAAACATTTTTATTTAAAAAAGTTAAAAAATATCATAATTTTTATCAACACTGCAAGCCTGTAATGTCTTAAAGATGCAACGGCTCCATTTTCTCTACACAAACAAATCTGATTTCAGAAAGTGATTGAAGTCAAGGTGAAGTGAAGGCAGTCAACGAATATTTTCAAAGTAACTTCTATTGGACTTCGTTGGCAATATGGTGTCAGTGCATCGTATTTCTCATTGTTCACGATAAAAATTGCCCGTTTGATTAAAGAGTTTAGGTTTTCTTCCATATGAATCAAATCAATTTATGTGCGTTTGAACACGAACCTAAGTTCTATGATTGTAGATTCGTGCATAGAAAACTGCACTATCACCCACTTTTTATGCCATAAAACTTGAACACCCTGTATATAAGTTTTGAGTTAGGAATGGTTTGAAATTAAAATCACTTTTTCGAAAAAATAAAAATAAAGTTTATGTTAGTTTCCCGTTCCACAATATTTGTTTAAAAATAACGTAATTAACACTATGTTGATTAATAGAAGAGAAAGCACTTGAGAGTATATTAGCACATGAAGTGAAAATTTGCCTTGTTGTTTCTTGGTTTTGATTGTTTCGAAAGTAGACGATCAAGTAAAGACTGACTTCGCATCACAGAGTGGCCGATTTATATACAGTCGAGCCCGCTTATAACGAATGAGTAGGTGACAAAAAAAAGTGCTCGCTATATCCGAACGCTCGTTATAAACGGTTTTTTAATGGATCCCGTTATACCGAATATACTCGTTATAAACAATTTTTATTGGGTCCTAATATAACGAGTACGCTCGTTACAACCGGTACGCACATCTTTATAGGTATGTAGTCTTGAACGGTTACATATACATATAATATGTACGTGGATAAAACGTACACATATGTACTCAAAAATATAGAAGTTTATGTGTATGTAAATATATATTTATTCAGTATAAAATAAAACATAAAATCTGATTATGAGAATCTAATAAAAGTAAGTTTATAAAATTATGTAAAAATACATATATATGTACTTGTATGTACTATGTACTATGTACTATGTACTAAAAAAAATATTATGCACATACGCATACTCTTGCGTCGCAGTAATTTACTTAAAATAGTCAGTAATCTTTTTCTGAGTTGCATTTTTATTTAAAAATGATATTTCAAGGCTTCTCTGAATGGAATCAAACTCGTCCCTTACATTGTTTTCAAAATCATCATTAAATTCTAAATAAGTAGATATGGTTTTCATTGCACTAAATACTTGTTGAGTTGTTGGGGGTTCAAACAAGTCATCTTCATCTTCTTCAGGTGTTTCCAGTTCGTCGTTAGTTTACATTTCATGTGATTTAACAGAAGCCGCTATTTCAGTTTCCGACGGATACTCACAAGTTTCTAAACAATCGTCAACCTCTTGATATGCATTTAGTTCGTCACTAGTAAAACACACATTTAAAATATTGTTTTTAATAGCCCAATCACGTAAACACATGGAATCTTTGTCATCAACACTTTCCGAGTTTTCATTTCGTAATAACCACTGAGCCAAAGGTAGGTCATCGTCTTCATCAAATTCTGATCTCGGATAAAAACCTGCATGCCGATAACAATTCACAATTGTTTTTTGTGAAACACGTTTCCATGCTGTGTTTATAGTTAATATCCCATCCAACAAAGAAAATTTGAAGTCCTTTTTATCATTATCCACATTATCCAAATGAGATACCATTTTACTTAAAAATATTTTTTATAATGTTTCTTAAGACAAGCGATGATACCCTGGTCCATGGGCTGTAAAGTTGCTGTTGTATTAGCGGGGAGAAAAACCAATTTTATGGATCATAGGTTTGCAATCTCAGGGTGTGCAGGACAATTGTCAATCATAAGAATTATTTTCTTTTTTGTCTTTGTTAATCAGCACCCCAGTTTATTATTTCTTTCTCAAAAACTTCTGATGTTACCCATGCTTTTTGATTGGCTGTGTAAGTAACAGGTAACACTTTACAAGTTTTAAAACATCGGGGTGTTTTTGATTTACTAATGACAAATAATTTTCTTTTTTCTGTGCCCGTCATATTGGCACAGACAAGAACTGTGGTTCTTTCTTTACTTTTCTTGCCCCCATGACATTTTTCTTTCTGAAATTTGAGAGTTTGGTTTGGGACAACTTTATAAAACAGCCCAGTTTCATCTCCATTAAAAATGTCGTTATTAGAGTAACCTTTACGTATTTCAGGCCAAGTATTATCAAGCCAAGCCTTTGTTATATCTGCAGAAACACTCGCAGCTTCTCCGTGGATTTTACTCGAAGAAATGTTGTACCTTTTCTTAAAACGGTCTATCCAGCTTTTCGAGCATATAGTCGCCTCATTATTAGGGGAAAATAATTTAGAAAATTGTTCTGCTTTTTCTTGCGCAATATGGGCCCAGTTATGGGTATGTTTTGAATTCTTTTCTGCTTAAACCACTCAAGCAATGCCTAATCAACTTGCTTTTTCGCTGGTTTCCGGATTCGTTTTAACTTTGAAATGTTTGAATTTAAAGATCCTCTGATTTTATCCCGGTTTTTCCAGACAGTAGAAACAGTCGAACTGGATAATTTGTAATTTTTACACACATCGGCATTAGATATACCACTGGCAATAGCATCAATTATTTTTATTTTGTTCTCTAATGTAAGGGACTTTCTCTTACAGGACATGGCTGTTATATAAATCAACGAACATCGGCGATTTATGACAAATCACTGAGTAAATAGTAAAGACCCGACCGTCGCGCGTTGGCTAAATTATGTGCATAACTTCGTAAAAACATTACATCTACCTACTACTCATAATATAATGAGTCATGGCAAATTTGTTGGAATACTAGCAGGCACTGTTTCGATATACAATAAAAGCACCGACGTTTCATATCTACCGCCCTCAAAGCACCGACTACTATTAAGTCGGTGTCCGTCAAATGGCAGCGTTCCAAGAACTTACTTCGTATGAACTAATATCACTCGTTATAAACAAAGTTAATTCTCCAATGAATCATCGAGTCCTCGTTGTAATCGCAGCCGCAGAGAATCTCCGTCATCCCTACAAAGGTGCTCGTTGTAAGTAAACATATTCAGCAACTTATTAGAAAAAATATTACTCGTTATAACAAAAGCGCTTGTTATATCCGAACTGAAATTCTGTTGAGCTTAATGGATGATTTTTTGTATCTATGGAAATTACTTGTTAAAAGCGAACGCTCGTTATAAGGTGTAATCGTTATAAGCGGGCCCGACTGTAATAAAATTAAAGACTCTCGACATTTTCGAAAATAGAAAGATCTGGAGGTTCTGGAGTATCTGGAATCTTCGTGGCTGTGACTTATATTTACACTAAGGGCATGGCTAAAATTTTAAAAGTATCTGATCAGAAAATGTGCACGTGAGTATATGCGGTATAAAAGTTAGGTTAGCCGGACGGAGGATCAAACGGTCTGTGTCTTTTTACACGATTTGAAATTACGTAACTTTAGAATGCTGTAAAAAGTAGAATAAATGTTTTTTACGATATTTAGATACAGAGTGACAAATTATTTACGAAATTTTGAAAATAAAATTAACCAATTTAAATTTGCTATAAAAAGGTACTTTGACATGTTTATAAACTCATTTTCATTTCTTCCAACCACCGTTAATAACATTCACTCCAACTGCTCTTGAAATAGAACCAAACATTTTTTTTAGCTACTCTCAGCCGATTGTGTCTATCAATGCACTACGCACTTCAAACTGTCAAATTTGTGCGTACTGTCATTCAAAATAGATGAACTAAAACATTTTGCCCAGAGGATTAATGTATTTATTAAAAGGACAGAGCTAAACATTAATCGAACTCCGTTTCTTCGGTAACATGAGTTCTAGTCTATGGTTTTTTATCCCAGTTCAAAACAAATACCATTGAAAAGGTATTTAAAGGAAATTCGGACTTTGGAATTTTTGAGTGAAAAAAATTATTTATTTTTAATTATTGGAAAGTGCTTTAATCTTGATTATTTTGAGATTTATACATACTCAGAGTCAGACATTTTGAAAAATATATGTTTAATTAGTAAAAAAAAACTGTGTGCTTGTTGTTAAGATGAGGATTACGTAGTGGATATACCATCCTTCGGAGGGAATGTAAAGCAGGCAGTCTCTTGTCTATTAAATGTTAGGCAAGTAAAAGATCCCTACTCTTCTCAAAAGAAGAAGTTCGTTGGTGGTAGCTCGTCTCCTGGTGTCGGTGATAGGCCCTGGTAGCGGAAATAGGCCGACGTTAAATAGTTTAAAAAAATTAGTATAAATTCAAAAGAAATATTTACACCAAAAAAAAAGCAGTGACATCACAACTCGCATGCTTCATTTTAGCTACAACAAATGTCCTTTATTCGCTTTGTATTTTTATTCGTATTCATATGCACGATTCGTGCGACTGAAAGAATATTTCTGCAAATATTGCACCTGCTCTCTCAGACACAATGTCATCTCTCCAGAACGTCATCTTAGCTGAAATATCCTTAAAAAAAATGAAACTAGTTTAGATATAAACAATCTGTCATTTACATGGGTTCATTAAATACAGTCAGGCCCGCTTATAACGAGTACACCTAATAACGAGCGTTCGGTTTTAACGAGTAATTTCCATAGACACAAAAAAATCATCCATTAAGCTCAACACAATTTCAGTTTGGATATAACAAGCGCTTTTGTTACAACGAGTAATATTCTTCTCATAAGTTGCTGAATATGTTTACTTATAACGGGCACCTTTGTAGGGATGACGGAGATTCTCTGCGGCTGCGGTTACAACGAGGACTCAATGATTCATTGGAGAATTAACTTTGTTTATAACGAGTGATATTAGTTCATACGAAGTAAGTTCTTGGAACGCTGCCATTTAACGGACACCGACTTAATAGTAGTCGGTGATTTGAGGGCGGTAGATATGAAACGTCGGTGCTTTTGTTGTATCGAAACAGTGCCTGCTAGTATTCCAACAAATTTGCCATGACTCGTTATTATATTATGAGTAGTAGGTAGATGTAATGTTTTTAGGAAGTTATGCACATAATTTAGCCAAAGCGCGACGGTCGGATCTTTACTATTTACTCAATGATTTGTCATCAATCGCCGATGTTCGTTGATTTATATAACAGCCATGTCCTGTAAGAGAAAGTCCCTTACATTAGAGAACAAAATAAAAATAATTGATGCTATTGCCAGTGGCATATCTAATGCCGATGTGTGTAAAAATTACAAATTATCCAGTTCGACTGTTTCTACTGACTGGAAAAACCGGGATAATATTAGAGGATCTTTAAATTCAAACATTTCAAAGTTAAAACAAATCCGGAAACCAGCGAAAAAGCAAGTTGATCAGGCATTGTTTGAGTGGTTTAAGCAGAAAGAATTCAAAACATACCCATAACTGGGCCCATATTGCAAGAAAAAGCAGAACAATTTTCTAAATTATTTTCCCCTCATAATAAGGCGACTGTGTGCTCGAAAAGCTGGATAGACCGTTATAGATGTATACAGAGTGACCCATTTAAAAGCGGGGCACCTCTCTAAAATGTTTATTTACTGTGCGATTTGAATCAAATTTTACTCAAGTATAGAACAAATTAAGATCTAATTATGACCAGAAAAACATTCACCTTTTACAAATGCAAAGCCACCTGCGGTACCAAAATATGCGGAAAAAATCAAGAAATCATATTAGGCATTTTTTATTGCAAAATTTTGTTAATGAAACTTGTTCAGAATTGTCCAAAAACCTTAAGCCCAAAATTTAAACAAAATAAAAAAATTGAAATTATAAAAATTTAAAAAATCATTATTTAAAAAAAAACTGCAAATTACTTGACAACTACCTGGCAGCTTGTTTTTAATTTCAAACAGAATTGTCATAGTACAGTTTTATAAACAAAAAATCCCATTAAAATTATATTTTCGGACTTGGACATTATTTTAATAAAAATTTTAATATTTTTTTATTTATATTAAATTTTGGACTTAAGGTTTTTGGACAATTCCGAACAAGTTTCATTAACAAAATTTTCCAATAAAAAAATGCCTAATATGAATTTTTGATTTTTTCCGCATACTTTGGTACCGCTGGTGGCTTTGCATTTGTAGGAGGCAAATGTTTTTCTGGTCATAATTAGATCCTAATTTATTCTATACCTGAGTAAAATTTGATTCAAATCGCACAATAAATAAAAATTTTAGAGAAGTGCCCCGCTTTTAAATGGGTCACTCTGTATGTAACCGTTTAAGACTACATACCTATAGAGAAGTGCGTACCGGTTGTAATGAGTGTACTCGTTATATTAGGACCCAATAAAAATTGTTTATATTTGTTATAACCGGATCCATTAAAAAACCGTTTATAATGAGCTTTCGGATATAGCGAGCACTTTTTTTTGTCACCTACACACTCGTTATAAGCGGGCCCGACTGTATTTACTTAAATCTGGTCATATTATTAATATGAACACATTGAGGCTTTTATGTTTATGTTTAGGGTAAAGGAAACTTTCCAATGTAAGTTTCCAGGAAATTTTTGGGAGTTTCCGGAACGAAGTTTTAATAATAATGAAAGTATCCAATAAAATATTTGAATATTCCAAAAGGAAACTTTTCTGGAATTTTGGAAGGAAAAAAAAAATTTTATTGGAACTTTAATTTTTATCAAAATTTTGTTCCGGGAACTTTCAAATAGAAAATTTCCTTTACCCATCTCTAGTTTTAGTATATATTAATGTATCATTTGAAGACAGTTTTGATATACGGAACTATTGATACCATTTCAAGAACTTGTATTAATTTTCTCATTTGGTATTTTTCGTAAATTTAAGTAAATAGTTTTACAAAAATGTGATTTAGAGATCCTTTTTTAAATACGTTCAAAATTTACATAACTAGGATGTCCGGATGAAAGAATCGGCTAAAGTTGCTTCGCTGAAAGACATCCTAGTTGGCACTTATCCACTTCAATTTATTGACAGAATTCCCGTTTTTAGGAGGAGGGAAGTATTAGAAAACGAAAAATTTCAAATGGAAAATCAAAGGTGTGCAAATAAACGATTGCAGTGACGTTTAACTGTTACTCTAATAAATTTCTTTGCGTTTACAGGAAGAAGAGGAGGAGGAAGATGAACCCAAAACCAAAAAAGCTAAAACTACGAATAACACAAAAGGAAAAACTCCCGTAAAGAATAACGCTAAGGCAAAAAAGTAAAATGTTTTTTGTATTTCTGTCATTTAGTTTTTTTAATGTAATGCTGGAATTGTATTTGGTTTTTTTTATAAGTAAGGATTCAGAACAGTTCTAGTAGGATTAACTATGTTGCATTGTTCGACGTATTTATGAAGTTCTTTTTATTCCAAATGTAACTTTTATGTGACCTTAATTCGTAAGCCAACTCTTTAGGTATTTATTTCAAATTCAGTTGTTGTAAATATACAATCTCATTAAAATAGTTTTTTTCTAATATTTCTGACTTTTTATTTAGCCAACTGCAATCTGTAACCATTCTAGGTTCATCTAATTTAAAGATTTGTAGAAGGAACATTGCGGTGTCAATTCAGCATTATAATCAAATGGGTATGTTCAAAAGTTAAAGGAAGTAGGTAGCTCAGTCAGTGGCAATTGCCTTGAGTTATAGTCTATTCAGTTATAGTTTAGTAGTGATCTGCTTGGTATTGGCATCATAAATTCAGGATATGCTTCAACAGGCCTATATAGTACAGGAAAACTTTACTATAACTAAAAAAAATTGTGCAGACCTTAAACTTTGGTTATAGGTTCAAAATAGGCCAAAGTTCACGAAATAAAAAAGTTTAGGAGTTTTACGGATCCGCGGGAACCTATAGGGGGGTGAAATGGGGTATTTTTAATAAAAAAATCGATTGTTCTCTATTTTCTCGGGAAATATGGCATTTACAAAAAAATAGTTCAATATTATCTGTAATTTGGTATTTAATTTTATAGCAATAATTAAAATTTAGGATTTTAGCTCGAAAAAGTGGTATTTCAAATACGTTTTCGTCAAATGACTCGAAAGGTATTACATTGAGCAAAAACATGCTACAGACAAATAAGAGAGTTGCTAAATTAAGGATGAATTTCGTTTTTTTTTTTCTAATTGTAGAGGTAGAGTTTCGGAGATCTGGAGGTCTAAAGGTGACATCCGAACGTTTATAAGAAATACTTAGTTTAAATGTTAAATGTCTCAGAAACTATGGCACTTAAGCCAAAAATGCTAATAACCAAAATGAAAAACTATTAATTAGGCTTTCAAAAGATTTTTTTCCTATTTTTATAGCATAAAAAACAAAGAAGTTACTACAGAAACAATGTACTTTTTCATATTTTTTTAAATAAAAATATTGCAATTTTATAAAATATTATTTTGGGTATTCAGCAGATAACTTTCAAAGAAATCATTCGTTCCTTTCATATATTATTGATCTAAATCTGATCAAGCTAGAATATCAACGAGTAGTCCTCTTACAAACAAACTTGTCAATTTCTTTATACATTTACTATGTCTAATATTCAATATGAAAAACAAGAAAATAACCATTCTTTCTATATATTGAAGATCTGTCTGATCATGCCAATATATTGTCAGAAATCCACCCTTAAGAGGAAATCTTTCAAGCATCTCTAGCCCTACCTAGAGGATACTCCATTCAATACGATAAACAAGAAAATAACCATTCTTTCTATATATTGAAGATCTAAGTCTGATCATGCCAATATATTATCAGAAATCCACCCTTGCGAGGAAATCTTTCAAGCATCTCTAGCCCTGCCTAGAGGATACTACATCACAAACAAACATTAGTTACATTTCAAAGCCAAGAACTATGAAAAGCACAATGAAATATAGGAATAAAATTTCACTTACATGTCAATAAATATAATATTTCAATCAATGTTTGATTGACCAAACCTCTGTAAAAATTGTGCAACCTTTTTCATTCTCTTTAGAACTCATCAGCAGAGATATATGTTCAATTCAAAAACATAATTACTATAAAAAAAATAGGAAAACATTTTCTTGTAAAAAATGACAGGAAATATTTATTTAGTTGACACATATCAAAAATAAAAAAGAATCACTCTTTTTTAGAGCCCCATAGCTCGTGTAGTTTTTAAAAAATAAATATCTTGTATTTCTGCTTACATCATTGTTATAAAATATTATTTTGGGTATTCAGCAGATAACTTTCAAAGAAATCATTCGTTCCTTTCATATATTATTGATCTAAATCTGGTCAAGCTAGAATATCAATGAGTAGTCCTCTTACAAACAAACTTGTCAATTTCTTTATACATTTACTATGTAAATAAATAAATAAATAAAATAGTTTATTGATTTATCAAACCATCATAGGTATAAAACAAGTCAAACAAAACGTCTTAGACAAACTACATATTTAAAATAGAATACATACAAATAAATATTAATTTTACACAATTATTGTCACAAATAGAAGTTAATTTTACACAATTATTATTATCATTATTACAATTGAAAGCCGTTTTGGATAGATTAAGAGAGAAACAGATCCTCTAAATTATAAAACATATTGTGTAGAAGGTATTTTTTAAGGGACTTTTTGAAACTGAGATAGGTAGGTTGTTCCTTTATAACGGCAGGAATTTTGTTATAAACTCTGATGCCACTACTTAGAGGTCCTCTTATAGTTATGTTAAGTACATTTTGAGGTGTGTGAAGTAAATCTCGACTTCTAATATGATGATCGTGTATGTCACCTTGTCGAGGAATAGTAAGTCTATTTTTAAATATATAACAGGCAATTTCTTGAACGTACAGGCAACATAGAGGAAGTATTTGTAGTTGTGCAAAAAGGCTACGACATGACTCTCTGACTTTTTTTTAGCATGGTACGTATACATTTTTTTGAATGAGAAACAGTTTTTTTGCCGCTGGGGATGTTCCCCACAGCAAAATTCCATATAGTAGGTGAGATTGTATCTCTGCAAAATAAAAGTTTTTGATGACTTCGATGTCGAGTAGATTTTGCATACATCTTATTTGATAAATTTTAGTGTTTAGTTTCTTTATTGTATTATCTATGTGACTATTCCATTCAAGGGTATCATTTATAGTTACGCCTAAAAATTTCACCGTACTACCTCTGTTTATATTTATTTCATCAAGATGCAAGTCAATACTCTGTACTTTTTTTTGTCTGGTATGAAATAATAGGTATTCTGTTTTACTGGCATTCATATAAAGCAAGTTTTTTGTGAACCATAGTGCTATTTTTTCCAATAACTCATTACAGGCTAGTTCATTAAGTTCAGGGGATTCCCTTGAAATTAATATAGATATGTCATCTGCATACATGGTAATTTTATAGTTTGATAAGAGTTTGGTAATGTCGGCGATATAAAGAGAAAAAAGTACTGGTGCAAGGACACTGCCCTGGGGCACTCCTACATCCACATTGGCATTGTTCGAGCGGTGTTTACTGGTGCCTCCACCTCCATCATTGTGAGATATTTCTATATACTGTTTTCTGTTTGTAAGATAAGATGAGAACCAGTTGTGGGCGCTGCCTCTAATGCCCAGTGACCATAGCTTCTGGAGCAATCGTTGATGTGAGACACAATCAAACGCTTTGCTCAGATCGCAAAACAAAGCAACCAGACATCTCCTCTTATCTAGCTCTTCAAGAATGTATATATAGAATTCTGTTGTGGCCGATGTTGTTGATTTGTTTTTTCTAAAGCCATGTTGCTCATTTGGAATTAGGTTATATCTCCCAATGAAGGATTCGAGTCTCTCCAGCATACAGTATTCAAAGATTTTTGAGATTACAGATGTCAATGAGATTGGTCTATAATTATCAACAACATTTTTAGCATTTTTTTTATAGACAGGTATTACTTTTGCCATTTTTAAGCAATCCGGAAATATCCCAGATGCAAAAGAGCTATTTACAAGATGAGTTATCGGTTTTAGTAGATGTTTGCTGAATTCTTTTATAATGTTGCTTGGTAAATCATCGGGTCCTGCGGAAGGTTTATTTTTTAATTTTGAACAGATTATTGACATTTCCTCCTCTGAAAAGGGAAGTAGGAATATAGAGTAAGGATTACTATCCAGAGCATCATTATAGTTATTGTTTACTTGAGCAATATTACGTATAACAGACTTAGGAGCGTCAATAAAAAAATTATTAAAAGTATTTGCTATACTGTTTGGATCCCTTATAACCTCATTGTTGTGTATTATTTCCATGTTTGACGACAAGAGTTATTTTTGTTTTTTAGCTTGTTAATGATTGACCAGGATGACTTGGTTTTGTTAGAGGATTTTTGAATAGTGTTGTTGAAATAGTTTTTTTTGGTCTTTTCTACCAGTTTTTTATGTTCAGATTTTCTTTTTTTATATAATGTCTGCAAATTTGGATGATGCTTTTGAAGAACATATAGGTCGTTTAGTCGACTACTTGATAATTTTACTTCATGGGAGATCCATGATTTTTCGTTGGGCTTTATTAATTTATTTGTTATTGGAAATGAGGTATTGAAATGAGTTAATAAGGTACTCATAAACTTCTCAAGTTTCTCATTCATCTCGCCGGTATCATACACGTCACTCCAAGTTTCATTTTTTAAAAGTGTTTCGAATATTTTTTTGTTTTTTTACTATATGTTCTGCAAGTTTTATAATATATTTTTGTTGGCTGTGGTTGTAAGCTAGCTCTCTTTGCTGACACAATAAGCATTTTGTGGTCAGATAGATGAGTGTCATATACCCTTGTACTAGCATCTTGATTAGTAAATATGTTATCGATTTTAGTGCTGCTTTTTAATGTGGAACGTGTGTCATCCTGCACGATACTATGTAAGCCATACTGAGCTATTATATTGTTAATTTCATCTCTTTCAGGGGAGGAGATATTAAAATCTAAATTAAAGTCTCCCATGACTCATATATGTGAGTTTACTGTGAAAATGTTATTTAGTAGTTGATGAAATCTCTCCCGGAAAACCTGGAAGTTGCCTGTTGGTGATCTGTAAATAGACACTAACTCATTTAATTCATTGAAGTAAATAGGACTAACCTTAAGACCATTCCTTGCCCAAATTGCTGTACCCCCACCACGGTGTAGGGTGCGACTGAATTGACTAACTAGATTATAACCATCTAAGGATATACTACCTATCTCAGCTTCACGAAGCCATGACTCTGTAACGGAAATGAAAGGGGGGGTATTAAACTTCTTGATTTCTGCTTCCAGGATATTTTGCTTGTTGTTGATGCTTTGAATATTTAGATACGATATAAAATGTATATCATCATTGGTGTTTTTTGTATCATTACCAATCGGCTTAGGTTCCATATAGGTATTTATAAAAAATCGTCATTTGGATTATCAGTTCTTTTATTGTATTCGTGGTAGCGCTTGAAATCAAACCTCTTGAACCCAACTCCTCTTGGCCAGAAACTGGCACAATAGAAGTCATCTTTGTGTTTAAAGTCTATGTCTAACATTCAATATGAAAAACAAGAAAATAACCATTCTTTCTATATATTGAAGATCTAAGTCTGATCATGCCAATATATTGTCAGAAATCCACCCTTAAGAGGAAATCTTTCAAGCATCTCTAGCCCTACCTTTGAAAGTTATCTGCTGAATACCCAAAATAATATTTTATAACAATGATGTAAGCAGAAATACAAGATATTTATTGCAATTTTGTTAATGTAAGTAGTCAGTAATTTTAAAAATATATTCCCATATACTGTTTTTCGTTAATATGTAGTGTAACCTAGACGCTCAAATTTTTTCATCGGCTTACAGCGCTTGCTTTAGAAAAAAAAATTGCATTTTAAACTATAAAGGGATTTTAGAAAAAAACTTAACATTCTTGTTTCTCTGCAAATATCTCAATAAATATTAGTTTAAGAGAAAATATGATGGACATCAAAAATGAAGCTTATAAACAGAATAAATCTATTTTGTTTAATATATTTGTGTAGGGTTGATTGTTTCGGAGATATTTAATTTTAGAGATGGCATCGGACCGTTTTTAGGATGAAGTATTTAGTTTAAAATGTTGAATATCCTAGAAACTGACATTTCCATCAAAAGTTCTAAGAAACAAAATTAAAGATAATTAATCAGTCTTTAAAATGATTTTTTGTTTGTTTCCACGTCACAAAAATAAAGAAGTTATGGCCGATTCTATGTGCGTTTTCGCATTTTTGTTAACAAAATGTTGGCATTTTGTTATTGTAATTGCTCAGTAATTGATTTTTCTTTCAAAAATGTTTTTTGTTAATATATAGCATCATCTAGATGCTTAATTTATTTTGTCCATTTAAAAAACTTGTTTTAGAAAAAACTTCCATCCGCTATCCCGCCATCGAAAAATGGCCGTATTTCGGTTAAATATTGATTGATTGATTGATTTACCAGCGTGCGGTAGGCATTTCTGCCACTCCCAAGGATTATACAGCTGGGCCTGCTCCCTTTTTTGTGTTTTTGGTTCGCCTTCTTTTTCTGAGTCTTCTGATTTCTCGGTTTCCGATGCTGGGTTGGATTTGGGTCATGCTTGTTGTCAGCAGCAAGAGTCACATGACGCATGGTACAAGAGGAGGGGGATGGGCAGAGTAGTTGTTTTTGAAATGCGTTGCCGCATTGTGTTTGCGATATTTAGTGTTTGTGCTCCTCTTTTTGGTGTTTCTGCTTCTACAAATTTTCCTCTTCTTCTTCTGAGTCTTCTGATTCTTTCGTTTCTGGTTCTGATAGAGTATATGTCTGTAGGTATTTGTGAAATGCGTGGCCGCATTGTGTCATGATGTGGGGTGTTTGTGCTCCTCTTTTTGTATTTCTGCTTCTGCAAATCTTCTTCTAAGTCTTCTGATTCCTCGGTTTCTGGTTCTGGTAGAGAATATATCACTGCGATTTATTTGTGGAATTCATTTTTTCTCCTTGCTTTTCTTTCACAGTATGTTTGGTAGTTTGTTCCTCTCGATTGTTGTTTTCCACATGTAACCTGGTCTCCCTGTTTTTAGTGTAGAATTTAATGTAGAATTTTTCACTTAGCAATGAGCACAATTTTGACCTGAAAAACCTCACTTGATAATTTATCTAAGAAAGTATTATGAAATCAGATTTTCAACACCCATAACGCAAAAACATCCAATACCACAAAACACACTCCTATTAAACCAGACACCAGCAAAAGTCAAGGATCAACAACCCTTGTCTGTTGTACTTCTCTTCCCTTCCATTGCCTTCTCTCTTTGACTTGTTCCATTGCATTTCACCAAAAACACTGTTCCTAGTTCTGGATTATGTACAATACCAATCACTACTCACAAAATCGTCAATCGCACGTCCCGAGGTATGTATTATCCTTCAAACACCCATCACTCACCTGACAACTCAAAATTATAGCTGCTACATCTGTTGTTTCCCTGCTTCCTGTACACAGCCTCATCTGGCATGTTGTCGTCTTCTTGTTGGTTGTTGAGGTGAAAAGTTATGATTTCGCCTTCTTGGTGTTTTATTATTGTCCTCCTCTTCAAGTTTGCTGTTGCTGCTATCGTCTCCTGCCCACCCCAGAAACCGTCTTTTCTCATGTCTCTGATGAACGCCTCTCTGTCTTTTCCTTGTTGGTACTGTGTTGATTTTAACAGGGTTCCAGTTCGTTGATGGATGCTAACATGAATGGGGTGAAATAATGTATGTTATTTTGTATATTATAGTCCGCTACTTGTTTCCGTAGATTTTTCATAGGGTTGGTGTGTGCCGGGGTTGTTATGTTTTTTAAAATATAATTTGTATGTTTTCTCCTTCTGACCGATGGCTTAGTGCTCCATATAGACAGTTCCCGTCGCCGTCGATTTTTTGTACCAGTAGTTGATGTATCTTCGTTTCTTACGTTCTGTAGTGGGTACATTGTTTTTACGTTTTCTGGAGAGTTGTTATTTCTTGCTTACTTTTCGCTTATTCTTACTGACCTAAACTTATTAATAAAATAAAATTCCTTAGCCTTACCAGAGCCATACCAGACGTGAAGTGTAAATAGTCAGTATGTTTTTATAGCATGCATGAAAATTTTTTAACTTTTAATGGCCCTGAAGCCAAGTCAATGGGCAACAATTTTATCCAAATTTTTATTATTTTTAAGTTGATTAAATTTGGCTCGGTATGCTGTTACTCTAATGGTACGACCCTAGTAGTCCTATTTGCTGGAAAAGAATTGTTTATTAATTATTAACTAGGGCAATAAATTAGAAATAATCTAATTTATTGCCTTTTGGGTCTGTTTATGAAATTCTTTAAGCTGTCTACAAGTGCCTAAGGCATAAATGGTTTAAGGCTAAAGTGGACTTATCTTGATTGATTTAGGGCTTCCTTTCGTTTCCTTCCTTCGGGTCAGGTATGATATTTGTCAACTGTTTTTACTTTTTTTACACTGCACTGAAGATTTAATCACCCGTATTAATTAAATATTAGCACTTATCGCTTAGTTGTTGTTATTCTGACACTACCACTGTATGTACAATTTTTCACTTGACAACTAATGTAATTTTGACCTATTTGAGCCAGCTTATTACCGGTTTTTCTTCCGATTTTAAAGGAATGTAACTCATAAGCGTCTATTCGCCGTGAAGTTTCTAACCCCCCGTATTTCGGTTAAATATTGCTATAAAATTAATTTAAAAACACAAAATTAAAGATAATTTTGCCAGAAACAACTTTGATATGAACTATTTTTTTGTAAATGCCATTTCCCGAAAAAATAAAGAAAAACTGATTTTTTAATTAAAAATCACACCACTACAGGGTTCCTAGCGACCTGGAAAACCTGGTATACCTGGATAAGTCAAAGAATTTGAAGTTGCCTAAAAATGTCAGGGAATTTGGAAAATTTGATGAAAAGTCAGGGAATTTTAGTAATTTTCATACAAAGCCAGGGAATTTGAAAATAATTTTTCAGCCATCAAAAGAAATTTTGAGTTTTGTACTTCTAGTTTCGTTCCGATTATTTTGTGATGCCACAGTGTCCCTACCCTGCTCATCATTATTAGACCTGGAAAAACCTTCCAATAGTCCTGGAAAACTTGGAAAAGTCAGGAAGCTTGAAAAATTGCTATGAACCCTGCACTATAGGTTCCCACAGATCCGTAAAACTCCTAAACTTTCTTGATTCGTGAACATTGGCCTATTTTGAACCTATAACCAAAGTTTAAAGTCTGCACAAATTTTTTTCGAGTTACAGTGATTTTTTTCAATTTTTCCTAATACTAATATTGAAGAAATAAGATTAGACCACGATGGGTCTTTTGGGCAAAACAGATAGATATACAGTTGAACCTCCATAACTCGAATTCCCAAGAGGATTGAAAATGAGTTAAGAGACTTTAGAGAAATTTTGAGTTATGGGAACTTTTTAGTAAGCATAATAGATATTTATTGCTTTGAATGGCTTCTAGATATGGAGGATTTCGAGTTATGGAGGTTCGACTGTATTTTTTCTTCTATGACTGCTTTGAAAAGTGTTTAAAACAGACTAATAACTACTCTTGAAAATTATTGATTTCACAGTGACACAATGTCATGCTAACAGCGTATGAAAATTATCCACGTGCCTCAGTGTTGAACTGATTTAAAATCATGATTTGATGATTAATTAAGCGATTTTTGTTTTAAAAATCGTGATTTTTTTCCAAGCTTAAACGTAATAAAGAAAAAATACGAACTTTATTCGCAAAAATAAAACTTTAAAAAGCTTTTAATTCAAAGGCTTAAAACATTAACTTAACAACATGAACATATAAAAATTACATATTTTTTAAAACGGTACAAAACGAGTATTATAAAGTTAAAGAGAAATACTAATTTAGATGCTTTTTCATTGCCCAATCTATTCCTAATATCTGAATGAACAAGTCCATATGAAGAAAACATTCTTTCCAGGTCTGCAGAAGAAGCAACGGCACACATAAAGAAGGGAATTATCAGATCCAGTAGGGTGAATGCACCAGTGAATTACTTAAGAAACTGTTGTGGTGTGATGTAAAGAAATCATTATTAAAATTAATTTTTTATAGTTTATTTTTTTCTAAATGAATAACTTATCAAATTGTATTTTGGAACTGACTAAAGCTTATGTAAAGCAATAAGTTTAAAAAATGTTTTTTAAAATAAAGTTAAACGCTTTTCTCTAGTAAATGATCACCAAGTTCCAATTCTTGATCAACGCAGAACCATTGAATGACCAAATACCAAAAACACTAATAATCATTTATTTCAGTAATTATAATTGAAGACACAAGTGGATGAAGGGTCTATGTAACAACAAAGTGATTTTGAGACAATTGATCTCGAAGTTTTTAACAACCTACCAACTTCCACAGTACATAGACCCTTTATAAATTCATAAATCAGATATTTTTGCATTAGAATCAAATGCAATGTACCTGGGGTGATATTGTGTGCCTTCATTCATATAAAAAAACTCGTTTTTTTCAACAGTTTTTTTTGAGATAATTGATTTCAAAGTTTTTAACGAACTACCAACTTCAACAGTACATAGATCCTTTATAAATTTATAATCAGATATTTTTGCATTGGAAACAAATGTAATGTGCCTGAGGGAATTTTGTGTACTTATAATCTTCATTCATATAAAAACTCGTTTTTTTCGAAAATGTCACATAGACCCTTCATCCTTGTGTCTTCAATTATTACATGTAATGTTTTTCAATTTCAAGAACTGTATAATAATTGTCTTCTGATGTTAACATGGGGGTTTCAATTTTCTCGAGCACATGGTTGTGTTTATACCAAATCTGGTCAACTTGCTTCGGCCATTTCCATTTACCAGTTTCAGTCTGAACCATCACTCTTATTTCAGACTCATTCAAAGAAGTTTTCATTACAACTCCTGGATAATATTGTTTTTCGTATTTTACTATGACAAAATCTGCAATAGATATTCCATGACTATTTTCTTCTGCACCTTTTCCACTTCTTCGGAAAGGGTCTAGCCGTACTTCCATGGCGAAACTGCCCCCGATAGGAACCTATATCGTAACCTATGTTATATTGTAGAGGGCGCTAACAGTAGTTGATACAGTAGATATTAGCTCTATATCTTAGTTAATTGAGCTATTTGAAAAATAGTGTCCGGAGACGACTATTTTTCAAAGCGATATATCTTAGTTAATTTTAAAGCTAGGGAAATAAAACTAAATGGCAGTATTATGGTACACTTTACAGTTTATTTTATAGCATTTCCTATGGGCCAAGCCTAAATAAAAGTTTTTAAAAAATGCAAAGACAAATTTTGTCAATCGATTTCTATCAGATCTAATTGAATTACCACTTTGAAAAAAATATATAATAATTGTCTATGTCTTGCCTAACAACATGCCAAGTTTCATTAAAATCCAGGTGCAACATGTCGAAAAAAAATTTTAAGTAAGTAGACCACCTTAAACGACCACTATGTTGACGCTTCTAATTTGCATTACATTTCATTAATCTTTGGAAAAGTTGCGTTTTGACAGCTCATAAAAAGTATATCAAGGTGGTGTCAACTAGAATATTACAATGTTTTTTTGATCTACTTTTATAGTGACTATAATCGGTCTCAGTTAAGAATGCAGTTGTTTACGTTAAGAGCGGAGAACAATTTACACAGGATATGGGAATTCCCAAGTAAGTGGAATCCCCCCATGGCTGACTCAAGCCAGTTGGTACATAAAATAAAAATTAACGGTTTAAATTGGCTTTTATTTGGCACTTTTCTTTTATACATTGAAATTGAAATACATTGAAATTATTTAATTCATATTGCAACATATTTTATTTAGAGTAATAAAAGCTCATTATAGACGTAAATCCTCTAAAAATGTCAGTGTTATAAGAAATGGGTAAACCTACTACTTGCTTGTGCTCGATATCAGGCGAGCTGTTCTGGTCTCTGCCGTTCTGAACTGTATCTCTGATCTCTCTCATATACCTGCCTAAAAAGTGTACACAAATATCATAACCTCCGTGTAAGTGCATGACCACGTCGTCCCGTCGGTGCACCGCACAGCGCACATAGCACCGCATTTCGCACATCGCACACTGAAATTAAATAAACCATTATTTTAAATGAGAGTGGTCATATCGACGCCCCTCGCACATCGCACAATAAAATTAAATAGAACCATGCTCTTAAATGAGAGTGATGAAATCAACAACTTGATCGCACATCGCACAGCGTTTAGCACAGGCGATACTGTGTTTGTGAATCCTTATTTGTAACAAAAGAGATAAATATAACTAGAGCAGTCTGATTTTAATAAAAATGGAAGGAAGTAGCCGAACAATATATGAACAATTAGTACAATTTTTTTGTATTAATATTCATAAATATCATAAAACAATAAAATAAACTTCGATGTGCGATGTGCGCTGCGCGAGAGAGATCAAAGATTCAGTTCAGAACGGCAGAGACAAGAACAGCTCGCCTGATATCGAGCACAAGCAAGTAGTAGGTTTACCTATTTCTTATAACACTTGACATTTTTAGAGGATTTACATCTATAATGAGCTTTCATGAATATAAACAAAATATGTTGCAATATGAATTAAATAATTTCAATGTATTTATAAAAGAGCCAAATGCCAAATAAAAGCCAATTTAAACCGTTCATTTTTATTTTATGTACCAACTGGCTTGAGTCGGCCATGGGGGATTCCACTACTTGGGAATTCCCATATCCTGTGTAAACTGTGCTCCGCTCATAACGAAAACAACTGCATTCTTAACTGAGACCGACTACAGTCACTATAAAAATAGATCAAAAAAACATTGTAATAGGCTAGTTGACACCACCAACCGTTGATATATTTTTTATGAGCTGTCAAAACGCAACTTTTCCAAAGATTATTGAAATGTAATGCAAATTAAAAGCGTCAACATAGTGGTCGTAAGGTGGCGGTCCACTTACTTTAAATTTTTTTTCGACATGTTGCACCTCTTGGATTTTAATGAAACTTGGCATGCTGTTAGGCAAGACATAGGCAATTATTATATATTTTTTTCAAAGTGGTAATTCAATTAGATCTGATAGAAATCGATTGACAAAATTTTTCTTTGCATTTTTTAAATACTTTTATTTAGGCTTGGCCCATAGGAAATGCTATAAAATAAACTAAAAAGTGTTCCATAACACTGCCATTTAGTTTTATTTTCCTAGCTTTAAAATTAACTAAGATATATCGCTTTGAACAAAAGTCGTCTCCGGACACTTTTTTTCAAATAGCTCCTCAATTAACTAAGATATAGAGCTAATATCTACTCAATCAACTACTATTAGCGCCCTCTACAATATAACATAGGTTACGATATAGGTTCCTATCGGGGGCAGTTTCGCCATGGAAGTACGGCTAGACCCTTTCAGAATATTCATTCCGCTGCCTCTCTCTTATTTCGCTCAGTGTATATTCATCTGAGCTCGAATTTGAAGCCTCTTCGTTATATAGAACCTTTTTCTTTACTGACCTCCTTTCTTTAGACTGGCTCTGTATTGTTGTTTTCATTGGTGGTTTCTTCATCGTCGCTTTTTTTCTTAACGTATCTTTTCTTACTTTCGTTATGATTTTCTTTCGCTTGTTGTGTTTTCTTCAAATCTCTGTCAGCTTTCTTTTTTTGCTTTGCTTGTTCCTTTGCTTCTCTTTCTTTTTTTTTCCAATTTTTCGACACAATCGCTAAAGGCATACTTTCTTTTTTTCTTTTGGTCCCCTTTACAATTTTTGGATAGTGAAGATGTTTGCTCCATACATCATCATATATTGATATTTATATATACATCACATTACAATCGTAAAATTATATAGTAAAAGATAACACTTACATTTGACGTAAAGCAAACAAATACGAAAATTTACCACCTACCAGTAGTTTCTTCAGAAGTTGACAATACCTACTTACATCATAAAATTACTACATAACAGTAATGAAAAATAAAATAAATATCACAACTGCTCCTAAACAGCATTTAGCTGGACCCGGAACATTAGCATTTCATTTTTACTCTATTGGTTAAAAAACAATAATTAACGAATGTAAAGTACTGCACAAAACAAAGCATGCAATGCAAAGTCTGACATATGGTGCGGAAGACTGTTGTAAGTTTTGATGCTTCTAATTTTGGGGTTATTTAATCCTCTATTTGTTCTACTATAATCGGTATAGATTTGTTCGCTCTGTCTTGTTTGGTACGGGTGTACTTGACTGCAATATGTTATAGTCATGTTGTTTTTTGTCTTTGATTTTTAATTCTATGTATGTGTTTACATTGTTCAAATTTGAAAAGGTTATCCAGCGATTGCAGTTTAAGCTTTCTGTATATGTCTACTGATGGTGTTCTGCGATTAAGTTTAAAAAGAATTTTTATTATCTTATTTTGCAATCTCTGATATTTTTTAAATAAGGATGTAGAACATGTTCCCCATATTGTTATTAAGTATCTAAATACCGAGAGGAAAAATCCATTATATATTTTGTATTTTGAAGTTACATTAAGATAGTCTCTACTTCTGTATACTGCCCCAATCATTGGTAAATTTTTTTTTACAATTTTCTGATAATGTTCTTGCCAATTTAGTTTGTCATCAATGTTTAAGCCTAGATATTTTGTGTAACTGACTCTCTGCAGTACTTCGTTGTTTATCTTTATTTCTACTGGTATCACTTGGGTATTTTTTGCTTAAATAGCATATAGGTTGTTTTCTTACTGTTAATCTTTAGCTTGTGTTGTTGTAACCATGACATGTATTTTTGTAAGTCACTATTAACCTCATTCTGTAAATCTTTCAAATTATTATTATCATACACCAATATAGTGTCATCCGCGAACATGTAATACTGTGCCCTTAGTTGAGCATTTCTTAAGCTCAGAACGTACAGGGTGTACAACAATGGACCCAAGACTGATCCCTGTGGCACTCCGCAATTTGAAATTAAGGTGGTACTATTTACATTGTCGTAGCATACGTATTGTCTTCTGTTTGCTAGATATTTAATTAATTGTAGAACCTGGCTTCTTATTCCTAGTTTATACAATTTTTCTATTAATATGTCGTAATTTACAACATCAAATGCTTTTTGAAGATCTACAAACACTGTTATTAGAAATTTACCCTTATCCAATTCAGTGCAGATTTTGTGCAGAGCATCAGTTACTGCACTTTGTGTGCAACTCTTTTCAAGAAAACCATACTGATAGTCATCAATCAATTTATTTTTCAATAAGAACTTTAAAACTCTATTTTTTATAATCTTTTCTATGATTTTAGAGAATACACTTACAATTGAAATTGGTCTGTAGTTTTCTAAAGCTGTTTTCGAACCCGATTTATAAATGGTTTTAACTTTGGTGATTTTTAATTCATCTGGAAAAATACCACTGTGTAGGATGTTATCAATTAGATCTTTAATATAGGAACCAGTGACCTTGAGAAGAGTTTTACTTCTTTTAATGTAATGCCGTCATTTCCTGGAGCAGTTATTGTTTAATTCATTGATTACATTGGAGATTTCCGTTGAAGAAGTCTCCTCAAGGAAAATAGACTGACAACATTCTAACTCGTTAAACTTGTTCTTAATGTTTATTGGGATGTTATTTGATATATTTGTTCCTATCGTATTAAAAAAATTTACAAATCGATTGGCTATTTCTTCCCCTTTAGTTATCAACTAGTTATCTACTTCTAAGATCTTACAGGATTCTTGTTATCTTTTTTTTTTATTTGGCTAAAGTTCGTTAATAACTTCCCATTGTTTTCTGGGATTTGGCCCTGCTCTTTCCCATTTCTTTTGAAAAAAATCGTTTTTTAGTTGTATTCTTGTTTTATTTACCAGGTTTTTCATTCTCTTAAATTCATTTCCTACTTCTATGTTATTTGGATTTTGTTTCTTTAGGTTATAAAGTTTATCTCTTTTTTTCATTAAATCTAAGAAATCCTCTGTTATCCATTCATTTTGACGGGATATGATAGTTTTTGTTTCGGCACATGAAGATTTACATTCGTTAATTATACTTATTAATTTTTCAAAACTATTAATGTCATTATTTAAAATTTTTCTTCTGAATTCTCCCTCAAATTTATGATAATTAAAAAAATTTTTTGTTGAAATTATTTTACTATTTTTAGGAATTTTAAAGTTCCCTAATTCAAGCTGGAGGAGTTCGTGGTCCGAAAGGACATTAGGTTTTATTTCTAATTTAAAATTAATATTATTATTACAATAACAAAGTGCATGATCAATTAAAGCACGTGTGTTATTTGTGATCCTTGTTGCTGCATCACTCTTTATTTCATTTATTAACTTAAAGCCATTTAAACCTATAGAATTTCTGTAGTCTTTTATTGTATTATTATTGGTCTCTAGTAAATTTAAGTTCATATCGCCTACTATCACAGAATTAATCTGCGCGTTGCTCAACACTTCATCGAATGAATTAATAAAGTCTGTGGCACTTACAGACGGTGATCTATAAACACCATATATGTAACTTTAATTCTTGTAGATAGACACGGATAATTTCAACTCCTTCAGTTGCGTCCTAGTCTTGTGCTGTGGATTTCATAGTGTTCTTTACGTAAATTGAAACTCCACCTCCTCTTGTTACTTTGGACTTGTGAAATGCTGTGTAACCATCAATGTCAAAGAACGCCTCTTCATTTGTATAGCCAGGTTTCGGTTAGTATTAATATGTCCATTTTATTTATTTTCACAAAACATTTGACTTCGTCAAATTTGTTTTTAATACTTTGAATATTCATATATGAAATATGTAACTTCTCTATGTATAATGGTTTTCCAATAGGTTGTTTTTGGATGGTATTCTTTGGTTTAACAGATAGTGTGTGAACTGTTCCAAGAGTATTTTTTTTCTTTATAATTTTAGTCTTTTTCTCGGGGGTGGTGGTGGGCTTTTCTGAACCATTCTTAATTTTATTATTTGCTTCTATATAAAGTCCTGGCTTTGAGGCTCCTTTAGAAAATTTACATTGTCACTACTTGCGTCTCTTATTCTGTTTAGATACTTCTCTTCTTTTTTAAAATCGAACCTGTTTACTGCTACTCCTCTTGGCCAAAGTGAATTTGTATAAGCTAAATCCTTTAAAGTATAACTAAGGCCTACTTTAAAACAATTATTATCTGCTATTTTCCTATATGTGTCTATTTCCTTAACATGGATGTCGTCGTCACTATTCGTTTTCCTTTTCAAATATTTTTTCACTATTTCCTCTGTTACATGGTCCTTAACTCTTCCTATGAATAGCCATACTTTTTTCTGTACTTCTTCTCTACCTACAAATCCGTTTATTTCATCTTCTTTACTGATATCTGCCTCTCCAATTTGTATTTTTGTATTTGTATTTTTCTTCTTGTAGCTAACCGTTTTAAAAGAAATTTCCTCTTGTGGAGTTTCCTTATTGGATTGATCACTATTTATATTTATTAAATGGTTCATAATGCTTGTTTGTTTATTTTGAAGAGTCTCTAGGTTAGCTTGTTTACTGTTTCCACTGTTTTGTTGTTTGGCAGGTATTTTTATTATTTTAGTTTTATCTGTGTTTTTATTATGATCTATGTTTTTTTGTGAGAATTGGTGGCACTGTGTTTTTGTTGTCTTGTTTTTTTCTTTCTTCTCTAGATAATTTTAATTTTTCTTTTAAGTTTAATATTTGTTTATTTAATAATACAATTAATGTTTCTATATCCATAATAATAGTATCTTTATCTTTAATTATTTGTCTTAGTAGTGTATTTTCTTATTTTAGGAATGTTTGCTCTGTATTAGTGTCACCATGTTGGTTTTTTCTTGCAGTGAGTGGTCACAACAAATTTTTACTCTTTGAGCGCATCTGTGGTGGTATGTTACATCACATAATTCACAGGTTTTTTGCAGTATTTACAGATTTTCTCTACTACTTCTGACACTTCACTTTCATCTGCAGCCATCTTGGCTTATACAAAGCTATTTTTAAGAGTAATGGGATAACCAATCTACATAATACGCACGTCTGGGCAATTGAGAATCCTCACGCAGTAGTTCGGGATCACTCTCAACATCGGTTCTCCTTAAACGTGTGGGCAGGGACTGTTGATGAACACCTAATAGGTCTGTTCATATTGCCAAGTTGGATGGATGGTCTGCAATATCTACACTTCCTTCGTAATGTCTTCCTGGTCTTCTTGAAGATGTGCCCTTGGAGGTTCGAGGTCGGATGTGGTTTTTACATGATGGTGCTCCCCCACATTATCGTTTAGCGGACCGAGATTATTTGACACAAATAAATGGGATAAGTTGGATCGGATGGGTGGACCCGCATCTTGGTCTCCGCGGTCCCCGAATCTAAATCCTCTTGACTTCTTTTGTGGGAATATTTAAAAAATGAAGTGTACCAAACCGAAGTACATAATATTGATGTATTACGTGAACGCATCACAGCGGCTGTCCATAATCTGTGTCTTTGGGAACAACAGGAAGGGGGAACACTTCAGCTAGTGCGACAAAATTGGATTAGACGGGCCAAGGCGTGCTTGGACGTCAATGGACAGAACTTTGAACAGTTGCTGTAGAAATAGTATGTTATTTTAACATTTCCATTAATTTATAACTTTAACAATTTGTATCTTTTTCTGTGTTGGACTTTTATTAAATTTTTTTTTAAGCAATCGACTTCTTATAAAGGTGCATGTATGGTTAAAATTTTTCGGGTAAGTTGTGTTACATCTTGTATATGCGAATTCCTATTGGAACAATAACAATAAAATATACTGACTGTGTATTTAATCTCAGTGACAATAGGGGAGCTGCGCCATATTCGAGCAAAATGTCAATGAAACAGCTATTTGCAGTCGAATATGCTAGACTGCAACTTCTGTTCGTTTTTACTAAGGTGAGGTAAGAAAATAAAATAATTCATCATTATGACAGATTATGATTTAAATGATATGCTTATATAACTCAGATTCCTATAACTAATATATGTACAGCCACATTTCAATCACTGTATTCTCAAGCGTTATTAATATCCTGGCAATCGTCAGTTGTGGCCCTGTCGATGGCTTCATAGAATGAAATTAAAGCTTGCTTTGTCACGGGGTTCTTACAAGATGCGTCTTGGTGAGATTTCACACATTCTTTCGATTGAGGTATCATTCTAAAAAATCAAAAAGACGAGTTAAAAGGACATACATACATTTTATACTCATTGATAATATTGTATATAAAATTTACTACGGATAAAGTCTTATACATAGTTCCGATAGGCGCAATGATTTTCGAGCAACGAGCGAACAAACTAGGGGGCTAGCACTTGAAATAAAAAAGGTTGAATAATTATTATTAGTTACGCAACAGATGGCAAGTCAAGGAATCTAATTGAACATTTGTTATACTATATACTTGAAATCAAGGGCGTAGATAAGGGCTAAAATATTAAAATAGTTTTTTTCTTTAATTTTCTCAATCCCCCCCGCTCATCAATTTTTTACATATTACTTCCCTACAAAAAAAAATTATTTATGCCTTTGCTTGAAATGGACCCATCGCTTAAGGAAAGTAAGGCAAATCTAAATTTAGGCAAACCGAATCATCCATTTAGTCTGAGAGAGGTAAGTTACCATCACATTAGACTGTTGCGCCTGACACAGTTTTGCAAGACTTGATATAATGATTTCGGATACTTCCACAGCCCTAAAAATATTAAAATTTTCTAAATTTTATATGGAAGTCTACCACCTCATCGTTCATTCCAAGGAACCGATTATTTTCAGAGTAATGCAATGAAACATCTAAAAATACCACAACAATATAACATTACGGAAGTAAATCTGTCGTCTAAGAGAAACTTTACCTATTTCAAATATGTGCTGGTTACTTGACAGACACTGAATGATTCTTTTCACAGTACAAGAGGATAATTAAAGTAATATGAGTTTAACTTCATATCTTTTAGAATAAATACAAATAATATATTTCTAGCGAAACACCTCCAATATGCATGTTGATTCATTAATAAAGACGTTTATTATTCTAATAATGCTTGTGTTTGTGCTAGTGTTACACCCAACAATAAATAAATCACAGAATGGCTTATTCAGAACTTTTTAGGAGCCTTAAAACTTTAAACAATATGGAATTTGCTTCACGTAACTTACAAGGGAATGGGTATTTTTGCTAGTACTTTTATTTAACATAATATGTGTATGTATATTTTATATATTATAAAATATGGGATTAGGTGCTTTCAAAATTCTTCGTTATTGAAAAGAAGTCTAAAATGTTATACTCACTTGCATATTAAGTTCTTAGATGGCAGTTTATTCTTGTGTTCAACAAAGGCGTCCATTATTTTACTACAAGCATCATATGAAGTGAATTTTTCTTCCAATATGCAGGGGTTAAACAACTCTAAAATAATAAAATAATTTGTTTCAAAATATTCATAGAGACTTCATTACTAAATAGGTAAATACAGTTTATTCTGTCCCTTAAATACGGGGTTGACAGCTCAATAGGTTAGCGCAGCGGTTTTCAACCTATGGGTCGCGACCCCCTGGGGGGTCGCGAAGCAATTCAAAGGGGATCTCGAGCTATTGAGAAAAAAACCAATAAAGTTAAATCATTTATTCTAAAATCTAAAAATCTAAATATTACACACATACAATTTTAATGAAACCAATTTTTAATGAGAAATCATACCAAGAACAAGAAATTTTAAAATTTGATTGATTTTAGATTTTATTAATAGAGATCAAGATTGGGGGTCGCGAGAGAATAAACTTGTTTTTCTTTTTGTAAGGGGGTCGTGGTTCGAAAAAGGTTGAAAACTGCGTTTAGCTTACACGCGTATCTAGCGAGGTGGGTTCGAGCCTTACAGAGCGAAAAAAATTTTCATAATAAATTTTCTCCAAGAAGTGGTTCGGATCCACTATAAACTTTAGGGCACCGTCTCCTTTACTCAGACAAATCTAGATTTCCTAGACTTTAGAGGGTCATTGAGGTGATATGGAAGGCAGTTAAAACACATTTTGAACCCATTTTTTTTTAAATATTAGACAACTAATTTATTATCTTCTATTTTTATGAAATTGTTGGAAAATGTTTTCGTTACTCATTTTTGAGAAATCTTGAGAGGGGTTTTATGTACTTCTGAAGAGGTCTAACAATGTCGAAAAACGTTTCAATATTTTATAATATATACAATAATTTCAAGGGGGTGAGAGATTGAAAGCGACCAGAAAGTTGGAGAGGAAATATAAGTACTGTGGGTGTGTTATGAGGCTTCAAGACAAAGTTTGTCCGCCCCCAACAGAAATTTGGATTTAGATAATATGTCTATAAGTGTTTAGACGTATCTATCGATGAAATAAAAAATTACAACTCTTTTGGTTGGTCATGACAACAGGTAGAGCCAAAAATGTGAGAAAATTGTAAAATAATAGATACAGTTGTTTTTTCGTTTAACTCGTTCTATCTCAAAAAGAGGACAACATAAATTAATCTCAAATTTTTACCGCGTTATAACTTGATATTTGTTAACAAAATGTGTTAATATGAAAGTCAAATTTTGATAAATGTAGAAAATATGATTTTTTTTCTAAGGCTTTCGATATAACAAGTGAGAAACTCTTTTATTTTTCAAAATAGATACCAAGTATATTAGTCTATTGTCTATGTACTGTAGAAAGGAACCAAAACGTCAAAATATGAGGAAACCGGGGAGTGCTACCATTTAAAGAGGTGCGTTTTTGAGATCGAAGTAAAAAGGTCCACTTTTCACATTTCTGAGTTTTGCTCGAAAACTATGCATTTTTTTCCTATAAACACGTAAATAGAAAAGTTGTAGAGAATTAAATTTCCAATCGAAATGGCATTTTCAAAAGTCAAATTTTTTTTTTTACAAAAATACGTCCAAAAAATAAAACAAAAAAAACACGAAAAAATGCAATTTTTTATTTTTTTTTTTAATTTACCCTGTAACTTTCTTTCGGGTACATTTAGGCATAGACATTGCTGCATAAAAAATAAAGCTGGCGTTTACCCGTTAAAATGAGATTTTGTAAAAAATTTTACGATTAATAATGACCAAGATATAGCGTTTCAAAGTTTGCAACTTTTAACTTTTTTTGATAATTTTTACTATTTTTTTTTCAAATTTCGTCCTGTAACTTTTTTCTGAGTGAATTTAGTGATTTTTAGTGAATTTAGATATACAAATTATTACTTTTATTAACTTTTTTCTAATTTTTACGTTCTTTTTTAAATTTCGGCCTACAACACGCGCCTGTCCGGGGCCTTTTTCTAAGTTATTTTCCCGGGGCCCAATATCGTCCCAGCACGCGCCTGATCAACCAAGATACAGTCTAGATATAGTAGATTATTGTACTTAAAAATAACTTTTTACATTTTTCCACTGTTATTTAAGTTTCTAATTGTACATTATTTACGAAATTATTCAAATGCTGGATTTAACATATTTTCAAAATCAAAGTCAATTTTTTCATCGGCATCTACGTGAACATTGTCTTCTGTTATTTCAGGTACATCGGCGTTTGCACAGTTTCTTTCCATACATTATTTGCAAAAATGGAGCAATTCATTCCCAATTTCCTGCAACTGCAGTTTTCCCTGCATCCTTTGGTGCATTCACAGGCAATTTTTTCCAGCAAAACTTGTGGTGCAGGAAGTTTATTTGTCAAAATTGGTACTAGGCACTAGTATTTGACAAATAAGTTATAGGCCGAAATTTAAAAATTAGAAAAAAGTTAATAAAAGTAACAATCTTCGAAATGCTGTATCTAAGTTTCTATTTGTCGTAGAGACTTTTACCAGCCACCATTTCAACGGGCGTAAAGTCAGCTTTCACTTTAATATAATAATGTGTATACCTAAATAAATAATAAAGAAAAAAGTTACAGGACGAAATTAAAAAAAAAGTAAAAATTAGCAAAAAAAGTTAAAAGTTGCAAACTTTGAAACGCTATATCTCGGTCACTATTAATCGTAAAAATTCTTATAAAATCTCATTTTCACGGGTAAAACACCAGCTTTATTTTTTATGCAGCAATGTCTATGCCTAAATGTACCCGAAAAAAGTTACAGGCTAAAATAAAAAATTGCATTTCTTCGTGTTTTTTTTGTTTTGTTTTTTGGACGTATTATTGTAAAAAAAAATTTTTTTTGACTTCTGAAGGTGCCATTTCGATTGGAAATTTAATTCTCTACAACTTTTTTATTTACGTGTTTATAGGGAAAAAATGCATAGTTTTCGAGCAAAACTTAAAAATGTGAAAAGTGGACCTTTTTACTTCGATCTCAAAAACGCACCTCTTTAAATGGTAGCACTCCACGGTTTTCTCATATTTTGGGGTCCATTGAACATAAGAAACAATAAAAACCCTTTAACGTTTTAGTTCCTTTCAACCCTCTTTTTTTGTACATAGACAATAGCCTATATCGAGAAGAAATGAAGATAAAGGATCGTCGTATCTCTTTGTTTGAAACAGCAGTTTTCGAGAAAATTACTATTGCGGATGAATCAACCTAGAGAATGGTGTAAAAACAATTTGCGTTAAAGTGTTGTTTAATGAAATCGAATTCAGATTCTCTTGCAGTGTCAAAAAATGAATGAGATTTTTAATAAATCAATGGAAAGTCATTAAAGATTCATAATAATTACATGAGAGAACACATTGATATGTCACACGGAATTGAATTAAGCCATACTGTGAAAGCGCTATTTTACAGATGCAAAATGTATTTTCTTAACAGACACATTAAAGAATCCAGCAATTTATCTCGAAGAAAAATCGTTAAAATGATTAAATATTAGAATAAATATTTTCCTGAATAACGTTAGATAAATGCACTGTTTCATAATTAAATTAATTAAAGTGGTCTATTATTTACTAATATTTATTGTGTTTAATGAAATTATATTAAATATAAAAAAAATTAAACAGCAATTAATATACTAATAGTTTATAACCTACTGAAAAAACAACGGCGCAAAAGATGATATGAGCTCGCATTAATTATTTTGAAGGTGTTTTCACCAACATTTAAACTCACAGCGGCATTATTAGAAAATAAAAAAATGCTGATAAATGCAGTCTTTGAATTCTACGATATGCTCGCAAAATTTCAGCTTCCTAGGTGCTATGGTTTTCAATATATTTTTAGGCAGGCATCGGACACGCCGCTGCCACTATGTCGAAAGTGACTAGCGAATAACGTTATGCGCACAGCAGATCAAAAGCTGGTACTCATACTGTAACATTCATGATATAAATAATTTTCGAAAAATCACTGGTTTTTGAGATATTTGAACTTTAATTTAACTTTCTTAAGTATAAAAATCGCCATAAATTTTTCAAAATAAATTTTAGACCTTTAGTCCTTTGATGCATGTTTCATAGAGTCAGACTAGATAGCAATGTAACATAAAACATAAATGTTTACTTAATTTTTTCAAGTAAAACTGCAACTGCTATTTGGAAATTAAAGATTTTGACATTTCTGTTTATTGCATATTGTGTGTATTTTGTCTCGTTTCTGTGTTACGTTTATGTTGTGTGTTCGACTGAATTTTATACAGTAAATTGGTTACTTTTGGAAAAAAATTGCGAGTTTTGTTACTTAAAAAATTATATTGCATGAGGTTCAAATATCTCGAAAATTAGTGATTTTTCGAAAATTGTTCATATTATAAAGGTTGTTTAGAATTTAATGCTCCATCGCATATGCATCTCTTTTAAACGTGCCTGGGATTGAATAATTTCTTCCATCTATATCTCAATTTGCAAAATTACCGTTTTTACTCAAAACTGAGGTCATTAAAATATTCTAGTCGACAGAATTCTAATATTTCTTTTAGTTATCGAGAAAATGGCCCCGAAAGTTTTAAGTGGGGCACTCATAGGTGAGATTTCATCTCCTCGCAGCTTCACACAATCCGCATAGGTAGGATACAAAACAAACCACATAGTGACGTATATTTCATTCCAACTCTCCGAAACAGATATAATGACACATTAATTTCCATGTGAGTCCTTTTATATTTCAAAATTTCAGATATAGGCCAGGCGACAGGTAAAAAAAAAAGACTCAATAAGGAAATAATTAGTGGAAAGCTGGAAATTGCTTTAATCGCTTTATTTGGACCCAGATGTTACTCTTCCAAGTTTTCCCCCTCGAGCGAAGTCGACGTTGGCCCTTCTCGCCCTAAGAAGGTATCATTTTTCGTTTTTTTGCAAATATCTCCCAAACCATCAACTTTATCAACAAAATACCTATTATAAAAAATAATCTAGAGTAAATTTGCTACAAAAAAGTTCTTTTTCGTTTGTCTCTAAAGTGAACCGTTGCGATGCTACGACCATTCAAAGTGGCGCCCTTTTTGATTCTTGCAGAAAAGTTATCGAAATCATATGCCATATCAAAGTTTCTACATGTTATAAATATTTGTCGGCATTCTAGGTGCACAAGCTGTTAACTTGTTACAAGTATAACAGCTTTTCAATGTAAACAGCTGTGGCAAAGTACCTACGATTAGTATTATTATTGACTAGTATTGACATAAAATCACTCTTTTCCACACCACCTGGCGGTAGAGTAAATGGCGCGTTTTTTTGTAAGTGGTGTCCCCAGGAGATTAAATCGATGTTTGCTTAGAGATTTTGCAAACAGTTGGAACCGCAACTCGTTCAGGGTGTTTCCCGTGGTTTTGTTGTCATAAAGCCTAGCCACAACCAACTTGTCGATTTCATCGGGGTTTGCGTTCACGTCTCGGAAAACCCTAACAGCTGTCTGCAGTTCCTCATTACTCTTCAGCAGTTTTACGAATTTCATTTTGCCCTGCCTGAAAAACGAAGACGTTGTATCGCACCCACTAAACGCATGCAACAAGAGGATGTTTTCTTGCACACATGGCAGGAGTTTGAAACTTGTTGTGCAAAATAGTTGTTGTTTGGTTGAACCTTTGCCGGGTTTCATAAAATACATTTTCGTGGAGGGTGGCACACGAGCCGTCAAGATGACCAGGATATCTATATCTTCAGCCACTATAATGACCGAATTGTCGGGCCGAGATAACTCGAGTGCGGTGGTAACGATGAGCACATCGGCATCTTCTGGAGCTTGTCTGGTTTCGATTCCTTCGCTTTCGAATTTGACGCGCAACAAGTCGATCAATCTTCGTTTGTTTGTGTCATTACACAAAAATTTTGCTTGTGGCATGGACTCATAAAAAAAAACATTAGCAGCATCATGCTTGTGCGATCGTCGAAGCGTTCAGCGGACTTGGTACTGCGAGCTGCTGGGTCGTCAGGATACCCATCGGAAATGATGACACAGTTTTTGAAGTATCTTTTGACGTAATTCACATATTTGGCGCTAATGTCGGCAAAAGTATCGGTTTGGTGCCAAATTACACGGTGCAGAAGATATCGATAACTTTTCCGCAAGAATCAAAAAGGGCTCCACTTTGAATGGTCGTAGCATCGTAACGGTTCACTTTAGAGACAAACGGTAAAGAACTTTTTTGTAGCAAATTTACTATAGATTATTTTTTATAATAGGTATTTTGTTGATAAAGTTGATGGTTTGGGAGATATTTGCAAAAAACCGAAAAATGGTACCTTCTTAGGGCCAGAAGGGCCAACGCCGACTTCGCTCGAGGGGGAAAACTTGGAGAGTAATATCTGGGTCCAAATAAAGCGATTAAAGCAATTTCCAGCTTTCCACTAATTATTTCCTTATTGAACTACCTGTCGTCTGGCCTAATATGTAAATAAATTCATTTTAGAGTCAGGGCTTTCTTACTTCCTAGTATAAATAATATGTATGTTATCAAAGGAATACAAATATTGGAAATTAATGCTTCTCATGGACATATTTCTTATTTAGATTTTCCATAGATTACGTTTTCTGCTGTTCATAGAAACATGTTTTTACTCTATATAACACTAATTTATGTGCATTCCTCAAGATTCATTAAATTATGGAGGCCATTTTTTATGAAATAATAAAATTCTTACCAAGGATCTGTTCTACTGTTGAGTTACAAATTTGATTAAACACAGCTAAGGAGATTTTGATAGCCATGGTGGGAAGCTCTTTGGACTCTTGGGGTAGGCAACCAGCAATTAGTTTTCGGGCTGGCTCAATACAAGTTGCGAAATTTTTCCTTATCAGTGAGCAGAACGTCTCTGACCCTAAATCTATTGCTTCTATGCATGCTCCGACCTCGTCTGCAGTAGCCTAGAAAGAGTCAACAAAAAAGAGTTACAAAAAATCTAATTAGTCGAATAAAACTGTTTTTTTTAAAGATTGTTTGGGGGAGGGGGACATTTTTTGTAGAAATGCAATCTGTATGTTATTAGGAAGTTACAATAAAGTTTTGTCCAATCTGAGAGGTGAGCGTTTGGTGGAAATTAAGTTTTAATTTTGAAAAACGTGTCCGTGTCTTGTTTTTTTTAATATCTCGGTTTTATTCACTATTTTCTCCAAAAATCGAGATTTTCAAAAAATATTTGGAGCCTTATAAAAAAAACTGCCATACATTGAAAATGTTTTTAGTTTCTTATATGGGGCCTGAATTCGTGAAAAGTGCTTGTTGCATTTGCAGTATGACGTAGACAAGCTTACTATAGTTATAAGCCTGGTAATGGGTAATTGCAGCACGACGTAGACAGGGTTACTAAAGCTGTAGATTGCCTGGTAATGGCCAAAAATCTAACTTCATCATTTTCAAAGCCCCTCCCTGGTTGCATCTTTGCGATTTTTTTTTAATTGTAGCTTTTTGATCGTGCTTTAAAATGGCGATAAATACCTATTTGTGTGTTAAAAGCGCAAAGTACCACATTGTCGCTCGAAAGCGTAATAGTACGTCGGATGGCTGGCTCTATCGTTCACTAACCCAATACCGAGGTATAACCAAATAAAACCTATTTCATTTTATTCAGCAGGTTTTTTTACATAGGAAATCACTTTTGACGACACTCTCCATTGGTCGAGACTGAAGTTACAAGAAAAAAACAAAAAAAAATGAAAATAACAAAATTCAAATTCAACCACGAATAACTTTCAAACGAAAAAAGATAAAATTATATATTTTTTTTAGTTTTATAGTACAAACGATTCTCTTTAATTTGATGTATAATTTATTACAAAAATAATAACTTTAACATTAAAAAATTGACGTTGATTTAGATGGTACACAAATTGTCAATTTTTTTGAAAGGTCTAACTCATTGTAACTCGCTTATGTATTGAGCTATTCGAATGTTTTATTCACCAAAAACTGCCAAATTTCATAGACTTCATTTTGTCTCAATTAATGCTGCGTCTAGCTCTGTAAATAAAAGCGGTACAGCCTTTTAAACACAAGGAAGCGCGCTACGGCGACGGAGTCGCGAGGCTTCCCCACTCGTTCCCGGTACATCCCGCGTTCACCATAAATAAAGTAAAAAAATATTTTGAGGTTTCTGGTTCTTGTACACACACTAAATCACATTTTTTTTCATCCCCTTTAATAATGAGGTGGGGGTGGTAATGGGGGTGGCTAATGCCAAAATTTTTTTTGAGACCTTAGCTTCTCTTGTCTATACTAAATATCAATTTTATGAACTCTTATCTGCTTGATTTACCTATTTACTCCAAATTTACCCCAATTTACCCCCCAACCCTTCGACGGAACAAGATGAAAATATAATCTAGTTCTAGATCTTGTTAAAGTACATATGTGTATCAAATTTCAAGTCAATATCTCAAACGGTTCCAGAGTAAACGTGCCCACAAAAAAAGTTACAGACCGACAGACAGACAAATTTTTTTTCGCTCAAACTTGAAATCTCGACGTTTCATGAAATTCTAAGCCTATTTGAACAATAAAAATTTTTAAAAATTTTTTTGTCGTTACTATACTTCCACTGAATGTGGAAGTAAAATCATGCTAGCTAGTAAAGTTTTTACTTTGCTTCGTATATTTTAATATTTTCCATAAAATGTCAGAGGTAACCACATAATCAAAACAATTATTTGCCATGCTTTCACTAACTCGTAGAGGCTCTGAACGATTAGTTGGATTTTTGTACATAACTATATTTTTGTTTTCATGTAAACTGGAAGGGTTAAAATCGGTTAAAATTGGATAGACGATCTAAATATACTTGTGTAAATAGGCTGTTCTTTTTTTTAAATAATACTATTCCTAGTGGGATTTTTACCATCTAGCCTGTCTTCGTTTTGATCAAAATTATCGCTGCGATAAATGTAATTGTTTTCTTCCGAACTTACTGGAGGAACTCCAGGTGGTATAAAAATGTCGTCACCAGTTTTTACTAATACGTGACTAGCTAAAGACGTTAAAAATGTACGTATTTCACCGTAGGAATAACCATAGCCAAAAGAATAAAGCATATCATTAAGTTCTTTTTCTTCTGACGGCACGAAACACATGTAGTGATATGTTATGGATTAAAAAAATGGCCTAAGCTGATTATTTTTTTTCCATAAGTATTAATATAAATTCCATTACTATAGAAATAACGTTTAAATCAAATTTGTTTGTCCTGACATATTTAGTATCCACGACATAAATGTTTATAACAAATCTGAAACTTCTTGTTTACATTTATGTTCATTCAGATTAGTAGTCGTGTTTTTTTTATAGTTTTAAAACATCCAGCTATAGCTTCTCTTAAGATACCGGCAGCTTTATCAGGAATTGTCAATTCATTCTCATGAACAAAGTTTTCTTCGCCTGATTCACTTGTGACTGACAACAAAAATCCTTTTAGCTTTATTATCACTTGAATGAACTGTTGTTGTATTTTCTTTGTGTTCACAAAACACTTTGTTTGCTTAAATGCTTTTCTAATCTCTTTCTTATATTTCCACTGCTATAATAATCTAATTTTTCTTCCGTCATTTCTTCAAATATATCATTAAGGCGTGTTTTTCGAAATATTAGAGTTAAGAATTCTTTTTTGCAAAACAGCAAGATAAACCTCCTTAAATAAAATATTTAACGCTACTTTAAATTCATTTTTTTCTTTCGGTTGTTTAGTTTGTACACATTTAATTTTTTTTTTGCTAATATATTTTGCATAATAAATTTTATGATAATTTCCATTAGCCCAAATAAATCTGAATAAATGCGTAACCTGCCTTGTATTTCTGTATCACAATGCGACACTGCAGCTTTAATATATATTTTTTTCTAGTTTCCGCACCCGTTCCTGTACAAACTGGTACTTAAAGATATTCTTAATTTATTCTTAATTTTTCTGGATTTTCCACAAATCAGACAATGCCATTTTATTTTAAACTGATTTTTTTTCTTTATTATAACTACATAAAGGCTCACTTGCATTTTTTTATCGCCTTACTAATATCAGAGACAATACGTATTATCTTTGCTAATGTTATTTATTACAAAAAGATGTCAGACAAGAATAATGAAATCGGTATCGAAGGGTGTGTAAATAAGTGCCACCACTTTGTTTTATAAAAATTTTAATGAAATTGCATATTTTCTATCATTTGCACAATTAATAATAGACCTGATGCCAGTAACAGTTGGTTTTTTACCATTAGATTTTCACTGCTTTCAGCAGTTTCGTAAAACAAACATGTAGTTTTTCTCCATTGATAAAAATGAATCTACAATATACATAAACTGTAATAGCCCACATGTAAGTAAAATAGTATATACTTATTAATATTTATGCAGACAATAAATAATGAGGCCAGCAGCCGATACGTTTCTTGATGGGCCGAGAAAGTAGCGGGGGCGGGAAAGGAAGCCTCGCGTCTTCATCGCCGTACTGTGCTTCGTTGTGTTTCAAGGGCTGTAGCGCTTTTAGTTAAAAAATTAGATCCAGCATTAATCGAGACAAAATGAAGCCTATTAAATGTGTCAGTTTTTGGTGAAAGAAAAAATTGAATACCTCGTTATATAAGCGAGTTATGGCGAGTTAAGAATTAGAAAAATATTGCTGATTTGTGTATCTTTTTGAATTTTCCTAGTTTTTTTATGTTATTTTTTTAATTATTGCAATAAATTATACTTCAAATTAAAAAGCAATGTTTATTTGTCAAAACCAAAAAAAAATTGTATTTTTATCTGTTTTAGTTCTAAAGTTATATTTGATTAAATCTTAAATTTCTAAATTTCTTTTTTTTTAGTTTTTTTCTTATATCTTCGGTCTCGACCAATGGAGAGTGTCGTCAATTTTGATTTCCTATGTAAAATAACATGCGTTAATAAGTAGTGAAGGTCCCATCTGGTTATACTTCAGTATTGGGTAGGTCAAGAAAGAAAAGGCTTTTCGCGCTCTGCCCGACGGGCTATAAGTTGAGAGCGACAATGACACTTTGTGCTCAAATTATATCCATGATTTTATCTACAATCATTTGAAAATATCAAAGTAAAAGAAATAATTTAGTTGAAATCCGCAGTTGAAATCCTGAACATATACACAAATAACTAAGTAAAACACACTACTATGTTTTTTTACCACTATGTATTTATAAAAATTGCGACTGCAGTTTCGACTTACAAAGCCATTGTCAAGCAGTGAATCAAAAATGACTGATTTATAAGTATACAGATGTGTTATTTATATACATAGGTATTATAAGGCTTAGGAACGTAGATGACAATAATAAACAGATCTATGAATATTAGACGTAATAACGAACAAATTCCATTTTGGTTTTTGAAAATCGCACGACAGGTAAAAAAGTTCGAGGTGGTTGAATAATTTTCCTTTCCCTACCTCCCTCCCCTCCCCTAATTGGCCCCAATCCTCCGGCTCCATCAATTCTTATCTATTTCACCTACCTCAAAAAAATCTCACCCCCTAACTTCTTTTTTTCGTAAAAAAATTAAGGAACTACTTTTTTGTGTATTAGTGTTAGGGCAAAAAAACGAGTATTTTCAAAAAAAAAAATTCACGAAAAGTTACCGTCCGATTTGAAAAAAAATATTACAAGATTATGCGTTTCTGCGAGATCTTCAATTTTTAATTTTACTTTTTTTTCGTCAGGTCAATAATAACAAAGTTATCGTGGAAAAACCTGTTTGTGCGAATTTTAAATGCGAATTCCTCCGCCACCCCGTGTGATTAAGCTGAACTAAGTTGATAACATGATAAAAGAGAACGCGTGTAACCGAATTGTAAAAAAAAATTAAAAAAAAAAGTTGGTTTCATTTCAAAACCAGATCCGCTCCGCTATCACTACTCGCTAATCTAACTTGCTACACTGACAGCGGTACAGTGTAGAAGGTACAAACTGGGACTGATAAAAGAAAAAGCACTTTTGAGTGTAAACACCAACTTGCTTAGAGACGTTATCCTGGTTACTTGTACTAGTAGCTGGTACAACTATACTAATGTAAATTCGCCTTTTTAGAATCAAAATGAAGTTTTAACTTTTGTAGTTACGGCATCGTTGTGTGTTATAAATGTTATAATGAATTACCTATTAGATGAGGATAATTTAGAAACTTACGTCGAGCTTATCATCGATGTCAGGGCAGTGTTCTTTAGTTTTGTTAATCAGCAGAATTATATCATTAACGATGGTCACATTAAACTTTTCTTTAAGAAGACTTGCAACTTCCTTTAAATCTTCCTCTGAAGAGGACTCGGATGACTCTTTGTCGGCATAAACTAAAACAATTAAATAAAGATATTAAATTTGCAAACCTATAACTCCAACAAATGTAAAGTTGGTAAAGGCATCAGACAGGGCTGTGTTTTATCACCAGTTTTTAACACATAAAATGTTAGCCACCCCCATTGCCACTCCCACCCCATTATTAAAGGAAGTGCAAAAAATAAAATTGTGAATTAATGTGTGTACAAGAACCAAATGCTTTAAAAAAATTTTTTACTTCATCCATCCCCACTACCAATGTGGCATATCAGTTTATAAGTTTTTGGGGTAGGCGATTTCAAATATTATATTATTAAAGTTCTGTAAACAATTATTGCCACATAGTAGAGTGCAAATATAACATCAACATTTTTTTCGTTGTAAAAAGACTTGGATAGAACATCTGGATGTGGAAGTAGTGATTCCTTACATTTTAAAATCAAATAAAATTCAATTTATCACGTTGTGTACATTTGTGATGCACACGGTACGTGGGAGTTTTATGCCATTAATCCTTAACTTTGTTTGTTATGTATGAATTAATATTATATAAAAATGGTTTATTTTACTGGGAAAAAATGTTTAATGTTTCCAGCAGCTTATTGGGTTTTATATTTAATTATTATGAAAATAAACATAATAAACATGCCACACAAATTAAACGGAACAGATTCAAATTTGTTCTTTTTAGGTATTTGCTAGATATTATGCATTATTATACATGTTTTTGCAAGAATTATTACCGTTTTTAGGTTAAATTTATCACCCAAAATACATTGCAGCTGGCAATGATGAATATTTCACCAATTCGTCGTTTTCTAAATGTTTCAGTAGGTGTTTGCAGTATTATATGTATGAGAGCCGTCTCTGGCGCCGATATAAATATCCCGAGCCTTGTTAATTGATAACCTTTAAGATTGGTCCTTAACATTTTTGACGGAAGTGTCATAGTTTCTAATATATTTAACATCTAAGCTAAATACTTCGTCTCATAAAAAATCGGGCGCCATCTTTAAAGTTCTATGTCTTCGAAACTCTTAATCTTACAGAAATTAAAAAAATTAATTCCCAATTTATAAGCTTTCTTTTTGGTCTTTACCATTTTTTCGCTAAAACTAATATTGAATGAGAAATTTGTAAAGAAAACTTTCTTTCGAAAATACTTACCAATTAGAGTAACAAAAGGGTGAGATATTTATTTAGAAAATGTGAACATACGCACTGCTTCGGTCATAACTTCTTTGTTTTTTATACTACAGAAAAAAATAAAAAATCATTTGAAAGCTTAACTAACAGCCTTTAATTTTGATTTGTAAAATTGTTGACGTAAATGCCACAGTTTCTGAGTTATTTAACCTTTAAACTAAATACTTCGTCTCACAAACGCTCGAACGCCAACTTTTATATCTCTGAAACTATTAATCATACGGAAATTTGGAAAAATACAAATTCATTCCTAATTTATAAGCTTTCTTTTACGCCTAAAGCATTTTTTCGAGTTAGTTGATAAAAACCGTTTTGAAATATCTTTTTTCTTGAGCTAAAATCGCAATTTTCAAGTCGTTATAACTTAAAAACTAACAATTTATATAAAAAATTGCGTAGAACCTATTATTCTCAAAATTGCATTTCCTTTCATTAGGTACCAATAAGTAATTACTTTTTTTTTTAGTTTTACTAAAAAATTATTATCATTATTTGTTTAAATAACAAATTTATTAATAAGCGTATGATATAAATTTATAAACTTTGCAATTTTTAGTATAAAAAAGACGTTTCAAAAAGTTTGAGATAATTTCGTCCTTTTTCGCCGGGTTTCGAAACGGTCTAAATACAAAAACAGATTTTTTATTAGATATTTGAGTTCGACGTATTGAGAAACGAATTGCTGCCTACATATTTTTTTCTACGATGATTATTGTACTTATTTGATTTAATCAAATAAGTGCGATATTATAACTAGATAAACATTTTTAATAATCGTAGTAGAAAATCATTTTTTTGCCCAAGAATCCGTTTCAGTTTGAACTCAAATATCAAATAAACATAAACATAAACATAAACACACCACAGATAGTAGACAACCCCCAAATCCAAAGCCAAGGCTGTCCGGAAGGGGGTTACACATTCGGAAAAACGCAGACATACATCCACACCCACCGGTGTTGTCAATACCGGGGCTGGGGGTCGAACCCAGAGCGCGGTAGCGAGTCGATCAGCGTATTCGCCACTCAATAGGCCTTAACCGATTGAGCTGCCGTCACAAGTCTGTGTGTCTGTGTGTGTGAAATAAACATGGATAACTTTCTATTGGACTTAAAATTTGTATTTCAAATTTTGGTATATACAATACTCCTTATTCCATCGTGCTGTTTTACATATGTACCAAATTTTAAATAAAAAATTTAAATTTGATTAAATTAAATAGGCATAATAATAAAAATGTGCCATTCGTATGTCTTTTTCCTTATCATAGTAAACCAAGCAAACTTAAAGTCACTTTCTTAAGGATTTTGCCTATAAGGAATACAACTGTATACAGATTTTATCATAAATTTTTCATATATGCCATGCTTTAATAATGAAATTAGGAACTATTTTCATTGACAAACTACAATATTCAAGTACAACAGAATTTTACAGTAAAAAAATATTTGTATTCGTTAGAACAGTAACAAGTATCTAAAACAGTTTTAAAGATTGTACTCTGGTTTTTAAGTATTTATAATAAATTGAAAATAAACGCATACTTCCCCTCCCTCTGTATTGAATCCTTAAGTATTGAATTCTGTTTCACACGGTAAAATATAAATTTGTGTATCAAGTGTATTATATCCAGTTTATAGTTGTCGAAAATATGATTATTTTTATTTAATTATGAAGTTAAAAGTAACTCAATGTTTCAAACAGGTACATTATTGCTTAATATCATCTGATCTCGTATTGTGCAAAATTTTATTTTTACGAAATAAAATTTTCATATTTTCAAAATACAAAGACAAAATTTAGAGGTAGAAGGCAAAAATTGAGACTTACCAAAGGCAAAAGTGAAAACGAATACCCACAAAAACTTGTTCATTTTGAATTAATGTACACTGACAGTTAGAAGATGCTTTAATAAGATATTATATTTCAAAGTCTTCTTGCAGGCCTTATATATATATATGTTATAAATACAATTGTTTATAACAATAAACAAAATAAATAATCTTAAATCATTTAGAGGGTCAGCTGATAAGTAAAACAGAAAACAAATTAAGACTGCACAAACAAGAATTTAATTAGTACTTACATAACAAATTTGTTGACTATGTTGTTTCTTATCCGATAATTACTTCCAACAAATAGGCACTAGATAAGAGATTAATTTTCTCTAGAAAGTGTCGCTGTACCCAGAGTAAATAAGTCGCTAGATAGAAATATTTAAATACTAATCCCACATGGGGATTTGCACCAACTTGTTCTCACAAAAATCCTCCACCAACATTCTGTATCCAATTGCATGTGTTCATTTGTGTGGTTTCCTTGGCAACTAAAAAATTTCCGGATTTTTTTTGTTATAGTCTAGGTGCCCGTCGACATAATTGCAATTTATACATATCCTCCTATAACTTCTTGTACGGCATAATTGCGCCTAGTCTATCACTTTTTTCCTCTGCGAAAATTTTCGAAAACGCGGCGTTCCTCCTCGGCATGAAAAAGACGATTTCCACGCGTCGGACTGGAAAATCGGCAAATATATTTTGTGTTAAAGTTCAAAAACATAATTTTATTTGAAATTTGTTTTAATGTGATTGTTAGTTTTTCCACACTAGAGCTCCCAAGTAACAATTTTAGTTTTAATATACTCTATAAGATATTCTGAAAGCTTATTTCTAAGCCTACTTATAAATATAAATGGTCCGGAAGAGCTCTATAAAACTGACTTAAAACCCTTATAAGAGTACAGAGGCTCATCTAGAGAAAGACCCGCATGCCTCTTTTTAAAACTACTATTAAAGCTTTCAAGTTTTAATGAATCATCTAAATCTTTACTCGTAGAATATTTGAAGAGTATTATAAAACTATATTTGGTTTAGGATTAGCACTATATTAAAATTTTAAAAGGCACACACAAATGCATTGAGAAAACGTTTTATATTTAATGAAGTAAACATAAAAGCAAATAAATCTATTGCCACACTCACATTATCCACACAATATATGGGCCGCCATGCATAGTTATAAAATTGTAAATTAATTTTTTCGACAAGCATAATTTTTTATAAAGAATGACTTTTCGTCGTAAAATCAATAAGAGATATGTTTTTCATCTTGTCAACTCCATCCGGGGACACACTGCATAAAAACCACAGACAGTATTAAATATTTAGGGAACGTTGTTGACCAATTTTTGAGGTGAGAAAAGCATACACAGTCATTAGTAAATAAGATAAGACGACTAATATTAAAAGAGTGTATGAGTATTTTTTAGATTAGATATTTATTTCTGTTAAGACATTTACAATAAATGTATACACAAGACAAAATTAAATTTAAAAAATAAATAAATTATGTAAAAATCACATATATGAATAAGTATAATATATAAACATAAGATAAAAGTATGAAATGCTCTTAGTGTTTTTTTGAATAAATTAAGAGCATTTATTGATTTTAACCCGCCTGGAAGTATGTTGAAATACGTAATTCCACAATAACTCGGTGACCTTTCATAGAATGAATGGTAATGTTTTTCCGTATAGCGCTTATATTTATTAAATTATTAATTAACGTTTATTAAATTTATTTTAAATTATGTAGTGATAATATGGGGCGAGATTCTACGTTATATCATTTACATAAACATATAATTAAAACAAAATTTTATTTCACAGCAGCATTATTTATAGAAACTGGTTTATTTGATTTCAATAATCTGTACTGTACATATTATCTCTAAATTTTATTAAAAAAAACACAAAAAGGAACAATAACATTACTCCACGCGGTCAAGAATAAATGAAAATTATGCTAGACTAAAACCAAATAAAACAGCTTTCCTTAGATTCATTAATTATAATGGTATAAAGTCATATAATCTCTAACCAAAACAAATAAAGGATATTAAAAATATGAAAAAATATAAAATGACAATTGAAAGTGTGCGTTTTAAATAACTAATAAGTGGCTGAGAAATGTAATCGTGGATTCTGCAAACAATATTAGTACATTTTGTTTATTCTGCCGATAGTTTACAATGCTAAATAAATATACATGTTTCATTTTTATATTATATAAGTAAATATATGCTAGCACTGATATGATTTAATTTTTTATTTGTAAAATTATAAATGAACCTGCACAATACAAGCTTCCCGTGAGCTTAGATAGATGCATTAATTTAATTAGCTACATTTTTGTAAGTGTTCTCTAATTTTTTAATAAATGTTGTTTACTTATTTGTCATCACTACCTACATAGGAGGTAGAGTGGTAACAGGATAGTGGAATCAAAATATTAAAAGGATTCTAAAAACACCAGATCTTCCGCCATTTTTTAGAATTTTCAACGTCTACATAAGTAAATAAACTATCACCACGTATACGCCAAGATGTTAAGAGTTCTAACGTCGATAACTGTAATGGTTTTTAAGAGCGTTTATGCACGTTAAAATTCATCCACCAGATGTCAGTCCGCTACTAAGGTTGTTTGTTGAATTTCTAATTTGCTTTTAAACTTTTTACAATCAGGTGTATTCTGTGTATTTTACATCCACATCCAGTAACGCCAAAAAAAATTTAAAAAAATTTTTATTGTTCAAATAGGTTTAAAATGTCATGAAACGTCGAGATTTTAAGTTTGAGAGAAAAAAAATTCTGTCTGTCTGTCGGCCTGTCTGTAACTTTTTTTTGTGTGCACATTTACTCTGGAACCGTTTAAGATATTGACTTGAAATTTGGTATACATATGTACTTTAACGAGATATGGAATTAGATTATATTTTCATCTTGTTCCGTCGAAGGGTTGGGGTAAATTTGGGGTAAATGGGTAAATTAAGTAGGTAAGAGTCCATAAAATTGGTATTTAGTATATACAAGCGAAGCTAAAGTCTCAAACAAATTTTTGGCATTAGCCACCCTCACTCCATTATTAAAGAGGATGAAAGAAATTATGATTTAGTGTATGTACAAGAACCACCACCCCCACCCCACTACCGACGTGGGGTATAATTTTATGGGTTTTGGGGTAGAGGATTTCAAATATTATATTATTAAGGTTCCATAAACAATTATTTCCACATACAAAGTTTCTTCGTTATGAGTGACTTGGATAGAGAATCTGGATGTGGAAGTAGTGATTCCTTGGGCAGCGGTTTTTAGGTTAGGTTTTCTATTTTTTCAAACCTGACATGCGCCGTAGCTTACACTAAAGGTATGGTCTGTTTTAGGCGAATAGTCGAGGCGTTTAAACGTGGCGTTTAATCGTGTAAATAGGTTTAAAGGTATGGTCTGTTTTAGGCGAATAGTCGAGGTGTTTAAACGTGGCGTTTAATCGTGTCAATAGGTTTAATATGCATATCATCCAGATGCACAGTGTTTCATCTGAACAATCTAGGTGGACAAAAGTCATTTCCAAATTCCCGGTAATGGGTGATATAATGTAAACAACACCTGCAAACATCCGATTCCAAGAATTGTTCGTGTCTAGTATTCCACAGTGAAGAATAATAAGGGTTAAAATTAAAGAATGGTTTAAGTGCAATCGGAATAATTAGTCAGTTACATTTTAACGACACTTTCAACAATATCTAACTGTGGCAGTTCGTAATTGAGTGGAAATTTTTAATGATGGATCTTATTTCTGAGGGTTAGTGCACCATTTTTTTAATTAATATAAATCTGTCTGTTACTCAAACAATATAAAAGAACGTTTTGAAAATTTATGAAAAATACATGTTATTTTTTCTTTACTTAATAACTTTCAATGTCTGTAAATAACATGTACACACATGTATCCAGGCTAAATTTTTTATATATCATAGCTGGACTATTTCTATTTGTAATAATATGTATTCTAGCCAGCACACTTGAGTACAACTATTTTTTTTCAGAGCACTTTTATTCTATTTCAAAAATTGACTTTTTTGAAAAATGGCTCAAACACGGAAAAAATGAAAGAAACGTTCGAGTTTTCGAGTTCCTTTCGACTAAATTTCATTTTAGTGATGTTACTGAGGACTCAAAGAGAAATCAAAATGAAGTTGGCCAGCTATTCGTTGAAATTTGCTGCTAAATGGGTTGCTGCAGGAAAGTCAAAGGAGCGTTTCTTGACTGAGAATAAAAGCTGGTTGGAAGATGAAGACATCCAATTCCACGTGCGTACTATCGTGCCGCGACCTTCTACTTCATCTCAAGATGCTACTCCTGCAGGAAGACCTCGAAACGATTTCAAGGACTTATCATTCAAAACAAAGAAACGTCGTCACACTGGGCCATTTGCAACTTCTAGGTGGACAAAATTCTACAAATTTCTAAATGAGCTTAAAATAGTTGTTAGAAGACCGGAAAAATAGTGACAAAATTCTAGGCATTAAGGGGTGGTTTTTGAGAGGTCGAAAAATAAATTTGCTTCTAGAATGCCGAAACTTTGTGAGTATGATAATATGATATCTGTGAATATTATAAATAGTAGAGGGGTTGTTTAACTATAACATCAGATCAAACTTGCGTTAAGAAATGGGTGGAATTTATTCGAAGTATGAATTTCATTAATGCGAATACTTTTGTACATTGTTGTACGTTATGTTTTTCATTTTATCTTATAGCTTTTATGTATGTAACATTTATATGCGGCCATTTGCGCTTTAAAGAGATATTTGTTCACTGCCCTGCAGTGAACTCTATGGTAGTATATAGAGTTCACTGCTACAGGGATACTTCTTACCGTGTCAAAAAAAGAACTTTATGAAAAATTAAAAGATGGAACAGCCAGTCAAAAAATAATGTGTGATGTGATGTGAAGTGATGTTTAAAAAGTAAAACATTGACAACAAAATTTTTTTGAAACTTTCTTACATAGTTTTTAAAGTTTTATTTTTCAATCCTCTCAAATCCCTTATTGTTTAATTTTTTTTTACTATTTTTAGCGAATTCACGGATATAATATTATCATGTCCATAAAGTTTCAGAATTTTAAAATAATATTGATTTTTCAACCCCATCAAAAACAACCTCTCTACTATTTATGGTTTTTTAACTATTTTTTGATATATTCACAGATATCATATTATCATGTCCACAGAATTTCGGCACTCTAGAAGCAAATTTATTTTTCAACCCTCAAAACCCACCCCCTTAATGCTTAGAATTTTTTCACTATTTTTCCGGTCTTCTAACAACTATTTTAAGTTCATTTAGAAATTTGTAGAATTTTGTCCACCTAGAAGTTGAAAATGGCACACTGTGAGATGGTCTGTTTTAAGCGACCAGTCGACACAAGTCGCCACAAGATGACGCGTCTCCGTGCAAAATCGGATGTCAGGCAAAAATCATCGCGCGCGTTTACTTAATCGCTTACGACTGTTGCAGAATGAATTAAATGTCTCTTTATCAGCTTATTAAAACACTCTTCCTTTCTTCTTTGAACAAACATGTTATGAACCTTTCTTCGCTCTTTTTTCATTAATGATAATAGCAAAATATCATCTTCTGCTTCTTTCATAAGCAACTGTGCTGCAAGCACAAGTCCAGTAGCAGTCATTTTTGCCAAACGGATAAAAAAATGACTGGCGACTAGTCGATTACCGAAACTGACGACTTGAACAGACCACTAGGTGCGTTTTTAAGCGATTGGGCGATTAAACGCCACGTTTAAACGCTTCGATTATTCGCCTAAAACAGACCATACCTTTAAACGGACAACTAGGTGTGTTTTTAAGCGATTGGACGTGAACGAATAAACGCCAGGTTTAAACACCACACCTTAAAGCCGGTTAAAGTGTTTACACATAGTCCTTAACTCAGTTTTGCTTAGTTAGATGTGTTAACTTAACGCATTTAGTAAGGCTTGACAACACTAAGTCAAGTAATATTAAGGGGCTATACCCACCTCCATACTATACTACTCAACTTCAAAAATACCAATTTTGACAAAACTTTCCTGAATGTTACTGGTCAAGAAGAAAGTTTTAAGCATACCCGTGTCGGGGGTTCTAACTTTTTACCAGTGAGAGAGGGTTGATTTTGTTTTTAAATTAATTATCTTGGAAAAATAGGTCACTAAAAATCAGAGCTGAGCTGTGTAAGTTCCCAAAAAAGAAGTACTTAAGCAAAAGTACAAGTACTTTTAAAAAATTGTACTTGTTCGTATGTACAATTATTTTAGGAAAACTAATAATTTAAAAAACTTAAAAAACACGCTTTTATAAATACTGCACTAAAAGGCAAAACATAATCACCCGTCCTTCCTGGCTACCCCGTAAGAGCCTTAGTGTAAGCCGTTTTGTAATTAAGTATAATATTTGAGAATGAAAGCGTGGGGCGTTTTTCCAACGCTATCTCGAACAGATTCGATAATTAAAACGCTGGAGACATTCATTAGCTTAAATGAAAATCGCCCCACGCTTTTATACTTAAATATTATACCTAATTACAAACACGGCTTACACTAAGGCCCTTACGGCGTAGACAGAGAGAACAGGTTCGCTGATTACACAGACACACAACAGAAAAAAAAGTTGAAACCCAGAGGGTATTTTGGGACGTTGAAACTGAATATGACCTTCAAAATTCATGTATGCGTTATATTTACAGTATCCCATATAGACAACATATATCACCACATCTAAATAAACATAGCATATTAAACATAGAAAATCGCAGACGTTTACACATGCTCACACTTGTATGGCGAATAATTCATAATGATGAACCTCAGTACTTAAGAAATAAGTTAATTTCACAAGATCACTTGCATAATACAAGATACATACAAAATTTTTTGGTGCCTCAGCATAAAACTGCGATTTTTCAAAGATCATTTACGTATTTTGCATCTCATCTTTGGAATGAACTTCCAAATGAATATAAACAGTATAAATCAAAAAAAATTTTTATTAAAGTTGTCAAAAATTACATTTTGGCTGATCAGAGGCAGGAGACTTGATGCTGCGTTGTGGATGCGCGTATATTTCTTTCTTTTCCGATATAATTTTATTTACTTTTAACCTTTTTGCTTCGCTTCGCTGGGTCTGCCCGTTCCTCTTGTCTGCTCGCATGTCTGAGTGCTGCTGCTGCTATTATTATTGTTGTTATTATTATAAAATGTAACATTTGTTAGATTACAATTCAGTATTGAATATTAAAAAATAAAACAATAATTTTTTTTTCTTGAAATTTTAGATTTATATGTATTAATATTTTTTTATAATGTTTTTATAATCTTAGATTTGTTATTTTTTATTTGGGCAAATGGAAGAAGAGCTCTACAGTTCAATTTGTACCATTTTTACTTTGAGTAAAATAAATGTATAATTATTATTATTATAAAAAAAGGTTTTAATTATCCAATTTTCCCCTAGTACCCAACCCTCTGGAGGGTTGAAATTCCACTTATTCTAAAAATTTGAAAAGTAGGTTCTTTGGTGGGCTGAAACCGAATATGATGATAAAAACTGATTTGAACCACCTAGTCACCCCCTATCACCCCCTGCAAGCCCCAGTAGGGGTTGAAATTCCACTTGTTCTAAACATTTAAAAAGTATGTTTGTTTTCAGGTTTTTTGGCGCCCTGAAACCGAATATGACGATAAAAATGTGAGGGAGTACTAGGGGGTGACTGGGTGGTTAAAATCATTTGTTATCGTTATATTCGGTTTCATCGCACCAAGATACTTAAGAATATACATACATTTTCAATTTTCACAAGAAGTGAAATTTTAATCCCCCTGGAGGTTGTAATGGGATTCTTGGGGGTGATTGGGTAGTTGAAATCAGTTTTCATCGCCATATTCGGTTTCAGCGCACCAAAAAACCTACTTTTATATGTTTAACACAAGTGGAACTTCAATCCCACAGGAGAGGGGATTGAACTGGGGAATCAACTCAGGAGGGTTGTGTAGGGGGTGCTGGGGAAAAATTGGATAATTGAAACCTTTTTTATTGTCATACTCGGTTTCAGCGCACCAAAATACATGTGGGTAGGGGTCTACCCTCTGGGTTTTAGTGCAGTATTTATAAAAGCGTGTTTTTCATATTTTTTAAACTATTAATTTATTTTCTTACTTTTTAGTCTTATATTTAAGGAAAGAATTTTGACACTTTCGATATTTATGTAGAGAATTCGACTAAATATTTATAATCTGCGTCCTCGAAAATCCCCAGATATCGATTTTCATACGTATCAGACCATAAATTACAAAACCTATCCGCCATTTTGACGCCAATATTTTGAATTGTTAAATTTGTACCGGATAATTAATTGTAATCTACAATCTCGATAACCCACAGAAACCGATTTTCGATACCCACATCAAGGGGGTTGTGAAGAAAATGATAATCCGCCATCTTTGGGCGGCAGCCATTTTGAACTTATTATAATATTGAATATATTATATTGAACTGATTAAGTTCTCTTGTTAAAAGTAATGTTGCCATAATATGTTTAAAAACTTAAACACGACGTCTTGACAGACGTTTCGTAGCAAATGCATTACGCCCTTTGCTGCATATGGCACTTGTCGAAAACATTAATACGTCGGCTATTTGTGTGTCTTTCTAACGACGCGTTGTTATCATAATAGTAAATATATTTTTCCGACTTATCGGAAGGTCGAGGTTGACGAATAACTAAAAATATTTAACAATATTTATGTTTCTTTTCCTCAACGAATTTATATTTCAACTTAATTTGGTAAATATTCACAATGACATTGATAAGGGTATTAATCGCTCTGGCCTTAAAAGCCCGATTACAACGGTACACGAGGGAAACATACTTCCCGTAAATTGATTATTCAAAAAACTGTTTACTATATTAATATTAATGCATCGTCGACGTTTAAAAATGGTTATCATCTTCAGGGTTACGATCAAGAATCTTATTAAGTAGTGGAGTAAAAAACAGGGGAAAAGTCGCTTCCTTCTCGAGTTTTTTTTTAATCTTAGAACAAACTGAGACATATACCATTTCGTTAAGTAGGTCGATGTTCATTAGAAATCATGAAATACGACATTTTTTAGTGGTCACGGACATTGTTATTTTTAAAAAGGTGTGAAATTTTGTTTTTTTTTTAATCATGTTTTTTTGAACATCTAATGCCATATCTCAAAAACGAATAGAGATATCCACATAAACTTTTTTTTGTTATAAAACACACACTTAAGCGTTTCTATCTGTGTACAGTATTGTTAATTAAAACATTTTTAAGCATGTTAAAAACTTAGATAACCTTGAAAGTTCAAAAAATACGCAGTCAAATTTTCACTAAGCTACAAACTTTTTTGTTTTTGGAAATTTTCTATAACATGCTGCGAAGAAAATAAAGCCAAAAGACCAAAAAAGTTTTTGATAGCATAATTCTTATTGTCTTTGATAGTTTGGGTACAGTGATTTTTTTTTGGAGCGCGCGAATTGCAGAAATTGAGTATTAATACGCCCACGTCCACTAAAACTAAAACTAACTAACCGTCAGATGAAGACACCCCAAGGAAGAGACGGGACGATCACCCAACCACCCACCCAAGACCCTGCGGGTACCGGACAAACAACCGTCCAGTACCTGTAATCCCCCTAGCACCGGGCAGACCGAAAATGCTACCAAAGCAGTTAGGTCTGCCCTTCCTCGAGCTACACAGCTCATCCTTACCCTACCGACGATCCGGATGACAGGATGTCAATTGACATTCTGTGTACCGGCAGTCACTCCTGCCAAAAACCCAAAACACTCGACTGACCGATGACACCCCCCCGGGGGGGACAAGTTAGCGAAGAAAGGAGATCAAGACAGAAGCACGCCAGAAGAGGCCTTAGCCAGCAAGGTCCAACGAGCCAGGACCCAGGGGGTGGGCCGAAATCGTCTGCACCGCTCACATTTGTGAGTGGGGCCGACGTAAAGTAAGCTCGCCCGCCCTGCACGAGGCTGGTCCCCGGTCTACAGCGATGTATTGGGGTAAAGGGCAATAGTCCTGCCCGACCCCAGTCATCCGAGACCGACATCTATAGCCAAGAATATTGGCGAACACTAACTAGTCTCAGGGCGGTGTACGATCAACGTTATTCGTTTTCGTCGAAGGTCAAATTATAAAACCGCTGCCCAAGGAATCACTACTTCCACATCCAGATCTTCTATCCAAGTCTCTCACAACGAAAAAAATTTGAATGTTCAAATAATTGATTATGGAACTTTAATAATAAAATATTTGAAATCGTCTACCCCAAAAACCTATAAAACGATATGCCACATCGGTAGTGGAGTTGAGGGTGGTGGAAGGGGGTGGTAGTAGTGGTAGATAAAGTAAAAAAAAATTGAGGCCTTTGATTCTTGTACACACACTAAATGACAATTTTATTTTTCTCGCCCCCTTGAATAATGGGAGTTGGTAATGGTAATGGTGGTTAATGCCAAAAAAATTTTGAGACCTTAGCTTCTCTTATATATATTATATACCAATTTTATGGACTCTTACTTGCTTGATTTGCCTATCTACCCCCATTTACCCTCCAATCCTTTAACGGAATAATCTAGTTCCAGATATCGTTAAAATACATAGGTACGTGTACCAAATTTCAAGTCAATATCTTAAACAGTTCCGGAGTAATCATGCGCACAAAAAAGTTACAGACAGACCGACAGATAGAATTTTTTTTTTTCAAACTTAAAATCTCGACGTTTCATGACATTCTAAACCTATCTGGACAATAAAAATTTTCAAAAATATTTTTGTCGATACTATACTTACACTGGATGTGGAAGTAAAATGTGTAACGATATTCTTTCCCTTATTACCACTTGTATTATATTGTAGAACGTATGGCCATTGTGCGAATTGTGCATGGATTATCTGCTATAAAAATATTTAAGATAAAAAAGCAATCTAATTTTCATTGTAAAATGGAGTGGATTTTATGTGGCGTAGTAATAGAGGAGAACGATAAACTTTTGCACAAGCCATGGAAACGGGGTTTCTATAATTAGGGCTGCGGAAATTAAAAGAGACTTAATTGAGGTTATTTTTTTCTTTTTTGTTACCTAATTTAGGCGAAAATAACACGTTTACTCAATTATTGTGTGGATCTAGGGTAAAAATGCAATGCATGGGAGTTTCGGATAGGGACTCTGACACAGGAAATGTCGGATACAAATATTAAGATTGCCACGTTCAAAAAAAAAGTGCTTTAAGAAACTGTCTTTTCTATTTAGCTCCAATAATAACGCAAAAAAAAGGAAAACTCGATAGTTTACTTTTTATCTAAACACTCCAAAATTATTACTTTTCCTAAACTTCTGTTTATGGAATTTTATTAGCCCCCTAGTTGCGCAACTTTTTTTTCCATTTACTATAATATTATTTTTTACAGTTTCCGGGATCCCACCGCAATGCATTTTTATCCCAGATACTCACTCTATTTAAGATTTTTAATTCCTTTTTGCCTTCAACCTTAGTTCTTAATGCGCCACTGGAAAAAATAGGTTATCCATTCAGATCCCAAAACGTGATAAAATAGTCCTAAACATAAAAAAATAATAATGAAAAATTCCGTTACACACAATACATAATCATTATTATTCTTAAGTGCTGCGCGCGTACGCTTCGACAATTCCTCCATACTAAAAAATTCGTAACTAGCAAACTATTGCTAATAATGAAAAGATTTTTTTTCTAAAAACTTTTTTAGTCTATTGACTTCATTTTCTTCATAGCATGTTACACAAAATTTTCAAAAACAAAAAAGTTCCTCGCTTAGTGAAAATTTGATGGCGTATTCTCTAAACTTTCAGGGTCATCTACGTTTTTGGCATGTTCACATTTTTTTTATTAGAAATCCTATGTATAGAAAGAAGCGCTTAAGTGTGTGTTTTATAATAAAAAAAAGTTCACATCGATAGCTCAATTCATTTTTTAGATATGGCAATAGATGTACAAAAAAACATGATTTAAAAAAAAATTAAATTTTACCCTTTTTTTAAATAAGAATATCTGTGACCACTAAAAAATGTCGTATTTCGTGTTTTTATGTGTAAAATGATGTTGTTGATAATACCCACTGTCTGATCTTGTTCTAAGCTGATAAAAAAAAAACGACACAATTTTACCTCTGTTTCGCTGCTCTAAAGCAATTACAATTAAAAATCTCAACTTAATTTAAAACAGAAAATCACCAAAGTATGCATCTTAAGACCAAATTCCCGCCAGAACAATTTCTACACGTATATAAAAACGAAGAATTGGACGATTTTGCGCGAAATTAACGTTACCGTCGCATCTCGGAGGATATGTCATTGTTAAAAGTTTTGTCATTTTCTTGGTACCTTAATACAAGTCTCATTAACAAAAAGCTTATATGTGAAAAATTGTTTCACGGTCATTTTGTTCTGAAGAGCATATTTATTTGTTAAGGGGACTTTTGTCGACATGATAAGTGAGTGACAGAACATCTACCGGTGATATCTAAATCCTGAGATATAACGGAAGCTGCATTAAATTGACTGAAATGAGCAGGATGCGGTCCTTATATCTGGGCGTAAAAACTTGTTTGAAGCATATTTTTTGTTAATGAGACTTGTATTAAGGGGCCAAGAAAATGACATAACTTTTAACAATTACTTATAACCTCCGAGATGCGAGAGGGAGAAATCCAAAAAAATTTTTTGGCCGAAAAATTTCTTCCTGTCTATAGGCACTAATCGCTAAGATGAAAGACAATGACGCCCCCCACAAAGCGGCGCCCCTAGGCCCGGGCCTATGAGGCCTAGTCACAAAACCGGCCCTGCCTTGTAATAATGATACAATACATCTGAGGTACAGTAGGAAGTCAAGTTAGCCGAAAGTGTGCATTTAAGAGTGTATGGTACTTTTGTTGACACTAAGAACTTTCTGGAGAGGCTATTTTATTGTTAAAGGAGCTTATAAACCTACGGCCAAGAGGCAAATAAGTTACCTCATCGGGTACAAAAGGTTTGAGTTTTTGTAGTAAAAGTACCACATATATGTAGCAAAAAACCGACCGTCTGCCGGGGTTCAATGGTCAACTTCTCATTATTACAGCTTGTCAAAAAGGCGAAAAAAATCGCTAAAGTTACCTCATTGGGTACATGCGTGACAATTCATTGGGAAAACCATTACAATTTTTATTTTGTGTGGCAGACGTCAGTATTTGAATGCATACGTAGAGCAGACGCCCGTCGCGACGCCCAAAATTCCGACGTTTCTTACCTCATGAGGTACATGTACAAGCCTGGGTTCAAATCAAAGGTCTTTTTATGTAGATCATAAATATTTTTCAAAAAGATCGGCAGACGGTCAACTATAAAAAGCAGATGCTCTAGTAAATGTAACCTAAAAGAATAATGCCAAAGTCAGTACAGGGTTTTATTGAGTACATGTTCGGAAATTTGACAATGAACTAGGGAAACTATTACCATTATTATTTTGTTTGTCAGACTTCCGTGAATATATAGGCAAAACAATTTCGTATACAAGAAACAACAGCAATACAAAACAATAGTAGTAAATACAAATAGCAAGGTTTTCTGTTTTGTTTGATAATAAATCTAAAGAAAAATAACTATTCGTCATCACATGAAACATTAAAATCCTCTTCATTTTCATCATGAATACCCCTTTGCTCCATGCCGGTTTCGCGTACAACTATTTCGTCTAGGGCACTAGGTAATTGAAGTCCATCAAACCAAATTGGCGAAAACTTATTATCATTTTAATTCCAACCATTTTCTGACGGGTTATAACATTTTGGCGTTTCGATGTGATTGGGTGGAATAGAATTAACTTTTTCTTCAAGAGCCTTAAAAAGGCTGGATTTGTCCGTCTTATTCATGCTGCCATCTATGTGACACAATGAAAGTGGGAATGGTGTTAATGGAAATGACAATGAAGTTACAAGGTCAATTTTATTTTCTAATGCTAAGGCTAAGATTCTACTCATCTAGTCACGTTCAAATCTAATCTGAAACTATTTCTCCTTGTGTCACCGATAAATGTTATATCTAGTAAATATTTTCTGGTTCTCTCAGTTGCCGATTTTCCACATTTATTTTTACATTTATTAGGGGAAACGCCACAAACGTTGGGAAAATTAGCTGGACATGTGTTAAAAAAAGTTTGTCAACATAAAGGCAATGAAGTTCACATATTGTTCGATAAGTTCGTTGGCCCATCTATAAAAGATATTGAGCGCGATAAAAGGGCTAATTTATATGAAAGAAGTGCCGAATTTTTAATTCAAGGTTGTGAACAACGACGGCCATCAGACTTCATGAAAGCACTTCGTAACGACAATTTTAAACAAGCTTTGGTCAAGTTTTGAGTTTTGGCAAAATGAGATGTTTGTGGAAATACTTCAAAATAAAACTTTATACGCAAATTGTAACAACGAGTGTTACAAATTTGGTAAACGGGCATATCGAAAAAGAAACCACTAACATACTAAATTGCTACCACGAAGAGGCTGATAGCCGAATTATTTACCATTTATCCAAAATAAAAAGAAAAACAGTAATGTTGTAATTAGAGCCTGTGACACAGACATCCTAATAATTATTTTAGGAAATAGGCATCACATTGATCAGTCTGTAAATATATGCATGGAAGTTGGAATTGTATCCAAAAATACTTGTCGATTTGTAGATGTCAAAGGAATTTTCAATGCATGTAAATCTCTACCAGTATTTCATTCTTTAACAGGGTGTGACTATACGGCAGCTTTCTCCAGAAAATGGAAACTAAAACCCTTTGAACACTTTAAAAATGATAAATTAACTCCTATATAAAAAAGTCTATTTGACAGTCACATTTTGTCACTTTGACAGCGATAAAAAAGGTGCATCGTTTTTTATCACGATAAAAATGCCTGTTCCTCAAAAGCAGAGTATATCTAGTAGTTGTACGTCATTTTAAAATCTGTACTGTCGGCTATAATTTTTAAGTCTTGTGGAAACTATATACTGTACGTCGTTTTGAGAAAATTATAATTATTTTTGTTGTTCGTTCACATATTCTGTCGTTAATTTATCTTGCCAAAAATCACTCGAGCTTTTCTTTTATGGATAAATTTCTTTTTAACTCAATATTTTGCTAATCAGTAATTTTGCTCGAAAAACTGACATTTGACAAAATCGCTCGACCTACGGTTTCGCGATTTTTTCATGTCAGTTTTTCTCATAAAATCACTGATTGGCAAAATTATTTCGTTACAAAGAAAAATTTATCCGATAAAAAAAAAGCTCTTGTGATTTTACTGTTGACAAAAAAATGCAGGAAGTATTTGGTACATTTGGCAACAATGAAAGCATTTCCAAAGATCAGATTACGTATGTAGAAAAATTAATTTGTGCTATGTATGGGAAATCCACATTATGCGTTGTCAATGAAGCTCGATTCGACATTTTCTACTCTCATTGTAAACCAAAACCAAATCAGAGTCCCTTCGACAACCTGAAAAAGTTTGATAGTACTATGTTACCTCCATGCAAGAACGTATTGCTTTTAAAAGTACAAAAAACGAATCAAATATGTGCCATATGGAATAGTGACACCGAAAAACAACCAAAACTTTATAACCCCTCAGAAAATGGTTGGAATTTAAATGATAATAAGTTTTCGCCGATTTGGTTTGATGGACCTCAATTACCTAGTGCCCTAGACGAAATAGTTGTACTCGAAACCGGCATGGAGCAAAGGAATATTGATAATAAAAATTAAGAGGGTTTTAATGATTCATATGATGACGAAGATGACGAATAGTTATTTTTCTTTAGATTTATTATCAAACAAAACAAAAAAACCTTGCTATTTTTATTTACTACTATTGTTTTGTATTGCTGTTGTTTCTTGTATAAGAACTTGTTTTGCCTACATATTCACGGAAGTCTGACAAACAAAATAATAATTTTAATAGTTTTCCTAGTACATTGTCAAATTTCCGAACATGTACTCAATAAAACTGTTTTGCTACTGCTATTTTTATTTACTACTATTGTTTTATGTTGCTGTCGTTTCTTGAATAGGAAGTTGTTTTGCCTACATATGCACGGAAGTCTGACAAACAAAATAATAATTGTAATAGTTTTCCTAGTGCACTGTCAAATTTCCGAACATGTACTCAATAAAACCCTGTACCGACTTTGGCATTATTCTTTCAGGTTACATTTTCTAGAGCGTCTGCTCTTTATAGTTGACCGTCTGCTGATCTTTTTGAAAAATATTTACTGAAAAATGATTTCAGTAACTGAAAATTTGAGAAATAAAATTTGTTTTAAGACTAATTTTGATTATTTACAATGAAAACGCGGTATTTTTCATTGCAAACGTATTGCAGAATCGTATGCATAGGTTATCAGTAGGAGAAATTGAAAAAAATTGAATTTCGTCGATTAAGTATAGCGCCATCTATCATGAGCCGAAAAAAATGTTTCATAGAATCCGAATCTGCAATAAAAAATAGGGATTCCTATGTAAGATTTCAAAGTTACCCCCTCCCGACCTACAAGGAGGGGGGGAGGCTGACTAATTTTAGCACTAGTATTTCCTCCGCGGAATGATTAAATTTTGATTATGGACATTTTTTTTGTAGAGTTCTTATTATTCGAGATATTTGAAAGTTTCAGGTTAAAAAAATCACCCGGTATATGAGACAATTGTTATTGTGATATTGCGAAAGTTCTATGAACAATCATTTTCACATAGTGGAGTGCAAATAAAAGTCTTGGATAGAAAATCTGAATGTGGAATTAGTGATTCCTTAGGCACCGGTTTTTTTTGTATAATTTGCCTGGAGTATAAATAACTTCATGCTCGTCGCATATCGTACATCGTGTATTACCAATTTATACCAGATCTCAGTACAAGTTTTTCAGTTGACTCTAAATATAAACTATGACAAGAAAATATGTATATAACCTAACGCTGTAGTTAGGTACTCATTCGTCAATAAATAAGATAATCTTTTCTGAGAAGGAAGAGGTCAATTAGTTCATGTAAACAATTAAGTTAGTCTTATAAAGTTAGATAACAAATAAATCGGTTTAGTTGTAAAATAGTTTTTCCAATTGCTGTGCTAGGTACATTGGACGTACACAAAATGAAGCTGACTGTTTTTTGCATTGCCGTTTTGGCAGGTAAGTGGACAATATTTAAAAGCCTAGTTTTAAGCAAAGGCATGTTAAAATTTTTAGAACTTTTAACTTTTTAATTGGGGATCAGAAGCCACAAGTTCGATCATAGGGTGTATACTCGAAGATATAGTTTTAAAAAACCGCTGCCCAAGGAATCACTACTATATCCAGATTTTCCATTCAAGTCTCTCACAATGAAAAAATTCTGTGTGTGGACATAATTGTTTATGGAATAATATAATATTTGAAATGATCTACCCCAAAAACCCATAAAACAGTATCCCACATCGGTAGTGGGGTGGGAGTGGTGATAGGGGAGGGGGGGTAGTGGGGATAGATGAAGTACAAAAATATTTTGAGGTTTCTGGTTCTTGCACACATACTAAATCACAATTCCTTTCAGCCTTTAATAATGGGGTGGGGTGCCAAAAATGTTTTTGAGACCTTATAGCTTCTCTTATATATACTAAATGCCAATTTTATGGACTTTTACCTGCTTGATTTATCTATTTATCCCCATTTACCCCCAATTTACCCTCCAACGGAATACGATGAAAATATAATCTAGTTCCAGATCACGTTAAAATAAAAAAAAAATTTCAATATCTTAAACGGTTCCAGAGTAATAGTGCGCACAAAGAAGTTACAGGCAGACCGACAAACAGACATTTTTTTGCTCAAACTTAAAATCTTGACATTCTAAGCTTCCAAAAATTAATTTTTGGAAGCTTACATCTCAGTAACCAGGTAAGTGATCTCACTTATAATTGATGTCTAGGGGTTTTAAATGGCGCTCTTTACGTTGATGAAATCGAAATTTGAATAAAAAATTCTATAAAACACTTTTTTTTGAAAAATCGGCTTTTGAAACCTCCTTAAAATCGCACGCTACTGATATATATCACGTATTACCAAGTTCAAAGAATCACCTTATCGATCTTTTATTACCACCAAAATTTGAAGTTAATCAAGCATCAATTAACGGGTATACAGGGGTGTTGCGATCTTAAGTGGGCCACACTGTATATAAAAAAGCTATAAGGTTTCAAAAAAATTTTTGGCATTACAACTCACCCCATTATTAAAGGGGGTGAAAAAAATTGTGATTTAGTGTGTGTACAAGAACCAAAAACCTCAAAATATTTTTTTACTTCGTCAGCTAACGACCTTCCTCTCCTTTTACCACCGGCTGACTCAATTTTTCATCAAATATATTGTTATATAACAAAATTAGATCCTTGATGAAATTACTAAAGTTTAAACTTTTAATCAACGTGTTTATATGAGCAGCGTAGGTATTTCCACCGCCATTTTAACAGCTAACTATGATTTATCACTTTTTAACATTATGAAACAACATACAAAATTCAAATTTGGTGGTATGTTTTTATATCAATAAATTTTTTACGCGTGGGTGGCGTTCTTGTAGCTTCCCCCGCCGCGGGTGCGCCAGCTGACCGCCGTTTCGTGTTACATCCACCCAATAAACTACTATATAAGTGAAAATCAGCCTTATCGATATGAGTACCAAAAATGTGTCGCTGTGTTCAGGATTATTGATTGAGTATCACCGGCGACTCCACCATAAATTCGAATTTTCAACGACAGAAAATAAATTATAGTTTAAAAAACTAAAAAAACACGCTTTCCCGAGTAGCGCACTAAAAAGTTAAAGAGTTATTTATATCTAAAAGCATGGGGTGCACTATAGTACAGTACCTAGAAGTAAAAAATATGCAAAACTTCGGAATAATGTCATATTGAAGGGATTTCGTTCATTTTTGGCAGTATAATAGTAAATTCTTCACAGAAAAGTTTCTATATTGTGAGGGGGCTTGCTAATTTATAGGTGGTGGATGCCACCCCCTCTCAGGAGGTGGCACTTAAAAAATATATATATTTATTGAAGCTGAAGTAGAATCGAATTTTAAGAAGAAAAGGTTCTATGCAATTTTTCACATAAATTGATAGTTTTTAAGTTATAACTTCAAAATTGCGATTTTGGCTATAAAAAAAAGGTATTTCCAAACGGCTTTCATCAAGTATCTCGAAAAGTATTACTTTATCGAAAAAATGTTACAGACCAATTACAGAAAGTACAAACTGTGAATTAATTATATTTTTTGTTTATTGATGTAGGATTAATAATTTCGGAGATATTCAAGTTTTTATTTGGCATCTAAGTGTTCATAAGATAATTATTTAGAGTCAGAAACTGTGACATCTACGTCAAGGATGCTAATAGGTAGAATAATAGGTTATTAATTAAGCTTTCAACTGTTTTTTATTTGTTTCTGTAGCATAAAAAACAAAGAAGTTATGACCGAAGCAATGTGCGTCTACACATTTTTTTAATAACAACGTCGCCATTTTGTTACTGTAATTAGCAAGTAATTAAAGAAAAGGAATTTCAAACACAGTTTCTCATTAATATATAGCATGACGTAGATGCTCAAATTTTTTGGTTTGTATAGAGCCCTTGCTTTAGAAAAAAATACAGTTTAAACTATAAAGGTATTTTCGATAAAACGTAATTTTTCTTTCCTTTTCCAAATATCTCAATAAAAATTAGTTTTATTGAAAAATGGGTAGAGACCAAAAATAAAGCTCATAAACTGATAATGAATTTCGCTTGTTTATTTATTTACATAGATTTAATAGTTTCGGAGATATGAAAGTTTACAAATGGCGTCCGAACGTTTATAAGACGAAAAGTGCAATTTAAATGTTAAATATTTCAGAAATTGTGACACCTACGTCACGCATGCTAAGAAATGGAATTAAAGGCAATTAATTGCGCTTTCAAGTTATTTTTTACTCGTTCCTGTAGCATAAGAAATAAAGAAGTTATGACGGAAAAATATGCGTATATATATTTTTTTATATAAAAAGGTCGCTATTTTGTTACTCTAATTAGCCAGTAATTAAGAAAAATTTTCTCAAACACAGTTTTTCGTTAAGATGTAGCATTACCTAGATGCTCAAATTTGTTTGTTCATTTAAAGCACTTGCTTCAGCTCCAATAAATATATATATATATATATATATATATATATATATATATATATATATATATATATATATATATATATATATATATATATATATATATATATATATATATATATCTTAAGACCACCCCCTCTTAGGGGAACGGATTTCGTTCATTTTTGGCAGTATAATAGTAAATGCTTCACAGAAAAGTTTCTATATTGTGCGGGGGCTTGCTAATTTATAGGGGGTGGATGTCACCCCCTCTCAGGGGGTGGCCCTTAAAAAAATATATATATTTATTGGAGCTGAAATAGAATCAAATTTTAAGAAGAAAAGGTTTTATGCAATTTTCCACATAAATTGATAGTTTTTAAGTTATAACGACTTCAAAATTGCGATTTTAGCTTAAAAAAAAAGGTATTTCCAAACGGCTTTCGTCAAGTATCTCGAAAAGTATTACTTTATGGAAACAATGTTACAGACCAATTACAGAAAGTACAAACTGGGAATTAATTATATTTTTTGTTTATTGATGTAAGATTAATAATTTCGGAGATATTTAAGTTTATATTTGGTGTCCAAGTGTTTCGAAATTACCTTTAAAGTTTAAAATGCATTTTTTTCTAAAGCAAGTGCTTTAAATAAGCAAAAAAAATTGAGCATCTAGGTAATACTACATTTTAACGAAAAACTGTATTTGAGATAATTTTTTTAAATTACTGGCTAATTAGAGTAACAAAATGGCGACCTTTTTATATAAAAAAAAATATAAATACGCATATTTTTCGGTCATAACTTCTTTATTTCTTATGCTACAGGAACGAGTAAAAAATAATTTGAGAGCGCAATTAATTGTCTTTAATTTCATTTCTTAGCATGCGTGACACAATTTCTGAGATATTTACATTTAAACTGCATTTTTCGTCTTATAAACGTTCGGACGCCATTTGTAAACTTTCATATCTCCGAAACTATTAAATATATGTAAATAAATAAACAAGCGAAATTTATTATCAGTTTATGAGCTTTATTTTTGATCTCTACCCATTTTTCAATAAAACTAATATTTATAGAGATATTTGGAAGAGGAAAAAAAATTACGTTTTATCGAAAATACCTTTATAGTTTAAACTGTATTTTTTTTCTAAAGCAAGTGCTGTATACAAACCAAAAAATTTGAGCTTCTACGTCATGCTATATATTAATGAGAAACGGTGTTTGAAATTCTTTTTTCTTAAATACTGGCTAATTACAGTAACAAAATGGCGACGTTGTTAATAAAAAAATGTGAAGACGCACATTGCTTCGGTCATAACTTCTTTGTTTTTTATGCTACAGAAACAAATAAAAAAGAGTTGAAAGCTTAATTACTAATCTATTATTCTACCTATTAGCATCCTTGACGTAGGTGTCACAGTTTCTGAGATATTTATCTCTAACTCTAAATAATTATCTTATGAACACTTGGATGCCAAATGTAAACTTAAATATCTCCGAAATTATTAATCCTACATCAATAAACAAAAAATATAATTAATTCCCAGTTTGTACTTTCTGTAATTGGTCTGTAACATTTTTTCGATAAAGATATTACTTTTTCGAGATACTTGACGAAAGCCGTTTGGAAATACCTTTTTTTTTAAGCTAAAATCGCAAATTTGAAGTCGTTATAACTTGAAAACTATCAATTTATGTGAAAAATTGCTATAACCTTTTCTTAAAATTTGATTCTACTTCAGCTGCACTAAATATATATTTTTTTAAGTACCACCCCCTGAGAGGGGGTGGTAATTAATAGTATAAATATAAATTAGCAAGCCCCTGCACAATATAGAAACTTTTCTGTGAAGCATTTACTATTATACTGCCAAAAATGAACAAAATCCGTTCAATATGACATTATTCCGAAGTTTTGCATATTTTTTACCTCTAGGTACTGTACTAATATTCAATATTTAATATCTAAATGAATATTATAGAATCTGTGGACCTTCAATGTACTTGAGCTATCTACTGTACCTATCCAGCCTTTCATAAACTTTCCAGTTAACCTTAAAAATATTTGCTCAGTATGAAAAGGAACAAATATCATTACGTACATTTTCTCCCCGTAACATTCCTGAAGATTCCAATGCAGCAGCTGAAAATATTATTTTTTTTCAAAAACAGTGTATTTGATTAAAACATAGCGGCAATATTGCTTTCTAGTAGAAAGCACACCGTATTCGTATTCGCCAGATATAATTTAACTAGAGATCATATTCCAAACGTATGTTTTGCGCCAATATCAGTAATTGTAATTAATAGAAAATTTTTTTTTTTCTTTCAAAAAATGGCCATCACCTTGGTTCCTAAGGAAAAATTTTGACGCGTTCTAATCGAAAATAAATCTCCTTGAAGTAAGGAATAACCATGCCAATAGTTATTCATGCCGTAAAGTTGAGATGCAACAAAAAACGCACCTACTATTTGAAAAAATTGTATATTTTGTACATTCAGTTTGCCATTAAATAAATTTAGATCTATCTCAATAACCTATTGACTTTCTTGAAATGTATTACATTTTATGTTATGGCTATGGAAATTTTTGTCGACTCCGTTTATCAATAGTCGTACCATGAGACCTTAAGATAACCTTTTGAAAATAACAACGATTAGATTAGGAAACACAAACATCTTGCATTGTTTTCGGCGATGCATAAAATCCAGAAAATATAAACTGAAATTTGTAAGCCGTGTTATCAATATAAAATTTAGTGATAAAAACAAAGTAAAAAAATCGGCAGCTACTGGAAGCGGCTGGAACTTCCCCACACGGTGGATCCTTATCAGCTGTATTTGGATATTACATCGGAAATCAGAGCACTGAGCAAACAGATAAATTACACGTGACTTTGGAGCCATTTATTTCATGAACAAATATCGAACGAACTGAAGTGGATTACAAGCAATTTGTTAAAACATAACCTCTCATGTTTGTTTATGTTGCGTGTTAATCAATTTCTGGATATTATCAAGGTATTAACAGATAACGTTTCGAAGATTTTGTAGAACATTGAATAGCGAATAAAAATAATAATACAGAATTTAGCCCAAATGACACTCCAACAAGTCAGTAACATTATAGACAGTTCAAGCAGACTACACATGCGTCAAATTAAAATCTTCCGGCTCGATCAAAAAGGTCCGAGCAAGTCGAGCTTCGTCCGAGTCCTTTATTTTGTAATATTCGAACATTTCAGATTTAACTCGGTTAGCTCGATTTGCATTAAATGAACGATTGTCTCGCGTCCCATCAATCAGACATAATATCCGAACACAATTATTATTACCTTTAAAAAAACCAACTAAAACAAGTTTTGACATTTCGAAAATATTTGGCTTGGCAACCTTTACGAATGTTGATTTTTAGGTTATGAAATATATTTAGGGACATATCTGCATCATGTTTAAGTTTTTCAAGTTTATTCTCATTTTTAATATTTGTATATGCATTTTTAGCTTTGAGCCACAGTGGCTCTAAGCAAATATTTAAAAATTCACGCAAATAATTTTAATAATTTTTTGGTGATTAATAAAAATAGACTGCTAATTACAGGTTAGATTTCCAACCTACAAAAAGAGTACTATTTTATTAGGACAAAGTATTTAGAACTTCATAAACATCACACTGTACTAGATTTTAGTTGAAAGTACGGGAACCAGGCGGAAATTTTTATAATAGCTACGTAATATTCTCAAATCTTTAGAAATATATATTTTTCAGGTTAGCTGTGACGTCACGTACCATAACCTATAAATCAACATTGACAAAGGTTACCAACCAAAATATTTTTGACAGATGGCAAAATACATTTTTCCCTAACAATAATACTAATAATATTTTTTGGATGTTGTCATGTGTGCACATATAACGAATCCTTTTTAATTTTTTTAACGGAAACGAAATCGAAAGGGTGCAAGTGTGATATATCGTTGAAATTGGAATTTTTACTGCTTTTCAATGGTTCGATTACAAATTGTAAGTAATCATGAAATAAACAACTTGTTGTGCCAAAACGGTACTAAACGTAATCCGATCTCAACCAAAACCTTTTCAGATCTTCTGGAGCACTAAAGAAACTCTCATGCAAAGTTTCATCCAAATCCATTTAGTAGCTCCGCCGCTATCGTGTTTACATACACACACACACATTTTTCAAAAACCACTTTTTTGGGTTCCTGGGACCTCAAAACGTAAAGATTTTATGTTATCTCAATTTTCGATTTTGGACTAAATGTAGTAACCTCGCACAATTTTATTGTGGGGAGGTTAAAAATTGGGGTTTTTGAAAAAATTACGCCTTTTACACCTTTTCAAATCTCCTGAACCCCAAAAAATAGTTTAAAAAAAATTCTTTCTATCATCTTTATTGAGATATTTGCAATAAAACCTAAAATTTTACGTTTTTTCGAAAATATACCGTTACAGTTTAAAGTGCAATTTTTTCTAAAGCACGTGCTTTAAACGGGCAAAAGATTTGAACATCGGTTCTTTTGGAGAAGCTTAACGCCTTAAATTTCGACCCTGTAAGTTGCAATATAATCAAGTCATATTTATTAAACAGACAACAGTTTATCCAAGTTAAAAATAAATGTTCGCGGCTAGGTGTAATAAACTCCGGATTACCACAAGGCTCTGTGTTGGGTCCGGTTGTGTTCCTGATTTATGAAAATGATCTTAGTGTGGCGGTACACAGTGCCGAACTCGTGTTATTCGCACATGATTCCACACCTATCAATCCTAATAAAAATATAAAGCGAATCCTACAATCTATGAATGATTCTTGCGCCCAAGCTACCGATTGGTTTTCAACAAACAGGCTATCACTCAATCGCCCAAAAACAGTCAACATGGTTTTCACTCATAGACCGGTGCAAGATTTTACAAACCCCGATGTGGTAAAGTTTTTAGGTGTCTACATAGACCCAAAATTGAATTGGTGTGACCATGTTCAACATGCAGCCAAAAAAATTTCCAAAAACCCATTTGTTTTTAGGAAGCTAGTTACGTTAGTGTCTACTAATGTACTATTACTCACTGATATTATCACATATGTCTTATGCCTTGAGGTCACGCACCTAGCGCAAGAAGGATTTTTGGGTTACAACGGAGGGTTATAAGAATAATTACCAATTTGGGCTATAGACACAAGTTTATTGAACTCAACGTATTAACGTTTCCGTCATTATACATATTTACCTGCTTAAAATATACACATGAAAATATTCATTTATTTAATACTCATGAAAGCTTACACTCGCATGACACTAGACATAATTATAATTTAAGAACCGGTTTTATCAAACTAAGCTCGAGTAGATGTGGATTCAATTTTTTTCGGACCAAAATTCTTTAATAAATTACCTATACACGTCAGAAGTCTCCCAAAGAACACTTTCAATAATACAATAAGAACTATCCTATCCGAGAAAGTTTTTTATGATGCGAACGAATACTTGAATTGCAACCTTGACAATAAACTTTTCTAGTCAAATTTTGGATGTATGAATGTTTCAAAATATCTAAATGTAGCCACTTCGCAATATGTTATGTGATATTTCATGTTCTGTGTTTTTCACTTTATTGTTTTTTTTTTGGCTAAATTTTTATAAACTATATGTTTTTATAAATTATATTTATTCAAAGCTCTGTGCTATATATTGACTTGTGTAAAACATATACTATGTTAATAACACCAATAAATAATTTGAACTTGAATTTGAATAAGTGTCCTAGTTATTTAACATTTACATTAAATACTTTTATAAACGTTCGGACATTTTAAACTACCACATAATAATAATAAATGGCCTTTATTTTACTTGGCGGGGTTTAACAAAGCTATTCTTCCACTCGACCAAGAATAATACAAATAATACAATGAAATAATAATACAAAGGATGGTAAATACATAGAATATAAAAAAAATAATATGAAAGACAAAGTGAGACTTGAATAATACAGTATATTATACAATTAAGTATTTTAAGTACACATTACGCATAACGTGAAATATACGGTCACCGTTTATCGAAGGGTAACTTTTTGATTTTATGTTTGAAAGAGGGTGGAGACAGAAGTTTAATACACTCTGGATATGAGTTGTACATGGTTACTGCATTACGAGGAGGAGCGTTCGTAAAAACGATGATTTTGTGGTATGGTCAGCTGGTTTAAATATCTTAAATTTTTAGGATGAATCTAGTGTCTAGGAGTCAGTTTACCTCCGAAGACTTTAATCTTCCAGAAATAAATAAAATCCGTAATCAGTTTGTAAGCATTTTTTTCGCTAACGTGATAAATCTCAACTCACTAGCTCATCTAGATGCGGCTTAGAATTTCGTGAGGGGAGAGACAACTTTTTCCGCCCGTCCATCGGTTTGAAATTAAAACTACCCCGCGCTCGGCAGACTTACAACCTTCACTTCCTTACAACGATAAATGAGGCGTTGGATCAAAGCAAATAGAATTTCATCTTAATCATCAATATCCTATATTTGTATTATGTTTAACCGAAAACCTGTTTAATATGCGTCGCATGCACCTAGTTTGTAACAGTTGTAGCTTAGATATAATAGAGTATCATTCTACATATATATATAAAAGAAAGAACACTTACCAAAGCCACTGCGGCCATGTGGACGTGCCGCAGGCTGTTTGGTAAGACTTGGGGTCTAAAACCGAAGATGATCTACTGGTCCTACCTTTCGGTTGTGAGATCCATAGTCACCTATGCATCATGTGTGTGGTGGCCAAAAACTGAGGAAAAATTAACACAAGGAAAGTTGCAGAAGTTGCAACGCCTTTCCTGGCTTAGGATTACAGGAGCAATGTACTCCTGTCCCACAGCAGCTATGGAGGCAATGCTGGTCCTGCTTCCTCTACATTTGCATATAAGGAAGGAAGCAGCACTTAGTGTCCAGGTACTCTCCTTCAAACCAGGAAGCCTGGTTGGTCACCTCAGGATTCTAGAAACAATTGAACTGGAGTCCGTGACCAAATCTACTGACTATATGCTAATTAAGCGGGACTTTGACTGCCCGTTTGATGTGCTAATCGAGAGCCGCCAGACGAGCAAAGTCGAAGTCCTGCAGTTGGAGAAGTGGTCACTCATCTGCTACACAGATGGGTCGAAGATGGCTGAAGGGGTTGGCGCGGGCGTAGCGGGGCCTAACTGCAGTCTATCCAGAACTCTAGGCAAGACGCCCAACCATCTTCCAAGCAGAAATCTATGCTATAGACCATGTGCCCAGGAATGCATAAATAAAGACTTTCGAGGGGCACAGATCTATATACTCCCAGGCAGCCAGGCAGCGCTAAAAGCTCTCAGGTCCTACACTTTTGAGTCTAAAATTGCCTGAGAGTGCAGACAGTCCCTGGAGCAACTGGCAAATAAAATTATATAAAAAAATATTTAAAAAAAGCTTTTATTTAAAAAAATTGTACTAAAGAGTAAAAATATTTTTTTTAAATTCATACACCTGGAAACCAAAAGCTTCGGGGGCGGTCAATTGAGCAAAGTAACTATACAATGGCGCTATATTTTTCTTAAAAATATTTTTTTATATACTTTTATTTTTTACTTTTTAGTCTACTTATTTTACACACAAACAGACAGACAAGACCCTTTCGTTTGATACCTATGGCAAGGGAGTGGTGAAGAAAGAGATAATTTGCCATCTCAGGGCGTCCGCCATATTGAATTTATAATGACGTCACATGATTTATCGTGTTTTACTCGTCAAACCCTTTCATTTGATACCCATATCAAGGGGGTTGTGAAGTAAAAGATCTCCGCCATGTTAGGGCGTCCGCTATATTGAATTTAGAATGACGTCACATAGTTTATTGTATTTTACTCATCAAACCCTTTTATTTGATACCCATATCAAGGGGGTGTGAAGTAGAAGATACTCCGCCATCTTAGGGTGTCCGCCATATTGAATTTAGAATGACGTCATATAGTTTATCGTATTTTACTCGTCAAACTCTTTCATTTCATACGCATATCAAGGGGGTTGTGAAGAAAAAGGCGATCCGCCATCTTGGAACGTGCGCCATATTGAATTTAGAATGTCACATAGTTTATCGTATTTTACTCATATCAAGGGGGTTGTGAAGAGAAAGGCGATCCGCCATCTTGGGACGTCCGCCATATTGGATTTAGACCGATAATGGCTATACTATGTTGCATTGTCACCGGACTTATACACGTGTGCCAAATTTCAAAGCTCTAGCTTAATTAGAGCTAGTCGAAATTGAGCTTACAAGATTTGACCTAAACAAACAAACTAACATACAAACATTGCAAGTTAAATAATAGTATATTACGTAATGAGTGTTGTAAGAAGCATATTACGCACGAATGGAAAAGTATTTCCATGAGTGCCTAATTGCTTTACAACTCGAATTATGTACTAAACTTTACCTACGATCATAGTAAAATCTGGATTTAGTTTACTAGTCAACAATATTATTCAACAAATATTATGTCAGCTTTGACAGCGTTCGAAAATTACGTAGGCGCATTTATTTTTTTAATCCCCGCATCAGCGATATAAGCCATCTATAATTGCGTGTCCTGTGCGTTTTGTTTACAGTGCGTTTTGTTTACAATATGTAATAGTATATTACGTAATGAGTGATGTAAGAAGTATATTACGCACGAATGGAAAAGTTACGTATTTCCATGAGTGCGTAATTGCCTTACAACTCGAATTATGTACTATACTTTACCTACGATCATATTTATTTAATTATTTAGTAAAATCTGGATTTAGTTTACTAGTCAACAATATTATTCAACAAATGTCAGTTTTGACAGTGTTTGAAAATTAAGTAGGCGCATTTGTTCTTTGAAACCCCGCGTCAACGATATAAGCCACCTATAATTGCGTGTCCCGTGCGTTTTGTTTACCGTGCGATTTGTTTACAGTGCGTTTTGTTTACAATACGTAAAATTCAACTTACATAGATGGCAGGTAGTGTGTTTTTTACTATTTACAGTAATGATCGTAGGTAAAATTCAATTACATGGATGGCAGGTAGTGTGTGTTTTACTATTTACAGTAGTGGTCGTAGGTAAAAGCTTTTAAAAACAACAAGGTTACCTTGATGTAGGTGCCAGGGCATGAGGGAATAGCAGGAAACGAATTAGCTGACGCTCTTGCAAAAAAAAAAGGTGCTGAAGCCCCATTCTTTGTGTCCGAACAGTTTTGTTGCTTATCTAAGGGACACATGACGGAGGAGGTCCTAAAATGGGAAAAGGAACAGAAAGAGTCCTACTGGAGGACTACTCCGGGCCAAAAGCGAAAAAGTTCATCACTTATTCGTTAAAGAATGCCACAAGGCTTCTCGAACTCGAAAAGTCCGACGTAAGGCTGATGAAAGCCCTTTAACAGGTCATTGCCCCTTAAGATACCATCTTAAGAACATGGGCATACGTACAGATACTGCGATACTGCAATAGAAACTGCGGAACATATTCTTTGCGAATGCAAGATTCTAGTCCCCATTAAGCTAAAGTACCTAGAAAAGGTGGAACTAACGCCTGAAGACATAGGGAAATTAGCCCCCAGGAAAATCACAAATTTTGTGAAAACCTTGGGAATCCTGGGCAACAACTTCTTGTAGAGTAATTCACAAAAGACCTTTTTCTTCAAGCGTATTAAAATGTTTAAATTATGTCACCAAAAACAGAAGTAGAAGTAGGACATTGGTTTACTAGTAACAAAATGTTAGTACCGAACGCCACCGCAGTGGGTATTGTTTTACTAATAACATAATGTTAATACCGAAAGCCACCGGTGGCGCGCTATCCACTAGCCACTTGTCATATTGTGTCAACATGTAAGACTGTAGTATGAATATTTGTACATTTATGATAAATAAATGAATTTTTGCATTTTAATACGCTTGAAGAAAAAATAGTATATATTACACGGAGTAGAACGCCTTTTTTGTGTTTCGCCTAGTTTGCGGCTTCGGCTTCGCCTCAGCCGCAAATCCTGGGCTCAACACAAAAAAAGAGTGCGTTCTACTCCTAGTAATATAATATACTATTTCAGGTCGATGTGAAGTGGGGCTGAAAGAGCCGAGCGATCTCTTGAACAATCTACAAATATAAAATATTTAAGCAGTACTCAACATGTTGTTTATTTGTAGTCGTCATTTTGGTAGATAATGCCAAATGTTTATTAACACGGCATACGGTATGCAAATACAAGTTTCTTTAATATTTCTTTACAAATATAGTTTTAATTAATTGGAATACCTTTGATCTATAGCAGTAATTTACATCTTTCTGAGGAAAGCAAGAGTATGTCAATAACGAAAAGCGCGAAGGCAATAGGTCTCAATATGCTTCCTTGGGGAAGTCCTTTAGTAATATTGGTATTAATAAATTCTGTCAATTTTACATCATAAAACACACAATAGAAAAAATTTTGTTCATAACACGTTCGCGAAGTGTATTTCCCATTCGCATGTTAAAAAACTCTCTATCGTTCATTCTGTATTAAAACTCGCATGTGAAACACTAGCCTCCCGAACACGTTATAAGAACTATATTTATAGTTATATGACATTTTATTGAATTTTACGCATAAAAACGTTACTAATTATAAATACTGCTCGCCACTTTTCTAGTTGTTAATCTTAAGTATTATTTCAGTTGTCAATTTGGCACAATGCTTAAACACAGACACCAGCGAAGAGCTTATGGAAAGTGTAAGAATTCACATGTTAAAGAACTACATAAAAGAGAAGCAGGCCGTGACACAACTGACCGAACGAATTGAAACTGTCTGTCCAGGATATGGTACCAGGTTCGAGGTTCGTAACTACGTCCGGTGTAGTCAGGGCCGGATTATTCATAAGACTAACTAGGCTATAGCTTAAGGGCGACAATGCGTGAAGGGGCGCGCGCTAGGGCATGAGGGCCGTCGCGAGATCTTTGCGCTCTCTGTTTATTAAAAAACTATATTTTGTCCCCGGCCCCCCTAATCAATTTTCGTTTTCGAGAAAATTTTTTTTTCCATTTCCTCCTTCCTCCTCAATTTTGGCAAAAAAAAATTTTCCCCCCGCTCATCAATTTTGGATATGGACAAAAAATGTTTTTTTCAGATTTCAATCCGTTCATCAATTTTTTTTTCCATAATGAATTAGAGGGCACAAATACATGATTAGCCTAGGCGCGCGCCAATCCTTAATCCGGCCCTGGGTGTATTGCTTTTACAACTTTGTTTATCTTTTCTGTTCTCCTAATCGATTATTGTATTTCAGAATGCCATCAGGAAAGTTGAAGAATGTACAAATCTCATCGATGAAGACAACGAAACGATGTGCTCTGCCGTTAAAAATCATTTTGAGAAATGTTCAAAGCCAGTCGTAAGTCTCTTCGAAGAATGCCTTCCTGAGAAATCTAGAGACATTCCTGCATTTATCGTGCAATCTATACTTTCCTCGTCCGAATATGTCTGCAAAACCGATGGGGAACACATATTGGGTAAGCAAAAATAGTAATTTTAAGAGACGGACGCCCAAGCAGCAGACTACGGGATGTCGTCAAATTGATGTCTTTTTTAAGAGACCATTGGTAGATGACATCATACGATAAATAAATGACACCTCCGTAACGTTATCTTTTTGACGAAAGTTTTATATTCCCAGTTTGACATAATTGTAACATAATTTTTCTCATGTGGAATGATCACATCACCATGTAATTTATTGCAAGAATTACTTTCAGATGGCGCCACATATATATCACTGACAATAAGCAGCTAGTCTTTACCTTATATTCTAATGAATTTATAAATACTAAATAATTTGAACTGTAAAGTCCAAATTTCCTTCAGGAAACATCAGACAGTGATTTGCATAGATCTTATAATGGTCAGGTTATACTGGGATACGGCGACCTTTTAGTGCCCTTTAGATTCGCACGTCATTATGCACCAAATTGGGAATAAACCTCGCTAAGTGACGTCCCTGCGCTGCAACATAATCATGACATTTTAACTAGGGATGGGTAAAAGCAGTCATTTTTTAATAACTGTTTAAACTGCTACTGCTGTTTTGAAATAACAGTTTAAAATAACAGTTCAAAAATAACAGATCGCTGAGAAGTACTGGCATGCGCATACCGCAGCGCGCAGTTTGCAAATGTTATTTCAGAGACGTTATTTATACATCATGCTGCTGCCGATGCTGCTTATCTGTTATTTTCTCACCTGTTATTCAGGCCTATGATGGAACGTTTACGTTACTTAACATACACCTGTTATGTTGAGCGCTTACAAGAAAATATATGAAAGTGAGAGATATAGGTGACAGTAACATGGGTGTTATGAATAACGTAAATGTTCCATCATAGGGCTGATTTTCGAACGGAAATAACAGTCTGTTAATGCTATTTACAAATAACAGTTATAAAATAACAGGTTGTTAAATAGCAACTCATCTCTAATTTTAACGTCATTGTTACATGTTTTCAGAGTTCAAAGTGATGTATCGTCCGATCAAAAAACGCTTGATATTTTACCATATTATTCAAGAAACTGAAGTAATTTGCTAGTTGCCCGAGATAGAGCTTCAAATTTTCAACTTCAGCAAATGCTGCTATGGCATATTTTTGTGTGTCGTGATATTGGCATAAGTTATTTCTTTAAGTGTTAATTAATTTTTTTTTTTCAGAATTGTCCAACCCCTGCGTCAAAAGCCAAAACTACAGAACACAGAGGTGTCTCCGTAAAATACAAAGTAGATTGCAGCAATACAATTCAAAAGTACCATCAAAGGATGAAATTTGCGAGTAAGATACCTTTTTAAAAATTATATTATAAATTATTTTTTTGCAACTTCCCATTTTTTTTGCGAATTAAGAGTTGAATTCATATTTAAAGTTGTGTAGGAGCAAATGTTAATCATCCACTGCTTTTCTCATAGCTTACTTTTAGCTTCTACATACATTTAAATATTAATTCACAAAAAATAATTTCTATGCAGTTTTACTTGAATGGTTCAAAATAAAATACTAATTTATTGAAAAAATGGGAAGTTTCAAAAAAATAATTTTATATTACTGAAATTTGGTATAGAGGTATAAAATTCCATTCTAAATAACTTTTCTTAGTGGAATTTTTTCATATTTTGAAAAATAAAGGTACTATATTAGTGGTGATTTTTACAATTTTGCTTATAAAACACCCTGTACCACCAAATCAAATCATTTTGGGTATACTTTAGTTTTACAACAAGCAGGACTCAATCCCCAAATACCATTCCAAAATTCCAAAATTTTTGGTCCATTACACCTCTTGTTACATCTATCCTGGGACACACTGTATATACGCAAATAAATGAATTCTTCATATAAAATAAATACTTGTTTCAAGAATAATTTGTTTACGACAAGCTTTTTATTTCTTGTCACAAAAGTATTTGTTTAATACGAAAAATTTAGTTTCTTTGTGTATATCCGAAACAATGAAAGAAAGTTACAATATAAATTGAATTATCAGTTTTAGATCAGAGAAATGATCTCACTATTTTCTTTACAGGTTTTTGTCATCATTCAGAGGATGTTTCAATTCTCACTTATACGCTTCCTGTGGGCACATTAAAACTAGAGAAGCCTTCCTTAACCTCTACGATGCCGCCGTGACCCCTTGCAAAGGACCAGCTTTAAACGAAATTGAAGTCTTAGAGCCATAGTAAGTTCAAGATAAGCGGGAAATCTTAAATGCATGCAGTTTTATATAAACTCTACTCTTAAGTTCAGTATAAAACCATCACACTCAGTACTCAATGAACTGAAATCAATTAGTCAATACTACCTTTAAATCATCGTTATCAAGAATTAATTGAAATAATTGTACAATTAATTTAAATGTTACATTTATATATCGATTCAATAAATGCTGTAAAAATTGATAGTTTTTTTATTAGCGTACTTTTTTTGTAAATGTCCATTTTCAATACGAATATAAAAGTCTACTTTCCGTTGTGATCGTACGAAAAATATGGTACAATAATAATAAAACCGCTGCCCAAGGAATCACTACTTCCACATCCAAATTTTTTTATCGAAGTCATTCACAACGAAAAAATTTTGTATGTGAAAATAATTGTTTATGGAACTTTAATAATATAATATTTGAAATCCTCTACCCCAAAAACCCATAAAACGATACCCCACATCGGTAGCGGGTGGGGGTGGTAGTGGGGGTGGATGAAGTAAAAAAACATTTTGAGGTTTCTGGTTCTTGTACACACCCTAAATCACATTTTTTTTTCATCCCCTTTAATAATGGGGTGGGGGTGGTAATGGGGGTGGCTAATGCCAAAATTTTTTTTTGAGACCTCAGTTTCTCTTGTATATACTAAATACCAATTTTATGGACTCTTACCTGCTTGATTTACCTATTTTCCCCAAATTTACCCCAATTTACCCCCCAACCCTTCGACGGAACAAGACGAAAATATAATCTAGTTCTAGATCTCGTTAAAGTACATATGTGTACCAAATTTCAAGTCAATATCTCAAACGGTTCCAGAGTAAACGTGCGCACAAAAAAAGTTACAGACAGACCGACAGACAGAAATTTTTTTTTCGCTCAAACTTAAAATCTCGACTTTTCGTGACATTCTAAGCCTATTCGAACAATAAAAATTTTTAAAAATTTTTTTGTCGTTACTATACTTCCACTGGATGTGGAAGTAAAATGAATGTTAAATGTTTACTGGCGTGTATAACAAAAATTACTTAACACAAATCAAATAAAAGCAGTAAAGAATAATAAATAAAAAAAAAAAAAAAACTGTATACATTCCAAACACTATAAAAAACATATACCGGGTGTCAACGGAATCATTAGCCATAGTTTCCAGAGTTTTCAAAATATCTTAAATTTGGCTAGAGTAATATATACCAAAAACGGCAAATTTTTCATAATTTGACACTTTTCCATCACTTCCGATTTCCCCGGAAATGATCCCAACTTTGAAATTTTAATTGGAACACCCTGTATATTTTTACATTTTTTTATTCCGGATACGAATGTAAGTACAACTGTGTAGTTTAAAAAACTTTTTGAGACTACTTGATTTTTTTATTTTTATTTTTGCTTCTAGATGGAACTTTAAAATTTTAAACGGAACACCCTGTATATTTTTACAATTTTGGATTCCGGAGACGATTTTAAGTACGACTGTGTAGTTTTAAAACATTTTTGAGACTACTTGATTTCCTTCTGGCTATTTTTATTTTTGAGAGAGAGTATTATTTATAATAAAAATCATTAAAATGTTGCCTATTAAAATTACACATTTTTTCCATTACTAAAGAACTTAAATAGCTGAACATTTTTCACATTATTAATACACTTGCTCTTAAAACAGATCATGTTTCTTCAAACATCTACCTGTGTTATGTAATTGTTGAAGGAGGAAATTGTGAAATATAATTGAAAAATTAATCGACTCACTTGAAGATTAATTTAAATTATATGAACAATTTTCTCCGAAACAATTACACCCCACCCTCCCTTACGATCTATTTTGGCACAATACAACAGAAGTGATGTCCGACGGCTTGACTGGTAAGGATATGAGAGGGGAAAAGAGGAAAAACTAACTTTAAACATTTTGACTCAATCGCTCAAGAGACGGAAATTACCTGTGTTATGTAATTGTTGAAGCAGAAAATTGTGAAATATCTTTCACAGATGGACCAGAGTACAAATTATAATAACTTGAAGCACACTCTGCAATGAGTAGCCAGTTAAAGACTAGGGATTGCAATTTACCGGAAGTTTTAATAACCGGTAAATCGGTAAATAAAAATGTAAATAACCGGTTAACCGGTATTTACCGGTAATTTTTAGAATGGATGATTAGGGTGGCGAAAATGGCAATTGTCTTTTTCGATATACAAAATTATCTAAATTTAACAAAAAACATTTTTATATACGTACTTATATGTGATATAATGAACAAACAAAAGGTTTTTTATCAACAGTAAAATCACAAGACTTTTTTTTATTGGATAAATTTCTCTTTGTAATGAAATAATTTTGCCAATCAGTGATTTTATAAGAAGAACTGACATGAAAAAATCGCGAGACCGGAGGTCGAATGATTTTGTCAAATGTCAGTTTTTCGAGCAAAATTACTGAGTGGCAAAATTTTGAGTTAAAAAGAAATTTATCCATAGAAGAAAAGCTCGAGTGTTTTTTGGCAAGATAAATTAACGACAGAATATGAAAGTGAACGAACAACAATCATTTATTAAAAATAATTATAATTTTCCCAAAACGACTCATATCGTACAGTATAGTTTCCACAATACTTAAAAATTATAGCTGACAGTACAGATTTCAAAGTGACGTGCGACTAATAGGTGTACTCTGCTTTTGAGGAACAGGCATTTTTATCGGTGATAAAAAACGATGCACCTTTTTTATCGTTGTCAAAGTGACAAAAATGTGACTTTTTTATATAGGAGTTAATTTATCAAAAAGAAAAAATATAAATGAAATAAATTTAAATAACTAATTATTCTGTAAATAGCAAAAATATCCACTTAAATAACAAAAATTATAAACATAAACTCAAATAGGGCATTTACTGAATACCTAATCTAAAAATACAATATTTTTTAAAAATGGCCTGTTAAAAGGGTTAGTTTTTCAAAGCTATATATGTTAGTCGTCTGATATTTGTGCATAGAATACCACCAGCTGAAAATGCCCTTCCTCAATCGATATTGGTGGGTCGATAAGTTAATAAGAATTGGTAATAACATACTTCTAAATGTATTCCACGGATATTTGCGGCAGTGAAATATTCAATTTTCTGTCGTAAGATATTGTCAATGTCTCTCTTATATTTCTTAGGGCTTGGTGTTTGGAGTTTACTTTTTATAATATTATTTATTTATTGTTAAAAGTGCTCGGTGTTGGGACAGTCACTCTGTATTTAGTAAATACTAGTCAGTGACATAAATAGAAACGTTGAACACGTGACATATCGTAAGTTCAGAATTTACCGAAATAACCGGTAAAAAATTAAAATTACCGGTAATTATTGTCATGTGTTTTTTGTCCTAATAACCGGTTAACCGGTTAACCGGTTAACCGGTAATGCAATCCCTATTAAAGACGTACAAGTTTCAAATAGCGAGGTGCGGCGTGCTCTCTTAACGGAATATAATGCAGAATATAATGCAACTACAGTCTCCAAGCGAAATATGACATTTATCGCAATTTTTTATTTTCTACTTTTTGACAACTTGATAAAATGAATATACACACTGATTAGCACTACGTTCTGTGGTATTTGTCACGTGGTGACGTCAGAAATATCGGCGAGTGGTTTTTACTACTCGAGTAGTAATATGCTTTCTGACGTGCTTCGCCTACACTATTTAGGTCATCGCTCCACGAGGCGTCTCGTCATAGACGCGTACTAGATGCGATATCATAACCTGTACGCTTATAGTACGCGTATATGCAGCGCCCTGTGTTTTCAAATGCATATCATCTCACGAAGTAGCAACGTAACGTATTCAAATCTTCTACGCGTCTATGACGAGACGCCTCGTGGTGCGGCGGCCTTAATTTTATTTGCACACTATTAAATTATGTTTTTCTTTCAGCTCACAATGGAGACGAAATAACTATCCAAAAATAGAATAAGGAATACATAAGAATTATAAATGATGTTTTGTAATTTTTTATTAATTTATGTATGTAGGTATATTGTAATAAATATGATCAAAGTGAAACTAAATGTTTTTTTTTACTTTAATTTATGGCAAACATAATGGGATGCCCCACTATACTGAAAGTTGTTTTTTTTAAGCGGATTCGAGATAAGATATAACTCGATAGACAAGTAATAAGTCAAGGCTGCACTACCTCAGATCATCGGATTTTTCTTTCTTGAGTTATCGTGCTTACAGGAAACGTGACGAACGGACGGACGGACGGACGGACAGACAGGCATTTTGAAAGTTGTTCAGAATTCGTTCACTAACAGATTGATATGAAAATTTTTTGTCTACGATCGATATTTCCGGATTTAGAAATGTGCCCATCAAATGCAATATACTCTTCGTTTTCGTATTTGCGAAGAGTATAATAACTAATATAACACTGAGTACCAGAATTCAATAATTCAGGCACTTTGCTTACTTCTTCTCACTAACTGAAATGAACTATTCACTCGGCTTCTACATTCCCTTATATACCTAAAGACGAAGGCTCTAGAATGTTCCCAAACATTCTGTAATTTTTTAGTAGGCAAGAACAGCAGCTTATGGATGTTTTCTAGAAGTCGACACCGCGTGCCATCTCTGGGACGATTGCCGAACTAACTAACTTAGTATTCTGTTACTTATACATGAAACTTAGAGGAAATCTTATAGATGTCTATAGGGGTATAAAGCTGTAACATTATTATAGGCAATTTTTAACTTTAACTTTGCGCACTACACAGCGTGCGTAAAGTATGTACTTTACGCATGGTAGTAGAAAAATATATTATAGTCATTAAAAACAAATGAAAAACAGTTGTTGTCTAGGTTCCTTTCAAAATACTTAATTACTTCCACATCCACATTAGAAGTGCAAAAAAAGATTTTTTTTTACTATACTCTATTTGGTAAAGACAGAGAGCAATAAAAGCTCATTATAGATGTAAATCCTATAAAAACGTGGTCAAAGTGCTATAATAAATTTTAAACATTTCTTTATATTTTATATGCTTGCGTTTTAAAACTCGATACGAGACGAGTTGCCCTTGTCTCCGCCCCTATAAACTGTGTATTTGATTTCTCTCTTGAATGTACCTAAGTGTTCAAATGCATTGAAAGTTGGCATATGGCTCTAACTTTCAATGCAAAATATTTTATCCAAACAGAATTTTTTCGTAAAATTAACAGAAGGACCAGTTTACCTACAATGATTTATTTTCTTCTTAGATTAACTCTGCTAGTTTTAACTGAAATTTGGTAAAAATCCATTTTACCTCAAGCAGACCGAGACTGCAGAAAATGAAAGCCATACTAATTTTTTTTTGGTACATTACACCTATCGCAAACTCAATCCGGGGACACACTGTAGATTGCAAAAATTTAAAGGTTTTTCAATCCTGTCAGTCCGTCGTCTGTGTATTGGCGCGCTATCTAAAAATTTATTTGACGGCAAAAAATTATATTTGGTTGTCAGTTGAGGCTAATGTCATGGAAAAAAAAGGTAATACATTTAGAGAAAAATATACAGAGTGGAGACCCTAAAAAAATAATTACTAAAAATAATTAGTACAAGTACAAGTTACCGTTAAAAATTAGTCCTGCCAGCGGGGTCCTCGAATTACGAAAGTTAATGACAACAAATACTACAATCACTTTTGTTGCATGTACTCCTGGTGGTACGTTACCTCCTGTATGCAGGCTAACTTTATGAGCGGAATATTATCCTGCTAGCAATTAGTTACATACATTTGTTGGTGTCGTGTACAGGTCGCCACAATTTAGTATGAGTGATTTTTTAGAGTATTTTGAAAATATTTTGGAATCTGAAGAATATATGAATAAGGACTTTATACTAACCGGTGACTTTAATATCGATATTGGTAAAAAACATTTTATAGTGATAAAATACTACGTATAATAAAAAGATGCCAAAAAATTCAAATAGTGGATCAACCCTCTCGTATAAATATGAACAGTATTACTACCGTAGAATATGTTATAACTAATAAAGAAGAATTTGAGAGTTAAAGTTATAAACACACCTAAAATTAGTGACCACGAAATTATACAAATCGATGTACCAATTACAAGTAAAATTATTACGAAGCAATATGAAACACAATGTTAGATAAAAATTGATGAAAGCAAAGTCTATGAAATTCAGTTAAATTTGTTGAATGTTACATGGAATTTAAACGCAACAAACATAGATTTTTTGTCTGATAAAGTTGCCCCACCAATGGAAATTAAATATAATAGAAATCGTAAGAAATGGTATGACAATGAAGTAAAAATAGTAACAAGAGAACGGGATAGTTATTATACAAGATTTAAACAAACACTCAAGAAGACTGGAATTTATATAAATCAAAAAGAAGCGAAGCTGTGAGCTTATAACTAAAAAGAAAAAAGAATATTATGAAAAAATTATAGACAAAAAAAAAGGGGATAGTAAAAAAATGTGGCAAACTCTGAAAACACTAGTCAATCAGAAAGAAAATAAAAATATCCCAAATGAAATCAGGTTTCCAACAGGGCTTGTTAGTGGAACAGCTAATATAGCAAAGGCTTTTAATATACAGGGTAATTCTTTTAAGGCGGCCATTAGAATATTTCCCACTTGCAGATGAGATAGACCTTTGATATTTGGTGCCCTACCATAATCGACCATTGTGTCCGAAAATAATAATTTCAAAATGGCGGCACTTCCGGAAATACCGGAAGTCGATACCAACTTGCTTATTTTAAATTGAACACCTTATATATTTTCGACTTTTTGAAATGACCATAAAATTCTGAGTCAAAAGATGTAGCATACCTAAACCTAGCAGTTTCGGAGATATTTGACATTTTATAAAAAATTTGACAGGTGCAGCGGTTTGCAAGAACCGTTATAACTTTCTTCGTGTAGGATATCCTTATTTGCCCTTTGGTACGTAGAAAGAACACAAGATGAGCTACTCTCTACAAGAAAAATAGATTCCAAAATAGTATACCAAGTGTTTTATTTTTCATGTTACATTTTGTCAAATTCAAACCTCAAAAACTTTTTTATTTCAAATGGAACACCCTGTATTTTTTTACATCAAATTATGTTAAATTAAATTCCCTTTTTTTCTAGTATAAGCATTGCAGGGGTTAAAGTTACAACTTTTCGAATTATTGGCGATTTTCTTAAATGTCCAAGAATTTTTAGTAAAAATTTCCATCAACTTACCCATGATTAGAAAGAATCATTAATGTCAGTCATTCTTTTTTGTTAAAAAAAAGTCAGCACGTTTAAATTACACCCACGAAGACTTTTTTAGGTTTGTTTATTATTTATGGAGAATGTGATAAAGTAATACCAAGAACATGTAACACATTTGCTACTCTATACCCACAAGAACAGAAACCATCCACCATATACTGTAAAACGCATATTGGATAATTTTAGAAATTATTTATTTTCGGACTCACAATGGTCGATTATGGTAGGGTACCAAATATCATGTCTATCTCATCTGCAAGTGGGAAATATTCTAATGGCCGCCTTAAAATAATCACCCTGTATATTTTGTGGACAGTATTAAAGAAATAATTCAAACAATAGCGAATTTAGTTCCTCAGTTAGCCGGTAATAATGTGGTGAACATTAGTTATCCAAAGTTTGAAACATTTAGAACAATGACATTAAAGGAAAATAACTGTAAACTCTTTAAAAGGTACAGGAGGTTCCGATAAAATATTAAATATCAAACTACTAAAAGCCATTTTTGAGGTGTGCAGTATTAAATATTATAAATGTATCTTTAAATACTAGTGAGGTGCCAAGTAATCCGAAAGTAAGTGTTGTTACTCCGGTAGAAAAAACTAAAGGTACTACAGAGGCCTGCGAGTTTAGACCCTTAAATGTATCCCCTGTAATAGGAAAAATTTTAGAATGTATAGTCTTTAATCAATTAATACAATATATAGATAAGACAACATCTTTTATGAAAACCAGTCGGGGTTTAGGGCTCTTGATTCATGTGAAACAGCAGTGCAATCCATAATTACATCATGGCATGAAGTCTTAAACAGAGGTGAGACAATTTTAGCTGTTTTTTTAGACCTTAAAAGAGCATTCGAGAGAGTGAGTAGAAGTATTTTGTTGCAAAAACTAAAATTATATGGTGTAGACGGCATTGTATATAAACGATTTCAGTCATATCTGTGTAACCGGAAACAAAAGGTTAAAATTAATAATTATGAATCACAAGAAATAATTAATGACATTGGGGTTCCTCAGAGGAGTGTACTGGGACCGCCCTTGTTTTTGATATACATAAACATGTAAACTGTATTTATTTGCTGATGATCCTTTGATTTGTATTAATGGCGAGGATGCTAAATGAATGAAGACAACAAATATAGAGAAATATTGTGATTGTGAAAAAAAAAAATTATTTACATATTGATTTTAGAAGAACAGTGAAAGGACAAAATTCTATATTTTCCAATAGTTTAAGGGAATATAATGCTCTACCGACAAATATTGTTGAGGCTAAAACATTAAATATATTTAAGAGCAATTTAAATAAGAATATATGCCATAAATACCAAAACCTAACAATGACGGAGATAAATATCATTCTTACAAAGACACCAGTAGTAATACTACCAATTTATCATTAACTTTTTTTTCTGAGATAGAAGTACTTAAATCATTAAAGAAAATCAAGCCCAAGTTTACTAAAGGACCAGATGACATTCCTGCATTTATTGTCAAAGACTGCGGTGCCATCTTTGGTGGTCCTCACAACAATATTTAATTTGTCACTAAAGACTCGTATATTTCCCGATGTATGGAAATACTCTCGCCTATGTCCCGCTTAAAAAAAAAACAACAAGAGCGTAGCTGAAAATTATAGACCCATCTTCTTCTTCTTTTAGCGGGGCGACGAAGGGTCGCCGCACTCAGGCCTTGTAGCCCATTGTACTACCGCTACGTATTTACTGGATGCCCCCATTCAGGCCGGATTCTAACCCGAAGGCCAAAATCCTTCCTATAGGGGCATTCCTTATTTCCTCCAGCACCGGAAAACCAATGCCGAAGTGCTTGTGCCGCAAGTTCATGAGACTAGGGCAGGAAGTGAGGACGTGGATGGAGGTTTCCTCCTCGTCCCCGCAGAACCTGTAGTCGGGGTTGTCGACCACCCCTATGGTATGCAGGTGTTTTCTGAAAGAGCCGTGCCCAGTCAAAAGACCTACCACGATTCTGACCTGTTTCCTGCTTAGTCGCAGGATTTGTTCTGCTCGCTTCGGCAAGGGCCCTGTAAGCAGGAGCTTCGCTTACCGGAGGGTAAGAGGCCCAGAAGTCAAGGAACTGGGACTGTGTCCAGTTCTCTATTAACTTCTTGGCATTTGATCTAGGGTAGCCGAGAGCCGGCTCCGGACCCAGTAGCGGCCAGAGCGTCTGCCCGCTCGTTACCCTCAATGTTGCTGTGTCCAGGCACCCAGAGAAGCTTGACCCAGTTCGATGAGCCAAGTTCACAGAGAGCCTGTTTACAGTTTTGAACCAGGATTGACTTGGTCCGGACTGATGCAAGGGCCTTGAGGGCCGCTTGACTGTCGCTACATATACATATGTGCTTGTTGGAATATTTTCTTTGGATATTCTCCTGTGCGCAGACCAAAATAGCAAAGATCTCGGTCTGGAATACCGTGGCGAATTTGCCCAGGGCATAAGAAAGTTCAGCCCTGGGCCTTTCACCGTATATCCCCGCTCCAGCACTTTCCTCAAACCTCGATCCGTCTGTGAACCAGACGATATCGGCAGGTCTGAGTATGTCCTCGAGTGGGTTAGACCCATCACAATTATCTGCAATTTCGCTAAAGTTATCGAGATCACTTTGCATACGTCATTATCTAATCACGTACATGGCCAAATTATATGTAACCAACATGGCTTTGTTCCAGATAGATCCACCGAGACTAACCTTGCATGTATCACGCAATACATTTCCGCGAACAAGCAAATTGATATTATCTACGCGGATTTTTCCAAGACGTTCGACCGCCTGGATCACGGTATTCTATTAGAGAAATTGAGTAAGTTGTCAGTGATGCAATTAGATTTTTTTCCCTCTCAAGCGTCAGTATCTGGAATACCGTGGTCACAGGTCGTTTGATGTTCAGGCCAATTCCGGCGTCCCCCAGGGTTCTATACTGGGCCCACTTATGTTTATTGTTTTCGTAAAATGACTGTGAAAATCTTCAGAATAACCTAGCTATGGTTAATGAATGGTGCCTATCAAATCGCTTGCCTCTCAACGTATCCAAATGTAACACATTCACCTTCTCTAAAATGTGTACTCCAATCGATTACAACTATCATATACACGGTCAAATTTTGCAGAGACCTGATACAGTAAAGGATCTTGGAGTTATATTTGATAAGTGCCTTAGTTTCAAGGAGCATATTAATTTCACCATCGCGTCAGCTTTAAAAAGTTTAGGTTTTATAATAAGAAACTGCAAAGGGTTCAGCAACACTGATATGATGAAGTTGCTGTACTATTCATTTGTACGATCAAAATTGGAATATTGCTCGTTGATATGGTCCCCAGGATATGCTATTGCATAAATAATGTTGAGAATGTTCAGCGCCATTTTGTTAAGTATTTGTGCTTTGTTGAAGATGGTACCTACCCAGTAATTGGATATTCGCAAAGTATTATGCTGGACAGATTTCACATGTCTAATTTGGAAAATAGAAGAATAGTACATTCAATAGTCTTTCTTTACAAAATTATGCACAACATGTTTGATTGCCCTCTCATTTTGGAGGGCAATCGCGTTATTATTGGAGCTAAATAGAAAAGACAGTTTCTTAAAGCACTTTTTCTTTTGAACGTGGCAATCTCAATATTTGTATCCGACATTTCCTGTGTCAGAGTCCCTATCCGAAACTCCAATGCATTGCATTCTTACCCTAGATCCACACAATAATTGAGTAAACGTGTTATTTTCGCCTAAATTAGGTAACAAAAAAGAAAAAAATATCCTTAATTAAGTCTCTTTTAATTTCCGCAGCCCTATTATAGAAACGTTTCCATGGCTTGTGCACAAGTTTATCGTTCTCCTCTATTACTACGCCACATAAAATTTACTCCATTTTACAATGAAACTTAGATTGCTTTTTTATCTTAAATATTTTTTTAGCAGATAATCCACGCACAATTCGCACAATGCCCATACGTTCTACAATATAATACAAGTGGTAATAAGGGAAAGAATATCGTTACACATTTTACTTCCACATCCAGTGTAAGTATAGTATCGAAAAAAATATTTTTGAAAATTTTTATTGTCCAAATAGGCTTAGAATGTCATGAAATGTCGAGATTATAAGTTTGAGCAAAAAAAGAATTCTGTCTGTCGGTCTGTCTGTAACTTTTTTTTGTGCGCACGATTACTCCGGAACCGTTTAAGATATTGATTTGAAATTGGTACACGTACCTATGTATGTTAACGAGATTTGGAATTAGACTATTCCGTTAAAGGGTTGGGGGGGTAAATAGGCAAATCAAGCAAGTAAGAGTCCATAAAATTGGTATTTACTATATATAAGAGAAGCTAAGGTCTCAAAATTTTTTTGGCATTAACCACCCCCATTACCAACTCCTACCCCATTATCCAAGGGGGCGAAAAAAATAAAATTGTCATTTAGTGTGTGTACAAGAACCAAAGGCCTCAAATTTTTTTTTACTTTATCCACCACTACTACCACCCCCCTTCCACCACCCTCAGCCCCACTACCGATGTGATGATTTCCACATTCAAATTTTTTTCGTTGTGAGAGACTTGGATAGAAGATCTGGATGTGGAAGTAGTGATTCCTTGGGCAGCGGTTTTATAATTTGACCTTCGACGAAAACGAATAACGTTGATCGTACACTGCCCTGAGACTAGTTAGTTTTAGTGGACGCGGGCGCATTAATACTCAATTTCTGCAATTCGCGCGCTCCAAAAAAATCACTGTACCTAAACTATCAAAGACACAATAAGAATTATGCTATCAAAAACTTTTTTGGTTTTTTGGCTTTATTTTCTTCGCAGCTTGTTATACAAAATTTCCAAAAACAAAAAAGTTTGTAGCTTAGTGAAAATTCGACTGCGTATTTTCTGAACTTTCAAGGTTATCTAAGTTTTTAACATGCTTAAAAATGTTTTAATTAACAATACTATACACAGATAGAAGCACTTAAGTGTGTGTTTTATAACAAAAAAAAGTTCATGTGGATATCTCCATTCGTTTTTGACGTATGGCATTAGATGTTCAAAAAAACATGATTAAAAAAAAAACATAATTTCACACCTTTTTAAAAATAACAATGTCCGTGACCACTAAAAAATGTCGTATTTCATGATTTCTAATGAACATCGACCTACTTAACGAAATGGTATATGTCTCACTTTGTTCTAAGATAAAAAAAAACTCGAGAAGGAAGTGACTTTTCCCCTGTTTTTTACTCCACATGATTTTTCGAAGTAGGCTTATGGCACATGTTTACGGGAATATTGCTCATTATTTTCTAACAAGAAGTTGTTTCAAAGTATTAAAAATAATTCTGCGAATTGTTGTTTTATACTTTTCCAATGTTATATTTCAGTTGAACTTTATGTATACATATCTTTGGCAGAGTCAACTGATAATGAGAATAAAAACAAGTACTTCCCACGATAACGTTGGCTTAACATAATAAATATAACTAAATAAATACCTAAATAAAGTTATATAATTTTTCACTAAAATACCTAATCATGCATAAAAGGAAAGTCAGACAATTTTCGACTGTTTCAGAATCGCCGAACTTGACTGAAGCATAAGTATATTATCAATGAGCCTGTAACGACGACTATTATTACTCAAGAGGATGACGTTCACGGTTCAAACCAAAGGCGAGTATCGTAATTCTTCCGAGTGAGTAATAGCTATTAAACGCGAGTAGTATGGCCACCCAACAGGAAGTACCACTTTAAGGTAAATTTGCCGAAAATAACAATTGTGACAAATTGTGAGATTTATATGGAAAAATGCGAAGACTTACATTGTATCGGTCATAGTCATAATTATTTTATTTTTTAAGCAGAAGAAGAAATAAAAAAGCTTCTACAGGGTTGCCACAGAAATTTTGGTTTCAATTTCCCTGACCTTCCCTGATCAATTTACAAAAATTCCCTGACTGTCGACTTAAAAAGGTACCAGGAAAAAAAATTATATATTTTTTAATGCGCATTCTTTTTATTTTTATTTCTTTCTATTTCAAAAAACCGCTGCCCAAGGAATCACTACTTCCACATCCAGATTCTCTGTCCAAGTCACTCACAACGAAAAAACTTTGTATGTGAAAATAATTATTTATGGAACTTTAATAATATAATATTTGAAATCCTCTACCCCAAAAACCCATAAAACGACACCCCACATAGGTAGTGGGGTGGGGGTGGTGATAGGAGGGTGGTATGGGGGGTGGATGAAGTAAAAAAATATTTTGAGGTTTCTGGTTCCTGTACAGCACTAAATCACATTTTTTTTTCCATCCCCTTTAGTAAGGAGGTGGGGGTGGTAATGGGGGTGGCTAATGCCACAATTTTTTTTGAGACCTCAGCTTCTCTCTTCTGTATATACTAAATACCAATTTCATGGACTCTTACCTGCTTCATTTACCCATTTACCCCAAATTTACCCCAATTTACCCCCCAACCCTTCGACGGAACAAGATGAAAATATAATCTAGTTCTAGATCTCGTTAAAGCACATATGTGTACCAAATTTCAAGTCAATATCTTAAACGGTTTCAGAGTAAACGTGCGCACAAAAAAAGTTACAGACAGACAGACAGACCGACAGACAGACAGACCGACAGACAGACATACCGACAGACAGACAGAAATTTTTTTTCACTCAAACTTAAAATCTCGACGTTTCATGACATTTTAAGCCTATTTGGACAATAAAAATTTTTAAAATTTTTTTTGTCGTTACTATACTTCCACTGGACGTGGAAGTAATTAGAAGTACATACAAATCAAAACTACTAACTTAAAGAACAAAACCCTATATATAGAACTAAACGCCAAAACTGAAAAATACAAGTTATTAATTTAACTTTTAATAAAAGAACATGTAGCGCAGTATATAAAAAAAACGTTTTGACTGAACTTAAAAAAATTTAAAAACATACTTACCTTAATTGTTTTCACAAAAAAGTTGTTCATTGTAAAAAACTAACTGCAAAAAAGAACAACTTCTTCAAAACTAAAAAAAAAAAACAATCATCGACTCTCACAGTTGCACAACGTTTCATTGCGCGCCCATAATTTTTCCCTGACTTTCTTAGATTTTTGCTGTGTTCCCTGAATTTCGTCCTAAATCTCAAGTCTTCCCTGACTTCCCCTGACTTTCCAGGTCTGTGGCAACCCTGTTCTAGCTTAATCGATAATCTTTAATTTCGTTTCTTAACATTTTTGGCGCCAGTGCCATAGTTTCTGAGATATTTAACTTTTAAAGTAGTATTGTGACTTAAAAACGTTCGTTGTCATTTTTAAACCTCCATATCTAAACAAAAAAATACGGAATGCCATAAACTAAAAAGTTTACCCATTGAAAATTACCGCAATTTCTAAAATCCGTAAATTAAAAAAAAAAAAATTAAATTTGTAGAAATCTCAACAAAAAATACAATAATTATCGGAATTTTTACATATTTCTTTTAAGAAAATAATGATTGCTATAGTTTTACCTCCACATCCAGTGGAAGTATAGTAACGACAAAAAAATTTTTATTGTTCAAATAGGCTTAGAATGTCACGAAACGTCGAGATTTTAAGTTTGAGCGAAAAAAAATTATCTCTGTCGCTCTGTAACTTTTTTGTGCGCACGTTTACTCTGGAACCGTTTGAGATATTGACTTGAAATTTGGTACACATATGTTCTTTAACGAGATCTAGAACTAGATCATATTTTTATCTTGTTCCGTCGAAGGGTTGGGGGGTAAATTTGGGGAAAACAGGTAAATCAAGCAGGTAAGAGTCCATAAAATTGGTATTTGGTATATACAAGAGAAGCTGAGGTCTTAAAAAAAATGTTGGCATTAGCCACCCCCATTACCACCCCCACCACATTATTAAAGGGGATGAAAAAAAATTGTGATTTAGAACCAGAAACCTCAAAATGTTTTTTTACTTCATCCACCCCCACTACCACCCATCACCACCCTCACCCCGCTAACGATGTGGGGTATCGTTTTATGGGTTTTTGGGGTAGAGGATTTCAAATATTATATTATTAAAGTTCCATAAACAATTATTTCCACATACAAAATTTTTTCGTTGTGAGTGACTTAGATAAAAAATCTGGCTGTGGAAGTAGTGATTCCTCGGGCAGCGGTTTTTGAGGTTGTTTATAAAGAATTTGTAAAAAAATGAAACTTTAATCTGTAATTTTTAAAATCTATATTGTCGCATTATTCAGCTTTTTATTTTTAAGGGTGGAAACCAAAAACTGAAAAATTAATTACTCTTCTAATTTTACGAATAAATTAACGAAAATCCATAGACTTATGTTTTTGAGGTTGCTGAATATGACTGTGAGATCAAAACTTATGGGACGAAAATATTAAGGGTTGAAATCACACCAAATACTGAAAAAGTAATAATTCTTCTAATGTTACAAATAAATTCAGGAAAATCCATATGATTTTTAGGTCGTTAAATATGATTATGTGGTCTAAGTTCATTAAAAAAAATGGTGGGTTAAAAATGGTCACAAAAGAGTATAGTAATATGTCTAATTTTATTAAAAATGCAGATTGTTATAAATAAATCAAATTAATACAATTAAGTAAACTCAGAGCTGTAGCAAGCCAACTTTTTTGGGGGGTTATTTTTTCAAATTTTCCAACTTCATAAACTGAAGAAGCCAACTTAACTCCTCCAAAAAATTGATGAGCGGGGAAGAGAAATTCTAAAAAAAAATTTTTTCAATAAAAATTGCTAACTTACATCTCAAATTTCCAACTTTTGCCAAGTGTGACAAAGTTGGGGGGACGTACCCCCCGTATCCCCCTTCGCTACGACCCTGAGTAAACTCATTAAATAACATTTTTAATCTGTACTCTAAACATGCTAAAGTGCAATGAAACACGCTTTTTCTGCGTTTTTTCGAAAAATAGACAGCTATTGCTCGTTTCTCTACCTACTATAGACATTTAAAATGCGTGTACAAACTGAAAAGTGTCAGCATTATTTCAAACTGTCGAATCTCTGGAAAAAAAATAAACCCCCAAACTCTTCGTTTTAACCTCCCCACAATAAAATTGAGGGAGGTTACTACATTTAGTCCAAATCGAAAATTGAGATAACATCAAATCTTTACGTTTTGAGGTCCCAGGAACCCAAAAAAGGGGTTTTTGAAAAATGTCTGTGTATGTGTGTGTGTGTGTGTATGTGTATGTATGTTAGCACGATAGCGGCGAAGCTACTAAACGGATTTGGATGAAATTTTGCATGAGGGTTTCTTTAGTGCTCCAGAAGATCTGACTGAAAAGGTTTTGGGTAAGATCGGATTACGTTTAGTACCGTTTTGGCACAAGTTGTTTATTTTATGATTACTTACAATGTCTAATCGAACCATTGAAAAGCAGTAAAAATTACAATTTCAACGATATATCACACTTGCACCCTTTGTATTTCGTTTCCGTTAAAAAAATTAAAAAGAATTCGTTATATGTGCACACATGGCTGCATCCAAAAAATGTTATTGGTATTATTGTTAGGGGAAAATGTATTTTGCCATCTGTCAAAAATATTTGGGTTGGTAACCTTTGTGAATGTTGGTTATGATGCGTGACGTCATAGTTAACCTGAAAAATATATATTTCTTAAGATTTAAGAATATTACGTAGCTATTATTAAAATTTCTGCCTGGTTTCCGTACTTTCAACTAAAATCTAGTACAGTGTAATGTTTATGAAGTTCTAAATAATTAGTCCTAATAAAATAGGACTCTTTTTGCAGGTTGGAAATCTAACCTGTGCGTATACAGATATTAAAAATGAGAATAAACTTGAAAAACTTAAACTTGATGCAGATATGTCCCTAAATATATTTCATAACCTAAAAATCAACATTCATAAAGGTTACCAACCCAAATATTTTTGACGATGTCAAAACTTATTTTTATTTTAGTTGGTTATTTTAAAGGTAATAATTGTTTATAGCCGTGTGTGGATATTACGTCGGATTTATGGGACGCGTCACAATCGTTCATTTAATGCAAATCGAGCTAACCGAGCTAAATCTGAAACATTCGAATATTACAAAATAAAGGACTCGGACGAAGCTCGACTTGCTCGGACCTTTTTGATCGAGTAGGAAGATTTTGATTTGATGCATGCGTAGTCTGCTTGAACTGTCCATAATGTTATTGACTTGTTGAGGTTAGAGTGTCATTTGGGCTATAGATTGCTTATAGTCCACTTCAGTTCGTTCGATATTTGTTCATTTGCTCCAAAGTCACGTGTAATTTATCTGTTTGCTCAGTGCTCTGATTTCCGATGCAATATCCAAACACAGCTGATTTGGATCCACCGTGTGGGGAGGTTCCAGCCGCTTCCAGTAGCTGCCGATTTTTTTTATAAGCTTCATTTCATTTTCATATCATGATTTATCAATCTTATAGTTTTTGAGATATTTCAATTTTAAACACTTAATTTTCTTGAGTATGGGCTCAAGGGCCATCTTTAAACCTTTATATCTCTGGAACAGTTTGTCATAGGAAAGTAAAAAAAACAAACAATTCGTTTTTTTATAAGCTTCATTTTTGTACTCTTACCATTTTTTATAAAAAAATATTTTCTGAAACCCGATTTTTTCGAAAAAAATTATGAAAATTTTAATGATTGAAAATGGGTACAGAATGAAAAATAATTATTTTAAAAATTCTAGAAAAATTGAGCATGTTAGTAATAATATGCATATAGAAGTATTTAAAAAAAATGAATTATTAAGCAAATTATATTGAAAATGGGTACAGAATTAAAAATTCTAAAAAATTGAGCATGTTAGTAATAATATGCATTAACAATATATAGAAGGATCTAAAAAAATGAATTATTAAGCAATTAGAGCAATAAGACTAAAAAAATGGCTCCTAAATTTTTAAATGCGCTACTTTTTTGTTTGTAAGTTTCTTAGCTTTCAGTATAAAAGGTCGTAATACATCTCAATCGAAAGAAAATTTTAATACCTTTAATTTTTAAAAGAATAACAATTTCCCTATAGTTGTAGATTTTGAGTAATTTTAGATTTTAACGTCGTATATTTTTTCTAAACTTTTCGGCGCCATTTTGAAAATGTCATATTTCCAAAACTAAACATCGGAGAAAAAAAAAAGAAAAAACCAGTCGATTTGTTTTCGTAAAAGCTTTAATTTTGTACCCTTGCATTTTCTTTTCCACATTTTTCGAGTAATTAAAAAAAAACGTCTAGAAATTCTGATTTTAGGGGGTGAAAATTGCAATTTTCAGTTCGCAATATCTCGAAAATTATGCATTTTAGAAAAAAAGCGTACAATACTTTTCCTTCTTATAATTTGATTCAGATTATGTGTATTTTTTGCAACAACCCCTAAGAAGGTGAGTCTAGTTACTTGTTCAAGGACGTATCAATAATTAAAAATTTTCAATAGTCGTAGAAAAAATTACACAGGTCTACAAAAAAAAAAGGTCTTGTCCTAAGGTTCTCTCTCATCTAACTTTTCTGAAGTATTTTGACGCGCTGAAGCCAATTTTGGAAAAAAAAATGTTCTATCGGCTCAGTTTCTCACCCCAGTCTGCCACCCCCACCAATTTTTTTTTTTCTCCAAAATTAGTTTCAGCGCGTCAAAATACTTCAGAAAAGTTAGATTAGAACCTTAGGACAAGACCTTTTTTTTTTTTTAGACCTGTGTTATTTATCTGTCATTGCTGCGTATTCTACATTTTGTTGTAGCAGTAGAAAGATAAGCAATAGATGTACGTAGCTAGTTTAGTTATAGACTGGCGGTACATGAGCAGTCAGGTGCAACGTTTTTGAAATGTATGCTAGTCATATATATGAATGAAATTACCATGAATATGCCAGAAACGCAAATTTTAGGCAGTCGTCGCGTGCAGAAAGGTGTGCAAATCGATTTTTTTTTGTGTTTTTTTAAAATTTTAAAATGGATGCCAATAGTGCCAAACGAAAAGCTTTGAAAAAGAATCCAGCGGAAATTCATTGGCATGTAGTTTCCGCGAGCAAAACAACCTTTGATGCGTACATTAAATCGTAAAATTTTTTGGTGTTCTTGATTTTGGATGATTTTGATTTTGGATTTTTTTTCAAGGCTTTTCGTTTGGCACTATTGGCATCCATTTTAAAATTAAAAAAAAACACAAAAAAAAAATAAGAAAATCGATTTGCACACCCTTCTGCACGCCTAAAATTTGCGTTTCTGGCATATTCATGGTAATTTCATTCATATATATGATTGGCATGCATTTTAAAAACATTGCACCTGACTGGTCATGTACCGCCAGTCTATTATTCTACATTATTGCAATGACTTTCGCACGATGCAGATAAAACCGTACGTATATTACAACTCATATAGTTCACTTGGCTCTAAATATAAACTATGACCAGAAAATATGTATATACATTTTTTGCGGGAAGATGAGCTTAATCAGTTCTCGTGAATAATTAAAATATCACTTATAAAACTGGATAACAAATAAATCGGTTCAGTTGTAAAATTAATTTTTCCAATTGCTGTGCTATATCGGACGAATACAAAATGAAACTGATTGTTTGCTGCATTGCCGTGTTGGCAGGTGAGTGGACAATCATTAAGAAACGTGTAGTTTTTAATCAAACGCATGCTAAAATTCAAGAACGTATGTTCTAGAAAATTTATAGAACTTTTGATTGCTGTAAAAATTATTTTTTCCTCAACTTGCACATACTGAGGTACAAAAGCGAAGGGTGAACCGCTTTTCAGAATTTGTACACCAAAGTGTATTGCAATGCACATGATGCACATAAATTCAAATGCAATGAGTATTTCACTGCACCACAACCCATTAATTGCTTTAAAATGCATCCGCGATGCATCGCAATGTTGTGAAATGCAGCCGCTGAGCATTGCGATGCACCGCTGAGCATTGAGTCATAAATAAGATGCTTGAAATATTTTATTTGCATTTTAATAAATCTAATATATCACTTAAGGTGGCAGTTTAATTCTTGTTTAAGATCTACACAAACAGGAAATCATAACGCGGACACTCAGTATATATATATATATATGTTGTTTCTTAGGTTTTCGCGGGTGCTAAATGAAAGGTTGTTGTGCTTCCGGGTGTTTTCCCGCGTAGTTGACAGGCTCCTGCTGGGGCCACGGTTGTCTAAACGACGTTTCGGCAGAATCCCATCTGCCATCTTCAGGTTCTCGCTGAAAGCTGCCTACTGCTGCTCCTCGTTGCTCGAACTGAACCGAACAGTTCAGTTCGAGCAACGAGGAGCAGCAGTAGGCAGCTTTCAGCGAGAACCTGAAGATGGCAGATGGGATTCTGCCGAAACGTCGTTTAGACAACCGTGGCCCCAGCAGGAGCCTGTCAACTACGCGGGAAAACACCCGGAAGCACAACAACCTTTCATATATATATATATATATATATATATATATATATATATATATATATATATATATATATATATTTTTTTTTTTTTTTAAGCTACCCCCTCTCAGGGGGTGGTATCCACCCCCTATAAATTAGCAAGCCCCGCACAATATAGAAACTTTTCTGTGAAGCATTACTATAATAGTGCCAAAAATGAACGAAATCCGTTCAATATGACATTATTCAGAAGTTAAAACCTCTAGTTACTGTACTATAATGTAAATAACTATTTCTATTAGCGTTTCGACGTTGTTATCTTTAAGTTGAGGTAGCACTACGAGATTTCCTATAATCGCTGATTTTTTGAATTTCACGCATAAAAATGTTACTATTACAATTATAACTACTTAACGTCCATTCATTACTTTCCTGCTTGTATGTTTTAATACCGCGGATAGAATTCCGCAAGTTGCGGATCTCTATCGAATGTGCTACGGTTTCGTAAGGTTCGCGTCTGCGCATTTTCTTGCTTTATATAACCTCAAAGTTGCGGAATAAGCAAGATTCAATCAAACGGTGCGTGAAGTATCTTGGACAAACGACTGACGTTTAACACCCACATTAACGATACTGTACGTAATGTCTACTCCATGTCCAGGAGTCTGTACCCGCTCCTGGTCAGAACTGGTCAGGACTGAATAGAAATTAAAAAAAATCACATATGCGGCGCGGCGGCGGTGTGATGCAGCATACCGGCCACGACAATGCGAAAACTTCGAGTTCTCGAACACAAATTTATGCGTCTCATCTCTGGTTCGGACAGATACACCTCCTTCAGAGATTTATACGCACGATGTCACGACATTAGTGGACTACGTCCAAGAAATTTCTCAAAAATTCTAATTTAAACTGGGCGAGGTCCGATAACTCGCAGCATAATCCGAATCGAACAGCATAATGCAATACTTTTCGATATGACACCCCCTACCATACCAGGCGTTGTCTATCTTCCGGCTGTTCTCGTTTTATCCTCTTTGTTCTTTTGTCTCCAAATACCATTTAAGCCGATACATTCATAGACATCCAAACTTTTTAAATCCTAACGTTCATTTCGACCACATTTTCCTGGAGGCAAGGAGACCACCAAGGCGGCAGTTCTCGAACGGGGTTTTCGTTTAGTTTTTTCCCGGGTCAATAGCCAACATTCTTTAGGGCGCGTGTGCAACCAGTTCAATTTTAATTAGATTTAAGTACCTCTGTGTGTTATTATAAAGTTATTATTAGTTATAAGCACACTTGAAGTGAGCCGGAACTCCAATTCTTTCACCCATTGTCGTTCAAACCAA